>CP120627.1:0-4903604 GCA_029449355.1 Emydomyces testavorans
TCCCTAACCCTAACCCCTAACCCTAACCCTAACCCTAACCCTAACCCTAACCCTAACCCTAACCCTAACCCTAACCCTAACCCTAACCCTAACCTAACCCTAACCTAACCCTAACCCTAACCCTAACCCTAACCCTAACCCTAACCCTAACCCTAACCCTAACCCTAACCCTAACCCTAACCCTAACCCTAACCCTAACCCTAACCCTAACCCTAACCCTAACCCTAACCCTAACCCTAACCCTAACCCTAACCCTAACCCTAACCCTAACCCTAACCCTAACCCTAACCCTAACCCTAACCCTAACCCTAACCCTAACCCTAACCCTAACCCTAACCCTAACCCTAACCCTAACAGAAGTTAAATTCTTGAAATTTATAAATGAAACAAACAGTGTTTGTCTAGATGTTAGTTGATTGAATATTATTCACAAATGATTAAAATTTATGTTGATTTATGATATTCAGATTTTTCTGAACTTCACAGATTTTTTGCAAAGATTTATATATAATTATACTAAATTGACTGCTCTTCTGACTGATTTTTTATAAAACAATAATTAATTAAAACAATTTATATTGCTGCAAGAAATTCACAAAGTTTTTAAAAATCTGAAGCAAGCTTTTAAAAAATCATCATTGCTTATTCATTATAACTCAGATAAAAAAATCTTGATGATTATTAATGTATCAAAATATGCAATTGCTGCTATACTGCTTCAATCAAACAGTAAATCAGAAAAACAAATTACACATTGACATTCAGTTGCTTTTTATTTACAGAAAATAAATGATGTCAAAAAACATTATGAAGTGCATGATCAAGAGCTTTTAATTATTATAAAATCTTTTCATCATTGAAAACACTATCTAGAAAATACTAAGCAGTTATTTTGCATTCAAACTGATTATGTCAATTTACATTATTTTTTTATCACAAAATCATTGAATAACAAACAAATTCATTGAGCTGAAAAGCTCACAGTTTTTGATTTTACATTGAAATATAAATCAGAAATACTGAATTTTATCAATATTTTTTTACAGCAACAAAATTACAAATCTTCTGATGTGCAAAAGTATAAAATTGAATTATTTTTTACTTTACAACAGAAATTGAATCTCAGTTTAATGAGAAAAGTTATGAATTTCAACACATTTATCTTAACAAAAAAAAATTATTCAAAAAGTCTTGCTTCAAGATTGCTAGTGATAAAAACAGCTAGCAAAAAAAATGCTTATATCTCATCAAGATCAAGCATGTGTGAACTGTTATAAAAAATTAAAAAAAAAAAAACATTTTTTTTATTAATACTTCTGAAATTTTAAAAATCATCAACAAAAAAATAGTTTTTTTACAGCAGAAAGACTGAAAAATCTCTTCAGATCAGATTTTATTAATGGAAAATGAGTAAATTTATGTGTTTCAGAATTTCACTTTACAGTAAGAGATTTTACAAATTCATCATGATAACTCATATACAGATCATAACAAAATTCAATGAATCTTGAAGCTTATACAGCAGAAATATTATTGAAATAAGATGAAAATTGATGTGAAAAAGTATATATCTATTTGCTACATTTGTAATTGCATGTGAATACATCATCACAAGTCTTACAGCAAAATAACTATTATTCTCATTGTTACAGAATTGTGAAAACATTTAGTCATGAATTTTATTGTCAGTTTATCATTATCATTGTGAAATGACATTATTTATGATGCTATATTAATGATGACTGATAAATTTACTAAGATGATTAAGTATTTTTCAACAACAAAAAAAATCAAAATTTCTGAGTTAGCAGATATATTTATTGACAAAATTATTAAATGTTATAAACTTTCTGAGTTTATCATTTCTGACAGAAATTCACTGTTTACTAGTCACTACTGAACTGATTTTTGCTATCATTTGAATGTTATTCATCAGTTAAGCATTGCTTTTCATTCTCAAACAAACAGTATAACAGAATGATTAAATCAAACATTGAAATAATATTTTCATGTTTATAGCTTTTATCAGCAAAACAATTGAGCTAAGCTATTACTGACTGCTGAGTTTGCATATAATAACAGCAAGCATTCAGTTATAAATCAGTTTTCTTTTTTTATGTTATATGAATATAACTCACAAATTTTTACAAATCTTCTACTCAATTCATTTTTTCAAGTTTTAAAATCAAGTTAATGACTTCAAAAACTTTATGATGTTCAAAAACAAACAGTGAAATTGCTGCAACAAGTTTTTGAGACACAAGTTATATACTACAATAAAAAGCATAAATCAATGCAATTTAATATCCGCAATATGATTTTATTATTTAGAAAGAACTTGAAAATCTGAAAATTTTTAAAAAAATTAAATGATTAATATTTAAAACTTTTTTCAGTGATTGTTATTTACAGATCACAAGTTTATACACTGCAGCTTTTCAAAAACTACAGTCAAATTAATTCAACATTTCATGTTTTTTTATTTGAATCTTGTTCACAACATAATGACAGACAATCTTCTGAATCACAGTCAATTATTGTCAATGATATGAAAAAATGAAAAGTTGAAAAAATCTTGAATAAACAGATTTTTCATAACAAAATTCAATATTTAGTCAAGTGAAAAAAATATTCTTCATATGAAAATCAGTGATTATCATTGATTAATTTGACAAATGTTACTAAGTTATTACAGAAATTTGAAATCAAACAAAATCTTCAAACAATAGTTAAAAAACAGCAAACTAAAAGACAAAAAACTGCTACACAATAACTGAATTCAATTTAAACTGCAATTAAAAATCAATTTTTATTCATAAAAACAAACTAAACTAGACATCAGACTGAAGCTGCATCACTACAAAATAGCAATTTAAAAGCTACAAGATTTCTTCATCATCAAATTCAACATCATCTTCATCATATAATTTTTTCTTAAACTTCTTTCTGAAATGCTCATTCAGCAATTTATTTAAAGCATACACATTATTAACAAGCACAATTGTAACATTGCAATGCTTTACTGTAATATCTTAATCAATTGCAGTTTTATTGCTGCTAGTTTTCTTACTGAAAGTCAACTTAATGTCAGTCACACAAAAAAACTCATTTATTTTTAATTTGAATTTTCTACATATTTTTTCATAAATTTCAGTATTTTTTAAAATCAAAAATACAAACTTCTGTATAACAGTGAGATTTTTGTTTAATTACAGCAAAAATAACATGTATTTTTTTTTTATTTTTCTAACAGCAATTACATTTATCATAATTATGCAAACAAATACATCAAAGTTTCAGTTTTTTTTTCAATCACTTGACACATCAGACACACATGAAGCACAAAACAATAATTTTTTCACTGCTATTCAGCAGTTTTTTATTAGACATTTCAACAAAAACAGCATTAATTGCTGTAAATTTAAGAGTTTTTAAAGTTAAAGCAAGTAAAAAAGCAGACAAAACATTTTTTTTTCTAAAATCAAATGATAATATGTTATTAACAATTAAGCAAATAAAAAGCAGCATACTCATTGGCAACAGCAATTTCAGCAACAGCAATAAAAAAATTCAAAATTTTAACAGTGACATTTTTCTTCAGAATTATATTTTCTTCAATAATGATAAATAATTTAATAGTAATTTCATTATGATTCTTCTGCTTAGAAACAAAATACAGCATTTATTATATTTAATATTAATCAGAGAAAGAAATATTGATTGAGAATCTTATAAGAATTTTCTTGAAAAGCAAATTTTTTTCAGTCAGCAGAGCAGAACATTTAATAAACATTTGTTCAGAAAAACACATTGAACAACAAAACAAATCTTCTGTTATATCAACAATAATTAACAATAAATTTTTTTTTATTTAATAACAACTTATCTGATGATGCAGGCATTTCTATAAGAAAATAAGCTTAAAGAAAAGAAAAAAAAATTGAATTACTTAAAAAAAACAATTGAGATTTTATATTACTTTATAAGCACATGTTTATAAATACATTGAAATTTTGAACATTTTACTTTTTAACTAACTTGCTGCTATTTTACTGTTTGTTATTTCTTTACATATATTGTAAAAATTACTCAAGTGTTCAAAATTGATATTTTTAAGCTCAAGATCAAGCTTCAAATAAAAAAAGAATAATTGTCATATCAATTTAAAACTTCTTAATACATGAGCTGCTAGTTAACAGCTATGTTATACTTTGCTTATAATATATTTTATATTGACTCTCATCTTTGTGTATATTATGAAGAATACATTGTCTTGCTTGTTAAAAAAAGCAAACAATCAGTTCAATACAACTTGAATTATAAGTTGATACTTTTTTTTCATCATATAGCTACTGTATAACTGCTTGTTATCTTTTATCTGAAGCTCTGAACCTGCTTGTTCATCTATCACTACATGAATAATCATCTAAAATAACTGAGGCAGTTGGTTGTTAAACTCACCATTACACTGTAGCAGTTTGTAAGCAGTCTGTAGCAGCAGTTTACATAATAATAAATAATAATTATAAAAATTAAACTTTAATTATAAAAATCTAAACTCTAAATATAAAAAATTAAGTGATAATTTTAAATTTATACAAATTTTACAAAGTTTAAATCAATTTGTTAAGTTTTATATAATCAGAATTGAATTTATTTAATAAGTTTTTAAATTTCAAACATTTTAATTCTACTCATTTCAGTGATTAAATCTAGAAAGTTTTGCTCATTTTAAATAAATTTTGAACAGAGTCAGATCAAATTAGTCAAGAGTTTAACAGATTTGTTGATCAAATCTAAAATTTATTTACTAAATTTTATATAATCAGAATTGAGTTTACTCAGCAGATTTTCAGATTTTAGATATTCAAATCTCACTTATTCTGATGATCAAATCTAAGAAACTTCACTCATTCTAAACAGATTTTGTGCAGAGTTGAATTGAACTGATCAAGAATTTGATAAGTTCATTGATCAAGTTTACATACAATTTGCAACAATTCAACATGTAATAGCATGTCAAATCCATAAAAAAAGCTGTTTACTAGCTAATAAAGCTTGTAAGCAGCTGCTAACATGTAGTTCTTGTGTATAAGATCATATGTATAGAAATAATAGATTATAAAAAAGAGCAGTTTGAAGCTGTAGAAGCTGTAAGAGCTGTAAGAGTTGTAAAAGCTGTAAGAGCTTTGTAAAGCTCTAAAAGTCTGTACAGCATCAGAAAAATAATTAACAGCTGTTATAATGTAGAATTAAAGATATTTATCTTTTATAATGAGTCTCTACAGAGAAAACAAAATAAAATCTCTATATCAAACTTGTTTCATCTCAATTTGATCAAGTAATTGAGCACATAAGATTGAATTAAAACTGTATAGTTTGAGAATAGTCTGAATTTAAGTAATTTTCAGACTTATTTGCAGTTCAATCAATCATCTTGACTTTTACTGAGTTATAAATTCAGTCATTTCAATTTTCACATCAAGAATGAATGACAATTTGACATCATATACATCATATCTTTCTTTTCTTCAAGTTGCTACTTTCTTATATAAGAGTATGAATCTCTTTTCTATTATGCTGAATTGACTGATAGAGGAAAATCATAAAAAGTCAAAAAGATAGTTTCATTTTTGTTTAAGTATTCATTGCCACTCTTTGCAAAGCAATATGAACTTTCTGAAACTTGCTGTCGCACTAACCCCTCCAAGAAATGAAATCAACAATCTTTCTCCAAAATCTTATCTCAATATGAAAATTTGCCAGTTAAAAGAAAACCTTGACAGCAAAAATATTGACATAAAAAGAGTACAGCTAGATTTGTGCCCAGCCACAGAAGATATTAGCATTGAAAAGTATCACAGGCTCACAGTCAAATGTTCCATGAGTGAGGAGATGATTGAAAAAAATTGGAAGTAATGATTTCCTACAAGTCTACTAGATCAGTGATAAAATATCATATTGAAGTAAATGTGTATATGTGGCTTCTGGTTGGCATGGCTAACTTGTAATTTTCAGAAACTGGAGAGCAGATTACAAAGACAACTGAAGAACCATGATGATGCAATTCAGACTCTTCATGATATCAAGGCTTCTCTCTGTGAGATAAATGCTTCTATCATATCACTTTTACAGGATCAGCAGATGGAAAAGCTGAACTTATGCCTGGGTAATTTAATGATTGAGTTAGCAAAAAAAGTATTTCCTCAAGATGCTATGAATGAAAGATCAACATATTGCCTTTGGCAGCAATGAGCTGCAGAGGTTACAATTTCTCAGTTAGATGCAGTCAGGGTATCAAGGAAGTACCAAAAGTATCTGTAAAATCTTTCTAAGGTGAGTGCTACATTTTTGTGTTCTACTCTAAATTTATAACTAATAAAGTGTTCATAGTATGTGCCTGCGAGGAACAAAGCTGCACATTCAATCACAGAGGAGTTCATGTCTTTACTGACACAACCATTCATGGAATCACACTGAGAACAAAGATTAGGACATCTGTGCAGAAAGCATTTTCTGCAGAGTCAATATCAACAAGCCAAGTTGGGACATGGGCGTGGTCACTTTGTCCCATTTAATAGCTAAAGTAATGCATTTTGATCCTCGAAAAACAATTGCAATGTCTCATCCATATTCTTTCTTGTAATATGATACTGGGTTTTGTAAGTGAGAACATAGCTCACACTCTCGACATCTTCATGTAGAACAAGCCAGCAAGCAATTAGGAACCCGGCAACCTCCCATGCAACCTTGTCTTCTGAGTTTGGGAATGGTTCCACTGCAAGCCCGTGATCACATCCTTGCTGCTCAAATGCTGCTTCATGAGCATCCCGCCATCTCCAGAAGAAGGGTGCCAGTTTGGGATATTTCTTGTTGATCATGGCCGGGTCAACTTCAGCTCTGTGATCCGGCCCGTACAGAGGAGCTGATACATCATACCAAAGGTAAGAAGTCTGCCAGTCCGGGAGCAGCCGATAAAAGTGGCGTTCATTGGGATGTGTTGAGTTGGCACGCGGGCGATTCACACTAATAGTGCCATGGCTGTTATCCGTACTGAGATTCCGGGCATTAATGCAGAGGCTGGAATGTGTTTCGAAGAGTGAGTCAGCTTGCGGGCTGCTAGTTGGAGATTTGATGCCAAAGCTCTGCATAGGCAATTCAAGCCGCGCGAGAAGGTCCACGACACACTGAGGGACTGCAAGCTCTGGAGCTTTGGACTCGCGGTTGGGATGCTGTTCTGTAGCTGTACTGGAGGCCTGCGACACCAGGTCGGCCTGGTACTTCTGCGCAAAGACATGAAGTGGCCGTAGAGAGGAGGATGTGTCCATGGCTTAGCAGCTTTATAACAAGTCGAAGAACTTGGCTCTAAATAGAATGATCTCAAAGTGATGGCTATTTCACAAGCTGGAATGAGGATGTTCAAGCAAAGGCAGAGGGAGCTCACAAGCCTAAGGTTACATATTCAGTATGACCACGTGAGGCAGATTCCCAACAGCACTCACAAGTCACTGGCAGGTGGAGATGTCCTTTGCATGCATTATCAGTTATTGCTTCAGCCAAATATGATGATGGCCATATCAAAGAGTATTGTCTTTCAAAATCATCATTACAGAAGGAAATTTCCAGAGTGAATACTTGCCATTAAAAGTCATTGGGACATTAACGCACTCTGCTCACCAAAGGCTCAGCACCAAAGTGAATTGTTTCACTGTGGCCGCTGTGGTTTGCTGTCACTAACTAACTACATAGTTTCTGAACCACTGTGTCGGAGCAACATGGGCAATGCTTGGTATGCACTCAGGTGGGAAAAGAATTCCATGCAACTTGCACTTCGAGGAGTGTGTTGAATTCCCAGCTTGCAAGTGAGAAAGGCTGACCTGAGATGAAGATTAGGAGCAGTTGAAAAATATTGCATGCCGTGATGCCGAGTTGTGCCAGTCAAACGACCGCGTACTGGATTTTGGGTTGCTTTGCATACTGTGTAATTGAGAACCAGCAGGACGGATGAGAGATGGAGACAGATCTCTCCGGGATGGCCAACGACTCTCTACATAAATCCCAGTCAGATCGAATCCACTGTCTGCCATGGATTACAGTCTCCCAACGTCGAACACGTCTCGCAGCGCTTCATCATTAGTTAACGCGAGGTTGGCAAGGGTCAGCATTCACAACCTGGGGAAATACGAAATCCAATGTAACATTGAGTGTTTCGGTAACTGGGCCATCCATGACAGAACTTTCCCCGCTATGCAGCTTCGGTGAATCGACGATCTCCTCGCCGGACTCTGGCGGTTGGCATCCTGTTCAGTCTGGAGTGCGAAAGAATGAGGGATCTATGTTAGGATATCTGACTCCTTCAGCGTCTCCTTCAGCAATCGAGATGATTCTTCTAGAAACCCAGCGTGAAAGACCTCATAGCTGCAATCAAACGGCTATCTACGCTCATCTGTGGGACGACTCTCGCCATGTCATATTCTCCTCGTCGCAGTCGGATTCCCTGAACGACAAGGATAGAGACTGGCGGACTGATATTACCGTCGAAAAATGAGGGGGAAGAGGTGCCTTTGACCAGAACCCTGGTGCCGTTGTTGGTATATATGAGCGATAATGCCGGCCTCGTGAGTTTGGATTTATGGTATCCTCTCCTGGTGCCCTTCGGATTCAAGTACGTTGCGGAAGTGAACAGTATTGAACGATATGACTCAAGGAGTGGAACAAAAGGGATGTTGGCTTCGGAGTGCCAGATCCTTCCTCTTTGCTCTTGCCTTGGGAACCACCCTTACAAGCCCGATTTCCGCCAGTCCGACAGCCTCTGACCTGGGTGATTATCTGCAACGCGCGGAGCTGATACTCAGATCCACCCCGCTGATTGACGGCCACAATGACCTTCCAAATTTCATCCGGAGGACGACAAGATATCAGATCTATGATGGAAAGCTTCCCTTTGAAACAGGGCTATCCGGTCACACCGACCTCAAAAGGCTTCGAAAAGGAAAAGTGGGAGGACAGTTCTGGAGTGTCTATACCTCTTGTCCCGTTCCACTCGTGCCCATCGATGACCCAACAGTAAGTCTAAAATATTTCATTCTGTACCTTCAAACCAGCGTGCGATGGCGGTATAAAGTACTAATGGAGCGATTGCATAGTGGTCAGTAAGAGATACCCTGGAGCAAATTGATGTGACCAAGAGACTTGTGGAGAAGTACTCCGATGATCTGCAATATTGCGACAATGCGAGGTGCGCTCGAACCGCATTCAGGAGAGGAAAAATCGCCAGCTTCCTGGGTATCGAAGTAAGCAATTCCAGTATTCCACTCCATCTGGACACATTTCCCTAATCGTTTTGGTTCCCCGCAGGGAGGCCATCAAATTGGCAATTCTCTCGCTGACCTACGTCGGGTCTTTGAACTTGGTGTACGCTATATTACGCTTACCCACAATTGCGACAATGCATTTGCCACGGCACAATCAACCGTTGCGGCGGGAAATCCAGATCCTGGCTTGACCAAACCCTTCGGTCTTGAATTTATCAAGGAGATGAATCGCCTAGGCATGCTTGTTGATCTGTCGCATGTATCCCCGAACACCATGAGAGACACGTTAGCAGTCACCAAAGCACCTGTCATCTTCTCGCACTCATCTGCCTATGCCATTTCCAAGCATCTGCGCAATGTCCCTGATGATGTACTGCAAGGCGTTACAAAGAATGGTGGCGTCGTCATGGTAAACTTTGTGCCCGCTTTCATCAAGGTGGAGAATCCTAATTCCACCACGATCGATGACGTGGTCAACCACATTTTTCATATCGCGAAGGTTGCTGGGTGGGATCATGTGGGCATTGGAGGGGATTTTGACGGCACTCCCAGACTTCCCATGGGCCTGGAGGTGAGTTTCCTATCACCCCGTCATCTTCTTCTAGCGCTATTAACCACTCCGCTGTAGGATGTCTCTAAATACCCAGATCTAATCGCTCACGTACTCAAACGTGGCGCGACAACTGAGCAGGTCAAGAAGCTTGTTGGCGAAAACATTCTTCGCGTCTGGGCAGAGGTGGAAAGAAAAGCAAAAAGCTTGCAAGCATCGGGCGAGAAACCCAATGAAGCATATTGGGAGGGTCGAAATTGGACTAGGCCAGCCAAGCGGGATCTCTTCGACTTCAACGCCGCTCTTGACGGCCGAAGCGTGCCACTCTTCCAACCAGCTATTAGTGACGAATACTGTGATTAGCTGCTTGCTTGTAGAGATAGTCAAAGGAACATAGCTTTGTTTCCGTGCACATCTACAATCATAGGCCAAGGTGTGATTCACTACAAACGCAACCAGACCTTGTACTACTGGATTCGACAAGGGGAAAGGTTTATACACCAGAAAATCTGCAGTTTCCCAGAGCTCATTGGTATATATATTTTATGCAATAAACTCGATGGTGCGAACTAGTAACGCCACGACAATTCGAAAAGGGAAGTAGATCTCGTGCCAACTCTGTCACAATCATGCCATTCAGTCGACATTCCTGTACTCAGAAAAACACTCTTCCTCATCAGCTTCCTTCCTTTATATCACCTCAATCTGTCTGTGTGAAATGAGGCAGTGGTGCAAGGTCTTACCCTGTTCAATTAAACAGCACCTGAACTTCAGAAGGATTGCCCGAGATTTTGTCGAAATTTAAGCGCACAAGCTTCAAAATATATTGGCTTGAAACTTAAGAGGGTGTTAACAGTGAATTATGCTGACCGTAACTGACCTTGCTTGCTGGGAGCTTCGGTTCCATTAATTCACTTGCGCCGGATAGCTATAGTTTGGACAATATCTATGATAGCATGGCATACTGATGCTTATGTTAATATTGCAGGTGAAAGTCTATCAATATTTCAGGCCAGCTTGGCTGGAGGGCTAGGCAGGATATTGAGCATATAGGGTTGAGACACACACCCGTACAAAAGCGCTCCAAAAGAGAAAGAGACAAGAAAGAGAACCAAACAGGAAGAAAAGACAACGGCTATCCATTTTCCTAACTCAATGTATTCCAGCAGAGATGGGAACCGTGGGACCAGTTATCTCGTAGCTGCACTGTGTCCATGAAAATGGCCATTTACTCAAATGCAAATGCATCCTGGCGGAGTATGAAATGCCAGGGTATAATGGGAATAAAAGGGAGAACGGGCTTCAATGACTTATCGCTCCAGATGGAAAGCATGGTAACAGATTCATTGCAGCAAGTGACAATTCTATGGGGAGCGAAGCGGGTATCAAGTCGAGAAAGACATCGTAGACCGCATGAACGCAGCATAAACGTAACCACAAGAGCAAAGCAAAAAAAACGAAGAGTCTATGAAAACCGCAATGGAGATATGAAAGCTGAAAATGGTTCTCTCAATCTGGTCATTGTTCTAGAAGCGTCATAGGAAAGGGGGTATCACATTAGAAGAAAGGCAAAACGGATCCGGGATTTAGAAAGTGCTCCAACTCCAATCTCGGGGAACGCTAGAAGCAACTGCGCCGTCCGGATGATCCATTGATGGTGAGTGGAAACTTGCATCGCTGACACTCGCGCCGTCGGAATCGGTCTCTTTGATTACAGCCGGAGCGACGCCATCATTCTTATTTCGTTCAAGTTGAGCAACTAAGTCCCTTTGAATCTGGTTCAGCTGATCGATACGAGCTTGATCCCAACGGCAGTACGCGCTCCAACAAAGTTCACACGCTCGAGAAGGGACACCATCAGGGTGAAAGCGGGCGCTTTGGTCAAGAGGAACAGTATGGGGAGTGTGAGTTGAACAGAAAACATGGCCGCAATGACGACAGTGGTGGCGGCGATTGAAAAGGCCGAAGAATGACTTGCAAACTGGGGAATCGCAAGATGGAGAAGCGGAATCGGCCTATGATATGGCAACTGTGAGTTCTTGTTTCAAATCCAGTAGAGCTCACATCTCAAGGTTATAAGAGTAGAGATGGTCAGGGGATGTTATAAAACGATTGATTATCTCGATCTAACCTTCCAATGCTCTCTTGTCGGCGAACCCGTCACCACGCCGAGATTTTGGTCCTTCAACCATTCGTCCTCCACCATCTTGCTCACTTCACTCCGGATACTCTCCACGGTTGACCGGCGGGAAAGCGCAGGTAGGCTGCGGGGATGAAGGTCGTCAGCTAGATCATGAATGCTCCGCGGAGGTGTGATAGGAGAGGGTCGGGAAGGGCGCTCGGTTGGTCGTAGCACGGCCGGCACATAGAGAGGGGACTTCAGCGGGCGGAGTTGTCGCGACTGCGCATGCACATGGTGTAGATGAGAGTTCTGGAGGCGGGGAGAGGTTGGAGAATTGTTGGCTGGCGTGGCGGAGGCGGAATTGAGAGGTGATGGATTGCCAAATGGAGGCACCTGTCCGGAAGCAGAGGCATTGGTGTTTGAGGACTGCATGCAGGGCAATCGCGGGTGGTGAGTTTACGGAGCAGCAGCAGAGCGAGAGACTCGAGATGCCTTCCAGAGAGACGTGGATTCGCAGCTTGTCTTGCGTTGCGGTTAAGTTGAATCGAATCGAACAGAACAGGCGGAGAGAGTCGATGTTCCCCAATCGAGTTAGCGCCGTGGTATGGTGGATGTAACAGTGCCGGACAGCGCATTACCACAAATACGCGTAACTAACGCGTGTGATTGGTTTGATGCGAGGGTAAGAACCAAACTCAATTCATCTTCGTGAGCTCTCATTGGCCGGGAGTCGGAGTTATCTGGCGGAGATTACCTCATTGCGCCCTTATCTTGAATCGTGATTGGACCAACCATTACAGTATCGGTAACAAGTGTATGTATGTATGTACTGTCCATACATACATACTCTGTACAGGAATGTAGTATGAGAGCAGGAACAGCGAGAGAGAGAGAGAGAGAGAGAGAGAGAGAGAGAGAGACAGAGAGAGATAGCAACTATGGCTCATTGAGCATCCAGAAACCCCCTTTGCATGTTCCGCGAATGCTGCCGTGTAAATGCATCCAGCTTCAGGGCAACAAGAACAACCTCCAACCCTCCCAAAGCCACATCGC
The DNA here is from genome assembly GCA_029449355.1 of Emydomyces testavorans. Classification (NCBI taxonomy): domain Eukaryota; kingdom Fungi; phylum Ascomycota; class Eurotiomycetes; order Onygenales; family Nannizziopsiaceae; genus Emydomyces; species Emydomyces testavorans. Next base: position 13,040 of record CP120627.1, read on the forward strand.
TGCTCCGTTGTACTTGTAATCTCCAATGTCCCTTGCGAACTATCCACTCTCTGAGCCTCTCCACACTATCACTGCGTTTCCGCTTTCGAGAAGGACCAGCCAGATTTCCAGCGCTCTGCGGGGGGTTGAGGAACGCGGAATTCGCACCTGCTGCTACGATTCCTCCTGGACTTTGAAAGCCTTCGTGGGCGATGTCTCTCGTAGAATTTAATATCCACGAAGATTCCTCAGCGGACGCATCTAATGCTACTGCAGACGCAATTTCATTCCATCGAGATTCGTATCGATCGCCATCAAGCACAATATCCGCTTCTGGGTCAAGTTGTACCCTAACACTGGAGGAATTTAAGGAACCGCTCCCTGGCGTAGTAGATCTACTGATATTCTCATTCTTCGCTAGTAGACCTTGAGACCCTCTCGTTGAAAGATTCGTTTTATTAGTGATCACTTGCAAAAGGCTGGACATTCTCGATTTAGTTGACCCATGGAAATTTGCACGCTGCGACTCCAGGTCCACTTGCGTGCTCTCTCCGCCAATCTCAACAATTAGCTCGTAGTGGTCATCGTCCACGAACGGCCGAGCATACTGTACCCACCAGCCAGGGGTCGCAGGCTGAATCGGCGCTGACGAGTCGATGGCAACTTGTATGCCAGATGGGCGAATATCTTCGAGCCGTATTACAATCTCCGATCTCTGCCGCTCAACATTGTAGCTGATATGGTGCGGAAGGAGCTTCTGTTCGAGGCCTCGGAGGTGGAAATATCGACAGTCACGCAGAAGCTCCGCTCGGTGCTCTTCATTTCGGATATGAATTGGATACCCCCGGAGCATATGCAGTAGTTCCGCGAATACCTCGCCAGAGCGGTTGCTCACAATTGGCGGCGTTATCGCCGGAGGACGAAGCAAACCTTGGCGATCGAGTCCAGGGAAAACCTCCCCAGGAGTGGCAAAGAACACCGCAAAACCTAAAGAGAAAAAGTTGGGAGAATCACCAGGACCGGAAAATATATCACGAGGAATTTCAAAGTGCCTATCTCCGATCTGAATGAATATCTCACACTCAAATAGCTGAGATATCAAACGGGGTACTAGGTAAACAGGTAAGCTCACATATGCTTATGATTACGGGCGGCATGAGCTTACAGCTATAGAATTGGGCATCTGCAAAGAGCTTGACAAAATGGGAATTGCCTCGCGGTCGGATGTAATACCCTGCCAACTCTATCGTTAGCTTTTACACAATACTGGCATCGCGCACGCATTCCACTCACTGCGCGATCTTCATTTTTACGTACCTTGAAGATGCCTCAAGATATCTCGAAATGTGTCTGGGTCACGGTCTATATACAGGGTCCTCACGGTGGAATTCTCCCCATTCTGATGCAACTGCGCCTCAAAAAAGTGAGAAAAATAGGAGGGTGCTCTAAGATTGTCAGTATGGATGGAACTGCTCCTCGCGGCACCACACTGGGCACCATGACAGTTGATGACCAACCATCTGAAGCAATAGAAGCACCAGAGAGCCTGAATAGTTCGGAACCGATCTGGATCGGGAACACTTTTTCAGGCGGAAGAACAGTCGGCGGGCCCTGGGTTTGGGCAGGGTATCCTGGCGTTACAGTCGATGACATCGAAGAGTGATAACGCTCAACCGCTGTAGACGTGCAGTGTTTTTGGGCAAAAAAAAGCGCAAGGTGACTTTCAGATGGACCAATGATTCTGAAGAGCCATGTTTTGAGGAACCGCGAAATAATGCATCATATAACATTTGGTATTATCCCTCCGCTGATGAGTCTGGATCTTGAGGACAACGAAGCCAGTGACCAGCCCCGCAGAAAAACGACCAACCGCGGTGAGAGTCGCGGTGAGTCTCGATGGTGGCTATAGGGCTTGTAGTAAGTAGTATAATAACTCTTGTCTTGCGGATCATCGCATTTCAGTGTCGATAGTCATGCTGTCGCACCATCTTCCCGTCGTTGAATTGAAGAAGGTTAGCCCATAACGATGACTAGTTAGTTGTTAGTCAGCATAAAGTCAGTCAACATCAGACCAACTGCGAGTAGATCTTGAAGTATACAGCTGATTCAATATTGATAGACTGCATTTTGATACAGGTTTCAGTAGTTCTACCAAATATCACATCACCTATCTAGCTTAATAAAGATTCAGAGTCCCTAATATTCTCTCCACTGGCTTCTCTGAGCAAGGCTTCATGAAGGAGCATAACCATGCTGTTGAATTATTGTGTTGGCCACAGTTCGAAGGTTGTTGATGGATAAATGGAAAATGTCATTTGGGCTTCTCGGGGTAGGCAGTGCTGCTCCAAAGAGTTGTCCCCGGGTGACAGGAATTACTTGATTTGCTGCAGTTGTTTGATCGGGGGCTGGATATATTACCTTCATTATTATCAAGAAAAAGGTATTAGCAAACCCACTCAGTTGTATAAAGCTTTCTGACTTACCTCTGTCTGCAGGAGGTGCTCATTTCCTGTGGAATCTAAGTCCCATACTTCGATACTACCCTCTACACGGCCACCGGCGACCTTCGACCACTTGACCAGAAACACTAATGACATGGTTTGAGGGCTCCCTTTCAACCATAGGGTCATATCGCGGTGAAGGCCAGGCCAGGAATCTGACCAGCCCGACTCAGCAACAATTGTTGGCATATTGAAACCCACAGGGACAGCCATCCAGTCTGGCTGTTTTACTGAGCCAGCATATTGTGCGACAAAATTGTCACAACCTACGCAAAGGTAGCAAAGGACACCTGGAGATAGTAACTTACTTAAAAGGACTTACTTGTTCCAGAGGCAACAATCAGGCTCTGACTCTCATTAAGAGTAATGAATCCAGTAATCCCCATTCTTACATACTCTTGATTCAGCCAGCATTGGAGAACATCATGCACCCATGTTGGCATAATGTTTATTTCAAGGACTCGATGAAGCGAGTTAAATGTAATCCTAATATGTGTTTTTGGGACATGTTAGCTGAATATCCATGTATCATGACTGCAGGGAAGCCTACCTTAGACCAACTGGTTCTACCTCTCCGTCTGCATCCAAAGATGCCACAATTTGAGAACCAATATCTGGATCAATTTCTTCAAACACGAGATATTTATGTTCCTTGGCCGTGATGATGGCACGTCGAATGTGGTTGAAGAGGTCTTGGGTTTGTGTCGTGTTGTTTTGATGGCTTCGCAAGCCCATACTGACACGATGTTCATCCTCCTCTCCTACCGCTTTCGTGTTTGTGGACATTGTAGCTACTATCTTGCTCTTATTGTTCGGTATCAAAGCTTCAGCTATGAAAATGACTCTTTTGACACAGAGATCTTTTCAATGTTGTAGTTCTTAATATTGGTGAGAGCAGCATGCAGGGAGCAAAGAATAGTCAGTCAGTAGTATCAGCAAAGTTGTCTCCCAATATCACATCTTTTATCATCCACCATCCATACAAAATGACTCTTAATATCTCAGCTACATACCACAGTATGGAGTACATCTTCGAAGTTACGGGTCTGCATCCTCTGACGTCATCATACAAAATAGCTAGCTGCCCAAGTCGGTTAGTGAGTCACTAACCTAAGATAGCATAGTTCGAGGGTGAGATGAATGACTAAGCACTAGTACATCTGTAGTAGTACTTGGTATACGGCGACAGCATGCTGCGAGTCGTTGAACACAACACAGGAAGCGCAGTTGAAAACTCATCCATTGGAATCCACGGCGATCATGGCTGGCCCGTCGAGTATGACCCTATACCTCTGCTTAATGGCGTGGGTAATGCTGACCTTTGTCTCGCAGATCTGCATCTGGATCCCGCCCTGCAGAAATACTATGGTACGACTTGCATCTCACCAGCTCTCCCAATCGAGGTCACGGACGACCGATGGCATTGCTAACATTTGCTCGACCTAGATGCGAACAAGAACAGATACAAGTACTTTCGGTGGACGCCCCGAACCGCATGGATCTCTTTCTGCTACATGGCCTTGGTGCCAGGAGTCCTCGGCTACATCGCCTATAAAACAGATGTGAGAAGGCTTATCATTTTGTCAAAGAGAAAACCCCAATTCAGTGATGATGTAACAACAGCGGTGACTGACAATTCTACTTTTGACATATAGGGCAAATACGACTTCAGAGGTAAACGACGGGGTGACACCATTGCCGAATGGTAGACAGAAATAGCGTCTTGGGCTCTTGTTACTATATGCTGCAGTGTTGGGTGTTCATTGCCCAAGGGATGATTCCTACGGTCATACTTGGTGTCGCGACGGTTAGATATGGACGGATATCAGCTGCCAGTTGTTTTGCGAGAAGAGACCTTGCACTCTTCATAGGACACATGTCGACCTTTTTATATGGAATGGAAACGAAGTTCACCTGAAATTTTGCGCAACAACTTCAGCGCTTGCAATGCCTAGTTCGCGGCTCTTACTTCCCCTTCCCAACAACCAGATTAGTTGCTTTAGCTGGCATGCCCAGCTATCCAACTCATATACCTGGTCAATTGCTACTCTTAGTCAATAAAGCCTTTCACTTCTCTCAGAATTAAGATCTCAGTGAAGTACCTTCTAGACATCATCACACCACAGCAATCTTCTGTCACCAGTAAGCCTAGTTTAACCACTCATATGGTCATGAAGGGCACAAGAAACAGACAAATTCAAGTGTGTCAACGCATCAATACGGTCGCCCTCGATTCCTAAAGCCTCCTCGGCTGTAAATTCTCCTTCCATTATCAGGAACACGCTCTCCTCTCCTCCATTCACCGCTGGCCAGTTCCCCTCCTCCCCTCCCGATTCCACCACCCCCAGGTCTGGGCCTCCCGAATCCATTCTCTCTCACCGGTGGAAACGCACGCATTCCGCCCCCAAACGCAGCGCCTCCCGCCGTGGCTCTGGACGAAATCGGCGGGGCCACAGACCCATCGGGCAACGGAGGTAGAATTGCACATTCGACATAGTCACCGATGACGAAGCGTACATCCTGCAATGTCCGATCAGCTTCTTCGCCCTGCAGCCCCGTATTTCTCCCGATCGCGGCCGACGACGCCCCCGTCTCTTTTCCTTCAACACTCTCCTTCGGACCGACAATCACACTGCCCATATCTTTACTCAGGTATCTTCCTCGCCCTTCCTCACCAGCGCCGGGTGAACCAGGCCCGCTGGCACCAACAACCTGGCTCTTCGTGTCCGGATAGATAAGTCGAAAGCTCAGACGCGTCCCGACCGCGGGGCTAGGGAGCAGCGACGGAAGACATGACGTAAGGAGATGCGCCAGCTCGCGCAGGGAGCACGAGTACCAGGTATAGATCTGGAGGTGTGGGGGGAGTGCGGGAGCTGGTGCGGAGGGTGCACTGCCGCTAGCGAGAGGTGGTGACGGGATGGGATAAACGGAGAGATGATGGAAGGAGTTCTGGTGGTAGAATAGCTTGAGATGGAATGGAGTGGTGGTTTGGCGGTTGATTTTGAGAGCGCTGGGTTCGTCACTGGAGGCCATGAGTGAGTGAACGCGTTGGTGACTCGAGGAGCTCGGAAGCTCCAGTTCGCTGGAAAGGTTCAGTGGCAGTGGGTAAGTTCAGCAAAGGCGTTCCTCTGTATTGAATATATTCAGTAGATTTAGCGGTTATAGCATAAAGGTTTGGTACTCACAAGGGGATGCTCAGTCGCGAAAAAAGGTATGTATGCTGCGAAAAGAAAATATGAATGGCTTACAAGAGCAGAGAGCTTGAAAGAGCTATTGCCTGATGGATAACCACTATTGCAGCCCAAATATAATGGAAATTCCCAGGCTACAGTATGTAGTTATTCATAGCAGAAAGCGAAATATATTGGCTCTTCTATTAAAATAGCTGCTACAGTTCGCAATCGAGACACAAACTCTTCCATGTCCACAAAGCTGAACGCCGTCTATATCTGGAGACACAGCAAGCAACGAGCATATACAGCTTTATTTGTACCTGTACTCTGTGTAGCCCTTGGGCAGATATCCAGTCACCTCTATATACGTAACATCTATATCCATTATCAAATCCAATAAATCTGTACACATTCAGTTCTATCACCAGACAATATCCAGTAGTATGATATCAAAACAGATCATGAAAACAGAAAATTCCACCAACTTTTCCCCTTCGCCCAGATGAACCGAGGAAATTGGTACGAGAGAGCATCCCGCGATCTTTCATGTGGACGATCATTCATCAAGCTTTTAAATTCATATGTCGCATGCGTGAGTCGCCCTTGATTGTCGCCAGTTTTAAGGCGACTATTGCTGTTGATAGCACGGGTAATGAGTTTTCCAGCCACGTACACACACCCTCCATACGCAAAGCGAATCAAGGAATCACCAGTTAGGCTTCCAACGACGAAAACGTTGCTCGCAACCTCGAGATCCGCACTGGCTGCAGCACGCAATGTGGATGCAGAGACAACGCCTGTTGTTTGGTCTTCACCGCTAAGGATTTCTTTCCTGAGAGATTCGTCAAGATATCCTAACGAGCCTTGTCGACCGACTGCATGTGCTAACCCAGAGACCTGGCGGCGAAGGACTGTGCCGTCTTGAAGCCTCAGGGAAACGACAGCTCTTTCGTCTTGTACCTCTACAGCGGTAACCAATGTGTTGGGCAGGCCTTCATATATCCTTGTCCACTCTCGACTCGCTAAGAAAGGAGTCAAGGACGTTGGACGGAACCATGGTGTTTGGGTTTGTTGGCGTGAAGCACTTCTCTTCATCAGCCTGTATATACCAGCATATTCTGGATATGCTTGCTGATGACAGCTCTTCAAGGGTGAGGGCTTTTCATCAGGTTCCCATTGAAAGATATGAATAATTTTCTGCTCTTCGGACGCGGATATGATGATATCTGCAGCAGAGAATCCGGATCCAATGACCAAGAGTGGCGGTCTCGCAGCCACTGAATCTGGAGCTGTAGCTAAAGGCCCAATAGTCAACAACGGCTGTAACAGCGGTCGAATCGGCTTCGGACTTGTCAAAGTTCCTGACGCCAAAACCAGATGCCTGCATTTGAGACTGTGTGACGCGATGTAAAATCCGTCAGTGGTGCGAGATATGTTTCCAACGGCTACTGCCGATTTTATTGCATCCGATATCCCGACTGCTGCCGGATATGTTGCAAAATAATCTGCTATCTCGCGCCTTGACGGCCGTGTGAAGGGGGCCAATTCCGACCCAAAGTGTTCTCGATGATAGGTCTGAAAACTATAACCTGGTAGTGAAAGCATGCCAGCATAACTGAGGGATTGTATATTCCAGGATGTTCCGTTGGGGCATTCCGTCCATTGCCCTCCAGGACGAGGTGCGCTACCAAGGACAACATGAGAGACTGCTTTTTCAGGTGAATGACGCCACTGTACACAAGTGTTTTTCTCTGTATCATCGGTATCTGCGTTTGGCCGCACGATGGAGTCGAAAAGGGAGTTTACGGGAAGCGCTTGGGTGGAATATGGAAATCGGGAGGCCTCAAAATGTTCTGTGAACCTGTCAATGTCGAGATCCAGAAGCTGCGGTGTGCCCTTGAGCTTCTCATGGAGGATCGGGTCCGGGTGCGGCGTCTGAGGATCGTAAATGGGGATGTTCCCGTGAAGAATGTAGGATAACAGCAGTGCAGACGGCCCATTACCTGACACGAGAAGACCAGTCAGTGTTAAACGGATACATATTCGAGTGAAGATTTCGATGCATTCATTTGCATGCACTCACCAATAATGACCACGTCGATCGGCGAAGGATCCAGAGCAGCAGCAGTAGCAGGAGTAGCCATTGACTTCAGTAGGCCGTCCAAGCTCACATGCACCGATAGACGAGTTGGGCCATCGTTCACGTCTGGGGAAACATTGTGGTGGCAAGCAGAGGCAGATTCGGGGAATTAATTAGTAGTCAAGGGTGATCCGTATCAGCAGAATAAATCAGAGCCATCGTGATCCATCCACAGCGCATGTGTAGAGTACACACGGCGTGAAAGGATAGTTATTTATACGGCAGCATGTGGAGACAGAGAGAGAGTTGAAAAAGACTTGATTTCATCATCCCCGCGGCATCTCGGTGAGTGTGCTGACAAATGCGAGCTGAGCACCCATCTCGGCTGTGATATGATTGATATCAATGATATACAATATGACAGTTAGTTGAGTGTAGTTGAGCATCTCCGTGCAGTCTCAATCCAGTGTATCGAGTGAGTTGGTGATATCTAATGACTGACCACACCGCGAGATTGTCCAATCTATTATGTACTTCTGTGCTGTTGCAATGACCCTCCGTCGCGGTGACAATGTACCATCTGGCAAAATCTCTCTATTTCTACGCTACAAGTAAAGAAGGTATGCAGATATATCTATCCAAAATCATCTCGATCTGATCTGACTCTGACTAGAATACTCCGCCCTCCTCCTGGGCCTGGACAACGCCGGCAAAACCACTCTTCTCAACCAGGTGAAAGCGCTCTACCTTCCCCCGACCGCTTCCTCGATCGACGATGAAGCCCGCAAGTCAAACGTCGGGAGGACTGTTCCCACCGTCGGTCAGAATGTGGCGACCATCCCGCTACAAGACATGTACTTGAAGGTTTGGGACGTGGGCGGTCAGATCTCCATGCGGGGACTATGGCAGAGCTACTATTCCAGCTGCCACGCCATTATCTTCGTGGTCGACAGTACCGACGTGGGAGATGACGCCGATGTTTCGCGGCTCGGATCATCGAAACACAGGGCATCGGATGTGTCCCCGACAGCGGATGATCTCCCCGAAGAAGAGGATGCTGCGGACGAACACTTGAAGCCCATCGATCCGGCCAGCACCTTTGGCCGATTAGATGAGTGTCGCCAGGTTCTCGAGTCTGTGCTTCAGCACGCCGATGCTGCCGGTGTGCCACTCTTGGTCCTGGCAAATAAGCAAGATCGAGAGGATTGCGTCGAGGTGGTTCGCATCAAGGAAGGTCTCGTGCGAAAGGTGTTTGAGGGTGAAGAAGGTGGTGCCGTGCGAGATAGCAGGGTTCTGCCTGTCAGCGCGTTGATGGGCGTTGGAGTTCGAGAAGCGGTGGAATGGGTAAGAAGTCGGGTGAAATGGAATAAAGAAGCAAGGCCGCCGTTGATGAGATAGCGTCCGCTACAGATAACATGCATAAATACTATTGACTACAAACGGCATTCGAATGTAAGGTCGAAATGACTTTCAACTTCATTCTGATCCCTTACTCTCCCGACTCACGTTGCCTGTTGAACCTGACTTTGGTAAGCACCCGGGCGTATTCTTTCTCTCCAGAGTTCGTATTCAGAAGCTGTATATACAAGTGCCCTATCTACATCATCACTCCGGAATCGGAATCTGGCACTGGAGGTCCACTCAACCTAAGAAACGGGACTGAGGAGGAAAGAAACGAGGAAGCATCTGAGGCAGATTATCTCCTTAGTATAAGAAAGAGAACAGCAGCATGAAGGCTGGTAATGAAGAAAACGAAAGCACCAAAACTCATTCATACAGACAAGTATTAAAGGGATATCAAGAAATCGAATCCAATTGATAGGATAAAAGTTGCGCTGTATGGAGAAGCACTGGCTATAGACCCAAGACTACCCATTTCATATGGTCAGTGAGAGAAGAAAGTGAAGGAAATGAGGGTTAGCATACTTGCGCAGTGAATATTCTTCCTCTCCGCGGTATAAATATTGGTTATGCGTGTACAGAGCACGCCAATTTTGACAGTGGCAGCTCATTATATAGAAGGGGATGAATCACACCAGCATCCAGTCAAGGAATAAAAAATTTAGAACCTCCTTCCTTCATTTCGACGGCGGAGATTTGTGGCATTGGAGAGAATTCGTGTATCCTGGCGCTGTCCATCAACCTCGTATTTCCTCTTCTTCGGCCAGTCCCGCGCGATATCGATATTGCTCCGGGGCATCCAAAACTCAAGAAACACATAGAGCAAAAAATCGATAACAACGCAGAGACAGAAGAGTTTACCAGCCCAAATCCCACAGCCGTAGTATCGCTTCAAACGATCAATGAGTGCAAAGCTATGTTCTCTACCTCGAGCTCCAGTCCAGCTTTCTCCAGGGAGGTAACCATAGAACTCTTCTTCGCTAATCGCACCACATATCCCGTTATAAACACGCTCTGTCCGCCGAGCAACATCTGTCCATGAATACATCGTGCGAACCTGGTCATGAAACTTATCCGTGCGAACTTTGTTCGACCGCAAGGCTGCAATGGCCTTTCCCGTAGCTTGAACAAGGTCGTCCTCTTCCGGTTTGGCAAATGTGGTCATATGCTGCGGCAAGACCTCTGGGATTCCCCCAACACGCGTGCACACGACGTATAAACCACAGCTCGCAGCCTCAACGATCACGGTTCCGAAAGCTTCAGTCAAGCTGGGGTGGAGATAGATGTGGCCTCTGACCATGACATCGCGAACTTCCTCGTGGCGAATGGGTCCCAACAGTTCCACTTTGTCCTGAAGAACATTTCGCTCTAACATCTGCTCAAGATCAATGGCTTTTGGCCCGCTGCCCGCGATGATAACACGTACGTTGGGGTGGGCTGCAAGGATCCTCGGAATTGCCGCAATCAGAAGATCCGTTCCTTTGTTATAAAAGAGTCGTGAAATGACTACGATTGTTATTGTATCGTCGGGACCCAAGATTCGAGGTGCAGTTCTTGAAACTTGCTGTCCTTTATCATCGCCACGCTCAGTATAGTGCAAGGGTCGGAAATTCTCAGGCACCAATGCGTTGGGAATAACTGAGACCATCAGGGGATCCAGGGACGCTCTAAGAACCGTATTCTCCTTGCTAGATACCAAGATTTAGCGGCGTTGACCACAGAGCACCCGATGCGTGCTGAACCCACCAAGTATGGCTAACACATATCACATGGTCGACATCACTCAAGGTAAATTTCAGCAACTTGTTCGTAAGTATAGAACCTGCCTCTGCGAATCCAAAGAGCGAATGGTCCGTGAATACAGTTCGCAGCCCCATCGTCCGAGCGTGTAGGATGGCTTCGTGGCAAAAGCTACTCAAACTCGCGTGGCCATGGACGATCTCAATCTGTTCACGAATCACGATATTACGAAAAATTGGGAAAAACGAAAACACCGTGGGCATCGTGGATTCGCGGTAGATGACGAAAAAAGGGACATGGTAGACTTTGAGGCCATTCGTGAGGTAGCGTACGCCGGTTCGACCCTTGTATGGATGCGTGACGATGATGACTTTGTGTCCTCGATCAATCAATTTCTGCCAATCAATTCCGTGAGCCAGAGCTGTGTCCCAAGCCAGATGTGCAATTTACCGTTGAAAGCTGATATATATGACTTTCCACTCCCCCTGAACGGTGTCAGTAACCTGTCCACTCGGTCTATCGAGCTATTGTTATTTGATCCGTACCCGGCTGAGGGAAGAAAAAGTCACTTATCATCCTTTTATGACGGTCAGCAAAGTAAATACTGAAATGAGATACCAGGCTCTCATCACTCACGCAATATTGTAAGGCATCTTCGTGATGCGACCACATGTATCGGCCAGCAACTCATGGCTTGATGAGATAAAACTGAGCCTGAGAGGAGGAGATTTGTAGTGTCTAAAGGTGATTTTCGCGCCTTTCCATTTTAAAGAGATGGATTAGGAACAGTGTTGAATTTGATTTCTCTCACTGATATCGATGTTGTAGTAGTACTAACTTATGTATGTTGATACACTCCATGGAATCAAGAGGGAGTGACCAGGCGGTGAGTCTTTCTGCCGATATTGCTCTCCTCGGCTGGAGATTTCCATCGCGACGACGACAGTGGACGAATACTTTCACTTCTGTGGCTATCAACAGCGCCAATCGATCGTTTCAAAGATGGCCACTCCATTCTACGCTCGCTACATTCCTCCACCCACGCTGCCCTCCACAAAACCAGAAGTTTCCACCACATCTCGAAGGCGAAAAGAGGTGTCTGACAATGCCCTTGCAACAAAGGCGACAGTTGAAGCAGCGCCGAAGAACCCGAGGGAAAGCAGCAATTCGGCCCTTCTGGCAGGCGCAAGCTCTTCGCAAAGACGTCCGGATAAGAATCCCCCTACTAAATCAAAAAAGAAGAAGAGTTGTGATGCCCAAACGTCAGCAAGCTTACAGAATGCAAAATCACCACCAGCAGCAACGTCCAAGCCCCGCCAGGCTTTGGAGACCTCGGCGGCACAGCCGTGCAACGAGGATGCCAAAAATAGGAAAAGGAAACGGCAGTCTCGTGAAGCAGATGGCGAACCTCCGCCTCCATTAGCTGCACAAAGCGCAGAAACCAATGTCGAGCCCACCTCACAACAGTCGAAAATGAAGCGCAGGGCAGAGGATGACTCTACAATGGTTGAGACGCCTCCTACTAAGCATTCCAAAATTATGTCTAGATATGAGAAACACAGAGCGAGGTTGCCACAAAATAAGCATCCAACTCCAGACGAGCAGTTAGCGGAGGAGGCTACAATTGCGTACGGCCTCACACCACTACCCCAGCCAGCCCCTGCCCCAGAACCCTCCGAACGACCCTCTTATGCCACTTTGCCAGAGTGGCTTGCCCATCCCCTTGTCGTCTCTCCCGATATCCGTAAGCCTTTCGCAGAACTTGGGCTTGACATAAAGCAAACATCTACGCTCAACAGCAGAGGATATCCTCTCTCGATGCCCATCCAGTCTGCTGTTATCCCGCTAGCGTTAAATGGCAAACCGCGGCATACAGGAGATATTTGTATCTCCGCTGCAACAGGATCTGGGAAGACCCTGGCTTACGTTCTTCCTCTCGTTTCAACTATTGAACCATCGCCGATTAAGCGGCTAAGAGCTGTGATAGTTGTGCCAACTCGCGAGCTGGTTAATCAAGCTCGTGAGGCTTGCGAACTTTGTGCTACTGGAACAGGGTTACGAATTGGGACTGCGGTGGGATCTACAGCGTTGAGAGACGAGCAGTCACTGCTGATGGGCCGGAATCAGGTATATGACCGTGAAGCTTGGAAAACGAAGGCTCATTGCCTCATGACTAGCAGCGACTGGGCGAACTTTAACCTTCAAGAATATCTGGCTGAAGCCAAGGAATGCCACAACACGCTTCCTAACCACGTTTCACACACATCGACAAACATCGATATCTTGGTTTGTACACCTGGGCGGCTAGTCGAGCATATTCGATCCACAAAGAACTTTACTTTGGAGCATTTGCAGTGGCTAGTCATCGATGAGGCCGATAGACTACTGAACGAGAGCTTTCAGGAATGGGCCGAGATTGTGATTTCGGCAACTGAATCTGGAGACCGGCCCGATTCAAAACCTGTTGCGCCTTTAAAACACCTGGGTTCCTCACCAGAACGTCAGACTCCTCGAAAAATAATCCTAAGTGCGACAATGACAAAGGATATCACTAAGCTAAATTCACTGCGGTTGCGTAATCCCAAACTAGTTGAGATTCGCAACGTCGACAACATGGGAGGAATACCCATGCCGTTGAAAACACTACCCTCTGATGCTGAGGGCCAAGGATATAGACTGCCTGCAACTTTGTGCGAGTGGGTTGTGCCTGTCGGGGACGGATCAGAAAAGCCGCTTTACCTTCTTCAACTGATGGCCTCTCACCTGGGTATTGCGGCTCCAAAAATAAGTAATACGTCGGGAAAGCTTGACAAGTTGCTTAACGACTCACTATCGGCTTCCGAAGAATCGTCAGATAATGATCTGTCATCTATATCTTCTGCAGAGTCCGACTCTCATTCGTCCGCCAGTGCCTCCAACTCTATTCCGATCGACTCCCCATGCCATTCTGCATTGATATTTACAAAATCATCAGAGTCTGCAATACGATTAGCCCGTCTACTTGCCCTTTTGGATCCCCTTTTAACGGATCGTATTGGGGTTTTAGTTAAATCAAACAAATCGAGCACTGCCCGAAAGACATTGGCCGCATACAGACAAGGCAAAATTCAGATTATCATTGCAACCGATCGTGCTTCGCGAGGCCTTGATCTTCCTTCTTTAAGCCATGTTGTTAGCTACGACATCCCCATGGGTCTAACCAGTTATATCCATCGAGTTGGTCGGACAGCCCGTGCAGGAAAGGAAGGAATGTCATGGACGCTTGTTAGTCATAATGAAGGCCGATGGTTTTCAAATGAAATTCTCAAGGGTGCAGTGGATCGAGGTGGCCGAGCAGTCAAGAGGATCACTGTTAAACCTTCAGATGATACTGGATTACGGGAGCGATATGTATCTGCGCTAAAACAGCTTGAGAAGGAAGTTGTAGCGAGCCGCAGGAAAACAAAGCGAGCCGAAGTACCCAACGCTTAGTCCTAATTCCTTGATGTTGCACAGCGGTTCTGTCAATTTGAACGCAAAGTAGGACTGTTTGGATAGACATTATGAGAATCACAATGGCTCTCGGTTCTCCGATCCGACTTCCATCCTTCCTCGCCGAATTCCTCTACGCAGGCAACTCAACCTACCCAGTTACAGATGGGAATAGTGATGGAAGTGAAGCGCATTCTAATTTGATAGCCTCGACTAGGCGATTTAAGGGAATGGAGCCATATGGTCTCTAGTGAGATACAGTTGGCGTGTTGCCTTCTAACTCCATTAAAAGTCGGAATCTGGTGATAATGGTGCATGGCTACCTGTACGACAGATGGCATGCCTATCGACATCAGCAGCAGCTGTCAAAGAAATGCGGATATACGTACCACAAGTTGCAAGTTATACATCCAATTGAAATCATTCCATTATCAATCCCTCTTACAGATGCTACATAACACATACATACACACCTCCTTATTTACAGCTCAAGGTCCAACTGTGGTGTGCAGGAAAGAAAGAACTAGACTTGACATAGGACACTGCTCATATCTCACAAGCATTTGTGGAACAAATCTCCATTGAAGAAAATATTCTCCGCACTCGGTACACTGCAGAGGGGTTAATGGTTGGACAAGTCTGACAGCACTCATTGAGGAGTTGTGTGTGTGTGCCCTATATTAAAAACAATATCTACATACATAACTATGTATAATGATCCAAATTTGCTTTCCATGGAGTAGAAAGAAGTGTTGCAGTGTAACTAGTAACCAATAGGTTGGTACATGAGTAGGTCACTAGTCATTAGGTCACTAGGTCCCCTTTCCAGTTGCTCTCAGGAGCACCCAGGTAGGTTACTAGAGATTATCAGAATTCTGATGATAGCAGATAATAATCAAAGTGATTAAATTTGAGAGATTAAGAAGCTTTGTAATTTTAAAACTCATTAAATTATAATAAAATTATAAAAAAATAACTTTCAGTGACTTCTAGTGATTATTATAAAATATTTAAAAATGTAAAAAATACAAAATTTAATAAAATGTTGTAACACATTATAAAATTATATAAAAATATTTTAAATTTTTTTTTTTTTGCTTTCAGCAGTGATCAGTAGCAGTCAGTCATCACTAGCTTAATAATCATTAAATATAACAAAAAATACAAGAATTAAATCTTACAACAAAGTGATTCATAATGCTTTTGACAAAATGTTTTATAAAATTTTTGTTTCTAATAAATAACTGAAAGCAATTGATAGCTGCTGATTATAATTACTGCAATGAATATGAAAAAATAAAAAACACAAAAATCAAAAATTTCAACAAAATGCTTTATAAAATTTCTGTTTTTAGCAAACAGCTGAAAGCAACTGATAATTGCTGATTATGATTACTGCAATAAATATAAAAAAATAAAAAACACAAAAATCAAAGTTTTTAATAAAATGCTTTATAAAATTTTTGTTTCTAGCAAGCAGCTGAAAGCAACTGATAACTGCTGATTATGATTATTGCAATGAATACAAAAAAATAAAAAATACAAAAATCAAAATTTTCAAGAAAATGCTTTATAAAATTTTTGTTTTTAGCAAGCAGCTGAAAGCAATTGATAGTTGCTGATTATGATTACTGCAATGAATATAAAAAAATAAAAAACACAAGAAAATAAGATTATGAGAAGTATAATTGATAAGAAATCTGATGTCTGAAGAAATATTATTTTCATTAAGTTTTTATACATTGCTAATTGTTATTAGCAACTCTCATCTTCTGTCATTAATAATTGTGCTTTTCTGATATTTTTAGAATGAATGATAATACAAAAAAATTTAATTTCAAACATGAGTCAAATGAAGAAATTATTGAATTATGTCACAAGAATGAAAAATTGCAAAAAAAATTAAATGATTTTAATAATTTTGATAATTTAATAAAAATTAATGATGAAATTAAGTATTTTATGATAAATATTAATTACAGCTGCTGTCAAGTGAGTGTTATTAGTAATATAAATCTCAAAAATTACAGATAAATCAAAAAAATATGAAATAATCATCAGTGATTAATGAAAATCAGCAGCAAATATTCAGTATACACAAATGCTTTCAGAATATTCAAAAACAATAAAAAATGAATATTGTTATTGTGTCAATATTTTATGATTATCATCTGATGAAGCATTGAAAATATATTTAAATATATAAATAAAAAAAACTGCTTCTGACTGCTATCAGTAATAACTGACAGCACATGATAAATTCAATACAATCACAGTAACTCAAAAAAACAAAATAAATAATATATTATTTCATTATACTTGAATAATGCATTCTGCATGCTTCACAAGTAACAATGTTCAGAAATTAAAATTTGCTTCAAAGCTCATAAATCATTACAGAAAATGATTTACTTTCAAGTTGATGAATACAATTAATTAAAAATGAAAAATATCAGAAAGATTGCTCAAAATTCAAATTAAATAAATTATGAGCATTTTGACAATAATAAAGCAATATGAAATTTGTATCAATACTGATGTACTCAGCACAAAATAAAATGCATAAA
Source organism: Emydomyces testavorans (assembly GCA_029449355.1). NCBI lineage: Eukaryota > Fungi > Ascomycota > Eurotiomycetes > Onygenales > Nannizziopsiaceae > Emydomyces > Emydomyces testavorans. The sequence goes on from CP120627.1 coordinate 29,952, forward strand.
AATTGAATATATTTTAAATTTTTTATGACATGAAAATAACACTCAGTCATCATTAAAAATTTTTGCTAGCATTTTAGCAATATTAAAATTTTATGTGAGCTGTAAAAAAATCAAAAGCAAACATTTTTTTTAATATATTTCAAAAAATATCAATGTGAAGTATATGCAACAATTTATTGACAATCAGAAGAATTTGACTGCTTTCATATGTGCTCATGTGAAGTTAGTGATTTTTTAACAAAATCAATGTGATAAATTGATATAAAAGTGAAATAAAAATTATTACAACTTATATATCTGATCAGTGATTACTAGAAGTACATAATAAATTTTATGAAAAAACAATTGAAATGATATCATGTGAAATTATATTCACATTAATTATTTCTGAAGATACATCAAATATGCTTTATATACTTTTTATCAGTTATGAAAAACATGCACATTTATTTTCATCATCTGCAAAAATTTCAGCAAACATTTATCAAAATATGAAGAATGTTATCAGATACATTGATAATTTTTTATTGATTATTGATAAGCAGTGAAAAAGCATGATTGCATATATATTTAAAATAATACTTACTGATAATTACATTTAGATTGCTTTCTTCAAAATTCATTTTTGTTGCAGTGATTATATAATCAAAATGCAAATACATTAACAGAAATTCACTTCAATCTCAATAATAATCAAAAAATTTACACACTAATTGAAAAAAATCAGTTGCTTCTGAACTCACTTGAGTGTGAATATGAAAGTATGTAAATTATTGACAGCAGTCAAGAACATTCAGTTGCTAATGATTTCTAGTGATTGTATTCAAAAAAGCAAGAAATGAAAAGCATAAAAGCTTTTATATTCAGAATATTTACAATGATGAAGTCAATTTTATTATTGTTCTTCTTCTAGAGCAGCAAGCAAAGCTTTTAATAAAAATTAAATCATTTTAAATTAATATGATATTCAAAAAAATATCTGAAGATATCAAGATGATTAATCTTGTTTATATAAATTTTAAAATTAATCAGAATAAGCACTAAAAATCTTCATCATTTACTGATAATTACTAATGATTGTCATTTTTCTTTAGTTATTACACTTGAGCAAATGTTTATTAATCAGAACTCTGAAGAAATATATAAGCAAAATTTTGATTTTTTTTTTAATGTGTTGAACACATTGCTGAAAGCTCAGTTAAATAACATTACATTCATGAAACAAATATTCAGATAATTATTGAAGATATGTGCTCAAAGTAAGTTTCAGATATGTGAATTAAATTACAATGTCATACAGTGATTTTCACTGACTACTAGTAAATTTTAACAGCTATCTTCACATTTTCAATGCAACACAATTTTGACAAAAGCATTTAAAACATGCCATAATTTATTGTTTAGTGCACTACACTCATGAAATCAATTATTTTGACTCAGAATCTGAAGTCAATGTAATGAAGCAGATTTTAAATTAATATAGCAAGAAGTTTGTTAAAATCATTCTTAATAAACTGAAACATCACTTAAATTCAAAGATTGCTCAATGAGCTAAGCACAAGCAAATTTCATGAATTTTATGTGAAATCTGTTCAGCATTCATCAAAATTTCATTGAATATTTTTAATGATATTAATCAAAGCACAAATGTTATTGAGAGTAATCATAAATAATTAAATGTTTTTGAAATTAAAGTTTTCTTGCTTCAGACTGTGAAACAGTAAGTTGTTATATCTGATTTTATATTTAAAAAAAACTTTAAGCTAATAATTTAAAAACTGCAAACTGCTTGATTGAAAGAATATTGAGAAGCTTAAAACTTTTAAGCAAATAAAAATTAAGTTTATTTTTAAGAATTAAAGTTCAGTTAAAAAATATGCAAAACAGCAAGCTCATAATAAATATCAGTGTTTTTTACATGCTTCTGTACATTATTAACAAAAGTCAATAATCACTAAATAACAAAAAAAAAAAAATCAAGCTCAGTCAGATTCTCACAACATTTTAAAAAAGCAAAAACATTTTAATAAAAAATCAAAGTCATCAAAATTCTTCTTATCTAAATATCTTGTGAAGATTTCTCAAAAAAAGCAGTCAGCATCATCAGATAAATCTAGCTACTGATGATTATCAGCAGCATTTAGTTAATTCTGTATAAGTTTACTAAAAACTTCTACATCTTCACATTATATAATCACAGTTGATCTCACATTATCACTAGAGCAATCAGTTTCTTTAGCTAGTGATGTGTGGTTTTTTAGATTTAGTTTATGTTCTTATTGTATCTTTTATTTTCTAGTTGCATATATTGAAATGCCACTTGAAATGTTTAGATCTGTTTGTATCTGATATGATATGATATATACTTAACAATAGCTGCTAGTCTTAGATAGACAATCAATTATTTTATTTCATATCACATCTGATAGCATGTCAAGTTAAGTTTTCTGATGAAGCACAAAGTTTTTGATAAAATGTTTTGTTAAAGTGACTTGATTTAATCATTGATATTGAGAATTTGATTGAGTTCAGATGAATTCTGTTGAAACTGATGATGAAAAAATTTTCACACTAGCTTTTCACTGAATGAAAAAAAAATTATCATTTTCAAATTTATTTATATTTTTTTTTTCATTGAGATTTTAGAAGATTTTTCTCAGAAATAAACATTATTGTTTATCTTACACTTCATATTATTTTTATTACTACTTATGCAAAGATTATTTATGTTAATAACTGTTACTTGTCACTATAATATTTACTTCAAATTTGCATGACACTCTGATGATGAATACTTCAGAATCATCATGAAATTTGTTTTCTCAATCTGTATTCAATCTGACAATTTTAATTAAATAATTTTGAAATTGAGCAAATTGTGATGCAACAGTTGTAAAACTTGCCACACAAATTAAGAAATAAATTCAATAAAAAATTGTGAAATCTTGTCACATTGAATATCAACTTGTCAAAGTAAAGTTTGATAATTTGTAAATGATGATGAAAGAATAAATTCAGAATTTTAATAAGTAAATTTAAAATCAAAATCAACAGTTTGTGACTTTACAACAAACATTACAAAATTGTGAAGCTGAAAATTTATGTGCTGAAAATATGTAACTGCTACTACAACAACAACAAGCAGCTGTCAACACTGAATGCATTTTTTTGTGAAAAGTCTTGAAATTTGATAAATTAAAAAATTATAATGAAACAGTTAAAGATAAAGTGGCTTTCAAATGATTAACTCAATATTGATTTTATTGAAAAAAAAAACTTATATTTACAAAAAAAACTGCAATAAAATATCAAAAAATTGCTCTTGTGTTATTCTGACTTACAAAAAATGTTTTAAAATGCTGAATGACAGAAGAGAAACTGACTGAAAAAAATCTGATAAATCATAATATACTGAAAATTTGAAAACAGTTTGAAAAGTAAATCACACAATGCTACAATGAACTCAATGCTGAACAAAAGTATTGATCATGTTATGCTGAAATCTGACAAAAAACTGATGTACAATTCTACTTTACTGAATTGAATCAAGTGTATGTTGAATTGAAATTTCAGTTATCTAAAATAATCTGAATTCAAATTGTTTTTGCTGATGTGAAGAATGATATTCTGACTGAGTGAAAATGTGAATATGAGAAATCAACAACAATGAAAAAAATTATGCAAATGCTGAAAAACATTAAACAATTTCTGAAATTAATGAAAATGTGTTGTGATAACAATCATACATTTCTGATAAACTCAGATGTAATAAATCTTAATGTGTTAAAGCTTGACAATGATGATTTTTTTTCTGATCTGACAGAGAAGAATTTGAAAAAAATCAATGTGATGATGTGAGCAAAAAATTTCTCTAAAAAAAAAACATAAGCATGAAAAAAATGATGCTGTTGCAACAAAACTTATTTTAATTATGATGTGAATAATCATGAATTTTGAAAATGTCTGTAGAAGAAAAATGAAAATAAAAAAATAATAATTCTGAAGCTCAGAAAAATTAAAAAAATAAATTAAATCAGTAAATGTGAAAATTCTTGCTGATTTACTACATAAAGTTTTCATAATTAATGACTTGTCTGAATTATCTGATTTTCTGAACTCATTGAAACTTTTTAAAAAAAATGAAATTCTTGACACATTGTCAGATGCTGAGCATTTGAATGCTGCAGAAGATAAACAAATATTATATAATAAAATGCTTGAAAAGATTGAATGCTCTGACACACATAATATAAAAGTTTTAGTCAATTCAGATGCTTTCATTATTTACACAAGTGAAAGAATTGTGAACACTGTCAGAGCAGAAAGAATTTCAAAAAACAAATTTATAAAATTTTCAAACAGTCAGTATATGATATTGTTTGCTTGAATTTGATTAAATCTCTGAATTGATATTTTTAAATGCAAGATTGAAGCAAGAATTCTCAATGATTTTGATTATAACATTATACTTGATTGATCTTGACTCAAGCAATGAAATTCACAAATCTGCTGAAAAATGTCTTGCATGATAATAATAAATCAGAAATAATGAATACACATTATATTGTTTGCTGATATATGATGATGAATCTTGAAAATTGAGATAAAACTTAATTTCATGATGAAACATCAGTGTTCATGAGTTTTGTGTTGACAAAAAATGAAGTGCTTTCTCTATGTGTTATAAGCAACATTGAAGAAGAAAGAAGAGAAGAAGACTTTTGATGAAAACTCAAAGCTGAAAAAATTTCTCAATAAATATAAAAATGTTTTTCACATCAAATTGTCTTCAGAATTATCTTCTGATAGATTATTTAAACATGATATTGACATAAATGATGCAAAACTTATTAACATGTGTTTGTATTTTTTGTCACAAATGCATTTTGAAGAATAAAAGCATCAGATTACAGAATTATTGAAATGAAATTTGATTAAGTTATTTTCAAGTGCATGAGAATTTTCAGTTTTCTTTGTCAAAAAATCTGATGATGCTTGACAAATGTTTGTTGATTACTGAGCATTCAACAAGATTATAATAAAAAACAAATATTTGTTATCAAAAATACAGAATCTGATAAATGTCATTAAAACAGCATAAATTTTTTTAAAAATTGATTTTGCTGCTGAATTCTGATAAATTCAAATTGAAGAGCTTTTGATGAAAAAAACAGTCTTTAATACTCAATGAAGCAAATTTAAGTTTTTTGTTATGTTTTTTGAACTCTGCAATGCTTCATCAATGTTTCAAATAATGATGAATGTTGTGTTAGCAGAATATATTAACACTTTCTGTCTTATGTATTTAAATAATATTTTTGTGTTTTTTCAGTTGAAAGATGAACACTTTGAGCATCTTGACAAAGTTTTTCAGAAGCTTTGTCAGCACACATTGTATGCTAAAATTTCAAAATATGTGTTTGTGAAGAAAGAGCTTGAATATTGTGATCACATTGTTAATTGAAATGTGATTAAATTCATTTCAGTAAAAATTAATGTGATTGAAAATTGATCACAATCAAAAAATGTACATGAAGTTTGACAATTCTTAGATTTAATCATATTTTACAAATGATTCATAAAAAATTTTGCAAGAATTGTCACTCTGTTGTTGAATTTGTTAAAGAAATCTGATGAAAAGCTAAAAAAGAAAAAGTTTTGCCTGATTATCTGAAATATTTCTTGTTAACTGACATTTCTAGAATTATGTGAATGAATGATAAAAAATTCTGTCATAATTCAACTGAACAGAAATGAATTGTATATCATTGAAATGAATGTTTTTGAGTGAATCATTGATTGTGTATTTTATCAGATGAAGAAGAAAGATAATAAACTTCATTTAGTAGCATTTGATGAACAGAAGCTCTCAGAAGTGAAATTAAATTATTTAATTCATGAAAAAAATTTTTTATTAATTAAGCACATTTTTAAAGTGTTTAATTGATATATTGATAATGAAACTCAGACAATAATTATAACAAATCATGAAAGTTTTCAATATTTTTAAATGACTCAGAAATCATTCAAATGACTCATCAAATGAGTTGCTGATTTTCAGAAATATGATTTAATGATTAAATATCATCTGAAAAAAAAAGCAGTAATTTCAAATGTGATTAATTAATATTCAGATTTCATGAAAACTGATTTTTGAAACTTGATGAAAGTCACTGAAACTTTTTCTGCTTTAAAAAATTGTGACAAAAATGAATGATATGACATCATGATTTAATATTTTCAAAACAAAAAATTGTTGTCTGATGAAACACTACAGCAAGTTATTCAGAAGATGAAATACATGTTTAGATGAGACAAGTTAATTTTGAAGAATGAGTGAGAGAAAATGCTTATTAAAATTGTTGATGAAAATATGAAAGCATTTTATATTGAGAAAGCTTTTTGAAATAATTTATTCAAACAGATGCACTCAGAGTTTGATTATTTTGATTCATCAGAATTTTTAGAAATTCTACAATTTTGTGAATATTAATCAAACATGAAAAAGAACATTCAAACTGCAATTCATTTATGTTTGAACTATCAAATTGCAAAAAACTCAAAACTGAGTCTGAAATGAGAAAAAACTCAATACATGATGAATGAGTGAATCAAATTCTTTGAATGATGAGAAATTAATTTTATTGAACTGTTGTCAACAACTCTAAATAAAAATTGTTGAATTATTAGAGCAGTTGATTATGCAATGAGATGATTTTTAGTCAAACTGTTGAAAAAAACAATGAATGTTGAAATTGTGAAATTCATTCATGAAAAAATTTACATCAATTATGAAACATCACAGAAACTGATATTAAACAATGATTGAAATTTTTTGTCAGCTGCTGTGAGACATTATGTCACACAAATGCAGACATGACATTGTATGATGACATCATATCATTCATGAATTAATGAAAAAATTGAAAATTTCAATGAAGTAGTAAGATGAATGTTAATGAAATATTTTCTTGAAAAATCAACATGATTATGAAATGAATATTTATCACAAGCTTTATTTGCTGCATAAATACAGATATACATCACTAGTAAATGAAGTTTTTTTTATTTGCTGTATGATGTACATTCTTGCATTTCATTGAATGAAAATGTACTAATATGAAATGATGCAAAAGTTGAAAACTCTGACAAAAAATTAAAAAGAGTTAATCACACAAGATCATTGACAAACAAATTTTTTCTCAATTAAGCTATTAAATTCAAACACATTAGAAATGAAATGATCTGAGAAACAGATTTTGAAGTTGAAAATTGAATTTTTGTAAAAAATGAAGAATCTAAGAAGTTTCAACTGAAGTGATTTAATTTATACAAAATGATTAAGTCACATCTGTTAGAAATATATACATTGAAAGAATTTAGTGATAAAATTCTCAGAAATCTGATCAATGAATTGTGATTAATCAAAACTAATGTGAAGAATTCAGAAGAACTTTGATTTTTGTCTGCAGTGAATTGAATTTTAAAATGAAAAAAATTGTTTATTGAGAGATTTATTAAAATCTGACACATAGTTAATGCTTACAAAAATGATGTTGCTTTCTATTTGAAGCTCTCAGTCATCACAAAAAAAAATGAAAGAAACTTGAGAAAAATGCAGAGAAGTCAGCTTCAAAGAAAAAAAAAAAATGATCATCAAAAATGTTATGAAATAACTTGAATTGAAACAGACAATACAAAATGATGATCAAATTTCTTGTGACAAAAATAAAAAGCACAAAATTTAAAATTGCAAGAAAAAAAATAAATTGAAATTTTCATCAAAATGCAACAATAATAAGCAATCAGATGAGCAAAAAAATACTTCTGAATCTGAATTTTTCAATGAAAAAAATACTTCATGTTGAATCAGAGTCTCATTTGATACTTTCATTGCTGTTGTAATTTAGTTTTACTTATAATTTAGTTTAGAAACATTTTGATTGAATGTTACAAAAATAAAACTAACACAAACAGAATTTTCAATTTATTTTGAAGATTACTAATCAAATCTGACATGATACAAAAATTAATGATCTAGAATTCAAAACACTGTTTTATGATACAAATTCTTCAGTCTTTGATCACAAATGAAAGAAAAAAAAAACAAAAAAATGCAATCAGATCTACTCTGACTTGTATTGCTTTCATTTGTTGCTGCTAAACTTTTTTTCATTCTTCTTGTTCTTCAAATCAGTAAAATCTTCAATCTGCTTGTCTAAAATAAAAACAATTTTAATGATGGCTTCACAAGTAGCATAAATGATTTTTTTGTTGTTGATAAAAAAGTGAAAATTCTTCAGAAAGAACTTCAATGTGAAGAATTTGAAGAATTTTTTAATAATCAACTTCTTGTTTTTTTTAATTTTTTTGAAAATGAAAAACTTCTTAACACTTTTCTTTGATGAATGAATGCAACTAGTTTTTAAAAATGATGAGACAGTTTTCTCAGACTCTGCATAATTGAAGTGAAGTGTGCAATGTTTTGAAACTCTCTCTCAAAGATAATTGATGCATGCTTTTTTTCTGATGAATTTACTGCTTAAAGTCATGACAATCATGCACTCAGTAAACAAACCATGCAACTCTGCACAAAGTTTGCAGAATTTTTTTTGAATTTCACTATGACACTAAGCAATGACTGCATTGTGAAATGCTTTTCTTATAAATGAATGAAAATTGATAAAACTTAAAAAGAGGCATCAGCACAGAGAATGAATGAGAAACAATATATTAATTTTTTTAATGACTTGTGTAAGAAGTTCAACAAAAAAATGACAAATGATGAATTCATCAATTGTCATCTTCTCAAACATCACAGCATGATTAATGTTGTCAAAGTTGTTATTTATAGCAAAAATAACATGTTAGCAAATTGCTGTGTTAAAAAAAAACTGCAAAAAGAGATTTTATGTTCAGAAAAAATTTGAATATGAGACTTAAACATGACAACAAAGATTTTCATGTCTTGTTTAAAAAAATTTGAAATCAACTTGTTGTCAGAAACACTCAATGTGAAAGTAATAACAGTGCTTGATTGTTGAGCAAATGATGATGTGATCATATATGAGACTTTTAATGTTCTGAAAATTTATATTGAAGCAGAAGAGACTTGAGTAAAATGAAGAATAAATGAAGAGGCAGAAACAAAATTGATTTTCATATCATTCATGATAAAGAGATTTTTCAGACTGATTGATTTGAAAGAGAAGACAGCACAAATTTTTATGTTCATCTTCTTGATACTTGCTTTCACATGAAGCTTTGCTTTTTTGACTGACAAAACAGAAACAAAGTTTTTATCAGTCTTCTTCACAGTAAGAAAAAACTCATGAAAATGCTTTAAGTGAGATGAATATTCAGATGAGCTGAACAGAAAAAAAGCTGCAGATGTTGAAATGAAAAGTTCAGTGCTTTTTATTAACATGATACATACAGCTAAGTTGACACTTTATGTTGATACACTTTAGTTGACAGACATTTTCTTAGTCAATTTTCTTATTGACTTTACTTCTGTTGATCACTTGCATCACATTTTTTTTGCCATATCTTTTCTATCAGTTGCTGAAAATATATAAAAAAAACATTTATTGATCATTGAGAAGAACACACATATTCACATATACTTCTAGATATATTGATATTACATATACATATATTGTTTGTCACTTGATTGTTTTGTTGTTGATAATTGTTGATACATATAAATCAATGTATTGTTCTTTCAATATGATTTCTGTTCACTATATTACAATGATTTCTAGAATTAATACTTGAGAACTCAATATGAGATTGTTGACAGACTCTTGATTGATTGTTATTGTTGATATCAATTATTAATGTATTAATTGTGATGTTTTCTTCTTCTTACACTAAATTCATTTCAATCTGCTCATATTAACTGAGTCATATAATTTTTTGATTTCATTCTGACATCTTTGAAAAGACTCAATTGATGAGTGACTGACTGAGTTGAAAAGTGAAAAAGAAAAATTTATTATTTTTGATATTTTCATTACTTTTAATGTCTCATTGCTCTGACAAACTCTGAAATTTTGTTATTTGATTTAATTTGTGATTGTTAGAGCTTATCATCTTTCTGCTACTGAAAAGTGATAAGATTATTGAAAGTTTATAACTGAAATAATGATGTATTCAATGAATGCTTTTGACTTGCAAAGACTGTGCTTCAAGTGACACAAATCTTGTCACAAATGTGTTTGTGAAGAATTTGAATATCAACAAAGAAAATTTTATTTAAAAAAAAAACTCATATGACTGCTCATCAGTTGACACATTGAGAAGACTTTGCTTTCATTACTACTTTTGTTATTTCAAAATTGTTATTTGCTATTATTGTTGTCACAAGAGATAATTTTTTTTGAATTGCTTTCATTATCTGAAAATCAAAAAACTTGTTTATTTTGAAAAACATTGTTGAATTTAATATCAAAATCTGTGTCAAGAATTTCTAGTCACAAATGTGCTGCATCAACATTTCAAGAACTGAAGAAGATGAGTGAACAAAAAAGCTTAAATGTATTTTTGAAGCATGATGTTGTTTCAAACACAACAGCAGATGCAAATTTCAGTTCATCAAATATGTCAATTGATTTTATATTAACTTCAGACATAAAAAGAACTTCAACTTCAATGATCATCAATTATCAGTATCAACAAAATCAAATGTTTATGATAATGATGTCACTTTTCTTGTCTGAAATCAATGAGACTTCATATTTTAAAAAAAAAAATGTGACACACTTTATTTGAAATTTCACTTGATTGTGTGAGAATCATGATATTGCCAACAATGATTATCAAATGATGAAATGAGTGTCTGAATATTGTTCAATGTGCATTGCAATGTGAATATGTGAAACTGATGCATACAAGAGCAAGAGCTGACTCATGTTGAAAATCTTGCTGAAAAAGAAATATCAAAATCAGAACATTAAACAAAAAGTGCACAATTGTACTTATTTTGAAATGTTAAAAAATTAAAAACAATTATTTGATTTAAAAATCATTCATGAATATATGCAAGAATACACTACTGTTTCCAACAAAGTTTTTGAAAATCATCACATTAATGAGTATACATGCTGTTGATATTTTGTTGAAGAATTTTCATCAAAGCTAAAAAACAAAATATTTGAAAATGTTGATATAAATTGAGAAGATTCATTCAATGTCATCTGAAAAAGTGTTGTCAAAACTGTTGAAAAGATTGTGACAGTCAAAGAACACAAGAATTGCATGCATGCTGAAGAAGTTGATCTTAAAAAAATGATAAAAATTGTCAGAAACTATGAAAACATCATGAATTTTGTTTAAAACAAAGTCAAATCAAAAAATCAGTTTACATTGTCAACTTCAGATAATAATTCATCAAATTTGTTGAAAATGATTTTGCAAAATGAAAAATGAAAAAATAAGTCAACTCTTAAATGAACAGAAAATCTCATCAATAACTTGCAGAAAATCACAAAATGAATGAAAGTGTTGACATTATTAATTCAGACTCTTGCTAATCAGATGAATTAAAAAACTCATAAGATCAATAACTACATTTCATCTCAATTAATTGCTTCAATGTTTCAAGAATTGACACAACATTAAGCACTTGCTCTTTCTCAACAAGCAAAATTCAACATGATATGCTTTTATTGTGAAAATGAAGAATGTTGTTGAAACACTTGTTCACACTTTCAGAAAAATCAAAATAAAAATAAAATTTACTTTAATGAAGAAATAAAACATTTGTGTGCAGATTGATGAAAAAAAGATAATTTTGTCATTGAAACTAAAAAAAATAAATTACAAGTTTATGCTGTCTGTTAATTATATTTTCAGAATGATGAAGCAAAAGAAAAAATTTCTGAGATTAATAAACAAGATGAAAAAAAATTGTCAAACTTTCAAGCACAGATGCAAGCTATTTAACTTGAGTTTAATGTAAATGCAAACACTGAAGTTGATGACACTGATGAGAAATGATTTGACAGTGATGTTAATGATGATAATAATGTTTTTGTTGATGTCATGTATGCAATTTCTGATGTCAAAAAATCTAAAGTTGAGAAATTATGCATCTCTGCAGTCAAAATGTATCAACAAGACAATTATGAAATTCTAAAATGAGTTATTGATCTCAAAGTGCAAGTTCATGTTTCTGTCAATCACATCAATGAATCAGAAACAAAACATGTTTAATTTGAAAAATCAATCAAAGAAGAAACTGTTAATGAGAATATTAATATAAAAAATGTTAAAACTTAAGTGTCTTGTCAATCAATGCAAAAATTGTTCAATGAATTGAGAAAATCAACAAATGTTAAGAGTCTGGTCAACAAAATGCTTGATATCTCAGTTACAAATGTTGTCATGTGAAAAGTTCTTGAAAGCTCAAATTGTGTTCACTGTGTTTTTTTTGAATCAATATCAGCTGCAAAAAATGAAAAAAATGATGACAAAAATTTCAACATTAAAATCAGTCATCAGAGAATTGATAAATTTAAATCAGTTCTGATTGATGACTCAAATCTGATATATGCTGTGACAGTTTTGAAAACTCTTGTTAATGTCAATGAGAAAGTTGTTGAGATCATTATTAATAGTGATTCTGAGATCAATTGCATCAATTTTGATCTTGTGAAATGATTAAACTTGTCTGTTCTTGTTGAGAAAGAAATTATTATCACTGATTAAATCAAGAATTCAATGTCATGTGTTAATGTTTGTGATAATGTTCTGATGAAAATTGACAATATAATTATTCATTATTTGTTACTGATTTTTGATGAAGAAGATCAGAACTTTATTCTGAAATGATCATGACAAATATCAGCAAATTAAAAATGTGAAACTGATGAAAAAAAAAATGTGATGAGTCATATTTACTCATCTGATAAAAAATGAATAGTTTGATTCAAAATTTTTGCTGTGACAAATTTTACTCAATGATATTGAGATGAAATCTGATGATTTGAATTTTTAAACTAAAAACTGAGTGTATATAATTAGAACATGCATCTGCTGTTGACAAGAAAAAATCAAAAAACTCTGAAGTTAAGTCAGATGACAATAGAAGAAGCATTTATGATGATCTCAAAAAATTGAAGAAAGTTTTTGATGAGCTTTATGACATATGAACTTGAATATTTCTCACATGTAAAGTCAGATGAAAAATGAAAAAAATGCTGAAGTTTGCAGAAAGATTAAAAAATGATGATGTTGAGTACAAAACATCAAAATGATTGAAAAATCTCAAACTGAGCAAGTGAGCTAGTTAAGTTGATAAATTTTATCACAAATTCAAGATCAAAACAATGAGAAAGTACAAGATGAACAAAATGAAATTTGTTAACTTAAGAGAATTTAACAAATCTAAATCTGAAAATTTTATTGATTGAGTTAAAATTTATTTTTTCAAATATCATAAAAATGAATATAATGAAAAGAACTTTAACTGACAAGAATTCACTGAATACTTCAAGTTTTTTCAATTTCATTTTGCAAATTTTGCATTCTGAATCAAATTAATGTTTGAGAGAATTGATAAAATTGTTTGTGAATTAAATTTAACATCACAAGAAAAAAAAGTCTTGTTAACAATTTTGCTTCATCAAGAAGAAAATATAGCTTGAAGCTTTGCTAATATGAAAGAAATACATTCAAAAATTATGTCTTCACAACAAATTTGCACAGTCAAACATACAGCTTGACAAGTTTTTGATTATTAAATTTCTTGTGCACTAGAAAAAAAATCACTGACATGTTGAAAGCTTGAATTGCTGCTGAAATTCTTGAATCTTGCTATGAATTTTATTAAAATTCATGATTTGTTGTTGAAAAAAAAACATCAAAATATTGATTTATCAATTTTGTGATTTTTATGAATTGACACACAATTCAAGATGTCAACTTGTCTTCAAATGTTGATGAGTTTATCAAAAATTTTGCTGACATGATGATTGCTAATTTTATCAATTTTTTTTCTGATTATGATCACTTGAAATTGCATTCAGAAGATCAAGATATGACTGTCATAATGATATTACTTGATTTTTTTCAACAAACAATTGTGCTTCAAGAGACAATCAACTCTGTTGCTCAATTTGTTCATATGATGACAAAAATTCTTGATGACTTAATATTGAAAGTTGCTTGAATGTTCATGAACAATATTGATGTTTCAGAATCAAAAACTCAATACAATGATGAAGAAATTATTTCTGAAGTTTGTCAATATATCATGAAACATCTTCAGAATCTCAACATAACAATCTGATATTGTGAGATGATTGAAGAGATTGTTTCAGCTGAAAAATCTCAATTTGTGATATCTGAAATTCAAATCATTGATTGAATATGTGATTATAATGATCAGAAATCTGATGAAAAAAAAATTGCAAAAGTTATCAACTGACTGACATCAATGAACACTTCAGAAATGAGAGAATTTCTTAATTTTACTGAATATTATTGAGTATATATTGAATATTATGATTGAATTGCTGAACTGTTGTATTGACTGTTCTGCACAAATATTCAATGAGATTGAAAAAAAACATAAAATGATGCTTTCAATACTCTTAAAAAGAAATTGAGCATTTTTTCAACAATTTTTTTTCTTAATTATACTGTTGATTCACTGAAAATCATTATCACTGTCAATGCAAGCAAGCATGAATTAGATGCTATTCTCATGCAGTTTTAACAAAATGTGCATCATTCAGTCTGATTTGACTCAGAAGTCTGATCAGAATCTGAAAGAAATTATGATACAGAAAAATGAAAATGTCATGCTGTGTTGAAAATGTTGAAAAAGTTTTGATATTAAATTTATGAAATTCATTTCACTCTGAAAGTCAATGTCAAAATTTTTGTAACTCAACTGAATCAAACAGTTACAAATTTTTCTGAAGCTTTTGTCATCAGTTGATTAGCTTGAATACATTTTTTTAATTTTGATGTTAAGCACATATCTGATTCAAAACACACTGCTGCTGATATCTTGTCAAAACAATCAAAAATTGAAGATGATGAAAATGACAAAAACACTCAAGATGTTGAAGACTTTATCAATGCAAAATTAAGACATTTTTATGCTCAGATTGATGTCATAAAAATTGAAGATGAATCTGTTGATCTGTGAATTCTTGATGAATTTTATTCTGATGAATCTGAAATGATTGTATGATATTTAACATCATTTTGCTGTTTAAAAAATTTGATAGAAGATTTCATCACATTTCAAAAAAAAATCTTGAAGTTTACAGTTGAAGAAAATCACTTGTTTCAATGCATCAACAAGAATATATTTCTTCAATATGTTATCAATGATTTTGAAAAGTGAACAAAAGTGATTAAAGTCTTGTATGATGAATTTGAGTATTGAGAAAGAAAAAAAATTTATAAACTGTTGTTAAATCAATACTGATGAAAAAAAATATATTTTAATGTTAAGCAATATGTTCAGATCTGCAAAGAATGTCAACTGAGAAATTCAACACATACTGAAGAAACTTTGCACTCAACTTGAGTATCAATTGTTTGAATCAAAATTATCATTAACATTGTTTATATGTTATCTGATGAAGAAAAATTTTTTCTTGTCATTGCTCAATGTGATTTTTCTGATTGATCTGAAGTCAAATCTTTTGCAAAAGTTATAGCTGATGCAGTTGCTCAGTTTATATATAAAAATATTTTTTGTCAATGAGAGTTTTCAACCAAAATTATTATTGATGAAGATTCTGAAAATAAAAAAATCACTGAGAAACTGTTAAAAAAATATAAAATCAAATGTGTTCAAATATCAGTTTATAACTTTTACAAAAATGACATGATTGAAAGCAATCATTAACTGATTAAAAATGAATTGTCAAAAATGACAAACAGAACAAAAAAAAAATTGAATAAAGCATTTATTAACTGCTTTTCTCATTAATTAAGTCACTGTCAAACAAACAACTGACATGTTTTTTTATCATGTGTTGATGAATCAAGAAGTAGTTTTTTTTATTGAGTGTAAAATAATGACATGAGCAACTCTTTCTTGACAAACTGTAAGATCAATTTTGAATCTAATAACAATGCAAGTGTGTCAAATTGAACAACAGAATCAGAATGTTGAAGAAACTGTCAGTTGAATAAAACAAATGTGACATCAAAACAAAAATTGATTTGATGATGCACATCAAATATGTGATGAATTTTTGAAAATCAGAGAATTGATGGCTCTTCATCACATTAAGAGTGATAAAGATATGTCAAGAATGCAAAAACTTCACTTTCAATGATTAGAATCTTATCAAATCATCTCAGTCAATGAAGAACATGACTTTTATCACATTAAGAAACTTGACAAAACAAAAATTGCTGAAACAGTTTCAGAAAATTAATTGAAAAAATTTTATTCACAAAAAATTGATAATGCTGAACAAGAAAAGAATATTTCTGAGAGTGAAAGAAATATAAATGTTGAAATGACTGATATTGATGAAAATAGAAGAGTGACACATAATGTGAAAAAAGTTGAGAATTTGAATAAGAAAAAAAGTAACAAGAAAGTTAAGAAGATAAATAATGACACAATTAAAAAAAAAAAGCTGATGACTTTCATCAGAATGAAATTTTGATGTTGTTATATTATAATTTGTTGTCAGAAGCATTGATATATCAATCAAGAATACTTGCTAAAAACTGATGAAAATTGAAAATAAAAATTGAATTCAATTGCTTGCAAAAAATTACTCTAACAAATTATTTACAAAGTAACAAAATTTTTAATAAAAAAAGAAAGAAAATTGACAAGCATTTTATGATTATGAAAAAAAAAAAAGCTCACAACTCAGCATGTTAAAAAACATTAACACATGTTCTTAGCATAAACAGAATTTCTTCACATTTCTGCAAAACATGTTTGACATTCATAAAATTTTCATAAATTAAAGAACTGTTAACAAACACAAATCAGTTATTCACAGTTTTTGAAGTCAGACAAATGTCACAGATTAATTTAAATGAACAATAAGCTTTGAACAGATTGTCAATAAAAAAATCATTGACAGAAACAGTATCAAATTGCTTTTTCACAAATACAAAAATCTCAAAATTCTTATTAAGTGACTCAAGCATCAATGAGTCTTTCTTCTCACTGTCACTGCTCAATGAGCTTTTCTCATCAATTAATTCATCAACATGATTCTCATTAAGATTTTCAATAAAACTTTCAGCAGTTCTTGAGCTTCTAACAATCTGATTTTCATCAGAAACATTGATGACTTTTTAATTTATCTGAATTACTTTCACAGTAGCAACAAATTTTTTCTTAAAATTAATTATGTCACAGAAAGAATTAACAAAATTTTTTGTAATTTTAGCTGATGTTTCTGTTTCTGTTTTCTTCAAATGAATAAATTGCTTGAGTTTTATCAACAAATTATTAGAAGAACAAGCAAAGTGATCAAGATTTTACTCACAAATGATGCAAGAATTTTTATGTTCATTTCACAAACAATTGCTGCAGATTTCATTATTTAAATCAATGAAATTTTTTTGAAAAATTACACAAGTAACAAAAAAATCTTTTTTTTTTCACACAACATTTGTATGAAGTTGATAAAATGACTTCACAAGTTTGAACAAAAATGCTGTTCTGATGATGCACAAACTTGAGTGCATCATAAGCAATAACATTTAACATAATATATCAGTTAATTGATCATACAATGAGAAGAGCATTAAGCAACTTCAATTTTTCTGAAGAAGAATTAATAAGATATTCATCAAAATTTATAATGATAAATTCTTCATCATCATGATAAATCTTTTTAATAACAAATACATTGTCTTCAAAATTTTCTTCTGAATTCAAAGTCAGTCAATAACTGAAAAAAAAAAATTAATAAAAAAAAAATCTTACATTCAGAATTGATTAATGATAAATCAGCAGTATCAAACATATACTGCAGAATATTGTCAGAAATAAATTTTAATATGTTTATCTCAAAATGCTGATTGATGTATTTCAGAAGATTAAAGATCAATCAATTTTTTTCAGAAGAAAAACTGTGAGCTTAAGTCATCATAATTAATAAAATTTTTGTTTGCTCAGATGCTGAATTTTTGAATGCAAATGTTGAAGTTGACAGCATAAAATTATTTGTTTTTTTGATTACAATTAAAGTCAATGCATTTTTCTGAGATGTTTTCTTGATAGTAACAAAAGTAAAAATATTTTTTTTGACATTTTTTTGATAATGTTGTTTGTTTTTACAATGATGAAGATTTAAATTTTCTCAATCAATTTTATCTTACATGCTGCTTGATTTACAGAAACATGTTAATTGAATGTTTGTCAAAAAAATATGATAATAAACTCACAACAGAAATATTGAGTTAAAAAAAAAGATGATGTGTTTTTTTCAGCAACTCACTTGACTGAAAATGTGATCAATGCTACTTGTCAAACAGTGATATCAATCAACTACTTACTAGAAGTTTTTGACACAATCTTGATTGAATGTGCAGGCATATTGTTTGATTATGACAAAAAGAAAATTGATCAAATTAAATAAATGATAAATTAACAAAATGAAAACAAGTGATTGTCAAATTTTGAACTTAATTCTGAGAAGCAAAAATAAAAACAAAAAGAAAAGTTGAAGAAAGAAAAGTTGAAAAAATTGTGAGAAAATTTATAATTTATTATTTATTTACTCATTGCTCAGCTGAATGTCAAATCAATAAAACAAATCATCAATATCATCATCAACTTCTTACATGTGTGAAAAATTTTTTCTCATCACTCAGAATAATGAAGATTTACTTGAATTGATACAAAAATTTTATCAATTTTTACATTTAATTTTACATCAATCTTTGCAATCTGCTTTTTGATAAATCACAGATATACAGTGCAAATGAACAACTATACAATGATACTGATATTAATTTTCTACAGTTGATATTACATTGAAGATCAGAAGAATGAAATGTGTCAACTTCTGAATTTTTGCTTTTTTTTTATGTTATTAGATTGAAACTTGTTATAATACTTTTTAGATTTTCTACAACACTGCTGTTGACTAAAATTGTTTGTTTTATCTCTTGTTTTGCTTTTATTCTTGCTAAAAAATTTTTTTCTGAATTGATATCAGAAAATGACATCAACTGAATTTGATCAGATTGTAATGAGAAGTTCAGTGCTTTTTATCAACATGATACATACAGCTAAGTTGACACTTTATGTTGATACACTTTAGTTGACAGACATTCTCTTAGTCAATTTTCTTATCAATTTTATCTTTGTTGATCACTTGTGTCACATTTCTTTTGTCATATCTTTTCTATCAGTTGCTGAAGATATATAGAAAGAACATTTATCAATCATTGAGAAAAACACATATGTTCACATATACTTCTAGATATATTGATATTACATATACATATATTGTTTGTCACTTGATTGTTTTGTTGTTGATAGTTGTTGATATATATAAATCAATGTATTGTTCTTCCAATATGATTTCTGTTCACTATATTATAATGATTTCTAGAGTCAATACTTGAGAACTTGATATGAGATTGTTGACAGACTCTTGATTGATTGTTATTGTCAATATTGACTATTGATGTATTGATTGTGGTGTTTTCTTCTTCTTACACTAAACTCATTTCAACCCACTCATATTGACTGAGCTATATAGTTTTCCTGTTTCAATGTGTCAATTCACAATGAGAAAAGCTTGTTATAAAATTCAAAAATTCATTTTTTGAATTGTTTGAAGTTCTTGAGAATTTGAATTTATACTTTCTGAAGTTTTTGTTTGAAATTCTCATATTAATGTGAGAAAATACAATGCAGAAGACTGTTTGAACATAAAAAAAAATTGCTTGAAGAGTCTAGCTGATACTGTTAGAACTGCTTTTCTTCTTCTAGAATTCTGATATTAATAAGAAACAACAACTAAAGACTTGCAACACACAAACTGATTTTTGCAAACAAAATTATCAATGTCAATCAATTGAATAAAAAGTTTGAGAATGAAAAAGAAGACTGATGAAGTGAGAAATTCAAAAAGAAGATTATTGTGTGCTGAACTGATTATTATGATGAAAAATCATGCTAGTGAGCAATTAAGATTTGTTAGTGTGAAAAAACTACATTTGAAGAATGAACTATGTTATTTTATGTTGAGATATGATACTTTATAATCACAGTTTTTGTGAACAAAGTTCAGTTTAGTGAGGAAGAATGTAATTCTTTAAATTTAGCTTACATTTTTATTGTATCTTTTATTTTCTAATTGCATATATTGCAATGCCACTTGAAATGTTTAGGCCTGTTTGTATCTGATATGATGTGATATATAATTGATGATAGCTGCTAGTCTTAGATAGACAATCAACTATTTTATTTCATATCACAAATGCTGAGAATTATGAAACTGAAGATGATGTTGATTTTGAGAAGAAAAAAAAAATTAAAGTTATAAAAAAAGCTTAAAAAGCAAAAAAAAAATTTTGGAAAAAAAGAAAATAAATTTAAAAAAAATGAAATGTACTTATTAACTATCATTGATCTTCAATCACTACTGTCAGCCACTCATCACATCTAGAATGTATTAGCATAAACTGAATAAATATCAATTTTTTTTTGATTTATTATAAATATCACAAGAGCATGAAAAAAACAAGTAAACTGATTGATTTTAAATTTTTTTAATGTTTAAGTTTTTAAAAAAAACAATTTGAGAAAGCACTCAAGATAACTAGACACAATTGATAACAATCACAACTCAATAATAAAGTTCATAATATATATGAAATTTCATCAGCTCATTAACAACTCATTAAATCATAATTTTATAAAATTTTTGTTTGTAAAACATTTGTTTTATTTGCAAATTTGCAAATTAAAATAATAGCATTCAGATTCTACTCTTTTTTGATGATAAAATCTGCATCACTTTTTTCTTCACTAGTAAATATTAGTAATTAGTAGTTTACATATATGTTTAATAAAACTTATTTTGATTCATTCAGAATATACAAATAAGCATATCTGCAATTGATATTGAAGACAGAATGACAGCTTGAAAATTTTCTAACTGCACATAAATGACAATGCTTAAACTTAAATTCAGAGCTGTAATTTTTAATTAACACTGATAATTTTTAATTTTTGCTGTTATCATTTTAAATCTCATATATATACATTTTTTTTTCTATTTTTTTTTCACAGAATGACAAAACATTATTCAAAAACTTTGCAGAAATAACAGCAAATTTGACTTGTGATGTTAATTTAACAAATCTAGAATATACAATATATTAATAATATCATTGTGAGTAGCTGATTGTCACTGATAGCAGCTAAACTCATATACATACATTTTTTTTTTTCAATTCTTTCTTCAAAAGCCAGCAAAACATTATTCAAGAACTCTGCAGAAATAGCAGCAGAATTGATTTGAGATATTAATTTAATAAATTTAAAATATATTAACAATATCACTGTGAGTAGCTGATTGTCACTGATAGCAGCTAGTTACAGCTGGCTAATGATGATACACATTTAGCAGACACTGAAGAATTAAAAGTCAATTCAGTATCACTGAAAATTGTTAGTATTTTAATATATAAATATTTCTTTCAAAATTTACTAATGATATCATTCTCTTCAGTCAGCAACAATTTAAAATTCTTTATATATGTTTTTATCTGCAGATTTCTATTTTGAATTTTAACAATAAATTAGCAATTCATAATAAATACTAAAAAAAATCAGAAACATACAGCATGCATGTTAATAATGTGCTTTTTAATAATGACATTTTAATTTTCACATGCTGCTGTCTTGTAGATGCAAAATAAACATTTTCTCACATACAGACTAATAAACTATGATTTGAATTTAATTAGCAGTTCTCAGAAGATATTAATAACATTTGATAACACATTACACATACAATGATATCATGTTGATTTCAGATTTTTTTTTGTGATTTTCACAGACACAAATTTTTTTATTTTTATATAACTACTAATCAATCTCAGTTACTTTCAGCAGCTTCTGAAGATAATCACTTACACATAACATTCATTATTTAAAAATTCAGAAATTATTTTTAAATCTTCAAGATTCACAGCAGAAAATGTCATGACTTCATCAAAATTCATTGTTGTGTAAACTCACAAAAAACAGCACTGATTGGCTGAATATAACTATATATGCACAGATTGATATAGTAGCAAATGGTAACAACTAGATGCATGCAGATTCTACTAGCAACATCAAATTAGAAATGTATAAATCTTAAAATATTAAAACAATTTTCAACTTTTATTATATCTAATTTAGTAAGCTATAATCAATCAAAAAAAAATCTATCTGAATTGAAATCATTGAATGCTTAAAGAAAAAAAAAGAAAATTAAAAAATTTAAAAATCAAAAAAATTATTATAAAGTAAAAAAATAAACTTTTGATTAAGTAAATATAATTTATTATATAATATAATTATATAGTAATATAATATTAATGATTAGTCATATATATTATGTAATTATTATTAGCAGATTTCAATAATATATATAATTATTTCTTATGAATAATTATGAATAATTTTAATTTTTAATTTACATCTGAATATCTCTAATAGCTATTGATAATCACTGACTGTCAATAAATGCTGCTAGAACAGAATATATATAATTTTTACTTAATTGATTTATTAAACTCATATATACAATATAAATAATATGCTTTTTATATATTAAATATATTCATATTTTATAATATAATACTAACTTAATAAGTATATTCACTAGAATCTGAAAATTTCTAAATACTACTACATGCTTCTAGCTGCTATAATCTATGAATGGTATTCAATGAATGTTATCTTTACTGTTTACATTTTAAATATAATGATTTGTAGTATATATTTAATTTAAAATGAATAAAATTAGCTTATTATTACTTATAAATAGAAAATTTATGACTGAAATTGATTGTTCAATTTCTAAATCACTATTCTAAAATTTCTAACTTCTCAATTTTTATTCATCACTGATTATATTTAGAAAAAGTAGTTACTAAAAAATTCTAGCAAAACTCAGTAAAATATAAAAGCAGCAAGTTATAAAAAAATCAAATTTTTTAATTCTCAACTGTAGATTTATTCTGACAATTGAAGTTAAAATCTGATTAACATGCACTTAGTTTTTTCACTGCACATAATGAATA
Source organism: Emydomyces testavorans (assembly GCA_029449355.1). Lineage (NCBI taxonomy): Eukaryota > Fungi > Ascomycota > Eurotiomycetes > Onygenales > Nannizziopsiaceae > Emydomyces > Emydomyces testavorans. Next base: position 53,214 of record CP120627.1, read on the forward strand.
TCAATCACTTATTTTTTTTAAATTTCAGTTAGTTTCAGTCATTACTGTCAAATAGCAATAATTATTAAAATTTAGTACATATTTTTTATGATTTTTTGTGATATCTGTGTTGCTTAATGCTGAAACTTTTCACTTTCAGCTGACAGTTGATCTAGATTTTTTTCCAGTAGTATTTGAAGTTGAACATAAAATGATAGTATTTGAAATCAGATGTGAAATGATAATATTTATTTCAAAAATTCTTTTCTCTTCAGTCATTGATTAAGATAGAACTGATGATGACAACTGTTTATTGATAACACTTGATGATAACTAATCTCTCTCATTTTTTTTGTCTTTCTTCATTGTCTCATCTTTTTTATTTTTTTTCATTATTTCATTTTTCTCATGTTTTTTCATTTTTACATTTTTTTCAACAATGTTCAATGTCTCAGAAGCAATTGTATTCACAATCACATTAGTTAATAAAAATTTCTGATTGTTAATAATAGCAATTGACTTTTTTCTGAATGCAATGACTGAAGTTTGCATTTTGTTAGAAAATTAATTAAATTTAAAAAATAATGTTAACACAAATGAAGTGCTGAAAGAAACTCATGCAAAAGCTTTAAATGTATTAAAAACTTCTACTGTACTGAATCTCATTTAACTCAAAATTACTGAAGTCAGAATTTTGAACATCAAAACTGCTGATACTGAAACAATTTTATCATTTTACTGTTGATTATTACTGAAAACATTTAATAATAATTATCAGATTTTAATTATATATATTATTTATCTATCAATCATAATGAATTTTTAATTTTCATTATTTTCATACTTTATGTTGAATTGTTCAAAATCTTCAGACTCATTTTTTTTAATGTTTTTGTCTTCATCATTAATTTTATTATTTTTCTTGAATGATTCAGATATCACATTGTCACTCTCATCAAAGCTGCTGATAATCACTGATAAGTAGTAATAAAAACAGCTAAGTGAATATACTGAAAATTAATCTGTTCTCATCATCATTAATTATACATGATTAGCATTTTTTTTTATTTATTTATGATAAAAATACTTACTGCTGATATTTTTCACTTTTTTCTGTCTTTACTTCTAAATTTTAATAAATGTTTTCATCATTTTGTTTTTTGAGATTCTAAATAATAACTGATAAGTAGCAATAAAAATTATAACATATGACATGTAAATAACAGTTGACTCACTACATGTTGCATTTTAATATATTTTTAGATTGTAAAGCTCTGATTTTTCTTAAACTCACTAGCAGCAACTGATAAGCTATGATAATAATTCTTTTGAAATCAAAAACTTATGTTCAGTAACTGCAAAATGAATAATTTCAAACACAAAAAAAAATAATCTGCAGTAGTTGTAGAAATTAACTTTAAATAATTATATTTGATAAATTTTGATTTTAATCTATCACTTTCTCATGTTGATTTCAGATTTTGATTTTATAATGATCACATTCACAAATTTTTTTGTTGCTAAATTTTACTGATTAGCATCAGTAACTTTTTAAATTAATTATTTTTTTTTACACATATCAGTCAGCACAATTTATTTTCTTCTTCTTGATGCAATGCTTTTTGCTTTTAATCTTGATTTTGATTTTGATTGTAATTTTAACTTTATCAATTCTGACAATCATTATTGATTATTTCTGTGCTTATTTGTGTTCAAGAATGTGAAGTTTGTCAGACAAAAATAATTTATTAATTTCATAATTTCAAAACACTGCAATATAATCTAATTATAAAACTAGATTCTAACAGTAAATAAAAGCTTTAACTGATAACAACTGTCAATTATAAAATAAAAACTTTCAACTTACTATGCTTGACTCATCTTGAGAAAAAAAATCAATGATAAAAATTAGGTGTTTGTAGAAGAAAGAAATTGTAAAAAAAAAAAAAAAATAAAAAGTTTACATATAAGCAGTAATTTTTAATTGTGTTGCTATCAAATTAAAAAAAATTTGAAAAAAAATTGTGTCATAAAATTTATAAATTAAACTCAATTAAATAAAATTTAAAAAAATAATTAAATTATACTAAATTGAAAAATTTTTTTATATATTTGTAAATATAATATTATTGCTTTCAGCTGCTACTGATTGCTTTCAGTTATTATTCAATAACAAAAACATTATGAAGTATTTTGTCAGAAATTTTAATTTACTTTGCATTTTTTGTCATATTTTATATTCATTGTTATTATTGTTTTTAGTTGTTACTGATTGCTTTCAGTTATTATTCAATAACAAAAACATTATGAAGTATTTTATCAGAAGCTTTAATTTACTTTGCATTTTTTGTTATATTTTATGTTCATGTTAATCATTGTTTTTAGTTATTATCAATTGCTTTCAGTTACTATCTGTAAACAAAAAGCATTGTAAAATATTTTGTTGAAAGCTTTGAATTTTTATGTTTTTTGTCATATTTAATGATTATTAAACTAGTGACAACTGACTGCTACTAATCATTGCTGAAAGCAAAAAAAAAAAAAAACTTAAAATATTTTTATGTAATTTTACAATATGTTACAACATCTCATTAAATTTTGTATTTTTTATATTTTTAAATATTTTATGATAATTATTAAAAATCACTGAGAGTTATTTTTTTGTAATTTTATTATAATTTAACAAGCTTCAAAATTACAGAGCTTCTTAATTTTTTAAATCTAGTCATTTTGACTACTATCTGCTATCACTGAAACTCTGATAATTCCTAGTAATCTACCTGGGTGCCTCTGGAAGCAACTGGAAAGGGGACCTAGTGACCTAACACCTAGTGACCTAGGGATGTAGTAAGCTGTAACCAATGCAGGGCATTTCTGATGTGTATTATGATCAAAATGGCATTTTCCTTCAGCAGGGGAGACACAAGGATGAATGTCACTATCCATCCCCAGAGAAAAGGAGATTGGTTATCACAACAGCTGTGATATATAAGGGTTGATTTAACATCATTCATTGTTTGTTCAAGGAAAGTGTGTTGTTGTCCTTCTAAGTACAAATTGTTGGTGTCAAGTTAGTTGTCTAGACATTAACCGAAACATTAATTAAAAGGGTGAGGCACAACACTGGACAAGACATGAATGCCTCAGGGGTTGTATATAGGTTTGTTTGAACTGGGTGTCTTGCAGGAAATGCAGTGCGGGAGAAGAAACATCCCATACAGGAAGCAAGATTGAGAGATTGAAAATCTCACCCAATTGCAGGACATTATTATATTAGCAGACATTCAATCCAGGGTCCAATTTATACCAATTCCCAACTATTAAAAGCCATCCAAATGTTACACACATTGTACAGGCAAAGTAGGAATACACGCCTGAAGCGTGAAAAGGTCACCACAGTTGTTAGATTATTGAAATTATCAAAGTATGAAATCAGATTTAGAGAAGTGCCATCGACAACATCAACCCAGCGGCGTTGCCTATCATAAACCACCAAGACAACGGCCTGAAGGCCGATGCAGCCCCAGGGAATTCCGTTGGCGTTGTGGATGATGGCCTTGTAGATCCCCCGCTGGATCTTCCAATGGTGTTTGAGATGGGTGGTGGTAACCGTGAGGGCTGCGAAGTAGTGGATGGTGGCATAGACATCGTTGGCTCCCCAGCTCTCGTGTTTTCTGTGCTTCTACTCGAGGGAAGTACAGAAGATGAATCTGGTATGGTAGAAGTAGCAGAAGATGAAGAGCTTAGCGTAGAAGATTCGATAGACGATTCAATAGACGATTCAATAGAAGATGGGGTAGAAGACAAGGTCGAAGGCAAGGTTGAAGGCAAGGTAGAGGACAAGGTAGAAGATATGGCCGAAGATGAGGTAGAGGATGGAGACTCGGTGGGGCCATCAGTTTCTCGAGTCGTGCTTGGGGGATGCTGTGGTTCTGCAGCGACACTGGAAGTGCTTGGCATCGTCTCACAATACCGCAGAAATTGTTCAAAATCCGGCCGGAGAACTTCATCGAATGAACCATGCTGGGGCCCACGATGGCGTTCAATGCAAGCTTTGCAGTACTCTAGATTGACCATGAAAGCGGATTCTGGGCGGCAAAACATGTCCCATTTGCCTCTGCTTTGTGATTCTAGCTGGCAGTTGTTGCATTCGTCGTAGCACACTCCAGGCACAGTTTTCGACAGCTGTCGCTTGAGTACGTCGAGTGGACTACTCGAATTCTGGAAAACAAAAATGTCGAAATCGAGACCGAATTTTCGGGGATCAAGATTAAAATACCCTGGGGAAATAACAAATTTATCGACCCTATCTGCCACGACCGGTTGACCCCAGTATTGTGGTGGGATCAAAGGTGGGCTCGCCTTGCATTCGTCTGGGCTGCAGAAGAAATTCGGGCTCGGGGGACCGACGTCAAAATTGCAAGCACCATCTGCAGGGCCGTGGTTTGGTTTGCAAAGTGATCCTGGTGGACAGCCCCACGTGTAGTCCGTTGGGAGTGCCGTGGGAGGCGTGAAGGTCGGGTTTACTGTACGTGATGGACACAGCGAAATCCAACTCGCAGTCCTAGTGACTGTTCGGTCCGTTCCAGGAACTGTTCTCGTTTGAGAGGCAGTTCGATAAATGGTGGTTACTCTGCCTGGAAGTGTGGTGGTTGTCGTCACTGTGCTCGCGGGCAGGGTAGTGGTGGTTGTCACCGTTATGGGTGGAAGTGTAATTGTGCTACCGGAAAGGGTTACCGTGCTGGCCGGGAGTGTCGTGGTAATTGTACTTGTTCTTGGAGGAAGGGTGATCACGATTGTCGTTGTCTTTGGTGGCAGAGTAACAGTATCCGTAACAGTCGTTGGTGGAAGGGTCCTGGTCCGCGGTGGCAGGGTAACTGGGTAAGAAGTAATCCAGGTTGTGGTGTATGTCTTCGTCAGAGTCGTCGTTACCATAGACACTTGAGTTGCGGTAACTGTTTCGGATATGGTCTGAAATACCGTTGTTGGGACCACTGTCACAAAAGTTGTAGTGAATGAAGTTGTAAACGTCGTTGTGTGATCACTGGTAACGATGTCAGTGACCGTTTGCTTGTCGGTGGTCGTTTGGTGATCTGTCACTGTTTGGGTCTCAGTACGCGGTACAGTCACAGTCCGGTGCTCAGTTTCCTCGATTGTTGTAGTCTCTGTTTTCGTAGAGGTCTCTGTTTTTACGAGAGTTGTAGTAAAAGGCACCGTAATTGTGGTTGTAATCCCTTTTGTGATGGTAACTGGAGGAGCCGACTTTGTTACAGTCTTTGTAATGGTTTTCCAACACCAATCTCCGGTACAGGGTAGCCCAGTGATGGGCGGCTTGGTGTGCCGAGTGGTGCGTTGTGTCGTGGAGCTCTGACTGCTGATCGGGATGGTATACGTTCTTGTTCTTGTGATCAAGATCGTTGATGTATAGCATTTCGAATTCTCGCAGTAAACCCCGGGCTACACAACTCGTTAGAGCATTGATATCTCTAAATTCACATTCCGAATCCTCCTTTGCGGTAGCTCACCGAATTGCTGTCATCCCTTGGTCCGCCCCCATTGTAATCGGAATCATCTTCTGGTGCTACGATTTCAGACGGGGTTGGCGATTGAATGGCCATTGAGGCTGAAGAAGAGCTCGCGCTCGTGGAGGGAGCCAGGGGAGCAGAGCCATTGTTGTCGAGGCCCGTGGGGTAGGCGTTGGTTTCTCCATAAGCCCGAACGAAGGACGATACGCCCAAGTAGAGGAGCACACGGGATAACCTCATTGCTTGGACCAGTTGAAGAGGTAGCGACTGGAAGACTCAACTGTCGCAGCCAGGAGATATGAATCTGGGCAGTAGATGGCTGCGACAAGTATAGTACGACAGCAGAGATGAAAACCACCGGACCACAAGAGCAGAAGAGAGAGAAAAGAGAGGAGGAAAAGAAGAGAGCAAATGATGAAGTTCAGGTAGCTGAATGTTATGAAGCTAGAGTTCTTGCGTTGGCAAGTAAAGCTAGGAATTGCAGGGCTGGGGGGTGCACCCTACACATCTGTCCTGAATCGCAGGTACAGAAGTTAGATCTCTTAGAAATAAATTCACACTTGGAGAAGACCCAAGGCAGAATGGACACTATCTCCGGATACTGTCAATTCAACAACATCCTGAAAACAAAAGCAGTCAAGAAGAAAATACGGCCCGGTCAATCCACAAGCCACAAGGAAAGCACAACACATGCTAAGGGCCCAGGTTGTTTTCACGCCAACCGCAGGCTGTTGACAAGATCTGTCGTAGTATTCCTACGTTGTCCCGCCTGTATATCCCGACTTGCTGAAGAGCGGAGACCTGGAATAAGACCCGCCACTTAGTGACTGGGAAGATCAGCCCAGAGACAAATGCGTGAAGGTGCATATCGAGGTCTTAGTTGCGGAGTATTTGCAAGCTTAATACGAAGCATTGGGCCTTTTGATAATGGGCTTGCCGATATCAAAATGCAACTAAGCAGGGGATCCCTGTCAATGAGTGTGATTCGAACTCGCAGATTGGATAGAAGTAAAGGCAGCCGGCAGCAATTGGGGACTCGCATGAACGTGGATGTCGCCCAGGTGCTATTGTTCTGCAGTGAAGGCCGCATAGCAGAGCATTAGCTATCGATACATCCATTCATATGCTGCGGTATGTATCTTATTTGCCAGATAGACCGAGACAAGGCAGTTCTCTCTTTGTCTGGCAGGAGTGAGTCCTGTCATACCCACACATTCTTTGCGGGAATACCCCATTATCTTGAAAGCACCGGGAGTGAGACAATGTACTACTGATTCTTGCAGAAACTGCGAAAGATCGTGGACACAATTTGCAACCAACGAGGGTGGGCTTGTCCCTGTGGAGATGGAGCAAGGCCATTATTCCGCTATCAGCTGTAGTCAGAGTCAGATTAGCAGGCACCAGGCGGGTATCAACAGAGGTAGGTATTAGTCTTTGACTTTGATTCTTCTATTTTTTCCCCCTCACTGTCTCATAGTTTGTTTTTCATTCAAGGAGACTTGTGATAGAGAAGACAGATAGACAGAGACTGAGAGAGAGAGAGAGAGAGAGAGAGAGAGAGAGAGAAGAGGTCAAGAAGAGAGCAAGAGGAGATGAATTGAGGTTGTGCGGTCACATGGATGGTTGGTGGGGCTAAGCGAGGATCCCCTTCCCCACCGCGCTAAAATGAAGCCGGCTAGCTTAGTCATTGCACCCATTTGCGGCTCACTGTTGTTGCATCTGATCTTGTCCACTTCGTATCGATTCAATTAACTACACTGTATGTAGTTATGGCAGTCTCAATTCAGACAGAAATTAGAATAAATGTGTGTGAGAATTCCATTGCAGTCTCAATATCAATGGATATCCCATATATAGCACTGTAGCAGAATGAACATTCAATCATCAGCTTCTAGCAATCAGCTAACAATGACATCAGTTGCAGGGTACTATGTAGGATCACCGCACTAATTTGATAGTTACCTAATCACGTTAGTTAGTTACATAAGATACGAACCAGGGCTTACAGTACATTCTCGGCCCCTTTGACTTGGCTGGTATTGCTTGTCACTCTTTTTCTTCCAGAACATCGAGATCGAGTATCACAAAGAAATAACCGAACCACATCCTAACATCCACAGCTACACGTTCTGAAGTGAATATTACGAGGTATGTAGTTCACGATGTGTCTATCAGTGCCTGCTAAATGCAACCTCAGTACGCTACCCGGTTCGACCCTCGCCCTCTTCATCCCAACCGCCAAGCAAGCATGCACCAGCCATTCTCGAGTCCGCGTCTGTTAGCTTCAACGTGGAGAAGGACGGAAGAACGCGGTGAGGGTATTATGCAGCCCAGTAGCATCTGCCAGCAGCCGCATCTGTGAGGGATTGCTGATGATTATTATTGTGTGCATCCCCAGTCCCTACACAGCGATCAGCTTTCAAGAATCTGCGTCTTTCCCCCATGAGTGGTGCCACAATGACGGTGTCCCAAAGATTGCGGCTCTGGTGTAGGAGTCTAGTATTTTTGTTTCTTCAGCAATCGAGCTTGCCTTGTGCAAGAATTGCAGAGCGCCTGTCAATCTCGGGCAGGAGGCTGTTGCAATGGGCGAACTCTGTCATCACTAACGGTAGTGTCCTTGACGCAGCCACTCACCCAAATTAAAGGTGGGATGGCGCACATTCTTTGATAGTGCCTCCAGCAGCATGAGTTAGCTTTTAAGACCCTCAGCAGCGCCCTCCTTGATGCTGTGAGCTACTGCATGTCAAATCTCTACCGCGTCAACCGTACAGAAGAGCTCAGTCCCTTCTATCGCATTTCCTCATCCTCAGTGAACCAAAGGGTCGCAAATCTGCAGTAGTTGAGCCGATGGAGAGTCGCGATGGTGGTGATGACTGTCCATGAACCTTTCGCGAACGACTACCCGAGGTACAGAGCCATTTTTAAACTGAAGTCTCCGAGCAATCCACAGTTTCCTGCCAAAGAAAACTCAGTGTCCGCCTCATCCTGGGACTATTATCAGGGATTCGGAAGTTGACCGCACTTTCCGAGGACCCTGATCAGTGACTAGGCACCGTTACCTCACCATGACTAACAACTAACAGCACGCATCGTTAGGCTAGCTTGTGTGGACTGGAGCGTGTCCCAGCGTTGGGTTAACGCAGCGGGAACGCTAATGACCCTTGTCCGTTTATCGCCTGTCCAACGAGCAAGACATGCAGACAACCATCTTTGCTGCATCAATCCTCGTTTTTGCTGGCCTAAGAATGACTAGCCAAAACGAACATCCTCCCACCCCATGCCATACCCATATGTACAGTTCGTACTTATGGATGTAACTCGCCATTTGCTGGAGTCAGTGGCAGGACCGCCATTTCTCTCGCTGATCACCCTTTTTCAGGGTCCTTGGCCTCTGTTTGATTATGTATTCACCACGCAGTTACTTCTTCTTCTCGTGTGTCTGACCCCGTTCTTCTGCAGTATGGACAAGGATGGTCTTAGTGGGTGGGAGACTCTGCGTTCTCCGTTCAGAAAGGTGGCTCATCCCACCCACAGCCTGTAGGCTATAGTTTGTGCTTTTGTGGCAGCGGGTTCCGAACTACCAGAGTCTTCTTCGCTTTTGAATGGGCTTTTTGACACAAATGTTTGCGGAGGAATTATCTTGAGCTGTTTCACTTGTGGCGGGTCATACCCACGTCCGCCAAACGTATCAACTGCACTTACATAGAGGTTTTGCATATCACGGACCACTCTTGTCTCCGGCACCGGTATACTCTGGACCTGAGCGCCTTGGTTAGTGTGTAACTTCTGCTTTCCTCTTGAATAGTGCATTCTTTGCGCCTTGTCATTTGGGTAGCTTTTTTGCATGTTCTTCATCAAGTTGTTAGTGATCTTGATATCTATGGAATGATTTGCACCAGCGTGTCAGTGAGATACTCAAATGCCCAGAGGACCAACTGTCTGGTGTTTCTTTGTTTTGCTTCAAGGACTCAGCAGACTTAATCGCCAACTCCGCGATCTTTGAACCCAATCAATCAATTTCTCCGGTAACCAATATGGTTCTCATAGAGCAGTGTTGACGGAAACCAGATTCCCTCGGTATATGGGCGGAGTCTCTAAGAGCTCCCGAGGACACGATCCCCAATCCCATCACCTCACACCACCCAACAGGGTGTAATACGCTTCTACACAATGGCCTTCTTCTCCGCTGCCATATGGGCCATTGCTCTAGGCTCGCTCGGGTTGGTTTCGGCGCAGACCTTCAAGAGCCAGGTCAACATTACGATGTGTAACTGGAATCAACCACGAGGTAAGGCATGATGCTTTTGTCTTAGACTTTTAATAAACTAAGTACTCAAATCTTCCGACAAGTCGCTCTTATTCGAGACACGATATATCTGGATGGGGGCAGTCTTTGGTGGCGGCGGTAGGTATCATCGAAGCCTTTCTTTTTTTTTTCGGTCGAAGACCTTCGTGCAACTTGACGTTCTGATTATATCGTGGGCTGTAGCGGGTTTTCAGATGGCACCTTTGGCGGAGTACAGAATGATGGTATGCATCCTTAAAAAAGCGAAGCCCGCCAATTCAATCTGATAGACATGCTGAGGATGGGTTAGGAAATCCCCGGGGTGACATTTTTGCACTTCCTCTTTCTGCACCATTCGATACTGCACATACGAATCTAACCGGCCTGTTTAACCGGTTGAATCCGGTCGATGGTGCAGCTGCTGCGCCAAATTATATCGATGGCGCGATGTTTTCGAGTGATAATGAATTCATTCTCTATGGGTATCACCCCATTCCGTAAGTCGACGATGTCATCACTGACGAGACTAGGGGCCTCGTCCGTCGAACGGACGCCCAATCCTCTCCCCGCTCAGACGAGACTCTCTCATATGAACGCTATTTCTGGGGCCCGGAAGGCGTGACGAATTGGAAACGAGGTTTTGTCCAATCTCGCACCAATGGCAATGTAACTCGATATATCACTCACGGTGCCTCTGTGTCCGCCCCTAGTGAAAATCGTGGCTATTATTTCAGTGGAATGTCCGGAAAGAACTGGGGCGAGATATCAATTCCGGAACCCAATGCTAATTACTCAGCGAACACTCTTATTTCCGTTGACATGTCCCGCTGGAGGGAAGAAAAGTGGACAAATTCATCCTTGCCGAGAAATATCACACCGCGTGCAAAATCGGAGCTTGCTTGGATTCCAGTATCAGATTCCGGGCTGCTTGTCGCCATTGGAGGCGTTCCGCATCCTCAGGATGTTCTTCGGCCGAATGGACCAACTGCAGATCAAGAACGAGCAAATGTAAGCGCCATATCTTTATCGCTTATCATTACGGAAGTCCTCTGACATCAACTTAGAAAGATATGGGTGCTAGCTTCATGAAACGTGTGCCGGTATATGACATTGCATCTGATAAATGGCAAGTTTTGGGACTCCTCCTGCATTACCGGCAAGTAACGGAACTGCTGACTACCGTAGGTATATGCAAAATACAACTGGAGATGTTCCCCCCGCCCGCAGCGACTTTTGTTCCGTTGTAGCCGCCGCAAAGGATGGGAGTTCATACAATATCTACATCTATGGCGGTTATGGGGGCAGCGATCCGGAAGAGAAGTCATCCGATGATGTATATATCCTTTCCGTACCGTCGTTTACGTGGATCAAGGCATCGCAGGGACGAAGCGAACATGGCAGACGCGGCCACAGATGCGTTAAAGTTTTCCCCAGCCAAATGTTCGTTCTCGGTGGACAGTTTATAGACCCGACAACGTGCTTGGATGGAGGCATTATCCAGGTGTTCAACCTCAATACCCTTGAGTTTCAGAACGTTTATGAACCTGCAAAGTGGGAGGACTACAAGGTCCCAGCAGTCGTGACGGCCCTCATTGGCGGAGAGTAAGCATCAAGCCTCCTCAATTGTCTCCATCGCTAACTCCGAAATCAATAGTGCTGGCGGAAATGCCAAGGTCACAAAACCTTCGTCGTGGGATGATGACGGACTTGCTACTGTCTTTGCTAAGAAGTATACCAAAACGATCAAGACGTATTATCCTTACAAGGCGACGGAAACATCAACCCCAACTCCCGCTCCGTCTGGTGGAGGCGGTGGCCTTCCCAAATGGGTTGGGCCCGTGCTCGGTGTGGTGCTGGGGCTGATCTTGATCACCGGTTTGGCAGTTACCTGGCTGCTTTGGCGCCGACGCAATGATGGGCGATACGCTTCCAGCGTGGGTGCTACGAGCGACAATCGGAAACGGATCATGCGTTGGGTCCTCGGCACTGGGGGACCACCTGGCAAGCCCATTGACGCCACGACCACCACCACCGAGCCCGGACACCCAAATGAGAAATACATGTCCACTGGATACTCTGAGGTGGGTCATGAACCGACCGCCACGCCGCATGCGAGGTCCGCTGTCGGGTATTCCGATCTCAATGAAGCGGCGAGCTCGCCTGTCCATGAGCTGCAGGATAGCTCCCACCCAGCTCTAGGTATGCTTCATTTCACACACAAAGATTCAAAAAAATTAAAAAAAAATTAAAAAAATTAAATTATGTATTTATTAACTTCGCTAGGCGCTACAGTAATTGCCCCTTTAGAACTCCCCACCGAATACAACGAGTCCCCAGTCTCCGCCCGGCCTCGATTTCCCAGCGATGCGGGGAGTTTCCTTAGCCCCGTCTCCCCCGAGCCCGGCCCTGTGTCCCCGCCCGCTAGCCCGCCTCCTGAAATCCCTCCCTCGCGGCCGGGACATAATCGGCACAATTCATCTCTCTCCAGCACGGGATTCCCGACGTCGTTGAATTTCGCGGTTACGAGTGAGAATCATGATCCCCATGGTGGCCACGGAGTGATCAATGAGGAAGAAGACATGCAGCGAGAGCGTTTTGTCTCCGGAATCACGGAGGACTTCTCGTCTGATTCGGAATCGGCCCACGACGGGCAGCCGGAGTTTAAGACTTGGTAGTGCGCGGCATAATCAAATAGTCCACATCTTAGTAATGCGACCCACCATGACATTGACTTATTGTAGCTGAGGACGCGCCATAGGCTCATTTAGGTTATTCAATATCCTGCCACTGCATCTTCTTCTGTTCTGCAAGTTCTTCAATTTTTTTCCCATAAACCAGTTCAAAAGCAGGACCTCACTATTATTGTTGCTTTTTCATAAATGACTGTAATAATAAAGCTGCAAACTCTTCAGCTGTTATGTGAGCAGCTTGATTTCTTGCAGGAATATACCAATTATACTATGAACCATAACTTCAGTGTAGAATGATGATGTAGCAATTATATTTGATAGATTTTGAATGTAGATACTTCTGGTATTTCCTTGGAACTCTGGCAGTATTCAATTGATGAAGTGTGGCAGTCATATCTCATTCTGTCACTTCCTTGGAGTCGACGGACGGCTCCGAGCCGAAAAATACTCACTCATAGGAGAGAGCATCGGAGTCACGCCCCTGTATGGGTCAGGGGTTTCCGAAACATGCGTTCGGGCCCTGGGGACTTGAGGGGGAGGGGGAGACTATTGAATTGTTAGCATGAAAGCTCGCGAAGAATGTTTGCGAAGCAATCTCTGCTGCGAATTTCATAGCTTCGTCCCGCGAAGCCTCAAACCCATTCGCGAAACATAAGGATTGTTCGCGAAAGCCAATACTCACCAACATCTCGGCATCGGAGTCCTCAGTATCTGAAAGGATAAATGGTCGGAGTCGACTGCCATCCGGCATATTCGAATGAGAAGACATTTGCAAAGGTCTTCGCGAAGGGATCCTTTGGAAAGACCTTCTTCGCCAATTCGATGAAATAGATTTCTGAGACAAAGATTCAGCTTGTTCAATTGCTGTTGTTGTAAGCGATATGATAGAAGCATTAGTTAATGTCTTGTAGTAATGTTCTTTATCAAAGCCTCATGCTGTTCAACTCATCATTGGAGTCTGCTCTCAAGTTTCTGAAAAATACAAGTTAACTAGCTGAGATGCTGCCACCCCACTGATGAAACACTTATAAGCAGACACTCACTTCCATATAGCAGTCTATAGCATTCTTGATTGAGTCATATAGAACCATTACTTGCAGCTTTGTTCGATCATCACCCCATTGGTGGAAGGCACAGATGTAATACTCAGCAATGAGTATATCTTGCTGTAGTGAAGTAGAATCTGACTGAATCTTGTGTTTTAGTTCTCAAGATTTAATATTAAGATAAGATTTCGGAGAAAGATTCTTTTGTCTGGTCCTTCGGTGGGGTTAGAGAGATTGCAAGATTTGGGGACTCTGGCAGCTTAGATATTATTATCTTTAATTTCAATGCTGACTTGAATGATTTTGAGCTTCACTGAGATCTCAATTCTGAAATTCTTCATGCTGTGAATGCAATAATCAAGAAAAGAAAAGTTCACAGTGTTTAAAGTAGAGAAAGTAGAAGAAAGGAAGAAGAAAAAGAGGCCTGTCAGCTTCTTATAGACCTCACTGGTGATTCTTGATGACTCATTTGCATCTGAGCTTACTAACTAGTGTTGGATGGATAGGTTGGGGTCATGTGAGTATGTAAACTAGTTATGGAACATTATTCTTCCATCCCGACAGCCTCGGGCCGGTCCTTCGTCTGAACTGCGGCATTTGAGATGAATTGACGACGAGCCATTGAGAGAGAGGGAGAGAGAAAAGAAACAACAGAGAGATAGAGAGTCAAAAAGAGAGATAGAGACAGAGAGTGTCAATGACAGCTTCCTCGAGTGAGTACGAGACTGGTGAGAAGGAACGGATCGGCTGTCCTGCTTGCCTCCATCCCCTCCCCCCCGCCTGTGCCTTCCAGTCCACCGTGTGCTGCTTTTGCTGTTCATCTTCCTGCTCTCTCTCTCTCTCTGCCTCTTCTCCAGCCCATCTTCGCTCTCTTCCTTTACTGTCTATCCATTACCTTTATATCACTAACTCATTGCTAGAATTCGCCAGACATGGCTGTGCACCTCTGTGATGCCGTGACCTACATCGTCCGGGACAGCCCCATCCCTCCAGCGCCCGAAACTCACACCATCTTCGACCCTCTTCAATGGGCTACCCTGCTAGCCATTGCGGACACCATCATTCCCTCTATCCGACGGCAGAAATCAGCTATACGTGCGTGTCATCAGGCTGTCGCGGACTCAAGTTACAATGCTGCCATCGCCCAGCTGGTTGGTGACACAAGGAACCCCGACCGAATCGCACTGGCCGAGCAGTATCTCGACGAGCATGCCATCGCTGTCCCAGGCTTCAAGGATGCTCTCTGTCGAACCCTAGGTCTGTACGTTCCCTTGGAGGCACGCCGGGACCTCCTAAGATTGCTCTCCATCCTCAACTACCGCACCGTCTCGCTCGCATTGACGGGCTCGACCACTCCATTCCGCTTGCAACCCGTGTCTGTCCGCGAGTCAATCTTGCAGAGTTGGGAGACCTCTTATTTCCCTGCCTTGCGACGTGCCTATCGCTCGCTGGTGGCATTGTCTCTCAAGGCCTGGACCACCGCGAGTCCCACGCTGCCCAAGATCCTAGGATTGCCACGAATACCCGTCCATGGAAGGACTGGACAAGACTATCCATATAGCTTCCTGCAATTCCCCCCAGGAGACCATCCCGAGGTCATTGAGGCCGATGTGGTCATCGTTGGCAGTGGATGTGGTGCGGGAGTGGCTGCCAAAAACCTGGCCGAAGCTGGCTATAGCGTCATCGTGGTTGAGAAATCCTATCACTACTCCGTCAATCATTACCCGATGACGCCTGCGGAAGGGACTGTTCATCTGTTTGCGAATGGTGGCGTGGAATTGTCCGATGATGGCTCTACGAGTGTGATCTCGGGCTCCACCTGGGGCGGCGGTGGCACCGTCAACTGGTCTGCGTCGCTCCAGACCCAATCCTTTGTCCGCGAGGAGTGGGCAAACTCGGGCCTCGACTTCTTCACTTCCCTCGCATTCCAAGATTCCCTGGACCGCATCTGCGATTATATGGGCGTGTCGACCGATCACATTGAACACAACTTTGCCAATAACATGATCATAGAAGGAGCACGCAAACTGGGCTACACGGCCAAGGCGGTTCCGCAGAATACGGGCCATCAGGAGCACTACTGTGGATACTGCACCTTTGGGTGTGCAGCAGCCATCAAGCAGGGACCAGCAGTGTCCTTTCTCGCGGACGCAGCTCGTGCGGGAGCCTTGTTTGTGGAAGGATATGAGGTCGACAAGGTCTTATTTGATCGCGCTACACCAAAAAGTACCAAGGTTGCCTCTGGAGTCCAGGGCATTTGGAAATCCCGAGATGCAAATGGCATGACGTCTGGAGAGCCTGTCGTGACGCGAAAGCTGATTGTCAAGGCGAAGAAAGTGATTGTTTCCTGTGGCTCTCTGCAGTCGCCCCTGCTGCTCCTTCGTAGCGGCCTTAACAACGCTCAAATTGGTCGAAATCTACATCTTCATCCAGGTAAATTACAAACAACCATTCCAACGGCTACATGAGTGATGATACTGATGGTCTCCTAGTCTCCGTTGTTAGCGCTATTTACGACGAGGAGACCCGCCCCTGGGAAGGTGGAATTCTGACTGCGGTTGTCACCGATTTTGAGAATGTAGATGGAATTGGTCATGGCACCAAGATCGAAGCCCTGACAATGCTGCCGTCCATGGTACTCCCAGTCTTTTCAAGCAAAGGTGGTCTCGACTTCAAACTGTTTGCCGCGAGCCTTCGTAACATGAGTGGCATGATCAGTCTCACCAGAGACCGTGACTCGGGCACCGTTTATCCAGATCCCGTTGACGGCAGATGCAGAATCAGATACACTCCCTCTGCCTACGACCGAAGCCACATGCTTGAAGGCGTCATTGCCAGTGCCAAAATAGCATATGTGTCCGGCGCCAAAGAAATACGTACGACGTGTCATAACATCCCACCGTTTATTCGCCCCACAGACTCTGCAGGTTCAGACGAGGAGGGGATCAACAATGCTGCGTTCCAGGCCTGGATCGAGCAATTCCACCAACGGGACCCTCTCCCGATCTGGGCGAACTCATTTGCCAGTGCGCATCAGATGGGAACGTGCCGCATGGGTACGTCGCCATCGAAGAGCGTGGTGGACCCCACGGGGAAGGTTTGGGGCGTCGATGGCTTGTATGTGATGGATGCTTCGGTCTTCCCCAGCGCCAGTGGTGTCAACCCCATGGTCACGAACATGGCGATCACGGATTGGACAAGCCGCCAGTTGGTGGAAACAATTAAAAGGGATGGCCTGGTTGTATCTTCGCGATTTTGAATTGTTCTTTCATCATGCTCATGTTCTCTCCAACCCTAAAGTGTGATATTTTTACTGCTGATTTTGCCGGGAAGGGTTGTACCTGTGGTGAAGTCGCAGTGTTTTTGATGGCCTGCTATCACCACACCCTATACCTTGTACCCTGTACATGTATACAATGGGCAAAGTGCTTTCCATTCTTTCTTGCTCTGCTACTCTGTATTCATAGTGTACTTTACTCAATCCATTCTTATGAAGGGTGATGGCACATTCCTTCAGTCCTGGACTATGGACTGTCTTTTGGTGAATGGTGTCTTCCACATAAACATGCAACTCGGTCAAACCAAGCAGTGATATGCAATCAAAGGCACATTGGACAGATTTGAGATTCCTAGACTGTTTGACAGTTTAGAAAGTGACAAAATGGCTAAAATGACATCCAGGCAGTCCACAAGAATGGCGGAGATATAAACATATGTAGCTTATAAGTGAATACAACCCGGAAGGGAATTGGAGTTTGCAAGTAACAGGAGATTCTTATTCTTTTTTCATTCACTGCAGGTCTTCATCCAGCTTGTGTGAATGAAGGAAAACCGCATGTTTAGAAACATCAGCGGCGGGTATTACCCCTGTGAATGTGAATGAGGCATGCAGGGAAATGCGCTTGAAGGGGGGACTCTATCTAAGAAAATCTCAATAGATCCTGCAAAAAAGAGGGCATATTGCTGTGCGCAGCTCAAGCATTTGGGATAATGATCAATCTTTGCTCTTGGGGAAAGATAAACCAGTTTGTGCCGAGCTTGCATACGGACATTACCCAAATCTATGTAATACCAATATATCATAGCGAGCATTGCAGAAGGACGGAAAACGCTGAGCCCCGCTGGGTTGAACGGGTGAACGCCATCAAGAAGAAAGTCTCTCGCTACAGAAAGAAAGGGGAAAAAAAAAAAATCAATATGTTGCAAACAATAAAAATAAAACGGCTTCAAGACCGACACGCAACCTCCATCACCCAACTCTCCCGCGACGACATCAAAGCCCTCACCCGCCTGCTCTACATGCCCATGCACGCCGCCACCCCCGAGGACGCCCACATCTTCACCACAGGCATCGTCGCCAGCCTGCCACCGCACCTGCGCCACTCCAAATTCTGCGATCTCTTCTGCACCACCCTCCGCCTGCTGCCCAGCGGCGGCGCCAAATCCTGCGCCTCGCACCGACTCCTCAACACGCATCTCATCCACTCCATCTACCAGCTGATCCAGCTCGAAGTCGGGCCACGGCTCCACCGGCTCGTGCGGCACCGCTCGCGGCTGAGCGCGCAGCAGCGCACGCTGGTGGATTCGCTGCGCGAGCTGAACGGGATGTGGATGGCGCCGGAGCGGTTTGAGCGAGAGTTTGGGCTGCCTCGGAGCAGGGCGTGGTATTTGCAGCAGGATGGGTGCGAGGCGTGTGTGCTTGCGCGGATTGGGCAGGATGCGGGGTCGGTGGTGAACTTGCGCACGGTGCTGTTGAGTCGGACGCGCACGAGGGGCAGTGCGGGCGAGCCGCCGCGGTTGATGCGCTGGGTGGAGGAGACTTTGGAGTGTCATGGAGAGAAGAAGTTGGCGATGTTCATGAGGAGTGGCGGGGATGCGCGGGGATTGAAGGCGGTGAGGAAGGAGATAAATAAAAACGGGGGCGCGGGGGATTTTCGCGTCGCGGAGGTGGTAGATGAAGAGGAGATTGGGATTGAAGACTTGAAAGTAGAAGCACGGACCGATAAAAACATTCCTCATCCAGCGACATTTCGACCTCCGTCAAGCGTGTACAGCGGTCCATCGTCGCCAAAAAAAGACAATTCGGACTTCGAAATCGATATAATCCGCGAATATGAACGCGAAGGACCGGTCTCGCCCTTGTTGAAAAACGAGCCTGGATCACCTCAAGAACAGGCCTACCAGCCGAAAACGGGGCAATTGGAACATAAACAGGTGCTGGAGATAAAGGGGTCCACAGCTATGGAACGAGAGTCACCCAGCAACAGCTCAGGTGCCCATGTCAAAGTCAAAGTTCCTCGATCCGCGAGCAATATGGCAAGCTCAAGCACAACCAAAACAAGTCACGAATGGGCCAGCGAGTACCAGTCCGTTCTCAACCGCGATCCACGATTGGAGTACGACTGGGAAGAGAGCTCCGTAAGCAAGAAGAGAATAGAGGCCGCCCCAGACAGATGGAGTAAATTGCTGGAAAGGCTCCGCCAATGTTCTTCCTGATTCAATGTGACTTATCCAGCGGTGGACTTCAATAACATGAAATACAAGAAGGAACTGATGGTTCAAGCAGTGTCAATGTTGACTTTCAAATCTTGATGTTTTATGTAGCGTTCAACGCTGATGAATAAAAATACACATTAATAGTACACAGTCTGACCAGGAACGGAAGCAGATGCAAATTATGTGATGAGGAGAAAGAAGATTACAAGGAATAAGGTCATAACACAACTTCATCCAAGGCGAATGAAGTGGAGGGCAATGAGGAATATGGAAAAAATCAACAGGGATGGAAGCAGGAATGAGTTTGGAAAACGCCACCAATATCGGGAGAGAGCTGAAAAGTAAAGGATTCGCACTTGGGCGTCAGTGGAGAAATAGCGACCGTTGGTTGAGGGGAGCGTCAAAATCATTAAAATAGTTATGAGCATTAGGAGGGAGGAAGAAGGCTATCCAATCACGCTGAAGGGTCACTTCTGTCGAATGCTACCGCTGAGCCGGTGTGATGCACCTTTTAACGTCTCCGCCTGTGAAGAAAACGGGGTAGTTTTCTTGCATACACTTTTCGCAAGTAGGCTTCGAGAACTAGTCTCGTCTTCGTCTTTCAGGAAGCGTTTGGATTCTGCCTTGGCAATGTCTTCTTTTACCTTGTCCTCCTCCATCATGCGGTGAGCGGCCAGTCGTGATCGTTCATATCGAAGGGTGACATCTCCTCCGCTCCATTTTGTATTTAGAAAGCGATCCCAAAATGTGAAGAATGGCTGAGAAAAGTTGGTCTTGATCCCCCAGCTCTGGTGGTGAATATCGTGGTAGGCAGCATTGTTGGACGTGATATGCTGCAGAGGATCAAACGGAAACGCATAGCCGCAATGGTCGTCGATGGTTTTGATGGTGGAGCAGGTAAAGAACCACATCCCTTGTCGACAGGTCATGCCAGAGGCCATGAACGCGAGTCCTGTTCCCAGGGTATCAAGCAAAAAACCTTCCACTGGATGATTGTATAGGGCACCAAAAGCGTAGGGCACGTAGAGCCGATGGTGTCGGGAATGGAATGTTGCTATCAGGTGGTCAGAATACAATCCTCTAGGTTCAGTGTGAAGTCGGATCTTATGACTTACTATACAGCCACTTGTTCATATGCATCGCGCGATGTAAAAAGTATTGCCAGGTATCCACGAAGCAGATGGCAAAGAGGAATTGGAGGACAGGAACTAGGTACCAGTAGACGGCGCCCGCAGCAAAAAGCTCCCATTGCGCAAAAGCAGGAGCCACGATAGCCTTACCCGTTTCTGAGATGATAGTCTGCGTTAAAAGCGGGTATTGACCACCGGAGATGACTGCCGCTATGTTGGGGTAAGACGACAGCTTTTCCGCCAGACCAGCAGGGTCGACGCCGAGGAGCACGAGGAATTGGGGGATCACTCTCTGCGCGACTCTGATGCGTTGGGCCCAAACGGCAACCTCGTAGTCTTCCTTGCCCGTGTACTCCGGCCCATCAATGTACGCGATGAACAGACCAACGACGGTTTGAATGATCTGCTGGACAATCACATCGCGGACGACCTCCCACTGCGACACGTGATTTCGCTTGAGGAGCTCTTCGGGGGTGTGAAGGCGATACTGGGGGAAGAAATCGCGGACATCGATCCAGTGGAAGGCCAGTGAAACCACCCAGTAGGCAACAACGGGGAAGATGAGGATGATGATGTTGTCGGGAATGGGAGGCACCAGTGGTTCTCGCGGAGTCAGCGTGTATGCGGGAAGGGGAGGAAGACCAACGGCAGCGGTCGAATTCGACATTGTGGCTCTCTTCTTTGACTCGAGCTGAGGGGCTAGGGGCAAGTGGGTTCTTGCTCAGGACGTGAGGGTTGTGGGATTGATTCGATGGCAGTCGCAATGACGATGGGGCGGAGAGCTTCACCCATGAAGGACACAGCGCGAAGAAAGAATGATCCAGCCGATGCGAGGGATTGATTTTGATCTACGATGGTACTGACTGACAGAACAACAGAAAAAGAGAGAGCTTCGAGGAGCTCACGACGCTAACGAACGGGCTTGGGAGAGAGATCGGAAGCGGGTAGTGGAGACTGCGAGAGATCAGGAGATGGCTAGGATTTGGATGGAGGCACTAGTTAGTTAATGTCAACTAGGATTGATTGCTAGTTGGGAGTTGATCGAGACTGGCAAAGGAGAGCAAAAAGAGGCAAAGAGTGGATTTAACAATGTGTGTCTGTAGATGGAGAAGAAGAAGAAGAAGAAGAAGAGAAGAGAGATGAAGCTGAATGAAGATGAGAATGAGAGACGAGAGAAGAGACTTATCTAATCTCTATCTAGCTACTCTCTGTACTTTCATGTACTTGCTGGTATAATAGAGTAGTGAAATGTACTTAGTAGTACTTGTTATATGTATCATACAAGCCATGACTGTATTTAATGTGAATATTACAGAAAAGGAATGCCAACATTGATCAATACAGGTATTGTCTGGTATGATTATACATGCTAATCCATTTCTGGCTAGTCCATCACACCAGAGCATCTCTTGGATACAAACACTACAAACATACAAACATACTAATGTAGTTATCTTGCTGGTGTTTTTAGAGACAGTCTCCCACCAGAAAAATCTCATTCTCAGCATCAACAGCATACACTCCCTTTCCTCTCTCTTCCTTGCCTGTCTTCCTCTTCTTTTTGCTCTTCTTCTTTTGTATCCTCTTTCAATCTAAAAAGATTGAAACAATTCCCTTGCAACCACCGCCAAAATGATCATCTACAAGGTACATACATACACATTTACCCCGCCTTGACTGTCCCCCTCTTGTCGCGATAATGACATCCACTACCACCACTTCTATTCGCAAGATGGCTGGCTAACTAGATTCCTGTCATTTAGGATATTATCACCGGGGACGAGATCATGTCCGACACCTACAAACTCATTGACGTTCCTGGCGGTGTGCTCTGGGAAGTCAACTGCAAGAAATACCCCAAGAAGAAAGAAAACTTTGGTTCGTATCACGAATCGTCGGCAGCCTTCATCTCCTCAGAGAACGAAACATTCGCTGACGAGCTAACGTTGGTGGAGTGTAGAGCTTGCTGGTGCCAACCCCTCTGCGGAAGAGGGTGGTGATGACTATGGTGGCGATGATGCTGGCCCCACCGTCATGGTCCACGATATCGAAGAGGCCTTTCAGCTCCAGTGGTTGAATGTGGATGAGAGTGGAAACGACCTCAAGCCCTCCAAGGAAGCCTTCAAGGCTCATCTGAAGTGTCAGTCGATTCGTCACCAAGCTTTCATCCTTTCACCTCCCATATTCTTGGCAGCTAACTGTTTGCAGCGTACGTCAGAAAGGTCAATGAAAAGCTAAAGGAAAAGGGAGCCAGCGACGAGGAGCTCAAAGAGTTCCAGACGGGCGCCCAGGGTGCGGTCAAGAAGATCCTCGGAAACTATGACAACTACGATGTTCTGATGGGCTCGTCAATGGACCCCAACGGAATGTACGTCGTACCTTCATAGTATCATTGCAAGACCAACAACTAACAATGTATGTACCACGCTCAGGCACGTTCTCATTGACTTCCGTGATGATGGTGTGACCCCCTATGCTACCATCTGGAAGCACGGTCTGGAGGGGATCAAGGTTTAAAGATATAAATCATGCAAGCACCATACTCCGCAGCAAAAATGGTGGCTCTAGCCACTTGCCAACATATGAATATATGTACCTTGTCTCCGCTTTTGGCGTCATTCCGCTGGATGATTTTCGCGAATATGTATGAAGATACACAGTTATCCTAGACTCCCAGCACGCATTATTCGACAATTAAAAACAGTATCGTTCTTCATCACCCTGTAGTTGTACTTTTATGAGCAACACGAGTTTGTCTCCTTTCGCGACTGCTTGTTATCTGGAAAGACTCGTCTCTCGGAAATAGATTATTCCGGTTAACTAGCTGTCATCCATCAAGCACACAACTCGCGATATCAATCCACGGTCAGAATCTTCGCAAACTACATACTCTCCAGTCTCTCTGTTGCTCAAAACCGTCATTAAAAATTCAGTTATTGCTCTCGACAAGCAGGTCTCGACTCCTAATCTCTGACTGTCCCCGTATACAATGTCCCACGCACGCGTAGAAGACGTGTCAGACTCCGATCCTGATGAGATGGATCCCACTGATTTCGACCGCCGAAATACCGCCCAAGACTCCCTCATCTCCCCAGCAAATATCCCCATCTCCTCCTCCAGCGTTCCGCGACCACCTCCGCAGCCTCAGAGAAATATCCCGCGTCATTTCCAATGTCTGTATCCTGTCTACTTCGACAAGACCCGGACACGAACCGAAGGGAGGAAGGTCAGTAAGAAGCTCGCGGTGGGAAATCCGCTGGCGAGGGATATTCTCGATGCAGTGCAAACGCTTGGCTTGGAGGCTGGCTTGGAGGCGGATAAGCTACATCCCAAAGATTGGGCAAATCCCGGACGGGTGAGGGTGCTGTTAAAGAGGGACGATGGGAGGTTAATAAACGGAGATGTGAAAAATAGTATGTGATTGGTTCTGTTTTTGTTTTGGGGACTCTGGTGTCTCGTTGCTGACTCAGTATGAATGTTTCAGAGCATCATCTTTATATCTACGTTGCGCAATATCTCCAGGCCCATCCTACCACCGAACAATCTCCATTTCGGCTTCACATCCGTGGCCTTCCGATGCCGGACAAACCGCTGCCTCCGCCACCGGCACCCAGGGGCTGGAAGATGGGGACTATCCTCCCATTCCACTCTCCGGCCTACACGGGCGGCGGGGTGACTGATAATCCCTTTAAAGAGGCGATGATGGAGATGCAAGCACAGCAAGGACTGCCACCCAACGGAGGGGAAGCGAAGAAGAAAAAGGAGAGAAAAAAGGGAAAGGCATGAGGCGGAGTAACTAGACACTGGAGCATTCGTATTAAAGTGGAAAAGAAGCTTCTAACTTAGGGGGGCCTGGTATGATAATGGATACGAACCGTTCCCTTTGCCTCAACTCGGGATGTTGGATGGCAAGTCCTGTTTTTCAGGTTTGAAGTCCCCGAATTTGAGATGTTTGGGGAAAAGCTCAAACTCCAATGCCTGCATGGGGAGCATTCGTGACCATCCATGCTCTACTGGAAAGACATCTGGATGCGTGTCTAGGTAGAGAACTTTAGGTTCACACGCTCATGCAAGTCTTGACTCAAAGGCCATCTTAACAAGGGCCATAGTCTCAGCAACAGCAGCAGTGAGTCCTTTACCGCGGCCACGGGAGGGTCGGGAATCGACTTTTGCGGAACTACCTACAGACGATATGTATGTATGTCCTGTACAATGAAGATTTTCGTCCCTGGCTTCAAAACCGATAATCTCTAAGAAACATTCCATCTACTCCATTCTCCTCTAACTATACTTCCAAGAAAGATTGCAATAATATAGTGCCTCGTGGAAAGTGTCCACACCCGTTAGTTAGCTTCAGAGCCACTCTGATCGCCCATCCCTAAGCCTAGGCCTTAGATCTCCCTCATCGCCACCCAAGTTAGATGGTTCGCTCACAGGGGATTAATAGGGATGTGTGATGAGGATGGTCAGATTCCTTAACTGGAAGAGGGTGTGGGCACTTTTGACGAGGCACTGTTGCCCGCCAGTTTCTCAAAGCCAAATATGATTGTGTTGAATTTGAGTAACGAAAGACTAGAGGTCAATTTGATCTGATCTAAACTAACTCATAAAGCTGACCGCCTGCCGACTTCAGATACATCAGGAGTGACAGACATAAACAGCAAAATACCATGGAAACAAAGCAAAATTAGTTGGCAACAGGACACATAAATGGTCATCAAGGAATGACAAAATGTGTACCCAAGTTTGTCAAAGAGCTCGCGATACAAAACAAAATGATGCAAATCCCGAAAATAGTCCAACGGACTGTCAACACACCATCTTTCCACACCACTCATCATACTTTCCCTCCGTCCCTTCTTCCTACCGATGTAGCTCGGCAGTCGAATAGGTTTTATTGCGGTTTCGTGCTTCTGTGCCGCGTGCGCATGCCGCTAGTCCCTAATGGCCATGCAGAATTTGAAATCGACTTTGAAGATATCCTTGAGCTTCTTCTTGTTTTCACGGAGAAAATCGTCAAGCTTCCGCGGTGCAGTGTTAATTGCCTCGAGTGGCACGGCGTCCGGGTTCAATCTGTTGAGTTCGTGCAGGATGTCCATCACAAATTTTTGGCAATTATTGTTCACATAATCATATCCTTCACTTGCAAGATATCGGTCATAAATAGCTTGTGAAGCCTGCCTAAGCTCAGCCGTAGTTGGTTTGGTTTGTGGAAGGTAAAGCCTAGCGTGAATACCACGACTCTCGTCGGGGGTATAATTGACTTTAGTCTCCAGATACGGGGGGCCTTTCCCGGTGATTGACAATTTCTTATCACGCTTAAGGTGGGCCATTGTCCCCTTACGCCCATCAGCGGACTCCGGGAGATACAGAGCCCAGTGCGCCGTGTATGTTTGGTTAGGAACGATTGGGTTAAAAATGATGAGCTGAAGTTCCATCGTTTCCATATTGCTTGATAGTCGCGCGGTGGTGATGGTAACAATCGAGGTATCAAAGTTGAGGAGGGTATTGCGAACAAATATGGACACGATGCAACAGTGTAAAATGAAGATATTGAGTGAGGCAGCAACAGATCAGCTGAATCAGGCAGCTTGAGTGCAAGGAGCAGGTTCGGATCAAGTCTGTGAGGATGGTTGATTTCTATAGAAAAAGGAAAAGGGTTGTCTAGTATTTATAGACCGGACAATCCATCAATATCTATCGAGAAGTATATGGACACAGGTTAGTCGGGCAATTTGACCTGGATCAGGCCCCTCGGATTTGACAACAGATCTTCCAGTGCAGATTTCAAAATTAGGCAGGCGCCGCTGCTTCCTCCTACTGGCAACAAGAGCACAAGGCTTATTCGCTGGAGGAACTCAGGGGCAGAGGATTTGCTGGAAAGCGCTTCACTGTGCAGAACAAATGCTGCGCCGTAAGGGCTTCGCTGTATGGGGCGTTGCTCTGCGGAGGAGACACTTCTCCATAGGACCTGTGCCGTAAGGAATGTGCTGTATGGCACGTCACTGTTACGAGTAAAGACCATGCCGTTGGACCCTTGCTGTACAGGACGGCGTTATGCGGAGTAGAAGCTTCTCGATAGGAGCTGCGCCGTAGAAAATTCGCCAGACAGCGCTTCGCTATGCAGAGCAAAGGCTGGGCTGTGGGAGCTTTGCTGGCCAGAGCTTCATGCCGTGGGGCAGGAACTTCTCCACAGGAGCTGTGCCGCACGAGTTGTCCTGTCGGGGTTGCGCTGCGGAAGCTTCGAGTCAGAAGCCAGATAGCACTAATGCATGTAAGTTAGTATGGATGTAGAATGTATGGAGGTGCTTACATCTCTCGAGTCTCAAGAGCATATGGAACTAGCATGGGCGGAATGAAGACCACAGAACCAAACTGCTACAGTGAAATGCTTGGCTAGCTGGCTTCATGTCAGAGACGACGAGGAAGTGGAGAGGAAGACAAGCTGAAAAGCAACCACGTAGCTCTCTCTCTAACTAGCCGCCAGCCCAGGGGAAATCAGCCTCTCAACAACAAAGAACTGTTATTATTTCTGTCATAGAAACAGTCCCATTTGGAATCCAACTGCTAACCATAACCAACAATGCTCATAGGATAGGATGATTAACGCCGCACGATGCAGACTATTTTGAAGGCGCAAAGGGTTGGCTTAGTGGCTATGGCGCGGTTAAAACAAACTAATAATAATAATAAGAGGTATGGATGTACTATTAGTTAACTAGCTGGCCAGCCCCCTTTAAAACTCGACCACGGTTGCCTAACAAACATACATATCAATGCGTTTGTTTCTCCTGTTGACTCAAGCTCTCTTCACTAACACACTCCTTGAAAGTCAGGTAGTTGCTCTGGCCCTTGACAGATTGTGACTACCATTGTGTGATTCCTAGGTATGTTGAAATTGCGTTCAAAATCTAATAGATGAATGTATTCGACTGATACCGTCCTTAGCCATGGGCTTATTCGAAGGAGAAGTTGTACACATAGGCTTCTCCGGAAATCCTGCCGTTGTGAAATCCGAGACCACCAAGATCACAGATGGAGTACCTGTGAGGATTGCTACTGCCGTCAAACACGGCGGTTGCGAGCCCCATGAAAGGATCGAGGCAAAGATGTTGGCCTATGTCTCCGAACAGTCGAAACGCTATCCCATCAAGGTGCCAGAATTCATCAAATGCTACGACATTTACACCGATCTCGAAGGCTATACAGCTGAACCAGTATGTTCTGCAATGGTTACCAGCTTCGTTGATGGCCAAACACTGGCTAAGGTCTGGAGTGTTATGAGTAAAGACGAGCGTGTTTCTATCAAGGCACAACTCAGACAACAAATAGAGCTTTTTCGGAAGTGCCAGCAACCATATATCGGGAGCATTGGACGCCAACCGGCTATGAATATCTACGACTTCTATCAAACCACAACTATGGGTCCATTTGACTCCGAGATTGAATATGACAAGTGGTGTCTCTCTCAAATCACGCCCCGTCTAGGCCCAATCTTCGGCCCTGTTCTCGAGATGTGGTGGAAATTGAGACTGCACTTGCTGCGTGGAAGAGACTCCAAGGCATTTGTTCTCACACATGGTGACCTTGCTGCGCGAAACATTATCGTCCGTCGGGAGGGAATTGCGGGTGGCTGGAAAATCGCGGGCATTGTGGATTGGGAAAAAAGTGCATTTCTTCCAGAATGGGCGGAGTACGTTATTGCGCAGGCTTCAGCTCTTGAACCCTTCTGGAGACACGAACTCCTAGACGTGTTGAAGCCTTTTAAAGCGAAAAAGGCACGAGTGAGGTTGTATGCATTGCTTGAAAATTCTCCGTTTTGGGATCCTTGGGGATCTATATCTTTAGACTAATCTTCCCTAACTAAAGTCAACAGAAAAAAGACTACATATATACACAGTAATAAATGGATGGTGAAGCAGAATCATCCCAGTGACAGTGTGGGAAGTTAAGAATTGTATGTACATTCATTCATACTGACTGATGGCATGCCATTCCCAACAACGCCGGCAGCAATCAATACAGCTCCAGAATCTAATAACTAGAGAATGAGTCTTTGAGTTAAATCCATCAAACCAACGCCCAGCATGTTCCAGTGACTTGCATGATGGGGCAGGTTCTCGCACAATAGTGCGGCTGTATTTGCAGTCTTTCCAACATATCAATCGGCGGGAAGAGCTGATTGAACTGAACTGGAATTTGAGCTGCGGCTCCCCTGAGCTCTTCGGCAGTCTTCCTCTTCGTGCCGCTGCATCGTACGACCCAGCATATCGCCCTCTAACTTCTAAGGCGCAGCCAACGAGGTCTGAAGCGTTAGGAGTTTAAGGAGAAGCTGAAAATGCTTGATACATAAGCCCAGCGACGATAAGGAAAAGCATTCCAGAAGGATTGGCCATAGATCGTGATTTTCATCGGGGCTCCTCCAAAAGCCTTGACATTATGTCGCAGCCAGATTTTCTATGGAGGAAGTGTGTTTAATGCTCTATTCCTGATTGATTGAGCCGTCTAATTTGGTGCATTTTTAGGGTTCACAGCAGGAGACCCAAGCACTCCTTTCTATGACGGGGAATTCTTCTCGGACGCAGAAGATGTGGTTCCATGCCGTATCAGCATCTTTTGCTTTTCCTGGCGCACTGGGTCAGCCTCAGATTTTGGGGTTACTGAGAGACCGGTGTTTCGAGGCCTCCAGAAATTGGCTGAATATGCAGTTACTGGCAAGGCAAGGCAAGCACACAGACCTCTGGAGGAGGCAGCAAAGAGTTTATAATAGATAAAGAAGGGATGATCTGTTGGGAGATTTAAATGAACTGGTAATAGTGCTGAAAAGAGATATAGATGGGTATCTCATATGAGACGGACGAGGACTCCTCACAATCCTCCAAGCAGGCCGAGGGCTGGGCTAGTTATAGCAAAACAATATCAGAAGACAAAAAGACATTGTGTTAGAGCTAGTAGAGTCTGAGATAACTAGAGTTGTTCTCCTGCGAGAAAGAGTTGTTGACTCACTCTTCCTCTCTCTCTGAGTTTGATATTGAGAGAAAAAGAACTATCTTGAAGATAGGGAAGTGAGAGACTGCAACCCAGCCAGAGAAAGGAAGATCCAAGTGAACTCCATACCTAACACCAGGTTGTTGTAATCAATGCCATCTGTATATAAGCTGGAGTTGTTGCACTACATATGTACATATAGGTGAGGGAGCTAACGAGGAATTGGATGACAATCCCCTCATCCATCCATCCATCTTCTCACCATCATCACCATCATCAATCACATCCAGATCCAACAACAATGGCTTCGACCAGCACAGTCTCTGGTCTACATCCATTGATGTGGCATGGTTTCTTCTGGCAACATTCTGCTGACAATCCTGCAGTTTAGACTCCCTCTTGCTGAACAATTTCTATCTATATGGGTCACCCCGACGACTTTCCTCCGCGCGCTGTGGAGGAGCCAGTATTGACCGAGGCAGCATCCAATTCTAACCCCGGACAGCGAGCAGAAGCCGATCGATCGCATCGTCCGCCCGTCGATTCATCCAGTTTGCCCGTCAGCAAGCCCTCACCCACCCGGCGGAAGAACTATA
Organism: Emydomyces testavorans; assembly: GCA_029449355.1. NCBI lineage: Eukaryota > Fungi > Ascomycota > Eurotiomycetes > Onygenales > Nannizziopsiaceae > Emydomyces > Emydomyces testavorans. The sequence continues at coordinate 82,949 of CP120627.1, forward strand.
CGATTGGGAGCGGAAAGCAAATTACTCGGACGCGTGTCAGCTACTCGTGTCATACGTGCCGCAGACGCAAGGTCAAATGCGATAAGGTGTGCATGCCATAAGTGTCTGCGATCTGACTCTGGAAGCCTGCAATTTCTGATCGGATGTGCCGGATAGGTCCATCCTGTGTGTGGCAACTGCCTGAAAAATGGCTCCGAATGTGTCTATGATTCCCGATCACTGCATCACGACCGCCCATCGCACGATAGCCACGCCCGAACGAAACGGCGCAAAGAGGCGCCGAAATCCACTGAAGCATCCTTAGCAGAGATTCTCTCCCCTTACACAGAAATACAAGAATCCCAATCGCTGGGAAAACAGAAATCTGGCTCTCAAGAGATTGCAGCGCGTCTGGATCGGCTCACGTCCATGATCGAACGCCTGAGTCGGTCAAACGGCTCGCTGACACCGCAGGAAGCTGACCCTCTTTTTCAGGGTGTGCGTTCCCTCTACGAGGCCTCGGAGCAATCCTCCCACGACTTCCGGAATTCGAGCAGGTTGACTTCCAGTGGATCTTCCAGGTCACTGTCTCGACAGCCAAGCCTTAGACGACCCTCGGCTAGTGGCAGCAATGAAGATTTCCCTATTCCCACAGGACTGGCGACGGATCTCGTGGACCCGGTTGGCACACTGAATTTGGGTCACTTAAGTCTGGAAGATGGAGGCAAATCCCGGTATGCACCTATACTAGATACTGCAGACGATAAATTGCTGATTGCGTTGGCCTAGATACGTCGGCACGACCTATTGGGCTTATATCTCTGATGAGGTATCCTGCATTCACCTTTTCTTTTCAGGCTATTAGTTGCTAACAGTTACAGATTAACGAGCTCAACCAGCTCCTCCGGGACCAAAACAGAACCCAAGAACCACCAGTCGCCTCTCCCGATATACTGCTTGACACCAGAAGCGATCATACCCCGTCGTCATCCGCCCACCACGATGCTGACAGCCACCACAGAAGCTTTGGCTGCAAGGAAGAAGTCCAGGACGCAGAGCCCTTTCCAAGAGGTGACTCACCGGTCTCTCGCGACCGACCTATCGAAGCTCACATGCTGGAGCACGTCCCTACCAGACGGCAAAGCAATATTCTGTACAAAGGCTTCATGTCTGGCATTCACGCTATCAGCCCGGTTGTGCACCCACCCACTGTCCTGGGGCTCTACCAGTCATTCTGGGAGTGGTACGAAAACGGAGCCCCGGTAACAAATCCATACCCAGATCCTTCTTTTATGCCACTTCTCTATGCCATATGGTACGGCGGCTCAGTAACCATTTCGTTGCGGACGATACATGCCGAATTTCACGTTGAAAACCGCGCAGATCTGTCTGAACTGTTCCAGAATGAGGTCACCCGATGGCTGAAAAAGGTTTCCTTCCCCAGAAGCCCCACGCTTCATGGACTAGCGGCGTTTCTTCTCGTTCAGACCATCCTTTCGAAAGAAGAGGAGCCCTTGACGAGTAGTTTATTCATCAGCTTGGCACTTCGCGTTGCGCAAACTATGGGGCTGCACCGAGATCCTGAGCAGTTTGGTATTCCAGCCTGTGAAGCGGAAAATCGCCGAAGGGTGTGGTGGCATATTGTCCACATGGATGGTGTTGTGGCCATGTCCAGTGGCCTCCCGCCTTTAGTCAGTGATGAGAATTACTGGGATGTGCGCATCGCGAGCGACGTCAAGGATACCCTTATTGGCACTCCTGAAGCGCTAGACTATGAGCGCGCGGTGCACGAGAATCGCAGAAAACCGGATCGCCCCAATGATCCAAACGTGTGTGGAAATTCCATGGTAAACGTATACTATATCTGTGCGAAAGGAAAATATGTCATGGCTCGTACGTTTTCCCTTGATCATTCGATATGTTATCTTTGCTAACAACAAAAAAGGGGCTATCCGCAAGGTTCTCAGAATCCAGCTTGGTACAAAGCCGGTGACCCGCAAGGACATGGAAGACCTACGGTCCATTCTCATGGATCTCCAAGCCAAACTTCATGCTCTTGTCGACAGGATACCGGTTCCCAAAATTGACCCTAACACCAGCAGCGTCGGTCATTCATCTTCACTGGTTGGGCCCACGACTGTCCGACCAGATTTACCAAACGGCGGTCCAGGTTGTCATGAGCAATATCATACCTCCGTCTTAGCTGCTTTCCACAAATGGGCTAGAATCCTTCTATCATTATTCGTAGATAAGGTAGAGCGCCTTCCATCTTTTTTTGTTCTCCGCAATGCGTTAACATGTAGCAGGCATTTTGCGTTGCTTACCAACCGTTCTTGAAAAATGCTAAAAGCAAAATATGGCCGGCCGCCCGCCAGTGGTAAGCGAACTACCTCTCGTACTTGAACAGCTTGGGCTAACCTCCGTAGCGCGCTTCGTCATTGTCATGGATTTATGGAGAAGTTCATCTCGCTCGCGACTGACTCTGACTTCCAACCTTTCCAATGGAGCTGGCCTGGGTGAGTAGATGTCAGTTCTGGTGGGTTTGAAAGCAGCTAACAATTTTAAAGCAATCACCAGCCAATGCACGCGACAATGTATGTTGAATCATCCCTAGAGCTTCAGAACTCACCTAATACCTGCTAGGATAATGCTTATCGACCTTTACGAACGCCCAAATACCCCAGAAGCACCAATCTCCCGTGCTTTTATTGACAAAATATTTTCTCTTTCTGGACCCGACGGTGGAGTTGTTGGAGGCGAAGACGGAGTTTCCACTGCTAGGCCTCTGAAGGACGGAGGTCGAGAAGCATGGGACATGATGCGTCGACTCCGGGAAAAAGCCTGGCAAAAGGCGGGACTCGATCCCAAAGTTCTTTGGACTGAGCAAGCACAAGCACAGGCGGGTGTTGTTCGAGAGCCTGGTTTGAGGCATTCTTCAACACTTCCTCAAATTGCGCCGTCGACAAATTTTGCAGACAGCTATTACGCTATGATCAAGGAATCACACGATGATCATCATCGGTCTGCACGACGGACGTCAACGGAAAAAAAGACAAAGGAGACTTTGTGCGCTGAATCTGCTCGAGTCAGCAATGTGACGCATCAGATGGCTGCAGCTTGGCCCGCGCCTATAGCCGATTCCAATCTAGCATCACAGCTACCTGCAGACTCAGCTGTGTGGTCTTGTCCTCCGCCGTTCTTAGGAATGAATACTCTCAGCTCGGGGTACAGACATCACCAGGCCAGTAATTCGACCGAAATCGCTGTCGGCTTCCTTGGCACTCCCAATGAATACATTCACCATCGCAACAGCGTCCCTCAAACGCTCAGAAGCCATGCGTCTTCCAGGCCCCCGGGTGAACAACGCCCCAGCTCCAACCACGCGATGATGTCCTTTGGACCAGGGACTGGGGGACAAACCCGAACTCAGACATTCGATCCAAGTGTCCATTTTGACTGGGATCAATGGGATGCAGTTTTTGGACAGCACCTGCCCGTAGTGGACGGGTTTATGGAAATTGACAGCAGCATTGACAGTAATCGGAATCAACGACACGATGGTGAGATTCCACTGACCCGTTTGCCGATGGTCAGCCGGGAATCTGGTTTGGATGATACCACGCATTCAAGAGGAGAGATGAGGAACTGGGCCGATTTTGGCTGAACAGAGTGACAGTTGAATATCGTCTTTGACGCAGAAAATGAAAGCAGGAAACTCTCCGCATGGGACATGAGTTCAGGCGTTTTCCTGGGACATCTGCACTCTGGTGGTGGTGTCGGAGTCCGAAAGACTCAGACCACTGCGGTCCCCATCCCCCATCCCGGGGGCCCATTGTGACGGAGCCGTTAGGACGGTGACGTTCGCAATGCTCAACTTCAATCAGTTCTACGGAAACTGACATTCTTACTGTTCTACAGAAGAGAACTAACTGGAATCGATGATGGAGAATATTTAACAGAGATACACGCACATAATGTAATATAATAAATGAATAGCAAACTTAATGAAGACTCTGACTGTAAATTAACTAGGGCATATATATGTTTAATAGTCAATGCATTGGTTTTTAATTTACGGAAATGCGAGGTGGAATCTAGATGAAAAAAGACAACATCTCTACGCTTTCCAAGTGTCTACAATCACCACCACCCTCGGCCAGCTACTTGGGTGCGAAAGAGCATTGCGGGTTTCCCCTAGCTGGTTGCTACTAGTTAGTTCCTCCAGATTAGCATGGCATCCCTCGTATTCTCTCTCCCACTCGACACCGACGAACGAATCCGAGAACCCTATCGCCCGTTCATCCGTGATCCAGACCTTCAGGAGATGAGTTAGCTACAACTTACCTGCAAGGCCGCAACTCGCACGGCGATATGCACCTATCATGAACAGCTTTGAAACGCGCCGGACGCGTCAAGCTATGAATTTTGCCCTGTTCCTCCGACCGTCTTGCTCGATCGATGATTATGTCTGGAGAGCAGTGGAACACTCGGCGCCTTGAGAAAGAGTTTGATGAGCGGGGAAGATGGATCTGCGTGCTGCAATGTGCCGACTGAGGAGCCGACTCGCAATGGATGGGCAGTGTCTAGAGGGAGTTATACTTGAGTAACTACATCTGTGCTGATATATGGAGCTTATGGCGCAGCAGCATCTATGAGATCCTCTAGTCAGAAGTACTTTTATATGCTCTCGAGATATTACTATTGTACTGCTTCTTCCAAAAACTGACTGATACGAGATTATCCCCAGTATCTATCCATCAGTTCTGAAAATGAATTCTTCCACCGCACAATCCGGCCTTAGCAGCTCTGTGATGCACCGCGATCTCCATGCAACTCCCAAACGCGCAGTAGGAGCTGAAGGCAACTATGTCATTCTCGACGATGGACAAAGACTGCTGGACTCCACGGGCGGTGCGGCGGTGAGCTGTCTCGGCCATGGGAACGAGCAGGTCAAAGCGGCGATCAAGAAACAGATGGCCCAGCTGTCCTATTGTCATACGATGTTTTTTGGTACGGATATCTTCGAGGAGCTTGCGACATTCCTGGGCGATTCGACTGGGGGACGGATGTCTAAATTGTTTGTTGTCAGCTCTGGTATTACAGTATCAGCACCTATCGACTATCAGAATATGCATCGCTAAGAGCAAGGCACAGGCTCTGAAGCCATGGAAGCAGCCATGAAACTGGCTCGTCAATACTTCCTTGAGCTACCCCACCCCCGAGCCACAACGGATCAGATTCATTGCCCGACAGCATTCTTTCCATGGAGTCACACTGGGTTCCCTGTCTCTGGGAGGCCACATATTCCGCCGCGAATTATTCGAGCCGCTTCTCCTGCCAAACATCTCCCATGTTTCACCGTGCAATGCATATCGGGCCAAGAAAGATGGCGAGTGTGATGCGGATTATGTGGCGAGACTGGCTGCCGAATTGGACGCCGAGTTCCAGAGGGTTGGACCAGAGACTGTGTGTGCCTTTGTTGCTGAGCCTGTAGTGGGTGCTGTACGTATTCCTCTAAGGATCAGCTGTGCCTAAATGGACTTTTACTCTAACCTTAGTTGTTAGGCGCTGGGCTGCGTTCCGGCTGTGACTGGTTATTTCCCCGCTATGAAAGCTGTCTGCGACAAGTATGGCGCGCTTCTCATTCTAGATGAAGTCATGTCGGGTATGGGCCGTTCAGGAACTCTACACGCTTGGGAACAAGAAGGTGTAGTCCCTGACATTCAGACCATTGGAAAAGGCCTGGGCGGCGGCTATGCACCTGTTTCGGGCGTGTTGATTGGCAACAAAGTGGTAGAAGTCATGGACAAGGGAACCGGGGCATTCCGGCACGGTCAAACATATCAAGGACATCCGATTGGCTGTGCAGCGGCGTTGGCCGTACAGAAGGTGATCAAGGAGCAGAATCTGCTTCAGAATGTGCAAACAATGGGTTTGTTGCTGGGATCAAAGCTGAAAGAATACATTGGTGATCACCCGAACGTAGGCGATATCAGAGGAAAGGGCCTTTTTTGGGGTGTACGATTATTTCCCAACCAGACACTATGAATACTATTGGACTTACTCCGTACTGACTGGCGAATAGATTGAATTTGTTAAAGATAAAAGCACAAAGGAGCCTTTTGATCCGAAACTTTGTGTCGGTGCGCGAATCCAAAATACGGCCATGGCGCCAAAGTATAGTTTCTCGATTTATGCAGGCGGTGGAACTGTGGACGGCAGATGTGGTGATCATGTTCTCCTCGCGCCGGCATATAATAGTACCAGGGATGATGTGGAGATGATCGCGCGGCTAACAGCCCGTGCCGTCGAGGAGGTGTTCAAGGGAGCTCTGACTCTATAATTAGTAACCCTGGAGCTGTTGTAACTTCAAGTCAGTAGTCTTTGACTCTTTGTATGTACATACTACTAACATATGAGTTCATACATAGCAGTTATAACAAGGGAGTGAGTATTACACACTCTGCCATCTCTGTATTATAACTATGAACTATTTCAAGATGGGTGTGTTGCTGTACTATCAGTCTGCAGTTAAAGTTCATACACACATGCAGTGATCTATTTTCTCCTCCTTCTCACTTCCTCCTCTCCACACCTATCACCACTGCTGCCTAAAACACCAACCCACAACCTCACGCTTTGATTCGACTTGTTCATCCTTGCTAGCTGTGCCTCCACCAACTGTTTCCTTGCAGCAAATCACAGCAGCAGCAGAAGCGCCTGCTTTCCCTTCTTTTCCTTCTACCCCGCTCGCATATTGGGCTTAAATAGCAGCAATGTTGCCAGCCATGTCGGGGTCACCAGCAGAATCCCAAGAAGCGAATCCGCGAAACGAAACGGCAGTAACAAAAAAAAGAATACTCGTCATTATGGGGCCCTGCAGGATCATGATCGGTCGGATGGAGTGTCCTTGTACAGGAGGGCGGGCGGCATCAGAGTACTCTGAAGCCCTGCCACCCCATGTCTGTGAGGTGTGCAAGCATGCAATGAGTGACCATGATGCTTATGGTGTGTCCTCTGTCTATCCGCGCAAACAGGGCTTCTTGGGCTAACCTGAGAGACAGGCGAGGCGGCAGGCAAAACTAAAGGGCGATACTGGTGGACCCAGAATCCAGCACATTGCCCTCGCAGGGACACTGTTCAAAAGCTGGCACAGCTTCTGGATCAGTTCAAGGTAATCCATGTTCGTGGAACCCCCGCGTCGGGAAAAACTACCCTGGCACATCTTCTTCATGAATTTTACCTTGTAAACAACCAAGATGCATTGTATATCTCTGGTTGGGAACCTAGCTTGCCTACCAGCAAGAACTTCGTTCCCGAAGATGAAAGGGACAGCGATAAAAAAGTCGACACCAACAACATATTCGACCAGAACATGGTTTACATTGTGGATGAGGCACAGTCGTCCTACTCAGACAAATTGTTCTGGTTCGCCATTTTGAAATCCCTTAGTCGTTCCACCAGTCCCCTCCGGATCTGTCTTTTTTCATCATATGGGAGTCCGAGCTCCGGCAGCGATGTCCGGGCCAATAGGACTCCTGTGAATTTTGGACCCGAACAGCGGGTTTCAATTAGTGTGTCTCTGATGGATAATTCACCGCCGATCTGTCTCTTTTACTCTCCTGAAGAATTTGACGATACTGTGCAAAGGCTAAGTGACACACGTAAAGTGAAATTCCCCTTGGATGAGGATGCCAGGCAATTCTTATTCGATCTTACCAATGGGCATCCGGGTGCCGTCGATGGCTTGTTCGAACGGATATATAAGGTATAGATTATGCCTCCTGATTCAATTATTTACTTTTTGTTATCGCAGCTAACAATCGAATCTCAGTTTTATGAAACCGACGTGAGGCATTTGGACTTTCGATTGATCACAAAAGACCTCGTAGTAAAGTCGCTAGAGGATGAGCCTAAAGTGATTGCGTCTCTAGTAGGGTCCTCATTCGGTAGATCACTTCCGAGTCGGAAGTGTTTGACGAATCCGACTATAAAGACCTTGAGGACGGCTCAGGAGAATGGATTCGTCGAATTGGACCTTCAGGATGAAGGGATCGAAATATGCTATCAAAACGGTTGGTTACATGCGGAGGAAGACAAGATTACCGGGCGGGTAGTCTGTGTCTTTCCTTCCCGCGTACACGAAAAGTACGTGCTCTTCCTGCACTCTCCTTTGTTTTCCTTTCTTTCCCCTGAATCCCAGTCGTCGAATGATAGAGCGAACCTCGCTTCCTCTGCTTCTCCTGACCCTTTGTTCACCACCATTTATATGATGGTGTTCTGGATTGGCGAAAAAAAGTCCTGAATATCTTTGCCATCTCTGACCTTTTTTTGTTTTTCAGATATATCGAATTTGAGCTGGGAAATATGGCACCAAGACCATTCCCTTTTCACAAATATCCATCGATTGAAGCTCTCGGCCGAGCTACCATAGAAAATTTTTCAAGGCAAAACTTGAAACATTGCATGGATGGAAAGCTCGTAACCGCAGCAAAGCTACGCCCGCACGAGGCAACATATCAAGACGAATTCTACAGGTCATTTACAACACTCCTTGGTTGCGGCATCCCAATAACCAGCGAATGGGCCCAGGGGGAAGGCCGCATTGACTTTCGTATAATCCAACCGGGCTGGGGGTTCGAACTACTTCGTGAGGGTTCTCGACTCGACGAGCATTGTGCACGATTCGAGCCGCGCGGTACCTACAGCTCTTACATTAATGCAGGTTTGATAACGGACTGGCTTATTCTGGATTGTAGAATATCCTCTCCAAAATCGTATGGTACGTAACTTTTACTGCAGACGCTTTAAAGAGTATTGCTGACAGAGGTAATAACAGGCAAAAATGCCAAATTGTGGCGAGTGGTTTTTACAAATGACTATACCTCTGTAAAAGTCCTCAATCACTTAAATGCAACAGTCTTTGAGAGCACCATAATGGATGACCCCCGTTAAATTGCTTGCGACCGAGCTTGTTGTTGGCCCATTTGGCGTTGAAGTGTCACACTTGTTAATGTCGCAATGTTTGTTGCAGAGAGCAAATGAATTTGTTCTGAGACTCGTGTTGGAAATCATAATCTGCTAACTACATACCTACATTTGTATGTAGAACATCAAGCAATGATATGTGATAGTATATTGTGTAATTGATCTGCTCCATACATGCCTCTTGTGTAGCATGTGTCTAGGAAGAGACAGCACAGAGTAAGCTGTTCATGATATCTTGCTCCGTATGCATCTTTCTCAATAAATGTTATCCACGTCGACACAGCTCATGCTCAATGCCCTGTGTCTTGATCTTCTGGGACAGAGAGCTTCAGCTCTAAAAATCAACCAGAGCCTATCTTCTAGGTCTAGTAGGGATTATGCTGCTGATTGTAGCGCTATTATGTTTCAGCTCAAGGGCACTGTGCTTCATGTCAGCTCTATACAACTAAGATCCAGCGATGATATCAAAGACGAAACAAAGGAAAGAAGTTGGAGGGATTAGTTATACCTTATGTATGTATTCTGACTCGAAGCCAGTGGTAGCACCCAGCAGCCTGGCTCTCCCATCTTATGCGGACACAGAGAATTTCGATACTGGATTATGTTATTGGCCTTTTCAGCAGAATAGAAGAGACTGATCTGAGGTGCACCACCAGTGCGAAACTGGAGCTTTGCTTGAGAAGGAGAATGAATCCTATCATAATAAACGCCCTTCTATGGTCTCAGACAATTCAAAGCACAGGGTGGCATCTGAGAATTCCCAATTCTAGAACAACAGCCACACTCCAGCTTGGAGGGAATCTGCATATTCTGAGAATCTCCTCATCTGGCATCTTGGAATACTGATAGATCTTGTATGAAGAATTGTGTTCAATCACATTCATACAAGACTTTCAGTGGGAGTTTGTACTTAGTCACTGTCAAATTGTGAATTCAAATAAAGATTGTATCATCTTCAGTCTCCCAGTATAGTGCTGTTTGTGTAGGACTGTTGGCTGCAGTAAAATGTCTTCTTGAGAAGCAGCAGAAATCAGTCCTTTCACTTCATTCAGATTTATCTCTGGAAGCCTGACTCACGCAAGCAATTGTATGAACAATTTTAGGAACCTGTGTGAATCAAGTCATTCACCATGCCATGGCCAGCATAGTGAATAATGATGATGCTTCTTCCAGGAGAAGAACAGGCAATTTTCAAAATAGCAGATAGCATATGGGTAGAAGTTAAAGATCAATTGAAATTTAGGGAATTTTGGGTATCAAAATGCTGAGCAGTTGAGGTTGGTCTCTGTAGGTTTTTTGTGCTTCATCAATGATGTAAGCCATGTTTTAGGAGAATAACTATGGATTTTGTTGAGATTGACTTCTCCTGGTATCAATCTCAATGCTCATTGAGATTATTTTTCAGTCTGCTGTTCTTGGAGAGTCAGTCTGTGAGTATTAGCAGAAAGATGGAAACCAGAAATGAAAGATATGTTGAAATGTTGGTGAAGATGGATGAATCAGGATTCCACAAGAGATGATTGGCCAGGTATAGTTATATATAAGCATGCCCCGAGGAGAGAAGACATGACCCTGATGCAGTTTCGCTTGGTGATGGGTAAAGAAAGTGAGTTGCAAGTGAAATGTCTTCACTTCACTTTGGTGTGCTGGTTGCTGAATCCTCATATCAAGAAGAAAACACAAGTGACAGTAACTTCTATTGATAGTCAACATCAAGAGATTTGAGTGCTGATGAGAGTATTGTGGGCTGTTGGAAATCGAACACCAGCATCAGTAGGTGACTTTATTGAAAGGAAGGTTGATGAAGTTGAAGAATTTCTGGAGTATAACAAGCAATGCCATGATACTCTGAAACAATCTAAACAAATCAGCAAGTTCAAAGAAAGGCTTAGATAATATGGACAGCGGACATAGATATGTATATACATTGTAAAAGAAGAGACTGAGCCTATGCCTCAGATTCAACTTTCACAACATCCCCAAAAGCATCCACGCCCATTTTCTTCTTCTGCACAGAGACTTTAACTGGGTTGGGGGAGTTGAATATCTGATCGAGCTCTTCCAGCTACGGATATGAGAAGGACCCGGTTAGCTTGATAAGCACTATAGAAAGTGAAAGGAAAGATATCAAATATAACTCACCGTGCAGTTTTTCGTTTCTGGGATGAAAAAGTAAATGACAACAGCTTGGACAGCGCACCAGACGCAGAAGATGATGTACGTATGCCAGCCGATTTTGGCCATGGAGACGGGCCAGGCGAATTGGTTGAGAAGCATAGCTAGAATAGGTCGTTGATTTTAGCTCTCACGAGTCATACTACGTAGTGGTCAAAAGTACGAAGAATACCCACCAGCGTTCAGCGCCAAATTCTGAAACGCCATGCCCTTCGCGCGCATTTCGAATGAGAGCACCTCCACGGGATACAAGGCCTGCAATGGCGTAAAGCCGATTGAAAACACCGCACCGAACATGAAGATAAACGCCAGCGTCGCCGTTCCCGCAGCCGGAGATGTTCCGGGCGAATCCTTCGTGCCGCCGTGCTTCGCGAATTCAGAACTGGTGATGCAAATGCAGAGCCAGACGATGCAGCAGCCAATGTTGGAGAAGAGAAGCAGGGGTCGACGGCCAACACGGTCTACGAGAGAAGCGCCGAGAAGGGCCCAGAGGAATTGTTGGCAGGAGTTGATGAGGATGACGTTGAGTTGGGGGACGGTGCCAGAGATGCCGGCAGAGTCCAGGACGGCGGACATGAAGTATGAGAGGACGGCTGATGAGGACGATTGTATTAGTATTAGTTCGTAGATGGTAACGAGTTTGAGTATTACCATTCCCAGCCCACTGGCCAAAGATCGCAACGCAACAACTGCAGAAGATGCGGTATCTCGAGACGCTGGTCTTGAACAAGGCTCTGTAATCCCACCATCGCTTGTCTGTGCCGTTCGTCTCGAGATATTCGTCGTATTCTGCAAGTTGGAGTTTCACCCACTCGCTCTCCGGATTGTCCTCGCCGTGGTACTTGGTCAGCATAGCTTTGGCATCTTCTGGCCTGTTGTGCACGTAGAGCCATCGAGGAGACTCGGGGAGGAAAAAGGCGAGAGAGAAAATGATCCCGGAGAAGAGCAACTGGACCCAGAGAGGGATCCGCCAGGTAGCATTTCCACCTAGATGGTTGGCTCCACGGGCTACACCGCTGGCAAGGATGGAGCCGGTGAACCTAGACAAGAAATCAATTGCTGGATCTTCTTGGTATCTAGAGAGCCGTAGACGTACCAGAAGGTGTTGAAGAAGGCAGTGACTCTTCCACGGTAGGCTGGATGCGAGATCTCTGTGACATACATCGGACCCGCCGCAGAGGTGATGGCGACACCAAATCCAAGCAGAAACCGCCCGCCCATGAACTGACGGACCTTGCCTCCCGTCACGGTTGCAGAGATGACAGTGCCCACCATGACAGCTGCGGCACCAGCGAACATGCCCACTCTGCGCCCTAGGCCGTCGCTGACGGGACCCACGAACGGCAACGCCACGATGCCGCCGATCTGATACATGGAGGACACAATGCCAGCCCAGATCCCCGTGTTGGAGCCATTGAAGTAGGCGAGAAAGACCTTGTTTGCAGCGATTGAGTTGTAGAGCGACCCGTCATAGCCGTTCATGGTGGAGCAGAGAAAGCCGACCAGAGAGGCGGCGAAGAGGACAATTGCGTTCCATGATCGAGGGTTTGGAGGCTCTTTCAGCATCGCCTGGTTGTAGGCGGTGTTGCCTCCGACGACTTTGGTCTGGACAGGGCAGACATTCTATAACACGGTCAGTTGAGGATAGCAGAGATAAGCATGAGATGTGGACGAACCCTTTCCTCAACATCTGCCGGGTTCTTCTGGCTGTCTTTCATCCTGAGCAGTATGTATGTATGTAGTGGGCGTGCAGTGAATCAACCGTTCGCTAGAGGAGCTCGCCTCAAGAGCAACATCGTCGTCGTCAAGATGCTAAGCTGCTGCAGATGGAACCCAAAGCTGCAATACAGCTCTGGATATATGTGATGAAGGGCAGGGAATAAGGAAAAAGAAAGCAACTTGCGGCCAACAGGCCATCTCCAGACTGACTGGTCATCAGTTGGTCGTTATATCTGTATCTAATGCTTCTCAACTGCGCTTTGTTCCCGTGGCGAACTATCCATTAGACTACCGAAGCTGCTTGGGACTGAGCTTGAGATCGTTCTCAGAGACAGACTCAAAGGCAAATCCAGCATCCTCTTGGTTCGTGGAAGCCGTGGCGTCTGACTCCATCCCAGCCTCACATTTCGGCAGTTGGCTCGCATCTCTTTTGCCATTCTAACTATGGATTGCATGTTTGATGGCTTCAAAGAACAGAGAGAGAGAGAGAGCAGAGAGTATCTCATGTTGGATGGCTTCAGTGAGACGACAGCAGACACGGCTCATCACAGCGATCGACGTGTTAGCGCTGCACACGAACCTTGCTCTCCACGAGGTGTATCAGCGAGCCAGGCCAGGATGAAATGAAACAAAAGAAAAAAGCAATGAAGACGGGAAGATGAAGAGCAGGACGTGAGACTTGAGACGTCATTCCACATGGCATTCTATGTTTATGACAGCATTCTAGGCTACGATGCAGGATATCTGCCAGTATAGATCTTTGACTCGCTTGATAATGGATCAATGTATCGTACAGTTTTTCATCACCGTCAAAAGAAGACAAGAAAGCAAAGTGAAATGCGCCCAGTAACCCATTTCTTGGACAATAGAAGAAAAGGTATATGATAGAGGTTAAATCATTCACACCTTCACTCCCTCCATCGGCTTCATCTCCTCTTTAACCATAGCCCTATCAATATCCTCTTCCCTGCGAGACTTCCGATCCGCAGCACCCTTTCCCAGAGACGCTGCCTTCGAACTCCACAGATCTGCCACAGTTTCCACGGCCCGCTCTACTACAACGCGCACCCGGTCTCGTAGCACGGGATACGAACATTCCACCTCCAGTGTCTCCAGCCACACACGCGCAACGTGTTTGTCCACCTTGATTTCGATGCCGGGAACGGGGATGCCCAGGGCGTAAAGGCGGACTAGTTCTTCTGTTTCGAGGTCCTCGACAGTCTCCTCGTCTTCTTTTTCTTCCTCTTCCACCTTGGTGGTGTCATGTTCTTCCTCTTTGATGTTTGGTGTGGGGGTCGTAGGCTCCGTTTTGACAGTTTCGGCTCCATTAACTTTGGTAGTAGGTGGGTGGGATATCTTTGGTCGCTCGATTGGCGCAATGTTGGGCCCGAATTGGGCTTCGAGAAGCATCAGCAGCCGTGCAAATCGTTCTTCGGGGGTCAGGTAAGAATGGGGATTGGGTAATTCGGGCGCGTGGTGGGAGTGGCAATGCTTGTTCTTGCTTGAGCCTAGGATGAGAGTTAGCTTTCTCTTGTGTACAAGGACGTATGATTGAAGGGGTATTTGCGGACGTTTGACAGCAGCGGGACTGCTCTCGACTGTTAAGAGAACCGCCATAACAGCATCGGCGACTCCATCATTCATAAGATTGCCTTCCCACTCGAGTTCAACTGCCCGGGTGCGTGGGCTATATCGAAGAATCACGCATCCCATAATCAGGTAGGCAAGCGTTTCATTAAAAGGAATTTCCTCGTCAGCTTCTTCCTTTGTATCCTTACTTGCATTGCCGTTGACATGACACGCGTCAGGATGTTGCCCACCAATCCTTTCTATTGACCCAAAAGTGCCTTCCAGTGCCCATCTGATCAGATCAATGCTCGCTGTGCTGAGAGTAATGTGCTGTTTGCATGTTATAGTTGTCGTCGTCAGTCCTGCATATTCTCTCAGATCCTCTGGTGCCATCATGGACAATTGAAATCCGTTCTGGACCAGGACGCCATTCATGAGCTGAGAGCCGTCACGGTCTGTTGTTGGTGGCGAGGTTTCTGCAAGCCGGCCAACAACTTTCGCTACTTTGTCCACAGTAAATGGAATTCGCACTTCCTCGCAATTAGTAGGCGTGTAGATTTTCACTTTGACCGTCTTTTCCGCATTCAAGCTGAGAAGCTTCGACTTGAGCCTCATCATTTGATGTTTTTCACCGTGAACTAGGATCTACGTCGGCATATGCCGTCAGAATCAAGGCCGAAGAGATGCTCGTAATAATTTAGCGACTTACCACTACAGGCGCAGCAATCGCCTCAATAAACTCACGGTTTTCCACACCATCGACGTGGGCCGCGAAACTGATCTCTTCCACGGTGCAACGGCGCGGAATCATCACCTTTTGTTCCTCGTCGCCATCCGCCATGCGTCCACGGCCAGACCCAATGGCCGTTCTGGCGCTCATCACGGCAGGGATCTGTTCTGGCTCATGCAAGATCTGCTTGCCCATTGTGCCCTCCACACTGTAGCCGGTCATGATGACTCCATTCCGTTCGCTGGGCGCCCATCGTTCCAACAGTTCGCGACTGGTCCCCGTCTGTAGCATACCAGGAGATGCCAGCATCACGCACCCACCCATGTCGTCGAAACGCTCCAGGTTCCTGACACTTCTCACAAATCTGAAATCCCAGGGCCCGGCACTGGTGCTCTTATCCCCTTTTGCTTCCGCTTCGGCCATTCGTTGCCGGAATAGCCGCTTAATGTTATCGTTCATGGCGCCGATGTAGGTTTGATACACCACCATACACCGTCTGGCCATGTTTCCAATATAATAAATCGGGACCTTTTGGAGTTCGGGGTGTCGACTCCAGTATTCATCCAGAATCAGGAGTAACTCCTGGGCGCGACCTAATGCGAAAACAGGCATCAATACGCGGCCGCCCCTGTTTAAGATATTTGTGACGGACTTCATGAGAGCAGTTTCTCGTTCCAGTCGAGGCGGGTTGGACGAGATGCCAAACGTCGATTCAGTGATCAGGACATCTATTTTGACGCCCTTTGGCACCTCTGCGGATATCAAGTGACGATCTTCCTCGCGTGAGTAGTCTCCAGTGAACAGGATATTCAATCCGGCGATGGAGATGAGAAACATGGCGGCACCCAGGACATGGCCGGCAGGGAAGGGGGTGATTCGGATGCTGTTGATCGTGTGGGTGGTGTTGAAGTCGATTGCCTCGATGAGCGGCAAGGTGGATAAATGGTCTTGCTCCGTGTACAGCGTGGTTCTCTGGTCGGACGAGGAAGAGGTATTGCTCACACGGACATTGTCTTGGATCAGCCATTTGTAGATGGCCTTGGTTGCGTGGGTCATGAAGACTCTGCCTTTGAAATTTGTTTTGCTGAGCACATAGGGAAGCGCGGCGGAGTGGTCCAGATGGAAACTAACAGCGATCAAATGCATATATCA
This sequence comes from Emydomyces testavorans, assembly GCA_029449355.1. Classification (NCBI taxonomy): domain Eukaryota; kingdom Fungi; phylum Ascomycota; class Eurotiomycetes; order Onygenales; family Nannizziopsiaceae; genus Emydomyces; species Emydomyces testavorans. The sequence goes on from CP120627.1 coordinate 99,261, forward strand.
GCAATGATGACCACGGTGTACCTATTGCTGTGGGCTTTGCTGAGGATACAGAAGAGACAGAGAAGCGTCACGGACTGCAGGAAGGAGTCTGACGAGTATACAGGTACAGAGGCCAATTGTGAAGAATCAAAAATAAAATTTATTTTTCTTTTCTGATATACATGGTCCAGAGACGCAAAGAGACACAAACTGAGACTGGCGAATTGAATTTGATTCTCCTGGCAGTCAGGAACAGTGCAGGACCAGAACCAGAAGAGAGCAATGGGCCTTGACCCCCTTGGACATCATCATCACGAAACGATCTCAGACTGCCCCATATATTTGTATCCATGCCCACGAGTATCATAAGATGGCAAGAAGAGATGGCGTTCAAACGTACTGGCTCACAACAAGAATATCCACAGTGCTGAGGTCGAAGTCATCAAAGAATGGAAGGGCAGCAAAGCCTTCTTTTGCCGGATGCATTCCAGCATCAAGCTATATCGGCACAGATTAGCCACTGGCAAGGCGACGGAGAATGGATCAGCAACAATACCATGACTGTCTTTCCTTTGTATTGAATGATATGGCATGATCTGCCGACCTCGTTTCCACCTCCCAGGCAGTAAAAGAGCAGTTCATCAGAGGGATCCACGGGCTCTTCATCAGCGGAGAGAGCTGAAGCCTTGCGCTTTGCAGCCATGATGAAGGCTCTGGGGTTGATGGCTCTGCATCCAACAATGAAGTAGATGAGAAATAGAAAAGAACAATGAAGAAGAGAAGAATGAAGAGAGAACAATGATTGAAATAGAAGAATAAGAAGAAGAGAGAGAGAGATCGAGAGTCGTTCATGAAGTGAGAGAATCAATGCTGAGTCATCTTCCACGTGACGGTCTGAAATCGGCAAAATCGAAGCGAAAGAAAGACGAAGAAGAGAAGAAGAGAAGAAGAAGACGATCAACCATCGCCAGCACGAACAGAACACCAGCCTGAAAACACTCACGAGAAGCATCTCTCGGGACTACGACGATCTACGGACCTTACTGCTACCCTCACTTGTTGCTTGGATGCGTGGTGTGGCTCTCTGAGATGACCGCGGTCGCGAGGCAGCCTGATTCAGAGCACAACGCTCCCTTCGCCTCTTCCGGAGCTCCCTTCGTTGGCTTCCCTTTGCTATCATCGAGAACGTCCTGTTGCTGTTGCTCCGGGTAGAATGGCGCAAACACAGTCACACCAGTTCCCCTCGCAGTCCTTCTCGCCGCCTGTCTCCAGTCCCTCACCCTCGCCTGCCGCTCCTTCTCCTAATACCAGCACCCTCGGTCCTCCCCCTAAACGACAACGCCTCTCACCGCTCCCGCAGTCTCAGCCGTCTTTCTCATCCCCTGGCTTTGGGACCTTGCAGTTGCCGCAGTCTGGAAGTCCTGTCAATGGAGTGTCCAGTAATCCCATGTCGAATCCACTGGGCAACCCGGCTCAACCACCACCCCCACCTCCTGGCTCGATGGGGCCTCCATCGCGACCCGTCGACACGAAACCCACCGACGCTGCAGAGCTAACTGATGTCTTAGCCTCCTCTGGCATCGATGTCCGGGAAGAAGAAGCCTTTCTCACCAGTGGCTACGGCATAGCACCCGCAAAGCCTCCCCAACCCCCTCGTCTTCAAACCAATGCTTCCTCCTTTACCTCGCAACCATCGGCCGGATCAACGCTGTCGTCTGGAAATAGCTTTACGGAGCCGTCGTTTAAGCAATCCTCGTTTCAAACACCTGCTACCTCCGCTGGAGTACAACCGATGACGCAGAAAACACCAGAAGAGCTGGCTGCAGATGCAAAATTCCGAGAAGACACGATGGCCAGTCGTCGCGACCAGTACCATCTCCAGGCGGCCTTTCTACAGACAGCTCCCCTGGGAGAGAGATTACAAAAGCGGGGGACAGAGCTTGGAGTGCGCATGCCACCGGGTGGGTTTTTCCGCCCATATCCAAATCGTCCCCTTGTACCCATTGAAGTTGTGGGGCCTGATGGACATTCAGTTGTTCGAACAGGGAAACCCGTACTGACCGCAGATGCGCCCCTGGGAGACATCATTTCCTTAATTTCCTTAGCCTGTGAAGAGCGCTTGAGATCGGTAGTCGAGCATGCTGCCACTCTGGCCAAAAATCGGCAGACCTACTCGCACGGGGTCATTCCACAAGAATGGAGCGATTTAGCCGAAGCCAACAATCAAAAGAACACAACCGATGGGCAAAATGGAGGTGCACCAGTTCCACCAAACGGTTCCCCTCAAAAACGTAACTACCTCCATGACATTGTGAGAGAGCTTAATATCTGAGGCTAATGCAAACTACAGGGCCTATCTCTGCTACTAAAGACGATACAGCTACACCTCGAAAGATTACGTTTCCGAATACCCTTGCAATGAAAAGTCGCAGGTTAATTGAGATGGATGGGTCGTCCGAGGAAGGACGTGCGACTAAGCGAGTTAAACGCAGTGCGGATGCAATCCGGAGTGGTGACGGTGGAAGAGCTGGCTCTGTCGGAGTGTCCACCCCCGGGACAGCCACTCCAATCGAGCAGGCAGGTGACAGGGCTCCGGAAGTGGAAAAGAAAACGAAGAAGGAGATGAAAAAAGCCGAGGCCAAGGTGAACGATGCGGTACAGCATCAGCATGCGGTTGAGACGGCTCGTATGGCGACGGGCGGTCTCAGTACGTCGCGATTCGGAGGAAAGAAGACTTACTCGTGGCTGAGCAATTCCAGTGCGACATCCTCTTTGAAGACTAGCTTTTCTGCTCCCTCTCGAGCTAAACCCTCGGCCGGCCCAGCTGCACCGGGTGCTGGAAAGCCTGGAGGATTAGTCAATGGCATCCGAGTACCCCCGGGAAAGCGACTAGGTGAATGGCGCGAAGATAAGGAACGTGGCGCTGGCATCCAAATTAGAGATGTTCTTTTCATGCTGGAAGTGGACGGCAAAGCCGGTAGACATCTGCAAAAGGCGTACTCGAAAGAGTCAAAAGAAGATGTCGATAGACTTGGCAAATAGGATGACGAGATGGAGAAACGATATCCACGACGTTCTAAGCTGAACTCCATGACCCCTGAGCCAACAGGTAGTCGGAGTTTGGATCTGATCCGCACCTCTTCGTTTGCAGACACGTTCCACGCATCACACTTATTGCCTTTATTTATTTATTTCTTTCTTTTTTTATTACTCTTCAAGACGTCCACTGTGCTTGGCGTTCTGGTTCTCTTGTGTTTCGACCTTATCCTTTTGCGGCTGCAATTATCGGACCGTCTTCTTAGGCGAGGAGTTTACAGGGTTGAGCAGCGCTTCTCATTTACTACTGACTTTTAATTTGCGATTCCGCTTCTGCGGTGCTCGTTTTGTGCGCCTTCTAAATGGTGACTTTTGATTTCAGTGCGTATCAGTTCTTATTCTTCGTTCAGCAATCCTTCACATCGGCGCTAGGGTAGGACATCGGAATCTGGTGCATGGAAGTGATGGCAGGCATGTATGTATGGAAAAGGCTACATCCAGCAATGCAAAATGGAGAGCAAAACAGCGCTTTTTGAGTCTGTGCCCGCGTTGTCCTACGCACCCCAGGGCTGCAGGCAGTCTAGAATGCCAACCTGCCGGTCGACATCCAGTATCACCCTGGTGACTATTCACTACGTCGTACCGACTGCTCACGCTTCTACCAGCGACTAGAATTTGGGTAAAAACGTGTGGGCATCGGTCCTCTCATCAGCCAGTGACTGAAATGTCTAATCCACTCCCTCTATTCAACATCGAGTCTACCGACATTGGTGGTTTTCTTTTTTTTTTTTTTTTTCCCTCTCTTCATGATGTTAGTATGTACTTACACTCGACAGGTGGTTCGCACGTTTACAGCCCTATAATTTGGTTTCTTTGGCTTCAATTCAACAAAGAGAACTCTTTTTTTTCCCCTCAGATTCCGTGCCACCTTAGCCTCCTTCATTGTCACAGGGACAAAGGCCTGGACCTGTTGGGCAGTTAGTTTCGACTGTGACAGATGGCCCACCCCTGTCTGCATCGAAAAGGCTCAACACTGCTGGTTAACTATGGAATCACTAACCTCCAGTCAACAATGAAACAAACAGAAACAACCGTTTGGTCAGGGCATAGTTGTTGGCCTGATGATCCTTTCTTGCATGCCACAAACGCATCTGTGTCGATAAGGTCACAGAGGATACCTTCTTTCTGTCTCTTTCTCTCTCTAGACATTCGCATACAGATGGACTTCAACATGTGAACCCCTTGCTTGATGGTGACGGAAAGGATTTGGCTTTCTTCAAGATACAAAGTACACATGTTCTTGACTTCACACTACTCTTCCACTATCTTCCAAGCTCAACAGCTGAACTGAACTGCAAACTATAGTTGGAGCACTGTTTGAGCTTGTTGTCTGTGCTACAATACTGGATGAACTGTTCAGCCTCAACTAACCATCCTTTTTGACGATGCTTGCTTGTCTACCACCTGTTCCTTTCTTTGAACAACGAAATCGGCTTGGTTTTCATGTACTCCAGAGTGCTATCCTGAACAGTGACTCTCCATGAGAGCGATTCATGTGTCACAACTATGGCTTAATATGACAGCTATATCTGAGTATATTGATATGTCGCGAGATCAATGGAGTTTGAGCTGGCAACTTGCAGTACCCCCTTGACAACCAACGACTTCATTTCGGGCCTATTATGATATGACCAAGCGGACCAGCCGGAGATTACATTGTGTTGCGAGTCGCGATTCCTCGAGCCTGAAAGTAGGTCTCGAGCTGTTCGAAAGGCGAGTTCAAAAGCGTTTTCATGGAGGTGTCACTGGGACGGAAGGTAGGAAATCCGTTTCCTAAACCTCCGCATTTCGTGTTTGGGTTTATGCAACATCAATGCTGGATGTTGGTTGGAAATTTCTCCGTCCTGCATTCATAGGAACCATTCTGTGCGAACACTTCGGGCTGACAGTGCGCCAGCCCGCTGAACACTCTGATAAGCCATCGTGGGCGAAATGTATAAATTCTTCTTCAAACCCGTCCAGATGGACTGGGATATCGCACCGACCAGCAACCCGCGAGCCAGAACAAACTCAGCATCTATCTCGCTGCCCGAGGCACTTACGCTGCGATAACTTCCCATTATCACCATGCTCGTCGTACGCGCTTACCTCTTGTTCTGGGCAATGGCTGGCATGGCTCTAGCAGCGCCAGCTCCACAGCCTGAAGCAGAAGCCGACGCGGGAACCGAGCTCGCCCGTCGCGAGATGTAAGAAAGCACTAAGCATATCCTTCTTCCGAAGGCCGCAAGGACACGTCCTCGACATACTGACACTCCGCAATAGACAGGGCAAGGGAACCGTGTATGAACAACTGGGCATCACGGGCTCCTGCGGCAAAAGACACAGCGACGGCGATGCGATTGTCGCGCTCGGCAATGACTGGATGAAAGGCAGGTATAACGCTCCGTACTGCAACCGACGCATCAAGGCCAGCAACAAGGCCAACGGGCGCAGTATCATCGTGCCGGTTATGGATACCTGTATGGGATGTGGAAGCAACGATGTTGATTTCTCGGTTGCAGCGTGGAATCGATTGACTAACAATGCTCCGTGGGGGACTTTTCCTCTTTCTTGGTGGGGATTTTATCTTTTCTAGAGAGTTTTCAAAAAGAGATGGGATATGCTGACTTGGGTCTCTGCAGGAATTGGGTGTAAATGAACAGCCTTTGGAGCTGGTTGGGGAGCTCAGTCAAGTCGGCTATGGCGTAGAAGAGGCATGGCATGAGCATGAGCATGTCCAACAGGCTGCATCAAAGGGGACTCAACAATCGCGGGTATTCGTTTTCGTCTCTGAGTTCAGCACTTCTAGATGTGTTCTTATCTTCCCTCTGTTTTGCTATGACTGGCTTCATGAGCTTTTCTTTTCCAATCTGTTTATTGCTTTTCATGATTCGATTGTCGACGCGCAGGGCACAGTCAAACACGGGGAAGAATCTACATACATACATCTAGAAGATACTCAATGGCTTGCAATCTTATCATGTAGCAAGGAGGTCAAACTATCTGATGAATGAAATACCATAACTAGATGGGAATGTATTTTGTCAGGCTGAAAATGAAGATGCAAGCTCGTATATTGGTAAAGATCAATCTGACTTTCTAAACTATCTGGATACAGAGGCTTTCTTATATTAGTACATATCTTTGAGCCAATCTTCTAGAAATCACCGAAATAGTGGTGTGACAGGCAAAAACAAGATAATTGAAAGGTCAGAAATTATGACAGATCAAGCAGCTTGAAAACACATGCCTTGTGACAGCAATTCCAAAGTCTGACATCTTCTTGAGATTATTTATAGGTTGAAGCGTGTTTGATTGTGTATAGGAAGGCTTCTCTTGTTGAATCGATACAGGGCCATGCTCCATTGATTATCCATTTCACAAGTCAGTACGCACAGTTGAAGTCTTCAGAGGTAATGTTGGCAGCTGATAGTATGTTGAAATGCTTCAGCAAAAGAAAAATGAATGATGAGAAGACAGTCCTGTTTTCAACCATGACGTGGTATATATACCACACAGTTGATACCTGGACCCCGGTGAAATATGTTTGAGATGAGATTTGAGTTGATGACTGAAGACACATCTCATGATTCAGGGGTCAATTGGGCTCGCGAAGTCTTCGAATCTTAGATTTCGATTGTTGACATGCTGCCTTGTATTGCTTCAGTATGAATAGATATATAGTAAATCAAGTCTGTATATAAAAGAGAATGTATTCAGCGTTAGATTGAGGCAGTCAAAGGCCTCAATAACAGTCTAGAACTTGCTCTTGTAGCTGTGCCAGCTGGGCTTCCACTGGGTTTGGTAGTTTCTTGCTTGCCTTTGTTGTTTCACTTGTTGGTAGGTCTTTCACAAGAACACCAATTGGCACTGCGGTGTCATCAAAATGGGCAATTGGGTCCCTTGGCGAGGGCACCCGTGAAACTTGTCCGGGTTTCCACCGGAGCAGAATTTTTGACACAAACTTGTCCATCTTATCAGGAGATGGCTCCTTGTTATCTGGTGTTATCATGACTTTGATAGGCCTCAGAAGGCCATCTAGTTTGGCCTTCATTGCATTATTAATGGGAGTAGTATCTGTCATTTTTCTGTCTTGACTTGGTGTGAAGGTGCGTATCTTGAGTTTCAAGATGATCACTGAGATTGATCATTGAGCAATGATGCTATTTTTGAGTCTTGATGTTATGAAAATAAAAGAGAGCTGTGAACGAGAGAATAGCAAATGCTGTCAAATACCAAAGCAAATTAAAGTGATTTAAGACAAAGAAGAGTAATATGAAGAGAATTAAAGTAATCAGCAGTGATTTTCAATTTTTATATAGAGAGATTGTATGTAAAGATTAAGAGATTTCTCATTTTTTATATACTGCTATACTCTATACTTTACTTCAAATGAGTCATTTGAAATGACTCATTAGCAGTCTCTCATCTTTTACTAATCTTGTAACGTATGTTACTAACTTACTACTTTCTTTGTTTTAAAAGCTGTGAATCTTTGAAATCTTTCTTTGAGTAATATGAAAGAAAGTGAGATATCAAGCTCACACTGCATCTCAAACAGAAGACCAAATAGTAAATTCAGTTAAATCTCACTTTTATTACATTTATATATTGATAATTCAGCAATTGGATTTCAATAAATAGAAACTTCAATATATGATTCAATCAAGAATACTATAAGATACAGATATTATTACCATATTTTTACAATAAACTTTTGCCTAAAAAATTTAATAACTGAAATAATTAATTTGATTCAAAAAAATATTTTAAAAATACAATAAGCAAAAGAATTAAAATCAACACATTGCTTCTAAATTCTCACAACAAGCTGCACCAGTCACACTTGAAACTTCATCAACTGATGCTGTCAAAATTACTCAAAAATACTTTATTGCAATATATTCAACATCTATCTAAAGTGAGTGCTGCACTATTGACTCTGAAATTGTGAATTTGTAGTTAACTGAAATAATATGTCCCAGCAAGAAATCAAGCTGCTCACTCAACAACTGAAGAGTGAAGACTTTACAGCTCTACTAATACAACCATTTATGGAATCTCAACTAGAGTAGTCAAGTCCTGCATTTGAAGTAGTATTCAGAAAAATCATGAAAGAAGCTGGTACTACAACAAAAACAGTGACAAAATATTATGGAATTCTCAGTACTCAGTTTTAAAGTCTGAATTCTCATTCTGAGTCGGATTCTGATTCAATTTTATAAAAATGTCATTTTGTCACTTCATTTTCAGTTTATGAAATCATTCTGAGATTATACTGAATCTGTCAAGTTGTCTGCTGTGGAGTTACAAAGCAAGAAAGATTATACTATTCTATTTCTCTGACTGCAATCAAAAGGAGAGCTTAGTAGAGAAGCTTATATGCAGTATTGGTTCAATTGAATTCTGAATTTCTGACAGAAACATGACTCCTAACTATGAGCAAGTGGATACATTTCTTATAGATCAGTACATCTTGATAGATTTTACATTTGTTATGAATACTTCTATTCTAGTATGACCATCTAGTTAAAAACTTTGATAAAAAGGGATGTCTGTGCATGAATTTTCTACAATGCATGTATATAAAAGGACTACATACTCCTTCAGAACTCATCAGTGGGGAAAGCAGAACAGCAAAAAGCAAGCTGGAAAGGGGGGATAAAAACCAAGAAAAAAAAGGAGAAGAGGAGAAGGTGAACTTGCATCCCTCATAACAGAGATGTTAAGTTTGCAGGAGATTTCATGATGAGAAAACCAGAGCATTACAGAATATGCAGTTAGGCATGTTGGATACAAATATAAGCAAAGTCCATGAAGCATCCATAAGTAGTGTGTAATGATATATGCATAATGTAGAACAAAATCCCCCCTCCCCCCTTTCTTGCTCATCTTTATTAATCCCCCTGGGTGATCGGGATCCATATCGCCGTGGCCATGAGGACCCTAAGTCCAATCATCAATGGGGAAGTAAAATATGCAGCGGAGAGAAACATATAACCAGGCAACATGAATGTCATTAGCAAAAGTTCGCCTGCCCTTGGTATGAACGGGCTTAAAAGGGTAGCCGGAAAAAAAAAAAAAAAACACATAGGAAGCAGTCCTGCAATCAGTTCCCCACTCATGAATATATCGCATTGTAAATGTGCACTTGAATATAAGTAAAAGTCTCGCTCCACTGCGATATCAGCCGGAGTGAAATATAGTCTAAGTAATCGATACTAGATGATAAAACCGCCCTCTATGCACGGCTTGCTCGCTCGGGATGCATCTGCTGGCCGATGCGGACGGCCTCTGTGCCGTCGTCAACGATGGACTCTTTGAACCAGGGGTGCTTAAGGGCGTCTTTCGCTGAAATTCGAGCAGCTGGGTCGTAGACAAATATCCGGCGGAGAAGGTCGAGGAACTGCTTGTTGAAGGAAGTATTTGAGGGAATAAAGTCCTGTCAATTCGGTTAGCATCGACGGCCATAACACAGCTGGCAGTGGATATCCGTACCTGCAACTGTTTCATAGCCTTGACGTATTTTCGAGATGATCGAGGTGTTTCTTGGTTCGGATAATCCAGCCTGGTCCGGTTGAAATACCTAGTGGAAGGTTAGCACTGGTCTCAACTGGCAGAACATTCCGAAGACTTACTTGGCAGCGGGATTTCCTCCACTGCGACCTTGAACAACCTGTCTCACAAGCTTAGTGTCAATCCGGCTTCCACAGACGCTCTCCATCATTGCAAGATGCTCCAAATTGTCATGAGTCTGGAAAAGGGCATCGCCAGTAAAGAACTCCACCAAGATACACCCGATGCTCCAGATATCACAAGGATAACTCCATCCGAGATTGAGGATAATCTCTGGGGCGCGATAGTGTCGAGTCGAAACGACAGACGAGTGATATTCGTCGTTGAACGTGGCAGAACCAAAATCTATCAATCGAATTTCGCTGTCTAGCAGCACCCGTCGCTGACGAGCGGTTCGGTTGATGGTGTGAGACGATGATGGTATTGTGCGATTATATGTAAAGGTCTGGTAGGTATTATCGACTAAGAGGATATTTTCAGGTTTTAGGTCGGTATGGATGAGGTTAACGTCATGAAGGACTAAACAGTCAAGTCAGACACCAATTCCACATGTTGGGTGAGCAGGCAGAAACTTACAAGCGACACTCGTAAACAATTGACGAGCGAAATTTTGAATCTGGCTGCTCGGGAAGGGCACAAACCCATTGCCCTTCAAAAAATCGAACACACTTTGTCCTAGTAAATCGGTCACAATACAGATGTGGTTTCGAAAATCAAAACAATCCCGAAGGTGGATGCACTTGTTGCGGTTTGTCTTGTCATTTGATGCCAGTGTAGACAGGACCCGAAGTTCAATGCGAGACGCATCGCGGTATTTCTGAACAGATCGAATGATTTTAACAGCGCAACGGGTTTTCTTTTGCCTGTCATATGCTTCCACGACTTTACCAAACGTTCCTTGGCCAAGTAGCTTGATTATCGAGTCTACACAGGAATTTAAACGTTAGAATTAGCCCCTTGAGAAAGAAATGAGAGACAGCTAATACAAGGCGCAGCTGAAACTCACATCGATCAGTCAAATTTGTGTCTGGATTTACAATATAATGGCCATCATCGTCATCAACCTTGGAATGCTTTGTGAAATTCGGCTGAAGTAACGTCAGTATATAATCATGCGTTGGAGTGACACGGTTCACTCACATCTCGAATCACAGGCACATAGACATCCTTCGCTTTGATCGGTGGATGTGGTGGTGGAATATAACTACTAAAGGCATCTCCGGAGATTTCCAATTCACGACGTTTCTGTTCATCACGAGCTGCCTTGCGTGTGACGACTCGCTTCCGCTTTTGGCCAATTGCCGCATCTTCATAGTACACATTGCTGGTCGGGGCACTTCCATGAGATCCTAACGATGTTGGAGCTGTAGTGTGGAGTGAGGTTGTACGGTCTGTGGAGAGCGAGGTTCCGGAGGAACCTTGCCCGTACTGCTGAAGACCCACCGAGTACGATGGTGGATCATGATATGTCAGATCGTAAGTGGTTTCGACACCAGTGCGTCGCTTCTTGCTCGCTGGCGGCGCTGCACCGCCGTTGGGATACGAACCCAGCGAAGACGGCTTGATCGTGGACGAGTTATAGGTATTATGTGGCTCGTCGTCGTCGTCATCAATAACAATGATTTCCTTTGGAACCCCATTTTTGTAGAATTCGTTCCAATTTGGCTTTCTTCGGCGACTTTGAGCGGTAGGGAGGGTAGCGGACGTCTGATACGTCGTCATGGTTGGCTGAGCTGGAGCGGGCTTCGAAGAGGATGGCAAGCCACCGCCAGAGGTAGAATGGGTGGTATTGTAATTGTAGTTGCCAACCCGCGATGATCCCACTGAGGATGCTGCTGGATAAGCTGTGGTGTTTGGGTGGAAGGTTTGGTGAGGATATCGGTAGTGTGGATGACTCGCTGCATGCGTGGCCGTGGCGGTGGAGGGAGTCGACATGACGAGCAGGACGAGCCCAGCGGCGGCCGTCAACCGGTCAAAACAAGTCTTATTTTCGTTGAAAACGGAGGGAGAGAGGGCCTGGTTGATGGCCAAATGATGATGGATTCCACTTTGCTGTCACTAGAGGAGCCACAAACGGCACAGTCGGTACAGGACGATATCGAGCCAGGGTATCGTCGAGTCGAGTCAAGTCAAGTCTGACTCGTGAACTCTTGAAAAAAAGTCCTAAAGGTGGAGGATTCAGGGCTTCAGAGAGGTAGACAAGACGAAGATGAATTTCAGGCGAGATACTCACTGCATTGAAGGCCGAAACAATGGATACCGTGAGGATAAGGTCTGGTGATGGCACCGGATGGACGCAACGAGGGAGAATCAGAAACCTGGATTCAAACGCGGGGAAGAAGAAGAGAATCGAGCATTGTGAGGAGAGATGGCGATTCGAGAGCTCATTTGAACGCAGACAGAGGCGAGAAGAGTTTGACGACACGAGAGAAATGGCGTTGAAGGTGGAGGGCGCAGGTGAGAGAGGTGGTGTGAGGGAGGACGGTTGAAGCGAAAAGTCTCTTTTTTTTCGGTCTTTTTGGGGCAGAGAGGGACATCAGTTAGTTAATCTCATCTCGGGAGGCGAATCCTGAAGAGACAAAACAAAAGACTGCAACATCACGGCCAGATGCTACGATAGAGGAATCAGAAGAACTGATATCTGAAATAACTAGTATATATGTACAAAGATCCCCTGATGGAAGGGAGATCCCCTTCTGCTTGTTGGAGTTGAAGACAGAATCGATCTCTTTCGCTATGTATGTACCTGTTACATTCCAGTCCCACTATAGCCGACGATGTATTCCGTAAACAAATACTATATATCATGATATTACTCGACAACATGCTGTGATCAAGCTATGTCTGTTTCTCCAGCTCGACCTTCTATAAAGAAGAATTACAGTTGCTGATTTCGCTGTCTCTATTAAGTAGTACATGCATACGATGCATGTTGCTTGATCTCCCTCAACGTTGCCCTCGTCCCAGTCACTAGGCGAGGAGTGCTGTTTTCTTTCCTTTAATTACCTCTTTCTCTCTCTTTTCTGTCTGTTCTTTGAAGAGCTATCTACATACATATGGATGCACTTCATGATCACAGCTCAAGTGTCATGCCAAACAGGCCAGAATGCTACACGAGGATTGCCAGCCAAATCTCAACATCCTCGCTCATTAGAACACTGATGGAACTAGTCAGGAGACCAGCTGCTGTATTTCGCCGAAACCTAGGCTAGAAACCACGCAAGACAGCCGGGAAGGTCAGCAAAGATGGAAGTTCGCCCATCTGCAGACTAGGAAGATATAGATAGACGCACCAGTTTGAGTTGACTCGATAGCTGTAGGAGATAGTCTCAGAGAGAGCTCATGTCAGGATTTTCATAACGCTTTTTCTGGGAGAGGGCAAGGCGATGGGTATTCCATTCCATTTCAAGTCGAGTATATATCACATCGTGAACCCAGATTGTATTGAAATGGCTCCCCCTAATGAGTTCAAGCATAAGTTAGTAGCAGTAACTAGTGGTTGTCAATATGACATGCAAACATTGCGCAAGTGGATCTGAAAACGAGCTCACCATCAGAAGTCCATATATGTATACACATGTATGTATGTAGGCAGTCAGTCAAAATCTTAGATCTAAAGAAACTAACCAAGAAACAGACACTGCATCTCCCACACAGTTCTGCCGTCATTGGCACAGAATTAATCGATTTGACAAAATATGCTGTAGTGAAACTGTCAATGAAGAAGAGGGAACCAAACAGGACAAATCGAGAGAGTAATCAAAACAGGCAGGATCTAAAATCGCCTTATGATGGCTTTCTAGACTGTAAATCTATGAAACGCACAGGATAACATTGCCCTAGAGGAATGGAACTTCAAAACACACAAAGAACAGATCAAGTCAGATGATATAAATGTCTGCAACCTTGAAAAGGCCATTTACTCCGCACTGAGATAAAGATTTTGAGAGCTGTAGCTTCCTGTGCTGCCACTTGTAAGTAAATCCATGAGTACGAAATTACAAAAGGCGGAGGACAGCTGTTTCTCGGAGCCAGCAAACTAGATTCCCCGATTGAACTCAACGAATCCGTCTTTGCCTCCGCGGCCCCAGAACTCTTCTTCAAGCTTGGAAACGCTGATGGCCTGCTGCTGCGGAAAAGCCCCAAGAGCGAGCGGAAGTGCGAAGATTGAGGTTGTAAAGATTAACCCTGATAGAAGCTGTTAGATATTTCTTTCTATACGCGTTGGATGCCCCCCCGAACAGGTGTCATACCCAAGTTAAGTGGAAGTACAAGTCGTGGCCGCAATTTTAACCAACTCATTCTCTGCAATCGGACCAGGATTAATGGCGGAAGAACCATTATCGGAGTGGCATTGAGCACCCGGCTAAGGGCAGTCTCGCCTACGGCAAGTGTCGCCGCTTTCTTGCTTTTGCCGAGACTTTGAATTTCTCTTCCATCCTTCTCCCGTTTTGCTTTCTCCTCCTCAGTCAGTACGGGGTAAATGTCAATGCCTTTGCGAATTTCTTCACCACGCATCAGAAAGACATTAAGGGCACCAGCAGTTGCCACTGCGGCAAATGGAACTAGTCTTCCAAGGACCAATCTGGTGTTTGGCGATAGCCTGCGAAGTCGGGGTACCAGGGAATTTAATCCCAGGGCCACCGAACACGATGCTGAAACCGCAAGCAAATATGATTTGACCATCGACGAAGTGGACAGTGGCGTGGATTTGTTTGCATTGGCATTGTTGATGGCGACGTTCAGCGATTGGTTGGTTATCTGCCAGAGCAGGGTTCCCGTTGTCTAGCCAGGTTTAGCCAACTCCGCTAGTCCTGCAGGGTCTGATCCATGTCCGTATTACATACCCCAAGCCCAGGTGTAAGCATGCCAGCTGTGACGATTAAATTGGATAGCACAAAGCAGGACATTCGGAATGGAAGGAAGACTGGTTCACCTGTGTCTAATCGCCGAAGAATGCTGTCAGTGAACCAAGTCTTCGCTGTAACTCGAGCCTCGAATAATGATCATGTACCGGGATGCAAGGTCGAATCCACAATCTTCTTCGCATGCCATATCTCTGGCGTCATCGCTGTGATGTGGCCATCTTTGTAGGACGCAAGAAGCCGTTTCGCATTTTCCAATCCCGCAGAGGATACAAAGAGCGTTCTGGGATGAGTGTTGACATTGGTCAAGGCTTAGCAGGAGTGTTCTCTTCCTCTATGGCGACAATGAACGGCAAAAGGTGATTGATTGTCAAAGCCAAGATCAACCACTAGATGCAATTTTCCAAGTCGATTGACGTACCTTGGATCTGAGATTTCTGCAGCTTGCTTCACCCTTCCCCAGTACGTGCTGAGATCATGTCTCGAGGCGGGAAGATCCCGACTGCCAGATACTGAAGTTGACATGTACAATTTCAGCAAGCGAACTTCTCAACGATCGCGACGTAGCAAATGATGCTCGAAAAAGAAACCCAGACTGCTAAGGAGAGAGCAGGACGAAAGGGAAAAAAAAGCAGAGACCTGTATGTCCAGGTAGGGGATACATCAACTGATGCCAGCGAGCGAAGGAATGAGAGTGAGAGTCTGTCTATCGTTGGGAATTGACTAGTAGTTAAAGGATGAGATGAGATGAGATGAGATGCTGCCCGTGAAATCCCACTGCCGGCGATATCGGAGGCGGTGAGTAATAGAGTGGACTAATTCCTTGGCAGCCCGGCAGTCAAATTTTAATTGGTAAACGCACCGGCACTAAACCCAAATCAAACACACTAAAAAGCTTGATTTTCCTCCAACCCAACACTAGTCCACAATGGGTTGGATAGTCATGTGACACCGTGATGGATCCATCCATCCCGTCTACACAGTAGTCTTTCTCGCGTTCAACTCGCTCCAACCCACGACGACCACAAACAGCTTCATTGGACTTCAGCAGAGTATCTATTGAGTACTCTGTAACTTCTCTTATTCAGGTTCAGGATGCCAGTGAGCTTACAGTTATGGAATATGAAAACCTGGATGTCATTGCTACTACTTCCAGCTATGTGGTAGAATCAACTGTTAAACTGGCACAGATCTCAAGTGATGTGATCTGTACGGAAGGTTGGTTATTATTCTCTTGAACTACCTCCCTAAAAATTTTATTGTTGACAGTGTCATAGCAAAACAAAATGATTTATCCTTCACTAACAGGTGCTGATTCCAGAGTAGTGTGCTCTTGACACTGTGAAGTAGATACAAGTCTTTAATGACAACCATTTGATGTCCAAGCGACCAGATGATTGTGGAAATTAATCTTGTTTGAGATTGCGACAGCTTCTGGATCATGTCGCATAACATTTCAGCAAGACAACCAGCTCTCTCTGCCGTCATGACGCGAGTCGATGTGCAAGCTTGGATTGTCATGCAGGCAGCATGAGGCTTGGAGGTAATCCAGACCTCGCTGGAAGGGTACAGCTACCCCAATGCGGAGAATGAGGGTTCGACGCCATCAAGGAGAAGTCGAAGATCCGTCTCGATATTCCGGTGGCTGGCAACGGTACCTGGGTCTTTGGGCCTTTGAAGGCAACAGCAGTCCCTTCTTTTGCTGAAGTGTGTTCTTGTCTACTGTCCATTTCTGCAATGGACTCTTCATGCTTCCACTTGTACTGGATGCAGGCAATTCTGATACTGAGATAAGCCTCCAGCTCAACATTCACGGAATCAATGCGACTTTCAAATTCCACCTCCTCTCTGATCTATTCAATCTCTTTGAGAACTTGGGAGAGCAATTGCCGATACGGTCAAGATGCAGATTTCATCTTCTATTGCTGCAGGTGATGCGGAGCATGTCACCTGCTTTGGCCTTGGCTGGATTACGGTCCCATCTGACCCGAGTAGATTGGCCACCATTGGAGCAGTGGGCGAATTGCTTATAGAGGGATCCATTTAAGCGGATGGATATCTGAATGAGCCGCAGAAGACTGCTGCAGCATTCATTGAAAACCCTCCATGGCTTCATCATTTCCGACCAGCTGGTAAAGGGCGCCTATACAGAACCGGCGATCTTGTTCAGTGCAATGCCGATGGATCAATTCGATTTATTGGGCGAAAATATACGCAGGTAAAACTTTGTGGTCAACGAATTGAGCTAGGTGAGGTCGAAAACCACAATTTGCATTTGTACGAAGGGGCCGTGGACGTGGTAGAGGAGGTCATTACCCAAGCCAGTTAACGAATCAGCCCACATTGGTTGCATTTGTTCTGCGGGACAAAATCGAGGCAAGTACACGGCATGAGGAACCAAATGCGAAGAGGACGATTTTTGCAAAGTCCAATTGCGCGGTCCTAGTATCTGCAACCTGATCGAGTTAGTAGAGGCGAGGCTTCGTGATGTGATCCCAAAGTACATAGTGCCTGCAATTTTAATCACGCTGTCTGAAATGCCAAAGGCCGTCAGGGGAAGACAGCTCGCTGGCGACTGCGAGATGGTGTTGCATCCCTATCTAGAGAGGAACTGGAAGCATACAGTACCTTTAAACGCGAGAAGCGACCCGTATCAAGTGAGATCGAGAAAGATTTGCCAGGAGTATGGTCGCGTGTGCGTAACTTCTCTCCAGGGCAATTTGGTGCTGATGACAGCTTTTTTCACCTTGGCGGAGACTCTATTGGTGCAATGAGGGTCGCCTCCAAGATACGCGCAATGGGTTCAGAGTTGACACTCGCCAATATTTTTGTCCACCTCACACTGCAGCACAGATCATTGGCAAGTCTCCCGCGCAAAATGTGCAAGCACCAAGGAGTTCATTCACAGCAGAGGAGACTAATTCAACCTGTTTCCCAATTGTAAAAGACAGTGAATATTGCTTTCTGATCTTTGCAACCAGGTGTGATATGGAATAAGGTAGTTGATTGTCTATCTAAGACTAGCAGCTACTGCCAACTATATATCACATCATATTGGATATAAACAGGCCTAAACATCCTGAGTGGTGTTCTGATATATGCAACTAGAAAATAAAAGATACAATAAGGGTGTAGACTAAATCTAAAGAACCACATTCTCCCCCATCAAACTGAACTTTGTTCACAAAGGTCATGATTATAAAATATCATATCTCATCATAGAGTAATATAATCTGTTCAAAGAACATAATTCTTTCACACTAGCAAATCTTAATTCATTGCTAGCACAGTTCTTTGTCATAACAATCAGTTTGACACATAACAATCTTCTTTCTGAATTTTTCACTTTGTTAACTTTTTCTCAATTCTTCAAGCATTTTGATCAATCAATTGACATAATTGCATTCATATTCAAAGATCAGTTTGTGTGCTGTGAATTTCTAGCTGTTGTTTTTTTTCAATATCAGAATTCTAAAAGAAAAAAAGCAATTCTAACAATGTCAGTTAAATTCTTCAAGCAATTTTTTTTTTTGTGTTTGAACAATTCTTCATATTGTGTTTTCTTGTGTCAATATGAGAACATCAAGTAAAAATTTTTATAAATATGAGTCAAAAATTTCAAAAACTTCAAACAATCAAAAAAATAAGTTCTTGAATTTTATAACAAATTTTTTTTATTCTGAACTGATATATTTACAGCTTTTTTTTTGTTCAGTTTGTCTGAATGTTCATTTTATAACAAATGTTTTCACAAAAATTTTTTTTCTGCTCACAAGACAAAGAAAAATATTTTAATTTTTTTTTTAAAAAAACTGAAGCTTTTCAAAAAAGTTATCAAGAACAAAACTAGCAAAAAAAATGATATTTTTGTTTTTTTCAAGCTGATTGACTCTGTTAGTTTTATTCTAGTCAATGATATGAATGTTGATATTGTTTTTTTTTTCATTTTTTGCAATTTGTTTTGTCAAAATTTCTTCTTTCTTCATTCAGATTTCTGAAATTTTAAATGTTTTTAAAATAATTATATCATCATTCATGCAGTGTCAGAGTACAACTGTAATTTTCATTCTGATTAATTTCAATGACAAACTAATTTTGAATTTTTTCAAACAAGATATGAAAATTTTAATGATTATGTTTAAGTTATGTCTTCAGATTCTTTCTGAGCATAAAATCATTTTTACAATTTTTTTTACTTGAATAATTTGCTAACATGTTGCTTGCTATAAGTAACAATTTTGACAAAATTAATCATGTTTTGATATACAAAAAAATGATAATAAATAAATTCATTGTTTGCAGTTTCTTTATTGAATTTTTCATGCAAGTTGCAAAAAAAATTAATATATTATTTTTTGTTCATTTTTTGTGCTGACATTTTTCTTTGAGTGTCATTAATTTTTGTTTATTTATGAGAAAAGCATTTTACAATGCAGTCATCACACAATGCTGTGATGAAATTTAAGAAAAATTTTGCAAACTTTGTGCAAAGCTGCACAGTTCATTTATTAAATGCATGATTGCTGTGATTTTGAGCAGTAAATTCATTAAAAAAAAAGCATGTGTTAATTGTTTTTAAAAAAAAATTTCAAAACATTGCACACTTCATTTTAATTATGTGAAATCAGAGAAAATTGTTTTATTATTTCTCAAAATTATTCACATTTGTTTGTTGAAAAAAAATATCAAAAAGTTTTTCATTTTTAAGAAAATTCAAAAAAGCAAGAAGTTGACTAGTAAGAATTTCTTCAAATTTTCTGCATTAAATTTTTTTTTAAAAAATCTTTGCTTTTTTATAAATAACAAGAAAATTATTTATGTCATTCATGAGATCATCATCAAAATTGTTGCTATTTTAGACAAGCAAATTAAGAATTTTATCAATTCAGAAAGTGAAAAAAGTGAAGAAAAGTTTAGCAGCAACAGATAAAGCAATACAAGTTAAAGTAAATTCAATTGCATTTTTTTGTTTTTTTTTTATTTATAATCAAAAATTAAAGAATTTTGTACAATAAAACATTATCTTGAACTCTAAATCATTAATTTCTGTATTATAGCAGATTTGATTAGTAATTTTCAGAATGAATTGAAAGTTTTGTTTGTATTAGTTTCATTTTTTATAACATTCAATCAAAATATTTTTAAACTAAATTATAAGTAAGATTAAATTACAACAGTAATAAAAATATCAAATGAGATTCTGATCTGATATGAAATGTTTTTCTTGTCAGAAAACTCAAATTCAGAAGCATTTTTTTGCTCATTTAATTACTCATTATTGTTGCATTCTGATGAAAATTTTAACTTATTTTTTTTCTTGCAATCTTGAGTTTTGCATTTTTTATTTTTGTCATAAAAAATTTAATCATCATCTTGTGCTGTTCATTCTGATTCAAGTTATTTCATAACATTTTTGATGATTAATTTTTTTTTTCAAAGCTGACTTTTCTGCATTCTTCTCAAGTTTCTTTCATTTTTTTTGTGATAACTGAAAGTTTTAAATAAAAAGCAACATCATCTTCATAAGCATTAATTATATATCAGATTTTAATAAATTTCTCAATAAACAATTTTTTTCATTTCAAGATTTAATTCACTGCAGACAAAAATCAAAGTTTTTTCAGATTCTTCACATTAATTTTAATCAATTGCAATTTATTAATTAAATTTCTGAGAATTTTACTGCTAGATTTTTTCAACACATATATTTTTAACAAATGTAATTTGATTATTTTATATAAATTAAATCACTTCAGTTGAAACTTTTCAGATTCTTCATTTCTTACAAGAACTTAATTTTCAATTTTAAAATTTATTTCTCAAATCATTTCATTTCTAATGCATTTGAATTTAATAGCTCAATTAAAAAAAGTTCATTCATCAACAATTTCACATGATTAATTTTTTTTAATTTTTTGTCAGAGTTTTCAACTTCTGCATCATTTCATATCAGTACATTTTCATTCAATGAAATGCAAGAATGTACATCATAAAGCAAATAAAAAAAACTTCATTTATTTATGACATGTACTTATAGTATTCATGCAGTGAATAAAGCTTGCAATAAATATTCATTTCACAAACATGTTGATTTTTTAAAAAAATATTTCATTAACATTCATTTCACTATCTCATTGAAATTTTCAATCTTTTCATTAATTTATGAATGATATAATGTTGTTGTATGATATCATGTTTGCATTTATGTGACATAATGTTTCACAGCAGCTGATAAAAAATTCTAACTGTTATTCAATATCAGTTTTCATGATGTTTTGTAATTGACATAAATTTTTTTATGAATGAATTTCACAATTTCAACATTTGTTGTCTTCTTCAATGATTTAATTAAAAATCATTTCATTGCATAATCAACTGCTGTAATGATTTAACAGTTTTTGTTTGAGATTGTCAGCAACAATTTAATAAAATCAATTTTTCATCATTTAAAAAATTTAATCTGCTCATTCATCATGTATTGAGTTTTTTTACATTTTAAATTTAATTTTAAGTTTTTTGCAACTTGACAATTCAGACATGAATGAATTGCAGTTTGAATATTTTTTTTATGTTTGATCAGTATTCACAAAATTGTAAAACTTTTAAAAATTTCAGTGAATCAAAATAATCAAACTTCAAGTGCATTTGTTTGATTAAATCATTTCAAAAAGCTTTCTTGATATAAAATGCTTTCATATTCTTATCAACAATTCTAATAAGTATTTTCTCTTGCTCATTTTCTGAAATTAACTTGTTTCATTTAAACATGTATTTCATTTTCTGAATAACTTGTTATAATGTCTCATCAAATGACAACTTTTTGTTTTAAAGATATCAAATCACAACATCATATCATTCATTTTCATCACAATTTTTTAAAGCAGAAAAGGTTTCAGTGACTTTCATCAAGTTCTGAAAATCAGTTTTCATGAAATTTAAATATTAATTAATCACATCTGAGATTACTGTTTTTTTTTTTCAGATAATATTTAATCATCAAATTATATTTCTGAAAGTCAGCAACTCATCTGACAAATTATTTGAATAATTTTCAAATCATTTAAAAATATTAAAAACTTTTGTGATTTATTATAATTATTGTCTGAGTTTTATTATTAATATACTGATCAAACACTTTGAGAACATGCTTAATTAATAAAAATTTTTTTTTATAAATTAAATAATTTAATTTCACTTCTGAAAACTTTCATTCATCAAATATTACTGAATGAAGTTTGTTATTTTTTTTTTCTCATTTGATAAAGTGCACAATCAATGATTCACTCAAAAACATTCATTTTAATGATATAAAGTTTATTTTTGTTCAGTTGAATTATGACAGAATTTTTTGTCATTTGTTTATATAATTTTAGAAATATCAGTTGACAAAAAACATTTCAGACAATCAAGCAAAACTTCTTCTTTTTTAATTTCTCATTGAATTTCTTCAACAAATTCAACAACAGAACAGTGATTTTCACAAAATTTTTTAAAAATCATTTGTAAAATGTAATCAAATCTAAAAATTGTTGAATTTTATGTACATTTTTTGATTGTGATCAGCTTTTAATCACATTGATTTTTGCTGAAATGAGTTTAATTATATTTTAATCAACAATGTAATCACAATATTTAAGCTTTTTCTTCATGAACACACATTTTGAAATTTTAGTGTACAATGTGTGCTCACAAAGCTTCTGAAAAACTTTGTCAAAATGCTCAAAGTATTCATTTTTCAACTGAGAGAACACAAAAATGTCATTTAAATACATGAAACAAAAAATGTCAATATGTTTCACTAACACAATATTCATCATTATTTGAAATGTTGATGAAGCATTGCAGAGTTCAAAAAACATAATAAGAAATTTAAATTTGTTTTATTAAATATTAAAAATTGTTTTTTTTGTTGAAAACTTTTTGATTTAAATTTGTTAGAATTCAGCAGCAAGATTAATCTTCAAAAAAATTCATATTGTTTTAATGATGTTTATCAGATTCTGTATTTTTAATAATAAGTATTTGTTTTTCATTGTAATTTTGTTGAGTGCTTAATAATCAACACACATTCATCAAGTACTGTCAGATTTTTTGACAAAAAAAAACTGAAAATTTTCATGCATTTGAAAATGATTTAATTAAATTTTGTTTCAACAATTCTGTAATCTGATACTTTTGTTTTTCAAAATGTATTTGTAATAAAAAATATAAATATATATTAATGAGTTTTACATCATCTGTGTCAATATCATGTTTGAATGATTTATTAAAAAATAATTCTGAAGACAATTCAGTGCAAAAAACATTTTTATATTTATTAAGAAGTTTTTTCAGTTTTGAGTTCTCATCAGAACTTTTTTTTTTTCAATGCTGCTCATAGCACATAAAAAAAGCATTTTATTTTTTGTCAACACAAAACTTATGAAAGCTGATCATCAGCAAATCAGTAAAGAGTCTTCATTCACTGAAATTAACTTGTGCATAATTAGTGTCAATATTAAATTCTTGACAAACCTCAACAAAACTTTTACAGCAAAAAAACTAACTCACATTATTTAATGTTAAGTAATACTAGTTACTGCTATCACATCACATGAAATTATTATAAAATGTTATTTGCTCATGATCAGCAAATGAAAATTAAATCTTGCAATCACAAAGCAGTATTAATTTGTTTAACTTCATTTCATTGCTTATTTTATTTATTTCAATAACTTTACTTGACTCTTTCATCAAGAAATTAATGTGAGCATATTATTTATTATTTATAATAATTACATCACAATTGTTTAAGCAAATAACATTTTTACATTACTTATTAAAATATTTAAATCTAGCTTGAGGCTTCTTCAGTATATAATAATGTATATAATCATGATGAAAAATGAATGAAATTATACTTTAAAATCATACAATTTGATATTCAATCAGAGTAAACTAACACTTAAACACAATTTTAATTATGTTACATCATAAACTTGTACTCAAAAATTAACTTTCATTCAAACATACATTTGAAATATTTCAAGTTTTTTTTTTGTCAGAAATACTGCAAGCTGAACAACAAATTTGTTGTGAAAATTTAAAATTTTTTTTGAAATTAATATTTTCAATATCAACTTCATTAACATTTTTGCTAATTAATTCTGATTGTGAGAATTGTGCAGTACTTTCAAACATATTTTTAAATTAATTCATATCATGTTGTTTATCTGAAATTTGTCATTTTTGCAATGAAGCATGTTCTGATTGTGATTGACTAAATACAAGATATTTTTTTGAATGATTGACAATTGAAACAAATGCATCATGCTTTAATGAAATTGTAGAATCAATTTCAAGCTTGAAAGTAACATCAAAAACTGAAAGTACAGCAAAAAATATTGATGAATTTGTGATAAAATTAATCTCACTGAAAAAATCAACAAAAAAAGTAAATTAAGCAGTTATAAAATTAGTATCATCAACAGAAAAAGCAGCAAAATTGAATAAAGTTTCTGATTAAGTTTATGAAAATTTAACAAAGCAAATTTTGAAATCATCATGTGTGAGATTTATCAACTTAAATTTTGCTGAAGTGAGAGATAAAACATTTTTGTGATGATCTTGAAAAGTCTGATTTGACATCTGCTTTATCAGTATTGCAGCAATATGTTTATTTCTTGCAAATAAATTAAAATTTTCTGATTTTCTTTAATTCAATCACAAAAAAAATTGCTCAAACATTTCTTGTAGTAATTTATTAATTTTTAATTGTAATGAATTGAAAGTGTTGTTTTTTATCTTATCATCATTATTTTTTTTTCACAATTTTTATTTCAGCTGCAGTTTCTGCTTAATCAAAATTAAGATTCTCAAAAATTTTATTTTTCATTTTGATTATTTGATTGTTCATTTTTTATGCTTGATTAAATTTCACAAATTAATCAAAAATTTGTGCATCATGAAGTATTCATATGTTTTAAGAGTGACTTTAATCTAAATGATGCACATGTTTTATGATTTGAAGAACAGTGTTTGCATTCACAGCAAATTTCAACATCATCAGATTTGAGCATTGCTGATGCAAGTTCAACTCAATTAAGCAAGTTACATAAATCATAACAAGAATTTAAACTTTATCATTAACATTATTAAATCATCTCACAACAGCAGATCATTCATTATTATTCATTTTAGCATGAAGTGATAACATTTTAAATTTCAGACTCTTCAGAACAATCTTAATGTGAAACTGTATTATTAAATATAAAATAAACAAAAATAATTAACATTTTTTTTTCAGAACAATATTGTTCACAATTGCAAGTAATATGAAATATTTTAATATTTTATTCATCAGATATTTAATTATTCATCAGCAATTTCATGATATAAATAAAATTTGTAAATTGATAAACATCTAACTAATTAATCAAATAAAATTTTCTGCAGATTTGAACTGTCATAATAAAATATTCTGTACAAGATTTTTTTTTTTTACTGATATTGTTTTGTACATTTGATTTAATGCAAAACATGCTGATGCATGACATAAACAACAGTAGACTTGCATATTAAATTGTTCACTCACATTGTTTTTATTTTTTTGTAAGTTGTCTACATCATCTGATCAACACATTTTATATAAATATTTTATCAAAAAATCATGAATCATTCAGTATTGAAAAAGTTGCTGAGATGTCATTGCACATTCAACTGTTTTAATTTTGTAAAATAAAATAATTTCATTTATCACAATGATGTTTGAGTCTGATTTTTCTACAATCATTAATTGTTTCATAAAGTATTGCAACATAATTTAATTAAAAATTTTCAAAATCACAATCAGTGCTGTCTCACTTGACATTATGCTGACAGTAAAAAAATGATGATACAAATTTAAATTAAAAATATAAAAATCAATGCTTCTGATTTCATTGAAGACATTGATTAACATGATATCAGATGTGTATGTTGATGCTGATTGTTCAAAATCAGCACAATGCAGAAGAATAAAAATATTTAGAAAATTTAATGCACAGTTTATCATTGATGTTGCTGTAATAAATCATTTGAATTGAATATTCA
Organism: Emydomyces testavorans; assembly: GCA_029449355.1. Lineage (NCBI taxonomy): Eukaryota > Fungi > Ascomycota > Eurotiomycetes > Onygenales > Nannizziopsiaceae > Emydomyces > Emydomyces testavorans. The sequence goes on from CP120627.1 coordinate 124,826, forward strand.
ATGTTTTAACACTTTAAAAAATGCACATTTTGCAGTTTTTGAAAATGTAACTTTCATTGAGAAATATTTGTTTAAAAAAAACATCACTTAATTATGCTGAATGAAAAGTTAACTTTTACTTCTCATTTGACTTGACTTCACTGCTTAAGTTTTCTTCATTGTTTTTTAAATTATTCATCTTCAGTTTTTTCATCTCATCATTGTCTTTCATCTCACTCTGATTTTTCATCTCATTTTGTTTTTCTGCTTCATTTGCTTGTGATTGAGACTCTTATTTTTGATGTTATTTTTAATCTAAATCAATTTCACAAGCCATCAGTTTTTTTATCAATGTGTGCTTATGTCATGTGATATAAAAAAACAAAACAATTGTTTGTGAAATCATTGAATTATTAGAATTAAGAAATTGTATTTTGCTTATCAATTGCTTTGTGTTGTTGATTATAAACAACTTTAACAAGAGATGTGACATATCATCTGGCCCAACATGATCATGAAAAAAAAAACATTAAAAATATTTTCAAAAAAATGAATAATTTGCTCAATTCAGATGATGATAACAGCTGATGAACAAAAAATAAATGTGAAAAAATAAAAATTTTTCATTTTTAATTCTAACTTGATGTAAACAACAATTAAACATTGCAATGTTTTTTTCAAACTGAATTTATCAGTAAAAACATTGTTTTGTAATGATGATGATTTTTGTTGAAGCATTTAAATTACTTCAATTGTTTGTCAAAATTTCAATTGAAAAATATTAATTTAATATGTGTTTAAAAAAAGTCTCAGCTCTCTACATGCATTTATATAATTAAAAAAAATACATTTGTGATATTTATGATTTGTTAGAGTTTGTTCAAAGTTAAAGTTATCTCATTAATCAATTCATCTGCTATGTTTTGAATTTTGAGATCATTGATAATTTTAAATGCAAGCACAATTTTCATGATTTCATTTTCTGTTCAGCAACAAAACTGTCTGTTTAACATAATATCTTCAGTCATCTTGCAATACTTGTCAAGTATTTTTTTTTGTATTTCCAAATTCAGAGATGAAAACTTGTTTTAAAATATATCATTGAATGTATTTTTCATACTGTTTTCAATCAGCTTGATATTGACAGAAACAAAATCATTGAGTGTATTGAAATTAAAAACATCATTTTCAATGATTGATTTAATATCTGATTGTATGAGTTTCTGAAAAATAATAATTTTATTTAATAATTTATCATTAAAGTTTTTGAATTGTTTCTGCTCAATTATGATTGAGCTCAAAATTTCTTCATGTTATAATCAGAAATCTGACTGAACAGCTTTATTATTACATTTTTTTGTTGTCAAGATACAACTGAATTTAATCTCTCAAACTGTGTATTTCACAGCATATGTTAATTAAAAAATGTTTTTAAAATTTTTAAAATTAAATTTTTCTGAAGTAATTTCTATAATTTTTTTGATGATTCAGAAATATACATGTAAAAAAACATTTTTTATTGAAGTGTTGATTAAAAATTTTATATTGTTGACTTGTTGCTGAATGTGAGAGTAATTATGCATTTTCAAAATAATATTGATCATCATTTTCTTTGCTTTCTTGAAATTGAAAACATTAAGTCTAAAAATATTCACATGTGCATTTTAAAATGAGTCAAGAAGAGATTTCATACTGATGCTGTTCAATCAATCACAAAAAATTTTAGTATTTTCAAAATTAAAATAATCACATAATTTTTTCAAATTTTTATTCAGATTTTTATCTTTCAGATACACATCAGAGTATTTATTCTGAGAAAATATTTTGTAACAAATATAACAACTTTTGAATTCAGTTAATTAATAATGATTTTTCATGTGCTTGATTTTGATCAGCATGTTTTTTTGCTAATAATTCACAAAAATTATATTTTCAATTCATTAAATTCAACACATAAACTCAAGCAGATCAACACATTACAAAATTTTTGTCAATTAAAATAAAAAAAAAATTCAAACTAGCATTCAAATCTGAAAGTAAACTTGAAACTTTAAATAAATAAAAAAAAACAAAATGCTAGAAAGAAGAAGAAGCAAGATGTTTTTTTGAACAAATAAAAAAGCTGAATTGAAAAAATTGAAAAAATAAAAAAAAAATAAAAAGCATATAAGAAGAAATATTGAGTTAGAGTCAAAATCTGAATTTTTCTTAATTAAAAACTTAATTGTGTTGTTATTCTTGATAAAAACACATCAACAACATCTGATCTTGATTAAACAAAAATCATTTTGAAAGAAAAAATATTCATTTTTCAGTATTTCAGTGTCTTGAAATGCAAAAAAATGCAAAACTGATAATTTTCTTTATCTGAAGTTATCTTGAGTATTCAGTATATTTGTATTCTTCAAACATGTAAAAAATCAAGATAACAAATATCAATTTGAATTATTTCAAAGCTTCAAGTTTGTTTGACAATTCTTAACATAATAATTGAACATAACAATGATCTTGAAGCAATGTGATGTCAGTGTTGACTTGATTTTGTGTGCATGCATCAAGTTTTAAGTCACTAGCATATCTTGACACTGACTAGTTACAATGTAATTATGTAGTTAATTCAGTTGATGCTGCTATCAATCATTAATTATTAATGAATAAACTTAAATATGATAGAGTCAATTATAAAATACATTGATTTATTTTAGCTTTACTAATTACATTGTTTTTATATTCTTGATCTGCTGCAGTCAAGTGTCTGTGAGTATAACAATACTTTGTTTCATATTATTTAAATTTTGATATATGAAAGTTATCAATATTCTGACTCTAATATTGATAATTTCATTTTACTTTATTCTTGAGTTATTCACTGTAAAACAAAAATATTATATATGTTTCTGAATGAGTATTGAATGAAAAAACTACTGTTTAAAACTGTAGTCAATTTCAAATAACATTTGCATGATGCTTGATGAGTGATAGCATGTATCTTAAAATTCTTACTCAAGAAACATACTGAACTTGAAAATCTGCTTATATTATAATTTGATGATGCAATTATATGTGAAAATTTGTTAATTTTTGCTTGCAAAATTGATGAAAAACTTTTATATAAATATTTTATTTTATTTTATTTTATATTTATTTTTTTTTCAGCTTACTAATTTGTTCAATGTCAGATCTGCAGCTTCATGTTTCTCAAACTTTTATAAAATTAATTTGTAAATACTTTTACATATATTATGTTTTGTATTTTGATTTTTAATGTTTCTGTATTATTTCTTTGAAAGTGATGTGTATAGTATGAAAAATATACAGAGGTTAATGCTCTTGTTATATGCTTACTTGTTTTATAAATGAAATGATGTATACATTGAGTCATGCTGTTCATCTTTACTGTTTTTTATGTCAACAAACACTAATTCTTGATATGACATATTCAGATGTCTGCAATCACATCAAGTATTATGAAAATCAATGCATAAGCAAATTAATAACAATGATATTATATTACATCTGATTGATATTTTCATGAATTAAAACTTTTAAAGAAAAATAAAATTAATTATATGAAGTATGAGTTACTATTAAATATACTTCAGCAGATGTATTTCAATCATGATCTGACTCATTTGATGAAAGAAAGTAATACAAAAAAAATTTGTTGAATGTTTCACTTCAAAATATTAAGTTGAAATTTATGAAAAACTCACATGATATTGCTAATTTAAAAAAAATTATCAAAAATTTTGTTTTTTTTTTAAAAATTTTTTGAATTGACAATGATTTTGAAGTGATTTATTTGAAACTTGAGCTTACTGAAGAGATGTGAAATTAATGATATAATGATGTAAAAATTAATTAAAAATTAACTAAACTAGTTATCAAATTAAAATGAATGTTAAAAAATTAATTTATTTTCATGCATAATTCTGTAACTACATACTAATGTATTTAGTAAGCAAATGAAGTCACTGAAAGAAATTATTCATTAATACTTTATTAAGTACATTGTTGAAACTTGTTATCATTGTTAAAATTACTCAAAAAATGTTAAACATACACAGTTGAGCATGTGCTTATTGTGACAAAAAATTTAAGACAATTTTGAGATGAAAACAACATCATTCACATTGCAAAATTCAAAAAAAAATCATGAAAAAAATAAATATTTTTTTTCATGAATTCAACTCAAATACATAATTTGTTATGTGTGTATATTTAGTGAATGCAAATGACACAATGTGTATCATCATTAATGACAATGATGATTTGTATGTAAAACTGACTGACATTGTTAACATTATATCAGTTGAGTTTATTAATTTTAATATCATTAATTTTGTGAAAAATTTCTGCAAGACAATCTGCACACAAATCAACAATTTTTTATTATTAAATTTTGTTTTTAAATTTGTAAATTTTTATGTGACAGTATCATCTGCATCACACTCAGTTGTTTTGATAATGCATATTTTCATATATCAGCTGAAGATAAATCAATCTGCTGACATGATTATTCAAAAAAATGAGTATCATCTGTCATTTGCATTCAACTCTGTCACTGATGCATTTTATTCATTTAAAAATGAGTTTAAGTATGCAATCACACATTTTTTTGTTGACTGTGAGCTCATTAAAAATAACATCAATGTTTTTTTTCAAAATCTGATTTTGAAAAATATCATAAATTATTTCAATTTTCATAATGCAAATCAGCTTTACAATTTAATTAATCATATTTTATATAAAAGTGATAAAAATTGAAAGAAAAATATTTTGACAATTGATTTCAGTATTGAAAATGTGAAAGATAAGCAATTCACATTTTTTTATGTTGATGTGAAAATTGTTATTTGAAATTTTCTTAATCACAAATCATTTAAAAATTATTTTACATATGATTCAGTGCATCAATATGATGATGATGACTGCAAAATGTATATAAAAATGCATTTATTAGAGTGATGATGATTTGTTCAGAATAAATTTTCTGAAAAAATCACTGTCATTTTTTTGTTTATTGCAAGCAACAAGACATGTTTAATTATTTTTTAAAAAAATAAAACAATGTGACTGATGTATTTGACAATTGAAAATTTAAATCATTAAGCTTGTCATTCACAGAAAATGAATAATATTCAGTTGATTGAGTTTTTTTTCAATGTAAAGAAGATGAATGTTTTCACAAAAACTAGAATATATCATGTCACAATGAAGCAAATTTTTGAAAATATGTATTACAAACACAACTGCTAAATGCTCAATCTTGATCAATGTAACATAATTGCTATTTCAGTGTTAAACTTATGTGATCATTGATCAAGATTGAGCTAATATAATTTTTTATTTCTTGCAGTTGATTTTGTGATGCTTGATTTAAATCAATGTATCATGATTTTTATTTCAGATTTAGCTCATATGATCATTAATCAAGATTGAGCTAATGTGATTTCTATTTTTCAGATTTGACTTCTGTGATTATTAATCAAAATTGAGCATGCAGATTTTTTCATGACTAACTTGCTTTTTGTATAAATATAAAGCAATTGATTCATGTTAAAATTCTAATGCAGTGTGCTGACAATTATGTTTGTCATTGTTTTTTTATCATTGCTGTCATTTCAGCAAATTACAAAAAACAAATTATCATTACTGCAATCAAAAATGAAAGACACTGCAGCATCTGCATTGTTTCATCAAAAAAATGAAAGCATTTAATGAAATATTAATTGTTAAAAACTCATAAATTCATGCAGAATCAAATCAATGAGTAGAAAAAAACAATTGTTGATAATTAAATCAAGTATTTTGAGTTAAAAAAAAAGTAATTTGATTTGTGATGTCAGCAATTTTATATAACATCATAAATTAATTAATATTCATTTAATTATGATGTCAGATTTGCTTCATCAGTTACTGAAAAAAATGATTGAAAATTTTGTTACATGATTGAAAATTTTTTTGAAGAATATATATAAAATATAACATTATTTTCATTTAAACATAAAAATTTTTCTGTTTAAAAATAATGAGCTTAAGCAATTCAACAAGCACTTTGAAAGTGTTTCAGAGTATTCAAATTTGAAGTGTTTTGTCAAGTTCACTGAATTAAAGCAAAGCACTGAAAAACAACAAAAATTTATTACACAACAGTTAGTGACAGTTATTGCTTCACTTCTCACATTAAAAAAATCAGCAGCAGTGCTTTTCACATGTGTTTTTATTAATTTTTTGTTTTTTGCTCAATATTACTTTCACATTAGTGACACTCTTCATTATATGAAACAAACTTTGTATCAAATGAACAAGTTGAAATGAATTTTTAATGATTACAAAATCAACAAAAAAAATTTAACAGAAAATAATCATTTCAACTTTTCAAAATTTCATGTATTTTCACATTATGTGAATTTTATTTAAAAATATGATGTTTTATTCAGCTATAATACAAGTGCTTATGAAAATGCTTATAAGATTCACTGTAAGAATTCATATCATCAAAATAATAAATAAAAAAATACAAAAAACAGATAATTCATATCACTGATTGTTATGTCAATATAATGATCATGAACAATATTTTTTATCATGAAAACACAAACAGTGAAAATGCACTTGCTGTTGATGAACTGATGAATGCTAAAAGCAATTTTTTTGTCAGATCATTAACAAATACTGAATTGAAAAACTTAAGTTGAATATCTTATCATACAAATTCAAAAACTGACAAACTAACAATTTTAAATGTTGTACAGCAGATGAAAACTTTGCATAACAAGTTTTTAAAAATTCTTGCTGTATTCATATAACAAATGCAGCTGCAATTGAACAATCAAAATCAATTAATTGCTGATCAAAAACAATTTGAAATCAGTAATTAATGTAAATTTAATTGCTTCTGAATTAACAATTATAATGTGAAAGTTCATATTAATATTACAACACATAAAGCAAGTGAAAAAAGTTCATATTTAGAAAAACTTGATAATCAAATTATGTGTTGTTTCTCAAATTGACAAAATACTGACAAGTAACATCATAATCATGTATGAATGCAGAAAAATGAGAACAAAACTTGTGATATATTAAATGAAAAACTTGTTGATTAACTTCTGATATTTATCACAATTTCAGATAAGTATTATTAAATTCATCAAATAAATTTCAGTGAACTAGTGACTGAAAAATCAGCAATATATTGTAAAATTTTTATTAATGTTTTTCAGTTCAGAAGATAAATTATTCATGAGATTTATAAAATGTATAAAGTAAAAGTTATTCTGATTTTGCTAAACAATTTTCAAAATCACAATTTAGAAAAGTGACAATTTTATCAGTCAGAAAGTATAATATAAAAAGTACATATTGTGTCTGCTGCACATTCAGATACACATATTAAATTAAAAAAATAATTATTTTACATCAACAATTACATTAACTGAAATTAATTCAATACATTATATGCATCAAGTTTTGAGACAAATGAAAAACAACTTGCAAACAAGTTCTCAACTTTTTCAAAGCAAAATTGATTTTTTTTTGTTTACTTGCTTATGCATTTGTTTACACACTTGCTGATTTTTTTGCTTTTCATTCATTTTTTTACTAGCTCATTCATGTTCTTGCCACTTCTTTGCTGATTTATACATACAGTTGAGCTGCATTGACAAAAAATAAAAAATTAATCTGCCTGCACTGAAATTCAAACTCACAATTTAGTTGATTTTAATGAACTTAATGTATCAAAATCATTAATTGATTTGTGATGATCTGAATGATGATATTACAAAAAAATAAAATTTAAACAATTGCTATATCAGTTTATGAAATTCAGATTATGTAAAAAGTATTTTATGATTATAAATTCTTCAATATATATGAAATTTTCATCATATATAACTTATAACTTGAAAAAAAAAAGCAGATTATTAATCACTACATCACAAAATTTATTTTGTTAATATTACATGATAATTAATGTTTAAAAATACATAACTCAAGTAAGACAAACTATCTTTGAGCAAATGCACACAAAGTTTCATAACTTTTTTAAATTAAAGAAGTTTCATGCTAGCTCATGAGAAGCACAATGCAATTATGTGAAATATTTAATAATCTGAGAAAGCATTCAGCAAGCTCAGAACTTCTATAGCATTGATAATAAAGTTTAAAATAACAAAAAAATATTTACAACTTGTTTGTATACATGTCTGAGTTTTACAATAAATTTAAAGCAAGCAGTTGACTAGCTCAAAAATGAAATTGCAATGTATTTATTTAATTGCAGCATGTTTTTGTACATTGAATATTCATAATAAAAAGCAAAAATTTATGAAATATGTACATAATAACAGCAAGCTTTTAGCTTGAGTATTCTTGATTTAAATCAAGAATACTGCAGTCACATTGACAGATTCACATCAGTTCTTGTGTTTTTAATAATCATGTGTTTAGTTTCAAGTTTTATTACATGTTAAAAACAAAATAGCATCTTAACATCATTTAATCTCTAAATCATCATACAAGAGATTGATTTTATATAATACATTAATATTTTTTTACTAGTAATACTGCAGATTACTTTTTGTATTGCTGTACATCTGACAATGAATTAGTAATTATTTTTTAATTAATATAATTTTGTTGTGTTGATTTCAGTTCATTTGACAATTTTTTCAGACACATTGATTTTCATTCAGAAAATTCACATTTCAGATTATTGTTTATTAAATATTTATTTCAGTAAAAATGTTATTATATGTTTTTTTCATTCTGTGTAAACTGATGATTCAGTTTTTACTAATCATTTATCAGCAGTATACACAAATGTTTTTAAAGTTCAGTATGAATGTTGACTTGTTGATTAATTCAGACAATTAACAGAATGATTCACTTGTTGTAAAAAATCAAATTATTTTGTTAATAATGTCTGATGATTATAAACAATAACTCATGATGTATCAGATGAATCATAAAATCTCAGAAAAATTTATTAATTTCAGTAAAATATTTATTACATGTGACATAATGCTTACTGTGAGATACTGAACAGTATCATGAATTAAGCAAAAATTGAGTATTGATAATGATGAATACATATCATTATATGAAGCAGTGAAAGATGAGCTGAGCAAAAAAAAATTAATTAAAAACAAATTCAGTATTCATTAAAATAAATGACAGCTGCAGTTTATTATTAACAAAATTCTGAACAATTCACAATATCAACAAATGTTTCATTTTATCTCAATGTCACAAAAACAATGAGTTTTGACTGCAATTGCTCAATGATGCAATAATAATTAAAAATATTGCTGTGAGTTTAGAAAACAACATTTCAAAAATGCTTATTCAGAAAACTGCAATCAATGCAACATAACACAAAATGTGAAAAAATCAGCAATATTAAACTGTAAATCTTCAAAATTCATAACAACATTAAAATCTGATGTGTCAATCTCTCATATGTTACAAAATATTGCTTTAAAAAAATGAGAAGTTTCAGTGAGCTACAACAATGACTGGAATGAAATAAGAAGTATGACACTACAATCAATGTTTGTTATTATTCAATATTTAAAGAAGCAAGAAATGATGATTTGCACTGTTGAGAATTTGATGTGTTTTCATTTTTTAAATATATTAAATAATAATGATGCAGTATTTTAAAATGTTGCTGTGATCATGCTATCAAAATATAAATGATTAAAATAATTAATGCAGCAGAAACTGCAAATTAATTTGAATAAACATAAATTATAATACTGAAATGAATCAGAAGCTCTGAAAATTTATGATAAATATTTTTTTTTAAATAATATTGAAAAATATACATCACAAATAATGAAAATAATTTTGATTTTTTTTTACTGACTCATCAGATATTGAATCACTTTTATGTTTTGAGATTGAAGATAAGTTGAATGATATGTTATAACTGAAAACTGATTTTATTTTGACAATTTAGTATTTGTGATTTTAAAAAATATATTTAATTTCAGTCTTTATGTTATTCTGATTAATTTAAGTATGTTAAACATTTGTCATAAAAATCTAATGTAAAAACAAATTGATTTTTCTGATAAATCATTACTAAATCAAAACACAACATTACAATAAACAATCTGAATGATTTTATTAATGCAAAATCAATCATCATAATTTACTGTGAATTTTACTAAAAAATTATGTAAAAATGCTAAAATGCATTTTTTCTGCTGAATTAATCAGTTTTAGTGACAACATGTAAGTACATCAAAACATTTTTAAAATTTTCTGAAAATTTCTACTTTCATTTTACTTACTGCATAATTTGAAATATATTCAGTAAGTTTTAATTTAAATGTTTTTGTTTATATCTGAAAGCAGAATAAAATTAATTACTTAGTATTCACATTGATAAATTATTCTTATTTATTGACAACATTGTTTTACTTACTTAATGTTTGAAGCATGATGTGCTTAATTATGATTGAGCACATTGTACTTGCAATTTAAGTCATTCATCATTTACAATCAGTTTCAAATGATATTAATTAATTTACTTAAATATACAGACTAATAATCTGACAATAACATGCTTTCTTCAAAATATTAAAATTCTGCAATATTAAAAACTGAGCAGAAATGACATTTTTCAGATTTTGTATTTTCAGATGAATTAAAATTTTCTTGCAGCACTGCAAGTAAAAAGTGTAAGCAAATAATATATGTTATTTAATTATAATTTTCTTGTCATCAGTTGATATTTTTCTGAAGCATATGTAATGTTTAATATATATACAAAATCATATCAAACAAAATTCACAATTTAATGCTAGTTCAAAATCAAGTGACTTACAGTTATTGCTAAAAATTACTCAGCATGAAGTGATAAATTTATCAGATAATTATGCAAATGACAATAAAAATGATAATTATTTTAATGATGACAAGTTAGCATTAAGTGAAGATGAGAGAAAACAATTTTTTTCAAATGATTACTTATTGTCAAGAGAGAAATATAACTTAATTGTCAGACAGCAGTTTTATTCACAACATGATTTCAATGAATTAAATTAAAATTTTAAATTTGATGTAAGTTGTGAAACTGAAATTAATTGATTGTTTTTTGTTTTTCAAGTCAAAATATGAATTTATGTTAATTAAATATTATTCAAGTTAGAATTCACAATCTGTGACAAATAAAGTCAAATCTACAAACTGTTTTTGACAATTTTCTCATATTGAAAATTCAAATTCAAATCAAAATGATAATGTTTCTGAACAACAATTAAATAACTTTTATGATTCATCTTCATCAAGCATACAATTAACAAATTTTTCAATACAAAATAAAAATAAAGTGCAGAATTCTGAAAATGAACTCACAGCAGTTCAAGTAACATTATGAAAAAATTATAATTAATGTGACAAAATGAATATTTTTTCATAAACAAATAAAAATGTATTCAAAATAACTCAAGTGATTTTTTATGCACAAATTATGACAGCAGTCAATATTGATGAAAAAAAATATTGCATTGTCATTATGACTGAAACACTTAAATGCAAAAATCATCAATAATTTTATGCAGTTGACATGAATAAAAAAGCTGAAACTGCATAATAAATGATTTTCAACAATAAATTTCAGTATTAACAATAAGAAAATAATTTCTTCATTTCTGATATCTTCAAGAGCAGCAGCAAAAAAAATGACAAATTTTGAGTTTTCATTATCAATAACAAGCTGTTTACACAAAATCATACTGATAATATATAACTTTATGATGACATTAAAATCTGACAGAGTCACTTGATGAATAAACTTCATGAAGTTGTTTAAAATCATTTCAATTTTCAACAAATGAAAAATCACAAATAATTAATTAATGATTTTCTGAAAAATGACAACTTCATTTGTGAGTTCTGAAAGAAAAAAATAAGCATTTTTTTAAATTATAATATAATTTACTTAATATCACAGTTTTGACTCATCAATGTGTGTGATATAAAAAATGATGAATGACAGTTTTTAGCTGAAATACTTATTAAAAAAATATTTAAATGTTTTTTTTATACAAAAAATTGAGAATTAGCATTCAATTTAGCAACAAAAAATCTGTTTGATTCTCTCTCAGAAACTTTTATTTTTTTTATCACAACTAGCATAAAACATTGCATACAAAAATAAAATGATGATATTCATGCAACTCATCAATTTAAATATATTGATGTGAAAAACAAGTTAATTATCTTCTGCAATTAGAATATTCATGTCACTGATTTTAATTTTTGTTTGTTGATGCTACTAGTGAATTTCAATCAGATACAACATATTTGATTCTTTCAGTCAGAAGCAAAACAATTTAAAATTCAAAATATTTTGTTTCAGAAAGTGAAGAAGCATTGTGATTATAAACAATATACACAAAAAACATCAATTGTACAAATCATCAAGAATAAATATACAAATTAACTTGATGATTTTGAAGAATTTAGTGAAAAGTCATCAGATGAAATTGAGACAAGTCATGATTTTGTCATAAAAGTCATTAATATTTTCAACAATGAAAAAAATGAACATCATGTTGCAAAATTTCTTGCAAAAATATATGTTTTTTAATATTTATATCAATATATTTGTTTTAACTTGAGTCAATCAGCAATCATCAAATACAGCTGAATTTTTTTAAACTGCACAAAAAACTCAAGATAATTGTTTTGTATGACACAAAATTAATATGTCACAAACAATACTGCTTGACAAATTCAGCATTATTTTTGATTTAAATCATCACTGATTTAAATTAAAAAATTTCAAAATGATTATTTTGTGTAATACAAAATTAATATGTCACAAACAATGCTGCTTGACAAATTCAGTGTTATTCTTAATCTAGATTAGTGATGATCTAGATTAAGAAATTTCAAATGCTGACATTTCTTTTCATTGTATAATTTTGAATTATTTAATTAATGCATGATGTTTTTCTGATGTCTGATTTATAAAATACATATAATACTGATATTTTTTTAATTATGTTGAATTCATATGTTTGTTTTTCAAAGTGTGATGCATTTAAAATGTTGTTATTGTATTTATTGATTTGACTGTAATTGATATTTGAGAATATATAAACAGTAATGTGTATTTTGTACATACACAAGACAGTGAATGCTACTCAAAAAACAGTGTGCTTTCATGAGAAAGTAATTGATTATAGTAGCAATACAAAAAAGCAGATAATTAAAACAAAGCAATAAAATAATAAATAAAACATTAATTTTTTCTTTCTGCAAATGTTAAATCAAACTTTGTAAATTGCTTCATGTTATGAAGTAAATTATAAGCATCACATATTTCACAGTATTGATGTAAAAAACTGATGATAATGTAAACTACAAAAATTGTGCAGATGCATGAAAAAAAGCATAATGTTTAACAATGAAGCACAGAATTAATAAAATAATTTTAAAAATTATGTGTGAAAATAAAAACTAGATGCAGAAATAAAAACTAAATGCAGAAATAAAAATTATGTGCAAAAATAAAAACAAAATGCTACATGAAAAAGTTTTGACTGCTAAATACTGCATCAACTTGCAAGAAACTTCAAAAATTGTAAGTAATAATCTGAGCTGTTGTTAAAATTCATAATTTTAATAAAAGCATTGTACTAATATTGTTGTTTGTTCAGTCATAAGCTTCATTAAAGCAGAATTAAAATGTTCAGAATGTGTCTCAAACATAAAATTCATGCTTATCAACTTTATAGCAAAATCAATCTGAAGCTAGCTCAGAACTTTTTTCATATTTGTTGATGATGTTTCATCATGAAATTAAATTTTGTTTCAATTTTCAAAATTCATCATCACATATCAGCAAACAATATGATGTGTATTCATCATTTCTAATTTGTTATTATTATGCAAAACATTTTTCAGCAAATTTGTAAATTTCATTGCTTGAATCAAAATCAATCAAAAATAATATTATAATCAAAATTATTGAGAACTCTTGCTTCAATCTTGCATTTAAAAATATTAATTTAAAAATTTAATCAAATTCTAGCAGATGATATTATATATTAATTTTTAAAAAATTTTATAATTTTGTTTTCTGAAATTTTTTCTGCTTTAATGACATTCACAATTCTTTCATTTGCATAAATAATGAAAGCATCTGAGTCAGCTAGAGTTTTTATATTGTGTGTGTTAAAATGTTCAATCTTCTCAAGCATTTTATTATATAGCATTTGTTCATTTTCTGCAGCATTCAAATGCTTGATATTTGACAGTGTGTCAAGAATTTCATTCTTCTTGAAAAGTTTCAATGAGTTCAAAGAATCAGATAATTCAAACAAATCATTGATTATGAAAACTTTATGTAATAAATCAGCAAAAGTCTTCACATTTACTGATTTAACTCATTTTTTTAATTTTTCTGAACTTCAGAATTATTATTTTTTTTATTTTCATTTTTTTTTTGCAAATATTTTCAGAATTCATGATTTTTTATGCTGCAATTGAAACAAGTTTTGTTGCAACAGCATTATTTTTTATACTTATATTTTTTTTAAATAAATTTTTTGCTCACATTATTATATTAATTTCTTTCAAATTCTTCTCTGTCAGATCAGAAAAAAAATCATCATTGTTAAGTTTTAATACATTGAAATTTATTACATCTGAATTCATCAGAGATGTATGATTGTTATCATGATGTATTTTCATTAATTTCAGAAATTGTTTAATGTTTTTCAGCATTTGCATAATTTTTTTTATTGTTATTGATTTTTTATGTTCACATTTTCACTCAGTCAGAATATCATTCTTCACATCAGCAAAAATAATTTAAATTTAAGTTATTTCAGATAATTGAAATTTCAATTCAATATACACTTGATTCAGTTTGATAAAATAAAACTGTACATCAGTTTTTTGTCAAATTTTAATATAGCATAATTAATATTTTTGTTCAGCATTAAACTTATTGTAATGTTGTGTGATTTATTTTTCAAACTGTTTTCAAGTTTTCAGTATATTATAATTTATTAAATTTTTTTCAGTCAGTTTTTTTTTGTCACTTAATATTTTAAAACATTTTTTGTAAATTAAAATGACATAAAAGCAATCTTCTGATATTTCATTGCAATTTTTTTTTATAAACATAAGTTTTTTTTTTTAATAAAATTGACATTGAGTCAGTTATTTAAAAATTACTTTATTTTTAATTATTTCATCATAATTTTTTGATTTATTAAATTTTAAGATTTTTTACAAAAAAATGCATTCAGTATTGACAATTGCTTGTTGTTGTTGTAGTAGCAGTTACATATTCTCAGCATATAAATTTTTAACTTTACAATTTTATAATGTTTATTGTAAAGCTACAAACTGTTGATTTTAATTTTGAATTTATTTATTAAAATTTTGAATTTATTTTTTCATCATCATTCATAAATTATCAAACTTCATTTTGACAAGTTAATATCTGATGTAACAAAATTTTACAATTTTTTGTTGAATTTATTTTTTAATTTATGTGACAAATTCTACAATTGTTGCATCATGATTTGCTCAATTCTGAAATTGTTTAATTAAAATTATCATACTAAATACAAATTGAAAAAATAAGTTTCATGATGATTTTAAAGTGTTTGTCATCAAAATATCATGCAGATTTGAAGTAAACATGATAATAACAAGTAACAGTTATAAACATGAATAATTTTTGCACAAATAATAAAAAAAATAATATAAAATATAAAATAAACAATAATGTTTGTTTCTGAGAAGAATTTTTTAAAATTTTAATAAAAAAAAAATATAAATAAATTTGAAAGTGATAATTTTTTTTTTATTCAATGAGAAGCTAGCATGAAAATTTCTTCACTGTCAGTTTTAACAAAATTCATCTGAATTTAATTAAATTTTCAATATCAGTGACTGAATTAAGTCACTTCAACAAGACACTTTATCAAAAAATTTGTGTCTCATCAGAGAACTTAACTTGACATGCTATCAGATGTGATATGAAATAAGATAATTGATTGTCTATCTAAGACTAGCAGTTACTGTCAACTATATATCACATCATATCAGATATAAACAGACCTAAACATTCTGAGTGACATTTCAATATATGCAACTAGAAAATAAAAGATACAATAAGAGTGTAGGCTAAACCTAAAAAACCACACAGGGAGTTGTGCCCACAAACATGGAAATTGAAGATGTGCCTTTCACCACTGAAGTTCAATCCTTTCTAGTTGATCAGTATCCTTGGACACATTTCACTTTCTCATTGAGTGGGAGAATATGGTTGGATTGGTTGCGCAGCCCCTGCCATGCTGTGATGGAGAAGCACAGCATACTTCGCACAAACTTCCTTGAGCACAATGGCAGTGTTATCCAGATTCTTTTGAACAGTCTCAATACCCCATTCATCCGCATCAACAATATTGAGGACCCAACAGCCTATGGCAATGCTTTGTGTAAGGCTGACCTCGCGACATCAGTTTTCCAAGTCACACAGCCCACACACTTTATTCTGGCATTCAATCCAGATTTGATGGAACATATTCTTCTCGTGAGGCTATTGCATGCCCAATATGATAGAATCTTGGCACCTATTTTGTTTCATGATCTTGCAGCTGCATATAATGGAACTTCATCACCAATGATGATGACAGCCTTTTCAAGCAATGTTAAATATCACTCGCAATACAGACACAGTGCTGCATTTCAATTCTGGAGAGAATACTTGAAAGGTTCTTCAATGACAAATATAGAAAAGTTTTCTTCCAAAGGGAACCAACAAGCACACACAGTCACAATAGTGGAGATCAAAGACATCCCTCTGCCTCCTGATGCCCGAAGGGATCACATTGGCTACATTGGTGAAAACTGCTTGTTCCATTGTAGTTGCTTAGATGACAGAACAGACAGATATAGTATTTGGCAAAATGGTAAATGGCCGAAGTTTGCCCCTTTCTGGAATTGACAACATTCTTGTGCCATGAGTCAACTATATACCATTCCGCGTCCGAGCTGAGCAAACTGAAACAGTTTTTGATCTTCTCAAGCATGTTCGAACACAGTATATGCGAACCATGAGTTATGACTATTTAGACCTCTGAGACATTGTGAGCAACGCAATGACGTGGCCAAAGTCGACACAGCTCAGTTGCATCGTACAGCAAGATCATGCTGTGGTTGTACCCTGTCTGACAAATTTCAATCCACCTGAAGAAGTCAACCAAATCAGGTCTGAAAGGGGCTCTGAAAGGCAACTATTAAAGAGTTTCCAGTTGTGGAGGAGTTCATTCTGCAACTCAATGACTCAATGCAATGGATGCAGCATAAGATCTAAGAAGCTCTCAAGGACCCTGATGCTTACATAGTTAAATAATGAATCCTGTGTGTATCCATATCCTCTCTTAGCCTGGATATTACCTTCATCAGTCACTATCCGACTCTGCTTCCCACAGCTTCACTGTAACCCCTTCAGTGTACTGCCCTCCCCTGGGTCTCCACATCAGAGTGTAATGGACTGGCGGCTGTATCAAGCCCCTGAGTCTCTTCAAGGCTGCTTGGTCTTCCTTGGACAGATTGTCTGGCATAGAGGGGTCCAGCGGCAGCTCGCAGACAGGATTGAAACCGTTGGACTTGTAGAGTCCATAACCCATACGAGAAGCTTCTAACCAGCACTCCAAGCCCATATTGTCTGCTTTCTCAAGGCCCCACTGTGTGAGTAAAGTGCCCACACCGGCACAGCGGTATTTCGGGATGGTGAAGGCAGAGTATAGATCTAACGTCCGATGCATCAATTGTCTGTGATGGATGGAGAATAGTAGTTGACTGACATACATAAATGAGGTCTCCGCGCAAACTTCATCCTTCCTGCACCAATCTGCGCAATGAGTCTCGAAACATATTCCCGCTCGACGGAATTCTCCAGAAACCAATCTGCCACGGGTCCGCTGTCCCTGTCCCTGTCCCCAGAGGCTTCAGTGAATGGATTCTTCTCGTAGACCAACCATCGAGCAGCGCCGACAATCTTATTGCCTGCATCCACATCGACCACTTTCACCCAGTGGCTCGCAGACCCGGCTTCTCGATGCTCTTTTAGTTGTCGTTGCGTGTTGTCTGCTAGGCTTGCGGCACGGTCATTGTCGAAAATCGGACAGACAGCATGCAAGATACCCTGGTACGGTGTCTCGAAGGCCTCCCACTGTGCGGCAACCATCTCTGGGAAGTCGGCATCCACAAGGTCGAGGAGGTGAAGATACATGGCGGGAATTTTGATCTCCTCTCCTCAGGTGTCTTTAACCAGCTTGACCATCTGCATATAACTCTGTTTCTTAATCACTAATGCTCAGGCAGTAATTTGACTACTCCATTGAAACTTCGTTTATGCTGCTGCTGTGTATCTTGACATGTTCGAGTTCTCCTGACATGCTAAAACAATCTACTATTCCACAGCTGACACAGAGTATGTAAATCTCTATCTCGAAGTGATAGTACATATTACTAAAAAATAGAGACAGGCAGTGACGGTTGTGCTCAACATCTCAGTTATGTCCTGGAAACTCCTTTTCAGAATCAGACAACGATTGGTGAACTTTGTCCCCAGCTCAACAGGGATGCTGCTTGCTAGGAATTCCACCATCAGTGTGGCATTAATGGGTCATGAACTACGATCAGAATAGGCTGTTCTGACAATCTTGTGATAGGAATAGTGGAAACATCCTCTGTGATGAAGATGGAGAAGTGAAGGACTTGGTTCCAGGGACAATATTATTGCAGCGCAAATGTAAGCTAGATAGTCATTCCTCTTTTTATTTATATTTGAGTGCTAACCAACTAACTACATGTTACAGCATTGGAACAGGATTGGGTGATCCAACTAACTTCATAGTTAGCTCCTAATTGACAGCCCAAGCCAGGGATCTCTGGAATTGTTTAAGGGCAGCGTAGCAGCGGAGAACAGGGAGGATCCCATCTTGACAAAATATTTACTTGATGAACGAGAGAGTCAGTCAGGAACAAAACCAAGGCAGCTTCTTTTTGGGGCTCGAATCATGAATCCAAACCCTCAAATCCTCGTCTTCCTCGTCAGCGACTTAATTACCCAATAAATTATCCGATGACGGCGATATCCAGCCCATCTGAGCGCCTCGTCGTTCTCTCATGAGGCGCCCGTACAGCTGCAGAAATCATGAACTGCGTGGTGCTCTTCCCTTCTAGTATTTTCGCGGCTGTACCTGAAGGAGATGGATCAGCTCTGATCATCAGTGTGATGACCACGACACGACAGAACAGACTGTGAGAGCATGGCAACTCATCAGATACGAGTCTGTCTATACATACATGATTCTGTAGCTGAATAGTTTCTCATCAAAGGGGTCAGATATGTACTCTTTTTTTTCCCCTTTTGCAGGAGAACTCTTTGTCTGAATGATGTTCCTGGGGCGGAGGACTTCCATGGTTCTGCTGAAGGCTATCTTATATTAAGAAACTAATTTATAGGATTGCTGCTCAAAGCTTTGTCCTGTCTGGGATGTGTGGAGGGAGACTGGCTAGGACTGTCGCACCATGGGATAGCTAGAAGCATGGCAGAAGACACGGTAAAAGGAGGGAGAATGCAAACAGAATTGAAGAAAAAGAAAAGAAAGGAAAAGAAAATCAATTCTCGGGGATGATTAACAGTCATCGTGGCATAACTGTTGAAATTTGAAGAAGAGAAGAAGAACACACAAAAGCAGAAAAGAGAAAAGAATCCAAATCACTTCCTCCATCATTCTCATCTTCATCTCCAGCAGCTTCGAGCCTAGTACTGTAACTCTTCGCTAATCAAGGCACTCCCTCGTCTTCCTCTTCCTGTTCACCTTCATTCTCTTCTTCCTCTTCTTCGTCTGTAGATTGACTCCCTCGTGACAACCTGCCACTCTTTCTCTAGTTTCTAATGTCGTGAGTTGCTCTAACTAGCTATCTTCTGCCTTTTACGATGATGAAGATGCTGCATTAATACTAACTACATAGTTAGTTGATGTATGTACTGTACCTTTCCTTCTCCTCCCTTGCTGCCTGCTTGGAGACCGCCACTCCTCCCAGCCCGACACTGACTTGCCCTGACTCACCTCGAGCTGAACGAAGGCTGGATGAGCTCTTTGGATACATCGAGTCTGGTCATCTTTTTACTTCTCTTGAAATGATGCTTTTAATTCAATTGTCTGGCTACATGTTCTAATAACAACTACAGCTGGTACTAGATCCCTCTCGCCTCATGTGTGCGGAGCAAGCTTGTTGATATGAATTGGGACCACCCAATCCACAGGTGTGTTGCTCCTGAATATAACGGAGATCTCAGATACATAAGAGGAAATAATTTCTCTAATTTTCTGCTTTGGATTCACCAGTTTCACGGATCCCAACGTCGAGCCCCAGACCCCCACCAGAACACCGACTTTTGACGATACTGCCTTCCAGACTCCTAAATTCGAGTCGAGCTTCTACGATCCACGAATAACATGGAATACCGCAGATCCATATGCGTCCAGCCCGGAGTTGACCAAGACAGGTCACCGATTCGAACAGACATCCAACCAGCGGGTTCCAAATCCTGGTGACGGCATCGTCTCAAGGAACAAACCAGTGGAGGACGCTGGGAGGGGCGTTAGGCAGGATAATGGCTCAACAAATTGTGGGAGTGCCAACGCGGAGTCCGTGGATTCCGCCAAACGGTCTGCTGCATCCATGCAGACACCACCGCCCACAAGCACACTTCGAAGGAAAACTCAAGACCGGAACACGGTGGTCGTGGCCCCTTCGAACCTGAGTACACCGGTGCAACCGAGCTACTCAGGTCAACCGCTGGAGACTCCCAGTCGTGTCATTGGCTTTTCTTCCAACTTATTCGGTCTTCAGGGCTCTCCGGACCTCTTCAATCTATCTAGCAACCCCACTGCTACCTCTCCCTTTTTCTCCCGCCACCAGATGCCATGGAATCAGGAATGCGAGGGTACAGAGAGTGGCATGGATTTGTCGGGTGCATATAGCGATCCGTTTGGTCCATCGAACCCTACCACCTTGGGCAGTTTTGAACCTAGTCGAATGGTAAACACACATCTAGACACGCCACAAATGTCAGTAATGCACGATTCGATCAGATTTAATGCCCATACCATTGCCCTGGAGTCTCGTGGGCTGGAGCCAGACCATGCCACTTTGCACAGTTCAATTGCAACATCTCCTCGAGCTCCTCCTCCTCACAGTGAAGACCCATCCATGTTTCTAAGTTCTCCAGCTCGACGGTTTGGCTTTTCAGAACCGACATTTTCACCGCCAGCTCGTCCCCGAGTAGAAACGCGCCGTCCATACCACTACCAAACAGAGGAGTTGGAGCGTGAAAGACGGGATAAAGAAATACAAAACTTACATCGGTCTAAAAGTTCTGGTCGACGTCAAAAGGTTGCTCGAGTGGAGAGTGTGTCATATGTTCAAACAGAGTCAGGAAAGCCGACTGTGAAGAGAAGTGCCACTCATTCTGGAGCTCCTCCTCTCTCCATCAGTCGACACCAAAGACAAAGCTCATTTTCCAACGCCGGACAAGTAATCGGTGGCGGCGGTGTGAAGAAGACCTCATCCAAAGGCCGTACTTCACCTCTGAAAACTCAACTATCGCCCCTCCCGCACTCATCTTCGGTCCCATTGCCTGCACCGATGGAATCGTTGGTTCTAAAAATTTCAAAGGATGGTTTGGCTACCACTGAAATGAAGCTAATATCAGAGTCACCAACTCGATTACAACCTGGGATCCACGGAGTGGTTTCGGGAGAATCCTCCACTGAGATTGAGTCGGACGACGAGCCAGATTCTTCAATTACGCACAGTCAGAATCCATCCTTTGCGTTTCCAGATACTGTCCCTCGGAGGCCTGATTTTGTTCGTGCTCAGTCGTCTTCTCGCCCGCACTCGAAAAGTTCGTCGTACTCATCGACGGCTGCGTCCACGCATTCAGGTCGACACTCTCCGCGGGCGAGATCAACCCATTCCAGGCAATCGCAGCAGGAGAACTGGAATCAACAGCGACATTCAATGAAATCATCATCGTCTCATTCACGAGGTCAATCAATCACGGATTCAGATATTACGTACGAAGAAGATGGTGCTGGGGACGCCCAGCACGCTCTCATGCAGGTACTCAAAGGTCGGAAGCGACATTCTCGACAATCAAGGCCTGACAAGAAATCAGCCTCGCAACCTTTCCGACCTTCGACACTGCCAACATTGCCATCATCCCCTCCTCCATATTGTGATCGCTCGTTGTCACGTCCAGCCAGTAGCAATTCGCCGACGACAATAACAGATCCAGACGCTCCAACTCCCGTCACTGATCGTCAGAACAATCCGAGTACTGGCACAAGATGTGTATGCAATTCGATGAACAATGGCGGGCATTTGATGATTCAATGGTGATTTCTTCATCCCCTCGTGCACTTTTCTGTTGCTAATGTTTGATTCTTCCAGCGACTCGTGCGCACATTGGCTTCACACGAAATGCGTCGGACTAGATAGGCAACGGCTGCCACCAGTTTACGTGTGCATCTATTGCACTCAAACGCCTAAACGTGGCGCCCGCCTCCGTGAGCCGTCTACGGCCGTCGGAAACTCTTCGCCCTTGGCCCGTAAATCCTATGGAGGGCGGTAGTGATAGGGGCTTAGCCCATCCTGCCTATCCGTTGATCGGTAAATAGTACCTCAGGCCATGCTTTGCGATTTGATCTTTTATCCCTCCTTGGGTTAATTAGAATCTTCGTTTGCTGGATACACCACATACACCACGAATCAATTTCGCTGTCGTCCACCTCACTAGTTCTGTCGTTTTCCCGAATACTCCACGTTTTATACCCCCTGATACCTATATCCCCTACGTGGCGAGTCATATCACGCCCATTGACACTGTTTATGCCATCAGCTCCGTTATGTCGCTTTCCCCTTCGTAAATACCCCACAAAATGTTTTCCATTTTTCTCATTTGTAAGATGTCCTCGCTCGACGCGATTTCATTATATACTTTACTTCTTGGGAAGAGGTGCGGTTGATGGACGAGAAGTGTCCTATCCTCTCGTCATTTCCTTCACGTTTACCTATTTCTTATCTGTCCTTTTGGACGTGACGAGCCCTAATATTAGTGTCCCGCCAACGCTTCTATTGAAAATTGGAATAAGATGATACTATATCAGAATTATAAAGAATTATAGAATTTTTTGGAAGCTGCCTTTATAGATCTGATATATTAAAATATATATGCACATACATTAGTATATATACGCCTTCAACCCGAAAATGGCCACAAAACAAAAGCATATACTGAAAGCCAAAAACGTGACATTAATCGTTAGTTATATCATTATTATATATGCATGCCTCCTCTTCATTCTCTTTGTATTAGTTAGTATGTAAATTGCCACATCACTCAAGACGGCCTTTCTTTGCCTTCCTCCCGAAAGTTCTCCTGAACAAACCTACTCAACGCCACAACCTTCTTGCTCAACTCCGTCATACTCCCCTCCGCCATGATCTCAATCAGCGGCACCTCCGCACCCAGCTCCTTCGCCAGCCACGTGCGGAACTCCATGGCAATCAGCGAATCCACGCCGTTCGCGCGGATCGACTTGCTGCAATCAATCTGGTCCGCGGCCACGTTCAGCAGCACGGAGAGCTTTCGGAAGATTCCGTCGGTGACGACGGTCGTGGCTTCGTGGCGGGTTCTGGCCGTGGCGAGCAGCGCTTGCACGTGGTATGTTTTCGCGCTGGCGCTGGCGGTTGGGTCGTCGTTGGCGGGTGTTGTGTTGCGGAGCACGGTGAACATGGGGTAGTTGAAGCATTCGGGCGGAGGCATGCCGCGCTCCTGGAAGGATTGCGCGGTGTTGAGGCCGAAGATGACTTGGCAGGTGGATTCGGTGAGGGGGTAGCGCGCGTCGATGAGATACTCCACTATGGCGTGGACTTCGTCTTCGCGCATCGAGCCGATGGTCTTGGCGACGTGACGCGTGTAATCTTTGTTTTCGGCCACGAAGCCAACGGACAGCACGCTTCCGAGGTCGAGACTGGCTGCGCGGATGCCCTTGGAGACGAGCGATCGAGCGAGAGCGTCCTCGTATGTGTTTGCGGCGGAATAGTTCGCCTGGCTTCGGGCTCCCATGATTCCGCCGACGGACGAAAGCATGAGGAAGAACTGGAGATCTGTAGGCAAGACTTCGGAAAGATTCCGTGACCCTTGCACCTTTGGCTTTGTTACAGCAGTCCAGTCGGAATATGACATGTTTTCAAAGACACCGTCCTACCAAACTGTCAGTCTTCAAAATCCCCTTTTTAAAAAGGCACCTGGGAATTTGGAACTTACCCTCAAAATCATCGAGCACTGGATGCATCCCTTGATTGGAGGCAGAGTCTGTTGACACTCTTCGACCACAGATCGCAACCGCTCAATGTCAGATACGTCGCATTTGAAAATCTTAGCAGCACATCCTTTGCTCTCGATAGTCGAAAGCATCTCCTCAACCGGCTTCGTCACGTTTCCAGAGCGAGAGAGAAAAACCAAATGCTTAGCTCCGCGACCGACCATCCATTGCGCCAAACTCCGCCCAATTCCTCCAAGTCCACCGGCCAGGACATACGACGCGTTAGGGTCAAATGTGTACGGAGACGGAATCTCCGGGACCACTGGCACGTTATCCTCAGCATTTGGCGCGAAGACAATCTTACCCATCTGTTTTCCAGACTGTAGCATGCGCAAGCCCTCTTCAATCTCAGCATAGCTCAGAACCGTGTTCGGACGAGCCCCAGTGATTTTCCTCTCTCCCCACAGGCGCATAATGTCGCTGAGAAGCTGTTGGACAATGTTGGGTTTATGTTCCGCCAGCGCGAGCAAATCTACCCCAGCAAACGTGATATTACGCAAAAAAGGAGACATATCGATCTTGCCGCCGGCGACCGAGTCTTTCTTACCAATCTCAATGAACCGACCGAAAGGTGCAACACACTCCCAAGATCGACGAAGGGCTTCGCGAGAAAGCGAGTTTAGAACCAAGTCCACGCCGTTGTTCCCAGTCATTCTCATAATGCCTTTTACGAAACTGAAGTTGCGGCTGGAAAATATATGATCTTCAGGAATGCCATATTCTTTCATGATGAACTCCTTTTTCTCAACAGTTGAAACCGTGGCAAAGATTTCCGCCCCCATGGCCTTCGCATACTGGATAGCAGCTTGTCCAACACCACCAGCAGCGGAGTGAATAAGGATCTTCTCTCCCTCAGCCAGTCTACCGACATTCGCTAAACAGTAAATAACAGTGGCGTAGATAACTGGTAGTCCGGCAGCAACTTCGAAACTCATATCGTTTGGTATTCTCGCGACAAGAGCTTGGTCCACTCGGCCATAGGTCTGAAAGGTTCCTTTCTTCGGCGTATCCACAAGATATACCACACGATCACCAGTTTGAAGCCAGTGAACTCTCGAGCCAACTCTCGTTACGATTCCAGCTGCTTCTCTTCCAATAACATCCCAGGGCAATTCGCCCATGACAGTGAGGAGGTCCACAAAATTAAGACCCACGGCACGAATGTCGACCTCGACCTCATTCTCTCCTAGCGGCTGGAAGAAGGACGTATCGGTCACCCATTGCAATCCATTAAGCAGGCCTGGTGTGGCGTTCTCAAGCTTAATGGCGCGTCCCACCTCCTTCCAAGATGTCATCTCAGGGGCAGGCGTAGAGAATTGTGTGGCCAAGAAATTCGTCGCGTCGGGATGATCGGTGACCCGATTTGTATAAATCATGCTATTTCGACAAAGATACTCCGCGTTCCCATGCTCAACCTGTCCGCTGAGAAATTGATAGCGGAAGACCTTTGCGATGGAATGAGCTAGTCTTTTCGCGGATGAAGAGCCAAAGTCCGCAGTCGCCAGTGTTGTGAAATTCAAGCTCTCTACATCGCGTTCCCATCGAATGGAACGAATCATACCATTAATCATGTTGAAGGCTGGTTCCGCTCTGGAATCTCCAGTGACCCAGAGAAGCTTTCTGCAAGTGGAAAGCAGACGCTGGACAGTCTTGAACTCGCCTTCAGAGATAGTTAATAGAAGAGGGTTCTGAAGTTCCAACAGAGAGATGCAGATTGAATTGGTGACATCCCTCCCATCCAAGTCACACGGCTGCATTACAAAACAGTCAGCAGCCCGTAAAAGTTCCATAATCTCAGTTCGAAGATCCAAAATGAGATCAGTTTCTTTTTCAGAAACATGGCAAAGAATAAACACCTCCTTCTTCTTGGCGCCATCTTTAGGGGTATCTTCCACAGCAGTCGCAATCATGGTACTCAGTTGAGCAAACTCAGGATAATGAGAGCTAGGTATATTAATATCTAACCCAGAGAAGCCCGCTCGACGGAGGAAGTCGTCCCATTCAGGCACAGTGATGTACGGACACCACTTGCGAACTGGCTCAATAGAGAGCCACCAACCAGGAAGTTGGCCAAACACAAGTGACACCCAATGCATATCGGGCCTCACACCCTCCTGAACCAAGAGTTTGCCTCCAGGTTTCAGCAACAAGCGGCAGTGCTCGAGAGTCTTCTGCAAGTCTGGGGTGGCATGAAGCACGTTGTTAGCGACGATAAGATCGTATTTCGCAGCTGTGAAGCCCTGTGTCAGCGGATCGCTTCCGACATCCAGTTTCTGGAAGGTAAGCAGATCCTTCCATGCCTCAAGTCGTTCCTTTGCTTTCGAAAAGAAGCTGGGCGAGATATCTGTAAATGTATATTGCGCTATCCTACTCGTACCCCGTGCATTCTCCTCCTCACCACCCTCGGATCTCGGACAAAACGACTTCAACATCAACTTGGTGAAACTTCCAGTCCCGGAGCCGACCTCTAAAATTTCAAGACCGTTGAAGTTATCGCCCACCATAGACAGGTACTTCTGTACGGTTTGCAACGAGTCATTGAGAAGTATAACTTCTTCGTAATGGCGCGGCAAAAGATCATCTTGACCGAACATGAGATAAAGGGGATCAATCTCCTGCCGCACCACAGGTGCAATATTCGCTCCCAAGCGGAGCAAAATTTGCCCATCTGTGTTGTACTTCGTTTCCAGAGATTGATAAAGTTGCTCTTTCAACTTCTTGTCTGCGGAATATTTCTCCCACAACTGCAAGGGAACATGAAGCAACGTACCCGAGCGAAGTTCAGCGACCACGCGCTCCATCCAATCAAAGTATATTTTCAAGTGACCTTCAAGAGGTTGGGCAGGAGGCTTTTCTTTGAGATCTGCGAGTCCGTCGGTAATCAGGAGGGCAGTGGCAAGCTGCAAGGTGACTGCCGCGTCTTGCTGTCCCTCGTACGGCGTCTTCGCCGTAACTGGTACTAAATCGAGGAACTCTGGGCCTTCTAGCGTATCTATAGCAGGTTTCCAGTCCATGCCGTAACCAATCTGAGTACTGCTTTGCGAAGCATTCTCAGCAGTCAGGGGCGAAAAGCGGACTCCAGAAAGCAAAATGCGCGGCTCATTCTCAGCCAAATCCCAGCACTTTGCGCTAAAATCATAAGATTCATATGCCACTCTCGTAGCTTCTCCAATGCAGCGGAACTTACTTCCTTCCTGCGAGTCAATACCGGCAGAAACCCAAGCTTCCTTGATAAAGGTCGGTACCATCGGGCGCTTGAGAACATTTTGGCCGACATTGTCGCAGATGGCAATAAGACCAGCAACAAGTGCATTATCCAGCGTGGTAGGGTGAATAAGATGTGGGTGAATATAACCCTTGGGCATTACGGACTGCAGTTCTGGTACCTTAAACTCGGACATAATGGCTCCCTTTCGTTGACCACTGACAGCGACATTGGACATATTTCTGAATAATGGGCCATATTTGAGGCCGATCGTCGCGAAATTTTCGTAGAGCTTTCCAGAATCTACAAGACTCTGGCAAACCTGTCCAGCGTGGCTTAGTGCGTCGTGCCATAACTGTTTCGCTGCGTGAGCTTCACGACCATTTCCAATAAGGTCAGGAGCAGAAGCTTCATATTCTAGAGCGATATAGCCCGTGCAATGCTCGACCCAGTCGTTATACGACGGAATGTAGGATGATATTTGAAACCATTTCCACACTGTAGAAGTCCATTGATTGGATTCGTTGACTGGGAGGATGGACAGGCAAACTTCAACACCTTCATTCGTGTCTGGAATAACAAGCGCGGTTTTTATACTCACGTCCTTGAATCTCAATCCGGTTATCTCCACCGCACCACCCGCGGTTTGCTTGACTGCTTCGAGAGCCATAACCAAATAACCAGCTCCCGGGAAGACAAACCTATCAGTAACCTATGGCCAAATGTTAAGATTCATTCGATCACACGAGAGAGAAGTGCAGAGCATACCACATGGTCCCTAAGCCAAGGATTTTCAGACAGCCTAAAGAAATGTCTCCATCTACGATTCAGTCTGGTCCAATCTTGAACTGGGGCACCGAAGAGCTGGTGCCGTGGGAATTCCCGGTGACGAAGGTTCTTAGCCAGTCTGCTCTCGTAGTAACCTTGCTCATCGTGGTTGAAGGCATACGGGGGAAGGTTAACAAGTAATTGTGGACGTCGCTGTTGGCCACTGGCGCTGAGGTTCACTTCCTGGAGATCGACTGGGAATGTCTTGCAGGCCAGGCTTCCTACAGTGTTTAGAATGGTGCTAACAGTAGGCTCATTACGATTGAGAACAGACGAATAGGAAACAGGCGACGACTCAGGACAGCTGGTAGCAATTATTTCCTTGATAGCAGATTGCAATGCTCCATGAGGGCCGACTTCCAAGATTTCGTCGAGAAAAGCTTTATTTTCAGCGTCACCTTTATCTGATCGAAAGAGCATTGAGCGGAGGCCGGTGGTGAATTTAACAGGCGAGACCATGTTTTCAACCCAATAAGAAGCAGAGAGGGTGGAATCTTCAATCTTCTTTCCAGTGACAGTAGAGAACATCTGGACATCATGGCCGCAATGAGAAACTTTGCCAGACGGGAGTGTGCCCATCAGCCCCAGATACTCATCCGCAACGGCCTTCATGTGCGCTGAATGGTACGCATTCTGGACATTGAGTTTGCGAGCAAAGATACCATCAGCATCGAGAAGTACTTTCAAAGCATCAACCATGACATCATCGCCGGCGACGGTATTGTTCTTCGGAGCGTTATAACAGGCGATAATAAGCTCTCCATCACAACTGGTACGGACCTTTTCCAGATAAGGCTGGATTTTCTCCTGTTCGAGGCCAACAGCAATCATAGACCCTTTGTGGACGGCCTGCTTTGCAGAGACATATCCGCGATAATAAGCAGACTTCCATGCGGCTTCACGCGATATCTTGCCGGCGCAATAGGCGGCGGGAATTTCGCCTGACGAGTGCCCAATCACACGACTCGGAATAATATTCCAAGAAGCAAGGAGGTCCACAAGTGCAACCTGGATGGCCGCGCAAGCAGGGTGAGAGAAGGTGGGAGTATTAATACGTGATTCTTGTTTGTCTTTGAGGATTTCCTCTAAAACCTCGTCAGTACATAACTACCAAAAGAATAAATATATTCCTTTTTTTTTGCAGAAAATAACACTGACCCATGAGGGACCAAGGGCTTCCAAGGGAATTCATATACTCTGTCGCTTCTTCTAAACTCTTTTGAAAAACTGGATAGACCAGGAGCTGCTGACCCATGCGGTGGTACTGAGCTCCCTGGCCCGTGAAGACGAAAGCAAGTCTTGGAGGATTACGGGCGTTGGTGGGCTTGGACAATGCCTTCTCATCCGCCAGACTCCTATCAAGGGATGAGATTGAGTCTGCTAGTAGGTAATTCTTCCACCGTAGCCTCGATCTTCTTTCTGAGAGTGTGTAGGCAAGGTCACCCAGTAACTGCTCTGCGGATTGTAAAGCCGAATCATGCCTCGAAGCAAGATACGCCTTCAGCTCTGTAGCAGCTCTATTCATCCCTTCTTGATCAGAGGTCGACAAGATGAAAAGCCTAGGAGATGCGAGTCTCCCTCTCATTCCATTAGCTGCTGTTCCATTAATCAGTGTATCATCAACAGTCGCTCCGTTGGCGCCCACCCCATTAGTAGTAACGACATCAATAACTCCCTGAGATCCATTCACATTATCCTTGTTGGTCGACATTCCAGTCCCGTTGAGCAGCTTTTCACTTTTATCGAGGTACAATCCTTTCAAGACAGCAAGTCGTTTGCTAATCTCTTCTTTCGTCGGAACAGACTGGCGAGTGTTGTGAATTCCCACAAGGCCAGTCTCCTGCAGAAAATGATATGCATCATCCAAGACACAATGGGCATTGGTTCCACCAAATCCAAAACAATTCACCGAGGCTCGACGGAGGCCCGATTTAGGCCACGGCACACACTCGGTAGGGAAGGCAATGTTCCACTCGTCGAAAGGGATCTTCGGGTTGACTTTCTCGAAATTAACATTCGGGGGAATAATTCCAGACTCCAGGATCATAATGGACTTTATTATCCCAGCAATACCAGCACCACCTTCCAGATGCCCAATATTCGACTTCAGGGCTCCGATATATAGAGGTATTTCGCGCTCTTTCGAAGCAAATCCATCGACGATACCCCGGGCCTCTATAGGATCGCCTGCTGCTGTACCGGTACCGTGCGCCTCAACAAACATGGTGACATTAGGGTCCAGCAATGCTTTTCTGTACACTTCGCGAATGAGATTGGTCTGTGCAATGCTACTAGGGAGAGTAATTCCAGGAGTACGACCGTCTTGGTTCACGCCAGTAGCGCGAATGACTGCTCTAATTGTATCACCGGCCTTCAGTGCATTCGCCAAAGTTTTAATGACAATGCTTCCAACACCCTCTCCACGGCCATATCCTTCAGCTCTGTGATCAAAACTGAAGCATTTGCCTTCAGGACCCAGGAAGCCAGAGTGGCTCATTGCGATGATATCAGGAACATAAGAAATTATACTGCCACCAGTAACCACAGCCTGCATCCCATCGTTAACGGCAAAATATGGAAAGAAAACACAACGAGAATTAGGGCAAGGCTTATATGCTTACCATCTCAGAATCTCCTGATTTCAAACTCTGAGCTGCCAGGTGGACAGCCACGACACCGCTGGAACATGCAGTGTCAATCGTGATACTGGGCCCGCTAAAATCATAGAACCAGCTGATGCGATTTGAGATTATAGATTGTTGTGAGCCAGTGGGTTTGTGCTTTAAAGTTGTTTCAAGGTCCACGTCCATGAGAGCCATATGATCATGGTTGAAACCGCTCGCAAAAATCGAAGTCTTGGACCCAATAGCCTTTTCCATCGGAATACCGGCTAGAAAGTCATGGCCAGTCAGAGAATTAAAATGTACCAAACACTTGAAATCTGGTGCTAACCGTTTTCGAGAGCATGATAGACATTCTCCATCACAACTCGCTGCTGAGGATCCAGAGTCAAAACCTCCGTCTTATTAACATTGAAAAACGGCGCATCGAAACCCAAAGGGTCTTCCGACAGTAAATGGGCCCTCTTAACGTGGAACTATAGAGAATCGTCAGCATAAACAGTTCGCAACGATCAGATGCTATAGAAAGCCAACCGTTCCGCCATGTTCGGGATCGGGGTGATAAAACGCATTCGAATTAAACCGCTCGTTTGGAAAAGCTGTAGCCGCTTGACGAGCTCTTAGCAGGAGTTCCCAGAATCTCTCTGCACTGGTTGCCTCCTGGGCGAAGCGAACTGAGAAACCGACGACAGCCAAGGGCGTCATACCGACGTCGCGGTCGATAGTTGTCGGATCCATTGGGTGACGATAACGGCCTCAAAGCCCGAAATATCAGATCTTTTAAGAATTCCCATCGGCCTTGTGCCTGAAATAGTTATACCCTTTTCCGCCTGCGGCACCGTGTGAAAGGACGAGTCTCAGAATTGAGAAAGCGTGTGGGACGAGACTGTTGAAGCTTTACCAACAACTCTTTATATCCCCGGAGCATCACGCAACGCCTCAATGACACCGTATGTAGCGCACTTCTCGTTTTCGGCTGCAAAAGCCGTTTCTGGTACGCTTTACTCTCCCTGACAGCATTCTACCTCCTCCATACACGTATCCTTCTCTATTCCCTAGATTCATTAACGCAAGCCATGTGTTGCTAGTTGGGCACTGTAAGGGAAAAGACAAAAGCAAGGCATCGGAGTCCTTCGAGAGGCGTTATTGCCAAGCGACAGCGAGTCTCGGTCGTTAGTAGTTGAATTTACCTTCAGCTAAATAGGTCCACAGTGGGAAGCGTGGTAGATACGCGGTCAATTGCAACTCGCGGAATTAAGGGGCTTCCCGCTCTCAGGTTCCGTATAATTTGATCTGTGGCAAAGCCTCTTTTCGCTCTCTGTTCATTGCTTTTTCTTGCCTGCTTGGGAGGGGGGTTGGAAGTGTCCACCGTTCGCTATCAGCGGCACTTAAATTAAATGCCACTTGTCTTATTTCTCTTCCCCAGTATGGACATACTCCGTACATACGGAGCGTTTAGAGCTGCAGCCATACTGTAGGTTTGCACAGTAGATAACCCCGTCCGATTGGCCTGGGGTGGTCCCTGATCGGGAGAAAGTCACATCGAGTCAGGCATGCATTACTGCGTAGCTAAATGCACAGTCCAGTAAAAACACCGCGAAACACGGCATTTATGGTATGTACAGTTAAGTCGTGAGGGCGGAAGTGCTGTTGATGAGCGGGGCCAACAGCAAGGCATCATCACACAGGCTGGAATAGAGTTATGCCCAGCAGGATCCTTGCAGGTGTTGAAAAGCATCCTATGATTCAATAATGCCTCAGCAATATATCAAATTTCAGGAAAAAGCTGTGGCACAGTGGACAAAGCGTGGTTTCAAACCGGGATTGAGGTACTGGGGCAATTGTGACTTGTCATGGATCACGTCTCCAGAACATCAGAAGCGATCCGATCGACGGGATCCTGGGTAAAAGCAAAACATGGACTCGGTAAACGGCAGTCAGCCCGAGCTAAAACCCCCCTTCATGGAGACTTCCATGCCGGACTTCTGTGGGGGATGTATCACTAACAGTTCGAGTAGCATCAAGGAGGATCAACCTACCCGAGCCTTTGGGATCCACGGAAATCCCCCAGTAGCAGGAGAGAAACTCCAGAGCCTGGAAAGACAAAACGATGCTGCTACTTCCAACACATTGTTATTATTATTGCAACTATTTCTCTTGCTCTCTCTCTCTCTCTCTCTCTCTCTCTCTTCCCTCCACTTGTTCGGAAGAAGACGTGTGTTCACGTTCAACAAGCTTTCCAATGATAATCGGACGCTAGGAGGCTAGTCAGAGACCCGCTATCACTTCAATGTCGGTCAGGACTAATCACCCAGTAGTGCGCAATCGCAGTCCACAGGCTTCAAAAGTCTATGGAGACCAAGCATTAGGAGTGGTCCGTCATGTATATCACTACATAGTTAGTGCCAGTTGGTTGCAGCCATGATGGGGTTGCATTTGCTCACACCACTGCTAACTTTTGGAAATATTCCACATCACCAACACATGAAAATAGCTCTCTAAACAGAATTGCATGTTGGGGAGGGAGGGATTTCCCATAATTGTCGCTATATCTGGGAGATATATCAGTTAGCTATATAGTATCAATGTTGGCTGGCAGGGGAATTGACAGAGGCGATTTACCTCGACTGCCTCAAGAAATCTAAGCAACAGTAGCTGCGTAGTTAGTTATCTGTCACTTTGCAAGTAGTTTAGTAGTTATTTGATTGACTTCTAGTCTGCCTTTGAAACAGCCATCGCTTGACCGTGTGTGGTATGTATGTCGACGACGAGCCACGTTAGCCGCAAGACTGACTGACTGACTGACTGGATGGCGATGACAACGGCAAGGTGATAGAAAGGCTGTTCAAGGATTCGCATTCAACAGGCATATTCCATTAGCTAGTTCTTTCGTTCGTTATTCCATCCCTGGCCAATTGTGGTCTTCCTCATCCTTGACCGCTGGCCTGGCTAGCTGCATCTTCTCACCATCATCATGCCTGTCTATCGGAATGTCGCAGCAGGTCCGCCAAGTGCCAACCACTTCAGACTTTCACTTCCCGCAGAATTGGACAGCAAAACAAAAGTCTGCTCCTGTTCTTCCTGCATGCACGATGGAAGGGGAATCCTGAGTGAGGCGTCATGGGGTTTTTCACAAGGTGCGAAGAGCAGATTTAGTCGTGTTGCATGTGTGAAGTAGCCGAGGCGAACGACAGAGATGGATGGATATCGAGTAGTATGTATAACTACATCTGCTGCGGGATGATTGAAGGCTCATTGTGCAGTCCAATTCTCTCCAGAGCTACATACATTATGAATTGAATTGATATGAAACTAACTCTCAGCTTCACAACAGACATATCCCGCGATAAAGCAACAGCATGGCTTTCTCCCCTGGACGAGTCAACGACCAACGCTGATACTACCCGCAGACCGCTCCCGGGAGTCCAGCATCCCATAGCTATCAGTTATAACCACGTCCCGAGCATATAACGGAGACACCTGAACGATATTGATCCACTTGCGGTCCGTCCTTGCATCATCCTCGTATACCGACAGGCAAGATGTACCACTTCGCCATGACTCGAGAGGCGTGCTAATTTAAAGCTGAAGGGCCGGCATATTATTCCCATCCCGGTCGTTCCAGGGCAGCCAACACACCTATCATTGCGCACTCGGCGGCTCTGGTTGGAACGGATAGATGAGAACAGCTCCCGAACAGGCCTAATTTAGCTTGCAGTTGCGGTTGCTACCTCCAGCGTTCCTTGTTGCTCCATGCACCTTGATCCACGCCGCCGGCTTGCTGGCTTGCATTTTGACCGGTCTTGGAAATCAACTGGCGGGAAGAATGGCCCACTCTTCTCAAGGAGCAGTCAGCTGCACAATAGGGGTACTTATTCACTCAATATGCAGCTGGAATTGCAATGCATAGGTCGCCTCAGGCTCAGTTCTTGGTCGAAAAGAAACGGAATAGGACGTCATCATCCTGATGGAATGGAGAGTGCTGAAGGAGGATACAAGATGCTCGACCTGCTGAAACCACTGTTCCTCGGACTTCGCCGTGAATAAAACAACCAGATTACAGCATGCCACAACTAGAGGCCACATAGTTGGCAAAAAGGCGATTTAGCATTCATTATCTTATGCTGTCTGAACTTCATCAAACTGTTTTGAAATTAGGCAGAAGTCATAATGATTAGCAGTTTAGTAGTCAAGGCTCATCTCTTGACCTACGAGATGGATGCCAACAGAGCAATCTTCAAGGAGCAGATCGCATCTATAAGCATGTAGGGGGCCATAGATAGGCAGGTCACATACATTCAGGGCCTAAATCTATAGGCATCCCGGGGGTCAACCTCGCCAAATCGATTCCCGGTAGCCCCCATAACTACCTACTAAGTTAGTTAACCCCTAGTTATTGATGTCTGCCTCGCTTCACACTCCCTCTCCGCCTCCAGATTTATGCAATGATCGTGAGCAACACCGCAATTGAATCGACAGCTCGACTCCTTGCCGTCGTACAGTAATGGGGTCATCCTCTGCTGCTACGCCGATGTTGTGCCTTTCCCCCACCGCATTCCCTATCATTCCATCTCATCAGTTCTACAGCGACAACGATCTGGTCATTGGCCTGTCCCGCTACCCGACCACGCCAGGACACACCGTGGTCATCCTCAACCAGCATGCAGATCTGTTCTCGCTGCCTGTTGACAAATTTGTTAGCATCCTGGGAAAAGTATCCAAAGCCGCGTCGGCTCTGTGCCAGTTCTACTACGTTAAACGCTGCGCTTTGGTGACTGAAGGCGGCCGATCGTTGTTTATCTTGCCTCTCCATGGCCTGAGCGAAGACTGGAAGCCAGTTACGAGCGACGTGGTTGAATTCCACGAGACGTTTCCCGGATATATCTCGTCACGGAATGGCCCTATGTTGAGCCCTGAGAAACTGGGTGACATCTGCGCAAAAATCCAAGCTGTCTCCGGCCTGTCCAAACCGTTCAACTAC
Source organism: Emydomyces testavorans (assembly GCA_029449355.1). Classification (NCBI taxonomy): domain Eukaryota; kingdom Fungi; phylum Ascomycota; class Eurotiomycetes; order Onygenales; family Nannizziopsiaceae; genus Emydomyces; species Emydomyces testavorans. Next base: position 160,898 of record CP120627.1, read on the forward strand.
CGGTTTGATGGCGCAGCAGACGATGCCAATCTCTTTGCTCGGATTGTCCGTGGTGAACTCCAGCAATGGCGTGTGTGGGAGGACGAGCATCACGTCGCATTCCTAACTCCCTTTGCGAATACTCCTGGTTTCACCGTTCTGGTTCCCCGTGAACACCTCTCCAGTGACATCTTCTCCATCAAGGGAGAGTCCTTCTCCAGATTGATGACTGCGGCGCGTACTGTCGGCACAATTCTGAAACGAGCTTTCGAGATTGCTCAATGTGGCATGATATTTGAGGGCTTCGAAATCGACTACGCCCATGTCAAGCTCATCCCGATCCAGCAGACAGGTCTTGCAAATGGCGACCTGACAGATGACAGTTCAATTGTGGAAGTGGCCCCGTTTCATAAGACATACCAGGGCTATGTGAGCTCCCTCGGGGGGCCACTGTTTACAGACTTTGCATTTCTCACCAGCGCTGCCCGTGACATCCACAAGAGATTGCCGACTGATTTAGTTCACATTTCAAGGTCTTGTGCGTCTTCGGAACGTCGTCTTTCTTCCGTGCTTTCGGAACCATTGGACGAAAGCGTCTTCCTCTTGCAGGATTTCCTATTTCACACGTCAGTGATGTTTCTCCAAAAGAATCTTGGATACAAGTTCTGCTTTGTGCCAGCAACAAGCGACGCCATCAGCTCGCCAATGGATCTAGGATTTGGCTCTAAGCTTGTCCCTTTTTCTTTTCCTGGTCAGCAGATACGTCCTGCAGACTCGATTCAGTTCTCTTTAGAATATTATTTGCGAACCAAAGATGACTTACCCGGCGTGTACTACTTCAACACTTCTTTCCATGGCGAAGCTCCAGACGCTATGCATCTCGACCCGTTCTACCATATGGAATGCGGGCTTCGAGGCCCCTTGTCTCTAGGGATTTCGATTGCAGAGCGATACATCACCACTCTCATCTCCACTCTTCTATCACGCCACAAGAACCAAGTCGAAAAAATCACAGGGAAAGTTGACCATCTGGCAGCCTTGCTTGAGTACTACCACTCTCATGGAGACAAATTCCCCCAGATCACCGTTACCGATGCCTTGACCCTCTCGACCATGGACAACACCTGCTGGAAAAACGTAGCCCCCGAACACAACCGCAAACAACGAACATTGACCCGCGCGGGGGAACTGAAATTGATCGAGCACTTTGGCGGCGCCGTCTGGCTCACCGAACGGGACCATCTCATCGTGCCCTTCTACCACGCATTTGCGGACGGGTCGCATGCAAAGGCGCGTTGCGCGGATTTACTTTTCGGCACTGGAGAGGTCGTCCGCATGAGCGGGCGCCATGTCTCGCGCGAGGACGTGCGTGCCGCTCTAGAAGAACATGAACTGCCTGCAGAGAGCTACGCCTGGTACATGGAGATCAGAGACAGTGCTGCTATTCTCACTACGGGATGGAGCATGGACATGGAACATTTCCTGGCTTGGGTTTTCCGCACAAGATAGTCGCGCTGAGCCCTGATCGCCTTTCTCGTGCTGCTTGATACGGGATTTTCTTATTTCCTTTTTTCGAACAGGGGGGCTTAGTTTCGGCTTCATTTCCTCCAAGTTAAACCTACATATGTGGTACTCCGAGCGATCTCGCCAGGTGGGTACAAAATCACATCTTCAGTTAAGTATCGTCAACTAGGTAGTATCATCTCTCTCATCTCTACTCAATACTCCCAGTCAAACTCTCTGGCGTCCCCCTATCATCTTCACTTCCTCCGCCAACCTCTTCAATAACCAGGACCCGTACACCGTCCCGCGACACTCCAGAGTAACGTAAAGATTCTCCAGACACACTCCCGGCGCAGACCACCCGGTGGAGTAATTACAGAAGAACAGCACCAAGCTACGGGCTTAGGCGCCGGAATTGTTCTCGCTCGCCGGGCGGAACGACAATATGTATGTATGCATTGCCGCGTTTAGGCAGCGAGTTAAGGAAAGGAAAGGGGTTTCGAGGAGGGAAGAGCCGGTAACTTAACTACGTACATAGTTAGGGCTGTTTCTCTAGCCTGCTAGTTCCTGGGTGAGTTGGAGGATCTTGAGGACACGGGAGAGTAAGTGCAGAGCTAAGTTATTCAAGATTCTGAATATCTAGTGTGACAGCTATAGCTATTGTATTGCTTTTATTGCTCTATCAGATGGAGGACTAAGATGAGAGCTGAAACTAGATATGAAGTTATATAGTGTTATCCTAGGCCCTCGCATCCCATTGCGAAAGGACAGGCGCTTTATATGCCGGGACTTTCCCCAAGTCTAGAGACGTAGAATTCAAGGCTGATTTTTTGGAATCTAAACTCGCTGGCTTGAATCCGAATCGAAAGGTGCTGATGCAAACAAAATTCTCCTAAGCTCGCCAGTTTATCTCACGGTTCACAGAGAATTCTATATATCACTCGTCTTGAGATCCACATTTACTTCGCGTAAGGGGGATCTGATCCCCTGATCGCAGGGATTCGATAAGAAAGAAACTTCGGAAGCGCCTTCAAACTGGCAGCACCGCCAGATCCAATCTCTCCATCCATGAGCTCAAATACCTCTAGCAACTTCCCCAGAGTGACCGCCGTCTGAATCGCATCTACATTCGCATCCAGAACTACCTTGACCTCAGCCGGAACCCCGTCAAACACCTCCTGCCAGAACGCCGTTTCCGTCTCAACAAAGTCATCCGGCATGTAAAACTCGCCTTGCGAGAACTCTCCCGCAAGCGTATGAATCCGCCCAAATCCCACCCCAAACGGAAGCGGAGACGAGAATTCCCAGTCCACGAGGCCCGACACCTCGCCGTCTCTGACCAGAATGTTCACTTCATTCAAGTCGTAATGGGAGATGAAGAGCGGAAGTCTCTTCAACTGCTCCAGTTTGCCCAGTAGATCGCGCGCCACGTCCTTGTATGGAGTGGCGGTTTCTGGGGGCGACGAGAGGAGTAATTCCAGATGGGGACGGAGTTTATTTTCGACCACATCGCCGCCGCCATCTTTGACCCAGCCTTTGGATAGAATCCGCGCCAGCGATCGCACGATAGGGAGGCGTTTTCCTCCTGCGCGGAGCCACGGTTCGCCAGGCAGCCGGTTCATGCAATACGTCCAGATTCCCTCGCTCTTGAGCTCGTCGTCCTCGAGAAGCTCAATTGTAGGCACAACTGCACCCAGAGATTCGCGAGCTACCTTGAAAGGTTCGATGTCGAGAGGTTCAGGGCGAAACTGAATGACGAGCTCTTCCTTATTCTTCAGAGTGACAATCATGGTCCTGCTGAAAAACCCCTGGATGCCTGGGCCCGAGGCTTTCTTTGCGGGGATGCCGGAATGCAGCTCTGCTAGCAGTTTGGCTTTTTTAGCTTGCTTGGTGGGAGTGTTTAGGCATTTTGGCATATCAGCATCGCAGGTAATGGTAATGACCATTGCGATAACACTCGAAGAACGAGTTAACAGGTGTCTGAAGTGTAGAGACACGAAATTATTCGAAAAATGATGCCAGAGTGAATGGCTGATGAGGTCTCACAAGCTAGGCTGCCACTCATCTGTTCATCTCCCAACCAACACTGAAATAAACAAAACAACACCTCTCATGTTGCCTGTTGGACGCTGTTGATCTAGACAAGAAGCAATGTCGACCACCAAGCAAGCTGCTCACAAAGCACGCTCTGGCGCAACCAAGCCCAAGAGAAACATCTCTCGCAAATCAAGACCACGGCGGAGCAAAGGCAAGTGAATACGCATTCATCTCTAACCTGGCCAACAAATACATCCCAGAAACATTCTAATCCAGCCTTTCACAGCACCAAACAAGCCTAGATCAAACCCTCTCGAAGTCGTAAGTATCCCCCATCCATCCATCCATCCATCCATCCATCCATCCACTGCACCTATCCCACCCCCAAAGCTAACCTCCCCTCCCACAGACCCTCCTCTACACCCAAACCCCCCCTCCACCAGGCTACGTCTTCATCCCCGCAGGCAACCCCTACCTCACCCGGCACGCGCGCCTACAAACCCACCACGCCCACCAACCCGTCTACACCATGCAGCACCACTCCCGCACGCTCGGCATCTACGTCCCCGCCGGCATCCGCGCCCGCGTCCTCGCCCAGTCCGCCGAAACGCATGATGCGCGCCGACGCGCCGTGGCGCGAAAAGACGCGCGCGACACGCGCCACGCACAGGCGTTGCTGGAGCGCGAGTTCCCGCGGATGCCGGCGGAGGAGGCGCGTGCGATTGTGGGGCATGCGTTTGTGAAGGGGTCGGGGCGGGTGGGGCGGAGCGGGAGGGTGGGGAGGGAGGAGAGGAAGGTGGAGTTGGCGGTGGAAGCGCATATTCGGCATGTGCATACGGCGTATGAGGGGATGTTGGAGGCGGGGGTGGAGAGGGAGAAGGCGAGGGAGTTGGTGTGGGATACGGTGAAGGAAATGAAGAGGCTGTGGAGAGATGGCGTCTAAATCTTTTTTTTGAAGCTGGAGTTTGGTGTACGATTACGGTTGGACAAACTGGCGGAGTTGAAGGTACTTGATTTATGTTGTGTGCAGTGATACCCAGTGGCGGTTGTCATGAGACATGTCTATTCCTGCCTTGGATTTGAAAAGAGTATTCACGAACTAAATATCCAATCCCCTCCCGTCTTCAAAATCCGAGACGTGCGTTCCATGGAATCCAAACCCCACGGCCCCATTCATACCCGCCCTCGCAACCTCAGTCATGGTCTTCGCATCCAAAACAAGAAGATAGGACTTGCCTGTGGTCCCGTCCAGAACCACGGAGAGCAAAACGCCATCATCTTCATCAAACTCCTCTGGAGCGTTGCCACTGGTATTCCCAGTCGATCTCCGAGGAATGAAGATAGGTTCGCCGGCACTCTGAGAATGCCTGTTCCAATATGTAGGCTTCCGGGTTACAGTATCATACTTGATAAGGCCATCAAAAAAGGTGGAATTGCCTGTGTGCTTTACGCCGTAGATGTAACGATGGGGACGGGTAACGTAGCGAGGATTCACAGTCGGGAGTTCTAGTATCTCGTCTAGATTAGCTTGAAATTCAATCACGGTTTTCTTTGGCATTTGTTTTTGGTTTGAATCTGGTACTGGAACAGACGGGAGACGGAACCGAGTCAAACGCGTCGTGTAGGTTGAATTGGCAGCACTAGCTGCAGCGGACGGGGAGGCAGAAATAAGATTTTCGAAATAGAACTGTTTCAGACAGTCAAGGTTATTGTATATAACAAGGTCAACAATGATATCCTTGCCCTCAACTGAGGATGACGGTTCTTCAAAAGCGTTGGCAGTGTGGAAGCAAAAGAAGGCATCACTCTCGTAGACAGCCACCAGGCCCTGACCCCCTTCCTGTGGCGAACGGCGGTCGATTACGTACCACCGAGCAGGTCGGGATGAATCGTAAGCCAATCCGTCCGCTATATTTCCGTTCCAGAGTGTTTTCAACCCTCCAGCAGTATGGAATGAGTTCCAAACACAAAGAATGACATAATGCTCTGTCAGGCAAAAGGAATGAAGATACGCCGCATCTGCACGAATGGTTGCAAGAATTGATGTCCGACCAGTCGATGCGGACACGCGAAATACACGGTACGTCCCCTTGCGGCCAAGTTCCAGATTATAGTTAAATACGTCTCCGGTGACAGGATCTGACCTGGCATGGGCGGCAGACATAGGCCCCTTTAGGTCCGGATGAAGAATTGTCTGTGAAGCCAAGCCGACGGGTTCAAGTGTCTCTGGATCCAGACTTTGAAGCCTCGATGTATCGGTTTTGTTGACTAAATTTCGAATCTTACCCGAGGACTGGTTTTTCTCAATCTTTTCCAGACCGGGAAAGCCAGCCGACAGCGTAACCGACATGGAAACCTCGTCTGGCGCAGGGTCTCTCATGGCCGTAAACACCGACATAACCTTTTGAAACAAACTCCGGCACGGATCATATCGTCTGCCAAACGACATCATGCGTGGGTCGCCCGTTTTCTGGATCTGCGCAATGAGTCCATCGCAAGTGCTGCGCGAGTTGTAAATCACTCGCACGTTCGGATGGTCCTTGTTGGGAGGTAGAATCTGAAATCGATGCACCACGGCAAGCGCATCAAACCAATGTCTGGTCTTAAACGTGCCATTCTTCTCTGTTTTTATCTCCCCTTGGCCGATTCCAGTACGATAGAGGGTTCCAGCGGCCCACGGGGGAATCTCTCCAGTCACTACGAGCTCAACTGGGGTTCTCTCTTCATAGGAAGTACTGAACTGCTTCCATCAGCAAGCATAAGCCCGTCGAGAAATCTCAACTCACCCCTTGAAGATTCGGCCAGTCGTTATATGATTCGGGCGGCGCCTTCTCGCCACTAGTCACAAGCTGACCGGCTAAGAGGACCAGACTTCTAAGAGACGCCAGGGTTACTTTGCACAGGAGAACCCGTCCTGCCCTGCATATAATAAAGGGAGATAAGCCAAAACCACCAATAATCAAGGCGAACAAACACACGACCGTTGACTGAGAAAATTGCCGTCAATCTTTCACAAGATCGCGAAGAAAAAAGCTGATTTATATGAACAGCCTGGGAGATCGCCCCACGCCGTGCTCTCTCAGGATCCCACGGAGAAAGGCCAAATGAGCAAAAAAAAAAAGAGAGTTTAATTGCTGTCACAACAGCATCTAGCGGAGCTCGCAAAGGGAGCAACGGGACTGGTGGCCTAGGGGAAGCACGGCACGAAGCCAGTTTGATGTAGCGGCGGATCTGCCAGGGCCATCACCCCCAAAGCATTGTTTCACATCCAGGAGGTATACAACACGCATGTGAGCCAAGCAAGCTGGACGACCCCTGGCTGCTAGCGGACAGAGTGACAGACATGAGAATTCGAAGATCTTCGCACTTCACACACTGCTGTCGAGGTCGAGATGGCCAGTGGTGGAATAGATTTGATCCTTAGTGAGTCGTGGAGGAGAAGAGCAGAGGCAACGCGCTAGTCCAAGTCGGGAAGCACTTAGCGAGAGAGAGTCACCTGATCCTTGGCAATGTGGCTTATGTAACACGGAGAACCAGCCAATCAGAAGCGCCGTATTAGAGATGGGTCCCGGTGGTGGAGTATCATTAATCCGTACTCCGACGGACATCAGTCAAACAGCGCAAACATATCGCACCCTGGTTACACAGCAGGCAGTATATGCACATACTGTCTAGTATGTGATGTAGAGTAGGTAAAGTGAAGAATGAATGAGTCTGAATGAGGCCTGATGCAATCCAATATCAATTCTTTCCACTCAGAGTCTTAATACATCTAATATCAATTCTCTGGCTATTAATGGAAACAGCTGCATTGGGTTACATTCCACCTGATTGGCTCAATCTTTAATCGCCGGAGGTTTTCCTGGAAACTGATTGGCTAACATCTATATTTGGAAGCATTTAGAGTTAAGCTTTACACAGTGAACTAGTATTTGTTTTATTTTTGGAATTCCTGCAAACAGAAACAGTCCAGTCGATGAAGAAGAGAAGAGAAGAGCAGCTTTATATATCAAGCTCAATCTCTCACAAGCACCAGGCAAAACTGCTGTTGTTCACTCCTCATCTTCCAGCTCTTCTCTATGCCATTGGCCACCTCCTCTGTCTGAAGCCATCCATCACCATGAGAACTCATCCCGTCCTTCAGCTTCCTGACAGTCCAAAATGGGTTGCTGGTGCTCTCACGTCAGACATGATCTCCCCGCCTCTTTCGCCAACATCCAACTTCGACCCGAATCGCATCACTCCCGCCGTTCTATCCGCGTTGGAATACGTAGCCAACAAGTTCCTCTCCACGTCGAGGCACATCCGGTTCATCGTCGCCCGTTTGACGCCGTTGCCCATTGGACAAGGATCGAACATCAACGTCATTCCCATTACTGCGCTGGATGAAGACGTTGGGGTGTTGTATGAGAGATACATCCGCCGGGCAGCGAAAAAGTATTACCTCTCCCCAAAATGGATGACCATACTCCGTCTGGGCGCCACGCGAACCTTGCATTGGGAGCACATCATCAAACGGTCTTTGGTCCAAAACGACGTGCTTTTCAGCCACGAAGGCTTAACACTCCTCAACATCGACCACATGTACTCTTTAAAGCATCAGCTCAATGCCTTGTCAAGAAATAAGGCTGATCATATTCCGAGACACATCTATTTGGAATCCTGCCTCTATCTGCTGAGGCAGGTCATGCAGGAAACCCAAGGCCGGCCCTTCACCCGCAGATTCGTCCACTGCATGTATGACCACCTCCATATCCGCGACGATCTTCTTCTCCTCCTCGCAAACCAATACGAAGCCAAATACGGCCAAGAGGCCATCGTCATGCTCAAACCAAGATCCACAGGCCAGAACAAACCGAGATACTTTATCAACAATCGAGGCAGCTTGAAGAGGCAGCCCAGCCAAAGTCAAAAGCCTGTTACTCCAAACACGGCTTCAGATGTCACCCCAATCACCAGAGGTGAATGGAAGTTTTTGATGGAACAAAATTTGATGCATATGCAATTGGGGCCTCTTCGCTGAAAGTAAGTCTTTTTTTTTCAGTGACCCTAATCTTGCTTTCCATGACCCTAATCTCAGACGCAACGCAACAATATAGCTAAATCCGGACTGTCCCATACTACCAGGGACTCGACTCTCACTTTATCAAATGCTTGGGTCACCCGTTTCAAAATGGAATACCGACCCATCCCATTGCTGATGACCCCTCGGGAACAAATTTGGAACGCAATTGTCGTACGGTCCTCACTGCGATCAAGCACTAGATTCTCTCCTTCGTCCTCGAAAGGTGAGTATAGCTCTTCCGGCACAAAAGAATAGAGCAATTCAAGGCGGTTGGCAAAGAGGTACGGCAATATATTACCCTGTCCAGTGAGTTCGTCAATATTCGAACAGCCTTTTGGAAAAAAATCAGACTAAACTAAACTGAAATCATGATGATTGGCAGGTTATAGTATCGTTGATGCTGTTCCCATTGGAGGGCATATTAGCAAAGGCATCGGACGACAGCAATGCCATGTGCAGCGAAAATAGCCATCCTAATGTATTAGAAGGGATGTTGAAGCCAGTATATTGGATATACCAAGCAGAAGAGTAGCTCTGTCGGTTCATTTGTCAAGAACATGATCTGTTCCATAGGGCAATCAAAAGCATATGTTAGGGATAGAAGTTTTGAATCCAGTCTCTTTTGTTCGAACCCTGTAATCTCCATTTCCTATCAACAGGTCGGTATTCCCTCTTTGTTTGGCACCGTTTTAGGTCGGATTGGCGATCAGCTAGATTTGAAACGATCAACTTGGCATGTACATCCAGTACTTTAAGGATTGAAGTTATATGCTTTTGAGCATCTCCCCCAGCGCCTGTTATATATATATATTCAATCTGTTCCAAGGCAGCCATCAAGTTTCCTCGGTTTCTCTGACAGAATCTTGCGATAAACTTCTTGTGGGCCAGAATTATATGGAGTGACAATTCAAAAAAGGTCCGTTCAATGGAGGTTGGCAAGGCTAGTAGTTCCCCCAGTCTTCCCATGTCGCCGTTCTTCTTTCTCCGAGAAAGTGGATAAAACGAAGGCTTTATCAGCTCTGAAGTCGGTATACTATATGCCAGGTCGGGAGGCGCTGCGCCGGGTACATTTGCAAGAAGCTTGGGGAGAACAGCGCATCTCTGCAGAGGCTAGGAATAAACTGCAATTAGATATGTAGTTATTTTCTGAACCGGAAGAGAGGTGTTTACCCTCTAAGGTAGAAGTGTTCGTCCTTGATGATGTTGCTGTGATGAAGATCTGGCGACCCGTTTGCAAGTGAGATGCGACAGGTTGAAGAGCGTCCTTATTGAGCTGGTTAATGATCTTGTCTCATATGTCCATTTTCTATGTGCTGAAGACATGACGAAAAGGAAATAGAAGACTTGAAAGCTGTTATTGTGCTGGAGTTATATTCGGAGAGCAGAGGTTGCTACTCGGACTGTGCAACATCATTGCTAGGTTCCTGGCTCTGTACTTAGTTACATCTGTTAACTAGTATTTAACTCGAACAACCCTCAACCATTCGAACTCGCCCGAAGATCAAATCTCGAGCAAAATGCCAGTGAACGATATGTCACAAATGAAGGACCACCTCTCCGGCGATGAATCACGGCGCAAGCGTGTGAAACTCGCCGACGATCAAAGCACTGCTGCTGTTACCGTGTCAGAAGCAATTGAAACACCCGCAGCCGAACAGCCTACAGCTTCAAGAGACGCGCAAGCACTGAAAGAGGCAGAGGTTGGAATTACGGAATACGTGTGCCCGAATCTGCCTGGCTTTTCAGGTATTCTGAAGAAACGGTGAGATCGTAGACAGAGTGGGTTGCAGTCGACTCAATTGCTGACATTTGTGTGTTTATCCATCCAGATATACGGATTTTTTAGTCAATGAAATCCTTCCTTCCGGCCAGGTCCTACATTTAAGAGACCTCGAGGTTCCAGCATCCTTTAAAGCAGAAGCGCAAAATGCTTCCCCACCGCAGTCAGACGAGCCACGGAGAGAAACTGTATTGCACGCGAAGGCAGACAGCCAGGCGCAAGATGAGAACGCCTCTGAGACAGTCACCAAATTAACAGAAACACCCGCTGCAGACTCCGAAACAGCAGAGCCCACCGTATGTTTTCTACAAGAGCAATTGAGATGCATCTAGCTTATTCTTTCCATCTCTTTCAGATCCCAGCAGAAGACCAGAAGCTACTAGAGCAGCATCTCGGGCCGGACGTGACGCAAAAGGTTCTCAAGCTTTACGGACGTGCCCTTGCCAAACCGAACACGAGGGCTGGGGACCTCGGCCGCGTGAGATCAGACCCAGTACCAGAGAAAACCACGCGGACAACTATCCACCAGGCTCTCCGACGTATATTCAGCGGACGGATAGAGTCTTCCACGGAAAGCGACAACGCATTGCTGATTTCGTCTGTTCCTGTTCGAAGACTAAAAGCACAAATGAAGGGCGGAATTGCGGACAATCGGCGAGGCAAATTGGGGTGGAGTGAAGTCGGAGGCGAACACCTGCATTTCACGATCTACAAGGAGAACAAGGATACCATGGAGGTGGTCAATTTTCTCGCCAGTCAGATGAAAGTGGGTGTAAAAGCGTTCAAATTTGCCGGAACCAAGGACCGGCGGGGCGTGACCGTTCAGCGGGCCAGCGCCTTCCGCGTCGATGCGGCCCGATTAGCAAATATGAATCGTACGCTTCGCTATGCTGCCGTTGGAGATTTCAAGTATGAGAAGCAAGGACTGGAGCTTGGTGAGCTGGGCGGGAACGAGTTCGTCATTACTCTTCGAGAATGCCAGTTCCCCATTGATCCTGAAGGGGATGCAGCCGCACAAGTTTCAGAACTTATTACCGCGTCGTTGCGAAATCTCCGTGAAAAGGGCTATTTTAATTATTACGGACTGCAGCGCTTTGGCACTTTTGCGACTCGCACCGACACCATCGGCGTCAAGATGTTACAGTCAGACTTTAAAGGAGCATGCGAATGTATTTTGCATTACAGCCCAGCCAGCCTAGCTGCAGCACAGGGCAAGCGGCACGACCGAGACGATACTTTGCTAAGCTCGGACGATATCTCCCGCGCCGAAGCAATTTACATCTTTGAATCGACGGGACAAGCGGGTCCAGCGTTGGCGAAAATGCCGAGAAAGTTCTCCGGTGAATCCAACATCATCAAACATCTTAGCAGAAAGAAGAACGATTACATGGGTGCTTTGCAGACGATTCCGCGAAATCTGCGACTGATGTATGTGCATGCGTACCAGTCGCTCGTGTGGAACTATGCCGTCGGGGAACGCTGGCGCGTATATGGCAGTGAGGTCGTAGCTGGTGATTTGGTGTTAGTCAACGAGTTTCAGGATCGCGAATCCGACCCGACCGTCACTGAAGACGTTGACGCGGATGGCGAGGCTATCGTCTTGCCTGACACGCGCGACAGCGCAGTTTCTGCTGACAGTGTATTTGAGCGTGCGCGGGCATTAACGGCCGAAGAAGCTGCGAGCGGCAAATACACCATCTTCGACATTGTCCTACCACTTCCAGGATACGATATCATCTACCCTCCGAACAAGATGACTGATTTCTACAAGAGTTTCATGGGCAGCGAGCTCGGTGGACGGCTGGATCCGTTTGACATGCGCAGGAAATGGAAAGAAACGAGTCTGAGCGGAAGTTATCGGAAGATCGTGAGCCGACTGGGTCCGGATTATTCGTTTGAAGTGAAACGGTACGTGGATGACAATGAGCAGTTTGTCAAGACGGACCTTGAACGAATCCGCGAGAAGACTCGAGATGGCCAGGAGCAGTCGAATGGCAAAAAGGCCGACGCAGAAGATGGCAAGACGGAGACGGCGAAGGGAGACAAGTTGGCTGTGGTGATCAAGTTCCAGCTTGGTGTCAGCCAGTATGCAACCATGGCGCTTCGAGAGCTGATGAAAACGGGGGGAGCCAGGGCGTATCAGCCAGAGTATATGAGTGGCAGGTAAAAGAGATCGGTTCTGTATATTTAGATAGTTAAAAAAAAAAAAAAAATTCAGACAGTTGTAGATGAACCTTTTCACAATCGACTTCATTCCATCCAACAGCATCTAGTTAATCGTTAGTAGTTACATAGTTACATACTCCACATCAACAGAAACGAGTGTTTCAAGCACTCCCTCGAATGACACCGCGAGAACAGCTTGAGCACTATCTTGAGATGTTTGAAATAACATCCCTGTCAAGCCATCTACAGCACCTAAATGGACTGAACACTCTCTTGTGGAATTCACCTTTGCACGGTCTGCTAAGGATACATGCCATATCACAGGGATTGTGGGGAACTCTTCAGGGCGGCAATGAATGAATAAATGAATGAATGAATGAAATGCTTGGATTTAAATCAACACAATCAGCTGGTTGTGTTATTTTGTTTCTTGTGAAGACTTCAACATGCTGCCAACGAGTGAATGAGGATGTATAGACCTTATACATACATAACCTGGCGTTTCTTTTTTGCTAGGAAGAGTGAAGCTCCTGCTATCATGTTATAGAGTCTATCTATATATATGTATTTCTCTTTCATGATTGTTCTTTCTTCTTCTTACACTGCCACTACTTTCCTGAGTCTTGTTGGTAGAGTGCTGCTCTTTACATTCGCCAGCCAGCAACTCCTGCTGCTATTTTCTTGACACTTGATACCCACTGCCTATAACATTAACTATCCTTTCACCGTGAGCATCGATCAAATGATTCGAAAGATCCTCCTCGCCACGGTGCTCCTTGCCTCTGCGCAGGCGCACATGAAGCTCCACCACCCTCCTCCTTTCGGGGCCGATAATAATCCTCACCGCACCGACCCTGCAGACCCCTTCCTCGACTACCCCTTTAACTGCTGCGGTAGGCAAACCGTTTACCCATGCCGTGGCTATCTCCGGCTTGTGGGCACGAATCAAGGCAAACCAGTGGCCTCCTGGCCAGCGGGCTCCGTTCAATCCTTCAGTTTGACTGGAAAAGGCACCCACTATGGCGGATCATGTCAAGCCGGGTTCAGCATCGACAAAGGGAAAACCTGGAAGGTCGTCACCAGCTACGAGGGAAATTGTCCGCACCGCAAGGGTAGCAGTACTGATCCAAGTCAGCAAACCTTCAAACTCACCGTGCCTTCGGATATGCCTTCCGGTGACCATATCTTTGCGTGGACTTGGTTCAATCGGGAGCAGGAGTTTTACATGAATTGCTCTCCGGTTACTATCACCGGAGGATCTGGGATTCCTAGACCTGGAGTCAACTCCAACTCCACTTCAGAATCACCGCCTGCCTCAACCGCTCCTGTTCCGTCTTCTAATTCTTCTTCCTCGCCTCCTCCCATAAAGCAGGGAGCACCGTCTGACCCACCCACGAAGCTGAAAACCTCAGAGCCACAAGAACTCACAGTCGATGGTCGAGACGCAAAACTGCAGCCTTGGCGCAGAGCGAACAGTCGATACCGCTATAAACGCCAATCGCCCAACCAGACGGATCCGAGCAGCGGCAAAGGCGGGGCCCAACACATCGCATTCGATGCTCGTCCTGGCTTTTTGGTGGCTAACATTGGAAACGGTTGCATGACGCCCAACGGAAATGCGGAAGTGAAATACCCAAATCCTGGTCCTGATGTTGTCCAGGGAGACGGAGAATATCCGCTAAAGCTTCCTACACCAGAAGATAAATGCAGAGGGTGATCACGAGGGGAGCTCTCAGTTCTTTACATTCATGTTTTTTGTTGCAGCCTTGAGGCTTTTTTTATTTGTATGCCTAGCAGGTTTTGGTTTTTCTGTCTGGAGCTGATCTTGATTTGATTTTGTACAGCATGTACAGACAACAGCGGGCTGGTCCTCTGGATGTTGGATGTATGCACTCTTCTGCTTGCTGAGCAATTCTGGGGCAATTGAAAGCATTCTGCTCTCTGCCCTTTCTGAGAACAAGTCTGTCGTATCGCAAGTGGAGATTAATTTCAGGATAAAGCAGATGTGCAAATTCCACGATTCTGCTGTCATCGGGAGAATTGAGTGCATGTGCATAGTAACACAGATGTACAGAGAATCGCAAATGGATGACACTGAGTTCAATCATACATTAACAAATCCACTCACCTGGGAGAATGACTCTCCTATTCCAGCTGTTCTCACATCGTCCTTCATCCATTTCCCCCAGTGCGTCACCATGGCTTCCCTCTCCCACGAAGTCATCGCCATTACAGGCGCCAGCGACTTGGTCAAATACTTCGTCGAAGGACTCCTCGCCGCCCCAAATCATCGTTCTAACCAGCTTACTTTCCATCGACCATGGTTCTCTACTAATTCTCACATCTCGCTCCATGTCTGCGAGTGGGCCACTGGTGGTTAACCAAGGCTGGGTTTATGGATGACTTCGTGCAGGGGAAACAAAGTCGATCCAACCAGCTTGACGTATATTCCCCAACCGTCGTTATCGTCGTCGTCGGCGGCAAGCCAACGTGAGAAGAAGGAGAGGACGAAGGCCGAAGCCATCGAACTTCTCCATTCCTCGCTCATATGTACATGAAAAACCCCCTGCATTAATTAACTAACTAGCTTATCATGGATAGCAGTGCCCCCGATGGTCGTCTGCAGCCTCAAAGCCCCCAACTCGGGTCAGGAAACAGGATGTCGAGTTCGCGACGGCCATGAATCCGGTCTTGAGCTTTCTCGGTTGAACGAACACTGTTGTTTCACATCGGAATGCCGAAACTGATCTGGGGGGCGTAATCGGCACAGTTTGTGTTTAAGAACACGCTGGTGAAGGCACTGCTCGATTGTTCGACCTTTTGCCAAACACGGGCTGTGTGCATGCCTTTGATCAAAAGGTTCTATTCCGGTCGCGGCCTAGCAATGATAGGAGATGAAACGAATGCAAAAAGTGTTGGGAACTAGACATGGATTGGATCTCACCTCTGCAGTTTCACATGAAGGTGTAGCATTGCAAGCAGCCACTCAGACTTACATTTGTGTTGGCTATCTTCAACACACACAGACAAGAGAATCGCAACCAGATGTACGAGCAAGCAGGACGTATAGTTAAGCAGGAAGATGTGATGCTGCCAATAAGTGATTTCACAGAGATGCTCAGTAGGTTAGTATGTATGATGTTGTTGGTAACAATGTTGTGTACGGAGTAGCTGCGGTCCAGATAAACACCCATACACAGTAACTATCGGAGCATTGATTAGTCATGAGCCGAGGTCAGAAAGGCGGTGAAGTATGGGCAGAATCGAATCTTTGCCGAACACTAAAAGAAGCCGAAACGAACCAATCGCGTCACGGTATTATTCTTATTCTGCTTCTTATTCATTGCAGTAAGTCACTCTGTATGTAAAGAAGTAAGGAGGGTACTTGGAAGTAATAAATGAAGTCATCACTCACTCTTGCCTTGGGATGGAAAAAGTTCCGTGGTATTGTATGTACGCGATGATGACGACATTCGTACCAGATCCACCCTCGCTGATACAACACTAAACCAAATACAGCTCGTACGCACGTTGCCCCATTGGCTAATCCCACCAGCTCACCTGTATTGTTGTAATCCCAACAAGCCAAGGAAACAAAAATTACCGGGACGGTCTCGTCTGGTCGATATGTATTTGTATCATCCATGGCCTCTTCTCATTCCTCTCTCGATCCCATCCTCACCACTACAATATATATCTGAGGGAATACTTACCTGATCAACCGACACTGCGACTCTCACACCAAGCGTACTAGTTATATGTATTTTCTTCAAAAGTGAAGATGATGAGGTATTGCAACTAGGAGTGGCCACTTTCACCTCTCATCCTCTGCCTTCGTGTGCAAAAGGCATCTCTCCCCAGCATGGGCTTATTCCACTCTCCAGAAACGGCCGACATGCCCTCCGTTCACCTGGGCCTCCCTCCCCGCTCGCTCTTCCGATTTCCTCCTAGTTCGCAGCCAAAAGCGATTCCCGCCCCTCCAGTTGAACGGTCATGGCTGCAACCCTTCACCATTCCACCAAAGCTCTACAGTGATGCCCTGAAGCTGCAGGTCCCCATCACCATCGCCCTGGTCTACGCCACCACCGTCATCCTGGTCAATCGGATCAACAGGAAGAGAGGCTATAAACCATGGCCAATCAGTAAGACCAAGGCGTTCCACTGGTTCGTCATCTTGCACAATGTCTTTTTGGCCCTCTATTCGGCGTGGACATGTGTTGGAATGCTGAATGCATTTCTGGGATCGTTGCCTGCGCGCGCGGAAATGCAGCATCATGGTTTAGTGACTCTGGTGGACGCATTGTGCAAGATCAATGGCCCTCGAGGCCTTGGAAATGCCGCCGTCTATGATACGCAATCCGATTCCTGGACCATTTTCAACCCAGAATACAAGTTGGGCCCCGCCAACGTTCCCGATCCGACCGACGTAGGACGACTGTGGAATAAGGGTCTGGCGTTCTTTGGCTGGATATTCTATCTCTCCAAGTTTTATGAGGTTCTGGATACCGCCATCATCCTGGCAAAGGGGAAAAAGAGCTCGACCTTGCAGACCTACCACCATGCTGGTGCGATGATGTGCATGTGGGCCGGGATCAGGTACATGGCCTCTCCCATCTGGATGTTCACCCTGGTCAACTCCGCCATTCACGCGCTGATGGTAAGACCATTCCATTCCTTCTCCTGGAAATGCACAAGTCGGAGGTTGACCTTTTTATAGTATACGTATTATACCTTGACTACGCTCCATGTTCGAGTTCCCGTTCGGATCAAGAAATCCCTGACCACGATGCAGATCCTGCAGTTTATCGTTGGTACCACGGTTGCTGCCGGTCACCTGTTTGTATATTATTCCATTCCCGTTCCTGTCTCTCACACTGTCACGCTCCGTCCCCTGAGTTCCGTCCTACCCTCCATCATCGCCAACAACAACCAAGCTGGGGTGGGCTCGTGGCTCAAGAAGCTCGCACTTCGGGCCGCCGGCCATGAAGGCGTGGCGGAGAACGTTGTGAACGCGAATGGTTCCCTGTTCGGGCCGGATGGTGTCCAGGCGGCTCAAGCGACATTGGGAAGAAAGGAAGTTCGCCACACGATCGAACTCAGACGCTTTACATGCATGGATACAAGTGGTCAGGCCTTTGCCATTTGGCTCAATGTATTCTATCTCTTGCCCCTAACTTGGCTGTTTGCTCGCTTCTTCATCCGGTCCTACCTTCGACGCACTGAGTCTGGCGCGAAGTACTCAATGACCCAGGGCTCTGCTGCAGAAAAAGCGGGCCTTGACGCTCTCAAAGGTGTGACGCGTGAGATTCAGAATGCCGTTAACGAGATGCATGGTAGCGGGAATGCGACGACGGATAACGAGTCAGGCACCAGCACTCCTCACCCAGAGGCGTACGAAGCGAACGTCGACCAGATCATGACCAAAGATCAAGCCCGTGCTGAACGACGATACAGTTCAACCACCAAGCACCCAGTGGGCGTCAAGCTCGCGACCGAAAATTTAGCAGGAACTCGCACGCCCGTTGATGCCCGCGCCTACGAGGCGAACGTTGAGGATGTTATGACCCGAAAACAACAGACCGTGGACGACCGGATCCACCGCACTGCTAAGCATCCGGAACCTCCACATTTTTCTCACAGCAGTACCGAAGGAGCCCAGACTCCAGGGGATGAGCGAGGATATGAAGCAAACTTAGAAGATGCGACTTCCCCAGATCCGAAAGAGATCGAGCAACAAGTTTCGGAACCAAAGGAGAACGACCCCGAGGCTTCGTGGATCCCAGTACGTGGGGGTAAGGCGGGGAATACGCAGGGAGCCAAGCCAGCTAGCAGCACAGAATCCCCCATCAGAGAGGGGTTCAATGTCCTAGCAGATGAAGGCGACGAGGCACGGAGTGAAACTCAATCAGAATGATAGCGGTAAATGCATCAAGGAGAAGCAAATTCAAAAAAGAAAAGTTGACATCCACTTTTATCGTCAATTCAATCTGTGGAAATGTATCGGAGTATTTCTGCTCGACCAATCAGTTTTTTTACTCTAAGCTGATGGTGCATCAACTAAGGTTGTTAACTATTAGCATGACTATACACGACGTCTTGAGGGTATTTGGTGCAAGGGATAGGCGATATTGGTAACAATTGATGAGCAATGTGTATCTTTCTTCAATCCATATCTTTTGTCTATTGGAGAGGTGGTTTGTTAGGGGGACATTTGAATAAAATATCTTTCTTACTGTTATATAGCGAGGACTGCATCCCATTCTGAAACCACTTGAGTTTTGGCAAGAGGGCAATGTCCACCACTGAGTTTGTGCTTCACAGGTAGATTTCTTATTTTTGATTAAAGCATCGTGAATCATCCATAGGTACAGAGTACACCAGCCTATGATAGAAAATGAACAAAAGGAACAACAGGATGAACATCAGGATTTTTGATTAGAGAAACCAGTTTGCAGTTGACATTTTCTCAAGCCAGGATCAGTTACTCTGGTTATATGTACTAGCATCTAAACCATATACACCTTGGTTGTGGATGTCACACTACATATGGTCCAAGGCACAATTACTGCTTTCCAAATCTACATATTTGGCAGCCATCATTAGTTAACTAATAAGTGACCCATTGTTTTCTTTTCTCTGAGACTTCTGTGATCCAACATGCAATACATAAAAGCCAGGGGGTGTTCCTGGGTTGCTTGCACCAGGCTAGATGTTTGTCACAGCTAGAAGGGAGAGTGTGTTGCAAGAGGAGGAAGAAGAGGAAGAAATCAAGCATCATTGTAATGATTGAAGATACAGGGAATGGTCTTTTATTATGGAATCTGATAGAGAGTATGTTGCTTAAAGAATGCTGCTCAAGATTGCTTTTCCCATAATTACGGAGTACATACGGAGGTGTGGAACAAAAGTCTTTGCACTCTTGGCGGTACCTGGTACCTAGTCACGTGACTAACTACACACAAATTTATGTGACAAATGTCACATGACCAGGTACCAGGTACCGCCAAGAGTGCAAAGACTTTTGTTCCACACCTCCATACACAGTATGAGTACATAGGAGAAGCCCTCGTTGTTGGGTTGGCGGAAATGCACTAACTTGATGCGGAATAGTGTCGAAGCCTCACTCCGCAATAGGCAATTTTGCTTCTTCGTCTCATCTGGGGGCAAGGCTTGAGCAACTGTGGAATGATTTGTGGCCTTGTCGCCTGAGCACATAGGTAGGTGTATATTAGTTAGCTGCTGAATGTGTTCAGTTGCTTGTCTCAAGGCCAGCTTCTGGCCTTGACCTGAACAGTTCAGAAATTCAATGTGTATCGAATCTGACTGCAGGCTGGTAATCAAATCGACAACTCAGGGTTTGTTTCTTGGGAATTCTCAAGCTAACTGGATAGGGCTAGTGGAAGGTTTATCAGAGACACTTCTGAGCTAACGGTACCTAGCTGTGGGAAAATGTGAGCTTGGACTTTATCGCTCCTGAGTCCTGCCGAGGGTTGCGACGGGATGTCGTACAGTCGGGCATGCAGAAAAGGGCTCTCCAGCAAGCAAGAATGGATCCGTCATGAATATCCCCGCCCAGAAGCGTAAAATTGAGTTGAAGAATGATGCAGTCAAGAGAGGGTGTCTGGAGATGCTGAGCAATGGGGCTTAAGTGTGGTTGTCCGTAAGCGAAGGACTGAATTTGGGATGTTGGTGATGGTCAAATAATGTTGTTAAAGGAACTGTGTAGTTATGCCATACATAAATGATTATTAGCTACTAACTCCAAACCAGCATGTTCATTGCCAGAATATGATTATTTGTCTCACGGTTTCGAATGCTTTTGACAGTTAACGCTGGGGACCATGGGCTGGTTCAGTTGTTAACCTTAAGATAGGTTCCAATATCTCATCAGTCACTGTGTAATTTTAAATTGCAAACAATTGTTTTGTATGTCCCTCTCCAAGTCCAAGCACAGGCAAGGATACATCCATCCCCATTCCTCAGGCTCAAGTAACAAGATCATCATCAACCTCACCACCTTGCCCATCCCCATCCCATCTCATCACTTGCAGTCCAGGGATTGCGGCTGTATGGTGGAAACAACAATGCAGGGCTGAGTCAGCAGCACTAGGCTGTTTCAAGCGGGAAAAGTGAAATCCGGCCAATCACAGCACACATCGACACCAGCACCAGCCGATCGCAGTGGGGTTGGAACTAAGCTGCTTGTGGACTAGGCGGTATTGGCTGACAGCTGCTGATTGGTTGGCAGCATTACCACCCTCACTCCTCACACTCCACTCCCCTATTCTGAGACTTACCATACGGTAACAGGCTGTTCTCCTCCTCTTTTTTTCTGTTTTTTATTTTTTTCTGCCGCAACACAGTCTCTCTCTCACTCTCTCTCTCTCCACCACACACATTCTCTCTCTCTTCACTTCACTTCACCTCTCCCTCACTCGCTCACTCACTCACTCACTTCCCGCCTTGCTGTCTCTCTTCCTCCCCCTCTTCTTCCTTTTTTGCTTCTTCTGTTCTTTCATCGCTGGCGTTGACCTTCATCCCCTATGAATCCCACCTAACAACTGCTTCGAAGGGGACTTTTTTGATGGTCATCTCCCCTTGTTGTTATCCCTCCCTCACTCTCTCTCTCTTCCCCCCCTGTACTTGTCCATTTCTTCATTTTGGTGCTACAATTTCTCTCTCTCTCTCTTTTTTCTTCCCCCTTTCTTTCATTTTATTTAACCCCGACTTGACGGTCTTTTTGTGTGGTTTGGACCCATCTGCATTTCACGAATCTGTCGAGGATCACTTCGTTGCCGTATCATTGCCTCGTCACGAGTAGTAGTCGTCGTTCTCAAATTCTTGTCCACTGGGGCGTTGTCTCATCCGCTATTTGTTTTGTTACAGTTCATGTGCTGGTGAGACTCTTCTTCCCGTTTATGCAAACCTTCCTGCTGTTTGAATCGACCGACTTTCACCTTCGTTTCGATCGTCAAGACAACATCGTTTGTGGAGGTGGTGTATCGGGACCAGCTGCTGACTGACCCTCCTGATTTGACAGATTGTCCTCCCTGGTGCTGACTCCTCACGATAGCGTCTGCAAATATCTTTTGTTTCTTCGACGTCGACTTCCGCTTCTCCGTCTTTTTCTGAACTGCAGAACAAGGCGTGTCAATCATGGCCGCATTGGTTCAAACCATCCCCCAGCAAGCCACTACAATCACCTTGCTCCAACCTCGCCCTGCGTCTTCATCGGGTGCCTCCCAACTGCAATCTCAGCAGCAACAGCAACAATACCAAATGGCTCGAAACACGCAACCCCACCGACAATCATACACTGACCTCACTGCTATCACGGGCTACCGGCCTTCCAACACCCCCTCCTCGTCTATTCAACCCGTTGCCCCTTATGCCTTCACTAGCACCCCCAGTTTGGCAAACACGAGCACTCCTCCACCACAGCCTCGTCCAAACACCCTTCCGCAGATGAAATCAGACAGTTGGGCGGCCCCCAGTCTCTCGTCGTCGCAAACAGAACACAACCCTGCGTATTCCAGCGTTATTCCCTCTCGTGCACACTTTCAACATGCTGCTGGTTCGGTATCTACTAATTCTGGTGTTTCTGTCACCTCATCTATCAATTCCGCTCGCTCCAAAGATGACTCGTCTTTGCCTTCAGCACTCGGAAAAGCAAAGCGGGCCCCACGTCCGTTGTCCAGCATAGATTTGGATCTCCCTCCCATCACAATGTCAATGACTCCCACCACATCGTCTCTTCCTTCTAAGCCTTCTCCCGATCGTTACCGTCGTGGTCAGCGACGTGCTGAGCAAGCTAATGTCACCACCCTACCCTCAACCTCGAATTCCGTTGTGACTGCCCCCTCGAGTCCTTCCGCGACCCCAGAGGTTTCTCTAGGAGAGAAGTATCCTGCCCTGGCATTTACTCAACCCAATGTTCCAGAACTGAAAACCAGCTTTGGCCAGCACACTAGAAATGCCAGTGCTGATAATGTCCCAACAACGGATAAAGTGTCACCGGAACTCGCGAAGAGATACCGGCGTAGAAGTCTCGGCAGCTTGGACAGCGCGGGCCTTCTCACCGCTGCCCCATCGGAATTCTGTCCTAAAGCCAAGTCCCCTCTGGGCCTGGCAGTACCTGCCGCCCAACCCCAGCCAAATTCTTCTCAAGCACAGGCTTCTGTGAATGGGAACGACTTGGAAAATTCCCCTCGTTTGCCAAGTTCGGTATGTCCCACCGCTTCCATATCTATATTATATTCTATGCTAATCCCTATAGCCCGACACCCAACCTCCCGGTGCTAAGCAAAACTCACAATCTGTGATGCCATCACGATCTGCCGAAGTATCGAAACGTCCTAATTCTTCCCCTCTTTCGAAGTCGGATAACGTGAACATGGACGATATTCCCAAGAAAACTGATGGAGATCTACCTTCGAATCAGACTAAGTTCCAGAGTGCGGCTGCAAAGCGACTAACTGAGATTTCGAAGAAGGGAGGAAAGAGTGGGAAATCGAGGCTCCGACGGGCGCTTTCTTTTAGTAGTGTTGCTGAACTTCGTGGAGCTTCTACACCCGCTGAGACGACCGAAAAGACTCGCAAACAGCAGCTCGATGAAGAACTGGGCGCTGAGCAAGCTGCCATTGCGCAAAAGCAGGAAGCCAGCGGCCTGGGAGAGAGTATCTACTCGGGTCAGGGCCACTTTTTTTCTGGGTCCACGGATAATATCTCCGTCTCGTCTACTGCCTCTTCCGCCTCGATCATGCTTCGTAAGATGGGCAAGGGCGTCAAAAGGTCTACCCGTTCGCTCGTGGGATTATTCCGGCCGAAGTCGTTGCATAACGTATCACTTGAACCCACCCGCGTGGAACCAATGGTACCTCTAGTTTCAAGGGTGACAGTAGAAGCCCAGCGTGAGTCTCCGGCGTCAGCCATTCCAGAGGTGCCCAATAGTAATCGTGCAATCGAACGGAACTCCGAGGACACCATAGGCTCAGGAAAGAGTGCTGACCAGGTGGACACCATTCGTTCACGGAAGAGCATTTTGGGTGGAGACAAAGAGAGAGCAGAGGTCCTCGCCGCAGTGAAGAAGGGAATTCTTAAGAGTATGTCTGTCTGAATTGGATTTTAAACCATCAGAGCTAACCCTCAAATAGAAAGCATTCCTGGTGGTTGTTCACCAGTTATTCGTCCCTCAGACTCTCATTTCCTCGAGTCGCCTCGTTCCAGTGCTCCTAGCACGCCACGGGATGATCGACCTCGTTCTGGCCATCGCCGGACTGATTCCGTTATGCTTGAAGGTGAAGATTACTTCCTCCCTGATGGCCGTTTCTGTGCTGCCCGAGCGAACAGCGCTCCGGTTACCCCCCAAAATTCGGCGAAGAATATTTCTTTCAGCCCTAGAATTCAATTTCATGATACATGGCCTAGCGGCGAGTATGATCGTCGCGGGGATATTGCTACTTGTAATCGCTTGACTCCTCTTTTGGCACAGCAGATCAAGGAGGAGCTTAATACTTTTAAAATGGTACCTTACCCTTTGCCCCCAGGATTGGTGGTTGATAGCTGACAGAGTGGATAGGAGATGGAAGTGCACGAATCATCCAAGGTTTACACACACTTCTTTTAACGATCCTGCATTACTGTGGCGTTTCTCTTTTCTCTTTTCTCTTTCTTTTTTCATTCCCCACGGACTAGTGTTCTAGCGTTTTCCTATGTGTACCATCTTATCTTTCTTGTCCCTGTTTAGTTTCATTTCTTGGTCACTCTTGAAGATTTCCTTGATCCCATGTCCGTTTCTTTTGATAACGACTCAAGAAACTTATCACGTTTGACATCCACCCCGACTTTCGGAGCCTGATATACTGTTATCGCACCCTGTGTGTTTTCGAATGACAACAAGTGATCATACCGCCCTACGACTCCCCTCATATAATCTTGAAGCTCGAAAGGAAGGCTCCATTGCTTTAGCTGTCTGTTACCTCCGTGTCGCAATTATGTAATGGGCTGTGTATTGTGCCTCCGTCCCTCCCTGGCTGTTGGTGCTTATCTAGCGTGGTACCCTGTTTTCATGTCCTCCTTTTGTTCCTTTTTAATTAATTGGACGTTTGAAGATGGGATTTTTGCCCTTTGATGTGGATCTCCCATGCTGATTCTTTCTTGTTACATCTTTTCCTTTTTTCTTTTCCATGTCTATTACATTTCTTCTTGCACTAGTGAGGTGATCTTCTATTCTACGAACTGTCTGAGTAAAGAGGTCTGTACTGATTAGAATAGTTTTAAAAATTGCATTTTTTTTGATGACTTTGATGTCGAATACTTGACAGGTAGTATGGTTTGTCCTTGATGGGACTTTTAACAGAATTCAGTGCAATACAAAAACAGTCTATTGCATTCCGTTCATGAAGTGGAGCGCTTCAATGTTTCAGAGTTCTGATACTAGCATCAATGCACCCAGATGCGCTCGTAAAAGGACTCACAATCTCACACGGAACAGGTTCTAAACCCAAAAAAAGGTTTCTCCACCTACTTTTTTCTTTCCTGCATCCGGTCCATGGTTATCCATACATCTTCAGCTATTTCTAGCAATTCGTCTCGTGTGAAGATAAAATCCCCCTCTCCCTCCGCTGGAGCTCGAAGCGTCAAGTGCTGGAATGGTATCACTAATGCATCCCCAGTTACCCGTGGTGACTGACCCTGCTTCGGCCGGAATATCTTGACTTCTTGAACCACCCTGGGATCTGGATACGGATGGTTTCTGGTGGGCATGGTCCCTCGTTCCCATGAGGTAATATAGATATTACCACTTGGTCTTTTTATATCGATCGAGATGGCCCTCAGAACGGCGCCTTTGGATTGGTGCAGCCACCATGCCATGTCTCGCTTGACTTTTTCCCTGGATTCTGAAAACGCTACCTCCAGAGCAACGGTTGGCCAGTTAGCGGTTCGGCCTTGGAAAAGATGGCGGGGGCCCCAGGAGCGGTCAGGTTGCTTTTTCCGGTCCGGGGTTGCGGAGTCGGTAGCTCCTCTAAACCTCATGTTCCGGTTTACATCCATGTCCCGGGCTTTGGAGTAAACAAGCCCACCAAAGTTATCAGCGGCTTCTTCCTGTGGTGCGTAGGATAATTTCAAAAGTAGGGTGTGCAGAGCGTAACTGTAGTCCAGTCTGCCTGGAAGATGGTTTTCGAGTTGTTCAAATTCAGATGGGGATATGTTGGTGATAATCACAAATGGGCTGTGGTTGTCAAACTCCTGGTCGATGATTGCTTGCGTGCCTTGGGGTCCAGGATAGTTGTATTCATGGGTGTCTGGAGGAAGATATTCCAAAAATCTACGTCTTTCCTCTTGCATCTTGTTCTCTTTACCTTCCCTGGCTGATACTGCCTCAAGGTGTCCCGGTGTGTCTGTTGTTTGGGAGCCAGAAGACTGCTCCTTCCGTCTAGCACTCGGCATTGTGAGATCTGAACAGGAACCTTTGCTCTGAGAGATGAAGTTGGATGCTGGATATTCTCATAAAAAGGATGGGGTTGGAGTGGTTTCTGTTCAGATATCAGACAATGCAGATAGGTGCAGTTTAGCAAGTATACATATGTATGTACATATATGTCACATCTTCACCGACTAACTGTTTCTGTTCTAGTCTGTATTTAATTTACGTACACTGTAATGCCATTTCATACCGCTTAGTTACATAAATTACATACACACTAACTACATCCATCAGATTGTCGACTTCACTCTTCTTCTTCTTCTTCATCATCATCATCATCATCTTCTTCTTCTATCTCATGACTGGAAACATGGATGATATGCTACTGTGACATTTTGTGTTGTTTGGATTTTGCTTAGATCTTCTGCTCTTGTTTACTCCTATTCTATTTCAACTAATCACGCAGCCTGCCTAGTTAGTCCGTTAGACCCACTGTCCGGTCCTCGACTGTGTAGATTCAACTACAATCCTTCCTGATGACGATCCCTTGGAAAGAAGCACTTGATCAGGCGGTTCGAAGCGACCTCTGGCTCGCGGGTGTCGGCTGCTTTTCCCAAGTCATCAGAGTGGGAGATACTGGATTTGTCGTCAAAAAATCTGAACCACACCCCGTTGTGGAGAATCTCCAACCCGTGGAGAAACGCATCTATGAGCGGCTTGGTCACCATGAGTTCATTCTACGGTACTATGGCGAGTACCATCACCACTCCGAACAATCAAATGGGGTCCCGAGCGGATTGGTGTTTCAGTACATGCCGGGAGGCACGCTAGCAGAAAATCTTCCACTCTCCAACTACACGGATGAGAGAGTGGAGTAAGTGATTTCTGCACTTCATATCATAACGACCTCTCCCCCTTTACTCCTATCTGTGCCATTTCTGATTGTGTCCCCAGGTGGCCCATACAAGCCACTGAAGCCATACGATATATCCATTCCATAAATGTCATTCATTCTGACATTGGCAGCCACAATTTCCTCATCCAAGAAGACGGCACGCTTGTCTTAGCTGATTTCGGTGGCTCAATGATAGATGACACTGTAGCAAAGGTGAGCTATGCCACTCGGTATCAGCGTCCGCTACCACCAGACGATAAACAACTCATGACCACAAAAATGGATGATATCTTTGCCCTTGGGACCTTGATATATGAGATTACTGTTGGACACCAACTTTACCCTGACAAACAAAGCCGAGATATACGACTACTATTACGTGCGCGGAAATTTCCGAGCTTGGACAACATTCCTCCCAAGGTCCAGGCAGTCATTGAAAAATGCTGGCAGGAAAAGTACGAGAGTGCTGACCAGGTTTTACAAGATTTACGTCTAACACAATACAATCCGCAAACCAGCAAGATCGTCGGCTCAGTATTAAACTGAATTATGTGCAGGATGTCTAATCGTGACCTTGAGCCCAGACAACTTTAGTAGCAATTGGCTGGCCCCAGTGGCAAGATAATCGGAACAGCAAGGCTTCACTGCTTCGGTAAACGTGCCTCGGAAGTAGAGGATTAAGATTCAACAACGTGGATTGCAGAATATCACTATTTCACTACCACTCCTTACACACGCCGTCCAAACTGACCCTCTCCAACTCACTGCGCCCCACGGCCCTAAACACCTTAACAGTCCCTTTCACCATGTCTGCAAGATTGTATTCCCCCTCAACCACCAGCTTCTTCACCCTTGCATTCTGCTCAATTACACCAATCTTCTCCCCATTCACTGACTCCACAATTGCTGTATGCGCACTCAGCCGTACATTCTCCTCCCCACGCGCCAGCCCGCCCAACAACACTTGCTGATGCCGGAAGTGTGCATCACTAAGCTCAATGATATCCCCCGGCCGCACCTCCGCAGCTTGCAAGATCCCCACAGCAGGAACAAGCGAGCAGACGCTCCAGTCAAGGATACACTGGCCATGCACGCGGCCCATGCTCGGCATGGGTGGCTCATGGCCCTCACGCAGTGCAGCAGAGCGCGTGAACTTGAGAGCAGCACAGGCAAACGACCAGCATTCCCCATCCGCAACACTGGTCCCAAGGTGCGACCGCGCAAAGGAGAGGATATGCGGCGCGTACCATTCTGAGGCGCAGCGTAACTGTTCCGGAGTGAGGTCCTTGCTGGGCGCGGGAGCCGAGCCTGCAATGTGCTTGATGTCTGCGCGGACGGTCCCGCTGACGTTGGCTGAGTTCCAGCGGACGCGGATCTTGGAAATGCTCATATCTAGTTCCCATTGCACGGCGCCGATGAATGTCCAGTCTTGGCTCAGGGTTCCCGGGTGGATTGCGCCGTTGGGATCGGGGTCGATGCGTTCGATATATTCCCAGGTATATGTTGCGGTGGCGATGGGTGCGTGGGCGCGAAGTCCAGGGTAGGGGAATGTGGGGGGACTGGTGAGAAACCAGTTTGTGGAGAGGGCAAGAGGGATGTTTTCTGAGGGGTGAGAATGCATTGTGTGTACTTTTGTCCCATACGTAGATTATAATACTTGTATGGATAATATATTTTATTTTATTTTATGGATAAAACTGATTAATCAATAGGACGATCTAATGAAACGTATTGGTAGGAATGTACAAGGACGTAGGAAATGGATAGTCAACTCCACTTGCTTGCTTGGTTATGGAAGCCAATTCACATTTATCAGCAGTATCCAGGGTCATGGCAACATCCCTCCTTCAAGAATTGTGGATGGAATAGTGAAATGAATCCCTCAAAAAATGCAATCCCACACAGTGACAAAGCGAGCAAGATAGTGAAAGGGAAGGAAACCCAGCAGGAGGAAAACAGGTGAATGGGGTTTCATTCACCGCGGCTTTGTATTTAATGGCAACGGTGGCGGAGACGGCGACTGGTTCACCGGCTTCGAATGCATAGACAGCTTCTTCGGCGGTGGCGGAGGAGGCGGTGGTTTTCTCCTATTCAACGCATCCAGATCCGGTCTCGAGGTATTAGGCGAAGAGTACGGGTGATTTGGCGCGCTTTGGTGGGTTGCAGGCTGTCCCGGTGGAGGAGGGGCATCTGGATTGGCGGGAGACTTCTGGTCTTCTATAAAACTGTTGATGCGTTTTGTGATTCCGTATTTCTGGTTCAAGCCGTTTAGCTTGCCCTTGACTGATTGTATTTGCTCGTCGTGTCGTTCGCGGAAGCTGCTTGTGCGGCCGGGAAGGCTGGGACGTGGGTCGGTCGAGGAGGTGCTGTTGACGACGGCTTGTTGGAAGGCGGGCTGAGACGCGACATGGGTAGCTGCTGTGGCGGCGGTGTGAAGCTGCTGAGGAGTAACGCCTTGTAGGGGAGAGGGTGTGCTGTTGGGATTGGAGGAGATAGGTGAGGAAGATGAGGTCTTTAGCTGTGCAAATCGTGACTGCAATTCGTTCGTGGGATTGATCGAGGTGGAAGTCTGAGATGACCTCTGAGAGTGTGAATTGTGGCTTCCTAGCCGCTGAATACCCAACGCTGGCGCCGAGACACCTGCATTGGCTAAACGACTCATGGCTCCTTGGTTCAAATACGATTCCGAGCCTCTTTGTGTCGCTTCGTATGGGGGTGGAGGGGGAGAAGGCGATGTATTAGATGGGCATCGAGGGGGTAATCGCGGTGGTAAAGACGGTTTTGATTTCGCTTCCGTGCTCCTGTAATCGTGAGCATTCGTCCCGGGCGGACTGTCGTGACGCATCGGAGGTGTAGGAAGATGGTTCGCTGAACGACCAGTAGTATCTGCGCGATAAGGTACTGGCGGCGGCGCAGGTCTTG
Organism: Emydomyces testavorans; assembly: GCA_029449355.1. Lineage (NCBI taxonomy): Eukaryota > Fungi > Ascomycota > Eurotiomycetes > Onygenales > Nannizziopsiaceae > Emydomyces > Emydomyces testavorans. The sequence continues at coordinate 190,671 of CP120627.1, forward strand.
CAGGCTCTGCCGTCTCAGCCTGATGGTGTAAAGGAACTGAAGAGGTATATGATACGCCGCTAGCAGTATTCGTGCGTCTAGGAGGAGGTGCAAAAGACGAAGGGTCCCTTAAAGTCGACATCGGTCGAGCAACATGTTCCGTTCTCTGGCTGACATTGGGACTTTTCCCTTTTCCTACCCATCCGGCCTAGATTCGCACAGGTATTGAAATCAGCAACGGCAACAATGTACATCTGAAGGAATTGTCATAAATATATCCTTTACGCTGAGAACATTCTTACCACCTGATTAATCCCCTTGAAATCGCCACGCCAACTTTCGCGTCCACCGTCTCCTCCCTTAGGGTGCCATCCCTCTCTCATGATACCTTTAAAGCTACTCATTTTCGTAGGTAAGCAGCTTCTCGGAGCCTCAACTTTGCTGGAAACAGCTGCTGATTGTATTAGCCCTTGCAGTGTTGCAGTTGCAGTCTCATCCCCTTTGCTGTTGTCGTCGTCAGTTGCAGGCGGTGGTGGTGAGGGTCTGAATCCATCCATTTTAGCAGGTGTCACGTGCCATTTTTCAACATCCATCTTCATCCCCTTCTTCTTCTCTTCTTCTTCTCCTTTCCCTTCATCATCTTCATCTTCAGATTCAGATTCAACATCTTCCCATCTCCATCTTCATCAATCACACAGCAGTACCCTTGTGCTCTATCTCTGCTGCCGGATTTCAGCACAGTCTTCTATCTGAGAATGGAGCTGCACTCTTCCAGACAGCTTTGTTAGAGATTCTTGAAGAGAACCAAAATGTTGTTATTTTGTGCCCGCAAAATTCACATTCAGAGCCGGAATGTGATGCTGGAATTAATCCTTTGGTATCTGTTCTTTTTAACTCTTTCACAGCTCCTTAAAGTCAAGTTCAATTCAGTGAGCGCTTCCTCAGGCTAACTTTGTTGGCATATTGTTAATTGATGGCATCATGGAAATGGCCATCTCAGCATCCCAGTCTTCATCGACCTTTATCCTGCAAATTAGGCGTGAACTGAGGTTGCCATTGTGCCTGATGTGCTTCTCTGTCCCCCATAACGGGAGGCAGTGTTCAGGTCATGAAATCATACAACTCACTGGCACTGACTCCCAGTCTTATTTTGAATATAATGCCTAGGGCATTGTTTGTGATGGCAGAGGTCAAAGTTATATGAATTCAAATTTATATAACAATATCAGTCCTGCTCTCCATCCAGTTTTGTGTTATCCCTTTGAAGCCTGCCAATGTCATATCTCTGATTTTCCCTAACATATTTCCAGAGATAAAGAGACAACTTCCATCATCAACGTTGTGAATTGGATTTCAACTGTGTTGATCCCTGCTTTGGTTTGGTCTTTTCTTGTTCTCATAATCGCATAGAACACACCATTTGTGACACATTGCTAATGAGTGACAGATTGTGTTCGTGATGAGAACAAAGATGTGCGCGGCTATCAATTCACCACCGTATTTGGACTGTGTATATCTGTTCAACTTCTACATCCTTTCTTTCTTCTTATGACAACATGGCAGCCTCTCTCACTCGAAAGCTCAGTATTTATTGCATTCTCTTGTGCAGAGCATGAGCATCAAGAATTTTGGCTTGAAAGACTCTTACGAACATGTGCAAGTTTATCTTGCGTCAATTCTGGTGTGGCCATGAGGAGAACCAGCCATACAAGATCTGTGGTATTCACAATTGTGTTCATCTCATTGCTAGAATCCATGCTCCTGATATTTGCTGGGCATGTCGTCTACCAATACATTCAGCTTTACCCGAGTCCAGTCATGGATACAATGGCCCGCGAGATGTTGTAAACGATCAGCTCCTGGAAGATATTTTCAAGTGGACCATTACCCCCAAGCAGCCTGTAACCGTGGATCCGTCCGTACTGGCTCCGGTTGTCAGTGTGAGTGATTTGGCGGTGGTGGCTGCTAATTCAACTACAGATCATGATGTGGAAGGAGCTGATGGAATGATGACTCAACAAGACATTATTCTGCCCTCTCCATTTCTTATTTCTGATGGCCCCGGCATCGATGACAACCCTTTGATTTCTGTGACGCCTAGGAATAGCAATATGGCAGATCCCACAATGCCTCGCGTTCCCAATAGTGGACCCTCTACGCCCACGGAAACGCCTGTCTCGAATATTCTTAACACTGGTGCTGGAGCCTCATCAACACATACTTCACCTCCGTTCGTTTCTGATGATAATCATCCCCTTGGCCTTGGCCAGACAAGTCCTACACCAGGCGCTCGAGAAATTTTGGAGACCGTGGATATCCCAGGGGAAACGGAACCTTTCACTGTGGATGCAGATTTAGCGGAACTTGTTTCGCATTTTGCTGGCGCTACGCACCATCTTGACTCGCCGGGGCTTCCGGAAGACATTTCGCCAAGTGATATTGCGTCAGCTTTTTCTCTTCATGTCGAATCGCAACAGCCAACGTCTGAAGGTGCCAATCCACAAGAAAGTGCTGCTGAATCACAAGCGCAACCCCCTAGCCCGCATCCTAGACTCAGTACGCCACCAAAACATAAGGCAGTGCCGTATAATTTTCGAAACCGGAGGAGGCCGGAGCTTGATGATTCTCATGTCAGCTTCAAAACGGATGCCCACAGAAATCTCCAAGAACGGAACCAGCCACGAACGGATGGCTCCTCAACTGCAATGGACTTGGAGGCCCGTCCTAACGACAAGTATCTGGAAGAAAGAAATAAAGGCACCCTTGGATCGCGAGCTGTTCTAGGCGAAGGTTCTGTTCCTGAGCAGTTGCAAGATCCTTTGGCCATGCAACTAGAAGAAGCAATGACTACGGGAATAGATGAAGTTAGCTCTAGTCACAATAACTTTACCAACATGGAGACCAGTTCCTCAAGCGCTCCTGTTCCGAAACAAAATTCGAAAAAGCGTCGGCGCAAGGCCTTTCGGCTGACAATGCCCAAGAGGAGACGAACAGGCCCAACCCCAAAAAGTTCAAACGACAAAAATGACCTCGAGTAGGCAGACGCTCAAGATATTAGCCAGTGGAGGATGTTTATCCCGCAAATCACTCGAGGCACTTTCTATTTAGATATTGGGGAATCCATTATGAGCGCGCCTTACAACTCTGTTTGCATAGCAACGCTTGCAGTGTGGAACTGAAACGAACGGTGATCTGCTTTGATCTACAGAAACGTCAGATATGATAACTTTGTCGAATTTCCGGGGAAGTTGGGTCTTTATTGGGGTGACATTCTTGGATATCCACCAATCCGTTTCATTCCATAAGGCCTAGCGCTTTGGTTGAACTTATCCTTGAAGCCTTGGATTTCACTCCGCAGGGGGTTTCTGGGTGACTTTATTATTGTTGACAATGGCACATAAAGCTGTCACTTTGGCTAGCCTTTGACTTGTCTTGCAATCTTTGAATGTTGGTCACTATAGCTTTTTTTTCTCTCCCTTTTTCTTATGTAACATTCTTTCTTGGTCTTCAGCATACTGAATTGTGGACATGATCGATGTCATCAAGTTTTTGCTTGCGAAACGACTCTTGTACGAGCATCCAATGATAATCCTAATGATATTGTTATATTTGATTCATAGTCCTGATGTTCCTCATAGACTACAGCCAGCTATTTCTATATGGCTACTCATTCAGGACTTCGCTATTTTATACGGCCACTGTCTGCAAAATCCATACAGGTGACCAACGTACAAATCAAAGAGATCTAAACCTTGAACTCATCGTCCATACCTATTCCCTCGGCGTCGTCCTGCCCACCATCACTGACATTCGCCATATCCTCATCCAAACCCTCAAAAATCATAAACTGCTCATTCTTCGCGTCTGTTTCGTCAGGAACCACATTCCCATTCTGCACCTCACAATCCTTCAGCACACACCCACGCCCAATCCTACTCCTCCGCCCAATAATGCAATCCGTAAGTTGGCTCCGTTCGCTGACGACAACACCATCCATAAGCACGCAACGGGTAAGGCGAACGCCACTGGCAATATGGCAATTTGCGCCAACGACAGACTCCTTGATGACGGCTTTTTCTTCGACGGTGACGTTTTCGGCGACGAGACAGTCTGCTTTAGTGACGGTGCAGCGTTGGGCGATGCCAGCTGGATGGGCGATTTTGTTCTGGTGGGCAAGCGGCGAAGCGGATTCACCGGCGTCGCTGATTGCCTCGAGTTTGGCGAGACGGAGGGAGGTAGAGAGGAGCAGGGAGGGGGTGTCGACGCGTCTGATTTCTGGTTCTGATGGTTTGGAGGAATGGATGTATGCGAGGACGGGAGGAACGATGAGCTTGTCAGATGGAGGGGGCACGTCGGTTTCCTGCAGCGTGTTACTGCGAGTTAAGGGCCCAGGCTTGGACCTGGACATAGTTCCGTTGGGGTTGATATCGAGCCATCTGGTGGATTTCGTGGTGCTCATGGCCATCAGGTCGATATCTTCTTCCACTTGGTCGCGCTTGTTGCTATATTTGTTGCCATGGTCTCTCTCAGGATTGAGGATTTCCCGCAGGCCCAATTTCTCTCCGAGTCCATTCTGCCATTCTGCTTTCGCCCACCATCCTACTAGATCTTCACTAATGCTCTCGAATTTTTCGTTCAGCATCGCCATTTCCTTGACCCAATAAGGAAATATATAGATATGAGCGTCGCGATATGTGCTTAGTATTTTGATTTTACCGTGGCGCTTTAATAATGAGTGTCGCATCAATAGTGCTTGGTGTTCCTCCATGACATCTTTCAAACTGTCCATTGGCATCGTGTATACCAACTTTACCAAGGACAGCGAGCCATTGTTGCCTCCTCGTACTGCAGGCGCCTCATCCTTATCCAGCGAAGTAATTGCAAGAAAATCAGGGACCTCGTTCTTGGTTTTTGCGCCATCTGGAGCTGTAGGATACCACACACTTATTCCGCCTCTTCGTCCACATCTTTCACCGCCCACACCTACCAAGCTTGACGTCCTCGATTCAAGCCATTCTCCGTCCCAGGAAGCATCTACCGCTCCATGTGCCGTCATCCAAGCCTCAAGGAATGTCACTCCTGGGACATCACATACAAGATCACAGGGAAGGACTATAAAATCTGATTTTATGCACGTTTGGACCTCAGGTAATCGCAAAAGCTCGGCGGTGCCAGTTGTCAGAGTTAAACCCTCCGGAGAAATGACTGTGGGAGACGGCGGGGGAAGCGACGTTAAGTGCGGATTTTGTGACAAGGAAGCTTCTAATGCTGCTTTACTAGCTTGAGGGGTGATAAGTGTGATGTCTGATGGATTGGTCAGTGGACAATATACAATTAAGTCCAGGGCCAAGGAGGCAATCCATAATATGCCTTCAAAGGTAACTTTTCAACTAGAGAAATATCATAGCCCAAACCAGTATCCTACTCGAACAACAACAACATAACCATAAAAAAAAGTACATCAACTAAAAACTGAGATGTTACAATAGTAGATAAAGCTGTGGACAACTTACTAGTGATTCCCATGCGGTAACACCAATCCAGCGGGTACCAAACCATAGGGCGGTTTGCAATAGGTACCAAAGCCTTGGGAAACTCTTCTGGTATAGATGTGAAAGTATTTAAAGAGACACCAGGACCGCAAAAGATAAGGACTTGAAAGCCCAAGGGGGGGCCTGAATGAGGCATCTCTGGATACAAAAATCAGTGTGAAGCTCACAATTTCTCGGAAATCGACTTTTCTTCAAACCTGCGTGACTGGGTGCTCTCTTGTCGTTTTAACCTTTGTTATATTCAGTGGAGCGATGTGTGCTTGCGGAATCTCGAGCTGGCGGGTGTTATCCTCAAGATTGTTGTACAGTATAAGGCGGGATCAGTCCAACAAGCAGTGGTGTCCCAGCGGCAGATCGTAGGTCCGTTATCCATAGTCTCGAAGGTGCCGGCTAAACAAAGTGGCTCAAAAACGGGAGAGATTCATTTTCCTCTTCGTGCAAGGGCAATCAGGTCCGTCCATCAACCTCGTCGTCGCTCATCGTGAAGTGAATCATCGCAGACACGTGATGGAAAAGCAGGGATGAGTCATCAGCGCAATGCAAACAACGCAAACAAGGTCAGCCTTAGCTGCAAACAAAACAAACAAACCAAACCAGCCACAGTCAACAATCCGAGGTCGAAACAGCGTTTGCTGCCCCTGTTGCTGTTGTCGTTGTCGTTGTCGTTCGACAGGCTGCACGAACGGATTGCTGATCTTGAGCTTCGTCTTTGCTGGTGAAGGATGCGATGCGCTGTCCTTTTGCGTCATCATCGCAGAAGGCAAAACCCCTAGTTCATTGACATTCACTGAGCTCAACCCCACATGTCAGATCGGTACCTTGGAGATAATCGCCGTCGAGGCTCGAGCGGTTTCAGCTCAAATGGCCGACGAACGGCTCTTGGATATTGGATACCGCTTGCGGTTACCGTTACAGTCGCCGCTGTGGGATTAGCGGCGTGGGTATGGAGTGAGCGCAACGAAGACGATGAAGACGAGTATCACGATGGACGAGATGGTCGCACTCCCATTGGACTAGATCCAGGCGCGGAGGAATTTGCGGACGCGAGAGGAACAGCCACAGGTGTTCAGATTGAATCGCATGATGAGGAGCACACCGTGATATCCCGAATGCAAGATGCCTGGCGCCGGACGCCGAGTCCCCAGCAATTATTCGATGGTGCCAGTAAGAAAGTGGCTGCCAGTGTTGCTGCTGCAGGCGCTGTTGTGGGAGGCGCACTGAGTGCCATCCGTGAAGAGGGACCCGGCGATTTCGAAGACCATTCGCGGTGGGCGGAAGAACCTGCTCCGTCGGCCGTGGCTGGGCCACAAACTCGCGCCGTAGCTGGCGGAAATTCTCCCGTGACATTGTCTGCAGCTGAACCGACGTCGAGAAAGAGGAAGACCGTTGCTATTGTTGTCTCGTCTGTCTCTAATAGTGAAGTTGATGATGATGGCGTTTCTGAACATGCTGTAAGACCCATTTGGAATTGCTTGCATGTATTTGGCTAGGTGATACTAATGGTTTGCAGTCTATTCTTTCCCACCTACCAGAATATATAGAGCCTGATACAGCCCGTGTTTTCGTCCTTATTTATGCACCTGGAATGCAGCCGCGAGGTGCTATTGAGGGCGGTCAGAGTCGCTCTACAATGTCAGTGGCTTCATCCTACTCCAATATTAGTCCAGAGGAAGCTGCAGGCGCAGAACACGCAAGGTCCACCGACTTGAGTGATGTTGAGCCTAGCCCCATCATCGATGACTTCCCGTCCGCATCGCCGTTCTTCAAGACTCTTTACCGCCAAGCCCAGGCCCTGGTTGATAAAGAAACGATGATTATGCCATTTAGCACTCCGACCGGTCATGTACATATTCTTCGGCACCTCTCACCCGATCTTGTCTACATCCAAGAAAGCCTTACTGGGGACAAAGGCGAAACTGTCCATAGTCTTACAGGATGGGTACGACAAGTTGTTGTGGTCATTGGTGATGAAGGAGGACGTGGAGGGCTAGTGGATAGCGATGATGAGTCTGCCTTGGGCACTAGGGGAGAAAGATGGTGGCAAAAGGAAGGAGTTATTGGGTTAGGAAAACGGATTGATGTTGTGGACGGAGCGCGGGCCGGAGACGACTGGAAACGAAGAGTTTGTGGCCATGAATAAAGCACGTCGACGACTGTCAGCCAGTCCATGGGTGGCTCTATCCCACCGTGTATCGGCTTCTATTTTAAAGGGGAAAGGAGGGCTGGGGCGTTTATCTGTATGTTTCAATCGTGTTCATTTCGTTCTCGAGCGTTGCTCTCTTATACATGGGGCGGTCATAGGTGGCAGGACACCGTATGGAGAAATATACCCTGTCGGATTGGGTGTTAGATCATATACCGAGTACCTGCCTACATAGCTAGGGATTAGGGGGCTATTAATATAATAATTCGTCTTCTCTGCGTATCCTCTCGGCTCCAATACAAGAGATGGGAGTTTGAAAACATTTGCTTATTCAGCTCCACAGTCTCACGTGCCTCCTCAAGTCTGCCGGTCCTTGGCATCAAAACCACCGCCAAACAGTTCATCTCCAGCGCTCACGACGGCGACGTTACCATTCGGACGTCTTTCGGTCTCTTTTCTCAGCTATCAGTCGCGTCTCTTGCTCTCAGCCATGTAGAGCGCTTTGATTATCATCAACACGCGTCCTCAATACGTCTCCTTGCGCAGCGTGACACCCCAGAACATTCACCTGTCCCTTTCCCCACATGTCGAACACATCGCATCATTTCATCCACTTCTGGAACGTCGAGCGCTACTTTGATAGGACTGCGATCCCGCTATTCCTCTGAGCCCACCAGTGACCAAACCCTGGTGGTTGTGGGCGCTTATTCGGCGATCATGGCGACTGCAGTTTCTACGAAATCTGCTGCGCCCGCTGGCAAACTCAAGCGTCCCACACCAAGCTTCGTCCAAACCGGAGCCAACGGTATTAGGCCTCCGCAACCATCTCCGTCACCCGTGGGCTTAGCAACAAAGTCTGGCTCAGCGAACCAAGCTACCTCATCGCCGTCGATGAGCTCCGCCGTTGTAAATGGCGCGTCTAATCGGCCAATGGCACGAGCCCGGAGAGAACCTCTAAGGCCCTCCGATCCGTCTTCCAGGTTGCGTATTACAACAAGAGCGAGCAGTATAGATATGGCCAACAGTGACAGGCGACCAGCAAAAAGATTACCGGAGCCTTACCGTAAGTCCTGCATCTTGTCGATAGTCAGGAGGCGTATGCAGGATGCTGATCTCATTCCTCATTTTTAGTAAAAACTACATCCTATATCCTGAAAAAATATGCTAAACATCCGCCATCCTTCACCATACATCTGCATCCGACCCATTTTCGTTTTGAAAAGCAAGACGGGAGCTTCCCTTATAACTCCGAAATGAAAGTCATCATTGAACATATGAAGGCCGGGACCGTTCCCCATGATATGATGGAGGAATTGCTCAGGGGCGGCGTACGATTCTACGAAGGTACAGAATTTGACTGAGATTCAGTTCTGGGAGAAGCTGAAGGCTGATCTCACCACTTTAGGTTGTCTTATTGTTCGCGTGGTGGACCACAAGTCTCTATCAAACCAATCTGATTCATCGACATCATTCGCAAAGGAAAAAGGTTCATTATTTTCCATACATAATTATAACGAACACATTACCCCATCTCCCTATGCGCCTTATCTAAATCCCATTCAACGAAAAGTCAACGGGACTGCGCAATCATCACCGGCACCAGGCAACGCAACAATAGCTTCAGCCAAGGAGATAGGGTCTCAAGTTGGATCCTCCAATGATGCAAATGGAGACTCTCCTAAACCGAAGGTTTTCACGACGGTTCTTCATCCCACTCCTCAGTCGTTGCAAGCTGAGTTAACAGTCTTATCGATGACCCCTGATCCAAGGGCGTTGCCTCGCCGACAATCGCAAGTCTACAATGCCTCCCGGCACCCTGGTTCTGCGGCTCTTCCTTCACCATCTACTCCGTTAGTAGCAGTTCAACCCCCTTCAGCCGATCGTGGACCTCCAGCAAAACGTCAGAAGATGATGGTGGAACCTCATGAACTGCTGGATTTCGAAGCCAAAATAATCAAAGCTACCGCTCCTCCCCTTTACTTGGATCCGGTTGACAGTTTTGATGCCAGCCAGAAACTTCTTAAATTCCTTGAATCACCTCTCCATCGCCACAAACCACCGTCACCTAAGACCAGAAGACGAACAGTGGCCGAGTTGGCAGCTGATGAGGCACTTGCCGCAGAGGAAGAGCGTTTCATGCTCATAATGGATGAACGACTTGAGCCTGTTACTTCAGCTGCAGCTGGTGGAAGCAAATCTGCTGTCGATGAGGAATGCGGCGCAGCCCCCTTTGAGCCTCGATTTTCAAGATTCAAAACGCTGGAAACCATCCGATCCCAATATGAAGAAAAGGCGAAGCGCGAACATGAGCAGAAGCTTCAGCAGGATCGCGCAAAACGAGAGCAGCAAGAGGCTGAGAAGGAGAGGCGACGCTCTGAAGAGCAGCAGGCCAAGGAAGAGCGACGAAGACAACAGGCTGTGCAGCACGGTCAACCACAGACTCAAGCTCAGTTTCTGGCTGCTCAACAGAATCGGCGACCTCCGTCTCGAGGAAGTGCTCCTACCGCCCCGGGCACACAGCCTCCGCCACCATCGCATATTGTCTCGGCGTCGCAAGGTCCTCAATCGTCCCCAATTGTACGGAATATCACACCTCATGCATCCTCACCGTTGGCAGGGCAAGTGATGGTTCCTAATATGAACCAAGGAATCACTCTGGGAATGAGTAGTTCTACAGATGCTGCTGGGAGCCCAATCATTGCCACGACTTCTATGCAATCTGCTCATCCAAATGTTATGAGTCATCCCATGGTTGCAAGCCGAAGCCAACAAGGCCAGAGTGCACATGGGACGCCACAGATGACCCATGGAACCCCAGCGATGTCTCATGCGACTCCGATCATGCGAAACATTACTCCCACTCAACGCATGGCCCATGGCAATCCAAATGTAACGACTATGGCTCAGACGCCTGTCATGGGTCAAACCATGATGGCACCGCAAATGAACGGAATGATGATGACCCCTCAGCAACAACACGCTATGATGCAGCAAAGACAAGCAATTATTGCTCAACAGCAACAAAATCTTGCTGCAGGGCATCAATTCAATCCTCAACAAGTAGCTCAAATGCATGCGAACGCGATGGCCCAGCAGAATATTCAACAAGCCCAACAACAACACATGTTACAGCAGCAACACCAGTCGCAACCACAAGGTCCTCCACAGCAGCCGCTGCATCCCCAGGCGTACCAAACGCAACTTCTCCGTTCACAATTGGCACAGATGCAAGCTGTGCAGCAAGGTAATCAGCAACAGCAGCATGGAAATATGTCACAGCTATCAGCTCAGCAGCAGCAGATGATAGTAGCTGCACAGCAAGCAGCAGCGCAACAAGCAGGTCAGCCGAATGGTGTTAACAATCGTCGAGCGCACCCCCTTGCCCAGCACTATGGCAATTTGTATCAGTCTCATCTTCTTCGTCTGCGGAACGAGATGGCAAAAAAATACGTGGGCCAGTACGGTCCTCCTGGGCAATATCCACCGAATCTTCGCGCTCATTTTGGCGAGGGTCTTGAAAAGATTGCTCGGCAGTATGTGAGTGACTTAATGAAAAAGGACCTCGATAATGGCCATCAACGCGCCATCATTGCGGCCCAAGTCGCTCAGACTCAAGCTCAAGCTCAAGCCCAAGCCCAAGCCCAAGCATTGCAACAGCAGCAACAGCACAATATGATGGGAAATGGCGCAGCAAGGCATTAAATGAGAAGGGATTGCAAGCTTGACAGATTCATTAATGCGAGTGGCCTTCATATCTCTCGTCTGTCCGCTACAGCAAACCACCTTTTCCATCACACCTTTTTTTCTCTCTCTCTCTTTTTTTTTTTTTTTTTTTTTTTTTTTTGTCTTTTTTGCATTTTCTTTTGAACATACTTTCTGGAGAGGAGTTCAATGTCTATCTTGGAACGAAACAACAACATTTGGGAAGGGATAATGGTGTATGGGAGTCTTTTCGTGCAATTTCTCAGTGCTAGGGAGGGCAGGATTGATGGTTTGGCGGTGTGTATGTTTGCATGCTCAGTAGATGAGTCTCCTTTTTTCTTTCTAATCATAGTATGTATGTACATGATTCTCCAGCATCATCGTTTCTTTTCTTCCTTCTTCTTTTCCTGTTGCTTGTATGTTTCGTGTTGCGGTTGGGTGGCAGGGTGAGTTTGGCAGAGAGGGTTGTATGGATCTGCTTTCCTGGATTGTTTGGAGATACCAATTGCTAAAACCATTGAATGCTGACTTGGTTGTTAACTTGTTATACTGTTTGGATAGTGTGTACTATGTGTCCTCCCATACTCTTAACAGGCCCGACATACACAAGTGTCAAGAATCTCTTCAGCATTCTTGTCCAAAAAACAAAAAAAAAAAACACTTATCATTTCACTTCCCAGCTCCTTTCAATCTCGCATTCCTCCTCTCTTCCTCCCTCTTGGCTTCCACCCGGCCCAGGAAGTCCATGCGTCCCATATACCCTTCCTTCGCGCGACTATGCACGTCCAACTCATCCTTGATCCCCTCTTTATCCACGTACGTGGCCCAGTCGAGCTTCGACTTCATCACCGTGTTCAATTTGGGGCCCGTCACGGGTGTGGATGGCGCAGTGGTAGCAGCGTGCTGTTGTTCCTTGGGCGTCGGAGGGATGTGTGAAGATGATGCCTTTACCCAGTTCCGCTTGTACATGTCCGGCGGGTTGGGGTCGAAGCGGGAGTAACGCCGGAGGGGCCGCCGGAGGGGAGGAGTATGGGTTTTGGAGGGTTGATCGGTTCGTTGCTGTTCGTCTTTTTTTGCGGTGGCTTGTTTTGCGTTTGGTGTGTCCATCGAGGACAAGTAGGTCTTTGCTTCTGCGGAATCCTTGGGGACAAGCTTTTCTTCGGTGATGGTTTCGCCGGCGAATTTGTATGTTCGTTTGATGGTGATTGTTTCTTCGCTCGGGCGAACTGCTGGGCTGCTGGCAGACGGATGGTCGGTATCTGTCATTTCAACGTCGCGTCTTGTCCCGTCTTTCGGCGCTATGGGCGTCGACCCGGGATCGCGTGCATTCATTTGAGCCCATAGCGCATCGACATCAATAGTGGCACCGTCTGTCCTTGCCAGCGGCTTCATTTCTTCGTGCCTGTGCTCATGGAGTATGCATCAGTAAAACCGTCTCGTAAAAATTTCGAAGTGAAATAAGAAAAGCACCAGCATACATCTTCATCTTCATAGCTCTTGTCCGCACAAACCCTCCTCCTCCTCCTCCACCACCCTCGTCGTCTTCGTCAATCTCAAAGTCGTCTTCTGCACCTTCATCGCCCTCATCATCACCGCCCGCCCGCGCACGCTTCCTCCGCTTTCTCTCCTTGTTCTCCTTCGCTTTACGAATCGTAGCCTCATCACCAGAATCCAACGCGCCATCAACAACATAATCATCTCCATCTTCATCCCCTCCCGGTGTAGGCGTTAACTTTCTCCGTTTACGTGGGCGATGATCGTCTGCTTCTGTTTCAGGAGCGGGCTCTTCGTCGTCATCTTCTGCCTCGACGGGCGCGTTAATATCAAAGTCGGAATCCTCTTCTGAGTTGTACTCTTCGGCATCGTCGAGAGACCAGAGTGTGGCGCCGTCTGGCTTCTTTTCTGCAGTAGAGCTGTCACCTGTGGGGGTTGGAAAAGCGGGAGGCATGATTGTAGGGAATACGGCTGTATGAAGGTAGCTCTCAGATCCATCAAAAGAATATGTATTAATAAATAATTGTAGTGACTGAGGTATGAAATTGATATTGTCGAGCAATGTAGCTTCAGAACCACTACTGAGTGTTGGAAGTTCACTTGTATGGCCCGTGCACACAGCCAAACTCAGAAAACGAACAGCTTTTGCTTCTCACATCATCGTTCATTCATTACTGATGAGAGTAATACTATCTAGTCAAGTCCAAGATGGGTAAAATGTGAATATTAATTCTACCAGATGCCCTGCACCCAGAAAACAAAACAGCCACTTCGCAATCAAACACTCCCCTTCTCTGACTGAAATCCACCAGCAGCAGCAGCGCCCTCGTCCCTCTTCTTCTTCACCTCGATCTCCAAAAACCATCCCGCTCCCGCTGAAACGCACAGCATGAACTGCAGCAGCAACAGAATACACATGAGCGTAAACGACGCCCGCGTCTCCCTGCAGAGCTGAGCGAAATTCACAACCCCGTCGATCTTGTCTCCGTTTACGTCCTTGCCATTCGCGAATCCCCAGGTACAAGTCCACGAATGGATGGTTTCGCCTCGATACGTGCCGTTGACGGTGCGGGGATTGGTATACACGAGCGTGAATATGACTGCGATGAGAGCGGCGATGAATCCACCGATCGCAGTGGCGGTCACGAGGGAATTGAGGATGAAAATTCGAGATCGTGGCTAACAGGATCATTCCAAACGGTAAGATCATTGTATTTGGAAAAGAAAAGAAAAGGAAAATTAAGGGAGTCTGGGGGTCATACCGATGGCAGCAGTGCGACGATCAGATAAACAAGACTTTGAAGCGCGATAATGCTTCCACATGCGATGAGCGCAATGGTCGGCCGCATTTCTATATTCTCGGGCCAGAGAGACAAATACATCTTCTCATACTGAACGGTTTTGTTATAATAGCGGAGTGGATGCCCTTCAGCTCCAACGGCAGCGACGGCGAGAACAACCATCGCCGCGCATAGGCCCATGCGAACCCACTGGAGGATCCTGGTTCTCCTAATGTAGGTTGATTCGTCCTCGTCGGAAGCAGTGGAGGGAGCGTGGGCGCCGCGTAAGGATGATGTGGATGACATTGTGCTCGAAACGACAAGAGATAAAGGCAAGACTATGAGTTCTTGTATGATTGCTGAAAACGGAGACGAGAGTACAGCGCAACTCCAGATACTGCGACTGAGAGGCCAGCTGCGAAAGAAGAGCGACTCCTTGATTAATATTATCTAGTTAAGCGACAAATGAAAGCAGTCGACCAAGCGACTTGTCTGCAAGGTAAAGAATGAAGGCTGTGAAGATAAACCACGAGCTCCAGAGCCCAGCAATACAAGGAAAACTCCCACAAAATATTGACGGCTATTAACTGTCCATGTTGGATGTGACAGCTGCTAAATACCAATCTTCTCCCTCAGGTTGGAATACAGTCCAAAAATAGTCAGTGACTGTTGCCAGAAGCAAAGCATTGTACACATTAACTAAAGCCTCATGCCTGTGATGAGCATCAGTCACTGCAGAAATCCTCCGCCCACTTCGCCCAATCATCTTGTCCTTGCTGTCACCAAGATCATGCATGTCACCGTCTGTCTGGATTGAAATACGCGCTGGTGGCGCATCTAAGCTTCTGCATTGGATCATGATGGGGGTTTTCATATTAAATATAGAAACTGGGCATCCTGGCGCCAGGCACGGACCGCTGGCTGGACTTTGGAGCGGATTGGCCAGCCTGTGAACACGACCTGAGGCTGCAGTGGAGTGCTCATCCAGACACTTTTATATATACGCTCATAACCACATCTTTACTACCTTCAGTAAAAGCACCTAACTAGTGATTTAGATGCGGAGGCAATGTGGGACTGTAGGATGAGCTGTAATATACCGATCCACGATTCCCTCCACTGAATGGCGTACTTTTGATAAAGACATTCCCTAAACCAGATCCTATTTCGTCTTCTGCTAATATTTGCCTTTCGCTTTCTGGCTTCGAAAGTGCATACCCAATAGACGCTATCTATCCACCAAAACCGAGCGTCACGTTTCCATACATTTAATATCCTTCATGGTATAGCCGTTGCGATAGCCTCGAGCATGTTCCGTTAGCTCAGGACCCAATGTAGGCCACTATTCTCATGTTCCTTCTCAATTTTCCGTCGCGTAGCAGCGAAGAGTTGCCATAACTCATGGTTCCAAACTCCCAATTACCTCAGAATAGGTAGATACTGCCGGCTGGGAACCTCAACGACCAAGTGGCAATTTGTTGTTTTGAGTAATATCAGTCAAGAGTCACCCCAACCCATCGGCCGTGGGGAAGCAAAGCAGATTTCGGTAACAGAACAAATATCCCTCACCGAACTTGCCGAGGTCGTTGGGCAAAATACAAAAAGCTACCAGCAATGCGATTGCGACCACTGGTCAACAAGTAACAGTATGCCTCCGACCTCTAACGCTGCCATAATACCATGGATGAATGAAAAAGTCCGGGAGCAAAGTATCAAACGCAATCCGCCAATTCGAATCTTTCAATCCAACGGAATCAATACCAATGCATTGACAACTAGTCAAATAACGTCGTCACAACCACTACAACTCTCCTATTTCGCCAACATTCCAACAACACTCTCGAGCGCCTGCACCTCTTTCACATCGACCCTTCTTCCCCTCACTACACCTTGACCAGCGCCCAGTTCACCCGTCCGTTCCAGATACAAGGATATCCGGCCGTCAATATACTGCCTTCTTTCTTCACGCTTCGCATCAGATTCTCCCACGTGGTCTGCGGTTGTGGACAATGTAGCGAGTTTTGGTCGTAGCTGCGTCAAAATTGCCCGTAAGGCAGGCAGCTGTGAGAGCAAGAATGTTGTATTGGTGGTGATAGGGGTGTGAGAAGGGCCGATGTTGTCGCCAACATTGAGTCGCTTCGCGGACGGATCGTCCATAAGGAATGAGAGGTTGGGGAGATGAGAATTTAGGCCAGGCGAAGGATGGTCCTCGGTCTGGTTTTGATTCGAGGTGGGACTTTCTGGTGCGGATAACATTGACCGCAGCTGTGCTAGTATAACATCGTTACGCGCGCATTCTTGTTTGAGAAGGTAGTTCAATTTTCGCGTTTCGCGTAGCTTTTTCCGCTGAATGGTGATGGATTCGGGAGTGGGCGCGTTTTCTGGTAGGGGATCAAACGATATATTCTAAAGAAACCAAACATGATCAGCTTATTCCTTATGCCCTGGTGTCCGATAAGAAGAAATGTCAAAGGGTCAAGCAAAGAACCAATCCACCGCTTTTCAATGTCTATACCTCATGATGGCTCAATCGAACCCACCGCACCAACTCCTCCGGCACCGTCAAAATATTCCTCAGCACGTAGATCTCGAATTTATCAAACGCCTTATCAACCGTCGCCTCAAGCAGTGTCTCCAACTGATGCAGTCCGTTCTCAATTTCAAGGCGTGCCTCGGGATACTGTATGTTCCCATCATCGTCAGTGTCTGGGATCGTGTTGGCCGCGTGCGTGAAGCCCAATCGCTCAGGGGGCGTGTTTAGCATGCCATTTTCGAGACTGGATATCGCTTGATACACTAGGTTGTTGACTGAATTGATTATGTCGTCGATTAGTGACTGCGAGAACGAGGGTTTGTTAGACGTCGCGCTGGTATTTTAATGAAGAATGAGTCGCCAGAGGGGAAATGCACAGTCAGGATTACATACCAAGGGAGTATAGCTAAAATGCTCAGTAAGCAGAGCTGTGGATGCATCGTTCATGATGGCAAGATGATTCTTCAAATAGCTCTCTCACAGAGTCTGGTTAGATGTTGACAACGCGTCGCGGATCAATCAAGAAGCTACAATGTATTTATGTAGTTGGTTAACTAGGTAACTAATAGGTCCAGAGCAAAAGTGGATAAAATGCAGCATACTGTGTATAGAAGATTCCATTTTCCTCCGAGTCCACACGCATTTAATGCAATAGAGGTTATTTTAGAAAATTCATCTCCCTATCTAGTTATGGAGGACAGAGGAATTGTTTAACTTGAATGCAGATTGATTTTATTACTTCTTGGGACCAAAATTTATGCAGCCATCATGACTGTGGACAAGAATTGGAAAATACAGCTTTCGAAAACAACAGGTTGCTCACTGGGCAACAGAAAAAAAGAAGAAGAGTAAAAACATCACTGTAAAGACACCAAATCACTATACAGTCGAAAAATAGCATCAAAGTTCGGTTCTCTGCGCGTGGTGTTTTTAAAGCCCAACAACAGCTGCCACAGCCAGAAGCAGTCCACTCAAACCTGCCACATGTGCCACCGTCCTGGGAGCAGCGTTTCGAGTTTGTTCCGCAGGACGTCCAGATGTGCTGGAAGGGCGACCATTGTTGTTAGTCGGGTTCCCTTGACCACCTCGGTTCCCTCCATTCCCTGACGTCGAATTGCCAGCTCTTGCGGCCAAAGACCTAAATGTTTCGATGGTTCTATTGCTTCCAGCAACACTAAAGGAGACTGTTAGCTTCCTCTGATCTGTTCCCTAGGACAGAAGTGGGACGTACGCGTTAATGGCCATGACCATCCCATTTTGGCAATGTCTTCCTTGTGAGCAGTAGAACCACATGGGTTGAGTACTGTTGACCATGATGGTGAAAACAGGCATCTGACGTGATCCAGGCTCAACCGGCATAAATCCAGATTGAATTCCAGCCATTCCTCGTTGGGATCTGCCCATTGGCTCACACGGTCTGTCGAAAGTAGATTGGACGAGAGAATGATTCTGGTGCAAGGTCAACACACAACACGCCCATCGCTTAGAGGAAAATGCGTCACTCACTCGTGGATGGAATTGGAACTGAACCATCTCGCCAGCCGGCACTTTCATGTCATCGGGGAAAAACCTCAATGTACCTTTGTCGTCCCCGACTTTCACAACGTGCACATTGACCATCGACCCTCCCTGGTTCGACCCTCCCTCCTTTGCCCCTCCCTCCTGTCTCTTTGCTTGGACGTGCGATTGGTGGGAGGTTAGATGGTAGGGTTGGTCATTAGCTGCTGCCTGGATCCCGGCTACAAGCAGCAAGGTCGATACCAAGATCTCGCGAAGCGTCATTATGAAAAAATATGAAAGTTCTTTACTTGTAAGAGGGAAATTAAGCGAGTGCGGATTTGAACACAAAGGGACTTGCGCCGGTACTATATGAATATAATGATTGAAATGGAAACGCTCCCCAGGAGCCAGAGAAAAGAACAAGAAAAAGTGAACGGGTATCACTAGAAAAAACAAAATCAGGTATACACAGAGACGGAGGAGGAAAAGACGAGGACCAGAAAGGGAGCCCTTTCATATATCATGTTTCTTCAGCATTTTGACCTAAAAGCATATCCCAGCCAGGGGCTTCCGGTGATGAAGGAGAAGACGCCACGCCAGTCCTTGTTTCGCCGTCCCGTGGTTCCCAAATAGAATCCGTCCGCGCTGAATTGGCATAGAATGAAAAGATGACGAGGAAATCAGGCTTAGCGTCTGTGTCTGACAAGAACTGTCGGAGCAATGTGACAGTGTCAAACTCGAACCAAATGCCTAGCCCAATGCCCATAGGCCATTTTTCAGGTGGGACTGTAATATATCCGCGGAATGAAGGTCACTAGTACTTCCCCTTTCCGTTCGCTTTATCCTCCGTAGAGCCAGCTTGGAGTTGTACGTATAAAATAAAAGGAGTTGGCATTGATAGCAGAAGTTCAAATGAGTCGAGTTCCCTACAAAGAATCCAATTGCAGACAGCTATTCATCGGGCTCCCGCACAGACTCGATGATCAACAAGCCCCGGAAAATTGCAGCGAGTCTGACAGCTTTGCAGCTCGGAGTGTTCCACGCATGAACCGCGCTATGATGGTGAGGTGATCGCAGTTTGACGTCTGTCGCATCCTTGTTTGAGCCGTGCGGTTCTACACTAAAGCGGCTAAACTACAACGGAGTTAGTTCACTAGTAAGGTTACTACCTAGTTAACTAATAAATATTAGGTAGGTAACAACACATTATTGACCGACGTCTTGAAATGTACTTTGTAGAAAAGAGTACTATCTGATATTCTTAACAGTGATAGTAATGCTGAACTGCATGGTACAGGGCATTTACCAAAGTACCGTGATCTTCAGGAGCTGGGTTGCAGAATAATTTCGTTACGTGCGATTCCTGAGGTTGGTACGTGATTAGGTTGTTAGGCGTTAGGTCGCTAGGTCCCCTTTCCAGTTGCTCCCAGGGGCGCCCAGGTAGGTTACTAGGGGTTACCAGGGTTCCAGTGGTAGCTGATAGTAGCCAAAGTGACTAGGTTTGGGGGATTGGGGAGCTCTGTAATTTTGAAGCTCATTAGGTTGTAACAACATTACAGTCTAAGTAGCTAGTGGTAGCTACTGATAACTCTCAAGTAGTCTTTAAAGATGTCAAAAAATCAGAACCTAATGAGATGTTGTAATATAGTGTTTAAATTACACAACTGTATTTAATTCTATTTATTATTCTAGTATTCTCAGCAGTTACTAAGAGCTCTCAGCAGCTACTAACAAAGAATTAAAGATATCATTGAGAATTTAGCATTTTCTTTCTATATTACATCTTCTTTCATTATTTTTTTTTTATTATATTAATTATACTCAGTGATTACTAGCAGCTCTCAGCTTCTACTAACAATAAAAACTTATATTTTTATTTTAATATCTTATCTTCTTTGATTGCTACTGAGTACTACTGAGAGCAGCAAGAAGTAACTTAGAATATTGTCATGTAATTTAAAAATATCTCATTAGGTCTTTAAATCTATAAGCTACTTGAGACTACTTGAGAGCTACTAGTAGCTACTGAACTAGAAACCTAATGAGCCTCAAAAATTACAGGGCAGCCCACTCTTCCAAACCTAGTCACTTGGGCTACTATCAGCTACCACTGGAGTCCTGGTAATCCCTAGTAACCTACTTGATCACCCCCAGGGGCAACTGGGAGCAGCTGGAAAGGGGACCTAGCGACCTAACGCCTAGCGACCTAGGGACGTAGTAAACCCGATTCCTGCCACCAAACCGGAGGAGGCAAATGTATGTATAACAACTACCATATCCAGGTCAATACTTTGAAGCCTTGGGACTGAGCTACTACGTATGTATATACGTATGTTATCTGAACTGTAAAGGGAATCTGCCGTCGGAGCCGTCATCCGTCAGCTACATCGTTACCTTTGAACATACCCATTACTTGTACGCAGAACATCAGGAGCTCCACGCCCCCCATTATCACCGTCTTCCTTGAAAGCCAATATCAGGAGACTGTGCATCAGACAAAGCAGCATGGAGAAGATGAGTTACATTTGTATGATAAGTACGTAGTTGTTGTCGTGGCATGAACGTGACCAACAATCCGAAAAGGGACTGGGAAAAAAAAAGATATACGATAGCCGGGATTCGCTGGTGGTCACCCACCCAACTACTAGCCGGCCGGCGAGTGGCTTAAGTACGGCTGAGCGGACGGGAAGCCCTGTTTTCCACTTCCTATGATCGTATACGCAGTGGAATTACATATTAGCAATTAAGAAGGGATTTAAATGAATAATGCTGCTAAAATGAGGGAGGCAAGCTGTAGTCTCGGAAATGCTGTTGATCCGCAGTTCTCGCGCAGTTCTGGATCAACAGTTTCTCCGAGGTCTCAGTCCTTTTTCGCGTGACGCGTCAGTTTGGCCCGAGCAATTGTACACAGTAGTGGACTGAATGGAGTACACACATACTGATGTAGCTACAAAATAGATTCGGTCAATCGAACTCACCTACTCCCCCATCTCCCTGTTTTCATAGAAATCAACAATTGTCTCTTTCGAAACAGAAATCACCCTCGATTCGACCGCCATCCCACCCACAGAATCCCCGTTTCAGGACTGAACCGTTGAAACTATGGCAAACTCGAAGAGCAAAACAGCCATTCTGGTGGACAAATTCAACGCGCTCACGCGTCCAATGCTCACCTCTTTCCACCTTCCAAACCATTATCACTTTACCGTCAAGCCTCTTCCATTGAACGTCCCCGGAGAAGGGGTGTATCTTGTGAATCCGTACAACGGCCACGATCACTTTGAGGGACGAACCCGAATCACCGCTTTGTCACCTGCGGAGCAGGCAAAGATCATCGTCCCATTGCTGCTGGAGTCGTTTGTTACACGATTCGACACGCCGGGGCCGATTTACGAGATGCACAAGGTCCGTACAGCCTGGGCTCCGTGGAGTTGGAGCACTACCGATGCCACTCTTGCACTGGCAGTCTCAGCCAGACTTCGGGCGCTAGGTGTACGAAGCGAACTCCACAAAGTTTTAGTTTCGGATTTTGATCAGGTGCAGACGGCCGAAGCACAGTGGCAACGATGGAAGCGCGATTTTGAATCTGTGGCGAATCCTGCTTTGGATGAGGGTAGGAGCAATGTAGACAAAAAATGTGCCACATGCGGATTCACTCCGTCGTTGGACCAAGGTCTGCAGCGCTGTGGAAGATGCAAACGAATCTCCTACTGCTCCAGGGACTGCCAGAAGGCGGACTGGCGCCAACACAAAGTCAGGTGCAACGCGCCCGCGACTTGAGAGATCGATATAGTATCTCTTTATGGTGCCGACAACGCTACGACAGAACGCTTTTTATTTTTTCATTGTTTTGGGTGGTGGGGGGGTTTTTTGAGCGTCCTAAATGAGACATTGAGATACCATTTCAACGGCATCAACGCCATTGGTTGATATAATTTTACACTTTGTACAATTTTTTTCATTCAAGGCTGTCGCATTGTTAGTTGTGCTGATCTATCCACGATGAAGCTCTTTCACTTCAGCACCCCATTCACACCTGGCCACCTCAGTTGCTCACTCACCATGGTCTCGCCCGCGAAGTCACCCTTGAAGCAGCAAAGGGAAAGGGCTCAACCAAGAATTGACAGGATTGAAATATGGGGGTAATGAATAAGCCTACCTTCGCTTTCCCACAGTCGGTAGATTCTTGTGGAGAATTCTTTTATGGCTTGAAGCCTGGCATAATGGTGCTGGGTTACGATGTGAAATGGACCTTGTACAGGTCTATATCACCCAACTAAGCTATGCAACCACTCATTCGTAGCTTCCCGTGTTATTCACTGAGCCAGGACCATCGCGTTGGGAGCAGACTGAATGATACCAAGAAGCCATGCTAGACAAGTATATCATAGCGTTCCTATGGCAAGGAATTCCCACACAAATCTGATAAATCGTAAACACTGGCTCTAACAATCTGAAATGATTTCTTGCAGTTCCATCAGAAATCCAGAAGCAACTGAGGAGCCAGCTTCTCCAGATCCTCTACCTGCCCGAGAATAAACATCAGACTTAGAAGGGGAAATGCAACCGTTTCGAGTTCAAGTGCATATGAAGTACAAAGGATTGATCTCAACACACGATTCAAAATAACTCAAACATACCTCTAAATAACTATCAAGCCTAGTCTCAATCCTATTCCCCCCCATCCCATCCGTCTTTACCTGCTCCCGACGTTCGTAAATCGCCCTCGCAACAGCCTCTTTAACGAAGAGATCAATGTATTTTGCATACAACTTATTCGCGTCTTTTGTTATCCGCATCTTCTCACCCTTGTTCTTCATATGGCCGTGGATAATCGCGGCAAGTAATTTGGGCGGGAAATCCGGTTCGGAAGTTTCGAGAGACTGCTTCTTGTCTTCCTTGGGGGGAATGATCTCGGCGAGAATGTAGTCCGGATCCGAGGACAACGAGTCAAGAGAGCGGCTAGGAGAGTGGTCATGGAGTTCGGAAGGCGGCGCCGAGCGAGATCGTGAAGGTTGTTCGGGAGTAGGGGCAGGAGACGGGGTGCGAGAGACCAGATTGATCTGCGTTTTTGATCGTTGGCGAGAAGTAGAACGAACAGGTTTGTGGGAGACGTTGGACGTTGGCACTGGTTTCGATGTTGTCGTTGGTGCTTGCTCGGTCACTGCCGCGACAGAGCGGGGAGGTTTGAAAGGGAGACGTCTGCGTTTCGGAGGGGGAGGCATTGTGAGAGCGAAATTGGGTATTATAGAGAAAGAATAAATGTGCTTCACAGAGAAAGTCAACCCCCGTCAGTTTCTAAGCGATTTTCTGCTTCTCGGTGATGGTTGTTGAGTATGGAGGAGTTGACGCGTTTCAAAAGAAGGGGGTCACGCCATATCAGGTGATGCATACAATCGAGTCGGCGCCAAGACTTCACCCCTTTGTTCCGCTCCGCCCCTGTCGGGAGTTTCGCAACATCGGACGTAGATGATGATGTATGTACTGTACACAAGGACATCTCCTTTTCACTCCGTTGCCTATTGCTAAACGCATACGCAAGTCCATGTCAAACTAAAACCACTGCAGTTTTGAAGCAGTTACTCGATACATACATACTACTTAGATTCATGACACCAAACATGATTGTTTGATCTCTCCACCGTCAAGGACTGTAACGCAAATCACAAACACTCTCCCACCGGACGTACAACAGTAACCCTCAACCCTGCCTCTTCCAAGACAGCCTTTGTCTCCTGCCAGGGTACTCCAAAAAGTCCAGCGTTAAACCTACAAGACCAAAGATCCGTTGGCGTCTCCTTTGGTTTTCTGCTTTCATCCGTGGCTGTCATCTCCAGATCCTGCAGTTGCCTCTTCAAATCTTCCAGAGCTAGTGTCGTATTCTCGAGAATCACCTCTGGTGAACTCTTCTGTTTTGAGGAATAGTGCCACGACGTGAACAAACATACTATCCAATGCCTTTTTCCAGCGAGTTGCTTCCCACCGCACTTGTTGACCCTTCTTCGCTTTTTACCTCGTGGCTCGGTAGCAGTATCTGTTTCTTCCTGAAGAAGAACATAGTAGTCCTCAGGCTGAGGTGGAATGAGTAACGCCGTTCCTTCAGGACTTCTCAGAACACGCTTTGATCCCTCCCTGCTGCCCTCAGTCCCTTGCGCAGTAGAATCGATCGGTCTTCCAGAAGTCTTGCTCTGTTGCTGAAGATACTTCTGGCAATGGGCGCGGTAAATGCGATATGCCCCTGGATACTATCGGAAAATCAGCACAGGAGACCTTATCACTAATACATAATGGAAAAGCGAAACCAATAATTTAAATATTGTTGTCAGCTGCAGATGTAAAACATTACCTTTGCTCTAAACGTCTCCGCAATGCCCTTTCCCCATGTCCCTTGACAGTTGCACGCATCTGCCAAAATCATGTCAGTCAATCTCAAGATCAACCATACAACAGAATACCATGGATAGAGACAGGAGAGATCAAAATAAATAAGATGAAGACCTACGAATCAAAGCCGCATTTTCAGGAGCATCAAATAGATTGCCCTCGAGCTCTAAGATGTTATTCATTCTGTTCTGTCTGAAGAGAAACCAAGTGACTCTAGAGAGTGGTTGCCAGTTGGTTGTGAAAAGCTACAAAATCCCGGTGTTGTGTCTGACTCACATAGAGCCGTTTGGTATGCACATCAGAGTATCTTATCCTCCCTTCCAGTTAACTACAGACCTATTATTACAATAGTTCATTACCCATTCCTGTTGCATGCTGCCTTTTGGCAGTTTTCGCAAGCAAATTTTCTTTTCCATAATGGTAAGACAGCTTATTGTGAGATCCTCTGGAATCCAGCTCCAGATGAGGACTTCAGGATTCATGACAGTATCATTCCCCCTATTCACAAAGAATCGATGAAAATTAAGAAGAGGAATGCAGATTCAGTTGCAGTGCTGCATTTCCTGCGAGATTGAGCGATGCAGAAGCCCCTACAATATAAAAACGGAATTTGAAATATCAATGTAGCCATTAAAACGACGATGCAACCGCTTCTCCCATACAAAAAGAGGCTACCGTGATCATCGCATCAAACAAGAAAAGAGATTATCATCAATCATTGAAGGAAAGCATAAAGAGTAATAGACACATGCAATCATAAGCCTGATAACCAGGAACGCAAAGATAAAGCCCGTATGCCAATACATCCTACCAATGTTGGTAGCAATGGGTATCCTGATTCGAAGCAGACCGCAACCGAGCTAATAAGAAAACAGTTTCGCGAGGCTCTTATATTTCTTGACCTTCTTCCCGCTGTCTACCGTACTGGATGGGCCAATCAGCACCGGGTTTTCAGCCGAATCGGCTTCAGTTGGCGTTCTTTGAATTGGAACCAATCGAGATGAGTTTGTTTGGACAGTCGCGGTATTGTTTTTAGCGCCATTTGCCTTGCCCCTACGGGTCATCGTCCGAGAGAGCGTCTTGATGAGGCTCTTCTCCTCATGCGAAGTTCGATCCATTTGTTCGATCTCATCCCTAAGGGTAGCACCATTCGTTGCAAAGTTTTCTTCAGCAATGGATTCAAATTTAATCACGCCACGATCTTTGGAAATATTCAATATCTCCTTCATTACTGACTGGACCAGAGCCGTGTGCCGCATATTCATGGTCGGTGCAATCATATGTGAGAGCGCGGTGACTGTCATCAAATAAGCAGGCTCAGCTGTCGTTCCAAATCTTAGAATGGCATCATCATCCAGGACCACCATCATGGAGCTTTCCGGCCGTTGAAATATCTGCGCAAAGTTGAAGGTCAGATCTGAAATCACCCCCAGGGCATCGTCTATCTAAGTCCAAAATGCGTCAGTAGGCTATACGGCAATAATAACTATGTACATTTGGTAGAAGTAAAGAATAGCCTGTACCTGGAGATTGGTCTTTATCTCTATGACGATAATGGAGTCATGGTTCACTCTCTGTCGCGAGCTGTGATAGGACTCTCTCAAACCAAAGGCCTCATTGAAGTATTGGTTTCGCTGCCGTGCCAGTTCTATCTGACTGGGTGTCTTCATCAAATCATTCTTTAAACGGGTGTCGTCAGTTGGGGCACCCCGGTGAAGCTCTTTGGATATCTCGCCGCTCAGCTTCCCTGTGGACATGAGAGAGCTTTTTCGCGACTTTTGGCTTGCTTTCCTTTGCCTTGCCTGAGCCTCTTTAGTTTTACTTTGCTGATAAGAAAAGGGAGTTTGGAGAGTGGGTATCTCTCTCTGGGTTTGGCTCATAGACGAATCATTTGAGAGAGTTTGTTCCATGACGGTTAATTAAGTTAACACACAGTGCTGAGGAATTCAGTTTCAATCTCGATCAATGAGAAGAAGAAGAGAGAGGAGAGAGAGAAGAGGGGCATGCAAAGGGCGTGAGAGTGTTGTTTTAGCGACAGTTGGGCTGGCAGTGACTTCAGCAGGAATGAAGGAAAGTCCATGACATCAAGCGAGGAAAGCTTCAACATCATCATCAACCTCCCACCTGCTCTGGAAACTCAATGGAGAAGCACCACGCTCTACACAACAATATGTATCATCTAGCGCTGCTGCTTTTTGAATGGTGAAACCTCACAGACAACAGAATGGAGAGACAAACGTGGAAGAAGAAAGACGAAGAATCTCCCTGTCGTCATCACCAGTCCGCCATGAGTGTCGATATATCATTAGTATGCCTACGATGGCAGACAGCACCCCTCTTTCGGCTCTTGTGTCTCGGTTGCAGCGCCTGTCAAACAAGAAGCAGACGTGGAACCAAAATACTGTTGATTTACGGCTATCTAGTAGTTATCGAGGATCGTGACGATAAGATTCCTGGAAACCGACTATGAAACAACATCGAATTTCCTCTTGAAATTGTCCTACTAATAAATCTAACCAGAGGGTCCATAGACGCTAATATATCGAGTCCATGAATGCTTCGAATCCCTGTCTGAGCTTCGCCGGTTCCTTGGGTGCAAAGATCGACCCGGCTGTGTCACATTCCCCTGACGATTACCCAAGTCTCAAAATGGGCGAGGAGAGCATATACAGAACTACTGATTAAGGGCCAGAACGGGTGTATACCAATCCCCATATTTACATGAAATGCTGAAGATATCTCCAACAATTCCAGAAACTTGTCCCTACAGTTATCATTACACCCTCTGGCTGTTCTCTAAGTGGCTACAGCAAACTGACTTTCATGATTCGAGTCTTGGACGAAGCGTTTATTAAAACTGCGGCTGTTTCAGTCTACAGAGAGTTAGGAATCGGTGCGGTGTCTACCAAAATAGCTCATTCACAGGTCTACACCTTACAAAGGTCGCTATCATTGGCCCAGACTGCATTGGGGCCGCATGACAATTCTCACAAATCACCCAGATCAAGGTTGCAGGCAGCAGCCAGCCTTCGCCTAGAATAATCTCGCTCCTCCAATTGACAATGTATTGACGAATTTTGCATACACAATGATCTCTAACAAACAGACTATCAAAAACATTTCTGTCATCTTTCGCCTTGTCTCGAAATCTGGCCAAGTTCCTTTACCCCCATTTCAAAACGAAATGCTTGCCAGGATGTCGCTGAGCTGACTAGGATACGTGAGTCCTTTGCTCGGTTGGGTCCAATTGCTGTCGATTGACGAGACACTTGGAAACTGAGTGAACGTTATTTCGAGGGAAGTGTTAGGCATTGTAGCTGGAACCGATGGTGGGTCTGTATTGTTTTCAACTGGGTGTTGTTCGTCCTGCGAGTCATTAAACCACTTCTTACCATCAAGCTCAAGCTCAAGCTCGAGTCCTAGCGTAATCGAGTAGTCGAATCCCTGTTGAATTTGAATACCTGAGACGGGCCATTGAGAAAGCTGATCCTGGATAACTCCTACATCCGTGCTCTTGCCCGCAACAGTCACGTTGCTGTCGTAACCTTCGGCTGAGAGGGCCTTTATAAGTCTGCTTGCCACGGCCTGCAACGAAGGTGATGCTCCTTGGAGAACGACGTGGTGGGCTGCAGACGCCGGAGGGATGATTTCGTTTCCGGTAGCCAGGGACTCGCATATCTGCGTGCCATTTTGAAGATTTGTGGAGAACAACATTTCGCCCCCCTCCCCAAGTCGTATAGTCAACTGACTTGGTTGGCGGTCCTCGCCAACCGAAGGACGATCTTTAGTCTCAATATCGGACGAAGCGGATACGCCACGTAGGGTTTGGCTGGAAAAATTCTGACATTCCAACTTATCTCCCAGAGTGGCGTTTGTAAATGAACCTTCACGCTCGGATGTTCTTCGGACTATTTTTTTGAACGGCTCTTCAATCGATGGTGCTGATAACTTGTCCCGCTTTGGTACAGGTTGACCGCCAGAAATGTTATTTGTACCCATCCAAGGATCCTGCAAACATTCGGCCGCTGTAGGTCGCTGAGCAGGATCCTCAAGCATCATCCAGCGAAGGAGGCGAAGTGCCGGTTCTTTGTTCATCGGAACCGTCTTGCCGCGCATGACCGATATACTGGAGGGAACATTGTCAACAAGTTTTCGCAGAATTTTTCCCAAAGTCCAAATATCAACAGATTTGTCATAACGAATTTTGGGAATCGTCTGCGTCCCTTCGTCCTTGAGCTCCTTGAGCTTTTTAACTCTTTGACGAAATTCGATGAGTTCAGGAGCGAGATAACCTTCGGTTCCACAAAAGGTGGTAAGCTCCGGTCGTATACCAGCAACACCAAAGTCTGCAAGCTTAATAGTAGGGGTATCAGTTTCAGCATCCCAGTTAGTCACCAGTATATTTGTGGGTTTCAAGTCTCTGTGGGTGAAACCCTTGTTATGAAGGTATTCGAGGGCCGACAAAGCTTGCCAGCCGATGGATCGGATGCATTGAAGCGTGAAATAGGACTTGCACTTGCCATCCTTCCTGGCCTTTTGATGGGTATGAAGATTATTGATGGCAAGCTCCATCAGAATGCAAATTTGGCCACTGGGGAGCTTGAAAGCACCTTCGTATTTGATGACGTTTTCCTGCCTCAAACATCAGCAAATGGCGTAGAACATGTACGAACCAACTTACATGATGAAGACTGCTCATGACATTGACCTCTTTCATTTCCGCCTCTCCTCCTTTCTTAAGGATCTTGATGGCGAATGCCTCCCCGTTCTTAACATTCAAAACTTTGTGAACCTCTCCGAATGCTCCCCTACCGAGGAGGGCCAGGCTTCTGTGTTTGGCGCCGATAAGCTGGAGCTCGACTTGAGGAGTCGGCAAGTATTGAGCATTGGCGATACCGAGATTCATCGTGTACTGTAGGTAGTTCCGCTTGTGTTCACGGGCACAGTTACTGAGATCGGGGAACTCGACCGCGAACTCAAACAACCCCCCACAATGAATGATTGTGCCAGGCATGAGAAGTAGTGACTCGTGCGCCCGCAAAGTGGCACATCCAACCCGGATCCTGTTGATTGCTGTGATCAACAGGGCGCCGCTGTTGAAGTTGTAGTGGATCCGGAAGTAATCGCAGTTCTCGTCCCCTAGATTGTTGGAGTAGTATGGCAATTTGACATCAGAGTCGTCTTCAGCTCCAAACGTAAATCCTCGAGGAGATGTTTTTTCGATTAAATCGAACCCGAGTCTAAAGACTCTGTGGTACATGGAGTATAGACCAGGAGTTGTCTCGCGAGATGCGTTATCGCGGCCGACATCATATGATATTCCATCCAGTGGTATATCCAAGGGTTCAGGAGGGGCCAGCGTCTCTCGATAGTATTTGTGGACATCGAGTTCTAACACCGCTATAGTTTCCACGTTCAGCGGCCGAAGATAGAGGATGACTTGGGCGCGAGATTCCGCGCTGTCTAAGTCTGGCATACTCAGGGAATGCGAGAAGAATCAAGTCGAGAAGGACTTTGAGAAGAAGATATCAGTCACCAGCATAGAAAAACTCGACGAGGAATGGGAGACAGACATCAGCGAGAGGTGATGGGATTGATGCCGTTTAAATAGCACTCCCACACCACGACACAGGCCAACGAAAGGCCTTGACTTGCCGTGAGAAGTCATCTGTTGAAACCGTATACGCGCTCTTTATCCGCTGGAATGAATAACGCCAGGGGCACTGTTGGTTTGGATTTGATTGGTACAGAGCGAGAGGTGGAAGAGTTCGGGCGGTTGAATGAAGAGAGAAAGAATCCACTCCTGTTCGTTCGTTAGTTAACTAAGCGCTGGTGGGTTTGTAACCTCATCCTTCACTCACTACAGCAACCTCTGCTCTTTTCCACCATCAGCAGTATTGCTCGAGGAGCTCCGATCAGGAGAGCCAATGTTTCAGTCACTAGAGCTCCCACCAGAAGACAGGATGCTCGACCAGGAGCATGATGTTGTCTCCGACACGACGGTATGTGGGATCCATGAAGAGAGGAAGGAAACCAGCGAAGAGATGACGATTGACCAGGCGCGCGCTTTGGGAGAAAAATTCGACTACGACGGTTTGAAGTTTACGCCAGAGCAAAGACGGTCTATTTATAAGCTGTTTTTCTCAATTTGCCTGAAAGTAATGGACCTGCGGTCGCCGCAGCATTACAAATACTTCGAGGAGAGATCGCAACCGCTCTCTATTTCAGAAGCCCTCTGGCCAGGCGAAGTAGCCTTGCAAAAAGCCGAGGCCCTGAAGCGCACCTACATCGAGCCAGAGGATCTGATCAAGCGGCTGCGTAAGTTGAAGCCATCCGACAATTTCGAGCTGCGGAAGCACCACCATCCTCACATAGAATGGGTGAACCCGCGCCGGCGCGAAAAGGCTTACACAATACCAACACCCCGACCGGATTGGCTGGAAGATCAATGGGTTGGTCTGAGCCATATTAGAAGGCATATAGGGTATCGCTTGACCGAGCGTATCCAGAAGGAGATAAATAAACGATGGGAAGAAGTTACACGCGACATAGATCAGACGCCTACACCTGACTTGCACCTGTTGAGGGACATGGGTCACAGCCCAGGCGGCACGCGGTTTCCCCGGTATCTGGTCGAAGGACTTAAGGCGTTACGCGCGGAGGCAGACTCTAGGGGGAGGGAATACTATGAAGATGAAGAATACAAGGTCGCAGAAGTCCAACGAGCAGAGGCAATCGATGGTTGGAAGAAAAGGAACCCCGATTCGATACTGGCGGATGACCCGGTTTCCCGGTATAGGACCTGGCCCAAAGATTTAATGGATGAATTGGACGAAATAGACCGGGAGGCGATTCGACGCGGGAGGAGAAGGTACATTGACCTCCTCCGAGAGACAGAGGTGAAGATGCAGGAGCTGGTTGCGTTCTGGAGAGACTGCGGGGCCATCACTGGGGAAAGGACCCCTCCCTTGTCGTGGTGGCTCATGTCATGGTGGGAGAATCCTGACCATAAGGAACCGCTTCTCTGGCCCCCGTATTTGAAGGAACGGTGGGACGCGATCAAAGCTGAGTTTCCCTTCGGCAGCCCCGAGGGCGCGAAGTTACGACTGATTGAAATTGCACGTTGGAAGGAAGCAATCATCAACACTGGCTCCGAGCCTACTCCATCAGATACTCCCTTCCCCCAGTCACTGCTGGATGAACTGGATGTCGTGTGGCAGGGTAAAGAGTGGGGCGACGCGAGGGAGGATAAAATGATCGAGACAATAGGTCGATGGAGAAAGGCAAAGGACGACCAGCTCCAGAAGACTAGACTTCCAGAGTGTTTGGGGCAAGAGTCTTTATCACGGCAAAGCCCCTCAGATCCAGCCATCATTCCAGAAGAATTGGTCCAGCTCCGTGAACACCTATCCAGAGAAACGCGTCGTAAGCCCAGGACAAAGAAGCTGGCAGGTGACCCGACGATCTGGAAAGATAGGCTTCGGCCCAGGCCTGCCGTCGTTGATACTTCACGGAATACGGCCAAAGTGGCGGGGAGACAGCCTGGAAAACCTAGGGGCATCACAAAACAATATGGCAGGAGAGCATCGAAGAAGACTTCGCAACCTGCGGCGAAAGCCCATACTGCCATTCCCACACCGAAACCAGACACATCAGACCCATCCAGTCCACCGCCTCCTCCCAAAGAGAGTCCCCTTCGCGCCGCGAAATCAACAAGATCGAAGCAATCCAGACGACAGCCACCATCCTCCCAACGTAGCGCCACGCAACCACAAGGCGTACGAAAGACCCGCAGCACCAAACAAAGGCAGACTCGTGGGTCTGTGGGAGCTGAGCCAACAGCAGAACATAAACAAAGGCTGTTACAGCTTCTTACACCACCTCAATAACACAGGCTTTGCAGGCTTAGCGAGCTGGACGATCTACCTCTGGAAGGTAATACTCGCATTCCAAGTTTGTCTACAGCGATTCGGCATTCGTTAGTGGATCGACTTGCCTTTCCTCAAAGTCGACAAAACTAAGGCTCCGTCAGTCCTCACCAAAGCATTCATATCCAAATCTCTACATTCAGAGCTTCAAGTTTCAAGTAGATCTTTGTCGAATCGAATGAAGCTTGGTGGTAGGAATCTCGTATAGAAATTACATGGTCCAATGCCATCTAATACTTGGTGTACTATTCCTTTAGCTTCTGTTACTGGTAATCCATACTCATTACCAGAGCGAACCAGGGGCTATATTGAAGCAAAATATGCAAGATGAGGCGCATGGCGAACCCATAGTTGATTGGAAACGTCCTGTTCGTCTCGACCAGATACACCTTCAGTGAAGGGGTTTCTGGACACGCTTGCTAGGGTATTCGCAACCACAGAATACATTTTCATTTCAATTCGCCTTTCCAGAATGAAACACGCAGCGTAGCATGCCTCGACATACGCATCATCAACCGCTAACCAACTGCTCTTTCGACGTCGCAATCTCCCTTTCGACCTGAACGCCATTCGCAGAGCGAACGGTCGATGCTACACCATTGGCAACCACCATCTGCCCGCTTTCAGAGACGCCCTTCTTCGTACTCTCCGCTTCCACAGAATCCTTCTTTTTCAGCTGCAATGCTCCTTTCTGCATTGCCTCTTCGGGCAGAGGCCGAATATGCGGCTGACACACCCACCATGGCCGTTTGTACTTTGCGATTGTGGCTTTGGAACCACTCAAGACTGCGTCTTCTTCTTGTTGTTGGGTTTCTGGGTCTTCGTATAATGCTGGGTTGGCATTGTATTCCTGGATACCTTGCTTGACGACTTGATCGACTAGAGAGAGGACATGTTCGAAAGCAGGCATGTCCCCAGCTCGACATCGTGCAAGGGCGTCGCGGATGTGCGTTTGTTTCGAGATTAGCGGACGAAGGAGTTGGAACATATGGCCCTGCATCGCGCAGAGATTTGGCGATAGGACTTTTTGTGCTTTGCTGTTCTTCTGCTTCTTCCTTGGAGGGCCTTCTTCTTGTTCAGGTTTCGGTGTAGCTGTCTCTGGTTCTCCGTTTGTGGTCTCTGGAGTTGGTCCGAGAGGATTGAAAAGTGGTTTCCGTTCTGGTGGAGCCGTTTCAAGGACATATTTGTAGATGATGTCCATGTATCTCCTCAAGATGAAATCCAGTCTATACCCGCCTTTGCCATCTCTTCCTCTCCAGTACTCACACCCTTCTTCCCCCACTGGAGGCGGTTCACTGAAAATCGTTGGATCTGACAAGTTCCCCTCCGCACTCATCACTCCATCAGCACCTGTAGCTTCCAAGCACTTCTGGATATCATCATGATTCAAAATATTCCCATTCGCAAAAATCACCGTATCGGATGGTAAGTTATCTCTTAGGTAGCGGATATACGACCAATCAGCCACGCCGGTATTATGTCCCTTCTGCTCCCTTCGCCGTCCATGCACCGAGATAAAACTCGCGCCGGCAGATAAGATCATCTTGGCATACTCCAGCGTGCTCTCCTTCGTTTCCAGAACGCGAAACTTCGCCGTCACGGGAATCGAAAGCTCAGTATGTAATTTATTAATAAGTTTATAGATCAACTCCGGTTCCTCTTGTAAGAATGCGCCGTAGCGACCCTTTCTCGCAATGCCCTGCGGACATCCCAGATTCAAGTCGACAGCGTCGCAATACGCCTGGACGTGCTTAGCAGCTTCGAGGAGCTCGTCTGGGTCGTTCGCGCAAAACTGGACGATAAGAGGTCTGTCGATGGCGGGATTTCCGTCGAGGAATGGCACTGGCTTCTCAGCCTGGTTGCTGGTGGTGGAACGGGTCGCTTCAAAATGTTGACTGCGGTATGAGGCTCGCTCTTTGAAGAGACGTGCATGTAGCATTGGCGAGTAGGCAAGAAGTCGATTCGACGGGTCATCTTTCATGAATGACCGAGAAAGTAGCCGCCACGCCTATGCGCAAACGAAGGGAGAAAGAAAAGGCTTCCTGTCAGTTGAATGTTCTCACTTTGCGAATTTTCAACAGTAAGCGATCCTTGATCAGCTAAAGGCAAAAGAAAGCTTCACATACAAACTCTGAGCGGTCCACCATGGGCGCGACAATCATTTTCGGGCTTCCTAAGCTTCGATAAAACTCCCGCCCCGTGAGTTTTTTTGTGCCTGTTGCTGACATCCCGCCCAGCAGCCCACGCACCAGCTGCTTAAAAGAGCGGGCACGAAACGGAAAATACAGTTTTCGTAAAATTTGAATATGCAAGAGTAGAGAAGAAACAATGCGATCCTGAATAAGTATCCGTGATGTGCTGGCGGAGATTGGCAGATTGCTGGATATCAAGATTCAAAGCTTGAAGCAGCAAATACTTAGCCAGATTTCCCGGAACAATATTAAGCCGAATTCAAGACTCCCTCTATAACTACTGTTCACGAATGTCAGTATGCCCAACATCGGTTTGGTGTCGAAATTTGCTCCCTTTTTGGGGGAGACTGTTTAGATGTTGATTTGCAGAAATGACTGTGATGATTGTGCCTTCCTACTCAATGGGGTCGTAGCTCTAGTTCTTAAGCCTATTATTAGAAGCAAAAGTGTGTTCATATAAATCCCCATGGAAAGATCATGGTATGTATGATTGAGCAAGTAAATGTACACGATTGTAACTATGTAAGTTTGATAATCCATTTGGAACTGCTTGCCTACCCAGATGCAGTCAAGGCAGTCCAAGGGGCCCGTTTAACCTGTACATTATTTCAGATGGCTGTAGCCACAATGATATATGAAAAATGGCCCAGTATTCAGGGGTAAAGAAGAAATAGATAGCGGATGATAGAGAAACAAAGGAAACATGATATTCTGATCATACAAAAGCCGAATCAATGCAATCGCTCCAAGTCCCAAAGCTAAAGGAAGGTCTATTTGAGTAGGAAAAGAAAATGAGAAAGACGGATTCGCCAGAAGGTATGTGGCATCATAGATGTTAGTAGATGGCAAGACAAAAAGTTCCGCACGGATGTGGGTTCGAAAGTTGAAATCAAACAAAGTTTAGTAGTTGGGTTCAGGATTCACTGTAATGCCCAATCGGGCCTTCTTATCCAAGGTGGGAGGTAACGCGAGAAATACGTTGGTATGCTCCTTCGATATTGGCTCGAAGTCGCCCGAAACGTCGCATGGCAGCCAAATCGAAAAGGCCGGGTGCTGCAAGGTCGGAGTTCACAACAAGATCATAGTGAACAGATACTTTCTCCGGTTGAGCGCCAGCGAACATGCATTCCGATGGTTCAGGTTCGCATGATTCGTCATTGGGCTGGTCGAGGTAAAGTGCGAAAGATGGGTCACTCTCATTCACATCAGCACTTACATGGTCACAAGGATGCTGCTTCGCTTTTTCGGAACCAAAACTATCAATCAGTTCATGTGGCATGGAAGGAAGTAAATCTTTAGTTTCATCAGTTGGAAGCGGTCGCGCGGAGAATGAGGTTTTGCCCGAAAGGACTGCAGGGTCAATCGGCGGGCCTTGTGGCACATCCAGAACAGCAAGCACAGTAGGATTAGGAAAGTTGACGTCAATGCCGGAATTCCACCCGGAATCCATTGATGCAAAGTCGAACTGCTCTTCAGGGATATTCCGCAGGGCTGTTTGAGTGTCCTGTACTGGAACCTCTTGAGAGACCTGGGCTGGTTTGGTATCGTTCGAAACATCGGTGGGGGCCTGGGCCTGCGGCGCAGACAGCTGTTTCTGCAATGGAGGTGGGAGTCCGTTCATGCTAATGTCATTCAAGAAAGAGGCAAAATGAGGAGACGCAAGGAGCATGCGGGTGAGATCTGTTAAGCGGGCATTCTCTTCCATAAGAGCTCGGTTTTGCAGGCGAAGATCATTTGCTTCGTTGGTTTTCGCAGTTACTTCGCCTTCTAACTGGCCAATGTATTCTGCATAATGGTGAGTTTTGCGCTTTATAGACGTGAACTAGTTGGGTGTAAATGAAGGCTCACCTTTTCTTCGGGATCTGAAAGCACGAGCAGAAACCTTGTTGCGGAGTTGACGTCGTTCCTTGCTGCTAAGTTTCTTACCCTCTTCACTCGCCAGTAAGCGCTCATCCTCATCCATGTCTTGCTCGTCCTTTTTCTGCTTCACTGGATGCGGGAGCGGATTTGATGCGGTTGTTTGGTCCTCACGGCCGACAACGCTACTCTGTCTCATTTGTTGGAGCAGGCGGGATATGCGTTCCTCGACAAGGGGATCCACAGGTCGGCTGACTTTGGTTTGCTGGGACCGGCTTGGCTGGCGGATATGGCTCTGTGGCCCTTGTGGTTGTGATTGGTCTTGTGTGAGTTGGTGCTGTTGCTGACGTCGAAGCATCTCTTGCTGCCTTTGTTGCTGGGCAGCTCTTGCCCTGGCGGCTTGCTGCTGGTGGATCCCTGGGTATACCCGTCCCACCTGCGTAGATGGACCGATAGGCGAGAGCTCTTGACCACCTAGGGCATTTGGATCAACATACTCATCAGCCTTTGACGGTTGAGATGATAGCAGGTTCCCCTGAGATATGGCCCCCTCATCTGTCTCTACGTCCATATCCGCAGAATCTCTCGGGAATGGAAGCAGGGAGTTTGAATTCATAGCAAACATGTCGGTAGGTCTATTCATTAAACCAAATCCATCGGATGGAGTAAAGGTCGAGTCATTGAAGCCCAACCCCATGCCCGTTGTCGGATTCAGAGCCATGGTGTTGGCAAGACCACCCATCGGTAATCCGGTCTGTTGTTGGTAGGAGCCATACTGATGGCTTGGTGCGGTGAACGACACTTGCTGGGAGAGTTGGGTGGTTGCGCCAAAGGTGTTGCTGTTCGAAGCTGATGGGGATGGATTCGAATGTTGGTACGGTTGCGAGGACGGGGTTGGATTCACCGATTTGGCTTCAGCGGAAGGCGACAGAGACGGCGACGGGTATATGGGTTCGAAATTGATGTAAGCATCCATATCGCTTGCATCATAGCAGCCATTGAAGTTCTGGGCAGGCGAAAGGGCAGACATTGCCAGAGGAAGTTCTCCCGCGGCAGCCATGGCGCCGAGTTTTTATCTCTGTGAAACACCAAGATAACAAACGAGCGGGTGTCAACGGATTGCAAACAAAGTCCAGAGCATGAATTTGAAGTATCCCCAAGAGGCAATGATAGACAAAACGACAACAAATCTCGATGGAGTCAATGGAAAGAGGGGAACAGTTTTGTTGTTGTTGATGATGATGTTGAAGTGGTGAAGTGAAGTGAAGTGTGAAG
The DNA here is from genome assembly GCA_029449355.1 of Emydomyces testavorans. NCBI lineage: Eukaryota > Fungi > Ascomycota > Eurotiomycetes > Onygenales > Nannizziopsiaceae > Emydomyces > Emydomyces testavorans. Next base: position 228,490 of record CP120627.1, read on the forward strand.
CTGAGAGAGTGGGTTGAGAGGAGTGAAGAAGGATCAGCGAAATCATCCGATCTTCAGGGAGTTGAACTCCAGCCAAGGCCTACGTGGCCCCTTCACCTCGGTATTATTGGTTTTGTCATGAAAAAAAGCCTCATTCTGTGTTGGTTTTGGCGGTGTAAAAGTGGTATTGAGACAGTATTCCCTCGTCCAGGCAGCAGGATTTCCAGCACAATTTAATGACTGATTTCGGGTGTCGAGCGATTCCATTGGTAGAACAAGTTCCACTGAGCTGTTTCAGAGCTGTATCATGACTCTGATTGGCGGGATTGACTGTCCAATACCTGTATTTGTGAATGTAATCATCCATGTCACTTTGCAGTAATAATACACATTCACTAGGGCTGAGTGCTGGGGCTGTGCACTGGCCTTGCTCAATGCAGTTAGTAACAATACAGGTATTATTATTAGTGCTTTTCATCTCATCTCATCTCTGGACCACTCCTGAAGGATTCTCACAGTGTTGTGCTCTTCAAGTCTTTAATCCTGGACATTCAGCTGTCGTCTCTGGAATATCTCCATTTTGGGAAAAGATTCCTGTTGGGCTACTGCAAGTCTTCTCTTGTTGTCAGCCAGTGTAACCAGCTCATTGGCTGGCGAATCATCCCTAACAATATTGGACCATGGAAGGCGGAAAGATATGTGCGACCATTTCAGCTCTAAGGAATTCTCATTAGATCAAGGGTACATACCGCTGATGTTTGATGAAGTTTCTTGCTTACCTCTGAGTCTCTGACAGTCAAAGAGGGTTTGAAATGGCGCCAAAACTTCCATCAACCTAGCATTTCCACCATTCTGCTCCTTCATAACTATGTCTGCGGGGAGTGCATACTCAACACAATCGGGGTAAACGCCGCTGTACTCCAGATTTGAATCCACGTTGGCTGTGATCTTTACCCGTCCGCCACAAGAATGTTCCTGGCGAAGAGATCTCCATGAGTGAGAGGGACAAAGCTTGCACCATCCTTCCCGCACATTTTGGCGAATACTTCTTGCCAGTGACGTCCCTCTCTGGTATTCTTCACCCGCGAAACTTGAAAGGCACCATTCATCGAAGATCATTTCCGAATCGAATGGTCCCATCACTTTGGTCTCGATCCCTTCGCAAAAATTCCGCATTGGCTGATGATTGACACATCCAATCTAAGGCGGAGTACAAGTCTTACATAGCAAAAGCTCTGCTTGAGCTTTGAGTTATGTTTCAATGGATTCTCGTTCATTTGGAGCCACAATTCATCCAGAGAGTTACCTGGAACAAAGTCAGTGATCATCGCGATTCGCTCATCACCGAGATCCTGGCATTCCAAGGCATTAGGAGTCAAGAGTTTCTTCGAGTGTGCATATGCCATAGTTATATAGGCCTCATGTCCGCTTGTGAGTACTAATTCAAAAAAACCCTCGTATCGAATTTGACGGCCCCCGTCCATGTTGCGGCATTAGATCACACGGTTTCCATAATACTCACATACCTCTTCACCCTCGAGAGGACCATCGTACTTCTATTGGACCTAGGATTCATGGTTAGAGGGCGTTAGCTAGCTTTGAAGTTGCCAAAGGAAGGAATATGAGAATATGGAGGATACTGATGTGTATTGGTAGTTTCAAGATCTCACCATTTGAGGATATAGAGAGCATATCTTAAGTGATATCAGACAGCTTCAATGTCCCAAGGAATCATAGAAATGTTTAACCAGGTTGTTGATTGTAGGAAGATACACAGCGCACACAGTCTGGCATCAAAACCTCAGGTCGCGTTCGATATAGCTACCTAGCTACTGGCTGACTAAGGCATAACTGCATCTGCATCTGTGAGTCAAACGTCAATTTGCCCAACTCCATCCCGACTCTCATTTTGAGAATCGCACTCGACTCAATAAATGTGGCTTCTGTGAATTTATCCTGCTTGACTCAAGGTCTTTGCCTTCGTTTTCGCTTCACTGCGTCCATTCTACTGGTATACTCCAGCTGCACTCCCTTCTTAAACCGTCAAATTGGCTGGCTCACAGCTGTCAGGGCAAGCTCTGGCATCGGTTTTCTGCAGTCTCTCTGCGAGCGCTTACCAGTTGTCTACTGTTGGCTCCAGCGTTTTCTCGCGGAATGTGACATTTATCAGAAGGATTTCGACCCATTCTTACCAGCTCTGTACGACTGCTACATGGAGTTTTCGCAATTCCTATCAGACTGCCAAAATTCGACTTCGCGCAGGTGGGTCACACGCTGCTGTTCCGAGCCGCAGAGCCTATCGACCCATTCTTCGACGGAAATATTGGGTTCTGGACGGCGAGGAGCTATCCTTCTATCCCCCAGTATCTGAGCTCCCTCACGACTCCACGCCAATGAAGACCTTTATCCAGTTCGTCACTACTCCGACCGCCGATACCTCAGGGACGGCCGTCCTTCTCCATTTCGATGATAAGCGATATATTTTTGGAAACCTCGCAGAAGGGACCCAGAGGGCGTGTGTCGAACGTGGAGTGAGGCTTTCGCGCGTGACTGATATTTTTTTCACCGGAAAGACATCATGGTCTACGCATGGTGGCGTAATGGGCATGCTGCTAACGCTGGCTGACGCTCTAGCAAGTGCTTCGGCGGGGCTTACGGAGGCAGTAGATACAAAAATTGCGGAGTTGGAAACGCTGAGAAAAACAACGACGGACCCCGCAGCTCGAACCAGGGCGGAAAATGTCTTGCAAATGCGTCGTGAAGAACGATCAAGGCTTGAAGTATTAGCGCAGCAGCGCTCCACATTATCTCTACGTGGAGGCCCGAACTTGACACATACCATTGCTACTGCGAGAAGATTTATTTGCCGACAAGGTATGCCGATAGGCATACAGGAGTTTTCTGAAGAGGTTGGCAATGGAAGTATTTCTGATACTCCTGCGAAATTTCCGGACAAGCCTACTCTATCTGACGATCATATCAAAGTTTGGGCTCTTCCGATAATACCATCTACAGACTCTGGAAGCCGCGGGAAGAAAAGAAGCCGTGACGAGTTTCAAGAACAGAGTCCGTCATCAAATTCTTCAAAATCAGATCAGCATCTAAAGGATCAAGTTAGTCGACAGTCAGTTGTTTCCGAAATGTTTAACTCAGATTGGCGAATGGACACATTAGTGGAAATGGCCCTTGCGGACGTTTCTCTTCCAGCGACACTCTTTGTACGCAACCCCGAAACCCAAGAGATCAAGCCTTATACTGGACCCAAGCCTGGCGACGGCCAGCCATTACCTGACATCAAGGTTCTTGTTCGCAAACCGTGGCCAGGAGCGTTGGTCGAATCCCTTCCTCCAACATCGCCTTCGGAGTGCTCAATGTCCTATATCATCCGGAACCATGATGTAAGGGGAAAATTCGACGCGAAAAAGGCGGTGGCTTTAGGGGTGCAACGAGGTCCTGACTATAGGAAATTGACGGAAAATCAGAGTGTTCAGTCTAAGGATGGACGAACCATTACCCCAGACATGGTGCTGGGGGAAAGTCGCATAGGTAAAGGCGTTGCTATAGTTGAGCTTCCGACCGTGGACTATATCGAGAGTCTGATTGCAAGGCCAGAATGGAAATCAGCTGAGGTGATGAAAGGAATTACTGTATTCATATGGATCCTTGGTAAAGGAGTTGGTTCGCATGCGCGATTACAGGAATTCATATCCAGTATACCTCAGGCGGAGCATATCTTTTCCTCTCCAGATTATTCTTCCAATGAGCTCACTTTCAGGGCTGTCGCTCGTTCCACTATTCAATTCTCTGAGATTGACAACGAGCGCTACGACATTCCAAAACGAGCTGAGTCGCCCGCCTTAAAAGCACCGAAATCAATACTTTGCGTCGCTGAACCCGGAATGACAGTCAATCTGGAGCCTCAGTTCAGCGTCGACAGTTCCCAGACAGAACGTCAGATTAATGCGAAACGGATAAAGCAATGTGTCAGCAGAATAGTACGGGGGCATGTGGATACGATTCGGCAGAGGTTCGATAGCGCTCCTTTCCAGGCGAAACTGGAAAACATGAGACAGAAAGTCCCCAATAGCGACGCGGAGATAATTGCGTTGGGTACGGGCTCTTCCCTTCCTTCAATGTACCGAAACGTGTCTGGGACGCTGTTGCGTGTTCCTGGATACGGGAGCTATCTTTTTGACTGTGGAGAGGGTACTCTCGGGCAGCTGAAGCGGACTCTTAACCCTGAGGAATTGAGGGAGGTGCTTCGAGAATTGAAAGTGATTTGGATCAGTCACTTGCATGCTGACCATCATTTGGGTACTGTGTCAGTGATCAAGGCGTGGTACGAGGAGGTCTTTGGCACGCTGCCACAGAAGAAAGCGAGTTTCGAAACAGATTTGGAACAGTTTCTGAATGAGCAGAGGCTATGTATAGTCTCCGACATACACATGCTTGACTGGTTAGCAGAATATGCACATGTCGAAAACTACGGCTATGACAAGATTATCCCGCTCGCCGCGACTTCATTCGAACATCCTAATCGCCAAATCTCTAGCATCCTCACTCTTCACCGTCGTGATGAAAACGGCCTTGTTACAGAAGCTGCGGGCGAAGCCCGTAGCGAATGGTTCAATTTCGACTTTCCAAAACACCGGCTTGCCTCCTTGTTCCAGACAGCCACTGGTCTAGCTTCTATTTTTACTGTACCCGTCTCACACTGTCAAGGTGCAAAAGCTGTCTCTTTTACATTCCCTTCGGGCCTCAAGGTGTCTTACTCAGGGGATTGCCGCCCATCCGAAGCTTTTACCCGAATCGGGCGTGACTCCACTGTTCTCCTACACGAAGCAACGTTCGAAGACGACATGGCCACCGACGCCTTGGCCAAGAGACACTGTACTCTCAGCGAGGCACTCATGGTCGGAAGAGAAATGCGCGCCAAGATCATCGTCTTGACGCACTTCAGCCAACGATACCGTGAAATGCCAAACATCGAAAAGGCCAAAAAGACAGGCTTCGTACCCCGTTTTGACCCCCACAGATCGGCTGCTTTCGTGATGCCCACTGCGGTTCGGGATATTCCCGCGACCGAGGTTACCCAGGACAGCCCGGAAGCAGCAGATGATCTTAGCGCGAATACACCCAAGGCGCTTGGCGACGACGTTCCTGTGATTCTCGCGTTCGACTACATGCGTCTTCGGCTTGGAGATGCGCTGCATGCGGAGGCGTATATGCCAGTGCTGAAGGAGCACTTGTCGACTTCTGGGGTGGAGTTTTAAACGACCATTTTGTGGCTTGCATTTTGTTGGATTGGTGGCTAGTATAGACTCCTTTCTGGAGAGCATTGGGAGAGTAGTTATATATCCGGAGGATGTATCCCTCTCTACGACATATCATAGACACATAGACAAAAGCATAGCTAGACAACTACGGGAGCTGTATTGTTATGTAATACAGCTTACCCTAGCACCATGTGACTCACAGACATATTCTTTCAATAGATTTCTTAGCTAGTCATAATATCAATCATACATTATGTTCATCAGATTATGAGATCTTGATGTGTTTCAATGTTATATTTTATATAAGAATCAATTTTAAAAGCTTAAACAAGCTACTAGATTATTAATTGATTTTTATTTCTGTCTTTAGAGAGTTTAACAGCTTTTAAATTAATTGAAAAAGATTCAAAATATATTAATAAAAAACATGTTAGAGAGATTTACTTAATGTATCTCAGATTAATTAATTAAATCAAACAATAACTTTTCTACATCTGAAATAAATTGTAGATCTAATCAACATAAAAATGTGATTAATTGAAATAAATCAAATACTTTAAACAACAAAAATAACAATGAACAACAAGAATTTGTCAACATAAAACAATAATAAAAACAAGCATCAGCTACAACAGCTGAATACAGTTCAATTAAACAAGAAATAAAACTTATATAGATGAAGATTTATCTGACAAAACTTGAACAAAAAATAAATACACAACAATAATTATAATATCAGCAAATAAAGTAAATAAAGTTGATATTGATAAAACTCTAACAACACTTGTACTTTCAGTCAATCTTATATTACTTTAAAGTTGTTAAAGTTAGTTACACATTACATTATCATCTTTTGAACTATTTCAGATACAGTTCTAAGTGTTATAAATAAATTTTAACAAATTTTTGACAGCATCACTGTTCAGAATATTTTTTAATAACTCAAATTTTTTTGAATAAATTATGTTTTTATTTTCTAGTTTCAGTGATTATTTTAGATTTAAATCATCAGTAATCAAGAAGAAATAATGTAAAAATATAAATAGTATTAATGATAGTAATAAAATATTAATTCTCATTTTATTATACAATTAGAAATTTATATACTTTAATTCAATCTATTTATTTAAATATAATTTCAAATTACAAAAAGATTTTTGTGAGTTAAATAAATAAAAAATTATAAAAAAAGCACTGCAGTGAGCACTGTAAATTATTTTTTTAATTATTTAACAAAAATTTTTATACATATTATATCTTTAATAAATTAATATATTTATATTTTTTTTATAATCTAATTTCTCATTTTCTGCTTGTGTATCAATAAATGATAATTTATTTTTTTTCATCTTTACTCTCAATAAACTTGATCACAACATTATTACTGTTTTATTAATTTAATAACTGTTTTATGAATCTGCTTGCTTTCTGTATAAATTTAAACTGACAACTATTTTTTTTAAAAATTACAATTAATTTCTTGACTGATCTATCTGATTAAACAGATAATTTATTTCTTTTTTGTTTCATTTTTTTCTGAAATATATTATTTATTAAATTAGTTAAAGTTCAATATATGCAATATTTCAAAACAACAATATCAGACTGTGTAGATTGATTCTCATCATTTGACATTTATAATATTAATTAAAGTTTGTTTCTCAATAAATATATTTTCAATAGATATCTTCATAATTTGCAGAACAGATGACTTGTCTGTAGTGTAATTTATTTGTAATAATGATTTATTTTTATTTTCAGCCATTAAAAATTAATTTTTAAATTATTTTAAGTTATTATTATCTGATTTTGTATTTTCTGAATTATCATCAATTATATTAAAAATAATTTATTATTTTTAAAAAAATTTCAACTATTTGTAGAATCTTTCTGCTAGATATTATCAACTGAAAAAGTTTTTTCATTCTCTTCAAAACAGCTGATACTCATTTCATTATTAATGAATCAATATTGAAATTACTAATTTTCCAAAATTGTAATCAAGATATTTTTTAATCAAACATATATTAATAAAATTCATCTGCACAATCATGAATTTTATTTTCTGTTTTTATAATTTCATTATTTTTATTGTTTTACTGTTTGAATTTAATTTCAATTGCTTCAATATTTAAAAATAATTACAGATTTATAATTTTATCATCTGATGTATTCTTATGTTTCAATTCAAATTTTTCTGTATTTAATTATACAACTAGTTTATTCTGCAGATTCTCAAATTTTGTCTGTTTTATATTAATAATTTAAGATATCATCTTAGTCATTCAATTATATTTAACAAATCTGTTAAAAGTATTTGTCTTATGTAAAATTCAAATATACTGAGATTGTATTTAATCAAGATGATGTATACAACTTATTATCTGAAAAATTGTATTTATATTAATTATGAATTCAAGTATAATTATATTTGAGCAAATATAATAAATATTTACATCAAGAAAACAAGTATTGTAAATTATAACAAAAATCTCAACTTTTTTCTTAAAATTATTAAACTGCTATAAAATACAGTTTTTTTCTTGAACACTGAGATTAGCACACAAAACAATTATATTATAATCAAGTAACTTCAAGAAAATTTCAATATGATACTGAACAGTTGAATAAACAGTAAAAATAATTAATTAATGACTTTCAAAATCAATCACATGTTGTATAATTTTTAAAAATATTAAATATTTTAAAGTAATTTTATATAAATATTGAACAATTCAAAAATAATTTGAAGAAAGTTCTGATATGTTGCAGTTTATAATTATATAACTGACTAATTATACAAGATTATATTCAGATTTTTATTTATAATTTACATCAGTTGCTAAATTTTCTTCATGTTTATTTTGAGTAAACTGAAATATGTATTCAAGTACAAATAAAAATAAAGTATGTCAGAATTTTTGACAAATTGCAAAATCAAAACATTTATCAATATTATTATTATTTTCTGTCAATTTATTTTTTTCATCATTATTTTTCTTCAGCTGACAACACAGCACAAAATAAATTATATAATACTGAATTATCTGCTTTGTTTTCAGAATTTGACAATTAATAATACAAATTATATATAAAAAAATAAAGTTTTCAATAACAACATGTGTGTTATTATTTTGATTCATTTCATGTTTGACAGCTTGCTGAAGAAGAATACAATTAAAAATTTTAAATAATGTAATTATTATTGTATAAATAATTATGAATTTTCTTTTAAAGAATTAAAAAAGTAAAATTGAATGAAAAATATACAAATTTATTATTTCTCTATCTATTGTGTTGATATAGTAATTTATTAAATTATTTTTTGCACTGAAGTTAAAATCAGTAGAGAAATTAGATTGTAAAAATGTATATAAAAATTTTTCAAGATCTGATATTTAATTCATCATAAAAGTAACTGATACAATTCAAATAATTTTGTAAGAAATTTTTTTAATTATTTTATAAAAAAAGATATATGAATTTTTAATTTTATAATTTTCATTCAGAATTATTCATTTAAACAAAAACTTTTTAAGTTATTTTAAGATATCAGTCATTCTCAAATTATTAATAAAAAAGTCATTTTGTTTTCTATTATTTAGTTATATAATACTTTTAGTATTTACTCATTATACAGCTAGTTTAACAGAAGAATGATACATTGTTGTTCATTATATAACATAAATTGTTAAAAATATAATCTGTACAGTTTTTAAATTATTTTAATTTAGTTGTAAAAATTTTGATTTTATATTATTCTTGTCAATTATATATTTTTTAATATTAAATCTGTAATCTCTTCACTTTCAAAAATTTTGTAAAACAATATCAGATATAATAAATTACTGTAGAATTTGATTATATATTTGACTCAATTCACAATTACATTGTTGAAATATATAATAAATGAAAATGAATAAAAATCAGTTTATTGTAACTCAGTCAATTTCATAATATATAAAAAATATTATATTGTTTTGCTCAATTTCAATTTATTTGTCAAAATTTCATTATTAATCTCTTTCTGTTTTTGCTGAATCAATTAGATGTCATCTATTATTTGTTAAAACTGTAATATTACTTCTTCAATTTTTGATTTCTGTAAATTAAGAGATAGAAAATTACAGATATTTGTGTAAGTTGATGAAATAAATTCAGTAATATTTAATTTTTAGTTTAATTTTAATTTTTTTCTTTATTTTGATTAATATTGATTTTATTCTCTTCACAATTTATATTTTTAAAATTTTTATTGTTATCACTTTTCTGTTATTATTATTTTATGATTATTTTGTTCATAAAAACATTTGCAATTTAATTATTTTTAAAGTAAATCATTTCAATATTTTCAATTGCTGCAATGTAATTCTTAAATAAAATATTTCATGCTGTGAAATTAATAAATTTTAAAAATATATTTAAATTTATATATTTAAAAAATTTATCACTCTGCTCAGCAATGTTTTTGGTATTACTATCATTAAATTTATAATTGAGATTTTTATTTCTCAGATTAATTTTAATGTTGATCTGAAACTTTATGATAAGTTTTTTATTTTCAGTAACTCACACATTCTTCACTATTGTTTTGTTTTTATTATTATATAAATCACTCTAAAATTTCAACAGTATTATGAGTTGATTTAATTTACAGTTTTCTCTTTTTTTATAAAATTGTTTCTTGAATCAGTATTTAATTGTATATTTCAAAAATATAAACATTTAATTAATATTTTTTTGATTGTTCATACTGTATTTTTCATTTGATTTTGTATATATTTTTCTTGCTGCTCAAATAATAACAACTGTAAAAGTATTTTTATTTAATTTAAAATTATTTAAAAAATCTTCAAAATCATCAACTGCTTTAATAATCTCTTTTATTTTCATTTTTGTAAAAATTTTTTTTAGATAAATTATTATTTTATTATAATAATTTGATGTATTTTTGCAATCAAATATCTTTAAATACTGAATATAATACTTGTTAAAAATTGCTGCTATGAGCTTCAATTTCATAAATTCTCATATGACTTATGTTAAAGAAAATTGCATGTATTCAGTTATTTGCCTGACATTCTCATAAATTCTACTCTCTTTCAGAATATTTATTTTGAAAATTGTATTTAATCTAAATTTTTTTAACTTAATGCTTTTTTATTACTTGAATGTTAATATTGTTATAATTTTAATTTTTTTAATTGTTGACTTTTTTATCTGCAGAATGATTGATCTGATGTTATTAATTTAACTTCAGATTGATTTTTTGGCATTATCTTATTTTTCAGACAGATTTTCTTTCATTTATTTATTAAATTTATTAAGATTTATTAGCTCTGAGAATATGCAAATCTCACTGTATAACAAAAATAAAAACTATAGTTGTAGAATATCAAAACTATTTAGTTGTATAATATATTATAATTAACTTAATTAAATCTTACAGAATTTACTAATAAAATTAATCAAATTTGCTACATAATTTTTTCAGCTTAAATTGTCAGATTTTTGAGAATAAAAAATTTATATCTTTCAGCTATTCTGTTAGCAGCTAAATGTTATCTATTTCAATATATTCAAGTCAAAAACTCAGTGTAGTAGATGTAAAAAGAATAGAGAAAATAAATCTTAATTGCAAGAAGAAAGATTTGAAAGAAAATCAAAAAATGAAAATTTCATCATGATAGTTTAAGTCTTTAATATTTAATTTAATCAGAAAATCAACATAACATGTATAAATTATAATAAACAATTTATCTGTTATACAATCAAAAAACTGTATATAGAGTTTATTTTTATATATATTACATCAGTTAACATTATAATACACATTTAATCTCACAGCAAAAAATGCAATCTTAAATAACTTGACTGTATAATTAACTGATTATTTATGTTCTAAATATAAAAAAAATATATTTCAAATAATAATACTCATACTTAAGTTCTGATTTGAAGTCATGTTGATTTGTGATTATTTTTTTTTCAAAAATATAATTTACATAAATTATATTATATTATAAATTATTCAAATAAACTTATTAAAATTTGTTTTCTGTTTTTATTTTGTCAAGTATCAAAACAGCTTTATCAAACTGTTTGAGTAATATTTGTAGATGTAATTATCTTGATATCAATTCTCTCACAACAATTTTATTAATTTTAAGTTATTTTGTATTAATAATCTGTAGAATAAATAATAAATTAATTAATTTACTGTTGAAGAGTTTTTTATACTTTTTGTAGTATTTCATTCATTTCAATTTGATTTTGTTGACAACTCATAAAACAAGTATTACTTAATGAAAACTTGATGATTATTGATTGACTAAGATTTTGTGAATCATATTTAATATAAATTTAAGTTCTTGTTTTAATTTTATAATTGCAAGTAACATACAAAAAAAATTGTGATGAGTTGCAATTCAGATTAGCAACTGTACTAACATAATTTTCAAGCAAGTTGATCATTCAAGTAAGTCAATCATTAAAATCACTGTATTTCAACTAGCTAGTTTTCAATTCAATTATCTCAACATCACAACACTTAATTAAATTAAATTAAATTACACTAAAATGAGAACATCTTGTTTTTTATATCTGTAAGAATCACAATTACTGCATTTTGATAAAGCTTGTGATCATGATACAGATATTGTAACTGCAGACTCAAAAAATTGAATAATCAGCTGTTCAATAGATGCTGCAAATTTTAAAAGAAAAAATAAAAGATTTTGAATTTTTTTTAGTTAAATTTTCTACTTTCTGTTGAATTTAATATCTAAATCTTTTGTGTTTCTGCTTTTTTATTTTATTTGTATTGAAAATATTCTGATATTGTTTCTTCATAATCAAGATGTTGATTATTTTATATTTACAGATTTTAATAATCTGATCAAGATTTTTGACAAAGTTTTAAAACTGATCTTTCACTAAACTTTTGATTTTATCCATCTGTCAATATAATTGTTGTGAATTACTAGATATTTAAAGCAGTCAGAATATATTTATGATGATATTTGAGCATTTATGTAAATAATTCATATAGTTATTTAATTACTTATGTAATAACTATACTTGTACTCCATATTGATTAGAAAAAAATCATGTTTTAGTAAAGCTAGCATGTCATGTTATATTAATTTGCTCAAATGACAATTTATTCAATTCACATTTTATCTGACAGGTCACAGCTTGAGTTATTTTTTATAATAAGTCAGTTTGAAGAAGACTGCATCTGAAAACATCATTATTTTAATCTGCTTATCACTTTATGAATGAATATTGTTAATACATCTACATCAAAAAATTCATTTCTAACAAAAATCTTCTGATCAACTTCAACATGAATTAACTTATCAGTTAAGTTTTTAAATCAATATTTAATTTTCACATTTTTTATTTTTTTTTCATTCTGAAAATTACTTCATTTAATTCTGCAATTAATTCTGAAATCTGCTTCTGCACAATTTTCTGTATTTAATGAGAGTTGAAATTGTTAAAAACATAATAATTGTAAATTTTAACAATTTGAATTTGCTTCAGTCTTCAGACTCAATTAATAGTTTGATCAGTAATAAATTAACTGTCTGCAATATTTAAAAAATAAATATTACAACAAAAATATTGAAAATTTAATCTGACAAATTTTACAGAGTAAAAGCAAATAAAAACTGTGCACAAATTCTGATTTTTATTGAATTTTTAATATATATTTATTCATTTCAGATTATTAAAACTGACATGCAGCATCTGAGTATCAATATTTGCAAGTTTTAAAACAGCAGTAATGAGCATTTGGTGCACAGAAAATAGACATTATACAATTGTTTTTTTTGAAAACAAGAACTTAATTAATGATAATGAAAATGAAAACACACAGTCAAGATGATAATTATAATATTAATGTTAACATGTGTAGATATTCATCATATATCTTGTGATTAAAACTTTATTGTGAAGATTTTGTATTCACTGTGACATTTGTTAATCAGTAATTTAAAATTATACAGTTATTGATCTGACAAACAGCACAAGAAATTTTGTTTGCTTTAATATTTTAATAAATGAAATGAAAATCAATTCATGTGATAAGCAGTACAAGTTGATAAAACTTGTTCATGTTGAATATAAAACAGTTTGTTTCAATTTTTCAAATCAGATGCTGATAAAAAGTAGAAGTAATTTCTTTGTACAAAAAAAATTCATTTTTTGTTATTAATGTATTAATTAAATGATGATGGCAGAACAGAATATTGTTGCTGATTTTAATAAAATTATTAAATGAAAGTGAAGATATAAAAATACAATATAAAAAACACAGCTTTCAGAATGCATGAAGTTGAGTTCTGATGATTGAAAGAAATAAAATTTGATTTCAAACAAATTTATTAAAAACATGATGTATAAAATAAATTAAAAAAGCAGAATGACCAGTTGAAAGATTAAATGAATTAATGTTTTTGTTAATATTTTAATTTGAAAAAATTTTCAAATTTCAGCACTTTTCATTTTTTTCAGAATGACATAAAAAAATAAATTTTTAAAATCAAAATATGAATGAAAAAAAAATATTGCTGTTAAACAGAAAAATCTTTTTGAATTTAATTACAGAACAACATAAGTTGACATGACATTAAAATTATGTATTAAATACACTTTGTTGAGAATAACAGTATTGAAAAACTCACTCAGATAATATTTTTATTGAAAATTTAATGCATGAATGATGAATTTTGTCAGATGTGAAAATGTTTTTTTTTTTAATTTAATGATTATACAGTTCAGCTGAATTGTAATATGAATTGAAAGTAAAATAACTTGTGATTACAATCAAATGAATATGTTTTTTCTTGCTGTCAAACATTTTGTATTTTTTAATAAAATGAATTAACACTGTGTGATAGCTGAAATGTTTGTCTTGAATATTTTCATAATATAAAACTGAAATCAATTTTTTGATAATTTTTGAATTCTCATCATATCATTAATAAATGAGATCAGAAAACATAATCACAAAAAATGACTTGATTTTAAACAATGAAATTTTTTTTAAAAAATGTATTAACTTTCTGTTTCAAAAACTTTATTAGAAATAATCTGAAAAAGATTATCACAGATAAACTTACATGAAGCATATATTCAATTATTTCAAATGTTTTTTTAAGATTTATGAAATTTGTGAAAAACATCTTTCACATGAACTCACTGCATTTGAAATTGAGAATTGTTTTAATGATAACAAACTGTCAGAATTTGAATTTAATTAATGAATGAAAATCTCACATGTGAAAAATGTCAGAATTGAAAATATCAAGTGTTATGTATGTGTTGAAATGATCTTCATGTTGATAAAGATGATTGTTGAGTCAACTGTCAGCTGTGACATTTTTAAAACTTTTTGATATCATTATAAGTTGAAGCAATTATTCTCTTGTATAAATTGTCATTATTTATTTTTACATGTTATGATATGATTTTGATGTCAATATACTGTTCATTATGAAAAAAATTATGATGAATTACTTCACTGAATTTCATCTCTGAATTTTCATCACTGATTTTATTAACATTGTTGTTGTTGACATCATCAAGTTTATTGTGATTGTCATTAACATTGATATAATCTTCAGCATAATTTTTGACATTTCTGTCAGCATTTTTATCAGCATTTTTATTGACATTTTTGTTAACAGTGATGTTACAGTTCTCACTAGAATGCTTGTCAGTAAAATTATTGATATTATCATATTGTTGAATTTATTTTGTACAATGATGTGAGCAGTTTTCACAACATATTTAAAAAATTAAACTTGTCAAAATATTTTTCTGAAGTTCAGATTATTGAAAATTCTTGTAAACTTAACAATTTGATGAAGAATTGCTATTTCATCTCATTATAAAAAAAAATAATACAGTGTATGAGTCATTTGCTTTTTCTGATTCATTAAAATTATTTTTATTTTCAATATTGTTTTTATCATTTTTTAACTTTTGAACTTTTTTCTGTGTTGCTGTAATAAACAATATTTTTTTGTCTAAAATGATGAGAATTTTATTATTAATATTATAATCATAAATTGTGATATTGTGTATTGAAATGTTTAATTCATTTTTTATTTTTTTGATCTTCATTGAAGTATTATTCATTGAATTGTTAAAAGTATTTTTTATTGAAGTGTTTTTCATTAAATTATTTTTTGTTAAAAATTTCATCATCACATTATTATCTGACAATATATTTTCTGTACTGATTATTGACAAATTTATTGCATTTAATTGTATTTTGATTTTATGAATAATTAAAAGTTCAACATTAATTTTAATAATAAAATTGTTAATAAGTATTACTTTTTCTGATGCTTATAGAAGTTGACTTGAAGTATATTTGTGTGTCAATTAAAAATTTAATATATGTAAAATATGATTGATTTTATTATCAGAAAATTCATTATAATAAAAAATTTTATTGCAGTTCATTATGTTCATTTGTTTAACTTGAACTAAAAACTGAGCATAATGATTAACTGCATTTCATTTTGATTTATTTAATATTAAGCTGAAGTATTTCATTTTTTCTTCATTTTTTCTGAAGTAATTGTCAAAATAATTTTATTTAAACTTGATTTTTAAGAAGATAACTTATTTTGAATTTATGTGTTTTTTTGTTTTGATGAGATATGTAAGATATAAAGTTTTGCATAATATGATTTGAAGATTGAATTTTGTAAAAAGTTTTAAAATTTTTTTTATTATTTAATTTAAAAATATTTATGAGTTTTTATTTATTATTGAGTTTTGACAACATTTTTAATTTTTCATTAACTTTTGCTTCTGAGCTGAAGAAGTTTGTTATAAATTTTAATTAAAATTAATATTTTCTAACTTTTAATTTTTTACAATTTTCTACTTGATTTTTTGTGATTTCATTTTTTTTATTTTCATTGATTTTTTGTTAGTATATTTTATATACTCAGCTGAAACAGACTTCAAATGCTGAAATTTTTTAGTTTTTCAAAAATTTCTCAAAGTGCATTCATACAGTTCATAATTTAATTTAAAAAAATTTATCTGATTTGTTCTGCTGATCAGTAAATAATTTTTGATAATTTTCTAAAAAATACATTAATATAATTCATAATTTAATTTGAAAAAGTTTATTTGATTTATTTTGCTGATCAGCAAGCAGTTTTTTAAAATTTTCTGAAAATACATTAATACAATTTATAATCTGATTTGAAAAAGTTTATTTAATTTGTTCTGCTGATCAGTGAGCAGTTTTTCAAAATTTTCTAAAAATACATTAATACAGTTCATAATCTGATTTAAAAAAATTTATTTAATTTGTTTTGCTGATTAGTGAGTAATTTCATAAAATTTTCTGAAAGTATATTAATACATTTCATAATTTAATCTGAAAAAGTTTATTTGATCTGTTTTACTAATAAATAAGCAAACATAATATGAAATTATTAAAATATTTAGTTATGAAAAAACATAAAAAAAATTAATTTAAAATTTTTGAGTGCTGCTTTCAGTTTCATATAATTAGCACTTGTTATTACATAAAATCAGCTTATTAAATTCTACTTATCTAGTTATTTGAATGCAAATGACTTCATAATAAATCAAGAGCTTAAGAGAAGAAAATTTGTTAAGTGCTTGTATTGTTGTAAGATTGAGAAATTGAAAAGAAAAAAAAAATCTTCAAAACTTGAGACTTTATGATCTAGAAAGCTGTTGAGATTATGTGTTATTTCTTACATTCATGATATTTAAATATATATTTTACTTTACAATACTTTTCTATCAAAATTCTACTGTATATACACAATAATGTTGATAATCAAATATTAAACTCAGAAAATAAATCTTGAAGCAACACAAAATAAACTTTCTTGTGACAGAAATTAAATCAAATAGGATTTAGTTTAAACTTAGTCTGAACCTTCATCTAATATGACAGGTGGTGAACAAGGTGGTGAGCCAATCTTAGGTCATGTGATCAATTTTTGCCCTGTGGCCACTATGGTATGCCATACAGGTGTTTGTTTGCTTGCACGGCACCTTATATTGTGCAACCTTTGGGGTGGTGGGAATACAGGCATCGTTTAACATAGATGTTCAGGACAAAACTGCATGATGCAGGACAATGCCCATGCAAAGATGAGAAGTCGATAGCAATTGAGAATGTAGCAATTTCATTCATAGGGAACATAAAAGGGAGCAAGATGCCCCCAAATCCTGGAGCAGAGACAACCATTCAACAAGACCAATTCAAATCTCCAGATACAGTTATCATAGCCAATCTACCAGCTAAACCCTCCCTCGCCCATTATGACCCAGACAGAGAATCTCACCGGTCAAACCGCCGACGCCTCGCTGTCACCGTTTGTCCACACTCCTCCAGAAAGCCCAAACCACGAACGGAAGCGTGCCCCAGAAAATGATCCAATGGTGATGAACGATGCGCCGAGCTCCGATAGCTCGGCATCCCGCACGCCTCTACCCACACCCGTTGATGAGATACCCCACAACGGCCTGATGTTTGGCGAAGGGGACCTACAGCTCGCCACCCAGGAGCCCAAGCGCAAGGCATATGCTGCGCCAGGCCTTCCTTCCGACACTCTGACAGGCTTCAGCAACCCTACGTCTGCTGAGCATCTTCGAATATCAGGGTAGACGAACTGAAGCCGTTCGTGATTGAGTTAATCAGAGATACGCTGAACACATGGCCCGATGTGCTGCCAGTACCTCCCAACACTCCATCTGGGTATTCCGCCACAGCTGAAACCAGTCCCGGACCAACACCTGGCCCTTGCGCGCAGAAGCCAGGGTTCAAGAAGGTCGTGGAAGTGTAAGAATTCACCGGGCCCCTTTGTGGACATGGCTGACATTGGAATAGTTGGAACGAAAAATTATCCAGATATGATACTGTAGAGCCCGTCGACTCGAGCTTAGCTGACGACCTGAATCAATACGTTTTTACCGCCCGCGAATTTACCAGTAAGTAGAGCAGGTTCCCCAGACTCCACAGACTCTAATATGATCCAGAAAAATATTTAGACGCGTCGACCACGTACATTGACGTGAAGTCAAATGAGTTGCGTGATACCCTGCGGGGCGTGCTACGCGATGTCAGGGCCACAAGTCTGATGGAAGAGAGGCCATCGGTGGGTTGTTACAAACACGTCGCTCTGCAAGAGGAGAATGCGCCTAACGTTGATCAGATTGAACAAAATATCCTATTCCATTTCTTACCCGAACTCAAGAACCACGCAGAAAAACTGCAAGGCCAGGGAGAGGTCGTTGCTAACGGCTTAGAACATCTTCTCTTGCTCATCGAATACGTC
The DNA here is from genome assembly GCA_029449355.1 of Emydomyces testavorans. Taxonomy (NCBI): domain Eukaryota; kingdom Fungi; phylum Ascomycota; class Eurotiomycetes; order Onygenales; family Nannizziopsiaceae; genus Emydomyces; species Emydomyces testavorans. The sequence continues at coordinate 247,100 of CP120627.1, forward strand.
AGCGATACGTACGCTGCCACCGAGCAGCACCTCGAATCATTGCTGAAGTGCGGTCAGATCACCTATCCACTACTTTGGGCTCTTTTCAAACCCGGGTCTCATGTATATACAACATGCCTGGGCTCCGGCAAGCCGCGCTGTGTCATATTCGATGCTGGAGAAAACGCCACGGAGAAAGGTGTGCATTACTTCAATATGGAATGCCGGTACCTGGACCACGATGGACAAGTCTTTGGTGAGGCCGGGACTGAGCTTGGCATCGTCAAGTTTCGCGGAGCAAAAAAGATTCACAGCCTTGACGCATTCCCGCTCCAGTACCATCCTGATCACAAACAGGTGCGGGATGGCCTCATCGAGTGCGGTCGCAAATTCCGTGAAGTCACCAGTGGCTCTAGCGGCAACCCTATGCTTCATCTCCGTCATTGCAAGGGTAATGCATTCATCACCAAAGGCCGCAGGCCTATCCGGTTGAATATTGACAGCCGGGTGGCCATCGATGCGGCCTTCTTCCGTGAGATGGAACCCAACTACGGCCGGCCTCGGGTCTTTGACGGCTGGGAAAATCACCTAGCTTATAATGAGTTTGATGTTGACAAGGATCAACGTCGCAAAGATCTAGAGAGGCTAAAATGCAATGGGATAGAGGCACAAGGGATGAGCGACAGCGATTTACTGGTTTGCTGTCCCACAGTTCGCTGCTTCAGCTTCAATGAGAAATGCTTTTGTGAGTCGCGTCGCTCCAGTTGCAAGCTAGCGGCTCAACTTCCGGCTAACCCATACAGTGGAGTGCGCGGTCGCCGACTTGCATGGGGTTGAGTGGTCGGAAACTGCGTTCGACCACCTGCAGGTCCCCGATGACACCAGACAAATCCTCCTATCCCTGGCGTCATCCCGCCTAGGCCATCTGCATACGAAGCCCTTCGACGACCTTATTCAAAGGAAAGGGCGCGGACTCAATATCCTACTGCAGTATGTTCCCGTCGACATTCCAGGTGATTATATAACTGACAATCTGTCAATTCAGTGGCCCGCCGGGCGTTGGGAAAACTTTCACCGTCGAAGCAACGGCCGAGCAATTCAAACTCCCTCTCTACTCGGTAAGAATTGTTTATCCAGCACACGGGTCGCTCCATTCTAACGTTTCAGATCTCGGCTGGCGAGCTTGTCCTCGACCATGGAGATCCTCTCCAGCTGGAGGCGATGCTTGATCGAATCTTCAAGATAGCCAAACACTACAAGGCCGTTCTGCTCCTAGATGAAGCAGACGTATTTATGGAAAAGCGGACGTCGTTTCATGATGCCCATAATCGACTTGTCACAGTTTTCCTTCGCAAGCTCGAGTACTACGAAGGAGTCTTCTTTCTCACCACAAATCGTCTCGTGGAGTTTGACGACGCTGTCCTGAGCCGGATCCATCTCAAGATGGAATACGAGGGCCTGACCAGAGAGGCACGAAGGAAAGTCTGGATGCATTTTCTTTCGGAGGCGGTCACTGCCCAAGGGCCTTCTGCCATTGAACGCCCAGAGTTTGAGTGTTTGGAGTTGATGGTTCTGAATGGCCGGGATGTGAGTACTTACCGCCTGATGAGAATACGCATTTCATACTTACGGAAATGCACTCTAGATTAGAAACATAACATCTGTCGCACACGCCATAGCCACCGTTGAGGGGTCCCGGGTGACCTACAAATACTTGGAAATGGCTGCAAAGACGAACGATAAATTTATTGACCAGTTTAACAGCTATGGTCGGATGGCAAGTCTATATACGTAGTTATCGCGACTTCCGTATCATCCGCTTCTAGATTAGGCTGTGATTCTCGCGGCTTTCCTTCCCGCTAACTTACTTAAATTCCCTCTCCTTTCTATAAACTTAATATCTACTTATATAATCTATTACACTAGGCCTTGGCATAACCACCGTAGTAACCGCGGTTATAACCAGGCCAAGCCCCCCATATATAACCATTAGTTATTTGGGGGCCTCTTGGTGTACACCCCCTTGTAATACAGATATAGGTCAAGAGTTTGCCTACACTCTATTTTCCAAAAAAATCCACCACCACAAGAAATCAAATATCTCAACAAAATCAACTTGTAATGACTAGATATTTAATAAAGATAATCTATAGTCAATATTTTGTATATCAGCTCCTTGCTTTTCAGACTGCTGTCAATCACTGTGACATAAATTCAATTAATTTATTGATCATATTCTGATCAAGAGCATTTCAAGCATTCTGAAGAATTTTTTCAAAATAAATTCAATTTATTTTTTTTAATTCTGCAGGTCTAGTTCAGAGTTCATTTTATAAATCTTGAGCTTTAAAGCATGTCAGACATTTTCTATAGAATTTAAATCAAATGAATATGAAGATCATTTCATAACATATATTTCATATTTTTTAAATCATTTCTGTGCAGCTGAACTTGTATGAATTGAGACATTATCTTGTTGAAATATCTTGCTGAATGTGTAGAAGAAAATGAAATTTTTTTTAAGATTTTTATATAAAAATTTGTGATATATTCTTCTTTTTGTATCTTCTTATTTCTTTTCATAATGATTAATTTTGATTTTTTATCATGTCAAATAGAGACTCAGATTATTAATGAAATATCTTTTTCATGATTCATCAGATTTACTAGATTCTTGTGAAAAACTTCTTCTTGAAGATGAAACACAAAGACTGAGAAATGATTGATTTTTCATTGAACTGAACATTCATGTGAAAAATAAACTGAATTTCATTCTGAAAATCTCTTTCAAATGTGTGTGAAATTCAGTTTTTTTGTAGCATTTTTTTTTGTCAATAACACTCACTTTTTAGATTTTCATTTCTTAATATTAAAGTCTCATAAAACACATCAAATTATGAATTGAGAGACACTCTGAGATGCTTCAGAAACTAAAATTTTTCACTTTATTGTGAGATTTTGATGAATCAAACAGTAAATATATCACTTCTCTCAATAAAATAACTTTGAAGAATTGTTTTTTCTAGATCTAGATTGAAAGTTTTGTTGTTTCTTGAATTGATGAAGAGTATCATAAACTATGAATCAGGCAATGTTAAAGTTTCTTGTAATAGTAGTAGATTTTTCACCATATTTCAAAACAGTATAGATTGAAGCATGTGTAGATTCAGATAATTCATTGTTTCTTGATCTATTTTCACTAATTTCAGTGCCAAATGCTTGCATTTTGATGATTGGGGCAGATTTACAAAAAGTGTAGGCAAATACTTGACACCCAATGTAACTACATTATCTATAGTGAAGATTATAACCAACCTTAACCGCGACCTTCTATACCTACCAAGATATTTAGATGGTGAAATACCTATCGCACATCGAATTTTGTCATTATCTTGGCCTTGCTCAGACGTTGTAATGTCTCATCGATCAATAAATGGTAAGGGGTACTGGTTTCGTTTCGGGGTGGCGTTCAGTTTTCGATAGTCAATGCTTGTAGGCCTTGTTCTTCTGTAACGATTTCCGAACGCCGTTTTTTTTGGCCGGGTCTTTTAAAGCTTCGTCAACTTTGCGCCTTATCTCAGGGTCTTCCACCCATCCGTTCGTCTTATGTTCGTGGTTCAGGTAGGCACATTGGTGGTACCAATGTCTGAGGCCGCAGATGCATGTTTCTGAGACTGGCCTTGTAGGTTTGGACGGTGTTTGCGAGGATGTAGGTGATAGAAAAGCTGCTTGATACTTTGGCTTGTGGACTGCTGGCTTCTTTTCGTAGTGTCTTTGAAATTCGCCAATGACTTTGTCAAAGGTGCCTCGATCATGACGGTGTTCCCATCCTAATGCGTAAATAGGGTCGATCCGTTCATTGGCTTCGATGAGTTCATCAGTTGCGAGTTCTTTATCGATTAGTTTTAGTTTCTTCATGTCACCGTATGTGTTCTCCTAGCTTTTAAGCTAAAGACTGATGTCCTTCGCCCGTGGGGCTTTTGTCAGAGATTTCCAGCGTTCCTTTACCTCTCGTCTCCTCTCCGGTTCAGTTGGCCAGAGGCGTTCCTTCAGGGCTTTGAGAATAACATAAGAGTGTTCTTCCATTACCAGTTCCTTCATGATGGGATGGTCAACACCAGAGACCAATTGGTCCCGGCACTTACTCAATGCTTGCTGTTCCCTTTCGTAACGGCTCATCCCCTCCTTCCTTTCCGCTAGATCCAACTTGTACTCTTCTTTCGTATCCGGATCAGTATCTTTGGGCGGTCTTGCAATTGGTTTGGGCTCCTTTAGGAAGGCTGGTTCTCCTTCCAAATCGGGGTTTACTAGATCCCATATCCTCTTCGACCTTACAAAGCCGTGGATACTTCCGTACCATATATCCCGGTCCCGTTCGAACTTCAGGATGGTGACTTTGGTGGTTTTGGTGTCTTCGTCCATCTTATTGAGATTGGACGCGATGTTGATGCTGCTGGCTGTGATTTGCAGTCGGCTTGGGAAGTCGATATGCTATACGCTCGTATGCTCTATCGAAGGTCAGCCGGGCTCATAACTGTCAAATGACAGCAGCAGAAGATGAAAATGATTGATATTGATTGGTTAGAACGTGTGAGAACGAAGATAATAACCGTATATCAGTGGTGATCGTGAGCTTGATCTTTTTGTAGATACATGCAGAAATTTAAGCTTCAAATACCCATAGCGGATTTTTGTAGGCCCGAGCAACCATAGCTTCACCATTGCTCAACAGTTTCCAACTCTGACACATTTCTGATTTTGCAACTCATGAACAATCATTGCCAAATCAGCAATGTGTTGAAGTCAGAGATGTTGCTAGTAGTTGTAAATGATTTCTGATTTCAGAAGATGTTGTCAGAAAGAAAGCAATCAGTTAGCAATGTTTCTGATTTCAAGAAAAACTGATCAGCAACACTTCTGATTTGCAACTACTGATTGTTTGAAAGCAATTAACATTCATAACAAATATTTATTAGTACTAATTCAAAGATAAATATAATAATTTAATTATAGAAAAGAAACATCTCAAGTGCAAATAATAAACATATTAACTTGTTCATGACTGAAAATTGAATTTCTGTCAGTATTCAGTTGAATTGACACTGTGTATAAACTTTTTTTTATTGCAAACAGTTTGATAATTGTATAATTTTTATTATTTTGTAATTGTACAATTGACAGATTTAGTATATGATTTTAAATGATTTTATAAATCAAAATCACTGACAAGAAAAGTCTTTTGCAGTTACTAAATTCATAAATAAATATACTTGTAATTTGCTTAATAATAATTTTGTATTTAATTAAATCATTTTTTTTTATAATTATGTGATGATTATTCAAAAAAAAATAATATTTTTATAAAATTAAATTAAAACAAAATCAGATTTCAGAATTAATTGCTTGTTTTAATATTCAGCATATATTTTTCAGAGTTTTTGCAAGAAAAAATCAAGATTTAATAATTTTAATAATTTTGAATTTGAAATTCTGAGCTGCTTTATTATTTAATTTGCAGATTGTCAGATTTATACATTTAGAAAATAATTTAAAAATATTTCTGAATTTTCATGTTCATCTTCATCAGCATTTAAAAATAAAAAATTATTAAAGAAAATCAGATACAAAGTATAAAATTGTTGAAGTATAAAAAATAAATATTGCTCATTGTTAACATAAACTTTATTAAATAGCAATATCAATGTTTATTTCAAGCTTTTTTAAATTAAAAATTTTTTTTTAACTTTTTGCTTATTGATTTTTGACACAAGTATTTTGAATAAACAGTATTTATTTTCTTTAATTAATACATTGCAGTGGTTGAGAATTGCATATTTCTTTATCTGTTCAACATAATGTATTTCAATATGTATATTTAACTGATTTTTCAATATCTAAAAAGCTTTTTCTTTTCTCTGAAAATTAAATTAATTTTCAGCTTCAATATTTAATGTTGAAGCAAGTGATAACTGATGAAAGCTTATAATAAATAATGTTTGAGATGCTACTGTATATTTTGACTCAGCAGCTTATACTGTAACATCAATCAAGTTTTGTAAATTTGTTTATATTTTAACAATCATTTGCTTTAATTCATCAAAACTGCAATGCAAAGAAAATTGCAAAATCAACAAAGCATTGCTTCATGCAATTGCTGCAAAAATCTGAATAATTATATTTTTTGATTGCTCAGAGCTCATAAATATTGTTAAAATCATTTGCTGAATCTCAGATTAAATTCATTTTTTTGTCATAAAGCATCAAAGCAATAATGATATAATAATTAATGCATGAGCATGTTTTTGAAGTTGATAAAATTTCAAATGTGTAATGAAAAATTGTAATCAGATTTATTGCTGTTGAAAAAAAAATTTCTGAATCAATTGACAATATTTTTTTATTATGTTCTGAAAGAATTAATGTTATTAAAAAAAATGTATCATTTTTGAAATTTTCAAAAATTCATTGTGACATAAATCAGAAAAAAAAAATCATTAAGTTTAAATTTAAGCAAATTTTAAATAAAAAAATCTGTTTTTATGTCATGTCATATTGTTTGCAGAGATTTTTTTTTTGAATGAATTTATCAAATTAATTTCAAATTTTAATGCTAATATCTGAAAATGATATTAAGTATTTAAAATAATATTAAATTTTATATTAAATTTTTCTTTTTCTGGCATCATACAGCTTTGACAAAATCAAATAACTGTTGACTGTTTTATAGCAGCATTATCATTTTGCTGCAGCATATTTTCAAAAAATACTAGACATGAGACAACAATCTGTATAATTTCATGATTTTTAATATATATGTCAAGTTTTTTGTTAAAACATGAAAAACTTGATGCTAATGTCTCAACAATATTGAAAAAATTAATGTCATGTAATCTGAATGTAATAACATAAACATTGCTTCATTTTGCTTTGTTGACTGCTTTGAAACCTGCAGATATCAAGTAAAAACTCATCAAACTTCAATACATATTTCAATAAAGTCTGAACTCATTAACAAATAATTAATATGAAATAAATAAAATTTTTTCTGAGTTGCAGAAAATTTTTTTTAAAAATTTTTTCTCATGAGTTCTAAGCTCTAGCTTTCTGCAGAGCAGAGTACTTAATAAAATTAATTTTATTTTTTATTTTTTCAATTTATAATTTATTATTTGTTTCATGAAATAATTATAATCATCAGAAAATTTTGAGTTATTGTAATTGATAACAATTTTTGCTTGAGAAATAATGTTTTTTTAAGCACATAAAAGCATTGCAATTTAAATGCAATTATTTCATTCAGATGAAATGATGAATTTAATTCAGTCAACTTTTCATCATAGTATGTTGAATTAAATCAGAGCACTGGCTCAATCTTCAATGTAATAACATTGAATTTCACTAAATTTAATCATTTGTTGTGTTCAACAAATTGAACTTTTCTCATGTAATCAATCTCAGCATTTGAATAACAGAAGCAGTCATTGACATTGCATTGAAAATAAATAAAATCAGAAAAAAATATTAATTTTTCATTTAAATATTTTGCAAATTTTTCTGATAAATATTTAATTAATAAATTTCAGCTTCATGAATGTCAGAGCTTAGTTGAATGATCAACAAATTCAGTCATTTTTATATGAATTTTTTTCTGAAAAGAAGATGATTTGACAAAAGTGAATATGAGTGATATAAAATCTTGAAAATAAATATTTGTTTTTGAGATTTTTTGCATTAAATGCTTTTCTGATTCTGATAAAATTGGCATTTTAGCTGAAATGATGAAAATTAAGCTTTTGTAAATCAGAAAAATTGAAAAAAAAATCAGCATTTTTGTTTTAAAGTTGAGAATTCTTCAGATAATAACTTCAAGAGCTTCAAATTTGTGAAATTTTGAAGAATCTTTTTCAACAATTGATATTGCTGTTGAAAAATGCCAGACTCTTCACATCATAATTCAAAAATAATAATAAATAAATTCATATTTTTTGAAATTCTGCATGTAAATGTGATATCTTCTTCAAAAAATCATCTGATAATTAAAATACTTGTATGTTGACTGAATTCAATTCATTGATTGAATTTTTTTTAATGTTTTTTTTTCTTCTGTTGCATTGTGTGCTTCAGCTTTTATTGTTTTTTTTTATCATTTTTTATTGCTTTTCTTGCTGTTGTTTTTATTGCTTTTTTTGCTGCAGCATCTGCTGCAGCTTTTTCAAAAATTTAAAAAATCTTAACATGTTCATCAGAGTTTGAAATGTTGTCATCAGTATTTAAAATTGACTGTATCTGCAATTAGTATATAATTATTAAAGCAAATATGATTATTGGCTTACAATTATATCTTCATTATCATTATCATCAGAAATTGATTTTCAGTAGTCAATTGAATGACTTGATGATATTTTAAATTCAATTGATTAATATATGCTTTCATTTTTTGATAAATTTTCAAGCTGTACATCAGTCAAAGCACTACAAGTTAAAGCAATTGAAACATTTGAAGCAAGTAAAGTATATATTTTTGCTTGTCAGAAATTGAGATGTGACATTTTGAATGATATGTTAGATATGTATGAATGTAAATAAAAAATTCAAATTGAAGAATGAAAAATTGAACATTTGAAATTGTCAGATTAAATGATAATTTGTATTTTTTTTTGAGAAAGATGTGAAATAAAGTGAATATTTTCAATTTCATTTATTTATATATAAAAATCAAAATATCAATCAGTGCTCAAATTCAAAATGAATTTGCAATTACTTGCTGAATTTAATTCTTCAACACTGTCATTAATTTTCATTGCTGATAGCAAACTCAAAAAAACTTTTTTTCTCACTAGTCAGATCAGAAAGTGCAAGTGAAGAGTTCAGCATCTCAATGTTAATTTTTATGAAAGAAAAATTTGCTCAAAAAAACTAACTCTCAAACAAGAAACATAATGAAAGTATTTTTTTATATTTAATCAAGACACAATGCTCAAGATGATTCAAAACATTCATGAAAATTTCAACAAGTATTTTTATATATTTTTTCATTCAAGAAAAGTTATTCAGAATTTTGTAAAAATTTGAAAATGCTAATCACTCAAAAAAAATAATTATTAGTATATTACATTTAATCTTCAAAAAATCTTGCTGATTAGAAACAGACATATATCAGAAATATAAAGCAGATAAATCATGTTAGAAATTTTACAATCAGCATGCACTGTGTTGAAGACTTCACAATATTTTTAATATATTTCAGCAAAACATTCAATGAGAAGCATTTTTTTCAGATTTTTTACTGAGTGCAGCTGATTGTTGACTTTAAGAAGTCAAAAATTTGTAAAAAATGATTCATGAAGCATATGTAGAATTCATTTTGTTAAAATGATCTAGATAATAATTTTTTTGTCAGAACTTTATGTGAATCTCACAGTGCAAGTTAAATTGTAACATAACTTAACAAAAAAATCTGACTTTAAACAAAAAACTTACATGACATAAAACAATATTATTGAGTTTTGAAATTTTATGACACAAGTTTCTGAATATAAAATCATTGAAAAATTCAATTTTGCAGAGAAGCAAGATGAAAATTAAAAAAAAATTTACAAAAAAATCAATAAATCTGCAAAAATCATTGCAAAAATCAAGATGATTTCTGAAATATCTGAGAAGAAGTATTAGATTTATATGTTTGAATGCATTGATATATTAATCTCAATATTCAAATTGAAAGCAATATAAACTTTTATTTCATCAAGTTAACAAAAGCAGCTATATAACAGATCTCAGAAGCTCACTCAAGTAAATTTGAAACATATAAAAATGTCAAATCAATATATCATGTCTGAATGACATACTGTAGGCATCTAGCTAGCTAATATCAACACAACAAATTTTTTTTGATTAGTAACTTTTTTTTATATAAACAAAAACTTTTCACTTTTTGAAGAAAAAAAATTTTTTTTTTCTTCAGATCATTCTCATATCTTGTATATTGATTTGATTTTTTATTTTTTATTTTTTTTTTTTAATTTTTATATCATTTGAAAATAGTAGAAAAATTCTTCTATCAAATATTTAGCAATTGCTAATTCATTTTGCAGCAAAAAACATGTTAAAATGTTTCTCAAAATACAAGTCATTGTTTTTTCAGATGAGAAAAAATTCAGCTCAACATCAAAACAGAGCAGAAAGATAAATTAAAAAATCATTCAGAAAAAAAATGATGAATTCAAAGTTAAATCATTTTGTCAGCATTGTGTTATCTTGTTTATCTTTTTAAATTATATAAACAAGTCATGTGATAAGATGCAGAACTTCAGTAAAATTTGCACAAACTGTGCATCAAATAAAAAAAACTGCACTGAGTTTTCTGACAAGTTATTGAACAGTGTAAGTGAGCTTAAACATGCTTATAATGCTTATTTCACTGTTAAAAATGTCATTGCAAAGAAGTTTTATAAAAAAATGATTATTAAATTTGCAACTAATTTAGCTGCTGAATTCAAAAAAAATTCCAAATCACATAACAAAAAAAATTGTTATGTTAAATGCTTTTATTAATTTTTTTATTGTTTATCACAATGTCAAATTCAAAAAAACAATGCTTCAAATTCTCAATCAGATGATCTCAACTTTTAATAAAATCAAGAAAGTTAACAAGATGATTTATAATGCAATAAAAAATCTCAAATTGAAAATTGATGTAAATTCAGAAATTTTTCTTTTTTTATTAAAATCAATTACTAATTTTTTTAGTATATTTTCATCAGCATTATTAATACATTTCAATTTTTGATTAAAAATAATGTGCCTTCTCTCAAAAAATCTCAAGCTGTGAGTATATTTTTTATTAGCAAAAAAGTCAAAGTTAATAAATATATTTCTTATAGTTGAAACATAAAGTCAATACTTTTTTCAAAAATTCTGCAGTCAAGATTATTTATACATCAGTGCATAAATCTAGCTTCTCACTTGATGATTTTTCTTCAAGCATTCATGATAAAATTTTAAATATGAGAAGAACTTTTACTTCAATATCAACATTTTCTAAACCAGCTCTGATTTCAATTTCTAAGCCAGCTTTAATCTCAGCTTTTAAGTCAGCTTCAACAACTGAACAGTACAGCTTCAATGAATTTAGTTCAATGATTAATATTTCAAAAATCTTGATGTGTATTAGAATTTTTCATGAGATTGACAAAAAGTTTGAGATTGAATTGAGAGAAGATAAAAAAAAGCAGAATGACTTCAAGAAAGCTGATGCAGACAGCATTAATAATTAAATTAAATTTTAGATTGTCAGATGAGTGAATGAAAACAAACAATTTTTTTTTTAAAATCAAATTAAATAGTAAATTGAGCTTGAAATTTTTCTTGAATTTTTTTTATCAGACTTTTCTGAAACTGTTAATATATTGCAGTTCTTCAATTTTCAATTTTTCATAATCAGTAAAATTTTATATGTTAATAATTTAGCTTCTAAAATATATATTTCTGATTTGAGACAGATAAAAGTCATTAAATGTATGACAAGCTTTCATATCTCAAGCAATTTGAAGTTTCAATATAATTGTAGTAAAAATAACTCAATTGAAAAATAATACTGAAAAAATATTTATCTTCTCACATTCAAAATTTTCTTTTTGCAAAATTTTTTTTATTTCAGATAGTTTTTTCATTTTTTGTTCAGGCATTCAGATTTAAACTTCATTTCAATTTAAAAAATATTTTTCAATCATATAAATAAATCTTTGACAAATGTTAATTTTTTATCAAATGTTCAGAATCTTCTCTCAAAAAAAATAATTAAAATAAACTCAATTGTCATGCAGAAAAGTCAACAAGTCAACATTATTTATGAACAGTATATTAGTTATGTTTTTTCTTATTATTTGATTAGCTCATGCAACAAGCTTGAAAAATCAGAAACAACTTGTACAAACTGCACTTACAATAAAGTAAACTGCATCAAACTGTCTGACAAGTTGTTTTATATAATGAAAAAATTGAAAAAATCTCATAATGCTTTTCTTTATGAAGAAAATGTAGTCACAAAGCATTCTCATATGATTGTTATTAATATAATGATTACTGTATTGACTGAAAAGTTTCATTTTTTTTGATTAATGAAAAAACAAAAAAAATCTGCAATGATTGATTTAATTAATAAATTTAAAAAAACAAAACTAAATGCTCTGAAGTGTATTAAATCAAATCTGAGTAAAATAAAAAAAATAAATTAGCATATTGTTGACATTTTGAAAATTCTTATTGATAAAATTAATGTAAGTGAGTTTTTTCAGTATTGATTCTGATTACTCACTAAGTTATTTCAGAATGTTTCTCATATAATGAAAATTTTAATGATAAAGAAAAGTTTTTTGTCAGTGCAAAAAAATCAAAATAAATGTCAAGAAATTGAAAAGAAAGAAAGAATTGAAGCTAATAAATATATAATCATTAGCTTAAACATAAAGCTGAAACTGTTTTTGAAACTGCAAATCAGAATAAGCTTGCTTGTATTGTTATAAACTCATTTATCTTCTTTCTCAATTTGTCAGTATTTCTTTCAACTTCAAGTTCAAGTAATTTAAAAATTTATATAACTTCAGTTTTTTCTTCAACTAGACATCAGTCAATTTTTTCAATTCATAATATTATTAAAATGTTTTCTAATTCAATCAGATCTTCAGTTCTTGCTAATATCATTTCAAATTTATTTCAATTTTTTTTATGATGATTAGACAACAATTTAATGTTTGAATCTTCAGAACTTTTTCTAGTTAAATACTTTGTACTTCATAAAGAAAAATGAAATCAGTTCATTGATAATTGATACTTGCTTTGATTTGTAGTTAATCAATACTTATCTAGTGTAAGTTGAATTCTGCTGTCAGAGCCTCTTAACTGATTAGATTGCTCTGTTATTTGTTGCTCAAATCAATTGAACATTGCCTCAATTAGAAGCATTTCTGCCAAATTCATGTTTTTTAATAATATACATTTCAAAATCAGCAACATATATAAGAAATAAACATTGTCTGAAAAGCTATGATAAATAAATCATGGATCCACAGTTGCCCAAAAATCTATGATTTTTCAACTGTACTGTTTTTGGAAACTGTGGATCCACAGTTGCTTACTAGTTGCTCAGACCTACAAGATTCTGGTATGGACGGATGGAAGCTGACTAAGCTACATATTTTGACAGATTATCACTCTACATTGTTACATTTTCTACTCTCCTTCTCTCTCACTTCGCAAATCCAACAATTCCCTCGGAATCAACATGTCAGACGCGATGACACAAGGGAATTTCGTTTACGCGTTCTTGAAGTCCTGCTTCACTCGTCTTCGAGGATTTGCGCAGTTTCTTCTCCCCTTTCTCCGACCGAAGAAGCGACGGGGGATAAATTATTATAACCCAGTTGAATTAAACAAATATGCCATGCAAACGCTGCAAAAAGCTCTAAAAGACGACCCGGGTGCTGATATACGGGACTGTCTACCTTTAGTCTATAATTCAGCCATGCGAGTCATCTCGAAAACCAAAGCCCGAAAGGAAGAGGAGCTCAAGCGACCTCCAACTCCTGAATTTCGGACGAAAATTGATCATGTCGAAAACGCTGAGATCATATTTCCACTTTCTGACGAAGTTGTCAGTCTCCTCTCGCAATACTCCGATAAAGATGGTGAACTCGTGGGAAAGCAACTAGTGACATCCTTGAAGCGGCTAATCTGGGAGTCTCCGAAAATTTGGGAATCTGCTGTCAGAGGAGTAGTCCTTAAATGCAGTGACAATGTTGCTCTCAAAGTTATTCGACAGCACCCGGACTATACCGAATATACAACACTGCAATACCTAGCCGAGAAGTTGCCTGAGATACCCGTTCCTAGCACTTACGGAGTCATAAGATTCAAGCCATTCACAGCTTATTTCATGTCATATATCCCATCAATGACATTGGCAGAAGCATGGCCAAGTTTGAATCATGAAGGGAAGACTTCTGTACAAGAACAACTTGAAGAAATTTTCTCAAAGCTCAGAACCCTGAAGAAGGACGATGGATACCCATTAGGAGGAGTAGGAGGAGAAGGTGTGAAGGAAGCACGAGTAGGCAATTCTGCACAAGAGAAAACTATCAATACGGCTGCGTCGTTTGTGGATTTGCAATTTTCGCTTTCCGAATTTCTCAGCAAATCATATATTCAGTTTATTAGAACCCTGCAACCACCACCACCAACAGGATCGGTTTTCACCCATGGAGACGTTAGGAAAGACAACATCATGGTAGACATTGGAGACAACAATACATGCACGGTTACTGCTATTATCGACTGGGAAGATGCGGGTTTCTATCCTGACTATTTTGAGTGTACTACCTTGACACGTACTTGGTTACCCCGTGTGGAAGATGATTGGTATAACTATCTGCCTCCTTGCATTGATCCGGCTCGATTTCCCCATCATTGGCTCCTCGATCGATTGTGGGGCATACACCACCCTATTTTCTGATTTTAATGTTGCCAGGATCCTATACCCAGCGGCAAATTTTGGCCTTACAGTGAACTCACTTTGCATACTTCTATTGTAGCGAGAGACGGGATATTTGCACCTTGCTGTTATTCATTCCCTCTTTGTGTATTACATAGGCATATTGTCAGACTATATTGCAATAGGCAAAATATAGAATTAAAAGGACTTGATTCTTTTACTACAAATTTGAGAAGACATCAATGAACTTTATGTACATTCTGAAGCTCATACAAAAGATCATGAAATGTTGTGAAATCAAAACAAAATTAGTGACAAATGATAACATTCAAAATATAAATAAGTGATGAAAATAAGTACTGAGTGTCATCATAAGTTGAGTGACATTAAAAATAAAAAAAATATTATTATTTGTATCTGAAAACATTCAGAGCAAATCATCTCACAAAATATAACATTTATAATTGTAATAATCATAAATTATAATGAGTCAAAAATTAAAACAGTTAAATTTTAAAGTTTTTTATTAAATTTTTAACACACTTTCTTCAGCACAAATTTATTTTTTTAAAAAATTTGTAATATCAACAAGATTTAGAAGCTTAACAAATCATTAAAAAATTTTATCAATTTGTTAGCAAATATGTTTTTAGTAAAAATTTACTGTACAGCAAGTTCTTCACATTGTATTCACTTTTAAAATTAATATTGATGAATATTGATATATTTAAGCTTTATAATATATAATGAGATGAAACTGATTAAAAGTTGTAATGTTTGACAGTTATTTGTTTGTATAATAAAAATATTAAGTTTGAATTTGATATTATTAAAAATGTTGTGCTCAAACTCTAGATTATTAAAAATTTGTTTTCATTAAAGTATTTTTTTTAATGTATATAAAAACATAAAGCTTCATTTTTATAAATGATGTAGTAATTAATTATTGCTTTATGAATTTTCAGTTAATAAAAATTTAAAAAAAAAATAAAAAATTTCTGAATGCTTTACTGATCTGTAAAATTGTTTGTAAAAAAAATATTAAATAAAAAAAATAAAATTATATTTTTATGATTGTAGAAATATTCAAAAATATATTTTTAAATTTAATATAAATAACTGATAATTTATTTTATAACATTGTGATATTTAGATTCAGAATTATGTAAAAACATATTCAATTTGCTAGTTGAAAATGCAATATCTGAACAAATTATTATAATTATATAAAAAATAAAATCAATTTTGTACTGATAAGTGTGAATTTGCTGATTGAAAGTTTCTTTTTTATAAAAAAAAATTCATTAACTTTTTTATAATAAAAGTAAAAGCTGTACAGCTTGTTAGACAAAATTTATTAATTATTTTAATAATATAAAAATTCTGATATAATTAAGTTTTTTTAAACTTTTTGTTTCATAAAATTCATATATCTAGAAATCAGCTAAGCTTTTTTATGTCTTTCAGTTTGTAAATAACATTAAGTTTTTGAGTGAAGCTCTCAAAAGCTTTTTGTTCTGTTTGAGAATATAGTATAACTATATTGTCAATGTAAAAAAAAAAAAAATAAAACTTTTGTCTGTAAACAAGCAGAATTCATTTTTAATTAATTGAAAATCTAGATTTTTCAATGTATTGAAAAAGATAATATTTCAAAAATAAAATAATCTTCACATGCTGTATAAAATTTATAAAAGCTTTTATCACTTATTCAGTTTTTTATTGTAGTCTGAAAATGAAAGAACATAAATATTTTTATTAAAATAAATGTTAATAAACACATTAATTACATCAAATTGATGTGCTTTCAGATTAAATGCTATTATTAAGATAATAAAAAAACAAAAAATTCTAGCAGCTAATGTAGCTGTGTATGTATTTTTATTTATAAAAAATTGTAAATTATTTTAAACAATCAAACAAGTTTTGAACTTACTTATATAACTGTCTGTATTGTATTTATAGTCAAAAATTCACATAAAAAATACAGATTGAGATGCTTGTTTGATTGAATTTTTAGAGTTTATATTCAGAATATCAATTTTTATAAAACAATTTTTTTACATAATTTTTTTATTTTCAAATTCATGATGATTTCAAAATTTTTTCTGAAAGAATATTTCTTAAACTTCTTTCAATTTCTAGAAATCTGAGACATTTCTTCATGATGTAAACAAAATATAAAATTCATAAACAAATATTTAAATTTTTATTCAAATACTGTGTGAAAATTTGTAAACAAAACTGAATTAATAATTGCAGTTATATATTCTGTATATTTTTTAAATTTAGTAAATTTGTAAAAATTGTCAGAATTAATTTAATTTTTATTCTGTTTTCACAGTTTGAAACTTTATTACTTTAATGTGACTTGACAAATTTTAAAAACTTAAGTTCTGAATGTAGCTGCAACTCATTAAATTTCAATAAATTTTTAATTTTTTTTTATTTGTTGTTTATTCTTCAATCAATTCTGATTCTTCATAATTTGTTATAAGGTTTTTAATGAATGATGTTGATGTTTTGTTAATGATTTTTGTAGAAAACTCTGAAGCTAATGTCAGTTTTAATGTAGAAAGTTTTTTGTTGATTAAAAATTTGTAGAATTTTTCAGTTAGAAGTTGCTAATTAATTTTATGTTTCAAATTTTTTATTTTTTTATTTTTGAATTTCTTGAATTTTTTCTAAATTAACTTTTCAATAAGAAAATTTTTCTCTTCTGAATTATTAAAAATATCATTAAAATTATCTGTATCAAATTAATTAAAAAATATAAACAAAATTTTTAGATGAAACTGTATCTTCAAAATTTTTTTAGTTGCTCTTCTGAGATTGGAAAATGTTTTTTCATTAAATGTGACATTTTTAGTTAATATAATCTTCTTGATTTGAAAAATTCAAATTCTGAAGATATTTATAAAATTATAATTAATTAAATAATTAAGCTCAGTTTTAAAAATCAGGTTTCTGATTTTTTTGTATCTTGAGTTTTTAATTAAAAAGTAGATTCAGCAGTTGAACATTTGTAAATAACTGATATTCAGCTTGTAATTCTTTTTCAGATCAAGATATTTATGTAAAACTGTAAGAAATGTTTGTCAATCAAGCTGTTTAACAAATGTATGATTGAGCAAATAAACTTTTGTAAGTACACACTTGTTTTAAAAAATTTAAACAAATTAGTAAAGATTTTTATAATTTTATTGATTATGATAATTATATTTCTTGAGTGTTTGATTAATCTATTCTGCTGAAATGTATAAAAAAATGAACACTCAATAATTATACTGTTTTCTACTGTTCAAATGTCAAATTTTTCTAGTAAAATAATCTCACTGTTAATGTAAATAATAAAAATTTCAATTTTATATTTGTATTATTTTTTATTTCAATATAAAAACTTCTGCAAAAAAAGCAAACTCTGAATTTTTTGTTTTAAAATTTCAATGTAGTGTAAATGAATAAAAAAATAATAAATATGTATCATTCATTTGTTTTTGTTATAAGTTTCTGTAAATTGAACAAGATTAATATGAATTTTGCTGAATGACTTTACATCTCAATTCATCAGTTTCTTAAAAATTAACTGATGAGTTTTGCTAAGAGTACAAGCTTTATATTCAATCATAAAAGATTTCTTTAATTGAGATGCTTCAATTTCTTTGATAATGTTAGTAAGACATTTTATAAGTTTTTTATCTGAATGTTCTATACATTAATGTCAAAAATTTAATGAGTTATCAACTGTAAAAACAAAACTGCTAAAAATTCAGACTGATTAATTCAATCAGATTGTATTTTATAATCAACTTGCTTTTTTGTAGAATCAAATTAACAAGTATACTGTCATTTTTTTTAATCAAGTAATGTTTTCTTTAGACTGACTGCATGAAACAGAAAATTTTCTTTCATCTCAATGAATTCAGTTTCAGTTTCAACTACTATAGTTTCAAATTCATCTTTAATTGCAAGAATCATTATTCATTTTCATTATCACTACATGATGAAAGATTTCAGTTTTGTCTCAGAGATTTTTTTTTCTAGTTTCAGTTTCATTTCAAGAAATAAATTGTAATTTCATTTCAGTTTCTGACAACAAAATTCTGATTTCAAATTTGTTTCAGATTGTTTCAAATTAATGAAACAAAATGAAACAGAAATTTTCAGTCTCAATGTCAAGTGAAGCATTTTAACACATTTGTGTGTGAAATCATTGTCTTGAATCATTATCACATCATGTGACAAAAATCACATAAGAAAAAAAAATCTCTGAAAATGTATTGATTCATCACAAAATATATTATCTTACTAAGAATTTATTTTATTTATTTAATATTTTATAAACTTTTTTCAAAAAAATTTTTTATTTTTTTCTTTCACAAGTTTCTGCAAACACACATTCAAAAAACAAATTATCAACACATCTGATCAACTGAAAAATCAGTTAGATATCATTTTGAATTAAAATAATTTAATTTTGATGAATCATTGCTTGAACATCATTTATTTTGTATTAGTAAATGAAATTTTTAAAAGTGAAGAATATACTCACACTCAAAGAGTGTGATGATTGTGTTCTTGACAACAAGTTGAAAAGCATTAATGATGATTATCTGTCAGTAAAATGCTGAGTTCATTTCAAGAATGATTTAATAAATTAATCACTGAAATTGTATCTGAAGAATAAAAAAATTCTGATTATGTTAATATTAATGTATTTTTTAAATTACTTTTAAAATTTTGTTAAATTGTGAAATCATTATCAGAAACTGTTATTTACTATTAACTTCATAAAAATTTAAAGTGCATGAAGTCAGATTTGCTGTTTTTCATTGAGTGATGAAAATTTTAAAATGCACTTGACATCACATCTGATATCTTGCATTATAGTCATTCATGTAGCATTAATGATAAGCTCACAGAACAGCAAATTCAGCAGCTGTTTCAAAAAATATTATTACATGTTTGATTGATTTATATTCACTAAATTTTTTTTAGCAAGCAAATTTTCACAAAGTCATTATCATATTTTGTTACTTACATATAATTTTCAAACTTTACATTGAAATTATCAAAGTCAAAATCATTGTAAGATATATAATTCTTATCTGCATCTTCATTTTGATAATTTTTTGACTGTTGTTTTATTTTATTTTTTTCAAATTTTTTATTTTTTTCAACTTCTTCAGCATCTCTTATATTCACATCTGTATCATTAAAATCATTTTTGATAACTTTAAGATGATTTTTCACAACATTTTTTCTATAATACATATAGTATTATTGATCATGTTTTCAAAAACAGTTTTCATCTTCATTCTGAAAATTTTGTGAACATTGTTTTCAGTCATTGATAATTTGTTTATCAAACATCAGTTATATATTTTTGTAAAAACATAAGCATACTCACAAGACAAGCAATGATTAGAAAATAATGTGAAAAAAAGAAATGAAAAGTAAACAAAAACAGAAATATAAACAAAAAATAAAATTATAAAAAAATAAAATTATGTGATTTTGTGTTGCTATGAAACTTTTCATCATTTTCATATTTATTTATATATATATACATAAACATTTCACTTTTCAAATTTTTTTTTTTCAATTTCACTCTCATTCAGCTCATTTCATCATCTCAATCAAAAAAACTTCACTCATTATCACATTCTGTTATCATTCACAATTCATCATGAAAAATTCAAACTCAAAAAAACAGTTGTTGATGCAATCAAAGACTGTTGCTGAAAAATTTAAGACTGCAATGCAATTAAGCAAAAAATAAAAAAAAATAACAAATTTAAATAATAAGTTTATGCACATACTGACAAAATAATAAACTGAGTCAGAAATTCAAAATTACACCATCATGAATTATTTTTAAATTCACCTTTGTCAAATCATTCAAAAACTGAAGCATGATTGAATCAAGCACAAATATGATTATTTTGAAGTTGCAGATACAGATAATGATTTTGGCAAAAAATAAATGAATTATTTTTTTGAGCAAAGAAATTTGAAGAAATTTGAAAAATTATTAATTTCAAAAATAATCAAAAAAATAAATTTTGAGATGATTGTATCATCTGACAAGAGTGAAGATGAAAATGATAAATATAATGAAGATTAAATGATAACTGATTAAAATTTTCATCAAAATTGCAACTTAAAAACAATCATTAAAATTAAAATTAATTATCATTGAAGTGATTTTAACAGAACTACTGTTTATTTTTATATAAAATTCTTGTCAGAGGTAAGTTTATTATATATATATTCAAAATATATATGAAATAAATTATATTAAACATTATTTTATTAAGTATTTGCTGTAGATAGTGAAATGCAAAATTCAAACTTAAATGTGAAGTGAAAATATCAACAAACAAATATCATTTTCAATATCTAACAATTTGACAACAATACAATTCAAAACAAAATTTTGAAATATTTGCTCAGAATTTTCAAAATTTATTAAATTTATTATTAAAATTTATTATTATTATTTCAGCTTGAATATCATTCATTTTCTATATTTCAAGCTTAATATATTTACTTTAATGCCAGATCTTGCTGTTATTGTATCATTGAGTGTGAAGAAAACTTCAATTTTATTATTTTTTTATTGAACATTCAATCATCAGTTTCTGACAAGGAATTAATCAAACTGTATTTTCATGAAAAATTTTTTATTGTTTATGATTTTGCTAAAAATATTATTTTTAATCAGTGATGAAATGCAACATCTGCAAAAAAATTATTAAAAAATCATAATTATATTCATTCTGCATGAAACAGTACTAAGTGATTTTTCACTGCATGAAATTAAATAATACAAGCAGCAGAAAAATTTAATGATGAATTAATTGTTATATGTAAAAAATGCAACATCATACTGAAGCATTCAACATATATAAATTATGATATTAATGAATTAAAAAAATACATAAATAACAGAAACTGTGATTGTGCTGCTCTTTTAAAATATGACAAAAATGAATTACTTGATGATATGCTAATAAGAAGTTTTTTTTTACTTATAATAACAATTTTTATTAACAGACTCAGTCAAATTCAGATGAATCAGTATAAGTGTTCAAAAATTATTAAAAAATGAATTTTTTATTTCAAAAACAATTTTCACAATTTTTTTCTCAAAACACTTATCTTGCTGAATTTGTTTTTTTGTATGATTGACAATAAACATTTTCAAGATTTAGTTTACTGTCTTCAATCATCAGTAATTTTTAATTTTTCTCATCAAATCAAAGTACATGATTCTTTGAATGACAAATATGATTGAACAGCAAGTTAATTATTATAAAATTATAAATTAAATACAAAAATATCATTTGTTATTGATGTATAATCAATTTTTTATATAATTTTTTTTATGAGTGTTGTGATATATTTTGTGACAGATAAATGAAAATTTGAAAAAAAACTGATTAATTTTAAATCACTGCAAGAATTTTATAATAAAGTGAATTTGAGTAAAGCATTATACAAGTTTTTGAAGCAAAATAAAACAATAAAACAATTGTTCTGTATTACTGTAAATAATGCTGATAATAATTATATTTTTCAAAAATTTTTACAAACAAAAATCAGACAAATCAACAATCATGAATGAAATATAAAATTTAAATCAATTTTTTGTATTGCTCATGTTTTGCAGCTTGTTGTGAAGCAATTGATGAATGAATTAAAAATCAAAAACAAGAATGAAAATTCATTATTTAAATTTAATGATGATCACATTTCAGACAAGCTTCAGATTAAAACATTTAAAAATACACTTCAAAAAATTAATAATGAGCTGAGATAACAGACTTGAAACATTTTGCTTATAATAATATTTTTAAATTCAATTGCTTGTCAATGTCATTCACATTTTTTTCAGTGTTGAGAAGTTTTTTGTAATCTGCAGTCAGCTGACAAAATTTTAAATATGAAAATTGATGTAAAAACTCAATGAAATTCAATTTATAATATAACAATTTGAGTTTTTTTTCTGAGAGAATATCTGAACATGTAAATTGAAAGCTTCAAAATTACAAAAATCAAGAAACTTTAATTAACTGATGATGAATGAAAACAAATGAAATATGTCATATGTTTTTTGCAGTCATTTATGATATATACAAAAAGTTTTTTAATGACAAAAAAATCAATGATTTATTTAAGCTTTTGAGTATACAATGCAATATTTAATCATTTTGATAAGCAAGAAGCAGAAATATATTTAAAAAGTGACTGAAAAAATGTACTGATTAATGTTTGTCAAAATGCATTTGTTAAATTGTTTAAATATTATTCAAAAATTGCAGATGAGCATAAAAAAATTTATTCAATGACAATTGTTTTCAATTCATACACTTACATGACTGCTTTAAGCTCAAAATACTGAAAAAATTATGAGTTTAATGAATATAAACAATTTGTGATTGAGTTTTATGATAAAAATTACAAACAATACAAAAAAATATCAGCAGTTGTTCTGAAAAATAATTTTAATTTAAAAATAATAATTTTTGATAACAAGTTTGAAAAAATTCATTTAATTTGAAACTAAAATTTGAATATAATTATAAATAATAATATAAGAACAAATACTGATGATGTACAGTCAAAAAATGAGTTTGAACAATATTTACATGATACTTAAATTTTTCAAATATCAGAAAAAAATATTTTTAAAATGTGAATAAGCATTGAATATCAGTACTTCACTGTAACATGAATGATTAAAAATATACTTAATGTATCATCACATGTTGTTGATGTAAAGTGAAAGTTTAATTCAGAAAAAAACATTTGTTTTTATCAACAAGAACATTTTGCAGAACTGACAATTAAAAAAATTATGTTGATGAAATATAATGATTAAAACTTACTTGTTAATGAAAATATTACATCTGATGATAATTCTGATAATGATTGTTTAATTATTAAAAATGATGAACATAATGAGAAAAAAAAAACTTGCTGAAAAAGCACAATTAATGAAAAAATGTTAATTTAATGATAAGAAAAAATGTCTGAAAGTTAAAAAAACTAAAAAAAATCAAATAAAAAAATTGTAAAGTCACAAAAAAAAGCAGCAGCAGCAACAGCAGAAATACAAATAATTATATATTATTAAATTCACATGTGATTAAGATTATTATTTTAAATTATTATTTTATTATATAACTTTTGAGTTGATGAATGTTTCAGCAAAATTTATTTATACTTATTATTAAAAATCATTATTTACATTTTTCATGTTTAGACTGCAAACAAGTTCAGATATTACTCAGATTCAGACTGAACTCAAATTGTATGATTCTGATTTAATATTTTCAGAACAACAATTCAATAAATTGTTGATAAATCAAGTAAAGTTTGTAAACTTAAATTGTTTAAACTTGTTTGACTTGATGAGTCTTGTGACTGTGCTAATTTGCATGCTAAGTCACTTAAAATTCAAGATGAAATTTATGTATTATGATACAGTTAAATATGATTGTACAGCTCAGACACAATTAGCAGAGTACAGTGAGTACTGAAATGAATTAATGAAACAAAAATAAACAATTTAATTATTATTATTCAATCTGATAGATACATTAAATAATATTATAATTCAAAAATGCATTTCTTGTTGCACAGTGTTTTCATGAAGTCAGAAACTGTTACTGATTGTATTATTTTTTTTTTACACATTCACACAATGTTGCTGTTGAAATGAATGTTTTTTTTTCATATGTTTATGTAATGATTTTCATATGATTGATGCTGTTGAAAGTTTCTCATCTTCAGATACTTTCAGTACTTCTTGAACTCAACAATTGCAAATAAACTGCTTTGTTATATTGTTGTGCAATCAAAGTTTTTTTTAAATTTATATTTATAAAATTTGCACAGACACAGCAGCAATGATCTAACATGTAATTAATTAATTGCTTTCACACTCACTTTGCTGTTTTTATGCTGTGATGATATGCTAAAAAAACTCAGCAATGATGTCATTACAGTACTGAATTTATTGAATCTGCTCAGTGATATTTGTATGCTAACAAGTTAATATTTTGATAATATTTTGTTGTTTTTGTTGCTGCAAATCACAATTTCTAGTTAATTAAAATTGTACATTATTTTCATCATCAGATAATTCAGCATTATTTTCAAATATATTATTTTCATCATTAAATTCTTCATCATCATCACTGATATATGTTTTTTGACTTACAGTTACATTTAGCTTTTCATCATTCATTTCTTCATCATCATCATTCATTAAACTTCACTTGAGATTTTTTATCTCAAGAAAATTCAGTATTAATTGCATTATTTGTGCATTAACAATTTCTGATTATAAGCAATTACATTAATAATGACAAATGTCTTGTGCAGTGTTGAAAAATTGCTCAACATTAACTGAAATTGCAGAGATGAAAAAGTAATTTTAAATAATTAATGAAAAGTGAAATAATTCTGCACACAGATTTTTCAAAACTCAAGTGCATGAATTTTGTTTATTAAAATTTTTATCAAAATTAGCAGTTGAAGAATAATATGATAAAGCAAGTGTCATTATTTATCTTCATTTAAAAATTAATCAATTTTTCCAACTGTAAATTTGCATGAAATAAAATTTAAACATGATTTTTTAATATACAATAAATCATTTATATCATCACATTATTTGAATTGCAATGAACACTGCTCTGATACATTTTGTATCATGTTATATTTGTTATATTTGTCAGCAAGCTTGTGAAAATGCTCTGCATATTTCTGTTTTTATTCATAATTATTTTCACTTCACACTGACTTTTTAAATATAATAAGCTTGAACATCAGATTCAGCATGACACTCACTGCATAAACATTGTTCAAATCATCATAAATTTTTTCATAATACTTAGCTAGTTTCACATATGCAACAAC
The DNA here is from genome assembly GCA_029449355.1 of Emydomyces testavorans. Classification (NCBI taxonomy): domain Eukaryota; kingdom Fungi; phylum Ascomycota; class Eurotiomycetes; order Onygenales; family Nannizziopsiaceae; genus Emydomyces; species Emydomyces testavorans. The sequence goes on from CP120627.1 coordinate 272,499, forward strand.
AATGACTGCAATAAAATCACATTTTCACTGAGTTTATTTTTCATAAAGTCAATTTTGCTGATTTTTCAAATGATTAAACAATGCATTAAAAATTTAAAAAACATTCTGAATGATTGCAATATGAAATTTTGATAACATTTTAGTGTAGTTGACAAAAAATTCTGTGAGCTCAATGAGATATCACACAAGTATTCACTTGATTTTTGAAAATTTAAAATTTTGATAAAATCTTTTCTCATTGAAAAACTTTGTGATCACAAACTGAAATTTCAATGCTCACACAAGTATTTTATATATTAAATTTCATTGTGTTCTGACATTCAACTTCAGCTTCAAAAATTTTTTTTTTGAAAACTTTCAAAAGCAGCATATTGCTAATTGCTGACATTGACAAACTTCACAAAATTTTTGATTTAAATTAAGTGAAATTAGCTGCTACATTTAAATACAAAACAATTCACTGTTGTTTCAGAATAAAATTTTTTGAGCAAGCAAAACAGAATGTTATTTTGAGACAACAATAAATTGTTTGAATCTGAATTTTTCAATATATTTTTTGTAAAATTTAAAATACTTCTGAATCAAGCTTATGTTTGAAAATGCTGTCATTTTATTTAATAATTATAAAATCAGATGTTGATACAATTTTCATTTTGATTAACAAATTCTTGAGTGCAAGTTGAATGACATAAGTCATGCAGAAGACAAACAAAATCTGATTATTAGTGATTTTTTCAATGAACTCAACTGTTTTATTCAATGATTTTATTATTGATTCATTATTTAATGCATTGTTGTCATTGATTGTCAGCATTCAGTTGAAAAAATCATATTTATTTAATGTTTTAATCATTATCTGCACAATATTTTCTTCAGTGTGTGAAATTGAAATATGCATGAAAATTAAAAATAATTTACAAAAACTTCAATTCTTATCAATGAAATTCATCACAATTGCAATAAAAAATTATTGAAATGAACTTGATTAATTGTCAATGATAAGTGACACTTTCACATTGTTGAGTAACTCAGCAATAATTTTCTTTCAATCACTTTGTGATAAATTATTAATGACATCTTGAAATTTCTTGTCACTTGAGATATGAACATTAGAATGTAGCATGCAAATCAGCTTTCATAAATGAAGATTGTTGACAAATTGAAATGATAAATGTTTTTTACATATGACATGTATCATTATTTAATTAAAACTTTCAACAATGAACTTCTCTGCTGGGGTCTCAGCCTCAAGATAGTTTTGAATTTTATTCAGTATTAGCAAAATGTATCATGAATATCTGCATTCAAGATGAATAACTTATTTAAGTTTGATCACTAATTTTTCTAATAAAATTTTTGACTGCTGAAAGTTCATTTCTGTGAGCAAAATATCAGCATTTTTGTGATTGTACATGCTTAATCATTGAAGTAGTACTTCAACTCATGTTTTTGAAATGAATTCACACAACAGCACATTGCTTGTATAAAATCAAAAGTTTCTCATCATTTTTTGCAACAATCATAATAAAATTTGTTTATATTTCAAAATGTTTGTTTATCTTGAATCATGTTCAATCATTTTCTTAATCATGCTTGATTGACACTCATCAATTCTTAAACTCAGAGATAATGACATCTGTCTCATCTGTGAAAATGTTAATGTATTTAAAACAAAGTTCAATCTGTGCAAAAATTGCAGAAATTACAATGCTGTTTTGAAAAAATTAAAATTACTCACTGAAAATGTTGCTTTCAGACAATAAAAAAATTAATTGACTGAAATTTGTTGTTTGAATTTGTTATTAATTTTGTGCTTTAATCTAAAATCTTCATGTAGAAGTTGATGAAGCTGTATTTTTAAAAAGCACATCAACAAAATCAGATTTATTATCATTATCTGATTCATCAAATTGTTCTTCTGCAAATTGATAATCATCATCTGATAAATCATTCAGAATTGTTTCAATGATTAATCATATACAATCAACTGTAAATGCAGATCAAACTTCAGAAAAAAAAGCATGAAAAGATATTTGTACTTGATTTTTTTGACTTATTTAAATACTTGATTATTCAGACTGAGCTGATGACTGAGTTGTTATTTTCAGACAAGAATATATAACAAGTATAATAATTAAACAATGTGAAGAATAAATTTGTTGTTCTGAGACTGAAAATAACAACACATTATATTAATTCATGCTTAGTGCATCAATTTTTAACACTAGTTTCAAAAAAAATATTAACACATTAAAATATGAATCTTCAGCTTCAATCTGATTTTTTTTTTCTTTTTCAATTTTCTCATGTTCAAAATTTCAAACTGCTTATGAATTTTATAATAAGCAAATTCACTTGTTTTCATCTTCTGAAATACAAATTAAAGATTTTTCATGCTAATTGAATCTCAAATTCTTACAGTAGTCAATTTTTTCCATCAAAATTACATTAAAATGTGAGCAGATGATGAAGATTCATTTTCTGAAAATTTTATTAAATTATAATGATTTAATGTCTCAAAATAACATCATGTTTCTCTGACTTCTGAAATTCACATCTCATTGAATTTTTTTTTACTAGCATGACATTAATGAATTTTATTTTAGACTTCAAAAAGCATATACACTGTACTACTGACATTGTCACAAACTTACATTGTCAATGTAAACTTGTTGTTCTGAAACATCATCAGCTGAGATGATATTCTGCATCATATCACTTAAAATTACAAAGAAAATTTGACAAAAGACAAAAAAAAATAATTTATTAAATATTAAAATGATTGAGCTTGCAATTAAGAAGAGTGAGTTTTATAAAAATCAGACATTGATTATCAGTTACTTGAAGAATTGTTTGAATATGAAGATGCTGAGAAAGATTTTTGACAAACTGAATGATATTTTGAATGAATATACTTTATTTCATTTCAGTAACTGAAGTGATGTTTCACAATCTACTGCAAATGTTATAATTATTTCAAGCTCAATCTTAATTTTACAGTTTATAACTTTACTTTATCTAAATTTAATCAATTCACAGAAGATTTGCTCTGAAAAACTTTCTAGTTATGATTAAATCTCAAAGCATATTACAATTTTCAATGTAAATAAACTTATTGATATTCTGACACATTTTGTGATTATTCAAACAATGATGAAATGCATTGTCACTTGATCAAAATACTTTGAACAAACTTTCAGTGATTTTAATGCTGAGAAAAAGCAGTATCTTTCTGTCACTGAAAATTTTCATCACACATATTGTTTTCTTTATACACATGATAAGCATCTAAAATGTTAGATAAAATCAAAAATCAAGATTTTAAATAATTTCAGCAAACTACAAAAAAATTCAGCAATGATATTACATTATTTTAATAATGATGAAAAAATAATTAACTCAAATTCACTTTTGATTAATCATTTTATCATTAAAATTTTTAATTACAGTGTGCTGATGTTGATTCAGAATAACAACAGCAAGAACAGCAATAATGAAAAAAAAATGTTAATGAAAAAAATATTGTGAATTTGATTAACAGTTTACTGAACTTCAGTAATGACAACACTGAAATTCAATCAAAATCAAAAATCATTGAATATAATTTCATTTATATTTAATTACTCAATTTTACAAAACAAAAACAACTATCACTGATCAAGTATGCAGTTAATGAACTAGTGATTTATCAGAACAAGTGAAACAATTAATTTTTAAGTGATGATTAAAAAAACATTTTAAATGAATAAATTAATGAAATTATTCAGAGTATTCAAAAAGCTTTGCAGTGCAAAACTGAAAAAATTAACATTAATGTAAATGAAAGCAGTGAAGATATTGATATTGAAATATAACAAACTCTCAATCACATTTTTCAATTAATTGAAAATTATGATTTGTGCTGTGAGTAACTTGACATTAATAAAAATATACACAAATTTTTTTCAGACAAGTCAGACTTTTTTTGTTACATCATCAAGTAATTGAAGTTGATATGATGATGCACATTAAAATCAATATTCATAATTAAATAAAAAAGAAATACACTGCTTTGCAAGCTGAAATTTTTGCTGATGACATAAATCTTGATAAGACTGTTGAAATGCTTATCTTAATTTACATGATGTCAAAAAAAAATTTTTCAAATCACAATCATATTTTTGAGTTCATTATGATAATCATTTCTTCAGCTGTTGTCTCTAGTTGATATCTTGATTATTATCATTATTTTCAAGAAGAACTTTGCTTTTATTTTGTTGATAGTTTGTTTTGAATTGAAGATAATCAAATGTATCAAACTTGTTGCATTGATGAAAATATTTTTACTGCTGCTTTGATAAATCTCAATGAATTAGATTTATACAGAAAATCAGAAAACATCACACATATTGTTTTTATTATATTTCATTATATTGTTGTGAAATATACTCTCATCAAGTCAATTGTGTTGAAAAAATCAGCAAATACAGCAAACACAACAAAAATATTGCTTCAGAGCAACAATGATAAAAATCTTCTGAATTTATCAAAGCTTTCACTTTCTGATGAAATTGTAAAGTTTGAATCATCAGAGCAAACAATTAAAACTTCAGTGAAATCATCAAAAAAAAATTTGAATTTTTAAATGAAACAAACAAAGTTGAAGATGCTATGCTGATGAAGAAAGTCAAAAAGTTTTATGAATGAATTATCAAGTATAAATTTTGTTTTCTTAATTTAATATTTTGTCTCATCATTAATGAGAGTTATGATATTTATCATTTTAAATTAATATTAACTTATGCTGCAAAATTACTTGCTTTTTGATTTACATAAATTATTTCAATCACATTTTTTCTGAATAAAACAAAAAATTTTTATGATTATGATTATGTAATGTACAACAAGAATTAAAAGCTCAATCTCAGCAAAAAATTCAGTGATTTTTTTATTTTGAAGAAGTTTCACAAAATAATAATTTCTGATGAAATGCTTGAATTTTTTAATTTTCTGAATATTTGTTGATTTTTTAAAAATAATGACATTGATTTTATCATGATGACAGTTGCAATATTTATGCTTCTGAAAATGTATATAATACATTGTATACTGAATATTTTTGTAAATAATGCATTGATTGAAGACAACATTTTTCTGAAGCATGTAAATAATATCACACTTGTATTTAGTTTTGCTGAACAGCTTGAATACTGTAAATTTCATTTTTAACTTACAAAAATTTTACTTAAATATTCACTTAACTCTAAAAACTCTGATGATGAGAATTGTGAAATAAACATTAAATATATCAAAAATTTATGCTGTGAATTAATATTTTTCAATTTTCTGCTTTTTATTTATACATTAATCAATTTAAAACAAAAATTATATAAATTAAGAAATTGTTGTTTTGTTTTGATAATGATTTTTATGACTTTTTGCATTACACTCATGCTAAAAATGATTATCAATATCATGTGCTGACTACTTGTGTTGATTGTGCTTTGAAGTTACTGAATATCTCATTAATTTTAAAATATTTGATGAAAATTATTTGAAATGTGATGAACAAGCAGAAAAAATGTTTAATGATTTTTAATTAAATTTTTGCTATCTCATGACTGATTTATATATTCTGTATCAATTAAAATTTGACAACTAACTGACTTTGTTTCTCAATTATACAATTTGAAAAAAATTAAATTATTACAAATTTCAATAATTCTTCTGACTCACTTCATATTTTGATTTCAATTCATTAAATAAATGAATTTGATGTGAATTTTCAGTTGAGTAATTGTCATTATATAATTATTGTAAAGCTTTCACACAATCTGAACACACTGCTTCAAACTCAAATTCATTTTGCTTGCATCAGATAAACAAATCAGATTTACATTTAAATGTTGTTTAATGATCACACTTTTCAGAAATGATGACACACAAATTTTGCAAGAAAAACAATATTTAACTTAACAGCATAATTGAATGATCATGTGAAGATATCTGATTTTGTTGATATGAATTTCATTGATAAATATGCAGAAAAAGCACTGAATTATATAATAAATTAAAAAAAAGCATTTAACATGAGACAGTGTTTATGAACTGAATTTTAAATTTTTTATTTTTTTTAAGTTACTTCAATTAAAATTTTTTAGAATTGAACATTCATTCAGTACTGAAGAGAAATGAAAAAAAATTCATTTTGTCAAAATTAAGCAGTGAAAAAGTGAACACAAAATAAAAATTAAAACAGCATGCAAAATTATCAATGAACAAAATGCAATTGAGAGAAAAAAATTTTTCAAAAATCATAATATATAAAGAAAATTGATGTTGTTGCAGCAGCAGCAACTGCTGCAGCAGCAGTTGATGACATTAATATTACTTTGAAACAACATCAAAATGAAATTTCTGAGCAAACTGATTTTGAGACTTTAGCTAATTTTTTTTTAAAACAACAAGATGACAATGAGAATTTTTTTAATATATTTGTTATTTCTAAAAAATGTTTTCATTTTTTTTTGTTGTCAAAAATGTTTCTGTTGCTGAAAATGTTTTTATTGTTAATGATGCTTTCATTGTTATTGTTTCTGTCAGTTCTAAATGTGTTGAGAAAATTAATTTGATTTTTCATTCTGAAAAAAAATTTGTTGTGTTTTTTAATTTATTAAATGTGCAGACAAATATTCATTCAGTTCATCAGACTTACAAGTGCTTTAAAAATTTTAGTTTTAATGATGAAAATAATGATTTGACTGATGCAAATGCATTTATGAAGAAAAATGAAATGCTGACTCTCAAGTTCAATACTGACACATTTGCAAGAAAACATACAAAAAAAGCAAAATGATTGTATTATATTGAAAGTTGATTAATTTGAATCTTAATAATGCATAATTATTGAAAAAGCATGATGAATAATAATAATTTAATACATAACATGAGATGTTGTTCTGAGATTACATTTTAATGATTTTAATGATTGATACATTTTTTATTTGCTTTGTTCAGTAGATAAAATCACAATAACACATCAAAAATAATTTGATTTTTTCAGTTAACATGATATTTTCAATATTTGTATATTGTAATCTGTAACATGAGAATAATGAGATTGAAATATTATAATAACAACACAAAAACAGTATTGCATACAAAGCTACTAGTCAGCTTTCAGAATAATGAGTAATGTTAAGCAACTTTTTCTGAGACTATACTGCACTGAGTATAGTATGTGATGATTATAATGTACTCAAATATTATTTATTCTAACTCAGATTCATTTTGTATATTGAACAAAATTTTCAAATTGTTGTTTTTACTCATACAATCTGAAATCATGACTTTTACTACTCAGCTTGACTTGAGCTCATTTGCAGTTTATTCATGTTATGTAATCAAAAATCAAAAACTCTGATTTTAAGATCATGTAATTTCATTTTATCTCATGTGTGTTGACTGCAGTTTCATTCTCATTTCAAAAGCTAAATGTTAGTTTTTAATTCATTTCAACAAGTTCATTCACAGTTTCATTTTCATTTCAATTCATAAATTTTCAGTTCTGTTCTCTTTCAATTTCATTTCATGTAGTAGTAATTTGATCTTAGTAGCTTGATACAAAGTTTCATTTTCATCTTCTGATTGATCTCAAACATTCAAAACAGAATGAAAAGAAACAGAAAAATTTGATTTCTGCAGTTAGCCTACTTTTCTTTCATCTGTATAAACCTTTTTGTCTTAAAGATGTGAATATTTCATTATATTCATGTGAAAAATAAATATATAAACTGTTTCAATTAAATCAATCTGATCTTTTTCATCTGATGTGTTAACATTAATTCAAATAAATTCATAGTTTTTGATTTTCAGCATTTGATCTCAAACATATATAATATCATTTTCAGCTGAAAAAATATTAGAAAATTGCTTAATATCATTGCAAATATGAATATTCACTTCAAAATCAATAATAAAGTTATTTTGTAAAAAATAATCACTCATTTCAGTGATGAAGTCTGAATTTGAGAAGATAAAGATTTTTAAAATAATGAAATTATTAATTAATAAAATGAACAAATCTTCTGCTAAATTTTTATTCTTTCAATCACATGACTTGTTGATAGTGATTATCTCAACTTCATTCATTGTGTTTCTTAAATATTCATTTCATCTTATTTGTGAGAACTTCTTATCAAGCTTTTCAACTGTGTTTAGAAACTGAATGACTCACATACAATTATTTTAAAAAATTTCAATTTTTTTCTCAGTAATTCATTAAATTGTATATTTTCAATCTTGCAATCAATTAAAAACTGATTTCTTAGAAGAAGAATTCTTGCAAAAATTATTATAATAATTGATTATATTGTGTTGTAGTTTGTTTTTAACTTTAACAATCTGCTTTTTGAGAATTTTAAGTCATTTATGAAATGTATTAATTTTTTAAACAACAAACAAATAATGAGATTCAATTCAGTTCTGCATGAAAAATATAATATTTTTCAAAATTTGATTTTTTTTTTAAATTTATTTTTTTTTGCTTATACTTTAGCAAGACAATTTTCTTCTCAATTGAATTTTTTTTAATGATTTTTGAATGTAAAAATTTTAAAAAATGAAAATTCTAGTTTGGAAAATTTTTCAACATCAAAATTAATATATTTTCAAATCTGTTTGATTTTGACAGTTTAGTAAATATTACTAATTTATTTTTTTTAGTTGTCACTGCTGATTAAGATTTTTTTCATCATATTGACAGTCAAAAACAGATTGTATAACAGATTATAAAAATGAATTATAATAATTTAATAAAAAAATTAAAGCTGCTGTAAAGCAGATTGATATATAATTTGAATTTGCTTCAAATTTGTATGAAAAGAAAATTCAAAATAACTGATTAATATGCTGAATATATAAAAACAAAATGTATATATAAACAGATTAAATATTCATAAATTTGAACACTTTAAAGAAGATATAAAATTTCAGAAATAAATTAAATTATAATAAAATATTTTATACAAATTAATATAAAAAATTTAAAAAGTTTTAAACAAATTCAAGAAGTTAAAACAACTCTGAAAAAATCTAAACTCATAACTGTCAGATTATATTACTATAAATTAAATATAAAATTAAAAAAACTTGATTTTTTTACTATAAATTTGAGAAAACATTAATGAATTTTATGTATATAATACATTCTGAAGCTCATACAAAAAATCATGAAATGTTGTGAAATGAAAGCAAAATTAGTGATAAATAATGACATTCAAGATATAAGTGACTGATGAAAATAAGTATCAAGTATCATCATAAGTCAGATGACATTAAAAATAAAAAAAATATTATTATTTGTATTCAAAAACATTTAAAGCAAATCATCTCACAAAATATAACATCTGTAAACTTCAGTATGATTTGAGTTCAAATTATATTATGATTTAGAGCATTTCAGTCTCTGATATTAATTATTATAAAATTTCATTCATCATGAAAGATTTACAGCTTACAGAAAACTCAAAGAATGTTGAATCAAATCTTCAGATCAATGAAGATTCAAAATAATTGCTCTGCAGAGAATTCAGATGAGTGAATAAACTTTTTTTAAAAAAAAATTAAATCAAGCTGTCAATTGATGAGTGAGCAGATGAATTTACTTTTAAATTCATGTACTAAATTGATTTGCTGACTTCATTGAGCTGACAGACAGATGACTTAGTTGTCTTCAAATGAAAGAATCAGTTGACATTTCTGATCTCTTCTATATAGAAAAATAATCTCATGTAGAAGCATGATTCTATGAATTTTCAATTAATCATAGCTATTACATGCTGCTACATTGACCATACATTCAAATTATCTTTTTGAGATTGAGAAGAAATAATATTATGGTTGAGTTTGGGTCTACGGTAATCCTTACGTACAACAAAAATCCGGGATTCCGGTATGGATTCTTTCAATAGATTTCTTAGCTAGTCATAATATCAACCATACATTATGCCCATCATGTATCATTGCTCTCGATCAATGCAATCTTTCGCAACTCTTGATACCCTCGCTGGAAACCCACACTACACGGAAACCAAACATAGAATGATAATACCCTTGAAATCGCAATTTATCTCTAATTATCCCACGTCTATCTCCTATTTCAAACAAAAAAAAAGCCCATTCACAACGGACGCATCGCGACCAAAATTAATCCAAGATCAATAACCAGCCCTCTCCTCCCCCTCCACAAACATCCCCTTATCCGTATTCCAACTACACTCCTCCCTCCAATTCTTCGGCGTGTACTTATCCACAATCTGCTTAAACGCCTCTAGCGTGCAGAACGACGGTTCTCCCGGTAAATGATTCGCAGGTTTTGCCGCGCAGCCGGGGATTATTACGGGCCGGTCATTGTAGCGAATGCGCACATAGTGTTTATGGAGCGGGGGAAGTTTGGAGACGGGAGTCCGGGCGACATCGGCGGGATGTGATTTTGTTGCGTTCGATAGTGTTGCGGAGCGGCGGAGGAAGGAGAGGAATGAAGATGGTTTGTTGTCGGTTTTATTATTGTTGTTGTTATTATTATTGTTCTCTGGTAGAGGATTGGAGAGTTCTTCGAGAATGGTCCCTGCACTGGTGGCTTTCTGGGGGTGACGGCCCGACCCACCGACGTCTTTAAAGAGCTCAATTGCGATATTCGCAGTGTAAGGAGGCCATCTCTCGTTATCAAAGGCCCCGAGACTTGTTAATATAGCAGCTATCGTAGTATCATGGCATCCGCTAATCGCAAACTTGACTGGCGGCCCGATATCCCGTTTCGAACCCGTCGTCGGCCACCAGCCACCGCCAACGCTGGAAGCAACCATTCTATCCACGATATCACCCATCAATGCGCCAACGCCGAGTTTGCGATATTCTCTGCTCTCCCGATACCCAGAGAACCATTCATCCATGGCTATTCGATCCGCGACTTCGTGTCCTTTGGAGTCATAGAATTCCGAGGGAAGACGCGTCTGGGGGCCATGGGCCATAGTTGAATTGATTGTATCCAGGATACCAGACAAGCGCGGGCGAGAATCAACTGCGACTCGAGGAGAGCTTGTAGGCATCCATCTGGACCAAAGAGAGTTGAGGTAGTCCATTTGTTCGGACCCATTCCCTAGACGAGGTTATTAGCATTCGTTACCTAGCATGGATATAGGGCATGGAAATCTCTTAAGGGCGAAAATACATCTGTCAGCGGCCCGCTGCGCGAACAGCCTGGCTAGTTGTCTAAAGCGATGGCAGTTCCCTTCGTTTGGATATAACGTCTCCTCTGCAGGCGTTCTTTGGACGATCGTGGGGGGAACGAATTCGGAGGTGCGGGCACTCGCCGGGTACATTCCCCAGAAGGCTTGCTGAAGCGATTCAAGGGCTCGTGGAATTGGGGTTGCGCGAAGATACATATGGTCCGCATTGGAGATTATTTGAGGCATATACCCCAGCTGGTCGACGTAGAGATGTCTCAGTCGCCGACCTAAGGCAAGAGTGCTTTGGCGTCCTTTATCCGTCAACTCGCCGAGCTGACTGGACGGCAGACTGTTAGCAACAGGCATTCCATGTGTCCACCTTCTCAGATGTTGACTTGCCAGATTCCATCACCTTCTCCCTCTGGTCCAACAGAAAGCAACGGCTCGTCGTTGTTCCCGAATTTCTCAACCTTTCGACGCCAATGAAACTCGTCCCATTTCGATAAATCGCTGCTGGTTGCAGCTATGGCAGCAAATCGTTTCGCGAAATTGCAATAGGGCCAGTCTGAGACGAAAGGATTCAGTATTGGAGTTCGTTATCGTTCCTGGGGGAGACTCAGTTACATGGATGCAGTCCAACCTATAGCCATTGTTAACCAGTACATCTTCACAGAACTAGTCTTGATAACGTACATTCTGGAATCTTGCAGATACCGGCGTTCGTTCACCTAGATGGCTGTGAATACGCTGCTCATTGAAAGGGCCCGCCGCTAGAAATGTTTACCATGCCGTAAGAACTAAATTAGTACCCGAAAGGCGGCATATCAGCATCACCTCGTCAATCATTCAGAGAGAAATCAGAAACAGACCACTTGAACCAATTGCAGCTCTAAGCCCTTGGGATAAAGCTTCTCGAGCTCCTCCCGGGAGTATGCTTCTCGTGGGATTAGGGTGGTCATTTGCGGCTGGCACCCTCACGTTACACGAAAATCGAATCAATATGTAGATGAGCTGCGACAAGGAGCAATCAAATCCGCATACGAAACCTGGCGCAATGGCTGGTCGGATCGTCTTTTGCTGTTTGACAATCCAGAGCGACGACAAGTTGATGAGAGGATGAGCGAGTCGAGATGATGACGTTGTCTCATCCATCACCTCAAAAGTATCCAAAACCATCGCCAGGAAGCATTTCTCAGGTACTGATGGATGGATGTAATTGAACGCATCTTTTCATGCCGATTGATACAGCTAATAGCCTCAGATTGAAAAAACAGTGTGAAGAAGGCAAAATATCCCTTAAATCTTTTACTTTTACTATCAAAGCCGCATCTCAGAGCGCCGACGGAATCGAAAGAAGAAATTCTCCATGCAGCTTTCTATACGATTTCAGCCCTCTGATATCTTTTCTCACCCAAACCCGTATCGTACAGCTTCCAAAATTGCGCTCTATTCCCATGAGGAGAAATGGGAGCTGGGAAGGCCCCTAATCAAAAACAACTGAGATTCCTTCATGGGATACAAAGCAATGTTGTTGGGCTCCATTCATGCATACGACGCGGACATAGGTATATCTATGTATTCTCATATCCTTGTAGTTTCCATGTGGCTAGAAGAGAATGGCAGACATGACCAGCTCTCTGTTCTCCTGTGTAAGTTTCTTTAGAAGTGTAACGTGAGCATGAACAAGACACATCAGTGAACCCTGAGATGGGAATCATTTGAGGTGCAAAGGCCGCAAGATGGATGAACTTGTCAGAACATGGGTTTCAAAGACAGTGAGCTCCTGGGCCGATTCATGGGTCGCAGGGGCATACATAACATTCAACTTCTGTGCTCTGAGCCTCTGAACAGAATTTGAAAAGTTATTTATAACTCCATGCCAGTAGCCTGGGGTGCATTCGCCCTCAAGCTGTTTGTCTTTTCACAGATTATTATTAGTATTGTTATAGTTATTTCCTTTCAGTATTGTTTGTATCTTCAGGGATGAGTCGGTTTGCCAGCTCTAAGCAAGCTCATAGACAAGTGGCTGCTTCAACATTTGCATCAGAAGTGACTTATTATTAGTTTTCAGACAGAAACCCTACCAACAAATGTGGAGAGTGCATCGTTCAACAGCCTCAAATAGCAACGAATCACTCACTCATTCTACTAGAGGCAGTTGGTTGGCCATTCGGCTGGACCTCCCGCATTGCTGAGTGGCCCAGCTCCTGACTCTCGGGGAATCCGCGCTTGGAGCAACGAGGCTAAAAGCTACCCTTCTGCCACGAGCAGAAACGCCAATTTCGAAGTAACCGTCCACCGTCTCGCCGCTCGGTCATACCCAACGCTGCCCAATTAAAAGGCTGCCATACCTGTCTTTTTCTTGGTCCAGGGGAGATTCGATTACCCCTGAGTGCTGGTAAGTTATGGGTCCTCCCAAGAGCGCATCCCAACCTGCCCTGCATGCGGCTGATCTCCTCCGGTTTTCCGCATCCAGAGCTGTCCAGATCCTCGAATGGTAAGTCCACCCCCATGTTGGCGGTGACAGTGTCAGAGTCGCGCTGCGCGTCTGCGTCTCCAGACACACAATATGGGGGTGAAAATGCTGGCCATCAGAGGACAATTAACGAATCATTTGCCAATATTAGACTTTTCGGGCTGACAGCCAATCGATCCGTCAAAAAAATACATCAACGCAAGGCAGAGCAGGATCCAACAGCGAAAAAAAAAAGGAAATCTTGCGGTCAACACCCGCCGCTGCGAATTGGCCAATTATGGAGGTAAGAAAACTGCTCTTTCATCGACTTTGTTCCAGCTTTCGCTTCTTATTCTCTGCTATGATCCTCCCAAGTCAGCCTGGCCATTGTGGTCTTATTCCTGGTGACGCCAACAGAGAGATTTTTCTTTTCTTTTCTTTTTTCTTTTTCTTTTCATTTCATAATTAGCAGTCTGTTTTAAAGGCGCGAGTCCCCGTTCTCATGGCCGACGATGGGATGACCGTTCTTTGCTCCCGCGTTTTGAACTGGAATCGCGACATGGATGGTACCATCTGTGCACCAGACAAGATCCCCTGCTTCTCATTATAATAAAGACATAAGTACTCTGTTGGTCTGCTGTGAAAAGCCTGGTGTGTTCATTCATATATATATATACACGTACCTATCTTGTCACTCCGTTCTTCTGTGGCTCCGCTCGGTAGACCTCAGTGTGAACTCTGCAAGTGATCAAGGTATCACTGGCGTGGTGTCTTGGTTTTGAGGCAGGATTGAGCTGGAGTGGAAACTTCCCAGTGTTATTGAACAGAATCCGTCTGCCCATGTGTGTGAGGATAATCCCGTCAGGTTTATTCGTCGTGGAAGGCTCCTTGGTGGGGGCATCAGAGTCCAGCACCCCGAAGTGATGGACGCGAGGTGAACGAGAAACCAACAGCTGTTAGCCGACGAGCCATGCCTTTCCTTCATTCAAAAGCTGTATGTCCCGAGATGTAATCGTTACGCAAGTCTTGTTGATTGTTGGGCAAGTTGAGCACGCGCGCATCTGCTCTTGCTGTTGCCTCCTTTTCTACCGTCGTTGTCCTTCATTCTTTTCGCCTTTCGTTCATAACCACCACCGCTGCAACCTCTCTGGATCAGCGATTTCTTTTTCTTCCTTATCATGCCTCTCCCTCTCGCGAGGCTTGTGCCCAGGCGTCTCCGTTCGGCACTGAAGGCTGGACAGGAGCGCCTGGTGTATTCTGACACAGGCATCCTCCATGGCCAAGCTCCTATCATGAAGACTAGGGCACAGCTAAGCCTTGAACAAAATCTACAGGCTACGCAGAAGGGACAGTCGTCCAGCCAGCAGACCGCCGCTCCCACAGATCAAGCTGCCCGTGATAAGCCCCGGGATGCAAAGCCTCGCTTGTTGCTGATGGGATTACGCAGGTAAGTGCGATGGTAACTTTTCACGGGCATGCTCTGCTATCTGTCTCTAACATGAACCTGTGTAGAAGCGGCAAATCCTCCATCTCAAGCGTGGTCTTCCATAAGATGCCACCTACAGAGACTCTTTTCCTCGAGTCCACTACGCGTATCCAAAAGGATTCTATTCAGTGAGTGGTGATTCAACAAACAGGACGTGCCACAACAGGTCTAACTTCATTGATATGTATATCTAGTTCCTTCATGGACTTTCAGATTTGGGATTTTCCGGGACAATTGGAGTATCTTGAACCTTCCTTCGACCTTGAGGAGATTTTCAGCACAATCGGAGCCTTGGTCTGGGTTATTGACGCTCAGGATGACTATTCAGATGCGGTTGCACGTTTGAATCGGACCATCCTGATGATCCAACAATACTACCCGCATATCAACATTGAAGTCTTCATTCACAAGGTGGACGGCTTGTCTGAGGAGTTCCGCTCTGACATTTTTCAAGATATCGTTCAGCTTATTACTGATGAACTCAGTGACGCTGGTTATGAAAACGCCCCTGTACACTTCTACCTTACATCCATTTACGACTATTCCGTCTTTGAAGCCTTTAGCAAGGTGATCCAGAAGCTGATTCCGCATCTTTCAACTCTTGAGAACCTTATCAACATCCTTGCGAACAACTGTGGCATGGAAAAGGCATACCTCTTTGACGTTCTCAGCAAGATCTACATTGCGTCAGACTCGCGTCCGGTGGATATGGCATGCTATGAAATGTGTTCCGATTACATCGACGTGATTGTCGACATTAGTGAATTGTACTCGTGGGAACACCCAGCTCGCAAGCCGTTAGGCCCTCAAATACCCGAAGCAGAGAGCCACGTTATCTTGCACGATAGGTCTATGATCCATTTGATGGAGATGAACAAGTAAGCGCAGCCGAAGAGCTCCCGTGATTACCTTGTTTAAACTAATGGCATGTTAGATATTTGTGCCTAGTTTCCGTGATAAAAAATCCGGAAGCAAAGGAGAAAAAGGGGCTCATCGACATGAATTGTAGAATCTTTCAGGATGCGTTGAATGAGGTCTTTGCAAGACGTTGGGAACGGGATTCATAGGCCATAGCATGCGTCTCGGGACGCAGCACTGAAAGAAAACTATATTAGAAAAAAAACGCAAGAAAAAGGACCAAAAAATGATGAAAAATCGTGGAAGACGTTGAGAAAAAGCCCGCCAGCAAGTTACAGCTAGAAGGGATCGAGTCTCTAGACTTGCGGGGCGTGAACCAGGCCTGCTAAGTTGCAGTGATGCCAATCGAGTATTAAGACTGCAGTACATACTGTTGTAGAGAATAAAAGAATACTCCTATGGCCTTCAATATACCGATCTCGCGTCATGATTGTGTGGAGGTTAGGAAGCTCCCAAATCGTAGATTCTTCAACCACATCTCACACCACAGCGATTCAACCACGAAGTATATACATAGTGACCCTGCATACTAGCTTTCACGACGAAAAGACAGTCAGCTGGAAAAGAGATGTCCGACTTCCGCCAACGGGCGAAGAACCCATCGTCGGTGGAGCCCAGCGCCAGCAAGCAAACGACAGCAGAGCGTCTCACGGAGCAAATAAACCGCTACGACGAAGAATCCAACAGAATCAGCATACTAGATATCTTCCGCTTGATATCCCTACTCCTCATCACCTCCTCCGCATTATCATACTTCATCACCGGCGATTCACTCTTATGGGGATATAAACCGTGGTTCACGCGGTGGCCCGTCCTAATCACTCGACTTGTACGCAAAACCTCACATACATACCTACCTACATACACATTACACAACTACGTATCCCCCATTTAATCTATACATTTATACTCAACTCCCGCTTCCTTCGCTAACCAAGCCCCCCCATTTTCACCAGCGCGGCCCCATTCTCCTCACCCCCTCCCAACTATCCCTCTACAACGGCACCTCCACCACCCTGCCCATCTACATCTCCATCAACCACACCATCTACGACGTCTCCGCGTCTCCGCACCTCTACGGGCCCGGCGGCAGCTACGCCTTCTTCGCGGGCCGCGACGCCACGCGCGCCTTCGTCACGGGATGTTTCCAGGACGATTTATCATCGGACTTGGCGGGCGTCGAGGAGATGTATGTTCCTGTGGAAGACGACGATGCGTCAGAGGCGGAGAGGGGGATGAGTCGTGCGCAGAAGAAGGTGAGGAGGGAGCGGGAGATGAGGGAGGCGAGGAAGATGGTGGAGAAGCAGGTGAGGCATTGGGTGGAGTTTTATGAGAAGAGTGATAAGTATTTTGCGGTGGGGAGGGTGGTTCCGGAGCGGGATGGGAGACGCGGCGAGGAGGAGGAGGAGGGGCGGGGTGGGAAGAGGAGGGAGTTGTGTGAGTCGGCGAAGGAGGGGAGGCCGAGGAGGTCGAAGCTGAGAGAGGAGAGGGAGAAGGCTGCGAAGAAAGTAGGTTGAGGTATGGTTGTGGTTTGGTTGGCGATATATATGTGTTTTGCCGGTGGATTCTCCATTCAATGGAAAAATGTACAGATATACATCTCAATGCTGATCTGAGAGCTGGAGCTCTGGAGTTAACATACAAGTTTAGATGATAGGAATGGTTTTGGACAGTTCTTATACTATCACGACCACATACTGCGCCGTCTCAGATTTCATATAACATATAGCTTTCTCCCATCTCAAGAGTTATAAGGAGAAATATGAATTTCCTGCAAAGAGCACAGGCCTCTTACAGTAGTACATATCCGTCCATTCGAAATCCAAACACCTTTTCACACCCATTGTTTGTGTCGTAACAGAGTAAAAAGGGGATCCATTTGTTAACCCATAAAGACATGCTTGTTTTAACAATGGTAGATAAAACAAAACACCGCTCGCATCAGAAATAGCAACCCAGGCCAAGGACTTGACGAATGACGACGAGAATTTACTCGCCAGCGGTCACAGCGCGGGCTATTCAAACAGACATCACCCGTCAGCTAAACCCATCTCCCACAATCTATAAGGTCCGGCAGAGCATCCAAAAGAAATTCGACGTACTGTATATGTTCATCTTCGAATGTCCAACGACCTTCTTAATCTGACCCTTCTCCTCCAAATCCGCCAGAGCCTTACGGGCCAAGCTGCCGTTGATCTTTAGACGATCGACGAGTGTAGCAACGGTGATGAGACGGTACGACTGCACATCTTTGTAGAGTTTTTCTGAAGTGGTCTTATCCAGGACAACAGCGTGGTTGGCCTTGTCCTTGACTGTAGAAAAGGAATATTGTCAGTCGCATGTCCACCGATATTGATCTGTAGCAACGAGCTGGTTGTCTCGCAGGAGCGCTGAATGCAGGTAACCACGACAAGAGAGATATTCGAAGAGGAAATACAAACTGGGGAAATCGTCGTTTGCTATTCAAGAAGAAAGAATCGTACCTTTGCCCTTGGACCACTTCTTCTTCTGCTTCTTGCCGCCGGAGCTTGCTGCGGGTGCCTAGTCAGAGAAAGCGCACTGTCAATACTCTCTCCATTATAATCTCACACCATATCGCGTATACTAACCATGATGGATGAACTTGTGGTGCAGTTGTCGACGGGAATGGTCAACACGAAGCCTTCAAGATCGTTCTTCAAGGGTGAATTCGTTGCAAAATTGCGAGTGGGGGATGACTAAGCGAAGGGTGCCCTAAGCCCTCGTTCAGCTACATTTGGACCAGCTCAAACCCTATTAAGCTTGCTTGTCAGTTCAGACGATTCAAGCGACATCAATGGAATTGTTTATCTACGAGGATTGAATATGTTGATTAAGCATTTGAACTTGTCCGTTCATTAGGTGGAAGGGAAATCGTCAACCGACAGCGGAAGCCACCCTTCTTCCAGGCCCCGGATTTGCCTAAACTCCGCTGATGAGCCTGCTCCGAGAAGATATCCCATCACGTATCCAGTATGCCAACCAAACCAAACTAGTCCATCCGCATTGCTGTTTTCAGGCTTCATCCAAGATACACTATACTTTCCACCGCTCGCATGGGGTATTCGAGCTATCCTTGGCCTGCGTCCGCATATCCATTGATGCACAGTGGGGACATCATCGTCGTTCGTGATCATTAATAGTTCTGGGTGCTCGGTGCTCCAGAGAAGCTGTTTGATGTTCGAGTTTTGCACCAGTGCTCCTGCGAGCCATGGAGTAGATTCTTGGATCAACCACATCCAAGCAATATGTGGGAGGCTGTTATCTATCGTGGCGACCATAGTTCCGGTGGGATTGAAAGACACGGCTGAGACTGTACGGGATTCTGCCGAGACATTGTATGTAAAGGGGAAAACCGGTGACTCTGGAGCGATGGTATATTCTCGCTCCCCAATAGCTGAGCTATTCTCGGTGTAAACATCTCGACCGATTGGGACTGATGTCGGATCCCCAAGAATCATTGCCAGTGTAAACTGAGGCGCATAAGAATCGTTGTTGTGAATAGAGACAGAAAAAAGAAAGAACTCACTGTCTTTCCATTAATCAAATCAACAGTGCCTCCTTGCTTCCCAACAGCCAGAAGGCGAGAGTCGGGACTCCATTCAATCGTTTTTACTCCAATCCCAATCTCATTACCAGGACCGGTATATGTCCTGAAGTATTGCCCATCCGCAGTGTAAATTGCCACTGCCGTCCCTGCTAGGGCAGCTCCCCAGCATGCTATCCAAGCTCCATTGGGACTCCATTTTAAACCCTGAACATCAACGACTTGCAGAGCAGCAGTTGCAACACACTCATAGGTCTCTGGTTCATGGATGGACAAGACATCATTCCCCTCTATCTTCAAAAGCAGTGCTAAATGCCCGGATCTTGGGCGAAATGCACATCCGTTCGGACCAGAAAATTTGGGCGCTTTGATGATGCGCTGTTCGCTCGTCTTCAAGTTAAAAATCAGAAGCTGCACATTGAATTCCAAAAAACAAATAATGTCATCCGCACTAGGCGTAAGCTCTGCATGAACAAAACTGGTTCCATCACCAGCATCGATTTCAGCAGCCCAAGTTTCATCCTCGGCATCAAAGACCGAGATGTGAGTAGTGCTCCCGCAGAGAATCCGTCGACGATCGTTGCTTGTGCCTTTGCATTGATAGCCTGATTTTGACCACTGAAGAGTTTTCAGATGGCTTTTAATGTCATCATGCAGGGAAACCAGGCGAAGTAGACTATCTTCCCTGGAAGTTTGATGTATTTCCAAATAGCAGCCATTCACCAGGGCAACATATCGGCCATCCTCAGATACGGCGACGGGCATAGCATCTTGCTAATTTTGTCAGATATGTAACAGCTTCGAGAGTGCTCAGATGTGCCTTGAACTTACTTTGGCTTTTGATATTCTTAGACATTGACGTTGGATGCCAGTGAGGAGATGGAAGACTTCTCCTCTTAAAGCTGTTGAAACTGTATCAAGATCCCTGAAATTCTAGACAAAAATAGTACGCTTCCTAACACTTTTATACCTTTATCACTGGGTTGCTGGCACTTCTGAAGGTGTAACTGTCCCTTTCATGTCAGTAACTATACTCTGTACACATTCTTGATAACTCGCCCCGAGTCTGGAGGCAGAGCTCTCCCACTGTTCATCTAGTTATTGAGATCAATCACCCGCACTGTAACATGTTCTGTTACAACCAACTACACCCGTCCTACAAGAATGACACACAAACAAAAAGAAGAAAGAAAAGCTGTTTTACTGTCGGTTTTCACAGAGTATCGTCATTTCGGCGAGTGTGTCCAGGTTGGCAGCCAACTGCGTCCAATCCAAATATTGAAACGTTTGCATGGCCACAAAGCCTCGTATATATAGGCAGGTCGAAATACTGAAGCATCCTTCACTGAGTCTCCAAGGCTGCCATCCTGCCTTCTTCCAAACTCTCAGTCTCTTTGCCAAAGGAAAATTAGTAAGTCAGGCATGCCGAGAATTCCTTTTCTTTATGAAGTCTGACTGTCTCACAGCGCTGTGATCAAGGACCTTGTGCTTGAAAGAGAGCTGGCGTAGGACTGGAGCCTGCCACAACCATCAGTGAACGAGGGGATAGTTCTGGAATGGATGGGCACAGACCTGTGGCATATCCGTCCATTCGGAAAGCCATTCCCAAATCCAAACCCACCTGCGGTTGTCGTCAAGTCTGTTCTTGATGCACTCTTGGTGTTTTAGCGTGCGAGAAGCGTGCATACCGGTACATACAAGTTACTGGCATCCATATTTGACTCCAGGCTCTCTGATTCCAGTGCCAATAGATGTGAATCCAAACAATATATTCTTGTCAAATATTGAAGCTCCCGTGCCCATCGTCAAACTCCCCAATCTGGATAATGGTTGTGTTTTCCAAGCCATTATATTAATACCCACCTCTGCTTATTATGCTTGGAAAGCATTCTCTGGAGGGGTTGCGAAGCACTATATTGGTGCACACACCCATGAGACCCATGCTCCAGAAGTGTGGAGAGGTCAACGTGTCTGGCAGGCATCAGATATGTGGGCTCTGGTTGTGACTGTACACAGTATGTGTAACTAGTTCTCTTTCTGTGGATTGAAGCAGCCACTAATGCTAATTCTGTTAGATAACACACTGGCTTTTATCCAATGTCTTGCTTGGTCCCCGGCATAAAATAATAGAAGATCATCAGACAGCATGGTGTTTGGCCGAAATATTTCGACCCATGGGCCCCATTGACCCACCCGAGGAATCAGAGCATAAAGACGAGTTTGAGCTTGCATCAGCACTGGAGGTCAGTGGCTACATGGATCCCACAACAGGTCAGCCCAATCCATATATTGGCGTAGGGAGTCTGCGAGAA
Organism: Emydomyces testavorans; assembly: GCA_029449355.1. Classification (NCBI taxonomy): domain Eukaryota; kingdom Fungi; phylum Ascomycota; class Eurotiomycetes; order Onygenales; family Nannizziopsiaceae; genus Emydomyces; species Emydomyces testavorans. The sequence continues at coordinate 294,442 of CP120627.1, forward strand.
CTTAGAAGAACTATCAAAACTTCCCCAAGAGATTTGTTCCGAAACATAGATTGATTCCATTGAACATCTGCTTGTTATTGATCCGGCAAAACGACCAATGGCCGAGATAGCTTTGAAGCATCCATTTGCTAACTCTATTGAAATCTGATATAGCCAGAGGTTTTGTTTAATTACATTCTTGCTACCCACATTCACCCTTGTTGATGGATTGTTTCATGACACAATTGGAAGGAAATAATGCTTCCATTCATACATCGTCTTCATTTAACAAGGGTCAACGAATAGCGCTAGCAAAATTCCCTCAATGGCTTGAAGATCTGATAAAACACCATTACAAGCTCAGTTGTGAGTGACTTTGACCTGTTGTTCCCTGGCTTCCCGAGGTCTTGTTTTCTAAGAAAGCTGAACCTTGCAACGATGATTCGACTGTTTCCAAATCCCACCTGGAAGTGGCATTGTACTGGAACAATTCCAGGATTGAGCACCATAGCAATGATATTACTATTGGGTAGGTAAATGGGCAATGGTTCCCCAGATTCTCCATTCTGGTCCGAATAAACACACTTCACCCTTGGATATGAGGTCAACAAATATCCGGGGAAAGCCAGCGCCGACGGCAATTTGCAATGATCCCTGGGCACAGCCGCACAGGTGAAATCATCGGAATGAGAGAGTTCCCCATCTTGACCTTGGTCCTGCAATGTTTTGGTTAAATCTTCGGCCTTTCCACAGTGTCCGTTTCAACATCGGACCTTTCCCTCCCCACCTTCATGAAGGCCGGAAAATAACATAATTAACGAAGGACAGCCGCCCGAATTGATATACTGTGTCACTGTCCTTGGAGATCTCCCGAGTCGCGGAGAATAAAAACTTATAAATGGGACTGCTTCGTCCTCCCATAAACTTTACCCAGCAAACACACTCACAGAGTCATCTTCTCTGCCACGGCCGATATTCTCGCGATTCCCATTCATGCGATTATCGCTGGCCCAAACCCCGGCAGTTCTTCCACACGACCAGGTTCTGGTTGGAGCACAGCGAACATTCCATGGAACTTCTGGCGCAAAAACTTCCTTGTTAATGTCTCCCGTGATCCACATGTTATGCAGTGGAGATATATGGACTATGCATCTTAGCCTCTTAGGTCGTCGATACATGCCGCGTGTGAATCATTCGGCGATGTTCCTGAATGAATAACACAGGTAAAGCGAGGAGTAATAAGAGTCGACAGCCTCGAGAGCAATAGTCGATGGCCGAGCGTTTTGAATTCTGTATTGATCAACTAGAGAATCATCCATAATCAACGTAGCACACACACATAACTCACTATAACTAGTCTTGTATCCTGAGGTTGCGTCCGACTAGCATCCTGAGTGAACTGCGATGATACTTCCACATTGCCACTGGATGTAAGTTAACTTCCCGTCCTGGTCCACGACTTGGGCTCTATCCATCAATGACGGGCAGTATTTGGATTCACGAGTCGAAATCGTTCGCTGATTGCTCTCTAATTCAAGTCAACCCAAGCCTTGGTGAGGTCCACTGTCTTCCTCGTCAGTTACATACATATATGATATTGACATGCATGCTCTATACATAGCACCTTTGGACTTCCAGGATGAGTTTTGTAGCGAAGACGAGGCGAAACTCGACTAAAACGAGTCGGGAATAACTGATCAGTCTAGTTTATGCGGTTAACCCCGGTCGACCAGGATGCGGTGGAAATGAAAAAGTCGACAAGGAGGTTGCACTGCCAATCATGAAGCCAGCGAAACAGCAGCATTCGTGAGATTTCTAATAAGATATTCTAGTGGCGATTGAAGCCGAATCTCCCGATGAAACTCCCCAACATGATAAAAGCACTTCTCTCCGCTGCTTCATTGGCCACAGAGCCTCCCTTCTGCAGGTTCATGTTACATGTGTAGACAGACTCTTAGCTGCGTCTATCGTGCTGCTACTGTCGCACAGTTTGTGAGTGAGTGAGTTGTGACCATGCTCTAGGCGTGCCATCCCTGCCCGTGTCTTTCGCTATTATCATCATATATCATCCATAGTTATACTCCATCTCAACCAGAGGAGAAAAGACAGCAGTTCAGCTGAAAAGCAAAGCATAATGGGTCAAACAAGCACCGACGACAAGGGCGAAAGCCACATCATCGCAGACTCGGAGGCGATGCGCGTCGCCTCTTGGGACGAGGGACTGCAAGCTGAATCGAAAGGTGGATTCGGACAGCGCATCATCAACAGCTTCAAGAGAGATCCCAATGCGTTTATCTCACAGCCTCTGAACTCGGGGAAGACTGGCTTCGATGCTGAGGGTGCAGCCGCGGCGACGGCAGCATCGCCGTTGAAACGAAAGCTGAAGTCGAGGCACTTGCAGATGATTGCAATTGGAGGCTCGATCGGTATGTGATGGTTGTTTGTCGCTGCCAGTCGCAGGTTTTGCATTGAATTTGCCCTGTCGCGCTCGTCTGTTCGATCCAAAATAACTGAGAAAAATGGTCAGGAACGGGGCTTTTCGTCGGCTCTGGCAGATCATTGGCAGCTGGAGGCCCAGCTTCTGTTGTCATTGCCTTTATTATCGTGGGTCTCATGCTGTATGCCACCATCCATGCCCTCGGTGAATTAGCAGTCATGTACCCTGTCGCTGGAGCATTCGCCCATTACTCGACGCGGTTTCTCGATCCAGCCTGGGGTTTTGCGATGGGCTGGAACTATGCCATTTTGTGGTTGACACTGCTCCCGCTCGAGATCGTCGCGGCCGGCATTACTGTGGGCTACTGGGAAGCCAGTGTGTCTCCGGCAGCCTGGGTTTCGATGTTCTACGTGATGATTGTCGTGATCAACTTATTTGGTGTCCTCGGATACGGTGAGGCCGAATTCGTCTTTTCAATCATCAAAGTCGTGGCCGTCATTGGCTTCATGTAAGAAACGAAATCTCCCCTCAACTACATTGTAGTTATGGGATGAGAAAATGTGCTGACAATCGCCACAGTATCCTGGGCATTGTGTTGAACTGCGGTGGTGGTCCGAATGGCGACTATATCGGTGGGAGATACTGGCATGACCCAGGCGCGTTCAACAACGGATTCAAGGGTCTCTGTAGCGTGTTTGTCACGGCTGCATTTACCTTTGGCGGAGGAGAATTGGTGGGATTGGCTGCCGCGGAAACTGCAAACCCACGGAAATCCATTCCCACTGCCGTCAAGCAAGTGTTCTGGCGGATTATCCTTTTCTACATCGTGTCTATGGTGGTTGTTGGCTTGCTTGTGCCATACACGGATGAGAGACTGTTGAATGGCTCTGGCTCGGCCGATGTCAAGGCATCTCCGTTTGTTATTGCCATCAAGGATGCAGGCATCAAAGGCCTTGACTCCGTGATGAATGCAGTCATCATGATTTCCGTTCTGTCAGTCGGCAACGCAGCCATCTACGGTTCTTCACGTACTTTGACTGCTTTGGCCGAGCAGAATCAGGCCCCTGCCTTTTTGGCCTACATTGACCGGAAGGGTCGTCCACTCATGTCGATCATTGTTGCTTCGGTCATTGGTCTTCTCGGATTCCTCGCGGCGACACCCAAACGACAGGATGCTTTCATGTGGATGTTGGCCATATCCGGACTCTCGGCGGTCTTTACCTGGGGGTCTATCTGTCTCGCTCACATCAGATTCCGTCGTGGCTGGAGGCTTCAAGGCCATAGCGTTGACGAACTTCCTTTTAAGGCCCAGGGAGGCGTCATTACCTCGTGGATCGGGTTTGCCATCAATTGCATCGTGCTCATTGCGCAGTTTTGGACGGGGTTGGCGCCCATCGGCTACACCAAAATGAGCTCCAGCGAGCGAGCAAAGTATTTTTTCTCAACCTACCTTGCTGCGCCCATCGTGTTGGCCTTTTACGTTGCATACAAATTGCGGTACCGCACGACTATCGTTCGCTCAAAGGATATGGATCTCAACACTGGACGACGTGATTTGAATCTGCAGCATTTGATTGCGGAAGAGAAGGCGGAAAGGCAGACCTGGCCGAGATGGAAGAAGGTGTACAAAGCTTTCTGTTGAGTCTCCTGAGATCCAGAATGTTGATGGAGTGTAAGAATACCCTGCTTATGACCGGCACGATGGCCTCTACAGAGCTATCTAACGAATCTTCTCTGTTAATTCATATCTTCAAATTACAGTAAATATATACATGTAGCGAAGTTCCATTCCTTCGGATAATCGATTAGTAGATCTGCCAGTGTTTCTGTTTAAGATTCCTTATGTGTGGCTTCATCTATCTAGTTGAAAACATACACTTGCTTCTTCCGCGGAGGTGACAAACTAATATTCAACCACTATTATAACGATACGAGCGGGCTTCATCCTTGTTGGCTGGTGAACAATGTAGACATCAGTCACTTCATAGACATCAGAATGCATCTCCTGCGATAGACAACACCGGCCATATCTGGCTGATTGCTGCATTGTCCTTCTCTCCACCACCACCATGGCATATTGCTCAGCTGCATCTCAACGAGCCCTGCGGAGAGGCTGCACAGTGCCGTGGATACGATGGAAACAACCCCGGAGAAACCAGAGTGTAGCTGCGTCGTGTCACAACGAAAGCAGCATTGAACAAGTCGCTTCTCCATCGCCGGCTTCACCACCCGCTACGTTTCCTGCGTCGTCCACATCGCCCCGCAAAGCAGCGCTCAAGCAGGCAAAGCCCTTCTCCGCATTCCTCACCGACACATTCAATCGCCAACACGACTATCTGCGCATCAGCATCACCGAGCGCTGCAATCTACGATGTCTCTACTGCATGCCAGAGGAGGGAGTTCCGCTCTCTCCACCCGCGCATCTCCTAACCACCCCAGAGATCGTATACTTATCCACACTATTCGTGTCGCAAGGCGTGACGAAAATCCGTATGACAGGCGGCGAGCCAACGGTGCGAAAGGATATTATACCCATGATGCAGCAAATTGGCCAGTTGCGTCGAGACGGTCTACGAGAGCTGTGTCTCACGACGAATGGGATATCGCTCCATCGGAAGCTGGAGAGTATGGTCGAGGCGGGGCTTACGGGAGTGAACCTGAGTTTGGATACGCTGGATCCCTTCCAGTTTCAGCTCATGACGCGCCGGAAGGGCTTGGAAGCCGTGTTGAAGAGCATCGAGCGGATTCTGGAAATGAACAAGCTCGGTGCGGGGATCAAGTTGAAGATCAACTGCGTGGTTATGCGAGGCCTGAACGATCGAGAAATCGTACCGTTTGTGGAATTCGGACGCAGTCAGCCCATCGAAGTGCGGTTCATCGAATACATGCCCTTTGACGGAAACAAATGGAGCCAAGGGAAGATGTTCCCATACAAGGAGATGCTTGGTGTCATCCGTGAGAAGTACCCCGAGCTAGAGAAGGTCGCGGACCACAAGAACGATACCAGCAAAACATATCAGGTCCCCGGTTTCGCGGGACGAGTTGGCTTCATCACCAGCATGACGCACAATTTCTGCGGGACGTGTAATCGTCTCCGGATCACGAGCGACGGGAATCTGAAAGTGTGTCTCTTTGGGAACAGCGAAGTCTCGCTGCGAGATATGATCAGGGAAGAAAATGACGGGCAGCCGATTAGCGACCAAGCCATGCAGGCACTTGGACTTTTAGAATCTGCCCGACAGTCGGCCCGCGCAGACCAAGAAAGACATGTCGTCCCTGCGCGGGAACGAGAACTGCTAGATATTATCGGCGCAGCGGTGAAACGGAAAAAGGCGAGGCACGCGGGCATGGGAGAGCTGGAAAACATGAAGAATCGGCCTATGATACTGATCGGTGGGTAGGTCTATATTTGTCTATCTAGTGCATACACACATACATACATATTTTGTATGACATTGGCGAAGACTACGGCATGTAATGAACTGGCTTTGGAGTAATGAGCATTATGACCTTTTACGATTTATCACAATTGAACTCAGTTACCTACCTGGCTTGTCTCCTTCAAAAAAAAGAAAAGAAAAGAAACTGCATGCTGATTGTTTCTCCACCAGATGAACCTCATACCCAGCATCTTTCCGCCATCCACCACAACCACCACCACCACCCGGCAGCCACCAGCAGCAGCTACACACGCCGCCGCCGCAGCAATCCCTTCCCTCTCCAATTACTCCCCCAGATCCGCATCCCCCCCTCCCCTTCCACCACCCCCACCCCCCGCCATCCCTACTCCACCCAACCCCCCACCCCCCGCCATCCCTACTCCACCCAACCCCCCCCCTCCCACCTCCCCACCACTCCCCACCCGTCCCTCCCCCACCTCACCCCCCACGAAACCGTCCACATGACCTCCATCGCCCACAAGCCCGAAACCACGCGCCTCGCCACCGCCACCTGCCGCATCTCCTTCTCCAACCCCACGCCCTACGCGCTGCTCACCACGCGCGACGGCCACACGAAAAAGGGCGATGTGGCGGCGGTGGCGCGCGTCGCGGGGATCATGGCGGTGAAGCGGACGGCGGATATTGTGCCGTTGGCGCATCCGGGGCTGGGGATTACGGGCGTGGAGGTGGATGTGCGGGTGTGTGCGCCGGAGCCGGAGCCGGAGGCGGAGGGGGAAGCAGGTGGTGGTGTATATGGGAGTGTGTTGGTGACGGCGACGGTGCGGTGTTGTGGGCGGACGGGGGTGGAGATGGAGGCGCTGATGGCGGTGTTGGGGGCGGGGTTGACGGTGTTTGATATGTGTAAGGCGGTGGATCGGGGGATGGTGATTGGGGAGGCGAGGGTGGTGAGGAAGACGGGGGGGAAGAGTGGGGATTGGGAGGAGGGGAGGAGGGTGGGTGGTGAGGCTGAGGGCGGGGGAGTGGGAGAAGAGAAGTGATGATGAAGGGGTTGCTTGATCGATGAAAATAAGGGCAAGCAGAGTATATTTTCTGTCAACAACGCAAAACGTTGATATAGTATTCAATCCAGCCTAACTCCTAAACATTCTAGCTAAGGCATTCCAATCCTCCTCTTACGAATTTCGATAACATCAAATATAAAACATCGTGTTCGCCAGATTTGGATGCACACCGTACATCCAGTCCTGACCTTGTTGATACTTCCCAGGCAAAGCCTTATTATACACGGAATACAGATAGAATCTGCCCCGTTCACACACAATGTCAGCGTAGTACGCCGGGGTGGCGATGGAGACGGAGCGCGAGGCGCGACCGTATACGTATGTGAGATCGTTGGTCTGGTGTTGAAAATCAGTTAGCTTGAATCAACATCGGAGCAGAGAGCGAGAGCCTTACGATACTCTGTAGCTGATTTGCAGCGAAGTTGTTGGAGTCATGTAGCACAACATAGTGAGCCGGACGACTGGTACCTTGAATGCCGGCGTGAGACACCATGAAGAAGTCAAAGTTGCGCTCCATAGTGCAGTAGCGGTCAACGACAGTGCCGGCAAGAACATTGCGGTTTTTATCAGCGCAGTTTGCGTCCCAAGGATAGAATCTATTCTCTCCCAGATGCCGTGGTTAGTGCAAAGCTATCGTTGCAAAATAGAGAGATAACCTACCTGGTATGGTGGCGCTTCCCGACAATGAGAAGGGTAATCTTTGGCAGTTGTCTGTCATGATAGTGCTGCTTCACCGCTGCCTGAATCTGCGGCAGCTCCTTGTCAAGAACCTCCTGATACTGACTCTCGGAGACGCCATCACGATACACAATAATGTGTAGCGGTAGAGCCCTTTGATTCTTCCATGCGCTCAGTCGCTCAATCATCATACTGAAAAGATACTCATCCACCATTTCCTTGCGGTGTCCCTGCGTGGTGATACTCGCTGGCCACTGAGAGAGCGTAGGGTCACTGTTGGCCACCACAGCAGATATGCTGGGAGCCCCCGACTGAGTCTCCGTGCCAGTTGGATGCGTGACATCAATTCCAACGAACATTGTTAATCGCATAATCTTCTGGATACTCGAGTGGCTCTCGATCTCATGATTGATGCCTCCCAGCTTGAGGTTGACTTTCAGTGCTATATTTCTCAAAGTCCCGTCATCGTCTTTTAGGCCAATACCACCTTCTTTCAGAGGTTTCTCCACAACGCAAATAGTCGGAATCCCGGTAGCGAGGTCTCCAAGACATTTCACCCACGAGTACCATTGCTGGTCGCGCTTCGGTAGAATCGCAACCACGAATGGTATTTTTGCCTCTTGAAATTTATGAAAAGCGGCTTTAAAATGTCCCCTTTCTCTGTTGTATTTTCCCTCTATTAATATTTCGCGGGCTTGCTGGTCTCGCCAGTTGATCCCGTATTGTCTAAGAGCCACTCCCAACCTTTCCATGAACGTGTGGGGATCGCTTTTCAAACCTCCAACAATTAGGAAGCCAACGCATTGGTTCCCAGGCAGTACGCCAGCCCGCTTGAAGAGATTGCCTGTAAAATTCCAGGCTCCGTTTCCCGGGTAAGGGCCTTGGTCCGACTGATACTTTAATCGCGGCGGCCGAAGAACAATGCCCTTGACGGAGAGCAACTTGTCTGCGATATCAATTCCAAATTTCTCTTTCTGTAAAGCAATACTTGGTCAGCTGGTAGCTACAATTGTGTAAAATTGCGAAAAGAATTCCGCAACTTTTGATAAACGGGTAACGGCAGCTTACCGGTCCACCTTGTTGTTTGACTCCCATCAGATCCAAACCTTTACTGGAGATATCGTCCGCATTGGGAGTAGGAAGGCGGCAAGCAACCTTTATCATTCTGCTTGTTTGTTCTTGATGGAGCTTTTGGCGGGCGGCCTGGCCCTCAACGATAGAACAAAATTCTGCGGGAAGGTAGCATAATTTCTCCCTTGACCCGACATTGACCACAATTTGCTTTTGAATGAGATTTAAATTATACTCTGATGGGCAAAACTAAAGTTAGCAGACTTATCCAACAGACGGTAATCACTGCGAGGTTGTTTTTCAGTGACTCACGTTTTCTGAAATATTCTTCAACAGTAATATGCCTTGCCGGCTGTCCCTGTTCCCACCAGAACGTAACTTGTGAAGGCAGCGCAGCCACACCGGTATTAGTCTTCGCAACCTCAAAAATAGTCCTAATCTGAGGAGTCTTCCCATGTTTTGTCCTGATGCGGACCTTTTTCAGAAATCTTTCCAGCTTGCCGGTTTCGGCGGCATCTTTTGTTGCTATATCAAGTTGGACCACTTCTTCAGCGACGTGCCTCAAGTTTCCTGAACGGTAAAACGCCGCGGTAGATACGTTTAGGTTCAAAAGTAGTCGACCGGTGGATGATTTGACGGAATGGAAAAATCCTCGTCGCGCCTCCAAGCCTCCTCCAAGTGTTAGATCCTCCTTAACGTCGAGGAAGAAATGCCTGCTTTGACCAACAAACTGGATTCGTTTGGAAAAATTCGGAAATCGTGCCACAGCCATGTTCAAAGCCTGGATTGCCATGTTCTTTTCGTCCCTGTGATATGATTCGAAGGGAGACTGGAGGTCGGCTAGCAGATCAATCATCCGGTACGTACGGCTATATTGAAGCGTTACCGTATGGACTTGGCTGGCAGACTCATTTTCTTCGTAATAGTTAACATTAATGCATTGCGGGTCCAGCTTTTTCGTGCAAATCAGCTTATCCACGTAATTCGTGGCTACAGCTTCATCACATAGCGGCGGCTGTTTGAGCAGTAATGTGAATAGACGTCGCTTGACACGGAGAGACAACGATTCTTCAAAATACACAATGAATTCGTAGAGGACGAGTGTGTCGATGCCGCTGATCTCAAAGTAATTAGCGAACAAATCCACAGATCTGCCATGATTTGCGTATCCAGGTCTCATAGGTAGCGCTTGTTTGTTCGGCGTGAGCTTCAAATTTCCGAACTGCTGTGTGAGGCCTTTATTTCGATTCTTTTCGATAATTTTATTTTCCAAAGCCGCTACCTCCTGGGACGGATTATGTGTGGCCTCTGTGTTTACCTCCCTGAACGGAACTTTGTCAACGTTTCCAAGCTTGACGATAGTGGTTTGTTGAATAGGACATACCTGTATAGCTTAGGGGGATCTGAAACTTTTTGAGCTTGTCTGGCTTGCGAACCTCTCTGGTCTCTTTGACCGGCATTCCCTTGGCTAGTATAGCCCTCCTGTTCTTCGAAAGGTCTGTTACTTGGGTTGGAATGTGGAGTGTTCATTCGCTGATCGTCGGAACCTCGGCCTCTTCCCCGGCCTCTTCCCCTGCTCTGGCTATCTCCTCTAGAGCCAGTGTCACCACCTCGTCGTCCCCGACCTCTACCACCTTCATTGCGCTGTCCGTCACCGCTGAACGGAGCACCACCCTCCTGGCCCCTTCCAGCAGGGTTGTGAGGGGGACCTCCAGTGTGACCCTGATGGCCTTGGTTCCGATTTCGCCGATTGCTTTGGACAACTGTGAAGCCTTCTTCATCAACTATATTCTGCGGAGGACCGGTGCTCTGCACAGCTGTTTGAGCGGCAGGAGGATTCCTCGCGGGACCAGGACTGTCCCTGACAACTTGAGCGAACGATTTCCCTTGGTTCCATGGGTTGCCGCCCTTATTAGGCCCTCCTTTGCCGGAAGACATGCTGGAAGACTTACTGCGATGCTGTTGCTGAAATGAATACCTGGAATAGACGATGGTACCTGCATCCACATCTTGAGCTCGGATAGAAGAAAGTATTTATAAAAAGTCACATCGACAACGTATCTCTTCAACTGAATGAGAAAATGTCGTATTTGCTATTGAAAGCAAATACCAGTACAAAGAGAGAAAAGAAGCAATCGGACAGAATAAAGTCACTTCTTAGAAGATCCATAGGGGATTGTTCTCTGGGCAAACAAATCCCAAAGACAAAATTCCAACATGAAAGGCAATGATACAAACATTCGCATTGTGACAGTGATCCTAAACATCCAAGTGAATTACCAACTGCTTAAAAAGGAAAAGGATCTCAGTTAAAGGTATCTGCAGTCGGGTCAGAATGCAGTACTCCAGTGCGCTCCTCCGATCCTTGGTGCTGCTTGGGAACATGACTGCAAAACGGAAAGGGGCTCTGCATGAAAGCGATGTCAGACCATGCCCCAGCTCTTCTTTGATCGCTGACGAGCGCAACCTTGTCATTGAACCTGAGATGCGAATAATGAAACAATAGGATTTCTATTGGGGTCAGCAAGCAACACTGAACACACATCCATGCTCCAGACTGAATGTACAAAATTTCATTGAACCTGCTCCCTCCGCTATTTTAACAAATACACCTACTGGGCAGCCTCACTCGATTTTTCATCCTCACTGGCATTACCTGCCATTGTTTGGTCAACATCTTCATCTTTTTCTTCTGCTTTTCTCTGGTGCTCCTCCCTGCGACTTTTCTCGAGAACCTTTGCCCGTTCTGTTCTTTGCGCTCTCTGGGTCTTAACAAAGGCACCCAATGGCGTTAACTCCCATTCAACATCTTTCAAAAACCCTTCCACTTCTGCGCGGTCTTTTGGCGCGAAAGTAACCTTTGACCTTCGCTCTTCGATCCAACGGCTGTTGGCCTCCAACTTTTGTACCAGTAAGACAAACATCTGATTGATTTTGACGTTCTTATTTCCTAGTGAACGAGACGAAACTTCTTTTAACCACCGCTTAAGCATGACCACCACGGGGAGAGAAAGCTCAGGAAATGCGATGTTTTTCGTCCAGCAGACAAAGAATTCTGATAATAGTTCTAAAGCCTCTTCGGCAACACCATCTTGATAGATGCGGGTTCGCAAATATGCCTTTGGCGCACGGATGCACGCTGTAAAATCGAGCGGCTTCAGAGTACTTGGCTTTGGAGAAGTTTTCATTTCTGCAGAATTTAATACCTCCAGCAAAACAGAAGCTAGAGGGATATAGGTTCCGGTTGCGACAGACACCCGCAGCAGAGCACGAATCAGATGGAACCGGAGAGGGAAATACTGTGGGGTAGGGATTAGGCGTATGGCTCCAATCGTAATTTGCACAACAGGATAGATAAGAGGCCGCAACGCAGACTGTTTGCCCGCTTTAGCCTCAGCCATGGAGTCACAATGCATAGACAACACCCGAGACCAGAAGTCCAGCGAATGGACGTACTGCCAATTGTAAATGGCCTTGTAAGAATCTTTGGTGGGATTGGTGATACTGCTGCGTAGATGAATGGCCAGTTGGCGGATAGAGGTGAAACCGGTTGTATATGCGATGTTTTGATCTATGCCCCAAAGCTCAGCTGCAGAGTTCTTCATTAAATTAATTCCAGCGAGAGTGTGGACGGTCGTGCTTTTGCTTCCTTTTACAATGCCTTCGTATGTTGATTTTAGGACAGCTTCCCGGATTCCCGCATCTCCTATCTTCACTAATCGATAGAGAACTAGAAAAGCTGATATCCTTGTGGCCTCTGAATTGGACGAGTCAGACCAATGGCCAACGACAACTTTGATCATAATCTTGAGTAGCTTTCTAAACTGTAAAAGATACGGGAGCATCGGCGTGATCGAAGACAGAGTTAATCTTAATGCAGCGGCATCAGATAGTTTCGTCAAAAGTTGATGAATCGACGACGTGTGGGATTTGATCAGAGGCGTGAGAGTCTTGAGCTTCTTCGACTCCAAAGACACTCTGACTTTCCCGCTTGCGGTCTCTTTCACAGGAACGTGATGGTTCAAAACTTTCGGAACATGATCCAGGGCCGTGACAAGCACTTGGTGGTAGACATCTGGATCCGAGATCGTATACCTGCGATCTTGGGAATCCTCCTCATCCACATAGGCAGCCGTTCGGAAGGCCAGAACAGCTTGTCGAGTTGCTCTTAGCGAGTGGGATTCTGACATTGACTTTTGCCATTGTTGAACAGTGGAAAGCAGCAACTCCTTTTCCGTTTTGCTCTCTTTGGCTTTCTCAGTCTTCTTTTTCTTTCGTGGGGTTGATTCTTCCTCGACGCTCTCGCTGAGCTCGTCCAGTTCAGCGAGGTCGCCATGCTCACCAAATTCAAGAAGTTCGGCATCATTCTCCTTCAAATAGTTGTAGAACTCAGGGTCTTTCTCCTTGAGAGCTTCGAGTTGACCCACATGAGCGTCGAAGTCTTCCGTTTCGCCCTCTGATCCGCTCTCGTCCGCAACATCGCCAGTCTGAATCTTTTTATTTTGGCTTTCCACAATTGGTTCTTGGTCGCCTTGCTCTATTCTCTTTCGCTTGCCCGTTTTTGGCGGAATGTCCTTCTTTTGTGGTCGTTTGTTTGCACTCGATTGTGGGATGTCGAAACCACCAGCGAAGAAATCGTCAACGTCCATCGCAGCAAAGGCATTTGGAGTTGCCCCGTTGGCAGCTGTGCTCTGACCTTCATCTTCTTCAGCAGTTTGTTTCGCTGCGCTTTTGGCCTTTTTCTTTTCCTTGACCTGATGTCGCTGCTTGACTTTGGCAAATTCCTTTCGGCGGTCAATAGTGTCCTTGAGGTGCTTTTTTCCGAATTTCTTGGTCGACTTCTTCGTAGATCCCGCCATTGCCTTTCTGTAAAGTGTTTTTATAGCTATTTCCTGCAATTGAGCTGCGATGCTTCAGGTCCAGAGTTGACTTGATGATTTTTGTTCTTTTTCGAGAAATTTTGACGAACGATGTGCACGGACCACAAGACCCTCAAAAGCGTCCAAGTTAACTATGTAGTTAAAGCATCACCAACAGCGTGATCGATCGCGAATCTCAGCTCGAGTTGCTTTGGATTCGATTCTTCCTCGACCAGCACAATGTATGCTCAACGGCCGCTGTCGTATGCGCCAACTCCATACAGCTACATTCCTAACCCATCCATATCAGCATCCATTAATTTGGATGAGGTGAGCCGAGCCTTCTTACGGATCGATGCTGTTGACCGACACTGACACAGTCCTAGGAAGTCAAGCTTTCTTCTACCTCTGCCGAACGGGATCTTTATGAATCACTCGCGGAGATATATAGTATTATTCTGACATTGGATGGACTTGAAAAGGCGTACATTAAAGACGCAGTTACAGATTTCGAATACACAGAGACATGTGCCAGGCTTCTAAAGCAATACCGATCCAGCCTGAGCGACGATGCTGTTTCGAAGGAATTCGTTGATTTAGACACTTTCAAGCGGGAATGGGGAGTGAGTATTTGCCATCCTAGCCAGTTCCTGCAGACATATTTTCCTGATACGCTCTTCACAGTTGGAATGCCCTAGAGCCACCGAAAGACTTCGGATAGGGCTGCCCGCCACTGTAGAACAGCCATCTCACAATCCGGCTCACACTGGGATGACAGGTTCCGCCTCCGGCAGCCTCATTCTTACGGCGACGGAGAATTTTATTACTTTTCTGGATGCGTTGAAGCTCAATATGGTCTCAAAGGATGCCTTGCATCCTTTACTCTCAGAAGTCATCCAGTCCGTCAATAAAGTGACGGATGAGGACTTTGAGAATAGAGGGAAAATTATCCAATGGCTCATTACCCTTAATCAGATGAGGGCTACGGAGGAATTAGCCGAAGACCAAGCCCGGGAGCTTGCATTCGACATCGAGCAAGCCTACCAAGGCTTCAAGGCAACACTGAATTGAGCTAGCAAGACACGCGCATCACAAACTCACCATGAAATGGCGTAAACCCAGAATACAGAGCAAGTTGATATTGGTCGATGTGATTTGTATTTTCGCCTGTTGCTGCCATCGGTGGGGTCAGTCAGATTGATAAGGCGCCGCACAGACCACCTCACTACACTTCTGGCATCAAAATCTTTCTTTTTCTGCAGATTTTGAATTGCATTCTGTTGCAATTCATACTGTTTTGGTCACGCCAAGTCAGAGTTTTATAGCTTGCCGGCCAGTGAAATATATAGATATCTGTCTATGGACTCGCGTGCTTCTCGAACTGCCTTGTTACTGAGCTGTCATGGCCGATGACATTCAGCGGTTACACGGTATTTCCCCGGTCTAGATGCTCTAATAGTTCTCTGACAGCACACAGACTAATGCTGGATCTTGCACTTTCTCGCAGTTCTTGATTTGCCCCAGCTGTACACGAAGCCGGCCGCAGCGGAAATATTACGCGCCCTCGACCTCCTAGCTATCCAGCCTCGCACATTCAACAGGAGTGAGGACTTGACTCAGGATTCACAACCAATCGACCCCAGCGGCATCGCACAATACCTGACCGGTATAATTTCTAGTGCGCTCTCGTGGGTTGATTGCGATGAATTGCGGGAAACCATATGGGATGCAGCCAGCACCAGACTGTGCGAACGTTCTGGAAGGGCCGGTGAGCTCCGACCCGCTTAGACTGTTGGTCTTTGAGATTTGCATTGTGTAATTTGATTCCCATAGCGATTCCATCAATAACTCGCGTATTTAACGTTCCGGTGACAGAATCCGTGGAGGTTCCAATCACTTTACGTGAACCATCTCTCACGTCAGATAACCTAGGCATGAAGACTTGGGTCTCCTCTTATCTTCTTGCCAGACGCCTGAGCACGCTCCTATTACCACCATCGAAGCTGTTTCCCTCTATGTTCAAAGGTAGCCAGCTGTTTCATGTTCTCGAACTAGGTGCTGGAACTGGCCTTGCTGGCATTTCGTTTGCATCACTGTTGGGTTCTGCTGCCTCTGTTCACCTTACGGATCTACCAGATATTGCACAGAATCTGGCTCATAACGTGTCCTTGAATGGGGAACTTCTCCTTAAAACGGGTGCATCAATTACAACGGGGGTATTGGATTGGTCTGTACAAGGCGAGACGGCCACGGAAGGAGATGAGAGATACGATATTATCCTTGCGGCGGATCCACTTTATTCTCCAGAACACCCACGATGGCTAACCCAAACCATTCAGCGATGGCTTAGTCCTGATAGTGGATCGAGAGTCATACTAGAAATGCCTCTAAGGGATGCCTACCTATCGCAAGTGAACGAGCTCAAAAAGAGATTGCACAATATAGGACTGACAATTTTGGAAGATGGCGAAGAGAGTGGGCACGATGACTGGGAAAACAGGGATGGCTCCCCTCTTGAAGTGCGCTGCTGGTGGTCTGTATGGACTTGGGATACGGACAGACTGAGTCAAAACTGAATGTGGCCTTATGAGATATGAAAATTATGATTATGAGAAATCGATAGACGTAGACGAGCATAACAATACGATTGGTTATGTATTTTGCGGTCTATTAACTTCAACATCAGAAACGACAAATCAATCCTCAATGCCATTCCAAGCATCATGTTCACCCTCCATTTCATCAGATTGTCCCCTCGCTTTCCGTTGCTGACTTCCCTTAATTGCACCTTTCCGCTTATTCTCCATTTTCCTATCAAACCCACTCTTGGTACTGATCCTCGTTTTCTTGCCCGCTTTCCCGTCCGTGATCGCGGACGGCCTCCGCGTTTTAACGCCATACTTCTTCAAGTCCTTCTTGTCCTTCTTCGACAGACTCGGTAACGAGTCAAGCAGCCACTTCGGAATGCATCCACCTTCTTCTGTTCCACGAAGTTTCTCGCTTGCAGAAATCACATTGGCGATATTCTTCACGTAGGGAATATCCTCTTTGGTATAGAACGTCACCGCCACGCCGCCCTCGCGGCCCGCACGGCCCGTCCTCCCAACACGGTGCACATACGCGGCACTGGAGTTGGGAATATCGTAGTTCACAACGCCGTTGATGCCTCTGAAATCGACCCCGCGAGACAGCAAGTCCGTGGTGATCAGGATCCAGATCTCGCCCTTGCGGAATCCAGCCATGACATCTGACCGTTTGGAATCGGAGAGTTCGGAATGGAGAACGGCGATGCGCGCCGATCCTCCTGCTTCAGGTGGGATATCGTACATGAGTTCCGAATGTAGGGCTACGGCTCTGGCGATGGTCTGGGTGAATACCAAGAATGGGGGGCGAAGGCGGGTAGTAGAGCTGCTGGCGGCAGTTGGATGTAGTAGTTGGCGCAGTCCGAGAAGTTTGCCTTGTTCTGTGGCGGCGTAGACAAGTTTATGTGTGATGTTGGGGATGGCTGTGTCTTTCAGCCCGACGACGAGCCGGGTAAGGAAAGATTCGTCTTTTAAGCCCAGAGACTTTTGCCGCTCTTTGATAGTTGATTTTGTGAGTTCCTCAATATTAGAACCCATTGTTGCAGACCAAAGTCCGACTCGTAGCTGAGGAGATGTGCATGCTCTCCAAACATGGAGCGTTTGCTCACGAAAAAGAGGGTCGAGAAGGACATCTGCTTCATCTAGAACTAGTGTCTGGACAGACCTCAACTGGGCCATGTCTTTCTTTTTCTCATTCAACAAGGCATTTGCGAGAATGAGAGGAGTGCATACCAAAATGTCACACTTCGTAAGTGGTACTTTCAATTTGTTCTCTTCGTGTGAGCGAATCTCATCATCACTGGACATGTCGCTGTTATCATCGTCGCGTTCTTTTTCCAAAGACCCCTCATCTTCGCCGCTTTCCTCCACAATACGCATTCCCTTGCGCATCGCAGTCACTTTAACACCAGTGCCTGCCGTCAATTTGCGGCCCTCATTCACGATTTGTGCCACGAGCTCCTTTGTCGGCGCAACTACAATCGCAAGGATTCCCTTAAACCCTGGGGTATCACGGTGGTGCTTCATTATCTTACAGATTAGGGGAATCATGAACGCGAGGGTCTTCCCACTGCCTGTAGGCGCAACGACGAGAAGGTCGAGCTCTTGCTCCGACTGCGACAGAAAGGACCCATCTCCTTTACTCTGACTGTTTGGACCGGGTGCACCTCCTAATAATAGCGGTAAAGCTCCCAGCTGAACCTCAGTCGGAACTGTATATCCCTGGTTGGCAATATTCTCAGAAAGCCGCCTCGAAATCTTATATTTCGTCCGAAGCTGACCGAAGGACGTCAATGGCTCTGGATAAAGCCTTTGCGCAGCCTTTTGTTGCTTGCGGGTTAAGAGAGGCGTGGATTCTTTCACTTTCGTCTTCTTTCTTTTTGACTTCTTTCCACTATTATCTTCAACCGCCGTGACCACTGGGATGGTTCGTAAATCAGTGATTTTAATTTTATGGGATTTCAAAATGGATTTGCATTCCTCCTCCGGCATCTTAATTTCTTCCGCAGTATCTTCGTCCTCGGAATCAATATCCTTTTCCGTGCCCGGTTTCTTCGTCGGCCGATCTTTCGACAAATTCACAGAAGACGCTGGCGTAGGCTCTGAGCCAAAGAAATCCGGAACCGCAACATCACTTGACAGCGAAAACCCTTTTTCAGAGTCTCTCTTTCTCTTCGTTCCTCGAGTTCCATCAGTCGCTGAGATGACCGCTTTTCTGGCAGGAAACAGCTGCGGAGTATCCGCGTCGCCAGCGGAGGGGAGATGGTGCGAAATCGATGGATCTCCATGTTTGGAGCTCCCTTTAAGCTTTGTAGATCTAGTTAGAAGCTTGAACGCATCCATATGAGCAGTATTTCTAGCTATTGCCCAGCTTGAAACTTGCATTCGAATGTTATCTTCAAATATAATCTCTGTTACAAAACCCAAAAGTTTAGGTTGTGGCCATAGTTAACGGAATCCCGGAGAATTCAAGTTCCCGACCACCCAATGCCTTTTACCCCCAAACCAGTCAACGACAGCACATTCAAAACCAACCTCCTACGTTTAAACCTCAATATCTCAACAATCAAATAAGATATTCAAATAAATAATATTTGAAATACTATATATAAATACAAGCATCCGACTGCTCGCCTCTGGGATTTTTTATAGACTTTTGTCATTGATTTTCTTTGTGTTTTTAACTCCTCAGTTCATCATGATTTGAATTTTTCAGGTATTCTCTTTTCGAATATATGTTCTTCAATTGAAATTCAAGCTATCAGCTGTAAGCTCAATGCCACTCTTGCTGCCATGGCAGACCAGTTCTGTTCAGTATCTCAATCTCACTGCAAGCAATCACTTTCACTCTCTAGCATGTAAACAGATGAGAGAGGGCCCAATGGGCGGAAGACGGGAGGGCGTGGAGGAATTGAAGTAGCCCTACTGGTGGTACAAAGCCATAAGAGCATTGAACGAGGGGTCATGGAGAAGTTGAGCTGCAGTCAGGCGTTGCTCCGGAATTAGGGAGAATCCTCTTGTCAAAACAGACAAGGCGAGTGCTTTCTCCGTGGGGCTAATCCCGGGTCGGCAGGACATAATTTTCTCCGCAAGACTTCGTTTAATGGTGGGCTTTTTGCTCGGATCGTACCATTCATTCTTACTATTCTCGGGTGAAAGATATTTCCCTTTGAGATGCTGAGGCAGTGGGCCCATGCAGTCTGTTATATCATTCAACCCATAAAAGGGAAAGTTTCCAAGGTAGAGAAATGAAAAGATACACATATAACTCCACATATCACAAGAAAAATTGGGGGCGACATCGTGATATCGCTCTGGAGAACGGTATTGAGATGGTGGTGATCCACATGGAATCTCCAAATCGCCAACTTTCATTGCTAGGCCAAAGTCCGCAAGATAGACTGCTTCTGTACAGAGTTGTCTGGGGAACTGTATCTGAGAACAATAGTCCCCTGGTCTCTAGGCACTCGCCGGGATTAATGTTCTGATAGGGCGGCCAAAGATCTTATACTTGTCATCAATGCTGAGATTTCCGGGGAGAGCAACGCCCAACAAAACATTGTTGATGTTAAGATCTAATGTAATGTTAGCTTCTATATATCAGACTTGGTGTGGGGAATCACTTACCCCGGTGCACGAAGCCAGCTTGATGTACTCCGTAGATGCTTTAATTGTAAAAGGCCCCTAGCGACGCACATGCAAGTTACCCATTTGCTTCACTGAGACTATTCAATACTTCACTAAAGCATGTTTTATATCGATTTTCAAGGATATTGGAAAAGAGACTCCATTTTTAAAGTAGCCGTTATGTTAGAGACAAGCCACTTTAATCGCATTCTCTATAGTACAAGAAATAGAAAGGAAAAAGGCCCGTATGAAAGGAAGGTATAGGAATTTAGCTTTTCACGGCTTTTTTGCTTAATGGTCATGGGCTGGCTCCCCTCTATATCCAACAATCTTCATTCTGCCCAACATCTCACCGACCGAGAAGAATCCGATCACCTCTGCAGCAGTCAGGCCCACGACCGCGAGCTGCTTCCGGTCCATGTTTCTAATATTGCCGAGGTAAGGTTTTACGTCGAGGTTGGAGAGCATCGTCGAAGGTTGGCGGAGGGATGCGAGGACGGGTCGGAAATAAGCTTGGAATGTAGCAAGATTTCTGGGGAGCAAATGTTGGTAAGCAATTAATTGATCCACAATTCCAGCAAGCCCAGTTCTGAACTTACGGCGGGGCCATCTTTTGGGCTTGAAAAACAATCTTGGTGATCTCGAAAGCCACTCGTGAGTAGTAGATGGTAGGAGGTATCAAAGCTGCGTTAAACTAAAACGTCAGTTTCTGTATCATGACCACAAGTGCAAACTCCAACGTGGCAACTCGTCTTTCCAGGCCGGGTACGGTACCAGCAAAACAAAGAGCGCAGGCTTATAACGTACATTCAATGAACGAAATCATTCTGCCAGTCCGTCCTCCTACTCGCTTCAAAGCACCACCAATTCCTGACACAGCTCCAGCAATTGCAGGTCCCGCAGCAGATGTTACTTTCGACAACCCCTCTGAAGCTTTTGACACAGCTGAGGAGGTCGCATCTTTTGTTTTCGTAGCGGCCTCGGAGGTTGTTGAGTTGTGTCTGAAGGCAGGTCTTCGGAGCAGTAATCGCGATTGCCGCAGAACAAGACGAGAGGCAGCGGCTGGCATCGTGAAGACGGAGTGTCGCAATATCACAACAACAATAAGTTGTGAATAGCGAGGAATTAGTCCTAGACGCGAGACAGTGCTGTCAATTGCGGGTGAGACGGTCTTCTCATCGGAATCCACGAAAAAGCCACACTCGCCCAAGTAGGTTTGGCTGGTGTCTCACGTGATGGCTTCGGGTGCTGAGGTCTCCAGTCTATCTAAGGTTCAAACCTCAAAGATCACTTCTGTGAAGATTCACTTCCTTCAACACAGCTCCATCAAACAACTGCCATCTAACTGAACATCGAGTTATCGACTGCTTGATGTTCTGGAAGTGCTGATGGTGCTTTTCTCTCTACAAATGATTTTCATACTTTCAACCTGGCTTTACGGTCACCCAACTAACTAATTCAATACACTATGTACTCCGTACATACAATTCGATTCACGCACCTGTTGATACAGAGAGCGAATTGTCAATTACTCCATGGCATAACCAATGTTTGCTAAAGGAGCCTATGTCTTAACTCTCATGAGGATTCAAAGTCTGTTGTTGCTATACCATGTCATGGGCTCACTGCAGAAGCTATTCCAGCTCTTTGTGCAGCATTTTCCTCAAAGCTAAGAGTCGTTGGCCCTCTTGGATCAAAACCCCTTAATATGCTTGACCTTGTGTGCTAACTTACAAGTTATCTACTTCACAAAGCTTACTCTTTTGCCTCGCTGCTAAAAATCACTCCTTCGCTCACGGCCCTGCACAACAGTGTTACTCTTACGAACACCTATGGAACCCCAACGAAAAGACCATCGAAGGCGTCATCCAAGCTCATGGATCACCTTATTATTAAGGGTATTGAGACTTCGTTTTTTCAAAGCAAAGCAAACATCGCAGCTTGCGACTATCCTGCGGAAAAATTCAAGTTTCATGTCGCCTTATCCACATTCTCTGGGTGCCTTTTCATTGGTGTCTTTATCTTCCTTTGCAACCGACTCGACTAGAAGTGATCCGCCTACTGGTTCTCCTGTCTTCGACAAAGTTACCCCTCAGTCTCTGAGTATTACCCTAGACTCTCTGGAACGCAACATACCTACGTCTAATTTCACAGACCGTGGAAATGATAAGAGCAGCTTTTCCGCTATACCTGTTTATTCGCCCAAGTCCAAGGCTCTACCAAGGCTCCTCGCGGCGGATAGCTCTTATACTTTGCCGACCTGGTCTTATAATAAGGCTACTCCTTCTACTCTGCAAATTTCCGTCCTTGATCGCAAGCTTTCGACCCTCTCATGCCTGAAGAAGGCAAGCTCTACGAAGACTGTGAGGACCTGTATATCCGCGCCAGACCCGCTAAACACAAAGGATGACTTAAAACTTGGCAAGGACTCCGACCTGGCATCTTCATTACGAAAGTCGAGATCGCTACATACTACTGAGGGGTCTTTATTTGGCGCACTAGATCATTTCAGCGCATTTTACATTCTTCGTGCAAAGCCAAAGCGGACTTCATCCTCTTATGCATCGGAAGACGTATGGGCATTTTGGACACTGAGAAGTACGATTGAGATATCTCTGAACATCAAATACGACGAAGAGAAAATCTGCGATTTCCTCAATGACATTGATGCAAATGGGAATGAAACTATCTATCTTGCCCTGATCAATCGGGTACTCACTGTGAGGTCGGGGGATCCGCGCCTTCTGGTCGCTTCAATCATCGATGTAACAGATTTTCTTAACTATGTCACTTATGAAGACATGGAATGCCAAAAGACTATGAAAGCGAAACCACAAAGGCCAATTCCTCCCAGTTCTAACCGGCGCGATTCCGGAGGAGTTTCTAGTGGATCAGCCTTTGGTCACAGCTTACATCCAGTCTCCTCACAAACTGGTAATGATGCATCGACTGCTTTCAGCAAGGCAAACCCATCTCCGTTTGGACAATGGTTCTCCAATGGCATAACAGAAGATCAAACTGAAAACCAAAAATTGCTAGGCGACCATGAGGACACGGTGCACATGGAAGACATTTCTCAGGTAGCCCAACAGATTCTCAAGGAGATTTCTGAAAGCCTTTTAAGTCTCTATGGAGAGTACTTTATCTTAGCACGACCACAAACAGGAGACAGTGTTTATGACATGTCGCACATTTCTCCTCGATTGTGTGAGTCTGGGGAATACATTACAGCCCACCTGTTCTACACACCACAGGCAGTCATAGACAGGATTGGCGAGTTGTTAGCAGACAATGAACGCTTCTCCATTAATATCAAATGGGGCCTGGAAGGATTGGATAAGCGTCTCTACTGTGTGCCACTCTTTGGACAGAGATCGAGGCCGTGGCTCTGCCTGTTGATTGACCCTACGCTTCCCAATTTGTGGCCTGAGGAAAACATAGCAGACTGAACACTTTACTGTTTAATAGCATGATTCAACTTACGCAAGAACGATTACTACCTACATACATACTTATGATGATATTTGACCAAGTTTTCCGCATGCCGCGGGTTAGAACTGACCTCGTAGCACTATTTGCACACGTCTGATACTCTGTAGCCTAAGCTGTTGTGTCCGAGGTCAATCTCCCGCCAAGGCCCTTCATATTATCGGGATGTTCTCGATTACTGCCGCTGTCGTACGATATTGGGTACATCCCATCCCTGGACTATTACCTTTGAAAGTAGGATTTCAGTTGGAAAGTGCATCCTGGATTGGGCCCTTCAAGTTCCAGAGGGTCTTAAAGTGTTCGCTTATCTCAGTGCTCTTCAACTGGCTTCCTTTGAGGGCGGCCGGCTATTCATGGGTGGTACCGAGGTTTGTCTTGAATAATATAATAATGATATTATAGACATATTCCCTGCAGATGGTGAGGTCAATTCTCCTTACGAGGCCTACACAGTACATGAAGCAGCAGGCCCCGCAACTCGCCTTCTGCAGCATATATTTGAAAATTGAGCAATAGGCTGTCTTTGACTTTACACTGGTTGGTTTCGGCAGATTTCCATAGTTAATCCTAGCCGGCCTCTCCTCTTTAAGCCGGTGGTTCAGCAGTCTATCTTGCAAGGTATCAAAAAGTCAATTGACAGCAATGGTAAGAGAATCAATCTGGTTCAGTCCGGAGGTGGTTTAAAGAGCTCATTCTGCAATTTAGCTCCTGGACCTGTCTATACCACAGTATTGTTGTATTTCTTCATAGGATGATTATCCCTTTCTTCTCCTCGATAGGAACTTTCCCCCCTCTCTTACCTCATATTTCGCGCTCGACGGAGGGAATGTAGTGATGACGTCGTGTTACACAATTTGCCAATGAGAGATTGAAAGAAAAAATAGAAGACGGTTACTTCGTGTAGGCTCTTCTACTGTGTAGTTACTTGTATCTGCAACGGAATTCAGCCTAGCTTCCAGGACTGAGGAACATGGGTGCAGCCCTATGCAGGTATGACTATTATGTATGGAGAAACCGGCTTTAAGATTCTGGACTCTTCAACTGGGAGAGTGATGAATGGCCGAATCAGTCTCAAAATCTAGTTAGATCCCTGATTTTGCTGATCCTTTGGATGTCACAAAAGAGTACTTGATCGGGTTGTTTTGTATCGAGCTCATCGCTATGACGTCATCAGCAATCATACTAGACAGAGCAAGTACATACACACAGTACTTGGTGGTGGTGATGTATTCACGATGCTGGTGATGACGAACTGCTAAGAAACCGGTTTGATTGAACTCAATCTGGGGAATTCGAACGAGTATATAAGGAGGGGAAAGGTCTAGCTTCTGAAACCTCTCTCACTCAGACATCAAACAGCTTTACATTTTGTTTCCAAGACCTGATTATACAATCGAACAAGATACAATTCCCATATCTCAACTTCTACATTCGCAATCATGAGTTACAACAACACCGGAGGCGTCAACCCCTTGAGCAATGACCCTACGCAGGGTGGCCAGTACGGCACTGTCCCAACGACCACCGGTCCTCATAGTTCGACCACCGCAAACAAACTCGATCCCACCGTCGACAGCACCAGTGGCACTCGAACTGGAGCTGCAGGACACACTGGTGGCCCACACTCTTCCAACATTGCAAACAAGCTAGACCCGCGTGTTGATAGCGATACTGGCAGAACCACTCATGCTACCGGTGCCAATACTGGCCCTCATGACTCTGGCCTTGCCAACAAGCTTGATCCGACTGTCGACAGCAGCGCTGGACGATCTCACATGGCTGGAAACACCGCCCACCATGGTACCACTGGCGGCGCCTATGGTACAACTGGCACAACCGGCACAACCGGCGCTACTGCTGGCCCACACAGCTCTAACCTTGCAAACAAGCTTGACCCAACCGTCGACAGCAGCGCTGGACGAACCCACGTTCCTGGAACCACTGCTCACCACGGTACCACTGGCGGTGCCTATGGTACGACTGGCACAACCGGCTCTACTACTGGCCCACACTCCTCTAACCTTGCCAACAAGCTTGACCCGACCGTCGACAGCAGCGCTGGACGATCTCACGTTCCTGGAGCCACTGCTCACCACGGTACCACTGGCGGTGCCTATGGTACAACTGGCGCAACCGGCACTACAGCGGGTCCCCACGATAGCAACATGGGCAACAGACTCGACCCACGCGTAGATAGCGACACAGGCAGAACCACCCACGCTACTGGTGTCAACCCCGGGCCTCATGACTCCAACGTTGCCAATAAGTTGGATCCCACTGTCGATAGCACCACCGGAGCTCATCATGGTACCCATGGTACGCATGGAACCACCACTGGGACCACCGCAGGTCACCATCATTCACACGGAACGACAGGTGTAGCTGGCACCACCGGGGCCACCACAGGCCATCACCATCATGTCCCCGGCACAGATGGATCGAAAGGTGTGGGTGGCACAACCGCTGGCACTGCTGGCCATCATCATACGCACGGAGCGACAGGCGCAGCTGGCACAGCTGGCACTACTGGAGAGACTAGCAAGCCTGGTCCTTTGAAGAGCGTTGCAGCAGGCATCCACGTAAGTTCCTGATTTTCATTCTCTTCATTCTTAGCATATCTTTAGAATGCCCACATGAATAACTAACTCGATACTCCAGGGTATGGGTGAAAAAATCCGCGGAGCCACTGGAGCAGCTGTCGACAAGGTAACCAACGATCCCGAAGGTCTGCGAAAGAACGAAGCTATCAAGAGAGAAGGCGAGCAGGAGATGCGCACCGGCCATTTCTCTAAGGATACTAAGGCTCGTGAGGGACTGCATCACACTCCAGGAGGAGGGATCTAAGATAGAGAACCTTGTTCACTGGCGTGCTTTAACTGTTTTTTCTTTCCAAGTTGTGTTCTTTCGAGGTTGTTTTTCCTATGTTCAGTCGGGATGATAACTATGATACCTACCTCCGCATGAAGCGTGCATCTATCTTGTATGTACTTTTACGACGAACAGCAAAACGAGGCCATGAAGTGAAGCTGGATATAAATCATCTGATGTCCATGGCCCGCAATAACAGTTTCTCCGGTTTCCATGATTAGTAATATTATGGATCTGAAACAAACAAAGCAAATAAAACAAACAAGTTGCAAAACCATGCAAACAGTATCAAACAGATGAAATAGCAGCTTGGCATGACGTAGCATCACAGCTTCTCTCTCTCTCTTCTCTCTCTTCAACTTCAACTTCCACCGCAACTCATCCACCGCCATTCTGTCTGTTTCATTCTCTTTTCCTTTTCTACCCCCACTGAATGAGGATGGGCAGCCTGGGATCTAGGGTGATGCACGAGGCTTGGGAAACGTA
Source organism: Emydomyces testavorans (assembly GCA_029449355.1). Taxonomy (NCBI): domain Eukaryota; kingdom Fungi; phylum Ascomycota; class Eurotiomycetes; order Onygenales; family Nannizziopsiaceae; genus Emydomyces; species Emydomyces testavorans. Next base: position 320,980 of record CP120627.1, read on the forward strand.
CATACCCCTGGAAGGATCTTAGGGCCGTTGGATCTACAGTCGCACTTTGTTGTGCCTTGTTTTTTAAAGCTTGGTGGACGTAGATTCCACCGTTAATTTAATAGTTGGTTTTGGTCCCATTGAATTCCCCCCATCAAACGGTTCTCTTAAGGAATCTCTATCAAAGACCACTTCAGCCAGCATGGCAGGCCCTGCTGCACGAGGCGACCCTAAATCCCAGGACGAAGCAGACGTTGAGCTCCGCGAACCCGAAGATGACTCGACTATGGCGTTGCTGGAGGGTAGCATCGACCCCATCTACGAAGCCAAAGCTCGACTGCTTAACAAGGCGATGCAGGACATCGGCATGGGCCGGTACCAATGGCAATTATTCATCGTCATTGGGTTTGGTTGGGCGAGCGATAACCTATGGCCCATAGTGACTTCGTTGATTTTCACGCCCGTGAAAAACGAGTTTCATCCGTCGCGGGCGCCGTATCTGACCCTCGCTCAAAATATTGGACTGTTGGTGGGCGCTGTGTTTTGGGGGTTCGGATGTGATTTGTATGGGAGAAGATGGGCATTCAATCTAACCATTGGAATAACGGCCATTTTTGGTCTGATTGCAGCGGGGTCACCTAATTTCGCTGCCATCGCGACATTTGCAGCGCTGTGGTCCATTGGAGTTGGCGGAAACCTTCCCGTTGACTCGGCGATTTTTCTCGAATTTTTACCTGGCACACATCAATTTCTGCTGACCGTCCTATCGATCGATTGGGCACTCGCTCAAGTAATAGCTAATCTAATCGCATGGCCACTTCTCGGCAGTATGACCTGCCAGGAAAATACCAAATGCACTCGCTCACAAAACATGGGTTGGCGCTACTTCATGCTTACCGTCGGCGGCCTCGCGATGGTCATGTTCTTTGTGCGCTTCGCCTGTTTCACCATCTTCGAGTCTCCCAAATACCTCATGGGCCGCGGCAAGGACGAAGAAGCCGTGCGCGTCGTCCACGAAGTCGCCAAACGCAACGGCACCACCTCGTGGCTCACGTTAGAGCATCTCGAAACCCTCGGCCCACTCCAGGGCACGGGCACCGCTACCGCCATGCACCGCAACCTCGAAAAGCTCGACTTCGGCCACGTCAAGGGCCTCTTCGCCACTCCGCGCCTCGCCTTCTCGACGTCCGTCATCATCGTCGTCTGGGCCTTCATTGGCCTCGGCTTCCCGCTCTACAACGCCTTCCTGCCGTACATCCAAGCCACCCGCGGCGCCGACTTCGGCGACAGCTCCACGTACATCACGTACCGCAACTCGCTCGTCATCGCCGTGCTCGGCATCCCCGGCTGCCTCCTCGGCGGCGTGCTGGTCGAAGTCCCCCGGTTCGGGCGCAAGGGCGCACTGTGCGTCTCGACAGTGCTGACGGGGGTGTTTCTGTTCGCGTCCACGACCGCGGTGACGTCCAATGCGCTGCTGGGCTGGAACTGCGCGTACAACTTCATGAGTAACATCATGTACGCGGTGTTGTATGCGTATACGCCGGAGATCTTCCCGACCAAGGACCGCGGAACGGGCAATGCGCTGACGGCAGCGGCAAATCGCGTGTTTGGCATCATGGCGCCGATAATTGCCATGTTTGCGAATCTGGAGACTGCGGCGCCGGTGTATGTGAGTGGTGCGTTGTTTATTGCAGCGGGGACCTTTGTGCTTTTCCAGCCGTTTGAATCGAGGGGAAAAGCTAGTTTGTGATCGTTACTGGGAGGTTGACTGCAGTGTATATAGAAAATTTCGAGTCACTCTTGGGTGTCTAGCTTATGCCTTGCTTTATACGACACAGTGTCTTGAATTGATCATACCCAACTGTCACAAATTTGGGAAGTTGGGGTCACTACAGGGATAGGTACTTACTACGTATCTCTTGATATTTTTCTAGGCAATAATGAAGCGTTTTCAACGAAATATCAGGTTAGAGGAGCTCCTATTCGCAGAAAAAGCAACAAGCGTCAACCAAGCTTCAAACTTCGCTTCGAAAAACAAACATCATCAGAGGCACAGTAGTTACTACTTCATAGAACTCACTTTCTCACCAACGTCACATTAACAGCCTGCGTCAACGGCAGCTCGACTCGCAAAACCAGCTTCGCCGAACCCTCGAAATACTCATATTCACCCTCCCGTCCTCCTGCCATCGACAACTCATCTGGCAGCGTCTCCAGCCCCAGCAACGTAATCCTCTCGATCCGCACTCCGTCTTCAAGCTCACAGTCGAATCTTCCATCCACTTCCAACGTGCCCTCATTTCTATATTCAAAGCTGATTTCCGTAGTGCGTTCTTGCCTCAGCGACTCTCCGTCGTCGAGGTATAGACGTCCAAATGCGTTCCCGTCCAATCCGGGAGCGATGAGCAGTTCGAAAGGCTGCTTTCTCAGTTCGGTCGTCGTGTTGCCACTGCTTGTGCGCAGGGGAATGATAGTGCCGCCGCGGATGTGCAGAGGGATGTGGGTGATGGGCAGATTGTCGAGAGTGATGGTCTGGCCTTCGCCACGGACCGGAACGCCGGTGTGGTAATCGTAAAAGATATCGTCTGGAAGATAGAGGTCCACGCTGGTGGCGTTGTCCTCCGTTACGGGACTGACAAGAATGGCATCGCCGTAGAAGAACTGTAAATCAATTGCGAACGTTTTCTCATCGTTTGGGTAGAGGAAGAAGAGAGGATTGAGGATTGGCTTTCCCGTCTGGCTTTGGCGATGCAAGGCCGTGTAAATGTAATCCATCAGCTTATATCTGATTTCAATAGCATTGCGCGCAGCCTCAGCCACAGAATCCCAGACGTAAAATTCTTGGCTTGGTTTTTTTATTTCGTTGTGATTGCGAAAGAAGGGATAAAATGCCCCTAGCATCGCCCATCTAGCACAGAGCTGTGCGTCGGCCACTCCTCCAAATCCACAGACATCAGAGCCAACCATAGGAATCTGGAAAATGGATGCGAATGCCAGCATTTGCGCAATTGAGATGCGATAATGGTCCCAAGTGCTAAGGTTGTCACCGCACCTAGACGCCGAAGCTGATTAGGCACAGAGTCACGGTAATGGATAGTAAGTTACATGCCAATGTCCAACCTGTGTTCCTGCTCCCGCAAATGTGCTTCGAGTGATAATCAGAGGTCGCTTTGTTGGACGTCGACGAAGCAGCGCCACCCGACTTGCACTCCCCATCACTATTATCATGTTATTTATGCGTACTTTGAAACATCCAAATCATTTTTAACTCACTTGTACCATAAAGATTATGGACATCGTATTCAGGGAACCCGTTGGCATGTATTACGTCCGTAGATATAGTTTTGTTGCTCAACGCACCAGCTGCGTTGTGTATCTCGTATCGCGGTTCCAGAAGTTTAAGACCAAACGGCCCAAGCTTCGTTGCATTGTCAGTTCCCCTCTTTGAAACGGGTGGTTGTAGTTCTGCTGGAAAGCCAGGCAACGGTCGAGGGTTTAACCTGACCTCAGGCGGGTCAGGAGGAAGGCCGTTATCTCTGGCCCAAGCTTCTGGATCTCTACAAGGCCAGTTGCAAAAATTGGCCGCTTCATTCATATCGATCCATAATCCGTCGATATCAACGCCTGTTCTGGGAGCAAAGAATAGTTCGAATTCTTTATTCCAGTATTCCTGGACGAGTGGATGAAACCAATCGGGATAAACAGTTACACCTGGCCATACAACCCCTTTTCCTTTCAGTAAGCAACAAGTTTAATTTGGGTATTTGCTAGCTTACCTTTGTGTATTGACCCGTTATTCATTTTTAAAAAGACATCCTGCTCTTCTCCTCTCTTATAAGCACCATTGTCAGAATAGCTGACGGCTGGATCCACCATGACAATATAGTGTAGGTTTTTCTGGTGGAGGTAATTGACCAACGAGCGCATTTTACCAAGGGGAAACCTTTCAGGGTCAAGAGTGAAAACCCTGCGGCGGTCCATGTAGTCAATGTCTGTCCACATTGTCTCTAATGGGATGTTTGCCTGGCTGTAGTTGTACACGACTTCAGCAACATCAAAGATATCTCTATAACCATAGCGGCATTGATGAAACTAAGATACGTTAGCCTATTTCCTTCCCATCGGAAGCAACCAGGACTATCTTGAAGACCGTTGTGTCCCAAATCTAAAGGACTAAATTGAACTTACACCAAATCCCCAGTAAGGTATCATTGCAGGCAGACCGACAATTTCAGCATATTGTGACGCAACCTCTATGGGAGACGGGCCAGCTAGGAAATATAGATCAATAATCCCACCAAGCACGTTATACTCTAAGTATTGTCGTCCCTGTCTAGACTTGTCTATCTTTATATCCATTCCATTTGAATTCAGGAGAAAGACACCGTGCGTCCCCTTGCTGCCTCTGTGCTCAAAGTACACAGGATGCGAACCATACAAGTTTGTCCCGCTGGGAATACCGTATGCATCGCGGTTCCAAAGAGCTCTTGTATAATTGGTAGTGCGCAGCCGCAACGGGTCGCTGTGCTCGCCCAGACCGTATAGGTTCGGCTCATCGGGGAGTGAAGTCTGAAGATGCAAGTACTGCGACTGAAATACAAGATCATATCCATCGGTGTCGAACAGTATCTCATCATTATCTTTCCTCTTGACTGAAAACGTGAATGGATCGCTTTCGTAAGAGAACTGGAGGGCGGAGCTCGAGCTGTTATGCCCAGTGTCTGTGCTGGGGCGAGGAAGCACGGATTCTGGAACTTGGTAAACGTCTTCATCCGCGTCATATATCATAACATGAAGACGGGATTCTTTCATCAATTAGCACCAGTAATCAATCAGCAGTGTGTAGAAAAGTTTGCTGGAAATCCATACCTGTCTGATACTCGACTTTGAAAACGAGGCGTTCGAAATCCTTGCCATAGACGTTGCATGGCTTCCCCGCGAGTTGCAAATCAAGTGTGAGGGAGGCTTTTGTCTCGTAAACATTCGATACTCGGTACCCTGGGCACCCAAGAAGAGCTTGGGGACTGGATTGTTGCAACTCAGCGGCACTCGTGCTGAAAAGCAAACCGAGAAAAGACATTCCCAACATGGCCATTTTCATCATTGTTGGTGGTGCAACAGGAATGACAGAGGTCGAAGACGCAGATCAGACAAAAGTGCTATGAATGCTGGAAGGACACACTCGGGAAGCAGCAACAGGTATCATTGTATTCTCATGTATTGTCTCTCTCATGGCCTCAGCCATGTTAAGTGACTCTCTCATTTGCTCTATACACAATTTCTATATTCTCTAGACATTAGGTAGTTCTCAAAGCAACTGTATGCCTCACAGCCTGACAATGTCTTACTTCGCCAGATTCAGATTGTTGTATCAATATACTCTGACTATTTCTAATCGCGAAGTAAGAAACCTTTACTTTGTTTTTCAGTCCCTCCAATCAAAGTTAAATATTCATCGCGAATTCATGGGAAAAGTAACTGACTGGCTTTTTTGCCTTTGGAATTGGTATCATCTCTCCCTTCACTCACTGCTTTTGCTGGCTCCCTGCTTCTTCTTTACCCATTCGCGTATTCCTTCCACTGCGGTTTCGGGTGTCTCCCTATGTTCGAAAAGATAATTCTGGATGTCGGCAGGAGTAAATTTGCCGGAGGGGACGTGTTTTGAGAACTCGATCGCAAGTGAAGTAATGTCATTCTTGCCATTCTTCGCATCAGGGGACACGCCATCACATGTATGATAGCTATCGTTCACGGTGGATACACCTTTCGTAGCCCGGACCTCATCAGGTGTCACATAGAAAGCAAGAAACACCTGTTGAATGGCAGCCTGGTCCACAAAGCCAAAGCTGACTTCCATGTCCACACGACCCGGCCGAAGCAGGGCGGGATCCAGGCTCTTTTTACAATTGGTGGTCATGATTAGAATCCGGCCTTCCTGGGCACCAATGCCATCGATGGCATTGAGAAGTGAGGAGAGAGATATGCCCCCTGATTGCCTCCTTCTGGGGTGATCGCCGTGAAACATGTCTGCTTCTTCGTCGCTTAGAGGTTCGTCTTCTTCGGGCTCAAAATTGCGTTTCTGGACACCTGCGGTATCAATATCTTCGAAAAGAAGCAGGCACCGTCTTGGAAGCTCGTGTAAGAGATTAGAGAAGCCGTCCTCGTTGAGACGAGAATTGAAACTGACGGTATAGATATCAAGGCGGAGGAGGCTGGCGATGGCAAAACACATGCTTGATTTTCCTGTTCCCGGCGGACCATGAAAGAGAAAGCCTCGTCGATATGGATAACAATGGGACCGATACCAGGCGCGAGTTTTGGGAGCAAGGAAGTTTTTGATATCACTCAAGAGAGCATTTTTCTTGTTTTCGTCAAGGATCACAGTCGACATGGACCTGGGATAATTCGACGCGGCGGGCTGCCAGTAGGTCGAGTCGCTGGAGTTTACCCCTCGATAGATGGTAATCCGATCACATTCACGCTCCAGAAAAACTTCCTGTATATCATGCAAGAGTTCCCGGAGGGCTTCTCGATTCCACGGCGTAGTATAAAGGGTAATATTCTCTGCATTGGCGAGATCAAGGGTGTATCGACTTGATCGGGGGCTTCGGCGAAAGGCAATCAAGGATCCTTTGTAAGTGAAAAAGTGAAGGGTGTCCTGCGTCGGAGTGCAGCGAATGGGTTTCATTTTGTTCATATAGCTCAATCGCTGCCAGTATTTCTTTTCGTCAGTTTCGAAATCTAGCTGCTGGTTCTCGAATTCGTTTTCCTCCGCTTTCACCTCGTCCTCGCCCCATACTTCGACATAGTCTGTTTTTGTGCCCGCAATCGAGTGTTGAGTTTTGCTTAGCGAACGATGATTCGATACCCAATGCATCAGCTGTCTGTATAAAACATCATGGTAGTTGATCTCGACTGAAGCGGCAAAGTAGAGGAAAAACTGTTGGAGGTGATCCACAAGGAGAGGAACCACAAACAGGGCAAAGGCAAAGGATACAGCTAAGATCAGTATGTAGATTGAGTAGGAGGAGATATCAATACCAAGGTATACAGAAACAACTCGGGCAAAAAGAGAGTAGCCTGGTATGAGAGTCTCAAGCAATGCGTCGTTGCTAGTTGGATTGCTCGAAGCCATGTTGACCCCAATTTATAGGAAAACCAGGTATGTTGGAGGACAGAAATCGATGGAAGCTGGGATATCACATCATACTATATATAACTAGAGCATTGCTGTCAGCTCTCACGATCATCTCTCAAGAAGAGTCACTGTTATAAGGCAACCAGTCCAGATGAATCGGGGATACGTATGCATTCTCCGCTACTACGACAACTAGCCTGTTTCTGTCTCCGATGCTGTGTAAGTACGGAGTACATAGTATGCTGCAATCCTCAGAAGAACACACTAACACACACACTTGAGGCCAGAAGGATTCAGGCAAAGTTCTTAGTTAGTGATATGCTTATGATGACTCCAAATGGTGCTGGTGTGATTCAATCCGACACAGTCATTGCCAGCGCCACTGTGTTAGAAGTAAGTAAATAACTAACTAGTCCATGTACAGTACAAAACTTTGAATAGATTTTTCTATGGGAAGGAATGTATTTATACTTTTTATGTAGTTAGTTAATTCACCACTAGATTGTGGCTAAGATGCACCGCACACTCCAACATGGAATCCACACTGTGGCGAATGCAATCACTGTGACTCACACACATTCCTGCAATTTCCATCAAATCACTGCAATTGATTGATCAGTTAGCAGTTAACATGGAGTTAAGGCTGTCAGTGGGATTCTCTGTCAGTGGTGTTGTTTTCACAAGCTTGATCTCAGTTGGATGCAGGACTTGGTATCTGCATCACCACTGGTTAACTAACTAACTGCCTACATCCATACAGCAAATTCAAGCAGGTTTTTATGTACTATCACAATGAGGGTGATTTTGCTAAGAATGAGCAAAGGCTAGCACAGCAGGTTTATCAGATTACATCTCCAGTCGAGGTCTCCCCAAAGGACTGCCAAAATGTTAGAAGTCATGCTCCTGTGATAGGGTTATGAGTCTCTCTGGTTTGAGCAAACTATCGGATTGCTGGAACTCTCATCAGCATTCAATTCCCTTTGGCAAGATACAGCTGCCATTCGCCCCATGCTGTGATGGGTGAGAGCTACCATATCGAAGCCATATGGGTGCAGAGAAAGTCAAGCAAAAACTGCCTGGAGGATGACATCATTGCAAATGGCACTTATTAACAAGAATCGAAAACTGACTGCTAGTATTTGGCTTTCAGTATAAGAGCTTTTCTGTTCGATCTCTTATTGCTTTGAAGTTCGACTGGCTCTGTTCTGTCCTTGTGCAAAAGCGTGCATGCTCCAGAAATCCACAAGATGCTACATCGGATGAAACTCAATTCAATATCAACTCTTACCATTGAACCCATTCAACTTGATTGAATGAGAGGCCTGCATTGATACCAGCAGAGCACATTCCACACTTGAGTTCCTTGGAGCTACATAATATATTTGCGATCATGACTTCGCCGCCAGAGGATTCTGGCCGTGGGCCAGCAGCTGCACCTGCTCAACCTGTCAGCCTGCTCGACGAAGATATTCCTCCTCCTTGCTACAGCCAAAAGTATGGAGAAATGGACATACATCATAGAGGATTTGGAACAAACGCAAGGCTCGCTGGTGGGTTTGCAGCAAACGATCGATAGCAGAATTTGATGCCGTTACTGACCTCTCATAGACGACGGCAGGATCGATATCAATATCAAAGAAAAAGGACAAAGGCTGTCAAATATGCTAGCTCCTACCCTCCACCCTAGCGGAGGTGCACTCGAGCAGCGACCATCAGCCCCAATATCGCTCCTAGAGGCAGAACTTTGTCCAGTGCCCCGGATGAATATCGTGATACAAATTGTGGGCTCCCGTGGGGATGTCCAGCCATTTGTGGCACTGGGTCAAGCTTTGAAAACGGAATACGGTCATCGCGTGCGAATTGCAACGCACCCAGTTTTCAAGCCCTTTGTGGAGGAGCACGGTTTGGAATTCTTCAGCATTGGTGCTGACCCAACGCAGCTCATGGCATTCATGGTTAAAAATCCGGGCCTAATGCCAGGTTTTGATTCTTTGCGGAACGGCGATGTGGGAAAACGACGAAAGGATATTGCAGAGGTAATCTCCGGTTGCTGGCGGTCTTGTTTTGAAGCCGGGGATGGCACCGGGACGCCAATTGCGGACCTTGACTCTCTCACGAGATGTATGGGCGACACAGAACCGTTTGTTGCGGACGCGATCATCGCAAACCCACCTAGCTTTGCACATATACATTGCGCAGAGAGGCTAGGAATTCCTCTTCATCTGATGTTCACGTAAGGATACTGTTAACATCATAAAGCGTGTGGTGTGATGACTGAAAGATATAGGATGCCATGGTCACCGACGCAAGCGTTCCCGCATCCTCTCGTAAACATTAAGTTCTCCAATGCGGAAAAGGGTGTTGCCAACTTTGTCTCGTATGCCCTTGTTGAAATGCTAACATGGCAGGGATTGGGAGATATTATAAATCGATTTAGGGAACGAAGTTTAGGACTGGAAGCTATAAGTGTGATGTGGGCTCCCGGAATGGTTCCACGGTTAAGGGTACCCTTTACATACTGTTGGTGGGTGCCTGATTTTCTCTGTAAGAATTGCTAGGTCAACAGCGCTGATCTGAGCAGGTCTCCCATACTTCTTCCTAAACCTAAGGACTGGGGCCCTAATATCAATGTATCGGGGTTCTTTTTCCTGAAATCGGCGTCGACGTATACTCCGCCGTCTGAACTTTCTGAATTCCTTGCCTCTGGTCCACCCCCGGTGTATATCGGGTTTGGGTCTATCGTCGTCGACGATCCAGACGGAATGACACAGTTAATGTTCGAGGCAATCAAAAATACAGGCCAGAGAGCTCTTATATCACAAGGTTGGGGTGGGATTGGCGCTGAGGCACTTGGAGTACCAGACGGCGTTCTCATGATTGGCAATTGTCCCCATGACTGGCTATTTCAGCGAGTGTCGTGCGTTGTCCACCACGGTGGGGCGGGAACAACTGCCGCTGGAATTGCGCATGGCAAGCCAACCATCATTGTACCCTTCTTTGGTGATCAGCCATTTTGGGGTTCAATCGTCGCGAAGGCCGGAGCTGGACCTCATCCCATCCCGCACAAGCAGTTAACAGCAGACAATCTTGCTGCGGCAATCACTTCGGCCCTCAAGCCAGAAATGCAAATGAAAGCAAAAGAGCTGGGTATCATTGTCCAAAGAGAGCCTAGTCTAAGAAGAGGGATCGAATCGTTTCATAGGCAATTACGTCCTGAAATGGTTCGCTGTGCACTTTCTCCCTGCCGAGCCGCTGTCTGGCGGATAAAGCGTACTAAAATCCGTTTAAGCGCCTTCGCTGTTACGCTTTTGATCAACGAGGGTATCTTGGACGTTCGAGATGTCAAATTGTAAGAGAATTTTTTTTTTCTTTTTTTTTTAAATTTTTAAAAAAAATTTTATACATGGTTTGCCTACTGACACCGTCAAACAGGTACCGTGCAAGAGAATATGACCTTGAACCGGGGCCACGTGATCCTATCAGCGGAGGCGCGGCTGCATTAATTGACAGCTTGGTCGACTTCACTGTAGGTTTCGCAGATTTCCCGGCGAGAATCCTTCGCCCAATGACATTGCCTCATCGCACTTTGCTATCCGATCAGCAGCGGAGCTCGAGCTCTCCGTCTCCTCCCCGGCGTTCACATTCTGGTTCCCGCAGCAGCTTGTCACAAAGATCATCATCTTCCCATAGGAAGCCTTTGCACTTTCTCAAGCACTCCCGTTCTAAGTCATCTTCCGACTTGCGCGTGGGTTTAACACCAGACAATGCAGACTTGAACCGTGTTGAAGATGATGTCGATGGCAGTGGCGATGGCGACTCAGTTGCGAGTTCAAGGAGCAAGGCTAGGTTAGTTTCTTCTCCTGAAGATTTTCAGGCATCTTCGAGCTAATCTCTGCCGAAATCATGGCGATTACAGTAAGGCAGCCTCTGAAGTATCCAGGATTACAGCAGAAGAGGTAATAGGTGCAACCAGGGCGGCTTCTAAACTAGTTGCAGTTGGAATGAAGTCACCAATGAACTTTGCTCTCAGTGTAGCGAAAGGATTTCATAATGCACCAAAGCTGTATGGTGATGATACTGTGAGGGAGCGGGAGAAGATCACTGGGTTTCAAAGCGGACTGAGAGCAGCTGGAAAAGTACGTAAGTTAATTTTCTGGAATGACTTGTGTCTGACTAAACTGCTAGGAATTCGGCTACGGCTTCTACGATGGAATATCAGGTCTTGTTACCCAGCCGCTTCGCGGCGGCCGCAAAGAGGGAGCGAAGGGAATCATTAAAGGCATTGGAAAAGGGATCGGTGGATTGATCCTTAAACCTGGTGCAGGTGCGTCTATGATATGTCTGTTAACTAAGCAGTGTAAACATAACATTAATGGACCTACTGTTAGGTATCTTTGCTCTAGCGGGTTACCCTCTCAGTGGCATCCACAAGGAGGTTCAGAAGTTTTGGGGTACCAGTGTAGAATGCTATATCGTGGCCTGTCGAACTAAACAGGGTTTTGATGAGTGGAACCAGTCGACGGAAGAGGAGAGACGGGCAGCCTATTGCAGGTGGTACTCCCTGGGTGCGGATCTTGAGTTCAAGGCTGCCCATTCCCCGTTTGCAGCAGAATGGGATGCTGTTTCACGAATTTTATTCGATCCGAAACGACGCCACGAAGTGCGTCGCGAAATGGAGAACGTTACCACCGAGCCGGCTGGAGTTGAGAAAGTTACACCTGATAGTGTTCGTGAAGCCATACGCAGTGCCACCCATCTACTGTCGAGCCTTGTCAACAGGTATAAAAGCGAACCAGTAGTTCCAGCAAAGCATAGGGAAGTTGCCGAGAATATTACCGAACCTGAGTTTCAAGAAGACGAAGAACAGGACGAGATGATTGAACTTGCGCTCCGTGCCAGCATTGCGGAGCTGGACAAGGCCGAAACATGTGGAGATTATCGAAACGCCGGGGATCGAGCCCTTCGGGTTTGTGTTGATACAGCACGACGGGTCCAGGAAGAAAGAGAAGCGAAAAAGGGCGCTCCTACCCGCGAGGACCAGAAGTCCAACATTAAGATGCCGGAATTTTGTTTGTATGAAAACCGAGGCAGATTGCGTGAAAGTGGGGAAAACTACGACACTAGGAAACGAAAACTGACCAAGGAAGGTCTTGATGCAGTGGCGGAATATGCGATATGGAAGACACTGACAGAGCAGAGACGAGCTCCAGAGGGACAGATGTCTACGAGTGAACTATCAGCCACAGCAGATGATCACAGGAAGGAAGCTGAGGTGAAGAGGACACGACGAACTCCTTGAGCTCTCTTCAGAACTTCTCATTCTAAGCAATCATATACATTGGAATCCTATATTAATCACAGGCTTAAACTTCAGTTACTTCTGATTCATAAAGATATCAGAATGTCAAGTTGCAAAGTCATATACCCGAAATCTGATATGTTACACAATGTGATGACTTACCTTTGGATATAACTATCATCTGCAGATATCAAATACAGTTCTCCTCATGACTTCACGTTTCATATGAGGCTTCCATCCTACCTAACTTGCCTATTATAGGCCTCCCCCGCTGGTCAAAACCGTGATGTGCAACCACTTGAAGCCCCTTCCGCTGTCTATGGAAATCAGCCCCTTAAGACCCCTATCAATCATCTGAATCCTCCCTCAATTCATCTGACCACAAGGCCGCGCAGTATTTAAAGTCCTGATCTCCGTGGCCTTTCAGCTGTCTTCATCTGCGTTCCTGTCAATAAAGAAACATTCACTCGTTATCATGCATCCAACCACATTTTTCCCGGCTGCGATCTTCCCCACAGTCGCTATGGTGGCAGCGCTCTTCAGTTCCGTCCATGCAGTCTGGACATGTCCAAGCGGGCGTGATCCCTTCTGTTGCGCAAGATATCGTGATGAAGGGAAAGTCGATGGGGTGCTCATTGGAAGTGGATGTAAGCTCCTTTCTCCCATTACTTTTCCGATGATCAAGAGGTGAGCTAACCCCATGCAGGTCAGCTGGCACCGAGAAAAGAGAACTGTAACGACGGGTCGGTTCCTCGATGTTGCAAGGCAAACGTGAGTGATCAGATGGGGCTTTTTTTTTGTTTTTTGAGAGAGAGAGAGAGAGAGAGAGAGAGAGAGAGAGAGTAACATTAACATGCGATGACAAACAGTTTGACTATACCTATTATTGCGACAGCGTGGCCAAAGGCTGGACATGAGACATGGCAAGCATAAGGGGAAACCGGCGGGTTGTCTTCAAAGTCATATGCGCAAGCTGCAGACGAATGAAGGGTGGAATTGAAATCAACTTCTGTCATCGCGCTTGGATGGTCCTGGAGATTATTCCTCTGTAGCAATAGCCATCATCCAGAACTTATGTACCTCTTTTACTCCTATTTATCTTTTCTTCTTTTTCATTTTGCATTCATTTTTGCTTACTGTGTAATAGTCACACAAGGGTCACGATACAGGGTACTCCATACAACTCCACACTGGCATGAGATCTCATGCAATGTATAGAACAATTCGAGTGTCATTTTGTCAGACAGTGGATCACTTGACTTGGTACATACACCATACCAGAATTGGGGATATTTGGTGTATGTAAGCATTACCATAACCCCTACACAGAATCCTGATTTTATGTAGACAACCCATTACAATAACAGTGCAGCACACTTTGCTGTATGTTGACAGTGAATTTCATCAATTCATACACTTTACTTTAGAGTAATTTCAATCTTCTGCTAATTTATCAAAATGTAAAATCAATCTTTTGCTGATTTTGTAAAATGTGAAATTAATTGCTCAGATAAATTTTATTTACTTCAACATGAAATCAGAAATTCAGTTGAATTGCTTTATCAGTAAAATCACTTTATCAGTAAAACTGTTTTATCAGTAAAATTGCTTTATCAGTAAAATCATTATATTAAAATTAAAATTATATTGCTCAAAATAAAAACTAATTATATATAAAATTATAACACATAAATTTTTCACATACAATGCAGAAATGTAATTAAAAATTTAAAATTAAAATCAAGTTTTTTTGAATTTAAACTTACTGATATAACATGTAAATTGAATTTTTAAAATGTTAAAAAATTAAATATTTTGTAAAGTATGTTGTTCATCTGCAGAATCAGTAAATTAAACATTTTTTTATGTTAAATATTATTGACAGAAAACATCACAACAAAAACTTTTTATTAATTTTTTTAATAATAAATAAAAATAATTTTAATTTGTTCAAATTTTGAGTTTAACATACATATATATTTTATTAATTTATTTAATAACAATGTGATGCAGTGAAACTCATTTCAAAATGTAAAAATTATTTTTTTAAAAAATTATATTAATATAAACTCAAAATTCTGCATGATCAAATTATAATTCTCACTGTATAATTTTCAGAACTCAATCACAAATTTATGACTGAATGACAGTTTATTAAAATATATAATTAAAATGTTAATTAAATACAAATTTTTATCAGTTTGCAGTTAATATAATATCTGAAATGTAACATGAAATTTTGTAATTTTATGTATGAGATTTTTTTTATTAACATTTTCAACATTTTGTTTGTGAAAATTCATTTGTAAAAAATTGTTGATAAATGTAAAACATTCATTATTAAAAATTTTAATTATTTTAATGATTAAAAATTCTGACTCAATGAAAGCATTTTTTAATATTAAAAACATAATGTGTCTAAAGTTTTTTTGTATAAATATGATTTTTATTGACATTAGCAATAATTTACTTAAATATAAAAAAAATTATCTTCTCAACATTTTGTTTGTTAATTTTTTAAATTTATTTCTTGAACTTACAATGTTTATGTAACAGTGAGTTTAACAATCAACTGTCTCAGCTATTCTAGACAATTATTCACATAGCAATAGACAAACAAGCAAGTTCAGAGCTTCAGATAGAAGATAACAAGCAGTTATACAGTAGTTATATAATAAAAAAAAGATATCAGCTTATAATTCAAGTTGTATTGAATTAATCACTTGCTCTTTTCAAAAAGCAAGACAACATATTTTTTATAATATACATGCAGGTGAAAGTTAATATAAAATACATTATAAGCAAAGCATAACATAGTTGTTAATTAGCAGCTCACATGCTAAGAAGCTTCAGATCAGTATGATAATTATTTTTTTTTATTTGAAGCTCAATCTCAAGCTTAGAGATATTAATTTTGAATACTTGAGTAATTTTTACAATACACATAAAAAAACAATAAACAGTAAGATAGCAGCAATATAACTAGAAAGTGAAATGTTTAAAATTTCAATGTGTTTATAAACACATGCTCATAAAATAATATAAAATCTCAGTTGTTTTTTAAGCAATTCAACTTTTTTTCTTCTCTTCTTCAAGTTTATTTTCTTGTAGAAATGCTCACATCATCAGATAAGTTGTTATTAAATAAAAAAAAATTTATTATTAATTGCTGTTGATATAACAGAAAATTTGTTTTATCATTCAACACATTTTTTTAAACAAATATTTGCTAAACATTTTGTTTCATCAGCTGAGAAGAATTTGCTTCTCAAAAAAATTTTTATAAAATTTTCAATCAATATTTTTTTTTCTAACTAATATTGAATATATCAAATGATGCATTCTGTTTCTGAGCAGAAGAACTGCAATGAAATCACTGTTAAATTATTTATCATTGTTGAAAAAAATACTATTTTAAAAAAAAATATCATTGTTAAGACTTTGAATTTTCTTACTGTTGTCATCAAAATTGCTGTTGTTAGTGAGTATGCTGTTTTTTATCTGCTTAACTGTTAATAACATATTGTCATTTAATTTTTTAAAAAAAAAATGTTTTGTCTGCTTTCTTGCTTGCTTCAATTTCAAAAACTTCTGAATTTACAGCAATTAATGTCATTTTTGTTGAAACATTTAATGAAAAGCTGCTGAATAACAGCAAGAAAATTACTGTGCTGCACTTCATGTGTGTTCAATGTGTCAAGTGATTGAAGAAAAAGTCAAGATTTCAATGTATTCATTTATATAATTATGATAAATGCAGTCACTGTCAAAAAAATGAAAAGAAATGCATGTCATTCTCATCACAATTGAACAAGAATCTCACAGCTATATAAAAATTTGTGTTTTTAATTTCAAAAAATACTGAAATTTATGAAAAAATATGCAGAAAATTTAAATTAAAAATAAATGAATTTTTTCATGCAGTTAACATTAAATTAACTTTCAGTAAAAAAACTAGCAGCAACAAAGCTGCAATCAATCAGAGTATCACAATGAAGCATTGCAATGCTATTATCATTTTTGTTAAGAACATGTACACTTTAAATGAATTGCTGAATGAGCATTTCAGAAAAAAGTTTAAGAAAGCATTATATGACAAAAATAATGTTGAATTTGACAGTAAAAAAATTTTATAGTTATTTGACTGCTGCTTCTTCATAATGTGACTTCAGTCTGATATCTAGTTGTTTTCAATTTGTTTTTATAAATAAAAATCAGTTCAGTTTTTGTTACAATTTGAATCAAATTCAGTTATTTAAATCAAATGCAGTTATTGCATAGCAATTTTTTGTTTTTTAATTTATTATTTCTTAACTGTCATTCAAAAATTTTGTTCAGTTTCAAATTTCTGTAATAGCTCAATAGCATTTGTCAAATTAATCAATGATAATCACTGATTTTCATACAAAGAATATTCTTTTCACTTGACTAAATATTGAACTTCATTACAAAAAATTTGTTTATTTAAAATTTTTTCAACTTTTCATTTTTTTTTATCATCAATAATAATTAACTGCAGTTCAAAAGATTGTTTACTGCTACATTGCAGACAAAATTCAAGTAAAGAAACATGAAATATCAGATTAATTTGATCATAGCTTTTGAAAAGTCACAGCATATAAGCTTGTGACTCACAAATAACAATTACTGAAAAAAATTTTAAATATCAATCATTTAACTTTTTCAAAAATCTTCAGATTTTTAAATTCTTTCTAAATAATAAAATCATATTGCTGATATTAAATTGCATTGATTTGTGTTTTTTATCATAATATATAACTTGTGTGTAAGGCTTCAGCTGTAAGCTTCATGAAAGCTAACATTGCCTTTTTTCTCAAATGTAACTAGTCTTAATTTAGTTAGCTTTAGCAAGCTTAACACACATATAAATAACACACTGATTTTCCTCTTCATTGAGAGAATCAGTGGCAATCTCTTTTTTGCCTAACAATTATATTTTTTGCTTATTGATTTTCTTATTGATTAAGTGAATAGTAGTCATTTCACATCTACTTTATACATCAACTGAATAAATTTTTTACTTTATTTTTATATTTTGTCACTTTTTTGAAAAGTACATTCAGAATGACTTTCAAAGACAAAAAAAAGATATTTATTTTTTTCATTTTTCATGAAAATTTTTATAAAGAATTTTCATCATTTGTTAATTTTTAAATGAAAGTGATTTCAGAAACATCTCACAAAGCAGCAAAATTTTTTTATGAAAAAACATTTTTTATTCAAAACACAAAATCAGAAAATTCTGAATTTATTTATGAAAAATTCATCAATACATTTTTTACACTTCATAAACATTTCATCATTAAAATCATGTTTTTTGAGAAACTTCACAAATGAAATCAGCTTCTAGAAAACATGATTTCACTTTCAGAACAACTGAAAATTAATCTAGAAAAACACATCTGAATAAAGTTTCTAGATGTATTTACTCAACAAAAAAACTCAGTTAAAAAAACTAAATAATATAAACTGTCAGAACTGAAATCTGACTACAAAATTGTCATTTTTGTTAAGCTTCATAAATTTTTTTTCAAGATTGAATTCTCAACTGAACTTGCAAAAATTGAAGATTTTCAGAAAGTGAATTATGCAAAAACTGAACTTTACTATACACTTCAAGAAAAATGAAAGAATTTTGTGAAGAAAGATTTAACAAAAAACATCTGAGAAGAAATAAAATTTTTTTTATTTTTTGATTTAAATGATTCACAAAACATCATTAGAAACTCATGATGATTTTTTTTTCATCTGCAAAAGAATGACAATGAAACTGACAATGAATTTCACATTCAATTCAAACAAAAACTTCATGAAATAAATGATGAAATTAAAAATCATGCTGAATGAATGAAACATTTATTTCTGTGAGTTATGAATAAGTTAATGCATTTCAAACTCAACAAACAAGAAAAACTTTCAGATACTTTTCACAAAATAACTGTCATCATCACACAATTGCATTTTATTCTCATTTTTAAGAAAAAAAATAAAAATTCTGCAAAAACTTCTGCAAATAAACCTCAACAAAATCAATTCAAAAAAAAATCTAAAAAGAAAACAAAAAATTTCACAAAAAATAAAAAAAACAATTTTGATAGCAAAATCAATCTCACAAATATTACTTGTTATAATTGTGATGAAAAAAAATATAAATTTTTTGATTATTTCAAGAAAAAAAAATAAAAATTTGAAAATTTGAAAAAAAATAACTTTAAAGTAATACAATTATCTGATGTCAATTTTTTGTTTATGTTTTTTATTTAATTAAATGCATTTTCTGTAAAATTATTTACTGAGCATAAATGATCAGCTCATGTGAACTTTTACTGCATCTTTCTCATCATCAATTCTGATCTTGTGAAGTCACTAGAACTAAAGATACATTCAATGAAAATTTCTCTCAAGATTGCTGAAAGAAATCAAACATTTCTTGATGCTGAAGATGTTGCAAACATTGTTTTTAAGTATTAAGATTTTCAAAATTAAGCACAAATTTTTTGTGAGCAAGTCATTGTTGTCAATATAAATAATAATATAATTTTAGACATGACTTAATTTTCACAACATGATTTCATCATTTCATGAAAAAATCATTTAATTTGTTTTTAGAAAATTCTGCATGATCTGCTTGTGATGATTTAATCAGTTGATGTGAAGAATTTAATGCAAGAAGAGAAGTCTATCTACATGATGACATGCTGTGAAATTGAGAAAATAATCATCATAAACTATAATTTTCAAATATCTGAAATTTATAAAAATTTTGTGAAAGCTTTCAGTGAACAGAAAGCTTGAAAGCTGACTTTTCACTGAAAAAAAAACTTGATTATTAAACTTGAGTCTGAAAAGAAGCTTATTTTTGATTTCATTTATTAATTTTCAAAAAATGAAACTGAGATGCTTTGTGAATATCTTAACAATACAATTGCTCATGATTTCATTTGATTTTTCAAATTCTTCACAAAAACATTAATTATGTTTGCTTTCAAAAAAAATGATAATCTACAAATGTGTGTAAATTATTGTGATTTAAACTTCAAAATTGTGAAGAATCACTACTTACTATCATTAATTGAGAAGTTTTTGAAGTGTCTCACAAATGCTAAAATCTTCACTTATTTTAATGTCAAGAATGCTTATCATCATCTTCACATTCAGAAGAAAAATGAATGAAAAACTGTTTTTCACACATTTTTAGAATTTTTTGAATATTATATAATTTTTTTTGATTTGTTAAATGCTTCAGCTGCTTTTCAGTCTTATATTAACAAGATTCTTCACAATTGTGATGCTTTTATGATAATTTATTTAAATGATGTTGTGATATATTCTGTGAATGAGAAGAATCATGTTCAACATGTTCATTAAATTTTGAAAACACTCATGACAGCAAATCTTTACTGCAAAATCTTCAAGTGCTATTTTAGTATTTGCAAAATAAATTTTCTCAGATATATTGTATCAGCTGATGAAATATTTATAAAAAAATTGCATGTGAAAATTATTTTGATCTGATTAAAACTCAACTCACAAAAAAATATTCAAGTATTTTTAAAATTTGCAAACTTTTACTGTCATTTTATTTCAAAATTCTCAAAAATTGTCTTAAATCTTACTAATATGCTGAAGAGCAGAGAACAAAATAAAAAAATCAAACATCACAAAAAACAAGAATTGAATAAAAAAAATGAAAAAAATTTTCTCATGAAGAAAACTCACAAAGTTTTTTATGTTTTAAAAAAAATTTTTGCAGATGCTATCATGCTTTATCACTTCAATTCTGATCATTAAATATATTTTGAAACTGATGTCTCTGATTTTGCCATCTCAGAAATTATCACTCAATTGAATGATTTTCAAAATTAAGTATTTGTAATTGTGTATTTACAGAAAATGAAATTTGCAGAATATAATTATGATATTCATAATTAAAAATTTTTGATTATTGTTGAATTTTTTAAACACTGGCATTATTGACTAGAGAGCTTATAAAAGTTTGTTTTAGTAATGATAAATCATGATAATTTTCATTACTTCACAACAGCAAAGAACTTATCTAGACAACAAGTTCATTGAGCTCAAAAGTTAACAATTTTTTGATTTACTGTGAAACATTAGAAAAGAAAAAAAAATTCAGCTGATGAGTTTTTGTGACAGTCAAACTATGCAGAAAAAGCAAATTACAAAAATATTCAAAAACATAAGATTGCAAATCAGTTTTATATTATGCTTTTTCTTGAGAAGACAAACTGTGCTGATGAAAAGCTTAAGCTGACAAATACTTCATTCAAGTTTCTTGAAGAAAAAAAAAATGATGTGCAATCTCTCTCTGCAAAGTTTATGATACAAATTAAAAAATTACTTGTGAAGATTTTTTCAAACAGAACATATTAAAATAAAAAATTTGAATTGAAAATTGCAAATGTTTGTGAACTAATTCATGATGAAAATTTTTATAATATTGAAAATTTTCACAAAACAAATGAAACATTCTGCAATTTTATTTCAGTATTATCTGAACTGCTAAATGCTGACAAGCATGCAGCAAAAATTAGAAAAAAAATGAAATTTCATTCTCAATTTGTGAAGAAATAAACTTTTAATGAGAACATGTTGTTCTACAATGATCATCTATACATTTCAGTCAACAAGATTTTACAACTAGAGTTAGTCAGACAACATCATGATACATTTTTGATAAATCATTTTGCTACAAAGCAGATTTATAAATTACTTTTGTGAAAGTATTATTGATCATAAATGAAGAATATGATTTAGAAATACTGTAAATTCTGTGAAGTATGCATGAGTTTGTGAGTTATCAGAACTAAATTACATAAAAAGCTTAATTTATTGTTAATTTCTGCAAATTCTTGAAATCAAATCAGCATGAATGTCATCACTGATCTTTCACAAAGTAAAAACATTAAAAAAGCTGAGTTTAACTGCATTTTAGTGATTGTCAATCACTTTAGCAAAATGACTCACTTCATTTCTGTAATCAAGAAGCTCACTGCAGAGCAATTGACACATTTTATTATTTGTAAAGTTATAAAACTTCATAAAATACTTCTGAATATAATTTCTGATTGTGAATTTTTATTCATTAGTGAATTTTGAAATGATTTCTTACACATATTGAGAATTTCACAAAATTTAAGTACTGTTTTTCACTTTCAGATAAATGATCAAACTGAGCAATTAAATAATATTCTGAAACAATATTTATAAAGCTTTATCAACTACAATTAAAATAATTAAATACTTTAATTATTTTTTGCTGAATTTGCTTACAACAATTCTCAGCATTCTTTAATAAAAAAAATTTTTTTTCAAGTCATGTATGAACTGAATTCACAAATGACTTTTGTGAAATTAAGCAAGTATATTTTTGAGATAAAAAACTTTTGAAATTGAATGAACATCATTTGTGAATGTCAAAATCAAATCAGAAAGTTTCTCATGAAGACACAAGTTTATCAGAAAAAGTATTATGATAAAAAGCACATATCAAAGTTCTACATTGTTGAGAATAAAGTTTAACTTAACTTAAAAAATATCAAGATAATTTGTGTGAGTAAAAAGCTTGATTTCTTATGCATTGACTCTTGTAAAATTGTGAAAAATATAAACAAGCAAGTTTATTGTCTAAAACTTTCATCAAATCTCACAAGCATTCACAATGTTTTTCATGTATTTTTGCTTCACAATTACAAGAAAATGAATGATGTTAATAGCACAGCTCATCATTCAGTTTGTAAAGCACTTAAAAAAAACAAAAATTTTAAATTAAAATTATAACTAACTTCTGCAAGAAAAGCTGACAACTTCAGTATTTTGTTCAATGAAAAAAATATAAAAACAAAAAAAATGAGTTCATCTGAAAATTTGTTGCAAATTTCAGACACTTACAGAAGTTTTTTGTCAAATATCATAATGTTAATTTTAACAAATTTGACTTGCAAGTTTTTTATCATTTTGTAAAGAATTAAAAATTTTATTCTAAAAAAACATGACATGTATATAATATTTGTGAATAATTTTAGTTATTTATTCTACAAGTTTTATGTGAAAAAATATTTGAATCTCAATGATAATTATATTTTTGATAATGAATTCATATTACATGATTTACTGCATATCACAACATCTCATTTTTATTTTCATCATAATTGCATACTGAAATGCTCTTACTTTTGAAAGAAGCAGAAGATACTTCAATAAAGACAATTATTGCATTTTTTACAAAATTCATTAAATATGCACAAGATGAACTAACAAGTTCTGTGAGTTATGTTCAGTTCTTAATACTGATTACATTTTTGTTCATGTGAAAATAATTATTTAATCTGAATTATCAACATCACTTCACAGAGCTGAATTTAAGTTGTAAAACTTTTTCAATCAGTTACATTAATTAAATCAATTGATTTGAGAATTGATGCTCTGATTCAGTGAAACTTTCTGATGAAAAATCTGAAATCAGTACTAACTGATGATGAAAACAGCTTTGAAAATATCATCAGTGTGACTGATGAACACTTTTTAAAGCAACTTTTAAAAAACAAATTATAAAAGTAACTTGTCACTTAAATATTCTGTAAAATCATTAATAAAATTTAACAATTTCATTGACAGTGTTGTGAAACATTGACTGATGCACTGCAATCAATTTTTTGTTTTTCAGAATTATTTTGTGAAAATGTTTCTGCAGAAAAATGAGATACATTTCTTTCATGATTATTTGATGATGAAACAAATATATTTATAAAAATCTGTCACAAAGCAGAAGAAGCAGCAGCACAATCAGCAAAAATTATCAGAGTTGTTTGCATCATTGATGCAGAATTAAAAATTCTCAAAGTTATCTGCATTATTGATGTAAAATTAATGACTTGCAAAGTCAGTTGCATTTTATTATTATAATGAAATAAATGCTTGAGCTTAACAGAATGAACAGTAGAGATTGCTTGTGAAGTTTGCACATACAAATCAAGTTTTTGCATTTCATGATGAAGTTGATTTGTTAAAGTCTGATTTTGCTTATAAAAAGCAGCAAAGTCAATCAGAGTTTATTTGCAAAAAAAATTTATTGAAATCTGACTGCAAGAACTTGCTGAACTCATTGAAGTTAATTAACAATTTCATGTTGAAAAATACTCACTCATAAAAAAAAGCATTAAAGTCAATTTTCTGTATAAATCAAAAGTTTCTGAAATGTGAATTCAGACTTTGAAAACTTGTTGTAAAGAAAAAAATTATGAAATTGTTAGCATGAAAACTTGCAAAAAACATTTGTGAAGCAAGCTCTGCTGAAATTTCATAGTCTTATCTCACAAAATCTCAAACTTATTCATAAAATATAAAAATTGCTCACAAAATCAGTATTTATCAACATTTTAGCATCAGAGTTTTTTATATCTGACAACACAATAAATCAGAGTTTACTTTCTTCTGAAGTGTTTGAGTAAAACATGATGATATATTATTGTTGAGATTGATTTTAATCATAATTGTGCACTATACTCTCAGTTAGCTCAATTCACAAAAATTTAACTCAGCTTGTGTTAATTCACAAAAATTAAATGATTCACAAAACTGATAGCTTGCAATGCTGATCACTCACAAAGCTGATATAAACTCACAAAATTTCATTTTAATTGTAAAGCAATAAAAATTTTTTGTAATGTTTTTTTTTTGATGAAACTGATGAATCTAATGTCAGAAAAATTATACTCACTGAAGATGAATTTTAATTTGATTAAAAAAAAAAAAAGCTGAGTTGCTAAAAGCTGTTGTTATCACTTTCATAAAGTCAAGTTATACTTAATTAAAAAAAATTCATCTTCACAAATGAAAAATGAATTTTTATGAATCAAAACAAAAAATTACAGCAACAATTATCTGACTGATGCAGCTGTATTACATACAATTGCAACAGTGAAGATTGTGAGTTCAAATCTCATTATGATCATCAAAATTGTCTTGCATTTTTTAATTAAAATGCATGATGTTTTCTCAAGATCATGCACAGTCAGATGATTTTAACAAATTTTTTTTTGCTTTGTGAATCAACAACTGCTTTTGTGAAAATATTTTACAAAGCTGAACTGATGAAAGCTGATGCTTACATTATTAAATTTAATCTGCAAAAATCTAGTAAATGATAAAGCTGTTGTGATGAAATTTAATATAATTGATATCATTTGTATCACAAAATTTTTTTGCTAGTTAAGAAAATATTTTTTTTCTCTGTGAAGAAACAATTTTTTTTTCATAAAGTTTTTTAGTTCTCATGAAAATTTTTTATTAAGATTTTAATAACTATTGAGCTTATATGCTCTGAAGAGATCAGAGTTTTTGTGAAGAAAGAAAAATTGTAAAATTTCAGTTGTAAGCTTTGTGAAAGCTAACACTGTTTTTTTTCTCAAATGTAACTAATCTTAATTTGATTAGCTTTAGCAAGCTTAACACACATATAAATAACACACTGATTTTCCTCTTCATTGAGAGAATCAGTGGCAATTTCTTTTTTGTCTAACAATTATATTCTTTGCTTATTGATTTTCTTATTAATTAAGTGAATAGTAGTCATCTCACATCTACTTTATACACCAACTGAATAGATTTTTTACTCTATTCTTATATTGTGTCTCAAAAACTTGTTGCAGCAATTTCACTGCTTGTTCTCAAACATCATAAAGTTTTTGAAGTTGTTGACTTGATTTCAGAACTTGAAAAAATGAATCAGATAAAAAATCAATAAAAATCTGTGAGTTATAATCATATAATATAAAAAAAAAAACTGATCTATAACTGAATGCTTGCTGCTATTGTACACAAATCCAGCAGTCAGTAATAGCTTAGCTCAATTATCTTGCTGATAAAAGTTATAAACATGATGATATTGCTTCAATGTTTGATTTAACTGTTTTATTATATCATTCATTTGAAAATGAAAAGCAGTGCTCAATCAACAAATAACATTTAAATGATAGCAAAAATCAGCTCAGTAGCAGTTAGTAAACAGCAAACTTTTGTCAGAAATTATAAATTCAAAAAATTCATAATATTTAATAATTTTGTTAATAAATATATCTGCTAACTCAGAGACTTTGATTTTTTTTGTTGTTGAGAAATACTTAGTTATTTTAGTAAATTTATCAGTCATCATCAATATAGCATTATAAACAACACTGTCTTGCAGCAATGATGATAAATTAATGATAAAATTCATGATCAAGTATTTTCACAATTTCATAGCAATGAAAATAATAATTATTTTGCTGTAAAACTTGTGACAACATACTCACATACAATTGCAGACATAACAGATAAATATATACTTTTTTATGTTAATTCTCATCTTATTTCAATAATATTTCTGCTGTATAAGCTTCAAGATTCATTGAATCTCATTATGATTCACATACAAATTATCATGATAAATTCATAAAATCTCTTGTCATAAAGCAGAATTCTGAGACATATAAATTTGCTCATTTCATATTAATAAAATCTGATCTGAAGAGATTTTTCAGTTTTTTTGCTGTAAAAAAACTGTTTTCTTGTTGACAGTTTTTAAAGTTTCAAAAATATCAATAAAAAAAATATTTTTTTTCTGAATTTTCTGTAGCAGTTCACACATGCTTGATTTTAGCAAGATATAAGCATTTTTTTCACTAGTTATTTTTATTACTAGCAATTTCAGAGCAAGACTTTTCAGACAATTTTCTTTTATCAAGATAAATGTGTTGAAATTCACAACTTCTCTCATTAAATCAAGATTCAATTTTCATTGTAAAGTAAAAAATAATTCAACTTTATGCTCTTGCATATCAGAAGATTTGTAGTTTCATCATCACAAAAAAATATTAATAAAATTCAGTATTTCTGATTTATATTTCAATGTAAAATCAAATATCATAAACTTTTCAGCTCAATGAATCTGTCTGTTATTTAATAATTTTGTGATGAAGAAATAATGCAAATTGACATGATCAGTTTGAACACAGAATGACTGCTTAGTGTCTTTTAAATAATGTTTTCAATGACAAAAAAATTTCATAATAATCAAAAATTCTTAATCATGCACTTCATAACATCTTTCAGCATCATTGATTTTTTATGAATAAAAAGCAATTAAATGTCAATACACAATTCATTTTTCTAATTCACTGTCTGATTAAAGCAGTATAGCAGCAATTGCATATTCTGACACATCAGTAATCATTAAAGTTTTTTTATTCAAATCATAATGAATAAGCAGCAGTGATTTTTTGAAAACTTGCTTCAGATTTTCAAAAGCTTTGCAGACTTCTTGTGACAACATAAATTGTTTTAATCAATTACTGCTTCATAAAAAATCAGTCAGAAGAGCAGTCAACTTAGCATAATTATATATAAATTTTTGAAAAAAACTCATGAAGTTCAGAAAAATCTGAATATCATGAACTGATGTAAATTTCAGTCATTCACAAATAATATTCAGCTGACTAGCATCTAGACAGATGTCTTCTTTTTCAATTATAAATTTCAAGAATTTAACTTTCATCTTATGAAATTCACACTTAAATAACTTAGCATAAAGCTTGTAGCAAGATAGTCACAAAAAAACTTTCTGAACATGACAAATATGCTTTTTCTCAGTTTGAGAATAAATCAAAATATCATCAAGATAAACAATAACAAACATATTCAAAATATTTCAAAAAGCATCATTGATATATGTCTGAAAGATTGCAGAAGCATTGCAGAAATCAAATGATAACATCATGTATTCAAAATATTTATATTGAATTTGAAAAACAGTTTTTCATTCATCTTTTCTTTTAATCTGAAGTCAATGATATGTATCATGTAGATTAAATTTAATCAGATATTTCACATTATTTAACTGATTTAATAACTCATTTATTCAAAGTAAAAAATAGCAATTCTTAATCATAATTGCATTCAATTCTCAATAATCAACACATAATCATAATGATTCATTTGTTTTCTTGAAGAAAAGAACTGATGCACTCACTGAACTAGTTGACAGTCATATTTAACTTTTTTATTGATTATTTTTCAAATATTTTCACAAAATATTAAGCTTCACTGTCAAGAGAAAATATAGCTGCTTTCACAGAGACATTTTGTTTTCTTGAAAATTAATAGCATGTTTCACAGAAATATCTGAAAAAATATCTGCTTTTTTTTAAAAAATATATATTTAAAATCAGAATAAATATCTGATAACTTCAGCATTTTTGTTGAATCTTTCTGCAGATTCACTGTTTCAGTTAATAAAAAATAAATTATGTCATGTCTGATAATTTTAGAAAATTTTCTTGAGAATTCAATTTGCAACTTTGCAGACTTTTCAACACAATAACATCAAGAAACAGTAATTCAATCAATCAGAGAATTAATCTCAGCTAATCAGCAATTATCTAATATTATATCATAATGTAACAAATCAATAATCAAAAAATGTTTATTAAATAACTTGAGTGTTCTGAATGAATCAAAAACCTTAAACAAAATATCAATTTCATCATAACAAGTTGTTTTTGTTTCATTCATCATTTCAGCTGATTTCTGCAATTCAGCAGCAGATTTTCAGTCATTTTTCAATAACTTGTGATACAAGACAAATTCATGAGTAGCTTCAAAATTCAATAACACATTTGAAAATACAAAATACTTTTCAAATTGAATAAATGCAGTCAAAACAAATTCTTTTTTATTTGTTTGTCATTTTGATTTTTTATCATCTTGCAGCATATTTACTGCTGGCTTTTGTGAATTTAATGATGAGTTAGTTTTTTTTTTTAATTGACTAAATTCTCTTTGCTGCTGTTTTGAGCATTTTGAACTCATGTGATGTATTTTATTACAAATAAAACAACAATTTTTTTTTTTTGCTTTTTTTTATATTTTTGCTTTTTTTTCACAGTATAATGTGATGTAAATTGTGATTTTTTTGCTGCTTGATTCTGATTCTTTGAGTCATTTTTTTGCTTTTTATCAAAATTACATCATCTTAACTTTTATTACTGTTGACATTCAAAATTTTGTTGATTTTAAGCAATTTTACTCTGTACTTGTTTCATGTGAGCTTTCAGTGAAGTTATTTCAGTTACTCTGTGAGATATTTGCTGATGTGACATGATAGCATTGCAAAGTTTTGAAATTAATTTATTAAAAAAACATTGATCTCAAAACTCATTCTTCTGATGTAATGAAATAAAAAACTTCATCTCATTTCATTTATCAATGTAAATACATTCAAAATTGATAATTGATTGTGTAGAACATTGATGTAGTTTCAGTCATTTTTTATTAACTAACATGTCACAATTTTCTGATGTCTCAATCTGATTCAGAAGAAATAGCTTAAACTGAGTTCATGTATAATTGTTTAAATCAACTGACTTTCATTCAAGAAATTAAGCTGATTGAACATTTTTTCATAATCTTGCTGCTGTGTATTGAATTTTATTCTTTTTTGTAATATATATATCTGATTTGTCATCAAGATAATTTTTTATCAAATGCATTCATTATTGATATTTCTTGCAATTTTTGCTATAATATAGCTCAGATTCAGAAAACTTTTTTCTCTTGCTGTGATGTGTCAGTGTCAAAGCATCAATCAACTGATTAAACTGCTCTTGATTAAATAAACTTGTAATCATAAATTCTAGCATTGAACTGATTGATTTTAAATTGTTTGATTCAGAATTATTTTTCAGAATAATAAATTTTTTTTGTAATTTTTGTATATAATCAAGATTTTTTTCAGATTGAATTGCTGTTCTAGAAAACTGTTTCTTCTTCAACATATTTTTTTTAGATAACAGCAGCATAACTTCAAACTAGTTATATAAAGAGAAATAATCAAAACTGTAACAATGAGTTTAACAATCAATCATTTCAGTTATTCTAGACAATTATTCACATAATGATAAACAAACAAGCAAGTTCAGAGCTTCAGATAAAAAATAACAAGCAGCTATACAGTAGCTATATAATGAAAAGAAGATATCAGCTTATAGTTCAAGTTGTATTGAATTGATCACTTGCTCTTCTCAAAGAACAAAACAATATATTTTTTATAATATACATGCAGACAAAAGTCAATATAAAATACATCATAAGCAAAGCATAACATAGCTGCTAACTAGCAGCTCATGTGCTAAGAAGCTTCAGGTTGGTATGACAGTTTATTTTTTTCAGCAAGAACATTGCAGTTGTTAAAAAATATGTATTTTTTTACTTCATTTATGTAATAAATGTCAACATGCATGTTTAACTGATTTTTTCATGCTCAAACTTTTTTTTCAATTTTTGAAACAGCATCAGTTATTTATTTTGATGAATTTTTTCTGAATGACATCTGATTTAACACTGAAAATTATCATGATTTTAATATCAGTACTGCTCAAAATTTTAATTTAATTAATTTTGCTGTTATCATTACAGCATTAATTATTTTCTGTAATATAACTCAATTTTTAAGCACAATTTCATGCAATTGATTTAAAGGTATTGATGTTTGAAAAATCAGAATGAAGTTGCTTCAAGCAATAGCACTAAAAGCTTTAGCAAGTAACATACAAAAAACATTTAAGTCAGTAAAAATGTCATCAAAAAAATTTCATAAAAATTGTTTTATAATAAAATGAATTCAGTTTCACTTCATGATACATCACAAAATAATTAAAATTATAACAAATGTTCAGATATGCTTTTGAAGCTGATATAACTTCAAGTGAATTAAAAAAAATTGTAGTCATCTTCAACATCATGAAAATAAAAATTGTTGAAAACATTAACAATATTTTTTTTGATTTTTTGCAGTAAGAATGTGTGTTATTAACAGTATATACATCATTTTAAAAACTTTAAAAAGTTCATTATGAGCAGAATTAAAAAAAAAATTATCAGATTAAAACATGAATTTATATTGTAAAGTGAAAAGTAAATTTTTGTTATATCAGATGTTCATCATTTTTTTTTCTTACTACAGCAGTGAATATAAAATCAATTTCTGCTTATTGATGAAGCAGTTAATAATGATATCAATTTTTCATTACTATCTCAAAAAACATGTTATATTTTTGAAATTTAAAAACATTGCAACATCAGCATGAATGTACTGCAGTAAATTTTTTGATTTTCACATTGTTATCTTGTTGAAGCATGTTTTTAAGAAATGCAATACAAAATACAATAATTTTTATTGTGTTTTCATGAGAAATTTAAACATTAAAATCTTCAGTCAGTGGTCAGAATGCTGATGTCAGTACATTAATAACATTTAAATAATTTGTGACATGCAAATCAAGTGAGATTGTGTATAAATTGTTTTTTTTTTCACAACATTTAATTCTGCAGATATTAAATAAAAATCAGTAATATTTTTATACATGTTGCAGTATAATTCAAATTTTTCAATAAAAAGTTGAAAAAAAATAAAAATAACTCAATATATTAAATTGTTTGAACAGAGCATTTCAGTTAAAGCATGTTTATTAAAATAAAAATTTTCTAGTTTTTTATGTAATGAAATGCTGAGATGAAGCAAATGAGTTTTTGATTTTTTAATTGTTATATTGAGAACTCATCATGTAAATCACTGACTGATATGTATTGAGAGCACTGTGTCATATTTGTCATTAAATTCATAATTAAGATAAATATTTAGCTGATAAACAATATTATGTTTATGTAGCAAAATTTCTTTATCTTCATTTTTTTACTTAATTAATTTTTTTGCATCAAATAAAAACATTATATTTTTGAAAACAGTTTCACTTGTGAGTAAATTATATTTAAACACAAATTGTATACACAGTATAACATTTTCTGATGTATATAAAACAAATTTTCAATCTCAAGCAATAAATTCAATTTTTTCAGTGTGTTCTGCATCTGATGTTTGATGACATTCACAAAGTACAGTTTTGCAGATGTAGTGAATAAAATCTGAAGAAAAAATCCAATTTTTATTTAAATATTTTGCAAAATTTTCAAAAATGCATTGAATTGAACTGCTTTAATTAAATGATTATTATAACTCAACTAATTCATCAATTCACTCAATCTTGTCAATGTGAATTTTCTGATGAAATATCAGAAATTAAGTAAGAACTTCAAGTAAGACAACTAAATTCTGAAAATATATATCAAGCTGATTCAGTGTTTTGAGAAAATTTCAGTTTGCAGCTAACAAAATTGATAGCTGTCAGAAAATAACAAAAATTAATATTAATTAAATTAAAAAAATAAAAAACTGTGATTTGCATTTTTTTTAAATCATTTAAATTATTGAGTAAAATTTTGAGAATATAAAAATTATCAATAAAGTGAAGAATTTTTTTCAATGCTGTGTATTGTTGATATGATATTCTCAATTGCTCACATTATAAATCAAAAATAATTGTAAACTGATTCAGAGTCTGTTGCTCACAGCAGCAATGTGAAATTTTTGTGAATTTATCATTAATTAAAATAAAAAAATTAATGTAAGTTTGATTATTTTTCTTCAGAATTACAAGTTCTTTAATGTCATTAATATCACAATTGTTGAGTTTGGCTAAAAATATTTTTGTAATAATTTCATTAACTTAACTTTCTTCAAATTTAAATTCAGTGTTTGACTCTGAATTTAAAACATTTTATACATTAAAAACAGATTAAAAAATCATAATTAAATAATGAAGCAAATGTGCATACTGTAAAAAAATAATTTTAATTGACAGAATCTGCAACAGATCCAACTGCATTAATTGACTGCTTAACAACAACATTGATTAACTGCTCAATAAAAGCATTGATTAACTACTCAATGATAGTGTTGATTGACTGCTTTGACAGTAAATCTGACTGCTGTTGAATTTGTAATTCACTTCATGCACAAAATTTCAAAAACTTTGTGTATACTTTGTTCTGTATTTTGTATGTAAAAAAAATAAACTGAACATAGTCAGAATTTCAATGCAGTAAATACAAAACAAATAATGTAATGATTATCAACACACTACATTAAGTTTAAAAATAAAAAAATAAAAAAATAAAAAAAAATACTGCTGTTTATATATTTATAAAGCAAAAATTTTTGTTGTGAAAAAAACAGTGTAAATCAAGAGCTGCAGATAAAAATTTTTTGCAAATTTAAAAATTAAATATATTAATACAATCTGCAGATTTTTCTAGTACAGAATTTTTTAATTGATTTTAATATATAAAACAACAGCAGATTCAGTGTTAGATAAGAAATTTAAATTTACATCAGAAAATGTATTGATAACAATGTTTGTAAATTATATTTCAAATTTAATTTTGTGAGTTTTTACTTTCAAACAACAAAATTAAAAACTTCTCAAAATAAGTACTGATATTCATACAACTGCAAGTTTTCAATTTCATTGCTTGAAAATAAAAACTCACAAAATCAATGAAATTGAAAGCTTACAGCTGTATGAATATCAATATTGATAATTCATATTTCATAACAAATTTTTAATATAGATCAACAGCAAATTTGAGATATAAGTTAAAAAAAATTGCTCACAATTTTTCAGAAAAAAATCATGATTTTTATTTATTTTAATTCTGATACACATACTCAAATTAATTGTTTAATATATTTGCTTCTTCAAAATCATCAAACTTCAATAAAAAAAACATTTTTTTTAACAATCATCAGTTAATATAAAAATAATTTTTTTTCTGAGTGTCAATTCAGTTACAAAAATTATATCATTCTTCAAAAAAAAACACAATTCAAATGCATCACAGATACATTTTTTTATTCATCTGAACAATGCATTAAAAAAATCAAAATTTAAAAAAAAAATTTCAAAGAAAGCTGAAATGAATGTATTTTCTTTTTTTGCATTTTTTTAAAATTTCAAAAATTGTAAATGAAATATACAGCTTTCTTGACAAGCAAGCAGACACTCAGTATTGAATTCTTGAGTACAAAAAGCAGATAAAAAACATTATGAAAAATTGAAAATGTCATAATCTGAAAAAATTCAAAATTGATAAATTTTTGCTAATTGAAATAACTTCAGCTAATATAATCAACAATTGCATGTAGAATATCTGATGAAAATCAGTTAAACAAATAATCTCAAAATGAGTATTCATCATTGCAAAAAACAAAATAAATTAATCATTTATTTCACACAGTTATTTAATCAGAATTTCTTCAAGAATATATTTTATTAAGCAATTTTTGTTCTTGACATTCAGAACAATTCACTCTGAAACAAATAATATTTAATACATAAATTAATTAATTCTATCATCAATCAACAAAAATCAGCAATTAATTTTATTCAAAATAAAAATATACAACAACATTGCAGCTCATATCAAGATTCTGATTGAGACTTTAAATAAAAGTTAGAAAATCAAAAACAATGAGTATATTAATACTTATTGAAGCATCATCACAAAAAAATTCAAACTTTGTGACATTGATGTTGATAATTTTACTGAATGAAAAAATGATGACACTGCATCTGAAAAAAACTTTAAAAAGTAAATGAATTTCAATGTTTTTAATAATGTTGTATTGACAATGAATATGCCAGCAAAACAAATTTTTCTGAATGCAGAAAAAATAAATGCATTTTTAAATATGAAAATTAATCAAGATGAAATTTTTAAAATAATATTTGTTTTTTTAATGCACAACTTGAAAAAAAAAGCAAGCTGCAGCTAAGCTTGCTTCAGCTTTTAAATAAAAAAAAAAACAGAAAATCTGAGCACAATATGTATGACATATAAATTGTTTTTTTTTCAGATTTTCAATATGTTTGATTTCAAATCAGATATAACTGAAATATAATAAATTGTTAGCAGAAATATCTCAATATAAAATGTTTTTTGCTTATTTACTTCTCATAAGCTGCTCAAATCAGTTTGTAGAACTCTAGAAATGCTTTATTATATAAATATAAAAATGTTGAAATAATATATAAAAATTTAAGCAACTTGTAAACAAGCTAGTAAATCAGAAAATAACTTTAACTTTAAGCAACACATTTCAATTGAAAAAAACACAACATTTGAAATTTCACAATAAAAATTTCATTATCAAATTTTCACTTTCTTCATTTTCTTCTTTTCAGATCATTAATAATTTTGCTTTTTTTTAATATATCAAAAAATCATGTAAGTAAAGCATTATTAACAGTTGTGCAAGCAATATATATGCTAATAATATATAAATAAAAAATGTCTACAACTCAGAAAAAAACTGCATTCAAATTTTCATTTGTCATAATAAAAATTTTATTTGTATTATTTTTCTTTCTTTCTGCAATCAAATATGCTCACAAGACTGAAAGCAAGTTAATTTTATGTTGAAATTGTGTGAAATGAATTTACATAATTCATTTAAACAAATTTTGTAATAAACAACAAAACAGCAACAAAACTTGCTTGAATTGTTCAGTGAGTAAAAAAATATGCATTATCATTAACAATGAGCATCATGCTTTAATTGCAGAGTTGCTGATGTTTCACAAAAATTATAATGAAATGCAAAATGATTTTATAAAAAAATTATATTTTAAAAAAATTAAAAAAATTGTATTTGTTTTGCTCAAAATAATTATTTTAAATCAGAAATTAAAAAACATTGTTTTTGCTGTTACTGTTTTTATTGCAAATAATTTTTTTTGATGAGATTGCTGTTGATTTGCTCAAAAAACAAAAAAATATGCTTGTTGTTTTGTTTAAAATTGTCATGATACATTTGAGTATAAACAAAATTAACTCAGTGTCAATTAATATTTAAATACAAATTGAAGAATCATCTGATTTTATTAAAAAAAATTTAAAATTTTTTGAGAAAAAGTTGCTAATTTTAGAATCAAAATCATAAATAATTTAAAATTTTAAAACAAAATAACAATTGTACTGATCTAAACATTATTAATTATATAACAAAAAAAAATCAACATATTGTTTTGTGTTAGAACTTCAGTGAACTTTGCTCATATGTTTTTTTTTTCTCTCATATTTCTTTCATTTTTAAAGTTTAATTTGAGTTCATATTGCATCAAAATCTTAAGTGTTTTAATTTCTAACACTGATCAGAATGATGATTTATTTGTACTTGCTTCAATTCAAAATTCTTAATTTGCAACAAATGAAAATAAAATTAACTCAAGTTATCAGATAAGTGAAAAATCAAAGTAATTGCATGTAAACTGAACAAATGAATGAATTAAAAAAAAAATTGACAGATGAAATTTTTTTATTATTTTTGTATTTAATTAATTTGCTAACTGCTGACAAATGAATGAATGAATCAAAAAAAAATATTAACATTGCTTTTGAATGAACAAACAAACAGATTTTATTTTTTATTTTTATAATAAATAAATTTGCTGACTGCTGAAGAAACATGAGCAGTTTGTTTTGCAATAATCAATCAGCATTTCTAATCTCTTCTACATAGAAATGTAATTTTATGTAGAAACATGGTTCTACAGAATCTCAATTAATCATAGCTATTACATGCTGCTACATTGACTGTATGTTCAAATTATCTTTTTAGAGTTGAGAAATAATAATATTACAGTTGGGTTCAGATCAACTGTAATCCATACATATAGGAAAAACCCCCCATTCCAGTATGGCATCACACCAACATCTCTACCTCAAGCTCACGGCCATTTTTGACCTCATAGATGACTCTTCTATCACTACATGCCAGATTAACTACATACTGTGTAGGAATATTTTCGATTTAATTGCCTTTTGCTGGACCGCGGGTACACGTGAAGGTTTGTTGAGACGAATTGGCGGCTGACTTGACTCGTTCTAGCTAGATGGACTTACGTAATTACTTAGTCATCAGTGCTAAGCGCAGCGGCATCCATTCGTACACTGTAGTTACAGAGTAACGGGTAATAAGAATAACTAACTAGTGCCGCCCTGAAACATCCTCCACCTGGCCTGAAGTGACAAGCATACAGACCGGACGATTTGCTTCAGGAACCCACCACACCACTTCGAGGATTTTGACGGCGTGTTTTGCAGTGCGCGACAGGTTCCTTCTGATCGCTGTGACAGCCGTGAAATTCACTTCCTATTTGTTGCTGTCCGCATTCACAGCATCTCGTTCTATGGCTGTTTTTCGCGCAGTCCACTCTGGGCCACCCATTCAGCCGGTTCCACCGTTTCGCATCCCCATCCTTTCCTCTCTATCGCTCAACTAGAGCATCCAGTTACCCGTGTTACTGATAACTCGATTACGCCCTTCTTCTCGAATTATCGTCGCTCGTTTTGGAATATTTGTACTATTAAACAGTTGACTGCGCGGAACCCTTCTTCGGCTTCGTCCCACCGCACCCGGTACAGAAGTTGCTGGCTCGATTTTTGTACAGGAAACACTCTCGATAGCGTTAATCACTTCTGCTGCGCTTGGCAAATAAACATACTTGTTGCAATTCACCTCTGTTTCGCATATCCGAGGAGAGAAGGGTTGTGGAGCGAACAGCTCCGAGAATACTTCATAATGATTTCGGACAAGTATGGCCATGGTTCTTTCGAGATTGTGCCATGGAGGAAACGAATGAACGTGGCTGACATGATGATACAGGTACATTGGGCTGGCGTTGGCCATTCTTTCGACTATGGCAATTGGTATGTGTGAATCTCTCACCCCGCTGAATCGCAAGCGAGGAAATAGCGCTGACATATGATTGAAACGATAGGCACGAGTTTCGTTATTACGAAAAAGGTCAGTTGCCTTCGCCTCTTTCGTATCGTCTCATCAAGTATATTGACGAATAACAGGGTTTAATAGAAGCTTCAGAAAGACACGGATTCGAAGGCGATGGCTTTTCTTACTTGAAAAGTCCAATATGGTGGGGAGGCATTATTACATGTAGGAATCCGATTATCGCATCTCCTCAACAAGAGTCAGTATCCGTTAATGTAATAACCAGTAATTGTTGGGGAAATCGCCAATTTCGCAGCCTATGCCTTTGCGCCAGCTATTCTTGTCACTCCTTTAGGTGCCCTTAGCGTACTCATTGGGTAAGTGAGCACTGAGTGTAGCGATGAAGGCTGCGGTGAGCTAACCAGATCTAGGGCTGTTCTTGGGTCATACTTTTTACACGAAAGGCTAGGAGTACTTGGGAAGCTTGGCTGTGCCATGTCGCTTCTTGGATCGGTTATCATCGTCCTCCACGCGCCGCCGGATGAAGAGATAGAGACGGTTGATGAGATTCTGGGCTATGCAATCCAACCTGGTGAGTATGAATTGTTCGTTCGTCAGCGTCCTCGCATACTTACATGTACGTGCAGGATTCCTGCTATACTGCCTTGCCGTCGCGATATTTTCCACCGTTATGATATATCGGGTGGCACCGCTGTATGGCAAGAAGAACCCTATGATCTACATATCTATCTGCTCGACAGTTGGATCAGTGTCTGTCATGTCTGTCAAGGCATTTGGTATTGCCTTGAAACTGACGCTAGCCGGAAATAACCAATTCACACACCCCTCAACCTATGCTTTCGCCATCGTCGTTGTCTGCTGTATCCTCACGCAGATGAATTACTTCAACAAGGCATTAAGCCAATTTTCCACTTCAATGTTTGTTGAAATCACCCCTCAGCGAATTCAACTTCAGTATACTAACCGTAAACACAGTGTTAATCCCTTATACTATGTTACCTTTACAACTGCTACTCTCTGTGCCTCCTTCATTCTCTTCCATGGGTTCAATACCACTGATAGTGTCAACACCATTTCGCTTTTATGCGGCTTCCTTATTATATTTGCCGGAGTTTATCTGCTGAACTTATCACGAACCGATCCCGATGGGCATACCATGCTCAATGGAAAACTTGACGACGAAGGCGGCGTACCCACTGATGGAATTGCCAGTTTACAGACGCGTCGGTCGCTCCAAAGCCGAAGAAGCATGGATCACCGGCGAAGCTCCTCAAGTATCACCTACTTCCATGGCTCGAGCGACCGTGAAGGGCTCATGCGATCTTATGATGTTGAGGCAGGCGCATTTGGCTTGACGGATTTGGCAGAAGAGAGCGACGGTGATGGTCGAAACGGCATGCCACAGAAAACCGGTGAACATATCGAGCGCCAACACGTCATTCCAAAAAGCGGCGATCCTTGATTGAGATACGATCCGTTTAGTCGGATAAATGGCCGTCAATGTGAAATGGAGTATGAAGTTTAACGAATTTGATTCCGTCGCTGGCTACCCAGTGGTGGGTTTACGAACCTTGGGATTCGACATGCAATCTCCCTACAATGCTGTTTCTATTCGTTTCGGAATTGACAGGAATGGGGTGGTGGGAATTTCTTGTTTCTGGGATTCTTCTCCTTTCTACACTCCGTCTCCCATTTTCCTTCCTCGATGTTTCTTTCGGTACGGAGTACGTCTCTGCATATATAAACGGTGTTCCGGTTGGCTAAACAACCCAGTGGATCTTGATTGCTCTCAGGTTCCATACCTGGGCTTTCTGAATGCAAATCTGTTGAGCCATTTTGGCTGGTTAAACATAGAACTTTTGGCTATGTACTTTTCGCTTCATAAGCACAAATACATCGTCTCATTTTTAGATCAAAGCTTTGCCTTACGATGCTAGGCGGGGCCCTAGCAGCCTGTTCGCCGATCTGGAATGCATTTTGCTCTCTGCTCGGATTGCAAGACATCGCAATAAACTTCGTTGCTTAACCAAGTCGGGCCTTACAAAAGTAACCTGCCTGATTGCAATTCCTGAAATTAAAGGCCGTGTACCCGTAACCGCGCAAAGCTCTCACTGGTTAACTATACCAGATGTACCCTGTATGTATCTTCTCCTGGCAGACCGGACATGGTTTTCTTCTCTCAAACCAACGAATTTCCCGCTGAAAACCAACATTTAACTCCTGTGTAGCGCCCTGCTGCCAAGGACACTAAGAAGCGTGGACCAAGCTCCCGGATCGCATATAACGAGGCGGAAAACAGTTGGGAGCAACTTCGCATGATTGCAACACGCTGATTTTCAGTCCTATGGCCGCACTGGTGTTGGTCTAGAACTTATGAGAAAACATGACGAGAAAGCAGACGATTCTTGAAGAGTCGATTTCATGATATGAACTAATTCATTGCCCAGGGAATGGGTTCCGAACGACTGGACAGATTGTGTCCGAATGGGCGGTGCATACATACAGCCCCTGTTCCTGGTCAGGGATAGGCCAGTGATCCTCGATGTGACTATCCAGCCAGCTGCTTGTCTGTCCAGCGACGCGGTTTGCTAGGGCGCTATTCCAATCCAAAGGCTCTCGTGCACGCTGTTGTTCTTTGCTTTCTCTCCTCATGGAGACACTGCTTGCTCTTGCTCTCGCGCCTATGGCTCGTCGGGTTTCACAATGAGGTTCTGGAATGGAATTGCAGGCTTTGCAGGTCTTGTTGGCATCGTGCTCTCGTGGAATCAAACTGGGTTTTCTCGTTGTGCGGTACGTATCGATATGAGTTTTTCTACTTGCTCAAAGGTCATTGAATGCACTGTGCAATCAGTGTGTGCAGATCCAGGTTAATTAAGGCATGCCGTTCAGGCCTTTGCTGGTGTCTGTTTACCATTGGGAGATATGTTTTTGAGAGGGGGACCTGTGCTAAGCCTAGTCATTGCTATAGAAGGATTGTGCGAACAAGGCACTGGGTTCGGAATGCTCCAAGTATAATGGAGATAATGAGTGTATATGCACATCATCGCAGCTTTACAGCAAAGTTGCCTGTTGCGTTGTGATGCGTTGTGAACCTGGGGATCAACAGTGTATGTTATTAGTCCTGTGCGAAGATAAATGCTTCATCGGACTGACAGAATTATTGAAAATTCAGCGGCAGATAAGCTTGTCAACAACACCTGCATTGATGCCAACGTTACCCTGCTTACCGATCTCAAAGCTTGCGCTCAAGCATCATTACCGACCCTAACCAGAGATCCTAACTACAGCATCCCCCCCTTCCCGGGAGACCCCCCTCTCCCGCGCCGCAACAACCAGGCTGTCATAGTCATCGTACTGATCATCGTTATCGTGTTCGCAATTACTACTGGGTTCTGCATATTCTGCTATCGGCGAGGCAAACGCAGAGCCGCGAGGGAGCAGAGAACACCACAACAGGTAGAGGAGCCGGTGCAAGAAGCTGCCATGCCTCCAGCATCGAACCCTCCCGGCGAATACCCATCGCTACTAGACTCTCGAATGATTGAGTCTCCTCCAGTGGCTGAACTCGAAGCAATACCTGCACGGCAATCTTTAAATTCTGCAACTGTCGCTAAATGATAGCTGGTCGGGATGAAATGGGTCTCTCTTGATATAAGCTGGTGAATGTGGTGTAAATGTTTTGAGAATATCAGCACTTGGCCAAACTCTTACATATATTATATCCATTATATGCTTGGAAGTGGTGTTGTGACTCCTTTTTTCTTTTTAATGTTAATTTTGTTAGTCCATCTGGCAAAAGGCCAGTTACCAAATGTCATATCAGATATAAGAGTGAGTCTAATCCTAAGGCTATTGCTTGATATCCCTAACAAATTTAGTACAGTTATAAAGTCACAGAGCTGTGCAACTTCTGCAGAAGAAGGGGCTTCCAGTAAGGATTAGTTATCTTCAGAATATGACAGAGTTAAGAGAAAATCCAGCAGACTCAAGAAGCAGCACAAAGACAAGGCAGCTTCACAGAGAAAAGATCAGAACTCTTGCTGGAAAAGAAGTCTCCAGAAAACAAAATTAAACGTAGACGGAAATACTGTCTTTGGAGAATGAAGATGAAGATGATCAAGTGGAAGAAAAGCACCCATGATCGCAGTCAAGTGGGATATCAAGACACTTAACTGAAGCTGGAATCAACCATAAAGTACCAGCTGATCATCGCGGTTCAAGCAATTAGTATCCTTCTTTTTGATAATTTCTATGCCAAAGATTTGTTTTCCTTTCATTTCTCTTGACATTGGTAGTCTAGGAGCTGAGAGAGTTGAAGATGATTTAACTAAGCCCGTGGATGGTTGCGACGTCATTTTTTTATATTAGTTACTCCGAGGTATTACGAAGATACTGTTACTCTGTAGCATTGTTCCTCCACCAGAATCTCCCATGCTCAGAGGTCCCAAAATGGTGGACGTGGATTTTGCACCCTCTCAGAAGACAAGAAAATGCCTGGCCTGGTGAGGAAGCTGTTGATCATCGCGGCGGTTGACGGGTTGATTCTTCAACCATATGGCAACGGAGCGCGGAACAGCAGTAGTGGGGGATTCTCCCCTCTCTGCATTGAGTATAACACTCGACGAATACAGCCGCTACCGTTAGGGAGTAATTATCAGGGTAAGGATGATGAGCGGTTGGAGGCACATGGAATTATTGGTACGTAAGTCACTGATTTGGATCGCAAGCCTCTGAACGCAAGCTAAACCGAGCATCTTGTATAGGGCTACTCTCTGTCGCGTCGTACTCCTTCCTGATATCAATTACGCAGCGTGGACAGGTTGCGCAGATCCTGGGAAAGCCGATCTTTGTGATTACAGATGTTGCAGTTATTCCCCTGTCATCGCGAGCGGACGCCTCCAAGGCAATATTACAGGCACAACGTTCGTTGAAGGAT
This sequence comes from Emydomyces testavorans, assembly GCA_029449355.1. Lineage (NCBI taxonomy): Eukaryota > Fungi > Ascomycota > Eurotiomycetes > Onygenales > Nannizziopsiaceae > Emydomyces > Emydomyces testavorans. Next base: position 363,056 of record CP120627.1, read on the forward strand.
GATAAGAGCCTTGGGGCTGACGGTGAATCGGAAAGCGAGACGGACCAATCTGAAGCTTTGGATCAAGATGATTTGAATCCCGATGCGCTCCCCGTTTCGCTTGATCGAGAAATACAGCCATCCGCGGCAGGACCTAGCGCTGATAGCCATATTGCTGGGGATGTGATCAAGAAAAGGGGTCGGTATCCGAGGTTTGCGAGTCAGTGGCTATTTGAACAGTTGTGGAAAGGTGGGAATAAAATATCTGGAGATGTAGCATTTAGGAATCTGAGTGACCCAGCTGCCAGAGGACGGCAGAGTGACAGCTCGCAAAAGGACGAATTGAATGATGCTATGGAATTGGAAGAATTTGACTCCTCTGGGCGGAGGTTGGTGCCGCCTCCCAGATCACTCGATGCTACCGACAATGAAGGGCGAACTTATGAACTAATGCCAAAGTTCTTGCGGTATACAAAGATGTTTTTTGGTTCACGCAGCTTTTACTTTTCTTATGACTATGACATTACTAGACGATTTGGTGCTCAAGATCCCGAGATGTCTCGATTGCCTCTGTCAACTAGAGCTGATCCGCTGGTATTGACCCCTTTGGCGGAACTCTGTGATGAGACTGGCTGATTTGCATGCAGTTTTTCTGGAATAGACATTTGATGTCGCCGTTTTTAGAAAGCGGACAGCATGAGTTTGCTCTTCCCATAATGCAGGGGTTCATTGGGCAGCAAGAATTTGCAGCCGAACCTCTTGCTGGCTCGAGCGGTAGCCTTACCAAGGGGGAAGATACGGCAGCCACAGACGAGGCTGGCACGGCTGAAACTGTACCGTCTGTTGAAAAAGACAATAAATTTCTTCTCACTTTGATCTCTCGCCGTTCTGTCAAGAGATCTGGACTTCGGTACCTGCGGCGAGGTGTCGATGATGAAGGGAATACCGCTAACACGGTTGAAACAGAACAAATATTGTCTCGGCCGTCTTGGAGCCCTACAGACCGAGTATATTCCCTGCTGCAATTGCGTGGTTCGATCCCATTGTACTTTTCACAGTCCCCTTATGCTTTCAAGCCGGTTCCGATACTTCGCCATTCAACTACAACAAATCAGCTATCGTTTGATAAGCATTTCCATGATGTTGGAAGGAGATATGGAAAGGTGCAGGTTGTGTGCTTGCTTGATAAACATGGAGTTGAAGCCAACATTGGTGAAGCGTACGGAAAGTATCTCGACACGTTCAACAGCAACGGAGGCTTGGATGGTTATCATGTCAAATACGAATGGTTTGATTTTCATTCGGAGTGCCGTGGGATGAAATTTGAAAACGTGAGACGGCTAGTTGATAAGCTAGCGGATACCTTGAATGATTTCGGCGACACCATTGTTAAGAACTGCCAGGTCGTGAAGGCTCAGTCAGGCATCGTCAGGACCAATTGTATGGATTGTTTGGACCGGACAGGCGTCGCCCAGTGTGCGTTTGGACAACAAGCCCTGGAACAGCAGCTTAAACAGGAAGGCTATTATATTGATCTGCAAACCAGTATCACTACTCAGTGGTTTAATATCTTATGGGCTGATAATGGGGATGCAATTTCTAGGCAATATTCTTCCACTGCTGCTTTGAAGGGGGATTATACCAGGACAAGGAAGCGTGACTATCGTGGGGCGCTCAACGACTTGGGTCTAACTCTCTCCCGATATTATAACAACATTGTGAATGATTATTTTTCTCAAGCATGCATCGATTACTTGCTTGGGCTTGTTACGACCAGGGTGTTCGACGAGTTCGAGATGGAGCTTGCAAGCACAGACCCTGGGATCTCAATGGAAAAAATGCGGCAGAACGCGATTGAGACGAGCTGTCACATTGTGATTGGCGACGATAAAGAGGAGCTCGTTGGAGGTTGGACCATGTTAAGCCCTAATCAGCCGAATACACTGAGATCTCTACCTTTTGAGCAGTCCGTTCTCTTGCTCACCAGCGCAGCTGTGTACTGTTGTCGGTTTGACTGGAATACGGAGAAAGTCACGTCGTTCGAGCGCATCGACCTCGAGTCTATCACCAAAATCAAGTATGGGACCTACATCACATCGACACTAACGGAGGCACAAATGGACGAACGGCGAAATGTGGGCATAGTAATTGCTTACACGCCTGGCAGGAAAAATATATTTCGGGTCAATACTCGTTCTCTTCAGAGTCTTAGCGGCCAAGCACAATCGGATGCCAAAAGAAACTCTTCCGAATGGGATTTGACTTCCTTCCTCAAGGGCTCTAATCAATCATCCCATCGATTTGTTGCTTTCAAGATGCCTCAGACAACGCCGGTCGCGCGCACGAACCCGACTAAAGTAGTTGTTAGTGAGCTCGATGTTGCGCGTACCATCTGCGACGACATAGAGCGAATCGCTCGGAAGTCTCAAGCGTCAGGTCATGTAGAGGAGATGTCTATGGTCCAAGAGATACCGATTATCTCCCTCGCTGATGCAAAGAAACGCACTGGGTATTTGGAGCAAATGGTTTTTGACATCAAGAAACTTGTCTGGGCTTGATGCTTAGTGCTTCTATCTCTTATGTATTGTTGGCGTGAAAGCCAGGTTTTATACCCTTGAGCTCTGTTTGTATATAGGATTCACTTGATGATTTTATCACGACGACATCAAATCTTTGCCTTGACCGTCTCCATTACTCGAGCTGAGTGGCAGACACTGCCCTCCATTGTTAGCATCGAGTCCTGCTGATCAGTGGGGTCAAACGTCACCCAACTGACCCAGTCGGCGCCCATTTGACAAGGGAGGAGCTGAAATCAAAATTTCATATGCACAGGAAGTCGAGTCTACTATCCAAGGCCTCTGAAGGTAAAGCTCCTAACAATAGCAACGATACTGTGTAAGTACATATGTAGATACGAGGGAGGTCGATACGTAAGTCTGATGTAGAAATGTTAGTAACGAACTGTTCTGCCGGGTGTGACCGCCCCCCGACGCATTTGGCAACTCACAGTTGTGCCACTCCCACTTATTATTATTAGTTAGCAGGCATTGCCTCATCAAATTGCTGCCCGTAACTATACTCCATACATTTTTCATTTACTCGCACCAGAATCTCCTTTTCTCTCCTCTGCATCAACTGGACCATCTGGCTTGGGTGTCTTTTCCTTTTTCTCTTTCTTTTCCTTTTATTTCAGCTTGATGAATCACTAGCTGTCATTAAATTGTGAATTTTTCGTCTCAGAACTTGTTTGGGGGCGCCTTTGACATTACGACCCCTCCAGCACTTCGGGGCGAAGCTACATACTCGATATAAGGCGATAACGTCCGGAACTTCAGTCTCCAGACAAACGATATATGAGGTTAAAAACCTTTTTGTCCCAGTGAGCCAAGTAATATGTCTAATAGCTGACAAGTGGATATCTAGAAACTTAGACAACGAAGTCTCGCATTCGTCCATCCAGGACTTTTCTGTGAATCGGAGATAGTCTAAGAAGCAATTGTCATCATGGCATGGCAGCCGGAGGAGGGGACCCTGAGGCAGCTGGCCGGGTTCCTCAACGACTCCTTGAATGCATATGACCGTAATGCGCAGAAACATGCCGAGCAAGTAAGCCGAGTCCCTGCGCATTCTGGAAGGTTTCATGGAAACAACATGGATCTCTATTGTTCTTTGTCGCGTAGCGGATGATAACTGGTGCTGCTACGTAGATGCTTGTGCAAGCAACATCATCTCCAGATTTCGTGAACTACCTTTCCTACCTCCTGTTTACTACGCAACCCCCGCCAGCCATTGGATTCGACGCCGAACGATATGTTATAATTCGGGTATCTGCCGCCATGAACCTCAAGACAAAACTTCGAGTGGCGTACGGGACGATCTCACCGAACAGTTTAGGATATCTCCGCTCTTCAGCCATGATCGCATTGCAGGACCCTTCGATACAGGTACGGAATGCGTCAGGCTCAATAATAGCGGAAATAGTAAAACAAGGCGGTGTGCTATCGTGGCCGACGCTGTTTGAGGAACTTTTGTCGTTGGTGGCCAATTCGACTGGATCTGTACCCGTCCTGACACAGGAGTCGGCAATGTCGGCGCTCCAGAAGGTCTGCGAGGATAATCGGAAAATGCTGGATAAGGACTATCAGGGTCAACGCCCGTTGACTATTATCATACCCAAGTTAATGGAGTTTACTGCCAGCCCGAGTCCAAAAATCCGTTCCATGGCTTTATCGACCGTCCAGATGTTCATTTCCACTAGACCCGATGCTCTCATGGGTTCATTGGATACCTTTCTCCACGAGCTATTTAAACTAGCCAATGATCCTAGTACAGATGTGCGAAAGACTGTCTGTCAGGCGATTGTCCAACTTGTTGATGTTGCCCCTGACAAACTAGCTCCGCATATGGAAGGCTTGGTAAACTATATCATCATGCAGCAAAATAACACTGAAGATCCCGAACTTGCGCTAGATGCGGCCGAATTCTGGCTCACTGTTGGCGAGCAGAAACAACTGCAGCCGTCTTTGGTGCCGTATCTTGGAAAGGCTATTCCTGTTTTGCTTCACAGTATGATATATGATGAAGACGATGCAGCGTTACTGGCGGGGGAGGATGACGATGCCGAAGTCGAGGATAAGGAAGAGGACTTGAAACCAAAATTTGCCAAAACAAAAGGTGCAAGACTACCTGGCTTGAAAACTGATGATCAACCCAATGGTGATGGGAAAGCTCCCGAGGGAGAGGAGGAGCTCAGTGAAGGCGAAATCGAAGATGACTCTGAATTTGGGGAGGAAGACCCTGAGGACGAGTGGACTGTGAGAAAATGCTCAGCTGCCGCTCTGGATGTTTATGCCACTGTCTACCACCAACCTGTCTTTGAAATCATTCTGCCTTACCTGCGGGATAATCTGAAGCACACGAAATGGACCAATAGAGAAGCCGCCGTGCTGGCCCTGGGAGCCATTGCCGAAGGTTGCATGGATTCAGTGACCCCCCACCTCCCCGAGCTCATCCCTTACCTGATTTCTCTCTTGTCTGATCCAGAGCCCATTGTGAGAAAGATAACATGCTGGTGTTTAGGAAGGTATTCCGAGTGGGCAGCGAATTTGGAGCCAAGTGAGAAAACGCGCTATTTTGAACCGATGATGGAAGGCATTCTCCATCGGATGTTGGACAACAACAAGAAGGTCCAAGAGGCAGCTGCTTCTGCTTTTACGAGTCTAGAAGAAAAGTCTGATGCAAACCTGATACCCTACTGCCAACCCATTCTCCGCCAGTTTGTCCTGTGTTTCCAGAAATACAAGGATCGCAATATGTACGTGCTCTACGATTGCGTGCAAACGTTGGCAGAATGTGTGATGTCGGAGCTGGCCAAACCTGAACTTGTCGAGATTTTGATGCCGGCTCTCATTCAAAGATGGAACAAGGTATCGGATCAGTCAAGAGAGCTTTTTCCGCTTCTTGAGTGTTTAGGTTACGTTGCTTCGGCATATGGTGATGCCTTCTCGTCGTTTGCTCCACCAATATTTGCCAGGTGCATTAAGATCATCTATGAAAATATCCAGGAATACCTTCGTGCTGTTAATAACAAAACTTGCGACGAGCCAGACAAGGACTTTTTGGTGACTACTTTAGACCTCTTGAGCTCTATCATCCAGGCGATTGATCCGCAGAAGAGTGGCGAGCTGATAGCAAGTTCCCAGCCGCGGTTTTTTGACCTCCTTAGCTACTGTTTGCAAGATCCCAATGGCGAAGTCCGACTTTCGTCTTATGCTCTAGTTGGAGACTGTGCCATTAACCTATTCCCTCATCTCGAACCGTTCCTTCCCAGCATTATGCCACTTCTCATCAAACAACTTGATCTGGATTTAATACGAGATGACGATTCAGCTAGCGGTCTTAGTGTGATTAACAATGCCTGCTGGGCCTGTGGTGAAATTGCAGTAAATGCCAAAACGGGAATGGCACCGTATCTGGAGAGTTTATACCAGGCCTTGATTATCATTATGAGCAATGAAGAGGTGCCCGACTCGGTCAACGAAAACGCAGCCATCACGCTCGGACGACTGGGCTCCAGTTGTACTGAAGAGCTGGCTCCTCACCTTGCGCAGTTCGCCGAGATGTTCCTCCGATCGATGGCTAAGGTTGAATTCACGCGAGAGAAGTCGAGTTCATTCTTGGGATTCAATCAAGTCGTCCAGCAGAATCCCAAGGCGATGGAGAGCTGTCTGGGGGAATACTTTCATGCGATTGCGGTGTTTCCAGCCAAGTCGTTAAGCCAGCCTCAGTACGCTGATTTACAGCAATCCTTCCAACAAGTATTTCTCCCATTTTCCCACTAATGGACATTGCAACGCACTAACGAGTGGTGTGTATATAGGTCCTACAAGGCTATAAAAGTTTGATACCTGATTTCAACGCCTTCCTTTCGTCGTTACCGGTCCACGTCACACGAAAACTCCAGTCGACATATCAGTTATAGTGAAGATGAGCTTGGTGAATCTGCTGAGGAAACAAACATATAGCCTTGTATCAGAGGATGCGAATGAAGTTTAGAACTTGGCTTTTTCTTAATATTCAGCACTCGACATCAACATCTCCTTGTCAACTTTCAATCCGTTCTCTTTAAAGAAGAAGACGATTTTCTATTGTCACAGGAGAAGCAAGAACCATGACATGACCTGGAATTGACGATATATATGCATTTATCTCCTTAATTTGGATTGGGCATTGTAGATATCATGATGTGAAACCCGCATGTGGAAAGAAAAAGGAGGTCGAAGGGGTAGAGCTACTCAAATGGCACACATAATTCCTATCCGGTATTCTCTTACAATGGGCGAGAAATGATAGAACTAATTGAGCAAGATGAAGCCATTAACAGAAAATAAGATGGTAACACTGCAAGATAGTCTGAGAGAGCACAGTATACATACGAGTATGGTTGAGTAGGCCTGGCATAGTTATGTAGTTGATTGAATCTGACAGGGTGGCTGAATACAAACGGTAGGCTTGACAGGACCATCCCTTGTCCAGTCCTCCACCCATCTCTAGCTTCCGCTGCACCCAAGTTGACAGCAAGAGGGGAAGCATACTATAAAAGGATCAGAATAAAAGCTAACAAAATGCTAAGCTTCTTTAGGTGGAGCTTTTAGTCCATCCACTGCACTGGCCTGCTTACTTGCAATCTGTTGCATCATTCTGTGCTCTGTACATAGTTATCAACTCTGAATCAGGTTTCCATGCAGTTAACTGATACTGTTGCATGGTCTCAGTCAACTGAGCAGCAAGAAGAATGCATATTCCTTGTCCAGTTCATCCAATGTCAGTTCTCATCTCATCTCATCTCATCTTGTCTCAGTCAATGCCAAGACCCCACTAAAACAAACTGATGAGCATGTGACTGATGATGCTGATTCCAGATTTCCCTCCCCTTCACTTCATCTGTCTTGATGAAGACTGTTGCTCTTCTTCACTTATCATCATCTGTCCCAGTTGGATATCATTCTTATATACTATATAGAAGAAGACTTTGGCAAGTCTCCTACAGTCTGTTACGCAGACATTCTCCATTCAAAAGCATCAAAAGTCAACCCTTCTACAAATATAGAGAAGCTCTCAAGTGTGCAAATGTGTGAATTTTGGAAGGAATCTATCATATACATGGCATAGCCGCGATCTGGCTAAATATATACATATATGCCTATATCATCATACATTGCCTCTCTCATGGTCATATATCAGTGTGTCGATTTCTCAACTATATACTATATACATTATATATAGTATATTAGAACATACAAAGCTAGTTGTGGAGTGCTAGAGAGTTTCTCTGCGTCAGCCTGATGTCGGTGCAGCAGACCACGTTGCCTGCTGAAAATGGCGGAAATGCTGCTCATGGGCGCAGTGGTGAGAGTGCCTTGGGTAAGTAAGCTTTGTTTTTGTTGTAAGAGACATCATGCATCTGCTATATTCTTGGTTTCTGACATCAGTATGTGGGTTGTTTGAGCTTTTGAGATTGTGAAAGTTCGCATTCAGCATTTGACTGCTATAACTTTTGCATACTACAGCCACTCTCTTTTTGGTCCTGGAGTTATGTTTGCCGTGGAATATTTGTTTGCTTCTGCAGAATGCTCACTTTTGGCTAAAGTATCGCCGAGGCGACCATTGTGGGTATATGAGTTTGGGCTTTTTTCTCCCTTTCTTCTGATGGTTTCCGCTGCTTTACAACCTGGCTTTGTGTTTTCACGTTAGAGCAGCATATTCTACTCCTATATTCCAGATTTCTAACTTGTGCATAGCAAATAGCGGTGCCAAGGTATTGCCAGCCCCCAGCAGCCAAATTCCACCAATAGTCTCCACGGTTGTCAATTCCACTTTCGAGAGTCGGCAGGTAAAACAACATCGTGCCGGCGTTGGCGGAAAGAAGGTAATAGCACGGACATTGCATCAAGCTTCCTCTTCACCATCTCTGAACTCCCTTCGCAGTCAAATGGCCGGTTCAAACCTAGACGCCGCCAGCCCAAGTGCTGAAGATGCCAATTCAGGCGCCCGGAGCACCGATGATACTCGACAAGGCCAGCACTCTCTCCTCCTGCAAGTATCAGACTGGCTGCAGAACGAAAAGACAAAGTTGGCTACACAAAGAGAAAAGGCCAGAAGGGAATGCATGCCCATGGAGATCCCGGATTCGACCAAGTCTGGCTCGCCGATTGACGATATGCAGTTGGCTTTGGACCAGCTAGAACGTATACTCGAGCAATACTCAAGCTCTCGGGAGAATATACGTCCTAGAGGTGCGATAACACCAAAACAGCGCTCGCTGGTCAAGGGACTACGGCGAGGTTCTTATTCTGACTCCGATTATACCGATACTGATCAGGCTCCCAGCGCACATGTTACCTTGGATAATTCCAAGACATTACTCTACTCTGGTGGCGAAGCTGATAGCGATATCCATATCCTAGGTGCTGACAAGCCGTCGGCGAAGGACCGCGAAAATTGGCTGAGATTCAAAGCAGAGATCCTCCGTTTGATTCATACATTGAACATCAAAGGCTGGAGAAGAGTTCCTTTAGACGCTGGTGGCGAATTAGAAGTTGTACGTCTTAGTGGAGCTCTGACCAATGCTGTCTACGTCGTTTCTCCACCCAAAAATGTCCCTAATGCTCAAAGATCGGACTCATCGCTGCCTTCTATGCCAAGAAAACCTCCGCCGTAAGTGGCTCTATCTCCCTTGTCTAAACAAAGATTACTAATAGTGAACCAGCAAACTTCTGCTCCGCGTTTATGGACCTCAGGTTGAACACCTTATTGACAGGGAACGTGAGCTTCAAATCCTCCGTCGTTTAGGGAAGAAGAATATCGGACCTCGTGTTTTGGGCACATTTAACAACGGCCGCTTTGAACAGTACTTCAATGCTAAACCGTTAACGTCCCGCGAGTTACGCATTCCTGAAACGTCTAAACAAATCGCAAAGCGTATGAAGGAACTGCACGACGGTATTGATCTACTGCCAGAAGAACGACAAGGCGGACCCAGCTTGTGGAAAAATTGGGATAAATGGGTCAGCCGTTGTGAAAAGGTCATTACATGGCTAGACCAAGAGATATTGTCCAAGCACAATGCTTTAAAGGCGGCTAATGAACCTTGGAGATCACGAGGTTTCGTGTGCTGCGTTCCCTGGGCGACCTTTCGGGCTGCGGTGGACAGGTATCGAAAATGGCTGGAAGAACACTTTGGTGGCGAGAGTGAGATTTCGAAACAACTGGTCTTTGCGCATAATGATGTAAGTCTTGCCTTGCCCCAGGCAACCAATACATCCGGGTGGCTAACTTGCCAGACCCAATATGGCAACCTTCTCCGACTGCAACCTAGTGAAGAGTCACCTTTGTTACTCCCTGCAAATGAACATAAGCAGTTGGTGGTTATTGATTTCGAATATGCATCCGCAAATATGCGTGGCGTTGAGTTTGCAAATCATTTTGTAAGTTCACTTTTACATCACATCAATTTTTGGTCGAATACTAAATTCAGCCAGACCGAGTGGTGCTATAATTATCACGATGCAGAACGGCCGTGGGCGTGCCGTAAAAACTGGTACCCTAATCCAGAAGAACAGGAGCGGTTTATTCGGGCATATCTGAAACATCCATCTCGTCCGGCGATTCAGTCTGCGAACAGCTCCGTCTCGCACTCTCAATCCGCAACCCAAGTCCCAACTCCAGTCGCCCGAGCAACCTACGTCACCAGTCCGCGTATGCCTCCGTTCCTTCTTGACAGTTTCGTTCCCAGCTTGAATCTGCCTCTCGCAGAATCAGATAGCCGCGATCCGATCGTGGAAGCAGAAGTACAGAAGCTTCTCCGTGAAACACGTTTGTGGCGAATAGCCAACTCGGCGCAATGGGTAGCATGGGGAATTGTGCAAGCTCACGTTCCTGGAATGAAGAAGGCGCTCTCCCAAGAGGTCAATAGACTTAATACATCGGCTATTGAAGCTTCCATTCCGGGAGAAGCAACAGCACCCGTAGAACCGCGATCAACTGATAGCACCCCTGAACTTGACCCTGAACTCGACCAAGAACAAGTCAAGCAGGAAGTTGAAGCTGAAGAAGTCGCTGATGAGTTTGATTATCTTGGGTATGCGCAGGATCGAGCGTTGTTCTTTTGGTCGGACTTGCTAGCATTCGGATTCATAAAAGAGGAGGAATTGCCAATAGATCTGATCGAGCATGTTAAGAGGAGGATTATTAATTACTGACTTCAGTCATACTCTGGCTCCTCTGCAGGGCGTGGTTAAGCACCAGCTGGGTCTTAGCTGGATCTCAACTGTTCTGGGCGTCGTTGTGATGATGCTGTTTATGATAACCCCTTAGTTTCTTCCTGTAATTTGCTTTCTCCAAACTGATAATGATCTTCAGTAATATAACTTCTAATGACATGAAGCATCACGATACTTGAAATTAATTATGGACACTAACTATCAATACTAGTACCTTTTCCAGAAGAATGTCGCCATAGTCGCTTCGGGTCATTGTAGCAAAAAGGAAGAAAAGTTTCAAAAACATATTCCGACACCGCTGAGATTCGAACTCAGGCCCCCGAAGGGATCAGCTTTGATATAATTCTAGGCTGACGCGATAACCACTCCGCCACAGTGCCTTTACGTAATTATATAAATTTCATACTAACTACCTCCTATAACTGACCAACTACTTAATCTAGAGATGCAGATGTGAAAAAATTGGATAGGCAGCTCAATCACCTTGAAAGCCAGGACAAAGGATTTCCTCAGAGAAGGCAGAAACAAAAACTCGACACCGCTGAGATTTGAACTCAGGCTCCCGAAGGAATTGATTTTCGAGACCAACGCGTTAACCACTCCGCCACAGTGCCTGATTTGTCAGCCAATCGGCTGGATTTGCAATTTTGGTTATATATCAGTCATAGCTGCATGCGCAACTCAGTTTGTCAACTTCAAAAAGGCTGGCCTTTGGGGGACGCTGACATGATCACCGGTAGCAATCGGCTGGCAAATGAGGCTTCTTGAGTATGATTCTTGAAGAAATTGAATACTTGAAATTCTTCAGTTACAGGTCCCCTTGATTCGGGCAGGATTTTGTTGCCACGGAGATTGCTTGAGTGTAATCTACATACATACTCCGTACTCCAAATCTGTAACATCTGTCACCTTTGTGTCAATTCACTGTCTCAAACTTTGAAATCACATCAAGAAGCTAAACAGGATTACAACCCAGCACTGTAGTTTGAGTATGAATGGCTGGCATTGCTAGCTGGGTTTGCTGTCAACTGTAGAGGCCATTAGCAAAGTCTCCTGGTGTCTGAGATGATGGTTACATACTTTCGAATGTTTTGACCAAAAAAGGCTTCTTTGAATGATCACGCCAGGAAAAAGAGGCTTGGTCTTCTGTCATGTTTGGAATTCCAGTCTATTCCAATTGTCCTGCCATCACTTATAAAAGGTCCCATTCCTTAAACCGCCCATGAGACTCAAGATATAATTCCAGACATCCACGACATGGTTGATTCAAAAGAGCGAATCTTGATCAAGAAATGGCATAGCATGGCAGCTGAACTAACTGAGCGAAGTCATTCTCCTCCCTCTAGCATCAAACACAAATCACTGCCACAAGTGTTTGAATTGGGGCTCATCAAGCTAAGACAAACAATCAAATTTATTAGGAAGCGAGTGCCTGACAAATTCTTCTTCGGAAGGTGCTGACTCCACCTTTCTGGACAACTTTTCTTGGCCAGACCATATAGACGTAGCTTTGCTACCCCAGGCGGTTCCCATCAGCATAGCAGAATGCTATCTGGGAGTATATGTAATTCTTCCTTTGGATCACTTTGCAAGGGTTGATTTTGCATATGCATCATATCATGATGGTCATCACCGGGTATTGTGTGCTACAATGCTTAAGTCCCAGCTATTGCTTGACGCCAGTAGGTAGCAGACTGTCCAGCTGCAATCTCACAGCCATGTTTGCTTGTAATGTAGTCCATGTAGTCCATGTAGTCATCAGTTTGACTTTTATGAAGCGTCACATGGGCGGCATTTTAGAAGAGTGCCAGCTCTTGGCAAGGCAATCACGACCTCTTTTTTGACTTCATCCACAACTACTTAAACTACCACATTCCTCCTCCCTCTCACTTACAACAGTCCAAGTCATTTACTCCTCAGCAAGTCTTCTCTCCCTGTCTTCTACATCAGCACAGCACACCCTGTCTAAATGGCGTACACATTCTCACGCTCTGTGTCTGTGATAACTGAACTGGCACGGGATGCCGCTCGAACTCCTCCCCCAGCAGATAAACCAAATGAGTATATTGATCAGAGCCTCGTGATCTTGGGCCGGACGTTTAATATTCAAAAACAGTGGATACAGCAAGAGTTTCTCACCCAGCGTGAATTTATTGATACCAAGATCACCGAGTCTCAGAAGAAAACGGATGCGCGGTTTGGAGGTATTGAATCCAGGATCACTGTGTTGGAGGAAATAGTGGATGGGGGGTTTGATCAAGTCAATAAGCAGTTTGAACAAGTCAATGGGCGGTTTGAACAAGTCAATGGGCGGTTTGAACAAGTTAATGGGCAGTTTGAACAAGTCAATGCGCGGTTTGAACAAGTCAATGGGCAGTTTGAACAAGTCAATGCGCGGTTTGAACAAGTCAATGGGCAGTTTGAACAAGTCAATGCGCGGTTTGAACAAGTCAATGGGCAGTTTGAACAAGTCAATGAGCGGTTTGAACAAGTCAATGAGCAGTTTGAACGAGTAGATGCGCGGTTTGAACAAATCAATGATGAGATTCGCGCTATAAGAGTCGAACTTGCCAACAGCCAAGCGATCTACAAAAATGGCCGGCTCCATCGACTGCATCAGCCTATCAACCTTATCAAAATGCTTAAGCCTGTCGCCGACTCCGACAAGTTTGTGTGGGTATCTCATCCTCAAGTACCGAAACACATGAAAGGCCTCTTCTATTTGGGTCAGCAAGCAAAGGGCGAATTTCCATCTGACTTCCCTAAAGAACAGAGTATGTTGTTTCTCTATTCAACCCCTTATGACTAACATATGCTAACATCATATTCTAGAAGCACGGGCCAAGCGCGCAGCTCTAGCCACAATCAGAGATCTGGCAAATTTTTATGAAGTTGTGGTCTATTCAGACGATCAAAGTGAAACTGATGCAACCGAGACCGCCCTTCTAGACTTGACCGTGGATGCCTATATGGAGGATTTGTTGGATGTCTGGGGAATGGACTGGCAGAAGGTCCTTAAATTGGGTCAACAGCTTAGGCAGCCTCAAGGGCAGCAAGCAGGGACGAAACGGGCAGCAAGTACAAGTGAGGAAGAATGAATAGAAACGGTTCTACCCGGCAAATATTACACGGAAAAAGCAAACTGTACATGTTGGCAAACCGTGTCTACATAGTAAGAATGTCCTCTGGATGAAGAGTTCTGCCCTGCTGATGAGGCTGTGTGAGTCTTGAGTTTCATAAGGCTTAGTGGAATGTATACTATTCTTCATTCTCTGCATATCCTGTGCTGCTTGTTACCCTTATACGCATTAAGCGCCGATGGTGGGCTTTCTGCAATATGACTCCTGAATGGGTTGGAATGCCGCCAAATCCCTGTCCTGCGCCATGAGACGGGAAGTTTCGCAGATACAAAGCAGACCATCCGGTTTATTTATTTTTCGGGAACAACAAAGAGGGCCTCGGGGCTTGATGATAGTTGGTGGGCGTCCCATTCAATTGGATATTACCGTTTATGCCAGCCGAGGGCGATTCCTATCAGCCGTGGAACCACAACATGATGCGCTTGCAATGTCGGTGAAAGATATTTTCATATTAACCTCTGGTTGGCTCTTGCACACCAGCTCCACAAGCTATCTCTGCTCCCGGTCTGTGGCTTTAGAGGAGGCTGGGGAGTGAGCATTTCTGGCCGCTCTTGAGAGTAAACCTCTATAAAGAGTGCTGCTTAAACGGCACTTGAATTGATATGTTGAACGATTTTAGTCCCATTGATTTTGCTCTCTAGTCGTGCACTTTCTCTCTCCAAACCTTGTGAAAAGATGCTACAGGCTTATGGACCCGTTAGAGAGGCCATGGCTATCAGCACTACTGAAATCTCGGTCTGCAGGCCCGGACCATCACCTCGCTGGTCTATCTGACCCTACCCAAACACGGATAGAGGTAAAGCATGAGGCCTTTGCTGATGGTGGCTATTAGAACCCTCGGGCGTGTTTACTGATAGGGAAGATTGAGGAGCCGCAGAGTTATGTAGAAGCACTGGAACGGCGGGCCGAACGATGCACATATATCATTGCTGGCTTGACGGCTTTTGATAGACCTTGGGACCTTTTCTGAAATGACGAGGCTGGCAGAGTTCGACAGTGCTGCTTCAATGGTTGAAATGGTGCAGCATGTCAACGAAAGATATAGAGCTGCCAAGGAGGCCGTGGAGACATCATGCTGCTGAGAACGCCTGCAAGGACGATGGCTTTGGATTCAGCTCAAGGACAGCTGTTGTGCCCTAACGAACTCCCACCTTTCCTTTCCCGTCGTCGATTATTCTAACTTGACGATTGCCCTCCAGCCGCCACATTGACCGGTATTATTGAATCAACTACGAACCAATACAGCTGATTGATTTCAACATTCAAGGCCATACTTTGTCTGTCATTTGAAGGAAAAAAGGGCAGTTTAGTAACTGCTTCTCTGTCAAATCAACCCCTCTGGCAAGAGAGATGGAAGATAATTCTCTACAACATCCTACGCAATGACATATTTTGCTGCTTAGCGCATTGGACATGGTGATGGGATGGCACATGGGGATCTTTCTTGTCTGTTGACAGTTAACATCCACATAAAATGATCTAGTAAGCTCTACATTCACATTCAAAATACCTAGCTCTTCCAGATTTAATGGCACTCATTGAAAACAGATGACTGATGCTACAATCAGCGACATAAGTTAAAGGCCGAACAACAGTGCAGCAATACATCTTTATGATCCTGGGCCAATATGCAGTGGTTTACAGACGGCCTGATCACAGGCCTGATCACAAACACTGGTTAAGGCTGTGAAGCATGAAGACTTCAAGCCATTAATCATGGACCCTGAAAAGCTCACCGAATGTCAAGAAAGGTTGTATGAGCTTGTAAAAATTATCTATATTTGGACCTGGAATCCCTGGGGACTTTCGAGTTTTGGAGCTCGACTATGGGCATTTCAATAATTTGGATAACAAAAAGATGATGTTGAGCATTCGGATCTCCGGTATGTGCCTCTTACTTACTTCATTTACGCAGCATCTGACCCAACAAATTAGATATTTGTGGCGTCCCAGTAGGCTGATTACTGTTCTGCTTGCTCATATCCACATAAATGGAGAAAAAGCAGCATATGCGGAAAGGCATTTTCAACTTACTGCTTAACCAAAGAGCCGCAATTGGGAATTTCGCGAAAGGGGTAAGAGGAGCGACCAGAAGGTACGCTGGACAATAATACTACTGCTCTCAACACTGCTGAGAATGTTGTACGCATGTTATTGAGTCTCAAAATGGTATAAACGCGTCCACTGCTGAAGTTGATTAGGATCTTTGAATTCTTCTGATGATTCGATTCTCCCATTAAGAGCTATCTCTTGACTTGTCCAGCATGCCTAGAAGGAGTTAATATCGATTCGGATCGTGAAGGCTGGTAAACGTGAAATAGTATCAACAAGGCCAATCTGCTCTCTCTCTGAATACCTGTCTTCTACTATTTACACCAGAGAAGGGGCTACTTTCAATGACACGATTTAGACACTTAAGGGAGCATACACTAAGCCAAATGGATCTCAACAGAATCGGAAACCCATTACAGGTGTCATAGTAAATGGCTACAGTTTAGCCTAAACCACCATATCGACCAGCTATGACTGGTTGTGATTCGGTATGCTTTAATCCACTCGCCCATTTGATACCAGAAATGCAGCTCCGGGCAGGATCCGACTCGCACGCACCACCACTCTCAAACACAAGCACGGTTATCAATTACCACAATCTGACTCATGTTCAACCACGAGGGCATGGAAAACTGTCAAATCGAAATGAATTGTCAGCATTGGCAGCTCCGATATTCCCGAAGGACTAGAATTAGTAACTAATAGTGGAGAAATGCTGAGTTGGCCAGTTATGAGGGGATGGAAATATGCTTTTAAGAAACTCCTGTAGACACGTAATAGTCTACTAGAAACCAGCAAAAGATGTAACTAGTTAATGGGAAACAAGAGCATCATGAGACAAGCCCTTTGTTGTGTTCAACAATCATACTGTGCTTTCGATGCTTGAGTCCAGGTAGTAGTAAAAACACAAAGCCTTCGTGGCTAATAATCAAAAAAAAAAAAAAAAAAAAAAAAGGCTAGGAAACATCATCATCCCTAAACCTAGTGAATCCGATGACCAAAAGACGCACAAGGATACCACCATGACGCTTACCGCCGCGCCGGCCGACCAGCCCTCAGGGATCGCCCATCCCGAAAAGACCTTGTCAGCCCCAGCAAAAAGGTGATGATGATGATGCCATGGACAGTTGCTCTGTGTAACATTCCCATCGGGAACCCAGCTTGCGGGTTCTGCTGGAACTTGGAAAGAGGCTCAAGTCGAGTCTGTGCTGGGTAAAAAGCCAGGATGTGTGGATGTATGTAATGTACCCTTGGCCTTTCCTGGGGAAATAGTTAAACTATGTATGGAGATACATTCCATGCATGTATTGTACTGTGACACAGCAGAATCCCATCCATCATGAAAATGTCAGGGTCCGGGGGGAGGTTTGCACTGAAGAGAAGGGAGTATGTAGTAATGTAATGACAGCTCCCACGGACTTAACTACTTGGTTAAAGAAGACAGCTTGGGCCACTCCAAGGGTCTGGATTGAAATTTGTCTTTTCTTTTCATAAGAAAACCACACCCCCCACAAGCACACTGGGATGCTATCTCTGGTTTCAGTTTGGCTGAGGTCGGGAGGAGAATTTTCAGAGTTGAGAATGCAATTGTGTCTCAGTTCTGAATACAACAATGTGATTCGATTTCCACGGGGTTTCATCTGCTGTGTCGTCCGTAAGTTATTCGATAACTACAGAGTACTACCTGCAACGTTGAAATGGCGCTCAAAGCCCGTGGGTACATGGATATCTGCACTAACCCATATGGAATCAATCAGACCCCTTTGCAATGGCATGTATGTATGCTCGATATGACGAGAAGCGAAAGGCTATGCCACTCTTATTGACTGTTCTGCAGCACGCAGGTGGTTTGGCTATACACAGACGTCATTTTGAACCAATGTCGTGGCGGCGAACTATTCTAGGATGCAGATCAAGCGCCTTCCGAGCACTTCCCATGAATCACTGCATCCTCAATCAACTGCACGTCCTGCTCTAGATCCAGGCTTTGCATGATCTTGGTTGATAACGGTTTCGTGGGGTTAGCAAAAAATTAGGATGGGGTTGCTGTTTTCCGAGAACGATCCTGCAGCACTCATATCTTTGCTGTACATACTCATGTATGCAAGAAGCCATGATCCGCAGAAAACATGTAGGTATCCTGATGAATTGCTGGTTTAAAATGCTGGCAACAGATCAATGAGCGTGGAATCCCATGCAATCCTAGACAAAACATCTTTCCATTTGCTACATCTTGCGAGATTCCAGCAATCCAGGTTCGCAAGGCAGAGTAGCTTGGAATGAAGCATACAGTTGTCCACAATTTGAAGGTTGGATCATGCAGGAACTGAAGAGCGCCCTTAGCCGATCGTAGCGCCATTGCGTATACTTTGAGCGAACGTCGTCTTTCATGAAAGCCATTTCGCTTCACAAGCAAGGAAACAAGGATTCGCTTCGCCTCTAACGCTGCAGCTGCAGGTAAGGTGAGAGAAAAGGTGTTTTCATTAATGAGCCATCACTACACTCACTACAACGGCAAATATGTTGCCGTGTCTGCTCACAAAAGACCACTGTTTTGCAAATGCAGACGCTCCAGCCAGAAATATTGTCGAAAACTCGATGTGGAAAATCCGGCCTCGATTGGTGGTTTATATCCTTGACCTAGGTTGCAGCAGTTTGGTCTGGTTTCCCATATCATGCCATCTTCTCTGATGGTGCGTCGAAACAATAGCCAATGCTTTAGGATTCCATTGACGTGCATAAGAGCTTGCAGGCTTGCCCAGGGTGTTTGGCTGTTTGGCATGAAACCTGCATGGAAATAAGCGATAAGGAAAACAGAGCGGTTGGAAAACAGTCCAGCATCTTAGGTGAAGGTAAGGGATCCGCGAGATCCGCATCCCAGTTCTAAGCAACCGGTTAGCGCCTATAAGATACATATTCCTTACATATGTACGCACTCTGAACAAATAAGTGGACAGCTTCTGCGCTGCGAATAATTGTATAAGTTCACTACTTTTTTATTTTTGCTTTGGTCCTTGACCTTTGGTTGGGTATCGTTGCGTTGATTTGTGTCGAAGGGAAATAGACGAGGGTGCAGAATTCACTGATCCATGTCAATAAGTCGCTAGCTCCCGCGTGAAGTCATTCGTGTGGGAAAAGGCCGAGGGTCTTAGTATACGCAATGAAGCACTCTCTTTAAAGACAGTCGAGTTCCAATGAAAGAAACATGCCGTTCCCCATGATGAGCCCCAAGGTTTGTGCATATCCACCAGGATTAAAAGCTCCTTGAGAGACCATACGGTCCTCTAATGGTATGTTGGAGAGTGGCAGTCGAGATTTCGGATCCCTGGCATCCTTAGTAGCAGTCGTGATTAAACCTACGATACCCTTGTTCTAAACATAGAAACACTAATGCAATGCATTCGGAGAAACAAATCTTGATATCGACCTCGCCAATTAAAATTTCCAGGTGGCATTGATATCGAAGGTCCAATGAACCAGTGCAAAGAATATCACTGGGAGAGTATCTCCATACGGTTTGCTCTCGATGTTGTCTGCTGAAGTATTGAATGCAACAGATAGTACGTAGCTGTTTGGTCGATCTCCGAGGATCTTATATGTGCAGGACATTTAGCCAGCTTGTTTCACGGCAAATGAAGAAGCTTGATCAAAGGCCATCGTGAGCAAGCCACTACATGAGGCTCTGATCCAAAGTGTAGGTGTGACATGCAAGTCAATCCTGTCCTTTATCAGCACTCGAAGCCTTCATTTCTGAGCGGTAAACCCACTTCAGCTTGTTATTTTTAGCCAGCATCTTGAATCGCATCTGAAAAGACAAGGAAAGCATCCTGGCGTTGTATCTCATCCTCTCTGTGTCATGCATCATGACAACAGTATTGTTGTGATACAGCAACAAATGAACGCCACGCAGCATATTGGTGTTGTATAACGCTAATCATCATGTGGATGGACCTTGAGAAGTAGTCTGCAAGAATCTCATCGCTGGTTTCAAGCAAAAAATGGACCCTGTTCCTATATATATCAGCGTCAATTCTGTAGTGCCATGCATGTTCAGCTAAAAATATGCATAAGCACTAGACCAGCTCCTCTTCAGACCTCGAGCTGGATCTCCCGCCACGATGATGTTACATAGAGCACAAAAGATTGCCCTGGAGCGAAGGATGCTCAATCAGCCGAGAGTGTGTCTTTTCCAACGCAACGAATCAAATGAATGAAGCCTGTTGTCTCCAAAGCCAGATCGAAGACGATGATCGCTGCAAAGGTGGTGGCAGATGTCGGCCGCACAACGGTTGCTGGTTCTGGGTATTAATTGGAGGTATGTAGGCGATGAATTCGAGATGGCTAGCTGTGATCTAATGATATCTACCTTGTCATTTGGTAGTTGCCGCCTCGTGCCTGTGACACAGCGTTGATGCTCCAGGTAGCAGTAGATCTCCAGCTTCAGATCGACCAAGGGTTCTGAGTAACTCACAGCACAGATGATCAGATTCTCCATCCAGCAATTTTTGGCGAACGACTCAATTGCGCCTCAACCTTGATGGATCGTGCTTCGAAGTATTGGATCAATATTGCCGCAACAACAACTTCTGATGTTCTTCTGCTGAAAAATGCGGGCTGAGAGGTGGTACAGAGTTGACTATCATGACATCGGAGGAGTGTCTGTTGCTTCCTCCTCGCATCCAAACCCCAATCCGGGAAGGGCAAAGTCGAAGAGCCGCTCTCCCCACAATGTGACGTTTCACACTGAGGTATTTTGATTTAACAACAACGCCATTTTTGGGTGTACATAAGAATGCATGTAATGGATGCTCTGTGGGGAGTAACTATGTACTTACTCCGTAACACGGAGTTGCTCTGTGTATCATTACAAAGTCCGAAGTATTGGCTTGCACTACAGAAAAGCTCCGTAGGGCCACGATTGAATTTCAACTCCACCAGCAGCGACGATCTCCTGCATTAGCGCCCTTCTATTTTTAACTGGAACTCAGTGTCAACCTTTCCTTCAGAGATTCTGTGATCTGTGATTTTCCCCTACCTTTAGTACCTGATAAATTAATTTAATGGAACTATGTATGGAGTGTACTCTGTTTTGATTTTGATATTCACAGTGTATGGCCAGGTAACCGGAGATGTAAGCGGAACTTAAAAAACTACTCTACCTACTGTGTACTAACAATTACATCATTCGACCAGAAATGATTTGGTTGGCGGAATTCCTCCGAAATCATACTGTAAAGTAAACTTGAGTATTACTCAAACAAGCAGTTCTCCACAAATTCAAAGCAAACAAAACAATGACTACAGAGTACTCCGTATATTAGTATGTAATATCAACACATGTGGAAGTGCATGCGAAATGTATTTTAATAATAGCATCTAACAGACTGCACTTTCTCCCAATCAGGCATGCATCGCGCCTGTCCAGTTGTTTCCTGCCAGTGGAACAGCCGCTAATAGAACACTTGAACCATGAATGCCTAGTAAAATACATGGCCAAAGCCAATTGGTTTTCTCCGGATGAAGTATTGTATGTATTGTACAGTACATACATACATACAACCATACACAGTAATAAATAGGAGAATACTCTCCGTCTGGAGTCGGATTATTAATCAAACCTTGTTATATTGGCAGCATATGATTTGGCCAACTGACACCAAAAATCTCCAGCGTGGGGAGTCTGGTTGGCAGACTCACTAACTAGTGGGTCCTTGGCTATGCCTCAAACGGGAAATTGCTTGTTGGGCTCTCAATGCATGACAGAATCCATCCTTGCTCGCCCACAACAACATCAACATGGTCGATGCTCCTTGCTAAAAATTGGCAATTTTGTTGAGTCTAATGAAATCTCCAGCATCCAACCTGGGTTTAGCTAGATGATTCATGAAGAATTCCAATAGTACCCTGTGGTCAGGTGAGTAACTGCATCGCAAGGTCTTCCTTAAAAAAGAAAAAGATGACTCAACCCAGCACAGGAGAAACAAACACACAGATTGAGACAGTCTTATCAGCCACCTCCATATTACCTCTGACGATCTTCCGCACAGAAAACGAGCATGTATGTATGATCTGCTAATACGAGAAACTGAAGGAAAAGAAGAATTCTCGAAGCACGACTGGGCTTCACAGCAAGTTGATGAGCGTTTCTTCAAGCTTGAAAGCGAGGTTGGCTTGATTAAGGATGCTCCGTTCTCGGTTCCTGAAAAGCTTCTTTTCCGGGTGCGGCGGAGTCTTTCGAACATCATCAAATCAATTTTGTCAGCAAACAGCATGGCTTGCCCTAAACAACCTCATTTTGGGGGGAATTAACTCACAATCCTATTTAACGGCTCGGATCGAGTATGTATTTATACATGCAGTACGATACGTACAGTACATACACAACTGCATTATTGTTATAGTCCTGTCAGATCCAGATCGCAGTTCGCTTCAGACAGGAATGATTTTAATACGCACGTCCAGGCGCCGGCAAGCATGGATCATTTCCTGTCTGTCGAACTACTGTGTAATAGTTATAAGAAGGAGATTTGGAGAACGCAGGCTCGGTTATCGAGACGACAATGACCCACGTGCGTGCACACAGTATGTAATTATGTATGGGAAAGGTAAGTGTTATTCCACAGTCTTCCGTAGTCGATAGGTGGTTGACCAGGGTTACAACCGGAGAATTAGCATCCTATCCAATCATGAATCGAACTCCGTCCTGAACATGATCTCCAAGGCTGTGGTCGACCCCGAAAGACGCTAGTGACTAATGCCTCGTGCATATCCCCGGTTTCTTGAATAATCAAGCCGGCGAATGGAATGCTGTATACTGTCAGTTTAGAACGACGCTAAATATCAACAATCGAGAGGATATGGACTGAATTTGCGAATAAGCCGCAGTAATGGGTGGGTGGATTGATGATCAATGAGATCAACCACTACTATTTACCGCCCACTCTTTATATAATTACAAATTCATTCAGTTGTCCTTTCCAGATAGTTTACTTACTTGAAGCTGTGTGGCGTTCTTGCCAACCTTCCAAGCATTGTTTATCATTGAAAGTTGTCAAGTCGTCGTCCGCAAGATGAATTCTCCACTTGGGAGAAAAGAATTCCAAATACCTCATCCCGGCGATTCAACGTTTTGATTCTTCCGTCCTCCGTGCTCTCACCACTGTGCACTTCGGTTCTACCTCAGCATGTGAAACGAGTTTGACCATGCCTTCACTCTGATAGAATAAAAAATTTGTCGACCGGCTCAGAAACCAGAGATACTCCAAGGACATTCTCGAGCAAATGCCGTGTGCTAACTAGCGGTTATGCTTATCTCTGTATACTGTGTACTGTACTTTACATTGCGGTAAATTGAGTCTTCAAGCAAATCACCTTGAAGTTTGAATACAGGAGGCGAAAACTTATTATTGGATCAAGAAAACAGCCCTCGACGATCCCGGCTGCGGACCAATACAAAACTCTGTCGAAAGTATGTCTTCAATCCTAGTCTACTCCAGAGTATGTAGCACATATGTACAGTATATTCGATACAATCCAGCTCACTTTTTATCAAGAACACGCTAGCATAAGAGCGGAACAGATAGATGAAGCATATATGACAGTGACTGCCTAAATAGGAAGGAAGGAAAGGAAACAAAAAATTTGGCGTCAGGGAGAAAACTTTGGCGCTTCTTCATACATTGATCCGAACCTCTATAAGTCCAGAGTGCCGTACGAGGTAAAGCGTGTAACTAAAGTACGGAGGTATGTGATGTACCCTCTAGTTACTGTGTACTCCGTACATGATGGTAGAAGGTACCTGGCCTGGCTAACAATAGGTTCAGGAGCTGAATAGCCTTTTAGACTTCTGGGTATAATGCGCATGTATGAGTCTTTCATGATGTTAGTTTAATCTCTGGATATGCACAGCATCATCAAAACTGTGACGTCGAAGCCCTTGACTTAGCATTCTTGTTTCTTGACTGACTGTTCATGGCGTGGGCAAAGAAAAAAAAAAAGAAAAAAGAAAATTTAGAAGGAGAAAGCATCTTTCGCATGTCTGGAGTGAGTTACACCACCAGGTCTTCTCAGGAGTGGCTGTTCTGCAGCGAATATGCTGTGTTCCCAAACATGTTCATAACTGTGGGTTTCCGTTCGCTTATCTTCTCCCACCGTGGTGGTTGAATGCTGCAGCAACTCCACGTTGGTACTAGGATCGAGGAACATCAGGGTATGGCCCTCTGCAAGCATTGATTAATGAATGTACTGTATGTATTGTAAATACATAGGATGTCAATTTTAGAGTAATAATATAGGGCTCCTTTTTATTGCTGCACAAGCCATTACATACTTACAGTTAAAAGCCACTACTCCATACAATACAGTACACGATGGGCAACATGCTTTTTGGTTGGTTGTGGGAGTCCTGAAATTAAACACAGATGATCCTTGGTCTTAAACCTGGGGTAACGAAGCGAAAACTTGCCGTTTTGGTACGCAGGGATGGAGGGGTGCCAGCGGAGATTGATAAGTAAACTTTCCACACCACAAAAAAGCTAACTCTGAACTAGGAAATAACTTAACTGAATTTGTCTGCAAATCAGATAAGGTTTGGTGTCGGAACTTCCAGACTAACTCTGGAATACCATCAGACTGAGTCCGATAAAAGTAATCATTGTTGGACTGAACAAACAAAACATTCTCACACATCTTACAGTCATAATATTATAAATGATCCAATAATACAAACACATGTCCTCAAGAATACTACTAACTCCTGCGTGTATTATGCACAGTATAAGTTCAGTTTCAAGATGCAATGGAGGCTTTGGTTTGCATGGGTGACTTGACGCCATCCACTCCAGATCTCCATTGAATCTTCCTCATTCAGGCATATTTAGGCGTACTGACTACCTAATGTAACTACAGACATATATGTATAAGTGGCATTATCTTCTCATCCATTAAGTCCTAACTGAGCTGAGCGGAAAGAGGAACACCCAAAACAGGGAAAAGGAACAATTGGCCTTAAAATGGACTGATAGAACTGAACTCTACTCATGTTGGTTCAGCAATTTTAAGAGCAAAAGGAATGTGTGTGTGTGTGTGTGTGTGTGTCTCACTGCTCGGAGTACTCCGTAACAGCAGAAGAAACCTCGTGGCGGAATCCAAATACAACGGTGTTTCTCCCCATCATCCCATGACTTACGGAATGGGCTTAGCATATAAAATAAAATACCCGCCGGTCTGGTAATTTTGGGCTTACCGCCTTACCGTGTGGTTTCAGGGGATTCACCATAGTAATTGAGGGTGATGTTACCTGTCATCCACCAGCAAAAATAAAGCTTGACCGAAAGACACTCTGCTGGGCATGGGCTGCCCCACCAATCTAAAATAATCCCAGCCTAATGGACTACATACTTCCCTTCGACCCTTTTTGTCTTTTCTTTCTTTTTCCTTTTTTTTTGCCAGCGCCCTTGGATAGTATCCTGGAGGCTTGTGGAGACGTAACCTCTACTGCTTAGCTCCATGATAGGTAGCTGAATAACCAGGGTGTGAGCAATAATGAGTGAGGGAATGAAATTGATGACGGGTTCTGGCCTTCCCTCCTGGGTCTCACCGGTTTCTACAGTCCCCAAAGGCACGGACTGATTCGAGATAGCCTCCTCCGCTCTGTTCATGCTTCATCATTGATCATTCTTCATTGCTACCTACTAATATGTACTAGTAACTTCCGTGAGAAAAAAGCACCTGACCACTCAGAGATGGAAGAGACGAATCCATTCCCGTTTTCGCTCGCGTGGCCACAGTCCCTGGCCGGAGATGAAGTGTTGTTGCGGCGCTTGACGCTGATGTTGATGATGGGGATGATGATGTTGTTGCTGTCGATGCTATTATTATACTGCTCCCCTCGCCGGATTCATAGTTTGATCCCGCCTTGATTCTGCTACATTAACTTACCTCTCAGGCCATCATACCAATCGGATGCATGCTGCTTGATTAGTTATTTGAAAAAAGGTATTTCCCCCCTCCTTTTCATGAATGATCTGTTCTTCCGCTGCTTTAGCTCTCACGCACTTTCCCCTCCCCCCTGCTGTGGCCCCCTCCCCACTCCACGCCTGTTACAGAACGACTCCCCAGTATTAATGAGTGGCTCACCTTCTGCCCTGCGTTTGCTGTTGGAATTTCCTTCATCTTGGCCCTTGCTCGACGGATATCAGATCCCTGGTCCCATAGCTTCCGTTATTAGGGTTCCTCAAGCGTTCGTGTTGCGACATCAGCCCAAATTTTATATATCCTATCACGTCCCTCCACCCACCTGCCTGAGACTCACGCTCACCGGTGTTCGACACGTTCCTGCTGATCTTCAGTCGGTCTAACTTCAGAAACGCCTTAACCACTCACAGGGCCTTCGGGAACATCATCTCTGGGGAGATCTATTTATAATCTGCCTTGTATATATGCCTCGTATTTTCATCTTTTGACGACATATCTTGATCAGATCTTGTTCATCACCCAGAAAGGATCAAGAATATATCACCCTCTGTCAACAGAAACTCATCTTCAAGCAAGGTCGTCTTCTGTTGAGCGACGAAGAAAATGGCCGGCCCTGGTGGTGGACCTCCTCGCAAGAGCCATACGAAGTCCAGAAAGGGTTGCAAGACGTGCAAGAGAAGGCATATCAGATGTGATGAGACGATGCCTCAATGGTGAGTGGTGCCGAATCACAGCGGCCAGCTGCGAAAACATGAAAGGTAGAACAACAAAACTGACAGGGCCAACAGCCGCAACTGCACCAAACACAACTGTCGCTGCGATTATATGGATACGTTTATAGCGCAAGATCAAGTGGCAAGTCCGAGATGTCCGGATCTGCTTATGTCTCCCGAGATAGAGATGGAAATAGATGCGTGGCAGCGGACAGGAAATCCGCCGTTTCAAGAACTCCAGTCGAGCTCCAGGGCCTACTGGTACAGATTTTCCAAAACTGATCTGCGACTCATCCACCACATCACTGGGTTGTCGGTAGATTTGCATGGAAGAGGATACAGCAACTGCACAGTCTGGGCTGAAAAGATGCCCATGTAAGTGTGGTGACGGAGAATCCGTCCATGTCTTTTATCTTTTTCACTTCTAATATTCGAGAAATAGGTTTTTAGGCATTGCGTTGTCGAATGATTTCGTAATGAGTGCCATTTTGGCCCTATCGGCGTCTCATCTTGCTTGGATGTCACAGAATCAAGACACTGAAAATTTAGCCTACCAGCATCGTGGCGTGGCTCTGAAAGGTCTTCACGAAGCAATTGGCAGCTTTTCACGTGAGAATGCGGACGCCATTCTAGCAGCGTCTTTATTGCTTTCATGGCAAGCGACTGAATGGTATGCTATTTGTGGCCACGCTGTCTTCCAGGTTGGATATGGCTGACAGCTTAATAGGAGAAGTTGGGCCTCGTTACAGCAAGGTGTCTCAACGGTGAGTATTCCGTACTTTACTTCAACCGGGATGAGTGTCTTATTCATTGAGGTCTAGGTCCTTAATTCGATGCAGACGTGGTGGAAGGACGAATCCGAGCTAGCCAAATTTATGGAGAGCCAGAGAGCGTTCCGAAGTGCGAGAACGCCAATGACACCGACATATCCAGGCACCGTCAGTCAGTTTCATAATGAAGATATCATCCGGCTAGACCGTATGCTCTCGTCCTTGCAGAATATTCATCAACGTGTTTCGCACAACCAAGAACATCTCAGAAGAATAACAGACCTTTTAAGTTTCGCCCATCGACTGCGAAAAGACCTTCCCGTGCAATCTCCGGAAAAGGCATTTGAAAGGCTCCAGCCATTGAGAACGTGGCTTTTCTGGCTACCCCCGACTATGCTAAGAGGTGGAGATTCGGATCTTGGAGCACTCGCCATTCTATCTCAGTTTTTCGGCCTTGCACTGGCCATAGAACCCATCTTCCCAGAATTTGGCGGATCATATCTTGGCTCCATGTCTGTCGCTCCGATTGAAGACATTAGGAAAAAACTTTACCATCAGAGGGCTATGAATCCGTTTGCCACTGATGTCCTACTTGCACTGAATCTGATGGAACTACCTGGGGAAATCGTCCATGAATATCGAAACCGCCTTCAATGGTCACCCAGGGCGTCCTTGGATGCATACTCCTCTGGATCACATAGCCCCTACCAGTCGCTCCCAACCCCTCACCTTCCACCTACTCCTACTACCGCCGCGCATTACCCAACCTATACCACCTCACCTCTTCACTCGCCTCTCACTCCCGCAATCGTCGGCTCCCCGTACCAAATGCCCACAATGCTCGATTCGCGTCGCCACTCTCAAGCTTTCACAACCTCACCTTGTCTGCCTCCCGATTCGATAAACGACCGAACATCGGAATATAAACATACTTTACACGAACAACATACCGCTGTCTTCAATCCTGCGTATTTGGGAAACCTTATTCACCCTGGAACCCCTCTAGGGATTGATTATGGCCATTCACACCCAGTGGATGTGACAGGAGGGTTGGTTATTCCGGAGCTCTGTTGGACCTGACCTTTCTCATTTCACACTTCAATCCAAGCACCATCTCACTGAATTACCACGATGCAACTCTACCTACTCCTATCTACAACCATAAGCGATTCTCGAAGCAGTTATCCAATGTACCCCTTTTTCAGTTTCCCGCTTTATATTTTGTCAAGATGTCTGGCTGAGACTTGAACCTTTTTGCTTTCCCAGGCACTCAAAAGCACCCCAACACCGTGGCTCACTTTCGAAGCCAAGGAACCTCCTATAACTACCTTCCCGACACCGCCGCACACAAATATCCCCTCTTTGCTCTATTTTCCCATCTGGTTTGAAAAACACCGTACAACAAACACAGAAACATAATTCAGATTGCTTTTGCTGGTTGAAGCTCAGTAAGACATGAGCGTTCCGTTTATTTGTTTGAAAATATTTATGATGAAGCACACTTTTTCATGGATAAACTGATGGAGGATAACTTTGCAGGAGTTTTTATTTTATCTTATTTTGACGAAGTATTTTCTATGGGGCGCAGCGGAAGAATGAAGACTGTACTGCTACGGCAATGGACAATGGGATGGATAGGCATCTTATCAGGGGGAAGACAATCAAGCAATCTATACTTATACATAACCCCCTTGATTGGACGAACTATCCACAGAGGACCAAGAGTCTATACGATAGGCATTTCTCAACAGGTTTTCATACTGTATACTTTAGGGAAATTGGATGGATAGATATATATACTCCTGCATAGTTGGAAACTTATTGTGACGACTTTGCGACATGACTTGAATGATTAATATGTTATCAGCCTTGCAACTACTTCTTTGGTTTAGTTATATTGAATCCTCATTAACTACATACATAATAACAAGTGCCAGCAATTTAATAATAGTTTTGTCACCAGTGTCAATTTGGTTTTCTTTCCAACTATACATACATCCTGTTCTGCTTTGGTCTATTCACTCGAACTTGATATTATCTTCAGTTAACTAGGTCAACTAGGTTAAAAGAATAACAGGGCTAAAAGTGAAATGGAAAATAAAATAAAAACTATACACACACAAAAAAAAAAAAGAAAAAGAAAAAGAAAATCAAGAAGCGCAGAGAAATAAATGATGATGATGATGGTGATGGCACCTGTCCATGACTCCCAGCAAATAGAACAAATATGGAAACGCTATGGAATTAAGGGACAAGACAAGAAGAGTTACACACAAAGAATTGAGTTAAAAGAAGAAGGAGAAGAATTAGTGGAGTGATAACGTTCCTCGCGTATCTGACGCAAATGCAAAAAGTGGAATTTTGTCCGGGAAAAAAAAACATCAATTGCACCCAGTTCCATCTGGAAGCAAATTTTGAAAGCAATGCCATGTGCAAAGTGGAAAAAAAATGAATAAATATGAAGCCCGGATAGCTCTATGTTTTCTTGGGTAAGCCTAATCGGCGGCGCCGTGCAAGATCGCCTTCTGCAAGCCACTTGCTCGCTTTCACCATTTGAACAACATTGATAAACTGCTTTGCAGCCATGACTGGGGCGGAAATTCCAGTGATCACCCAGGGCCAGAAGCTGTCTAGTTTGTTGGCTCGGGCCAGCTCCAACGCACCAGCGCTCCAGGGGCTTGCGAACAGGGTCGCGATGGGAGCCATAGCTGGGGTGCCGGGCTGTGCAGATCCGGCGCTCACGCCATCACCGACGGGCTGGAGGAGCGATGGGGAAAGAGTTGGGGATGAGAAGGACAGCAGGTAGAGTCCGATGAAAAATAGCTCGTTCAGGGCACAAAAGACGAACAAAACGGTCTGAAAACAGTATGTTAACAAATCGGAAGGATAAAGGAACCCGACTATGCTGGCGCAGACTCACCTTGTTGTTATAATACTGGTATAAGATCCAGCTCCTGCTCGAGTCCACCTTTTTGTGGCTCTGGCCCGATTCACCCATCGACAACGTGGCATACATATGCATGTAGTGACTAGCAAGATCCAAACTGATCAAACCTTGGAACAGAATCGCCCAGCGCGGCCATGCAGAGCTCAAGAAAACCAGTAAACAAGCCGTAGTGCAGCGATCGGTGACCATATCCAGAACCGCACCAAACCTAGTGGCCTGGTTATACAATCGGGCCGCATATCCATCGAGCGCATCGAGAAGGCAGGAAATGCTGTAGAGTAGGGAACATGTGCGGGGGTGAAGAGGCATGTAGTAAAGAGAGGCAGTCGCGAGCACAACGCGAATATAGCCTGACGCCGATCAGCTCAGACATCAAGATATGCAAGTAAGATGGAAGCGACTTGTATAGCAGCATTCCGCACACATACCAATTATGTTGGGCCAGAATAGGAAGATATTCTCTTTCTGTTCATCCGGTGCGGGTGAAACTCCTTTGCGCTTCGGGCTCCGTTTGCGAAGTATGCCATTGCTGGCAGTAGATGCGTCGTCATCCTGAATTTTCGACGACTGTGAAGACCTCTGTTTCTTTCCTTGCCCGGTCATCTCTGCTGTATTGTGGATGAACGGTTAAGAAGCGAATTGGATGGGGGTAAGTCTCTCTTGTTCGTGGCGTTTGCCTCTGCAAAATCGGGGACGAGTACGTCTTAAACGACGGTTAATGCGTGAAAACAGAATGGCGGAATGAAGCATTCGCGGGGTATCATAAGGCTGTTTTCCAAGCACAATGGTCTCTGTCAGTTCAACTACAGCAAGACCAACAGTCAGCAATGGCTTCGTTTAATAACGTTATATCTTTCCACACAAACAAGTCTCATTTCTTTGCCAGCTGTGATAGAAAAGCGATACGCACTTCCACTGCTCTCAGTTCTGCTGAACTTCGATCGTTCGAGTTTCCAGCTTCCTCGAGCCTTTCACATCAAATACCAAGCGAAAGCAAATCCAAAGGAAATAGCTTGAAACAGTAGCCGAATGCCCGTAGTTAACAACAAGAATTATCAAAATCAAATCTGCGTTGCATGATAAAAAAGCTGTAAAAAAGGAGCGTGTTGAGAGGGATGAAGCCCTTCTGCGGATGTCAACGCGGCTGTAACGGGATACCCAGATCCACTGGAGATGCGACAGTATTTATTTAATTGGGATGATACGCCTGAGAACAAATGCAGTCAGAGAAGAGAAACGAAGAGTTTCGTTTGCGCCCAGTGTTTGCTGTCCTCCCACCATCCAGTTCAAAGTCGCGGGTTTGTGAGCAACTTTTTTTTTGTGAAGGTTTGATGACAGCTTCGAGGAATCGAGAGTGGACTTTCTGCCTGATCAGCCCGCTGATTGCACTCAGCACATCATCCTCGATACTACAGAGTGCTTGGAGACATTTAAAAAGGTACATATATTCCTGATTAGAACTCATGCAGTAATTGAGAATACATATCTATTTGCAATGGCATCTAGTCTATAGCAACCAGGCTGGTGTGGATCGGTAGCTTCAAATACAGGGCGTAGAACATATATACTGATCTAAAAAGCTGAAAGCAAAAAACAGATATTAACAGTCCTCTATCTCATATGCATAGGAAAAGAACAAAATGTAACCAATTCCGAAAAGAATAGAACCAAGCTGGTGAAGGTCAACCTCTATTAAATTTTTATCTTCGTCGGCCTCGTGGATCAGAAGCTTCCTGTTTCCGCCAGTCCCGCGACTCTTTCGTGCCCATACTGCCTAGTCCTCCTTCAAGACGTCTTTCCCAGCCTCCCAAGCGAACCACCAGGCAGGTCGCATTGTCGCCATCTCTGGATACCTCAGTCGCAAATCCGACGACGTCACAAGCACCCTCCTCTGGCGTTCTCGCCTCTTTGACAACATCCACGATCTCTTGGTCAGATAGAGTGCCGCTAACTCCGTCCGACATCAGGACGAGGAATGAATATTCCGCTGGGCCCATTTCAACACGTCTGATCTCCGGTTCGGCCGATATTCCGATGCGTTTGGACTGAATGTCTCCGAATGCTCTGCTATTTGCCAAACCACTAATGCGCTCCTCTCCAAAGGAGTCGGTTACGAGTGACGTGGCATAGCGTCGCAATCTATTGCTTTCGACGGGAGAGGAAGGATGGTGGTCTGTCGTTAACGGAATAGCCATACCAGTAGCAGTAGAGCACAACAGAACACGGGTATCGCCAACATGCGAAACGACCAACGACGATGGTGCCGAAGGATGCCAGTACGGCGCTGGTGTTGGTGTAGAAATCAAAGCAATGCTGCAGGTGCTTCCGCCTTTGAAACGGGTAGATCCTCCAACGGATGCGGGTGCTAATCGTCCTGGATTATGGAGAATGTCCAGCTCATTCAATGGTCTCTCAGAACGAGCAGAATCGTCATTCTGTTTGGTTGCCTGAGCCCTAATAAAGTCATAATCTGCCTTCAGAAAGGCATATTCTAATACTTCTTCAATGGGCACCCCCATAGTCATGTCTAGACCAAGATTGTGGGGTCCAGGTTCAAATCCATCTGTGTGAAGGTCATTCTCCCCAAAATAACAGAAATGAGCAGGCTTAAACCGTCGGAAATATCCACCCACTAAATCTCTCCAGCTGGCAACTAGTGATTTCTCCAAATTGCCGATTTTGGCTCTATTTCCTGGTTGCAGTATTGGAAGCTCACCAGAAAAGATATGGCTCCCACCGTGACTTCCACTCGATGGCGAGTAAGGAGTACTTCTATCATTTACTGCATGACTGTAGGCATGCTGGCTTTCTCGAAAAGCCTCTCTGTTCCGGACAGGCCTGTAAGGCAATGTCGTGTGTTTCCCAAGACTAGATCCCAACTCAAAGGCCATAGCCGTTTCCTGTACGTACCCATGTAGCCTATCCCTCAGGAGCTCACTACACACCACACCTCCATGCCCATCGAAGACCCCGTAATAGAACACCTGCGGATCGCCGGTCGCATTTTCAGCAACCTGATTTTCCGCAGGGGCATTTGACCCCGTTTTGTCTTCGGATCGGTGACCAATTGTCAGGGAAAGTGGAGGTCGTTTAGCAAACGCAGGCAGTTCAATGACGCCCGCTTGGTACGTATCTTCGTTCGTAGGGCGCGACCCTCGCGATAAAGATGCACCAAAATGATGTTTTGCATTCCGGAGTGGTATACGTACAACCGTGGTTTCACGCGATACGCCCACGGGTGACAGGACCGTGGCGGGAGACGCTCCTTTCGTGGAGGAGATATGCGGAGTGGACTCTGAGCGAGGAAGGTGGTGGAATGGACCCCTAGAAATTTGAGAGTCTGGATGGAGCGAGGAGACTGGGAGGTGCGTTACGAAGTAGTCATGGAAATAGCGTCGCTCGCGTTGTTTGCTTGTTGCGCTGGTAGGCTGAGAATGCTGAACCTGATGCTGGCATCTTGAGCCTGATACAGCGTCCGTATGCTGGCGGCGCAGAAATGTCGCGATAAAGCCTGTCGAGCCAACGGAGATGCGAGTTAGCCATATGCACACCAGCTCAACGGTAGGATGTTGATATTTGGTGCAAGCATACTGTAACTGTCAGCGAGTGTCCACGCGTGGACCCTTGCTGGTCTTACAAGCCGAGAACTCATCGAAGGGCAAACATGGACATCACTAGAAGTTGGGCAGCAGTGGATGATCTCAAATGTTTTTTCAAATCCAACGCCTTCAAAGTGGTCAGCAATCAAAGGCCGACATGCTCAGCTTTGAAGGAAAAGAGAATCTGATGGCCAGAATGATAAAATAACTAACTTCTTAGCAACTCCAGAATCTTGTCGATCAGCCTGCAAACAATCAATCAATCAGCCCCAACAAACATCAAACCAACAAACTAACAAACCCACCGCAAAGGAGCTGAATGTCTGTTTCACATTTGTTTTATTTGAGAATCTACTCTATTGCAACAGAGAACAGCTTTGAGCCCTGAGTCCTTCAAGAATACAAAATGCTACATCACTGAGAATTTGACTCTATGATATAGTTACGGCGATGTCCAAGGGAATAAATACTTCCCGGCTCTCATGGTGAATGGACGAGGAAAACATATGCGAATACAGATAATTCTTCAGAGTCCATCTCCCTTCCTAGCCATGCTGAAAGGGCAGACTCAAAAGACGACCAGTATGTACCTACAAAGTAGTAATTCCTTTCAATTCGAATTGATACTCCATACAAGTAGCTTAACTGCTATGTGAAGAAACAGCCAGTGCTGGTGAGAGCTCTCTCTCTCTCTCCCTCCCTCCTTATTCTTACATTTTTTTTTTTTTTTTTAAAAAAAAAAAGAGAAAGAAAGAAACCATCAGATGGGAAAAGAAAACAAAAACCAATAAAAAAAGAGTAGAGATTTCCCTTCACCATCACAAGAAAGCAAAACAGAACAAAACTGCCAGTGTTAACCATATGAAATGGAGCTCGTAAAATGAGAGCAGCCTTGAGCACATCTGATCCCTGAGGAACTGAAAGACATTGTAAAATCGAGTCAGTTGACGAAAGAACCAAAGTGGTATGTAATGCCGTTATTTGTCCAAGAGAATAGAAGCAACCTATTGAAGTATCATTAGCCGACTGTAACATAGAAGAGTGTTCTTTGACGGTGGACTCGTGTATGGTAGATCAAAGCGTAAGGATCTTAGGAAGTTTTTCTCATAGCTGCGGTCTTTCCCTCTTTTAGTTTGAATATTCCAAGGTGAGCGGGCGCGGAAAAGATACGTTTTCTTGATGATGTCTCTCCTTGGACTCTCGAATTTAGAAGCGTTCTGGTTGACGGCATTCCTCTTGAAATAGCGGGTCCTGGTGCTGGCTCTTTTGGCCGTGAACCTTCCTGCTGTGCCTTTGGCGGCTCAACTCCGTTGGGTCTTGTTCCACTGATTCCGCCCTGTCCTTTTTGCTGTCCTTCGCCACTGGGGACTGCACCCAGCAGTGGCTCGCGTCCCAACACAAGAGCTCCGACTTGAACATGTCGCAGCTGTCCCGGAAACTGGATGTTTACGTTTCGAAAAGAAATCGTTGGGATAACATTCATGGTGACGGTCCTGGGTGATCCGTCTTCATAACGAACGTTGATGGGGCTGTAGTCGATGCCGAATTCGTAGGGACCCGAGTGCATGTGTAGAGCTATGGTGTGAGCGTCTTGCATGATTTTGGCTAGATCGGACCATGCTTGAGTACCCATGGGGTGAAGAAATGGCGAGATCTGATCATACAATTGCCCAGTGTTGTCACTCATGCGTTTATTGAAGAAATTTTCAAAAAGGGGCCGATTGCGAAGGCGCAGCAATTGCAGTCCCATCGAGCCAAATATCGAATCTCGTCGGTGATCGTGGGAACCCTCTGATTACAAGGAGTCAGCAGCCATCCTTATGTTAAAACATGAACGATTCTTCTAAGAAGAAAGAAGAAGGGGCGCTAGGCTTACTGGCAGGTAAAAGCTTAGCCAGCTTTAAAATCTCAGCATCAATCTCCTTGTCAAATCCTCTGACAACGTCCAAACACAGAACTTTTTTGACGACAAAAGTGTTAATGACCTTCATAATCGCCAGATGTCGCTTGTCTTTATCGCTCATCAACAGACACGCCGTTCGAACATCGGCTTCCAGGCCCAAGAATATTTTGAAGCTGTCACTCATGACTTTGTAAACCGTGTCCCAGTCCCCCTCCGCCTTTGTATAGCTTTTCGCATAGTCGCTGATCCTCTTGAACAGAGACTTAAACTTGTAAATGAAGTCCCCGGCGCCGAAAACGGGGTCTTGGACCATAATTGCATCAGGTCCAGCAGAAATAGAAGCGAATGGTGTCGAGATCACGCTGTTTTGGCAAGGCGTGGCTGTGCTTTTCTCGCTTACAGCGCTGGTTGCTGTCTGTTGCTTTGGCTGATCACCATTTTTGGCCGAGTCTTCAAGAGTGCTCAAGTCGATCTCGGTTGAAGGCTGTTCAAAGATATTCTCGAGCCGTGGATCCCTGGGAGTCTCCTCGGTGTCGCTTTGCTCGGAAACCTCTTCTCGACGAGACTTGGCAAAGCGAACGGCGCGTCCAATCCACTTACTATTCTTCAGACCACTCCATGGCTTCCCTGCACTCTTGTTCGAGGTTGATTCCGGGTCGAGAGCCTGGAGTTCTAGGATCTTGCTTTGCAAACTGAGAATGAGGTCGCGGTCGTTGCTGGCCTGTGCTTCGGCTTGCTGCAGCTGGGCTTTGACACGCTTTATCTCGATACCCATGTTACTGCAACAGATACGAAACCGCTCCAGTTCGTGAATCAGCCGGGCATAGGTAGGCCCCGATGGTCTTCCGGGAAAGTATGAATTCGAATGCAACTTCCGAAGAGGCCTCTCTTGTGTAGCTGAATTGTCCGACATTTTGCCCACAGAGAAACAGGAGTTTTTAAAAGTGAACCCTGAGTTATGCGATGCGTAAATTGCAAATCATTCACAGAAAGAGAGAAATATAAAGGAGGGGAGAAGATCATGTCCTGGCTGTTTATTTGTTTCTTAAACGGCGTCGTCGCTCCCGGCGACTGGATTGCAAAACGTGCCTGAACATTGCAAGCCGTGCTAGGGCTATTTCTAGTTCGAACTTCAGTTCCTGACATTACAGGTCAAGGCCCTTGTTCTCTTTTTATCCTCTCATATTCTCTGGTTTGAGACTCAAGACCGATGTCTGCACTGAGAGAATTCCTGTGACAGCCCTTTTAAAGCCCAGGTTGATAGGAAAACCAAATGGGAAAACTACAGATCAGCATGCTCAAAGAGCTAGATCCATGAAGA
The DNA here is from genome assembly GCA_029449355.1 of Emydomyces testavorans. Lineage (NCBI taxonomy): Eukaryota > Fungi > Ascomycota > Eurotiomycetes > Onygenales > Nannizziopsiaceae > Emydomyces > Emydomyces testavorans. The sequence continues at coordinate 400,236 of CP120627.1, forward strand.
GATAAGGCCAGATCCTCAGAATTAGTACATTGAAATCAGGAAACAAGCTTGTAGTCAAGCTGAGAATATCACAGATAAAGCCCTTGAATGAAAGGAACAAAGCTGAAACATTCAGCTTCATATTCTCATCATCAAGAACCGCATTCGCTTCAATAAAGTGAATCATTATAGAGGAATATTCCCCTGTACTAAATTAAGAAATTGAATTTGGCCAGTGGGAACTCTTCATCAACATGCAATGACGTAGATTTCACACCTCGCATTGTATGATCAGAGTTCAGGCGTGGAACTTGGATTATTTCAAACAGCACAGACATACTTCAAGAAAAAGAGAAAGGGCACCACAGGAGGACAGCATGGTTGTTCTTTATAAGAGGTAAATTACAAAAACGACTCTGCTCGCAAAACTACTAGAGTAAGACCGGCATTCATATAGCTGAATCAATAAAAACGTAACCCGGCGCTTGGAAAGGCTTCAGACATACCAGAGAGGGGGTCGAGTTAAAATGAACATGAATAGAACCTAATCCAGTGTCAGATATTAAATGGTCCCTAAACATTGGAAAAGAATGCCCATCTCCCTGGTTGTGCAATTCCACCGAGTTTCCAAATTAGCAGACCTACCACTCCTCTGTCCAGAAATAAAAACGGGTTGGGGCAAGATAAGGACATTAGATGGCCTTAGTGCGGGAGAATAAGCTGCTGTACACGGCGTCGACGACAGGTTGGGCGGTGATTTGGCGTCCGCCGAAGAATCGGCCATTCAGGCCCTTGATGGCATTTTCTCCACCCTGGACACGGTCAAACTTGAGATAAATATCACCTTGAGTGTTCGGATCTAAAGCAATATGGACAACATGACCGTATTTTTCTTCGCACTCAGCGCAAACGTCATCCTCAAGCTCTTTGATCCAATTCTCGCCCTCTTCCCTACAGAAAAAGTCAATAATGGTGCTGCAAGGGAGGGCTGGAAATACACTTACTCGGAAGGATCAAACATATTTCGAAGTAGAACACATCTACTTGCCATGTTGACACTGACTGGTAATGGTTTAGTCTCTGGGCGAGCTTTGGGCGCTTTGCGTTTGTCATCAGTGGACGTATCTGTAGGAGGTTCATCTGTTCTCGCAAGCTTCCTCATCAATGCGTCTCTGCTATAGTTGTTGAAGTTCACACCAGCAACGTCTGTGTCATCCAGAGCACTAGCACCCCCAACACCTTTGTCATTATCGCGGCCACCCGCACGATCAAAATTCCCTCCAAGTGCAGCTTGTGCTCCACGACCACCGTGGCCATAGAGGGAACCTTGCTGGCCTTGAGATTGAAGTCGCATGAGGTTGGTTGCTGAATCCGAGCTAAATTTATCATTTCCAAGGCCAACACGAATGGGTCGACCAGCCAGGTCAAAGCCATTCATCTTTTCCAAGGCTTCACGGGCTTGATTGGGATCGCGGAACCTGATGAGAGAAGTTAGAGCACGAAGGTTAATCATTAGGATCGAAAGAAAACTTACTGCACGAATCCATAACCTCGGCTTCGTCCGTTTTCATCTTTTTGCAGTTGAACAAAATCAAGTTCGCCAAATGGTTCGAAAACGTTCTGTAAATCGCTCTCAGTGATGCTGAAATGAATATTACCAACGTATAATCTGTGAAAGGGAATTGAGTTCTGGTTCCCGCTCACATGCCCTTCGGCACTACGGGCAGCTTTATTCTTTTCGGCTTCAGTAAATTGGGCGATGATTGGGATTCCTAGAAGCTTCTGGCCAGTAAGCTGGATGGCAACTGGAACTGATTCTTCATTCTTGAATTCAACATATCCGACACTGTGAATAGAGAATATGTTAGTGAGAAGAAGGTATGGAGAAACAAATATAAGAGGCATACCCTTTAGATCGTCCGCTAACACGGTCTTTTACAATTTGAGCATCTTTCACTGGACCCGCTTTCTCGAAGAAAGCGATTAGTTCTTTGGTTCTCAACCGCGCAGCAAGTTGCTGTACGAAAACTGTACGTTTATCACGTTCATCCTCAGTAAGCTGTGGTTCAGGAGTCTTGCTAGGACGCTTAGGGCTAGGGGTTCGCTTGCGTCCATCCTTCTCACGACGGCTACGGCGTTTGTCATCCTCACGATCATCACGACGAGGTCGCCCGCTCGGTCTATAATATCTGTCATCGAAGGGCGATCGAGATCGGGAACGGGCGCGGCCACCACCGCGGTAGTAGTCACCACCCGAGGAACGATGGTCATTACCATAACGCTCGCGTCGGGAGCTACGTCTGTCACTGTCGCCGCTCCTACTTCTCTTTCTACTTCTATAGCTCCCGTTAGCACTTGCACGATCGCTCTTTGGACTTCTCATCTCTTCGTCTCCATCGGCATCTTTTTCCGAACGCCGTTCGCGACTTCGATCCCGGCGCTTACGGTCCCTGTCACGGTCGCGAGAGCCATCTCGGTTTCTATCACGGTAGCGGTCTCGGTCTCGTTCTCGGTCTCGTTCTCGGCGATCGCTGCGGTCTTTCTTGGAACCATTGGTCTGGCTAGCTGTCTCTTCAGGTTGCTGTTTTGGGCCCGGCTCGGCAGTAGACTCGAGCAGAGCTTCAACGTCGATACCTGACATATTGACAATGTGTTGGATTCAAGCCCTATACAGGATGGGAGAGATGTGGATTCAGAGAAAGTAGATCACTTTTGCTTGTGCGTTAGAGACGCGAGACGAAGAGGGCGTGGTTGAGCGAACCCTTGTTGCTTGTACTGTATAAAAGGCACTTCAAAAGCAGAACCTTTGAACCTCTATCATCAACACTATTTTCAGGCTTTTGGAAACCGAGAACCCAATCGTGGAGTTTTCTGCTGGCCTGAAACTGGAGGTTGCAGCTGGTGGTGGTGAGGAGAGAATGAGATTTGAGGAAGAAGTCAGGATGCACTCGATTGGCCACTAGTGGGCTTGGCAGGGTGTTGCTGATGTAATCAATTAGTTAGCTGTATTACGTAACAGAACGCGACTGCAAAATCACTCTAATTAACTAACCTACACACTGAACTACAGGAGAAGGTTCAAGCCCTCCAAGCGACAACCAACCCTTAGACGGACAGTATCCACCATGAGCTATCAGCACACAAACATGATCCACAAAGATTGCGAGGAATAGTGAACAGCAACTAATCTCAATTTTCACTCCATCATCCAGTCTCGAGGAAACATTTCAAACTGCGCTGTGGAGAAAATATCGTGACTATCTCCCATAAGCACCTTCACATTCTTCTCAGCCCATCCTCGTTGGCGCGCAATGGCCTCAATATCTTCCAAAACTTGTTTATTCCACTTTTCCATTTCTTCCTCAGCTGCATCACTGTCAAAGCGGTAATGCTTTTCTGCAAGTGAAATGATATCTATCGGACCAAGAATCTCACTTAAGGGATACATTCCAGCAAACTCCCAATCTACCACCCCAACCACATTCCCATCACGTACCAGGATATTGCTGGTGCTGAAATCCCCATGACTGATGCAAAATGGCTCTTCGTCAATCAACTTGCAGACATCATCCTTTTCTCCAGCTGCAATTGCTTCTCTTTCGGTCTTCAGGTGTTCAATCCAGTTTGGAAGAGGGGTTTTGGTGAAGAAATCCATCTCAATATCATCCCCGCCGTGTGTATAATAGTAGATCTCTCGGTCATAGGCAGCAAGAATAAAGTCTTTGCTTTTGAAATAGGGGCCGACATCATAAATCTCTGAAGAATGAAATTTATACTGTAAAGAAGACATCAATTACAGAACCTGGTAATTCACTTGCGATGCAACACTTACTCGACCTTTGAATATCTTTACCCCTTGGACAGTCGGCCCAGGATGGAAGTCCAAGCTCAAGCTTCCAATTACGCTGAACCTTGTCTCTGCTAGATCAACGACAATGCTTGCGATCCTCTGGCATAGTGACTGCTTTTTGTCATTTGACAGCTCAAACCAGACATCTTCTAGCTTTGAGCCATCAATGAACTCCTCAGCAATATAGGGCACAGTTCCCGGGTTAGTGCCATCTTCATATGCATAGACTTTTGGCACAGGTATGTTTGGTAGCTTCTGGGAGATATATGTCAAAAAGGCCACCTCATTTCTGAGTTGAAATGGTTGTAACGAAGGAACTCTCCTTGGCAATCGAAGGACAAGTTTATGAAGCTGCGTCTCTGATATTCCTGACTGAGTGCATTTATCATTTTGATTCTGCTTCTTGCTGGTGAGTAACCTCAATAACAACGAAATGTCCAGGAGTTTATGTCTCACCTTGGAGAAGGTCACTGTCCAAAGATGATTGTATCCTCCTCTTGCAAGGAACTCAACATTAACAACTTCATTTGCCCTGTCCAGCGATTTCACAACGGCGCTTGCAAGCTCCACCAGCAGCTGCTTGTTCTCCTCGTCCTCCTCCTGAGCCGAATTTGCAAGGGGCGAGGTACATTTGTCCACTTGTTGATTTGTCAGAGGGCAAATGCCCCTCATTCTGAAGTGAGCTGCTTATGTTTTAGCCTAACAAGCTACCTATCATATGAGTGATGATTACCTGCACTCAGATAGGTTACAACTTACTGGTGATAGCTTCTAGTTATGTATCCAGTAGCTGAACAGTTCCAGTTTAAAGTTCAGTGGACTAGCCATGCTCTGATAGTTCTTTGGCCATACCAACTTCTGCCATGGAGAAGAGCCTCAGTCAAATGACATGCTGTGACCACCCCACTGTATAGAGCTACGTTGTCAAACTAGCCCATCTCCTCAGCCTTATGTCTGTTTTCTCCCATCCTTGAACCTTTCATTTGAAGTCTTTAGTGCTCACATACGATCACTATCAATATGTCTTTTGGTTTTTCCGTTGGAGATTTCATTGCTGCAGCCCAGCTCATTTTCGCAATTGGCACAGCGCTGTCAGATGCGAAAGGGGCAAGCAAGGATTACCGGGACCTGGTCCAAGAGCTCAAAGTTATGAGCAAGACGTTCACCTGGGTGAAGGAAATGGAAAGTCAAAGCCCAATTACCCGCGGCATCATTGGTGATTTAAAGGAGATCGTGGAAGACAGTACGAAAGACATAGATGAATTCCTCAAAAAGAACGAGCATTATCGGCGGAGCCTTGGCCAGCAGGGCGGGTCCAAGTCTGCAGTGATGGATGTTGTCAGGAAGATTAACTGGTCTTTCTTCAAGTCTAAGGACGTTGAGCACCTGCGGCGCTCGCTGCAGTCAAAGCTGTTATCCGTGAATGTGTTGGTTGCGGCTGCAAACTTGTGAGCATCAAGCTGTATCGTCAGTTGTTATGTACACGGCTAAAGGCGTTCACAGCTTCAATGACTATGAGAAGCCATTGAGGGATTTTGATCCTCCTAGCACGCAAGGCGAGGACAAGCGCTTGCCATACAGATACAGCGACAATGTCCCATCCCGTGAAGACACGATCAAGCATGAGGCAGAAGACATATTATGGGATGAAAAACCTCAACTGAAGTGGAATCTCTTTCGAAAACTTACTGGAAAGATAGGGATTGGCATTCGGGATCAAAGTAAATTGATAATGTGCCTTACGCGAGTGTTCAGCCGCTGACCAATTGCTCGAAAGCATTTATACAGCAGAAGGATCCGCAGAACTTCTATCGAACAGGCCAGGTTAGAAAATTCGGGCTCGTTTTCACAGTGGTGTAGTAACTGTTCAATAGGTATTCATGGTGCAGTGGGATATAGCGTATTCCCAGCGGGAGCCAGCGCCAGCATTTTCCAATGTAGCATGGTCATACTGCCTTGGTAAAATGATAACCGTCCGCCGCTTTGTTGTGGTCCGTGAAGGCATGCACAATTGCTTTTGCTTGTAAGTCTGGATTGAACGGTTCCACATTGACCATGTACTCCGTTCAGTACCTAATCAGATATGCAGATCTATCCGGACATTCAACAAGTCAGGCTGCAGTCGTCTCTCCCCCGAAGAACAATCAAACTACGCCATTATCTATACAAACTCCAAACCACCTTCTCTTCTCCCCGGAGAATCCAACGTCACCAAAACCCCAATTCGCATCAGGGCCGACCACCCGTCAACAACGCTACCGACAACCGCAAGAGTGGATTTCTCCAGAGTCTATCAAGTGAAGCACGACGTCTGGAGCAAGGCTCTTGGCCTCGTTCACGAAGACTGCGTGGAGACGCTGCTTGATCAGTTCGAACACACTCAGTCCGTTGAAGCCTCGAAGAAATTCGAGGATATCAACGGGAACACTATTAGGGAGCTGGATCGCGCCATTGTGGAAGAAGCGAAGTTGCGGAAGCCGGGGTTTCAAACGCTTGAAATGATGCCCGTTGAAGCTTGAGCGGTTGAAGTAAGTACACCCATGGAAAGCCCAAAAGGTAAATCGGAAATGTCATTTCGAAGGGGGGATGCAAAGATGCATGTGGACGCAACTCAGAATAGCGTCCGGGGCAGATGGACGGGTGAGCACGTTGGTCCCCGTGGAAGCAAGCTAGAAGCTACTCGGAAGGGACCATCTTTTGGGATATTATCAGATAATAGACTCCTCCGTCATTTGTAACGAGGTATCGAATGCTGATATAATGTCTTGCTCCCCGATGTATCGGATCGTTTTGTCTATAGGCTGCTGTATACTCAAGTATGAATTAGCATGTCAGTCTCAGATAACATCATACAAGCCATTTGGGTAACATGTATGTGCAGACCTGCCTACTTTATCACACCTTTTTCTTCCTATCAGTCATGATGCTCACAGCCACCTTCTGTAGAAAAACACAATATAACACCCAAAAATAAAATTATACATCTCTCATTACATTAAAGTAACCTCTTTAAAGTAGAAGCCATTCCCACCATAGTCCTATTCCTCCACAATGCGTTCCTTTAACCATTAAAATGCTGTAGTTGCCAAAGAAGGATAATTTCTTTCAAGAAAGGAAGATATGGCAAAGAAGAACCAATGCCATATTGATAATAAGAAGGAAACTCCAGTCACAGGGATCCAATTCTTACAAATACACACCGTCTGTGCAGCAGGTCTGTTAGACAGTTCCAAATGAAGAAGAGAAAAAGAAGAAAAAAAGTAGAATTGGCGGCTATGAAATAGGCCTGCTATAATAATACAGAAGGAAAATAAAGCAATAGTAATAGAGCGGCAGTTGAGACAGTTATTCAGTCTTTAGGGGCGGAAAGGGAGCAAGCTCTGTTCCAAATACCCTGTCCCAAAATCGGCTGGTGACGCCAAAGCCGTTGTCGTAGTCTGCAAAATGATGCTGGAGGTGGTATTTCTTAAGGCTGCGGTAGTAAGAAGGTAGGCTAAAATTGAAGGACTGGATTAGTGATTGTATTGCAATGGGGTCTTTACAGAAACTCATGGTACATACTTGCGGTGGTGAAGGAAGTAGTGTGTCATGTCGTAACACACGTATCCGAATATTCCTCCTGAATACACCGTTACTGCCGCATACCAGTTGTAGAAGAAGACAAAATGTGCGAGATGGTAAAAAGGTACAGCAAGGATAAGGAAGAGCGCAGGGGGCATAACAAGGCGATATTTATCCATCGGAAGATAATGGTGGATCCCATGGAGGAGGAAATGGAGACTCAGCCCAACGCGATTATCCGGTAGATACCTGCTCTGCTATTAGCTTCTGAAGGCCATCAAGCATGGAACAGAAGAAAATACGTCCACATACTCGTCAATGTGGAAGAGACATCGGTGCAAGCCGTACTCAACCAGGGTCCAAATGAACAATCCTGTAACCCAGTATATGCCTCCCATCATCACGTTTTGCAGGCCGGCAATTCCAGTTACAGTACCATATACTACGCACGGAAACCAGACCATTGGAACAACCCACCAGGCAGTTTTGGTGAGAGGTTCGAGGAAATTCCCAAATAAGGGGGCCGACGCGCCTCCTTTGTAATGCCGAGGTCGATGAACCTGTTCGAGGTAGAACTGCTTCGAGAAGCCGCCAAACCACAGCTGGCCAAAAAGAGGCTTGTTTAGATCCAGAAACTTGTGCGCTTTATAATCCATCGTCGCATCAGTATCGATGGAGAGGTCCGCTTCGCTGGACATGCCGGTTGCAACATACACAGGTCGCCCATTTGTTTGAATTGAATGCCTGTTTGTTACTCCATTTACAGCCCCATCAAGCGACGACTTGGACGTTGATTCTGGTGCAGTGAATCCGATATGGCACTCCTCCAATACCTCATACGCAGCCTCACTGTGCTGATGCGATATGACATCGCCCATAATCTGGGTGACGTCTTTGCCTGCATATTCGAGAATCAATTCTGCTCCACCAGGATGGTCGTCGATAAACGAAGTCACGTCGTACACCTTAGATCCCCGTGTTACCCAGCACGACGTCGCCATGGTGTGCGATTTGACCTCAGAGGAGGTAAAGGTTGGCAGTGTTCGTGCGGGCATGGCGGGAGGTGTTTGGGACGGTCAAAAGGAACGAAGATGGTTAGAAACGAAAGAAGTTCATTCAAGAAATAAATGAGAGAATGAAAACGAGCCTGCTCTGAGGACTTGAGGACTGGTTGAGGACTGAGCGAATGGCGGAGACCAGACAGATTTCCGAGATGGGGTGACTCTGCGAATGACATCGGATGAGAGGGAGCAATCCTTTCCTTCTTCAGGGAGGTACGGATTAACCATTTTCCGGTTAATTGGGTTACGGGGAAATTGGCACCGGCCCGTCTGAACCACCAGAAGAGCATTTACTGTGTATTACTGAGCTGATCGTGATATCTACCTTATTTCTTGAAGAATCTGCTCTGCTTTAACATCTTCAACGACAGGTAATTAGTATACCAGATTTCGCGGTTTGAAGGGCAAAGCGATGGACCAACCCTGCGGTAAAAGAAGACAGCCTCCTACTCATCTCTTGTTCCTAATGCCACTGACTGCGTTGTCTGAATCTAGTGGCCAGACCATCCTATTGCGTTCTCGAAGCAGGAAAGCAGCTGGCGGAAAATGCGAAAATGAAAGAAGGCTTGTACACTACTAACATACGAAATTGGACGGAATACCTCTGTTCTACTAGTCTCAAGCAATTCTCAACCTGTTAGAGCATTATTATTATTACTCACTACTCTATCGTCGACTTGAAGAGTCTATGTTATTACAGTTTGGAGTCGACAGCGCCATTGAGAAGCTCTCAGAATAAAGGCTTGGGCCTAGAATTGTTCAAAGCAGCGGGGGTCAAGGTGAGGACCCCTAATTCGGCCGTGCTTAATTCAACAATCTGCCACACATCCATACGAGGTTTTATACTGCAAAAGTTATCTTTACTATCTTCCAACATTTCTCTTTTAGCGTTCTCTTTGTTTTATCTGCAAATCCAGCCAAGCCATGCCCAGAATCACTAACAATGAAGCCCGGGCGAGAGTGGAACTTTCCACTATGCCGGAATGCCCTGGTGCGTATTGCAGCAAGCGAGGCTGTTGTGGATGAGAAGGTTCTTGAGAGTCGAGACGGAACTCTTAAAAGATTCCAGCTCCAGGACCCTTAAGTTTTGTGCTAGTTATCTGTCAAATCCAGTTTTATTTGCGCAGTGGCCATCTTGTGGAGAACATGTAATGAAAGTCTGACTAAACAGTGAATCCCGCTCTTTGCCAGAGACAAGCTGCAGCCGCAAACTCAATGCGTTTCTCTGGGAGAGATTGTTGGCATCTGTCGTGTAATCTTGCCATCTCGATCCTGAAGTAGTTAGTGAGTGATTTCAACAGCTGGGAATTTGGCTGATCACCAACCTTAAGTGTGCAGTCTACATATCTTTTTGGTCAGTTTGCTGTTTGACTATTAGTATTGTTATTATTATTCCTGAGAGCTAGTAGCAGAAGCAATCCATAACAGCTTTTGTAAAGCTCCATATAAAAGCCCATCAAGCGCCTGGACCACTAACAAAACAAATAACTTTGGAGCCCAGATGGAGTGATCAGCTCAACTGCGGAGTGAATGAGCGTCAGTTGGCGAAATGCGGGTCTTTCGGGGAGAATGCTCACTGGACGATGAGGAGAGAAAGCCTGTCAAAATACCAGCAAATCACCCGGGGCGGAATTGGGGGCGAATCAATCCTCTTGTTGAATGTGGACAGCGAATGATCTGCCGGCTGATAGGTATCCAACCAAGCAGCGACGAGACAATTATTTTATCCCCGGCAAAACCGTCAATTAACTCGCAAAGAGGGGCCAAATCGTTAAGATTCGACCAACAACAACGTCCAGTCTTCCCTGTCAATTCATAGCGCTGTCGTAGCACTGCGAGTTGCATGCCCAGTCCACTCCCAAGCAACGCTGGCTGCTCTGGAAGCATATCCAATGGTGGGCCCAACTAGCCGAGCAGGAGACATCGAAACGATGGAGTGCAGTCACTAGTGATTGATTGATTGATTGATTGATTAACTCATTAAGCTGACATCTGCATCCTGTTTGAGTGCTATGCAGCTGCTTCTACTACTAGTGCTACTCATGATCTCAGCTTCTCATGATTTCTTGTGGCCAGCATGAGAAATCATCCTCATCTGCAGGTGCCTGCAGATGTCTGCTTTGTCTTTTTTCATTTCAAATTGTGTCACTACTTTCAAATGCTGCATTGATTTCATTGTTTTGTAAATCTTGTGTCTGCTATTAAAAAAATTGTTACACTGTAGATTATTTACAAAATGTTTTTTAGACAAAAATTGTTAATATTATTTAAATTTTGCTAAGTTTTAAATTCAGCAGAAAACATTGTAAGTGTTTCTGCAGATAACTCTTCAAATTATAATAAAAATATAAAAATTCTGAGTACAAATATTTTATTTTTTGTTTCATTTTATGTTAGATTTTCAACTTTTCAGAATTGTATCAGAAATTATATTTAAATCATGAATTAAGTAATTTTTTTTGTCAGCTTAAATTAATGCAGTATTATTTTCAGATTTATTGTTTATTTTTTCATATTAAAAATTATGTTTTTTTAAATTTTTTTATAATTAAAGCAATTCAGCAGCACATGTTGAATTGTTTGAGAGATTTAATTGTCACAATTACATGTTAATAATGAAGTAACTTTGATTTTATGTAAATAAATGTTGAGATGAATTTTGCTCATGCAAAGTTATGTCAGAATGAAGCACATAAATTTTAATAAATTTTTGTATTTTTTCAACATTTTGTTTAACAAATAAAATTTTAATTTTTTCAACTTTCATTTATGTGAATTGCAGTAATTTCAATAATTTATTCACTGTTTGTATGCTTCAGTGCTGAAATTGTTTTTTTTTACTGCATAAAAAAAAATTAAAAATGATAAAAAAAATTTTTTATTCTTGCTTCAGATCTGAAAAATGTCAGTCTGCTGTTTGTTTAACTAAATAATTCATTAACTCATTATTTGAAATTTCAATATGAACTGAAATTCAGTGAATATCAATTGTAAGTTCTGAAATTATGTATAAATTTGTAATTGTTTGCAATATTTACTAATTTGATTACACTTGCAAATTAATTATTATTTGTATTGCAATCTGATTGTTCATGAAAATTGTTACTCATTTTGTGATATTTTTGTTTAACACATTTTTTGTCAATTGCATTGTCATGTGTATGTCTCAGAGTTTTTTTGTGTACATTATGTAAAATTCATTTAATTTTAAATAAATTATGTATTTTTCTGAAGTGAAAATGTTTATAACTGCTGCTGCAATTTCATCATTGATTTCACTGTCATTTATGTATATGATGTAATTATTGATGTTAAACACTATAGCATTGTGTGCTGCTGTTGCTTTTTTCACATCAAATTTTATGTGAGTATTCAGAAAGTTTCATCAAAATGTCACTGTAAAGAATAAACATTATTTTAATTATTTTAAAATTTTCTGATAAATAATTTCATATTTTTGCATTTAATAACAGAAAAAAAAATTTAATTTCTGAATCATTTTTGCTCAGCTTTAAAAAAAACTTGAATTTCAAAATTAATGTTATTTTTAACAGCATTTGCTCACTCAATCATTTAAATGTTAAATTTGCTGAAAGAAAATAACATTTTACATTCAACACATTATTTGCAATTATGCAAAAAATTTTTGAGATTATTCTTGTCACTCATGTTTGCATTTTTCATAACATGATAATTGTTTTTAATTTTGTTATTACATTTTTTCAAGAAGCTGCATATCAGATTGACAACACATATATATATTGAGAAATAATTATAATGATGTATAACATTTTCAAATTTTGTAGAATGATGCTTTAATTTGATTTTTGTATTGATGAGAGTGTCATCAAACATTTGTTGATTTTAATTTTTTAATTATTAATATGCATTTTTCAATTCAAATGCTGATTTACTAAAATTTTTAAATATTTGACATGCTCTGCTGACTGAACACTTGTTTCAAAGCATATTACTGACATCATTTTGTTTTCATGATTGTTTTGTTGACAGCAATAATAATTTTTGCATTTCAGATTTTTAAAATGCATCAAAGTATATTTTGTAAATGTGAAATTTAATGTTGTTTTTTTTGCTCATGTTTTTGCTTAATGATTATGCACTCATTGCAAATTAAAACAATTTTTCTCATATGTTTTTTCTTTCACAATGAACACAGTGTCATCAATGTACTCTAAAGTTTTTATTTTGTGTTTTTCATTGCAGCATGTCTTCATTAAACTTATGTTGAAGTAAAAATAAAAAATGAAAAAAACTGAAAAACTTTAAAAAATGCTTATTTTTGCATTAAATGTTGATAATTAATATTCTGATATTTATAAATTTATTTTTCAGTTTTTGAGAAAGCTTCACATTCAATTAATTATATTAAAGTCAATGTGATACATGCACAGCTTATGTTAAAGCTGTTTGTGTGATACATTGTCATAAATTTCAAATACATTCATGAATAAAATACTAATAACTTTTCTATATCTTCATATCTGATGTATTTGTTTTTGTAAATAATGCAAAACTGACAGTGTTGATGCTTTTCATATTTTTTTTTTGTAATTTAATGACAGAAAATAATGTTTCAAAGTCAAAAAGTTCAATCTGATAACAATTATAAATTTAAAAATTTTGTCAAGAATGTTGAGAAAAGTTACTGAACAATAAATCTTGAATGTTGTGTAATTTTTTTTTTAATTTTTTAAGTGTTATAGTGCTGAGAATTTTAAAATATTATAAATAATATTTCAGCTTCAAACATTTGTTGAATAAACATGTGAAAAATTCACTGAAAATATTTTTTAAAATTTGTAAAATTTTATTTAATATATCATTAGATTTTGATACAATGTTTGCTGCTGCTTTCTTGATGATTTTGTTAACTTCACTGAAAATAATTACTGAATATTGTATTAACTCTGAATATGTTGCTTGCTGAATGTTCTTTATATTTATTTTAAATATTAATGAAAAAAAAACTTTATTAACATGTTTGCTTTCTTTTCAGAAGTAACTGTTTTTTGTTTCTGAAATTTTAATGTTAATGTAATTGCAGCAAATTAAATGCAATTTTTTGATTATTTTGTCAGTTTGAAGATTTTTTTCAGATTTTCTGCAGTTTTTTTTATTTTTTTCAGTGTGTTTGTTGCAGAATTTTCTTAATGATTTTTTTTTTGCATTATAAAACTCTCAATAAATTTTGTAAGTTTGTGCTGTATTTTAAATTTGAAGATTGTGCTTTACTCTTTGCACTGTTTAAATTAAATTTTTGCATTTTTTATTGAAATTTAACTTTGCTTTATTGCTGAAAGCTGATTTCAGAACATGTTTTCTTGCTGTTTTTTGAATTGTTTTTGTAATTTAAATTGCATAACATTTCAGATTTTTTTTGTTTACAATAATGATTTTTTGAATAAAAAATTTTGTATTGTTTTGTTCAGAGTTTTTTTGTTCATCATATTTCATTTATACTTGCTTTAAATGATCATTAAATGCACTTTCACATTAAATACAGTTTTTATTGATTTATAATTATTATTATAATCATGTTTTTTTGTCATGCAGCACTGAATCAGTCATTCTGCAATTTTTAACATCACAAAAATCAAATTCAGAGTTGTTGATGTGATATTTATCAAGAAAATGTAAATTTTAATGTTTGAAAAAAGCAGCTGCTGTAATTAATGTTTATTAATAATATTTAGTAAATTTTTTGTTTTGCTGTTTGTCTTCACACTTAAGGTTTTTTATTGTAAATAATGTATATTGTAATTTTTTATCATTATGTGTTGCACATTCTCATGATTTTTTAATTAAAAGCTGAAATACTTCAATACTGATTGTTTCATCATTTTTGATTCATTGTAGATGTTGTGCACATAAAGCTTAATTTGTTGATTCAGCTTTATTTTTATTGTGAGCACATTTTAATGCTTAAGCTCAAGAAAATAAACTGCATTTCAGATTAGATATTTGCTTATAAAAACTGCAACACACATACATTTTTCATTGATTGCTGAAAAATGAATTAAAATGTATTTCAATGATAAAAAATAATGAATTGTATCATTGAAGAAGTTTTTTCAAGATTTTTGAATAAAAATAATCTCATAATTTTGTCAAATTTTGTCATTTCTGAGAAAAATGATCATTACTTCATTTTTTGATCAGTTGATATTGCATGACAAAAATTTTAAAATTCATAATAACTCAATTTGAGTTACTGATGTTGTCATTTTTCAAAATTTTTATGATATTTTTTAACTCTGATGACTCACTGATGATAATGTTGGTCATGATATTGTTTTTTGTATTTTGAATGTTCATTGTTGTATTTATTTTAAAGCTAAAATTGATTTCATCTGAAATTGAAAATTTTGTTTTTCTGAAATCTGATGATCTGCTACTGATTTTTTTTGCAAATGTTGTGAACACATTATTTATTTTAATGATGTGATTCAGTGATCATTTTAATGTTAGTTTTGACAAAAATGATAGCATTTTATTAATACATTTCATTGAAGCAATTTTAATCTGCAGAGTAATAATTTTTAAATTTACTTATTATTTTTTGCTTGATGAAAAATAAAGTTTCAGTGATTTTTCAGCTTTTATTAATAAGATTAACAATTTTTTTTTGCTGAAAATGACAAAATTCTGAAAAAAATTCATGATAATAACAGCTGCTGTTATTTTTATTGTCTGTCATTTGTGTTTTGCTTCAATTTATTGATTTATTGAAATTTTAATCATTTTTTCTGTTAAACATTGCTGCTGAGCATGAATTTACTTGAAATTATTTTGCATTTTTTTCATGTTGAGTACAAATATCTGAAGTAATTTTTTTGTTTCATTTTTTAAAATTGCTGATGTTTTAACTGATGATGAAGTTAATGCTGATGTAATTATGAGTGTAAATGCTAAAAAAATTACTGAAATTGTAAAAATTTTTGATGCATGCAGTTGTAGAAAAAATAACATTGTTGATAATGACAATGTCAGTGTTAATATTGCTGTTCTGAAAATTTTCATCTGATTTTGAGAAAGTGTAAATGTGAGTATTTTTGTTTTAATTAAGCATTTTTTTTGCTTGTCAGCAAATTGTTTTTATGCTTTGCTGAGCTCATCAAGTTTTTTGAAATAAATTTGAAAAATAATTGAATGATTATCACTGCATGTTAAATACTTTTTCTGAAAATTTGTCATTTTGCAGTTTCAGTCAGCATGATTGTCACTGCATTTGTGACATCATAGTTTATTAAAACAAATTTGAGCTAAATGATTATAAAATCAGCAGTTATAGCACTGTTTAAATTTACAATTGTGTTTATAAAACTTACATCATAAATAAAATTTTTTTTAAATAATTTTCTGATTTATTGTCTTGTTGACAACATTCAGATTTGTGAATTGTATTGTACAAAAAATTATTAACTTGCTAAAGTTTTTCTTGATAAGTTAATCAATCAATTAAATGAATTTTTACTTAAGTTTAGATAATTAAATGTTATTTACAGCATACAGTAGCATTTTCATCATTTGTACATTCTCAAGAAATGCTGAAATAAAAAAATTATAAATAATTATTTCATAAATATTAATGTAGATTACTGTCTCAGAATCAAAATAAAACACTTATACTTGTATTTTGATGATAAGATTTTAAATTGTCATAACTGAATTCAGATGAATTTTCACATTACTGCTTTATAACAACTGCAATGCTGAGATTTTCAGAATTTATAAACTCATGTTGAGATTGTCATGTAACATAACATTGAATTTCATTAAAGTTTGCTTGATTTTTTTAACTCTCAAAGTTATTTTAATTGTTGAATTTTTGATTGTTACTGTAATTAAGAAATTTTTTGCTGTAAGTTTTGCTGAAAATTCTGTATCATTTTAACAAAATAATTTTTTTTTTATATTGTGACATTTTTGCTGATTTTTGCTGCATGCATAAACAAATTATGAATACTGTTGAGTATTGTTGCTATCATGTTTTTGCTGTTGTTAATGATTATATTCATACAATAAAAAAAATCATTACATTCTTCATGTTAATCTGATAATTTTGTTTCTCACAATATGTCTGAAAGCTGATATAAAAATTGTGAAAAATCTTTTTTGAGATTTTTTGATTGTTCTGAGTTATTTTGTCAAGTATATTCTTAATGAATTGAAATAATACTTGTAAAAAAGTGCAGTGTTCAGTCACAGATTCTGAATATGTTGTGCACATGATTGATTATTTTTCAATATTCTGAGTGATCATTTTGAGCAAAACTGATATCAACTTGAAGCTTTAAGTGAGACAAGTAATTTGCAGTTAAGTATGTGCTTGTAAAGATGCTGGTTGAGGTGTTGTGAACAAAAATTTAGTTTGTGACAGTGATGTTGTTTTTGCAGTCACTAGTGAGTGAGTGAGTTAGTTAGGCTGGCGACAACAGACTGGTGAGGTCCTTGCTTGCTGCCACAGAGTTTGATCTGCTTCAAGCTCCAGCTTTTCCCAACGCCGTCGCCTTGACAATCATCATCAAGAACTAACCACTGCAACAACGAAAAAAGCAACGTTGAGGACTATAATAAGTCGGCTTATGGAGCATTTGCCCACGGATTTCGAACTTCCTGTCTGCTCTAACTTATGTATAGGATCCCAGCGAGTCTAAAATGATGTGATGAGCTGCGAGTTCCCACACTAGCTTGTCCCACCGTGTCTGCAGGCTTGACGATAGATCATAGGACCTTTTTTTCTTTTCTCCCCCATATTAATTCCTGAGTTATCGGAGAACCTTTTATTATTGCTGGGAAGGACGCAAAGGGGTTGGCTCATTATTATTAGAACTCGAGGGGAACACTGCAACGCTCTCTCGTGTTGGAGTTACGACAGATCCCCAATCTCCCACTGAAAGACTAGTGAATCGAGTGCAGAAGAGAAGGGAATTCGACTCGACGCCTGGGATGTGCGTGACAGACACTTTGATTTGAATAATAATTTCATTAACCTAATTCCTTTCTGTGTTGATTTCTCGGTGCATTCTCGCTCTCTGTCGTTTTTTTATGACACGTCTCATTCAGCGGGGAGAACGTTCAAGGATCCAAAGGTTATTGACAGAGCTGCTGCTGGTTTTTGGTGGACTATAACTAAGTCTTGTATGTGCACTCCTTTCTGATTCTTTAGGCTTGTGTCGCTCAACGAAAAGCCGACAGGGCGAGTTACTCCGACAAGATGAATGCAGCCACGGCTCCCCCGAGCAGGAATCCTCTGACGACGTATCTACGTCTGCTTCAACGAACGAAGACATCCCTACCTCATGGCCAGCTGGTATGCGTTTCCGCGTCCCCAAACATAAGCACCATGGATGGTCTTTTGAGATTAGCCTGCGCAGTCGGCCCGCATATCGCGGTTCTACAATTACACGCCGACATAATAGACGATTGGTCGATGGAAGCCGTCCGGAGGTTGACCTCCATTGCGAAAAAATTCGGGTTTTTGATTTGGGAAGGCGGACGCATTCTGAATACAAAACGGCGACCGACAGGTCAGCAGGCATTATCCACTCAGGAAATCGCCAGGGACATTGCCATGGCGCGGAAACGTTACACCAAGGGCATTAGTGTAGCAGCCTGGGCTGGCCTGGCCAGTACCTGGGTCATTGGGCCGGAAGAACAAGAGAAAGGCGGCGGCCAGCTCATTCCTACTCTTCGTCGGGCTGCGCGTGAGACTGTGGCGCGGATGACAATGTCCGTCCGCACGGAGATTAGCGGAGGACAAACGCCATGTATAGTCGGCGCTGCTGGTGACGATCTTGAGGAAAGCATCTACGATGACGAACAAGACCAAGATGTGTTCGATGACTCGTTGAGAGATCTGAATAGCTCTCAGCCACTTCGGAAAGGTTCGGTGATCTCTCTCACTCGAACGATTACACAACATGCAGAGCCATCGCGACCGATGACAATGGAGCTGGAACATCGATGTGAATGTGATGAAAGTGAATTCCCTTTGGACGATAAGCTGGCATCTCCCAACATCCTTCCTCCCCCGCCACTTCTCTCCCGAGGCATGGTTATATGCCTTCCGAACAATGCGGACACGCAATGTACGCCTCAGCATAGGCAGGCGGCGATCGCTGCAGGTAAAGCGCATAACGATTTCGTTGTGGGATACGTAACCGAAGAACCGTGGATAAACGTCCAGAGAGACCAGGCTCTTGCGCATGTTTTAGCACTGCCGAACTCGCATGAAACGGATGGTGACGAGCATGAGGACAGTAGCGACTGTGAAAACGAGAGAAATCCAGACGACGCAGAAACGTACGTGATATTCAGCCCACTTGAAAACGAGCATTTTGGTCGCAAACCCCATGTCGCCGAGCCATATTCGACAAATGGAGGTACAGCTGCAGTGTCGCCCTCGTCGCCGCACCAACGATCCAAATACGGCGTAAAAGCTCAGCAAATCAGCGCCCTACATCAGCTTGTCGGTCGAGCTCTCTCGATCCAAGCTACTACTGGTGCTGCGAATGCTTCCGTTAGTTCTACCAGTTCAAAACAGTGTGGTCCTGATATTCTGTATATTCCCATCATCACCATGAATTTTTGACTTCATTTCACTAATTTGCTCTATTAAAAAGACTGTTTCTGCATAACCTCTTTTGTTTTTTACTTTAGTTTCAACATGCATACAGTTTCTTTTTTGAGAATGGATGTGCTCAGCAATCCTGCCATTGATCAGAGAACTTTTGCCTTGATGCCATTATTTTTCATTTTAGCGACAAACATTTTTTGTATGTCTTTATCTTTTGACCATCACAGACTTCCGGGGAGAAAAAGACATGAGAATGTACACTTTTGATGAGAACACTTGACAATGAAACATGATGATGAGCAATTTCTCCCCTCTTGCTTCAGCGATATCTTGGTAATGGTTGAATTTTGGCTGTGCTTGGGCATGTATGCTCTTTGGTTCAAAAATACATACTAGGTTGTGTCGGGTTAAATACAGTCCGACTTCTAATAGAGGAATACTGTTTCTTTTTCATTTCCTCTGAGTTGCTGCATGTCATGATTTTGGTGGTAGGCCCTTTAAGTTGCATAGGAGAGGACGTCTTTGGGCTTCTCAAGATACAAAGGTATGCGAAAATTGATAACAAGATGTATAAGTCACCAAAAAAATACTTTTTTTGATAGTCCATCACTGATGTGTTAGACAAGTTTCATCTCAGTTAATCCCGGAGGTTGCTTCGGTTTCCACCAGAAACCTCATGGGAAAAAAGAGTAAATCACAAAGAAAAACAAAGAATTATTACTTTGTTTCCACAACCACTCGCTCCACCCCCTCCACCGTCCCCTTAATCTCCCCCAACCCATACCATACAATCACTGCAATCCCCGCCGCCGCCGCAACCGTACTAAACACCAACGCCACAATCCCCCGCGCCGTGAAACCCGCCGGCAACGGCGCCGGCGGCACATTCTCATTCGACAAGTCCAGAAAATCCTTTGTGTTCGCGCCCGCGTTGCCCGCGTAGGGCGTCCCCGCTGCGCGGCACGCGGCGAAGTGCGATTCGGGGATGGGATAGCGGTTTTTGGACTCCCGGAGGAGCAGGGGCGATTCGATCATGGTGGCGACGAGGCCGCTGTCCATGTGCCATTCGATGTGGCAGTGGAAGAGCCAGATTCCGGGGTTGTCGGCCTTGAAGCGGAGGACGATGTTGCCGTTTGGGTGGACGAGCACGGTGTCGCGGCGCATGGGGACTTTGGGCAGGGGGGTTTTGGTGGAGGTGTTGTATGGTCCGGTTTCGGGGGGAGAGCGGTGGACGGTTTGGAATTGGTGGCCGTGGAGGTGGAAGGGGTGTTTGCCGGGGTCGTTGTTGTTGAGGATGATTTCGACGGTTTCGTTGTGTTCGAGGATGAACGGGTTGACGTGTTGACTGTAGATGGCTGGGTTTGTGGCGAGGTTTGAGGGCGCGGTGAGCGCTGTGTAGAGAGTGGGGACCTTTTGGTGGACATAGGTGATGTTGTTGAACCAGGCGCTATGGATGTATCAGGCATAGAAATTGATAGATTTGGGGAACGGGATCGCTGGACTTACTAGTTTGCTCCGTCACCGAGATTTTCCATTTTCAAATCTAGGATGATGGTGTGGTCGACTTTGCCATAGAGCTCGGTGCCATCACTGGGTATCAAGTCCATATCCTCGAGGAAATCGAACTTCTCGACGTCCTTTGGTTTTGGGAGATCCTTGCCGTCATCGTATACTAGCCAGCCTGTAACGTTGGGATTTAGGCCTGGTGGAATGGCATCGAACAAATCCTTAGGTATAAAATTAGCCAATCTGTACTATAAAATAGCTCGTGGAAGGCAAAATATACCTGGTCCATACTCCCAACAATGGGAAAGTTGGCCGACGTCTCATTCTTTGTGGTCACAAGTATACTATATCTCTGTGCAGCAGAGATATAAAGCATCTCAGCCTCTTTTTCTTCAGTCCAGACTCCATCAACCTCAACCACACGCATCTTGTGTCCTTCAAACCACAAGTATAGAGCCGCAAGCGCTCCTATATTGATAACACGGAAGAGATATGTCTTCCCAGGCTCCACAGACACATTCAAGTTCTGTGTATCATTCATCAAGGCAGCCTGAGGTACAGGCTCCGCACCAGACGGATTGGCGAGGCTGATAAAATGCTGAATCAACCCAGGCATTTGTTCATGGTACCAGTCCGAAAGAGTGAGTACATATTCTTTGTCCCACTTCCCGGCATGCGGCGAGTTGGGGTCATCAACGATCATTGGGCCTCGGAGACCATCTGGATACTGACCGTGGCCGTGAGCGTGATACCAGTATGCTCCCGGTTGGTCCGTCTGTTCTCGTAAACCAGCATCAGCTCGACGTTCATCCAACATATAAGCGATGGTCCTCCTACCGTGAAATTATACGTAAACGAGCTTCCTGGTGGAATTAAACATTGCGTCACGCCGCCAGAGCCGTCCATCTCAACCGTATCCCTCATATATAATCCATGAAAATGCAGCGCTGTAGTTTGATTTCCCAGTTGATTGTTCACATTAATAATGATGCGGTCTCCAACACTGGACCTGAGTTCAGGGATAGGCCACTGGCCATTGATCCCAATTGTTGGCCTATCTCGTGCGCCATCTGGATTTCTCGTCACCCAAGTGATATTGAAATCATGTGTTATGGTTTTTGCATTCCCAAGTCCTGCCCACGAGAATGCCACACAGAATAATACTAATAAAGTAGACAGTGAGAACTCCATCGCGAAGAAACACAGTTCTTCGCCTGCCGGTAAAAAAAATGGAGCTAGGCTGGAGCTCTGCAAAACTGGAGAATGCACAAGTATGGGAAAACCATCTCTCAGATAAACCCTTGTTTCCTACCCGATCAGAGCTAAAATCATTGGAGTGTGGATCGGAACCTCTGGCTTCATGTCCAAAGCGGCAGAAGAGACAAATGGCAACGTAAGGGGTTTGTTTCTTTTTTAATTCGGTTCAGACTGATAACTCAAATCCCACCACCAAAAGTGCAAAGGCTCTGGAAGTCATTAATGGAAAACTCGAGGCGCTGAATGCAGGAGGACTTTACAGCTTCCTAAGCCCGGTACCCCAGTGTCTCAGTAAATCGTTGTCCCCAGCAAATAAGAACATCGGTGCGCAGTATTAGAGAAGGATTTCGTCAACTGCCCCACCAATTTAAGGCGATCATGCGACGAAAGCCGGGAGAGGGCACAGGGTGTGGCATGTCATTCTCGTCCACGGAGAGAGAAGAAGACAGTTGGTGTTTCTCTCCTTCATTCGTCGTCGCTTTGTTCGCCGGTTCGAGACGCGTTAGTTCCATCAGATAAAGGGAGGGCCCTCCAGTTCCAGACACATGATTGGCCAGAATTCCACAATAAGGTTTCTATTTTATCTCGAATCAGGTTGTAATTTACGGTAAATACGGCGTATCAAGCCACGACTCGTTATCAGTTCATCTGATATGATTGCGATGGAATCAGATAAGATTGTTGGTGGCACGTGTAACTATTGTCGAGAATGGAGCGCCAATTGACCGCTAAAATGTGCTTTTTCTAGTTTTTCTCATTGCTTTTCTAGCTCATGTTATTCCTTTCACTTCTCTTTTCGACGCGAGGGGATCTCTTTGGCAGCCATCCAGGGATGCTCAGACCCTGGGTGCCTGGCTCGTTAACCCAGTCAGAGTTCGCTTAAAGCGGGGAGCAAGATCGCCAAGCCTGAAGAAAAGCTTTTGTTAACGATAGTTATATACTAACTATACGGGATTATACAGAGTTCTCAGGATGATTGCTCCAATTTGCGTCGATCTTTGGAGCTCTGTTGCAGAAAAGCGTCCTTGTTCGCGCAGGATGACTGTATGTTGTATCTGGTCTGGAGGGAGCAGGCTGTCCATGTTCTCGAAGCGGTAGTAGGCTGGTTGGACAGCCTTCAGAATGTGAACTTGGATCCTAGCAAGATTATCCGAGTTATACCCTTGAATGTGCGGGTCTCTACGCCCTGTCTGTGTTTCTCTCGCAGTTCCGATATAGACCGAAAAGTCTCGTTTCAGGAGACCAAATTTTGCAACTAGAGATTTAGTTAGATGGGTCAGTGGCTTGAGCCGAATTTTATCTGATCCGTGACCACTGACCGGCTTGATTTCTAGTTCAAGCCTCGTGTTATTTTTCGACTGAATGTCTGCTGAAAGATATAATTCACTCACGCATTCGCTTTTCATCCCGTTCACTTTTCTGGCTGATCCGCATTGGAGCAGCGTTACGAGTAATCGTGACTTGAGTCATACAAATCTGTAGGCTCTAGCCTCGATTTCCATTTCTGTTGCAACTAGCCTCTTGAAGTTGTGAATGGGCCATACACGTTCACGATGGTCAATGTCTTCTATGCCCCAGGTTTGTAGTCAGAAAGGTGCTGCGTTCTGTCCAAGCCCATATAGGCTAATGTTCATTCAGTTTTTTTCATAGTGTTTCGTGAAACAATAGAGACGAGTATTGTGGTCTCGATTCTACTTAGGTTCTTGAGAACGCAACTGGGGCAGAATGCAGATGCAGCCGTCTATAAAAAGCTCAGAAACCAGGTACGTTGTAGGACCATCCGAGCTCTAAGCCCAACGCACGGCAGCGCGTTCTGATATCGTTCATAGGTCTGGTTCGGCACGGGCTTAGGCATGTTCATCTGTATCGCTGTCGGTTCTGGTCTCATCGGCGCCTTTTACTCTCTTGGGATGAATGCCTGGGAAAAAGCTGAAAAGTTATGGGAGGGCATATTCGCCCTGATAGCAGCCATAATCGTCACTATCATGGGCGCTGCCTTACTCCGCGTCTCCAAATTGCAGAAGAAATGGAAGCTGAAGCTTGCGAAGGCGTTGGAAAACAAGGAAACGACGGGAACAACCTTGTCGTCGAAGTTTAAGAGGTGGTGTGAGAAATATGCCATGTTTATTCTTCCATTTGTCACCATCTTAAGGGAGGGACTGGAAGCTGTTGTCTTCATTGGCGGAGTTAGCCTTGGTGTTTCCGCTTCAGCAATACCGATACCGACAATCACAGGAATTCTGGCCGGCTTTCTTCTTGGTTTCGTGATCTACAAGTACGTGTTCCTGATATCAAATCCAAATCATGACAGTTAGTCTCTAACAATATGCAGGGGCGGAAACTTCGTCCCAATACAGATGTTCCTAATCGTGTCAACCTGCTTGTTATATCTAGTTGCCGCAGCTCTGTTTTCTCGCTCCGTCGGCTTCTTTGAGCAATATAAAGTGAGTCTCGATATGCTTCACATGTTCCGTAATTTGAAACCCTCGCCTAATGCTTTTCTCAGTGGAATCAAGTGATTGGTGGTGACGCCGCTGAGCTGGGGGCTGGTCCCGGGTCATATGACTACCGGCAGAGCGTTTGGCATGTCAACGTGAGTAATCTCTTTCCTTTTTAATCTAGAAACCAATTCTAACTTAACACATATAGGGCTACAGTCCATACGTCAACGGCGGCGGAGGCTGGGGAATCTTCAATGCTCTCCTTGGATGGACGAACTCAGCTACTTATGGCACGGTCTTGTCATATAACTTCTACTGGATTGCAGTCATTATCGGATTTTTGGCGTTGATGTATTATGAGAAGAAAGGCCATTGGCCGCTTCAGAAGCCAAAAGCCGCAGGTAGCTCGACGGATGGCGATGAAAGTGAGGCTGTAGGCGAGGTGGTGACGCTGAATGTACGAGCACCAACTAAATCAGAAGTTTAGGATGATGATTAGCCTAGCTTCTGATAAAAAAAAATGTCTTGATGAAATGCTCAATTAACTGGCAGCTATGTATGTCAAAATCCCTGAAATCTATTGGCCCTGAAGCCAGGGGGAGCATCAACCTACAGTTCCAACACCAGATGCGCTAGAACTATAAAATCGTCAAGTAAGCGCAGGTCCATGAGGTCTGTTATCACGAACAAACTTACCTACATCATCTCGACAAGGTTATCCCTTTATTTTTGATGTTCAAGTGAGGAGATGAATTTCAACGCAGATCATTTTTTTTTAATTAGAGTGGCCGAGTTCTGGCTAACTAGCCGTTTCAGAGATCCCTCCACTCCCTGTTGACGCCTGAGAGTGATTTCGAGCAGTCCATGCAACTGCCACCATCATGGATCGCCGGTTACTAGGTTACAGCTCAAGTGACCTGCTGGATCAAGAAGCTGCAGACAGGACCGTTCGGGAACCAATTGTGCCTTCTGAAGTTCCCTGTGTAATCATTTTTCCAGATGGCGACGTCGTGGTCAACTGCATCCCGGCCCCTGGCGGCCTTTCAGGGCTGGGTTGCGTTACATGCAGGCTCAGAACAAATAGTGCTTCTCTCAGGGAAGCCAGTGATTATTTTAGCGTCTTGCTTGACCCTGCAAAGTTTCAGGAAGGGAGGGAATTTACGAAGACGATCGAGGGTTTACAGTCCCAATATGGTTCCCTGGAATCAGCACTATACCAGGCAGAGATTGATGAACTGCCTCAGGTCACATTACAGTTACCGCCGCTTTCGTCGAAAATAAACAAAACTGCTATTCTCACTGTCTTTTTTCGACTTCTAGCTCATGCTGGATGCGAAGAGTCATCGGACACAGCTTTTTCTGAGGACGTTGCGAAAAATTCGATTACTTTTCTAGCTTGCCTGGCCACTCTGTTGGACAGATATGGCGCCCCCAATATCTTAAAACAGGTGATGGAAGTTAAAGAGGTGCATGATAACACGTTGAAACTCGCTGATAGCGAATCTCAAAGATGGAAATTACGACATCGTTTGCGGACATTCCGGAGCGATGACGAGGAACGTGTTCGTGAAGCAATATATCTCGCATACTCTTTAAACGATCAGAAGGCATTCGGCTTTTTGACTCACAAACTAGCTGTTGGGGGCTCCAGAGAGTGGCACTCTGCCGTTGATGACGACCAGGCTGGTATCTCCCGGCCCATTTGGTGGCGACTTCCTGGTGGGATTGAGGGTAGGTCATTGAATGTCCACCTGCTTCATTTTTGGCACAAAATGCCATGCTATTTGTGATTGCTTATACAACAACAGAGGAAATGCAATTCCGCAATCAATGCATTCTTGACACGATAAGTGATTATCAGTCTCATCTTCTTTGCGCTTATGGCGCTTCGGCCACATTTCCCAAGAGCTCAGCGTCTTTCTCACCGTCTGCGAGAAGGGAATTACAATGTCGACGTGCTTATGAGAACTCTCGAGCTTGCGACTCTTTTCATCTAGGCGAGATGATCCACTTCTTTACGACCCGTGCAAAGACTCTGGAATTGAAATCGGCTCTATCAAGCCCACAGTTAAACTCTGATGATGAATATAACGGTGAGCATGAAGCTGACAATTCGAGAAAAAAAGGGATTATGCCCTCAAAGCCTGCTACTCTACGACTCCCAACAGATATAACTGCAATCATCGCAGCTCTCCGCCAGTGCCCAGAGTATCAAATCGATTCCAATCATGTCGGTTGTGGGATCCGCCGACGCCTCATTGCCGTGCTTGACTGCATTGAAGGATTCACAAAGAGTCGCGATGCAATGGGGATTTGTTTGCACCATTGCGATCTACCCTCTGGGCGAGGCTCATGGGCGAATGACAGCTTTCGCAACGCACTTGGAGTACATGTGCGTGGAAGTTCAGTGCATTTAATCACCACCAACTACAAGGTTCGTAGCGCATCACAGCCCGATGATAGTCTGTACTCTTGTGATTGCTTTTATAAAGGTCAAACTGCACGGTTTCTTTTTACAGCAAAGCATCGAAAATGGGAGTAAATGGACTGTTTTTTGACATGATATCTTGGAGTGTCCCTGCAATATAAAGCATAGACTATATTGAAATCAAAGGAATATCATTCGCATCCGTAGCCAGCAGTCTCCGCGTCCCTTTTGAAAGTTTTCTGTCAAAACCCCCTGAATTGGAAAAAGACAGCCTGGAAATGGGGAAATGAGACAACTCAATGTCTCTGTTAAGCTTCTCGTAATCGAAGTAAAGCCGCACTATCTTTTAATTCCCACTCTTCAACAGTATCAACTGGCGTGCGTTCTTCTGCATCTGCAGCATCGACTTCGGCTCCGTGGTCCAACAGCACCTTTATGAGCTCTGCACAATTAAAACGTCTTTCCGAGATAACGTGCAGAAGTGCAGTGCGGCCTGTTCCATCTTTCATATAAAAGTCTGACTCAGAAGAAAGTCAAAAATGTTCTCATGAGCATGCGACTGAATGGCGAGGTGAAGAGGCGATGAGCCATTTTGACTTATTGCGTTCACATTAGCATCGTGAAATACCAGCAGCTGGATCATTTGTATTGATGGGGCGGAAGATGTCATGAGAGCATAGTGTAAGGGGGTAAAACCCTGCTTGCAAGCGAGATTTATGTTGGCGCCCTTTCTAAGAAGGACAGTAGCATGTTCCACTAGTCCTAAACTTGCTGCGCAGCAGAGGGGAGTGAGCCCAGAGTTGTTTTTTGCATTGACGTCGGCTCCATGGTCTAACAGCACTTCTAGCTGTGCGGTATCACCATGGTCAAGAGCAAGATGGACAACAGTGCATCCTTTTCTATCTCTCCAATTGACATCAGCCCCATGGTCTATGAGGAGTTTGACATGTTTAGAGGTCAGATGTATTAATGCAGAACGAAGTGGAGGGTAACCTTGAGAATCCAGCGCATTCACATCAACACCATATTGCATGAATGTGTCAACTAACCAATCATTGCGTGTCAAGACAAAATAGAAAATAGTATTCCCCCGTTCATCTGTTGCATTGAAATCGGCCCCGGAGCAATGCAATAAGTTAACAATATGGCTAATATCAGGCTTCTCTGACCTATGTTGTTCAAGAAGACGAAAAAGTGGAGTGCATCCACGGTTGTCCCTGGCATTAACATCGGCACCTTTTTGTATGAGAAATGACATCACAGTCACTGCTGCGATTTTGGCAGCTGAATGGAGAGCAGTTTCACCACAGGAATTCCTTGAATCCACAAAGTATCCTGTGTCCAAAAGAATCTTTACCGTCTCTCTTCTGTTGTAGAGTGCCGCGAGGTGGAATGGTGTCAGCTGAGATAAACAGGTTTCAAAGGTCATATCTGCTCCGCGCTCTAAGAGTAATTTAAACATCGGATCGCATTCGGACACTACAGCAAGGTGCAGGCTATTCCATCCATTCTCCAGATAGGTATTTATATCAAGCCCCTCGTCAAGAACCCAGTTGGCCATATCTGGAATATTTTCAATTATTGCACGCCTCAACAGGGATTTTTGCTTTTTCTCGAGTTCGGGGGCGCTCAGGGGAATGCGCTTTGCAGTTTCGTATTGTGTTCGCAACTTCAGGTGGCAATCGTGAGTGACATAGGGTTCCATATTAAAGCCAGGGCGTTTTGTGGCTTTCTTCCATTCTCCCTGCAATAGCTTCGGCCACTCACCACTGTGTTTTTCAATGGCTTCCTTCCAGTTTTTCGCTGCTCCCTTGCTTTGGAGCAACAAGGCCACGGTGGTATGCCCTTTCTCCAAGGACAATTCGAGTGGCGTTTTCCCATAGGCATCAAGGAGGTCTGTCGCGGCGCCATTCTTTAAAAGTAGATCCACAACATTGATGTGGCCATTCAATGCAGCGAAATGGAGTGCAGTCCTTTTTGAATGGTAAAGCCTCATATCAACCTTATCAAGTAGAAGCTGCACAATTGATTCAGATCCGTGATATGCAGCCCAGTGGTACGCAGCCCTGAACACCCGTCTTTCCCGATGTACCTTGTTTCGACTCGCGTCTCCCTCAGGTGCATGGGACGGTGATCGCTGCTGGTACTTCTTCAGGAAATGCCTAACTAGCGCCTCCTGGTTCCTTTCGATAGTAATCTCCATCGCAGATCGCGTGAATCCTTTTGGGAACGAATTTCTTTCTGCATCGTCTTTTGAAATCGCTTGGCAGTATTGCCCTCGAGACATGCGAGACGTATAGTTACGGACGACTGCACTGATATATCGACTACCCGCGAGCTTCAAGTGATAATAGTCGAGAACCGGAACAAGATCCAGCACTGACATGATCAATTCGGGTGGTAGAGTCTCGATTGGACGTTCCGCCATCATGAACTAGGTAAAGGGCTATCGCGACAAAAAGGTATCTGGCGGGGTAGAAAATGGTCGGAGGCGGATATCTTGTCTTCTGAAGAGTCTTAACTCAGTAGATACTGATATAATAATATTGGCTCCTGTGCGCGTGGCTGACCGGTAAGATGTATGGACGATACAGACAGCGCTTCTTCAAAGCATTGGCAGCAGCAAGGTGGTTGACATTCAGTCTCAAAGACATATCGTATCTGCATCAACAAGACCTAGGCAGACAAATAGCAGGCATCCTTCGCTTTTTGGGTAGGTCAGAAAGCATTTTGAACTTTCATGGTAGGCTTCACTGATCCATGTAATGGTTAATATGTCGGAGTGCTGGCTTGAGTGGTCACCACTCGAAGCTGTGCAGTTTCAGCTTGGCATTCTTTCACAAGAACACCTTGGAATATGAGGTAGGCTTTTATACTACGAATTTGACATATATACTGGGAGTTTCTGTGAACAGTAAACAATAAAAGGTGCATTCAGGGTAAAGAATATATCCTCTATAGTTAGGTAGAGTGCAACTTGCCCCGTCATATTTACTATTCGATCATGTAATTCTCTGCAATGCACTTGATGTCCTTTGAGAAATTGACTCCTTCACCTTCCATCTCCACCAAAGTAACACCCAGAACATCAACATCAACAAATGGGGTAGGCTTGCTAAATCGAACAGTCATAGGGAAGAATTCATTTTCATCCCCATTCGGATTATTCGATTCAAATTCAAAGCTCCCTGAATTGTTCGACTCGTCGACGTTTCCGATATTCCAATCTACGCTATCTCCAGTTACTTCGTAAACTGCATCGAAGCTAGAGATACTCGGTTCCACCGTTTGAAACGGAATTGTAACGATGACATCCCGGAGAGTCTCCGTCCCTGTGAGCTCGTATTCAATTGTCATCGTCGTAGAGTCAGAACCCTTGTTAACCCAAACAGTGAATGTAATAGGGAGCAGATCTGCATCGTCGCTACTAGCAACGCGCCATCGCAGAACGCCAATGGAGTTGTTCGCTGGGAATCGTTTCGACGTATCTTTAAGCTGAATAGTCTTTGAATTGGTAAAAAGTGCCTTGTCCACGTTTGGATGAGTGCGGTATTGGGCACCGTGCGTTGGGTTGGCCTTAAGATCGAGTTTCAATTTCGTGAATGATTGGTCGGTGATACGGAGTTGCAAATCACCCTTTACCTCGAATGATTTCATGGCGCCATCTCGAGAGAGTTTCGCAGACACCGTTTCTGCAACGGTTATATGTACCGGCTCACGGTCAGCCGAAACAGACGGTCTAGAGGACGCAGGAGCCGCAGCCGCAGCCGCAGCAGGTGTAGTAGAAACAAGAGGGGTCTCTTCGACCTCGGGCCCAAGATCTCCGCGAACCTTCTCGTAAATGTCCGTGGTTTTGGATCTTTTACCAAGCTGCATGCCTTTACTTCTGAGTGGCAGAGGTCTGGAGCTATCAGTAAATCTGGCTGAACTAGTTGGAGAATACTCGGAGTGCCAAGCTTACTTTGCGAACGATTTTTTCTTTTCTGCTTCGTAGCTATCAAATGTATCTGGGATAGCTGGTCGCGTAGGCTGACTGTATATGGGATATGACGGGGCGCGAGGAGGCATTCCTTTACCCATCCGTGCAGCTTCTTTGCGCTGCATTTCAAGTTGTCTCGCCTTTCTCTTCCTCTCCTCACTTGCTTCGAGTTCCTTGTTCTTAAGTCGATGTCAGCGGATATTGCCAGCCAGTACATCTGAACCGCATAACATACCCGCTCAATGATTTCTGAAATTCGTTCATCGTGGCTCTCCATTTCGAGGAACGTCTTTATCTGAGATAACGTGAGATTCTCTCGGTATCCCAGAGTAACCACTTCGTCGAAGGCAGAAAGGAGCTCGAATGCATTGCGCAGAATTTCACGTTCATCAAGGCTTTTGCAGATACTCGTAACTACCTGGGCAAAAATGTGCAGACTGTCAATGTCCTGGAGAATGTTTGATTGTTTGTTCGTTATCAGAACAATGTAGAGCTCGTCCAATGGCTGATAGACGAATCTAACATTATCCTGTTCGACAGTAGTATGCTGGGTTCCGGAATCGGCCAATTTGGGGAACGATGCGAGTAACGCCTCGATTCGCGATCGCGCAATTTCACGGAATTGCCGTGACAGTACGGCTTTGCCTCCACGGGTGCATATCGAGGCTGCGAGAATAACCTTGAACAGAGTCAGCAAATCACCAAGACCATCTGCTGGTATCCTTTTCAATGGAGTTACCATTTTTGGATTTTCTACCAACTGAGCATTCTAGGCACGTCAAAAGTTCCAATGATCTGTCAGAAAGTCGCATTCGTTGTGAAGAATGACGAGGAGTTGTCCTTTTGATATGATAATGTGCGAAGTTTGATGTTGTCTTGATCACTCTGGATGGGAGTGGTGGTCAGTGCGCTGCTGAACTAAGCCCCTGGAGTGACTGACTAATCACTTTTGCTCATCTTCATGTGGCGGACTTCCTCCCTTCAACAATCTCACTTCCACAACTCTCTTCACGCTCTGTCATTTCAAATCTTAGGCCTGTCTCCTGGTTTATAAACAAGACTCAATGTGTCTTTTATTCTGTGTTACCATTTCTATTTTTCCTGACGCGAACACTAGTTTTCACTGCTACAACTTGCCGGCCAGCATAACGTCCTTGATTGAACCACTGAAGTCAATAACGCGAACACACAAGGTTTTACTTCTCGAAAAATGTGCAGATAGTTGAGGTGATGAGCATAATAGGCGTCTTGATCTACAATATCACAGGTGAAGAGGATGGAGCCACCTGTGTTTGACGACAGCATGGAGGTGGCCTCGGACCCTCAAGGGTTTCTAGGTGACGACGATATCGAAATAGACCTTGACGTTTATCAGGATAATGTTGGGGATGATGATAATGATGTTGTTGTGGAAGATGTCTCGGCAACAGCATCAAATCATCCTGATATGTCCGAAGATTCCCATGAGCATTCAAAAGACGAAGATATGGTTGATGATGACTACTCAGCAGTTCAGATAGCCGACCACGGCGACGCATCTCATCAAGGGGAACAAAACCAACTCGACCAAAACGTTTTCCAACCGGATCAAGGCACTCTCGAGAGGGGGTTGGAAGATGACTATGAAGAGGATATAGATGCTCCGATTCCTGGGAACCATGATGAGGAAGGAGCACTGATCGGTGCGGCCGCAGGTTCTCTAAATCCCTATACTTCTGTGGCAGTGGACTATGATGAAGAGACATTCGCCGAGAGTCGACATATACAATATTCATCCATCGAATCTGAGCGGGCCGCTCTGTCCCCAACACAAGAAGCAGCACCCGATGAGGTGCACCAGCAGCCGCCAGAGCCTAATGCTGTAGAAGAGCAAGAGAATTTAGAAACGCATCTGGTGAAAGACGCTGTTGATAAAAATTATGATAGAACCGGTACGGAATATGCAGAGATACAGTCACACCGCTCGTTTGAGGAAGAGGAAGAAGAGCAGGAGGCAGCTACTGCAATAGGATCACACCAAACCACTAATCAAGCTACAAACGTACCAGCTCAAAAAAGTGAGACGAATGTTGAGATGGTGCAAGAACAGGCTGCGGCTGAGGGAGACGTGACAGAAGCTACTAACGACGTTAAAGAAGAGGAAAAGGATGAAGTTAAGAGAGAAAGGTCTCCGACACAGAGTTCAACCGAAGCTGAAGTGAAAGGTGGAGCAGAAAGCCGAGATCTTGAAGATTACTCTCCTCTCCACAGGGTAACGGTTCTATACCAGGAAAATGAAATGTCCCTCTTTCCACCCAACGAAGGTGATCCGCTGGAGATGTACCTCTTAGAAGATGAAGAATTGGCACACGTACCTCTCCGTCATCTTTTCCATGCTTTCCGCGAGGTTCTTGGAAGCCACATGACGGAAAAAAACGAGTTGGTGTTATCTATTGACTCTTTGTATCTTCAGTTAAGTGAAGTAAGTCTATACATATGGTCTTCAAATGAAATCCGCTAACCGATTGACAGATCGCTATCCAGTCCACGGAAATCACCCTATCTGAGATTGTGCAAGTATACCTCGAGCTTTCCCAGAACGATGGAGTCGAAAACCCTGAACCATTATATGTAAACCTCACTTCTAGATCTACTTTTGACGCGGACTTCGCTTCCCTTCGAGCGGCAGCCCAAAAAGGTAAAGGTTTATCATATCTCAGCGAATGGGAGGATTTCAGTCAAGATCGCTATGTGGATGATCATAATGAACGCGGTGCAGAGGCTAATCTTGAAAGCCCTGATCCGAATCTTATGGATGGAGAACCCAAACACGTAGATGATAGTGAACCTTCCGTTTCCGAGGAGTCCCAATCCGAGGTTGCCTCCGTAGCAGGAGCTGGTCACCCCGATGAGGGAGACGATACTGACGAAGTTGTTATCGAGGCTCAACTCGGAGCCCTCCAGGAAAAACGAAATGCCGTGCACGATATCGAATTTTTGAATTCAAAGCAAAATGAGTCGACCGGCAAACAAACTGTGACCAATATATCAGGAGACAATTCACATGATGGTGATTATGAAGGTAATATTCAACCTACGGCTTCACTTTTTTTGTTTGAGCAGCTGTACTGATATTTTGATAGAAGAATCTTGGCAAAGTGAAGACAGTCATGTGCTAGTGGAAGTTCACGATGATCGCCATAATGACATTGCAGAGATACCTGACCAGTCAATATCCCAGCCTCCCAAAGATGATCAGACTAGAATCGAAAGTAGCAAAACTCCCCCACAGCTGGATGGTGATGTTTCAGCAACATTTTTGCTGGAAGATGAAGAACATCAAGTTTCTGTTCATGCTTCTGAACTTACAACTTCTGTGGATGCTATTGATGCGGCTCTTACAGAAACATCAAAAAACGAGGAAACATTGAAAGTCATAGAAGAATCAGAAGAAGAACCTGGTGAGATTCGACTAGATACTTTTGATGACATTCCGGAGCACGAAAGTGTTGAGTTTCGGGACATGGAAAGTGCAAGTCTCAGAAGTTTTGAGCAACAGGCAGATTATTTGCCTGAATTTGGAGACCATGAGGAACATGTTTCGACGCATATTGAGCAAGACAATCAGCCCGCTACCCGAGAAAGTCACCTCAATGTTTTGGACCTTGGCGTCGACGTCTTCAAAAGTCCCATCACAAAACCATGCGAACATATTAACTCTAAACAAAACATGCAAGACGCCGACGAACTAGACATTCTGACGGCTGATTTGACGTATGAAGAAATACAAGAGGTAGCAGTTGCGGAAAAATCCCAAGACGACTTCGCAGAATGGAACCTCACAGAACACGATGTATCTGACCAGGAAGGCCAGCTCTTGGGCCAAGATAAACCAAACGCCATGAAACGACCTCGTCTCGACGATGAGTTTAATGGCCTGGAGACGCCGAACCCCGATTCAAAACGCCATCGTTCCGAATAGAACTCATCCATGCCTTCGACTTCACCCTAACTACCTGCGACAGCCTTTTCCTAGAATCCCATATGTTTGCGCAAGGAACTTACTAATTGTAGTCTACTAACTAAACTTTAAAGCAGTACTAACTCAGAACAGCAGTCCGTACCCAGCAAAATTCAGGTGAGTCAACAAGCACATCCTCTGTCCATCTAAATCTAGATCGTGTTCTTCATCGCTTGAAAATATTCCACCGCCTTCACTGCGATTTTTCCAGCGGAAATATGCCAGTATCTCAATCCATCAGTTTTAAGCCTCCTTGGCTTTCTGGTCCGCAGCCTGGTGTGGAATTTGGCCTACCTTCATGGCAAAATTGGGGTTGACCCCAAGCCATTTGACAGGAACAATTGACCTTAATTGCAAATTGCTATTCAGGCACACAGCGCTGGCCCCTTGATGTCGTCATGGGGTCAGTGACCCTGGGTTTTTGAGCTTTTACGCCTTTCTTCGGCCAATATCAGCCATGGCTTTGCATACAGATATGAAAACACGGACTTTCCCAGCCGATATATGGATTCCATTTGCTGTTCTACAGCGCGATTCATGCAGTTGTTGGCTTGCTGTTTCCACATGTCCTTGTTAAGCTCATGTCGATATGTGTCGGGATCCTAGCTGAGAAAAAGTGGGAAAAGCAAGAAGCTAAAAAGCATCAGATTTTTCTATTTTGTTGAGCATTGCAATGTATGTACCAATGCATACTTGCGTGCCTGGTTTTTTGTCATTGTCATTGTCGGCATGCAGCAATCTGTTTCAGTGTTTTGTCTGCAGGGTGCATCCATCCCATCTGAAAGATTTTGTGGGTGTCTGGTTCCTGTTGAGTTTCATCTTTGCTTAAAAGTATGTTTGTTTTTCCTGATATCAGTACCTTTTAGCCATGGTGTTTGCAGGCGGTTCTCTGTATCATACTTTATTGAGCTTCAGGTTTTTGTCGGATTATAGTTAGCAATGCAGGAGAGTTTATGCTATTTTTGTTTTTTGAGATATCAAAAGCATGGGGCCAAGGAATCTTGATTTCTTCTTGAAGCATTGTTGATCTAACATGAATGACAAGGCATCTTGTAGTTTTGAGCTTGTGAAGGGGAATAATGCATGGTCCAGAATTGACGTTTATGTCTCTCTCCAGCTTGCTGTCTTAGGAACCTAGGACTTTGCATTTAATTCTGTGATCTTAGCAATATGTGGCTTCTTCTGTCTGTGCATCCCAGAGCTCCTCTGCATTCCATCGAAACAATTTATCAACCAACCCAGTATCCCCCCCACACCAACCTAAACACTTTTCAACAAATGGAGAGATATCCAGCCCTTCAAACCTCGTATGTGGCCAATCAGTAGCAAAAACCAATCGGTCTGGCGCAACACGCATCAATTCCTTTACCATGACGCCTAGCTGCTTCAAATCCGGATCCTCACTGAGCCGATACGGCGCGGATATCTTGACGTACGTACTCCCTTGCTCGAGGAGAGAAATAAGCTCCGCGAACCCCGAGAGAGAGTACGGATCAAAAACAGACGACCCTGCATCTGAAGTCGCAGGCAATGCCGGACTCGCAAAATGATCCAGACACACTCGAACCCCCAGCCCCGGAACGACATCCACCAGTGCCGGAACGCTGCTCAGCGGGATATACAGCTGCAGCACCCAGCCCAAGGCGCGAATGATATCTGCATGCTGGCGGACGCTGCGGGCTAGAGCTTCCGCGCTGAGCTGCGTGCCGACGGACTGGAGATTTAGCCGTGCGCCGCGCACGCCGAGTTGGTGCCATGCGCGCAGGGTGTCTGGTCGGATGTTGGGGGGGTCGATGACGACGACGCCCCGGCCGCGGTGGTGGGGGCCGAGCTCGCGGAGCGCGTCGAGAAGGCAGGAGTTGTCGAGGCCGTATATTGATGGTTGGACGAGGACGAGGTTGGGGATGCCGAGGGTAGATTCGAACTGGGTGGCTTCGGAGAGGGTGTGGGTTTGGGGTTGGTATTGAGCATTTGCGGCGAGGGGGTATCGTTGGGGATCAATGATGTGCATGTGGCTATCCCATGAGTTGGGTGGAAGGCGTGGTCTCAAGGGGGGTTCAGCCATGCTTTTTTGAAAGGGAGGAGGAGGAATATCTGGTTATTTACATATATAGTGGATTGTCAAAGAGTTGCAGTGCATAGATAGAATACTAGCTGCTACAAGGAACGAAATTGAACAGCATATGCAGTACCCTGGACTGATATCTATGCTAAACAGAGCAGCTGGTAAAACCACCTTTGGTAGACAAAGCTGGAAAAAAAAAAAAGATTTTAGTGGCCTGGGTCAAATGGGACAGATGACTGGCACAATTTTGCTTTCTGGCCCTGAGCAGAACATATGGGTATAAGGCAGCAAAAGTAGGATTGGCTCTACATGCTTTGCTGTCACTTACTGTGGTGAGCTACTAAATATAGTATCTAGAGGAGAACACCATGAATTTTGTAGAGACCTACTCATAGTAACCACACTTTTCTCGGCTATGTAACGACTTGAAATACATAAGAACAGTCTTCCGTTTCTCTACCACCCAAAACCATCTGAATATAGCCCAACACTTGCACTCAAAAGCACAGAGTACTAGGAAAGCAGTCGCTGAGTTCAAGCTGGTCTTTTGGTTGTATCATGGGGAATCCCCTGCAGCTACCGCCTTCACGGAGCGGGAGAGAATAGCCTCAGTGGGCTTTCGAGTGTTACCCGCAGGCTCATTCATGATCCAACTCAAGATCAAGTCCTTCTTATCTTCGCTATAGCGTTCCAAATCGATGAATGGGCCGAGCTGAAGATGCAGCTGTCCATCAAAATACGCTTGCATAATGCGGATCTTATAATCGAAGGCTGTAACCATCAGAACCTACTGCATGTCAGTAATTAACAATGGAATTGGAAGCAAAGACGTCGAAAGACTTACTGGGTATATCTCATGCTTTTCCAAGCTCGGGTCCTCAATCCGAGTCATGATCATTCGAAGCAAAATGATGAGTTCTCCCCTTGAGATCTTTCGTTCCTCGCTTTTCCCTGGGTGCAGATTGTGCGCAGACATGACTATCAGATGCGGATAACTCGGGTTATCAGTGGTGAACTCCCAACATCTTGTCCAATAGTAATCATCTGGCGACATTGGATTTTTCACTATGCCATCCCTTGTGATATTAAAGGATAGCCTGCTAGAAGTAAGTACATATCTTATGAAATCATCAATAAGTCACGCAGGGAGGTACATACATACAAAGTGCTCTCCCATTGGCAAAACATACTAAGGCTGTCCTCTGTTGGACTCCGCCACAAGTGCCTGGGAAGTTCTTGTCCCAAATGCCTGCGAAAAGTGTTCAGAAGACCACTGCCATAAGTCAGCCCGTGTCCAGGCTCAAAAGGAGCCAGGTCAAATTCTGCTTGTGGCAGACTCTTCAGTTTCTCCAAAGCAAGGGGAACAAAGTATTGGATTTCGCCTCCGCCGGTTCGGTTATTATCCCCATTTAGATTCAACGGCAAGAGCTTGATTCCGAAATCACGAAGCTCCTGATCAGTCAGGTAGATATGTTCGAGGGAATTGAGGCAGTTAAAAAGACGCCGGAGATGATGATACGTTTCCCTCTTCCGGTTCATGGTTGCTGTCCTCTGGAGACGGTGAAGACATGTTGGTCCATCTGGCAGTGTGTAGGCCTGGAGCAGACAATGTGAGTCTGAATGCACTGCACAGGAGAGAAGATATAGACGAGTCATACCAAACGCAGCCACTTTGCGGTGCTTGAGGAAACCCAAGTCTTATTGCCATCATTAGTATGCATCTTGAACGATCAAGGAATAAGATATGTATGTCCATACATTAGTAGCCATAATAGCGATCTGGACAGCTACTTCATAAGCTGTATCATGCAAACAGGCAGACATTGAGATGAGAGATGCCTAAAGAGACTTTGTTGATCCGATCCGAAAGAAGACATCAACAACATTCTCTATCTTCTCCTGAACAGATCTTTATCCATCTCTTCCACTCTTCATCATTCAGGTTGCGATACCACGTATGTATGACTTTGTGTCTTTTCCCAGCACAGTCAAGTAGTTTTTGGGACATGGGTGGAATTTGCTCCGCTTGGATTACTGCACCCGATACTCAAGTGTTATTTTATCACTTGTTATGTTCACGCATGCAAGGCTTGCATTTCCTAGTCCTGGTTGGCTGAGAGGGCTTACTTGTCAATGAGCATCTGCATCTGCATCAAACTGTTGCGCACCAGAGGTCCAGTGCCCTTGTACTTCAAAGTCGCATATGTAACTATCTCCCCGCAAGTGACGTGTTCAAGATCTTCTTTCCGCCAATCTCAAGTCTTGCTATGGGCAATTCAGAATATTTCACATAATATTGCTCTGAGCTCCCTGTGCATCCTTCCATGTGCTTATATTGCCAGCATGCCCAGTACATCCTGCAAGATGTCCGAGTTCAAAAGTGGCTTTTACCTTCGTGCCATCATCTCTTTTTGTATAACGCCCTTCATAGCATACGATGTCCAAGAACATAGTTTTCCCCCACTGTGCTTGGGACTGGAAATCCGAGGCCACTCAAGCCGACGTTTACCCAGGAAGCCTCCATACCTTGAATTTGAAACAGCTCAGTTCAGTATCCAAGATCGAAAAAGCACTATTCCTCTCGCTGAGAACCCTCTGGCATATTAACAGCGCTTACGAATTTGATCAAAGACATGGGGGCTGCAAAACCTAACGGCAGCAAGAGATGAATTGAAAAAGCATCCTTCAGACTGGAAAAGGTATCTGGATTACGTGCAACGGGGAGCGCCCTCATTAACTCCTACCCCGGATTTGGGTGCTTTCGCGCTTGTGTGGTACCACCAACAACAAGTCTACAACATCAAAGAGGGCGAAGAACCGGGTGCACCAAAGGTCGTTCTTCCAAGATCCGAGTGCTTAGCAAATATGCGCGCTGAGCCTCCGCACCCAGCATCTGGAATGCTGGCCACAGAAGAACAAGCGTTAAAGGAGGTCCGAGACCGCCTTGGAATCGAGCCCAAGATTCCAATGTCTAAGCTGTATGGAATGTCACCGCAACTTATCCTTTACCCAGCTTTAGGCGACGACCGAATCGTGGCCACTTGGCTCATCGACTTTTTAACTGCCATTTCTTTCCACTCGGACGAGATCAAATGCAGGTGGTCCATGGAGCGCAAGAGCTTCAGAGTACGAACGAAGGGGGCTCCCGTCTATGAGGCCCGGATTGATGGCCATCTCTCATTCCCAAATGAGCAGCCAGCTGTTGGCGCGATTGTTGACGTGAAACCATACGTCAGAGGATTAGAAGCACATGTTCGACTCCAAGAAACCGCTCAAATGGCTGCATGGATATATGCAGAACCAGATCAGCAAGGAATCGCAGATCGTCACCGGTAAAACCATAGCCGATTTTTGAATTGCAATCTTCCCCAGCTAATTGCCGTATAGTCGACTAATGGTCTCCCAAAATCGGCATAAAATATACTTTTTAATTGCTGAATACGATGATGCGTATTTGAGATATTTGCTTGACGAAGAGACAGAATCCGACAAAATGGAACTTTCCTTGATGACCATGTATGAGTATGGTCCATTTGACACCATGATTGCTAAACATGTTGAAACATTTGCTGAGGCAATTGTTACTCTCATGTTGCAGGGAGGGAAGCTGGACCGTTAAGAGTAATTGTAAAAGGGACAAGGGTTTTCCATAGGATTGGAGCGGAGGATGCAAATTGCACGGCTTGATGTGATCGTGTCCTTTCCTATTCTTTGCGTAGCTCTTAGTCGACTGAGAGGATTAGGTTGCCTTGTGCTTCATGAAAGTTCGCGTAGTCAAGGATTTGATGAAGGGCTAATGCGACATGCTTCCTGGTTCTATGAATGCGCACTGAAACCAGAGCACCTCGTCAAGAAGGCAAATACAAAATTGATAGCAGCGCATATCATTCGTGATCCAAATATGATCACCTAAGTCCCAGAAGACGGCCAGTCGGTACCGAATCCACAAGTGCTAACATTGGTTGTCATCGGTGCTACATACGAAAATGCTTCGAATAGTTCCGGTGCAATATCGTACATGTGCTCTTGCGAAAGTTCTGCAGGATTTAATAAGGAAGGATCCATCGTATATGAGGTGCCTGTGTCGTGCTCTGTGAAGGGTGGCGGCGTGATGCTAAATGCACCATGTGGAGGAAGTGTATAGGTAGATGGCGATTGAACTGTGTCCTGGTTTTGTTGATCTGGCTGAGAGCTCCCTTGAGAAGACGTTTGTCGTGTTAAACTAGAGGCTGTTCCCTGAGTACCAAGGTCCAGTGGCTCCATAATATTGATATGAAGCTTTTGAAGCTCCTTCTCGACAAGGCCAAGGGCGGTATTGATAACTACAGGAGAAATTGAGAGATAAATTAGTCAAATGCATTCTCATTCTCCCCTTCCCGGGAAACAGAAGTTAGCCAATATATACGTACCTGGGTTTGCAGATCTAACACGTTCCAGGGCAACAATGCAATATCTGAGTTTCTCCAAAGTGGAAGCCGAGGCATATTTCAGCGCTTGGATTTCTAGCAAGAATATCGATGCTGCTGTGTAAATGCTGTATGCGAGAGATAATACAACGTGGGAGTCTCCGAATGTGCGGCGGTAAAGATCGTACAGAGAGATGATGGACGTAGCGGAAGAAAGGCATTGGACTAAGTGATTCGCATTTTCTGCGGCGTTCTCAGAACTCCTAAAAGGTCTCGAGCAGAGCATGGGTCGATGAAGGAGAATATTGGTGGTATGGTATATACAACTGTAGACAGTGTAAGCAACGTGTGCCTTTTTCTTTTAAGGTAACTAAATATGAACTTACTTTAATGTAACAATATGACTTGGAGGACAGTACGTGGGTAAGTCATTAACGATAAGTTTCAGGAAAGGAGGCAGCTCGTTCCACCATTTCCTAAGATTGTCACCTTGCTCACGGACGCAGTTAAGTATTTGAGCTTCAGGCCTTTGTCGGATCGGGTCATATATGTGTATTATTATCTGATTCAGGATTTCGGAGAGAGAGCACATTCTCATAAAACAGGACGTCGAGTGAGCTTGAGTAGGCGGATAATGCATGCCTTCAGGGAAAACGACTCCATGCGGTGTCCATATTTCTATTTCAGCCGTGTCATCCACTATTCATCGCCGTTTGTCAACAAATCATTCTGTTACCAATGGGGCAGTAGTAAAGGGGCCAGCTTACGGAGAATTTGAGGCGGGCTGACAGGAGTGTCCTGGATAATTGGAGATCGGCCAAAATATAATGACACCAACTTGTCCCAGAAATAGCAGCTCCAGAAAAGTCGATTCCGGATTTCAACATCTTCGTCTGAAAACTGCACAGAGCCTGAATATTTCCGACTATCGATTGTGATTCCCAAATCCTCCACCAAACGGAATGCCATGCCACTATAAAGCCAGGCTTGTGTTCTGTTTCCACGACCACATTCCTGCGCACTCAATAACAACAGGGATTGCACAATTGGTATCTGTCCATTCCCTTGTTTAAGGCTGTCATATAATCCTTCAACTGCCCTATTAAAAAACTGAGTGCCACCCTCGTATGGATCGAGCAACCGACTGATTTTTGGTTCGCTCATGCACCACCGGAGAGAATGGGATAAAATAGCATTTAAAAGTACATCGGAATAATACAGACCATTTATTTTCATGTCACCTGCTCGGAGAAAAGAACTGTGAGCTTGGACACTGCATACGGTGCGCTGAGACTATGTAACTCACGCATAAATGCTGGACGATATACGAAATTGAAAAGCGGATGTATCCAACACCAATGGGAATCGAGGAGGTAATGGAAAGGTTCCTGAACAACTGTCAGTGACCTTGCTTTACGTAGGCAGAACTGTTAAGGCCCGCCTCACAGGAATCGTTGCGAGCTGTTCAAATGCTCGCTCTCTCCATGCATTATTTATCAATCTCTCTTTGCGGCTATCCAACTCATGCTCTGCTTGGAATGGATTTAGATTTTCTCGCGGGATTCCACTCGGCAACTGGAATAGACTGGTAGGCCCATGAAAAGATATTCGTCCATCGTCTTCCATTTTTAACCCTTCAATATCCCTAGCCAAGTCCACAGGATCATTTTCATCTTGCGATCCGCTTGCATGTCGGGCTAGTCTTTCCAACGGTACTTTCGTCTCAACATCCTCCACTTTGAATTTCGAGTCCTTGCTGTTCGCTTCTTTGATTTCATCTCGTACGTGTTCCAGCTCAGCTTCTAGCTCCGCGATCCGCGCTTCGAGAGATTTGGTATACGATAACGTGGGTGTTCTATCATCATCAGCGATCCCCACGCGGATGCAGGTCTCCGTGTATAGTTCGGCTCACAAGCTGTAGACACAGATTTCTCCGCGAGCAGCACATCGAGAGCACGACGGGCTAGCTCCGTTGCATTTCACCTAACGTCCCAAATGAAGATTGATGTTAGCCTAGGTTATGCTTTATGGAAGCGCCGCCTTCATTAGAACCACTAAGTCCGAACCTTTCGTTTCCGGCATGCTTCACAAGAAAAGGCGCTTTTCCTGGGGACTCCAGGCTTTGAATTGATTTCTGGCATTTGCGACAGGAATACCCGGAAGCACCATAAAGTATAGGGCTAGAAATGAATCATGAGCCAGTTGCCTGGCGGTTCAAGATATTAGCAGACACTCGCGTGTGCACTCTGTTGCTGATGTTCCCCTCCAGCCTGGAGAATAGGTGGCTCAAATAAGGTGGGGGTGGGCTAATAGTCAACTAGATGCCGATAGAGTTTAGTTTCGCATATCAATTGCTAGGGACTCTTGCTCATACTTGTAGGGTGGCGGAAGTTCTTCACCAGTCTAAAAATGATACTCAGTACGGAGTACAGAGCATGGAATAATATAACGAGGAGTTACCTTTGGATAAGGAATTCTCTAATCAACTAGGCTAAATAGTGCAGCGATTATTTCATAGCATCATGGGCTGATGCACGTCTAGGCTACCACCATAATACATTCAATCAATCTCATATCAACATTTTCTCAACTCTTCTTTCCATCATGGCAGCCACCTATGATCTGATCAACTACGACTCTGAAGCCGAACAGGAGAATGATCCTCATGGTCCTCCTCGTGCCAATCTCTTTGCTGCAGCCTTCTATGCCAGTAGGTTGCTTTCTGCGAACGACATTCAATATGCGATCATGGGAGGGTTCGCTATGATCTGTCGCGGTTCCCAGCGTAGCACGTCGGATATCGACATTGTCACGGAAGCCAATATGGCGAGGCTTTGGGATGTGATAACGCCGCAGCCCAGGTAGTTTAAACTTCAACAAACTCTAGGATGATTCCACTTACCAGCCAGCATAGGCTCAAAATACCCAATACCCGTCTGATCGAAGGAGTTATTAAAGTCTTCGTCGAAACCGGACCTAAGTACAACGATACTGCATGCCTGGAGAATCGATGGATTGAAGTCGATCTTATGATTCCAGGTATGCTCTCACTCATATTAAGAGAAGCTTTCTGACGGCATAACCAGGCTTCAAAGGGACCCCGACACAGCTATCATCGCACATAGTCCGACTGCCCGTGGCTATCGGAGATGAGCAACATGAGATTCCTTGTCTCGACATCCTATACATGATGCGCTCGAAACTGAGGCACTGCGTAACAC
Source organism: Emydomyces testavorans (assembly GCA_029449355.1). Taxonomy (NCBI): domain Eukaryota; kingdom Fungi; phylum Ascomycota; class Eurotiomycetes; order Onygenales; family Nannizziopsiaceae; genus Emydomyces; species Emydomyces testavorans. Next base: position 444,590 of record CP120627.1, read on the forward strand.
GCGGAATGGATAAGGATGTTGAAGATGTGCAATACCTGCTGAAAAATTTTGGCACCGAAATCTCTAACATCCAACACCAGCTCAATCAGGATGAGGTGGATCAATTCCTCACTCTGGATTGGGCAGCTGCTATTCCACCTAGCCTTATGGCATACTATCGACAAACGCTTGGGCGATGAATGCTTCGCCGGTGGAGGTCAAGTTCTCTTCTCTATGGTTCGCGCGTGGTGGTAAAGTTTTTACCAGCAAGGAATGGAGTTAAATCTCCCTGTTGATCTGCTTGTTGCTTTTCAAGACAAAGTTTTATGACCGCGTTGTTACCATCAGCTTCTTCGATATTGTCCTAATTAGTACCAGGTAGTCAGTGCAGCATTTTTTTGAGGGAATCATACAGAATATCAACATTAACTCTTATCAAAATTGCGTTTGATCTGTAAGTAAGCATGAGATAGCAAATTGAGAGAAGGCTTACAAGATGTGACAGTGCAGCTGCAATACTTGGAGTCACCATGCCTTATGTTGATGTGGAAACCGAGCTGTTCGCTTATTCCCTTTCCTTCCATTTTTTCAGCTTTGTACTCTGGCGTGAGGACCCAATTAGCTTCCTTAGCAAAATTGAATTGCCCCATTGCACGAGATACAGCAGCTCTAGCCCTTTTCAAAAGTCACGCTTGAATGATTCGAGTCTTATGACGGAGTCGCAATGAGCACAAGTTCATTCGGTAGACGTAGAAGAGTAGTGAGGAAGTTCAACAGTAGTTCCTATCTCGAAGACGTGGGTCTTTGCATCCGATTTTCCGAAACCTGGTCTCATAGTCCGGTTGGTATTTCCAAGTCTGCCGCATCTTTTTGGCTTCAGGTGTGACCTTTCTCATCCAAATATCCCGACGGTTGTCTGGGTTTGAGTACCAGAGAGGTCTCTCATCCTCCTTGTTGCTAAGGTTGTATGCGACGTTATACTTCCACCATATCCAATCCGCGTCGACCGTGCCTTCTAAGTCAAGATGTTCCTCACCCCATTCGGGAGTAAGATTCATTCCGTCAACGAGATCATCGAGATCCACACCCACTTTTCCGTCCAGAAGGCTCTGAGCAAAAACCGCTAGAGTTGGGTACGGCAATCCCGTGGCACTGAACTCGATATTTTCGGGCTTCAAGTCTAAATGACATGCTTGAGAGGACATAAGAATAAAGAAAAGACGTAGTCCGACAAGCTTGAAGCGGGGGTAGAGGTGATCAATCCGTCCAGTATAGCTGAGTGTTGACCGACTAACCAGCTCAAAGCTCTTCGCTCTTACTCGGAAGAGATCTGCTGCTTTTTCTAATTGCTCAGTAGGAACGCAGATGTGCCAATCCTGTGTTGCAAAGGTGGTCAACTACTGGTTTATTAAAATCAGAAACATTGAACACTTTACATGCATGATCCGGCCTGCGCCATAATAAATCAGGGCTGATTCACCGACTAGGCTGCATGGGATCTTTGCGGTATGGAGGATATCCACAACTTCCTTGATCTCCCTGACGCCATTGCATTTCGGGTACTTGTCTGTCGGATAACCCTGTGTTGATTCATCGCTAAATGGCGAGACATAGGCGCTAGAATCTTTGGGCAAAGTAGGCTTTTCTTTTCTGAAGGCGGTCATATCTTCATCTGTAATGATCACGACCGGCTGTGTTGGTTGCGTAGGTGCCGGAGCATCTTCAACTCGAGTCATGTTTGCGAAATATCAATGAGCTGAGACTTGATTAACACGTCGTGACTCTGTAGTGATGGAGTAAAAGATGTAGATTAGTTATCGCGACTTTGTTCAACGCTTCTGATTTCTAGTGTTCCCAGCAAGAGCGCGATTTCAAGATACCAGCGATGGTTATGTAACTTAAGTAATTATTTGGCCAATTGAATGGTAACTATGGCTACATTTTCTATTTTTTTGAATGCGCTGAATGGCTGGATTATTCTAGCTAACTACCTAGCCTACCAGTAATAAGCTAGTATTTACTGTATAATACGATTACCACAGTAAAAAGGATACATAAATTACCACTACCAGCCAATCAAAGCAGGTAATCATGGAATAGACATAGTTAACTCACAGCATGGTTATGACATCAACTCACAACGTCTTCGCTTCTTATCAATATGCTCCACGCTCTATATACATACTACATATGTTGTACCCTTGAGAAACCGCACAGGATATGATTAATTGCGAAAAAAGGAATTGAAACACAATTTGGACATATTTATCATGGGCCATCTCACTACTGTTGCGTAAGTTTTGCCATTCTAAAACATCTTCTGGACTGAAGTAACCATGAGTGGGTGTAGTACTTGCAGCTTAAACCAATGGGCCCTTGATTGGGAGGACAACACTGCCCGAATCATAGAGTCTATCAAGCGTGCAAAGCAAGCTGGTGCCAAACTGAGAGTGGGCCCGGAGTTGGAGATATCAGGCTATGATTGTTTGGATCATTTTTTGGAAAATGATGTGTACCTCCACTCCTGGGAAATGATGGCGCGCATCCTGGCCGACAAAGAGTGCCATGGGATTCTACTTGTATGCGCTGAACTGTGCCCTTCTGCTCTTAACAGGACTCCCTTTCTGAAGCCTTTGGCGTATGACCTATTGATGTCTATCCCAACTAACAACTTCGTAGGACATTGGAATGCCAGTTTTGCATAGAAATCTTCGCTTCAACTGCAGAGTGATTGCGATTGATGGCAAGATTCTACTTATTCGTCCAAAGATTTGGCTAGCCAACGACGGTAACTATCGGGAAATGCGGTATTTTACGCCCTGGGAACGCCCACGGCATGTGGAAGAGTATTACCTGCCACGGTTCATCCAGAAACTGCAAGGCAGTATGAAGGTTCCTTTTGGAGATGCCGTTATTTCGACCCCAGATACGTGAGTTGTCTACAAAAATTTTTGCATAGTGTTGATCTAATTTCTTCAAGTTGCATGGGTGCGGAGACATGCGAGGAACTATTCACGCCTGCCGGACCGCACGCCCATATGGGTTTGAATGGCGTTGAGATCTTTACTAATAGTTCTGGATCCCATCATAATTTGAGGAAGCTTGACCAACGTGTAGCCCTGATTCTCGAAGCTACTCGAAAAAGTGGGGGAATCTATCTTTATTCGAATCTACAAGGTCAACACCGTGCTGAACAGCTTTGCTCAACATGTCACTAATTGAAAAACAGGAGGAGGCGGAGAACGACTATATTACGATGGTTGCAGCATGATTGTTGTCAACGGCGAAGTTGTCGCTCAGGGTTCGCAATTCTCTCTGAATGATGTGGAAGTGATCACCGCAACTGTGGACTTAGAGGAGGTTAGGGCATTCCGTTTTGCTCCCAGTCGAGGCTTGCAAGCAGTTCGAGCACCTGAGTATAAGCGCATTGAAACCTCTTTCAGCTTATCTGCCGAAAGCAGCCAGTTAGATATGGAGCTCTCTCCATCGCCCCACCGCGAAGTCCGATACCATCCCCCTGAAGAGGAGATCGCGATGGGTCCGGCATGCTGGCTCTGGGACTATTTACGTCGTTCGCAACTTGCTGGATTCCTTGTTCCCCTGAGTGGTGGAATCGACTCTTGTGCTACTGCTGTGATCGTTTTTTCGATGTGCCGACTCGTTGTAGAAGCGATTGAAAACGGCAACCAGCAAGTCATCGCAGATGTTAGACGGATTGCTGGAGTATTTGAAAAAGAAAGCTGGTTGCCTAAGACTCCGCAAGAACTGTGCTACAATATATTCCACACAGTCTATATGGGCATGGCGACACAGTCCTCCAAAGAGACGAGGCGCAGAGCCAAAGGCCTGTCAAAAGCGATTGGTGCGTACCATGTAGATCTCGACATTGACGACATTTTCAATGCCCAGAAAAGTACATTTGCAAAAGCCACGGGATTTGAGCCTAAGTTTAAAGTCTACGGTGGAAGTCAGGCAGAAAATCTGGCACTCCAAAACATTCAAGCGAGAACGAGAATGGTGACAGCGTACGAGTTCAGTCAACTACTCCCAACTGTCAGGAAGAGACCGGGCGGAGGTGCTTTATTGGTCTTAGGCAGTGCCAACTGCGACGAGTAAGTTGTTTTCAGCTCAAGTTATCATTCTGCCGTAACAAAGCGAACTCGGATGTCCTGCTCAAACTATAAACTTACCCTTTGCTCCATTTGTGCACAAATTCTAACAAAATCCCTAACCAGGTCTCTTCGTGGATATTATACCAGATACGACTGCTCATCAGCTGACATCAATCCAATCGGTTCGATATCAAAGAAGGACCTGAAACGGTTCATTGCGTGGGCGCAGAAGGAGTTCAATCTCCCGATCTTGGAAGATTTCCTCAATGCCACTCCAACCGCAGAATTGGAGCCCATAACGAAAGACTACGTGCAAGCAGATGAAGTGGACATGGGCATGACATATGACGAGCTGTCCACCTTTGGAATCTGCCGGAAAATATTGAAATTGGGCCCTTATGGTATGTTTGAGAAGTTGCTTCATGATTGGAAGAGTCTGAAGCCGCGAGAAGTTGCGACGAAGGTCAAGGTGAGCACTACAATTGAGTAACGAGCCCCTTGCCTCCATCTTCCAACATTACACTAAAAAGCAGTCACTAGCGATTTTATCACTATTATGCTGTTAATCGTTTCAAAATGACGACGTTAACCCCGTCCTACCATGCGGAGTCATATTCACCAGATGATAACCGATAGTGAGTTGAATTCATATCGAGTGGTGCTCCACTTTGATACTGACCTTTACAAAGTGACCTTCGTCCGTTCCTACTTCCACCTCAGTATGCGAGCTACCCGTTTAAAAAGATAGATGAATTGGTGAAAGGGATCGAGGACCGGGAGATACAGAGAAATACACGTTGAGTGTAAAATCCCCTGTACTCAGTATGAAGTAGCTGGTTCTATTTTGGCTGTCGAGGACTGTTCCCTTTTCGAATTTCCTGCCCTCTCGTCCTTTTCTGTTCCAACGTAGTTCACTCTCCATGACGACTGTGGGTTTGCTATCATACTGCCTACTACCTTCCTATTGACCGCACGCTGGGCGAAGAGCAAATTGGTTTGGAAATATGGAGAGTTAAAGAGATCCATATTACTAAGATAGTATCCAAGGCGCAGTGTAAAATTTGCGTGGACCGCGCGAAAAGTCAACGGCGCTGAAAGCTAATAATACACGGTCTATTGTATGTACTGTACAGTTCACCGTTAGTGAAATTGTTTCTCCAGTCGTAACAGCCAGTCATAAACATCATCAACTTTCATCTTCATCTTCGCCGTTCTGCCGTTTGCGGAGATATTGGCATCCCAACCCGGAGCATCATCAAGTAAACTCTTGGCCACATCCTTCTTCCCCAGTATTTGGCCTGTGAGATCAACATCGACACTGCCATCGGCCAAATTTTTCGGGCCTATCACAAAAATAAGGTTGTATTTCATCAACTGAGCCTCTCTGATCTTTTTCGAAAGAGAACGAGCTGATTTATCCACGTCAATATGGAAAGTTGCCTGGAGAGGCGATAGCGGTTCAGGCGGAGCGTCTACTTCCTGCGCCCCATGTGACGGAACTTGCTGGTATCCACACATCTTCGCAGCCGCTCGCTCCGCGGCTTTAAGCACGTTATCATCCTGATTCACAGTGAGTATTATTCCTTGGCGAGGCGAAAGCCAGAACGGCCATCGACCATTGTAGTGCTCGATTAATAACGCAAAAAAGCGCTCTAGAGAACCAAATATAGCCCTGTGTATCATGACAGGAACGACTTTTCCACTGGTCGCGGCGTCGTAATCCTCTTCCCCTTCGGGGACCATGTATTGTAGGCCAAACCGTTGGGGAAGGTTCATATCAAGTTGGATTGTGGATAATTGGTGGAATTTCCCATCGGAATCTTGAAGTTGGAAGTCGATCTTGGGCCCATAGAACGCTCCATCGCCCTCGTTAATCTCCCAGCGCCTTCCACTCTTTTCCAATGCCGTTTTGAGTTGGCTCTCAGCAGCATCCCATCGCTCAAGGCTTCCGATAAAGTCCTTTTCCGGTCTCGTAGACAAAACCAGTCTGTATTCTTCTAACCCAAATGTCTTGATGACTGTATCCGTAAAGTTCAAGGCTAATTGAATCTCCTTTCCAATCTGCTGGGGCCGACAGAATATATGGCCGTCATCCTGATGAAACCTTCGCACACGGGTCAATCCCGACAACGAGCCGGAAACTTCATTGCGATGGAGAGGACTAAAATCGGCGTATCTAACGGGGAGATCTCGATAGGACCATTTCTGCGACTTGAATAGCAAGCAATGTCCAGGGCAATTCATCGGTTTCAGCCCGTATGATTCGTCATCACCAATTTCTCCATCCGCGGTTTCCCCTGTCGCACCCCTCCCACGCACTTCGTACATGTCATCTTTATAGTTCTGCCAATGACCAGATACTTCCCAAAGGGATTGTTTATATATAGTCGGCGTTAGGACTTCTCGAAAGCCATACTGCTTATACTGTGCGCGGAGGAAGGATATGAGTTTATTGAGAATGTGGGTGCCATTCGGTCGGAAAAGGGGGGAACCGGGGCTGTATAGAGACGTTGCGAAGAGATCTTGAGCGATGCCAATTGTGCGATGATCAGATGCGGGAGTAATCGTCGCAGATGATGGTTCACTGCGCGGAGAGGCCAGTTCAGCAGCCTTGGAGGCCGTTGCGCTTGAGCAGGATCTGATCACAGAGTTCGGCAATGTATCGTGGTTGAATCTTTGTCGGGGGCCTCTGTGGGCAGTTGACTGAATAGACAGAGAGCGCCATGCTCTGACGACCACGTTCAGCGGCCGCATGCGTGTTGCTCGAGCTGTGCTGGGTGTTTTTTTTGCTTTGGAGAACCAACTCTAGTCGCATCAAAGTCGTTTGAGTGAGAGTCGTTGGATGTAACGAAACCAGCCAATCAGAGCGTGTCATCCCAACTTCTTGATCTCCAACCACAAACCACCACCGCCACCACCGCAACAACTACAACAACTACAACAACAACTCCTCACCAACAACTTAGCCAACTCGACAGTTCACTGAGTTTAAAGGCAGCTGTTTTCTCCAGGATGTGGACCAATACCCTGCAAAACTGCAAAATCTGTTCACTCTCTACAGCTCATGATAAACTCCGTTGACGTGAAATGGCCCATGTCCATTGGAAAGTTACTGTCGGACTATCGAAGCCTGAACTACGGAGTATACATATGCTTCTTAATAGTGGCTGATGGGGCGTCACCCATAGCTAGAGCCTAGTAGTAGGCTAGCAGGCTGCACGATATCTTTTCGCATCTTCCTACGAGATCGTACCAGCTGGAAAACCCGGCGTCGGATTGGCCCTCTACGATATCCTCCCCACATGGCTTCTCCAACAGGCCAACCCAGCTCTAAACAATGTCTTATCTCGACATGCAGATGCCCTCAAGATATTAAAACTCGTCCAGAGTACAGTACTCTGTGTGAAATGGCTACGAACATGTTTCCCGCTTGTTTTATCTTCGTCGCCCTTCACACAAAATCCCACCATCAAAAGATGAGATTCGGCTCCTCTCTCCGCTTCTTCGCAACCACAGGATGGATATTTCCGACGGGATGTTGCTTTTTTACAAAACGTGCATCTAGCCATGTTGTCAACCTTTGCCGCAGGACTTGGCCAATGAATACTGATTATCACCCTTCAGATGCCTTGTATTTCTGGATTAACTCGCAGTTACTGTGCTTTTTATTGGATAGGGCTCTTCCGTATCATGCGACCTCAGTCAGGGTTACAACGTGCTCGTTGAAGACATAAAACTGACCTACCTATGATATGTGATAATGCAAATACCATGTGCCCCTCAAAAGATATGTGGTTTCCTGAATTTCCAAACTTTTGGCAGGTCTTTACCAAACCACGGAGGACGGATCACTACTCAACATTTTGTTAAAGATGTTTTCCCTTGCTCCTATCCTCTCCAATTTGTACACTGTATTACATGAGGGCTTATTGAAGCTCTCTTCTACTCAACGCGTGACTTTCCTTCTCGTCGCTGTAGCTCTTCTTTCATGGCGATTGCTAACGGGCATTCTTTTCGGTGTCAAGGCCCCATATGTGGGTTATGAGTCGTCGTGGAAACCGAGATGGCTGGTTAGCCTCCGATGTTCCCGCGAGGCACCTCAACTCATTGATGATGGGTACCGGCGAGTGAGTAACCTTTGGCGTCATCTTGTCAGCTTTTGAGTGAATTTCTTGACTCTAAAAGCCGAACGGATTGGTTAATGTAGAGTCTATAGTATGGGGATTCGATGTTCAGGCTTCAAAGAAGAGATTCAGATATCTTGGTTCTTCCCAACAAGTTTGTTGACGAATTGAGAGGGCTTCCGGAAGAACACATCTGCGCCATGGAAGCGCATGCCAAAGTAAGGTGCCTCTTCTGATGCCAGCTAAGATCAATTGCAGGCTCAAAGACCTCACCACAGCCATGACTTTAGACCCTCCTCGGTCCAATTACAGGAATAGACATTCTGCTTGACGGAAACCTCCACACCAAGGTGTTGCAAACAAAATTAACTCCCAACCTTGGTTCACTCGTAAAGCCATTGAGAGATGAGCTTGACTTTGCCATGAGTGTGGAGCTTCCTGACTGTAAAGGTACCCTGGGAGACAAGTTCTGTTCTCTGATTCTTTTTTTGTCCCTTTTCGCATTCTGGAGCTTTTGCAATTGACGAACTCTGAATTCTATGAGAACAGACGAATGGGTTGAAGTTCGAATGCATGGAGTTCTACGGCGATTCGTGGCGCGGCTCTCAGCGCGTGCTTTTATTGGGCCGGTGGCCTGCAGGAACGAAGACTGGGTGAGAGCGAGTATCACATACGCGGAAAACATCTTCACGACCATCGAACCGTTGCGTTTTTTCCCATCTTCCATGCGTTCCGTCGCTGCGTTGTTTCTGCCTTCTTACTGGCGTATTCGCTCTGACCTCGCAACTGCAAATCGCGTGATCGCCCCCATCGTTATCCAACGACGCCAAGATCAAGCTTCTGGAGACCCCAATTACGAGAAGCCCAAAGACCTTCTGCAATGGATGATGGACGGTGCTAAGCCGAGTGAGGCGGCACCACACTTGCTTGCTCATCGTCAGTTGGCTCTAAGTTTGGGTTCACTTAACACAACGACTACGGCGGCCGTACAAACCCTATACGACCTCTGTGACCATCCAGAGTACTTTGAGCCGCTGCGAGAAGACGTTCTCACCGCTCTAACAGCTGATGGTGGATGGGATAAGTCTACACTGAACAAATTGCATGGCCTCGACAGCTTTATGAAAGAGTCTCAACGAGTCAATCCACCCAGTTTCTGTAAGTCGACGAGAACGCAATGTTTAAGGTTGGCTTATTGGATTCTAAGTCTTTTGTTCACAGTGTCCTTCAATCGAATCGTGCGAAAATCTCTCACTCTTTCTGATGGGACTCGGTTGCCAAAGGGAACCCACTTCGGTATGCCTTCATATTCTATTCTCCATGACCCGGCCATTATTAAAAACCCTGAGGCATTCGATGGATTCCGCTATAAGAAGATTCGCGAAGACCCTGAGGAGTCTAATAAGCATCAATACGCCACCACCGATTCCAACAACCTCCATTTTGGTCATGGAAGATATGCCTGCCCAGGACGGTTTTTCGCGTCCCACGTAGTTAAGATGATCCTCGGCCACCTGATATTGGATTTCGATTTCAAATTTCCTGAGGGCAAGGGTCGTCCGCGAAATTTGAACATGGATGAAAATATATACCCAGACCCTTCAGCGACATTGCTGATGCGGCGGCGCCAAATGGCCCAGCGTTAAACATGATAACGTTGAGCAGTTCCCTTCCCTCCAAGATTTTTGAATATGTTTTATGCGCGGTGTGTGGTGTTTCTGCCGTGATTTCAACATGGAGCGCTTTTGAGGTAGCTTTAGTTACCATACTACTCCGCATACTCAACCTCGATTTCATGTCCATTGGGTTAATATTGCAAGCTTGGTTATTGACAATGTGATAAGGAATTGGATATCTACATTCACATTTCACTGCTAATAGACATTCTACTCAAACCACCTCACTCTCCTGTCCTCCATCCAAAAGATCAGCGCCGTCTTCTACCGCTGTGGCCTCATCATGGGAAGCTGTAGGCTCATTCTTTCCACCCCATCTCATCAGCTAGTTACTTCCATTTAACTACCACATAACTATTCTCCCAACCATCCCCTTCTACACAGGCTTGTGCCCTGAAAAAAAAGTCTCCCCACTGCTGAACAAGCAACTAGAAATCGCAGAAAAGCGTATTTACGTCACAATATTTTCCTACCATGTTCATCTTTTGCTTATGAGCGACGTGGTGAAACCGTCGGATCCCGAATAGCCTGGAAGTGACAACACGTCCTCGATTCTGCACGCATAAGTATATAATTATGAAGCTTTTCTTTTTAAGGAGAGGAAGCCAATAGGTGTCAAAAAGCTCAGTGACTTATCTAGAAGATATCCCAGCCGTTTATTCATGGTGTGACCGCGCTGATATATCACTCTATAGTTAGAAAAAATCCGAGCTTTTAACAGTTGAACTAACTAGTGAATAAACATTATTCAATTCAATACCAGAAATAATCCGGGAAAATACTATCTTAAAAGTATCCTCCAGAATACCCATCCATCATCGTATGTACATTGCTTTTCTCTATGCAGTATCAAATATCGACATCGAAAATGCTTTTCACCTTGGGCGGGGCAACGCGAAATCTCTCTATCTCAAAGTCACCTATGCTCTCTGCATCAGCTTTCTGCAATATAAAGCTCGAATAGGAGCGGGGGAGGGAGCACTCACCAACTCCTCGGCAGAGGTAGGATGGATAGCAACACAGCTATCGAAATCCTTCTTCGTAGCGCCCATCTTCACGGCGACACCGAAACCTTGCAACATCTCACCAACACCCAGGCCCAAGATATGCAGCCCGACGACCTTCTCTTCCGGCCCGGCACAGATAAGTTTCATCTCCGTCGGGTTCTTGGCTTTTTCCTCTGGCGGCATCACGTCGAAGAACATCGCTGTGAACTTGGTATGGTAGATCTTGAGATTCTCTTTGCCATACGCGGCGACGGCTTCGGGTTCCGTTAAGCCGACGGAGCCGACTTCGGGATGGGCGAAGACCACGGTGGGGATGTTTTCGTAGGATAGTCGGGCGGATTTGAACTCGGGAGGACCGAAGAGGCGGTTTCCGAGGTGGCGACCGGCGGCGATGGCAACTGATATTTTTATTACCTTTAGTTTGGGATTTGATAGGGTCGGGTTTGTTGAGTTGGATGGGGAACATACCTGGGGTTAATTCTGCTTTTCCCGTAACGTCTCCGATCGCGTAGATACCCTCGACGGAAGTATTCTGGAACTCATCCACGACGATGTGTCCGTCAGCAGATTGGTTTACACCAATCTGCTTGAGGCCCAAATCTTCAACTGCCGGTGCTCGACCAATCGCCCAAAGCAACTCGTTGACTTCCATCTCACTGCCATCGTTGAGGATCAATTTCAGCAACTTGTCGGCCCCCTTGCCCTCACGCAGAAGCTTCAACTCCTTGATCCCAGCGAAGTTTTTGTGGATCTTCATTCCGACATCTTCATACCGTTTGGTCATGGTATGCTGGATCATCGGATCGAATTTTCGCAGGAACGTCTCTCTGCGACTGAACAAGTGTGTCTCCACGCCTGCGGCATGCATGACTCCCGCCAGTTCCACGCCAATGTATCCGGACCCAACGACGCCAACTTTCGGTGGCAGTTCCTCAATGCCGAAAAAGTCGTCGCTCGTGATTCCGTGTTCAGCGCCGGGCGTGTCTGCCGGGATCTTGGGATAGCCACCGGTCGCGATGAGGATGTGCGGCGCGGTAAATCGGACTTTCCCACTACCATCCTGCAGCGTGACCTCGAGCTCTTTCTGCCCGACAAACGTTGCTGTTCCATGCACGAGGTCAATGCCTTCACGGCTCCAGTTGCGCTCGTAAATCCCGTTCAATCGCTCAATCACCGCGTCGCGTTTTCGCTTAAACACGCCGTAGTCTATGGCAACGTTCTTGGGAATATCGTAGCCGTAGTGCACACCGTCGCGCAGCGTTTCTGCGATAGAAGAAAAATTCCACGTCATCTTCTTCGGCACGCAGCTATTTCATCTCAACGTCAGTTTTTATTTCCATTAAAAATAACAAGAGTCCAGGAACCAAAAAACATACCCCACATTCACACAACACCCACCAGACTTGCCATTCTCTATAATCAACGTCTTCGCTTTATACCAGCCCGCCGCTCTCCGCGCCGCACCACTGCCGCCGCTTCCGCCGCCAATCACAATGTAATCATACTTCTTCACCTCCACGTTGTCAACCGGCAGCATGATGTCCGATTCTGTGGCCGACAGGGCGGTCGCGCAAGACGTGCTCGAGAAATGGCGTGTCAGCGATCCAAGGCGGGAGGACGTCGCCAGGCTCGTTTGCGATGTATTATGACGCACAAATGACCCCGCTGATGCTCGAAAGGCGAGTGTGTGTCTCGGGGACCACAGAAGGATTCTGGGGCTGGAGGAGAGAAGTCTAGACGGGGGTGTTCGAAGTAAGTATAATACCGGATTCGAGGGAGGCGGGCAGACAGAAAACATTCCTCGCTGTAGATGGGCGGCGCAGTGGGGGAAGAAACAGAAGAAGAAAAAGAAAAGGCTAGGCGCGGAAGAAGAGAGACAGGGAGCAGGTTGAGCAGAGCCGTGGAAAGGATTGCCTAACTATTAGTATGTCTGCACCCAATGGAAGTCAGTTCTACACCGCAAAAAGGATGCAGAGCTGGATGTCTTTCTGGCTGTCGAGTTCTGATCAGAGAATTAATAATGAGCTCTGTTCTTCTAGTCCTCGAGAATTAGTCAGTAATAGACCCCGAGGTGGCTCTTTTCGATCGCAACTCCAGCACGCCATTGGTCGTCTCTCCAGATCTACGATGATCGAAGGGTCGAGAGGCGGAGGAGGGAACACTTCAAGAGAAAATATTCGATTCGGCTAATTTACACTGTCCTTCGTACTCAAAGTCCCTCTAAATAGACCCTCCATATGCTAGTGCAGTACAAATACGTGATTATTGCAAAAGAAGAAGGGGAACAGGCCCTGAGAAGCAGCCAAATGATTTTAAAAATATGTCAACAGGTGTTGGAGAGGAGAGGGAGGAGACAAAGGCAGAAATTCAGTCAGAGGTACCAGGAATATAAGGGCTGACTGGAATGATGATGATATTAAATATGTACAAGCGGCCGTCAGAGAAAGAGAGAAACTTCTCAAAGAACAAACCATAGTGGGAATATAAAAGCAGAATCTCATGGACATCAAGCCTTTCACAGGACAAACAAAAAATCTGTTCAGGACTTTTAAAGGCATAATGGGCTTCATGGGACATCACAACTGGCATGTGTTAGCCTGCCGTCAACCAGTTTGTTACTGAAATCCACACAAGAACAAACTTTGATTTTAAAGAGGGATTAGCAAACTTCATCTTTTCATGTTGAGTTTTTATTTTTGAGCTGATATCAAAGAAGAGGGATCGTCGAGGAGCGGACTACCGGGCACCGCATCAAGAGCGACTTTATGAAGCGCTGGCTGGGCGTGACGGCCCATCACACCACGTTTCCGTCTATCAAGTGCATCTTTAACCCATACAGCGACTTCTTCATCCGCAGTGTCTAACTGCGCGGGGGAGTCTGGGTCTTTTCCCTTTTTATCGAACGCTGCTCCTCCCTCCACTTCGCCTTCCGAAGAGACAGGCGGCGACAACAGATCGGCTAGCCAGGGGTGTCGGAGGAGAGTGGTATACGTAGGTCGCAGAGCGGCGTTTTTATTCAAACAACATTGAACGAGATCCTTAGCATGGGAAGAGAATCCTTCATCAGGCAGCGCTGGTGGATCTCCTTGAACAATTGCCTGTGATTCTGGTCAGAAATCACGAGGAAGGAAATGCAATATAAGAAGAGTCACTTACGTTCAGTTGACTAAAGATATTATTGTAGGATTCAGGTGGGTAAGGGTACCGTCCTCTGGCGCATTCGACAATCGAGACCCCCAAACTCCAGATGTCACTCTGCACACTGTACGTGCCACCATCAGGTCCTGCAGAAGGAACTCCACCTGCAATCCTTTCCGGAGCCATGTAACTCTGGCATCCAATATTGGTCTTGGCAATACTCGCAACGAGATTTCCACTGACCCCAAAATCACAGATCTTGACCTGTCCACGAGTGTTGACCAAGATATTAGTTGGCTTCACATCGCGATGGATGATATTGTGCTCCTCTTTCAAGGACTTGAGGCCCATGATCGTCGAAAGTGCAATCTTCCTCAAGATATTTTCGGGAACGCCATCACCATATAGTTTTTCCATCGATCCGCCATCCATGTACTCGACGCAGATGTACACAGCGCCCTCCTGAAAGAAAGCACCGTAGAAATCAATAATAAATGGTGATACGCAGCGATGAAGGATATCCAGTTCCATGATAATTGCGGTAAATTTGGACTCGTCCAGTTCGAGACGAATTTCTTTCATTGCCATCACCACATTCGACAACTCGCCTTGATCACCGTCCCCAGTCTGTGGTATGGATTCAGATTGAAGTAGAGCAAGTGAACTCATTGATCCTTTCAATCCGAGCCCAGGTCTCCGAAGGCGCGGCCGGCAATGGCGAACCTTATAGACAGTGCCGTAATTACCCTTTCCCAACTCTTCCAGAGTCTCCACCTCATCTAACGAGATACTGAAGCTGCGGCCACCTGTGAAATCGATTCCTCCACCGTGGATAACAGCCTTATCCTTGAACTTGATCATGCCAGTCTTCGTATCGATGATTTCCGAATATTTGCTGAATCCAGATTGCGTTTGGGCAAATCGTGTCCTTGAATGGATTCCAGGTACCCCGCCGGGCAAACTGGGAGGCGCCTTGAGGGTTGGCCGGGTTCCACCAGCTTCTGAAAGCTTCATGTTTGGATTCAAGCCACGTTTCGCCGCTAAGCCGCCTAGTTTCGGACCCACGGGCCCAGGGCGACCAATTGCCGCCGGCATGGAGGTCCAATTCCCTGGCGAAGGCCGCCCAGGGGGCGATGGGCTTGCGTTCGACAGTCCGCCTGGAAGGCGACCAGCTAGAGGAGGCGCTCCACCTAGTACATTAGGACTAACGCCGCCAGCCAATGCGCCGGTTGGGGATGTCACCACTGGGCTACTTCCTCCCGTGATAGGCGACTGCTGTGGATTCTGTCCTGACCGGGCTCCTTGTCGTGACAGAGAAAACGCTTTCATTTTAGCCTGTATGTCCTGATTCAGACCGCTTGATTGCCCTGGTGTAGGAATAGGAGCTGGTCTCCTCGCAGCATTGATAGTTCCGAGAGGCGTCGAAGATGGAGTCATCGTCTGGGGAGAGAGGGTGGGGAGGGAAGGAGGTTGCGTGGTCGACGCTTCGGGCTGCTCCAGAGGGCTCTCGGCCGGACTTGACAGCGGACTTTCCTCTGGGCCATCAGCATGATCATATTCATGCTCGTGACTGTCCATCCTCACTCCTCTCCTCCGTCACTTGGTATGTACTAGGGGGGTTCGACTTTGTTTCCCCACGCGACTCAGCGCCTCCGTAAATGCCTGTTTAGATGGAAATCGAACGAAACGGTCTCTAGCGGATTCTGTAATCGCTGCTTGAACGATACGGAGCTCATGAACAGAAGTGGTGTTATCGAATGCAGCTTGCGATGGCCTGTAAACAGCCACCTCTTCCTTCGCCGTCAACCGTCGTCTGACACGGCCTTTTCGGCCTGGTTTCGAGAAGCAACTTTTAATGTCTAAGTAGATAACGATGGATCATAAGATAGCCCGTCTCGACGACACGGTGAAATGGGTCGTATTGGCGAAGCGTGGATCGAGGGGTTCAAGAGCTGCCCCACGTAGCTCGGTCAGTAGTTGGTTAACTAAAGCTCGAGCACCTCTTCAAACGGTCAAGTGAGAAAAGAGAGAAGAGTGCCTGCAAGAACGAGTGGCAGCGACCCTTGGAGAATTAGAAGAAAAGAAGAGAAGCCGTCGAGGTGACTGGATTGACGGCCGTAAATACCCTCTTTGTCTCCCATGTCTTCTGAGCGAAAAATTGTTTGCGCTGAGCTGAGGCAACAGATGGAGTAACTAGTTAGTGGCTTGACCTTGTGAATGTACCCAAGTGGCGGCGGGAGCTTGACGCAGCCAATCAGAATAAGATCTACGCCACAGCTTGGGGTGGGTCTGCCAATCACAACGCCGAACTGGCCAGGATTGTGGCCCAGGCGGCCAATCAGAGAACAAGACCACTGTCGCTCTCCAACTCAATCCCTCGTTGAATGTCAACGTGAAAGATTTTGAATTTTTGCTCTGATGGGATCGTCGTATTGCTGTGGCGAGAGCATGTGCGCGTCAGACACGACCACGGTAGAGGACAGATGGTCTATTATTGTTGATTCTGCTATTGCTGCGATAGTAGCGATACTATAGCATACTAACTTTGGGTCCCTGGAAGGAAAATGCCCTGTTTGAGCCAGTCCAGATTCAATGACTCAGGTGTCATGGAGGAGCTACGCTGGATCAGCAGCTGCTTCAATCACGGAGTGGACTCCGGCGAGGTTTTGTTCGGAGGACCGTACCTTTTGAAATGAACTCTGTACACACTGTCGGTGAACGATCTCACACAAAGTGGTAGTACTCAAAGCTTTGTTGAAGAAGCAAAGCACCTTTCATCTTTGAATGGCGAGATTTCGTGGTGATCATATACGTTGACATGATTAATACGAAGTACAGTATGTAGTTACATACTAAGTTATTCCAGCGAATCAATATCGGCATGCCGAGCTTGGCTGAATTAGATAAGCGCAAGTTCAAGGAAATGCAGTTTTAACTATCCACCCACTCTCTGCCTTTTGACTATCACTTCTTTTTTCTTATCACGCAGTTATTAAACCACCCTGTGCGGGAAGCCAGTATTCCACCCGTCTTGTTTCACGAGCAGGCCACCAAATGACGTGGCAAAATAGGCCGCGGCTGGTGGGCTGCCAACTTCTGCAACAAAACAGAGGGGCGAATATCTGGCGGATATCAGATGGTAAGGCTGGGAACAAAGTAATGGGGAGCCGCCTCTAACCAATCCCATCATTGTAGATATGTATCTACAGTATATACAGTACATAACTACCTAATATATGGATATTATATGTGAAAGCGTTACGACATATTTAAGTCCAAACACCGCGGTGGCATGGAATTAAAACCAATCACCGGTTCTCCCAGAAAGCTATCTTGTGTCTGCGAACGAACTCGTAAGCTTCTCCGTGTTTATGCATCTGCAATTACTGAAAGCATCCAATGCGCGACCCTGCTCTCTCTGCAATTTCAAGGAAATCTCCCCTTTCTGACCTTGTCCTGTTGGTTGGTTCTGGTTCTTTGCGACTCTGGAGATCTCAGCCATTACCTTGATTGTAGGTTTCGGGCACACTTTGGGCATCCGCACGAATAACGGGTACTTTGGGTGCCATCTGGCTCATCAAGGTATCAGAGGTCTGTTTCAGCAATCAGGCTTCCTTCCCAGAGAGCGAGCCGTCAGGATCCATCTACGGGTGTAAATCTGCCATAATCGCCTGCGAATGTGGAATGCCTGGCCAAATAACAGCAGGTACAGTTTCTTCGGCCTATGAGCTCTAAATAAGGTCAAGAGGCTTTTCCCTAGTCCATCCAGAACCTCGGGTTTGAGTCCCCAACCGTGGAACGTCATCCATCTCATTCCTCTTCATCCCGCGAGCAACGTTTGGATATCCCAGGTGGTCTCGCCCAGCTTGAAACCCCCTGAAACTGTATCTTCATTACCTAAAAGGTATTCTGTTCTCTGACCAATGTAGGTCTACAGTGCCGAGGACGGAGGAAGCAGCATTAAAACAGTCTGCAGAGTCCATCGACTGATTTTGTACAGAAGTATGTACCTGCTCTGAACTACATCCGAGACTCCGGGGTAGTTACACCGCATGTGGTACCGTCTGTTGTAGTCCATATCGCCACCTAATCTTGGCTCTTTTGAAAAGCTCCAAAGGCCAGAAGCTTCCGTTAGGATCATATAAATTCCGAACTCCATCTATATTCGTCGTCTTCTCATTTGCTCAACCAGGGTGGAACCACCATAACGAAGGGTCGCTCAAAGGACTGAGTCAAGTTTGATACACCAAAAATGTGACACACAAGGTGTCCTCAGCTCTTTGTAGCATCAGTTATTGTACACGGCAGCATTTCCCTATGTTTTCCCAAGTGATTCAGATCTGCTCAAGAGAAAAATAACACACAGTAATAATTATTGAAATTACCTTGGTGTTTTGCCAAAAACCAACAGTTCTCACTTCCCACTGTGGTCATCCATCGGTCCTACTTTTTCCCGATCAGGCACAAGGCAGAAAGCAAATTCATGATTGGCTGGAATGTCTTTGATAACCGGTTTCATGATTTCACAGCCACATCTTCTTCCACATTTGGCACTCATTCCGACACCTCATTACAACAACATACAATCATACTGGTCATTTTTGGAAGGGAAGAGGATAGCACAGAACAGTGTGAAGTGAAGAGTGCTAAAGTCACTGCTCAGATTTATTTTTCTGTTGCCTTGTTTGAGAGCTGTCAAGGTTGAACTGAGCTGTTTGATAGCAGAGTCTAGATGATCTCATACCCCAGATTAGCTGTCCTTCAGTTGCCAATCAAATCCGCATCCTCTCGCTTTGAGTTTTCTCACCGCATTCCCTGTCAATATTTCATCATCACCATCCTTGGCTGGTATGTATCAAAACCTGGAGATTCAACTGTGTCCTTCTCTCTTGCTGCCAATTCAGTTGTTCTGAGAGATATCACTGTATTGATATTTCGACATTCACCACCTTGGTAACAAAGTGCGACCAATCAGACCCAAGGAGAGCTCATCGCCTCTATCCTTGATTCTTTTGTCGACAAGGTGCATACCTGAGCTATTCAAAAACCTCATCTCTCACTACACAGCACAGTGCAAACAGCTTCAGAGTCTGTTCTGTTGGCATGTCTAATCAGCAATACAGAATACCTTCAGCGCTTTTATCTTTTTGAGCTTCTGCACATCTCATATTCGATGCCTTTCTCGCCCAGGTCATTTCGCAGCGTCAACCTCGAGTCAGCCTCTCAAGCGCCGTTCAACAGCGCCAACGGAGCTTTTCTCGCTGACCTAGCTCAAGATAGCCAGTCGACTTTCAAAAATGGCGGCGCACGACTGCATGCGTCGCATCCATCCGTGCCACACCTCGCACTGCTCGTCTTCGAGGCCGTCCTGGAAGTGGTCTGCGTCAGCTTACCGGGATATATCGTGGCGCGATTGGGAATGTTTGACGCAAACGCGCAGAAATTTGTGGCCAACTTGAATGTCATGCTGTTTACTCCGTGTCTTAGTATGTGAAATTCTCGCTGGGAAGGAGATCTACTTTTAGAGATGGACGAGCTAACGGACTTATATCTTCTGTCTAGTTTTCACGAAACTCGCATCCCAGTTGACGGCGGGAAAACTCGCTGATTTGGCTATAATACCGTTCATCTTCATAACTCAGACAATAGTCTCATGGTTAAGCTCCCAACTGGTCGCACGGTTATTTCGCTTCAAAAAACGGCAGTCGAACTTTGTTACTGCCATGGGAGTGAGTAATCACTCATGTCCTTCGCCATCCAGGTTTTGCTCATGTTAATTATTGTAGGTATTCGGTAACTCGAACTCTCTTCCGATTTCGCTTGTAATGTCGCTGTCCCAGACAATTCAAGGGCTTCATTGGGATAGAGTACCCAATGACACTGACGATGAAGTTGCTGCCCGGGGTATCCTTTACCTCCTGATATTTCAACAGTTAGGACAACTTCTCCGGTGGAGCTGGGGATATCGGGTTCTTTTAGCACCAAAGGATCAATACTATCGAGACGAAGAAGAGAGAGCCAATTCTCGCATTCAGAATGGGCAAGAGAGCTACTCCGATAATCCTGAGGCTGACAGTGATCCAACGTTGACTGAAAATATGTCGCCTCACCTGGGAGGGTCACAATTTGGATCAGGCGACCAGACGCCAGTTTTGAACCGAAATGGTTCATACGTGAAGTTGTCCAACGGTGACGGAAATGTAACCGAAGAAAATACACCTCCTTTCCCCATGGTGCTACCTCCTTCCCATGAGCAATTTCATGCCCGCCGGACATCGACCAGTCGTCTCGCCGTTTTTCCCGATGTTGAACCCCAAGAGGACTCATCTAAGCTGGCGTCGGCCAAAGTCTGGCTGCGCAATTGCTGGCAAGCAATGATCTCAGCGATTCTTCGCTGCAATGATTCCATAAAACTGCAAGCAAACCGCGTTTTCACTTCTCTTCCGCTCCCAATGCAAAAGGCCTGCACATGGACTTTTCACAAAGTCTACCGCCTGCTTCATGGGGTCTGGGAATTCATGAATCCACCTCTATGGGCCATGCTTGCTGCGATAATCGTTGCCTCCATCCCATCCCTTCAACGAGTTTTCTTTACAAAGGGCACATTCGTCCACAACTCTATCACTAGCGCCATCACTCAAAGTGGTGGTGTTGCTGTCCCACTCATTCTTGTCGTCCTTGGCGCAAATCTCGAGCGAAATACCCTCCCCGAAGAAGCCTATGATGACCACGAGGATCCCCGTGAAGAGCGTAACCTCATAATTGCATCGCTAGTTGCGAGAATGCTACTTCCCGTGGTGATCATGGGGCCTATTCTAGCCCTGACAGCGAAATATGTGCCCGTTAGCATATTGGATGATCCAATTTTTGTAATTGTATGCTTTTTGCTCACGGGAGCGCCCTCGGCTTTGCAGCTGGCGCAGATCTGCCAAATTAATAATGTTTATATGGGTGCGATGGCGAAGTTGCTGTTTCAGAGCTATGTAGTTTGGTGAGAACTCCCAAGAATCTCCCAATTACCAATGTACTTGGTGCGGTATGTTGCTAACACGCAATTTCTAGGATACTGCCCTCAACACTTGTCCTTGTAATAAGCGCTCTTGAGGTTGTGGAGTGGGCTACTACCAGCTGATTACTCCCTTCTGAAAAGTGCGTTCAACTTATAGAAATCATTGATGTCTAGCACGAGAATTCTGGCGATACGCTTTAAATGGGATTTGTATTGTTTCATAATTTGCTGCTCTAGGCCAGCGAAACAGGGAGGAATACTAGTTCAGTGGAAAGAGAAATGGGCTTCTTTGGTTGCGGCGGGACTTGGAGCGTTCATTTTCACGGTGTACTGGTTTACGATCTGTTTGGAGTCGAGGTTTAACTAGCTACCCGTCTGATGCCCTTTTTAGTATTAAAATAAAAATTCCTAAAATTCGGGCACACTATTAATACACGTCTTTCTAGAATCAATCCGTACTCTGGTTAAAACTTCCTGGTCTCATAACTGTCATTCCAATGTAGAACGGTCCATAATAGCCGCCATATTACATGATTTTTAGATGATCCGTGCGATCTCCATATCATTCATTCATAAGAGTCTCTTACCTCATAAAACCAAATGCGCTTTCTACTCTCCTCCCCCATTGCCACTCCGTTTTCTCACATTCAACCTCCTCTCCGTCGCCTCCGTCGCCTCCTTCACCCACTGCTCATACTCCGGCCTGCTTCCAACCTTCATCCCCACCACCCCCTTCAACACCTCCCCAATAAACCCTACAAAATTCCACCTCCGCAACGCATTCTCCCACGCCCACGCCCCCCGCTTCCTCTCCTCCCTCTCCAGCATCTCCACATCCCCAATCGCCGCCGCACGGATCCGCAGATCCCGCACCACCGCCATCAAATTAAACCGTATCTCGCCCTCTGGATACCGCGCAATCCGCCGCTGCAGCACGTCGATCACCGCGTCCGGAAAACTCGCTGTGTCGCACGGGCCGTGGCTGATGGGAAACGGCTGCAGGCCATCAAGTTCGTAGAGAGTGCCGCGGAAGGGCGTGTAGGCAATGAAGTGGTACAGCTCGGCGTCTTCGTCGGGCACGGACGAGCGCGAGGTCTCATCGGCAAAGGGAGAAGCGCGCGCGAATGCATTGTGGGCGTTGCGGATCTGCGTGGAGTTGCTGAGGGCTTCGCCGCGGAGGTCGGGGGGGAACCCCGTGGTGAAGTCTTTGAAGTCGCGGAGGGAGGGGCCGATGTCGATTTTGGCGGTGGAGGTGGGGTCCGAGGGGTCGTCTTGGTTGAGGATGACGGAGAGAATGGCTTGGGTGCCGCAGGCGTTTTGGATGGTTTGGGCGGCGAAGAAGAGGCCGTTTTCGGTGGCGGAGGGGTCGTAGGTCCCGTCTTGGGGGGTGTCGGAGGTGCGGGATTGGCCGCTGGTCCATTTGAAGAGGAATATGACGCCGTAGACTGGACTAGAATGCAGAAGGGGGGGAGTTGGTAAGGGTCAGAATTGTATTGGTCATTGGGGACATATTGGACGAAGGATGTCATTTGCGTAGAGGTTCACCTTAGCGAGCGTATTGTATCTGCGTCAAGAGAAATGAGCTCTTCGAACTGGACGTCTTTTACACCTAGATCCTCGATCATTGAGGTGAATACTCCCTAGTCCAGAAACGACCATTAGTGCTCGATGACTCCAAAACCACAGCTTTGAGGAGAAGCTCGGGTACTGAGCACCTCGTATATCAAGAGACACAACAAAACAAACCTCATCAGACTCAATTGTGCTCCATCCTCCAGCATTGTCTGCCATTCTGTCAATCAAACACGACGGCACGCGATGGCCGTTCTGAAGGCTTGGTGATATATACTTGCGAAAAGCGTATTGCTGGTGGCAGACCTAGTAGTGGTGACCAGAAAAAGAAATCCTTCATATGAATGTGTTCTTATCAACTGCATGCCATAGTTATATGATATCTTCGTTGAAATGTGTTTTGCTCTGCCTCTCCATTTGAATAGCTCTGTGTTTGCAGATGATGTCAAACAAGATAAACAGTGCAAACTGATCATCGAGGGTACACAGTACTAATCTATCACCATCCCCGTATAACTAGTTAATACGGAGTACATTATAGAATTATTCTAAACTACACCAGCAGATCGAGTGCTCCATACGGCTATTCCTTTCAAACTAGCTCCCATGGATAACACACAGTGATAGGCTGTCATAAGCTTGGCTCATCCACTGCGAAGTCTGCGATGCCTGCCACCTTGCAAGTTGCAGCGAATCCCTGGCTTTCGACGGAAGCCATCCTGTCCTCCGCTTTGCTTGTTTTTGAGCCCGCTGTATCCTGTATCACGAATTACGCATCTATCTGCGCAAAAGCCGAGCGAGAACAATGGAGAATGGCATGATACCGTTGAGATCGAGTGTTATTTACTCCGTACATTCCCTGCAATTACTCGAAGGATGAACTAGTCTGTACGTCTGTTACTCTTATTGGCATCGGGCTCCATTTTACTCGTCCTTAGTTATTGTATCCAAGCAGCTGACGACCCTCGAAGGCACCCCAGATATATATACACAGCGGCTGCTCCGTACTGCATAGGTAGTAGGAGTGCCCAATTCCGAAAATATGATAGCTCTCCCAGCTTAACAGATTTTGTGTGTCGACTCGTCTTATTCCTGAAATCGCAAAGCTCGACGTGAGTCTATAATGATTGTCGCCTCAACTGGACCTCAGGTACCACGCTGTTCATATAACATACCCTCTCCCTGCTATACTTCTGAACACGGTGTAGGAAAAGATGGAAGAGCCCCGCGTTGACTGAATAATAGGAATTCCACACAAATCGGGATCAGGCGCCTGGGCCCAACATGACAGCAGCAATAGAAGTGCGTATTTGCCATTTCTTTTTCAGACTGCGCAGGAATACTCCGTTCGGGGTGGACTGACTCCATCTAAGGCCGATAACTTCGACGACGAAACCGATCAAACATCACTGAATTCAGACACTGAATCTCTCGCTTCCTCCGTTTACCATTATCAATACGAAAATGGCCGACGTTATCATGCTTATCGAGCCGGTGAATGTGAGATATTCCAATCTCGGACCTGAAGCCCTGACTCCGTCAACTTGCTGAGCAAAGATATTCATGATAGATCTCCTTCCTAACGACGAAAAAGAACAGGATCGTTTAGATCTTTTACATTTCATTTTCCGCCTGACACTTGGCGGTAGTCTATTTCGTGCTCCACTGGCGCCAAACCCTCAGCGAATCCTTGATTTTGGGACAGGAACAGGTGATTGGACTTTTTTTATTTACAATATGGCGGGGCTGACAAGTGATATCGTGTTAGGAATTTGGGCGATCAATATGGCTGATGAATTTCCAAGCAGCGAGGTGATTGGCACTGATCTCAGCCCTATCCAGCCAACGTGGATTCCACCGAATTGCAATTTTTATGTGGATGATGTCGAAAGCGACTGGTCTTATCAGTCGGGTGGAGAATTTGATTTCATTCACGGACGTGGAATGGGAGGCAGTATTGCAGACTGGGACCGCCTATACGCACAAATCTATAAGAACCTGAGGCCAGGCGGATGGGTTGAAATGCAAGAATACGAGACAGGAATGCGTTCTGATGACAACACCTTGGACAATGCACCTTTGATTAAAAAACTCCAGCAGGCTGGAGACGAAGCCAGTATAAAATTTGGAAAACAGTTTAACGTGGCGGAAAAACATAAACAGAGACTAATCGACGCCGGCTTTGTAAATGTTCAGGACGACATTTACAAGGTAAAGTTGTTGTCCCCTCAGTGCTGGCAAATGCAGGGTTACAGGCTGACATATTGCTCCAGATTCCCGTTGGCACTTGGCCCAAAGACCCCAAAATGAAACGGCTTGGTTTTTACCAATTAGTGCAGGTCCTTGCAGCTATCGAGCCATTTATGATGGCTCTCTGTACACGAGTGATGGGGTATACAGTAGAAGAAACCCAGGTATTAATGGACGGAGTGCGTGCGGAGATCAAGAACCCGAAAAACCACCTCTATTGCCAGTTCCATTTTGTTTACGGACAAAAGCCTGTCAGCTCATCGGAGACATGAGCTGTGATTTGGCGGTTGGAGTTTCTTTTTGTTTATGTCACCACGGCTATTTTAAGGTCCAGTAAGGAGAGATGTAAGATAGCAAGTAGGACACCGTTTTGCAAATTTGTATGTACTTTTTTAGAACACTTCCTTATAGCTCTCGACAGGGTACTCCTGGGAATGGGCAGCAAGTTTTAAGAAACATGGGATGGATCGAAAAGTGTAGACTCTTTGGCAGCAACACAGAATAGCAATCCATCGCATCCTATACATCGTTCTAGTTGCTATTATCATAGAGCATCCTCACACAATCCCAGCTGAAATGACAGCGACAACCTTGAATATTCTTTGGAAAGTCTTCACTACTGCCAAAAAGGGAATGGTCTTCCCGGTCCGCAGAGCTAATTACCTAATCTAAGCCGATATCGGATGGTGGGGCAATCAGCTCCAAAAACATTCAAATTCTCCCCCGCAGCTCGTTCAATCCGCAGCAATTGTGAGTCTACTAGTTACCTGTTAAAGAGGCTTGCTTGGACTCGCAATTACATCTCAATCTTCAACTCCCATTGCCAGATACACCATGGTGAAATACAACATCGTCGTTTTCGCGGGGGACTGCTGCGGGCCAGAGGTAAGTAACTACTCCAAATCGCCTTCAGTCACAGTTCTCCACCTCTATTAAGACAATACTGACGGTGCCTTTTTACCTCCCATATTTAGGTAATTGCAGAGGCAATCAAGGTGTGCAATCGACCAGTTCAAAGCTGATTTAGAGCAGCGCGGAGTCATAAGGAAAAATCTGCTGATTGGAACCCCCGACATCCGGTGACACGAACCAGGTTCTCAAAGTAGTTGAGAAGAAGAAAAGCGATATTGAGTTTAACTTTCAACATCATTTGCTTGGTGGTGTAAGTATAGTAGTAGGTTTGTTCAATTGGGACATTTGCTCATCGACCCACCTCTTTAGGCGTCCATAGATGCTACCGGAAGTGCTTTAACAGACGAAGCTCTCGAAGCAGCAAAAAACGCAGATGCTGTGATCCTTGGAGCCGTTGGTGGTCCGGTATGTGTCTCATCCTCTGTTCCGACCACCCTTAGAAATTGAACTGATAAGACATTGGGTAGAAATGGGGAACAGGTGCCGTTCGCCCAGAGCAAGGTATCCTCCGTCTTCGAAAAGAAATGGGCACTTTTGGAAATTTGAGGCCCTGCAACTTCGCTGCTCCCTCGCTCGTTGACATCTCCCCGCTCAAAGCCGATGTCTGCCGTGGTGTTGATTTCAATATCGTTCGCGAGCTCACTGGTGGAATATACTTTGGCGAAAGGCGCGAAGACAACGGCGATGGAATAGCTTTGGATACGGAACCATACTCGCGAGTGGAAATCGAGCGAATCGCCCGCCTAGCTGGTCATCTCGCACTGCAGCGTGATCCACCGCTGCCGGTTTGGAGTTTGGATAAGGCTAATGTGCTTGCGACAAGTCGCCTGTGGCGTAAGGTAGTGACGGAGATTATGGAAAAGGAGTTTCCCCAAGTCAAATTTGGCCATCACCTTATTGACAGTGCAGCCATGCTAATGGTCAAGGACCCACGAAAACTCAACGGCATTGTGGTCACCAGCAATCTCTTTGGTGATATTATCAGTGACGAAGCGAGTGTCATCCCTGGCTCCTTGGGGCTGCTACCTAGCGCAAGCTTGAATGGAATTCCCGATGGCCGGTCAAGAGTGAACGGAATCTATGAGCCCATCCACGGTATGTATCTCTGCTTCTCCTTTCCTATTTCGTCTCTCTTTGCCTTCCGATTAACTTATGCGATACTTCTGCAGGCTCTGCTCCAGACATTGCCGGAAAAGGCATCGTTAACCCTGTGGCTGCCATCCTTTCCATGGCTATGATGCTTCAATATTCCCTAAACCGAATAACAGAAGCGAAAGCTATCGAAAATGCAGTGTGCAATGTTATCGAGGCAGGAACTCGCACACGAGATATCGGCGGAAATGCAACAACAAGCGACGTTGGGGATGCTGTTGCAGCGGAGCTAGAGAAGATCTTATAAGCTTGGGACTTATAAAAAGAGAAAGCATATGTACATACATACAGACATACGATGGTTCACGCCTGAGTTGGCTAAGGCTCAGCTGAATTTTAGAAACTTTGGACACGTGTATAGGATGAAAAAGTAAGTCATCTTCGCTGAAAGGTCGAGGCTCAGCATGTTAATAATGCATTGGGTATCACAAAAGATAATAATAAAAGTGCTTCAAAAAGGGAAAAACGAGATCACTAGCTCTCATCAAAGATAATTGCAGGAATGCAAATCTAACGAATTTCGGGACGTAGGAACCAATCTGATTCATCGATCCTCGCCAATCCATTCTCCAAACCATTGTCAGTCTCGCCTTCAGCAGTATGCATATCGCCAACATCTTTTCTCGGGCCGCCACTAGTTCGTAAAGACTTTCGAGTGCTATCGCTTCGTGTACGGAAATAATATTTGTCATCTCGAGCATAGACCTGGAATCCTCGAACATGGGTATCCTTGCCGTTCTGATGATTCTCACAGATTCGGACCTGTATAACCATGGCCTTAAGCACGTTTCCTGCCGTTGGATCTTCGTCATTATTGTCGAAAACGCCGTCGTCATCTTCACTATCGCTGTGGTGGTAGTCGCTGTTTCTCTCGTCGTCATCGTTCGTAGAGCTGCCCCACGAAAATCGTTCTTCGTGGTGTCCACTCTCCTGGCCGTTCGGGGTCTGCTTGTCCCCCTTAATCCCACGCCTTTTCTTCCTCACCCGCCCTTCGTGACTTCCACCAACTCCATCTAAAGGAATGTCCACCCACCCGCAAGGCGACTCACCCTGCCACGCAGCAAATTCAACGAGATCATTCCCGCCCATACCCGCCAAAAACACCATCTTCGTAGGCGTGTAGCTCTCATCAAGCTCAAAGTCAAGATAGACGCGTATTCGAACCACGGAGACGCGTTTAAAGAAATGTAGGGTTAGCGTGTGTGGCTGCGGGCCGTCGGACTGCCAAAACTGCGACGGGGAAGGGTTACGGAGGGCGGCGATGCCGCAGCCCGGTTTGTGGGTTGATACCGTCCATGAGGCGAGGGAGGAGATTTCGCGGAAGTTCGGAGGGATGGGGGCGGAGGTATTCCTTGCTGTAGATGTGTTTTTGAGCAAAAAGTGTGTCTCTAGAAAATAGGAATATAAAGAGATTTGAAGAAAAAAAAGAAACATACGATCATCTTGCATTTCATAATCTTCATCTTCGTCAGCTCCTTCATCTTCTTCATTTTCACCTTCCTCGTCGTCGTCTTCTTCATCTTCCAAATCACTGTCCTCGTCCTCGTCTCCCTCGTCGAAATCCTCCTCGTCATCGTCTAAACCTTCAAATCCTTCCTCCACATCTTGGAGATTTGCATTCCCAGCTCCCGGAGCACCGTGAGCCACAAAGGCTTGTCCAGAAGGTCCAACTGCTACCCGCCGACGGCGATTATAATGTGCACCTCCGGTCACTGCCGCTGTCGGTGCTGTGGTGGTGGTGTTTGTTGTTCTTGGAGGAACGAGTTGGGGAACATTAGTTCTCGCTGTTGAGGAGAATGCGCCATCCTCGCTGGGAAAAGCCGGTCGCTGGGGAATATGCCTGGGCATTGGGCAGAACAGGTATGGATGTGAATATTTATGTCCTTGTCAATCTCAGAAAGTCGCGCCAGAATTATATTGGTAGAGGAAGGCTGTTTTCTGTAGTTGTAGTTATGATATTCTGTATTTACATTTTACCTATTTTGGAAAACCAAATAGCCGGGCTAGCTCAATCGGTAGAGCGTGTGGCTCTTATTTAGTTAAGGTTCAACCACAAGGTTGCGAGTTCGACCCTCGCGTTCGGCTTAATTTCTTTTTTTTTTTCTTTCTGTTTTCCCTCTTATACAATCCACCACACTCCTCATTGACAAGACATGAAAATGCTGGAGATTCAATTTTGGGAGACGAACAATGGCAGAAAAAGAAAGATATAAGCTAGACTTTTATGCTATCATCTCTATCCTCTGCATACTAGTTATGTTACATACTAATCTACCAAAGCAGCTGGGTAATTCAGGGCATAATGTTCTGTGAATGTCAGACTGCACCCATTGACAATTTGAAGATATTCCTCCTCTACTGTCAACACGATCAGAGGTATGCATACGTACCTCCCCAACCATGACCTTAAAACTGTTGAAAAGCAAAATTTTCGTGGCCAAAAATTCAACTGAGGGTCAGCACGCACCTTTCATCCTGGCATGTTGGGCCAGTTGAATGAAATTTGCTGGATGGAAGAGCCAGCGCTAGTCAGCAGTCATCGCTCATCGTCTTCAACTCGCTCACCTGCTCCATGAGGAGTTTTTTCCTCTCGTCTCGTACGGCGTCGGAAGTAGACGCGTTTACCCCATTTCCAAATCTCAACGCCCAAGAAGAAGAGGAAAGCTTCGATAAAGACGATACCCCATTCCCAGGTAATACCAGTATGTTTGAAGACTTTGTGATTAATGACCGGAATGTATAGAAGAGGGAAAATCGTGATGAAACCAGCGATGATGGCCCAAAATAGCAACTGGTTGCGCCACACATCGATCATCCACTGTGTGAAGTATTTCTTAGATTTGGGTTGCATACGGAAGAAGCTGCGGCGCATGTTGACCATCTCCCAGGCCAGGAAGAGAGCAAACCAGGTTAAGCAGACAAAGGTCGTGGCGCGGGCCCGGAAGACAGTGTCGCATTCAGAAGAGTACATTTCGTTACAACCTTCGCCGAGGTTTCCATCGCCAAAACCGAACATGACGAGAGAGAAGGCGGCAAGGCAAAGAGCGGACATCCACAGCCCATAGGCAAGAATGTCAACCATGATTTCGGGTGTGAAAATCCCTTGTTTCTACGCAAAAAGAACATGTTAGTGTGTGCAGCCGACGACTAGTGGCGAGAGTACATACGCTCTGTGGTGGTCTGTCCATGATATCAGGCGCAGCAACTTCCATTCCAAGACCCATATCCGGCAATCCGGAGGTAATCATGATAATCCACAAAATCTCGACAGGTGCCAGTGGAAAGACAGATTGGTCGTTTCGATCCTTGAATGCCAATCCGATGAGAAGAGTACAGGCTTGAGCAATATTTTCTGCTAGCAAGTGCAAAACAAATTTCTGAATGTTATCAAAGATACGGCGACCTTCTTCGATGGCATTGAGGATTGAAGCGAAGTTGTCGTCCGTCAATACAATGTCCGAAGCATCCTTGGCAACATCAGACCCAGATGCGCCCATGGCAATACCAACATCTGCATGCTTCAATGATGGGGAATCATTGACTCCATCGCCAGTCATGGCGGCAAAACGTCCACGTCTGTGCAGTGCTTGTATCATCCGGACTTTGGTGTGAGGCGCACATCGAGCAATGACAAGTGGTAGGGTGGGCAAGTTGTCAATTTCTTCGTCGGACAATTTGTCGAATTGGCTGGCTGTCATAACCATTGCGTCTGCCACATCCTTGGAAACCATACTCATGTCTGATGGAACGATGCCAATCTGAGCAGCAATCGCGCGGGCCGTGCCAGGATGATCGCCAGTAACCATGTGGACTTCAATTCCAGCATTGTAACATTCCTTGATAGCACCAGCTGTCTCAGGACGAGGGGGATCGTACAATCCAATCAGACCGTGAAATCGCAAATCTCTTTCAACATCCTCACGATTGATATCCGCATCTTCCAACACCGAAGACGTATATTCGCGGCCGGCAAATGCCAAAACACGAAGGCCTTGCTTAGCCAAGCACTCCATATTTTCTAGAATTTGATCACGGATATCATCAGTCAAGGGAATGGAGCCGGTTTCTTGGTCCAACTCGATGGAGGTGCAGGCATCTAGAATACGCTCGACTGCCCCTTTCGAAAACACCATCTGCCGATCTTCTAATGGAGTGGTTTTATGGTAAATGACGGACATTTTCTTCACATCAGAATCAAACGGAAATTCTGCTTTCTGATGCCAAATCGCATTGTGGCCTTTGGTCCATCGATCTCTATTCCACTTAAAGCGAGAAGCGAAAACTTGAATAGCAATCTCGGTAGGTTCGCCACGCGCATGCCACTCTCCGGCGTCTGACTTGTAGACGTGGGAGTTATTTGCCATCGCAGCAATATTGAGGAAATGCTCCAAGGGCTTGTTGTCCAGGAAATCTTGTGGGACACTAGGATTTCCGGTCGCATCGGTATCCATGTCAACGGGTGACAGCGCCTCAAAGGTCATATCACCAGTTTCTGGGTCAAATGGTTCATTGGAGTTACCTACCGAAAATGTTCCTAGTGAAGGTATCCACGCCTTTTTAGCGACCATTTTACCCTGGGTCAGGGTTCCTGTCTTGTCAGAACAAATATTTGTCACGGCACCGAGAGCCTCTAGAGAATCGAGCTTTCGAACAATAACATTCCTTTGCACCATTCGCTTCGTACCAACAGCCATGGTGATTGTCAAAACAACCACAAGACATGCCGGAATCATGCTCAGCCCGGTGGCTACTGCATAAATAATAACTTCATTCGAATTACTCCATTTGTTCGCACTCATAACAACAATTGCGAAGAGAATGGCAACACCGAAAAGAAGCAGAGCGAGTTTTGACAGTTTTCTTTGCAAAGGAGTTCCTACATTGACACCCAGGAATCTTCCCACAGCATCAGTTCCAGTCAGAGCCCAGGCCTGCACGTACCAACGTTTCTTCGTTTCACCGCTTGGTCCGCGCTTTACTGGGCGACGCTTACTATCTGAGGCACGAAGCGCAGCGGCAATGGATCCGATTTCTGTGTTCATTCCAGTCGCCACTACGACTCCTCGACCACGCCCTCTAGTTATCGTAGAGGAGCTGTATGCAATATTGAGGCGATCTCCAGGACCGACATCCTCCTTGAAGGTGAGCTCAGCATCCTTTTGAACAGGGAGAGATTCGCCTGTGAGTAGTGCTTCGTCCGTTTCAAAATTGACGGCTTCAACAAGTCTAGCAAGATTGCATTAGCTCGAAAATTTTGAGAACGTTGAAAGGAAAGGTTCACCTGATATCAGCGGGAACAGTGTCCCCTGTTTTGAGTTCTACCATGTCTCCAGGGACTATATCTGTTGAGGGGATAACCTTGGTCTTTCCCTCACGCGAGACAGTGCCAGTGGGCGAACTCAATGATCGCAAGGAGTCCATGGTCTTCTCCGCAGCATATTCCTGGAAAAAGCCCACAACAATGTTCAAGACAATCACAGCAGTAATGACTCCTCCCTCAATGAAGGACTGAATTCCAAAACTCACAGCCATTGCCATAATGAGGACCTATAGACACAAAAAGAAAACTGGATCAGACTAGAGGAATTCTATGCGACATAGGTTCGAAAGAAGTGAAGAAAATGGGCCGCTTAACTAGCATCATCGCATTAGCTACTTGACGGATAAGGATTTTGATGATTGACACTCCTTCTCCTTCGTCGAGCACATTAGGTCCATATAAGTCGAGGCGTCTCTTGGCCTCTTCCGCCGTGAGCCCATCATCGGGATGAGTGTTTAGTTGTTGAATGGTCTCGTCATAGGTCAAGCAGTATGCCGGGTGAGATAAGGCACCAGGGCTGACGCCCGGGTCCTGCGTCCGGGGGCTTTTCTCCATAACAGGAAGAGAAATAGCCAATATATTGTGCTCTAACTCAGTGTCTTGCTGCAACGGATAACAATTTATTCTCGGGGCGGAACCTTTTTTTTAACCGCCGTTTAACAGCGACCGACCAACTGGCTTTTTTAAAGATCGGTACCGATTTAGTGGGGGCATTGTGCTCTTTTAAGTTGCTCCCAGAGTGAATCCGGAAATACCGCTCCTACTACATTAGTACTCTGGAAGAATTCGCCACTTACATCATTCGCCCGCATGGCACCAACTCAAAAGGCAAAAGCATGCTCCGTTTCCAGTTCCTACACCAATCAGCACCACTCCACTCTTCCGCTCGGGCCATGGAGTGTGAAAGATACTATTGATCCGCAGCGGAGGAATCTCTTGGCATGGCCAAGTCCTATCTTGGCGTTGAAGGGAGAGCAAATGAGCGTTCATTTGAAACGGAGGTTACAGGTTATCGGCGGGGCAAAAAAGTATCCCCAAACCCTCATAACCATTATACCAACCGGTTCAAGCCGCTGCAAATATCAGTTCAGGGATCTTTTCGGTCCAGAATGTTCCTCGTGTTGAACACTTCCGATCTACTATTCTGCATTATGGCGACATAACTTCCAACCACTGTGATCAAGGATGTTCAACTTTAACAGTCAAAATTCAAGACTGTGGAAAGCAACTTGATCTATTTCGTCAGATTTCAGATGTTGGTTCCTCCCGGGTCGTGCAAGGCTTCCCCATAAATGCAGCCCTACGACTATCCCCATGCTGACCAGCCTACATTCCGCCCTGGAGAATTGCAGCTTTGCTCGCCTGATCATTTCCGGCATAAAAGCTCTCGACCCGCCAAGGCATTCCGCCAAGCGGACTGTACTTCTTGGCAGAGAGGCTAGAGCTTGGCGTCCTCTGGCACGTGATGATAAAAAAAATTTGGAACTGGAGGCCCTGCGAGGCTAAGTGACATCATGAAGGCGATCCATCATCATTGTGGTTTACTGGCGATGGGAAACACTCTGATCCATGAGTTTGGAAGAGTCTGGTGGCTCATAGCAATACCTGCTGAGAGGGAACATGAACAGGAATAGTGGCCTTCAGCAGAGATTGGTGTCCTTTTCAATGCCAACCAGCAGATTTCTCGGATTGCAGCGGGAATCTTTCCGTGTGGACCTTGCCAGTAGAGAGCCGGGGCTACCATGGTTATATATATAATATTTTTTAACCCGAGTTTCGTTCTTTATGGAGAAATCGGATCTTAATATAAATAGATGCATGTGAATTTTCTCCGGATAATAATGGGGTTATATCCGATTTTGCATACTGCCAACAGCAGACCATTTCATCGTCAAGAATAGTGCAAATGAACAGCTTTTGTCTGTTTGGATTGGAAACGGAACAATGAGCTTAAGGGGCAGTTTGGAAGCTTGACTTTATAGATACTCATTTTGTTTCAGCTGGGTTAACGCACTGTCTTTGGGAGGCTTGAAAAATGCATTTCTGTTAAATTAAGCTTACCAGTCGGTGTTTTGGATGCAATTGAACATGCTTATGGGTGTATAGTGCTTGTGAATGAGCAGATATCACACAAAGCAATAACCGTGGATAGACAAATCAACAGAAAAGAAAATGAGGACCCTGAAAGCTCCGGACTAGCACAAATCTATAGACAACATTTGAATTTTGTACAGTGTGGAAGATGCTGTGAAAGACCTCCAGGAGATATGAAAACATGGCAGCCAGCACGAATCATCAAGCTGTAAGACAAAAAACTCAGGTTTACATTACCCATCACTTACTCCACTTTAACTGCTCCCAGCGCCTCGCCATAGTTCACTCTCTGTCCCTTCTCGATCGTCCACTCCCAACCACCCTCCCTCTCATCGGTCGATCCAGAATCAAAGCTTTTCCTTGTTCCAATCGGGGCTTCGAAAACTAAAACAATCGAACTGCCCAACTGGAAACCGCCCATTTCCTCACCCCGCCTCAACGCGTGACCTCCTAGAGTCTTACTTGCAAAATGATACGTCGCTTCCGCATAACCGGGGTAGACTTCTCCACGCTTGGCAGCCAGAGCCGCCTGGCGGTCCGCTTCGGTATCGGTGGTAAGGCTGTTGGTGCGCAATTCACTGTCAAAATTGATCTTAATGGAACCGACGTTTGTCGCACCGACAGGAGTGAAACTGAAAAATCCCCATCTCCATCGGCCGAGGAGGACGACGCGCTCGTTAAGAGTGAAGAGGCCAGGGAGCGTGCGTTGTAAATACGGCGACACGGAGAAGAGCTCGCCAGCGAAATGGCGACGGCTTTCGACGACCCATGAAACTGGAGAATGGAATCGGTGGTAGTCTCCTGGCGCGAGGTAGATGACAGCGTAGTAAAGGGCTCGGTTCGATGTTGGTTTAGGCATGTACCAGGACGATTGGCTTTTAGCGAAGTCGGCTTGCACCCTGGCTTCAGATGTGTAGCTAGATTCGACGGATGCATCCATCGAACTGGCTTTCTTGCCAGTTTCTCCGTTTTTACCTCCGGAAAGAAGGGTGGGTAGAGTGTAACTGATGCCGTTCATTCTTGCAAATTCCTCCTCTGCTGCCATGTCATCGCAGTCAGCATTTGCTTCTGCCGTTTTCGCACTACCGGATGATCCAAATGTGGGTTGTGCAGCTTCTATTCTCGGACTTCCTGCGTCTCGCCCGAGAAGAGCGTCGAGGGTATAAGTCATGCCTTTTACCTGCTCGACTTCACCGTTGTCAATCATGCCAAATTGTAGAATTCGGCCATCCGCTGGAGAAAGCACGGCGTTCGGATTGGGGTCAAGAGGCCGCACACCGGGTTTTAATTCTCGATAGAAGAATGCTGCAAGATTGGGGTAAACGTGCAGATCTTCCTCCGCGACTTCGCTCAGATTTACTCCAAAAATCCAGGAGTAGAGCTTAAAGCCGGGAACACGAAACCAATAAGGTAATTCGACCTCGTTGAAACGGCCCCATAATCGAGAAATTGCTCTCAGTGGCAGCGTCGACATGATCTGAACCTGCCATGGTCCCGTTGGGCGTATTCTTTTTCTTCGTGGAATCTCTTCATGTTCTTCGGTAGATTCTCGTAGCTGTCTTTCCTTCTCAGCTTTTTGGGTCTTATAAAACTGCACAAGGCCAAGATAGGCGATCCCGAGTCCAACAGGAATGGAGTACCACTCAACCTTTGTGTTGCTTAGAGCGGACCTCAGTTTAGACCAAAATGACTGGTCTGCCTTGGGAGCTCCATGCTCCTGGTCTGATTCACGCTGCCAGTACCTCGATGAGGAGAACTGACGCTGGGAATAGGGGTATCCTTTTACGTGGTTGTGGTTCAGGAGGCCAACAACCCTCCGATCTAAAGTATGATAGAGGCCGAGTCTACTGGAGACCACCCTCCGCGTGACAAGGAAGAGAGACATGGTTCGATATGCACCCCATGAGCCAGCTCAGAGCAAAGGTATTCAAGGTGCTAGGTCCATGATTGAAATCTGTAGAAGATTTGCATTAAAAAACAAGCTGGTGAGAAGTAGAAGCAGTACATACTATTGATATTAGTTTTTTGCTTGATCACGGACCGACGAATTCTCCGAGAGCCAGTTGTGACTTCAGGCCAGATGGATCAATCAATCAATACATATGTATCCAAACGCCACTGGGTGAGTGCGGCGAGAATGACAGTCTGTTCAGTTCATGGATCTTGTGCTGGATGCTGAGATGCAGCTGGAGTCTACGTGCACTTTAATGGAACAATCGTCGAGATGTGCCTTTGCTATAACTATTTCATTCGTGGTTACTGACTCTCAACTTCCATCTGCATCGAACCTGTCTGTCTGTTCATCATAAATTTGAAAGTATAGTTAACGACTGCTTGGGCATGCTGTAGTGTCTCAACTCTGTCATTTCACTTGAGAATCCGAGGGAGAAGATTCCTTTACAGGCGATGGCGACGAACACAGCATCAGAAGCTGGGAGCACCGATGGCCCCTCGAACACTCCGGACGTTGATGGGCTTAGCCTGCAGATCCTTTCACCATCGTTCCAAACTGCGGCTCGAATCTCCTTGAAAAATATTTCTCCTACAACGACGGTCTCCGGGTTGAAGACGATCATAGCAGCCTCGTTGGCCACTCAAGCACCGCCAGAAACGCAGAGGTTGATATACAGAGGCAAAGAGCTTTCAAATACCCAAGAACCTCTTACCAAGATTCTTGAGCTGGGAAGCGTAAGTTCCGCTGCAATGAGCTGGCAAACTGAGAAGCTAATCTCGTTCTTAAACAGGGCGAAACTCATTCAATTCACCTTGTGCTCCCTCCAGGAACCCCACTCCTGGAAACGTCGGCTTTTAGAACGTCGCTTAAACAGGACCAGGCGCATGGGAACACTGTACGAGCGTCAGTCCAACGCTCAAGCGCGCAACGATCGCAGAGAATTCAGGATCTCCTGAATCCAGCCTCAACTCCACCTGAGCGAGCGTTTGATGCCCGGACGGAGACCGCTGTTAATAAGCCACCGTCGCCCACTCTGCACATCTCATCCAAGCCGATGCACAGTGGTTCCCAGGAGCAGGATGAGCGGCAGGCTGGCCATGATACGCCTAATCATGGAGATGCCGCGTTCGATACCATAGATGCCACTCGCCCGCCTCGATTTAGTCAAACCTCTCCGCTGGTACCAGGTTCTAGTAGATCTATTTTGACTGATCCGCCAGTGACGACCTCTGGATTTCCACATGCCGCCCTGCAGGGACTACATGTGAACTATAGCGTCGGCGGCGCTACGAGCTCTTCAATGGATATATCCAACACGAACCGCCAACGTAGTAGTCGTGGTCCAGTGCACAGAACTCTGAGCAATACGGTGAACCCTACCACTCGCCCAGCTTCTACAGTATATACAACTGAAGCATTCCAAAGGGAGTCAGCTCGACTGTCCATCCTTTCGCAGCGTATTCTGACGATGGAAGAGCAAATTCATCATGGCATTGTGCCCACTATTGATGAGATTGCAAGGATTCGATTTCAACTTTTTCAAATGGTCGATGAACAGCATCGAAACCCTCTCAAACCGCGAGAACCTGCCTTAGAGGGCTGGATAGCCCGAGTTTCAAGCGTCGCTACCCGCGCAGATCAGATTCGGGTCATGAAGGCGCGACAACAACAATCCAGTAACCAACAATCCAGTTCAGAGCGTGTTGCTCTGGATTCTGCCCCATCGACTGCGTCATACCTACTTACGGCTCCAAACGGAAATCAATATATGTTGATGCGCCAGCCTGATCTACATGCACCATCTATACTTCCGCCTCGCACGCCCAGGCCGACTCCCAACATACCCGCACTTGTTGTCGGTAGCAATGCTGCTCCCGTAGGACCACCCGGTTTAGTCACGCGGGTTCCTGCAAATCGTGTTTTTAGACAGCCTCTAGTTCGCCGCAGGTACAGACGATATGTTAGACCTATCAATCTTGTTGCTGTGGTTCGATCTATCTGGCTCTTTATTCGACTGTACTTTTTCAGCTATCTTTTCAGTGCAGGGGGATCCTGGCTTCGTACCATTCTCGTCGTAACGTCCGCTATTATTGCCATATTCTCTGAAACTGAATTTCCACGAAGAGCTCAGCGTTTTATTTTCAGTCCGGTACAGCGGCATTTAGAAAATCTTCTAATTCTCGATGGTCAACGGGCCCCAGAACCTCGTGCTGTCCAAGCACCCGATGACGAGAACATTCCCAGTGCTAACACCCGTGACGAGCCCGTGAACAGGGGCCAAGATCAGACAGTCCCGGCACAGACTGATCAAGGCATCATACGAGAAGGACTACGCAGCTTGGAACGATCCGTTGCGATATTCCTTGCGAGTTTCGTCCCAGGTCTAAGTGAGCGTCATATCGCGGCGAGAAATGCAGCAGAAGCTGCACGACGCACTGAAGAACAAGAAAGACAGCAGGAAGAGAATCAGCATCGTGAGGAAGACGTTGACGGCAGGGAGCCCCACGTCGCCAATGATGGCATTGACAGATTAGATACAGAAGATGGTTCGGGCATAGGTGCTACTTCTGCTGGTGAGCCTAATGCAGGTGAAACACAACAGCGCCAACCAGTAAATCAAGAAGGAAGAGATTAGGAGCTCATATTATAGTGGTTCGCTCGAATTTTTACGCCATCATTGCATCGAGGATCCCGGATTTCACGATCATACATTTGTCCATGTCTACAAGTGCCGTTTCTCATTTCGTTCTGTACGTTATACCCAACCTCTATTTACTTGCATCATGTTTTTGTTACATGCAAGTCCAGGATGGAGCACAACAGCCAAAATCAGCGCACTTGTGGGTCTTGTATGATTAACTAGCAACTTACTGTCTATGTTGAATAAAAGCACTTGACCGGCGATGTGAAATGTTCTATTGAGTCTTCCTATTTCTTGCTCTATTGATATAATTCTATGTATAAGACTGCCACATCAGGGGTAGTTCAAGGTT
This sequence comes from Emydomyces testavorans, assembly GCA_029449355.1. Classification (NCBI taxonomy): domain Eukaryota; kingdom Fungi; phylum Ascomycota; class Eurotiomycetes; order Onygenales; family Nannizziopsiaceae; genus Emydomyces; species Emydomyces testavorans. Next base: position 483,882 of record CP120627.1, read on the forward strand.
GACACCTCCCTGGGGCAATCACAATATCTAACAGGCTGTGGAATAGTGTATGGAGTATCAGCATTTAACAAGTTCAAAGAGCAGTGGCCAGGTGATGAGGCACCCAAGCTCCAACTCTTCAACTGACCATCCTATAACTTCGCTGACGATGAACCCTGAGAACCAGCATCACTAGCTGCACCACCGGGCGTGCTAGCAACCAGAGCAGTAGGCATCGAAAGGAAATCTTCCTCACCATTGAAGTGCCTACACACACAAACACACAAAAGTATCAAAAGTTAGCCACCGAACCAAAAATCAGTCCTGCAATGTCGAAAACATACCAGCCCCTCTCCTCTCCCGCACTCAAAAACGAGCAATCACCATTCCGCACACAATCCCACCCCCCACCCACCCCTCTTCCACCCCTCCAGCACGGGACCTTCTCTCCACATATTTCCTCCCCTTCCCCATCAACTTCCTCCGCACCAGCCATCTTCCGCCTCACAAACGTGCTCACACTCGCCGTGAACGGCCTAAAGTCCTCCGTCGACGAATCCGCGGGCATGTTGCCCGTCAGCGCTCTGCCCATTGCTATTAGCGGCGCGGCGTGTGTGCAGATCAGGATCGCGTGGCTCTGGCTCTGGCTCTGGCTCTGATTACTGCGGGGATCTTCTTCTGGATGCGATGGGGTGCGGGAAGCGAGTTCGGCGTCGACGGTGGAGATGATGTGTGAGAGGGTGGTGGCGATGCGGTCGTGGAGTTGGGCGATGGTCTCGCCGTTAGGAGAGGGGATGATGCGCGCTTTGTATGCGGGTTTAGGCGGAGCTGTGGTGGAGGTGGAGGTGGGCGGGGGGGAGAGGATGGTTGGGAAGTGGGAGGTGAGGATTTCGGGGGTGGAGGGGGATGGGTGGGTGAAGAAGGAGGAAGAGCCGAACCATTCGCTATAGTTAAGTATGTACATACATTAGTATGTATTTAAAGCGTTGACGTGTGTGCGTGAGATCTCCAGATTTGGAAGCGAGACAGAGAGACAGAGAGAGAGAGTGCGTCTCACCCCAGCCCGTTTTCAATTCTCACCGTCAAGTCCACATCTGGTCGCTTCTCTTCCTCCTGTATCTCCCTCAAGCCTTCCACCGCTGGCTTGATAGTCTGCAGACATCTATAGAACGGGCTACTGTATACCCTGCACGGCTTCGGATTGAATGCTTCACTGCATATATGTGCGGCTAGCTCGTGCGATTGCCGAACGCCTGGTTGTGTGAGAGTCGGGTCGACGGGATTCCCGGTTGGCGTGGGATATGTTGCACGATATGTGCCTGTGGACAGATCTATTGTCCAGTTTAGGCGGTGCTAATTAGGGGGAAAATATAGGTTCGTGGTCAGTGAAGTCTGATAGCAAGTTATTTGAGGGGAGTAGCATGGTGGAGGAAGTCAGAGTTGACGTACCCCATGGCGGATGATATAGATTGTATCGAGAGGCATTCGTTAAAAGTGAAACTGGGGCTTTTCGACCACAGAAGTACTTTTAACTGGATTGGTAGCAAAAGCGAGATGGCAACTAGAAGTTGGTATACTCATTCTTCTGCTTGACTCTTGAGGCTCTCGGATGGGGCAGAGTTGAGTACCATAACTGCTCGGCGGTGAAAGAACATTTACCTCGGTTCAACACCACTAATAACTAAAGAGTAACAGCAGAATTTAGAGAAAGCAGATTTACAAGAGGCATGTACGGAGTATATTTCATCATCTATATGCCGCTATACGTTCTCTACACATAGATGCTGGATCGGAAGAAACTTGATATCCATACAATCTGTCCATCCGAGTCTGCCCATCCAAGCGGACAAAATGCCACCATGCATCCCACAAAGTAAAGTCATTTCATTAAGAACTTCTTATTATCGGCCACTCAGTAAAAGAAGCCGATGATCTTGCCCGCAACATGCTTCCGTCTGGCTTCCTCATGGTCCATGATACCAGCAGAGGTTGTCAAAACGATGTAGCCGAACTGACGGGAAGGAAGGAGCTGGACAACCCACTTCTCGAGGTCACGAAGCTGGATGTTATAGCGAGGGCTGATGACACCAGTCTTGTTGAGACTATGGACCAGGGAACGATTAGTACTGGAATGCCCGAGACCCTAAGATACACCGAACAACGTACCGGCCATTGAGTTGGATGACGATCTTGCCAGAGCGGTGGTCATCAACTTCTTCGAATTCACCAATGTAGCCTGGAATCAACAAACAAATTAGTGAGATGTTAGTGAGATGTAGCGATGAATTAAAAGTTGCCAATCATGGTAGGAAATTGCGAAATCAATAAGAAAATGCGACAGGAAACTTGTAAGATCTTTCGCCAAAAGTCTCAATATATCGGGCACTTAAAGGGCAGACATCGTAGAGTGGTTTATAAAGTCGAGACATCCGCCTAGTTATCAGCCCGAACGGCATAAACCGTCCGCCACCGGTTTTTTGTAACAGCTTGCTCGCCAATGGAACTCCCGAGTATCAAAATCCAACATACCATGCTTCTGCATCACAGACAAGAACTTAACAATGACCTTGGAGCTAGGTTTAATAAGAACCTGACGCTTGCCAGCCTTCTCGGCGTTGTTAATGGCATTGAGCGCATCGTTGAGAACGCTAGTCTTGACCATTTTGACGGTAATATAAAATATACGTTTCGCCGGAGGAGATTCTCAAATCGAACGGGATTAAAAATTCCTCGTTTGGAGATGAGGTATCTATATTCGTCCAAGGACAGCAGTTCTTCCCCTTTCGATATCCCTTTCCACTTCCCATGTTTCGGAGAACGTGAAGAAAAGGGAATCAAAAGGGTAAGAAATAGGAATTAAGTTAGCCTTCAGCAGCTTTTGATTTAGCGAGCGCAAAGAGTGCCCTCTCTGCTAGTGGGAAGAGAAGAGGGTTCTTCAGCCCGTGGCCATGTACAGGCACAGAGAAGAAGCGTATCATCCTGCCTGTCATCACTCCCGCGGTAGGATGATTGCTTCTTCCCAAGCTAGCTGACGAGCAATAGATTGGGACTGTAATATGAAGAGCTGATAATCACATACCTCGATTGACGTTGACGGCGATGGTCTTGCGTTTGGAGCTGGAGAGATGGTTGGAAATCCGTGTTGGTAACTACTGTAAAATCGAGATTAGCGATGTGGTTCGCTTGCACACACTTGGAATCTAGGGCTAACTAGCATTTTAGCCCTAACATCAACTAGGTGCCATGTGATATAGAACTTGAGCCTCAGCAAGACCCTATGAGTTAGATTTGAAAGTTGGAAGCATTCTTTACTTCTGCAGTGTCTCCATTACAGATATGATCGGCCAATATTCGAGGGCTTCAGAATTGAAATTCACTGTAGAGTCCTGCCACTGAAGCGACGCGGGGATTAGAAGCAATTGATTCAAGCTACAGATGATACTCTGTAGTCCATTGTTACATCTCAAGATGAACATAGGCCTCATCTCGGAGCCAACTATGTAGGTGCAAATAGCTGTGAATCATCAGGGCTGAAACATGCATTTCTTATCTCCTGGTGGGTCAAGGACAAGGGCATCGATGAGGGTTATAGATACGATGATATTACAATCTGCTCTAAAAGAAAAGGCAATGACAAAATGCTATGCCTGTCTCTAGAATATCGAAGGAGCAAAGAAAGGGAAGTAAAATGGGCCGGAGAAAAGTGGTGAAATCTTCTTTCTCTCAAATGTCCGTCCGCTCACATCCATTTCACATCTCCACACTCACTGGAGTCAACAAAACAAACATTTTGAATTTCCAAACAACCCAGTCCAATGAAAATAAATACCAGGTCGTAAGGAAAATACATGACTTAGGGGCATACATGATTTTAAACGTAAGGTTGGGGGACGGAAACCTTTCTGGAAACAAGCATAGAGGTGTGTAATCGAGTTGTGTGCACAAAGGGCATTGGGGACACTGTTAAAGGCGGAGGGGTGCAATGCTTATGTGCTTGCGGGAAAGGGGATGGGCTTGTGCACGTTCGGGGCGACGGAGGAATCGGACTCGTTCTGCTTGGTGCGTAAATGGTTATTGACCGCATGTGGAAAGAAAATCCCGTGCTGTAAGATAAATCTTCCAATTGAATGAGCACCGCTCAGGAAATTGCTTCAAAGCAAGTTTCAAGCGCTGCTTTTGTCACCTTCGGACTCGGACGAACTTACTTGTCACCGTCCACTGGTTGTAAACCATTATGGGAAATCATGCGACAGTTCTTTTCTGAAGTGGGCACAAAGGACCCGGGAAGCTAGGCAACGCTGTGATCGCAACAGCACTTTATGACATTGCCGCCGCGGTAGCGAGGCCAACCTGTCGTTTAACCTGTTCGCGGGCCCATCGTGCAGTATCAATTGTGCGACCGCCATAGTCCCGATTAGATCGAGTTTCTCTTACAAGACCAGAGACAAACTCATTGCGAAATAATGATGCAAACTCGCCGTTAGGGAACACCTCGGCCATGTCTCTGATCCTCATTAGCATCTAATTGTACGGATATAAAACTAATGCAGAGACGTACCCAATTACACCCATAGTAGATCTCATCAACCCTTCACTTCGAGTTCCTTCATGAGAGATGTGACCGATAAGTTGGAATATTGATTCGACATAAGGGGTCAAATTGTTGGCTATTGAAGATTAGTCACTTCGTATCACGAAAGCAATATTTCACATACCATTAGGCGTGCCCTTGTAGGCGAGGAGGATGCCACCCCAAGCATCCATTATGCCTTCCCGAAGAGAGGTGACGTAGTCGAGGGTATCCTGAGATACGTCGGTACCAACAGTAACACCAGAGGCTTGCTGAAGAACCTGACCCACGACAGGCAAGTACGTCTCGAAATTGGTTCCAATCGCCTGCGCGATATCTCCAAACGTCAAAAGAATGGCTGGTTTCAGCTGATTGGTAAGTGTAGTGCTCTGGAGGAAGCGAATTTGTTAGCGCGGCTGAAAGATCATAGAACCAGAAAATAACTTACTCTCAAGAGGTTAAGGAGGTAGTTCATGAACGTATCGCAGTAAGGCTGAGCTTTGTCGTTTAATGATCGGGTAATATCGCTGACCAGGCCTATAGCCATTGCACACAATCCAGGCTCCTCTTGATTACCCAAAGCATTGTAGAGGAATGGAGTAAAGGCTTCCATGTATTTCAAGAAATCCCGTTCCACAGAGCTAGCAATCGCGCCGATAGTGGCAAAAACCACATCTGGAACACTTGATTTGGGAGGGAGGGTGGACAGGACCTTAAGCATAAGGTGCATTATCCGGTCTGCCTGTGGTTTAATTTCGGTTTCTAAACGTTGAACAATAGCCTTGTAAAGGTCAGAAACAGACATCATGTAGAGGTGATAAAAACTTACGAGTAGCACGCTGGTGAGACTTGTCTGAAGCTCCTCTAGAGTAATACGGTCCTCAACACTGACCACCTGCTGTTGCATGGGAACAGTACGCTCTAATCTTTCGATGACGACGTCAACCAGGCTGGCAATCACATGAAGACAGTCATTAGCTGCGTTCGTGACAAACGTAGACAGAACCTCATAGGCAGCAGTTCGAAGAGGATTGTCGGCATCAGGTCTGGATATAGAAGAGTTAGCAATCACTTGAAGAATGAGCTCAGGTTTACAAACCTCTCAGTGGCGCTAAGCAAAGAGCTAACGCTATCCTTGAAGTGCTTAGAGAATGGGCTAGTATCAGCACCAGGATTGCCTGCAAACTGATCCGAAATGTTCTGCAAAGCCCAACAACATGACGAGGCAATCTTCGGGCTACTTGCCAAACCATGGAATAGGCACGAAATAAGAGGCTGGAGGTGGCTATCTACGTCAATCGATTCCGGACAGAACTCGGTGATACGACCGAGTGCATACGCAGCCGAATCTCTGACATGAATGACCTTGTCATCCATCATCTGGATCAGGACAGGAAGAGCTTGCTTGACGAGTGGGTCAAGGGTCTCAATCTCCGGTCCTTCCATGATTGCCCCAAACGAGGACACAGCCGCGTCCCGACGATGCCAGTCAGCATTTCTGAGATTAGCTTCTACGAATTCAAGAACAGGCGGTATCACATCGGCATGAACACAGCTGGCATACAATTCAAGCGCCTGATAGGCAGCGCGTGAAATATTATAATCGTCATCAGCGGCATCCTCATCTTGATTCGTCATCAACTGCAACAAAACAGGGACGACCTCTCGGCAAGCAATGCGAGCGAAGTTGAAGAAAGGACGAATGATCGAAGATCCTTCGTTTTTGGCCTAGGACCCTAATTAGATACCAAAAAAAAAAGTGTCAAACAGGGGGTGTTAACTCACTATTCTATTATCATCTTCAATTGCAGTTTCTTCCTCGCAAACGGTACACCAGAACTCGATCGCTAGCTTGGCGACATCCTCTTCTTCACTCTTCATGCCCAAAATTGTGAGGCCGAAAAGGGCCTTTTCCATATAAAATCGCATCTTTTCATAATAACTACTCATAATGCGATTCAGACAGCCAAATGCGCCGCTCTGTATTCTGACGTCGTTTGACTGTGTGGCCTCACAAATTACTTGCATTATATAGTTGCGTTCGCCTTCATTTTCGAAGTTGGATCGGACAAACTCGATAGCATCGCTCAAAGCCGTAATAGCCGCGTTCCGCACATCATTGTTTGGTTCTTCTTTTCTCGCGCCTTGCACAACCGCGGTCAAAATCGCATTTGAATGGGAGCTCAAACTCTCTCGGAGATCTGGATCCTCGGATTCACAAATAAACCCAATCGTAACTAAAGATGCTTGTTTCAGATGGCCTGATCCACCACTAACGTTCTGAACCAAAGTATTCATCAACTCAGGCCATTCGTTTCGAGGGAGCTCGATGGCGGCAATAGAAGCAATAAATTGACCGGCGGACTGGCCGGCTCGCGAATCAGATGATGCTAGGGTCTTCAAAGCTAGTTCTTTTACCGCGCTTTTAACTTGCGGGTTAATTTGGTGAACCCATCTTCCTTGAACTTCTCTTAGCCTGGCAAGATCTCGATATGAAAAGGCATTTTTAAGCGCTAAACCAGCGGCTGTTCGAATGGCCGGTGCAGCAGATTCATTTGCAAGTTCGCCTGCTAATGTAGTGAGGTATGCCGCCTAACAAAATGAGGTGCTCGGTCAGCAAGATAGACTAAGAGAGGTTGATACGGTCGTCTCGAGGAACTCCAAATCTAATCGGATAGGTTTATGATATCCTGGCAGAGTGAAGGGATGTGAGTGATAACGTACGAAGTCAACTTCGGCGGCATGTAGCAATTGCTGTTCAGCGTTTTGCCGAGTTGTGGAGTCTGCAGAAGAGGTAATCCAGTCAGTCCCATATCCCCAATTGCCCAGAGCGCCCAACGACCGGAAACATGTATCATACCTGGCGAAAGAGTTCCAGCCAGCACCTGATTGACGTCCATGGCTGGTCCTCACGTCTTCAGTATTCCCTTTCAACCTGCAATAAATGGTGACGAAGACTCAGAAACTTTGCTTTCAAGCCTCAGTCCTCAGTGCGAAAGATTCCAACATACCAGAAGTCAAATCAGGATAAAAAAAAATGCCTATTAAAAAAAGGGCCAGAAAGTAAGAAGTCGAAGATGGTAGAAAGTGAAGCGAAGAATCTGGTGTGGGATGACCAGTATGGATGCAGAGAGGTCAGTCAAGGGGTGCAGCCTCAAGCGGTGGATGTTGAAAAAGAGTAAACAAGCAGATACTGTAAAGTGGGTCCTCCCTACGCCCTCCATTCGCTGCTATCGGTTGGGACTTACTATGGACACGCACATCTGACTCTACGCACAGCCGCTAATCCGTATTAGTTCTAACGCTATAAAGCTGGAGATGTGCGAGCTCAAAGTCCAAGCTTGTCACCTAGTTAACTACGCCAGATGTTCGCCCCCAGTTTCTTCGTTGTTATCTTCAAGGGAAACTCAATTTCCAGGCTTACCACAGTAGAAGAGCATAATTTTGGGGATGGGAGTCATCCGTGCTGCTTTAGAAGCCTTAAATTATCTATTAATTCAGGTCTTAGATGCCGCCGGAGGGGAAATGACACTTGCATTCGTATGCCACCAGTTGTACTCTTGAGCGAAACGCAGGGGATCAACTATGGAGATGAACGGGCTGGACTTCCAGATCCTGTTGCAGATACTATTTTCTCAAGCACTTATGCATCTGCGCTATGTCGTTGATTGCTCCTTATGGCGGCGATCGTGCTCTGTGCCTCAGAGGATAGGGCTAACTAACCTAACTAGGCAACCGTGCGTCGGGGCGCTTAACTCATTAAGCAGTGGGGAGTGCCCCGAGCACACAACGCGTGCCCCAAGCCTTGTGTTACAAGCTGTTGCCTGCCAAGCCTCGACACTTCCCCACCATCAGACTGGGAACTCCTTCCAGAATCCTCTATCACTCTTCATGTTTCCCTGCACTCTCTACTCCCTACCGCGTAGGCTCTTCTTTCTTTTCCTTTTTTCTATCAAGTTCGGAAGCCAGTTATAAGCAGTGTCCATCAGCTACAATCGGCCTCTATGAGGTGGAAAACTGCTTTCTCACCCCCGTGATTTCAATGATGTTGAACGCCATTATTCCATGCTGAGCCCATTGCTGCCACAACATTTTGCTACGAGTTCTTGACAATTCTAGCCCTTCCTGGCTCAGAAACCACATGGCGTCCTCCAGCCTAATCTGCCCGATTCCTTCCTGGAGCCCAGAGGCAAGAACTTCATGGCGAATAAGCTGATTCGCTACTTGTCCTTTTGAAACATAACGAAGATACATTTTCTGACTCAGGCTGAATCTATGAAACCTCCGCTGTTGTCGATTTCGTGGGTGACCTTGTGGCAGAGCCAAGCTCACTGGAGAGGGCCAACTAAGAGAAATGGCTGCGGGCTTCAAAAGCAGTCTTGCTTGCTTAAGCTCCATTGAGGTCAACCAGCTGTGGTGGTTTGTTTGGCTCATATACCACGACATACTGGCGGTGAAAGCAGTTCCAGCTCTTGAATAGAAAACCACCAGCAGCGTAGGCAAGTTAAAAAGTACTCCGACCCCACAAAGATCCGCTTTCACGGAAACAAGATATGATTCCGATACCTCATCGTGATGTGCGGAGCAAGCTTCACTAATTTGCAACTGGACAAAAATCAGAGCCAACAAACTACTTGTTTGCTGACAATAACCTGCCATTCAAGCATTCCTCGATGGTATTACCATGTGCGACGGCCTTTGCATTTGGGTACTTACCTTCTCAACTTCATACAATGACCCCTCCTCTACTCCTTGTTTTGCATGAGGCTCTGAGATGCGATGATTTCATAGATTGTGGATCCTAGCGCATGGAGTTCTGCCTAAATAGTATCTTTCTCCATCTCAAATTATCTGGGTGGCATATGCGGAATCTGGTCAAACAGTTGATTTTTCACCGTCAATCGCAGGACGGGCAAAGTCACAGAGTCATACGTTCCTTGAGGAATCCAATAGAATGCTTCAATCCGCCTAGATCAGCATGTCTGACTCCTTTTCGTGGACATAATATGACGTTTTTGCGACATCTAGAGACGACTTGTCGCGTTCTTCATGTGTGGGCATCCCCACCTTTTTTGAAGTACTAGTGGAGGCAACCATACTTTGCCCACTCAAGCTGAACTCTATAGTCCTCAATTTGAAGACATGTTATGATATCTGGATGGCTGCCTCAGCGTGGTATGCTCGTTGGGGGAGCTCCATGTAAACCACCACATGTTAAAAAGCGTTGTTCATGGGCGAGGATCACAACGGTAAACTGGTCCTTTCGGGTCAAGCTGCATAATCGTCGAATAAGTCCAGTTTCTCTCTAACAGAAGGGGAAATCTAGTGATACTAAAAATATTCGCATTTAGCGATCTTTCATACCGCATAGAGAGCAAGATGTGCAGAGTATGAACTAGATAGATTTGCTGCCCACGAGTTAGCCCTCGAATCAGTAATGTGGCTCGATATGAAATGCTAGTAAACGGTATGGGGTGGAGGAACGCACGCATAGACTATTCAATTACTTATCGTCGAGAATTAGCCCCCTATCCTTCATACTGCGCTCTATGACGAGGCCAAATAGTCCCAAAGGGAATACATAAAGCGTCAGTACAATGTATACATACTTATTCGTATAGTCAGTCTGACATGAAATCATCTTCCCCATGTTCTTCGCGCTGGCTCCCCAAGCTTTCCGCTTGCTCTTGCTCTTGCTCTTCGCCATCTCTCTCTCCCTCTTCTTCTCTATCATCCACGCTGTCAATATCAAGCACCGAATACCACTGTCTATCCGAATACAGAACGCAGACAACTCTCCTACCCTGCCGGCCGTTGACTTCGATGCTTAACGCATCCATGTTCTCTTGTTGCGGGAAACTATGCCGGACAAAAGTCGCGTGATAAGACGAAGGATCAAAAAGGTCGAGGTGGGTGATGCGATCGTCCCGCGGTGGTGGTGGTTGCTCTTGGTCACCGCTTTCTGAGGAGTAGTAGTTGGGAGAAAATAACGGATCCTTGTCAGGCTGGTAGGGGAAGTGAATGAGGTGTTTTGAAGCTGATGTGTCTGATGGATTGCATTAGCCCCCAAGGGGATCAATCGGGTTCGAAGGGGTTGGTGGACTTACTTCCGTCAGACCAGAGGAGCATTATGGTGCCGTCCTCGATGAATTTGATGTCCATGATGGAGCCTTTGCAGAGGCTGATTGTGGTATCGAGGGTAATCTTTGTTGAACTCACTCCATTAATAGTTGTGAGAACAGTCCGGTTAATGTAGACTGTGGGTGTTGAGTTAGTTATCCTTATATACGCGAAGCAGGATTTCAGGAGTCTCTCACGTATATAGGAGCATTTTTTGGATCTCGACGCGGCATAAACTGAAACCATAGGCACGCCTTCATAATTCTTCAATCGCATCAGTTCTTCACGCTCCAGGTATCCAATGAGATAAAGTAGTCCCCTTACCTCGTAATTCATCGTCAAATCTGCCACATCTGGACTGTTATCTATACCCAGGACCCTAATCTTCCGTTCTAGAATACTCCTCCGCTGTGTTTCTGCAATCCGCTCGGATACCTTCTCAAATTGCGCGCTCAATCGAGCAGTAAGATCACTTAACACGGGAACGTCAATCACTTCATTCGATTTCCGCGTATCTAACTTTTGCAAAAGATTCTTGTAATTATCATAAAATATATCACCCGTGTCAACACTGCTCCATCGGTCGTCGTTCGATTCAGGCGGCCCGAGTTGGATAAAATCCAGCAGAGCACTTCGGGTTAAGGCACCCTGGATATAATTCAATGTTTGTGCATGGTTAATCGTATCCGCCTTCTCCATCAGCTCCTCGGCGGTTGTTGACAGAGGGTCTGCACTCTGGAGGTCAATTTCAAACCGCAGCCACTTGGAGAATGCGAGAAACTGGGCGAGTTCCCGTCCACTATTAACCATAACCTTGTGTCCCAAGAGTGTGAGACAATCAACAGTAGCAAGGCAGTCTTTCAGATCTTGAGTGGTTAGGCCTAATATCGGGCTGAGTTTGTGAAATTTGGACAGCCCTATGAGGCGGCTTAGGAGGATGCTGGATCTCTCCAAGGCTGGGAGAAGGCACTCGTGAGTCAGGCGTCGTATCGTTTCATACCCGGTAATCATTGCTTTTTCCCATCGCCTATGACCCTGCCATCTCATCAGCTAAAAGAGAATTCATATCAGAATATCAAAATCATACCCTCTCGCCAACTTGATCCACCAGAAACTCTTTGAGGGGCGCAGAGCAATCACCAGTGACAACAAGATGATAAGCCGCAGTGACAAAATCACATGTCAATTTTTCCTGTAGATCCTCATTGATGTTTTGAAGATAGCGCCCTGGTAAATCTTGCGAATTCTTCCACTCTAAATGAATCTGTGTTTGGACTTGCTTGATATACCGCAACAAGTTCTGTAATTGCGTGATTTTCGACGCCAGTACCGAGAGATATCTTCCAGACTTTGTGATAAACAGAAGATCTAGCGAAAAGATCCATAAAACCTCTTTCTCTTCGGATTTTGTCTCATATAAAAACGCATGTGTCGAGCTCATTGGATGAGAGGCATGTGCAAGCGCGCGAGCACCAGTAAAACCATCAAATGACTTTGAGAAACTGATAGAGCCTATTTCAAAGGAATCAAAGATTCGCAAATGAATAGATCCATCGTCAAAGCCCGCAAGCATTACATCAACCGAGTCCGAGTCTTTATTACTGGAATGAAATATGGAATCAATCGATGCACGAGAACTGAATATATCATCGCTAGTGAATCGTCAATCCCATCGTCACAGTAGACTCCAAATAGAAAGCCATTCGCAAACTCACTCATCACCTGTGGACGGTAACGTGCTCAGTTTCGGCAATGCACGATCAATATCCAACAAAGCCAGCTCACGAGGTAGATCTGCTTTGATATACGGAAGTTTTGACAACGGCGTTTCAGGCGCGAGCAAGTCCTCAATAGTCAGCCGTCCCTGAGACTCCTTGACAGTCTTTGCTGCCGCTTTGCCATCAGTTAGGTTTACTCCCCAGCCCAAACAACAGATAGACGCTGATGGACCGAAGACTGGCTCTCGTGACCAGACACTAAGGCCGTATGCTGGAGTCGGATTGCATGCTAGGACATGCACAGTCTTCCCACTGTATGTACTTAATACACGGACGTTATTATCCGACGTGGCCACCGCAAGAAGATGTCCTGTACCAACATATATCAGACGCAAAATATCATATAAATTGCAGAAAAGCCACACACACACACACACACACACACACACACACACACACACACACATGTATAGTGATATAAACCAGCAAACAAACATCGCAATCGCAGAATTGAATCAGAAAAACAAGTCTCTCACCATTCGCCTTCCATCTCAACGCCTTCACCCGTAATCCATCCCGTCCAGCACCGCCGCCACGCGCAAACCCACCAAATACCTTTTGCCCGTTCAACCGGAAAACATGAACCTGCTCATCTTCCGTTGCAAGAGCAATCAAGTCCATAGTAGGACAGTACGCCAAGATCTTTGGCTTGCATTTTGCCGAGAGCTGCTTTTCTGACACAGAGGCAAGACGGCCGAATCTTTGTATCTCTTCATCTGTATTTTGAGACTCTGGTATTTTATCATGTGGCGGCATGGAATATCTGTCTGCTTAAGATTCGAGTTTTTATGGATGTATTTATAGATTCTTTAGCGGGAGAATTGAATATGAGAAGATGTGCATTTCAGCGTAGTACTTATTTAGTATTTGATGGGTAAATTGATGTTATGGAGGAGTGAATTGAATCAATGTTCCAATCTAACTACATCTATGAACAAAAAAGGCCACACATGTAGCGCATTGGCTTCACTATACATTAACTATAAATCTGATAAGTTTTATATTTCATTAATGCAGTCTATAGACAAATTTGCTCTAAGTATGCTCAACTGCTCATTAGTTCTAACTGTAGTAACCCTAGCAAGAGTTGATTTCATCTATCACAGAATCGCCCATCTAGTAACTAAACACACAATCAACCATATGTACATGTATGCCGCATATATTCAGAATGAATCATAGCCCCTCAGCTGCATTTACCTTGATCATATTTCCCAAATAGCTCAGCTCATCCATTATTTCCTGCATCATGGTTTGAACATGAAGGGATGATAACTGTGCAATCTCTTCGTCTGTATTCCCTTCGGACAGTATTTTACTAGCTCGTGGTGTTGAAAATGCAGAATCAAGCACCTGTGGCTCACATGGATATTTGTGGAGCTGTGATGCTGGTCCGTGGCCACTTTGCGGTTTTCTGGGAATGTGCAGCCCTGAAATTCGAATGTCAAGTAGAGACTCTGCTGCGATGGGAGTAGGTGGCGAACAGATATCATGGTTATGAGGCTGAGACAATGCAGTACCAGCTTCGTCTTTTATGCGTAAACCAACGAGTTCGGAAAGAGGTGCCTCAGTTGACGAGAAATCGGGGATTTCAATCGTCATAACGCCCGGATTAGAGGGCAAAGACGTATCATTGTTAAATGTGGACCCAGAAGTCATCGAACTTGGAGAAACGGCATCAGTGTCAGTGCTGCACTCCGAAAAGTGACTAAAGCCCGAACGCAGAAAGGAGTCGGGTGATGCGTCGGGTGATGCGGTAGTAGATACAGAAAAGCGGCTATGCAAAAGATCCATATCAAGTACCGGAGTTTTAAAAGCACCTATTCTTTGTAATTCTTCGTCAAGAACCGACGAAGGGCTGTTTGGAAGAGTGGGTAGCCGTTTCTCGTTCAAATTAACGGTGCTTCCAATGTCCAATTTGCACGGCACGACCAAGGACGACGGATCACTCAAATCAGACTCATCACTAAGGAACGCCGAGTCGTCTTGCACCGGGCTGGCACGCCTAGTTGGAGTCCTAATTCTGACTGGGGTTCTCAAAGGTGATCTGTCTCGGGTTCGAGACCTGGAGCGCGATCTGCTTCCAAAAGGCGACACGACGGGTCGCTCTCCGCCATATATCTCAGTGGGAACTTGTAAGGTCTGCCCTGAATGTCCACCTGCTGGCCTGCTGTGCGATGATGACGGTGCATTGCTCCAAGGACTTCTTCCTCTCGGATAATCCATCGTGCCAAGTAGACTATTATCTCCCTCATTCCTACCCCACTTGAGATCATTATCCGCCTCCCTTCCGCCTGAACGGGGCGTTTTGAAGTTGGAAATCGTACTCTGGATAGGATTTCCCTTTGTCGAAGACCCCACCGGAGGGATTGTATCCAATGTTAACTTCGCGGGGACCCGTCGAAACTTTCGACGTGCTGGTAAATCCCGAGGGTGTGATGCACTTCTTCCATGAACTGGATGTTGTGGTGAAGAAGATGATGCCGGTGAAGTCAATGCCTCTCGAGTACGATTCGGCCCGGTGGATGTGAGAAGCCGCGGTAACTTGGGTCGAGGTGGAGGTCTTGGATTCAGATACTTGTCATCGGGATTCATAGTTTGGGGGATTGAGCGCTGAGATGCCATGCTGCTCTCCCGCTGATGGCGTGCAACAATCGAAGGAAGATGAATCGGAACGTTCAGGATATTGATAGGTTGTCCCGGGAGAAAAGGACAGGACGTAGTCCACGGTTCAGCCTCGTTATAGTAATCAACATCACCGTCAAGTCGATACTAAGTCAGAGGTAAGCCCGGGTCAGAGATTTTCTTCTTTAAGCATCAATTGCAGTCCGCATACGTAGTACCAATATGTCCCACCCATCTTCAACCCGCCATCTCGACCTGGTTGCGTAGTATTGGGGTTACCATCGCATATTATGTTCGTAAAAAGATGACACCCCCTCCAGTGGTCCGCTCCAATCCTAGTATCCCTTTCCATGATATATTCTTTAGAAAAATTATCCCATGATCCAAGGAGCTTTACGGAATACGTGTTCGGTGGAGTGCGGCTGCATCAATTGTATGTACCAGTCAGCTCACCAGAATTGCACGAGTCATAAGAAAAGATGTTGGTCTTACAGCATAAAGGTTATTAGGGTAGTCGCTGATGTCGAAACCATGCTGGCAACGATATATGAAGGTCCTCGCAGAAATCGAAAGGCCGAACTGAGGGAAACCGGATCCAGTCAGGTACTGAACTACCTGAAGTCTATCAATACAAAAAAAAAAGAAAAAGATAACGCTGTACAACGATATCAAAAAGACTGTATAAAGGCTAAAAAATACAATCAGTAAAGAGGGTATAAACAAATATACACGCCAACGCAAAAAGGAATGACTGGGACTTTAAACAAGAGAAAGCTTCAAGCTCTCTGAGTGCTGCAGAAGCCCATAGCGCCTGGAGCACAGTAGAGACGGAGTGACCTGGGTTTGGTGTCCGTGCTGGTGTATATAAAGCTTGCCACGACCAAGTGAATTGGCCAATCTGTGCGTCCTCAGCGGATAGTGAACCTTGGTTATTTTTGTCCTCAAAACACGCGTTGGGTGTTTCAAACTAAGGATGAAATCTGCTTCAAATTCCGGGACAGTCAGCACTGTGCAGAGAAGATCTAATGGACGAAGCAATGGTGTGATTGACGGCGGCGCTTGGGAGATCTCGAGCACCTAGGCAAGGCTATTCCTTGGGAGCTAACCAGAGCGAGAAGATTGGGGGCTTCAAAGAGGATAAGTGTATGATGACTATTTTTTGCCGTAGGAGTATGAAGCAGTCCTTGAGACGTTGGCAGCGGCTGTTGAAACCGACAACGAAAAACCAGCCAGCAAAGAAATTGCCTGGTTTAAGTCCGACACAAGCCATCATGCCAAAAATAAAGCCAGCAACCTGGGCAACAAACATCCAGCCAGCGGAAGAAGCCTGTTTGTTTGTTGCTCTGGAATCTGGGTTCTGGTTAATTAGTTGACTAGTTGCTAGTAGTTAGTTAGTTGGCTGCGTACGTCTTCAGCCAGTGCGGATGGCGGATCAGACGATTGCGGCTTGCTAGCTGCACGTGCATTGGCGGGATTGCGGCGCTATTGATGCGATTCCGCGTTCTAATTGGCGGGGATGGAGACCACGGTCCTGACCCTGAAATTTGATGGAACTGACCAATCAGAATTCTGAGGAAACAGAGCTCTAGAGCAGAGCTAAAAATAAGGGGCCAATCGAGATGCATTCTACCAGGATAAACTGGCGAATCAGACCGAAGCAATGCCCAGTAATCAATACTTGTACTAGTAATAGACTAGAGCAAACCATCCGAACATCGTGTTGATATCCAAATGACAAACAGTATACATACAGAATGTATGTAGATAGTGACTAATAGACAGAGTATTCATGCATTGAAGGGTGAAATAGCTACTAAACTATAGTTAATTGATACTATCTAGAGTCCATAACCATACTAAGGACCCCAGTAATAGCGCACCACACATCCATATATGTATGTAACTACCTCATCTTCGAGCAACAGCAATCAAGACGTAAATTGCAAAACAAACAAGAGGAAGCCAAACCAAAGCTAGAACCAAACATACTCCATACTCCTTTACTCCCGGCAGCACAGCAACCTCCCGTCTTCAAACCAGTCAGTTGAACCGTGCTGGATTCTGCTCCCGCCTCCCTGCAGCATTTCTGCGATCATACTTCCTGTGCACGGCTCCAAGCACAACCTTCAGGATCGCATCCGCAGTAAGGGTCCCGCCATTCTGGGCGCTCCAGGGTACCGTATCGACCATATCCCGTACGCATTGTTGGCCTGCAAGATTATCATCAAGCTCACGAAGATCTTCAGCGGCATCGGGCTCGTTCCCAACTTGGAAGAACTGGATTCCGACCTGCCATGGTTGAGCGTTTAATCGATCCAATTTCCGCGCCGCGCTCACAATCACGCTCTCCACGTCGTCGGTGGGCACGCCGTCGGTAATCACGATAATATTCAATGGTCGAAGCAACGCATCAGAGCTGACAGAACTGTCACTTTCGATCAGCCGCTCCAACTGGTCTAGATATGGCTTCAATATCTGGCCTAGTTTTCTCCCGGTGGGAGTCCCGCCACGTGGAGCTACGCTGGTGAAAATCTCATGGATGTCAACCGGCGAGATGATGTTATGGTACGCTCCGGTGCCTGGCAGAGTCTGCACGTTGACATGGTTCAAGAAATAAACATCGACTCCATTAGCGTCGTATCTTGTGCAGATTGGCGCGATGGCGGCTAAGGCCGCTTCAGTTTCTCTCCAGCTGCGTCCTGCCATGCTGCCACTGTCATCGATAAGGAACACAGTATCAAACTGTGAGAGAAACGAATACGGTGAATCGGGACCCGCTGCATTAGCAAGTGCAGGTGTTTGTGCTCGTGGTGTGTAAGCAGGAGGATCTTCTAGAGGATATGCCGGAGCAGGACCTGTAGTCGAGCTGGCTTGTTGAGTAGGAAGAGACCGATTGGGGTCATTCCCCGGGCTGCGACTGCGGCTTCGACGTGAAAACCCACGGGAAAGGATCGACTCAGGATGCAGCGACGATGGCTTGGACCTGAAGAAACCCATCTTCACAGCTGATTTTATAGACCCTTGTGGAAGCAGCGGATAATACTCTGGATTTTGATGAGAAAAACGATAAAGCTTATTGATATCGCTGGGGGGAAAAAAAAGGAAAGGTGATCAAGGGCTAGATATGTAGATAGATAGGCGAGCGAAACTCAGGCTTGCTCAAGTTGAACATAATGAAAAACAACCTTCTCCCCATTAGTTATTATATGTAGTGATCGTCAGCATTTTCGAGCTCCCTAAGCGCTCTTCCACAAACTCTCATTTATTCTGGTTAAGCTCATCAAGGCAGATTTCTCCAAGCTTCGGATCTCCCATCTCGATGAGCCGTGGACCAGCAGCCCAGGCTCCAGCAGCATCCATACTGCTACTTATCAATGTTATCGCGCCAGGGAAGCACACTGCACAGCGGCAATCAATAGCCAGATTCCATTGGCAAGCGAAAGAGATAGGTCCTGGCTACATAGCCATCGAATCCCTTTGCTGCCGCCACCCGTGGAGTTTGCTGCTGCGGAGGTGAGACCGCATACAGACCCTTGTGACAGCGCCTATAACTAACTGGTTCTTTCATCGCCACAGCGCCTGATGTTTTTGCAGTGCTGCTGCGCCCACTAGTTTACTAGTTATTATTGCAGCGGTTGGCCTTTGTTCCTCACCGAGAATTCATGGAAACCATGATGCGACTGATCTTGTCTTACCCAACGGCCGCTAGGCTCTTATCAAAGCTTGGTATGGATCTTCTCAGGGGCTTGGAGTTAACTAGGCGCTCATACTGCATTTCTGGGCTTAAATGGGAGGATCCTTGATAAACGATAGGATTTCTGTCGAGATCTACGGAGTCGTCCTCCTGGGTCTACACCAGCATATACAATGCCACCCCTAGCCAGACATCAAAGAAGCAGTGCATTCAAAGCTGATACAATCGTGTCGATGCCTAGTTAAGTGACATGTAACTACTAAATTGACTGATAGATCATAGATCCAGGAGAAATAAGAGAAATAGCAACTACAACATACTTTTATCTATACAATCTCCCATATGAAGTAATAAATCTAAACATTTTACCACTTAAATCAACCCAGAGTACATATCAATAAACATACATAGATGTAAGCAATCCGAAACAGACCCCCGTAACTGGTTTGTAGCTTGTAGAAGGAGCTTAGGCTTATCTATCACACGATATATAAAGGCAGGTGCACCTGCCAGCAGAGTATCCTTAAAACCACCTGACGCCCAGCCCTCACTCTAATTCCGAAGACTCAGAAGTTATGCTTTCATGTATCGAGGATTTTTCCTTAATCATGTCCGCCATCCACAGCGCCTGATTGATCCCGAAAGAACGTCCAATATATTCAAACCGGCTAATCACCCACGCTCGAAGATCCAGTTGTGCATCAGCCGCCTCTGCCGCAAGATATAATGGCCACAGCAACAAGAATCCACCCAGCGCACAGGTTCCAGTGGGGTCGACAGAGACCGTGTTTGAATCCCAGCGGACCATTCCCAATGCAAATGGGACAGTGGCGCAAATGTCCTTCGCCACTTGATTCATGTCACGTTGATCTTGTTCGATCTTTTCATATATTTCACCAGGGAGTGGAGGGTCCAATGGTGACGACGATGATTGGAGTTGTGAGAAATACTTAAAGATCGTGGCATTGAGCGTAATGCGAGCGGAATAATAGCCGTTCCATACGTTGACAGCATAAAAATCGGGAAACACGTGAAAATATTCTCCATACACGAAGTCGGGAGAGAAAAACATGGACTTCCCATCCTGATTCTTTACCTTTTGGAAGGCATAGGTCAGTTTTACTGAATGCGCAAAGGAAATCAGATCGGCTCTTAAATTCAAGGCCATGCAAAGAATCTCAAGAGGAGCAGAAACTACTCCTTCCTTTATCGACGCGCGCAAGTTGGCTAGCCTCGCTAGAAGCCTAGTCAAGTCTTCTAGAATAACCTCGGCGCGGGTGACTTTTGAGCGGTCCTCCTCCAACAGGGCATAAGCAGAGGGAGGAGCGTAGGTTTCACTCACGAGACAGCCAGAGAGCTACGACAAACTGTTAGCCGAAGTGGGCTTATGAAACTTGGGGGGAGTTTTTTTTATCGCTTTTCTGCAACTTACAATTTGGCCGCGGACTTGAACAAACGTTGCAGATGTAGCAGAACCTTTGCTTCGCTCTTGGCTTACAAGCTTGAGCAATGCAGTCGCTCCTTGCATGTGACTTCTCCAAGTGTTTAGAGACTGGGGGCTGCGACATGTTATCACCTACGGAGATGTCAATATAAATAAATCTTGCGTTGTAAGGAGACAATCAATACCTCAAACATTCCGAGAAGCATAACAGCATCTAAAGTCATGATTGATTTCACATGTATTGGGCTGTGCAATCTTGCATTTATTAATGCCAGGGCACTTGTATACTGTTCCCTGGCTGCAAGCCACATGGTTCGTGATTTGGTAATGTTCGACAGTGATGCCAAACCCACTGCCGACATGCAAACTGCCAGGGCCTCATTATCGATCAGGCACTGCACAAGGGGCAAGTAGCCCAGGCGATTAGGTCCGGAACTTCGGATTGGAGGTGCATAACTGGCCAAAAAGTAGCAGACTGCTTGGTATTTCAGATCTGCGGGGAGTGGTCGTGATACAAACAGACTATTGTTCTGGATGTTTTGATGTCGCTTTATCGATTTGGGCAAAGCTTGACGGGGAGCGTTCCCAGCATTCGGGGACCTGCTACTCTCTGCAGGTCTAGTTCGTATTGGGTCTTGCAACCGACTTAAATCAGTCGGCTTTGAAGTTGTGCGGGCCTTTTTGGCTATTTTCTGGGTTTCATCGCGAAATAGGAGATCTAACTGGTCTCGATAACCAGGGCAAATGTAATTTGCACGAAGGCATTGGCCACAAGCAGGTTCCCTTTGATCGCACTATATACCTAATTAGTTCATAGCTGAAAGCATACCCCCAAAGCGCCTGTATCCAAACCGCGGAAAGAGGGGGATATTAACAATTATAGAGCATCTCATTGAATGGGTATTCTCCATACCTTGATTTTCCTGCGTCTGCACTGATGGCAGCCCTTACTAGGCCTCCCACAGTACACCATGTCTGCAAGCAATTGTGATGGATTGGCAGCTAGTTTGTTTGCATGCCTCAGCCCTTCCTTGATGGTTCTTCAAAGTGGTTACCACAGACGAAGAAATCGAGGGCATTAAATTCAATGGGATGCCCGCGACCTTTCCACCAAAGATGGCTGGTTGGTGCTCGTGCAGTTGGACATTTCCACCAGCGAAAAATGTGTCTGCCTTGGAGTGATTCATACCTACATAGTCTCGTGAGTCGCGATACATATGAGGCTTGTTGTCTTTGGAGAAACAAGCTTTCTCCACTGTGGGGCTGAGGCTGAGCAGTTGCATTGTTGGAGAGCTCAGACGATACGCTAAACTCAATTGGGGATGCAGTGCGAGAAAAACACAAGAAAGGCTAGTCTTGAACAGGATTAGCTTGGCTGGCTCTGCCAACGACCAACCTCAGCTTACAGACTCCATCCCATCAATCTCGCTTTAATTCTCACATCACCATACCTATGGGCCTACTTGTACGGAGTCCTCTGGTACTGATAGTTTCAAGGTCGGCGATCCCGCAGTCTCAGCTCGGATTCTCTGGTCAAAGCAGTGTTATGGCCGGCATGCTCATGCGGCCAGGGACCAGGGTACTTCTCTCCATCTCAAAGGGAGATGCTCGGTCAAGCAATGGGTCTTGGTACCTATGGGAGCCATTTAAAGTGTCTCCGCTTCTTTGAAGTGCTCTCCACACTTTGATTATGTACGTACTAGTTAATGCAGTTATAGGGGATAGCCTTGTGAGTGTGTCTCGACTTTCTGTTCCAGTGGCTCAGACCTTAAACAGACCATGGAACGTCTAGGAGATCTTCCATGAGGCTTCGGTATTGCGCATCTGCGATTGTCATATATGTCAATGCTTCTTGCTGTTTTATTGGTGCTGTGTCCTTTGCAGGAGAACATCTCTTTCGTTCTGTTCTCCATCCCCCTTTCAGCTCTCCCTTTTTCGGAACCATGACTTCAGGCTGCCACCGTGGCATACGATTTGCATTCTAATCTGTACATGCTCCCTGATCATTTTTGCTCCTTTCGTTGGCTTTTTAGGTAGCTCTTCTTCCTGTTTTGAATTGCATCTTGCCTTCTTCGATTTAGTGACCGTATCTGCGTGAAAAACAACATTCTGTGTATGGTCGTGGTGCTCCGTGGCTCTCGTGAGAATTTCTTCTTTTGTTTTCCGATTTGCATTAGCATCTGAATAGAGCGTATTTATGTATGTATATTTGCAGCTCAAAGAATTCATGCTTGCGAAACCTAAGCCAAGACCAAATGTACTGCATACTCTCGATATAGAGATAATTTTGGAGATCTGGATCTGCACAGCTGCTTTTTTTTTTCGGCAATTGAAAGTCAAGCCATACATTGACGCAGGCGAATGAAGACCAAGCTGGACAAAGTCAAGATGTCCCGAACCATATCTCCAGAAATCTTTTTGGTGGTTGACTTGTATTTAGATGGACGATATGTTGTACTGAACCACCTAATATCCTGGCTGATAGAGAGCATGGATAAACACTTCATTGTAAAGATTCAATCAACAAAGAGAGCAGAATAAAGCAGTTAGTTAATTCCAACACGTCAGGGAGAGAAACTCTGTTCATACATCAACATACTCGAAGGAAACTGACCCTTAAAATATGGTACGTGCGTTTCAGGGTCACGACAAATAGAACAACATACAGTTTCCATCATTTGCCAAATTCAGTCCTTACAAAAACTCGACATATCGAAGAAAGAAAAGACAAAACTCCAAACATGGCTGTAGGGTTTACTTCTTTTTGAAAGCCAAATAGCAACGCCCCCATCAACTTAGCCATAGCATGCTAGATAGTGGCATAGCGCTTGTAAATAGGTGCTTCTGCTGCATCTTTCACCACAGAGGTGGCGTCAGTTTGAGCTGGAGCGTCGATGTGACTGGCAACATCAAGATCGCTGGAGGGAAAAGGCTGCCCGGCCGGGATAAATTCCGGTGCCTCAGCACGAAGACGAAACGCTTCAGCAGTCGCAGTGGGAGCCTCGAATTCGCCATTGCTCGTCATTGGAGCGTAGGTATCATAAGGCCAATACCCATACCAAGGATTCTGTATCGTGAACAAGTGTTAGCGCGGGAATGGTTGTTAGGGGTTTATTTATATGTGAGCAACTAGAACCCTTACAACTGGATAATAACAGTAGTGCTGTTGATAGCTCGCGTAAGCTAGGTTTGATTCGTCATAGACAATATTATCATTGTCATGGGAATGGTAGCCAATGTATCCAGCACTCCAGTTGTATCCGTCGCCCTTGACGACACTGTTGTTATAGCCATCTTGAACAGATTCATGATCGAAGGCATTCAATCCAAGAATATCTTTGCTATTATCCCACCTATGAGCCATGTGAGAATTGCTCCCGTAGCTATCAGCCTGTTTGCGTGTTCTCTTATCCTTTTTGACTGTCAGATCAACAGCTAACATAGGAGAGAAAGAGGGATATACCTTATCCCTAAGGCGCGCCTTGACTTTCTTGTTTGTGCGGCCCTGGTACCAATTACCACTTTGGCGCGTGGCTCCAGTGGAGGGAATATCAGCCTTAGACATGATGCAGTAATGGCAAAAGAAGTGATATGATAAAAAGAAGTGGACTTATATCAAGTCTCAAGATGTATAAATTCAACTTTCTTAAATCGATATCATCAAATCATAGGATTCCGGCATGTAGGAAGACAAGAAAGAGAATGTCGAGAAGTGGCAATACATGTAAACAACCCAGTCTGCGAAGACCTTGAGTGATTAGTGGAAGCTTCCACGGAAGATTCCATGTCAACAACACATCCGAGAAAGGTAGCAAGCTTAGTAACACTCCGATGACTGTATATCATCAAGAAAATTCTTGGTAAAAATGAAGTAGAGATCAATGAAAAGGTCAATCTTCCTATTCTTCGAAATGCAGATATTATTGTAGACAAAAGAAATTGTCGACGTATGTATGTGAAAGCTTCGGATCCAAGCTTTTTCTAATAGAAAGAGAGTATTAGGGGATGTAGAATATCCACTACCAATTCACTCATGATTGTGTCCTAAGAATTGGGTCCAATGGCTCATTTTATTCCATCCGTTTCTAGGGCGCTCTCAGATCTTTAAACAGTTATCATATTATGGCCAATAGAACACATTTTCCAGTACGACGAGCCCTTCTGGCCATCAATTAGGCAAATTTCAGCTAGTAAGAAAATTTGCATAACTAAACAAGCCGCACTCCTAGGAGGTTTTGACGCATGCAGTCTAGCAGCCTTGAGTTGGCGTGGCATCTCCATGGGGATCAAAAGTTAATTGAATCTATAGGCCTGGCTGGTTTTAGGTTCTTTGATAATAAGATGCAACCAAAATTATGCTTTGTGAGAACCAAGATACAGAATCACAGGAGATCTCTGTTAAATCAACAAGTTTAGTGGCCGTCTCAAGACTAATGAAATAGCAAGAGTGGTATATCCATTGCATCATGCATGAGATTTTGTGAAGACAAGGGCAATGGAGGCGCAAACAGTCTGTAATGTACTCAGACAACAGCACTGTTAACAAGAATTGGATGTTGGATCCTGAAAACAGATCTTCGGTGATAACATTTGCCGAAGCCGTGTAGAACTAACTAAACTTTGGCTGATCAACCAATGAAAACACAGCTCATAAACATTCTACGATGCAATTACAGCACACATGAGATGTCAGTAGGCAAACTTATATCCTCAATACACATGTCATTGACTTGATTCTTGCCCAATGTCCACAGGAAGAAAGAAACAGGTCACAACGAGAAGACAATATGGAAAAGACAGAAAGACAACAACTTGTATCAACCAAGGTCCACCACATATCATGATGTCTCAAACCAGCTGAGGATTTTTGATACAAGACATCAAATTACGGAAGAAAAACATAGAATGTGCCAGTAGAACTGCTACCGGGAGTTCGATGTATCCCAGGAAAACAAAAGATATTACTCGAAAATATCTTTTCAAATCATGAAATCACTGGGTATCAAAAAGAGGAAGGCTAGGTTATGGCTTCTATAGAAGCCATAACGATTCTCAATGCCACGCCAAAGACTCAAAATGGTTTGCTGGAAAGTATAAGGCAATCCGAGTACGGTGTATAAAATAGAAAGTCAACTTTCCTCCACGCCACGTCAGGGACCTGCGTGCCTGACTGGTTATATGAAACCCTGAAAGGAAATATGGCGAGCTGGTAGCGATAACACAGTTTGGCAGAAAAAGCTAAGGTTCATCCACGCCGCATCCAAAGGACCGTAGTCCCGGATTGCTTTATAGGATCAGTAGACGCGGTTCGGAGGATGCTGAGGAGTGTAATTTCAAAGGATAGAATTGGCCAAAGAACAGGTCGATCGTATGTATGCGATTATTATTTTTGCTCCTCCACTCCACATCAGACAGCCTCGAGCTGTTGATTGGTTATGTAAACCCGGTACAACTCTAAAAAGGCTTCGAGAGTCAGCAATGTCATTTGAAAAGTTTCAAAAACTGGGATATCAAATACGCAAGTTATTTGATTGTGAGAGTGAAGCCTGAAAGATGTGTCTATCATAAAAGGAAGAAAATCCAACACATTGGTCGCTTTGAGATCGGTCCGTGCTTTCAACGTCGTCATGTTTATAAGGAGGATTCCCACCACGCAATACCGCAGACCTCGAAGCCCTTGGTAAGTTATGTCGACCCATAGCAAAGACGATACTTGTAACCCTAGGCGCCGCGTACCGTTAGCAAATATGCCACAATAAATGATGAATAATGGTGAAGTTGCCACTCGAGTATAATGTGGACTCGAAGCTCAGGAGCAAATTTATCAATTTGCTTAGGCGGAAATTAGTTAAATAAATGGCAAGGACATCCTCCACGCCACGTCAGACGGCCTCGAGCTGCTGACTGGTTATTTAAACCCAGTGAGTCGATGGAAGAACTGAGGAGATGGAAGTCAGTCAGAAATAGTGTATATCCTCCACGCCACGTCAACAGCCTCGAGCTGCTAACTGGTTATTTGAACCCAGTGAGTTGATGTAAGAACTGAGGAGATGGAAGTCAGTTGGAAATAGTGTATGTCCTCCACGCCACGTTAGACGGCCTCGAGCCACTAACTGGTTATTTAAACCCAGCGAGCCGATGTAAGAACTGAGGAGATGGAAGTCAGTCAGAAATAGTGTATATCCTCCACGCCACGTCAACAGCCTCGAGCTGCTAACTGGTTATTTGAACCCAGTGAGTTGATGTAAGAACTGAGGAGATGGAAGTCAGTCAGAAATAGTGTATGTCCTCCACGCCACGTCAGACGACCTCGAGCCGCTGACTGGTTATTTAAACCCAGTGAGTCGATGTAAGAACTGAGATGGAAGTCAGTCAGAAATAGTGTATGTCCACCACGCCACATCAGACAACCTCGAGCTGCTGACTGGTTATAGAAACCCGACAATTGATAAAGAACTTGAGGAGGAAAGTTAACTGGAAGAGTGTTGCATATCCACCACGCCACGTCAACAACCTCGAGTTGCTGACTGGTTATAGAAACCCGACAATTGATAAAGAACTTGAGGAGGAAAGTCAACTGGAAGAGTGTTGCATATCCACCACGCCACGTCAAGCATCCTCGAGTTGCTGACTGGTTATGTATTGAACCCGAAGATCGATATAAGGAGCCTGGGGAAGAAAGTCAACTGGAAGAGTGTTGCATATCCTCCACGCCACGTCAACAACCTCGAGTTGCTGACTGGTTATGTATTGAACCCGAAGATCGATATAAGGAGCCTGGGGAAGAAAGTCAACTGGAAGAGTGTTGCATATCCTCCACGCCACGTCAACAACCTCGAGTTGCTGACTGGTTATGTATTGAACCCGAAGATCGATATAAGGAGCCTGGTGAAGAAAGTCAACTGGAAGAGTGTTGCATATCCTCCACGCCACGTCAACAACCTCGAGTTGCTGACTGGTTATGTATTGAACCCGAAGATCGATATAAGGAGCCTGGTGAAGAAAGTCAACTGGAATAGTGTTGCATTCCACCACGCCACGTCAGACAACCCCGAGCTGCTGACTGGTTATAGAAACCCGAGAAGTTCAGCTGTCAGTTCCCAGGCAAAAATGGTCTAGTAAGGAAATATAAAAGGTGTTATAGCGCGGTAGAAGAGTATGCTAAGTGCTTCGTAGCCTGGTGTTAAAACCAAAGAGATGATTTCATCGTCGATAACAGTGCAATGAGAAAAGATTTTGAGCAACAGGTCGGACTTCAAGACGGTAATATCCTCCACGCCACAACATAGCACCAGAGCTATGCTTGGTTATGACACACCTGCGTTATACTAAACTGGCGAGGGCAATATCGGCAAGGTAATAGACCTGTTACTAGTGACATAAATATGTTAGCACGAACCACAAACTCCAAACGCAGGAAATCAGTCTTATAGGTGTATTTCTGGATAAGGAGCGGGAAATCCTCAGCGAGTCGTATAAATAAGTCACTGTAAAGAGGTTGACGCAGAAAGCGAACGTTTTGAAAAGCGTAATATACATCTCCACCACGCCACCCTGAACAACCTCGAGTTGTCAGTTGGTTATCAAACCCATCAAGCACGGCAACCCGAGAGGAGGACGAAATTTGAAAGGAGGGTCGCGGGAAAAACCCTGGCGCTGCAGGTCGGCTTATTGTGGTCAGCTTGTTTCAAAAAACAATTCAATTTAAAAAGAGTATAGCATGTTAAATGAAACAAAAACCCTCAATTGAGACATGTGCCATAATGAATTGATCGGACAACGTCAAAGAAGAACTGGACGGCATATTGTATATCACTCCACATCAGCAGCCAGTGCTACTGATTGGTTATAGAACCCGTAGTGAAATGGGAAATCCTGCAGATGCCAAAAGAACAGATCAGCTTGAAATCTCCAAAGTTCTCAGGGATTGTAAGGAAATGAGCTTGACTCAATGTAGTAGCGGAAGGCTGGCGGCAATACTAAAATGCTTTGCGCATTTCATCCTGTAATGCAAAAGGTAAGTAATGACATCCGATATAATTGACGACCCAGACGACAACTGAAAACCACCAAGTGCTAAGAAAAAGGAGCAATTGAAACAAAGCAAGCAATACACATCTCGACAAATTTCAAGAAACCCACACCAGTTGAAGCAAATCAGCAATCACACGACAAACTCAAAAAACTTGAACAGCAAATACAGACTGAAGCCATAGTTAAGGGCTGTAGACCAGCAAGATTGTTGGATTTCAGTTCAACTCTCTCTCCTTCTTCTTCTTCGTCACCATCATCATCATCTTTTTTTCTTCTTTTTTCTTCTTCTTTTTTCTTTTCTTTTTTCTTTTCTTTTTTTTTTCCAGTGTGAAGTATCAATACCAAATTCCAAACACAGCTTCCAGAGCACAATCAAGTCTCAACAGCTCGGCTTTCTGCTAAAAGGCAGCGCGACCATCCATCCATGCTATATTAATTGCTTTTCTTTTCTTTTCTTTTCTTTTCGGGTCTCTCTTCTTTCTTTTTTTCTTCTTCGTTCATCTTTCTCTGTCCTTTCTCTCTCTCTGTCTCTCTGCCTCTCTCTCTGTCTCTCTGCCTCTCTCTCTCTCTTTCTTTTTTTTTCTTTTTCTTTTTTTTCTTTTCTTTTCTTTTCTTTTTTTTTTGTGGCGGGGTGGGGGAAGGGAATTGGTGTGACTTCTTCTTTCCATATCAACATTGGCGTTTTCGAAGGGAGCATGTAATCGCCAGTGCAGTCATTACACTAGATTCCAAGTTAGCCGACAGCAAAGAATGAAGACCACCGTCAAATTAAATACCAACGTAACATGGTACAGCATGAAACAACAGCTGTCGAGGATCAGACTGCAGGTGTTAGAATAAAAACCGATTCTCGGAGCAGGGTAAGGTAGTTACCACTCATGTCAGAGATACGCGAAGACATGCACACATATTCGACTTGGAGAACTCAGGAAGAATGGGACACTGAAGGTCGTAAGACAACTTGCTGTAAGTATTAGTAATGGAAAAGAGAAAGGCGATTCTGGTTAGTACAAACCTCGTGCTTAATGTGTGCACGGCTGGCCATCGGCGGAGCCAATTTTCAAAAAACCATAGAAGCTGGTATAGTTATGTAGATGAGGAGGAATCTCGATTCGAAAACGGATTGTACTGTTTGAATAAATATTAGAGATTTTCCCACATAACGGATTCTTGAAGACAAACTTGTTTTTTTTTTTTCTCTTTCTTTTTTCCTTTCCTTTTCCTTCCTTTCTTTTTTAGCTCGCCAAAAAAGACGAAGCCCAGGAAACAACTCAAAAGCGGGTCTGTCAGTTATATGTCAGTTTCAAGGCGAAGAAAACAGATAAAATACTTACTGAACTAAATGGTAACTTGGTCTCATCACTGAAATGCAAGAAACACAAGACATGAAAAAAATGGACATTAATCTATGGAATGTGTCAATGTACCAACACAAAAGCCCGAGTTCTCGCGAGCCTACTTACTTAGGACGCCCTCTAAACTTTTTTCCAGAAGCACTGATCAGCTAGGCCCAGCCCAGTAAGATGCCCGATGCACATACTGGCGGATGCCATGATAGTGCATTGAAACCCATGCTAAACAGTGAGTAGCATTTTCACATCGAACTGGCCATCTTTGATATTCGAGTGACTGGCCTCTGGATTAGTTTTGTGGAATTTTTCTGCTATCCTTTTTGCAACAAGATAGATTCCATGGCGGTGGCTAAACCAACCAAAGCCCGTGCATGTTGAGTCGCTGTTGAGTCACTGGGTTATGAAGCCCGGTTGAAAAAATAAATAAAAGACAAAAGTAAATGGAATGAGAAGGTAGTGATGCAAAACCACGAAGAAGTCAAGTCTGGTAGAAAGGTTTTGAGCGCGTCACAGTCAATTCATGCTGTCAATCTGCAACACATGTTTGACGAACGCCGCAAGAATAGCGTAAGACAGCGATGCCTCTTCTTTTGATTCGCAACGCGCGAAATGTTTTCTAGGAATGATCCCTAAATGTTAGGCACAACAACGACAGCAGTTTGAACGAAGTGGTCCTACCGAAGATGTGGTACCGAAGATGTGGAGATCTTGCTGAGAACAGCAGCATAGACTGCCAAAAACTATAGGTCCCTGAGTCAAACATAAGCAAGGAAATTTTCAAAGAGGGGAACTAAGAACACTTGGGAATGGATAAACAAACGTCGGCTTAAGGAGGAAATAAATCAACAGCAAAGGATTCGCCTTCATCTGGTTTTTTACTAACAGATTGAAGTAAGAGAAAAGGATCCAAACATAAGTTTGCCTTAAGAAATTGGGTATAAGAGTCATGAAACGACGGTGATGTAAAATCTAGTAGATGGTAATCAAAGCGAAAATGATGAATATCCTTTTTTTCCAAGAAGAAGCGAAAGGGCTGAAAACACCTGCTATAATAGCAAGCAACTAGCAGAAGAAGTAGATGAGATCATATATAGAGACGGTATGAAGTATAGGAGCAGAGAGGCGGGACCTTCTTGCAGACAAAAAGAAAAGAAAGCAGAAGGGAAGAAACGAGGGGTCAAAGGAAATTTTATATTTCGAAAGTGCGGGGTCAACAAAGCAACCAGATCACACAATACGCTCAAACAGGCAAGTTCCATAAAGCTTTTGATTGGTGTAACGAAAGCTCGTAAGATCATACCAGTTTTGCTTGAAAAATTACGCAGTACACATAAAGCCATACAAGCTGCGACAGAAGCTTGATGATCATTTGCTGCCTGCTGTATGATTAGCGAAAGTTCTGTACAGCATGTATGGTATTTGTGATCCATATTTGTGTTGGTAAAGGTCCGGTCTGGTAACATCTGGCCTTGAGTTGATCTGGGTGGAATCGAAGCTGCTTAGAAGTGCATAGCACGTGTATCCATATTTAGGCCCACAAACTTCTTGAAGTCTGGAAGGATAGAGGTAAAACACTCTAACTAATGCTGAGAGGAGAAAACAACACTTTGAAGATGCTAGCTGACCTTCAAAGTATGTACATACCATAATGATATGTAGCCATTTCACGCCGGGTATAAAGGATAGACCGCTAATAATAGCATACATAACTAGATGATAGGATATCAAGGACCAGAGGAGTTGTTGAACCAATGAATCACCATATTCTTGAAAATAACTGCTCAGTCCATATTCTGAGTGGAGAAAAGCACTCAACAGTATCGTTTTTGCAGTGGCATAGTTGCATGAGGTTGGAATTACTGAAAAGGGTGGTCCAGACAAGCTTTGTGCTTTGTCATCCCATGCCAAGCCCAGACCACAGCTTACTTAACTACATCATATTAATGAGCCCCTGAGTCAGGGTGTCCTGACCATGCTGTTTAGATTCTAGAATGCATATGTCATTACTCCGTACTCCGTACTCTTACTCCTTTTTACTTCACTGCACTACTCAGAAATAATATGAAAAAAAAAAAAAAAAAAAAAAAGGAAAAATTAAGGAAGATACTAATATGCCCAAATCCATCTCACGACCGAGACCTGAAGCTGCCAACATTCAAAACACATTTAGAGTACTAATTCTTCGTCCAAATCAAGATGAAGACCTTGTGTCCATTAGGTTACTGGCGCATGGGAGTTGGGCGATGACAGGGTTAGGCAGAGAGATAAACTGCGGCGATCTAAAGGAAATAATGGAAGGGCAACAAAGCATGGTTTTCTACTCAAACAAAAACATCATTAGAATACACCAGGACTGCGCCAGCTTGTTAGTCATTAATTCGGGGGACAATCGGTAGCGTCAGCGTCCAGACGCCGCAAATTTCACGACAACAACACCGGAGGATCAAGGTCAGCACAAACGGAAAAGCAAATAACTCATAACTCATCATCAAAAAAAGGGAAGAAGAGCTCCGACTGGTGTCCTTTGGTGGATCCGTAAGAAAAGCATTGATGCGCTCTTATGGAAGCCACCTTGGGATTTAAAGCTAATCATGAAAAAAAAGAAGAAGAACGAAGGGCAAATGCAAGAACTGAGGGGAAAGGATAGAGAGGCTTAGGCTGTCTGGCCACTATTGGTATCTCCTAACCACCCCCGGGCAACCTGACCAATTCGCAGGGCATTCTCTTTGGCTAAAGCACATGAGATCTCTGCCTGTTTTGCAGCTTGAATGGCTGTTATCATGGCCTTTTCAGCATCATTTGAGTGATTCAAGGCCTCGATAAGATAACTTCCAAGCTAATTATACCCTGTTAGTACGGTGACGATAATCGCTTTGGAAATGGATCCACTTACTCTAACAAGTTGCTCTTTCTTCCCGGCGTCTGGCTCAGCACGAGCGGAGTCAAGTACCTCCATAGCGAGCCCACTGACGTTTCTAGTGTCTGCAAACGCGGGCGCAACCTGAGTAACAGATGGGTTTCCGGAGGCAGTAGCACCATGATTCCGCAATTCCTGGGATGCTTGAACCTCACGATCGGTACCGAAAATCGCCTGATAGTAACGCACTGGGCTTCTAGTGATTGATCGTTCTCCCTTGAGCGAGACCCTGGACTTTCGCGAAATTCGTTCATTCTGATGGGATGGGGTATGAATTGGGTTTTCCTTAAGCGATTCCGCTTTGTGCTTAGTAAAGAGACCCCGAAAGTTGGACAAGACTCCTTTGGTTCCAGAACTTTTTGGTTTGGCTGATCCTTGAGATGCGATACCATGTGCGTGGCCGTGTGAATGACGACCGTGGGGAGTTCCATCTCCACCAACGACATCATGGATACGGTTATTGTCCTGTACAGCGGCTGACATCGGCATTGCGCGAGTAACTTTTGATTTCGACTGATACCCAAGATCGCTTGATTGCTGGCGCACCATCTTATCTGGTGAGCGGTGAGTAGGGACTCGATGAGGACGAGCATTTCGAGGCGACCCTCGTCTCATGGCATATGGGCGTTTTCCGATTTCAGAGCGCTCTGGAGTCTGCTTGCTGTTTGATGGGGATATTTCAAATTTTTTGATAGGCTTAGGACTGGCTTTGCGTGCATTGGCCTCTTTAGGGAGTTCGGCAGGAGAGGATGCGATGTCTTGACCCAACTTCTCAACACAGGGAGAATTGTTTTTCACACTTTTTGGCTCCTTGTTCCTGTTCTCATTTTTGACAATAAAAGTGGAAGACTTCGAAATGACCCTATTGAAAAACGGGTTATTAGAAGTCCTTCCAGTGGGTGTTATGTTTGAGTTATTTCCTGGTGGGTTCTTGTTTTCAGTGCTGTTGCCCGAAGGTGAGTGAGAATGAATGTTAAGATCAGCGCTTTTCACTTTTGGTATCGTCTTTTGAATTCTTGTTTCTACCGTAGATTCTTGGGTCGAAATAGCATCCATCGAAGACGTCGGGCGGGTTCTCCAATCACGCTTCGCTCCAAAACCGCCAAACAAACTGTCAGTAGAGATCCTAAATTCTCGACGAGCATCCAATCGCCAGCGTCCTTGGGCTGGGAGTTTTGCCCTTTCACTTGTTAGCTCTTCGTCGCCACCCATAATCACTCTCTCAGCTTCTGGTGAGATCCGTAACTGTGGGCCTGTAGATGGAGACAGGTGAGATAGCTGTTTGACTCTGACACCTCCCTCGGTAATGGATTCGGCATCCATAGTGCCTTCAAAATGATAATCAGACTCTTCACTGTCGGTGGCAATATCAATGTCAAAGGAAAGTTCCTCGTGGGTAAATTCATCGGCCTCTGGTTGCTTGGGATGATCAGCCGTGGAGGCGATACTCTGCTCGAGGTTACCAGATACTATCGCGGTATTACGGTTAATAGGGGTCATTGGTGGCTGTTTGTGCTTGTGAGTGTGAAGTAAACGGCTAGGAAGAGGTATCGAGCTCCGATGACTTGGAGAGAAAGCGGGTGATATTGGCCTGTTAGCCAAACCAGAAAATATCGCGCTTGTGGGGGAAATGCGAGGAATCTTTGATACAGAGCCCGTCTTGTCAGGTGGAATCAGAGTATCCGTTGTGGATTCTTTGCTCGAGAAGTTCTCAGACTTTTCCGCTACTGACGAGTCATGAAGTCCACACATGGCAGCCGGTCGACGCTGGGAATCAAAAGTGTAAGAGAAGTTTCGATTCACAGGCGTTGTCGGCGGACTCCCCAGCGCACCAAAAGCTCGAGATTTGTTCCTAAAAGGATTGGATTTCCCAAAACTTGGTGCATTCGGAGTTCCTGGTTCAGTGACTG
Source organism: Emydomyces testavorans (assembly GCA_029449355.1). Lineage (NCBI taxonomy): Eukaryota > Fungi > Ascomycota > Eurotiomycetes > Onygenales > Nannizziopsiaceae > Emydomyces > Emydomyces testavorans. Next base: position 518,305 of record CP120627.1, read on the forward strand.
TAAAAGTTTTCTGAGGTTGAGAGGTTTCCTCTGCAGGGACTCCTGTATCACTTTTTTCAGATACTGGTTCTTGGGCAGCAATGGAAGCAGTGGCGAATGATTCTGAAAGCTTATTTGCTGCGTCGCTAAACATTTTGACACCGCATGGAGTAGTTGCCGATGGCGTAGAAGTCATTGATGTCAATTGACATCCGTTGTCTTCTTTATTTGCAGAGTCAGTGGCTTTCAACGGCGCCAAAATTGGCCACTCTTCTTGTACTCCAGGCATTCCTGGTGGTGAATGACGAAGAGGACGGTCTTCCGCGTCAATAAGGCTGCGTGAAGTCGCCGGAGAAAGCTCAGGGTCTGGCTTCGCGTCTGGGGTTTGAGGCAGCGGTTTCTCGGAAGGAAGGGCTTTGTTAGCTTTCCGAGCAGAAAGAGGAGGGATGCCCTGGGTAGGTGTTCGCAATTTCGGTTGTTTGAGAGAAAACGACGAAGGCTCTGAAAACCCCGCTTCGTTCAGATTGTGTTGATTTACAGCTCCTGAAGAGAATGAACGCGGGTTTTCATGGCCAATCGAAACGAGATTATAATTAGTCTGCACGTACTATTAGAGTAAAGATCGCGTCATGGTATGGAGGGGATTGAAATTCGCGTACTCCTAGTCCACTTACTGATCGACGTCTTTTACGAATTTTCCTGAGACCACCAAAAGACTTTTTGGAACGTAGAATCTCAACGCTTTTCGCCGTTTTCACAGCCGCAACCGCCCAGCTCTTGGCTCGAAAGCCGGCAGAAGAAAGAGCTGCAGGAGTTGGGGTCCCTGGATCTTCTGGTGGTAATCGTGAGCGCGGTATCCTCATTATAGGAGGATGTAAGGGAGGAGAGCGTGCAGAAGGCATAAACCTGTATTTTAGTGCAAAAGATGAAGAGATCGTGTCACGACGCTGATTAATGTTGTTGATAGAATGAGCACTAGCCATATCATGCAAAGAGCCCTCGCCGACGAGCCCAGGGGCTGTAGCCATAGTTTGCAGCTTATGTGAAAGGAATCTTAAGATAAATAGTTCAATTTTGAACATGCTTGAGAGTTCTAAGTTTGTAAGAGAACATCATGAAGCTGGATGGATATAATTAAAGTCCAGTCCATGTGAGAATCTTAGAGGGGATAGTGTCACATAGGAACACTAAAATGAACTGGATGACATCTCATTCCATATATGCATCAATTTGGCATCCGGCTGGCTATTGAAAATCCCAACAGTCATGGCATGGAGAAGAGCAGCAATTTGCTATCTCCTCTGTACTCATACACAAAGTTATATGAAATATAGCAGATTAACAGGAGTTATACATGTATATGGATTACATGTATGGCAACTTGCAAGAGCCCACTGGGGAGCTGCCGCTTTCTTCGACTAAATTAATACAAGAATTTTGGCTGGGCCGAATCAAAAGAGACGTGCCTCCAAAGCGCCGGGCTTATGTCGCACAATGGGTAGATTTAGAGCATCTAGCTACCAAATATGCCACCTATGCTGATAGGCTGAGAATATGTCGAAAGAAATAAATAAATAGGCCCACTATTCCATATGGAATACTTGGGTCAGGAAAGCAGCATATCCCAGCGCAGAGGAGAGCCATATCCTTAGGGGGACTGAAACGCTTCTATTAAATTCGCAATCTTAAGTCAAATCTGCAAACCAGCTCAAGGCGCGTTAATTTCACTGCAAAGAAAGGGGGAATGGAAGAAAAGAAGGACATGAAACAGCTAGATATCATGTTCAAGCTCGCATTGACCCAGAAAGAGGTCGGGCGCGCAGGATGCAAGATGAGGAAGCTGACACTAGACATTTCAAGAGGCTTAAAAGCACATTATCAGAGCCGACATTAAGAAGAATATCGGCCACGTATTGTACACAAAAGCCGGATTCGAAGTCCAGGAGAAGCAAATGGTCGAAGCGAAACCTTGCGACGCAACTTAAGTTGGCTTATCAACTCGGGACAGGCCAACAAGGAAGAAATTGACACAATAAGATTTTGTGAATGATAGCCCTTTAGTCCTGATTGCATAAAAAGTCAGCTACTACTCAAGTCAGATTCAGACGAACAAATACTGAGTCCGGGTCCCAGCAATCAACACTAGCTCCCACAGATTGTTTCAAAATATTAAGCAGCTCTTCAACCAACCTCTAAAATCTTTCTCTTAGAAGAGGTTCTTACACGTTCAGATTCCACCCCATGACTTTCAGTTACCGGACTCCCATGCGTGTCCTGCCATTCAGAAACTTCCCATTCTATTTGTACAGATCTATCTGCGGAAGACCCAAAACCTCGCCGATGCTTCTCAACACGACCCAAGCGACTGCCTTGAAGCATTTCCTCGAACCAAGGGATACCGTAAACTGTTCCAGTTCGGTGGCTGACAGAAATCTGAGGTTCGCTAGATCTAAGTTGAACCGATAATGGAACTTTGGAAGCGAGAGCGGCTGGGTTAGCATTGGCAATCTCTCCGATGTCAGTGTCCTTTGGTAGAAGATCTAAATCTTCGAGTATATTCTGATCCTCGCTCGAAAGACTCCCGACTGTGACAGACATGTAATCCGCTTCTTCCGGAGGGTCTTCTGTCCAGAAGGTCAGGGGCGTGCCGCAGAAGCCACAGAAAACATGTCTGCTATGAGGAGCATCCTCAGGGACGAAAATGCGACGGATGGTGGCATGTGTTTCATCCGGAAAATAGGATCTGGTGAAAGACTGATACCACCGTAAGGGGACGCGTAGCCAAGCGGTTAGAGGTGCTCCTTGGATTCGCCCTGCCATTAACGGGCATTTCAGGGTCAGCGGAAGATCATACTGCTCCAATCTCGATTTAACATACTATTCTTGCTGCTCGTATCAAAAAACACTTCAGCTTGCTCCGTCGAATCTGGAGGCACAATTATGGCATATTGATTCCTTCCACATGAACAGCCTCCTCTCAGCGGCTTTTCACGGCTCATTATCACCAAAAACAGGAGTGAGTAGAAATATCAGGCTAAGTCAATTAATCCTTAAGAAACACACAGTTAGAGACAGTCACCCAACCTCTGATGCACCTCTTGATAGTAAGCTGGGTGAGAGAGAAAATGTATTTATTGGTTTGGAAAGTGAAGTTTGACGTCAAGAAGCTCTCGGTCTTGGCAGCAGGCATTGAAAAGAAACACTCACTCGGCAATTAACTGCCTATGATACACGCAAGACTACTACATAACAATCAGAACACCCTACGGCTTTGGCTGAAATTTTGGAACGGACACTTCTCTACTTTATACACTCTTCGTACATTAGTACTTCTCTCTTTAGAACACGAAGACAGTCGTTGCCGTGACTCCCCGCGTTTGCCTTGCTTCCTCCACAACTTTTCCTCTCCTTGACGCCTCCCATATTCCATGTCTCCCTCCAATTCGCCTTCGCTACCATCCATGCAGCCTCCAGGACCTGCGCAGCAGACGAATGCCGCTGATTCCTCAAATCTTGACAGCTCTATTATAGAGAAGTCTTCGGCTTCTCCTAAGCCAATGCCATTGTTCCCGGTTGATAGAGAAAAGCCCCGATTAACAGAGCAAGAAAAGAAAAACAACCATATCGCATCAGAACAAAAACGTCGCGCTGCGATACGGGAAGGCTTCGACAGACTGACGGAACTTGTGCCGGGGTTAGCCGGCCAGGGACGAAGCGAAGGGATGGTTTTACGGAAGACAGTCGACTTCATTCATTTAAAACTACAAGAGAGACAAGAGCTGATAGAAGAGATAGAGAAGAGAGGCGGAAAAGTGGACGATCGGATACAGAATATAGTGCAAACTACTTGATCTTGCGCTGAGATATTTCAACTTTAATGTTACCGGCATACTTCGCCCCTATTGAATGTCAGTTCACTAGCGACACGATGACATGATATTAACGGATTTCCTTTGTGGTCAGTCCATTAGAGCGCGCTAGACGGGGCTTTTACTTCCTTTTATTTGCTCTGTCAGAAGTGCAAGTCTTCTAGTTCATTATATTCGTCGAACCTTGCGGCGATACATCCCTGTTGGTAGTTTAATTCCTGGACAGGAGTTACGTTTTGCGGAATTCCGACCCGCCACAAATTGATATCGGCGGCACAGCTGGGAATAATGTGCGACGGCAAGACAGCTCGGATAAGCTGTGTTCTGGTTGTCTCATAAATGACCAAGCCCCGCAAGCTGAATCCGGTTTTTGGCTTCCTTCTCGTGAAGACGTTGAGACTTGTTACAGCTCAACACTGCCCGTGTGTACCGAGAGATGTCTCTGGATAATTAGCCAGCGACTATCACAAGTGGGGCCGTCTGCGAAACCACCTAGCAGCTGGATTTTTGTCTATAATCATTTATAGTATGTATTGCTCGGTGAAGGCATTGTTATTAGCTGCATAGTATTTATACTTGGTTTGGCATTGTAACATACAAACTGCAGTCTATTTGTCGCATTTTCTAACTGAAAAATCCCTTGGTTTACCTTTGAATTATGTCTGGGAAGCTTCGAATTTGAGAGATCATTGTGGAGGATGTGCACTTATAATGTAACTATTTCCTAGCTGACCCCACTACATAAGCATGCAATTCTGCAGCAACTGGCAAAGCGGAATGACTTACAGCAAAACATCGAACATAAACAAGCACGAGGGATGATACGCTGCTGAATATAGCTGAATATTTCATTCATTCAGTTCCCCATATCTTCAACCAATTCCACTTTTCCAATCCAGCTGAACAATATACCTATCCACCATGTCCGATAAGAAAGCAGACCCAACCTCTGAACCTCCCGCTCCCCTCGATCCTCCACCCTCCTACGAAGCAGCTGCCTCGAACCCCACCGCCAGCGGCCCAAGCACCAATCCCATTCCCCTCCCACGACCCCCGCCCCTCTCCCTCCCCGTCCTCACCCAACTCCGCTCAAAACGCGTCATCCTCGCCTCCGCCTCCCCCCGCCGCAAACAAATACTCTCCTACCTCGGCCTGCGCAACCTCGAAATCATCCCCTCCAACACCCCAGAGGACTTCCCCAAATCCCTCTCGCCATTCGAATACGTTCTCCAAACCGCCACCCACAAAGCCATCACGGTATACCGGCAGGAGATCGACAATGCAGAACGTGGCGACCCGGCATTGATTCTCGCCGCGGACACGATCGTGGCGGATATATCGACGGGGGATATTTTTGAGAAACCGCGTTCGGAGGCGCATCATATTAGCATGCTCAAGGCGCTGAGGGATTCTACGGATCATACGGTGTACACCGCGGTTGCGGCAATTGTGCCGTTGGAGAGTGCGCGGGATCCGGGATATGCGCTGGAGACGGTGGTGGAGGAGACGAGTGTTAGGTTCGATCCGGAAATTACGGATGATTTGATTCTGGCGTATGTGAGGACGAGAGAAGGGGCGGATAAGGCTGGTGGTTATGGGATGCAGGGGCTGGGTTCGATTTTGGTTCAGAGGGTCGAAGGGAGCTATGATAATGTGATTGGGTTACCGCTACGAGCTACTTTGAAGCTGATCGAGAAGGCTATGAGTAAGGCGGACGATGAGGATCTGTTGGGGGATGAGTTGTTAGAAGAGGAGGAGTGTTGAATGAATCACCTGTATAGTGATATGTCTTCGTCTTGTTTTGTTTAGGTTTGTTTATCTGCAAATATCCTGTGTTGGCGTTAGGCAGAAGGCAGGGAGGTATATTCATATTTGAACATCAGAGCAACATCGCCAATTGGATTTCGAAGTCAGACTAGCCGATTTCTTGCACGCAAATGGAATGCCCGGAGCGAACGGCAGAAGATATAATATAGACAAGAAAAAATATAGAGAGTTATACGTATACACTCTTCAAATCATGCCTTCCAGATTCGCTTGATGGCTTCGGTTACGCCAACATCATTTGTCTCGAACTCGTACAGACCAACAGCGACGGTCAATGTGGCGAGACGAAGACCCCAGTTGAACAAAGCTCTGGTCTTGGGCACACGACGAGCCGGAAGGTAGTCAATGATTAAGGCTCTACATCAGAAGTCAGACTCCGCGACAGACGAACGACAATATATTGCCAAACCCCAAGGGCAGGGCTGCAAATAAACGTACTGAAACCCGATATGAGAATGAAGGACCAAAGCACCACAAAGAACGGCGTCAGTAACTGGATTGAGAGACCCAGCAGCGAACGGAGCGATGGTCAAGGGAATAAGAGAAGCGGCCACAAGTCTATCAAAATGTTCAGTTAGTCTCAATTCACCACTCGCTATCTCTCGCTTACCGTTCGAAATCCCAATGGTAGCTGCCGTGTGTAGGAGATGTAGGGGGTACAGGTGCGGCATCATTGACTAGGCAATCTATTAGCACATCTACGTTCTCCAACGACAATCGTTTCCCATTCTTCATTCATATTCCAGGATCCTTTGAAAGATCCGGAGCGATTTAAATTCGCGGCAACTCATAAACATACCAGTTCCTTTAACAGTCTCTATAATCAAGGCACATTAGCCGTTAGCCCCAAAGTTGTTAATCACAGGTCCCATCTCATTCCAAAGGAATCGCCATGACAACTGTTATGGCGGCAAAGGAAGTCAGTCACTCACGCGGCTCAGGAGGCAAAATCTCTCTCTTGCTAGTAGCATGGAACTGAACGACTTTCATCGAGCCATTCTTCTTCTGTAATTGCACAGGCTTCACTGTCGTTATGGCAGCAAGCGGTGACTTTGTGGAGTAGGAGGCTGCTCTTCGTGCGGGACTCGAGAAGGCGAAGCAAGTCTGTCTCAACGCAGGGGCTGAAGGGCGAATAACTGAAACCATCTTGCAGGTTCAATGGATACTGGTGAATAATGTCTGCTGAATATGTAGATGTGTTTCTTGAGGCAGCACTCGCTGGCTAGGGATCAACTGTCGAATGGTTCGTTCCCCAATTCCGAACAACCTCCTCGGAACTAACTGGAGGTCGTCAGCGGATTTGGGGAGATCTGATTGGCTAGGAGGGCAATCCCCCAACCGAGAAATCCCGTGATTACCTCGAATCTCAGTCTCTCTCACAAAATCACTTCCACGGCTTGAGAATTGGATATCATCATCGATTCGTTTAGTTTGTTTATATTTTGTACTCTACGGCCTCTGTTTTTATCTTGTTGATTCGGCACTCCGACTTGAATTGGTCTGTTGGGTAACTACATGAATAGTAGTTAATCTGCTACGCTAAAAGAAGGGGAAGCATTTGTCAAGTCCGAATATGTTCCTTCTCTTCAATTTTGAGCATTGTGATACCTAAAGACGCTTCACAAATGCACTATGCCAGGCCTCCCATTTATCAACGCACTCTTCGCGGTGCCGATGCAACTAAAGCATAGTCCATCTCTTTTGCCTGAATCCGCTCCATTCATAACACCAGTCAATTTGGAGCTTTCAATATATAAACCCGTTCACAATTCAGAATTTCAACACAGCTTTGCCAAAATTCTCCCCCTTGAACAAGCCCACTAGTCCTTTCGCAGCATTGTCGATACCAACAGTCTCCGATATCATAGGCTTGAAGGATCCCTCCTTGATCCATTGAGATACACGCTCCCGGTGTTCCTTGGACCACTTGTCTCCCATCCCGGGATCAGATACAATGAAACCACGAATGCTGAGTCTTTTGCTGACAACCATAAGCAAATTCTTAATCGGGTATTGGTCCTCTGGTTTGAGGTTATATTGGGAAATCATTCCGCAAGCGACGATGCGGCCAAAGTCCTTCATAGAGTTAATCGCTGCCTCGAGATGTTCACCTCCCACGTTTTCGTAGTAGATATCGATTCCATCGGGTGCGAGCCGGTTCAGCGCGTCGGCAGGCTTCTCCTTTTTATAATTAAACCCCGCGTCAAAACCCAGGTCTTTTAGAATGTAATTCAACTTGTCGTCAGATCCGACACTCCCAATTACCCTAAGGCCTTCGTGCTTCGCAATCTGGCCAACGACCTGACCCACAGCTCCGGCGGCAGATGAAATGAAAATGGTCTCGTCCTTCTTCGGTTTTCCGAATTCCAACAAGGAGGAATACGCCGTCAGGCCGGGCATGCCTAGAGCACCAAGGAAATAGCGAAGGTCATCCAATCCCAACGGGTTCTCCAAAGGCCAGATGCCTTTAGCGGCATCAGCGGAAAGAGAGATATACTGTTGGATAGGCATGAAGCCTAGCACAATCTCGTCGGGTTTAAACCTATCGGTATTCGACTTCAAAACTTTGAGGATTGAGAGGCTGGGAATTGGCTTTCCCAGCTCGTACGCCGCGCGATAAGACTTAATGTGAGACGGACGCATGGCGCCACGCATGTAGGGATCGAAGCTGGTATAGAGGGATTGAAGTGTCACACCACCATCAGGAGCGGGAGCATCTGCGTCAAACGGTACTTTTTCGATGGTCAAGTGTTCTCCAGGAATAGGAGACTCGGTAGGAATCTTCTGATAGATCAATGCCTTATTTTCCGTAGCCATGATGAATTACTCGTAGTCACAAAGTTCTGTGGGCAATAACTTGAGCAGACAAAGGTAGCTGGACAGGAATGTTCATGACAAGGGTATCAGTACTTGTACCTTCAACGCTGTCCAGGCTCCGTCAATTTATAGATTCAGAATTTGAACCATCTTCAAGGTCCTCGGCTTCTTGCCTAGGGACAAGGACTCTGTAGGATGAGGGGCTCTGACCTAAAGCTTATCAATATGCAGCAATTGATTCAGTAACGTCATCATCAATTCAACAACATGAAAAGCCCGGAAGCAGTCTTTTCCGCGAACAAAAAACACACGACATGGGTTCCTGGAGCGAAACGTGCGACTGTATGCATGACAAGTGTATGTAGTGTCATAACTAACCGATGCGGAGTACCGAGGAGTAGAATGTCAGTTAGTTGGTTCCGCCGACGGATGAATTATGAGCCGTCTCAGCATCGGGCCTTGTTGGCCGCAGAATTGAAAATTCATCCCAAAATGCTTTCCTCCGTATTTGTAGAAATCCTGGCATCATTGATATTTTTGCTGGGTAGCGGAGGCTAAAATGTATATGAAGCTTGTGGTGTGACACGAGTTTTTATTTTTAATCACTGGTCTAACTAACGAATTAACTAATAGAGATGATAAAAACGACAATTTGTCATCAACATATCCTCTATGGTCTAGTGGTCATGATTTCCGCTTGTCAAATTCGACAGAGTTAACAAGCGCGGGAGACCGGGGTTCGATTCCCCGTGGGGGAGCTTAAAATCCTTTTTATTTTTTTTTTTCCTGTTCCCCCTTCCCCATTTAGCTAGTTATCATCCCATCGAGTCACAGATACGGATGAACACGACTGTTGGAGGACCTCCATACCGGAATATCGTAGGCCTGAGAAACCTAAATGGTGTAAAGCAACGGTGGATCAACCGTTGCTCAAGCGTTTCTCAGACCTACGATATTCCGGTATGGGAGCATGTCGCAAGCCTCATTAATATGATTACTTCGCCCTTCAATCCGTTAACTAAAGTAATTCACTAAGATAGGACCGACCCAAGAACTTTCAATAATGCAAAAGCTTGAACCAGACACGCACCTCGAGATCAAGCCAAGCAAGGGATCTCCAGGTAGCTGTACCTGCGCGAACGACCAAAATTTAACCTCATTCCTCGGTAGTTGCCATACCTAATTTACGAATATTTCGTAATCCAACGAAACCGATCATGACAGTAGCCACCATCATCGCAAAGCAAGCCCAAAAGGCAGCTCTATACCCTGCCATTAATGCTTGATGCGACTCGCCAGGATAGCCCGAAGAGTGTTGTACAGCCGATGATACAACAGCAATAGCACATAGACCGACTGAAGTCCCCAGTTGTGCGATCGTGTTGAATACAGCTCCGGCCAAAGCATGTGTCGAAGGGGGAAATATATCGGTGATCAAAAGATGGGCGACAGTGAATACCACTACAGATATATGGATGATTAGCGGGAAATAATTGAAAGAGCTGGTCGGATATTTGCATCGACAAGGGCCTTATTGGCATTGGCGATGCCACCTACCATCGACAGAAACTGGCCCAAGAAGAACTGCCCAGAAAGCACAAGTCCAATAATCCCATGTTGGGTCAATTATAGCCATGAGCAATGGTGAAATAGCAGCAATCGTGGCGGTCAAAACAATGAGATAATTGATTCGGATAGCATGCACAACCAATCCAGTTGTCACGTTTAGTATAATGCCAATAAAGCTATTGGGGAGCAGGCTTGCTGACGTTCTCAAGGGCGACAAATGTTGAATCTTCTGGAAACTAACCAACTGTTAGATGGAGCGCACCCAGAAAAGAACAGAACTTGCAAAACGTACAATAGACTCGAAAAGAGCTCTGAGCCTTGAAGAACAGCCCATGTCAAGAAAACTATCATTGAAATTGCGACAAATGCCGTGTTGTTCCACAATGAATTTGGAATTAGAACCGGTTTTCCACGGCTTTCCTGAAAGTCCATCCAGAATGCAAACACGGGTATGAGGATCGTTGCAATGAGGATTAAGATAACCTGTCGTACGTAGTAAAGGTTCGATATATTCTCGGTGAGGACCCTGCGCAAAAACACATGTTATAAAAAGCCGTAGCCACTTGAGCGGCTGACCAAAACTCACGCGCAAATATAAGATATTATACCCAGGCAAGTGCTCGCAATTAGGGCGCCGATCCAATCAATATCATATAAAATACATCGCCAATGGAAATCGGGTCGCTCATAGTCCGCTGGCAATGTTAAGAGGTTTGATACCGCAAAGGCAAGCCCGATTCCGGCGCAGGCATAAAATCCAAACCGCCAGCCACTGGGAGCGGTCGCAAATATCCCTTCAAGAGCCATTCCAAGGGAGAACCCAAGGGGTTGAGACAACCCCAGACACGCAAACCCAACGTTACGCCTTTTTCCAGGCCGAAACGAGCGAGTGATCACACTGACTCCTGTTGGAAGGCACATGGACACGCTGATCCCTTCAATTAAACGGAACCCTATCAGTGATGGCCCTGTCGTTGCCACGCCTGAACCAAAAGCCGAAATGGCTAGGAGTACGGTGCCAATGATGTTGATGAGGCGGTCACCAACTAAGTCCGCCAGTGCCCCAGCAATAAGTAAACAGCATCCGCTTGCCAACCTGTGTAAGGCATAATTGTTAGGATCAACTCAAGAAAACAATATGAAGGTGAATATGTACGCAGATACGGATGATGGCCTGGAGTATTGCCTCACAGTTAGCGGACTCCCCCCCCCAAAAAAAAAAAAAAAAAAAAAAAAAAAAAAAAAAAAAAAAACATAAACTGGATCATTCAATATATACCATAGCAAAAGATGATCTGGCAACTGCAAATCTGTAGCAATATACGGCAGTCCCACCGCGATTATGCCATGAGACATACTGCTTGAAAATGTGATTCCCGTCAAACTTGCGATGATCAAGGTGGAACGGACTTTAGAAAGAGGAAGGTGCTGAAGACATCTATCTTCGCTGTCTCTCTTGAGGAGAGGCTCCTCCAAACTGTCAGAATAGTCGGAACGGGAACCCGGCCGCGTTTCCACAGTGGTTTCCATCATTGAAAGATGCCTTTTTGGCAACCGTCTGATGAAAAACGAAGTGGACGGGATATAAACAAAACCTGCTTCAAACAGGACAGTGGAATGCTGTCAAAGAAGGGTCTTGTATGCAGCTGGCCGTGAACTTCGATGAGAGACGCGTTACGTATAAAGGCCACGGAAGGCATTGACAAAACAAGTGCCGTGAGCTTGTACTGCGTGCGTCTTCCAAAGCTGGAGCTTATGGGCAGTGTGCTCCGTAGATTCACTTCGAAAACTGGGTTGCATTAAAGTTTTCTGGGCGTATAGCCCTTATCAGATTATGGACGTATGTAACGCATCCAACATCTTGCAATAAGACGCGCTTGCCGCTATGAACAGACTATTGTAAAAGGCGGCCCAGAAAACAATCAAGAGAAATAGGTAAAAGGCTGTAAAGGAAACCAGTTGGCCAGCTGAACACGGTTCACTTCTTATTGGGGAGCTGGGCTTCGTAAATGTACTGTGAGTTTTCTTCGCCATTACTGGCGATCGACTTGTGGAATCGGTGGTTGGCCCGAAGGGGTTAGACAAAATGCCTTGCAACAACGGTGACAGCTTCTGAAGCGAATTGGATTGCTTCATAGATTGTCATTGTGAAAGTTCCATTGCGTTCTGCAGTTCTTCAAATGAATTTAAATTCCGCTCGCTGTACGGAGTATTCAGTGCCATGTCAATATGCGCCTTTGCACCCATGGAGTGAATTGAATCGACAATTTCTCGGACCTGGTGAAAATGTTCCGTACGAATAGCTAATCCGCACGCGTTATGCTGAATGCCAAAGCCAGCCACACTTGCAGATCGGAGTCGATCGCCTCATTTGTTGGCCCGGATTGAAAACTTCGCTAAAATAGTCTCACAGTAAAGGTTTTCATCTTGAACCCTGTACTCGACTATAATAACATTGGTTCCTAGATTTCTCATCATGCGGAGCAAATTCCAAATGCAACAACTGTGCCACTTCTTGTTTGCGAACAGAGTACTTCATGCCAATAGTGCGCGCACGCATACATATAGGTACTCCGTATGTACGGAGTACAAAGACTTCGTACATATGCGGAGTAAAGATTTGAATCTGAACTGTGCACGGATAGATCTTGCTTAGGGTTCTATCGCGCTGCTTAGCGGATAAGTAGATAGAGCACAGCGCGTCCTTTTAGGCAGCGTGATGCTGCCTAAAGATTCCTCGAATGTTCTTCCTCCCAAGTGCTCGTTATGCTGCGAATTTGCATCACCATGCAACAGCGGTCTGAGCTTTAGGCTGAGGGTCAGCCTACAGTGCATGAGCATATCATGCTGAATTGCACCGTGCAAAGAATGCAGTTTTCCAACATGCTGGTAACTTACCGTAGAAAGCAATAAATCCCAAAATGAATGAGGGCACATACGTACTACCGGCCGACGTGAATGTTCCATATGAATTGCATTGATGTCAGGTGCACCTAAATGCAGTGTAGGTACGTAGTTATATCGGGTACCCTCTTTGAAGTGTTTTTGGACTTGTCTTTCATAAGTACCCATGAAGAGCATGGAAATGAAAGCCTTCGATATCGACCTCGTGATATAGACCTGGAAAGACAAAGTGGTTTTGTGATCCGCAGAGCAGCTCAGAGAACATCTCGAGCAGTTAGTATCTACCAACGACTTTGGTAATGTCAATAACCTCGTGGAAAACATTCGCTCAATTCGAGAAGTTGGTGCCTGCGACCCGCGAGGACTGAATGAAATCCCCTCCGTCAAACACTTGGCCAAGTCAGCAAGCAACTAAACTTGTTAGATATTAAATTGATGTTGGGATAGTAAATATGTATGTAAGCAATTGGATAGCTATCCTGCCGAGCAGCAGGGTTGAACATCCATGACTGAGGCAACTCGGATTCTACCGCATTTCACAAACCGCCGTCTATATAAACGAGACGAGTCCAAATTTGCCATGCGGTAGGAGATCTTCTCGGTGCATCGAACTGAGGTAGTGATTGGGACCGAGAGCGTTGGGCTCCTCCGATCACCCTCGCTGGGGACTGATAAGCATTGTCCAACCTGCTATTGACTTGAGTTTTCGGCAGAGTGGTAGAGGCATGGCGATGTCACTAAGATACTGTTTTGTGGTCGTAGGATATAACTATCCCTTAGATGCAATTCCCTTTGGAGTGTCTTTCAGAGACAGTAGTGAGGGTATGATGAGAGGCAGCACAGAAAATTAACCAACCAATAGGATGCGTTCAAAATGTCCTCGCACTTCAGGTCATGTGATTGGCTGGCCACCAACGACAATTTGACTTCCTCGATGGGCTCTTCAACATATCAATCCAGCTTAATTCCAGGCATTCCGCCGTCGGCAACACGTCAATTCCTCTCTTTACTTTCAGATATCCCTCGCTATGGCATCCCGGCGACTAGTCTCTGGTCTCAATAGCGTTCTGCGGAGCCGAGCTGCCCTACAGGCTGTGAGACCAGCCAAACGAGGTTTTGCAACTCCGATTTCCACACCTGCCACGACGCAGTCCACAACCCTTTCCAATGGCTTGACGGTAAGGCATAGAAGCGATTCATACTGCTTTTCTGTTTGCTGACCGTGGCTAGATTGCCACCGATTATTCCCCATGGGCCCAGACTTCAACGGTGGGTGTCTGGATCGACGCTGGCAGCAGGGCAGAAACAGACAAAACAAATGGGACCGCGCATTTCCTGGAACATCTTGCATTTAAAGTATTTCCTACCTCTTCGGAATTCTTGACCTACAGTGAAGGCCACCTCGTTGCTAACGGCAATATAGGGAACCAACCGGAGAACTCAACACCAGCTGGAGTTAGAAATTGAGAACATGGGAGGACATCTCAATGCCTACACTTCGGTGCGTCCGCCCCTCTACATCGGAAGTAATTCGTATCTTATACCTTTTATAGCGCGAAAACACCGTCTACTACGCGAAATCCTTCAACGCCGACGTTCCAAAAACGGTTGACATCCTGTCCGATATTCTCCAAAACTCAAAATTGGAGCCCGCTGCCATTGAACGTGAAAGAGATGTGATTTTGCGAGAACAAGAAGAGGTAGATAAACAACTGGAGGAAGTTGTCTTCGACCACCTTCACGCAACTGCTTTTCAAAATCAGCCTCTTGGCCGAACTATTCTCGGCCCCAAAAAGAATATTCAAAGCATCCAACGCCAGGACCTGGTTGACTATATCAAAACAAACTACACAGCAGATCGCATGGTCCTTGTTGGTGCTGGTGGCATTCCTCATGAACACCTGGTGAAGCTGGCTCAACAACACTTTGGTTCTCTTCCCAACCAACCCCCGACCTCAGCGGCGTCAGCAATTGCTGCCGAACAGAAGCGTACTCCTGACTTCATCGGCTCTGACGTCAGAATCCGTGATGACACTGTGCCCACTGCTCATATTGCTCTTGCGGTTGAAGGTGTCAGCTGGAAAGATGACGACTACTTTCCTGCCCTGGTCACACAAGCCATCGTTGGAAACTGGGATCGAGCAATGGGTAACTCGCCATATCTTGGCAGCAAATTGAGCACATTTATTAGCCACCACAATCTTGCCAACAGTTTCATGAGTTTCTCAACAAGCTACAGCGATACCGGGTATGTGGGCTTTTCATCATTATCACGCAACTCATCCTTAGCCATCATGAATAGAACATTGGCTTACAAAGCAATTTAGTCTATGGGGAATTTATCTTGTGAGCGAAAACAAGACTGCACTCGACGATCTTATTCATTTCACTCTTCGGGAATGGTCCCGCCTATCCTTTAATGTTACTCCCGCCGAGGTCGAGCGCGCCAAGGCCCAACTCAAGGCATCCATTCTTCTTTCGCTAGACGGTACCACTGCGATCGCTGAGGACATTGGCCGTCAGATCGTCACCACGGGACGCCGCATGTCTCCTGAGGACATTGAGCGCGTCATTGACAAAATTACCGAGAAGGATGTAATGGACTTCGCTCAGCGGAAATTATGGGATCAGGACATTGCTGTCAGTGCATACGGTAGCGTTGAAGGCATGTTGGACTACCAGAGAATCCGCAACGACATGAGCCGAAATGCCGCGTAAAAAAGAAAATTTCTGTTGTCTCCCATGCGTCATCCCTTTTCCCGACTTCCTCCCGATAGATGAGCAGTGTGATTGAAAGCCATATATGTAGTCCATCTTGTACAGTACTTGAGATCATCCACTAAGATACTCAATATTCTCTTTTGTCAGCTGAATCAAAAGAGCTTTTTCCTTTCTTTTTGAATGTGGGAAGTTTTTTGTTCGTGTAGTCACCAATAATTCGCAATGAATCCCTTCTAGTTAACGCAGCGTCCAGGTCCTCGAGGAGCTTACAAGTACATCAGTATTATTGAAAAAGACGCTACTCTGGAGTCTGCACTCCTCGTTCAAAGTCCTTTATAAGGTGATGCTCGAGTCTCGAGGACAGGAGAAAAAAAAAGGAAAAAGAAAATTCTCCCCCACGGGGAATCGAACCCCGGTCTCCCGCGCTTGTTAGTTCAATCAAACTCGACAAGCGGAAATCATGACCACTAGACCATAGAGGATTTTGTAGAATTATTTTTCCCTTTTTCCTTTAAGTTAGTAGATTCTCCTGCGATTGGAATGCATCTTAACTGACTGACAGTACTTCATATCTACAGTATATTGTATGTACTTAACGCTGAGGAGAGTACATCTTCGCATACAGACCACCTTCCTGGAACGGTTATTTGTTCCTCGATTGCACTCTGCTGGTCGTGATAAGAGTAAAAGGATACCCATTATTATGAAAGGGAATGATGCTGAATCTAACATGGAGATATAATTTTAGTAGACTCGTCAGAGAAAAAAAAGTAGGAAGTACATTGCAACCAGAAGAATCCACACATAAACGCCTTGACTATGTAATCAAAAACACCATAGAAGACATCCAATCAAGATGGTCTGTAGACGCCAACGACTATACAGTGATCACGCTCAAACGGTTCTATGGAAGTTACGAGTTAGCAACTATATCCTATATTATGGGGAATAAGCAAAGAAAATTCTTACCAAGCGTCAATTGTTCCTTTGGCTTTATCCTCTCTTCTCTCATTTTCTGGACCTCTCGAGCAAAGACGACTTCGGGCTTGGCTGTGCTGTCAATACAATTGGCTTTGACACTGACGACAATGCCACCACCAGCTTTCAGGAACAAGTGCGCGTTAAGTCCAACAATGCGAGCTTGATCCGGTTGCGCAACATCGGCAAAAATAACATCGACCATTCCCACAAGCATTCTGTAGCGGAGTGGGTGTCGGGCATCCTCGACAATTGGTATGACATTTGTACGGTGGGTAGCCATGCCGATCAAATCACGTCCAGAACGGTGGGAGAATTCAACCGCGTAGACAGTTCCAGTAGGGCCAACGATATCGGCAACATGGCTGACTGAGGTGCCGCTTGCGGCACCGAGATAAAGAACTTTTGCACCAGGCTTGATATATATTTCCTCCAGGCCACCGAGAATACCTGCAGCCAATTTGCTGCGGAAAGGATTCCACACGCGGTATTCGACTTTAGTCATGCTATTTTGGCCGTCGACTGTAGCAGGGGTTTCGACAGAGATACGTTTCTCGCCGTAGACCGAATTACCAGGAGTTAGATTCTTTGTGACCAAGAGATCTTCTTTACCACCTCTCGCAACGAAGACGCCAGCGTGACGATGGGGTTCCTTTGTAACAATGACAAGTAAGTCTCTCCACCATTCGTAAGAATAACATGCGCGCTATAACGCGATGTAGGAGCGACAATTAAGGCAACCTACAACAATAACCTTAGCACCACCCTTGGCGCCGCCAAATCCACCACGGCCACCACCACGTCCTCCCCTAGGACCGCCTCTACCACCTCTTGGGCCCCCGCGACTGCCTCCACGGCCACCCCGAGCGCCTAGGCCGCCTTGCGGTTCGAACAGGAATATATTAGCATGAATAGCCATCCCCGAGCGCTCCGTTCCAGCATCAAGATGGGTCCCTGATGCGTACAGAACAAGCAAAACGGAAGCGTTGCGTTCTGAACTGATTTGCATTATACACACCTCTGGCACCGCCTCGTCCACCTCCACGAGGGCCTCCGCGCGCACCTCCACGAGAAAATCCTCCACGTCCACCGCGCGCACCTCCAAAAGCCATTTTCTAAAGCCTCTGCAATTAAAATAGTACCCCAATCTCTGCCTAGAAAGAAAATCGTCCCAACATGCGCAAGACGAATTCGCACTTTTCGATCACCCACACAACTTGTGGACAGGTGCTTCGAAACCTAACGCCGTTCGGAGACTGCAAGAAAACACCCAAATTCGCGGTCTGTGGCTAGCAAGATCAAGCATATGAGCTTTGGGCCTTATTCTAATCTGATAAAGAGGGTTCACAACTAGGTATTTGCTCTAATGGAAGTATGTATTTACCAGATTTCCTTCACTCTCGTCTGTCAAAAAAAATGGAATTTTGGAGCTGCCCACGCTAGCCTTACGGGGTTAGACTGTAATCTGGAATTACTGATTGTCCGATCCGACAAGCGGGCCAAGGATTTAGACTGATTGGCAAGAAAGCGAGTCACGTGGACCATCGCTCTGACCTCGAGTTTCACGCCAGCGGTCGGTAACATTGCCTGGTTTCTATCCATACAAGCTGCAGTTTTCATGGATTTTTTCTTTGAAGATTCTGAATAGATTCCAATTCTGATGTAAGGCTGCATTTTGCGATCGCCTGGAAACAAATCCAGTGTTTCATTTTAACAGCTTTCGTATTTGATTAATTATGTGCAGTCTATCTCTTTGACCAATACATACAGCAAGAAATGCATTCGCGCAATAAATATCGTCCTCCTTCGAAGCTTAAAAAACTAACCACCCTGTACAGATTGCGATGACAACTATCCAAGAATTGAATATGTGAATGACCTCAACCCAATACATCAATTAACCATAAAACCAATACTCGCTCGAGTACTGCACCGTGATATCCTTCGGTTGGCCCGCGCAATCTGCTGGAGGCATTCCTCCTGCCGTATCCACACGATAAACAGTTTTCGCATTGCCAGTACTCGAGGGAATCGACTCGAGGAATAACCACGGAACTGAACCTGACTTCTGGCCGAAAATCTCCCGCATTTCGTTTTTGGGAGCATTAACTGCCCCCTTTTTCATGACCGACGACGGGCCCAGCTTGACAAGATCGAACACAGCGGTGGTGCCGTTGCTGAAGAAATGGTGGCCCATGACCGGCATTCGACTGATTCCGGTGTCTTTGGAAAATGGCTCCGGCTGATCGAGATGGAGGGCGGCGCCCGCAAGCGCAGATAGAAGATGGGGATAATTTGCTGCCATGCAGGTGGCGTCGAAAAGGGTTGCGAGAGCCCCCTTTGCGCTAGGTTTCCCTGAGTCAGAATCACATGTGTAATTCTATACACAATTGCGGTCCGTTAGCCCAATACCAAAAGCGACTTGGTTACGGCGCCAGTCCTACCTGAGTTCCTCGACCAACAGCCACAGCAAGCAGCTTTTGCCCTTGAGGGATATCGGGAAGCGGCTCCGAAGTTTGTGGAAGCTTCGCTTTCGAAAGATCACAGCTCATTCGTTGTTCGATTCTGTCGGAGCCTTGAAGCTTCTGA
Organism: Emydomyces testavorans; assembly: GCA_029449355.1. NCBI lineage: Eukaryota > Fungi > Ascomycota > Eurotiomycetes > Onygenales > Nannizziopsiaceae > Emydomyces > Emydomyces testavorans. The sequence continues at coordinate 537,558 of CP120627.1, forward strand.
ATTTCTTTGCTCACGCCAGAATAAAATTTGGCTTCGGCTTCGGACCAGCCAGTGGGCATAGATAGGGCCGTCAAGGCAAGCACCAGCAGAATCAGCAATAAACGGGCCATGTTGAACAGTTGTATTGAGTACCGTCAAGGAAGCAAGAGCGCTAATTAAAAAGGAAGCACAGCTCCCAAGAATCTTGATAATGATTATCCACAAAAGAAAAAAAAAAAGGAAATGCAAATGCAAGATACCAAATGCCGACAAAAGGAAATGGGAACCGACAAGAGGAAACAATGCGGCCAACGATCTTTGGCAGAAGAGACGTGAAGCCAACTTCTTTCAGCGGCGATCGCATTATATATACGATCGCCACAGTTCTTCTTCATGTTTAGCTTCAGCAGTTGCCGATGTATGGTGGACATGCATGGCGTCGCGTGGGTTCTGCATTTCTCGAAGCGCCGAAAGCAAAGAATAGAAACATCTGGAGAACCAATCAGGTGTCGGTGCTAATTCTGCACGAAATGAGGTTCTATGTATAGAATATGAAATAGAACGATTTCATTGGCTGAGCCAAGACGCTAGTGGCGGGAAGAATGAGCTTGGCGATACATGCTGGATGCCGATTGGCTGACAGTATGCACAAGCATGGAATTGCTCTGTGTGGAGTATCTTCATCGTTGAGCTGTTCTGGAATAGACTTTGCTATGAATAAGTATAGCTGATAGCTAGGAATGCATTCCTACTAGTAGCTATTCCTCAGAGCCAGCATGAAAATAGATCATTCAATAGTTCCTCAGCATAATTGGACACTGAGTATATTCCATGGATGACCTGGCAAGTTAGGTATCCATCTATTTAAGAAGTTTCATCCCCGTCAGTGTGGGTAATTCTCCATGCCATTGCCTTCATGTTCTACGGCTACTATATTCAGGTATATATCAAAAGAGCAGTAAGTGATCCTCTCTCCACCACGCAGATCTCAAAACCCAGAACCATGTAAAATCCTTAGCCTCTCCCGGCGCACATGCACCTTGGCATCACACTTCAGAGTGTATGCAAACCAAGTTGGTGACTTCACCATACTCATTTTTACTCCATATGCTGCTGACTAGATTCTCCACATAGTTCTGTCAAGTTTCCTTTTTTGGAGTACATAACTACATACATACCTACAATATGTACTTTCGAGTCTAGACTGTGGAGACCATTAACTACATCCCCACCACACTCCAATGCCAGTCCTGAACAAATCCCTGGCCGGCCAGCCATGTACACGGTATACCTATACTATTCTTGTCCAATTCTCATACGGGTGAACGATGAGATGTACCATCCTGCCTTAGATTATCGATTCCGTTTTCTGTTTTACTGCAATAGCAGTCGGCGTGCTTATCACTCTCTGCAAGGCATACAGGCAAGAAAAGCCACATCGCCATCTTGTATGCATTGTGATCAACATTCCTTGTCATTAGATTCCTCTTCTCAAAGCTTCACATCTGTCACAGCCCTTGACATGAGTACACAGGACCCAGAGTTTTGTGATATATTGAGGGAATTGATGATAATATTCTGTGTTCAGCCCGTCAGATGGGGATGTTATAATATGCCAAAACAAACAAGAAAATATAAGTGCAATTTTGTATTTATGCATTTCTTGGCAAAATATCAGTGTCAATGTAGGGCTTTTTGCTGCCATAATTTTGCCTTTCGTTAAAAATGCTCAGCATTGTTTAGATTTTGGGATAAGATCCTTATCCGCTCGGGGCCCTTCTGTCCTGTGGTATATAACTTTCAAAGACTGTGTGTGCAGCGAAGGAGAATCAGGCAACTGCTGCGGCCAAGAACAAGAGATAACTAATAACTCGCTCGGGATACCAAGGCATTTCCAGATGTAGAACCAAACAGCAAATTGGAAACATCGTCATAATTTACATTCTCCGCGCCGGTTTCAGAAGTGCCTGAAAGGACGCCTCCACAGCCTTCTTCAACTCCTTGTAGCTTACAATGAAACACGATTGCTCATCGCGACTAATCAGGGTAATCTTCTCGTCGGATCCCGCATCCAGTTTGTTTAAGCTGGTTAACACGTGACCCAAGTCCACCACAGGTGCGTTCTGCGCGTCGACCTGGTGGAACACATAATCTCGATATAGTTTCAGGAAATAGCGTTCTCCATTTTCTGACCACTGGCGGTCATGTTCGTATTCTGGTCTTTCATTGATGAAGTTGAGTTTGGTGAGTAATCGGACGATGCGAGCATTCTCCAATTCGCGGCTGAGATCGCAGATGAGTTGGTCGTCGAGATGGAGGGAAGAGTCGAAGGTGGAAATGAGTTGTGATGATATGCCGGAGATGAAAATATCGATGGTTCGTTCTTGATCTTTGTGCATGCCGCTGAGCAACCAGTATACCGAATTATTTAGTTGGGCGCTGTACATGCGGCTGAAATGTTCCATCGCGTTCGTTGGATTGTGCATCACTGAAGGTGAGCTAGCACCAAGGGTTAAAAGTAACTGTCCAAAATTGACTAGATCTTGGTGCTGTAAGTCCGCCAAAGGCCGCTGGGAATCGAATTGCACAACATCCAGAATCCCGCACGCATTTAGCCTAATTCGATTTTTACCAGTAATTAAAATCTTGCTTGGTTCGATGACACGAGCGGCAAGACCAGCGCTATGAATTGCCTTCAGAGCATTCGCAATTTGAGTTATATAGCTCCACAGGACCTGTTCCGGAATATGTCCGGTATTATGGCGGCTTTGGTAACGGCCTTGCCCGTCAGCAAGATGCTGCTCAGCCAAAGTCTTGGACAGCGGGTGATAATCGGTGACAAAAATCAAGGAGCTATCTTGGAAACTTCGATTAGTGAAGGCATCATGCACAGTGACCACACTGCCACAGCCCACTCGTTTCCAGTTTTGCACGGATCGAATCGCTTTTTCATTTGTTAAACGAAAACCTAAACATAACCATTTAGTTCCAAGGCCAGAAAGGCTAGTACAACATTCCATACCTTCGATCCGTCTAAGAACGTAAAAGTTTCCGTCCTTGCTAGATTGCGCCTTATAAACCCAGCTCGGATATCCAAAAATGGCGGCATTCTTTTGGTGAGAGAGATCGAGTGGTACAAGAGAATGAAAATAGTCTATTTGGGCTGGAAGTTGGGAGCCTTTAAGCTGTCAGTGGGTAAAAATTAAAGAAAAATATATCTGAATCCAGTCTTACTCGGTAAAGTTTGAAGAGTAGCCGCAGCTTTCTTTTGTAGTTCCTCTCGAAACGAATTAGGTAGAAACAGGTCGTGAACATTCCGTTGATAGCCTAGAATATTTTGATTATGGGGTCCGATCGGGGCGTACAGGTGATATTGAACCTATGGTATCCATCAGCTTGAAAAAAATGGACCAAATAAGGTCGGTTGTTGCATACGGGTTGTTGGAATGTGTCTTGAGCTCCAAAAAAGGCCGCCCCGCCCATCGCGGACGGATCGTGCGTATATAGATTGGGTTGGACTTGATGACCGACGTTCCCAGAGGCACCTAATGTCGTGGAGGATGAGACGAAAGGATCAAAAGCAGGAGTCGACAGAGCTCCATTTCCATGGCCATGTATCGTTTCCTAGATCATTTTTCGGTCATCACAAATTTTTGGCACGTTTACAGAGGACAATTGACAACAGAAATTTTAACAGGCTGGTCAGAACGGAGAACCGAATCCTGACAGTCATGATAGGCAAGGTCAAGAACACGATGAAAATTGCTATAACCTAGATTAAAACTCACCACATGTGAGGCGTCAAACCCTTGTGGAACAAAATCTTGAATTTCACCAATCGACCAGTCCGGTGTGGAACTTTCCGGCTGAATTTGAGGTGTAGCAGGATTGGATCCTAAATGGTTTCATCAATTATTTGAGTAACGATATATATCTGGAGCTGACAGAAACCATACGCGGAAGGACACCTTTGGGAAGAAACGGGGCAGCGCTTGCAGCCTTTGGAGAGATTGTGGCAGACTTCTTTAAACCGGAAGACCCATTCAGAGGTGTAGCGGATGGTGTGAAACTCGGGGAATCGACGTTCAGTCTTTTTTTGCTACTGCCCCCCCCACTGCAAGTAAGATCCATCTCGTCAGCATTCCATTGTTAATTACACGTAAACAGGGTAGCTTACCCTTCCGTGCTCTGCGCCGCACTGATTCTCTGCGGATCATGACTAAATGCACAGCCTTGAGTCCACAATCATCAGTTAAACGTATCAGAAATACAGCACACTGCGGGTTCCTAGCACCTTTATCCTCATAACGACACCGACCGTATATCGTCACATTGCGACAGAGGGTATCTTTAGCATGATCTATATTACGAGAAATGCTTAGCGGGTCTGTCCATATACATCGTTCGACGGCATGAAAGGATATGGAAGATTTAATGGGGTGTAGTATGTGCTTACCGCGTCCTTTCAGCTTCGGAGAACTGGTGCTCCGTCTGCCATTATCAAGATTAGGTTTGCCTCCCGAAGCCATTGCACAGGTCCCAGCCCAGGTTAACGCAGCAACGGCTCCATGGACTTGAGAAAATCGGATTCCGAATGAGTGAAAGGGTCCAAGGAGATTGAAAGGAGCTGCATTCCTTTAAAGCTGAAGGAAACTGGACACAGACAAACGAAAGGCTTGACAGCCGATGGCGGACAGCCGAGTTTGGCAGGTGAGGGCAGTGTTAAACGATTACAAGAAATGCAAATTGCATTGATGAGCCTTTGGAATAATGTAGAGTTAATATGAATACCACCAAGCCAGATACAGAGTCAGGCAACCATTGCAAGAGAGTGGGTGTTGAAGCTCGAAGTTCACGGTCATCATCAGCTGTGATCTGTTGATCCTGCACTCCATTGGATGCATGAGACCAGCCAGAGTGGAGCCCAAGCAGTGTGTGCTGCCAAGCCAGGTCATGTGTTGCCAGGCTGATTAATCATAGGCTCCCTCTGTTTGCACTGTTTGCTACTAACTAGTTAGTTAATGATTACTAATAATAGCTAATGTAGCTGGAGCTGCATCTCCTTTGCATCAACCTCAACAATATGGAGGAATCTTGCGAGATTGCCATCCCATAGATATGTATGTAGTACAAGTCTCCAAAGCTCAATCTTGTCAAGGACTGGAGAGTTGTGCTGTTTACTATCTAAGGTACTCTGTACTCTGCATTTAATTATCCCCAAGCCACAAATCAGTTTCTCATACAGAACAAATCATAGTACTTTTCAGAAACCTCTGTTGAACAAAGCGACTCAATCAATCATAATGAGTGACACCTAACTGAGGAGGCAGAGACCAAGAAAAGAAAAAGAAAAAAGCAAGCAAATATTTGCTTGCATTATCTGTTTCAATATATTTTGTATATTTTGTTAATTTATTGCTAAACATGAAAATATTGTTACGTTTTCAATATGATTTTAATCATCATTATTATATCAGAATTAAGTCAGTTCATTGTGAACTCACTTTCAAGACTCAGTTTAAATCAGCTTGTTTCCTTATTGATTTTTCAAAAAAGTCACGTCACAAAATCATCAAATTCAACACATATCGCTAGGAGCACTGGCATTGTTACGTCTGACTACATACATACATATTCATTGTCTACAGCCCTTCTAAGCTGCCCTAGCTAAGATCCACGTCCTGGGAGCCATGAATGATCAAGGAGAAGGTGGTTAGTCCATCCCATTCACTACTTTCGAAGACATGACGCGCTGGCTAACCACTTTCATCCATTCCATCCCAAAGCTATCCCCAAGCCGAAACAGAACGAGCTGATGTTCCAAGCTTTTGAGTGGAATGTTCCTGCGGATCACCAGCATTGGAACCGTTTGGCCGAAGGTCTCGTCTCTCTGAAGGAAATCGGTGTTACAAGTATCTGGATTCCACCAGGATGTAAGGCTATTGAATCGACCTGCAATGGATACGGTGTCTATGATCTCTATGACATCGGTGAATTTGACCAGAAAGGTTCTGTACCAACAAAGTGGGGATCCAAAAAGGAGCTGCAGGCCCTTGTTAAAAGTGCTTATGAGATGGATATAAGGATACTTTGGGATGCGGTGCTCAATCATAAGGCCGGAGCTGATAAGACGGAAAAGTGTCTAGCAACGAGAGTGCATCCCAACAGTGGGTCTTTTACTCCTGCCACACTTCTAAAACATTTCCTGAATTTTTGTTTTTTTCCACAGATCGAAACCACGAACTTGACAAGCCGCCCAAATTAATTGAAGCTTGGCTTGGGTTTACGTTTCCAGGACGCGGTAACGTATACAGCTCGATGAAATACCATTGGGAACATTTCAGCGGCATAGACCAAGATCTTTTCACTGGACTTAAGGGCATCTTTAAAATTGTTGGTGATAATAAAAACTGTAAAAAAAGCTGGGCCCCTGACGTGAGCAAAGAGAATGGAAATTATGATTACCTCATGTTTGCAGATGTCGACTTTTCTCATAAAGATGTCAGAGATGATGTCAAGAACTGGATTCAGTGGCTCCGCTGCCAGATGCCTATCGGCGGGCTTAGACTTGACGCCGTGAAGCACTACTCGCGATCCTTTTTGCTCGAGTTCCTCGTTCACATAAAAGATCGAGTCGGACCTGACTGGTTTTTCGCTGCTGAGTATTGGAGTCCTGAGGTGGATGATCTTTTATGCTACTTAAAAAATATGAAAAATCTGGTGGCCCTTTTTGATGTGCCATTGGTGCATAATATCTCTAAGATTTCACAGAAGGAAAGGGCTGATCTTCGAAAAATCTTCAAGAAAACTTTGGTTAGCAAAAGGCCTGATTCTGCAGTGGTGAGTGATGGATAATACGTGTCAATACTATCGATGCTGATGTTTTATAGACTTTTGTGATGAATCATGATACGGTATGTTATCAGAAATATATGGAGATTTTGGAGCCTAGCTGACCTTTCTAGCAACCAGGGCAGTCAATGGAAGTAAGGTTATCTGCACGTTTTGTTTCATCTTCGCTACCGTAAAAAGAAGCATGTGAATGCGGATTTTGACTCTTCTCTGCTTAATAGCTTCCAGTGGATTGGTGGTTTAAGCCGCTTGCTTATGCATTGATTCTCCTCCGAAAGGACGGCGTCCCGTGTGTCTTTTATGGCGACCTTCATGGCATCAACGAGACGCCCCTGAACGCCGCGGAACCACCAGTTACCAATCTCGGGTCACTTGTACTGGCACGTACCTTATACGCATATGGATCACAACGTGATTACTTTAATCAAAAGCATTGTCTTGGTTGGTTATCATTCCCACTACTTACGCTTTACACTCCATTTCGCGGATTGGATGGCTAACAATCGATGTAACAGGCTTTGTACGATCTGGAAGTGAAGATCACCCGTCTGGCCTTGCTTGCATCATGAGTAACGCTGGCCGTGCCTTTAAATTCATGTATGTGGGAATGAAGCATGCTGGAGAGGCTTGGACTGAGGTCTATGGCGAGTATGGCGGAACTGTTAAGATTAACTGTATGGGTTATGGAAGATTTGGCGTCATGGGAAAGAGCGTGAGCGTTTGGGTCAACTCCGAGGCTAAAGGAAGAGAAAGATTTTCTGGTCTCAAACGAATTACATTCTAATTAAGAATACTCCATAGGACAGTGTTGTCTGAAGCGGGAGACGTTACTACACGTACTCTCACTTAGTACTATTCGCAATACATGCAACCAAATGCAAGTATAGAACATGGTTAATGGTCTATAAAAATAAGAGCTGTCAAGTCGAATTAATCACACAGATCAGCTTTCCCTTCGTTTCATTGCGCTCCATCATCTCATGAGCGAGCTTTATGTCCTTCCAATCAAACACTTTCTCAGTATGATGTTCATATGTCCCGTCCATAAGGCCTGGCATGACCTTCTCCTCGAATAAATCTCTTAGTCGAATTTGATACTCCAAATCTCTTGAACGAAGTGTGCTTCCCTCGACTCTCGCCCTTTTCCTCAAGAGCGGAGCGATATTGACTTTCTCGGGGAGAATTGAACCGCCCATGAGCCCCAGAATAACCACCCGGCCGTCCTGGGCTAATACATCCAAGTTTGATTGGAAATATGAAGCGCCAACAAAGTCGATGACCAGATCAATACCGCTGCCATCGTTTTGCGTTTTAATTACTTCTACCCAATTGGGGTGATTCGTGTTTACCGCGGCGGTACAATGGAGCCTTTCAACGCAAAAGGAACATTTGGCATCTGTACGGGACGTAGCGAATACTTTGGGCGGTGATGGGGGTGGATTCGGTGTTGTTGTTGTTGTTGTTGTTGTTGTTGTTGTTGTTGTGGTGGCTGGTTGGTGAGAGTCTGCGCTGAGGTGCGCGTTTCGTGAAAGTTGGATGCCGGCAATAGAGACAGATGAGGCACCTGCGTGCCAAAGAATGGAGCGCATACGCTTTGGATCATAATCACCGACGAGGTACAGGGCTTGGAGGGCTGTGAACCAGATCTGTAATAGGTATGAATTACATCCTTTCTCGAAGCTGCCGGTCTTTTTTAATTGACTCCAGGGGTTGGGCTGAAGACAAACCTCACATAAACCGGCTGCATACTCCCAACTCCAAGCCTTCGGCTTCCTAATCAACATCCTCTTATCGATCACAACATATTCCGCATACCCACCTCCGTATAACAGGCCAAATACCTCATCTCCCACCTCCCATAGCGGTGTACCCTGTTCTCCCTTCTCTACCCGATTGCCGGCGTCTTCTACGACACCGCTGAATTCCAATCCCAGGATGTTGGTGACCCCGGGAAGTGGTGGGTAGGAACCTTGGCGCTGGAGGGTATCAGCTCTGTTGAGGCCGAAAGCTTTGACGCGGACTAGGCATTCGGTCGCGGTGGGTTTAGGTTTCGGGACGGAAGGGTTGATGAAGAGGGCTGAGGCGGGGCCTTTGCCGCCCTCGATGTCTTGAAGAAGAGGTCAGTGAAAGAGGATGAGGATTGAATGCGTGCGAGAACAAGCATACCAACGGCTCGCATTGTGTCTGCCATGGTCGTCTGGGTGAGCATGGATATCTTGCGATATCACGATGATCGCGGGGTTATACTAGTAGATACCGAGGATCGTAGTTATATGGTGGCCGTGGGGCTGTTTCTGTTGGCTCAAGGCAGCTGAATTTGAAATTTGAAAGTGGAAATCACTCTAAAACTTGAGTAAAAGGTCCAGGTGGGTAGATGTCGTGATACCATTGTTGACGCTGCGGTGATGTTGGCAAGATGGTTTTGAACTTCGGATGGAGAGCAACGGCGCAATGCTGGGATTAATTCCTTCAGTATAACCAGGTATGTATGTATGCAGTTCGGCGAATTTTGTGATTTTTCAACAGTTACTGTAGGCTTCATATATCCTTCATACAGAATCGCACCGAGTATCACAAGTCTCAAAGCACCAGCCGTTCCATAGCTATACTTATTGGTACAATTTCATCGCCCAAGATGCATGGACCAGCTCTCGTAGAGAATTTGAACGATGAACTAAATATCCTCGCACAACTGCCATTGCTCAACATATACACGCAGATATGTTGCTGCTTTCCAGTGGCAGATGCTTCCTCGCAGGCGGCAATCATTAACACGTTGACGAATGGTCTTGAACGGATGTGCGCGAGCTTTCCATGGCTTGCAGGCCAGGTTGTCAATGAGGGTTCAGGCGAAAACAGTTCAGGAATATTCAAGATCAAGCCATTGGACAAAATCCCTCCTTTGGTTGTGAAAGACCTCAGACATGACTCCTCCATGCCATCGATGGACACCCTCAGACGGGCCAACTTTCCTGTCAGCATGTTGGATGAAACCGTCATTGCACCTCGAAAGACTATCCCTAGAGGACCTGACAAATCGGCATCGAACTCAGCACCAGTCTTTCTCCTCCAAGCCAATTTCATCACTGGTGGTCTTCTGCTCACCTTTGTCGGCCAGCATAATGCAATGGACATGACCGGCCAGGGCCGGATCATTCATCTCTTTTCAAAAGCTTGCCGCAATGAACTGTTCACAGGCAAAGAACTGGCATCCGGCAACCTTCTCCGTCGGAATCTTATTCCTTTGCTCGATGACTCGTATGAACCAGGATCCGAGCTTGCTCATCAGATAGTGAGACGTACTCGTAAACCCAGTGGCAATCCACCACCTTCTTCCTTTCAAAAACCCACCTGGGCGTATTTCATTTTCCAATCCACTTCACTTACCACTCTAAAATCACTGGCCTCAGAAACCATCCCACTCTCCTCAGGCTACATCTCCACAGACGACACCCTTAGCGCCTTTATCTGGCAATCCATAATCCGCGCCCGTCTCCCTCGCTTAAACCCGGCAGTTGAGTCAACACTCGCTCGCGCCGTCGATGTTCGGCGTTTCCTGGATGTTCCCGAGACGTATCCAGGACACATGCAGAATATGATATACCATACGTCCACGCTTCAGAAGCTGGTTGACGAGCCTTTGGGCGCTATCGCATCTCGACTTCGTTCGGCATTGGACCCCAAGACATCGAATATAGCGTACAACACCTGCGCCCTGGCAACCTTCCTCCATCGCACGCCAGACAAAAGCATCGCCTCCTTCATAGCCACGCTCGACTTTTCAACAGACATCATTTTGAGTTCGTGGGCGAAGTTAGACTGTTATGAGCTTGATTTCAATCTTGGAATGGGTAAACCTGAGGCTGTGCGAAGACCGCACTTTCGGGCCGTCGAAGGTGCGATATGTCTGCTGCCTAGGACGTTGGATGGCGAGATCGCGGCTGCAGTTTGTTTAAGGGATGAGGATATGGAGAGATTGAAGGCGGATGAGGAATTTGTAAAGTATGGGAGGTATATTGGGTGACAGAGAGCCCAAAGGAATAGGGAGGTTATGTTAGGGGTTAGTTTAAAAACGAACTATGTAAGTTAGTTATTAGGAGGTCCCTAGTTAAGTTAACTAACTAACTACTGGACGTCTTTGGACTTCATTTCATTTCATCAGCAACACAGCTCTTCTGTCTGAGCAACAACAGAGACTTTGTTTTCTCTGGATAAACAAGGTCTGTACTAGTTAGCAATTTGCTAACTCACAATTATTTTATATGGGATCTCTTTTCCTAAACTTGTCAATATTCTGCACTACCAGGACAGTTTTGAATTGGCACACACAGAAGCACAGTATACCTCTTCTTCTGCAGTTGCTTCAGCACCTGTTTTGACAATGCGCCTGGCTGGCCATATGTCATGTCCTTGCTGTTCTTCCATCTTCTGGTGTTCCAGTATGGCAGTTTTAATCATACCCTTAAGGTGCTGGACTCCCATTTCATGATGTGGGTGGAGAGGCCCAGCCTGGTACACTCCAGCATTCAGATTCTTTTGCACCAACGTACATATCACTCGATCCTCGTTCTCAATCTGCTTCATGAATTGATCCATCTCTTCGAATTCCTTGTCAGTGCAGTTTTTATGCCGATAGACTTCGTACTGCAAGCTAACGTCTGTAGGGCCTAAAGGTACCACGCGCATGAGAAAGAAGTAAACTGCATTAACGGTCGCTGAGGAGTTGGGAAACATAAAGGTGGGCGCAACATGCGCATTGTTCCCCTTTGCAAATTCGGGTTTAGGTCTCGCGAAGTGTGCGATGAATCCTTTTCCGGTGCGTACGGCGTAGTTTGCGAGATCTGTTGTTGCGGCTATTCCGGGATGTGCGACACTGCAGTGGTAGCACTGTTCTCCTCGAAAACAGCGTTTTATGCGAGTTATGTCAGTGGTTTGCAGCCGTTGACAACTACGGAGCCATTCGCTAGAAGGAGAAGAAGAAGAAGAAAAGGTGTGTATGCAAGATTATACCTCGTTATAGTTGTCCACCAATGTCTTCCAGTTGAATGGACCATCCATGCTCCAGGAATGATTATACTCATAATCATCCATGTTAAACATCTTCAATTGCTCCTGGGTATCTACTCCTCCGCATTGCGCTTCCCAGGGAAGAGGCTCGTCCCTTGCATCCAAGTTGACCCAGACAAAACCACATGCATCAATGTGTACGTGGATTTGATATAAAGAGTAGTCTTCTGGCTTAAATCCGGGAACATCCTGGAAACGAGGTGCTTTGGCTAGGTTGCCTTTCAACCCATAGGACCATCCTATGTTTTCGATGAAAAAGCGCAATCCTCAGTCAATGAAATCACAGGAATGTGGCATTTCAGACTTGCAAAAACGACTTTAACTGACTGCGAGAGATGAATGAAAGGAAAATTTTCATTTGAGTGGCACTTATAACATACCATGATACCCGCAAGCCAGGATCTTTGCATTCCCTTCCCGAGCAGTGACAACAGGAAATGCCCGATGCCGACAGACATTATGGAATCCGCGCAACTCTCCCTCACGGTTCTTGACTATGAAGAATGGATAACCTGCCACCTCGAACGCGGCGAAATCGCCGGGCTTGGTGAAGCGATTCTTGTGAGTGATCTGAAGCCATTTCTTAGCGAAGATGGCCCGTCGCTCGAGCTGGTAAAGGGCGGGTGCGCGATACCATAGCGCAGGAAGAGAAAAATGCCGATGCGTGTCCCCTGGTGTGGTGGTGACGCTGGCCATGGTAAAAGGGGCTGAATGAGATTTTCGGGCCAGGGGAATATCAACGAGATGGCTGGATCTTTTAAAAGTGATGCGACATTTCCTTGAGGAAGGATGGTGCCGCATCCGGAGGCGTTCGATTATTCTCCGTACACACTTGCCGACTGAACGTGGCATCCATGTTCACGCATGGCGTTGCAGGGGTTGATTAAACAGTGCTAAAAAGTTGCATCGGCTTCATCACGTCGTGTTCCGGTGGCGCTCACTAATAACATTTATACGAAAACCGGGAAATTACAGAGTCTACGCCAGGTTGATGAACTTGGGGAGTCACGAACGGAGAGTGGAGTAGCTGGTAGTAGCTATGATACATGACTCAACGGTGCTATTATAGGGAGTGCGAGCAATTGTGCTATGTATACAGAGTATGTGCATACAATATGAGCAGAAAAAAGGAAATTATCTCTACTGGTAACTATGTACTGTAAGTCTAGCCTGTCATATTTTTTTTACAGCTCGAGAGCCCAGATAACTAACATCTTCTTTAGGAGACTTATCACTGCAACTTCGGAGCAGAAAGATGATCCGAGCTTCATTTGAGGTTGAGCTCTCCACCCTCAACCACAAGCCGGATAACCTCCTTATTCAACCCTCCCCAATGCTTCTTCGCCCTCAAAAACCAAAACGACAGTGCAAAGAGTGTGCTTGCGGCAAAGATTGGTAAAGCGTAATTCATGTTGTTGCCCGTAACAGGCAAGAGAGACGGGAACGGAAGCCAGATGATGACGTAAATGGTGTAAATGATGGCAAAAATATTGACTGGCAGTCCGAGTTTGCCCATGTTCCATTCGCCAAACTGCAATGTATCCTTTTGGAAAAACCGCGCATGAATCATGCATCCGATGGCGATCAAGTAGGAGACGAAAAGGCCGATGGAGGAGAGAGCGATAAAGGCACCAAAAGCAGTGGTGCTAGCGACGTTCAGGCAGGCGAGTATCATAACAATGAAAATGGGGAGCCAAACAGCGCGAACAGGGACACAGTGTTTGTGGTCAATCTGAAATTAAACGGAGTCAGAATTCGAGTTCTTCATTGTTTTGTATTTTCAGGCACTTACATATGAGAACCAACTGGGAAGAGCACCGTCACGAGACCAAGCCCAAGTCAACCGTGACGTGGATGCGATACTGGCAAGATTCACAGCCAGTGATATAACCAGCAGGCCACACACCATGGCAGTGGCGGCTTTGACGGAGCCAGTCGCCTGTCGACAGATTTCGATGATGGGGAAGCTCGAGTTTAACACATTTTCCAGGGAGCCCATGGTAAAAAGGATCACGATGATGATAGAGTACGCGAGGACGCTATTCGTGGCCACAGTCCACAATATGGCTCGAGGCATGGCCTTTTTGGCACGTCGGACCTCTTCACTCATGTGGACGGCGCCATCGAAGCCTATAAGGGTTAGTACCTTTAGCAAACGCGGAACAAAGTACAACAGAAAATATCATACCAACGAATCCCCAAGTTGGAGTAAGTAATCCAAGATTCCACGAGACGTACTTATTATTCCATCCAGAAGCAGAAGCTCCCTTGAGGAAAACAAATTCCGGTGTATGACGAGGTGCCATAGCCACTAGCACAACGACGAAGATAATGAAGAGTACAATATGCAGAATACCAGCTAACAATTCAATCCATGGGATCAGCCAGAAGCTATACATATTCATCAGGCCTTCGAAAATAAGAACTGCAAACATGATCAAGGTGAGGTGCCATCTTTGCGGTACGTAACTGGGGTAATTGACAATGACCAAACCCTGGATCATGTTGGCTGTCGTGTTTGCAACACCAGCGAGAAGAGACACCCAGGCGAACCAAGTAATCCAACCTAGATCGCGCATGTCAGCGCAGCTGCAATGATTGTAAAAGTCGGGAAATCATTTTGAATCCATTACCCTGCATCCAAGTGATGAAGCGTTTTTGCCTGGGAGGAGCCAGGTGGTGAGTCCAATGGTATTGCGCACCAGCAATAGGCTGCATTGCTGCCATTTCTGCCAGAGAAGCAGACTGTGCCAGGGCTCCCGCAACTACAACGAAGATACCCCAGGCCAAGGCTTGCGGCCCCCCATTTGTGAACACGGCCTGCAAATTTCTACATTACGATTAGTGATCGGTACTCTGCGCTGGGGGGTTTCGCGCTTTTGGATCATACAATGCCATTGTTTCCCAACTTGACAAAAAAGTCAAAGCAAAGAAGAATATCTGGGTAAAACTGAACAGCCTCTGTTTGCAGCAGTGCTACGTTAGCAGCCGTTTTTCTGTAGTTCATGTGCTCATGGTACCTTTATTCCGGTCTGGTCTTCGGCCACTCTCCCAATGTAGCCTCCAGAAGACACTTTTCCATTCTTCGCCAGAGAATCTGCCCTTTGTGTGTGAGTATGGACATCTTGCTTATCCAACGACTGTAATTCATGAGCGTCCATGGCGCTGATTATGCGACTTAATCGCAAAGAGCGTCACAAACGAAGTCAAGTAAGGATTGACACAACGTAAATGGGAATCGATTAAAAATGAGTCCCAACCTCTTGGTCGCGACAATTCAGAGAAAAAAAAAAGAATTAAAGGCAAAGGAAGCAATATTGAAGATCCGGAGAAATAATTCTTCAATTCCATCTGCAAAAGACTCAACAGTCCAAATAGTGGCATTTCCACTGCACCTTCTTCTGTACTTTACTCCGTACACAGGTTTGCCGACGTGCCACCCGTCCAGTCTCATCGATAGGGGGTCTAGCTGGGGCACTGCATACAGACCTCATCCATTCACAACCCCGGGACTATGCCACAAGCGGCATGTGAGAGCCAAGCCGACTTGGGGTGGCAGATAGCGTGGAGGTGGGATTAAGGAAAGATTTGTGGCCTGATTGAGAAAAGGGTGCACTCAAGTTCTCGATTCTGCCCTGTCCGGTAGATAAAAGGAAGCTGCCAGTCGATTTGGCTAACAGCTACTCCATACGGAGGACTAGAGAATGAAATTTCTGAGCGTCGCTTCAAGATGCAAGGATCTTTGATGAACTTCGTGCGAACCCCGTACTTTGGTCATTTAAATCCCTGTGTTCCAACTTCCCAGAGGCCACCTTACGTGCATAACCATATTAGTATATACATATATGTACGGAGTGCGGAGTACCTCAAAGCACCAAATACAGGCGTTGTCTGTGACAGAAGAAGTGTGGGACCGTTACATTGGGTATAGGCAAGGGCGTTCTGGACTGAGATTAGCTGATACTGGACGGAGAAAATATCGATGGAGCTTTTCTGTAGGATCTCTCCACCGCTGGGCGGAAGCTCTGATTGATTCTTGACATTCTCGAAGATTTCCCTTAACCGCCCCACATCTGTCATGTATGTTTTCAGGCTCCCGAACAGCTAGAGGACACAATCAAGAATCCCCCTATCAAGCAGCAGAGTCCGGAGGTGTTCTCGGTAATGGAGTAGCTAATGCAGGTGTCAACGCTCTAACGGGCTTGGTCAGTGGGCTGTTATTAACTAGTCTCCTAATCTTAAGACTCCATAAGCTAAATCGCATGAAAAAAAAAAAGACAGTAATAATAATAATAGCATTCATATAGTTCGTAGTTCTTCAAGCCATGAATTCGCTTGTCGTCCAATGTTGTGGTTTGCTGGATGTGCTCAGCGATATCACTACTTGTATTACATAAGCAGCTACCCCCACACCATGCGCGCCAAAAAATTGCACGCTAGACCGGAAACGGTGCGATATTGACTTCGCGGCGAAACATCGGATTCATCTTCCATCAACAGCTGTCTCAAGCAGAACACGCTGGCGTCGGTTGCTTCTACTGTGCATCACTCGAAAGTCTTGACCAGCCTGTTCTACTGTGTGCGCATGAATTCACTATTCCTGTTTAGAGCAATCCAGGAAAAACTACCCAGTCCCAATAGAAATAAATCCGAACTTGTGGACCAACCTCGAAGAACGTGGGAGGGATCCATCTCTCAGGGATTGTGCGATCTTCCAAGTTCCTGGCTGCAATCGCTTCCATAGTTATCTGGGAAGTGGGCACGAATCTTGCCAGGTGCCGAGTACTGTGTGATTCGTTATGCCAAACGCCGTTGACCCGAAGTACCCTTGAGACTGCCTTGCCCGCAGACTTTTCTTATTCTTTTTTTCTTTCAATTTTTGACTTTGCCAGTACACTGAGGACGCGCATCCATACCTAGGACTCGAGAATGGAGTACTTCATGTGAAGTCATGCAAAGAATTCATGGCGACATGGAGCTGTGAACAGACTACTCCCTCCTGGCTATGTGAAATTCAAATTTTCTTTATTATTTACCTGGCAGGCAAACCAGCCCCATTGTGGGATTGAAATGGAGTCTCTTATTTTCATTCTTTGACTCCATTATTCTCTCCTTAAATTTAGCTTTCGGTTTCCAGTCCCTTCCAACTTCTGAAGAGAGAGCTCCTCTCTCTCATGGGATCGAGATGTCAAACAGCGACGCGGACATCTTGCTCCCGCCTCTCTTACCGGTCACCGCTGACGACCATGGCGCATATGTCGTTCTCTCCAGTTTTCTCCTCGTGATATTGACTTTTTTTGTGATTGGCGTAGCGTTTGGTTCACGGTTTAAAATCGTTGGAGGGTTTCTCATGAGTGACTACCTTCTCTTACTGGCCACGGTACGGCGACGTTCCTTTCTGTTTTACGAGCTGTATTACATGGGGACTGATCACAGCTTCATTCAGATAATTTTTCTTGTTGAAGCCATATGTATGAGATGTGCCTGTACAAACGGACTTGGACGTCATCGGAGCACGTTGAGCGATAGTTCTTTTGAACAATACAGCAAAGTACGCGCATTTCCTCCTTCCTCAATCAACCATCAAGAAGCTCACTGGGGATAAGTAGTATTTCTATGCCAGCCAAATACTTACACACATTGCGCTGGCATGCACCAAACTATCCATGGTCCTCCTTGTGATTTCTATTAAGCCATTTCGCCCTATCCTCATTGCAAGCCATGTAGTGACAGGGGTCATCTGTCTCTGGTGCGTGCTTGGCATCTTTACACTTGCATTCCAATGCGATCAACCGCGACCTTGGGACTTTACACCAGGAAGATGCTTGAATCAACAAGCGCTTTACATTGGTATTGGCGTCGGGAGCATTGTTACTGATGTCGCGATCACTGTTTTGCCCTGCATCATGATATCGAAGGTCCAGGTCTCTCTAAAGAAGCGTGCCACAGTCGCTGCTCTCTTTAGTACAAGAATAATGTATGAATTTCACCCATTTCGTTCCTAACAAGTCATGGTGACTCTACTCACACTCGAGACAGTGTCCCCATTTCCACAGTAATATTGCTGGCCAAGTTCACCCCATTTTTTGACTCCCAACCCATCGACCAACCCTTTCAAGCCGTCCAGGCTTCCGTTTGGACCCAAATCATCCTCAGCCTCTCGATCGTCACCGCCTGCATCCCTGGCCTCAAACGCTTCCTTGCCGATCTGCAAACAGGCCTCATGGCCGGTGCGATCCCCGAGTTCTACGAAATGTCCGCGACCCCAAGAGACAAATACTACACCTCCAGCACTCACAATTCCGATCGGGAGACAGGAACCAGAAGGGAATACCCAAGCGGAACTCCGCTTCGCTCAGTGGATGATACGCATCGGAATAGCTCCACCCAGAAAGGTAGCGGTTCGAGAAAGTCTTTGAGGAGAGCAGGCTTGATGAATAGGGGTAATAGCGTACATAAGAGCGATAGTGTGGAAAACCTGACTGATAACGAGATTGTGCAAACCATGGAGTATGAGGTAAGATATGAAGCTGGTCAGTACAGTGAAAGTGACAGACATTACGCCCTTGGAATTGGAAAGCTGAGCTAAAAGCGTGGTGCGCCGTCCTTTGGGTTAGTATTTATCTGGGGAGGCTCCTTGATGATAGATTGAATTCGTCATTTAAAAAGTTGGATTTAGATTCAAAAAAAATACTGGTTGCATGACTTCTTTGGCCTTGAAGATTTCGCGGATCGTCTTTTCATGCTTCTGGCTGTCTGTATGATTTTAACCGCATAGTTGAATTAACAAGTATAGGTGCATTCTCTTCAATAGAAGACTTGTATTCAGAAGTTGTATATGAACAATCTACTCTTACCACGCAGCTTCAGCACCTCAGGTACTATACCTCGCAGCAATTGATCAGATAATAGTCCTGCAGTTTAAAGTCAAAGAACACACGATGAGACCAGGGATACCTATGTTCCATAGTATATTGGGCAGACAAATAGGTACTATGTACACAGTAGGTTGGACTTGTACAGTGTACTACGGCAGCTGCCTTACAGTTTACATAAGCGGGGAAAATTCTTCTGTGCAAAAACAACTCTCGCATTCATATGTACCCAAAATTGCATCACAGTAGAAAAATACAAAAGCCAACTTGCATCCTACACAAGGCAGAATATCCATCTCACCAATTATCCCCAAAAGAGGAGAAAAAAAAAAAAAAAGAGACAGAAAGACAGAAAGCAGAACACGACTTGTATTCAGGCACTGGCCCTGAAGATTCCCTTTCCACAATGCTTCCAACCAGTGTTGTTCGCACCACTTTCTGCATTCCAAAGCGAAAACGACTTGGCGAATTTGTTCAGGTAACGGGCTCGATGCCTCACTCGTGGCTTAGTACGGCCATAGATCTCGAGATTCTGGAGAGATGAAATAAGTACATGACTAAAAATAGCACTTCGAACACTGAAGGATGCTTACTTTTGATGGAGTTGTGGGGCATTCGAAAACCGGTGCGCGGTTACAACGAGGGGGGGCTGGGGGTTTCGGGACCTTCAGGTCCATCTGGGCCTCCTGGACCTCCCGGACCATCTGGACCTCCTGGACCTCCTGGACCCCCTGGGCCATCTGGACCTCCTGGGCCTCCCGGACCATCTGGACCGCCTGGACCGCCTGGTGGACCTCCCGGACCACCTGGACCACCTGGACCACCGGGACCTCTAGGAGGACCACCAGGACCACCAGGACCTCCAGGACCTCTAGGAGGGCCACCAGGACCGCCTGGGCCACCGGGGCCTCTGGGAGGACCGCCTGGACCGCCTGGACCACCGGGACCTCTTGGAGGACCACCTGGACCACCGGGACCACCGGGACCTCTAGGAGGACCACCAGGACCGCCAGGACCACCGGGACCTCTGGGAGGACCACCTGGACCACCGGGACCACCGGGGCCTCTAGGAGGACCACCAGGACCGCCAGGACCACCGGGACCTCTGGGAGGACCACCGGGACCACCGGGACCACCGGGGCCTCTTGGAGGACCGCCAGGACCTCTTGGAGGACCACCAGGACCACCGGGACCACCGGGACCTCTAGGAGGACCACCTGGACCGCCCGGACCGCCCGGACCACGTCCTGGACCACCTGGACCTCCTGGACCACCTGGGCCGCCGGGACCTCCAGGAGGACCGCCGGGACCGCCGGGACCCTCGGGACCTTCAGGACCATGGCTAGGTGGACGACGGCCAGGACCACCAGGACCACCAGGCGGACGACGACCTGGACCACCAGGTGGACGACGGCCGGGGCCTCCTGTAGGACCTGGAGCAGGTGGAGTTTGTGGAGGAACACCATCAGCAACACGTCTCACAACATCGTAACTTTCAGAATCGCCGGCAGTAGGAGCGGAGATGGCCCCGATGGCCAGCAGGGCCATGGCGACGAGTTGGAACTTCATAATGAAAGACAAATGTATTGAGCCAGTCAACAGAAGGAAGTAGAAGTAAAAGACTGTTCCGGTGGGTTCTGTTTTTTTAGAATGATTGGTTTGGGTTGAAGGGAAGAAAAGAAATATACAACTTAGCAGGAGAAGGAGGGCTGCTTATATGCATTTCTCAAGCCCCTCCAGAAACTTCTGGATCGAAGATTAAAGTGAAACGATCCGTTTCAAGGACGGAGAACGAAGACAGGGTGTTGGACATGGGCGAGTGGAGGCGATAGATTCCGTCGCAGTAGAGATGCCTGCCTAAGATATGGCCACCAGCAGTTTCGGTCAGGGTCAAATTCGAAAGACCCTGGCTTTGAGTGCCCTCACAAACTGCCATTTCATCGAGTTCGCATTTATTAACTTCACCAGGGATTTCCGAAGTCAAGTCAAGATGGGCCGCCTCCTCAATCGAAGATTTCCGATGATCAGACATGAAGATCAAGACTGGGTTCAGCGCGACGGCGAATTTTCAAAGGAGTGTCTAGAATGCCACCTAAGTGCCTTTGAGAGGACTGAATCCAGCGAAGAAAAGTGAAGATCATGAGACATTGTCCTTCGAGGAAGCGGTTGAAACAGAGAGTGCCAGGCCCCCTGGGCTTTGGACACCGATGTTTCTCAGTGCCCAAGAGTAAAACAATGCTCAAGGCTTGGTTTGAGTTTCGGCGTCCATCACAAAGATTGCGTGAATACACAGTATCATGCACACTTCCCCTCTATTCATAGGGGACCATGTTACATCCCAAGAGATGAAAAGGGCCTCTCCTCGAAGTCTCATGCGCGTGTTGTTTTTCCCGCAACATTTCCCAGGAGTTCAGCAGCAGGGAGCAACAGAAATCCTGCGTGCATACATGGCAGAAGGTGCGTATAGAAGCTGGATGAAACGGAGAGTAATGATTATCGCGTCCTTCTATCTCTCGCCACTATGGTCTGATCAACTGCGTGTGCCGTCCTGATAGTGATCGCCAGGACGTTGGAAGAATCTCAGACAATTCGTGATGCGAATCCATTCGACACCTTTCCCAATCCAGCCGCGCTAGTCGGTTTCGGGAATCTCACGTGGTGCTAAGCTTTCTGGCGGAACCTTAATCGCGTTTTCAGGGGCAAACAAGAAACATTCGTCATTTTAGAACTCTCGCGGGTCTTGGCGCATCGTGGCCGACCCCGCCTTTGCCTATTAACCACCAAAACGATCTTCACGCGTCGGTGGACTGCCATCAGGTACCTGAACACTTGCAAACATGAAAGGACGTGGGCTTCTGCACGCCAAATCCCAGCCTCTCAGGGATATCTTTCAGTGTGACGAAGTGATGAAGGACTGAATGGAGAACGCTGATGCGCGATGGACTGATGAGAAGGATATCATCAAGGGATGATCGAGCGGACTATATATAAAACCCCTGTTGGGGTCAACCTACCGAGGAACAAAGAGTCTATATCCCGGGAATTCATATGTGGGTTGCAGGATTCATGGCCCGATACAAAGAGGGGACAAGAGGGGAAATATTCGATCGATCTAATATTCAGTCTGCTATATGATCTCCATCCATCTGTTACCGGTTTTCCCTTTTTGTTATTCTTCAACAGATGGCAACAGAAAAAAGGAAGACTTCATGAGCCTTTCAACGGACCCAATTCTTCGGAGACGAACGAGGATACCGAATGGTTGTCGAGGGCGGATATTGCCAACAGACCAAGTAACAGCCGCGCTGTATAGGCCGATGGCAATCAGGGTTTGTTATCCTGTAAGGATTGGAAGGTGCCCGCTTAAAGGGTGAAGGATAGTTACATCTTTAGGTCCTTTTCTATCTGTCGCTAGTGGGGCGATAACAGGATTGAAGTCCCCATCTTCCTCCCACGAGAGGCTGTTGGCGATGACTCTCGTGATTTCATGTCTAAATCACAAAACCAGATAAGCCATGGCTCCCCATATACATGCGATTTTGAGATAGCCAACTGACTGCTAGAGCGTTTTTCAGTCAACACACTCATCAGTCACGTTTATGTACGACAAATGTTGTCCTTTCCGAGTTTATATCCCTCGACAGATTTCGCTCTCAAGAGATCGCCCCTCCGTCCCCCAGGCTTTTAAAGATTCACCCGAAATCGTGGATGGGTCCTAATCCGTTCCCCATACTTCAGTAAAACAAATGGGACTGGCGCCAATGCCAATGCAATAAACGCTAACAAACTTGTTCCCCAGCCTATGCCCAGCGTTTGATACAGCCTGGTCCCAGCCAAAGGTAAAGTCGCTGTGACTATAGATCGGAGAACGATATTGGCGGAGATAGCGCTCGCAGCATAGATCGTGTAGATATCAATCAGGTATGCCATAATAGAGAAGAAGTAACACAGTGTTCCTACTCCAATCAGGACGGTCCCCAATATTGGGACGATCCAGTGAAGACGATACATTGCCGTCCAGCCGTAAAACAGGTAGCCCAACGGTAGGATGATGGCACCGAAAGCAAGTGGCGGAAGACGCCATTCCGGCTTTGGGGTGCTGTTAGGGTTTGCGTTCTTCATTCGGGTGACATACCGGTCAGAGAACAACGCGGCGATGAGTTGTGTGCCGATGTAACCTATTCCAATACCTATGTAAACAAGGCCAATCGAAGAGGGCTTGAAACCGTATTGTTTTTCAAAGACAAATGTGTAGGTCGTGAAGAGAAAGTAGCTATAACTATAAGATACAGCGATTTTAAGCGCCATAAGAAATACAATTGGGGAGAAGAGAAGCAGTTTGGACGGACGGAGAATAGCCATCTTAAATAAATGTCTAGCACTTTCTCCTTTGTCATATTTCGACCTCAGCTCCATATTTCCAGTCTCTCGCCGTAGTTGGGTGGCTTTGCGGCTCAAAATCGCTGGAGCATAAGTTTCACGTAATAAGGCCAAAGATATAATGGTAAGAGATGCGCTCTATACACGTCAATAGCACGTAGAAGCTGATTTTATGGAAAGCCTGAACTTACTGCAAGGGTCATCATCCAAAATATCCAACGCCATCCAGTGCTCTCAGCCATGAAACCAGCAACAATTGGTCCTAATGCGAGGAGTCAGACTATCGGAGCCTAAATAGAATATACTTCATTTCAGCTATGAAGCTCACCTGTTACTGGTCCCTTAAGTATAGGTCAGTCGTTACATCAACTTGGAATGCTTTCGAAGATTGAATTCCAGTCTTTGAAATGCTGCATCGAGCGATTCGAAAAATGAAATAGACAGTCTGGAAAGGCACGTACCAATAAGGGGCCCATACCCCATACACCCAGGGCAATTCCTCTCTTCTCCAGCGGAATAAGGTCAGCTATAGTGCCGCCACTAAGAGAGAGTGATGGACATCCCGCTAGGCCCATGAAGAACCGGAAGGCCACAAGCATCGATAAATTAGTACTGAGAGCACAACCCATCGAGGCAATGGTAAGAAATATATTGGAAGCGTGATATATTGGATTTCTTCCATACAACTCGCTCAATGGAGGCAGCACGAGCGGTCCGACAGCCCATCCAATAGCAAAGACAGAAACAATGAAACTGGATAGAGCTCCGTTATTCGAATGGAATTCATGCATCACTTCTGGCACTCTTGGTGCGAAGACGGTTGATCCAAAAGCACTGTAACGACATATTATTAGGATCATCCGAGGCTCAGATTGAAGGCGGAAAAATGCCACCTACTTGAAGAAAGTCACGATGGAAACTATCAAGATAGTCGTCCATCTGCGAACTGAAGACCAGTTCATGGGGTTCTTCGGGTCTTTCGGGCCATCCCAATCAATTATATTTGATTTTTCAACAGCACTCTGCAAAGGAACCTGCGTCGTCGCCTGCTGAGCTATCGTGTCTCCACTCGAAGCCTGGGGATCGGGGCCAACCTCAACATCTGCTGCAATTTCTGCCATATTATCAATTGGGAACGAATGTTAAGGACCCACAATGTTATCGAGACAAACATAGGAAATTTAGAGATATTTGCACGGATCGCAACATCAGAGTCTTTATACTGAGTTTGCTCCTTCCGGAATTCCGGCGAGCACTCTGATTTTGAGACCCAGAACAGTGGACAATGGAAAAGGGTATCTAGGGAAAAGCTCTATTCCCCGCACTGCTATAAGCCGAGTCATCGTGTATAAGACCTTTGATAACATTCTTAGGCCTGGACGCGCCAGCTCCCGAAGCGGAATCAACTGATATCGCATGGGGTGGCTCCAAACACCAAATTGTGTAACCCAAGGTAGAGCAGCACTTTGGTAATTGGCAGCTCCATTCCGGTTGTCCAACGTAGTTCAGAAATGGCACAAAGTTGGTCATTGAGTGGTCAAGGACAAGGCTATTAGGATCAGAGCAGAGGTTGGACCGTGTGGATGCAAGGTTCGACATTAGCATAATTCCGATATCGCTGATGTCGAGCTTGTGTTCGTGGAAAAGAAGTCATTTTGCGGCCTGATTTACCCAGGTTTTCTTCAACCAGTTCATTTTACTTCTTTTCTTTTCTTTTCTTTTTTTAAATCACTGGCATCAACGAGATCTCGAAAGCGGCTCTCTCTCTGCTGCTTTTCTCTAGGAACACAAGGATGGGAGGTCGCGGATTTAAGGTGTCTTAGTCAGCAAGCCACCACCCAAAGAAGAAAAGTCGGCGTCAAACAAACTTTCGGATGATTTTCGTCCCATCAAACTCTCAATCCACAAAACTTTTCGACCACTTGAAGGCCATCTTAGCATTGTGAAGCAAGGATCGACTCATTCATAGTTATGCACATGTGAAAAGAATATTTTTACTGCGCGTTAAGCGGCGACATGCTTTTCTTTGACGACGTATCGCAAATTCGAGTTCGAGTCGGAAGGCTGCCTTGTGAGTTATGACAGAACAAACGCAAAATCCTCATCGCAACCAACGCAACGAAAAGGAAGAGGAGAATGGGGTTGTTCTCTAGAGAGGCCGAGGATGTGTCACAACCGTAACGCCAGGTTGCAAGCCGGGGATTCCAGCTCCCTTGCATCAGAATAATTCCTCCGCTGCAAAACCCAGAGTACGCGGATACATGATCATTAACGTTGCCTGGATTAACGGGTGATGACAGCTGCCTCGCCTTCCATGCCGGCATGCGCTTCAATAGGAATTTCATAGCGGTGAAAGGCGTAGTAGATTGGTCAAGCAGCTATTTCTTGCCTATCTGCCGAGAAAACCGAATGGTTTAAAATGAGAATATCACTTATTGTGAAGACTCGCGGCATGCCCGTCATTGCCCTCTTTTCGAAATGCATGCAGAATCTGTTGCTTCTGCCATGATTAGTCTTTGAAAGTTAAACTGTTAGCAAATAAAGAGCATGTTTTGATTCTTGGAAGAGCGACTGGATATGTATTGATGCACGATCAGCGACAGGGGTTTCCACACAAGTACAATCTCAAGGGCAGCGTTTTTGAAGAAGCACAAAGAGTTGAGTTCATAATTCGCCGTCGTCCAGCTGTTTTTCATATCAAGGATTACCGGCACATCCGTTCTGTGCATTCAAATATTCATGATATGCAAACTCTCGTGCTACTTTTAGGGACAGATCGAATGTCGGTGATTGGAGATGGTTGATTTGGAAGAGGAAGAAATCAACAAGAAGGCATTAGATAGCAATTGGCCGTTAGCCTTATGCTTCGGTACATTTTTGCTTTTGATTTCCTCTGTATGTAAGAAGGAGCTCGCCCACATGGAGAAAAAGCATTTTTCGTGCCCGCCACTGTGCCGTTTGAAAGAGTGGTTAGCTGCAGCCGCATAGCTACTCTGTGCTTCACTGTCATCCAGCGACTGTTGGTTTATAGGCACTTGACCTAATTAAAGTGGACGAAACCACTCGTCTCAACGGCTTCTTCGCTGTCTAAAGACCTTGTATGGAGTATATGTACTGAGATCGCAAACTTATTAGCTATCAGTTGGCTCTCAGAAAAGCAGATTCAGCAAGTGACCTGGATTGAGCCTCACACACTAGTAGTTTCTTCTGGTCTCATTGTTGCCTTGCTCTGCTCAGTCCACTTCCTTGCTTCGAATATTCAGGTTAGCAAGCCAGAGTTCCACTGCAGACCAATGCGCCACACCGTGTCCAGCCAGTCTGCATCCCTGGCTGTGAATGGATTGTTGGCCCATACATAGCTCGTGAACTGACAGAACCCTGTCGTGAGAGTTGCAACTCATCCCGGCCTTCTCCGCGGCCATCAGTCTGCCAGTGACCATCCTGACTAAGGCGATAATCAGCCTTGTCTTTCACATCGAGTTCAGGGCATCTTCAAGCCTGGAATTGCTTGCATCTTCGACCACGCCAATCGCAGGGCAAACTGGTCCCTTCGTCGTTCGTTGATTCCCTTGATCATAAGTACTACCTGAAAGCACCCGTGATTCCCTTCAGTTAGTTAGTTGGTTGCTCGAGGATTCGCTCCTTGGCCCCCGCTTCGCAAGACCTGGTACCTCCATACGCCGAAGCGCTTCATCATTCAGTCTCTCTCTCTTCATTCGTTTCCAATGCTAATGCAGTGACGTTGAACGGAGATGGGTTCCCATCGCTATTCAGAGCTTGGACGCACTCTAGCGATTTTCAATAATCAGATGCCATGGTATTGGAAGCTTTTCGCGAGCGGTTCGGCGTGGCTGCTTTTGGCTGGGTATGTCGATGATCAATGTTATCGAAAGAAATCGACGAAATCGCGAACAATGAGCTGTTAGACTGATAGTTTATTGATCCTTTAGATTCCTGATATTCCCTCTCGCAATGGATTATGAGTCCTCGAATTTACGAGGAAATAGACAGGCATTAATTGCTGTATCTCTCGCTTTGGTTTTGGTTGCATCTGTTAATTGTGTTGTATACTGTGTGAGATGGAGAAAGGCATATGATCTACTTGATTCCATCTTCTTGTATGCACATCCACATCCGCCAGTGACAAACTATTCTCTTTGCTTTGGTTCTTCTGTTTTAAAAGAGATAACATAGTTTAACCAGGTTTCACAGGGGCTACTTTGGATCCAGCATCACTGGTCTATTCAACCTCGTTCTGAATATCATGCTCCGGCATCTGCCTCTCGACACGTTGGCCATTGCCGCCATTGCAATATGCTCCATCTTCACATTCGGATGTGGGATAGCAGTCATATATCATTGGCGTGACGACTTTTCGTCCGCTGGGATTTTTGGGAAAAAAGCGCGAGGTCGTCGAGATCACCGCATCGACGATACCGAGTTGCAGAGACGACAGCTCCTCAAACTTCTCTCAAAAAATTCAGATCGAGCGCCTAGTCCGGACGTGACTCAAAATACTTTTCGAATTGATATCCCAGACCCTACCAATGTCGAACCCGACGAGGAAGCTGGTGCGATGCCACAACAAGTGCACGAGTTCTCTCTTGCACCACCACCCCCAACGACTAGTTATAACCCAAAGGGACCTCCAATAAACTCCAACCGATCATCTACTCCTGATGGTAAAAAGCCTCGACGTCCTAGGAATCCAATTGCTGAATTAGGTGACCTCTAAGATCGCAACGCCGTATCACGCTATTTCGGAAATTATCTTTCTTAGCTGAGGTTGTATAACTTTTGTAGCAACTGATATAACATTACAGGCCGGTGTTCGTCTGCATTATTTCCTGCATGTTTGGGCTTTGCCTGCTTGGGGGTTGGAGCTGGGAGAAATTGAAATGAAAGCTACATTATATTTGCCTGTCTAATGGCTAGCCCATCCAAAAATGAGGTTTCGGCTCATTTATGGAGCCTTGGGGATCAGGTCTGCCGTCCTCTGTAACATGTGGATTGCTTATATTTGACTGTTGACAGCTCACACTCCTTATATACCATGTGAAATATTTTTGGGAAAAGGTGGAAGAGAAGAGAAGAGAGGGACAAGGGAGGCAGGATTGGCGGGCATTGTTCATTTCTCAATCGAAACCACAAGGTTTTGGATTCTTCCTCTTAATTAATCTTATGCCCCCAACTATGTCGCTTTAGCCGCAGAAAGGGGTGATGAATATTTTCAGTACTACCGCGATCGCGCAGATATTGCTACCTCGAGAACCTCCTGTTGATTTTTGCACCTTTGACTATCGAAATACTCTTGAAATGCAAACCGACGCTTTACCCGCCCCGTGTCAATTATCGAGACCGCTGAATTACTCTGCTATAATTTTGATCTACTTTTCGTCGACCGTGAATCGCCCCTACACCCAAGTTTGTTTCAGGACCAGCCCACCAACAGTTGCGCGTGGCAGATCTTTTACCAAACCAAATGGAACGAACCACCACTCTGATCTGCCCTTTCTACAGCTGCCATCAGTCTGTGGTTGCGCAGGATCACAGGTTTGCAATTGTCCAGCACATGATTTGCGAGCAAGCTCTATGCCAAACTTAGAGAAAAGGAAATAACAACATAGAATCTGTCATTGGAAAGATATCTCGCAGCATCTACATCAAAGTTGCAATCAGCAAGAGCTTGATGTCAAACTGTCAGATTCGACTTGGGCTCGTTTGAAACTTGTTCATGCTTATGGTCATGTTTTTTTTTTCCTTGGGAACTGCAGATGGTGATGGGCCCTGATGATGGACATATTGATTTTATTTCTTGCCCTCATTTCATCTATATCATTTTCTGGTTGATTGCTTCTCCTGTGGAATGTACTTCTTATGTGCCAATGCCTTGCGGTCGTTTGTGGAGAATAGATCAGGTGTAATTCTAATCATCTAATGAAGATATACTCCATGGTTTGTGATATATATTCAAATGGATCCTCACAGGAACAGAAAGTGTATTGCACTACATGCTTGAGGAATCAGCAGACTCCAAGTTGTGAGAGAGCCAAAACAGATATTCCTCTCTTGGAATGAGAATTGCTCCTTCCCATCCAAACAGAGCATCCATGCAAAGTACTGTACATACATACAGTAAACACCATGGGTCTTCAAAAGTAGGAATTGTTTTCTGGATTTTGACCAACACTTGGTATCAATGGTATTTTTGAAGCTTTGATTGTATCTGAATCCCATCAGAACAAAAATAAGCAGTCTGAAGGCTGGAACTGTGGACTTTATTGTTTGCTGTCAGAAACTCACTGAAATGAACCACATTTCTCAGTGGGCCAAATAAATGCAGACCAACTTCAGACGCAGCTTGGAAGATTGGCTTTGCGAAGCTCCTTTAACAAAGTAGCACAGAGGAACCTGACTTGATGTTGGCCAAGCTGGTCTGTGTTTTCAATGAATGTGGAGCATATCTCCACCCCTATAGGTATGGCATGAGAGACAGAATTCTTTCCAAAGGGCAATGGAAGTGCAAAACCAGGTGTCCTGTGCAATTTCTTTCGTCATATTATAGCGCTCATAACTTTCAGATTTGGATATTGCTGGCTCATAATGATGGAAATAGAACTGTCTTGAGCTTAGCACTGTGCATTTTCTCATCAGACAAGATCATCCAGTGTTCATAATGGAGTGCATGCTTACATATGTATCCAGAATCAATTTGAAAACTGCAGATTATGCCCTTTCAATCATGTAAAAGTCCTTTGATTCCCAACATATCAGCCACAACATCCTCCCTGCCTGGGTTCAGCATGAAGACAGAAATTCAGCAGGTAGTTCCAAATACCCGCATCCTCGGGGCTGAACCAAGTCAAAGACACAAAACAAGAAAATCTATGGCCATCTCCTCCCATCGAGCAAAGTGGTTCTGACTTTGATATTCTGAAGTGCAAAGACAGCTCTTCATCGAGTTCTGTTGCGTTATGTTGACTGTTTTAGGTTCAGCTAGCATGACTCTAAACCTCGGCATCTCCGAGACCGAGGCGACACGACGACCCGAACGGCAACACCCTGTTGCTCTCATCTTTGAGACGCACAATGGCAGTGTTAGTTAACAATCGTCTCGATCCTTTTTATTCTGACGCAAGCAGAATATCACCAATGCCTCCCGCAAGACAAGTGGGCCAACGGTTTTAGGTGCTATCATGCCGAGCCTGTCTTTTAAAAACTTCATTCGAGCTCTAGTCTTCATCATCCATCCCCCCGACTTCATATAGAACGGGCTTGACTTTTTCTCTCCTGCAAATTTCTGGAATCATCTGGGATTGGCCCAGTCTTGGGTGGTTAACATATTTGGCACGATGACGACAGCAGCACAGGAAGTCAAACTACGCAACTTCGACAGTATTTTCTCGCTTGAAGGGAAAGTTGCAGTCGTCACTGGCGGATCTCGAGGCCTAGGATTACACTCTGCCAGCGGGTTCGTCGTAACCCGCCTGCTGTTTTCTATATTATCTACCTATATGTGCTTCTATAACTAACATGTGTTTCTCGTAGTCTCCTCCAAGCCGGCTGCTCCAAGGTATACATCACCTCCCGCAAAGCCAAAGCCTGCGAAGAAGCCGTTGCTGCTCTGAACGCACTGCCCAACAAGCGCCCTGGTGCTCAGGCTATCGCTATCCCCGCAGATAGCTCTAAAGTATCAGAAATCGAACGACTGGTTGCAGAAGTGAGGAAGACAACAAATCATGTTGATATCCTGTTTGCCAATGCGGGAGCCACCTGGGGAGAGAAATTCGAAACACACCCAGAATCTGCGTTCCAGAAGGTTATGGATTTGAATGTCAAGAGCGTCTTCTACTGTGTACAAAAGTAGGTTACGTGTTATTTTTCTTTCTCTGTTTTTATATAATTATTGAAATCATTCGCAGCCATTTCAAGTTCAGCAGACTAACAAATCCCCCAGATTCGCTCCACTCCTCGAAGCGCGTGGTACCGTCGAAGACCCTTCCCGTGTAATTATCACCGCATCTATCGCTGGAATCATAGTTGGAAACATGGACGAAAACGCTACATTCAGTTATTCAGTCTCGAAGGCCGCCGCCATCCATCTCGCCAAGAACCTTGCGGTGGCCCTTGGACCCCGACATATCGTGTCAAACGCCATTGCGCCAGGCTTTTACCCATCCAAGATGGCTAATGAGCTGATGAGAATTCAGGGCGGAAAAGAGAAGGTGGCGGAAACCAGTCCTAACAAGAAATTGGGTGAGCCAGAAGACATTGCAGGCTTGGTGGTGTTCTTGTCCAGTCGGGCAGCTAGTCACATTAATGGAGCTTGTATTACGACGGACGGTGGTGCGCATTTGAAAGGGCGGATGTAGTGCGGAACCGCTAGGAGCAACTTGGTCTGGAATACTTTGTATTTGTATATAGGCTGCCCATTGCCCATCTCTATAGACGTATATTGTGCTCGCAATGATGCGGAAGCGAGTCATTGATCAAATCTGATATTGCCTGGATGGCATGTTCATTTTGAAAATTGTACAAAAAGAGTGCTACGTAATACGCTGGGTATTGCGCGCATAGGGTTTCATAATTTTGCTGAAGCTGTTTGTGATCCGTGCAGCACCCGATCAATCAAGTCCATGGCATGATAGAGATCATAATCATGTAGTTTCGGCGTCAGAACCTGGATACTAAGAGGAGAATTGAGATAGACACGCCGGTCTACTGTATTCGAATTCCCTATAATTGAAAAAAGTGTCAGCGATGAAAGGGGGACAAATTTTGAAGACACTCTAAAAAAAAAAAGAAAAACAAGCGTACATAGTTCTCTATTTCTTTTATCCCAGCTCGATAAAAATATCGAATCTATCTCCTTGCCCAATTCAAGGTCTGCCACAGCAAAGTTTCTCACGGGAATCGAGCCAGCTGGATAATCCAAAAGAACCCAACTGGAGGTGTAGCCCACAGCATTATATCGATCTATTTCTGGCACAGGATGCGGAGCCACTGGGTGGATAATCGCATCAATCTTCCTAGACTTGTCGGATCCTACCGTCCACATCTGCATCATGGCACGCTCGATTTCTGCCCTCTTCGCTTGGAGTTCAAAGAGCTGGGATAACGTCCTTGGCTTCCCTCGTCTGACTCTGTTCTGGAGCCAAGGGATGAGAGGTTCACCAGTGCTTTTGAGGAGATCCATCATAAAATTACCACCGTCAACGGCCATCAGAGCATTAGCCATAGCCTGGCAGTCTCCGAGTGCTTTTGGGACTAGAACCTCAACAATTTCCACAAATTCAACTCTACGGAGCTGTTCAGCAACTTCATTGAGTACTTTAGCAATCGGAGGCAGAGGTGGAATGCGCCCATCAGAACGTAGAATTCCGATAGTGAACTTCCGAGGACTATTTTCTTCCAGAGCAGGCGTCTCACTTGCCCATTTGCCAGGGATACAATCCTCGCCCCATAGCTCTGAGCGTGGAACGATCTCCTTCATCAAAATGTTGATGTCTGACATGGACCGCGCAATGGGTCCTGCGACGGCCTGAATGGACGATCTTCCTCGCCCAGGTATGCCACCACTTTCTTGCCCGCCATATGGGACGCGTCCGCTACTCGGCTTAAATCCGTATACTCCGTTGCACATTGCCGGAATACGAATGCTACCACCGATGTCAGTCCCAATTCCGACCATCGAGCCTCGCATGGCTATGAGCACGCCTTCACCGCCCGAGCTGCCCCCAGCGGTAAGCTTGCGATTCAAAGGATTGAGAGTGCGACCGAATATGTTATTCGCACTATCCAAGGCTCCAAGGGTCTGAGGAATGTTGGTTTTTGTAATGATAACTGCTCCTAAGGAGTGCAAAAGGTCTACTAAAGGTGCATTTTTCTCGGCAGGTTTGAATGCGAGAGTGGTCAAGCCAGTAGTTGAATCAACACCCTCAATATCAAATGTATCTTTGACCGAAATGGGAAGACCATGTAACGGGCCACAAGGCTTTCCAGTTTGCTTGAAGCAAGCGTCGAGACGAGAGGCACGTTTCAGCGCGACATCGAAAAGAGGTTCTGTGAGACACCGGGTTAGTTGATGAGCTATAGCCGCACGCTGCCATCTCAAGTCAGCCAGTCTCCTCTTCGTGATTGCGATGTAGAAAAGCAGGAGAACCACTTCGAACTCAAGAAGGATTTATGATGCACAAAGTTGTCCCAACATTTCTCCAACTAATTGCGTGTAATCCACCACAGTATATTCCACCCACCTTGCAAAAGGCCTCGCAGACCTCCGTCGCCGTCATTCTTCCAGCAGTCAACTCTTCCA
The DNA here is from genome assembly GCA_029449355.1 of Emydomyces testavorans. NCBI lineage: Eukaryota > Fungi > Ascomycota > Eurotiomycetes > Onygenales > Nannizziopsiaceae > Emydomyces > Emydomyces testavorans. The sequence goes on from CP120627.1 coordinate 571,026, forward strand.
ACAATCCCTTGGCATCCCATTTCTCAGTGATCTCCAGCTGCCTCATGCTCAACAGCCCACACTCTCTTGGGATATCCATCACATTAATCGCATCATAGTTCGTATTCGTGACCGATTCTTCAGGAGAATACATCCCAGCCGGGACCCATTTAGCTGGAAGTCGCCATTCTTTGGGGATTTTGGAGTCAAGCTGAGCAAGTTTCCGGCGGGAGATGTCTTTAAACGCTGGTTCAGCAGACATACTTGCAAGACGGCCGAGGGCAGAAATCCAGCTCAATTCGTACAGCTTATGCTGCCTCAATGGTTGGAGGCCAAAATCGAGACGAACTGAGTGTCAGCTGTAAACAGCATGACTATTTGTAGATTGTAACTATGTTGATAAGGCTGCTAGCCATTGCATAGTGATGAGTGTGCAGCTTGTATCAAGGTGGAGGATGTGTCTTCATCTCGACTCCTCGAGCGGGGCATCTTTTGCAGGAGAGAGCCACAAACAACATGGGATGTTGTTGATTTTGCCGAGGTCTAGTTGTAGTTAACATTCCACGCCCTTTTTGCATGAAACCTCTGGTATCATCAGCTCAAATCTTGAAGTTGTTTGGAATTGATGCAAGAGTTTTCAATTTTCATTCATCTCGTCTAATGTTGTACAATGATGCTTTTCAATATTCATCAAGTACTAGTTATACCTCTCAATCTCCGCTGCCTTTGGAAGTAAAACTAATATCTCGAAATGTCTCTCCCAAATATCCAGTTGGAGAACCAAGAATATAGAATTCTGAGGCGATTCCTCCAGCTCAAGCTCATGGTCAAATATGCCCCTTTCCATATTAACCATGCTGTGCGGCCCTTGATACCAGTAGGTAGATGGTCACCGCTGGGAATTTGCATCAGGGCCTTTGAGCTTCCAAGATAAGCAATCATACCAAGATTTTTGAACGAGAATCCTGGATCTTGGTCCATATCGCCTTTGTTGAGCCGTTTTGCAAGCCAAGAGGCTTCTTGATTTGTCGCCTGGGCAGTTGCAGGAGGTGATCCATGTTCTAGCATACAGTTATCTCCCAATGCGAAGACATCTTGCAGGATAGCTGTTCTGCCGTCATCAGACTCCAGCTGGACTCGCAAGTGACTGTTAACGAGAAGCGCTCCGATCTTAGGAACTTTTTTTATTTTCCAAGTGCTGGGTTTTACGTCGTTTCGAGAGTCTGGGCCAGCCTGAATCAATGCCGAGGAGGCTGGAAATTGCTCAAGTTTTCCGAGCGACTCATTGACAAATTTGTTCATTTCATTTCCAGTGGCCCAGACACACAGTCCCACTCCTTCTTCTCCGTCTTCTTTGGTTTTGAGGGTTAAACACCCCTTCGGATCCATATCAGGAGGACGTTCCTTGTATGGCTCACCCCATCGGAGTTCTTCGATATGGTGATTCGTTTTAATCCTCACACCTTCTCTGCGCATGACTTTCATTGCATATTCTGATAGAGACTTATCAAACGTGCTTAATACTTTTGGAGCCACATCGTATAACGTAACACGGGTACGTTCTTTCAGCATAGGATATATTTTAAACATGTCCTCATGCAGAAAATCGGACAATGCAGCAGCCAGCTCGGTTCCAGTAGGGCCACCGCCGACAATGGCGAAATGCAACAGACTTTTCTGCATTTCAGGGGTTGTCGTGGGCATAACAGCTAATTCGAAACATTCCCGAATTCTCCTCTTCACTCGCCGCGCATCCCCTATATCTTTGAAAAACATCGCATTTTGTCTCACACCAGGTGTGTTAAACGTGCGGCTGACGCAGCCCACGGCAATTACCAGCTTATCATACGCAACCTCAAATAGCTGTCCTGCTTCCCAATTTCGCAGATTTTCCTTTCCGCGAAGGTTACCAATTTCTGGGCCCTGATCAGACTCCCTCTCAGACTGTTCCACACGTGCCGACTCCGTAACTCCGCTCTTTACAACACTGGCCTCAACCGTAACCATCTTCTTGGAAAAATCCACCCTCCTCGCTGCGGCCTGTATATACTGTACCTGACTTTTGCGGTCTCGAACCGGCTCCACGATCTCTGAAAAGTTGAGAGATCCGACAGCGGCGTCTGTCAGCAGCGGAGTGAAAACGAAATAGGAGCGAGGAGAAATGACGATGGGGGAAATTTTTGCAGGCGATAAGCGACGCGAAAGTGTATAACCTCCCCATCCGGAACCTAATATCACGATTCGTTCTCGCTGGGGAGACGACTTGGGATCGAGTATTGACTCTGTTAAAGTAGCATATTGCCGGGTAATGAGAGGCTCGACATGTCGAATGCTGGTACCGGTAGCTGGCAGACAGCGACTCTTTAACACAGCATCAATCCTGACCTTTGCGCCGATAATATGTTTCGCCTTTCGGGGTAATCTAGATGAAAGCGGCTCCATGCTTCGAAAACAGCGCTCACCTTCACGCTGAAAGGAGAGAGCAACTTAGTCGGCTCAAAAGGCACAGTCCTTAGATCGTATAAAGCAAACGCATCATTCCTTTTGTAGAACTAGGAGCGGTAGCAACCAGTCAGACCAAATCGTCCTCAATACCTACCATGACTTCATTGAGTTTCGTTACAGTAGCCCAGGGCTTTGAAATCGCTGCAGTGACTTTCCAAGCTCCAACATCCTCTGATCAACCGGTTTTTATTCGCCCGCAATGGCTTACCGACAAATCCGCCCCAGAGCATTTCGCTCACTATCGGCCTCGAAATACTATCCGGCTTCTTGTGCTCTTGACTCTGTTGGAAGGCGCAGGAGATGCTTTGGGCGAGGCCACTGAATGAAGCGATGATGTCATAGCTCGGACTACACAGGCTGACAAAGCAATGCCAACAGAAGAAGACCCTTAATATTGAATTCTTCAGGAATAATCTAACTGAGTGCATGATTGAAATGAAAGAGAATCTACATCGCAGGAACGAAAGTCAAACAGATAAAACAATACTTCATTATTACTATAACTAGTTAACCTAGTTAACTAAGTACTGAAAGAAAAGTGGAATGTGCACCATCTTAGCAAGCCAATTCAATCAACATCCACATTGACATAATCCTTCTCCTCTTCTTCCACATCGCGAGCATGAGGGCTGCGACTGACCTCCTCATGAAGACTTCCAGCTTCTGTCTCACTATCAACTTGCATGGCATTAGAGTCTGACTCGTTGGCCTTTTCCTTTCCCTTGGTTTCGGCGGGCGTATCCTCCTTGACTTGTTCCACTGACACTTTTCTCCGAATTGGTTCCGTTCGAGGAATCTTAGGCAGCGACACGCGCAGAATACCATCGATCAATGTTGCCGTAATGCTACCGACCTCAATGTGTGCAGGGGCATTCTGTGTTCCGAGGTGGACTTTCTTCTCAAACACGCCAACTTCGCGTGCTCGTCCGTCAACAATCAATGCATCGCTGAGCGTTTCATTGATACCTGGGCGACGAACAACTCCTGCAAGAGAGAGGGTTGTTGTTTCAGTATCGTAATCAACGCTGATATCTGCTTTCTGGGCTCCGGGAAGAGACGCGTGCACCAGAAATTTATCAGGCAGGTCGAAGACGTCCACCCGTGGAACGAAGTCGACATCCGAATTTCCAGCTGCTTGGCCCAAGATATCTTGCAAATCGATACCCAGCTGAGAGCCAAGGCTCTGGAGGAAATCATTTAGATCAAATTTTGCTTCCGTTCCAGGTCGTTCGCGCTTTTCTGGGCTAGTGAACCCAGGTCCCGCCCACCAAGGATGGTGTGCATGGTGGTGTGGACGAAACCCACTCCGTCCCCGTCGGTTCCCAGCACTCCCGCAGCCTCCACGCCTTGTATGGCAACGGCGGCCACGATGACAATGGGGAGAGGTGGGACTAGAGCCGCCTTCGTGATCGTGATTTCTGGCGCCGTTTTCTCGTTGCTCTTGGGCGGTTTCTGTACCTTCCTCCGCAGATTCGCTAGCTCGGGCTTCCGGTTGCGGCGCAAAGGTTTGTTCAGTATTGTTTCTTTGGGAACTGGTGGAAGGTCCATTCAGGTTGTCCCTTGATGAGTATGGAGGCGGATGACCAGGATGATGCCATCCGTGCTGCTCCCCCAGCACTGCCAGGTAATCCCAAAGGCCATTGGGCGCATAGTTGAGGTAATGAAAACTAGCCATTGTTTAGCTTGACAAGAGATGCAAGTAAATACACAAGTGGAAATGTTCTGCACAAAGGTTAGAATAAAACAAATATTTATTTCTCTGGTGTTGAGAATGGTAGAGGGTCAGATCACAAAAGAATGCTCCAATACGCCCTTTTTATGCAGACCTCCAACAATCAGGCAAGCAGGACGTACGTATACCCACGAGGCAAAAGCTTACATCAGCCCTCAAAAGACTGCACTGGATGATTCCAGAAGAAACCCATTGCAGGCTGAGAGTTGCACAGTACATACAGTGCATGTATGGTGCAATCATAAGCTCATAGTTTTAGCTCAAAAAGGCGAGAGAGAGCTTGATGATGCAACCCACCACGGGGAGTTAAGCACGAATCGGATAATATGGCTAGATTGATCAGGCAACAGAATTCTGAGGTGTTCTCTCACTGTTGAACTCTGAATACTGTGTACTGCATTAGATTGCGCATTCTCTGCTGCCTTCCAGTGGCAAATAACTATGGGTTGTTGAGCGTGTGCTCTCTCGCCACAATAGTTATTTGTAATGTTGCCAGCGGATTCAAGCAGTATGGAGGGCAAAAACAGTCTGGTGACTCCATGGTTACCAACCTGATGGGATTTACTATTATCTGTGGAACTGGCAGCATTGCTTGAATATTTTTTATAACTGGTGTCCAGCACACATTCTGGGAGGAATCAGCTGTCTCTATTGTGCCTCTTCCACTGCATATCTTGTATCTTTCATCAAATTCTTGACCACAACTCTTTTTACAGTTGAATCCAGAAACATTTCCATTGAAGGCAGAGATGTTCATTATATGCACCAAATTCCCTGATAATGGTAGAATCAACAATTCTATCAACTAAACATTAATACTATTGTGCTAGTTATTGTTGGCAGGGGTACTTTCTACAAAGCAACCTTCCCTTTCTAAAGATGTTGGACTTAGGGGATACTGTGAATAGTAAAGACTTCATTGAATTTCTGTCAATCTATCTAGACAACTATGGACTATTTATACATCTTAGAATCCATAAGAATAATAAGAAAAGTTGTGAAAAAGCAGCAAATTTGATGACAATCTTGAACACATGAAATTAAGCAAGAGATGAAAAGTTTGTATCTTGTGTCACTTAATATTGAGAGATAGTGACAATATATGAAATTTATTAAGCAAAATTAGAATTATTTGATGAAAGTTCAGATGATAACTGAAACAAATTTCATAAATTCAACACATTTTTTTCAGCTTGAGCTTATTGAGTGCTTATTTTGTTTGTTTATTAAAGTTAGATTTGACAGTTGAATCATTCAATTTGATCAAAAAGTTTATAATATTAATTAAATTGAGATTTTCAACAAATTTCTCAAAAAATTCACTTTTTAGAAATTTGATTAAATCATCAGCAATCATGTTTCTAGTTGAAATTCAATCAACAAAAAATTTTTTATGTTGAATTTGCTTACAGAGTCAATGCTGATAAATATCAACATGATAAAATTTGATTACAAAAAGTAAAGTGAAGCTGATCAACAATTGTAAAATCTGTCAGTTATTCATATGTATAACAAAATCATTTATTTGATTTAAACTGTAAAGCTTGAAATTCAAATCATTAAACAATTATTTTTATCAAATAATTTTTTTTTCAGTGTGAGTAAGTGCATGCAATTTCACTTTCATTGAAAAAATTATTACAAAATGTTGTTTGAATATTTTTCAGTTAATAAAAATGTCAAAAAAAATACTAGCAAGTTTTGTGAGCTTTGATGAGTTGCAAAATCATTCACAAATAAAATATCATTTAAAATAAAGAAAATTTGTTTTTAATTATTTTTTTGTCAGTGAAATATTCAAGAGCATAATTTCAAATTGCATATAAATATTTAATTATTCATTCAATAATTGTATGATGCTTTAAATTTAAATTGTTTATGAACTCACTTAATTTACTATCAAAAAAAACAACATCTGATTAAATTATAATAATTGCATAAAAAGCAAAATTTATTTTGTTTTGATAAATATGAATTTTTTGATTTAAAATCTAATTTTTATAAAACATTAAATCTGCAAGCTTTTTAATTATAAAGTTTTGCAGAAACATTTAATTAATCAAATGAAATCATATTACAATTTTTTTAATATAAAAATTCTGACAAAATCATATTTTTTGAGTCATTTGATCTTATAAAATTCATATGTTTAAAAATCAGATAAGACTTTTCATGTTTTTCAGTTCATAAGCAGTTTGTAAATATTAAATGAAAGCTTCAAAAAAATTCTGATCTGTACAATGATATAATATCACTATATTATTAATGTAAAAAACAGTATAAGAATGTCATTCATAAATAAACAAAATTCATCATTGATTTGTTTGAGCTCTAGATTTTTCAGAGTAGTAAAAAACTCAACATTTCAAAAATGAAGAAATTTGTGCATGTTATATAAAACTCATAAGAACTTTCATCAAATTTCTGATTTTCTGTATTCATTCAGCAGTAGAGCATATATATTTTCATCAAGATTAACATTGATGAAAATATTGATCACATCATATTGATGAGCTTTTAAATTAAATGTTATTATCAAAATTATAAAAAAACAAAAAACTCTGACTGCAAGTGTAGCTGCATACATATTTTTTTTTATAAACAGTTGTAAATTTTTTGAATTTTCTGATCACTAAATAAATCTTGAATTTAATGAGATAATCATTCATATCATATTTATAATCATAAATTTACATTAAGAGAACTGATTTGATGAAATATTTCATTGAAATAAATATTTTCTTGTAACAATTTTTTTCATTTAGTTTTTTTATTTTAATCTTCATTACTTCTTCAAATTTTTTTGAAAACACATGTTTTTTCAGTTTCTTTCAGTTTCTAAACAGTTTGAGCAGTTTGTTGTGATGTAAACAAGAAATCACATTCATAAATAAATGCTTTAGTTTTTGAGCAAACACAGAATGAAACTTTATAAATTTGAATTGATTAGCTAGAGCATTTGTGTAAGCTGAACATCTGACTCAGTATAGCTCATCAAAATTGATTTAATTTGTGTTGATTTTTTGAGATTTGAAATTTCAACATGAGTTAGTTGATTCAACAGTTTCTGAAGCAAATTGTTCTATCTGAAACTATAAATCACTAAATTTTTCAAATTTTTCATTTTTTTCATAAGTTTCTAATTTTTTGCTTAATTTTTCATTTCTGAAATTTGTTATAAAATCTTCAGAGAATGATGTTGATGTTTCATTAATGAATTCAAACATAAAGTCAGAAGTTGATTGTAATGATGAGTTTAATAATCAATCATCTTGACTATTTTAGATGATTATTCACATAATGATAGACAAACAAGCAAGTTCAGAGCTTCAGATAGAAGACAACAAGCAGTTATACAGTAGCTATATAATGAAAAAAAAGTATCAGCTTTTAGTTCAAGTTGTATTAAACTGATTGCTTGCTTTTTTCAAAAAGCAAGACAACATATTCTTTATAATATACATGCAGGCAAAAGTCAATATAAAATATATCATAAGTAAAGCATAACATAACTGCTAACTAGCAACTCACATGCTAAAAAACTTCAAATTGATATGACAATTATTTTTTTTTATTTGAAGCTTGATCTTGAGCTCAGAAATATTAATTTTGAACACTTGAGTAATTTTCACAATATACATAAAAAAACAACAAACAGTAAGATAGCAGCAATATAGCTAAAAAATGAAATGTTTAAAATTTCAATGTGTTCATAAACATGTGCTTGTAAAATAATATAAAATCTCAGTTGCTCTTTAAGCAGTTCAACTTTTTTTCTTTTCTTTTTCAAGCTTATTTTCTTGTAGAAATGCTCACATCATCAGATAAATTGTTATTAAATAAAAAAAAATTTATTGTTAATTGCTATTGATATAATGTAATGAAAAGTTCAGTGCTTTCTATCAACATGACACATACAGCTAAGTTGACATTTTATGTTGATACACTCTAGTTGACAGACATTTTCTTAGTCATTTTTTTTATTGACTTTATTTCTGTTGATCACTTATGCCACATTTCTTTCTGCTATATTTTTTCTATCAGTTGCTGAAGATATATATGAAGAACATTTATTTATTATTGAGAGAACACACATGTTTGCACATACTTTTTGATATATGAACATTACTTATATATATATTGTTGATCACTTGATTGTTTTGTTGTTAATAATTGTTAATATATATAAATCAATGTATTGTCTTTTTGATATGATTTTTGTTCACTACATTATCATGATTTCTAAAGTTGATATTTGAGAATTTGATATGAGATTGTTAACAGATTCTTGATTGATTGTTATTGTTGATATTGATTATTGATGTGTTGATTGTGATGTTTTTTTTTCTTACACTAGATTCATTTCAATCTGCTCATATTAACTGAGTCATATAATTTTTTTGTTTCATTCTGATGTTTCTGAAAAAACTTAATTAATGAATAACTGACTGAGTTGAAAAGTGAAAAAAAAAATTTATTATTTTTAATATTTTTATTACTTTCAATGTCTCATTGCTTTGACAAACTCTGAGACTTTGTTATTTGATCTGATTTGTAATTGTTAGAGCTTATCATCTTTCTGCTACTGAAAAATGATAAAATTATTGAAAATTTATAATCAAAATAATGATGTATTTAATAAATATTTTTGACTTGTGAAGATTGTGCTCTGAGTGACATAAATTTTGTTACAGATGTGTTTGTGAAGAATCTGAATATTAACAAAAAAATTTTATTTGAGAAAAAAACTCATGTGACTACTTGTTGATTAACACATTGAAAAAATTTTGCTTTCATTATTACTTTTGTTATTTTGAAATTGTTATTTGTTATTATTGTTGTCACAGAAAATGACTTTTTTCAAATTATTTTTGTTATCTGAGAATCAAGAAACTTGTTTATTTTGAAAAACATTGTTGAATTTGATGTTAAAATCTGTGTCAAGAATTTTTAGTCACAAATGTGCTGCATCAACTTTTCAAGAACTGAAGAAAATGACTGAACAAAAAAGCTTAAATGTGTTTCTGAAGCATGATGTTGTTTCAGACACAATGATGAGTGCAAATCTCATTTCATCAGATATGTTAATTAATTTTATATCAACTTCAGATATAGAAAGAATTTTGACTTCAATAATTGTCAACTATCAGTATTAACAAAATTAAATGCTCATGATAATGATGCTGCTTTCTTTGCCTGAAATCAATGAGACTTCATATTTTGAAGAAGAAAATGAGACACATTTTATTTGAAATTTCACTTGATTGTGTGAAAATCATGATATTGTCAACAATAATTATCAAATAATGAAATGAGTATCTGAATATTGTTTGATGCAAATTGCAATGTGAATATGTGAAACTGATGCATACAAAAGTAAGAGCTAATTCATGTTGAAAATTTTGCTGAAAAAAAAATATTGAGATTAGAACATTGAACAGAAAGTGCACAGTTGAACTTATTTTGAAATGTTGAAAAATCAAAAATGATCATTTAATTTGAAAACTATCTGTGAATATATATGAGAATACACTGCTGTTTTCAACAAAGTTTTTGAAAATTATCACATTGATGAGTATACATGTTGTTGATATTTTGTTGAAAAACTCTCATCAAAACTTGATGACAAAATATTTAAAAATATTAACATTGATTGAAAAGATTCATTCAGTGTCATCTGAAAGAGTGTTGTCAAAATTTTTAAAAAAATTGTGACAGTTAAAGAATGCAAGAATCACATGTGTGCTGAAGAAGTTGATTTCAAAAAAATGATAAAAATTGTCAGAGATTATGAAAACATTATGAATTTTGTTTGAAACAAAGTCAGATTAAAAAATCAGTTTACATTATCAACTTTGAATAATAATCTGTCAAATTTGCTGAAAATGATTTTGCAAAATGAAAAACAAAAAAATAAGTCAACTTTCAAATAAATGAAAAATCTCATTAATGACTTGCAGAAAATCACAAAATGAATGAAAGTGTTGATATTATCAATTCAAGTTCTTGCTAATCAGATGAATTGAAAAATTCATAAAATTAATAATTACATTTCATCTCAACTGATTGCTCTGATGTCTCAAGAATTGATACAACATCAGATACTTGCTCTATCTCAACAAGTGAAATTCAACATGATATGTTTTTATTGTGAAAATGAAGAATGTCATCAGAACACTTGTTCACATTTTCAGAAAAATCAAAATGAAGATAAAATTCATTTTGATGAAGAAATAAAATGTTTGCATGCAAATTAATGAAGAAAAAATGACTTTGTTATTGAAACTAAAAAAAATAAATCACAAGTTTATGTCATTTGTTAATTATATTTTCAGAATGAAGAAACAAAAAAAAAAGCTTCTGAAATAAATTAACAAAATGAAGAAAAATCATCAAGCTTTCAAGCTCAGATGCAAGTCATTTCATTAGAATTTAATGCCAGTGCAAACACTGAAGTTGATGACACTGATGAAAAGTAATTTGACAGTGATGTTGATGATAAAAATGATGTTTTTGTTGATATTATGTATGCAATTTCTGATGTCAAGAAATTCAGAGTTGAGAAATTGTGCATTTCTGCAGTCAAAACATGTTGACAAAATAATTATGAAATTTTGAAATGCATTGTTGACTCTGAAGTGCAAGTTTATGTTTCTGTCAATTACATTAATAAATTTGAAACAAAGCATATCTGATTTGAAAAATCAGTCAAAGAAAAGACTGTTAATAAAAATATTAATATGAAAAATGTTAAAACTCAAGTATCTTGTCAATCAATGCAGAAATTGTTCAATGAATTAAGAAAATCAACAAATATCAAGAATCTGATTAACAAAATGCTTGATATCTCAGTTGTGAATGTTATCATGTGAAAAGTTTTTGAAAGCTCAAATTGTGTTCATCATGTCTTCTTTAAATCAATACTGATTGCAAAAAATGAAAAGAATAATGACAAAAATTTCAATGTCAAAATTAATCATTAAAAAATTAATAAACTTAAATCAGTTCTGATTGACAATTCAAATTCAATATATGTTGTCACTGTTTTAAAAACTCTTGTTAGTATCAATGAAGAAGTTGTTGAAATCATTATTAATAATAATTCTGAAATCAATTGCATCAACTTTAATCTTGCAAAGTGACTAGAATTGTTTGTTTTTGCTGAAGAAGAAATTATTATCACTGATCAAATCAAGAACTTGATGTCATGTATTGATGTTTGTGATGATGTTTCAGTGAAGATTGATAATGTAATTATTCATTGCTCATTGCTGATTTTTGATGAAGAAGATTAAAACTTTATTCTGAAATGATCATAACAAATGTCAGTGAATTGAAACTGTGAAACTGATGAGAAAGAAAATGTGATGAGTTATATTTACTTATCTGATAAAAAATGAATAATTTAATTCAAAATTTTTGTTGTAACAAATTTTACTCAACAGCATTGAGATGAAGTCTGACAATTTAAATTTTTAAATTAAAAAGTAAGTGTATATAATTAGAGCATGCATTTGCTGTTGACAAAAAACAATTAAAAAATTCTGAAGTTGAGTCAGATGGCAATAAAAGAAGTATTTATGATGATTTTAAAAAATTAAAAAAAGTTTTTAATGAGCTTTGTGGCATATGAACTTGAATATTTCTCACACATGAAGCTAGATGAAAAATGAAAAAAATGCTGAAGTTTGTGAAAAAATCAGAAGATGATGATGTTGAGTACAAAACATCAAAGTGATTAAAAAATTTCAAATTGAGCAAATGAGTCAGTCAAGTTGACAGATTTTACTGCAAATTCAAGATCAAAACATTGAGAAAATGCAAGATGAACAAGATGAAATTTGTTGACTTGAATGAATTTGATAAATCTAAATCTGAAGATTTTATTGATTGAATTAAAACTTGTTTTTTCAAATATCATAAAAATGAATATAATGAAAAGAATTTTAATCAACAAGAGTTCACTGAGTACTTCAAATTTTTTCAACTTTGTTTTGTGAATTTTGCATTCTGAATCAAGTTGACATCTGAGTGAATTGATAAAATTGTTTGTGAATTAAATTTGACATCACAAGAAAAAAAAGTCTTGTTAACAATTTTGCTTCATTAAGAAGAAAATATAGCTTGAAACTTTGCTGATATGAAAGAAATACATTCAGAAATTATGTTTCTGCAACAAATTCATACAGTTAAACATACAGCTTGACAAGCTTCTAGTTATTGAATTTTTTGTGCACTAGAAAAAAAAATCACTGACATGTTGAAAGCTTGAATTGCTGCTGAAATTCTTGAATCTTGCTATGAACTTTATTGAAACTCATGATTTGTTGTTGAAAAAAAAACATCAAAATATTGACTTATCAATTTTGTGATTTTTATGAATTGACACACAATCTGAAATGCTAACTTGTCTTCAAATGTTGATGAGTTTGCTCAAAACTTTGCTGATATGATTATTGCTAGTTTTATTGATTTTTTTTCTGATTATGATCACTTGAAATTACATTCAGAAAATCAAGATATGACTGTCATAATGACATCACTTGATGTTTTTTGACAAATAACTGTTTTTCAAAAAACAATCAATTCTGTTGCTCAATTTGTTTGTGTGATGACAAAAATTCTTGATGACTTAATACTGAAAGTTGCTTGAGTGTTTATGAATGATATTAATATTTCAGAATCAAAAATCTGATACAATGATGAAGAAATTATTTTTAAAGTTTGTTAATATATCATGAAACATTTTCAGAATCTTGACACAACAATTTGATATTGTGAGATGACTGAAGAAATTGTTTGAACTGAAAAATCTTAATTTGTGATGCTCAAAATTCAAATTGTTGATTAAGTATGTAATTATAATGATCAGAAATGTAATAAAAAAAAATTGCAAAAGTTATCAACTGACTGACATCAATGAATGCTTTAAAAATGAGAGAATTTCTTAATCTTACTGAATATTATTGAGCATGTATTGAACATTATGACTGAATTGCTGAACTGTTGTATTGACTGCTCTGTGCAAATATTTGATGAGATTAAGAAAAGACACAAAATAATGCTTTCAATATTTTTAAGAAGAAATTGAGCATCTTTCTGACAATTTTTTTTCTTGATTATACTGTTAATTCACTGAAAATCATTATTGCTGTTGATGCAAGCAAGCATGAATAAAGTGTTATTCTCATGCAATTTCAATGAAATGTGTGTCACTCAGTTCAATTTGACTCAGAAGTCTGATTGAAATCTAAAAAAAATTATAATGTGAAAAAATGAAAATATCATGTTGTGTTGAAAGCTTTGAAAAAGTTTTAATATTAAATTTATGAAATTCATTTCACTCTGAAAGTTGATGTCAGAACTTTTGTGACTCAACTGAATTAAACAATTACAAATCTTTCTGAAATTCTTGTCATCAATTGATTAGCTTGAATATGTTTTTTTTAGTTTTGATGTTAAGCATGTATCTGATTCAAAACACACTGCTGCTGATATCTTGTCAAGATGATCAAAAATCAAAAATGATGAAAATGATGAAAATGCTTAAAATGTTGAAGACTTTATCAATGTAAAATTAAGATATCTCTATGCTTGAGTTGATGTCACAAGAATTGAAGATGAATTAGTTGATTTGTGAATTCTTGATGAATCTTACTTCAATGAATTTGAGATGATTGTGTGATATTTAATATTACTTTATTGTTCAAAAAACTTGATAAAAAATTTCACTGCATTCTGAAAGAAGATCTTGAAGTTTGCAGTTGAAGAAAATTACTTGTTTCAATGTGTCAACAAGAATATATTTTTTGATGTATTATTGATGATTCTGAAAAGTGAAAAGAAATGATCAAAGTCTTGTATGATAAATTTGAGCATTGAAAAAAAAAATTTATAAACTGTTGTCAAATTGATACTGATGAAAAAAAATATATTTTGATGTCAAGTGATATGTTCAGATTTGCAGAAAATGTCAACTGAGAGATTCAATGTGTACTGAAGAAGCTTTGCACTTAATTTAAATATTGACTGTTTGAATCAAAATTGTTATTGACATTGTTTATATGTCATCTGATGAAGAAAAATTTTTTTTTGTTGTTGCTTAATGTGATTTTTCTAACTGATCTGAAGTCAAATTTTTTGTGAAAATCACAGCTGATGCAGTTGCTCAGTTTATATATGAAAATATTTTTTGTTGATGAGAATTTTCAAATAAAATTGTTGTTGATGAAGATTCTGAAAACAAAAAAATCATTAAAAAATTGTTGAAAAAATATAAAATTAAATGTGTTCAAATATCAGTCTATAACTCTCATGCAAATAACATGATTGAAAAAAATCATTGACTGATTAAGAATGAACTGTCAAGAATGACAGACAGAATAGAAAAAAGTTAAGTAAAGTATTTATCAACTGTTTTTTTTACTGATTGAATCACTGTCAAACAAACAACTGACATGTTTTTTTACTGTGTGTTGATGAATCAAGAAGCAGTTTTTTTTATTGAGTGTAAAATAATGACATGAGCAACTTTTTCTTGATAAATTGTAAGATTAACTTTGAATCTAATAACAATGCAAGCACATCAAATTGAATGATGAAATCAGAATGTTGAAGAAACTGTCAGTTAAATAAAATGAATGTAATGTCAAAATAAAAATTGATTTAATGATGCACATCAAACATGCAATGAATTTTTGAAAGTCAGACAATTAATGATTTTTCATCACATCAAGAGTGATAAAAATATATCAAGAGTGCAAAAACTTTGCTTCTGATGATTGAGATTTTATTGAATCATTTTGATCAATGAAGAACATGACTCTTATCACATTGAGAAACTTGATGAAACAAAAATTGCTGAAATAATCTCAGAGAATTGATTGAAAAAATTTTATTCATGAAAAGTTAATAATGCTGAACAAGAAAAGAATGTTTTTGAAGACAAAAAAAATATGAATGTTGAAATGATTAATATTAATGAAAATAAAAAAGTGACACATAATATGAAAAAAGTTGAGAATTTGAGTAAAAAAAAAATGATGAAGAAGTTGAGAAGAAAAACAATGACACAATTGAGAAAAAAAACTGATGACTTTCATCAAAATGAAATCTTAATATTGTTATATCATAATTTACTGTTAGAAGCACTAATATATTGATCAAGAACACTTGCTAAAAACTGATGAAAATTGAAAATAAAAACTAAATTCAATTGCTTGCAAAAAGTTACTCTAACAAATTATTTATGAAGTGATAAAACTTTTGATAAGAAAGAAAGAAAATTGACAAGCATCTTATAATCATGAAAAAAAAAAAAAACTCACAACTCAGCATGTTGAAGAACATTGACATGTGCTCTCAGTGTAAACAAAATTTTTTCACATTTTCACAAAGCATGTTTGACATTTACAAGATTTTTGTAAATTAAAAAATTGTCAATAAACACAAACTGATTATTTGCAGTTTTTAAAGTTAAACAAATGTCATAAGTCAATTTGAATGAATGACAGACTTTGAATGAATTGTCAATAAAAAAATCATTGACAAAGATAGTACTGAATTGCTTTTTTGCAAATATAAAAATCTCAAGATTTTTACTAAATAACTCAAGAGCTGATGAATCATCATTTTTGCTTTTACTGCTAGATGAAGCTTTCTCATGTTCACTGATCATTTCATTATCTCTGTTTTCTGATTTATTGGCTAGCTTGGCAATTAACTTGTTGATTGAATTTTTGAAAAAATCATCAACTGAATTTTCAATAACTTTTGAACTTTTAACAGTCAGATTTTTTCTGAAGAAATTGATAATTTTTTTGTTTATCTGAGTTGTCTCTGCTGAGACAACAGATTTTTCATTAAAATTTATAATTTTGCTTGAAGAATTGACAGAATTATTTACTGTTTTGTTAATGAATGTTTTTGATTTTTTTTTCTTTAAATAAATAAAACACTCAGAGTCTATCAACAAAGTTATTAGAAGAACAAGTGAAGTGAGCAGAATTTTTATTCATGAATAATGCAAGAACTTCTGTGCTTATTCCACAAACAATTTTTGCATGCTTCATTATCTGAGGCAATAAAATTTTTTTGATAAGTGACACAGATCATGAAAAAACTTTTTTTCTTCTTTTCACAATAATTGCATGAAGTTGATAAAACTGTTTCATGAATTTGAACAAGAATGCTGTTTTGATGATACATAAAGTTGAGCACATTGTAAACAATAGCATCTGACACAATATGCCAGTTGATTGACCATACAATGAAGAGCACATTAAGCAATTTTTGTTTTTCTGATGAAAATTTGACAAGATATTTAACAAAATTGAGTGTAATAAAATTCTCATTAATTTAATAAATGTCTTCAACAATGAGTGAACTGTTCTCAGAGTTCACTTTTATATTAATTATCAATCAACAGCTAGAGAAAAGAAAAGTCAATAAAAAAAAATTTTACATTCAGAATTGATCAATGATAAATTGACTGTATCAAATATATATTGCAAAATACTGTTGAAAACAAATTTCAAAAAACTCATTTTGAGATGTTGATGAACATATCACAAGAGACAGACAATTAAGTGCTTTTTTTTGAATAAGAAATTGCAAGTTCAAGTCATGACAACTGATAAACTTTCTGCTTGCTTGAGTGCTGAGTTTTTAGATGCAGAAATGAAAATTGATGACATGACATTGTTAGTTTTTTTAACTGCTGCTGAAGTTGATACATTTTTCTGAAATGTTTTCTTGATAATGACAAAAATAAAAATATCTTTCTTGAATTTCTTTTTGATGACATTGCTGATTTTCATGATGATAGAAGTTTGAATTTTTTCAATTGATTTAGTTTTACTGATTACTTGATCTGCAGAAACATATCAATTGAATGTTTGTCAGAAAAAATATGATAATAAACTCATGATGAGAACATTGAGTCAAAAAAAAAAACAATGCTTTTTTTTTGACAATCTGCTTGATTAAAAATATGAGCAACACTACATATCAAACATGATATCAATCAGTTACTCACTAGAAATTTTTGATGCTTTCTTAATTAAATGCACAGGCATTTTGTTTGATCATGATGAGAAAAATTAACTGAAATAAATGAGTGATAAAATATCAAGATGAAAGCAAATGAATTGTCAATTGTCAAGCTTGACTCTGAGAAACAAAGATATAAACAAAAAAAAAAGTTGAAGAAAGAAGAGTTGAAGAAATTGTGAAAAAATTTATGCTTTATTGTTTGTTTACTTGATGCTCAAACAGAGTATTAAATTAATGAAACAAATCATCAATACTGTCATCAATCTCTCATAAATGTGAAAAATTTTTCTTGTTGCTCAGAATAACAAAAATATACTTAAATTAATACAAAAATTTTATCAGTTTTTATACTTGATTTTGTGTTGATCTTTGCAATCTGCTTCTTGATAAATCACAAATATACAGTGTGAATGAACAGCTATATAATGATACTGATATCAATCTTCTACAGTTGATATTGCATTGAAGATCAGAAAAATGAAATGTGTCAACTTCTGAATTCTTGTTTTTTTTTTATATTACTAAATTAAAATTTGTTTTGTTATTTTTTGAGTTTTCTACAACACTGCTGTTGACTAAAATTGTTTGTTTTATCTCTTGTTTTGCTTTTATTCTTGCTGAAAAATTTTTTTGAGTTGATGTCAGAAAATGACATCAACTGAATCTGATTAAATTGTAATGAAAGGTTCAGTGCTTTCTATTAACATGATACATACAGCTAAGTTGACACTTTATGTTGATACACTCTAGTTGACAAACATTTTCTTAGTCATTTTTCTTATTAACTTTATCTCTGTTGATCACTTATGCCACATTTCTTTCTGCTATATCTTTTTTATCAGTTGCTGGAGATATATATGAGAAACATTTATTTATTATTGAGAGAACACACATGTTTGCACATACTTCTTGATATATGAACATTATTTATACATATATTGTTGATCACTTGATTGTTTTGTTGTTAATAGTTGTTGATATATATAAATCAATGTATTGTCTTTCTGATATGATTTCTGTTCACTACATTATCATAATTTCTAGAGTTGATACTTGAGAACTTGATATGAGATTGTTAACAGACTCTTGATTGATTGTTATTGCTGATATTGACTATTGATGTGTTGATTGTGATGTTTTCTTCTTCTTACACTAGACTCATTTCAATTCACTCATATCAACTGAGCCATATAGTTTTTCTGTTTCAATAGCAAAAAATTTGCTTCATCATTTAATGTGTTTCTTTAAACAAATGTCTGCTAAATATTTCATTTCATTAGCTGAGAAGAATTTGCTTCTCAAGAAAATTCTTGTAAAATTTTTAATCAATATTTTTTTTTCTAGTTAATATTAAATATAATAAATGATGCATTCTGTTTCTGAGCAGAAAAATCACAATGAAATTACTGTTAAATCATTTATCATTATTGAAGAAAATATCATTTCAAAGAAAGATATCATTATTAAAACTTTGAATTCTCTTGCTGCTGTCATTAAAATTGCTGTCATCAGTGAATATACTGCTTTTTATCTGCTTAATTGTTAATAACTTTTTGCAATTTGATATTTAGAAAAAAAAAATGTTTCATCTGCTTTTTTACTTATTTTAACTTTAAAAATTTTTGAATTTACAGCAATTAATGCTGTTTCTGTTGAAACATTTAACAAAAAGCTGCTAAATAGTAGCAAAAAAATTACTGTGCTGCACTTTATGTGTATCTGATGTGTTAAATGATTGAAAAAAAAGTTAAAACTTCAATGTATTCATTCACATAATTATAATAAATGTAATCACTGTCAAAAAAATAAAAAAAAATACACATTATTTCTGCTGCAATTGAACAAGAATCTCACAGTTATACAAAAATTTATGCTCTCAACTTTAAAAAATACTGAAATTTATGAGAAAACATGCAGAAAATTCAAATCAAAAATAAATGAATTTTTTCATGCAATCAACATTAAATTGATTTTCAGTAAAAAAACTAGCAGTAATAAAACTGCAATTAATTAAGATATTACAATAAAACATTGCAATGCTATCATCATTCTTGCTAATAATGTATACATTCTAAATGAATTACTGAGTGAGCATTTCAGAAAGAAGTTTAAAAAAACATTATATGACAAAAATAATATTGAGTTTAATGATGAAAAAATTTTGTAGTTTTTAAATTATTATTTTTCTGTGATGTGGCTTCAGTCTGATATTTAGTTGTTTTTAATTTGTTTTTATGAATAAAAATCAGTTTTAGTTGCAGTTTAAATCAAATTCAATTATTGTGTAGCAGTTTTTTGCCTTCTAGTTTGCTGTTTCTTAACTGTTATTCAAAAATTTTGTTCAATTTCAAATTTCTGTAATAATTCAGTAGCATTTGTCAAATTAATCAATGATAATTATTAATTTTTATACAAAGAATATTTTTTTCACTTGACTAAATATTGAACTTCATTACAAAAAATTCATTTATTCAAAATTTTTTCAACTTTTCATTTTTTCTCATTATCAACAATAATTAATTGCAGTACAGAAGATTGTTTACTGCTACATTGCAGACAAAATTTAAGTAAAAAAACATGAAATGTCAGATTAATTTGATTATAATTTTTGAGAAACTGCAGCATATAAGCTTGTGATTTGTGAATAACAATCACTGAAAAAAATTCTAAATATTAATTATTTAGTTTTTCTGAAAATCTTCAAATTTTCAAGTTTTTTTTAAATAATAAAATCATATTGCTAATATTAAATTGCATCAGTTTGTGCTTTTTATTGTAGTATATTGCTTGAATCTTGAAGACTTGTTGCAGTAACTTCACTGCTTGTTTTTGAACATTATAGAATTTTTGAAGCTGTTGACTTGATTTTGAAACTTGAAAAGATGAATTGAGTAAAAAATCAGTAAAAATCTGCAGATTATAATCATATAACATAAAAAAAAAAACTGATTTATAATCAAATGCTTGCTGTTATTGTATGCAAACTCAGCAGCTGATAATGACTTAGCTTAATTATCTTGCTGATAAAAGTTATAAATACAAAAATATTGCTTCAACATTTGATTTAATTGTTCTGTTATACTGTCTGTTTGAGAATGAAAAGCAGTACTTAATCAACAAATAACATTCAGATGATAGCAAAAATCAGTTTAATAACAGCTAGTAAACAGTAAATTTTTATCAGAAACAATAAACTCAGAAAATTTGTAACATTTAATAATTTCATTAATAAATATATATGCTAATTCAGAGACTTTAATTTTTTTTGTTGTTGAAAAATACTTAGTCATTTTAGTAAATTTATCAGTCATCATTAATATAGCATCATAAATGATGCTGTCTTGCAGTAATGATGATAAATCAACAATAAAATTTATAATCAAGTGTTTTTATGATTTTGTAGCAATAAAAATAATAATTATTTTGCTGTAAAACTTGTGACAACATATTTATGTACAATTGCAAACATAACAGATAAATATATACTTTTTCACATCAATTTTTATTTTATTTCAATAATATTTTCATTGTATAAGCTTCAAGATTTGTTGAATTCTGTTATAATTCACATATGAGTTATCATGATGAATTCATAAAATCTCTTGCTGTAAAGTGAAATTCTGAGACACATAAATTTACTCATTTCACATTAATAAAATCTGATCTGAAAGAATTTTTCAGTTTTTTTGCTGTAAAAAAATTGTTTTCTTATTGACAACTCTTAAAACTTCAGAAATATCAATAAAAAAAATGTTTTTTTTCTGAATTTTCTGTAGCAGTTCACACATGCTTGATCTTGACAAGATATAAACATTTTTTTTGCTAATTGTCTTTATCACTAGTAATTTCAGAGCAAGATTTTTCAAACAATTTTTTTTTGTTGAAATAAATGTGTTGAAATTCACAACTTCTTTCATTAAATCAAAATTCAATTTTTGTTGTAGAATAAAAAATAATTCAACTTTATGCTCTTGCATATCAGAAAATTTGTAGTTTTGTCATCACAAAAAAATGTTGACAAAATTTAATATTTTCAGTTTATATTCTAATATAAAATTAAATGTCACAAGCTTTTCAGTTCAACAAATCTGTTTGTTATTCAATGATTTTATGATGAAAAAATAACACAAATTGACATGATCAGTTTGAACACAGAATGACTGCTTAGTACTTTTTAAATAATGTCTTCAATGATGAAAAAATTTTATAATAATCAAAAATTCTTAATCATGCACTTCATAATATTTTTTGATGTCATTCATTTTTTGTGAATAAAAAGCAATTGAATGTCAATGCATAATTTATTTTTTTAATTCACTGTCTGATTGAAGCAGTATAGCAGCAATTGTGTATTCTGACACATCAGTAATCATTAAAGTTTTCTTATTCAAATCATAATGAATAAGCAGCAGTGATTTTTTGAAAGCTTGCTTCAAATTTTCAAAAACTTTATGAGTTTTTTGCAGCAACATAAATTGTTTTGATTAATTACTGCTTCATAAAAAATCAGTCAGAAAAGCAGTTAATTTAGTATAATTATATATAAATCTTGAAAAAAAACTTGTGAAGTTCAGAAAATTTTAAATATCATGAACTGACATAAATTTCAGTCATTTGTGAATAATATTCAGTCAACTAGCATTTAGACAAATGTTATTTTTTTCAATTATAAATCTCAAGAATTTAACTTCTGTCTTATGAAATTCACACTTAGATAATTTAGCATAAAGCTTGTAGTGAGATAATCATAAAAAAACTTTTCAAATCTAACAAATATACTTTTCTTCAGTCTGAAAATAAATCAAAATATCATTATGATAAACAATAACAAACATATTTAGAATATCTCAAAAAGCATCATTAATATATATCTGAAAAATTGCAGAAGCATTGCAGAAATCAAATGATAACATCATGTATTCAAAATGTTCATATCAGATTTGAAAAGCAGTTTTTCATTCATCTTTTCTTTTAATCTGAAGTCAATGATACACATTATGTAGATTAAATTTAGTAAGATATTTCACATCATTCAATCAATTCAATAGCTTGTTTATTTGAGATAAGAGATAGCAATTCTTAATTATAATTGCATTCAATTCTCAATAATTGATGCATAGTCATAGCAATTTGTTTGCTGTTTTGAAGAAAAAAACTGATGCATTTGTCAGACTAGTTGACAGTTATATTCAATTTTTTTATTGATTATTTTTCAAATATTTTTACAAAGTATTAAGCTTCATTGTCAAAAGAAAATATAACTGCTTTCACAGAAACATTTTGCCTTCTTGAAAATTGATAATATGTTTCACAGAAATATCTGAAAAAATATCTGTTTTTTTTTTAAAAAACATGTGTTTAAAATCAGAATAAATATCTGATAATTTCAGCATTTTCATCAAATTTTTCTGCAAATTCATTGTTTCAGTCAATAAAAAATAAATTATATCATGTCTGATAGTTTTGAAAAATTTTTTTGAGAATTCAATTCACAACTTTGCAGATTTTTTCACATGATAATGTCAAAAAGCAGTGATTCAATCAACTAAAAAATTAACTTCAGCTAATCAGTAATTATTTAATATCATGTCATAACATAATAAATCAATAATCAAAAAATGTTTATTAAATAGCTTGAATATTTCAAATGAATCAAAAATTTTAAACAAAATATCAATTTCATCATAACAAGTTGTTTTCATTTCATTCATCATTTCAGCTGATTTCTGCAATCCAGCAGCAGATATTCAGTCACTTTTCAATAAATTGCAATATGAGACAAATTCACAAGTAACTTTAAAATTCAATAATACATTTGAAAATACAAAATACTTTTCAGATTGAATAAACACAGTCAAAACAAATTCTTTTCTGTTTGTTTGTCATTTTAATTTTTTATCATTTTGCAGTATATTTACTGCTGATTTTTGTGAATTTGATGATAAGTTAATTTTTTTTTTGATTAATCAAATTCTCTTTGCTGTCATTTTGAGCATTTCAGACTCATGTAATTTATTTCATTATAAATAAAATAACAATTTTTTTTTTTGCTTTTTTTTATATTTTTGCTTTTTTTTCACAGTATAACATGATGTAAATTATAGCTTTTTTGCTGCTTGATTCTGATTCTTCAAATCATTTTCTCATTTTTTATCAGAATTACATCATCTCAGCTTTTGTTGCTGTTAATATTCAAAAATTTATTGATTTTTAGTAATTTTATTTTGTACTTGTTTCATGCAAGCTTTAAGCAAAATTATTTCAGTTACTTTGTGAGATATCTGCTGATGTGACATGATAGCATCACAAAACTTTGAAATTAATTTATTAAAAAAACATTGATTTCAAAACTCATTCTTCTGTCATAATGAGGTAGAAAGCTTCATCTCATTTCATTTATCAATGTAAACACATTTAAAATCAATAATCAATTGCATAAAATGTTGATATAATTTCAATCATTTTTTATTAACTAATATGTCATGATTTTCTGACATCTCAATCTGATTCAGAAGAAATAATTTAAATTAAATTCATATATAATTGTTCAAATCAATCAACTTTCACTTGAAAAATCAAGCTGATTGAACATTATTTTATAATCTTACTGCTGCATATTAAATTTTATTCTTTTCTGTAACATATATATTCAATTTGTCATCAAGATAATTCTTTATCAAATACATTCATTGTTGATATTTTTTGCAATTTTTGCTATAATATAACTCAGATTCAGAAAACTTTTTTTTCTCATTGTGATGTGTCAGCATCAAAGAATTAATCAATTGATTAAATTGCTTTTAATTAAATAAATTCATAATCATAAATTCAGATGTTGAGTCTGCTGATTTAAAATCATTTAATTCAAAAATATTTTTCAAAACAGTAAAATTTTTTTGTAATTTTTGTACATAATCAAAATTTTTCTTAAATTGAGTTGTTGTTCTAAAAAATTGTTTCTTCTTCAACATATTTTTTTCAAATAGCAGCAGCATAGCTTCAAACTAGTTATATAAAAAAAGCAATCAGAACTGTAACAGTGAGTTTAATAATTAATCATTTTAATTTTTTTAGACAATTATTCACATAATAATAAATAAATAAACAAGTTCAGAACTTCAGATAGAAGACAACAAGCAGCTATATAATAACTATATAATGAAAAAAAAATATCAGCTTTTAATTCAAGTTGTATTGAACTGATCACTTGCTTTTTTCAAAAAGCAAGACAACATATTTTTTATAATATACATGCAGGCAAAAGTCAATATAAAATACATCATAAGTGAAGCATAACATAGCTGCTAACTAGCAGCTCACATGCAAAAAGCTTTGAATCAGTATGACATTGATGTCATTTCAAATGTTAACAAGTTAACATCATTGATTGAAGATTAATTAGTAAAATCAAATCAAATAGTTTTTGAAGTAGCTTGTTCAGCTGACTTCACTTTCTTATTCTGATTTTTTTTCTTAACTTTTCAATTAAAAAATCTTTCTCATTTGTATCATTATCAATTTCAACTTGTTTTTCAATTGTAAGCTTAGAAAAATATATGAAGTCAATCTCAAATTCAAATTAAAAAATTGAGATTTTTTTTGAGATTTCTTTGAAATTAAAAAACATTTTTTCATTGAAGATGACATTTTTAGTAAGTATAACTTTTCTGAATTGAAAAATTTAAATTCTGAATATGTTGATTGATTTGTACTTAACTAAATAATTAATCTCAGCTTTAGAAGTTATTTTTTTAAGTTTTTCAAATCTCATATTTTTTATAAAAAAATAAACTTTGCAGTTAAATTGTTATACCAACTCAAAGCTTTTTAGTATGTGAGCTGCTAGTTAGCAGCTATGTTATGCTTCACTTATGACATATTTTATATTGACTTTCACCTGCATGTATATTATAAAAAATATGTTATCTTGCTTTTTGAGAAGAGCAAGCAATCAGTTCAATACAACTTGAACTAAAAGCTGATATTTTTTTTTCATTATATAATTATTGTATAACTGCTTGTTGTTTTTTATTTGAAGCTCTGAACTTGCTTGTTTGTTTATTGTTATATGAATAATTATCTAAAATAATCAAGATAGTTGATTATTAAACTCATCATTACAGTTCTGATTGCTTTTTTTTATATAACTAATTTGAAGCTATGCCACTGTTATCTGAAAAAAATATATTAAAAAAAAAACAATTCTCTAGAACAGCAACTCAATCTGAAAAAAATTTTGATTATATACAAAAATCACAGAAAGAGTTTATTGTTTTAAAAAATATTTTTGAATTAAATAATTTTAAATCAATGAGCTCAACATCTGAATTTACAGTTACAAGTTTATTGAATCAAAAACAATTTAATCAGTTGATTGATGCTTTGACACTGACACATCACAGTGAGAAAAAGAAGTTTTCTGAATTTAAGTTATATTATAGCAAGAATTGCAAGAAATATCAATAATGAACACATTCAGTAAAAAATTATCTTGATGACAAATCAAATATATATATTACAAAAAAGAATAAAATTCAATACACAACAGCAAGATTATGAAGTAATATTCAATCAGCTTGATTTCTCAAGCAAAAGTCAGTTGATTTGAACAATTATACATGAATTCAATTTAAATTATTTCTTCTGAATTAAATCAAGACATCAGAAAACTGTGACATGTTAACTAATGAAAAATAATTGAAACTACATCAACACTTTACATAATTAATTATCAATTTTGAATGTATTTACATTGATAAATGAAATGAGGTGAAGTTTTTTATCTCATTACAACAGAAGAATGAGTTTTAAAATCAATATTTTTTTAATAAGTTAATCTCAAAACTTTACAGTGCTATCATGTCACATCAGCAAATATCTCACAAAGTAATTAAAATAATTTCACTGAAAGCTCACATGAAACAAATACAGAATAAAATTGCTAAAAATCAACAAATTTTTAAACATCAACAGCAACAAAAACTGAGATGATGTAATTTTAATAAAAAATGAGAAAATGACTCAAAAAATCAGAATCAAGCAGCAAAAAAGCTGTGATTTACATCACATTAAATTGTGAAAAAGAAGCAAAAATATAAAAAAAAGCAAAAAAAAAAATCATTGTTTTATTTGTAATGAAATAAATCACATGAGTTCAAAATACTCAAAATAACAGCAAAAAGAATTTAATTAATCAAAAAAAAAAACTAATTCATCATTAAATTCACAAAAATCAGCAGTAAATATGCTGCAAGATGATGAAAAATCAAAATGACAAACAAACAGAAAAAAATTTGCTTTGATTGCATTTATTCAATCTGAAAAGTATTCTGTATTTTCAAATGTGTTATTGAATTTTAAAGCTATTTGTGAATTTGTTTCATATCACAAGTTATTGAAAAGTGACTGAAAATCTGCTGCTGAATTGCAGAAACCAGCTGAAATGACAGATGAAACAAAAACAATTTGTTATGATAAAATTAATATTTCATTTAAGATTTTTGATTCATTCAGAACATTCAAGCTATTTAATAAACATTTTTTGATTATTGATTTATTACATTATGACATGATATTAAATAATTACTGATTAGCTGAGATTAATTTTCTAGTTGATTGAATCACTGCTTTTTAACATTATTGCATGAAAAAGTTTGCAAAATTGCAGATTGAATTCTCAAGAAAATTCTTCAAAATTATCAAATATAACATGATTTATTTTTTATTAACTGAAACAGTGAATTTGCAGAAAAATTCAACAAAAATATTGAAATTATCAGATATTTATTCTGATTTTGAACACATGTTTTTTAAGAAAAAAATAAATATTCTTTCAGATATTTCTGTGAAACATGTTATCAATCTTCAAGAAGATAAAATGTTTCTGTGAAAGCAATTATATTTTCTCTTGACAGTGAAGCTTGATATTTTGCAAAAATATTTAAAAAATAATTAACAAAAAAATTAAATATGACTGTTAATTAATCTGGGGAGTGCATCAGTTTTTTTTTTTCAAGAAAGCAAACAAATTGCTACAATTATGTGTTAATTATTGAGAATTGAATGCAATTACAATTAAGAATTGCTATCTTTTACTCTGAATAAATAAGTTATTGAATTGATTAAATGACACAAAATATCTTACTAAATTTGATCTACATGACATGTATCATTAACTTTGAATTAAAAGAAGAGATGAATGAAAAACTGCTTTTCAAATCTGATATAAACATTTTGAATATATAATGTTATTGTTTGATTTCTGCAATGCCTCTCAATCTTTCAGACATATATCAATGATGCTTTTTGAGATATTCTAAATATGTTTGTTATCATTTATTTTGATGATATTTTGATTTATTTTCAGATTGAAGAGAAGCATATTCATCATGTTTGAGAAGTTTTTTCACAGCTATTTTGCTACAAGCTTTATGCTAAATTATCTAAGTGCAAATTTCATAAGACAGAAATTAAATTCTTAAAATTTATAGTTGAAAAAAACAGCATCTGTCTAGATGCTAGTTGGCTGAATATTATCTGTAAATGATCAGAATTTACATCAATTCATGATATTTAAATTTTTCTGAATTTCACAGATTTTTTTGAAAATTTATATATAATTATGCTAAATTAACTGCTTTTTTGACTGATTTTTTACAAAACAGTAATCAATCAAAACAATTTATGTTGCTGCAAGAAATTCACAAAGTTTTTAAAAATTTGAAGCAAGTTTTTGAGAAATCACTGCTGCTTATTCATTATAATCTGAATAAGAAAACTTTAATGATTACTGATGCATCAGAATATGCAATTGCTGCTATACTGTTTCAATCAAACAGTAAATCAGAAAAACAAACTATACATTAACATTCAGTTGCTTTTTATTCATAAAAAATGAATGATGCTGAAAGATGTTATGAAATGCATGATCAAAAATTTTTGATTATTATGAAATTTTTTTATCATTGAAGACATTATTTAGAGAGTACTAAGCAGTCATTTCACATTTAAATTGATCATGTCAATTTATGTTATTTTTTCATCACAAAATTGTTAAATAACAAACAAATTTATTGAGCTGAAAAGCTTACAGTATTTGATTTTATATTAAAATATAAACTGAAAATATTGAATTTTGCTGACATTTTTTCACAGCAACAGAATTACAAATCTTCTGATATGCAAAAGCATAAAGTTGAATTACTTCTTTACAATGAAAATTGAATTTCAGTTTAATGAGAAAAGTTGTGAATTTCAACATATTTATCTCAACAGAAGAAAATTGTCTGAAAAATCTTGCTCTGAAATTGCTAGTGATAAAAACAGTTAGCAAAAAAAATGCTTATATCTCATCAAAATCAAGCATGTGTGAATTGTTACAAAAAATTCACAAAAAAAACATTTTTTTTATTAATACTTTTGAAGCTTTAAAAATCATCAATAAAAAAACAACTTTTTTACAACAAAAAAACTGAAAAATCTCTTCAGATCAAATTTTATTAATGTGAAATGAGCAAATTTATATATTTCAGAATTTCACTTTACAGCAAAAAATTCTATGAATTCATCACAATAACTCATATGCAGATTATAATAAAATTCAACAAATTTTGAAGTTTATACAGCAGAAATATTATTAAAATAAAATAAAAACTGATGTGAAAGAATATATATTTATCTGCTACATTTGCAATTGTACACAAATACATTGTCACAAGTTTTATGACAAAATGACTACTATTTTCATTGATATGAAATTGTAAAAACACTTGATCATGAATTTTATCATCAGTTTATCATCATTGCTGTGAAATGATGTTGTTTATGATGCTATATTGATGATGACTGATAAATTTACTAAAATGACTAAGTATTTCTCAACAACAAAAAAGATTAAAACTTCTGATTTAGCAAATATATTTATTAATAAAATTATTAAATGTTACAAATCTTCTGAGTTTATTATTTCTAACAGAAGTTCATTGTTTACTAATCATTATTGAACTGATTTTTGCTATCATCTGAATGGTATTCATCAATTAAGTATTGCTTTTCATTCTCAAACAAATGATATAACAAAACAGTTAAATCAAACATTGAAATAATATTTTTGTGTTTATAGCTTTTATCAGCAAGATAATTAAGCTAAGTTATTATCAGCTGCTGAGTTTGCATACAATAACAGCAAGCATTCAATTATAAATCAGTTTTTTTTCTTTATGTTATATGATTATAATTTGCAGATTTCTATCAATCTTCTACTTAATTCATTTTTTCAAGTTTCAAAATCAAGTCAACAGCTTCAAAAACTTTATAATGCTCAAGAACAAGCAATGAAGTTACTGCAATAAGTCTTCAAAACTCAAGCAATGTATTACAATAAAAAACACAAATCAATGCAATTTAATATTGACAATATGATTTTATTATTTAAAAAAAACTTGAAAATTTGAAAATTTTTGAAAAAGCTAGATGATTAATATCTAGAACTCTTTTCAGTGATTGCTATTCATAAGTCACAAGCTTATATGCTGCAGCTTCTCAAAAACTACAGTCAGATTAACTCAACATTTCATGTTTTTTTATTTAAGTTTTATCTGCAATGTAGTGACAAACAATCTTCTGAATCACAATTAATTATTGTTGATGACAAGAAAAAATGAAAAGTTGAAAAAATCTTGAATAAATAAATTTTTCATAACAAAGTTCAATATTTAGTCAAGTGAAAAGAATATTCTTCATATGAAAATTAATAATTATCATTGATTAATTTGACAAATGCTACTGAATTATTACAGAAATTTGAAATTGAACAAAATTTTTGAACAACAGTTAAGAAACAGCAAACTAGAAGACAAAAAACTGCTACACAATAATTGAATTTGATTTAAACTGCAACTAAAATCAATTTTTATTCATAAAAACAAATTGAAAACAACTAGATATCAGACTGAAGTCACATCATGAAGAAATAACAATTTAAAAATTACAAAATCTTCTCACTGTCAAACTCAACATCATTTTTGTCATATAATATTTTTTTAAACTTCTTTTCAAAATGCTCATTCAGCAATTCATCTAGAGCATACATGTTATTAGCAAGAACAATGATAGCATTGCAATATTTCACTGTGATGTTTCAATTAATTGTAGTTTTATTGCTGTTAGTCTTCTTACTGAAGATTAATTTAATGTTGACTGCATGAAAAGATTTATTTATTTTTGATTTAAATTTTCTGCACATTTTCTCATAAATTTCAATATTTTATGAAATTGAAAGCACAAATTTTTGTATAACTGTGAGATTTTTGTTCAATTGCAGCAGAAATGATGTGCATTTTTTTTCATTTTTTTGACAGTAACTGCATTTATTATAATTATGTGAATGAATACATCAAAATTTTAACTTTTTTTTCAATTACTTAACATATCAGACACACATGAAACACAGTACAATAATTTTTTTGTTGCTATTTAGCAATTCTTCATTAAATATTTCAATAAAAATGACATTAATTGTTGTAAATTCAGAAGTTTTCAAAGTTGAAGCAAGCAAGAAAGCAAACAAAACATTTTTTTTTTTAAATATCAGATTGCAAAAAGTTATTAACAGTTAAGCAGATAAAAAACAGCATATTCACTGACAACAGCAATTTTAATGACAGCAGCAAGAGAATTCAAAATTTTAACAACAATATTTTTTCTCAAAATAATATTTTCTTCAACAATGATAAATGATTTAACAGCAGTTTCATTGCAGTTCTTCTGCTGAGAAATAAAATGTATCATTTGCTATATTCAATATTAGCTAGAAAAAAAATATTGATTAAAAATCTTACAAGAATTTTCTTGAGAAGCAAACTTTTCTCAATTAATGAAACAGAACATTTAACAAACATTTGTTTGAAGAAACATGTTAAATGATAAAATAAATTTTCTGTTATATCAACAACAATTAGCAATAAATTTTTTTTTATTTAATAATAATTTATCTGATAATGCAAACATTTTTATGAGAAAATAAACTTGAAGAAGAGAAAAAAAAATTGAACTGCTTGAAAAATAACTGAGATTTTATATTATTTTACAAGCATGTGTTTATGAACACATTGAAATTTTGAACATTTTATTTTTTAATTATATTGCTGTTATTTTACTGTTTGTTGTTTCTTTATATGTATTGCAAAAATTACTCAAGTGTTCAAAATTGATATTTCTAAGCTTGAGATCAAGCTTCAAATAAAAAAAGAATAATTATCATATCAATCTGAAGCTTTTTAGCACATGAGTTGCTAGTTAGCAGCTATGTTATGCTTCATTTATGATGTATTTTATATTGATTTTCACCTGCATGTATATTATAAAAAATATGTTGTTTTGCTTTTTGAAAAAAGCAAGCAATCAGTTCAATACAACTTGAACTAAAAGCTGATACTTTCTTTTCATTATATAGCTACTGTATAGCTGCTTGTTGTCTTTTATCTGAAGTTCTGAACTTGCTTGTTTATTTATCACTACATGAATAATCATCTAAAATAGCCCAGATGATTGGTTATTAAACCCATCATTACATAAACACACAAATATGACTGACATTCAATCAGTTTTCAAATTTGAAATTGAGATTAATATAATATTCAAAAGTCATAAGAAACATCTCTCAATTGAGAGCTTTAATCAAAATTTTATTAAAAAAATAATTTGTTGTTTTTGCATTTTTGTTTCATAAATTTTCAGATAAATTCATCACAATAATTATAATTTTAAACATTATTGATATTATATTTTCTAAACATTCAGTTAAATCATTTTGTTGAGAAATTCTAGAAGCTGAATGCTCAACATGATATTTTTTATTATTTTTTCATTTTGTGAGATTCTTTCACAGTGTTGTTTCTCAATTTAAATGTATAATTAGAATCTCAAAGTCATAAAATCAATAAATTTGATTGATGATTTTTTGTAAATATTTCAAACTGTTTATTTTGATTCTCATGATTTCAACAAACTGAATATGCAGATAGAAACAATAAACATGAAAAATGTATTTATCTTCATTATAAACTTCATTCATGAGAATAAAATCAACATGAAGCTTCATGAAGAATTTATTGTCACAGTTCATGAGTTTTCTAGAAATATACTAATGCACTTTACTTAAAATGCAAATTTCACATTTAATAATTGACAGATCATTGAGATTTTTCTGATTGATGTTATTAATCACAAAAAATAAATGCTTCAAGAGTTTTTTATTTAAATGATTTAAACATTAATGTCACAAATCTGAACTGTTTTTAATTACAGCTGTTTGAACTGAAGTCACAGCTGCTGAAGTTGAATTATTTTCAATTATAATTTTCATAATTGAGATCACAACTTCTTTTTCAGTTGTTTTTGAAGCTTCTTCAGCTGTATTTGACTTATTCATAGCAAATATTGAATGTATTACTTGAGACATAAACATAACATGATCAGAGTTAAACAAATTGTATTTAATAATCAATTTGAGTTTTATTTCTTGTAAGTACACAAAAATTTTTTCATTTTTTTTCAAAATAAAATCAAGCTTGTTCAGATCAATTTTCTGTCTTTATAAAAAAAGCATAATTATTATATTAATATGAAAATCAGAAATGTAAACTGTCTGAGTGAGATTTATCATGATTTTTTCATTTGAAATATTAATAATCACATTAACACTTTCATAATTTTTCACATTTGAGATTTTATTTTCAGTTAAAATTGAGTTATTTTTAACAGAATAAAAATTGTGAAATTTTAATTTATCATTGCAAACATGTATATCTGCTTCTGAATCAATTATGAAACTGTTGTGAAGATGATAATTAAATTGTGTTTTTATTTTATTGAAATTGAAAAAAACTGTGATGATGAAATTAATAATTTTCAGCATTAAATTATCATTGTTTCAATTATCTGACTGATTTTCAATCTCATTTTTTAGCAATGAGTTATTATTTTTTTTATTAATTTTTTTTTTAAATTTTTTTGCTTTCTTAATGAATTTTATAACTCATGCTTTAAAAATGAAATTTTTGAGTTTTTTTTTTATCTGCTTCATGATTTTTGAATTCAGTTTTCAGTTGTTTGAGCTAGACTGCAAACAAGTTCAGAAATTACTTAGATTCAGATTAGTTTCAGATCATACAATTTCAATTCAGTACTTTCAAAACAACAACTCAATAAATCATTAACAAGTTAAGTAAAGTTTGTGAGCTCAGATTGTTTAAACTTGTTTGACTCAGTAAATCTTGTGACTGCACTAATCTGCACACTAAGTCACTTAAAGTTAAACATAAAATTTATGTACTGTGATATAGTTTAATACAGTTGTACATTTTAAACACAGTCAGCAAAGCAGCAAAATACAGTGAGTACAAAAATAAATCAATGATATAAAAACAAACAGTTTGATTACTACTATTCAATGCAATAAATACATCAGATAATATTATAGTTCAAAAGTGCATTTCTTGTTGCAAAGTGTTCACATAAAGTCAGAAATCATCACTGACTGTGTTATTTTCTCTCTCACACATTTATTCAGTGCTGCTGTTGAAACATTTGTTTTTTCTTTCACACATTTACATGATAATGTTCACATAACTGATATTGTTGAGAGTTTCTCATTCACAAACACTTTTAGTATTTTTTGAACTTGACAATTGCAAATAAACTGCTCTGTTGTATCACAATACAATTGAAGTTTTTTTTAAATTTATATTTCTGAAATTTGTGCAAATACAACAGCAATGAACTGACATATAATTAATCAGTTGCTTTCACACTCACTTTATTGTTTTTGCTTGATGATATGCTGAAGAAACTCAGCAGTAATGTTGTTGCAGCACTGAATTTATTAAGTTTGCTCAGTGACATTTGTGTGCTGACAAGTTAACATTCTGATAATTTTTTATTGTTTTTACTGCTGTAAAGTGTGATTTCTAGTTAATTAAAATTGCACATCATCTTCACTGTCAAATAATTCAGCATTATTTTTTAGTATATTATTTTCATCATCAAATTCTTCATCATCATCATTGATATATATTTCTCAACTCACAGTTACATTCAGTTTTTTATCATTCATTTCTTCATCATCATCATTCACTAAACTTCACTTGAGATTTTTCATCTCAAAAAAATTCAGCATCAATCACATCATTTGTGTATTAACAATTTTTGATTATAAATAATCATGTTGATAATGACAAATATTTCATGCAGTGTTGAAGAGTCACTTAACATCAACTGAAGTTGTAGAAATGAAGAAATAATTTTAAATAATCAATATAAGAATGAAATAATTTTGTTCATAAATTTTTCAGAACTTAAATGCACAAATTTTGTTTATTGAAATTTTTATTGAGATTAGCAGTTGAAGTGATAAAGCAAATCAAGTGTCATATTTATCTTTATTTAAAAATCAATCAATTTTCTCAACTGTAAATTCACATGAAATAAAACTTGAGTATAATTTTTTTGCATACAATAAATCATTTATATTATTATACTGTTTGAATTGCAATGAATGCTGCTTTGACACATTTTGCATCATGTTGAACTTGCTATATGTGTCAGCAAAATTACAGAAATGCTCTGCATATTTTTATTTTCATTTATAATTTTTTTCACTTCACACTGATTTTTTAAATATAATAAGCTTGAGCATTGAATTTAGCATGACATTCACTGCATAAACATTACTCAAATCATCATAAATTTTTTCATAATACTTAGCTAATTTTGCATACACAGCAGTGATGACTGCAATAAAATTACATTTTCACTGAATTCATTTTTTACAAAATTAGTCTTGCTGATTTTTTAAATAATCAGATAATGCATTAAAAATTCAAAAAATATTCTGAATGATTGCATCATGAAATTTTGATAATATTTTAATGTAATTAATAAAAAATTTTGTGAACTCAATCAAATACTGCACAAGCATTCACTCAATCTCTGAAAACTTCAAATTTTAATAAAACTTCTTCTCATTGAGAAATTTTTTAATCACAAACTGAAGTTTCAATGCTCACACAAGCATTTCATATGTTGAATTTCAACATGTTTTGATATTCAACTTCAGCTTCAAAAATTTTTTTTTTTGAAAATTTTCAAAAGCAGCATATCACAAATTGCTGACATTGACAAACTTCACAAAATTTCTGATTTAAATTAAGCAAGATTAACTGCTGCACTTAAATATAAAATGACTTATTGTTGTCTCAAAATAACACTTCTTGAGCAAGAAAAGCACAATGTTGTTTCAGAACAACAATGAATTGCATGAATCTGAATTTTTCAACATACTTTTCATAAAATTCAAGATATTTTTGAATCAAGCTCATGTTTGAACATGCTGTTATTTCATTCAGAAACTGTAAAGTCAGATATTGACATAATTTTTATTTTAATTAACAAATTCTTGAGTGCAAGTTGAATGACATGAGTCATGCAAAGAACAAATACAATCTTACTGTCAGTGATTTCTTCAATGAACTTAATTATCATATTTAATAATTTTATTATTGATTTATTATTTGATGCATTGTCATCATTGATTGTCAGCATCTGACTGAGAAAATTATATTCATTCAATGTTTCAATCATCATTTGTGCAATATTTTCTTCATTGTGTGAAATTAAAACATGCATGAAAATTAGAAGTAGTTCACAAAAGCTTCAATTCTTGTCAATAAAATTCATCACAATTGCAATGAAAAACTGTCAAAATGAACTTGATCAAATATCAATGACAAGTGACATTTTTGCATTATCAAATAACTCAGCAATAATTTTTTTCAATCACTTTGTGATAAATCATCAATGACATCTCAAAGTTTCTTGTCACTTGAGATACAAACATCAGAACATAACATGCAAATTAGCTTTCAGAAATAAAAATTGTTAATAAAGCAAAATGATAAACATTCTTCACATATAACATGTGTCATTATTTAATTAAAACTCTCAACAGTGAAC
The DNA here is from genome assembly GCA_029449355.1 of Emydomyces testavorans. Lineage (NCBI taxonomy): Eukaryota > Fungi > Ascomycota > Eurotiomycetes > Onygenales > Nannizziopsiaceae > Emydomyces > Emydomyces testavorans. The sequence goes on from CP120627.1 coordinate 607,306, forward strand.
TTCTCTGCTGAAGTCTCAGACTTAAAATAATTTTGAATTTTATTCATTATTATTAGCAAAATATATCATAAAAATTTGCATTCAAAATAAATAATTTTTCTGAGTTTGATCATTAACTTTTCTAATGATATTTTTAATTGATGAAAGTTCATTCTTCTCAGCAAGATGTTGACATTCTTGCAATTGTACATACTTGATTATTGAAGTAGTACTTCAACTCATGTTTTTGAGATGAGCTCACACAACAGCACATCACTTGCATAAAATTAAAATTTTTTCATCATTTTTTGCAACAACAACACTAAAATTTGTTCACACTTCAGAGCATTTTTTCATTTTGAATTATGTTTAATCATTTTTTTAATCATGCTTTGTTGACACTCATCAATTTTCAAATTTAAAAATAATGATATTTATCTCATTTGTGAAAACACTAATATACTTCAGACAGAATTTAATTTATGCAAAAGTTGCAGAAATCATAATGCTGTTTTGAAAAAATTGAAACTGCTCACTGAAAATGTTGCTTTTAAATAATAAAAAAAATTAATTAACTGAAATTTGTTGCTTGAGTTCATCATGAATTTCATGCTCTGATCTGAAATTTTCATGTAAAAATTGATGAAGCTGCATTTTTCAAGAGCACATCAGCAAAATTAGATTCATTTTCATTGTCAGATTTATTAAATTGCTTTCATGTAAATCAATAATCATCATCTGATAAATCATTCATGATTGTTTCAATGATTAATCATACATGCAGTCAACTGCAAATGTAGATCAAACTTCAGAAAGAAAAACATGAAAAAATATTTGTACTCAAAGTTTTTGACTCATTTAAATTTTCACTCATCAAAACTTGATGACTTGTTGATGAATGAATTATTATTCTCAAACAAGAATATATGACAAGTATAATGATTAAATAATGTGAAGAATAAATTTATTGTTCTGAGACTGAAAATGACAACTCATCACATTAATTCATGCTTAGCACATGAATTTCTGATACTAGTATCAAAAAAAAGCATCAACACATTAAGATATAAATTTTCAGCTTCAATCTGATTTTTTTTTTCTTTCAATCTTCTCATGTTCAGAATTTCAGACTGCTCATGAATTTTGTGATAAGCAAATTCATTCATTTTCATTTTTTAAGAAGCAAATTAAAAGCTTTTCATGCTAATCAAATTTCAATTTTTACAGTAGTCAATTTTTTCAATTAAAATCATATTGAAATGTGAGCAAATGATGAAAACTTACTTTCTGAGAATTTCATTAAATTGTAATGATTTGATGTTTCAAGACAACATTATGTTTCTTTAACTTCTGAGACTCACATCTCATTGATTCTCTTTTTACTAGCATGACATTAATGAATCTTATTTTAGAATTCAGAAAGCATCTCATATTGAATATCATTTAAAGACATAAACTTGACACAACTACTGACATTGTCACAAACTTACATTTTCAGCATGAGCTTGTTGTTTCAGAACATCATCAGTCAAGATGACATCTCACATCATATCATTCAAAATTACAAAAAAAATTTGACAGAAGATCAAAAAAAATAATTCATCAGATATTAAAGTAATTAAGCTTGTTATTAAAAAAAGTGAGTTTTATAAAAATCAAACATTGATTGTCAGTTACTTGAAGAATTATTCAGATACAAAAATGCTGAGAAAAATTTTTAACAAATTGAATGATATTTTGAATGAATATATTTCATTTCATTTCAGTGACTGAAGTGATGTTTCACAGTTTTTCACAAATGTCACAATTATCTCAAGCTTAACATCAATTTTACAATTCATTGCTTTACTTCATCTAAATTCAATCAATTTGCAGAAAGTTTGCTCAGAAAAGCTTTCTAGTCATGATTGAATCTCAGAACATATTACAGTTTCTGATACAAATAAACTTACAAATATTCTGATGCATTTTGCAATTATTCAAACAATGATGAAATGCATTGTTGCTTGATCAAAATACTTTAAATAAACTTTCAGTAATTTTAATGCTGAAAAAAAGCAGCATCTTTCTGTCACTGAAAATCTTCACTGTGCATATTGTTTTCTCTGCACACATGACAAGCATTTAAAACATCAGACAAAATCAAAAATCAAGATTTCAAATAATTTCAGTCAATTACAAAAAAATTCAGCAATAATACTGCATTACTTTAATGATGATGAAAAAACAATTGATTTAAATTCACTTCTGATTGATTACTTCATCATCAAAATTTTTGATTACAGTGTGTCAATATTGATTTAAAACAATAATGATGAGAACAGCAATGATGAAAAAAAAAATGTTAATGAGAAGAATGTTGTGAATTTAATCAACAATGTACTCAACTTCAGTGATGACAACATCAAAACTCAATCAAAATCAAAAATCATTAAATATAATTTCATTTATATTTATTCACTCAATCTGACAAAACAAAAGCAATTATCACTGATTAAGTATGCAGTTGACAAACTAGTGATTCACAAGAACAAGTGAAGCAATCAGCTTTTAAATGATGATCAAAAAAACAATTTGAATGAACAAATTGATGAAATTATTCAAAATGTTCAAGAAGTTTTGTGACACAAAATCAAAAAAATTAACATTGATGCAGAAAAAAACAGTGAAGAGATTGATATTAAAACACAGCAAACTTTCAATCATGTTTTTTAATCAACTGAAGATTATGATTTGTGCTGTAAGCAATTTGACATTGATAAAAATATACATAAATTATTTTCAGATAAATCAGATTCTTTCTTTTTGTTACATCATCAAATAACTGAAGTTAATATTATGATGAGTATTGAAATTGACATTCAAAATTAGATGAGAAAAAAACATACTGTTTTGCAAGCTGAGATTCTTGCTGACAACATGAATTTTGATAAAACTGTTGAAATGCTTATTTTGATTTACATGATGTCAAAAAAAAATTTTTCAAAACACAATCACATTTCTGATTTCATCATGATAATCATTTCTTCAGCTGTTGTCTCTAGTTGATATTTTGATTATCATCATTATTTTCAAGAAAAACTTCATCTTTATTTTGTCAGTAATTCATTTCAAATTGAAGACAATCAGATGTATCAAACTTGTTGTATCAACAAGAACATTTTTATTGTTGTTTTGACAAATTTTGATAAATCAAGTTTATACAAAAAATCAGAAAACATCACACATACTGTTTTCATTATATCTCATTATATTATTGCAAAATATACTTTCATTAAATTAATTATGTTAAAAAAATCAGCAGACACAGCAGAAATGTTGCTTCAGAACAACAATAATGAAAATTTTCTGAATTTATCAAAAATTTCACTTTCTGATGAAACTACAAATTTTAAATCATCAGAGCACACAATTAAAACCTCAGTGAAGTCATCAAAAAAAAATTTGAAGTTTTGAATGAAACAAACAAAGTTGAAGACACTGCACTGATGAAAAAAAACAAAAAATTTTATGAATGAATTGTCAAGTATAAATCTCATTTTTTCAGTTCAATATTTCATTTCATCATTGATGAAAATCATGATATTCATCATTCTAAATCAACATTAACTTATGCTGCAAAATTGCATACTTTCTGATTTACATAAATTGTTTCAGTCACTTTTCTTCTGAATAAAACAAGAAATTTTTACAATTATGCTTATGTAATGTACAACAAGAATTGAAATTTCAATTTTAGCAAAAAGTTCAGTAATGTTTCTACTTTGAAGAAATTTTGCAAAGCAGTAATTTTTGATGAAATGCTTGAACTTTTCAATTTTTTAAATATTTGTCAGCTTTTCAAAAATGACAACATTGATTTTATCACAATGACAGTTGCAATATCAACACTTCTGAGAATGTGTATGATACATCATACACTGAATACTTTTGTAAACAGTGCATTAATTGAAGATAACATTCTTTCAAAGCATGTAAATAATGTCAGATTTGCATTTAGTTTCATCAAACAGCTTAAATATTGTGAACTTCATCTTCAACTGACAAAAATATCATTAAAATATTCACTCAACTCAAAAAACTCTGATGATGAAAATTATGAAATAAATGCCAGATGTGTCAAAAATTTATACTGTGAATTAATATTCTCACAGTTTTCTGCTTTTCATTTGCACATCAGTTAATTAAAAACAAAAATTACACAAATCAAAAAATTGTTGTCTCATTCTGATGATGATTTGTATGACTTTTTGCATTACACTCACACAAAAAGTGATTATTAATATTATGTATTTATTACTCACATTAATTGTGCTTTGAAGCTTCTGAATATTTCATCAATTTTTAAATACTTAACAAAAATTATTTGAAATGTGATAAATAAATAAAAAAAATATTTAGTAATTTTTAGTCAAACTTCTGCTGTTTCATGACTGATTTATATATTTTGTGTCAATTAAAATTCAACAATTGACTGACTTCACTTCTCAATTACACAGTTCAAAAAAAATCAAATAATCATCAATTTCAACAACTTTTCAAACTCACTTCACATTTTGATTTCAACTCATCAGATAAATGAGTTCAGTGTGAATCTTCAGTTAAGTGACTGTCATCATATAATTATTGTGAAGCTTTCACACAATCTCAACACATTTTTTCAAATTCAGATTTGTCTTGCTCACATCAGATAAACAAATCAAGTTTACATTTAAATACTGTTCAATGATCACACTTTTTAGAAATGATGACACATGAATTTTGCAAGAAAGATAATATCTGATTTAACAACTCAACTGAATGATCATGTTAAAACATCAGATTTTATCAACATGAATTTCATTGACAAATATGCAGAAAAAACTTTGAATTACATAATGAATTGAAAAAAAAAAACATTTAATATGAAACAGTGTTTATGAACTGAATTTTAAAAATTTTATTTTTTCTAAATTGCTTCAATCAAAATTTTTTAGAATTGAACACTCATTCAGTACAGAAAAAAAACAAAAAAAAACTCATTTTGTCAAAATTGAGCAGTAAAAAAGCAAACACAAGACAAAAATTGAAACAGCACATAAAATTGTAAATAAACAAAAAACAGCTGATAGAAAAAAAAACCTCAAAAATCACAACACATGAAGAAAACTGATGCTGCTGCTGTCACAGCAACTGCAGCAGCAGCAATCAGTAACATCAATGTTGTCTCAGAGCAACATTAAAATGAAATTGCTGAGCAAACTGATTTGAAATTTCAGCTGATTTTTTTTTTAAATAACAAAACAGTAATAAGAACTCTTCTGATACATCTGTCACTTCTGAAAATGTTCTCATTTTTTTTATTGTTGAAGATGCTTTCATCACTGAAAATGCTCTCATTATTAATGATGATCTTACTGTTATTGTTTTCATTCATTCTAAACATGTTGAGAAAGTCAATTTGATTTTTCACTTTGAAAAAAAATCTATTATGCTTTTTGATTTATTAAATGTGCAGACAAATATCTGTTCAGATTGTCGGATTCACAAGCACTTTGCAAATTTTAATTTTAATGATGAGAATGACAATTTGACTGATGCAAATGCATTTACAAAGAAAAATGAAATGTTAGTTTTCAAATTCAACACTGATACATTTGCAAGAAAACATACAAGAAAAGCAAAATGATTGTATTAGATTGAAAATTGATCAGTTTGAATTTTGATGATGCATAATCATTGAAGAAGCATGATGAATAATGATTACATGATGCATAACATGAGATGTTGTTTTAAAATTACATTGTAATGATTTTAATGATTGATACATTTTTTGTTTGTTTTGTTGAGTAATTAAGATTACAATAACACATTGAAAATAATGTGATTTTTTCAGTTAACATGACATCTTCAGCATTTGTATTTTGTAATCTGTAACATGAGTTTAAAATGTTATAATAACAACACAAAACAGTATTGTGTACAGTTCTAGTTCACTTTCAAAATAATGAGTAATGTCAAGTAACTTTTTTGAAGACTATACTGCATTGAGTATAATATGTAATGATCATGATTTACTCACATGTTATTTGTTTCAACTCAGATTTGTTTTGTATATTGAACAAAATCTTCAAATTGTTGTCTTTACTTGTACAATTCAAAATTATGACTTTTACTACTCAGCTTAGACTTGACCAACAAACCCGCCAAACCCTTGGCCGGCCCAACCCGACCCTGCCCGAAACCCATTTAGGACGGGCGACGCCCCCTAGATTTGGCCGCCGGGACAGGTGGGGTTTGGTGCCTGGAGCCCGGAAACCCGCCGGGTAAACCCAACCCTGATTATATAAGGCTTATAGGGTCTATTTAAGGTTTATAGGGTCTATATAGGCCTAAATTATCGCTCAACCCCCTATATTTAGGGCCTAAACCCCTATAATTATCACTTATTATCGCGTAAACCCCTATAGTTATTGCTTATTATCGCGTAAACTGCTGTTGCTGGCTGCTACGGGCTGCTTACAGGCTGCAACGGGCAGCAGCAGGCCTGGGGGAGACCCTACACTAAGTGTGATTAAGTATAGTTCCAGGGGGCTTGGCGCTGGGCGGGTTTAACGGATAAACCTGTGCCCGAACCCGCTGGCCCGCGGGGCGGGCAGAGCCTGGAGCTTTAGGCCCTAAGAGCTCTAGCAGACGGCCAGCACCCCCCCCGGGTCTGACCCGACCCTGAAGTTGGTCAAGTCTAACTCAGCTCAACTCAGGCTCATTTGCAGTCTAGTTTGAGCATATTTCTGAATTGAGATAATAACAAACAAACATTCAGTGTCATTTGTCACAAGAATACTTGATTTTTAATTTTTCTGACTGCATTTTGCTTTGTAAAATCAGTTCATTTTTTGAAATTAAAAATGCTGAAAATTTTTGTTTTTTTAAAATTTGCTGCACTTGATGCTGACAAAACTTTTTAATCAGTTTCTTAATGTTAATTATCAATTTGTTTTTGCAAGTTTACTTCATGCACTTGAAGTTATGATGATTTGCAAAATTTTTATTAAATTTTTCAACAACATGTAAAAATTTGAAAACAACATTGCTGTTTTTTAGTATATTTGTAATTTTATGCTCAGTAAATCATTTCATGATGAATTTTCAGTCATTCAGTCAGTTTTCAAGAAAAGTTTTATAATCAAAATTTTTTCAAAAAATCATGAAGTGGTTTGAGAGCTCACAGTCTCATTGTTTAGTGATTTTGACAAGTTTTTTTTTGAGAATAACTAGCAAAACATGAACAGTGACAGCATTGCAAAGTGCAGAAAAATGCTTTGAATGAAAACATGCTTTTATATAAAATTATATTTATTTTATGATATTTTTTTTCATGAAATTTTTTTTCTTTTGTTTAAAATTTAATGTGACAAGTTTCTATTTTAAAACATTTTTTTTTGTGTTTTTTATCATTTTGCAAATTGATTTCTCTAGTTCAGAAAATTTTTCAACTGACAAATTGATATATTTTCAGATATTATAAACTTGAGTTTGTTGTTGAATTGCAGTGATTTAATCTTCTCAATCATCACTGATGTTAAAAATTCATTTGAATGACATGATTATAGCTGATGACTGATGTCAAATTTTGTTTCATATTATTGACACATTAAATTGTGATAAAAATCAACAAAAATACTCTGCAGTTGAAGCTTACAATCAGAACAAATTAAAATAACAACTTAATGACTGATTGACAAATTCTTTTGCATTTTTGTTAATCAGAAAAAATCAGAATGAATGTTCACTGACTGACTAACAAATTTTTTTGTGTTTTTTTAAAGTCATTCATAAAAAAAAAATTTAAATAAAGAAAAGCTTGAATAAAAAAAACATTTGATGATTGAATACAAGTGAAATTCATAAAAAAAAACTCAAATGAAACTGTTTGATGCTTGAATACAAATGAAATTCATACAAGAAGAGCTGCAGCATCTGATGCAGCTTGCAAAAAATTGAAATACAAATGAAATTCATACAAATATACAGTTAAATTTGTATATAACTGTGAGTGATAATTCAACATTAAATTGATTTTATTTGAACTCTCAATAACATGTGAATATAGCATTCAGTTTATATGAGAAAACTTTATATAAAAAAAATCTGTCTCATAAAATATTTTGAATGAATTTTGAAAACTTTTAAAAATTTAAAATGCTGATAATATATATTGAAATAATATAAATTTTAATAAAATATATTATATAAAACTGTATGTGAAATTCAGATTGATATATAAAAATTCAACAAGAAAAAACAATCTTGAAAAAACTCAAACTCATAACTGTTGAACTTAAAAAATACTGTAATAATAAAAACTTCATCAAATTTTTGTTAATTTATTTAGACAATTATGAATTATTTATACATTTTAGAGTTCATAAAAATAATAAAAAAAATTGTGAAAAAGCAGCAAATTTGATAACAATCTTGAACACATGAAATTAAGTAAGAGATGAAAAGTTTGTATCTTGTGTCACCTGATGTTGAGAGATAGTGGCAATATGCAGGATTTTTATTAGGTGAAGTCAGGGTTATTTGGTGAAAGTTTGGATGATAGCTGGAATGAACCCCATAGGTTCAACAAAAGGCATGCACACAATGCTCATCTCGTCTATGAATAGTCATCCCATCTCCTCAGACTCCCAAAACTTACAACAATTCAGATGTCTATCCATCCCACTCATTCTGAACTCAAGCTTCTCTTGCAATTCTTTCCAGCTTTCATGCTCGCCTCTAGATCCACAAGAACCTGCTAGTTTCACACTTGCTGTGCATCCCTATATAAAACGAGCTTGCCGATTCCATGATGCTGGGTGGGTTGGGCCAGCAGCGAGTGCGTTGACATTCCACATTTCGGAGAAGACGGTGGACGACTGGCTGGTATTTGGGCGTCGATACTTCTATTGAGATTGAAGTAATTGCGAAGATCATACGAGAAAGCGTGGATGTTTAACAGCGTCAAGTTAGCCTGCCTCATTAGAGGCAAATTTTGAACGTAAATGTGCTGCACAAGAGCTCTTCACTCTCTCCCTTTGCTTCCTGGCACCTGGACTATTCCCTCTTCTTTTCCACCCATAAAGCCCCAATGGCATTCTCTGTCTTGACTATCTCTGGGCTATCCCAACATCTCTCCGGTCTATCACCACAGCCTAAGCACCAAACTAGGTCCTACTGACTGCAGCTCCGTTATAACAAGCCATCTTGATAACCAGGGAAGTATAATTTTCCGCATGACTTTAGGACAGTTGATAACCCCATCATCCATCGCATTGTTGACGCATTGAGCTAGTTCAATGGTCGAGGTCCTGAACATGCATTCTTTGCCATGATATCTTGGTATTGACGCAGGTCGACATCCCAGTAGCTATGTAAAACTAGGTCTTGTCAGCAAAAAGACCCCTTCGCAACAGAGCACTGAAGCAGTGGTTCCTAGAGTCCAGCAGAGTCATAAGTCTTCGTACTTTTGTATCCATCCTTCATACAGACTCGTCGTCAATCACCCTCCAGTTGGTGCAAGATAAACAATACTGGACTGAAGCATAGGCCCAGTTCTCATGCCAATGAGAAGGCCATTCAGGGTATATGGGAACAAGAGCTGGCACTTGTTCTACTGTCGGAATATATCCCTCATTTGCTGAGTTATCTGAGGAATATATTCTTTGTGAAGCATCAATTACATGATTATTGGTACATCTACATCATCCCTCACTTGTTATTTCCTGTCCCAAATTGTACTGTTTTTCTTAGGCTTTGAGGACACATGTCAATTTCCCCTACCTTTTATGAAGTATATAAGGTCCCAAAGTTGTTCTTTGAGCTGAGATAGACACAAGCATAAGTTCATCTCATCTGATCTTTTGATGCATATATTCAAACCTACATAAAGTTCAACAGTTATGAGCTCAGGCTCTTTCAACATTGTCTAAATCTCTTTGCTGAATAAATTCTGAATCTCTTCTGATATTCTTGAATCTTCATGACTTGCTCATATAAAAATATATATAAAATCTCAAAAATATTTACTGAAAGTTCTTGTTCATTGAATTTATCTCAAAATCTCAACATTAAAGCTTCTGTTTGAATTTCCAAATTCTTATTAAATTTATTGCATATTTGACCTCATTAAAACATTGATTTAACTTCCAAAAAAACAAATCAAATCCTCTATATTCAACATCTCTTAAAATCTTTTGTAAAGATGTCAAAATCAACTCATTTACAGTCAATTTGAACATAAACAAAATTCTAGTTTGAACTGCTGTTTGAACAAAATAAATTCACTGTTCAAAATCTGTTTTAAACTATAAAAATTAGCTGATTAACTCAGCAAAAGAGTTGTAAAATCTCAACAAAAATCACAGTAAAAATAATCATAATTCTCAAATCTGCAGATGACTGAATCAATTAACTTATCATTATTCATCAGCAAGCAGAATTTCATGAGATATAAAAATATATCAATTTAAATTTGAGAAATATTTTTAAATTGAAAAAATCTTCTGATTAAATTATTACAGACACAGCTGCAATCAAAAATAAAGTCAAGATTAAGCTTGCTTGATATAAATACAAGCTTGAGCAGCAAAAACATTTGAAAAAAAAAACTTTCAAGAAGCTTCTTCAGTTTATTCAGAAACAAATAAGTTTTCATTATTTTTCAATTTTTCAAGAAGCAAAAAAAAACTCAAGAAACTGTTTTCTTGCTCTCAAGAAGAAAGTTGCAAGATCTGAAAAAAAAATTCAGCATATACTGACAGAGCATTTCAGACAAATTTACAAAGACTCAAATCACAAAAAATCAGTTGACATTTGAATCAGAAACTGAAAAGAAACTCTTTTACAGCTCAAGAAATATAAAATCAATTAACTTTTAAACAACAAAAATAACATGCTCAATTTTCTACAAGTCATAAATCAAATCAACTCAGAATTTTCAAACATTGAACAAATTGAATTCAAAAAAACTCAACATCTCAACCAGAAGACAATGAAAATTGAAAAACTAATTGAGAAGTATAAAATTCATCAGCAAATTACTTTTAATGAAAAACACAAAAAATCAGTTTTCAAAATAAACACTTCAACTCTTCAAAAACATTTTAAATCAAAAAAACTCATTTTCAAATGTATCTGCAGTCAGTATTACTTCTTTGAATATTGCTCATATTTCAACTCTGAAATTTAATCATTTAACTGAATGAAGAATTCAGAAATCAAGAAGAAAATAAAAAAATAAATGAAAATTTTTTCTTTAATGAAAATCATCAAGAAATCAATCAATTGATGAAGAAAAAACAAGATGAAGAAAAAAAAATGAAAAATGCAGATGAAAGAAATAATAAAAGCAACAGTGAGATTAAAAACTCAAAATCAATCAATCAAACTTCAAGAAAAAAAATTAATTCAAAATTTCAAGAGAAAATCTTCATGATAATCACTTAAGCAATCTTCTTCAATTCAACTGCTGAAAATGATAAAAACAATTATCATTTACAAAAAAGCTTTATAGCTGATGAAAATTCAAATATACACATGTGCAATGATTTTTCAAAATTCTGCAAATTTTTTTCAGCAAAAAATGACTTTGTTTACACTGAGAAGAATTGTGCAAAAATTGAAAATTATGAACTTGTTTGAATTAATATACAAATTTCAAATGAAATCACAGAGATGAATCTGATGAGAACAGCTTATATTTCAAATTTTTTTACAAATATAATAACTATATTTTTTTTAAAAGCAAAAAGTCTTTCTGAACAAGCAATTGCAGTCTCTAATTAGAAAAAACAGCAGCATATTTGCTTATTTAAACATCATTAACAACAAACTCATAATGAAATACAATTTTATTGAGCTGAAGAATTTCTTCTGTGAATCATACAAAGTAAATTTGAATAAATCAATTTCTCTAGCTACAATCAAAAATAAATTAAATTTTTAACATCAACATCTAAATCATTCAGATAAAAAACTCATGAAGCACTTGCTAAATGCAGTTACAGAAATCAAAATCAAAGCTTCATTGAATGACTCATTAACAGTAAAATGCAAGATTTGCACTCTTAGCAAAATTCATCAAATAATTTTAAAAAAATTAATAAATCAAGATTGCAAATTTTTCAGCAAAATACACATTGATTTTATTTAAATGAATAAAGCATACAATGAAGATAAGTATGCTCTATATTTTTATTGCTTAATTACACATTTTCATCATGTCAATACAATGCAGCAGAAGTCTTGAAGCATAATCATGTTGATAAACTTTAAACATTATATTAAAAAATAATATAAAATCAAGATTGAAATTCTGATTATTCATATTGACAGTGAGACATTCTTGCAGATCAAGCTTCATAACTGAACAGCAGAAAACAATATGCTCATTGAATATTCAGCTTCTCATATGTCTCAACAAAATAATTCAGTCAAACACTCAGAAGAAATGATAACAACAGTTGAAAGAATTATATAAATTTTTGTAAATTTATCAGAAAACTTATAATCTGAATGCTTTCACATGATGACTCATTTATTGAATTATACATCAGTAAAATAACTCAATTGAGAAACTTCACTTACAGTTTTACATCAATTCTTGAAGCTGAAAAAAAAATACAAATCAGATATCAGTTATTTACAAATCTACAAATGCAGAATATATTTTCTAATAAAAAATTTAAGATACAGCAAATTTAAAAAACTGACTTCAAGAATAAAACTTGATTACTTAGTTGAATATGACTTTTTAAATATATTCTGAATCTGAATTTCTGAATTTCAAAAAATCATATCATTCAGAAACATTACATTCAACAAAAAATTGTTTTTTAATTTCAAAAAAACAACTAAAAAAATTACAGAGCTTCAGTTTCAGACAAATAAATTTTTCATATTTTTTGAGAAATTAAATCTTGAAGATTTTGATGAAATAATGAATAATTCAGAAGAGAAAAATTTCTCAATAAAAAAGTCAACTGATGAAAATAAAAATATATTCAAAAATAAAAAAATGAAAAATTTGAAACATAAAATTAATCAGCAATTTTTAGCTGACAAGCTGCTGAATGAAAAATTTTTAATATTTGAAAAAATATCAACTTCTGACTTTTCTAACAAAATTATTAATTAAATTCAAACTTTATCAACTGAACAATTTAGTATGAATTTTGAAAATGAAGAAATGACTGAAAAACATTTATCAGAAGAAAAAATAAAAAAATTTCAAGAATTAATAAATTTACAATTTTAAATAAAACTGAAGTTTTCAAAACTCATTCAGATTAAAAAATTATGTCAGACAGAAAAAACACAAAAATCAAATACAAATTAAATAAATGCTGCTGAGTTCACTAAACATTTTAATTATCTTACAGTTTTAGCTAATTCTGCTGCTCTTACAAAATTTCATGTTTTTTTTGCTTCAGAATTAAAGTATACTTCAACAAATAAAATTTTTTAATTACATCATGAAGAATTATCTGCAGCTTCTAAAAATTGAAAGCAGATGAGAAAACATCAGTTTAGAAAACAATTTGAAACTGCAATGAGTGTAAAAATGATAAAATTACAAAAAAAAAATATTATACAAAAATGACAATTTCTACAGATCACAGCATTAAATCTGTATTTTTTATGTGAATTTTTAACTATAAGTTCAATACAAACAGATTTCTTAACAAGTTCAAAACTCATTTGATTGTTAGAAAAGATTTATAATTTTTTACAGAAAAAAAAACATACACAGTCATCTTGACAGTCAAAATCTTTCATTTTTTTATATTTTTGATGATTGCATTCAATTTAAAAGCTCATTAATTTAATGCTGTTAACATTTTTATAAATGTCAAACTGAATAAAAATGTATACATATTGTTTTTACTTAAATACAACAAAACATCAGATAAATAATGAAAGCTGTTGCAAGTTTTATATAAAATGCAAAAAAATTTTCATTTTTAAAACACTGCTTTCTCTACTACATTAAAAAATCTAGATTTTAATTTAATTAACAACAAATTGTGTCTCTTTACAGATGAAATTTTAATTTTTTTTTTTACATTGACAATATAGTCATTTTATATCATCACACAGAAAAAGCAGTTTTTAAAACTTTTAATCAACAGCTGCAAGCAATTTACAAGCTAAAAAACATGAAAAAATTTATTTGATTTTTAAAAATTCATATTCTACAAGATAGAAAAATCAAAAAAAGTTGACTTTGTCAGAATTTATATATTATAAAAATCATCAATCACTTTCATCTGACAAATCATTCAAATCTCAATACATTTATAATTAAGAAATTAGCAAATTTCAGATTTTACAAAAAAAAAATTTTCAAACAAAATATATACATTTTTCAGTGCAAAGTTGATTCAGCTTTTTATACAGTTATAATTATTCATTCAAACATTGTTTTTGCTGTTAGTAAATTAAGTATATTTTTACACAACTTCAGCTCAAAGCATCATACTGTTATAAAAAAAATTATCTGCTATTTATATCAAATCTGAAGATATAATTTTCAATATTTAAATAAACACAAGAACATTTTATTTATATTCTCAAATGTTTTTTATGCTGATAATATTACAAATCATCAAAACACTCAGAAATTTCTAGTTTTTTTATTTAAAATTTCAATTAACTGAAAATTCATGAAGCAACAATCAGTTACAATTTTTTTTACAAAAATTAAACTACACAATCTTACATATATCAGAAAAAAAACTTTTTAATGAAAACAAATGTTCAATAATCTAAAATTTGAGCTCAACATTTTAATTAACAAATTAATCAAAGAATTTACTTTACAAACAGATAATCTTCAAACATTACAATTTTTTATAAACTCAACTTTCTTGCTTATTACAAAGCTTAGACACATCAATATACATCAACACTGACTTCATGAATAAATTCAACAAAGCAAGCTGATCATACAATGAATTTTTACAAAAAATATGTCTGCTGACAAATTAACAAAGACTCTAAAAAGTAAAGTGTTTGAACAATTTGTTAAAAATTTAGATTTAATTGATATTACAAACTTACTGATCAAAGCAAACAGCTCTACAGACAAAATAACTCACTCAGAATGAAGAAGATGTGTCAGAATATATTTCTCATTTGCTAAATTATCTGAGAAATATATTCTTTGTGAAGCATCAATTACATAATTATTGATACATTTACATCATCTCTTGCTTGTTATTTCCTGTCCCAAATTGTACTGTTTTTCTTAGGCTTTGAGGACACATGTCAATTTCCCCTATCTTTTATGAAGTATATAAGGTTCCAAAGTTGTTCTTTGAGCTGAGATAGACACAAGCATAAGTTCATCTCATCTGATCTTTTGGTGCATATATTCAAACCTATGTAGAGTCCGACATCTACCCAGGTACTCCGTAGAGCTAGGATGCAAAGCGTCTTTTGTTTCAAGCTCATTGCACTCCTTATAGTCAGTTCTTGAAAAGGGTGTCATTGCCATAAAGGTGCGTGAGAGGTGGTGTGCGTGCGAGAGTACGAATGATAATCCCTAGAGGAATTCATCTGTCAGCGAAAGTCTCCTTACAGGGTTTCAGATATCAGATGCATCTACTCAAGAATCATCAGTTCCTTCCAGCATCTCCCAAGAGGCTTCATTTCTCACACCATTTGTATCGTAAGCAGAAGCGAATCCACGCTTTCTTTCAAGAAAAAAATTCAAAAAAAAAGCAACTTCACTGCGGGTACATATAAATCGTCGTCGTAGTGACCACTGATGGCGGATGTCAATCCACTCATGATTACGCAGCTTTTTCTTCAACACACCAAGGTACTCGAGGTCCACTTCATTTGAAGGTATCCAAGTAACAAGAGATCCTGTGAAAATTAGTATGCTGTGTCACCAGCTGTTGTCCTACCGACATGCTGTTACTTTGCTGAGGGTGTCTGTGGCGAAACTGTAGTTAAGTACAAAATTGAAAACAGAGAAAACTGCAAAGGATCTGCATATGTAACGATGGATGAGAAGGTTGACTAGTCAAGGCATTTCTGCTCCGAGGAGAAGCATAGCGTCTCGGACACGAACGCGATCAAGTAACGGCCAACTTACTTGCTCACTATGGTCTCTGATAGTTAGTGGTCATTCGGAGCTAGCAACGCTCCTCACTTCTGATTCCTCACGGGGTATAGTCTTCCAGTATCTGCGCTGGAGCTTCTTCTCTAGTTATAGCAGCCTTATCATTGTGCCACAGAACGTATGTGTATACATATGTAGCAGTTGCAAGGCTTCCGCTTTCTCTTGTTGAGCCAGCAGTCCACGCGATCAGCTAGAGAAATTACCAGCGCAGATTACCTGTACTGGTTAGTTAGTTCATAACTACTAGCAGTAGTTGCTTGAAGGCTTTTAACCACACCAACTAGGAAAATGCTTTAGAAGCCCTGTTTTCCTTCTGGAACATCACAAGAAAGATGAAGCAGCGCTAAGCCCCCTCCTGAGTTTTGCCAGGCGGGACTCATGTCTTGCAGGGAATGGAGAAAGAAGTTGTCGATTTGACAGGGTTTCAGCCAAGTCGCACGTTCACGAAACACGTAGGGCGTTCAGAGGGCTTCATTGACGTGATCACGTACTTGTAGTTCTCGTGGAGCACACAAGGGTGGCAGTGATATCAACCAAGCACATACACAGTACTCTGTACAGGGTTGGTTAGGAGAGTTTATCTTCCAAGTTCCAACCGCCAGGATGCTCGGCGGCTAACTAGTTAGTTACTCCGTAGCTCCAGACCAAATGATATTGGGGCTGTTTATCACATTGTACGACTCCTGCAGACGTTGCTAGCGTGCTAGGACCTTGCGGATAGCGGCACCAGAGTCTCATGCGAACTGGCCCTGCAACCTCCATACACATTGCAGATTCGACTGTCCTTGTCCACTCCATAGTAACTAGTAACACAAGAGGAGCATAATTGAGTCATTTGGCAGAGTCCGCTAGCTAGTACCAGCCCACCACCTGGATAGTAGCTTACACAGTACGGAGTACATACATATGGTTTTGCATGATGAGTTAAGAAAGCTTAAAGAACACCAAAGGATTTCGCTAGATTTTACAGGAATTTTCGTTCCTGCCAATAGTAATGCAGTAAACGCATATTATGTCCTCCATCTCCATTCTCATTTGCGGCTCGGGAAAATGCCAAGACCAAAAATGGCGGAAAATCACGTGAGAGGCGTTGATTGGGCGGAAACCAAACAGCTTCCAGGCCTTTGGTGGCTTGGCAAGGCTCTTTTCCACATCTATGATCTCGGGAAGGGCTAACTCGTCAAGCCCTATAGAATACCACTCCACCCTTCGTACCATTTAACCGAAAACGACGTTTCCTGGTGCTCCAAGGCACACACTTGGTTCTATAAGAATCGCTTTGCTCCTGCCGAAACCGAGTACAATAGCAGCGATACGTATGTATGTAGGTATGGTACAGTGTTACCACATAAAAACACAAAAGAGCCTTCTGCAAGCCATGCTCGAGACCGAATCCTGTAAAACGCCCGTAGTTGCATATGGACACGCGAGCCTCTCAAAGCATGCCCATCCCAGGAGATTGTTCAGCTTCTAGGTGCTGAGCCGGTACACATGAGATCAAGGAATAAGCTGCTCGTCCTCATCGAAATCATCCTCTTCTTCATAATCTTCAATTGGAATAGGCTCCTTCTCATTCGCTGGCAGAGCTATTGGACGATGGTGCAGCCTCTCCCATATCCACTCGCCAAAGTCGATCAAGGCGACGGCAACGAGAAATAGCAAGACCAGGACCACGGCAAGGACTCCTGGGGTTACAAAAGCCGCCTCCCCAGCATCGAAAGAGATCCTGGGAGCAGAATTTGCGGATATCGAGTCAAGGTCGTAACATGGTTTGCAGATGCGCATAACGCCTTTGTCGTTAAATTTGGTGCAACTGCCGCAATTTCGTATACGATCAGACACTTGAACTGTTGTCGTGGGCGTCGGAATGCTGGGTGTAGCAAGTGAAGCTGGAGAGGAGTCTGAGATCGGAAATTCAATCGAAATCATGTCTAAATCGGATTCTGTCGCAGTCGGAAATGAAAATGACTTGGGACGCGGTGGTTGTTCACAGTCAATATTTGCAGCTCCACCTTGTAAGATCTAGAAACTGGTTAGTTTTCTGAAGCCAGTTATGATGATTTGGTTCTGGGAAAAGTACTCTTTGAGTGCCACGCTGTAGTACAACCATCATGCCAGCTTCCTCCGTCTCTTGGCTTTTGGTATTTCGCAGGCTTTCTATCTTTATTCTTCGCCAGCGCTCTGAACGTGCTGAGAGATGTGCAGAGACAGTATTTTGAGCTGTTATAAAAGACGAATTGAACCGAGAATCAAAAAGTTGCTTGAACTTGCTTCCCCGCTCTTCAGGTTCGTTGGTATGAAGAAATCACGTATGGGCGCTCGCAAGGCAAGGTAACGACTCCGCAAATAGGTCAAACAAAAAAAAGAAAAGAACCAATGACTGTCATTGACAGGTGGATAGGCAATGATTGTCGTGCAGCAAGATAAACACACATAGATAAGTATTAAAAGACACCTTTGCCAAGCTATAATATTGATGGATTAGGTCCAGGAATGAATTGTATATGAGACTCGATGAGGTTTGAGATCCTTTCTCCACGGACAATCGGATGCACGGAAGAGGCGATCACCAACGGAGCAAGTACTGTAGTTATGGATGTTGCTTCTAGCGGAGAACAAAGCCAGTTTCAGGTTCAGCAAAGGTCTTCTTGTTCCACCCAGAAAGAAAGGTTCCTCCCGTTTCGTTCCGAGATTCGGAGGTGATTCGAATCAAGTATGCAGTGAAGGGGAAAAAAAGATAGAAAGGGTGAAGGGAAGAATTCAGATGCAAGGAAGTCAGTGGTTGTTATTATATTGGCACGAGAGCGGAGAGCTATAAACTCAAGTAGTGACTTGTACTCCGTTGACCGCACAAACAAACCTAATCTCACCGTCCCTAATAAATTAACAACTAGTCAATTAACTAACTTATAGTAACTAGCAGTTATTGAATCGCGCGAAGGATGGTTTCTCAACACAGCATGGTGTCTACCAGGATTGCATTATTGCTTGGCGGGGGCTTCCCCTATCTTGGGGGCTTCCTTCTGCAGAGTTTAGCGACTCCGATGGACCCAGCCTGCTGAACCAAGCCTTAACTATACTGTCTATGCCTAGCAGCCTAGGTGACTCTTTTATTCCGGTGGTGTAGGAATGTATAACTACATACATACGGAGTAAGGTACCTATGTATGATGTATATATGGATGTCCCACCGGTGTCTCCGCTGGCTCCAATGATCTCAGTAGATTTCGAATCCTTTAATGGCACGATTCGGTGACAGAGTTACGCAGCCCCTGATAATTACATTTGATTTGAATTTTTTTGGGGTGTACAAACATCACAGGTAGGATGATACATAGTTAGCCACTGTTCAGATCTGTCCATGAACTTTGAAGGCCATTCCCTCCATGTCTTAAGACCAAAGCCTTATATACACAACAGGACTGATCTCCAAAGTGCTTCTAATCCGCAAATGATGCCTAAAGCCAGCTAGCATCATGGCCTTAAAGAAGAGAAGCTCATCTCTGCTCCACCTCTAATGCAACGACAACATGGGTATCTATCTATGTATGTACTCCGTAGTTATGTAGAAATGTAAAACCTCCCCTACTAGCTACATATGTCAGGTAGTAGTAGTATGTATACAGTTCTACGGTTTAAAATGCTGTCTTTTCAACGGTTAACTAATAGCAGTAAAAATATTATTCATCCTTTAGCCTACGGGCTGCAAAAATGTTTCATGTACTTTGTTTAGCTTGATCCACTGCTTATTTATTATCGCGTGTCCGTACAGCCAAACTTGTACTGTTGTACACCGCTAATCTGGATGGATCATGGATGGACCGAGCGCAAGGCTGGAGCAGGAGCAATTGTGGAGAAGATCCAAAATGCTCGAATGGACTCCGATTTTCTTTTTGTTTGAGCCTTGTGGCTTCAATAACTAATAAGAGTCGATTTTCCAAGAATTAGAAGGAATCTCATACTCATGGTTTAGAAATCAAGTAATCAATACTACGATTAATATCCCTGGTATCATTCAAAACTGCCTTGTGAAGCACTAAAGAAAAGAAGGAAGGAAGGAAGGAAAAAAAGAAAGAAAAAAAAAAAAAAAAAAAAAAAAAAAAAAAAAAAAAAAAATCAAATCTCCCATTGACCATTCATCAGAAGAGTTCCAAGATATGGAATCGCAAACTTGGACCCTAGAACAGCCCGACTTCAACCTCCCAGTCCTGAGCAATCTGATCGGCGCTCCTCCGACATGGATTCACCCACAATTCCCGCAGAATCTTCAGCGGCATTTGAAGATGAGGGCTGCCCGTGTCATCTTCGAAGAAAAACACCGTCCAGAAATCTTCCAGAAATGCTTTTTGCTTCAGAGACAAAATGCTGTGCTGTGCTCCAACAGTGAATGCTGGAAACAGAAGCAGGTTGACTGTCGAACGAACGACGTCCGCGGAAAGTTGGTAGAGCCTCTCTAGCTGGGAGAAGATGCGCTCAACTAGCTCTTCTGTTGATGGCGAAGAAAACATGCCGCCGGAAGCATGATCGCATGGCCCAATATGGCCACTGCTGCAGCGACGATATTCTCTGGCGACGATAATTCCCGCAAGTCGCGTGACGTCCCACAGCATGTAGTTGACACTGGTCGTGTCGAGGTCCTTTGTGTTCCACGACCAGAAGTGCCACTCGGCATCTGGCTCTGCTATCAATGAGAAGATATCCAGTAAGTTGTATGGCATACCGCTGGCAGGTTCAGTGCCGGACCTTCCGCGGCAGTAATCTCGCCAGATATTGAGGGTGGGTGTTTGGCGACCGACGATATGAGAGGGTAGATCGAGGAAGCCGATTGTGGCAATGAGCTCGGAAGCGACGGGCGTTTGGTTCTGGATGGTTTTACGATGCCGCAGTATCGAATAGAGCCCATTGAGATGCATGGTCCAGGATTTGCAGCTTTGCATCTGGGGTTAATTCCTGGTTAATTCACAGACTGGCTTTCTTATGTTTGAAGAGCAATTGACAGGACGGAAAAACATACACCCATTGAGCATAGCAAAATGCCTGCTATCAGCGTCGCGTCCTTCGACATGGCAGCACGATCACATACATCTCGACGAAAAAGTCGTAGGGCCTCAGCATAATAAGCTTCTTGTCTCTCTTCATACTCAGGATGCAGAGACAGCTGGAACATGAGGCAATTTGCCACGAGTGACTCAGAGTTGTCGCAATGATATAAGATGTCCTCAAATGGAGAATAGCCACTTTCGGATGCTATCGAAAGACATTCCGACCCCCATTCTCTAACTAAGTATATTTTAACCATTAACTGAGAAACAAACAAAAAGTCTGGAAATGGCGGGTAAAAATATCCTACATTCTCGAAACAACTCCCGATCAAACGCACCCAACAACGCCGCCGCCGCCCCCGCCGTCGTTGCCGACTGCGCTAACCCATCCCCTCCTCCCTCCCCACCCTCATTCCGCGCATCACCGCTCCCCTTCCCAACCTCCGCGCTCACTTCAGAGTCCGAGCTACCATGAGATTCTCTAAACACCCCTCCCCCACCCTTTCGCTGCGGACCGTTCCTATTCTCCACATCACCCGGCCCCATCACCATGATCGGGCAGTTCATCCCCTTCAAATATCCTCTCGACGCGACCCCGTTCCCCCACTTCAGCCGCGCTTCGTACCCTTCGCATTTCAGCCCTTTGCTCAGACACTGCGTGCACTCCGGACGCGTCTCGTCGCATTTCTTCTTGCGCGAGCGACATGTCCAGCAGCCGTTTCGCGAGCGGGTTGTTTTGGGCTTCTGGGCGGCGGATTTGGAGGGGTGCGTAGGGGCGGACATGGTGTGGGTTTGTGGGTTTTGGTCATATAACTAGTTAACTAGAGGGTTCCAGGAGATGTGTCGTTAATAATAATATTTAATGCCTAAGTATAGCAGCAAGCTTTGCTCCGGACGTACGGAGAGCACTTGGTGGTTGTTTGACAACTGCTTGTTCATTCAATAATGGTCATCCATGTACACAGTACAGTACATTTGTATGGAGAACCCCATATTAACCACTCCGTAACTTAGTTAACTACATTAGTTGTCAGATGAGAGCTATTAATAATATTCCACGTGCGAGGGGTAGCCCAGGCAGCCCTAAGATCACCCCTGTAATTAAGGTTTGAAAGGCCTGTCAATATCTTATTTGGGGCTCAATGACGTAGGGAGTAATTGAGCTGAAAACTACACAAATAATTCATCCAATATATGCCTCAGTTTGGAAGTCATAATCCGGCAACTACATAGCTGATACTGCTATAAACGTGGGGATTTTCAAGTTAAAAACATTACCTAGTAAGAACCCAGAGCCTGGACAATGAAGTCGACCGGGCCGATAGTCCTTAACACATCGCCTTCTGCCTCTACAAGGTCCATCCCTTAATCAATGATCTATGTACAGGTAGTATTAAAGCGAAAATGCACAGAGCTTTTGTTTCTGCAATTAAAAAAAGACTAGGGATCATCTAACTTATATCAACTGAGAAGCTAACTAAGAAGGGGACATGATAGAACTCTTATCTCTCTCTTGAGAGGATGCATATATTTCATGTATTGCTGTGCTCGCTCAAGTCATTTTCTCAAAGAATATGTCCACATCACAAGTCATCGAGTTCACGTATGTAGGCCTCATCTTCAAATGTACGCCGGAAATAAAAGGGGGTATCGAGAATTCGACCTGCGATCAATTGTTGGACAAAAATAATAACGTCCCAATCTAGAGGCCCTGACGGAAAAACGCAAGGGTGGAACAGAAGTTATTTCTGTTATCCTTTTGCAAAACAACGCCTTGGCCACCAGATGTAATCATATTTGTGCTAGCTTTGGTGCTCAAGCCGTAGAGGTACACTTGAGAACAGTCGATATCGACCATGTTAAGCTGGCAGGATTCGGTTTGGAGACATTCTTGTCGGTAGTTCTCGAAGAAACTGTACAAGCCACCTCCATAAAGGAAAACATCGCTTGATTGCACCACGCGCAGGCCCCATGCCTTTTTGCAGCTGGCGGTGGTGCAGTCGTCAAAGGTCGGGTCTTTGAATTTCGGATTGGGTTTAAAAGGCACAAGGGCATCTGGATTGGATTGGAAGTACCTGCATCTGATGTTAGCAGCAGCCTGTGACAATATCAAAACAGTCAACTTACGGTGTCTCAGTTTGAATCATAGCCATGTAAACATTCTTGGCGTCGTTGATTTGGTAGTTGTAAAGAGTGTTGTGTTCCGAGGCGGTGCCATAAAGCCATACTGGGCCCTGACTCTCGATGAGGACACCTCGTCCATTGTAGATGTTGATCTGTCCATGGTCAGCCCGATCCAGCTCATGATCGGAAACCCAGAACCAAGTGTTCTCAAAGTATCCGGACGCGGATTCAGTGAGATGAAGTAGCATGAAAGCGCCAATGCATTTAGGATCGGGGGTCGTAGTCGAATTGGGTGTTTTGGCGCAGTGATCGCTTTGGAGTTCGG
Organism: Emydomyces testavorans; assembly: GCA_029449355.1. Classification (NCBI taxonomy): domain Eukaryota; kingdom Fungi; phylum Ascomycota; class Eurotiomycetes; order Onygenales; family Nannizziopsiaceae; genus Emydomyces; species Emydomyces testavorans. Next base: position 630,932 of record CP120627.1, read on the forward strand.
TACCTGCAGAACCACCAACTCTAAAATGGACATCCCACATTCCAACCGATCCTTGGGTTTCTTCGTGGATGTTCCATTCAACTAAAATAGCACCAGGAGTAGGACCTTTCGTCTCCAGGATCAAATCAGAAATCTCGACAACACCTTTATCGCCTGGCTGACCGACTTGGAGCATGGGGATAGGGTTCTTCTCATCGGAGAAGGCTGGTCCTGTGGCCATCAATAGCGGCCAAATCTCACCAGTGATCTTAATATTTTTCGGGACTTTGATTGTCTTTGTAATCAAATATGCACCGTGATCAAAGTAGACAATTTGACCGGGTTTCGCGTTGTCCAAAATCTGTTGGATTGCCGCCGTGTCATCAGTGTTGCCATCACCTTTGGCGCCGGCTGATTTCACACTAATGAAAGAAGACGCAGGTACGTTCTCATACTGTGGTTTGGTACGCTCAAACACCTTTCCAGACTGATCTAACAACACAGTGGGTTTGGTGGGTGCTGGAATTTGTGTCTGCACTCGAGTTTTCGTAACTGGAGTACTGGCGCAAGTACCGCCACTTTTGCTGGCACTGTTGGTTGCAGACTGTGAGGGTGTAGGAACCGGTGGCAAGGATACGGAGGTTTGCGATGGCACTATTTTGGAAGTCTCAGACGAGCCGGGAGCATTCGAGCCGGGAGCATTCGAACTGGGAGCATTCGAGCTGGGGGCATTCGAGCTAGGAGCATTCGAGCTTGGTGGAGTTGGAATCGTTACTATGAGAGTTCTGGTAGGGCCGGCGGTAGATGGAACCTGTGGAGAGCTATTTACAGGACTGGATGCACCAGGTGATGGTAGTGGCGAAGGGCAATCGTACACCGTGACAACCTTCTCATAGGTCACTGTCTTCGTCTCGAAAGCGTTTCTCTTCAACTTGGGAGCACCAAGTGCGGATCCAGGAATATAAGCGTTGCCTTGAACCCAGTGTTTAACAGCGGCATTTCCACCGACGATCGTTTCTCCATTTACTCCCATAACCGCTTCCTGGGATCCAGAAAAGTCAACGTTGTCCAGAATTAAAGTGCCACCAGTCGCTGGCACGCCGCTGTTGAAAGCTGTCACAACGCCTTTAGGGGTTTGGCTGATCTTGCTGTCCAAAATCAAGACAGATCCGACAGTCTGATTGGTAATGCCGTTGGACATATTCAAGCCCACGCCACAATTGTTGATGCTCAAAGACTTGAATGTCCACGCCCAGTTCCAATTCATGAAGACAGCAGTGTTACAGTCGTTGAAAGTCATATTGCGCGTGGTAAATTGCTGGCTGCCCAAGAAAGCGCCGTAATTTCCGCCATTGAAGACAAGATCAGACATGAAGCCGCCAGACCCATTGTCCATGAAAATACCCATCTGTTTGTTGGCATCGCCGCCTCCTCGAACCATCTCGAAGCGAATATTCTGCAAACTGGTTGCTTGAGCTACTTGCCAATGAATACCAGCTCCAGCACCTTTATCCATTCCAGTCAAATCGATAACGAAATTCCGGATTTGGCGGAAAAAGTTATTCTGATTCGTGTACCAATTGTTTCCCTGGTCGGTGTATGGATCAGCATCGATCACGGCCATGCCAGCAAAATTCGACGCTGCTTTCAGGACAGGAGGGTGAACAGCATCGCCGACAAATTGGGAATAGTAATACTGGATAATGGGCTTCGAGACAACGTAGGTCCCCGAGGGAAAATAGATCAGCGCAGGCGTGACCGTGGAAGAATCACATCCCAAACCACACCGACCCCCAGATGATATCGCATTATTGATAGCCTCAGTGTCATCGGTTGACCCGTCACCTAGCATATTTGTCAACACATATCGACGGGATAGAAGGGAAGATACAATCATATTCCGCATTACCTTTGGCTCCGAATTCCTTGACGTTTCGAAAGACTTGATAATTGCCATTGGTGTTGAATGCCGCTTTCCCCTGACGTTTGATCGATGCCAGCCAGTAATCGGCTGCTGGAGCCGGAGACTGAGCCTGGGGCATAGGCACTGCATTTGCAACAGGAGTCGAACAAAGCAATAGAAGCAGCAACTGCGCAATGAATAAGCTGACGCTGGCTTTTCTAGCCATGGTTACAGACAATAATATTTAAGAAATAGATAATAAACAAAGATGCGAATTAAGAGAGGCTGTAGAAGGTATCTGAAGGAATGTAATGGTTCCCTATGGCCAGCACCTGGGACCGAGAGTGTTTGCTGTGGTTGGGTGTTTGTTTCTGCGCTGAGAACAGCTGTAGAAACAAACTGATAGAGGGAACAGAACTTGAAGGAGTGTCGCTTGCTGCGTGAGATTCTCATGAAAATCTGTTTCGATTTTGTCAGATTCAATTGCAGCCCATGCCTGGAGGTGATCAAGGAGTGAAGTTCAAGAAAACACTTTGCGTATTGAGATTTGGTTGTAGAGTATGTAAGTAAAGGAAGGACAGCTGTGTGTCGCTGCTGCTGCAACAACACCAGTGAAAAAGACAACAAAAACTTCAAAAGAGTGAATGTCTCAAGGAAAGTTCATCAATGTATGAGCTTTTGAACAAGAGAGTGTATTCATAGGGCAGCAACAATAGAGCTTTCAGTGGATAATGAGCATGGGGATGATTATCAGGGGCATTTCCAGAACTTGGCTGTCATCAAAAGCGCCCAACTGAAGATCGCTATGTATAAACAGCTAATTTAACGCCACTAAAACGAAGATCCAAGCTCACTAGAATTCTTCTGACCTGTCAACTTGTTGTCGAGGATATCTTGACAGAAACCACTGTTCACGCTAGGGAGACCTGTCGGGTCCGTCGTATCATTTCATGAAACACAGCCAGGGCGCGAATCATTGAAGAAATCCAGGATTCTCGACAAGGGGACGAAACTGGTCAAAATTGACGGAGTCTCTATTTTTGAGTGATACAGACCTTCAATACCTGAAAGAGCATGACGAATCGAGGGCTTCTCATCCGCCCAGAAGGAAATTTCTTCTTATATAGTTAGTAGATTCATCTCCGACAACTGAGAGCACCGTGTTACGACCGATGACCACCAAGTGACTCTGGAAAAGGACCAAGCCGAGGACATTGTGCTCAAGGGAGAGCCAGCAGTCGCTCCTGCTTTCCACCTGGCAGAAGTCAGGCATCCTGATGACCAGTTCAGGTCTTCCTCATGCGAGGACAATGATATTGGATCACTTGACCGTCCATGAAGGCCTCGTCGACGCCCAGTCAATCCGAATGACAAGGAAGCGAGCAAGCAACCACATTTCTCAAATTCGCCGGTGTGCTAACTAACTAATCCAATCAAGGACCACAAATCTGCATCTTCCGAAGGGCGTTTCGCATCTTGAGACACGTATCAACTCCCTTAATAAATTCATGAGTTATCACGGAAGATTCAAAAAGAACATGCCTGCGTTGATGGAAGTTGCAGGACTCCAGACCAATGAGATGCGCTCCACCATTTGCTTTCGAGACAGGGCCAGGAACTATAAATCTGGATGGCGACAACTGACGGAAGCCAATCATGCGGTCCGCCACACATGGATTGCCAGAACACTGCTCAGTTGATAATATGGTGTGTCCAGGCCTCGTCGATCAATTCAATAGTTAGTTAGCTGCTGAGAGTCGAGATCTCGGCATCTCTTACGATGTGCTGACTCCATAACAATTCCAAAACTCAGTGTAGTACTTACCACCACAAGAATGAGCTTTAAGAAAGATCAAAAAGTCTCTGAAATACTGCGCACCAAGTGTGAAAGAGTGTCTCTCTTCTGGTTTAGCTATTTCTACTGGAATTTCCATGCATGACACAACATGCTAGGTACGTACATACATACATTAGAGCACATAGTTACCTGAGTAATTATTGTTTCTCTATAAACATTTTTCTTCTTTTCCCAGGTACCTCTCCCGCTTATAGGCGTTACCAATTTTATGATTCGAAACTACCTAATGCAGGGAGTATCACCTCTACATATGTAGGATTCTATCCAAAGAGAGGGCGAGGATCCTTTGCGGGCCACACCCGAACTAGTTACCCATCCAAACATACTATGTATAAATTTGGCTGGCCTGCAGTTGGTGATACTGAAAATGGATTTAGCAAAATAAACTATACGGAAACATAGGAAGTTAACTCCCCCTGCTTCCGACAGAACTAACTACTAATGTATAGTCCCAAGAAGAAGAATAGTATCCGAGAATTTGAGGATCGACAATACCCGCCTCTCTGGCTGGCAAACGCCCGAGTCACACGAAAGCCTCTTTTATGGGACACCTGACGAGGCCTCGGATGGATGGTTTGGTTCTCATGAACACCAGATAGGAAGCAGGAAGCAGCGAAGTGGCTAAAATAATGGATGATTAAAGGTTGGATGATAACATCAGCGGATATAATTATAGGATCACAATTCGGAGTAATTTCACAAATCCCTGTGGATTCTGTCACACTTCCCTGCAGGGCTTTGCAGGTTCACGAGTATGTACATACATTACATTGACAAATTAAGAAAAAAAATCCCCTAATTATTATTCCACCTATGGTCGACAGTCCACCGGAGCCTCCAACCTCTGTTCGAAAGAATGGCTCGTGTTACCTCAAAATGCACCTCGACGACGGTACGCACTTACATATAACTATAGTCCATCCTCAGATAGACCAGATCTCGCTCCGATCCTCTGAATGCCAGGTGTGTCTCGCCCGACCTCTCTTCGAATCAGACTCACCAGCCTTTCCACGCCCTGTTTCAAATCCCCTTCTTCTTCATACGCAAAACAGAGGCGGACATATTGTTCCAAATCGTGCCGACTCTCTCGATGACTGCTGTCACCTTCCACTCCGAATAGAGTCCCCTCACCAATCAAAAGGTTCTCTTCCCTCTGTGCCCTTGCAGCTAAATGGCTTGCCTTCAATCCTGAAGGGAGACGTAGCCAAATGTAGTATCCGCCAGCAAACTCCTGGTCTTCCGTCACTGTGACTCCCAATTCTGGAAGGCCATCAGATATCGCAGCGGACATAATGTGATATCTTTTGGCGTAGACGGGCTGTATGATATTATCGATATATTCCTGCAAAAAGTTGGTCGACAGCAACTCGGAAACAAATGTCGATGTGAGTTGAGAAGGAGCTCCACCTGATTGGGAAGAACCCCTGTGTCAAAACAAAAACACCATATGTTAGCCGAGCTTCGAAAGCTCAGTATGAAAAACAGCTCATACCCAGCTATGTCTACACTCACGTTTGAGATACACCGTATGCAAATTTGGGCGTGCCTTCTGCCCATCCAACGCGGCAGCCTGGGCCAATCAATTTGCTGAAGGTGCCATTACTGACCACATTGCCGAATTCATCTTTTGGGCCTCCATCAAGAACACGATCAATATCAACCAATCGAGGTGCAATAGCTTTTTTGGGACAATCTGTCCCAGTCCGGCGTTTAGATCTCCATTGAAGAAAATCGTACACGTCGTCGGCAATGATTAGGGCATCAAATTTCCGCGCCAGGCGCACTAATTGCTCCCGACGACGTACGGACATAACTAGGCCCGACGGATTAGAAAACGTTGGCACCGTATAGATGATATGCTTGTAAATTCTTCTCCACGGTCGCGGCGTCTTCGAATTCTAGGGCCACGCGCAAATTCAGTATGCATTCGCGGCTGTAGACATTTCAGACCATAAGGCCAGAAACGAGTCTGAATTCCCCACCTTGCCTTCTTCTGACTCGCACTTCTCCAACTGCTGCTCCAGAAACTCAATATCAACACCCTCAGAGTCTTCTGGCACAGCCTTCAACTTCCCCGCAAACCCCGCGTCATCAAAGATTCCAGAGGCAAGATAGTATGTTGGCTCCACCAACCACACACGCCTCGTGTACGCCGGGTCACTAAACACCTGCAACAAGCAGGCCAGATTCTGACTCGCACCTCCTGTAATACAAATGCGGTCCGCATCGATTGGGCTGGCGGGTTGGTAGAAGTTGGTCAGCCATTTGGCGATTTCGGAGCGGAGTCGCGGGTCTCCTGCATCGGGGCCATAGCCCAGTGCAGGCGCGGATCGTGATGGGTCGGAGAGCACGCTCGTGGTAGCGGACTGGAGAGCGGTGGTAGGGTGCAGTGAGGGGTTAGGCCAGCCGCGGAAGAGGTCGATTGGTGGCTTGGATCTGATAGTCATGACTGTAGGATTTTAGATGGGCGAAATAGTGGCAATCTGTATTTTAGCTAGTTCGATGAGATGTTTGAAAGTGGCGTCGGTGATACAGCTTGTTTCTCTTAGCTTTTTCATTTGAGTTATCTATTTGTGGTTCCCTTGGAGTTAGTTATAAGTAACGGCGATTCAATCATCAGATGTATCATGTCAGTCCAACTGTTTTCTGAACGCACCCTAACATCCGTGTGATGTACCTGTCACTAGATTGCCAGGTCTGACCTCATTTGGGATGTAGGTCCCCTTCCCAGTTGCTCCTGGGGGTAGGAGGTTCCAATGGTAGCAGATAGTAGTCTAAGTGATCAGATTTTAGAGAGGTAATTCTTCTGCAATTTTGAGACTCTTCAGATTTATAGTCCGATAGCTACTTGTAACTCTCAAGTAGCTCTTATCCCGTCATAACTCTCTAATCCCAAATCTGGCTTCCTACGGAGTAGTGCGTACAAATTACAATAATAGGCTGAGTCGAGCCATTAGGCCGCTTATTATCCGCTTATACGCAGTTCAATGTCACAAGCCCTAAAACCTGATCATTTAGGCTACTATCTGACTTGTAGCTGCCCCTGGAGCCTCCCTCGTCACCCCTATGAGCTGCTGGGAAGGGAATGTGGCGAGGTCAGACCTAGCCACCTACTATGGTAGTGGCCATATCCAACAGTAACTATCCTTGCTGGGGAGTAGAATCTACATTTGAAAAACATCACTCCATTCCGCACAGCAACATGGATAAGAGGCCCTGCTGATTCCACTTTCATACCAAAAAGAGCTGGAAACCACAGTCCCACGCTGTGCGAATGACTTCAACAGACCTTGAGGTCATCTCCATTCAAAGCAACCACTTCTGCTGGTCCTTCACGCATGTAGGTCATCTTTTCTTGTCATTTTTAAGCTCCTCTTGGATTTGCATTGCATGAAGAGTGTTTGCCCTGAACATACATACAGAGTTGTTAACTATGTCGGTAAGTTATTGCATACAAGGTGCTGGGCACTCTGCACATCGAACTTGTGTAGTCTGTGTGAAGCTGTAAATGTTGAATTCACACTGCATTTTAATGTTCAGCATCTGAATTCTTTACAAGATAATTGAAGAAAGAATGCTTGACTAAAAGAAGAAAAGCAGATAAAGTTTGTTCATTGATGTATTGAACATTTAGATATATATTGAAATAAACAGCAAAGTGTTTTTTATGAAAAGTTCTGTAAGTTTTTATATAATGTTCTTCAAATTGATATCAAAAATTCTTTGTGTTTGCTTGCTTGTCTGATAAAAACTCACTAAATTTGCTGTAATCTTGAGAAGCAGAAGTCTGAAAAAGTAAAAACTGAAAAAAAACTGCAACAAGCATTGAATCAATAAATAAAAATTATTAATGATGAAAAACAAAAAAAACTTGCAATTTCTTCTGCTGCTGCTTCTGAATAAATGCAGCATCATCAAATTTCACAAAAATTGCAAAATAACATGATGACATGAATGTTTTATAAAAAATCTGAGAAAGATGAAATTTCTGAAAATTTCAGTAATTCTTCTTCAACTGAGTCATCAGAGACATTCTCACAGTCAAATATGACATGAAATTCATGTTCTTCATAAGTGAATACATCACAAAATGACTTTCAGTTAGTAAATGAAGTGACAGACATCAAAAATATGATTTTTGCTCTTGCACAGACAAATTCACAGCTTATGACATCACAGCAACAGCAGCAAGATGAGATTAGTGAAATATGAACAAAAATGAAAAAGATAAAAAAGAAAGTAAATCAGCAAGTGAATGAGATTATAAAAATTCTTCAAGAAATAAAAAAAAATTCTGATAGTTGAATCTAGCTTATATATATATATATTACAACACAATCAGATTAACAAGTTATTGATATGAAAGTGAGCTTCATATAATCAATAAGCTTGAGAATTATTGCTATATAAATTGACAGATAGACTTCTTTAGAGTCTGATCAATCTCTTGTTCAATTTCATGTTGATTTTTTATTTGATTTCTCATTCAACTCATTCAAACTCTTGTCAAATTTTTCATTCAAACTCTTGTTCAAACTCTTGTTTAAATTTTTGTTCAACTCTTCAAGATATTTCTTCAATAATGAAGATGAGCAGTTGAAAAATGAGCTAATTTGATTATTTCTTAAGCAAATCATTATATTTGAGAACAGACAGAAAATCAAGTAGTAAGCTGCAATAAAAAACAACTCTACTTGATTCATATAATGAAAAAATGTTTGAGTTCAGTATGTTTGAATCAGATCAAATCTGTGTTCAACTGCTATATGTTTTTTAAATATAATCTTGTTGAACTGCTGCTGATCTGCAGTTAACTGATTTTCTTAAAATTTTTAATAAACTTTCATTATGATAAAAAAATCAGTATAAGTTGAATTTCTGAAGATATACAACTGCTGTTTTGATAAAAAATCTTGAAACAGCTTTTGAAGCTCTGTCTCAATATCACTTGCTTTAAAAAAAATTTAGTTTTCATAATTTTTTACAAAAAATTTTGCAATTGAGAAAAATAGCTCATCTGATGTTACAATGCTCTGAAACTTGAAATCATGATGATGCTTATAATCTGAGTAATAAAATTGTTAATGCTTTTGCAAGCAGCAGATTTGTTGAAGAGTTTCATTGATATAATTTCATATTACATCTTTTTCATCAGCATTTTGAATACAACAAGCATAATACTGAAGCTGTTTGATGATTAATTAACTAGAATCTCAACAAAAAAGCTTCTCAAAGCATTCAGAAAGATAACAAGTGATATCATTCAACATTATGAAGATATAATCATGAGATTTTTCAAAATCAGCTTGCAAACTTGTTATTTAAATAAAAAAAAAATAAAAATGCCAGCAAACCACAAAAAATCAGTTTTGAAAAAAATTTAATTTGTACAGATCAGCTACAACTTTCAATATTTAAATAAAATAAAATTTTATGAATTTTTTTTTGTTAAAGCTTTAAATCAATTAATCTGCAGCTTTATTCTTTACAAACTTTTTATTTACTGAAGCTTTGATTCAATGTGTGAATCTGATCACAAATCTAAATCAAAATTGAACTGTTGAAATAACATATGAATTTGCTGTAATTGAGAGTTCTGAAGACTTTTTTGAACAGCTTCAATAACAACTAAGTCAGCAGCTGCAGCTGCTACAGCTGAGCTTGACACAGCAGCTAAAATTTTTCACTTTCATACTTGACTCATGACACAAATATATGATGATTATAGTGACAAGCTGTCCGCAGCTGAGACACAAAAAAATAAAATATTCTTATCAACTCTTTAAATAGCTGAATTTATGAATTACAGCTAGAGTGCTAGTTGTCAAGATCTCTTTTCTAATTAGAAAAGTGAAGCATGCTACTGAGTTCATACAAAACCTTGCTGCTGATCTGCTCTAATAATTATAAGTTTGTGAGAAGATACATCATGTTTCAGGGCATGATTGACTTAGTACTTACATACTATTCTGCATTCTGCTCAGAGATAATATATTAATTATCCCCTCATCTGTATGCTAGAATCTTTAGATGTCTTGGCATAAAGTGAATATCACAAGTAATTTAAAACACATGCTTATTGGTTGAAAGTTGTATTTTTCAGTATCAATTTGTATCAAAAGCTTATTTTACATTTCAGTGATAAATCTGCCAGCATTCATCTCTTACACAAAAATAAACATTGCAGATTGAGCATTCTGATTTTGATCTAGTGACTCTTTTTGATTTATCTGATGAGATTTTTTGATTTTATGAGCAAATTACACAAAGCTGATACATTTCAAGATAAGTTCAAGTGTGAATCAAAGAAGAATTTGATACTGAAATCAATAAAAATTTAAATTGCTTATCAAAATCATATACAAAAAAAATCTTCATATATAATTTCTTTCTGTAGTCTAGATGACTAAGAATCTTGCCTGTTTTCTTCTCTTTATAATAAATAATGTAAATCTTGTATGAATTGAGAATTGCTGTGTCAAAAATTCAATATAATATAGAAAATCAGTTGTGATGATCTTGTTGATGAACTTCATATGCTGATTTATACTGATTTGCTAAATCAATCTCATTTATATAATGATTATAATCATCAATAAAAATAGAAATCTCAAGCTTTGTTTTTGGCTTGTCATCAAAAATTTGCCAGACAATGATATCATTGATGAATGTTTTAGAAGAATGTTTGTGTTCTTGAGATATAAGCTTGTCATTTGAATGAACAGTTGTCAGTGTCAAAACTACATTATTGTCTTGTCAAACAAGACAAAGAACATCATTTTTGAGAACTGCAAAGAGAGTTTCTCATAACATAAAGATAGTATGATTTTTTTGAATTTCTGAAAGAGATTTTGAAAAATTGTTTAATCTTGTGATTTCACATGCTTCAATACTCTTATCTCATAGAAATTTGAATAGATTAACAGATGTAAAGTAATTGTTCATATAAATTGAACATGTAGTTATTTTTGAAAAGATAGCTATCAATGAATCATTCTGAATAAAAGATTCTAGTTGATTATTAATCATTGACATATAACATAATAAAGAAATAAATCATTAACATACTTGATAATTGTTTCATCAACTTCATAATTAAAAATTCAGCCATGATTAGATTTGAGTACTTAAATATCTCAATAATGTCAAGTTGCTTGCTAATTTAATGAAATGTTCAAATATAATCACTTTCTGCTAGAGCAAATATCTTATATTCTTGTTGTATTAACTTGTTTGACATTTTGTAAGTATGAAATGATCTGTTAAAGCACTGAATTATAATTTCATTTATGAATATATGAGATTCAGATGTATATAATCTCTAATTAACTGCTTGAAAATGTGAGATCAAAGATTTCAGCTTATATCATCACTTCTTTTCACTATAATCAGATTTTGTATTTGAATTCAAGATGTGTAGATATTGCTTTATTTGCTGAAATTGAAGAAGAATCATATTATACTGAATAAAAAAATATAAAGATTTAATTAAAAAATTATTTCATCAATAAAGTTCAATCTGCTGAGAATCATGTATGCTCATATATATAAGAATAGCAAAAAAAAACAAGAATTTCTGAAGATGTAGTTGAATTTTATGCTTGCTCATGAAGAACTGATTCTCTGATATTTTGCTGCTGTTTTGTATAAAGATTGATGAAATTGCTGATAAACTGAATGATTTTTGTTGAGATGAAAAAACTAAATAATTCTAAAGAATTGTTCATATTTGTATTTGCTGAAATATTGAGTTTTGAAAGATAGAATTCTGATGACATTGACTGAAAATTTAGATCTTGTTGATTAAAAAATTTCTTCAAAATCTCATCAATACTTTTCTTGTTTTTCATCTTTGATATATTGCTAATACTTTTGTATCAACAAGTTTATAAGTAGAAAAGAATATGAATGTAAAAAATATAGAGTAGATGAATCTGTGTAGATAAAAGAATCAAACATGTCATGTAGTATTTTTCTTTCATTCTCTAGCCAATCAACTTTCTATTAAAACTACTAATAAATCTGATTGGCTGCTGAAATCCACCCAAACTTACAGACTTGAAATAGATGTCAAGGTGCCTAAAGATCCTAGCATACAGATGAGGGGATAGCATCTAAGTAAGTGATGCTTACTCTGTAAAGGGGTTTGTATGACTTTTGAATCATCACCAATACACAGTAATCAAGATAATCAAGTGACTGAAAATCAACAACAGAGTTCATGTATGATGCAAAGCTGCTCAGATTTCATGAATGCAGTGTTCTAAACACTAATTAGAAGGCTTCTGCAGGGAGTAGTGCTGACACTCAAGCAACTGGCTTTCTCAGTTTTTATCTGGCTCACACATCCATCACAGACAAATGAATGAATGACTCATGTGGACAAGACATCAGGCTCAAAGAATAATACTTCACTCACAGTCACTTCTTGAGCATGAAATATCTCTTCTTCAGCTTCAGTCATTCATATTCACTTCTGTAGTCTTCTGTTGATTTTCTGTTGCACTTATTCCTGTTGAAATGATGATTCAGAGTAATCCTCTGGCTATAGTTAGTGCATTCAGCTCTATTATAACTAGTTAATCAACAGTCTTTCTTTGCAGGAATGAAATAACAAAGAGAAGTGAACTGTCTATATAATAGACTATTGTTGACACATTGATGACTGCAGTGCATTCTGTTAGAATCTCTTCAGTAATTTGACCCTTGAATTTGATCTTTTGTGTATTCACCTGACCTATGAATTCTCACTGTAGCTCACTTATTTACATGCAGAGATTTTTTCTTGACACTCTCTAACACATGACTACATTTTCAATCAATCAGAACTCACAATGTTGAGTTTTTATTTTTCAACACATTCTCACAGATGAATTCACAATTTCACATTATTTTTCTAGTTAACAGCTCATTTACAAATCAAATTTTCAGCTTTCAAGTTAAAGTTAAATGATCATAAACTGATAAAATAAGCTGAGTTTTGTTTCAATTTGCTTTTTTGTCAGTGAATATATGTTTTGTTAATTCATTGCTGTTATTGTAACAAACTGATTTGAATTAAAACTTTGTCAACTGCAATTTAATTTGCAGCTTTAATTTCATTTAAATTTTTCACAAATATATTATTTAAATTTTTTAAATGTTTTTTATTTTTAATTTTTTTTTTCTGATGTTTTAATATAATGTTCTGCAGATTTTATAAATTTAACTGTTTGTAAAAATTTTAAAACTCAGTTTTAAAAAATATTTTGATCAGTTTGTTGACAATTATGTTATTTGTTGACATATATATAATTTGAATTTTTTTATTTATAATTTTTTGTTGTAGTTAATAATTATAAATATTAATGTGTCATAATTTAATCTGCAATTTGATTATATTTTCATTAACAAGTTAAATTGTTTGTTAATTATTACATTAAATTATCATTTTATATTGCTTTAGATTTACAGTCAGTTTTTTTAATAGTAAATTAATATAAATATATTTCTTGATTGTTTGAGACAGTGCTAACAACTTTGCTTCAATTGTAAATGTGATAACAGTATTTTGTTTGTTAACTCATCAGTTAATCAAATTTTTAAACAACTTCATAATATATGTCTGAAAATTTTTGTGATCAAAAATGTTGTTTGCAAAAAATACATCACTAGTTATAATTAATTTATTTTTATTTTTGTACATTAAAGAAAAATATCTGAATCAATTAAAATAATTCAATACTCAGTTCACAACTGCATGATGTTTATTTAATAAATATATTATAAATTACAAAAATCTGAAAACTGTAAAAATTACATTCAGACATGTTGTAACAACAATATATAAAAAAAATTTAATTTTTTGTTGATATTTTGTAATAAATGATTTGAAAGCTTGAATGTTGTTTAAAAACAATTTTTTTTTTGCTCATTAAAATATTATTTAATGTAAATAAATTATCTGCAAGCTTGAATATTTTGTTAATATATAATGTTTGACTCAGTCAAATTTTGTCTGCAGCACAATTTTTTATAATTTTTATTTTTAAAAATTTTTGAAAATTTTTTTCTTTTAAAATGTTGAGATTTTATTCAATTCATAATATTTTCATTATATTTTTTGCTTTCAGCTCATTTTTCTTGTGAAATTTTAGTATTATATCATCAACATAAAAAAATAAAATTATACTTTTTTTTAGGAAGCAGCACAACTCATGTGATATTTATTTAAATTTTAAGTTCAATAACTTTTGTGTTAAAAATTTTGTTCAACTGTAAAATTATATTTTTTTTATTTATCTGATGACATTTATATGTAAATTTTTTTATTTAAAAAAATGTATATAAAAACATTAATAATGTTGCATTGTTTTAATTTTAAATTAAAATGAGCTGTTACAATCATCATAATTCAAAAAAATTTTATTATTAAAATTGCTGTGTATGTATCTTCTGCTTTGATTTTTGCTTGTTGATTTTCTTTCATCATGAGTTTTGTTTTGCATTTAATGTATTTTCTGTGCTTGTCAAATTTATATATATATACTTACATGCAATCAAGAATCTGACAATCATATGTTTTCTTTTTCTTAATAAATGATTATAAATTTATCAGTTTATAACTTTGCAGATGATTTTTTTCAATTTGTTTAAATTGCTCAGTTAGTGAGTGATTTTGCATTTTATTTTAACAAATTGAAATATCTGAAAAATTCTTGCAATGTAAAATATGTAAATTTTTAAAATTGTATTTTATTAAATATTTTATATCTGCTCTTGTAATTATTTTATTTTTTACACATTTTACTTATTATATTTTTCTTTCAGCTGTGAATGCAGTTTTTCAAAGTTTGAAAAATTAATTAAAACAATAAATTTTTTTTTGTATTATTGCTTTAATTATATGACTGTTAAAAAACTTGCTTCAGATGTTTCTGAAAATGTAGAATATGATTTGTAAAAATTCATTTTAATAAAATTTTATTTAGTTATTGAAGAGAAATTTTGTATGTCAGTTAAGTTATTTATAAAATTTGTAATATTTAAAAAAAAAAAATATTTTATTATTTTTATTTTTTATTTTTTTCTGAAATTTTTTTGTTTTAACAAGAAAAATTCTGTATTGTTTTTTTTGTAATGAATTTTTGAGTTTTTTTTATTAAAATGAACTTTTTGATTTTTCAAATTCTGAAGTTTTTTGCAGAAGCTCTTGCAGTTTTTCTACATTTAAATATTTGAGTTGATTTTTAACTACTTTCTTAAATTATTCAATATTTTCATTAAAGAACTCATTTTCATTAAATATAATGTTTCAGATGGAAATTATTGTGTTGAGTATAAAATTTCAAATTTAATAAATGTTTGTTGAATTATATTTTATAAAAAACTTTATTCAAATTTTTGATTTAAATTTTTTCAATTGTTGAATTTTTTTTAATGCTTCACTTGTTAAGACAAATGTCTTACAACTGTATATGTGTAGATGTGCATATTGAAATTTTTTTTTTAATTTCAGCATCATTTCTGCATGAAATTCACATGTAAAACTGATTGTAAGAAATTTTTCAGTCAGACATTTGTTTTAAGATTTAATTGTACAAATATATAATGTAGTGGAGTTTCTGCTGATACCATTAGGGTGCTGGCTCAACACCTAGTCTGGGTTGGTGACTATTATGATCTAGTACTATAAGTAGTTGCTTTCAACATCTTCCACAACACCTTTTCTTTTGTCTTACATAGTATGTGATGCTTATGTTATTGCTTTTTCTCTTATTCTTAGTTAGTTATACTGAATACTATTGTGTTTCTTATTCATCTATTGAAGTTCTCTATTGAGGTGGCTGCTATGGCAGCCACCATTCTCTCATACTATGAGATAGCCATAGTACTTGAGTGCCTACAGCCTACATGATAGATATGTTACCTATTTGCTCCCACAGGTGATTTATCATGTGATATGCCCCCAGATGCCCACTGTTCTTAGTCATATTTCTTGGCACAACAGATTCTGCACTTCAATAACTGCTCAATTTATTTCAGATCACAATTTGTTCAGCAGTTTTATGATTTTTTTATTTCATGTGATTTTTTTTTATTATTGTTTTTAACTGCTCTGCAGTTTTAATAAGATTTTATGTGTGAGATGAAGATAATTTCTTAATTATATTTTTTTTATTGAGAAAATTATTGATAATTTAACTGTTAAATATTTTGTTGTCAGATTCAATGACTTGCATTTTGAAGTTGTGAGACTTTATTAGTATCAGTCAATGTTTTAAAATTGTTAAAAATTTTGTATGCTTTTTTGAAAATAAATAGTAATTTCATACAAAATTTAATCAACAATTTATTATTATCATCATTTATTTTGCATTTTGAATTTTCAGTTCATAATTATAAAAATTTATTGCTATTTTTACTTCCAGAGTTGATGAAAATTTTTTAAATTTTTTTTTAAATTTATCATTTTGTTTTTGAGTAATCACAATCATCACATTTCACAACTTTAAAATCTTGAATTCAGATATTTGTAACACATTTAACAAGCTGTTTTAACTGTTTTGAATTAATTTATTTAGTTTATAAATGTCAGTATAACATGTTTTTACTTAAAATTTTTTAATTTATTCAAAAGTTGTAAAAAAATTTGCAAATAAAAAACATTTATTTGAAATAAAAATGATCTGCAAATATGTTTTTCATGATGTATTAATTATGCATTTTTATTAAAATTATTATTTTTTCATTAATTAATTTTTTCTGAATGCAGCATTGCAGTTAAATTTTCAACATGTGTTTCATTAGTAATTTGATCATTAAAGCTTTCATAAAAACATCAGATTCATTACAAAACTTTCACAATACACAATATTATAAAATTTTAGAATTTTTCATTTATTTTTACTTTTTCTTCAATAACAAATATTTATATTGACATCACTGTAGTTTTTTATAAAAATGATTCTTTTGCTCACAATTAAATTGTTTTCAGTTAAAGTGATCTGAAAATGTAAAAATCAAAATATTTTATTGAAAACATAAAATGTAAAATTTGAATTCAGTATTAATAAATTCTTCAGTGAATAATTTTCAATTTCAAATGATATTTGATGATTTAGTAAAAAAATTAAACTCTGAACTCTCATATTTTTTATCAGCTTTTCATTCAATTTGTTAAAAATTTTGATAAAAAATTTAAGATTTTTTAAATTCATTTCTTTAATATTTCTCATCTTCACATTTGTCAACTGAAGCAAGTTTAGTTATTTCAAAATTTTTTATTTATTGATATATCTTGCAGTCTGTTTTTTTTTATTTTAGCTCATTTATATTTTCTTAATTTTTTTTTAAATCTGAATGATTTTTCAAAATCTCATTTTGCATATTTGTTGATGTATATTATTTAAGTGCAGTTTTTAAAAAAGTTACTCAGCATGCTTTTAGTTCATGTTTGCTTGATTCACATGCTTTATAATCATTTAAATTTGCAGTTTGTTGTTTGATTGCTGACAATTACAAATTATTAAAAACTGAGTTTTTGTTTTGTTATTTTTTTTGTGAACAAATGTTTTTTTTTATTTTTATTTTTTAATTTTTTTTTCACAAATGATTTTTTTTAAAAGTATTTTTTTTAAAAACTTGAGAGTTTCTGAATCATCTGCAAATCACACAGTGAAAACATTTTTTATAATAATTTTACATTTTTAAGATTTCACTAGTACTGATTTCAGATGTTGACAAAAATGAGTTATTATTTTATGAAAATTGAGATTTTCAACATCAATTTAATTTTTATAATATATTTTATAAATATTTATTTAATTTGCATGTGCAAAATTTTGTTGCAGTTGTTTTTTCAGCAATCAAAATTAATTTTTGTTATTTATCATGATTTATAATTTTTTGAATTTCATTCAGAACATTGTTGAGTCAAATATATTTATTTATTTTACTTAATTTTTGACAATCATTTTGAAATTATTAATGTACTTAAAGTAATTTTTTAATTTATCATTAATTTTTGCAATTTTGTGCTGTATTTTAATTTTCAATTTAAAATATTAAATTGCAAATGAATTTTCAAATTTGCAGTATTTAAATTTATAAATTTTACAAATTATTGTTTTCATTCATGTATTCAGCTTGTTAAATGTGTTTTGTTGCTTTTTATAACTCATCAGATTTTGCTCATATTTATAAAATTGCAATAAATGAATTTAATGTTTTAAATTTCAAATTTTGTATTTTTTGTCAAATATTTTGTTTATTGAATTTTCTTGAATAATTCTTACAAATATTTGTAAGTTGATAACAGAAATGTTGACAGTAAAATTTTTTTAAATATTTTTTGTCAACAAATTATATTTAATAATTTATTTTATTTTATAAATACAATTTGAAATAACTGAAATTTTTGCAATTGTTTTTTGAAACTTCTGCAATGATAAAATGTTATTAAAAATTTGATTTTTTAATTATAAAATTTTCATTTTGTGTTTAAAATTGCTTTTTCAAAAATTTCAATCATACAAATCATTCAAAATCACTTCAATTTTCTGATTATCAAACATTATGTTGATTTGAAGACAAATTTTCAAAAAATTGTAATAAAATTAATTTTAAATTTTTAAATCAACAAATAAAACAAGCAAGTAATAAAGATTTCAAATAACACAAAACTAGCAATAAATTTTTGAGTCTTGTGGCTCTTAACTGTTGAAATCTCTTCAATAAATTGACTCTTGATTTTTTGTGTATTCACCTGATCTACAGATTCTCACTGTAGCTCACTTATTTACATGCAGAGATTTTCCCTTGACATTCCCTAACATGTGACTATGTTTCCAACCAATCAGGACCCACAGTGTTGGGCCTCTATTTTCCAACACATTCAAAATGCTGTTACTATTATTAGAAACCAAATTTCCCCAGCATCGTTAGTTAGCATCAGTGGTTGGAATAACTTAACACAAGCTGGGCCATTCAGTGTAGAGTACCAGTAGACTATGCAGCCTTCCAGTGTCTTTTCAACTACACACAAAGCAATAGTCAGTTATGATTCAGAATTCAATCATGCAAGACAGCTGTCTTCATATCATTCTCAGCCTTTGCAGATTACTGAATTTAGTTATAAGACTCAAGAACTGACCTTTTTTTCATTATTATGACGTCTCATTTAACAAGGGCTTAGGACCAGGGTTCAGTCGAGACTCGGAATCAGTGTGCTTTTTCGCAGATAGGGTAACTAGTAGTTAAGAGTATTCGCGCTTGGATTTTCATCGTCACATCTGAAGCAAATCTTCGTAAAAGGTACATACATAGTAGCCAATACGCCGTACATCATCCAGGAACTGTGAGACAGCAGCATACATGTAGTACTTGGGACAGGGGTGAGTAGGAAATTTTTCCTTACCTAACTACCTTAGCGTTCAGAGCCTGGTTGTTGTCCAATTCGCTGGGACCACTGAGCCTCCACGGTGCACGTTTTCGCTTGATGGACGAGGCCGCGTTGCTGGTTTCTCGTTCCCTCTTCGAACTCACAAACCAGGTTCCCTCAAACTCAATCACTTTCTCTCTCTACCGTCAGCCAAAATATTCACGTCCTCTCAACAGACTAAGAGTGAAAAGAAAACACATCCCAGGACAAGACCTTCTGTCTTGTATGATACTCTGGTACCGTTGTCTGGCCTACTAACGGGGTACAGTACGAGCAACGATGCTCACAGCTCCTGCGAAGTCTGCCAAGCGGCTCTCATCGTTGTTTTCTCTGGGATCATCGAAAGAGACCAAAGAAAGCAATAGCCAGGTAAAAACCCATTCATCGACACGATCTCAGTCGTGCCACCCTGGGCGACCGGTGCACCATGTCGCGACGTCGTCTCAGCCTACCCTTCGACACACTGCTTCCGTGCAGAATTTTCAAGACAGCCAGAACTTGACATTCGCATCCAGAAATGTATCTGCCCCTCTACCCGTCGGAGATCCTTCCAGAGACGAGGTCCTCATGCCGCCACCCTCTCTATCCACCGTCAATCCAGACGTAGCGGTGGAATTAACATCCGACGATGGCCACAAAAGACGTCAGAGCTGGGGTGGGAGTCTACCAGGAATTGGTCGCCCCAGGTCTGGATCGGGACTACGTCCACCAGGCCAAAATACGGAATCAAGATTATCCAAGGGAAAGAGTTGGGTTCCTGGTAGGGCACGGCGAGGTTCGGATGCAGTTCCTGACTCCAAACCAATGATGAGAGCGTGGATTGCTGGAACCCCACAGGAGATTCCATACGATGTCGACCAACTTGTTGCTGGTGAGAGAGTGAGTCTACCTTTATTTCTGAGTACTGGCATATCTTTAACGTTCTGACGGTAATCATCTAGGTTCCAGAACTCTGGGACGAAGGAGGCGATACCTACGTATACCTATTTCCGCAAAATACTGGCCGCCCACCGTCCTTCAAAATACACTCATCTATATTTGCTGCCTCGCCAGCATTGACTGTAATCGCTCGTGGTTCAGACCCCGCCACGCTCTCCTCACTGCATGTTCCTGAACGTCCGTCCCAGTTGCACCTCTCCGTTCCCGTCTCTCCACCTGTTTCTCCACCGCTAGGCCCCATTGACGGGTCCCAAGATGGCTCGGATGGTAGGAGATCGCGAGATTACCTTCTCGACGAGAGCACCCAAGAATTACATCTTTTTTTGCCTGTGCCATTGAACAGTGATGTTTCAAATGATCGCCCAGTGCTGCACGACGATGATGTGGACGTGCTCGTCCTGTTCCGTAATGCGTTCGCATTCCTTGTCGGCCAGTCCTTGATTGCAACGCCGCGATGCCCTACCATCTTCTCGATTTTTATGGAGGTCGCGGGCCTTCTCAGTAGGTTTCAATTTTCTAATTTGGACGGTTCGACATTTGGAGAAACGGCAATCTCAAGCTTTGCCTGCTACTGTGACGAGCTAGGCTTATCTGATGTAAGGAAGAGCCCTGAAAAGACTCTCCAGGCTATCATTCTTGGAGAAAGGATGCGCTACACACCACTTTATCAAGAAGGCTTTAGCCATGGAGTTGGAAAGCTGGATGATATTAAGTCGGTTGACCGTTCGAAATATGCCCTCGTGTCCAAGGTAACTCAGAAGCGACTTGAAAGAGGATATCTAGATCTAGAAAACCGCCTAAAAGTCGTCAGGGAGAAGTTGGAAGACTTTGACTTTCCTCAAATATTCTCCGGATTTGCAAATTCTAACGTTATGAACGAAGCAAAGATCATCCGGTTCAAAAATTGGAAAAATGCGTATCTCTCATTCAGGAAGCACGTAATGTCATATTATCGGGCCAGATTTGGGTCTTGGCCGCCCAAAGCGAGTTCAAAGAAGAACTGCTTCGAGGAGAGTGGCTTAAATCGATTAGTTTTGAAGGAATTGTACCAGGACTTTGCGGATCTCTATGACATGCTGGTTGATAGAACATCTCTGACAACGCGATCCCTAGATATGGCAATCACGGATCTTGAAGCTGATGGCGCAGACGTTCAAGAATCCACTTCCCGCGCATTGAGGCAGCTTATGAGTGAATTTGATAGAAGTACGCCTCCCGTGGCCCCACCAATTCCATTCGACATTCCACTCCAACCTACAATTCGAACTATCAAACGGAGGCTCGACCCAAAGAAAGAACCAAAGGAGCGGGCTAAGAAGCTTTCTAGTGGCGAGGTCAACGAAATCCTGCTGGGCGCGTACAACCATAAGAGTATGAAACCAACGCCTTTCTTGGAGAGTTTCACGCAGTTTGAGCGGCGAGTTGGCCATGGGAAAACTACTGACGAGCTGAGCGACAATCGATGCGGCCAATGGCTGTTCTTGTATGCCGTGCTTCAGTCTCTTCCCATGGTCGTTGTCGATGCACCGAACGTCAAGTTTAGCGAGGGAGTGGAGTATTTCTTGTGTATTCCTCCTCGTGGAGGTTCGCCATGGTGTAAGGACGATCCAAAATCAGGCCGTAGCTGGTTCGGTGTCGCCGGTGGTTCTGGTGTCGTGAACCTTCCGTCGGATGTTATCGCAAATGGTGTTGAAGGCATATATCGGCGCAGCCATTGCTGGCAGGTTGCCGCTAAATGGGCCGATCAGCAACAACTACTCTCAACTGTGATGCAAAACGTCGCTCCAGCTAGTCCAGTGACCCCAGCATCTCTATACCAACCATCCAGTATTATCCTCCCGCCATTATCGACCACCGAATCCTCATCTGACAAACAACCAACTCCACTTCTGACCCCGGGAAATATCACACCACCCATGTTTTCGCTTCCGTTACCCAATGCAGGCTTCGCCAGAGCAGGCAATAGGTCATCTATTCACATGGGCCTGGAGGCTTTGCCACTCCCGGCTGGAGTGATGCCAGTCGATCCACCTTCCCGGCCAATCAGTCATAACCCGAACCTGAGTTTTGATCACATTTTGAAAGAGATGCCCAAGAAAAGCAAGAAGTAGGGCATTCAGAAGTTCTGACACTGTTCAATGTTTTTTTTTTCGGTCGTCTTTTTCGACATCTGCATCAGCTTTTCTTAACTTCTTTTCTTGGATAACCTTGCCTCAGCCAACTGATAGACACCAGACATAGACTCGCTGAGAATCGTTTTCATAGTTGCAATTGGTTTTGTATCAATTCCTTTTTCTTTTTCCTTTTTTTCCCATCTGTTGCTTTCGTGAATGGAGAGAATCAACTCACTACTATAATTACTAATGCTGTGTAACTGGCTGGCAAAGACGAAGTTTTTGATAAAAATCAAAATCATGAATGATGAAATTTTCTTTCCCCGTTTTTCCTCCTTTTCCTTTTGAGAGTCGACTCCTTTTTCATTTGCATTTCCCTAATCAGTTTCCTTACTCTCGGTAGCTCTAGCCTTTGTCGTTTCCTTTGAATTTTGTCTGGAGAAATACCAAAATTGCGTCGTTGAATGGATATAATTCTGTCATGCATCGGCTTAACATGTGCCCCCCTGAGCCATCTGCAGGGCAAGTAGAGAAGGAGGAGGTTCACCAAATTACCATTGAGAGGTATTCTCCCCGCATCTCGTTAGCAGTTACGGAGTAGTGTGTCTCGAAATACTAAAGAATGGGCGTATGTTGGAAAATGATGAGAATAATTAGCATGCAAAAGGACTAAGGGGGAGCTGCTGGGCAGAATCAGAACAGCAGCCATAGGTGCATACATAGGTACATAGCTTATACTAGATAGGATTTGGATGTCGATGGGTGTAGATCTTAGCTAGGTAGCTCTATGTATGAGCTGGCTGCTGCTTTCTGATTCTAAACACGCGATACTCATGCCGCTGTTCAATATCAGCTTTTTTATATAACTATGAGTGGAATAGTGACCATGGGAAATTCAGTTCCATTTTTATTTTAAATTAGATAATTCTTTATCCTCCTACTTTTCTGATTTTCTAGATACTGATTTTAATTACTATACGACAATTGGGACTTATCAGACATCATCACCTGGCAATGCAAGAAGAGTCTGGCTAGGTGTGCTGTGACATAGTACCCCAAAGTTTGGTTGTGAGGCATAGATCCAGTCATACAGATCATTAAACACCAGATATTGGTCTTATTTCTTGCTTTTCCAATTGGTAATTTGGTATCCACCTCAGGAACATTCATGGCTGTTAGAAGAATCCAAATCATTGTAATGGATAAGCATCTTTGTCTGAGAAATAATGTTCTCTTCAAGGATGTAAAAAGTCTTGTGACTCAAAAACAGGTATCTCTTTTGAGTGATATGATGGGTTTAATCCAGCCACACAAATAAGAGAGAAAAGAGATTTTTACTCAGAAATCTCTGCACCTGGTTGCGGGGTCTTAGAAACATGGCTTTGTTGTTGGGGACGGAGGGGAGGGGAGAGAGAGGAGACTCAAGGCACATTTGGCATGAGCACTCATGAATATCAAAACTGTTCATGAAGCAAGCTCTGTTTGCAGAAGCTGAGATTATTCCTCCCAAACACTCACAGAAACATTATACTTGGACAGTAGAAAGGTCTGCCAGCTTGTGTAAAATGCATTCCAACTTTAAGGTATTTGAAGTTTGTGGCAAGATGTCCTCCTGGAAGAGCTAGTCAGACTGGGGATTGGAAATTCCCAAAAATGGCCAATACCAATAAATTATCCAGAAGTGTTGTCAAGTCGATCCTGGAAAATATCAAATCAACTCTGGCAAAGTCGAAGGAAACTTCTAAGAAGTCCTCCATGACTCTACAGAAGAAGCTTGTCCCCTCTCATCCTCTTGCGGGTCCAAAACCCGCATCAAAGAGCCCTCAAAAGCCAGAAGCTGTTATTAAAGCCTCTCTTGTCTCTCCCGTGTCGACTAGTTCCAACAGTTCTTTGACCATTATAACAAGGGAAAGCAGTCGATTGATCCAGAACCTCTTCGAGTATGTTCGTGATCATGCTGAGTTGTCTCTCCCCATTTGTTGGCGGCATGCTTTGGAATTTATATAGTATCTTCTGATATCCGCTTGGATGTCCTTGAGTCGGGCATCATAATGGGAAGGTGCCGGACACTTCTCTGCTTTAAGTTCTTCCAGGTCATCCTTTGGTTTTGAAATGGATTTATTCATCTGCTCAATACTGACTTCGAGATCCTGAGGTGGCAGGTAGGAAACATCCCTCTTGATTTTATCGGTTGGTTTAAAAGAGAGGGTCCATAACAATCTGATTGTCTCTGGACATCGAGAGTGCTAGCACTTCTGGAAGGCTGTACCACATGATAATTTGTTAAGAAGCCTTTACAGACAGTATCGGCTCTCCGGAGGAGCACGAAGCCCCAAATGTATTACCTCATTATTCATTTCTGACACGGGATGCTGAAATCCATTTTGGGGAGTCCAGGCTACCATTCTCATTGCAAATGATTCTCCTGACAGATGCTGAAACCCTGGAGCATCACCAGGAACAAGCTTCAACATAATTTTCATCATATTGTCTGAAAGTTCTTTCTGAAGGCTTTCAGAAAAATGCAGATTCCAATTCTGCCCTGTCAAACTGCAAATCTGGACATATAGTGACAACAACAGTTGATAGTGAATTTTCCTCAGTTCTGCCAACCTGAAAGAGACTCAGTAGTCGCCAGTGATTGCCAAGCTCACTGTTAAAATATGTGTAAGCTTTCCTGTGATCTCTTCATATGGTTTGACAAGAGATATTCTGGGTCAATTAGAAGTATTTATGGCTTAAGCGCCTCTGGATATCAATAATTTCAATGTTTAGCCAGGCTAAACTCTTTATCAAAAAGAGAAATCTTACTTGGTCTTTCATTAGACCAAGGAGCTGTTATTGTTTCAATCATCAAGAAAGATGAATAATACTGATTTCATCACAATGTGAAGGGCCATAGAGTAAGTTTATATTTTTCTTGGATTAAGGGGCTGAGTGGTTCAACCCAAACATTCAGTATAGGATCCAGAAGATAAAACATTCTGGAGGCAGAGAACATTAAAGTTGACAGTATGGATCATCCCTTAGTAGAGAGACACCAGGCAAAGTGAGAATAGGGGTTCTGAATAATGAGAGGTACACAAGAAGGAGGATTTGAGAAAGGTAATAATTAACGAATAAATGGAGAGTGACGCTTCCCCACTTGCGACTCGCTTTGCTGAACACTTGGTCAACATCTCTCATCATTTGCTCAAACAGATCGAATAGCTTACTCGGAATCTTCAAAATACTCTTGATAGGTCGAGCAGGCATCTTGATAGTCTATGCTGCAGTAGCGTGAAAATCGACCAAAAAGATGAAGGGCAAAGATATTGATATTGCTTGAGAATGATGCAAAGGTAACAATACAGCGAAAAACAAATGGTTATGGAGACGCGGACTCAAAACCGAGGCAAACCTGGGAGCAAGAAAGGAGAGAAAAATATAAAGAGTTGATGGAGGATGTGAGAAGATTTGTGGATGTGATCTATACAAGAGTGAGAAACAACTGAGGGAGCAAAGCTTGCTTGATTTTGGAATCCCAAGGAAAGGAAAAAAGAAGAAGAAACTGGAAGGTGAAACGTAGCAGCCTGATCAGCAAATCTGTTATGGAATGATGGTATCATAACTAACTAATGAAGGTAGAAGAGCAAGATCATCAACAGTCTTTAGATAGATGGTTTTGATAATTCCAGGATCTAGTTACATCACCAGCAGTATCAACCACAGAGCCAGCTTTGAAGAAATGAGAGAGTTGAGAGAGGAAAGTGATTTTAGGGTTGATGGCGCGAACCCTAAGCTAACCAGATTCAGCCTGTGACAACACAACTTCAACTTATCCCAAATCAACATCCACCATCAATCATCTCACGCAGTGTGAGACTTCCAATCCCCATGATTCTAAGATGCCATTACTGGCCAAACATACACTAGTATATACAACTGAAACTGACAAGGTTGAGAGCCTGCTTTTACTTACAGCTGGGAGGAACTGTTCGCGGTCCAACACTTTGACAGGCGGGATCATCCCCTGCATTGGAATGCGCAGTTCAACTCCCCAGCTTCTGAGCTTCGGGGTGGCGCAGAGCCAGTGTGTTTCAAACCCATGTCACCATCAGGTCTGTCACCACCAAGAGGCTGTGTCAGCAAGGCCAGATCTCCTTTTTTTGAGGGAATATTTTTGCCCCATAAATTTCCAACAAAGGAGTACCTGCACGCAAGGTTGATTCTACCATATGACTATCCCGAATAGTTGGGAACCAAATTTCCCCCGGCCGCAAGTGATTGATTGCAGCCGCTCTGATCGTGGATAATATGCTAGAAAAACAAACCCCCTGTCATGCATGATACTGCTTGAGGAACGAGCAGCGGCATGCACCCCCAAATATTCTATATTTGATCATGTGTTCCGCCTGGGAAGCTTGTTCCCTTGCGTTGATATGGGATCGGTCTGGACAAGGTCTCCCACGTCCTGGTATTCTAAAGGAACCCACATAAATCTCAAGCTGATCTTCTTTGAACGCGGAACGGGTTTGGACTGTCTGTGTATTATATTTCACTCGCTTTTCCTAAAGGTCTTGGGATGATATGCCCATGAGTACATTCATGAAGTCCATTTTATTTTCAGTCTTTGTCTCCCTGGCGCTGTTACACGTTGGAGCGGTGGCCGTTTCTACCAAACTGGCTGGGGATGGACTCGGCGCTCTGGCGTTCCCAGCCGCGAGGAAGCTGTATCCAGCTACCAAACCGATTGCCTTGAATCAGCGCAGCCCGATTTCAGAGCTACTTAAGACGGAAGCTATCTTTGAGTATGTTGAAGAGTCGGGGACCATGGGCGCTCATTCTGATACCACTCTCTTTACCACCACCTTGTTGGTCAAGGGGCGAGAGCCGATCTTACCCTTGGAGGACTTGGAACCAGATATTCGTCGAGTGCAGTGCTCCTCCTCTAAAATCGAACTTGGCTTTGTTTCCATCGATCGTTTGGATGAGGTTGGCAAGCTGTTGGCAGCTGCTGGAACATTTATTGTGGTTACTTCTCATTCCGACTGTAACAATAAAGACGAGAGGGTGCCGCATACGTGAGTATACTGTGATTCTAGCATTCATTTTGACCAACTAATCAAGCCTCGTCAGTGTCACCAACATCGAAGTCGAAAGAGATGAGAAACTGATTGTTCTCTGGAAAACCAAAGCGGAATGGAAGCAGGTATTCGCTTCAACGCGGGTCCATTTTGCTCGAAAACCTTCTAATCAAATTGCCCGGAGACTGCATCAAAAATCAAATCTCCGGCCTGGGCAGGACAGGAAATCCTCGTCACTGCCACCGTCGCCTACTCTTGCTATTGATTTGCCATTCCCGTCTGCGCCTTCATCCACTGATGTTCCTGCCAGTTCATCAGACGAAGTGAATATGAGTCTTGAAGATAAGGTTATTTTGCCACCAGCAACTCCAGTTACAGGGTTAATTGTGTAAGCACTGGTATGCGTGGAAGTTGATATTTTGTTAACAAGCTCCTAGCCCTAAAGGCATAAAGATGCTGTGCAAAAGGTGTACTCTGCAAGGAAATGCAAAGCTCTCTCAAGGATCTTTCCAACTTGAAAACATAAACGATGCGGGCGACCTATTCAATAGTACCATTGCATTCTTTGAGCATGGCTCTGTCGAGCTTGACGTGGATGGTCTCTTTTCACACATTGAGCTTGCCCTAAACATTGACCTTGGTCTGCAACTCCTCAACTTTTCAATTCCGTTACCAGTCATTCCACTGTCGCCATTTTCGGTAAGTAATGTGGATTTCAAATGTGAAAGTTGCGTTGCATGTGGGACGAACTGACTTTGCTTTGTCTCTACTTTATATAGATTCCTGGTCTTGTAACCTTCGGTGTCTTTGTCCGACCACAGATTTCAGCGTCAATAGAAGTAAAGAAGGAGATCGAATTTTCTTACGGATTCAATGCTTCCGTACGTTAGAGATCCATCCCGGATTGTGGCTAACAGAGGTTAATTCTCATATTCATCAGGTACCCAGGAATTCTAAGTTTATAATCAACATTGGCGACCTAGGCAATTCAAATGTTACCGGCTTGTAAGTGCGCCTCCCGGATTGGTCTTTCTTCCTGCGTTTATGGCCACTAAAGTGTTCAGACAGCCAGAATACCGTGTTCCAGACCCTTCCATTCCAATCTAAACAGAACATCGGTAATCTCATCTTTTCCTTTGGCTTCAGTCCCGAGATTCTCCTTGGAGTGCATTCCATAGTGGGGTCCACAAATGGCGGCATTGGGATGTTCTTCAACCTGCCCCAAGTCTCTGTCAACGCCTCTACAATCAACGACGTGGACGGAAATTGCAACCCAAAAAATGTAACAAAGAAAGAAAAACGTGAGGACAAGAAGCCAAAAGGCAATGACTTGGCTAAGATTGCCGAAGGTCTGGTTGGAAAGTTCACCAACATTATTCCCAAAGTGGAGTTCAACCTTGGCCCACTCGCGGAGTTGGAAGTTGGTGTAGGCAGTTTTGACGCTGCTTATGCAACCCGTATTGCCATTGCATCAAAGGCGTTCCCTCTACCCACTGGTTGCGTGGCATTTAATGAGAAAACCAAATCATATGGCGATCCAGCAGATGTTGTGATGGAAATGAATCATAAAAAGAATGCTGCTGGGAGGCTAAGTGCGAACAGTCCCAATGCGGCCAGCTGCCTCCCTGGATTGCTGGCATTTATAGTGCTTATGTTTGGAGTATAAGGAACTCATGTTCAGAGTTATGATTACTGAGATTTTGGTGATACCATGTGTATGCTTTTTATGCTTTACGTATACAGAGCACACGACTCATGATTGATGCTTCGATGAATGTGGAGGCCGAAGAAAAGGGAAGATTAGGACTTATACAGAAACATCTTCACTTTCTTATGTGAAATACTCATCCTAGGATGGTAGAAAGAGCTTATCATTTCCAACCAGAAAAAGCGTTTTCAATGATCCTGCCATACTCTAGTGGGATGAATATCCTCCTGATCTAGAGATTTAATCGCAATCGCCTTGCTTTGGCGTCATTGACTACATATTACTCTTCATCTCTTCGGTATAGCAGACCTAGGAGGCGAGTATTGACCCGTCGGGCATGTATTGCTCAATTAAAAGTCGTGATCCCGGGCTAAGATCTCCGAAAGGCTGGTCTGGAAAGATGTTCCGCAAACGAAGCCAAAAAAAAAAAAAAAAAAAAAAGGAGCACTACCATTATTCAGACAAAAAGCGGATGCCCCTTTTTAGAAACGGGAAAGAAGGAACGAACAAGATGTCCGAGATTCGCTCTTTCAGTAATCAGAGTTAAATTGATGTCCCCATCAAGGTCATGACGACTGAAAGGAATAGGTTCGTGGTTGTATTGATTGAAGGTTGCCATAAATTCACTCATTGTCCCTGACGAAGACAACGCCTCGAAAGCAGTGAATCGAGACAGAAATGACATGTGGAGTTCATTTTTACTGACGTAAAACAAGGACCTTGGGACGATGATTTTCTGATGTTGATAGGAGTGTGAAGGCCAGCGATACAGCGGTTGGGTATCCTTCTTCAATTCGCAATTGGATACAGTTGCCCACATCGTTCCTAGGTTTATGTTAGCAAATCTGTAGCGTCAACATTATTGCATATTCAATGTCTTTCTTCAACAACACCAGTGATGATATGAGTCCTCAACGCACAGAAAGAAGTAACTTGAGGCAAGAAAGCCCACGAGAGTAACGGACAACCGTATCGGTCGCATACCAAAACAGCTGCTACAGAAATTCCTCCATGGCCATTCCCAGCCCGTCAAACCCCTCCTGAGTAACTTTGCGGCCGGCAAGACGGTTTGCAAAGTCCATTGATTGCTGGAGGCTGTAATTATTCTCATGGCAAATCAAGCCATATAGCATACCAGCAATAAAAGTGTCGCCTGCTCCGATCGTACTGTTGCGCGACAGAGAACTAAGTATACTGGAATCTCATGAGGACTCAAGGTGCTCACATACTCGACAATGGGATGCTGCGCGTCTTTAGATGCGGGTGTATGAATGTACGCCATAAGGTGCTTGTCGAGGCCTGCAGCACCCTGTTCTCCCCATGTGCAGCATAAAACTGACCTAAAATCACCATTAGTCCCTAAATGACATAAGCAATGGAAAATCACACGCTTTGGGTGCTAAGGACGATTGTGCCTGTAAAAGGTCCTGAGGCGATCGGTGGCCGTTCGCCTATGATCGGTGAAGATAATTCAGCATAGTGTTGAACGCAGTGAACTTCCTATTTCGGTAGCAGAAGCTGGGGATTCTTAGTTTTACCTGAGCCCAGCTTTTGGAATAGAAGACCACATCCGCCTCAGCAGCTAGCTCTTGCAAACCTGTGCGACCGGGTTTCTCAATTTCCACGCTGACTTTGTCTGCAGGAGAATTTTGGCGGATGTACTGTATGCATTTCAAAGTGACATCTGGTATGCGGCCCTGAAGGAATGGAGTCAGCGTTGCACGTGCTCCGGGGGATAGGTGGAAATGTGTGTATGTATAACGACTTACTTCAAAGTGGAACCACTTTGGACCAGCGGGCAGATTGTCTGCCTTTTCAATAAACTCATCAGTGGTCATCTCCGGGAGCTGGTTATAGTTGACAATTGTCCGAGTGCCAGTAGATTGACTCTTGATGATATAACTGGATGCAGGCTCGCTGCATGTCTCCCGATATATGGAGTGTTGAAGGTCAACCTTGAGACCCAAAGATGCCTCGATCTCCTTTACAGCAGCGGATGATCTTGCAGGCAACACTGCCACAGCATAAAGAGGCATACACATTTGAGATTCCGTACTTTGTCTGCATTCAAGCAGCTGTTGAAGGACTTCAAGTGAATTTAAGGTGTTTCCACCACGGCGTCGTGACAAGCTCGATGCACGCAGCTTTTCATCCTCCTTTGGGTAGTGGTCAACTCTGTATCCAGAATGGATATCAGCGACAGTTTGGAAGCATTGGTGGCGCACTGGCTCACGTTAGAATCATGTCGAGATAGCACGCTCCGACTGCCACCAGCATTCTCATAGTAGTTGTATGTACGTCCTTGATAACTACATAACCAGGCTGGGACTATTATGGAAAACCGTAATATCTGGCCGGAAGTATCAAAAGCGCTCGCTGACCTTGGACTCCGCAGCCAAAGACAAGAAAGCTGCTTCAAGGCAACCGAATGATCTGTGACTCAGTGAGTTCGTTACATTAGATGTAGTTAACTACTAGTCTAGTCATGGCCATGACTCATCAACTTGTTATCCATCCTTTCTGCAATGGACGTGGCTTTGCCTGGAGAAAGCTGGCCTGTGGATGGCTTCATCTGACTCACAACTAACATCTCCCTTTGAAAGTCGGAGGTCTTTTGAAGATGTCCGGTCTTGATCACAGTTGACTGGTCATGCAATACCATGATCAGATTTTTGCATTGCAGACTGCAAGAATGTGATTTGAAGGAGTCAATTCTGTGACTCACCCTTTTGCTAGAGGAAGAGTCAAGCCTATGAAAAGAATACTGCTGGTGGCTTGAGATGCTTCAAGTGCGTCCTTTCCATAGCTAATTAACTGCTACAGACAGAACTCAGGAAGTTACATCCATCCATATATAATGTGAAAGCATCGCTCTTCAACGACACACTCCATGACAAGAGTTTAGTTTTAGTTATTCTTTAAGCAGCGACCTGATATTCAGCAGGATCTCCCCTTTTATATACTTCTTATTATTCTTGCTTTCCTTCTTTTATTTTTATTTTTTTATTTTATTTTTATTTTTTTTTGAGGGATTACTGGCTTTTGTGTGAGTTTGGAGTATGGCGACGTCTGAGCAGCCATCAGCATCTCGGGACTTGTCACTCAATTTCTTTCAGACTTCATTATGCGTTGTCCCTCCGGCGCATCTTTGTGGCGAAATCAATCGTCTTCGTTTTACTTATGATCAGACTTACGGGCGATGGCCACCTCATATCAATATCCTTCATCCATTCGTTGCGGCGGCGTCTCTTCCGGAAGCTGCTGCTCTCATTGGAGCGAGACTGGCGGCATTGAGAGAAACGTCCAGCTCCCCTGATGTCCATATCCGCTTAGATGGGGCGGACTATTTCTCTACACAGAAAGGCAAAATTATCCACCTGGCCCCACGTCCAAGTGGCGGAACGGCACTGAAACATCTTCGAAATATTGTTCTTGAGGCGTTAGGACAGCCGGAAAGTACACTGTATAATGCCCATCTCACAATCGGCCAGACCAAGGCAAACGATGAGCCAGCACGAGAAGCTCTGCTGTCGAAAGCACAATTGTTGTCACCGATTGAATGGACAGTTGAGGAGTTGGTCGTGCTTGTTCGTGAACGTGTGGGAAACCGGGGTAGCAAAACGACCAAGATGCGGGTTTGGGGTACAATAGACATATCTGGAAATTTTACGATGATGAAGAACGATGAAGACGGTGGTGAAGCCGAGTCTTCTTTGTATAGTTTTGGAACAATTCCCGAGGAGCTTGTCAGCCCTGAAGGACTGGTCGTCGAGCCCATGACAACATATCAATTCCGACCAGATGGTTGTATTTGGAGACCTTGTTCTTTCTCCAGTCACGAAGCTGAGTTGGCTCCAGACAATCTGACAGTTTCAAGCTACAACGTACTCCTGGATCATCCGCATCCACCTCCTCGAGCAAGATATCCCGCGTTGGTTCGCAACATACTTTCGAAAGCAGCTCTGGCGGATGTTTTGCTTCTACAGGAAGTATGCGATGATTTCCTGTCTCATTTACTCGCTCAGGATGATATTCGAAACCACTATCGCTTTGTTAGTCACGGGCCGCCAGACCAAGCCGGAATTGGGCCCTTGAGTTTGCAGCGAAATATCATAGCCCTGAGTCGCTTCAAATTCAGCTGGGAAGTTCTTACTTTTAAGGAACGTCATAAGAATGCTGTTGTCCTTGAAATGAAGTCAGTCGGGAGACAAAACGGCAACTCGGAGTTCTCACCTCTCATAATTGCTGCGATTCATCTATCCTCTGGCTTGACCGACAAGAGAGTGCTTGCGAAAGAGTCTCAGTTTCGTACCTTGTTCAATTTTTTCGAGAAAAACTACCCTAATAATCCGTGCATCATTGCTGGAGATACGAACATTATTACCTCTGCTATAACTATTGAAAAAGCACTGCAGGAGGAATTACTTTCTCCTGAAGGGGTAGATAGGTGCTCGCAATTAGAAACACTACTCTCCAAATCTCGTTTCCAGGACGCATGGCTTGTCGCCCGTGTTGATGCAAAATACATCCCTCCATACCTTCATGACGACATGACCCTTGATGATTTACATGAAGGCGAACAAGGAGCAACTTTTGACCCACAACGGAACCCGCTTGCTGCCGCGTCCGCTGGTTTTGATGGTCGGCCAGAGCGATATGACAGAATCTTAGTGGATGGAAAGGGAACTCTCAAAGTTGTTTCATTCAACTTGTTCGGTCTTCCTAACGTGGACACAAGTTTTCCCTGGCGTCAAACCCTTGAGGAAGAAGCCGCATGGATCCAAATTGGTAGTGATCACTGGGGAGTCAAAGCAACTTTCAAAATACAACCTCAATCGGAGGAACCTGACACCACGACCGAGGAATCGACTCTCTTTTCGTTGAAGAGTCCCGCGAACCTCGCTGATAAGCATTCTTTGGACGAATGCTTGCACGAATACTCGATGTTACCATCCAATGAAGATATTGACAAACGGCATGGCGCGCTTGGTGTTCTTCGGAATCTTGTTATCCGTGGTCCGGTAAATCAGGCTGAGAATATTGAGCAAAACATCAACGGGCCCAGTATTTCAATGGTGCTTGTCCCCGTTGGGTCCTATGGCCTGGGAGTCTGGAGTCCGTCATCGGATATTGACTGTCTGTTTATTGGGCCTATCAGTTCTAAAACCTTTTTTGCTGTTGCTGAACAACGGCTGCGGAAAGCTGCCGATGCAGGTATCAGAATCTTGCGAAAGGTGATCGCTACTACAGGAACGATGTTGGAGCTTGAGGTGAATGGGGTCAAATGCGACTTGCAATATTGTCCTGCAGCAAGGGTCGTTGCAGCGTAAGTTCCAATACATAACAACCGAACATGAGTATTATTCAGACTAATTTCGCCCCAGATGGCGAAACATATCCCAGCTTCCACCAGATGATCCAACCTTTCATCTATCGTCTCAAGCGCTGACGAAACTTCAAGCTTTCAGAGACCTTGATTACATCCAACGGAGTCTTCCAGACCTTGCCTCATTTAGGACAGCGCATCGTTTTATAACAGCCTGGGCGAAACATCGTGGTATCTACCTTGCCAGATTTGGATACCTTGGTGGTATTCATATAACAATGATGTTGTCTCGGATATGCAAGCTACTCTGTCGTGAAGGAGCAAAAGTTTCTTCGACAGATCTGATATGCACATTTTTCAACCATTATGCACATTTTAACTGGGAAAATGAAATCGTCTTCGATCCTTGCTTCTTTGAGAGTCCGCCGCGCTACCGCCGGTATGTCAATGAACCCATGGTGATTCTTACAATCCACACTCCACTTGTCAATGTTGCAAGAGCAGCAACTGCATCCTCAAAGAGAGTCATAGTTGAGGAATTACAGCGAATGGCCCAATTTATATTGGTTCGAGGCATGTCTTGGTTGAAGCTTCTTGGTGGTTCAAAGTCTACGTCAGGACCTAGTCAAGAGTTTCTTATGGCATACAACAGTTATATTAAGATTCATGTTCAGTACTGGGGGATTTCCCTGGCTAAAGGCAGTACACTCGTGGGTTGGCTTGAATCCAGATGCGTCCGTCTTTTGAATGGTGAGTGCTCTTGTGGATTATGGTTACGCATGAGAAGCTAACAGCTCAAATAGATATTGATAGGCGGTTGCCTGGGATCTACACGAGGATCTGGCCAGCAAGATTCACTTCCAAGGAAGCTACAGGAGATGATACCGAATATCAGGGATGCTACCTGATAGGTCTTGCGAGAAAAGACATCAAAGATGAGGCTGAAACTGCCACTAAGGAAGAGCGAAAACAAAATCTGGCGTTGCTTCAAAGGATTCTAGAACAATTCAAATCCCAAGCACAAGCTGAAAGAAAATACTTTGACCCCGCAACGGCGTGGCTTGATGTCACGCATGTTAAGCAATCCGAGCTTGGCTCTCTTAAACTCGATGAAAGAGAATGGGGCACATATATCCTTGCAGATGATTTATCTGACTCCGAAGGCGATGAAGAGGACGAAAATGTTGACATAAAGGCTGATGAAGCAGCTGCTGTCGCTGCAGGTCAAGCGGCTCGTAAGGTTGGCTCATCAAAAGGCGTCCCAAGCAAGCCGGGAGTCAAACTCCGTCCGGCGGCAGATATTCTCAGCCGTCTACGCTGGGATCCGAATATTGATTCAGGGAATTATGTTGTTGGATATGAGGATCGGTTTCTTGGCAGTTTAGAGATTCCATTGGATAACTGGAAGACAGAGCAGACGGACGAGGAGTTTATTCCGCAACATAGAATTATATATTTTAGAAGGAAAAGCGATGGGGTGGTGGTTTGGGAGAGGGAAAGTAAGAAGGATTTGATTTTCGGGAGTGGAGTGGAGGGAGAGGCGGAATAGCGGAGACATGGGAAAAAAGAAAGCAATGAAAGGATTCATGGTGCATGGAGGTCGAACTTTTAGCGAGTTATTCTTATGTCTCCCTTAACGAAGATTTTTTTTTTTTTTTTTTACCTTTCCTTTTCTTTTCTCTTTTCTTCTTTTTTTTCACATTTCAATGCTAATCCGAATCACGACGCCGTTCAAAGAACCTGAAGCCGAAAGAAGAGCGTCAATACCCCTGGGTTACTTGCTGGACCCAAATTCATCTTCATATCTCCATTTCGGGACCTTGTCCACGTAATTAATTATCAATTGTATCCCTACAACTCCTTTTTCAAAAAATGCTCTGGTTTATGCGTAGTCTCATAATCGACATGCACAAACGCCCGTTCCACATCGGGTAAACTCTCCAGTTTGATTTGAAGTTCTTCCGCAACGTCGTGTGTCGCTCGTAGGGACGCCATGGGGTCCATTACTATGTCGACTTCCACCACTAGCCGGGGCCCGGATGTATAGGCGCGGACGGTGTCGATAGCACAGATTAGGGGAGAATGGGTCATTGCTGTTGCAACAGCAGCGTTAGCGTGATAAGCCAAAGGAAGGAAGGAAGGTGTTGGATCGCAGAAAGGCAATTGGATGAAAAGACTTACAGATGTATGTGATTAACTGCTGCATTTCGGTATCCGCTGTCACCCCGATGAGGAGTTGGAATTCGGAATATGCAGTTCTCAGCCACAAGATGGAGATTAGAACGGAGAGGATCAATGCACCCATGGGATCGATCCACCATCGCAGTTTACTCCCTCCCACGGAGGTGAGAATACCGAAACCATTGATGAGGAGATCGTTCCGATGGTCTTGCCAGAGGATCCGGATCTGGGAGTATTGGTTTCTCAGGGTCCAGCAATACATAAACAGAAGCAACTTGGTCGCAAAGGCAATGCTGACCGCGATCACGGACGGAAGGTGGAATTTCAATGTTTCCTCTGCATTTCCTTGGGACAGATCTCGCGCTGAAAACGCAATCAAGATGAACGAGACGGCCGTCATCAGGAAACAGAAACAGATATTTCCGGCGGTTTCGATGCGGGCTTTGCCTGCGGGGAATTTGCGTGCGTCGACGCGTTTCACGGCCTTATGACATAGGAGCAAGGTGAGGTTGGATAGTGGATCGAACACGGAGTCTGCCATGGTGGTGAACAGGGACAAAGACCCTGACGCAATGGCGCCATAGAGCTGGAGAATGGATAAAACCACATTCGCGGCAAAGCTGCCGTACACGGCGATCTTGTAACGCAGTTGGTTTCGGATGTTTAGTTCCCGTGCTAGCCGAACATGTTCGTCGACTGGCTTGAGGAGGCGCTCGATATTGGCGTTTTGGGTTCTGTAGAATCCCTGGAGTTGCTTTGCGGAGGATGAGTTGGTGTTGGGCTTGGTGACTTTGCGTCGTCGTGGGGTGTTTGCGGGGATGGAGTCGATTTCGGCGTCGGTCTTGAGCTTGGAAGATAGTTGGAAGGGGTCGTTTTCGTGGGTGTAGATGGGTGGCTGGCCTCCTTCTTCATCGGAAGAGCCGAAGTTCATGATGACTGGGTGGGAGTAGGAGCTGGAGGTTGGCTCGACTTCCGTGCTGGTACCGAGAGGAGGAGGAGGAGGGGGGGGTTCGGAGGGAAGATTCGCGGAGGAAGGCTCTGAGGTCATTTTAGAGCTGTGAAGGTCGGACAGACGCGCGGCGGGGAGGCTAGAAGATCAAGATTGCTGTCCTCCATTACGAGTCTTTTTGCGTGGCGGATGTTTCGGACGAGCAGGTTCGAGCTGGGTGGAGATTTTCCGCCAATCCCTGATCGTGGCGGTGTGGAATCCCGCAAGCTGATTGGGGCGGATGGGAGATTGATAAGATAATCAGGCTTGGCACAGTCTGGTGCTGGGAAGTCTAACCGATTACGTACTAGCGGATTACCGCTGAGTTGGTCTGTGCCGCTGTGGAGAGCTGACAAAGCACGCTAACTAAGTATGGGCTAGCATGGATGGATACAAAAATTGACGACTCTCACTCCATCAAACATATCCTCATCCATCAGGATGCTGTTGAATGATCAAAAGCTTCAGATATGCAACTGCTGAACATATCCTCAATGTTACAATTCTTTCTATTTTCTGCTTTTGAAGTAAAAAAAAAAAAAAAAAATTATTTTCACAAAAAATTAATTGCTTATTGTGGTGATCAGGCAAGAGATGTCATTTCTGGCATCTCTTTTTCTCTCAGGCTAGCTTAAGGCCAACATGTTCCCAATCTTCCTTTGGAGGTTATGGAGAATCTGTGTTTACCATACTCTATCTTTTGATAGAGTCTCAACTGTCAGGCAAAGAATTCAGGCTGCTAGTCTCAATTCCCATACTTTTGTGCATATTATCTCCAAGGAGATGGAAACACAGTACAGTGAACGGATGGCTGTCCAGACTAAAGACTCATGCCTTTTTGGCTGAGTGAATGCCGCCATGCCTAATCTGTTCCCCAAAAGCATTCATTTTGTAAAAATGAGTTGGTATGCCATGCATAAAAGCTCTGAGCTGTTCTTGTAGCTTCCAGCCTGAAAAGAAGTTTATATGTGGTTTCAAGATTTCAGATATGCCCTATACAGAGAATTGCGCTAGAAGGAGTCTAAAAACTGTTCTTGATCTAGACACTTTGGTCACTAGGCCTATGTGTTGCTAGGTTAGATCACATAACAACATGGCTGCATCTGAAGTGTTCAGATCAACTAAACTTTTCTTATATAAACAGCCCTTTGATGGCGGAGGCTCTCTTCTTCATTCTTTCACTTGACAAGGTACCACACCTTCCACCTCCATCTTTCAGAGCTTCCGGAAAGGTGTTTTTCATCAATCTTTTCTTCTAGAGGCTGAGCACTTGGTCTCTCGCGTGATATTTTGTGCTAAGGTTTCCTGCTTGTGTCTATTGCTGTTCTTCATCTCCTTTGTTTAGCCTTATTGACATGCGCGACGACATCATCACAAAGCCTCTGAGATAAGCCTACTACTGTGTTTCTCTTCTCTCTACCCTTCTCTCATTGCTTAGTCGTTGGGTGGATAATTGCATCATCATGAGTGAAGACATGGAAAGGGAATTGTCTCCTTTTCCTCTGCTCCCACTCTACGTGGCACATCCCACAATCAACTTCAAGCCTAACAAAGCATGGCCGCCGAATCGTGTCCCCACAGACATCTTTTTCATCATTACTGAATACCTGACAAAGACTGATCTTGCTCAGCTTCGACTCGTCAACCGCGAGTTTGCTCAGAAGCTTGAGTACTGCTTTTTTCGGGAGGTTTTGGCACCTTTCGCTCCCGATTTCTATGTAGCGGACACAGACGGAGAGGAAGATGTGGGTATCTTTGAGAGAGTTGGGTCTATAATCTCGAAATTCGGAATTGCCTTGGATGTTGATGAAGGTATCCACTTCTCGCTTTCCTCTTTCCTAACATTTCGTTCTTCTTTTCGGTGGTGCACAGAATTAACATCGCTCGATAGTTAGCCTATTTTCACCTCCAATCTTCCAGGACCCCATTTGCCCAAAGCTCTTCGGCTGGGATGAACATGGCCGGCTGGACCCCGACCGCGTGATACATCAAAAGTTGAGGGATACCGAATTACTTGCGTTTCGACGTCATCGTTTGACCAAGGCCTTCTCTCACTTGAGCAGGATTACTGAACTGGCGCTTAGCTTGAACACTGGTATGGGCTGGTTGTATCCTCCGGAACTATGTCGTTTTCGACCTGTCTTTCGTGGTCCTCCAGTTGTATTTCGCAAGCGGCATTGGCATCTGTCTGCAAATCAGTATCTTGGATACAATGATATTGTGCGGTCTGGTACACGAGTACCTCCTGACTCGTACATGTGGACGGAACTTGGGGAGAAAGAAGGTAAGCATTGGGTCCACATCCGTTCCTGCAATTTGACTTGGACGTGATGAATCCTTGGATCATGCGTCTTTCATATGTGCGTACTAATTCATTTGCGCAGTAAATACATGGTACGGTTCAGACGGCTCGCAAGCCTGTGATACCTGTCGTGACCAGTCTCAAATGGAGTTGCTAAGCGAGACGTCATGGGCAATCCAGAAGTTCCTTTCTGCTTTCTTCCCAGCCGTTATCAGCAACACTCAAGCATTCAAACATGTGCATACCCTTACTTTTTCGAGCATCTCTTCTTCATTGCTAAAGGATTTCAAACGCTCTGATTTCTTTGTATCTTTGACTGGTCTGAGAACGCTCAGCATTCTCGTTCTTCCGGACTGGAGGAAGTTCGATCCTACATTGACAAACCTAGCGCATGTTTTGCCCAGTGATTCATGCCTCGAGTTCGCCCTATTTCTCGAAGCCCAGATTGTGTGGTTGCCGAAACTTGAGTCATTAACGTTAGGTTACATAGGAGGAGGAGAGTATGCGCAAGGAGCTCTGGTCCGCAACAGAAACATTCTCCCTGCTCCAATTATGCTTTCACCGAGGGATGCAGTCATTCGAAAAGGGCCAAATGGAATCCTCACATTCAAACACATCAAATCCCTCACGTTCGAGAACTGCTGGTTTGCGCCGCGTGCACTGATTCAATTTTTGCAGAAATCCAAAAGGAGTGCCCTGGAGAGTTTGACTTTTGATTCCTGTTCATTGGTTGCGTATCCAGGGTTTAAACGCCGCGCACAAACCCGTTTCTGTCATGAAACCGTGGCTGCACGAAATCGCTATAACCGACGAATGCCGCCTGGTATATGGGCGACGATAATCGCACAGTTCGGTCCACGTGTGCCGTTTGGTGAAAGGGATTTTTTACTCAACCACGTCGAATTCTTGGATCTAAAACCGCCACAACGCAAGCCTCTCGATCATCTTCGTCGGCTAGAGTTTGTTTCCTGTGGGTATGCTTTGCT
This sequence comes from Emydomyces testavorans, assembly GCA_029449355.1. Classification (NCBI taxonomy): domain Eukaryota; kingdom Fungi; phylum Ascomycota; class Eurotiomycetes; order Onygenales; family Nannizziopsiaceae; genus Emydomyces; species Emydomyces testavorans. The sequence continues at coordinate 671,703 of CP120627.1, forward strand.
GGGCCCGTTCTACAACCAGAACAACCTTGTCATGGATGTGTACTCCAACGATGAGAGACGTGACGCAGTCGATAATCAAGCTAGGGTGGTGCGAGATGTTGATCTGACTCAAGTGCCAGCATATGGTCCGTTTTCTCAGCGGGTGTACACTGGAGATCTGCTTCTTGGAAGTATCATCCAGTCGATTGACGAGCGTGAGGAGTTTACATTGGTTACGGGGTTTGGGTTCCGGTTTGGTTGGTCTGGCAGTGATCGACTTCGTCAGCTTGTTGAAGCGGATGGATGGAGGCCTGGAGGAACGGGAAGGTTTTCGGGGGAGGTTATTCGTCGTGATGGGGAAAACAGTTAAGAAATGAGCACTGCCTTATATCTGCCGATACTCGAACTGCCAGATTCCAATATGCCAGTGTCGATCTCTTGTTTGCTTGAATGCTTGCGTCCATGGTCGGGTTGTTCAAGAACCTTTGTTGTTAAGCTGAAAGCCTTGCTGGAACGTCTGAGTGGATCATAACAGCTCCAGGTAGATACATACAGATGTAACTACTGAATTCGAAATGTTATCTTGTTATGGACAGTCACACGAGCTCAGAATCTCTAACAATTGTGACATGCAATAGTTACTACTTAGACGTAAGAAGGCATCAGGCTGCTTTGGTTTGATATGCTGTCTGCTAAAAATGCAGAACTTCGCACCCTGTCCTCCCTCCCTGCAATGAGGCGGTGATGCTCGGCGGCAAGGCATCACGAGGGTGGCTGCCACGCGTCCCCCTTCGCGTCAGCCATGAAGTATCTCGAAATGAATACTGGATGGGAGGTTGAATTAGCCATGGAGGCGGCGAGGTTGGAGTACGTATGCTCTGAAGCAAACATTCTCATCAGACAAACAATGGACGAACAAACGACTCTCAGATCCCCGTCCTTAGTCTAACTGATTATTCCAGTCCAAAGAAGGGGCTTTTAGCTTGTGTATCTCCGACGCTGGCCCCAACACTAACTAACTGTGCAACTACATGTTAACTAACCTCAGGCATCATCAACAGACGGGTGGCTGCATGTCAGAGGAAACGGAGGAGATGTGTCCATTGGGGGCCTCATTTGCGAATCATCTCTTGGCTTGCTTTCGTTCTTTTTGACGAGCTCTTCTCTTCATCGATCTTTCATTCTCTCTACATTCGCTACACTTCCTGCTGCATCGTTGTTACAAAGGAAAGAGAAGAACCCATCCCACCACTGTGATCCAGAATGAAGCGCTTGGTGGGAACATTGAAGCGTACAAGTGTGTTGACTGGATGATTCGTTTCATGGACACTTTTGCTGATATCGTCTTCATGATTGAGGAGAAATAGGCACGCAGTTTAGGCTACCTGGCGCATCGCATCCTCCCACCTCTCTCGAAGACACCATTACTAGAGAAGTCGTGAGTCTACGCATGCTGTTGGCCCCCAGTCCTGAACCGAAACCTGCTCTGACTCGGACTGTATAGACTGCATTTTGCGAATCCAGGACAGTAAACAATACAGTAAGCACAGTGCCTATGTGTGGGCTGTATTCGCGCGATGGTTCTGACTTGTCTGCGTTGAACTCAGGGCGATGAATTCCTTCACCTTCCCGCAATCGTCGAAACCGCCGAGTCGAGTCCCGCCGCGGCCAAAGCGGCTGCAACCCAGATTCACAAGTACCTGTCGAAACCAAACGCATCGAAGGAGCAGCAGCAGTTCAATGCGATTATGCTGATTCGAATCTTGTCTGACAACCCTGGCCCCACGTTCACGCGTAATATCGACTCGCGATTTGTTTCGTCGGTCAAGATACTGTTGAGAGATGGGCAGGATGTGAGCGTGCAGCAGATCCTGAGGGAAACGCTGGAGTTTTTGTCGGTAACCAAAGCGAACGATCCCAATCTCGTGGAGTTGAATGCTATGTGGAAGAAGGAAAAGGACAAGTTTGTCAAGCAGTTTGGTATCCATCCGGTGAGTGAAGTTATTTGCATCCTCATCAATGGGGCTATGCTAACGGAGGATCGACTACCCTTCAGCTTCAAGGGCCGGCCCAGGGGACGTATCCGGGATACCGCCAGGATTACTTCTCCCGTGAGCACAGAACCAAGACACTGCCTTCGCCGGAAGAAATCTCAGGCCGAGTCTCTGAAGCAACGACATCTGCAAAGCTGCTGTTGCAAATGGTGCAAGCAACACCACCGTCGGAGTTCCTTCAGAATGATATGCTCAAGGAATTTGCGAATCGATGTCAAAGAGCGTCTCGATCGATGCAAACGTTTATGGACGCAACAAATCCTCCACCTGACGAAGACACCATGATAACGCTGATCGAAACCAACGACAAACTCTCCGTCGCCCTGTCAAAATATCAACGAGCGCAGCTTAATGCGCGGAAACATGTCAAGGCCACCCAACCGCAGACCGAAGTCGACCAGCCTCAGGAAAGCCAACCTCAAGATTTCAGTCTCAATTCGCAACCGGTCGAACCTCCACCAGTCCCACGTTCCAAACCCCATATCCCTATCCTCTCCATTCCCCGAAAAATAGTGAAAAATTTCCAACACCAGCCACCTCGAAAGACCACCAATCAATCCACCACCACTACATTTCCTTCCGGCGGCGACATATCACCAATCGACTCTGACCCTGCACCGCCCCTGCCCGCCCGTCCCCAGAAAATAGATACATCCGCATCGCAGGGCGTCCAATACAAGCCCAGCAGACCCCAGGTCGAAGATCCTTTTACTGATGAATACCGCATGATAGACGATAAGCCACATGATCCGAGGCAGAATGGTGAAGTCCATCCTGCGCTGCGTGAGAGGGATGCCGCGGGTGCCACGCCGTCCGTTACTGTTGCGCCAGTGACCAAAGCACCCCCCGCGGTGGGTACAACTAGCACGTACTATCCCAGTGCGCATGATAACTTATTCGATGATGATTTGAATGTACCCCCGGCTCACCCGACTGGGGCAGCAGGGAATGTTTCCAAGAATTAATAAAGTCATGCCATCTGTCCTTTTTTTGGGTTTTTTTTTTGCTTAGATTTTTTTGTATACCCGTGGCTGGTTTTTATATGATGTATGTTACAGCTAAGATTTACGTTGTGGAACCCCCTTTTTATTATTTATTGCCTGCTAATTATTTTGTATTTTAATTTTAGATACGAGCGTTGCATTATATGGTACCTTGCTATTAGTATGATGAGCTCTCTCTTTTCTTAGGGACCCTGGTACTGTTTGTCATTTGACTACGGAGTATGACTAGGGGATAAATCACCTTTCTCTATGTTGATGATAGAGGAGATAGTTATGTAATTATATTAGTAGCTGTTGGTGGATTGAATAAGAATACTACAGATCCAGGGTCGACTGACTTTTAAGTTCCATAAGATACTGTTGAATGACCACAAGCAATCACAGCAATATATATACACAGTATGTATACATTCATGCCTGCTCTTGTAGGTTAAAAATAAATAACTGAGAGAGAGAGAGAGAGAGCTATCCTTGAGATTTATAGACAGGGGTATATCGAATAACTAACACTCGACGTCATCAGCAGCTCTGTAGACTGTCTCTGTGATAGAGAAAAGATTGGGGAAAAAGGGGAAAAAGTCATGATCATTCATGAAAGAAAAAAAGAAGAAATTTGTATGTCCATGAAAAAAAAAAAGAGAAATGCAATATGTGCACTTTTGCTAAAAATGCGCTCCCACCCGAAATTAACATAGTTCACCACGTAAACGCCTCCTCCACAAAATCAATCACCACCCCCTTCCCTATCCTCCGCCTCGCCGCCGCCCTCACCTCATCCGCAAACGCGCCGGGCCCACACACCGACACCACCGTCGCCCCGACCCTGTGCTCCACCGCCTCATCCAGCACCACGTCCGGCTGACACCGGCCGGGAAACATCTGCAGCGTCGTGCTCGGGCTGGCGATTTCGCGCGTGTTCTTCGGCTTGCTGATGAACAGCTTGGTGATCAGGACGTCGCGGCGGTTGGGCAGGTGCAGAATCGAGTCCATGAAGCCGCGCACCCAGGCGAGGTGCTCGGTGGTGCGCGTCGACCAGACGAGGTAGATCCTGCGCGTGGCGACGGTGCCGGCCTCGGCGGCTTCGAGGAGGTGGCGCACTTGGAGGAGGTGGTGGGTTATTCCGGCGCCGCCGGAGAAGAGGACGACGGTGCCGTAGCTGCCGAAGGAGGAGGAGGGGTGCGAGATGTAGGGGCCTTCGAGGAAGCCGGTGGTTTCGAGGGTGAGGTTGGGAGAGGCGAGGGCGGCGTTGTAGAGCTTGCGGGTCATGCCGGTGCGGGCGGCTATGATGAGGGTGACGCATGTGGGTTGGAAGTTGGCGCTGTTGCGTTCTTCGTCCTCCAGCTTTTTGAATTCGCTGGGCTTGAGTTCGGGGGTGGAGCTGGGTGATTCGGTGTATTTATCGGGACGGGGGGAATTGGAGATGGAACAAGAAGCGCCTTTTTCGACCCAGGCAACGGAGAAAGGGTGAGACATCCAGTAGGATATGCGTGGGAGGTAGGCATAGACGTGGCTGCCAGGCTCGATGCGGGGGTGATTGGGTAAAAAGAATGTAACTCGAGTTGCTTCCCCTGGCAAAGCTTTCGCCACGACCTTTGTTAAGCCGTGTCGTCGGGATATATTGAGACGGATCAGTCGAACCAGGCGGATGGTTCGCTCAATTGCCCAGATGAAGATGATGAACTGTAGCAACGGCAATTGGGGAAGCTTGTCGAGGTCCAAATGAAAGTAGAGCCCTAGCACCGCCACGAATGCCGCGAGTTGATGAAAGTGGAGGAACGTTTCGTAGAATGCATGGCGGATCGGAGAGGGAGAGTGAAGCAAGAGAAACGACAAGGCCAAGGTGGAAGCCAGACCCCAGGCGAAGAATGGCTCCCCTCTCATGGACTTCCACATCGCGTCCATACTAGTCGCATCCACCGCATTAATCGCCCAGGCAATCGTATGAGCTATCGCCTCCAAGGCCACTATCCGGCCCATCCACCTGTGAATAAGGTTGTAGGTATCAAAACTGACGCGAAGCAGAGGAATCAGCGGGTTATTCCTGCCCGCCAACAAGATTAAGGGTATCATATTCATCACGGCCAGATTTCCAGATCTGCCTCTCAACTCTGCAATCAATGCAGCTTTCTTGTTCACACTGTAATCCAGCATACTGCAGTAAGCCACCTGACTGCCTACATAGAGGATTAACAATATCGTATGGAATCGTGACGGTAGTGTTCCCACGTTGACTGCCGTAGATAATTGATATTCGCGGTTATGTCTCTTTTTCCCCAACGGAGCGTATAGGATGTGCTTCTTGATATTCGCCCAAGCTGGTGACTCTTCCACTCCCCAGAACCTCTGTTGCTTTGAGCTTGCGGCGGCAGAGAGCATGCGGCGCAGGTATGAGTGTCCCATCTGTATCAACCTCGCGAGGAGGACAAACACTGCGGCGCCTCCGATGGTTACGCATAGTATCTGAGTAAGGAGCTTGTCAAAACGCACGTTCACGCCTGTTAATCCTCTCGTAAACTCGGAATTATATGTTGTGTTGGCGCCATGAGAGCCGGACGCCATCGGAACCGAGAGTTTGCGAGAGGTGCCTGACAATATCGCAAAGGAGCAGCTTGGGGCAAGATACGTTCTGCGACAGAACCGACAAACGAACAACTTTTGTTGCAACGAATGGTGCTTAAAGAATGTGCTTCTCGCGTATTATCAAACACACTTGAATGACGGCTTCAATAGGGTGGTCGAGCTGGCAAAAGTAAACAACAAAGAGTGTAATGTGAACACAAATGAATGAGTAAGGTAAGCTTGGGGTAGTAAATTCCCACAGCCTTTTTGATATTTATATCTCCAAGCAAGACTGTGTGAAGGCAGCGTCGCAAAGGGAATTTCCCTGCAAAGATGTGGATATCAAAAACAAACTGTGATTGTGTTTTGATTTGGATCGTGCCGATTCTATACTGATCATGAGCTCTCAGAGGGAACAGTATTTTGAGAAGCTTCTAAAAAAACATTTCTAGTCAGCTTTTATGTAAAGATTTGAGAAGAATCATGTATGTGACTGTCACCCACCTTGACAATGACAGATGCATAGTGAAGAGCAAAAAGGTGACCAGCACGGTGATGGAGAATGTCAAGCCAAAAGAATCAAGATCCCAATTCATAAGCTAGTAACAATACCACTGTCTCTTGGAGATTGACATCTATTGAGACTGATTGCCAATGTTGAAGAAACAGATCGCACAGTCCACTTGAACAGGGATGCTTTTTACAGAAACCAGCGTAAAAGCACCTGTGCTATTCTAAGATTATGAATATGGATCATATAAGATCAAAATAAATCCGCGGAAATGAACGAAAGAATATACAATCAGATGTTGTGAGAGAAAGAGAAAAAGATGCCAGGCAAAAGATATCAGACGCGAGATCTGTTGAATCTTTCGCTGCCCTCGCTACCCAGATCTGCAGAAATCGAGCTCCCTATTCAAAAGAAAAGCGTCACTCCATAATAATAAAAGACAGAGAAAAGAAAAGAAGTCAGAGGAACAGGAAGAGGCGAAGAGCAAGTAGAACCCATGATGATCCCACCTGGACCACGGAATGGCGAGAGAGCCGCCCAGGGCCAGAATCCTAATTTAGCCAGCAAACAACGGGCTGGCTCTAAGTTAAGGAGAAAAGGGAAAGGCAATGGCAGCGGACCAGTGGACATGGGATTCTTGCCCAATTCTCAGTCGGTCCTGACTCCTGGAGAACATGTCCCTGAGTGGCGACAGAGTGCTACATGGGTGATGGATGTCCGAACAACCATTGAGAAGAAGAGTAACATCCACCAAGTGGACTGGAAGAGATTAAGCTCTTCCAATGCGGCCTCACCGAGTGTCGCCATGCGCTAGAACCTGCGACTGGAGTGGACCTCTGCCTGCAGTTTTGTTTCTCTCGCTCGGTTGTCTTTCTGATGAAGCTGAAACAAGCCGGCGCTGGAATGAATGATGACGATGGAGGTGTTGAAACAGGGGAGCAGGCGCTCTCAGAGGTAATTGGCTGAGTGTTTTGGCCACAGTCAGGGCGCCAGGGTCGACATGCCACTGATTGGCTGCGATTCGTTGTGTTTTTTTTCCTCCGCCCGTCCTGCCACCGCATCATGAGACCGAGAGCGGTTGTTTGCTGTCCGGCAGCTGAACGATGAACGGTGAACCTCGCTTCGAACCTGCAACGACGGGCGTGGAGTCAGTAACAGCCATGATAACCTCAGACTGAGTACATACAGGGTAACTCCACCAGATCTAAGTTAACTAGTTATGTGCTCATGTAACAGTAAAGCTATCTCCATAGCTAAGAGTCTAGTTAATACTGCCTGGTATAATGAAGGATTGGGTGTTATTATTGGTATTGCTGTTAGGTAACTCAACTGCTATTCTCAGTTCCAATATCAACTACAAGTTACATACTAGCAGGACAAAAAAAGAAACACAAGAATGGAATTCCCTGCTCACCTCACTGCACATACATATGTAGTCATGAGGGACTGTACAGAATGCATTTCTGTTCTGTTTGAATATCATCAGAGTTGGTGTCTGGCATACACTTCTCAAGGCCCAAATCATTCGCATCCTGATCATGACTCTGTATACTCCCTACGATCAACGGCTTTCTCCTGATAATTGCTTTCGAATCCGCACTGCCAATCGCGGGCAGTTTCAAGTCTAAATTGAAACCGGAACCTGTTTTCGATGAGCCCACCGATTTACGTCGCATTTTATTACTAAAGAATATGCTTTTGAATACCTTTTACTACCTTGCCCGCGTTGGATAACTAACTCATTGCAGTCAAACCAGACGCGAACTAACTCATAATCATGGAGTTATCTTCCCATCCATCCACCATCAACGCAAACAATCTCCCCGGAGACATACACGCTGGCTTCGCTGGCGAGGAACACCACCACGCCCTTGAAATCTTCAGGTTTTCCCCACCTTCCCACTGGTATGCGGGCCAGAATTCCTGCATTCCGTGTCACATCGTTGATCAGAGCGCTGTTCATCTCTGTGTCGATATATCCTGGTGCGATTGCATTGACTGAGATCCCCCGCGGTGCCCATTCGTTCGACAGTGCTTTCGTTAGCTGTGCCACTCCTCCCTTAGATGCAGCGTAGGCAGGCACTGTGATTCCTCCCTGGAAGGAGAGCAAAGACGCAACGTTGATGATGGCTCCTCGCCGACCGGACGGGAAGGTCGACGCGTCCCGTGATAAGAGATATGCGCCGAACTCTCGACAGAGTGTGAATACTGCGGTCAGGTTAATTTGGAGGACCTGTTGTTTAAACAGTGGGTAAGCCTCGGCCGTGTCAGAAACAGGGCTAGCTACATAATCCGAAAGTATAACTACCTCATCCCAATCTCCATCGGGAAACTCCTCAGCCAGATGTCTTCTTTGGATACCCGCACAGTTCAACAGAATGTCTAATCGCTGCCCACTCTCCACAATCGACGGTATTATTCGCCGTACCGCTTCTCGATCCAACAGCTCCGCAACATGTATCGTGACCTTCCTTCCAGTCTTTTGTACTAACTCATCACGAGTTGTGGTATTACTTCCATCCCTCTACGGTCGTCAGACAGGCCACAACGAGAGGAAAGGAAACGAAAGGGGAGCAATAGGAGGAAAAAAAAATCTACCAACCTGTACAAGTACAATATCCGCTCCCGCCTCTGCTAATGCCATGGCCATCGCCTGCCCAATCCCCCGCGTTCCACCTGTCACAAGAGCCGTTTTGCCCTGTAACGAAAAGAGAGATAGCACTGGAGAGGATGCCATCATCATCATCCCCCCGAACCCACGCCCTCCCTTATTTTCTGCTATGACTTGGGTAGCTCGCAAGATGGAGCAGTTGAGCGCAGTGAGCTGTCTCGTAGTTTATCACGCAGGGTGATAATATTATTTAAGCATTAGCCGCACAAATAGGTCGTAGGAGAAAGGAAACGCCGCATAAAAGGCTTCAAGACATCGGCCTTGGAGCAGTTACACTCAGAGCCATTCAAGCGATAGATATTGCTCTCTCCAACCCTTTAGATATCAGTTTTGACTGTGCTCTTTCTCTCACGGGATGTTCCTCAGCGTCTCATAGCACTGAGCCATGATCAAAGTGGGGTCTCTTGAAACTAATCTTCCCCTTCACAGTGACATCGAGGGTATTGTATCACAGTCATGGTACAAACAAAATGCTCGCCACTGAAACAAAACACCTCGACCAGATGGAAACACGGACAAGGCGGCATTAATATTGTTATGTAACAACTTAACCAGACAGCATTACTGAACAGTGAAGCTCAGGCAGGATTTACTTATGATGACAACAGCCATGATGGACATGGTGATTAGCATCGGCTGTTAACCTGGAGCCTGAGGATTGGCTATTGATCAATCTCCTGGGAGATCAAGGATATTGCTGTCGGGCCCAGGAATTGGAGAGCCTTGACAGGTCAAACCTTACATATCAGAGTTCACTCCGGACGATCGTGAGTGTGGGGGCAGCCGAGTTGTCGGAGGCCTGATTGAGGCTGGATTTTTGAATACAGAACGAAGTGTCTATGCATGTATGTACATACATAGTTAGATAGTTATTCGGCAGTTGGAGATCGTTTCGCTTCAATGCAGAGCCATCAGTTCCGAACCCACACCACTGTGATGCAGTCTTTCAATTTTCCAGAATCATGCATTGTGAAGGAGTTGGAAGTCGGATCTTCTAGACTGACCAGGCATTGCATATTTTGTTGAACTGCTTCAGATGTGAGAAGCCGTGCTGTTGGCAACTAGCTGCGATTTATTCTTTGTCTTCAGATCATCATCAACCGGCCTGCGAGGGGAACTGGTTTTCGTCAAGCATGATAAATCCGATCAGTAATAACTTCAAACCTCCAACATTGTGGGTAGTTGAAGCCAGTCAGTCATTCCCCCTGTTTATGGTCAAAACACTTTCCTACTCCCGAGTCCCTGGGCCGCGTACAAGATGATAAAGCAGTCTTGGGAACTCTTCGGAAGGGCGATCCGGCCTCTAGGTTTATTATTCTGTCTTAGTTAACGGTCAGCTTGGATGTAACTTACTTGTAAACTGAATAGAACCACTTTCGATATCGCTTAATCGAAAACGGTCTGAGGATGGACAGGATAACCCGCCCTGGTCCGTCTTATGAGGGATATGTAGAATTTCCGAGTGCATCTAGAATCAAACGGCTATTCTATGCTCGACCAATGTCTTATCCCTTTCCAGTGCTGAAAAAATTCACCGCGCAACAATTTCGCTCAGGCACTCTTGATACATATCTGATTGTTCCACCAAGCAGCAATTGGAAACAGCCACTGGCTATGATTGATTGCTAATCTCCCGTCAGTACGGGTGTAAACGGATAGCTCTGCTGATACAGCCAATGGGCATGGGGATTCCAAACCAGGCTGAAAACTGGACCACACACAATCTTTTGTTTTTTGGCCGACGTTCAGCATTTTGGCAGTTTATTAGTTAGTTAGTTATATTTCAAAACTCTGCCAAGCACGTACGAGCGACTTCCACGTTCATCGGCCTCAACGGAACAGGCACAGATTGCGTCGAATGAGGGTAAATTGTTACTCATACATATGGATGAAGTGAGGGATGTCCTTGTCTTCGGTCTCAATCTTGCTGTTGCTCACAGGCGGCTACGCTTGGGTGCTTGCTGAAGAATCTATCACACACGGATAGCTGCAGGCGAGGCGCACCGCCATGGCCCATGAGGCACATACATACTATTTGTAGTACCGCGGACAGAAAGAGTGCATAAGTTTGGCCGTGACAGATCGTTTCTGGCGAGTGCTGAGTTAACTGCTATTAGACCATTTTAAAAGTAAGAGTCTTCAGCAAAAATGCAGGACTTACATACATACATATGCAGTGCCATCCCCGGCGTCTTACTCCCTAACTATACATTAGTAACTAATGAGTGCGAGACATGACGGTTTGGTCGTTGACTCGTTGGAGTGGGAAAAAAAAAAGAAAAATAAAAAGCAAAATGGGAAGAAAAACGATGTGTCAGGTGAATAGGATTCCGTACCGCAAAGGGAGGAAAGCAACCAAAAAAAAATAAAAATAAAAATAAAAATAAAGAAAAGCAAAGGGCGCGAAGCCGATCAGATCCAGAGACACCAGATGGTGGTGAATTGTGATCAAGATATGTTCGAGACAAATAATCATACAAAGCCGCCATCCATCCATCCTGGTGAATTTGAAAATTGAGTCGCTCCACACCCCTAGTGAGTACGCCAAACGGGAGCCGCGGGGTCACACAAGAGACGCGGGAGATCTAAATCGCAAATCGCCCCCAACCTCGACACCAGCAGCAGTAGTGGTGGTGGTGAATTAATTAAGTAGATGATACCTTCAGAGTTGAATCATGAAAGCAGTGTAGATGAGGACTGTGTTTTGGGCGTATTAGACCTGGTCTCTCAAGTTGGGAAAAGAGGGGTAGCGAAGTCACTCACTGTGAGATAGAATTTCATCGACAACTTGGACCTTTGAACTGTCTTTTTTCTTTTGATATTCAGACACGAACATAACTATATACTGGAGATTGAACGATTTGAGAGTCCAGAACAATGCTGGTTTAAACTCCTTTTTTCGACCTCTAACTACCTGGGCCAGAAGTTGTCAGTTTGAGTGAGTGACTCGTCTTGTAAGTTGACTGTAGCTTTCTCCCCGCTTCAGAAGAGCTAAAATTGTGGGGGAATTCAGACCTAACTAGCTGGCTGTTATTGCTGCTGTTGCTCTCACTCTCTCACAGTCTCTCCTCCTCTCCCGCTCTCTCAGTCTCTTCTCTTGAACGTTCATCACCTCTTGATCGGGCTGGTTGGAGGGGGGTTTGACATGCATTGTTCTCTGTATCTGCAGCCTTCCGAAACCTCCCCCTCTAATTGTCACTCTTCTTCTTTCATTGTTGGTTGGTAGTACGACTTGCCACTGCAGCTTCTGACTAGCTCCTTGCCCGCCCTCAATCTGCGTTTCCTTTTGCCAATGCTGATCTCGCTTCGTCTAGTACTTGCGGACTGTGCAGCCGACAAAAGAAGAGCGACATGGGAGGAGAATGTGGGAGCTAGCACACGTAGAGCAGCCCTGTCCTGCATTGCTGGATGGACACTAGCAACAGAACATCTCCCCAGATATTCTGCTTATTTTCCCGAATATTATTGATCGACCAAATAGCCTTATCTCGTCTTCATTAACCTACTATTACCATCATGTCCTCAGCAGAACCAAATGGTGCATTCAACTCTCTCGGGGAACCGAAACGCAAGAGTAACACACAGCACACCATGAAGCGAGTATCGAGAGCTTGTCTCCATTGCCGTCAGCGCAAATCTCGATGCGATTTGTAAGTTAAGAAATGTCGCTTGACGTACCATCTTTTTTTTTTTTTTTTTTTTTTCCCCTTTTGTTTTTTGAGCGCTCTGTTCACGTCCATCGTGTATATGTGATGTTATTGTTTCCCTCGTGGGGTGTTTCACCGCTGGGAATCGTCTCTGACGGCAATCGACAACAGGGACAGCAGCGGCAATCCCGGAAGTCCCCCGTGTCAACGATGTCTTCGCGACCATCGCGATTGCGTGCTGGGAAGTTCCAATCGAGGAGGTCGACGCATTCGCAAAAAGCCCCTCGAAGTCAAGATGGATGCGGCTCTGCCTCGTACAAAGTCCCTACACCTAAACGCAACAGCAATTCCGATCGCCACCGAACCTCCTCCATTTCCGCCGCAATTCCCTGTACATCACATCCCGTCGGAGTCGCCAACGGCGGACTCGATCCATATGAAAGACGATGATGAGGACGAGGACCTAGTACCCATCGCCGAAAGTTCTTTTAGCCATGGCGTTCTGCAAAACCCATCGGATGCCTGGCAATGTCTGACAAACGTCGCCCAAGACGATGATGGAAGTTTCTACAAGTCTGGTAGCCCATACCAATCTGAATCCCGCAGATCGACACAAAGCAACGGCCTAGAGAACGGTGCCACTTCCGCGCAGGACGCATCCCCGACCATTGACTCTTATCGCCTGGTGAAAAATGGGTCATTAACCGGCGACCAAGTCTGGGACCTCGTCCTGCACTACGCAGAGAATTTTCACCCTCATCTTCCGCTAGTTCCGCGAAGATTCTTTGACCGTAAATACCTGGGCTACTTTGCCAAAGAAGAAAAACATCTCCTGACGGCCATACTCACGATCGCTTCCAAGAATCGGATCCAGGAACCACTCATACATGAGCTGTGCTCTAGGTACATGCACGAATTGATATCTGGCGTCGCGGCGGGCGCTCCTTGTGAGGTAGAGGCCGTTGAAGCCTTACTGCTGATTGCGGAATGGGAACCTCCTGGCCTTCAACCTCGAGTGAAAACCATCGGGAGAGGCGAAGAGAACCGTGCGGCTTGGATGCATGTCGGATTGGCGTTGCGTTCGGGATACTTTCTGGGTCTGGAACGGACCTCCTTTCGAGGCGATAGCGGTGGAGATTTCCAAGCTATTAGCCGCAGACGACTCGCTTGGGCAAGCTGCTACGTGTCTGATCGGCTGATATCTGTCCGCCTCGGACGAGCCTTTTGGTCTCGTGGTCCTGGTCCGATGACCGGACTAGTAAGCGATGATTTCCCTTCGTTGCAACCCCTGACCGCTGGAGATGAAGACTACTCGAAAATCTTCCAAGCTACTCTCGACTTAACACAGTTGTATGGTAATGTGCATGACGTTCTCTATTCTGGAATGAGGACCAGTAGCCAGATGATGCTTATGGGAGACTATGTGAAATACGTGGACGATTTCCGGATAGCGATCGATCGCTGGTATGATCGGTGGAGTAACTTGAGCTGTGAGCGGCTCCACCTGTTACCTGTTTTTGCTGTGTTGTAGCTAATAAAGAATCTGATAGGTTCTCGAGAGATTAAAGTCACTTTGCAAATGCAATGCGTGTATCTCAGCTTATATACGAATGCATTTGCTTTCCAAGCAGCCATCTCTCAAACTCTGTCATCCAAGCCGAAATGCACCGCCCGTATGCAAAGAGAATATCTACGAGCCACCTTTAGTGATGTTGCGTCCATGCAGGACTCCCGTTTTATATATGCTTCGGTACGATCGGCAAAGGAATATCTCAGGATTCTAAATAGTTCAGTTGATCCTGAGAAACATCTCCGTTATCTACCGTTGAGATATTACCTGTAAGCTGTCCGGAATCACCGGGGATAATGGTGTACTGATGAAATCGTGGCACATAGATACGGCACATACGCAGCTGTCTTCTTGTTTAAGGTGAAACCTGTCTGTTCGTGGTGTCGTATTAGAACTTTTGCTGAAACTGGCTCCTGTAGGCTCACTCATTTGGTGTAATCAGTCGAGAGGAGCAATTTGAGCTCCGAGAAATGATCAGGGAAACAATGAACCGACTCCGACGAGCCAGTGCAGGTCCCGATAAGACCGGTACCCGATATGCCCTCCTCCTTGAACGCTTATGGTTCAACAAGTCGTCGAGTGCAGCCAACCAAGGCCCTAGACGTAACACTGACATGTCGATCAGAGCTTCAACGAACGGCTCTGCTGAAACGACTGCTACGCAAGTCAGTCCTGCGAACGACTTCTCCTGGCTAGATCTGGAAGCTGTTGGCGATTTTGTGCTGGGAAATCCGATGCAGGGTGGTAACATCATTGATCTCTCGGCTTATGTTCATGAGGCAAATCCTACTACTTATGCGAACGGGACTCCGTGCCCTATCTGGCCAGTTGATCCGAACGGGAACCTTCTGTTTTGAATTGATGGTTCTTGCATATCGGTTAGTACTTTTTCAGAAACCGCCAGACCGTTACTTTTGGCCAATACGGCTTGATTCAGCAACGACGAGTGCTTCTTTTCATCACGTCTGACGGTAGAGGTCGAGCAGTGCATTGCCATCGTTTTTCGCGTTATTCAACTCTCATTGGATGAGATGTGCGAATCCCATTATCGTCGCTGGGACCCTAGGGAAGAGAGAATATTCGAACTTTTCCAACGGTAGCAGCTTATCTACCGCGAACTACCATACATTTCCCACTCGATACGCCATTCAGAGAGATGAGATCCTATCATCAAAGCTCTCCAGCCGCTCTAGCGGGATGGCCTTCTAGCATCCGTGCAGTGGGCGGATATTGTAAGGAAAGGGTTTCGCACGCACTCAATGAACCTGAAAACATCGGTTTGCAATCGACACTGCGCAGTACCGCGTATCGAAATAAGCTAAACGTCACGTTTGCTGAAAATAGAGTATGTGCATACGGAACTATTTGACGAGAATGATGAAACGCAAAACACGCAAACGTCAGACATTTTTTTTCTCGAGCGCGGGAAACAAAAAGCACGTACCCGCAAAAGATACGACGAATTCAAAAATGTATGATCCAATATTGGACGTCTTTTTTTTTTTTTTTTATCTTTGTTCGATACCCTTTACTTCGAAAGAAGAGCCAGGACGGGAAACAGTACTGAACTTTATCTCTCTGCGATCCCTCGCTTTGCGAAAATGTCTACATAGGTTCCCCGTCGATCTTCATGCGTTTCGCGATGGATCGTCTAAACAGGAACGCATGTGTCTGGGGTGCCCGCGTCTAAATTCTTCTCTGGAGTTAGAGCTGGAATATGATCATGAAGACTGGGGCATGGAAGAACTCATGCATGTCGTGGAGTCTGGACAGATGGATCAGGTTGTTTCAGGGGGGCTTCCAAGGAGGCTCTGAGCAAGTAGTGGTTCGCTTTTGGAGCCTTTTTCTTTTTTGCTCCCGATTTTCGGCATACATACATTACATACATAGACTTTTATTTGGTAAGCCCCTCTGTGCGCTTAACGCATTGGTGGAGGCTGTAGATAGATGGCAAGTGATGATGACTTGCTAACATTAGAGGTATTATACAAAGTATATGATATGTAATACATATGTTAGGTAGTCATTGACTTCATTCATCCTCAGTGTTCAAGAATTTTCCCCCGGTTTAGCCTCTCTCTCCTCCTCCCTCCCAACGACCACTACCTTCACCACCGGTTTTCCCTCTTCATCCACCCCACTCCCCGCTAAGCGAAACCCCTTCCGCCCACCCTCCTCCCCCAACTCAACCACATGCGTGACAATCCGCTCCGTCACCCCATCCAGTTTCCCCGACGCCATCAACCGCACTGCTTCGGGATAGCATTTTCCATCGTACCGCAAGACTCCAATCAGATCGATCTCTCGCAGCGCCGCGACGGAGAGCGGGAGCGTGGGGAAGCGCGGGCCGCCCATGCCGACGAGCACGACGGCCCCGCCGGGGGAGGAGGCGTGGATTGCGGTGCGGATGCAGGCTGGTGCGCCGGTGCAGTCGTAGACGCGGGTGAAGCCGTGTGGGAGGGAGAAGGTTTCGAGGAGGGATGTTGAGAGGGATTGGGAAAGGGTGTTGTCGGCTTCTGGGGTGGTGGTAGTGGTCGTGGTCGTGGTGGGTGGGGAGAGGAGGAGGTGGGTTTTTATGTGTGGGTAGGGGAGGGTGGAGGCGATTTTTAATCGGGCGGGGTTGATGTCTGCGAGGACGATGGTGGAGATAGAAGGTTGTGTGGATGCGAGGGTGGAAGAGAGGAGTAAGCCGATCGCGCCGGCGCCGAGGATTAGAGCGGTGGTCCGTTCGGCGGAGGCGTGAGGGAGTGGGGAGGTGGGTAGCTGTGACCGATTGATTGCGTGAATGCAGACGGCAAGAGGCTCGATCAGCGCGGCCTGCAGGTCAGACACGTTCGACGGGAGCCTGTGACACATTGCGGCCGGGTGGTTGGTGATGTCCATCAGCGTGCCATCCAGATGTGGGAACGTCGCTGCCGAACTTCGAAATCGCATCGAGCGGCACAGATTGTATCTGTCCTGCTGACAGAACGTGCAATTGCGGCAGGGGAGGCCGACTTCTAGAGCAACACGGTCTCCGACCTGGAGAGATGTCACATTGGCGCCGAGGGCCGTGATTTTGCCTGTTGATTCGTGGCCAAGACACAGAGGAGCACGCACAACGAAGTCGCCATTGCGGCCTTGGTAGTAGTAATGGAGATCGGAGCCGCAAAGCCCAGTGGCACAGATGGCTATCTGGGCTTCTTCGGGGGCGGGCGCGGAGATTTTTCGAGTTTCCTGATGAGGATTAGTTATTTTACTGTTAGCTAGGGCTGAATGTGACGCCATGCAAGGAGATACATATCAACAACGGTTTCACATACCAGGCGTAGATCCTGAGGGCCGTGAAGCACCAGCGCCCTTGACAGCTGCGGTGGTTGAGCGGGAGTCATCCTGTATCGTAAGTCTGGAGCTTCTCAGAAGTCAAGAGGTATCGATCTGACGACTAACTAGTTCAAGCCTAGGTCTGTCAACTAGCTATCCTCGTTGGCTTCAAGGAGGGTTCCAATGGGCTCTTTCAGTCGAGGGCTCGAGGCAGTGAAGCGACATCCAACTGTTTGTCTGGCTTCTGTAACGTATCACGAACCGACAAGACGGGACGAGCTGTAAGACAACAGCCATGTTTGCAGTTCCTGTAACTAACTAACTAGGCCTCGATGGTTGGTGAGACAGGAGAGAAGAAGAAGAAGAAGAAGAAGAGAGATGGTGAACTGAGCTGTGTGGGAGAGTTGATGAGCAGCTTCAACTTCACCATCACAACCCAACAGAACAGGGGATGGAATGATGCTTGTGTTGCCGACAGCCGACAGATCAATATCCGACATTCAGAATCACAGAGTGAGAGAACGAGAGATGTTCACTGATACGCTAAAGACGAATGAAATGGCATACATACATCGTGGCTGATAGTTAACTAGGTATGAACTAACTATCCTCGATTGCTTCATCATCCGGTGGCGAGCAATCACCAGATGAACACAATCAACCTTTCCATCCCTCACCTTCACCTCCAAGATCCCACTCCGGACAGCAAACTAGATATTTTGAAAAATGGCTTCATCCCGTTTCTCTCTCCAAGTCCTGAATCTCTATTTAGCCACGACCGCCCTCATCTTCTCCAAAGGTGCAAAAGAGATCTGTGCTGTCTGTTTTCTCCATCTCCCGCCCTGAGATGTCTAGCTAGTATCGGCATCTGCTCTTTTTTTTTTTCTTTTTTGTTTCTTTTTCCCCATTGTGTGGTTCTCTATCATTGTGTTGCTGCCGATGCCTCTTAAGACGCCGAAAATACCATAAAATATAACACATTCCATACAATCTATCTAGTGCATCTCCCGAGTCGCTGGGTTGCTGATTCCATACCACTGCATCCTTGCCGGGGATTCGCGAGGGGCGACGGAGGAAACACGCTGTTGATCAATAGCATCGTGGGTTCCAGTTACAACCAGGAGCTCCGTGCACAGGCAGCGTGTTTTTCTTTTCTTTTGGGGGTTCCAAACTGGGCCTCTGGTGACGGAACTCTCCTGTCGACGTGTGCGAGCTTTTGTTGTCCAGATATCTATATATTCGATCCATTTCCAAACCCTCAACCATCTTTGCTTTGAGGACGTGTTTGCCTCCTCCATTTCGACTCTCTGTTTTTTTTTTTTAAAAAAAAATACCTTGCTTTTTTTTGTGACGCCCTCTTACATCTTGTTGTACGCGTTCTGGTTTCTGTATCAGTCATCTCCTTGGGCGGCATCAGTGCTTTCAAAATCAGCCAGTTCTGTCCCTTTTCCGCATCTCATACCATGCATTCCCGTTCGGCGCTGCTGATCGGGGACATTGTCCACTGCAGGAAGGAATGGGAGCAATTCTCTTCCCTGGTGAATTTAAAGGTGCGTGGTTGCTTGACGTTTTCTGGCATTTTGCTCCTTCCTATCTCCCATAAAACCCAGTTCATTTCCATACCGCCCGGGACGCACTTCTGGGTAATACGGATATCTTCACGACTTATCTGGGCCACGCGAACTGTGATACAAAACTCGGAACTTCAGAAAACGAATTCCCGGCAAAATCCCTTGATAAATTTTTTACGGACATGCACCGGAATTTGGCTTCAACCACTCCTTTTGGCTGATTCCTTCCAATGTTTCCTTTTGAGCCACGCACATGCACAGTTGTTGGGGCTGACCAGGTATGGGACTGAAATCGCTAATCCTGATGCCAGGAGTATCCCTCTGGAACACGAGAAGACTTCATGCGAAATTGTAAGAATGGTGCATACGACGACGTGGTTGCCATCTATCGATCGAATGCTTCCACTAGAGTAAGTTGCTCCATTCAGATGGCCTTCCAATGATTGGTAGCTCTTTGCATTCCGCAGTGACCCGGTAGAAACTTCTTTCTAGGGTTCTGGACTGACCCTCGGCACGCGATGCAGATAACTGGTCCCTTCGATGCAGAAATCCTCGCTGTCCTACCGAATTCTTTAAAATTCATCTGCCATAACGGCGCTGGATATGACAACATTGATATTGATACTTGCTCAGAAAAAGGTTGGTTTTTGCATCTCCGGGGTTTGCTTTCCACCAGTTCGGTCTTGAAGGCTGTCCACCCTTAGAACAGCAATCACTCATTCATTGTGAGATAGGGATTTTGGTGTCGGCCACACCGATTGCTGTCAACAATGCTACTGCAGATATCGCCATGTTTTTGATGATTGGGGCACTGAGACAAGCATACATTCCGATAGCCTCCATTAGAAATGGTGAGATCTTGCCTCCAGCGAACCGGGCTCCCTGCTTACCATGCTTCAGGCCAGTGGTTCGGAAAGACACCCTTGGGTCGCGATCCAAGAGGTAAAACTCTCGGCATCTTGGGGATGGGTGGAATTGGAAGAGTAGGTTTCGTATTGAAAAAATCCCTTTTCTCCGACGAACATCTCGAAAGCTAACGCTCTTTTAGGAAGTAGCAAACAGAGCCAAAGCGTTCGGAATGAATATCATCTATCATAACCGCCATCGACTTTCGCGAGAATTAGAAGCACACGCTACATACGTCTCTTTTGATGATTTACTCCGCAGGTCAGATGTTCTGAGTCTGAACCTAGCACTTAATGCCTCGACCCGGCATATCATATCACGCCCCGAGTTCAACAAGATGAAAGAGGGCGTTGTTATCATCAATACAGCCCGAGGTGCGCTAATTGATGAGAAGGCTCTTGTTGAAGCTCTAAATTCCGGAAAAGTAACTGTATCCCACAATCTGGGGAGAAGTAATGCCGCTGTTTGCTGACTCTCTCGTGTAGGTCTTGTCTGCGGGCTTAGACGTATATGAAAATGAACCATCCATTGAGCCAGGTTTAGCCGATAACCCAAGAGTCATGCTCCTCCCGCACATAGGAACCACCACGTTTGAAACCCAAAGAGATATGGAACTCCTTGTGCTTGAGAATCTAAGAGCATGCCTTGAAAAGGGAACGTTGGTCACGTTGGTTCCGTCGCAAAGGGACACGATATATCAAAACAATGGACATGCAAATGGGTTTGTTGAGCGAAATGGGCATCAAAATGGACGAAATGGACATTATCTTTAACAGTGACAGTGATTCTTTGTCCTGTTTCCTGTTTTTATTTTCGTGTACGCCTTGAACTTGATTCTCCTTGGCTGAGAATGAATGTACACAACACAAAATAGAATGTAAACGACTTGTGAAGCACGTCTGTCATACTAATTGAACCGTTATAGCTCAATCAACTGCATTGTATTATCAGGCTGCCTGAGGAAATGGGAAACACGGGTAAAGGATAAAGCCAGAGTTAGTTTGTGTATCGCTGGGAGAGTGTATTCCCGGAAATCTTGCTTCGCAGAGCTGGTGGGAGTAGTAAGCCTGTCTGTAGAGCCGCTCCCTCATTTGCAGAACCTCTAATGGCTCCATCGTCTTGTCTGTCTAGTACGGAAGCACTGCATGTTGCTGTCTTCGTGTGAGGTGGTGAGGTCAAAATACATCGAGACAATTAAAGTTTCCAACCCTTACGCTAAACCAGGATAGGACTAGAGTTAGGGCTTCCGCACGATACACCCCGTGACTCGCTTATCCCAAAAATGAAAAAAGGCACCAACTCGACCAAGTTGAAGATCAATCAACCGAGCACCAGGGGACCATCACATTTACACGACAGCTCGCCCAAAGATGGTGAGTAGTTCGATCGATCTCATCATGCCCAAACGTCGAACTCATACCACAGAAGCTTCTTGAAGGCCGACCAGACAAAACTAACTGTCAATCTTTGTCAGGTCCGTTACGCAGCCCAAACAATCCCGAGCGCGAAGAGCGCCCGATCTCGCGGCTCCTATCTGCGCGTTAGCTTCAAGAATACTCGTGAGACTGCGCAGGCGATCAATGGCTTCAAGTTGCAGCGTGCGGTTGCGTTTTTAGAGAATGTGATTGGACATAAGGAGGCTGTGCCGATGAGGAGATATGCTGGGAGTACTGGACGATGCGCGCAGGGTGAGTTTGAGTTGTTTTGGTGTTTCTCTCTTTTTTTTCTTTTACAAATGTGTTTGTTTTTGGATGGGGTTTCGGGTGATGTTTTTGAGGGGAGTATGGTGGCCGGGTTGGAATTAGTGCCCTTGGAGGACGGGATAACGTTGGGGATATATGGAAAGAGTTTAAGGATCTCGAGAGGGGGATGTTCTTGTGTGATGGAATGACGGTTTTTGAGATACTGGGCGTGCGGAAGCGTCAATTTCGAAATACTCGATGGACATTATCTCAACTTTCCAAAGAGCCAAAACTGACGTTGATTCTTCTATCCTACAGGAAAGCAGTTTGGCGTCTCCAAGGCTCGCTGGCCCGTGAAGTCTGCTCAGTTCCTTCTCGGTCTCCTCAAGAACGCCGAAGCCAATGCCGATACCAAGGGTCTTGATACCGGAAACCTCATCGTTAAGCACATCCAAGTCAACCAGGCTCCCAAGCAGCGAAGACGCACCTACCGTGCTCACGGTCGTGTATGTTATTTTCCCAAAATATCTGGGAGTTATACCAGACGACCACTGACGCACGTCTCTCATGATTCTAGATCAACCCCTACATGTCGTGCCCCTGCCACATTGAAATGATCTTGACCGAAGGCGAGGAAGTTGTCCAGAAGGCTCCTGCTGTCGTTGCCCGGGAGTCATCCAGACTCTCATCCCGACAGCGAGGATCGCGGGTGCGTCAGGCCATTACCGCAGCATAAATCTGCTCTATCATTTTAAAAAGAATAAAAACAAACCAATACCAATACCAAATCCGATTGAGATGGGACAAACAAGGGAAAACGAGAACCCAAGGCGCGAAATGAGCTTGTTGGAGGCGTTTCTCCCTTTGCTTTCCCTTATGTTTATCGTGAGATCTCAATACATGGCACTGTGTGATGTGGCGCGATTAGGTCTTTCTTATTCAGACAAATGTGATGGTCTCTGGGTCAAATTCATTTTTTTCCACCCAATGCATTTACATGATTAATCTCCCAAGTGTGTACCTGTAATCGAGAGTACCAAGGATGTCAACTAGTCAGATCGTAAATGACAATGCCTAGCTATGGTATCATCATACAGGAAGCATCACATCACCAACTAACAGAGACTAGAAATGACAGCAGTCCTGAGCAACGAAACTGGGGTACTTGGAAAACATAAGCAACAGGACCATGCTATATAACTGCACAAAACCATAACAACAATCAAACAACTAACAAGACCCTCCACCAAACAAAACATCCAGCTCTATTCCACACGCTGCCCTTCTGGCTGCCAATCCGCCGGCCCAGGTGCAGATCTCGCACCTGCACCCGTCCCTCCCGCCATCGACCCAACAACCACACCATGATGCTTCCCCGCCTCCATCGTACTCATCGTATACAGCATGACAAAGACCAACACATGCAATGCTAGACAATACGCTGCAAACAGATTCCTGCTCGTCCTATTCGCAAGCACCATGCGCGTGACGGAGAAGATCATGCGCTCGGGGAGACTCATGCGCTTGTATGCGCGGGCGGACTCGCGGCCGCGGAATGCCGCGAAGGGCGAAATGTGCGCTTCGTAGGCAGAATGGTATCTATCGAGGGATAAGCCGGACGGCGTGTCGGATGCGATGTGGATGGAGGTTGAGTGGGGTGGGTTGGCGAAGGCGGTGGAAGAAGATGACGATGCGGTTTGGCCGCCGCGATTGTATGTAGAAACGTAGCGGGTCTTTTCGTAAAGGCTGAGGTTGTCTTTTTGTAAGGAGGCAATTTCTTGTCGTAATGCTTTTACGGTGGCGTACGTCTTGGAGAGTTCTTCTTCTAATTCTGCGTTTTTCTGCTTAAATCGATCGCGCTGCGCTTGCACCATGGGTAGGATTCCGGAGCCGCCTCCAACAGGTTCACCGGCCCGAATGGCTTCGAGAGAGTTCATCGGGGCCATGCTATGGTCGAATCCGGATATAATGGACGAAGTGGGAGACGCTCTGCCCCTTCTTGCTGAATGTGGATATCTGGAGGTGTAGGTTCCGGCAACGGACATTGCAGACGAATGAGTCGCCTCTTTTTGTACCTGGAGAAGATCATTTTCAAGACTCACGGTCAAGTTACGTGACCGTTGCAAGTCTGCGTTAGTTTTTGATAGCTCCTCTCTCAGCATTTCTAATTGGGTCTCAAGATCACGATGAGATACTCTAAGTAGAGTGAGTTCGTCTGATAATTTCTTATTTCTAGCTAACAAGAGTTGTTCTAGGTTTTTCTCGTCCGAGCGTGTGCTAGTAACCGCAGTCTCACTGGCACCATCGTTTAAATCGGCGTCGTCGTCGTTGCCCGTCGAAAATTCAATAGACTGCATGACCAGATTAGAAGAGAAAAGCAAGGAATGTAACGAATATCCACCTTGATCATTTCCAGCTCTCGACGGATGTCCTCATAATCCGCAACCTTGTCCAACTTCGTCCGCAACTCGTCTCGTTCTGCCGTCACTCTGACGTTCTGTTTTTCAATTTGACGTACTTTTGCTTCCGAAGCATTTTTTTCTGCATCTCTATCGAATCGAGCGGATTCTAATTTTCTCAAAAGTGATGCATTCTCAGACTGTAAACGCAAATATGCTGGGTCGTCCTCCACCGAAAGAGGCTTCTGTTCAGATTGAGAATGAGAAACTGCCTGCGCAAGATCCAATCTCAACTGCTCATTATGAGCTTCAACCTCTGCTAGCCTGAGACTTGTTTTTTCCAAATCCGCTGCCACAATTTCAAGCTCAGCAGCTGTTGCTGCGCTACGTTGAGCATCTTGGTCGTCTTGACTGCCAAGTCTCTGAGAAACTTCATAGCTAGCCTTGATCTCCTTCAGTAAACGTTCATGATTTTCTGCTTTTTCCTCGTAGTTTTTCTCCTTCGCTTCCCAATTGTTCGTCTTCTCCGTAAGCACAGCGGCCCAGGATGCTTCGACTTCCTTAATTTTCTTTTCCTGCTCTTCCTCTAACTTTCGACGAAGAGCTCTTTCTTCTCCTAACCTTCTCTCCGATTCCTCGAGTTGGGAAGTAAGCCGAGTGACATTTTTCTGGAGAGTTTCCTTTTCGGACGTTAATTTTGGAACTGTATCTTCTGATAATACAAGCGAATCAATCGAGGCTTCCAGTAAAGGGTATGGATCTGGCGCCTCCGATAAAGCTGAGTAAAGTTGTAGAAATGCAGAGGAGGAGGTCTTCCCGTGAGTTGTCAATAGGTCGATGAAGGCCTGGTAGGCTACATGACTGTCAGCAACATTGAGTTACAGCGGGACCTGTGTGTCAGCTGTACATTTCAGCAAACCCTTGTACTCAGCAAGTTTCGATGCATCGTCAAGCTTCCTAAAATCCTTTGTCTTCTGTGCTAAATCCTTGCGCTGCACAAGAGAATCTCGTTGATGCGCGACAATATCCGATGCTGCCGTATCAAGCTTGGAGACGAGGTTTGCCAAATCGATACCTTGTTCCGTCAGCAATTGCAGCAGCCGGAGCAATTTAAAGTCAGAAGTGATACATACTTCTCCAAGCTAGAATTGCTTTTTGGAATTTCGTCTCTTCTGTATGCTGGACTTCGGCAACGGGTTCGTGGCCAGTGTCCTCCGATGCCACGAGGGTGTCCATGGTGCCGATAGAATAGCATTCACCAAGGAGCTGAAAACATAATAAGAACCCAACAGTAAACAGACAGCTGACAACCCTTTCTAGCAGTATTTATTGAAGAAGAGCCATCACCATCGAGGCCAGCGATGCTATCGTTGTCGATATGAGTGATGACGAAGGGACAAGGAAAGACCGTATCCTCCGGACTAACATTCTTCCGTGGCAAATGCTCCAACCAACTGAGACGGGCGCATGTTGAACAAGCTGAGAGCAGCGGAGATCTCCTCATGGAACAGCGCAGCAGCAACAAGGGGAAAGGCTATCATGAGCTCTGATGGCGACGTTGATGGGCCCAGGAAGCGTCGACGACTCAGTCCGCCTGAGACTGGACCCTATGTTCTTAGGGAACTGGTCGATAAGATCCCGGTATCAACGGAGGACGGGGACAAGGGCGCTCACATCACCTGCGTAGAATATTGGAGTTTGTATCATCCTTGAAGTCAGTTTAACAGCATGTGCTGATTGTAAGGGTTGTTTAGATGATAACCTTTATGTTGGAACCTCTCTCGGGGAGGTACTTCATTTCGTTTCCCTCCCAGCCGACGCTCCTGATAGCGAAACGACGGAACCTATATTCATATTAGCCTATCGGCTGCCCATTGCTGCAATCACGAATACGTCAAACTCGAACACGCCTGTGGGTGTGCAGCAGATTGTAGTAGTCCCACGCGCAAATAGGGCATGTATCCTTTGCAATGGCGTCGTTACATTTTACTCGCTCCCTGAGCTCAGCCCGGCCTACGGATCTACAAAGGTGGGAAACTGCAGTTGGATTGGAGGGCTTGATCTCAATGAACCAATCAATGAGGAAGAAGCTAGTGCTCCGGTTGTTATGGTAGCCCGGCAAAACAATGTTATGCTGGTCAGATTGGGAGATGACCCGCGGCGAGTGAGAAGCATAGAGTTTCCTGGCTGCCTTACTGGCACTCGTCGAGATACAATCGCATGTGTTGCGGATGGCCATTCCTATTCCCTCCTCGATGTGGAACGGCGCCAAAAGATACACCTTTCCACAATCTGTTCATCCGAGGAACCTGGTGATTATCGACTAGAAGATATTCCCAATAGAGATGGGACACCTGTACCTGGCTCCTTGACGACTTCCAACGGAATGCTAGTGGAAAACCGAATGCACGGTAGAAGTTCAAGTTTGAATGCTCTCGTGGGTGGTACAGGTGATCGACGCCACAGTCCCCAATCGAGCTTTCCAGAGAGGTCTCTTTCAAGGACTCCTGAGTTAGGCATCAGAAAATCTAGGCTACGCTTTCCAGACAGCTCACCGGGTGATCATACACACCAGCCTTCTGAGCCTCCACGTAATGGTTCAGCGATGCAAACTTCAGGTCAAAAGCCGTTACCCGCTCCACCAGCTTTAGAGAGTCCCAAATTTAGACCGCATGTTATATCTCCAACATCCTCAGAATTCTTGTTTATCACTGGCACTGAAGCGTCTGGTGTCGGGGTCGGCATGTTTGTGAACCTGGATGGTGAAGGAACAAGGGGTACAATCGAGTTCCAGAGGTATCCGGATTCTATCGTACTTGATAATTTCAATGAAGAAACCGGCTCTGCTGCAAATAATGACGCTGAAGAGGGATACGTTCTTGCCGTGGTCGGGATTGAAGGTGATGAAGGACCCCAAAAGCACATCGAGGCACAGAGGTGGGATGTCGACCCAGGGGAAGGTGAGCGACATAAATCATTAGTACCCATCCCTATAGACACCGTTGTCACTGTCGGGATCCATAAAACGGCCAGTTCAAATCAAATGAGATTTTCAGAGGTCGGAGAAATTATGCAGATGGTGCGGTTAAAGTCATCGTATTTAGGCTCGCCTTGTGGGCGCACTTCGGCAGAAAGCGCTGACCCAAGGACCAAGGCCTCCATTGAACAGTTGCAGAAGGAAAAAGAGCTTTTCGAATCACAAGAGATTGATACCAATGGTGCTGATCAGCCATCTGGCTCAGCCCTTCAGCAGGGATGGGAAACCCAAAGGAACGAAGAAGAAGCCAGAATTGCTATGAATCTAGGTTTCGTCAAAAGTGACATCGTTCTCTGGGGCGGCGACCGCATATGGCGTGTAGTTCGAAATCCTTTGGCACTTCAATTCGAAAATTCCCTGCAGCTGGCTCAGCCTGAGATGAGCAGCGATTATCAAATGACGGACTTGAAGGCAATTGTCGGATTGCTGGATGAGATTAACACTCTTGTTCCAAGGACCGAAAATGAATTTCTTGGTCTAAACTACGTCAAACAGAAGGCGAGCCTTGTGTTGTTTGCGAAACTTATATTGACGGCAAAAGCAGCTCAAACTGCAGAGATGATCACGTTAACAGAAGCAGCCCTTTTAAACAGCGGCTTGGATCCGCGAATTCTATTACTCCTGCTACCCTTGGTGAGAGAAGAAGTCCTTCAGGGTCCACAGGGAATATGGGTTAATCGCGGTCTTGCCACGGTCGCGGAGTCATTAATCGACCTTTTGCAGGATTCGGACACAAAGAACATGTTCGAGAGTATTAACATACATGTATGCAATATGCTCATAAAGTATTTGCTTTCATGGCAGAAAAAAAGGGGTTATGGGAGCGTCCCAGATGAAAATTACGTCTTCAATAGCATCGATGCAGCGTTATTGCACCTATTATTGGAACTTGATGGGAGTGAATTTCGCGGAGCTGCAGCTCCGGGTTCTTCATTGCGTGCGGAGCTAAACAGACTGGTTGATAACTGGAATGGGGACTTTTACCGCGCGATTGAACTGTTAGAGAGATACCGAAGACTCTTTGTGCTCAGCCGCCTATATCAGAGCCGGAAAATGTCCAAGCACGTGCTCCTGACGTGGAGAAGAATAATCGAGGGCGAAACCGATGCTGGCGGTGAATTATCTGTACCAGCTGCAGAAATGCAGGTGCGCAAGTATCTTTTAAAAATCAGGGACAGCCAAGTCCTCGAGGAGTACGGTTCCTGGCTCGCTGCAAGGAACCCCATGCTGGGAATACAAGTTTTTGCGGATGATAATAGCAGGGTCAAGCTTGATCCGGCACAGGTAGTATTGACTCTGAAGACGAAAGCGCCAGGTGCTGTCCAAGTATACTTGGAACACCTGGTATTTGCGAAAAACGTGCGTGTGAAATGTCTTTCTGCTGTTATCCATACGAAAGCTTACATCTCTAGTGTTCTCAATATGCCGATGAACTTATCGGATATTACCTAGACACTGTCCTATCCGTCCTTGAGAGTTCTCCAGAGGCACGAGCATCTCTAGCCGAGTCATACTCCACACACAGAGCACTTCGACCTCCAAAACCATCCTATCTAGGATTCATATCGGAAAATGCTCCCCAGGACCACTGGTGGCAGTCCCGTCTTCGACTCCTCCAGCTTCTCAGCGGCGAACCTCAAAGTCAATTTACACCCACTCCTGGTCCCCGCGGCCTCTCGTACTCCATCCCCACCGTCCTAGCCCGCATTGAACCATTTCAGAACGAACTCGTCTCCGAAAGCATCATCCTGGGCGGCCGTCAGGGCCGCCACCATGAAGCTCTTCACCTCCTCACCCACGGTCTAGGAGACTACGACACCGCCATCCGATACTGCCTCTTCGGTGGATTTTTCTCATCTCTTTCCTCACCGCCTCCTTCCATCACCGCATCCGCGGAATTATCATCGCGAAAGGACCTCTTCGCCCATCTTCTGAAGGAATTCCTCCAAATCGCCGACCCGTCTGAGCGCATTGAACGCACGTCTGACCTGCTTGCTCGCTTCGCACCGCTGTACGATGTACATGACGTCCTGTCGTTTGTGCCTGATGACTGGAGTGTAGATATTCTTTCTGGGTTCCTGGTGAGAGTGCTGCGAGGCCTGGTGGCTGAAAAGAGAGAGGTAGGTGTTCAAAGGGCGTTGAGTGCGGGACTGAATTTGAGAGTTGGGGTGGAGATGCTTGAGAAGGGAGAGGAGATTGGTGGGGGTTGGGTGGAGGAGGAGAGTGGGGTGAGGGTGTTGAGAGAGGGAGGCAAGGCAGATGCTGGAAAGGGGGAAGAGGAAAGCAATTGTGGATGAGAGTGAGGAGTTGATGAAGTGAAATATTGTTATGTGTTTTATCCTCTTTTGTTTTTCTACGATGGTTTATGATTGGACGGACTTTTTTTGTTCGTTTTGACTTGATGCATGTGTATTTGGCGGATTTCCTTAAGAACGTCCAAAGTCTTCCTTTTGTATAGTATTCTTCTTCTACTCATCCTGGTTTTTTTGATGAAGTGTCATGCCACACTGACTCAAGTCAATGCTGGTGAACATCAAGTGTCGCGTGCACGCTTCCTTGCGACCATATGAATAGTGAAAACTGTGCTAATAAATAGCACAATTTTCACAAGGTACATATATAACCAGTTGCCCAAAATAATATGCTGAGTTGAGAGCAATAATCTCTGCCAATAAGATCATCCCAACCCTCTAAATTAGCCACTTTCATCCCTAAAAAGCAAAAGGAAAGAGCTCACTGTCTCATAGGGAAAGACTACATCCTTAATCCAGATCCGGGACTGGAAGTCCATTCACAATCTTGACCTTCCGGCCTAGCTTGGCCAACGCCTCTGTCGAATTCTTATCTCTCAAGTCGCTCGTGTCCCAATCAGACACCAGGACGAAATCGTGGGTGAGCAGGGCGGTGCCGACGGGAACGCCGTATTTCGCGGCCACCTCGGAGTCTGTAATGGTTGTGGTGTCGACGACGAGGGAGGACTTTACACCGAAAACGGCATCGGAGCTTTCGAAGGGATCACCGCGGAGGAAGAGAGAGCTGTGTTTATAACTCAAGCATGAGTGATGTGTTTACAGGAACCTGAAAGCTGATCCTTACGTGATCAAGTGGTCATATCCCGGCTTTTCAAACATGAAATGCATATGAGCGGGGCGATAAGGGTGGCGTTTCAACAGCATCAACAACTTTCCCACGGGCCCATCGTGCGGAATGGGGTACGGAACGGGCTTGATGGCCTTGAACCAAAAGCCGCCCTGTGCATTGCTGTACAGGACCCCTCGTCCATCGGGTTTCGTGCGATTGGCGTGCTGCACGTCATAATGGCCGGTGGAATCGGTCTCCCAGATATCAACCTTGACGCCTTCTATGGGTTTTCCAGTGGTGTCTTTGACGCAGCAGACAACGAGGAGCGGATCTCCTTGGTGATCGTGGGAGAGCTGGGCGCCAGACTCCAAGTGTTCGGCGTCGTGGGTGTGGAAGGGACCGAGGACGGTGCCTTCGGTGGAGCCTGCGGGCTTGGGGTGATCAATGGCGTCGATGAGGAGAGAGAGGCCGAGGACGTCGGAAAGAAGGATGTATTCCTGCATATTTCGGTCAGGCAAGCCTTAATCTCTTGTCAAAACCAGATAAAGAACCTTCAAAAACACACATACCTGTCTAACATCAGTGCACATCTTGCCGACTTCGGTCAAGAACAGCAATCCAGCCATCCATTCTTGCGTACTCAGTCTCGTCTCGCGAGCGAAGTCATGTACATGGGTAACTAGCCTCTCCATAACATACTTTATACGAGTGTCAGGGCATTGCGAGTTGATCAGAATTGTGTTTTCGGTGATATTCTCAATGGAAAGATCCTTCAATGGAGGAATTCCGGCTTCTGAGGGGTCCATGGCTGCAACCTCTCTTTCTTTGTGTCGAGCAGAGTTGATCTGTTTCTTAAGCGTAAAAGGCTATGTGGTTACTTGACCCTCAGTCGTGGATATGGAGATGGCCCAAACCTCCCAGGTCAGGAGAAGAACTTGTGAGACGGAAAAGAAGAGAAAAGCAGCAGAGGAAGCAATTAAGCCCTCCAATCCAATCTTGAACGTCTAGAAGAACGTAGAGTGGAAAGATATTTAGCCTCTCTCTCCAACTCCAGACAATCCCATATGTAGTGTCGTCCTCCTTATACCGGCCTGACAAAGTGCTTTTGCTATCGAGTAGAGACGGTGAAGCAAAAGACTTTCAAGATCAAGTCAACCCATAATCTGGTCCTCTGCAGCAACAGATGAACGACTGTCCGTCACTCTCATCCGCCACTCTCTGCTGTTGTGCTCTCATATCCATCTCACACTCGTCCTGGTGTTGGTGTGCAGTAACTTGTGCCCCTCCAAGCTCACTCGGTCGGATCTCCACCTCGGCAATTTTCGTGGGATTATGTCATCAAACTCTCCCTGACTCTACAGAGCACAATAGTACGGAGTATATAGGTGGTTGTATGTTCTGTCTCTGGATATATGATGCCTGGACTGCAGGTATGGTCCTCAAACGATAAGCATATGCTATCCTACAAGGAGACAGCGCAAAAGACGCTCTAACGCTGCAGTCACTGTATTCCGCTCCAATATATCTGTATCAAATAGGTCAAATGCTGGAGCCATGTCTGCCTGTTCCTATTCGAACATATTCCACAACCTGCAAATTAAACACACAAAATAAGTTAGAAACAAGCCATGAACAACACAGCATATGCTTACATCGAACGTACACTCAAAAAAGAAACTCTGATAAAATTTTAAAGCAGGACATGTGGGACCTTGGCGCGTATAAGAAGAGAAAGCCACGAAGAAAAGGTATGAAAGCGGCTGATAGGGTATTAAGATATTAATGTTGAACAAACAGTCAGAAGCGCTGGGAGAGGGGTTGGACTAACAGGAACAGATAATTCCTGAAACATTAATGTTGTACTGTACACATTCGCCTATATCACCATTGCTTGCTGTGCTTCAGATTCTCTTCGCTCACGCTCCACAGCAGCAGCAGTACGAGCTTGATGATGGCTCATGGTATCCATAATCGCTTGGGCAAGGGGATCAGTCGCGTCTCGATCATCTGGCTCAACACTCTTCCCATTGGCAAGACCATGACCATCGGTCTGTTGAGGCTCCCTTCGTTTCGCCTCACCGGCAGAGGACACCATGTTCTCGCTCTGCGACCTCTGGGGAGGTGAAGATCGAGTAAGTTGCTGTGGTTCCGATGCAGGACGAACAGTGGCAGCCGCGGCTTCGGCATTTACTGGGTTAAAAGAGCCACTTCGTTCCATGGCCTCAGCCGTCTCCAGATCGGAATTCTGAAGGACTTCTTGGCTTTTGCGGGGATATATGTCGCGAAGCTCCTCTAATCTCACTTCTTTCCAGGAGCATTTCGCGTGTTTCTTTGTGCACCCCATGCAAGCAGTCAAATTCTTGAGACAATCCATGTGCAATCGGCGACAACGGTCGCATGGAGGAAGGACACGTTCACCCCGTGTTAGGTTCTCCATTCTGCTGACCATCTCGGCTTTGTAAGGCCCGCCATCGTCCCGCTCGTAGTGATTAGTAGACTTCGCCTGTGGCAGAAGTGACGACGGCGTATTCGGAATAGCAACAGGCGCATAAGGACCCGTGTATTCGCCTGGGTCAGATGCCCGAGGCCGTGATGATCGCGAATTGTGACGTCCAGTACTGGCGCTAGCTACTTCTTCCTCAGGGCAAAGTCGGCGCTCTGATGTTGTAAAAAACTTCTTCATCAACTCCGCTCTCGTGCTAGGTGAGGCTCCTTTAATCGAGGTGCCGTTGATGATGGTAACGTTGTCTGTATTGGGCTGCGAGAATGTAAAGTGGGTGCCCGATACAACATGATCATTATGAAGCTCAGGGCGCGAATTCACGGCGACGAATCCGGATGTGGGAGAATGAGAACGAGAGTCGCAGTTTCCAGTTGTGTTCGCTGGGCATCCGGTACCATTCGAATCTTTCCAAGGGCTAATCGCGCGCTGTGTCTGAGTTGCTAGAACTGCATCATTCTCTCTTCGTGTAATGATAGCATTTCTACGATTTTTCAGGCGATGATTCAACTGTCTCGCGCGAGCGGAAACTGTAGCAATCACAAATAGTTAGCACAAAATTCCGAGTGACTATAGAGAAGTTAAAAGGAGAGGAGAGTAGCAACTTGCGTACCTTGATCTGCTAGCTGAATGATCTGTGCTAGGTTCTTTTCTAAAATCTCTAGCGAACCCAGCTCCTTTTCCTCATCTTCGCTGATGGGTTGTGGAGGAATCATCTTTTGTGGCATACCAGAAGCAATCAAAACATAATCTTCTTCGGAGATTTCAACGCGACTCTGCTTAATATAGATCTGGCAGACGCGAACCCCATTTCTAGTCTTCTCTAGGTTAAACTGCTCGGGTTTGTTCTTCGCGAATTCGACAACATCAAGCCACGTCACCTGTGTACCTTCTTTTCCATTCGATTTCAGTACGCGGGGAGGATTATCGAAGAGGCGCTCGAATCGTTTGACTAAGATGGGGCCTAAAGGACAGGCGCCAAGATTCCCAGCGATGCTCTCATGGCGTTGGAGGACGCCATCGTATTCACCGATAAGCCGGAGGATGGATGGAAGAGTGTCATCGGCGGAAACAAGAGGGAGATTTTCAGCGTATTGGCGCGCGAGATAGTTGATTTGGAGGTGATTCGATGTCCTTGCCACTTTCGAGGCTATAGGTGGGTAGTCGCCCGTCGGAGATCTCGGGCGTTTGTTAGAGGCTTCCGCCATCTCTGTTGGAGATGTGCGATCCTTCCGATGAAGGGAGGGCTGGGAGAACTGCAGCCGAGGAAGATATCCTTGGGCACAAGGCGCGCGATATAAATCACGGTTGTGGAGGAAGAGATATGGACAGTTCTCTAAACTGAATGAGCAGGACAGCCAGAGTCGTCGCGTTTGGAGAGAGAAAAAAATAATCTGTGGCAATAGACAGTTCGCGAAACTCGGGGCGTTCGCTATTATTCTTGAAAGTACGGTTCACAATCAGTTGAAGAAGAATTTGTTCTTTTTTAAGAGTGGAATAGATTGATGAAAGCGACAGTGCGTTGATGACGGTGGATGGAAGACGATGGGAGAACACTCAGGGTGGAGAGTAGGAGGAGAGGAGAGGAGAGGAGGGAGGAGGAGGAGGAGGAGAAGGAGGGATGCGGGTGGGCATTATTACGATTAGAGTTCATGGGCGAAAGGGAAGCCAGCCCATAGGGAAGCCAGGCTGCATCAGGAAAAAGGAACACAAAAGGGAAAAAAGAAGGCCAACGGAATCGGTAGGGAGGGAGGAGTGGAGAAGAGGGAAGGCGCGGTTACCGTATCATTACAGAACCGATACAGGAGCAAAGCGAGCTTCTGGCCGCCCACCTGAGAAATTCCACCCACGTAAATTTAGAAGATGGGCTGTATCAAGAGTGTGCAAAGCATGTCAAAAACTCCTGGCTGCCGGGTCTCAAGAAAACAAGAATGGCCTCTGAGGCCAATCATGGAGTTGAGCTACAATTCTACAGGACGGAACGGACAACGCGGCGTCAGTTAGTTACAGGGTATGTAATTAATAACAATCATAAGGTGGGAACGGAATCTGATTCGCCGGAATCTGTCCTCCTACGACTCTCTCCCCGTTTATTACGCGTTCTTTACACCGCCAAAGTTACCATCATCCAGCGAAGTCATCTTTGAGCCACCCAAATAATGTAAGTCGTAGCCATGCCACGGAGGTTCTAATGGAGTACAAAATATAAACCATATTCATTAATGAATATTTACTCTTTTAAACTCAAGGAGAAGTGATACAAGACGGACGAAAGAGGTTGGCCATCGGGCTTCAAAATATTGCGGTGCAAATGCTTTGATAAATACAGGAGCCACCGGAGATCTGGTTAAGATATGGAGGGTTCCGTGGCATTATTGCGATTCTTACCAGAGCTGACATCATACTGAAGTACATGGTATGCCCTCCTATCCAGATAATTCGAGGTTATTGGGGTTTGGGGGTTGGGGTTTGAGTGTTGGGGGTTGGGAGATGCACTCTTTTATCTGCACCCAATTCGTTTTCATAGTATGTACCCTCCATGAGCCATTACATAGCAATTCAGCGGAAAAGCCTAGTCTAGAAAATCCCGCCCGGTCCTTTCCGCTCCCCTAAATAGAGTTTGGCATGGGGGGGTTTAGCCAGTCACAACTGAGCAGGTGATTGACATAGTTACGGTGAGGGAAACAAACCATCCGCGCATTGCTACCCCTCCTTCAATTTTCAAAAACATCATGGGTGTCTACGATACCACTCACATCTCTGCACATACATTTTGCCATAAACAAGCAATACATACTATATTTGGTGTGGATTACTCCTTACATATACATCATGTGGGCATGGTTCTACATAATTGCTTCTCTTTTACACTTCACCCACTTTCATGGGCGGAGTATACCAAAATGATGAAGGAGTTAAAGTGCAGAGCAGTTACTTTGACTTTATAGAGTCAAGGACCTGCCCCTTATAGTATCAACCATCTCTTCAGTCTTACAAGTTGACGTCACTTATTTGTCACGTCAGTACTCGCGAGAGCGGACGGGACAACACAGCTACCCACCTTCCATCGTCTCCAGTTCACGTCTGAATCCATCCGCTACGACGACTCCGCGCGTCCCTTCCTCATCCCGTTCCATATCACCTTCCGGAGAAAATGGGGCGGAGTATGAGCTTCCGGCTGGAGTACGCAGTTGACCGAAAAGGTGGTAGACCGACTTTTGGCAATAATCATAGTGCTTGGTGACCCGAAGAGGACAAGAGGTATGGAGCCTTGTTGAAGAGGACGGAAGGAGAAATTGTACATACATATGGAGTTGTGAGGGGTTGATAGGAGCTTGTCAGCCATGTTTGGTTTCATAGTGGGTGTTAGGAAGGCTACCCACCATTTTGTTTGAATTGGCCGTCTTGTGTAGCGGGTTCTCTCCTTCCTACACCCCCACTCAACTGAATCCCTTGGTGACTGCTAAATGAGTTGAGTATTTCGGTCTTGGGTTCTTATCCTCGAGTGCCCTTTCAAATGTAAATGATGAACCTAAGATACTTCTTGCAGCATTTTTCAGAGAGTTTTCAGAATTCAACTGAAGTGCCGTTTATGAAGAATACTGATAAACATCTTCCATCGTGATGGGGTTGGGGTTTTCGACCAGGGGGTATCAACAAGCTCACACACCCTAAACACAACCACTCTTTTGGTTTCCGTTTCTCTTCCGTGTCCCGGGAATCACAAACTCGCTTCCCCGTATAGGCGACCCGGCTTTCAAGCACTCTTACTGGTCAGCAGGATCTCAAACACCAACCCCCCGCCCTCTTTGCTATCGACCTTCCCTAAAAGGCACTCCCGATATGCGTGTATAGTATTATTATTATTATTTTATTTTGTTAATCATCTCGGATCTGCAGCTATGAAGCAACTCGCAGCCACTGTTACACACCCCTCTAACTACATAACTACAGTAGTTATGTATAAGCCTGGTGGAATTGTGGCTAGGGTAGCAGCTTATCCATTTTTCGGAGTACTCCATGAATCGGCATAGACCCCCTGAACATCACTCAAAATCCCATCAACTCGATTTCCTCCATGTTAAGCAGTTCCACAACTTATATGGCATATATAACTACGGAGTAGAGGGTATATGAATGATCATGCTTTGTGATGGTCACACAAAACTCCGGAGTATTATTACTTCTCCGCCCCTTTTCAAGTGACCCTCCTTTTAGAGGAATTATCACCATTGGTGAATTACATTAGGTAGTTATAGAGCACATACTGTAGTTAGTTATCTGTCATGGCGTTCATCCATCGCCAACAGCAGGCGGTATTCCAAATTCCGCCATCTCTTTCTAACACTACTTGAAACACACAGCGGACGCGTAACTACCTATGTATTTTACAGTGCATGTGCCACCATATTCGTTGAACTGAACTGAATATGAGGCATTTACGGTGCGTCGTCCCCCGTATTAAAAAGTACAGTGACTTAACCCGGAATTACCATACCGTCATGTTACGTACATATTACATACTAACTACTGGTTACATAGTCAACTTAAAGCGGCGACGACTTTTCTTCCCAGCTTCGTCTCCTCAACTCTGGCCCAATTTTGTGAAGCAGTGATCCATTCGAAACATCCACAGACGCATAACGCAAGCAAGGGCCTAGATCCTGATCAACGCGCAACCGACGCAAAGATTCGCATCTGCAAACTCCGCTGGAAGCCAACGTCGGAGTACGTAACCAACTACCTAGTTACTCCATACTCTGCCCACAGAAAATCCCGCGCCACACAACCAGTACACACCTTCTACCAGCTGTGCATTTTCAAATTTCCCGATAACTCGAAACACAATACGTCCCGGCCTTGTCCTTCAGTCAGCGGTTAGGTAGCTAGGACAGATGTCTGAACGGGGCTCCTTTCGCGGTGGCTTCTCTCGCGCTGGAGGTCGCGGCGGAGGCGGGCGCGGTGGTGGTCGCGGAGGCCAAAGAGGTGGCGGTGCAGGATATCAGCAGTCGCAACAGCACCAGCATCAGGAAAAGCCGAAGAAGGAGAATATTTTGGATTTGACCAAGTACATGGATAAGGAGGTCCATGTGAAATTTAGTGGTGGAAGAGAAGGTGTGTTCATTGATAACTTTCTTTTTTTTTCTCATTCTCTGTCCCCTCTGGTCCTTTTTTTGTTTTCAGTCTGGCCAGAGGTTTGAAACACCTTCGGGCTAGATGCCAGAATGTCGGATTACGTATACCTTGTTGGCTGCTATCCACCTGTTTGATCCTCCATGGTGTTGCTTCTGGGGGTGCAGTGCGTGCTTCCTGGCTCACCGAAGCTACGTGAGCTTGATTTACAATATGTCCTCCGCCGAGTGAAATTGTCAGACAGCCAACCTTTTCGAAAAAGGCACAACTATCAATTAGGATCCCAATTCGTTCTGTCATAGCCTATGTCTATTCGTGATCTAACCTCGTTCCTGCTCACAGTTACCGGCACTCTAAAAGGCTACGACCAACTCATGAATCTTGTCCTTGATGACGTAAAGGAGATCATGCGCGGTAAGTCAAGATTTGTCACCGTACAGCCGTGAAGTACGTCTGTGACTTGCGCAGCCATGCTAACAAATGGGATAGATGACGAAGGCAATGAAACAACACGCTCCCTAGGTTTGATTGTTGCACGCGGAACGTTGTTGGTTTTAATTTCCCCAGTCGATGGGAGTGAGGAGATAGAAAACCCTTTCTTACAGCAAGAGGAAAAATGAAATTCTCGAAGATGGTTAGGAGCGATTAATGCTTCCTTAATCTGCTAGATTTCGTCGACTCGTGTCGATGCTTGTTGGGGTTGGGTATACAAAAGAAAGGGACCCCTTAACCGACAGCTGTGGGTGATAGTCGATGGTGCGTTTTGTACGGCGAACTTCTCCAGAGGATCGAATTCGATAGGAGATTAAAACCAGTGCAACCAAGAAGATTGGCATGCACTAAGGACAGCGAGCCTTGTTGGTATATTCGATAAGTTAGAGAGGAGAATTATTCAAGAAATAGGCTATCGAATGACAAAAAACTCAGGATGCAACGCGAAGTCTTCTCAATTAAACGAATCATTCGCACATTGTAGCCGGCTGCCTAGGTGCCTACGAAGGAGGGGAGGGAAGACATCCACTCGTTGAAAGACAATTTGAATTCCTGCAAAGACAAGGCAATTTAACTAGTGTAACTACCCCAGGCTGCTCATCTCACAGATCGATTCGTATTCTCAGGGAAGCGAGCAACCGCAGTCTCTGCATCCCGAACAAAAAAAGAAAAAAAGGAAAAAAGAAGAATAATAGCCACTTCATCATTAAACGAAGGCTATATAAAATATCCTCCTTTTTTAAAAGATATCTCGAACCAAGATTTATTCGGTTTTGCTACGCAATGGCAGCTTTTCCTCCCGGCGGCTTCCCAACGTCTCAGCGATAAGACATCCGGTGTATTATTAGTCTTTTTTGTAAGTCTACTCTGAACGGGAATACTCCATTATTAAGTTATTCGGAGGATCATCAATCCTGTGCCATTTGCCTGCTACCTTGCGCTATCATCGCGGACTGCGCGATGTCACAGCATGGACGCTCCTATGTTTAATCAGCTATAGTTAGATTCGTCTGCTTTCCTCTGTATGGAAATTAAGCCAATTCAATGTGTATAACGTTACGAAAAAGCGTTCATTTGAAGAGGGCTCTGAAGGCTGTACTGCGGAATTTTTGAAACTTACCATTCTAGGTCAACAGGAGGTTTACAGTGCTAGATTCTTAGGTAAGAGGGCAGCAAAATGTAGTTACCTACTTACGAACAATTTAATCTTCAAGTTTCTGTGTTGAGTTATCAAAGAAACCAAGGTTATGCGGTGTGGTGATAATTTTGTCGGATGACAGCAGTAAGGGTGCCAGTAGGTTGAGATAGATAGATCAGACCAAACTGACTGTGTTCTACTTTCCTTCTCTACCTCTTTACTCTTGACACTATTATCCCATTTCAGAGGCTGCAATAAATGTATTTTCCCAATTCCAAGCTCCTGAAGCACAGAGCTGCTGATGGTATATATATTTCCCGATTGCCCAACATACGGGCTATATTTCGACATTGAGTTGTTGAAAGATCAACGCATACGGTAAAACGGGTAGGATTTCTCCAGAGCAATCAATATACTGCTGGCTCATCGTCTAACCGGAACAATATCTTCGAAGTCCGGAGGCAGGAACTTATTAAACCAATGATCTCTGTCCGAAATGTCTGATAAATCCAAAAGCCGAATGCTGGGGAAGGAACCCAAAATAGAGGAAGCGATTGTTGGCATCAAATCGACTGTTTAAATCCACCAGTTTGTCAGCTCGTCAGGCACAGCGGCTCAAAGACAGACGTTGAATCAAGCATTCGACGAAAGGCTCAGAGTGAAAGACAACCCTAGCCACGGAATAGGAAATTGAAGTTGTGTTACACGTCAATTCTAGATCAATGAAATATCTCTACTGGCCACAGGAGCGAGTCTTCGGAGGCTTGAACGCCATATTGTTGTTTATCTTGCACGTCCTTGATAGCGGTCTCGAAAAAGCGCGGCGACCAATACCATGGCGGATCGACGATGATTGATAGCCGGGTGGTCGCTCTCTTATTGTCGTGTATATTTTGCTGTTGCCCTTGTAGAGTTGTAGCGCCGATCAACCTCTCCTCCTCCACTGCAAAAATATTCGTAAATTCTCTTCGTTTCTTGCCATATTCATTTAACTCCCAGGCAATCTGGTCCACAGCTTTGTTCGGAAACCAGATCAGAATTTCAGCCATCTCAATTGGAGGAGCACATCCACTCAAGTTCTATGGGCCAGGAGATATGCCGGTCTTCATCAACAAAGATATTGCTCTGATTAAAACTTGTGAAAGACAGCAAAAGGTCCACATCGAAATTCTGGGCTAATAAAAAAGATGGCAGGGTTGCTCACAATGCTGTTAATACTGACGTTTGACCGCTATAATCGTTGAGGTCGTTATGGCATTTGGCTCGTGGAGAACACGATTGTCATGGGTCCTCAGTATACCTATAACATAGGATTCCAGAATGGAGTAAGTGCATTCTCGAGGGATATCTGTTGGGATTTCCAGATCCTGGATTTCGATTGAGAGCGGTGGTTTGAGAGTTCCGGGTATCCGTCATTGTCGTGGAATCGGCACATCGCCCCAGTTCCATTATAGCCATACATAAGCTCCTGCTTCACATCGGATCTCTTCATCACCATTTCTGGGCAAGAGGGCTCTCCAACCACAATATGAATGAGGAAATCAATATCAGCTTCTTGATATCAGATTGGTAGATCAAATGTATATCTCAACTACAAACGCAGTTTTGGGAGGCCTAGCCTTTAAGGAAACATTCTGTTTGGTGCAGCAGCATAATATGAGTGGCTTTTCGCAGTTCAACAATTCTCATCATCGAAAATACAAATATGTTCGTATTGAGAGTTTAATACGTAAACTCCTGAAAGCCTAAACGATATGTTAGTACATACACAGCTTGACATCTTTAACTCAGTTAGGTTCTTAATGGATTGTCCTTTGCAACAGGATAATCAAATGAGAGAGAGACAACGACAGCAGTTGGTTATTTCAAATTGCTGGGGTTAACTTTACCGTCTTGGTTGCCCTATCTTTTCCTCCCTAAGTTCAGTGAGGTTTTTATATGGCTATATTTCTCATTATACCCATCGCTTCAAACTCATCTGTGCCAGAAGGAGAATGGAGAAGGTCCTAGACTTGTTGAAGGAGGGATATGTTTGTTGCTTCACCACGAGTTCCAGATATCCTTGACATGCAGGCAGTAGCGGCCGGATCTATCCTTTCGGGTAATTATGACCACTTCTTCAGCACCATCGCTAGCACATCGCGGAAAAGAGCTCCGGAGATTACAAGCACATTCTTAGCCATAATAGAACAATGTGGGCTTGACTTTTCACCAAGGAATAGATTGTCTTTCTTTGAGGCCACCAGTAAGGAGACAGGCGAGACTATGGAGGATGTTGAAGGAATAGGGTGTTACTTCACCCACACACAACATCTAATACCACATTGGTTTCGAAGACTGAGAAGCAGTTGAAAGGATAAAGGGAGGACATGTGCCTTAAGAAGATTAAAGGAGGAAATTTGTTTGCACTCCTTGAGAAGGGTGATATTGATAAAATCATCAGAATATTATTCCCCGAGGAGTTTGTGCTCTGTTATGTGGGAGCGAACACTTTCCACATGAAAGTGATAAGTGTAGCAATGCCAAGTCCAAGTAATGCTTGGAAAATTGGACGTAAAGGCCGCGACTCTGTGGAGATGTTAGATCCAACAAATAAACCTCAAGAAGGGGACAGCGACCTACCCAACTCTTTTAACGCATCGCTAGCCTTGTATTCCGACTCCTTCCAGCATTTCTCAATTATGTTCCTCAAGGGCAAAGATATCATTGACAAGTCAGGAAAGTTCTTATCGCGGAGCCGAGTGTAGATCTCATTGCGACTCATTCCCTCAAAAAGTAATTGTCCTCGATCAAGTTCATAAAGCACTGTTCCCAACGCAAAGATATCGTCCTGCTCGGTAGGATAGTCTTCAGTAGATAGTGGGTTGGTGTACCGGACCCCGTGAGCTACATAACAACGGTCTCCATCAACGCCAGAGCCCGCGAAATCACACAGCACGATCCCGCCGTCATCACGAAGGAGAAAATTGTGTAGGCCGAAGTCACCGTGGACAACTTTCCGGGAGTGTATATATGCCAAAGCGGACACAGCCTGGTGAGGCCAGCTATAAAAACGTGAGCTTGAGTGTTTCCCGCTCCAATTAGATTTCTATCCGAGTAACAAACCGGCCGCGAGTTGGAGAAAGCCTAAACTTCTCGAGACAATCTTTTAGATTTCCCCGGGGGTGATACTCGAAAAGCAGGGCACCTCGTAACAGTGTGCATTCAGGCGGGCTCTGGCCCAGACACCGCAGGATGTTTGGATGGTCTTCTAAACGCTCGTACACCTTCTTCTCGATCTCGTGTACCTGAGGTCCAAAGAAGGGGGAGAGTGCTGGTATTTTGGCGACGATATTTGTATCAGCGATGCGTACGACCTCGGAAGTCACTCCAAGGCCAACACCGCGTAGATCACGCCTCGTGAGGGTAGAGAGGTCGACAGGTAGAACCATGGTATGGAACCGTTTAGGGATGGATATTTGAGGGTGATTGAGTTAAGCTGGAGGAGGAGGCACTGAAAATATCGCCTGCAGGATCATAAATTAAAATCAAGTTGATATGGAGTATGGAGTAGTTAACTAGTATCTGTAAATAATGAGACTTTTAAAAGGGGCTCCTGCACTTATCAGATTATCTAACTACACAGTGATACTTCTAAATAACATTAATTCAACGCTTCTATTAATAGTAACTCTAACTGAGTTAGTACTCCGTACTAATGTACTATGGTATGTAACTACTGTACTAGTTATATAAGCAAGTTAGAATTACGGAGTATGGAGTACTGACTTTATGCTAGTGGGGCGACTCATTTAGGGCCACATATACGGAGTACTCCATACCCGTCATAACTAGCGGTTGCTTATTTAATTGTCATCGTCCACAGCAACAAGTGCCTGCTTCTGGCAACATAAAATACATACAGCTGCAGCCTAGCAGGCTGCAGCAGGCTGCAGTTGGGGTTTGGCGAAAATATCATAAATGTTGCTGCCTTACTACTTACCCCTCTCATTGTTTTCTAGCTCTGGCTTGTTCTTACAAACATGAATCAATTCTGGCTATAAGCATTCACCACTGCTTTCTCATTCACTGTTTTGATTCATATCTGTCTCTGAGCTCATAATCTCATACTTTTCAATATGTGTGTGGTGCTTAAGGTAGCAATCAAGTTCAGCAAGTGTACACTCCCACCAGATTCGTCGCATATCCTGTATAACATACGTGTTATCACTGAACCGCA
Organism: Emydomyces testavorans; assembly: GCA_029449355.1. Classification (NCBI taxonomy): domain Eukaryota; kingdom Fungi; phylum Ascomycota; class Eurotiomycetes; order Onygenales; family Nannizziopsiaceae; genus Emydomyces; species Emydomyces testavorans. Next base: position 715,159 of record CP120627.1, read on the forward strand.
GCCTTCCATGGACGAGAGCACTATTCAAAAGCTTGTGTGCAATAACGAGAAGACAGTTCAGTATGGGACTGATTTCGTCTGTCATGACGTTACTGACTGGCTCGTGCCCTTTGGATCCACCACTGCTCCTGGCCGCTGTCCCAAATGTGAACAAGACCGCCTCTATCCTGGTATGCATTTCTGCCATGTTAACTGCTAGATAGATAGATTGGAAATGTCCCTGCTAACTCAATGTATCTAGACTCTGCACGGTACCAGAATGCCTTTTTTCTGCCCTATGAAACTCCGAGAAGATAGACATGTATGTGTCAACATTCCCTTATGGTAGTGATGCTTTGTGATGTTGATGAACTCTGAAGACACGAACAAAGTGGATACTTGAGACCATACTATGTGTACTGGCCCTTTTTTATTCTAGTACGGAGTACAATGTTAACTATAACACCTGGCTAACATTTGGTGGAGTTATAGATTCCAAAAGCAGTATTTTTGCTTAGCTGTCATTTATGCTAGTTGCGAATCTTTTCTTGGAATCCTATGCTTCCTTTCTGGCAGAATTATGAAAATCTCCCGGTGCTTGTCAGTCACACTGAATGGCGAGGTTGAAATGTTGAAGGAGGAGAATGGGCTGGCTGCCAAAACCAACAGTGTTTGGATTCAATAATCTAACAATTTTATCTTTGGTTTTCAGCAATTTGAGAAGCTCATTACCTACCTAATATACTCCGTATATATGGTATATATAACTATATTAACCACCAGGATAATCACATCTGCTTCTACCACCTAGTGACTTTTGCAGTTCCAACCCTAACTTATATTTCACGGCATGTATCACAATAGGTCAATGAAGAAGCTATAAGCTTGCAATTGAAAACCCACATGTTCTGTTAAGCATGGTAGGTATGTAGTTACTGTCCATTAATACCTAAGGCAATGAATAGGAGCATAACTAGTGATGCTCTCTCGCCATCAGCAGCGAAAAGAAATGCCTTTTCTCAATCATCCCCTCTACTCCAACCCAAGCGCCAAAACATATCAACACCCTCCTGATCCCTCCCAAACCCCCCTCCTCATCCGCAAATTCCACCACTCCCTCCCGTCATACTCCGTCTCCCCACTCATCGCTCTTCCCACCATCGCCAACTCTCTCGGCGTCAAAGCCCTCTTTATCAAAGACGAAAGCAGCCGGCTCGATCTGCCTTCGTTCAAGATCCTCGGTGCGTCATGGGGCACGTTTCGCGCTCTAGTGGCCTATTTAGATCTTTCTCTGGAAGCGACTGGACTAGATGAACTCTCCAGCGCCGCACGTGCAAAGCGGATCAAGCTATTTGCAGCAACAGATGGAAATCACGGGCGCGCCGTAGCGAGAATGGGACAGTTACTAGGCCTCGAGACGAAGATATACGTGCCTGGATGTTTGGACAGTTATACAAGAGACTTAATCGCCCGCGAGGGATGCACCGTTATCCCCGTCGACGGTGACTACGACACCGCCGTGCGCACCGCACACGCGCAAGCAAACACCTGCTGCGCCAACGGGATTCTGATCCAGGACACTTCTTTCGGGGGCTACTCGACGATCCCCTCGTGGATCGTCGACGGCTACTCCACCCTCCTCGACGAGCTCGACGCCCAACTCCAACAACGCTTCTCCCTCCACCCTACCCACCTCATCGTCCCCGTCGGCGTCGGCTCCCTCGCGCACGCCGTCGTCGCCCACTACAAAGCCACACAGCCGCGCGCGTCCGTGCTCGCCGTCGAACCCGCCACCGCGCCGTGTCTGTACGCCAGCCTCACCGCGGGAACACTCACGCCGCTGCAAACGACAGGGACCACCATCATGAACGGGCTCGATTGCGGCACTGTCTCTATGACCGCGTGGCCGGTGCTCCGGGCCGGAGTCGATGCTAGCATCACGGTGTCGGATCTCGAGGCGCACCAGGCGGTGGAGGATCTGGCGGCGCAAGGCATCCGTTTAGGCCCGTGTGGCGCGGCGGGACTTGCGGCGATTCGGCGGGTTGCAGCGACTAACGCGGCGTCGGTGGGTTTAGGGGCGGATTCCGTGGTGGTCGTGTTAGGAACTGAGGGCGCTCGCCCGTATCAGGTTCCTTGTTCGTATTGATTCATGGTTGATGGTAGTTTAAGGTGAGTGTGTCTGCGCGGAAACGCGAGTGCAGAAGAGGAGTTTTTCAGAATGTCGGCCATAGGAAAGAGGTCGACAGGTCATTGCCATTGATTCTGATCAGTGTTGTAAGCTTATCAGATTTGATTCGAAAAAAAAATTAATCTATACTTGATTACGGAGTACAATCATTCAACTCATGCTTCAAACTAATTAGACAGCCTTGTGAATGGATATGGTGTCGCAAAGCAAAGCGCAAAACAGTAACAGGGACACAGTCTCCGGGAGATAGTACGTATCCTAATAATAACATATGGGAATCGAAATATAAAACGATAGCGTCTCTAAGGAAATTCAAAAGCAAAACTCCCAGACCAGTCTCGACTCCCTTGAATCCCTTAGAACTCCATTGATGAACACCCAACGCTGGGTTTTATAATGCAAAACATTCTATATAAAAAAAAAATGGACTCATTCCTCGTCTTCTTCTATCTTCTCAACCAACAAATTGCCACCTCTCCCGACTCGTTCTTTAACCGTTCCTCCCACTTCCACTTCATACACAACGCGAGGCATGGGAGACACCAAGCGGAAACCGTACTTATGATCGAAGCCTTCGGGTTCGGACACCTCAGTCGTGGAAGAGGTAGTGTCGTCAGATTCAGCTCTCAGGACTTCGTAGCATTCTACAAAGGCATATAGTTCTTCTATATCAGAGTTTCCGGCAAATCGGCGAATGACTCTCTCCCCGGAAGTCAAGCGAATGCTAATCCGTACCGCCTCCTTATCTGTCGCTGGTGGTTCGGAGGGGATCGACTGAGCACGCCATCTTCTCCACTGCTCAAGATTTCGAGCCAGCTTTTCAGCAGCGGCTTGTCTCTCCTGTTCTTCCCGCTCTAGTCGCGCCCTCTCAGCCTCGGCCTCCCTTCTCTGTCGCGCACGCTCCCGGTCTATGGCGAGCGAGCGTTCGTACGCAGAGTCCTGCTGTTCGCGGATTGTTCTGGCCGCTTGCTGCTCTGCTCTGGAGGAACGAGCTCGGTCGAGTGGAGTTTTGTTTTGATTCACGGCGGTTAGAATCTTTTCCAGGAAAGCGGAAGAGGATGTGAAGCCAGGGATGCGCGCAACGATGGACATGGCAGTGGACGAAACGCTCGGAGTATGGGCTATTAATGCGGCGAACGGGAATTTCGTGCAGCGCAGAGAATTTGCCACTTGGTACGCTTCTGAATCTTGAACGTTCCCTCCCCATAATAAAATGTTGCTCCGGGGGTCGGTCAAAAGCTCCCGAACTTTCGTGTTGAGAAGCGTGTCTCGAACCCAGCCATTTGTATCATCGTGCTCAGGCGATAGTAGAACAACTAGTAAAAATTTCAGCTCCCTATGTGCCTTTTCCAACGCCATATTGTACCCATTATCCAGCCAGGGCAAAAGATTTGATCCATATTCCTCCTCAAATTCACGTATGAACCGTACTGCCGTGTCTTTGGGACCCAATACTCTCCGTCCACTAGTGCCTCGTTTATTATTGTGAATGGCAGAAGCTGCAAAAGCGTTTAATATTCGGGGCAAAAATGGGAAAAAGGATCCAAAAACCCGAAGAGAGTTGGCCAGCATTCGATACAAGAAATTAAAAGGTGAGAAAAGGATCGCGAGAAAGAACGGGGGTCGGAAAGGTGTTGGTTCGCTGGGCTGCGTGGTTATCCTGGGAGCTGGCTGCGAAGAGCGCGGTGTGTGAGAGGGTCGGCGAGGGAAACCATCATCGAGATCGTTCATCAAATTCTGTGCAACTCGAGGAGCAGGTGAAGAAACCGAAGCTTGGGCTTGTGCGAGAGGGTCCGGACCTTCGCCATCGAAGAATTTCGTGATCGCGATCTATACAGCTGGTCAAACTCATAGCTCTTGTTGCAAATGATCCACTACGAGCTCACCTGCACATTCCACTCTGAGCGTTGGAGCAGTGGTATTGCGTCTGAAGGTTCCTGGCCAGTGACTGCGATGTAAGTTTGTAGAGCTTCCTGCTGAGCCGTAGAGAGCTCAGCCGTACTGCTTTCTTCGCTCGACATTGTTGTGTGTGGTCTAAAGTGAGAGCTCCATGCGCAAATTGGAGAGTGCGAGGGCGTCGTTTGGGAACTATGGTTTGTGTAAGTTCATAGAGAGTTAGCGCATGAAGCGAGACCTAAGATAAAAACTAATAGGAGTCATGAAAGTAGATGTGCCAGCTCCAAGTTGTCTCTCTGTGTGATGCAACCTGATAGTGTCCAGCCAGCAGTTATATCGAGATGTCGATGCCTACAGAAGAGTGACTTAGTCAACCAACCACATCTCTCCCTCGTCAGTCTTGAGAAACATCCAACCCTGGATCCCTCGATAAAGTCACCTCTTTACTATCAGAAGAATAGTTTGGTGTTTTATCACCAACAGAAAAAAAAAAATACTATCTATTCATAGCAGGGCACAAAAGCAGCTTATAAGAGATGAAATGCAAGTGCTATACACAGCCGAGAAGACACCCTGCTTCGGTGTTGTGAAAGATTAGGACAATGCTCTGCCAATACAACCATGCTCCAAGTCTGCTGTGATATGGCTGTACATGCATTCCGATTTATTTGGCTCGGTTTGGCAGTCATTGCTCTTCTGAACCCTGTGGTCGTGTCAAAGCCAACAGCTACCGAAGAAGTCAAACCCGATAAAACTTGCTATCTTGATATTGTGATGATGGCATGAAACAGCGAGAGCACTCCAGCTCATTTCGCCACAGTGACTATGAAAGAGACTAAGCACCTGCGAAATTTCCGAAAATCGACGTCGAAGCTGAGACCGGAACGAAAAGATAAAGTGCTGACTTACGACGAATATATTCAAGATGGCTGGAAGGCAATAAAGCACTAGAAGGGCAGTCTGGATAAGGATGATGTACGCAGGATTGACAAGAACGTCCGCTACATCAGCACATGCAAAGATGCTATGGATGTTACAAAAAATATCTCTCCTGGGCGGACTTATACAGAATCTCATTCTCAATGAAGCCAGGAACAAAACAGTGGACAACGCACTCGCCAAATCGAAATTTTCCAATGGACAACGCATTCACCACGGTAGCTGGAACTCATAAGGCAAAGGGTGTATTCTACATGCTAGAATATCATGGCAAGGAGCCTAGGGAGCTTACAATTACCAAGAGCCACAGCTTTGATCAATTCAGCTGGAAACAAGTCACTCTTTGAGCTCCTAAGGCCGTAAACTTGGCAACAGTCCCCTTCTACCCTCACAGTATCGATCTTCCACTTCCTATTCAGATGGCGTGCTCGCTTGCGCACCCAAAGCGCAATGACAATTTGATCAACTATTGCGCTAGCGATCTCAGGCGGCAGTTCCATTAACTGCATGGCAAAAGTATCTGAGTTGGCTGGCCGACGATGTTTTGGTGATAAATTGCATTTTTCGCATCCAGATCAGTTGTCAGGTTCGCATGCTGAAATGAAATCAACCACTTCCCCATATCCATGTACTTTCGACAGGGCAAGTGGTTGGTGATTCAGTATGTACAGAATAAGTATGTCTCTGCGGACAACTCCATCAGAGTAGAGGATGTAAGGTATATGAAATAGCTGATGATAAGAAAACAGAGATCGTTTCATTACTTGCTAAAGATTGCTTTCAACGAAAGCACATAACAAAGGAGACCAAAAAAAATCTATCAAAACACGCATTTTTGGTGCATATAAGCAGCATCTGTTGTCAAAAACAGGAATCTATCCATATACAATGCACTCCAGCCCTCGAATACAGAAACCCATCGAAAAGAAAAGTGTACATTTGTACAGTATGAAATGGCCATAGGAAAACAAAAGTACAATCTTTGTAGTAGTAGGTCTATTTTGACAAATAAGCATTGGTGGATCAACTTCTTTGGGAGGGATCTAATAAAACAGGTTTAAGTGTCTAGAACCTGCTCGGAAGCCGCAACTCAGTTAAGCTTGGAATTTTTGGTATCGTTACAGTGTAGCGCGAGTTCGGGAGAATGCGTCAGAGAGACGTCGTTTATTTAGCCAACTCGACACCTCCAGTGGCATTGAGTACTCTCTTAATGTCACCTACACAGAGGAACTTAGTATGCAAATCCGAATCTTCAGCAAACAGTAGAGAAGCACATACCATAGATAGCGAATTGCCCAGCAGTGATGGCACCGACGAGGAAGAGACGGGCACCAAGTCCACTGAATGAGCCCTTAATTCCAAGCTCACCGGCAATCTTAAACAAACGGGAGACAGTGCTCTCTCCTGGCAATCCTTTAGTCTTGTTGATCTTGCTGAGCATGGTGTCGGCTGGCTGAGAAACAATGGCAGCAGCGAGACCGGCGACCAAACCAGACGTAAGGTTGACACCAGTCTTAGCGCCATCGGAGAGGCTATCCCTGTCTAATTGAGAGTAGATACCCTCAGAAACTCTTTCGAAGACGACGAACTTGGCCATGGTGTATGGAACTCTATATACGGGTTAGTAGGCTGCAAATATGTAAAGTGCTATGCTGAGAGGACTTACTGTTTGAAGAGAATAGGGCCAAAACCAGAGTAGAAAGCACCAACACCCTCGTTCTTCAGAATCTTGCTGAAACCGCTCATGAGACCAGAAGCGAAGGTGGGTTCAGAGACAAGACGAATACGGGTGGCTTCAAGCGGGCAAAGGGCGATATCGGCGAAGAATTCAGCAAGAGCAGATGATGCGAGGTAGACAGCAGTGCGGTTGTTACGAGCAGTGTCGTAGCCAAGGAAGTCAATGGATTGTTTCTTGAAGAATTCGTAACCGCCGAATTTAAAAGCCCCCTGCAAGAAATAGCCAGCAGCCGTAGGACCGAAACCAGTCAGAAGGGCACCGGCACCCTCGTTCTGAACAACTTGTCTAAATCCAGAGATCATCCCTCTGTTGTAGGTGACTGGGTCGAGTTGGATTCTTGTCTTGACACTGAGAAGCCATCCATGTCAGTTCACAGAGGTACACGGCGCATTGGAGCAAACGAGCATCGTCGAGTAGCATTGTGCGCGCATCAACAATTGTACTTACACATCGACAGGTGTGAGAGCTCCATGAGTAACTGAACAGCAGACCGCACCGGCAAAGGCGAATCTGGAGTAGAGCTGAAAGCCGCTCATTTGAGGAGCTGGCGGAACGATCTTGGAGACAACATTGTCAAGCTTCGCGGAACCGGTCGCTGAAGGAGCGGCAGCCATTTCTGACACTACAAAGCTCAAACCAAGAGAGTGGAGAGTGAGAGGAGACAAGGGGGGAAAGAAAAAGAAGCAATTGATGCCTTTGCGCGCGCGATCAGAGGAATTGGACACGATCGATGTTGTCTGCGTACTCTCAGAAAAAAAAAAAAAAATTAAAGATGGAAAAGGGCTTTGGGGATTCCGAAGCGTACTCCGCAGTTCCGAAAACTTTTCGCCAGCCAATCCGAAGCCGAGTTGCGGGCATGTCTTTCCTGTTTGAGTTAAGCGTCTATAGTTAATTACCTAATCAGCTGGCTGTTTGTCCTGTTTGATAGTTTGTCATGTTTGCTTCTCCATCACATTGCAGTTCGGACGAATCGATATCTTCATCAACAATGACACGGAGCAGAGCACAATGATGTTGTCTACAAATGGCGGAACATCATTAGAGATTCTGTTGTTGCTACAGACCTGTGGAGAAGCTGTTCGCTACGTGATTAGGAGCTGAGTGTCTGAGCGAATTCAACAATGATACGTACTAATTCATGACATTCCTAATCAAAAAGCTCAAAGACAGGTCATTATCTCAAATCAACAAACTGCAATTTGTACTCCCTTCACAACAGCACACACCAACTATCCTCATCAAATCTCCAGGCGCCCTCTCTGGAAGCTATCGTGATTCACCCACGATTACAATGGCTGGATTCTTGGTCCTGTCGCACCGATCTGCCAGCGAACTTCCACACTATCACCTACACCAACAAATTCAATACCCATCAGCTCATTCACCGGGCAAGGGAACTGAGGATATCCCCCATAGGACAAAATCCACGTCGCACTTCCTGGCTGGAAAACCTCAATTCGTCCTCGATGCTGATCTCTGCTAAGGGCGGGGCGAACGCGCGGGATGGTCGCAACGGTAAACTGCTCACTGCCAGGAGGATTAATGACGGAAAACACGTCCATCTGATGGGAACCGGTGGACACATCCTGGTTCCCAAGGTCGAAGAGAAGCTTGCAGGTACGGCCTTTGAGCTCTTCGCCGAACTGGAAGGTCACGATTGCGCTGGACTCGTCGGCTGCATTGCCATTTTTGAGAACGAGCGGCTGGTCCTGCGGATTTTCTAGGACTTGGCCGGTGTTGATAAAGTAACGGAAGGTAGCGTGTGGATAAATGAGGTTGTTCTGCCGGGCCGCAAGCTCATTGTCTGGAGATGCAGCAGGTGCAGCGAAGGCGGCTGTAGAGGCGGTAAGAAGGAGGGTGAGGAACTTCATTTTGTTCGGAACTGCGAGGAAAGTTTTATGTCTAGCGAAAGGCTTCTGTGTTCATGGAGACAAGTTGGGTAATCCTGAAATCTGAAAGTCATATCTAGATGGAATTTCTTGAAGTATTTATACTCCAAACTCCTTTCCATCTGCTTCTTCACGGCACCCAAAGTCGGACCGGTTCTTAACATACCGCATCGGAGGTCCCGAACGAGTAAGAGCATTGGCCTAAGTCGGCACAGCTCAAGATGATGGCGGAGCTGCTGCTTATCCCAGCTCGATTTAGTATATAGCGAAGCTCGTATATTCCGCTTCTCGTTTGACATCACCAGCCCGGACTCGTGGTAACGAGCTTTCACAATGCATATGTTTCAGATGATCACACTCAACAGGAGCCGTTAGCCCCGTTAGCCCACCAGCCTGCATGAGAAAGCTTAGGAAAAAAAACGCTCCGAGAACACGAGATTTCAAGCTTCACACAGTAAGCTCCAGCTGCCAAGAGCGCTCGAAGCAGTGCTTTTTCTCTTAAGAATCCTGATCTCATACATACATCATCCTATTTTTGGATTAAACCCCATTGTGAGCCTCTGGGGTTTGGTTTCCGGATCGACCCGGTAGCCCTTGTAATCTGGCACGTACTACATGGTAGTAGATGCAGCTGTGAAGCTCTTCATGCGGAGAATTTTGCCAAAAGCTATTAGGTCACCAAAGGCCAACGAGGAGACGACCTTTATTGGATGTTGAGTGAGTGATCTTCATCAGCTTGACGTTGGAAAACGCAAGTTGGTTCGGATTGGTAGCGAGTCATTCACATGGTAGTAGAAGAGAGCCGTCATGTCGTGGACATCACAGCTATGGTATCCAACAACATGAAGTATACATATGTATGTACATACGTATAATTCGTGTCTTCAGCCACCTGCACTAGGACAGTTGATGTCTCGAGATTCAAAACCTCCTTTTATCCACTTATCCATCACATTCGAGTCGAAAGACTCGATGGTAAATACACAATAGTCATATTTAAAATTACATTCGTTGCACGGCATTATGTGATAACATGCATTCATCCAGACAGACAAAAGGGGTCAAAGGGCTCATAACTCCGTAAACAATCATCAGAGTTCTCCAAATTTTGGACCAAAAATTGCTGAAAAGACAGCTCATACCGTAACGAATTACATTGGAGGAACCAATTCCCCCTGGGAACGAGACTCTAAGTTCTCATCCTCCTCCTCCAACGTGGGGCCAAACGGAGCGGCTGCAGAAAACGACTCCGCCTGCTCCTCAGTAGGAGGCTCAAGTTTGGATGATGGCATGCCGTCATCTCGACCACTACTTGTCCCTTCAATATGCTGTACATCCAGCGCTGCTTTCGACAGTGGAGATGGTTCAGCCGCTGTCTCCGCAACAACTACTGCTGCCGGCGTGCCCGATATTGAGCTGTTTGTTGCAACTGTCGTCGCGGAAATGATTGGGCTATGTGGCCAATTGCTCGAGGCTGAAGCTGACGCAAACACGGTCGTTGTGAAGGCTGGAAGTGTATGGTGTGTTGTCACTGTCACCACGTTATTTGGGAAGAATGATGAAGCACTATTTGTAGGCGTTGTGCTCAGCCCACGAAATGGTCCGTAGATGATGGCAAGAATGAGGATCACTCCTCCCACAAGCATCATGATGGGATCACGAAGAAACATCCGCGTGTAATGGGTGACAAGTGCCTGAGAATCCATGGATCGTAATTTTTTAAGCAAGAAATCTGCTGTATCCCGAGGATGATGCGTAGGTGAGACCTGGGGGAACGATTGCTGTTCTTCAGATATTTCAGGGTCGAGAACATCAATTAGCCCGTCAATTTCCTCTTGCGATGGACGATCAGGATCCCCGTATATCTCCTTTGTTCTCTTCTCTTCCTCCACGGAGCGAAGTTCGGCTTCCATACGAAAAGCCTCCTCCTCGACCATTCTCCGCTCTAGTTCACGTTTTACCTCAACTGGCAGCCACAATCCGACTTCCACATCAACCTTTTCCATATCCTTCCACGCTGCCGCCCATGCGCCAGCTCTCATTAGCCCGTTGGCGGCGTAGACTCTAACTTCCCATTTTCTCTCTCCACCTTCTGGGTTCTTCAGGACTTTCTGCCCACAATCATGACACTTGGTGCCATCTCCAGCATCGACAACGTGGTCTGACTCACTCTCGCTGCTATTGTCACCTCCACCATCTTTACCGTCCTCCGCACCCAGAAAATGACCATATGCTAGCCTGGGTCTGATAAGTTCCAAACTCTCTAGCAGCCGTTCTTCAAGCACATCATAGGCTTCCTGTGGGTGCGAAATAAGCACCCCACGGTCCCTTATCACCCCAGATCCAACGACCTTATCTTCAAGCAATTTCCATCTCCGCCAATATACATCCGGGAGTACCTCTCTCAACAATTCCGGGCTTGGGATACCCAACCTGGGTGGTAGAGATAAGGAAGGCGGGAGTAAGTTACAGTGCAACAATACGAGAGGATATTCTTTTTTCACTTCCTCCTGAACCGACCTGGTGTGTGGCGATCGGTAATAGTTCTTCACTGACGACGAGGGCGATGCCGCCCCAGATCGCATTGGCAAAGACATCTCTGAAACACAGGGTGATTGTGCACGAAAGGCTGCACGCTGTTTGCGCGCTTTCAATGTCATTGAAGATGGCGAAATTGCGTCTAATTCTGAATCTTCGTCGCCCATCTGCATCGCACGCACAGAACTTGGGTGTCGGAAGGGCGAACTTCGATCTCGAACATGCGTAATAAAAGAATGCGGTCTGTGGTTCTTTTTTGAACCAAAGTCGTTTCCGCTAAGAATGTTGGAGTAGAGGTCTTCTCCACCATGAGGCGTGTCTGCGTGCGGGTGAACCACAACCGACCCTGGCAGTGATGATATAGACGACCGATGTGATCTTCTTCCACCACCGACACCTATAGACTCCTCAACGTAGCCGTCATGATTCCCGTCTTGATGCGTATAACTTCCGCGCTTTCCTCCATTTGCTGGACTAGACGAATAACAATTGTCATCGAAGTCATGGGGACGGATCTGCTCGTGCTGGCTGTTTTTCGTCGAATGCTCCATTTATGACTTCAAGCCTCTCAACGGTTTTTCTTTACTTTTGGTGCACTCAAGCCAGTGGTATGATCATCCCATGAGGTCATGAAGCCGTTAAGCCGTTAAGTTTGCGACCGAGTTGCTTCTAGGCAGTAAGTGTTGTCATAGATGGCTTCCGACAGGTCACTAAGGGGAAAAAAATCAATAACACTCGAGTGCTTCCGATATTTGTACTCCGTAACACAAGGTAAACAGCTCTTGGACGTACTGGTCATGCCTCATGCACTTGATTCGCATCCTCCTCCTCTTACACAGTACGTTCAATTTCGAGTCTTGTATTGTTTGCTGTGCTGTCACAGGTTGGTTGCCAGGGGCAACTGAGGAGGTGAAATCGTAACTCCACATCAATTAGGACGACACGATGTGGGGTGTTGACCAGCTGGGGGCTATTATTTATCTCTAGTTTGTCAGATAAATAAGGCCTTTTGCAAGCCCCAAAGCTGTTTTTGAAATTGAATAGCAATGCTGATGTCAATGAATTTTGAATCCGTTCGCTGAATTAATTAACATGTAGTTAGTTAACTACGGAGTAGTGGATGTGTTCTGATGAAACATCATGATGGAGCGGGGAAGCTCGATCACCTCCTCACCATTAAAAGTCGAATATATGAGTACATACATTATAAACAGAAGAAAGCCACATCTGCAAGTTGCGAACAGATATCGTAACCTGCGACAAATAAGTCATACGCACGAAGGAAAAGACTCAGTCACTCAGAATCATGGCGTTCGACGACAAGTATGAGACCTTCGCGTTGGGAGACTGGAACTTGCAAAGCGGGGAAACTATCCCAAACGCTCATATTGCCTTTAAGACTTTCGGAGACTCGAGTTCGCCAGCGATTGTCTATCCAACATGGTATTCTGGACGTAAGTGATATTTTTGACCTGTTTATCAATTTGCAACTCTCACACGGTGCTCGGTAATGCAGTGATATCCCACAACTTCTGGTTGATCGGAGAGGAGAAGGTTCTCAGCCCAAGCAAATACTTCATCATCATTCCCGCCCTATTTGGCAACAGTCAATCATCTTCTCCATCAAACACCGGCATCAGACCATTCCCGCACGTCTCCTTCTATGACAATATCAGAGCTCAATATGAACTTGTCACCAAGCACTTTAAGATCAAGCACCTTCGAGCTGTCGTGGGCTGGTCAATGGGAGCCGGCCAATCTTTCCAATGGGCGTCTCAGTACCCTGAATTTATGGACTTAATTGTCCCCTTCTGCGGTTCAGCGAAGACATCCCTTCATAATCAAGTCTTTCTTGAAGGTGTGAAAAGTGCACTGCTCTCGGCGAAAAGATTCAAGTCATCAGGATCTGGAGAAAATGGGGTCGCTGTGGATGGCGGATCGTATCGTCCTTGGACTCCAGAGGAACGGGAAGCAGGTCTGAAAGCCTTTGGGAGAGTATATGCTGGCTGGTAAGTGTTGCCGAATGCGAGGTTGCTCATGCTTATTGTATTTTTCGTGCAATATAGGGGTTTCAGCCAGGCATTCTACCGCGAAAGATTATACGAAACGGTGCTGGGATACGGAAATCTCGAAGATTTTATGGTGAACTTTTGGGAACGCCTATTCGCTTCAAAGGGTAGGGAGATGATAATCGCCCTTGCTCTTTCGCCCAATTTCTCAATAATAATCGTTCCGCTGCGTAGATCCCGACGACTTACTTGTCATGCTGCAAACATGGCAGAACGGAGATATCTCCCAACAAGACCCATATAACGGAAACTTCCAAAGCGCACTCAAGGGAATCAAAGCTAGGGCTCTAGTCTTGCCAGGGAAAACTGACTTATATTTCCCGTAAGTCATACAACGAGACTGGGCTACGTTGCTAAGCTAAGCTAGAATTGCAGACCAGAAGATTCTGAGTACGAAGTCGCAAATATGCTTCCAGGGGTCGCTCAACTGGATGTCTTCCCATCAATTTGGGGTCGTAAGTAACAATATGATAGAGTTCACTGTGCTGCGCCTGAAGCTCACGAATCCATATTAGACTGGGCGGGAGGTCCTGGAGACAGCAAGGAAGATGTAAAATGGCTCAACGATAGAATGGCCAAGTTTTTCGATGAGGTTCCCATTGGCGGAGCATAAACATGCAATGGTTCCTATCAAGGCCAAAGGGTATCTGGGGACGGCAGGAAGAAGATTTGGATATCAGAGGCTCTAGGTCTCCAGAGCATTTACTATTAAAACTTCCGACTGTTCCTGTGTAGGATGTAACTAACCAGTTAACGTGTATTCTGCTTTTCGCCATTGTATTGTGTTGATGATATTCTTCCACTTGAGAGGTGTAGGACAGTGTATTCATCCGTCGAATGACAATTGGAGAGGGCCACATTCATACCGCCGTGGTCCTTACCAGCTGCTAACTCTACAGTTTGCAATTTGATAGATGGGAAGCTTCAAGATTACTGTGTGTTATTAGGATGAGGTTAGATTTTTTTAGCCAAATCACGTGACTCTTAAGCGCCACCCTTATCGCCAGGCTCCCATCATCGCGATAAACTCACCTTCACACCCTTTTGGGGTCCATTTTTGAAGCTGCATCAGCTTTCCTTCTCTCGACATCTTCAACTTCATCAGGCTGGTGTTTTGGAGGGTTCTTTGTATTTCCTTTGTAATACTGTACATTGTCTTTTCATTCCCTTGCTTCATTTCCCTCTACCGCTACCTGTTTACTAACTTTAGTCAACTACTCATCATATTACTTTGGACGTTTCCTTTATCGCTACTCCATTTCAGCAGACTTTAAGAGACTCAAGTTGATTGTGCAGAGGCAGAAGTGATGGCTACTCCACCAGTCAAGCAATGGGGAGTCACACCTCCAATTTCGACGGTGTTGCCAACACCAGCCGAGCTTGCAGAAAACGATAATCTAATCGCAGAGTTGAAGCAACAGAATAACTTCGAAGCTCCGTCAGAAACTGAGAGAAGGTATGCGGCCTTCTATCTTTAGACTCTGCATGAAGCTAAACTCGCCTTTGGTAGAAAACAAGCACTCCACCTCATTCAGCGTGTCACGGTCGAGTTCGTCAAGATCGTTGGTCGGAAAAAGGGATTGTCCCAGGCCGCGATTGACGTTGCGGGAGGGAAAATATTCACATTTGGCAGTTATCGGCTCGGCGTTTATGGACCAGGTTGGCATCAGCTACATTCGTGCTGTCTGGCATTGATGGGAGGCTGACGAGATTCTAAAAACAGGTTCTGATATCGATACTTTGGTCGTGGGCCCAAAGCATGTCCTGATAGAAGATTTTTTCACGGATTTCCCCCCAACATTAGAGCAAATGGCCCCTAAAGATTCGGTAGAAAAATTAACACCAGTTCCAGATGCGTTTGTCCCAATCATCAAACTCGAACTTTCTGGCATCAGCATCGACCTCATCTTTGCGCGCCTTGTTGTCCATTCTGTTCCTTTGAGTCTTGACCTTAAAAATAAGGAGTTATTGCGGGGCTTAGATGATCGAGAGATACGTTGTGTTAACGGAACTCGTGTAACGGATGAAATTTTGGAGCTCGTTCCCCAGCAAAAGACTTTTCGACTTGCCTTGAGGGCCATCAAGCTCTGGGCGCAAAGTGAGTCTCCGATAATTCGAGGAGCAATTCGGCCTTGCCAGTTATAGCTAACGTCCGCACAGGCAGAGCCATCTATTCAAATGTCGTGGGGTTTCCAGGTGGCGTTGCGTGGGCTATGTTGGTAGCACGAGTATGTCAACTTTACCCTCAAGCCACTGGGTCAGTAGTTGTTGGCAAATTCTTCCGCATAATGAATCAATGGAGCTGGCCACAACCTGTATTGTTGAAGCCCATCGAAGATGGCCCGCTTCATATGAAAGTTTGGAATCCAAAGGTAAACGTCTCTGCTGTATTTCTAAAAGTTCCCATTCACTAAATTGATGTTAGATCTATCATGGTGACAGGTATCACCTTATGCCTATAATTACTCCTGCCTACCCGTCCATGTGCGCAACGCATAATATTTCTCTATCTACAAAAGCTGTTATCCTTCGGGAACTCAAGCGCGGTGGTGATATCGTTGACAAGATCTTTCTGGGACAACTTAGGTGGAGCGATCTCTTCGCCAAGCATACTTTTTTCTCAAAGGATTACAAGTATTATCTCAACATTACCGCGTCGAGCAAAACCAAAGAAGCGCAGTCTGTGTGGTCAGGTCTAGTTGAATCAAAGCTTCGACATTTAGTTCTTGCTCTGGATAGGAAATCATCCATTGAGATCGCTCATCCATTTCCGAAAGGATTTGAACGAGTACACTCCTGCAAGGATGAAAAGGCGATTGAAGCGGCAAAGAGTGGTTCCACGCAATTTCAGGCGAAGGGAACCAAGACGGCGACTACTGACGAAACAAATGGCCTAGCACATGTAGCAGCAATTGGGGATGAAAGCAGCGCCCTACACATACCGGATTGTACGCAAGTTGAACAAACTGAACAAGCGATCAATCATGCCATTTACACCACCACATACTACATTGGACTTGAATTGAAGCCATTAGCACCAGGTATTTAGCTCCAGCTCTTCAATGTGATACAGCTGACTCTCCCAGGTGCCTCACGGTCACTAGATATATCTTCTGAGACCCAGATGTTTAAGAACATGTGCACGTCATGGTCACAGTGTCAGTCTGATATAAATGATTTAACCATCACTCATGTCCGCAAGTAAGTTATCTTGTTCTAACATTCAATTTCAGATTGGTTGGTCCTGATTAACAATAATCCCAGTTATGATCTGCCTGAGGATGTCTTCCCTCCTGGAGAGGTTCGACCAGTTCGTCCAAGGAAGAAAGTAATCAAGAAAGTCGAGCCAACTGTGCAGAAAAGGAGTATCGACGCTGTGGATGTAAGTGTCCGCCTGAAAAAATTTGCTAACTTACTGCGGAGCCAGGAGATCCCCCATAGTGTAACTATGCGGCAATGGATTCATGGCCCCATGTACTGACATAACTACTTTTTAATAGAGCCAAGAGATACGCGAAAGTGCGACTAAACGCCATGTATCTGGAAATGGAATTACTGCTACTGCGAGTGCTTGAAACAGAGGCGGAGCACTTTCCATCCTGTTTGAACCGACTCTTATGATCTTCGCCAGATCCAGTTAACTAACGGTATCTGGCATGAATATATCGAGACTCCCAGCTGGTAGCGCTCCTGCGATTTTCCTTGACTTGAATCTAACCTGTTCTAGTGACCAGCCGACCGAGGGTGAAGAAGGAGAATGTTCTCGTTGCACCCTGATTGATCCACGGCCTCGTCTTTCGTCTAAGTGGTACGCCATTGTCAGGCCGCTTATACCTTGTAAATCAGGGAGTATATTACCCTCCGGGCTGAGTGGTTTTCTCATTAGAGCCGTTTGAGCTCTACTGATGTCGCTTTCCAAGTCGTTTTTCCTCCTGTACTAGAAATCATGTGTACGTACGGGCGGAATTGGTAGAAGCCGATAGTGGTTGCTAGTCCTTGTTAGATCTAGGCAATAATGAAAATCTATCCCTTTGGGAGCCTACGGGCTCTGCTGGTCAAGATCTTCAGAACACTTATGGTATGGAGTAATATCAAATGAGGTCAGATTATCTGAAGCCTGACATACACTGTATCCAGCTGGGTGGACTGTCAGCAGCGGAAACTTGACAAACATTGCAAACACAGCAATAGCTCATGCTTCAAATCAGGCATCTTCCTCTCCAAATCTCACGTCAATCTAAAGAGAGTCTTTGGCTACTTCCCAGACCTCAAATTCATACGTATGTAGGCTTGAAGACCAGGCAATATTAGTGGGCTGACGACTGGGGACACAGATATTGTTAGACCATCTGGCAAAAGGCCAATCACCAAAAGTCATAATCAGATAAAGAGTGAGTCTAATACTATGGGTATCACACGATATCCCTAACAGATATCATAGCATACATACATTAGTAACTACTCCATACACAGGTGCAGTTGATCCGCTGAGGCAGTAATGGCCAGACCACTTGGCGAGAACACAAGCAGTTCCATTCAGTCTTGGCAGGCGGCCCGACGCATATCGAACCTTGAATTCTGCTTTGAACCACCCCTGTGCGTCATCATCCCGAGTGGAAATCTTTGATCGCTGAATGGCAAATAAACTTGGAAGATGGAGCTAACTAACGGTTTCGAGTATTATCTTGCTGTTAGATTGCCGGCTCCAAATTAGCTTTTTGCTATCAAACTGTCGGGTGTTTGTTGATGTCATCGCAGTGATGTAACTACCTCATCCCCATCTTTGGAGTGTCAGATAAAAGAGATGAACAACCATGTGTGATGCCTTGAAAATGACGATATCAGAAATAAATCTCATGAATGGAGTAAGGCGTGCTGTGTAGTTTTTTTTCACTCTTTAAGCATTGAGCTGTACACTTTTGTTCAATCTGGTTGACTTACATACATGTTACTGACCATAAACCACACATTTTTCTTGTTCTTCTCACTTAACTAGCATTTAATCCTTCTTCTCCTCTAGTTACTCACAATGGCTGAGGGAAAATCTGAGAAATCTTCCAAAAAAGGACCGGAATTACTGGTGGTCTCCAACCGTCTACCCGTCAGCATCAAGCGTAAAGATGACGGCAGCTACGAGACGTCTGTGTCTAGCGGCGGGCTTGTCAGCAGTTTGAGTGGGCTTTCTGGTAATTTCAGCTTCCAATGGTTTGGGTGGACAGGCATAGAAATCCCAGATGAAGAGAAGCAGACGGTGGAGAAATTGCTTGCCAAGGATGGTGCGATCCCAGTGTTCTTCGACAAGCAGCTGGCAGATGATCATTATAACGGGTTTGCAAGTCTGTGTTTCTTCCCCCCAATATATGTTTTGGTCGAACTAAAGCCTTCTGACAATGGGAGTACTCTAGATTCGATTCTTTGGCCTGTTTTGCATTATCAACCTGGCGTTGTCCAGTTCAACGAGGAGTGGTGGAAGGCATATCGCAAAGTGAATCAGTTGTTCGCAACACAGGTTGCGGAAGCTGCCTCCGATGGTGATTTGATCTGGGTCCATGATTACCATTTGATGCTGCTCCCCAAGCTCCTTCGAACCGAGTTGAAGAATCGTGGCAAGAGCGCGAAGATTGGATTTTCCTTGCATACCCCTTTCCCCGTGGCCGAGATTTACAGGACACTGCCGACCAGTCATGAGGTCTTAGAAGGATTGCTCTACGCCGACCTACTTGGCTTTCACACAGAGGACTATGTACAGCATTTTAAGGAAGCATGCTCCTCCATCCTGTAGGCCCCCTTATACCAGCCTTGTTATATTGGATTTTGGAAGAGATGCTAATTTTAAAACAGAGATGTATCCGCTGATGGGGACAAGCTTCATTACAATGGCAGAGATGCCCGTGTTGGCAAGTTTGTCGTGGGAATTGACCCTCAGAGATTCAAAGAAGTTCTGGATTCAGACAAAGTCCGCAATCGTATCGCCGAGTTAGACAAGAAATACGAAGGAATAGTACGTGTCGTTGGTGTTGATCGTTTGGATTACATCAAGGGTCTCCCGCAAAAACTCCGTGGTTTCGAATGTTTGCTGCGTGAGCATCCAGAAATGGTTGGGAAGATTGTTCTCATTCAAATTGCCGTGCCCAGCCGCGAAGACGTACCAGAATATCAGGAATTGGAAACTGAAATACAAACAATCGTCGGAGCTATTAACGGACAATATGGTATGTGTGGGAGCATAAGAACATTTGAAAAAGACCAATTGGCTAAACATTCTACAGGAAAACCGGATTATGTGCCCATTGTATACGTTCACCAATCCGTCCCATTCGACGAATTGACTGCACTCTATGCAGCTTCTGATATCTGTCTCCTTACCTCGACGAGAGATGGAATGAACCTCGTAGCAGCAGAATACACAGTCTGCCAAGATCAACGCAATGGTGTCCTGTTGCTCTCCGAGTTCGCTGGTACTTCCGTCTACTTCTTCGAGGGAAGCATTCAATTCAACCCCCTAAATGCGCATGAGATTGCAGACGCTCTATATACGGCTGCAAAGATGAATACGGAGGAAAGGGTGCGGCAACATAAGAACCTTATGGAGTTCATCAATAGCCACACAAGGTAAGTGGTCACTTTCTTTCCTGAAGTTGGTTCTGGTTCAATTTTCCATCAGCCTATTAACACTTCAAATAGTACACATTGGGGTAAAAGCTTTGTGGAAGCTCTCTCGGCAGTTTAAAGAACCATCTTCCTCTTTTCATGAAGTTCACAGGTTAAAAGAAATCGGTATTTCACGATATAATGATGAATGATATTGGATTTGCATTTGCGAATTTGCCTCGGTAGTATGGTAGTTACGCAATGATGCGGCTGTATCAAGCCATCCTATCTAGGCTTTAGAAATATGAATGCTCCATACAAACTGTCACCTCTTTGGAGTGACTTCTTGACAATCCTCAGCATGAAATTTCGATTCAAGGGCTTCCATAACTAATTTAGTAGTTGGTCTAATGTTACATATTTATATTTAGTCTTAGTTTAACTACCTTAGTCCTCCGTAGTTACTCGGTAGATGCGAGTTAGTTGCGATTTTGAACCTCGGCAGATCAAGCTCTCAAGATGCAGACAGCCTGTTTGGTCATCAAAAATGGCACCTCATAGCTTCAGTTGCATCGCCGTCAGGCACTTCTCTGATATCTTGCAAAGAAAAATCTATCATAGTTGGTTGAAGCAGAATATACCTTTTCTGGACCCGATAATCCAACCTGGACATTCCTATCGTCAACGGCTTTCATGACCCCGCGAGATGGGAGTCACTTTGTTTGAGCCGCCGCCCCGAGATCCTTCAAAGTCCGCTATTGAAAATATATTGGACCTCACCCCTGTTACCGACATTGGGCCAGTAAGTGCGGATTGCAGTTTGAGGCCCCTACTGTTTTCTTTTGATGAACTTCCGTGGAACCCTGTTCGAAACAACTGTGACGAAATACTGATGGCCAGGAATCCAGGATGTCTTCACCAACACCCGTCCTCTCTGGCATCCACCGGGAGCGCGCGGGATATACGGCGGCTCGGCGATAGCGCAATGCCTTGCAGCAGCACAATTGACTGTTCCATCTGATTATCTACCGCACAGCATGCATTGCTATTTCGTGTTGGCCGGCGACTCATCGCTTCCCATATTATATCATGTGGAACGTGTCCGTGACGGAAAAAGTTTTGCGACGCGGACAGTGCAAGCAAGACAGCGGGGACGGCCTATCTTCACGACAACTCTGAGTTTTGATCGCGAAGGCAGCGGTGGAGAGCATAAGGTCGAGCATGCGACCCCCATGCCGAAGAATCTTCAGTTTCCAGATGAGAAGGACGAGTCGCCTGGAAGAGGTCCTTTTGAATCAAGACGGAGTCATGTGGCTGATTGTAAGCACAATATGCCAGCATTGTAGTCCTTGTGGTTGCTCTCATGCATTTACTGACGTATTCTAGCTTCGGCGTCGTCCCGCCCGGAAGAGAAAGTGATACTCCAATGGATTCGGGCACGGGGCAAAATCTCAGAAGCAGGTGGCCTTCAAGCACATTTATCTGCATTGGCATATATGTCAGATAGTTACTTCATTGGCACGGTCGCAAGGGTGCAGAACCTTCCGAGGTTTTCATCTCCAGCAGCGTTGAAGAAGGCACTGTCTGCACTGAAAAACCCATCCGATCTTGATGAGCAAACTATTACGAAGTATCTCAAGGATCTCGCCGATAAGGAGGCCCACGAACTTAAATCTCACGCTGCAGGTACGACTAACTCGCGAAGCCGTGTTGCCCCTAAACGAGAAATTGGCATGATGGTCAGTTTGGATCATACAATCTATTTCCACAATCGACGTGGTTTCCGGGCCGATAATTGGATCTTTACAGAGATGGCTAGTCCCTGGGCTGGCGAAGGTAGGGGCCTCGTAACACAGAAGATGTGGGCTCGTGATGGCACTTTGATCGCTACGTGCGTTCAGGAAGTAAGCATACCGAACGCCATGATGGCTTCTCCTTTGGTACAGGCTAACAACTGGCTTTCTAGGGCGTTGTTCGCCTTAAGCAGGATAGGCCTGTGAATGGCAGCAAGCTATGAGCTTGCTACGTCCACTCGCTGTGGATTACTTGGCTGCTTGCCTTTAAGATTCGATTTTGGCTATTAAAGACACGGTTTACCTTAGATTTTTTCTACTTCCGGGTTTTCGGAATTCAAAGGCGGCAACAAAAGTTTCCGTCAGTTCGGATCATCTTGTTGCTTATGTTCTTTATATGCAATTGTTACCTATACTCAGCAGATAGACTTTTGGCCTCTTTTCAACTCGGCTTTCCTTGAGCTGGCTTCCGGCTGCAATGTAATTATAGATCTATTCCTACTAATGATACTATATTGTCTGCTTAACGACAATGACCTCCAGATATCTAGAGAAGGGTGAGGTATATTTCACGACTCATCATTGAATATCAAATACATTGCTCACGCATTCGAAAATAAAATAAAATAAAATAAAATAAAATAAACGAGCAGATGAAGACCAAAGAAATGAAAATAGTAACTTGAATCTTACAAAATCCCCAAGAGCTTGCTTTGTCAGCAACCTCCAACACGCCCATCCATCCAACCCCTTCTATCGCAAAGAATCAACCAACAACATCAAAAGAACCAGCACTTGATAATGCAATATCCCATACCATTTGATGCAAAGTACGATTGCTGCCTCCCCATTTCCTTATGCTCCTAAGTCCCAAACTTGTTTGAAGTGCCCATTGAAAGAGACGTCTCTCTCTCTCGTTGCTTGCAATGTTGAAACACTACTGGACCCCAATGTTCTCTTCCTTTATATCGTGCCATTTCCTCAGGCCAGCTGTTGATTTCCTTGACCATATTTTGCAGTTCATCGAGAGGAAGATCAGGTAGATATGTCAGGGATGTTCTAACCGCGAAGAGAATGCCGCCGGATGTTGGGAGGCGGGTAAACGATTGCCTTTCCTTTCGAATGATGATATGCTCTGGTTGCGGTTCTATGCTTGTGTGGATGATGCCCTCAGGCTGAAAGAGAATCTCTGGCAGCGGTTGCCCAGGGTGGCTGACTTGGATGAAATAACTCGCTCTTTCCATGGGCGTTTCAGGAGTCAATCGTGTCATGAACCTGCGCTGGACTGTTAGCACACTACTCTCTCCGATGATGCAGGCTCGATATTTGACACAGCTGGCTATCATTTAGCCGGAGTCACATACTTATTGACAGCATATCCAACTTCCTTTTCCCACTCCGGCACAGGATCGTGCATTCGAGTAATTGTTTCTCCTATCCGTTCCTGTGCAGACCAACCGATTTGGAAACAGCTAGCAGTTGCCGCCCTATATCTGTCAGCATACACTATGGTCCGACACTGTTTATAGCTGGCACTCACATATAGTGTATGCCTTCTTTATTTTTCAAAATGATCGTCAGATCGTCCATGGCCAATCTTGCTGCGATCTCAAGCGGTGAGATGGAGCCACTGCACCCACTGAGACAAAATTCTTCCCCCACCTCCTTGTTTATAACCTTAGGCCCAGAGCCTGACGTACATGTTTCAAACATTGCCGGATATCTTTTGCAGAGGAATTTGGATACTTCGTGCAATGCCTCTTGGCAAGCTTCTTTGGCTTCCGGCAAGCACTGGACCATCTTTTCTTTTTGTGTTTCAAGAAGGCTCTTGCGAATTCTATGCAAAGCCACATAGTCCTTGTCGACTGTAAGCCAGTTTGCTCGGTCCATCTTCTTGAGACCCATTCTTATTCGATACTTTTCGAACCCTTTGATCTTCTCGCTTGGATATGGCGCTACTGTCTCCAGGTCGAAGGTTGCAGGCCGCACAGTGTTCGCGGATTTGGATAACTCCATCCAACGCCATATAAATCTTGCGAAGAAAGCGAGGATGATGATGCTGATATTTCCCCACACAAAGGCCATCAATGTTTCAGGTGAGTTATGAATTAGATGCATTTTTTGAAGGGACACTAATTATCCGTTAGCTGGTACTGAAAGATTTTGCCATAGGAACCTGCAAATGTATCTTTATATTCGTTCACATACAACACGTATTTCCTTCGTCCAGTGAAGGCTCAAGCTAGGCGACGTGACTCCAACTCCATATTTTATAATAGATCGTTTATACACGTAGGGCTCACCGATGCCCTACCCACTATGGCACTGTAAGTTTGTATCCTGCGACATCAGCCCATTTGGAGCAAACAGATAGTGCTTCAAGCTCACTAATGCATTTCAATTACTCCAGATGATTAACTGTTAACAAAACATTTCTGTCCGTGCGCAATGCAGTTCAGAGTCCGTTTTCAACCGCAGCACAGAAAAGCTGTTGAGATATAGCTACATTAGGTGCCATCATTGCTAAAGCATAGAGGCCCCGATGAGAAGTCCCTGAGACATCATGTAGCGTCCATTTTGCAAGCCATAAAGTGCGTCTAGCACTCGCATCCCCAAACTAAGATAACGTTGACGAATAAAGCACCAGAAGTTTGCTCCAAAGACATGTTTTCGGGACTGGTCCTCAACGCCACCGCAAGCTAAATTCGATTTCCCGATATAGCCGAAGGATACTGACAAACTTCTCGTTCTTCAGGCTGTGGTGCTCGAGCCTCCTTCTGTCCTCATGGTAGAAAGCTTTAGGCTTCCAATCTTGTGGCCAGGCATTCTTCTGGAGTCGCCCTTGCCACGGGAAAATCCTTGATGCTACGTTTTACATTCTTCAGTGCGAAATACATATCCTTTCTCAAGAAGAAATGTAAGACATTGCGTTTTTAACGCACAACTGCGTCGCATTCGAAGTGTGTATCTACTGTATGTGCTGTATACGGACCCGCACGTCCTACTTGTACATACATACATACATACGTATCATCCAAGTGGCCTTTGACGTCTGGAGGCGTGACTCCACTACCATGGGCTGGAACTTTCAGACTCTTCATGCTGATCGCCTACTAGGACACTAACTAGTCACGCTAGTGGCTGGTTGACAGCGATCGAGCAGCTCACGAGTCACGGCCACTCACTACATTCATACTCCCGCATATTAGTCGACAACTAGTTCCAGGAAAAAGAGCTTTATGCCACAAGTATTCGAACAGCATGTATCTCACTTTTGTATTCTGCTCAATACACTTTCGTCAGCCCCATTGGTCCAGAATCCTTCAAGGCCTCCCTGGCGGGCTCTCAGAGTTTTCCTGCAAGATTCCAGGCACCATCAAACAGCAAACCTGACAACTAGCTCAGCGATTGGAGTGCAGTCGGTGGTGATTGAAATCTTGCGCCTCATGTGCTCTGAGATACCCTGTACTAGCAAATTAAAGCATAAACTTTTTTTTTTTTTTTTTTTAGGCTCCGCCGCTCACGCGCTGAGTTACTGCAATAGGCTCTGTTAACCGGGGCTAGCTGTACAGAAATTCATCTCCGGGTGGAGGAAGCTGTACACGCAATCCTCGTACTCCGTTTCTTTTTCAGCTTTTTTTTTTCTTGCAAAAGTGCGTTTCTTCAAGATCCTCACTGAAGAAGACGCTTGCGGAAACAGACAAGGATTCTGGATCTCTCGGGATCAATGGCTGGGGGGTGTCCGCAGCTGGTCCATCTCGAAAGTGTAGGTAGCGGGGATCTGTTTGATGGCATCTTCTCGGCTGCTAAATATGTATGTACTCTACTATCTTGAGAGCATGCGTTAGTATGTACATACCTACCTACATACATATGTACACATCCTGTTCGCCAAACTCGATGCCAGCAGGGAAAAAAGCTCGCGTGTTGGGGCAGACTTTGGCACGACAGAATCGTCACAGCGTGGGCTTCAAGCTTCCCATGCCCTTTGTGTGGATTCGCCCCTCCCTAACTAGTTATGTATTTGGAAGTAGTGTAGGGATAATGTGGTGGTCTTTGCCATTTAAGCAGGGACTTTGATAAAAGAAAAGGGACCGTGCGGCTTTGCTGTGGGTGTTGATTGTGCTTTTTGCCATCATTATGATTATTATCTTTGACCTGGGCTCTCGTATTTGCATTCCGGCTGGCCCAAAACCCTTGCCTTTTATGTATGGTATCCCTACTGGAATGATCAGGGGTGGTTAAATGGTGTGGAGGAGTTGGGATAAGGTGCGATGCGTGATGGGGACAAGAGGTCATAGCATAGATACGATATTGATGTTTTTAGAATGCTTAGTAGTTACTATAGCATATTATATTTTACTTGCTGAAGTACACAACTATGTAAACTAACAACCGAGGCAAAGCGATGGAAAACCAGGTCTATAAGTGGTGATATTGTGAGGCTTGAGCCATTGAGAGATCACAATGTGAATCAGTGTAAGATTGATATTGAGGAACATGAGTTTGCAAGGTAAAAGACAAGATATATTCTGTATAGCTAGCAAACAGTTTGACAGGGCATTTGCTAAGTTGCCACCGGCTTTTTAGAAGATGAAACCTCTGACCTTTTAATGTGCTTTCATGAGTGCATGACAGAGGTTGTTGGCAAGCCTTGAAAGCAATGCAAATGGTTCACCTTGCGCGCAGTCCTTATGGCAGATGTGGATTGTAGACAACACATATGCATGTTAAAGGAGACATGGTCTGGGTAGCAGAAGCAACAAACTTATTTGCTGGAAAGTTCAGAGTTATTAGGGGCAAAAAGCTTCCATAGCCACTGAAATAGCAACGGCTGCTCTAAACAGTGCAGACAATGCTGTTTTTTTGAAGAAGGAAGCAGAGGAAATGAGAGAATAGAATAGAGAAGCCAGGGAAGGTCTTCTGGTTTGTTTCATAAATGAAACTGACACCTTGCAGGCCACAAATCCGTAAAAAGCAGAGGTAGCTACTTTCAAAGATGAGAAGCATCGAATTCGTGCCTTCGACATTCTCAAGTTGCAAGGCACCCCTCTTTGCATTCAATGATTCTGCTAGCCCTTGGACTAAATCCTTGAGCTCCTGTTTGATGAAAGTCTTTGAAACCTGCACGGAACAAGTGGCTAAAATGTCCACCTTCAGAGCAGTAGAATAGTGACACTGGTTGTTAGCATTGAGAAGAAGAACGATTGAGCTTGTTCCCATTTTAGCGGTACAACTAGGCTTCTTCAACGGCAAAGTCTGCTGGAGTGTGTCTATCACATCTGCCATCTCCATTAGTCTGTCGCCTCGCTGCGCTCGAGATTTAATCTCCATCAACAGTCTTGAGGTGGAGAAGCCTTCTTTGCCCGCTGTGAAAACATGATTGTGTTCATCGCCAGCTGTCAATTGCATTTTCTGTTAGCAGAGTGAGTTTATGCGCAACCCAGGTCCAAAGTATCATACAGCTATAGAATGGGTAATCAAATACCTATACACAACCTGGGGTTATGCTCTCAAATTTTCCACTGGTAAAGGGGGTGATCAAGAGGAAGTTTTCTCGACCTCAAGCAACTTCTTGTTTGCAGATGACATTACAACCCACTAGAGCTCCCAAGGCTTCCTAGTTTCTCTATTTGAAACCCAGGAGGACAGGCAACACACAAGCAAACTCTTTGACATATAAGTCTTTCACAAAGTCATTTTGGACCCCAGCATATTCTTTGTGGAGGGCCAGAAGCTCTGAGATCAGAGCATGATGCCACTCATCAATTGCAACACTGGCCTTTTTGCTTGCTGAACAGTTTGAGCAAGTCTTGTTAGTTTTCTGCTGGCAGTTGCAGAGCTTGTTGAGATGGATTGTATATACCCAATCTTCGCAGTTCCAACACACAAAGGTTGGTTTGCTATCATCCTTTCAGGCATGTTTGATTGCAAAGGGTGGGGGGACAATGCAGGTGTGTCTTTGGATGCTGCAGGTTTTTCAAAAATGTGAGATTTTGCACTGCTGTTATGAATTGCCAAGGAGATGTAGTAGCAGTTGAAGATGACAATAGCATTGATTGCCAGGTCCATTTTGTGCTGAAGCTGAGCAAAACAGTAATAACATCCATCCACTGTACGGACTGGCTGCAAAGGTCAAATGCATTGAGATTTTGTCTTGCCATGACCAGCATAGTGAATCATAAATCTCTGTTATCCCTCAGTAGTCAGCGCCTCTGCAACATGAGGTTGACTGAAATGTGATATCATGAAAATATGTACTCACCATATACCCGCAATAAATTATCACCTCAATGTAATTAGATTTCACATTTCTTAATTGAATAGATTTCACAATCATGCAGGTGATTGGATTATAAAAATTTATGACTCTTCAGACAGTGCACAAGCATAATATTCATTTCAGAATTCAAAATTCAGCTTCAGAAGATTGCTCATTCTTCTCTTTCTGATCTTCATTAAGTGTCTCACAAACAGTTTTGACAGTCTGTCACTGCTGTTTGCATATATTCTTTACTGCATTCAGAATCTCACAAATATTTTTCATTATTCACTCATCAGACATCTTGAAAATGTCTTCAGTCTGTAATTGTATATTTCTGTCGGTTTTGTGAACTGCTCATTGGATTTCTGCAAGCTTAAAAGTTGAAACAATCAAGATGAAGATTTCAAGAGAATTTTTCATTGATGGAACTGTCTTTGAAAGCCTTTTAATTTCATTAGTAGGCTGTAGCTCCAAACTTCAAAAATAGATCTTTGACAGTTTCAACTTTCTTTTAATGATTCAGAGTGTAACTGTCTGAGCAAGATTGTAGACTCTTTCAGAAGTTGCATGTCACTGATTATGAGAAATAATGTGAAAAGATTCTATGTCTAACTAGGTATGTTGTTATGTACTTTCTGTCGGATTAGATATGATCCGGGTCAGTGCAGCTAGCTAACTAGCCCTATGGAGACTAGCTTACCTGGTCGCTCTCTCACCAGCCACACACATCACCACAAGTTCAATGCCAACCTCGAGCCTCAGAAAATTTGGCGCAATGAGTCGCTCAGGGACATTGCGCGCTGTTATCATTGATCACTATGATTCCTATACTAACAATATCCTTCAATTGCTCCAGAAAACAACCCGGGGGACGAACGATGTACCGTACCCTGAATGGAGCGTAGCTGTGATTCGCTTTGATCAATTTCCATGGTTAGTTGGCCCCGAGATTCGACTGTCTTTTGTTGCACAAAGCTCGGCTGGTGTTAACAGAAAGTCGGCAGGGAGACATTTAAAAGTAGCATTCTGCCCTCATTGGATGCAGTCATACTGTCACCTGGGCCTGGGACTCCGGTCAAGGAATCTGATTTCGGATTCAACTCTAGATTGATCGAGGCGTCGAATATTCCAATTTTGGGTATTTGCCTAGGACACCAGGGAATTGGTACGACATTTGGTGCCAAAATCATCCATACTCCAAATATCAAGCATGGACAAATATGCAAAATCAACCACACAGGCGTTGGCATATTTCGAGATTTACCGCAGAAATTCGATGGGGTCAGATATAATAGTCTGGTGCTGGATGCTAAAGGTTAGATCGAATCTCCTTCGAACATGCAAATTCAAGGCTGATCTTCAGTGCATTTAAAGATCTTCCTGCCGAGATAGAACTTACAGCATGGACGTTTGATCCGGAGGACCCTTCGAGGAAGGTTGTTATGGGTGTTCAGCATCGTAGCCGTCCAGTATTTGGAACCCAATGGCATCCTGAGAGCGTATGTTCCACACATGGCCAGAAAATAATCGATAATTTCCGAGATATTGTCCTCCGATTCTGGACCAAAAGCAGTCAGTGGAACTGCTTGACGCAACGATGTATTGCTGAGAACGCTACTTTGCCTGATTCTATTCTTAACGAAACCGCAATTGTTAGAGAAGCGCGGGAGGTCATTTTGGGAGAATTCCTGCCCCCTCGTCGAACTCTAGATGGAGGCTTGCGACCTTATTATATTAAGTCCGTAAACCTCGGAAAGGGGCCGGCCGCACAAATAGTATTTGACGCCGCTATCCGCAATACTTCTCTAGATGGCGAGGCATGGTTGGACAGTGCAAGGGTGAGTGTCATACTACACCCACATTTTAACCAGCTGCTTAACCTTGGACTAGGTTCGTGATGTACATTCGAGAAATTCTTATTTGGCTGCTGCTTCATTTACGCTTAGTTACTCATCTCAATCCAAACTTCTGTCGTTGCACCAGCAAGGACAACAGTTGAAGTCTGAGCAGCTCCAAACTTCATATTGGGCATGGCTCGATAATTTCCATTCCTCGATCATCCAAAAAAACATCGATACCGTTAATGCGCAGCTCCTTGATCAAGAAGCAGAAGTTGGCCAACCGTTACTCCAGTTAGGATTGATTGGCTACTTTGGATATGAGCTAAAACGCGAATCTCTGTCGGGTTACACTTATGTACCCACTAACCTGGGGGAAGACATTCAAGCCCTTCCGCATAGTCAGCATATGTTCGCCAGCACTGTGCTACGTCTAGACAATTACACTCGAGACTGGAAGCTGTTCAGCTTACTTCGCCGCGGCCAGGAGGATCCAATTGGCGATTATATAAATGCTGTCTCACCTGTCGGTCTAACGCACACTGAATTTGACTCTCTGCTAGCACGCGTTCAAAACGCATTCCATTCACCATGTTTAAAGTCACCTATCAGTCCTGCGTCATTGCCTAGCTTTGTGGCCCTTGATGACGAAGCATCGTACAGTCAGAAGATCTGCGCCGCACAGGATGCAATAAAAGAGGGTGAAGCATATGAACTGACACTAACGACGAAATTCAAAGCATCAAGCCCGGATGTCGAACCATATGCGCTTTATCTCTCCCTCAGAGCACGCAATCCAGCGCCCTACTCTGCGTATATCAACTTTCCCGTTAATAATACAACCATACTTTCTTCATCGCCCGAGAGATTTATATCTATCGATGCTGACGGTGTGGCAGAAATGAAACCTATTAAGGGAACTCTTGCCGTTAGCCCCGATGAGAAAGAAGACGAACGCAGAAAGCATCAGCTAGCTACAGATGTTAAGGAGCTTGCTGAGAATTTAATGGTAAATAAACCCTCATCTTACATTATTACAATGAACAATAGATCGCTGACTATATTTGTTTTGCTTGCCAGATCGTTGACCTCATCCGCGCCGATCTCCATAACATTTCCCCTTCAAAATCAATCAAAGTGCCGAAATTACTCCATGTTGAAAGTTACGAAACAGTGCACCAGGTACTTATGCTCCCCATACCAACAAATTCACGTTGTCGTTGGCTAACCACAACCCGACCATCTTGCAGCTCGTCACCACCATACAATCCCACATCGCACCCAACGTCGGCGGAGTCAAAGTTCTCGAGCGTTGCTTCCCTCCTGGGTCCATGACAGGTGCTCCCAAGCTCAGAGCCGTGCAAATCCTAGATCACCTGGAACAGAACCGAGAGCGGGGCGTCTACTCCGGTAGCCTGGGCTATCTATGCGCCAGCGGCACGGTTGACCAGTCAGTTATAATCCGCACGATTGTTAAGCACGGAAAGCAACTAGAATTAGGCGCTGGCGGAGCAATTACCTGGCTCAGTGAAGCGGACAAAGAGTGGGATGAGGTCATGGTGAAAGCAAACGCTGTTGCCACGGCGTTGCCGAAAGGATCGATGCCAGATCCTGACTCTTCTGTGCCTGGTGGTGGTTTATTGCCCACGGATTCCTGAATACCCCGCCAGGAAGTCCTTCTTGTCAAATTGACTTCTGACTCTACTTTTGTGCCTGGTACGTCAATTGCTATAGAGATTTCTAGCTGCGAAGCGCAAACACCATAGACGTTCTCGTGAATTTTAGAAATTATAGATCCACATGCATAATACGGTTTTTCGGGAGTGGAAATCTTCATGAAAGTCTTGAGTGGGAGGGCTTCTGTTTTCTTCCCCAGGCATTGCTGCTTCCTTCCCACTTTGGGCCTGCTCATTCATCTGGTGTCAGCTCAATCGACAAAATGCAATATTAAAAGGAAATTGAGTTGATTTTTGCTCAGATATATTAATCCAAAGATTGATAACATCTAGGAACAGCGCGACGATGTTAAGAGGCTAGTTAATAGTGCCGAATATGCAATTTCATAAGAAAAGCAAAAATGATGGGCAACTCTAGTCCAATTCACCTGATTCATTTTATTATAACTTATTTCTAGCCAAAAGCATTTTTTTAATTTTTTTTAAAGAACAGAGATCAAATGGGAAAAAAAAAAAAAAGACCAGGATCAGCTAGGAAGGAACTGAATGCTGCTGCAGTCAGACCCAAACCACAAGGATCTTTATAAGCTCCATCAAGTTCTTATGAGGCACAAGATAGTACCTGGCAATTGATAAATAGCTTGGAGGAAAACATTGGGGGAAAAAAAGACTACACAGTTCGAGCAGAATATCCAGGCTTAAAAGTTCACAGTGAGAAAAGGAAATGGTTGATAAGGTGAGGCAACTTTTTTAATCCTCACCTTCATGGATTATGGTTGTCCAAAATTGCTTACAGCTCTGGTAACGTGAAGTAGTATCATCGCCTGGGGAAGGTTATTAGGAGGTTTGTAAGGTCAAGATAAAATAGATAACTCCCATTTTGCATATCACTCGATTCTTACAGGAAACTTTGAGAGGCTTGAAAAGAAGAGCACAGATTTCCAAAATTTTCAAAAATTTCATAAGAAGGAATCAAATGGTAGTAAAAATGGGATCAAGGATGGGCTGGTAAAGGGGAGAAGAGATCAAAGAAAAATGGGGTATCACATAACATCATTGCCGAAGATGAGACCAAATGAGCAGATCACCATTGCCAATGCTTGCGGGCTAAATAAGGGGCTTGACTTAAATAAAGCCAAACCAAATCGCCTGGGAAATTGAAGAAACTCTATTCTTAAAAATCTGGACTGCTTTGAACTCCCGTCCTTTTCCGTCTTTGGATAATCGAAGGGGGTGCAATTATTCCGTTTCTAATTCGAAATTTCTGAATGTGAGAGAGGAACGCAGTAGATGGTCCATTTATCGGAATCTTGCAGAGCATCGGCCCATGACTTCTCCTTGGCAAACGAGTTCCGCATTAAATTCGCTGCCGTCAAGAGTAAGATAAATGTCAAAGTAAACTCGATAGAAGGTCCCTTGGGGAGTATCCATCCTTTCGAAGTCTTTTTCCAGGTTCTTCCGTGAAAGGTCGGACGTTAGAGTAACAACTTCCTTGATGCCTGAAGAGACGAAGGTATAATTAGGAGCCAAGCAGAGCAACTTAAAGGACACCAGGAAAGGGTCACTTACGTGGATCTTTGGTGTATTCCGGGCAAACATCCTCATCACAAGCATACAAGATATCCTCATACATAAGGGTGGCACCAGGAGCAACTTGACGGAAAAAGCTCACTTTAACAGGGTCGCCAATTTTTATTCTGTCTCCCTTTTGCACAAATATCTGACGGGTGTATTTGCATCGATCCTTACCATCCAAACTGGGAACACGATATTGCTCGGGGTGGTGGCCTTCTTTAAACGGTTGTAGAGTTGCCATCAAATAATGACGACGGGCCACACGAGACGTAACGACACGTTCAGTGATACCAGCAGTGACAGCACCCTTGACAATGGCGGCAACAGAGTCCATTGGCCGGACGACTTTAGTTTGATATTGCGGAGGAACATGTAGCTTAATTTGCTGGAAAAGATATTCGGAGGCACCAAATCCACCGACAACCAGGATATTCTGTGGTCAAAATTAGCTTTCTTTAGCTTCCGAACATCAGGAGAAAGTGACGTACCTGGAGTGGTCGATTTTGAGCCTGAATAGCAATGATTTGATTTCGCACCAGCTCCAGAATTCTGTTCACAACCGGTTCAAAACATTGAAGAATTTCTTCATTGGTGAAAGTCATATAGCCCTCTTCAATGCCAGCGTCCGGGAAGTCGGCTTCAATTCCGACATCAACGGCCCACTTCTGGCCGTTGTTCCGGAAATCTGCCTTAATTCTGTTCTCAAAGTCCATTATACATTTGGCATATACCTTTCCAGCAGTCCTCGATCCGTCCGGCAATTTCATCTTTCGAATCTTCGCCCTCAAGATATTGCTGAAGTTTCGGTTGAGCGCGGTGGATCCACAAGAATCACCAGATCCAGCTGTACACTCGCACACGGTAAATGGATGTTCTTCTTCAACCTCATATGCGATCAAATCGACCGTCCCGCCACCGCAGTCGACAATCAGAATAGCATCGTGGATCTTGAGATTAAGGAGACCGGTCTTCGCACAGAACATTGCAGCTGCCTCTGGTTCGGTAATCAAAGTTAACCGGTTGTCATTCTCATCACGCAAAAACCCTGCCTGAATAGCGGCAGCACGAGTAGCGGCTTTTCCAGCGTCGTTCCAAATGGCCGGAACCGTTAAGAAATAGCGGATATTCCGCTCCTCTCGTGTAAACACCTCACCGAGGGTCTTTAATAATTGATTTCTCATAGCTCCACGCAGTTTGAATAGATAATCTGCGGCAACATCGATCTCTGATTTCCCTGGAGGCAACGGGGGTAGGTTGATGGGATCAATGTACGTATTACCTGAGATCATCAACTGCAGCTTAAACCATTCAACTTTCTGGACACCTTGTTTTGGGTAGCCAGTGGGGGCAAGCGCATCAGCAATATCTGGACCCCATCCGACAACTTTCTGATATTGGTCGTAATATAAAACAGTGGGAATCTAGAAGATTCTCAGAATGGCAGTTTAGACGGAATAGGAAGAGACGAGGTGACCATCGTCAGGGGGGAAGTAACATACCTTTTGCTTTGTATGTGTCCCCGCGCCAGGCCATTCGGTTATTATGTCCTCCCTTGCTTCTGTGTTTGTTGCAAACGCATAGGCTACGCCCGAGAACGTCGTTCCAAAGTCGATACCCACAATGAGCTGAGCCTTACTTCTGCCCCCACCCTCTAACTCCGTGTGAGGCCGGCCAGTAGGATACTGTGATATAGAAGGGGGAATGCTGGTATGCTGTGGGTGAGGTGGATAACCACCGTAGCCTGGTGGTGCAGGAGCACCAGCCATTGGGTGTCCATGCTGAGGATAGTTGACACCAGTGTTCAGAGGCGGAGGATGGGAATGGGCTAGCTGTTGATGCTGGCCTGGTGGTAATGGACTTGTTGGCCTCCCACCAGCGGTGTAAGTGTAGCTGGGGGGACGGCCGAGGTGATTTGAATTGTTCATTGGGAGGCTCGCCGTGGAAGAATTGGCTCCTGATCGGGGAGAGGTCGAAGCGTTATTAGAGGTGATGGAGGTAGGGGACGTGCCAGACTTGGGACGCTTTGTTCCAAAACCAAGGGACTTGAATCGAGAGCTCATCGAGTCCATAAAAGGAGGAGATGGATAGCAGGTGGAAACCCGCAAGATAAAAGGTCGAAGAGGGAGGATATGTGTGCAACAAAGATGGTTAAAGAAAGGGAAGAGAGCGCAGATCGAGAGAGAAGAAGATGAAGGAGGGTTGAAGCGGGATACGAGATGAGAGACAGCAGGTCACGATGTGGTGGAGGGGAAGACGGGAAAAATACATACAAGCATACCTTGTATGTATGCAATGCGATTAATAATAATACCGATGTATGTATCACCCAGACGGCGGATTGTCAGACGCGACTGCGGTCAGTAATCTATATTGTATGTGATTTGCTAAAAAGGCAGCTCGACTCCCCGCACTAATTGAAATAGGCTAAAGGCACACAGCTCATGACCGAATATACAGCCAATCAGCATGGTCAGTGCTGTAATCTAAACCCGGAAATACAGTAATACGAGAACATCACTAACTTATACCTGAGGCTGAGTTGACAAACGGCGGTGGCTTCATCGCAGCTGAACCACTTCCAGCACACAGAAACACTTTGACTTGGTATCATTTATTTGTCTTATGTTTTCTGATTAATCTCTTCGAATACTCCCAGTAACTAAGGCCAAGGAGCTATCGATTCTCTCTTTGTTCATGTCTGTCAGTGTTGGTCTTGCTACTGTTCCACCACAGAGCGGAGGACATGTCTGCACTACCAATTGACTACGAGGTAGAACGTCTCATGCACCTCAAGGGCCCTAACAAAGAACCGCATCTATGGTAGTTATATATTTCCTTCTCAGGGCGGTTTCGACACCCCGCTTTATTCTCTGAATGCGATTAATCCAGAGCTCTGTTGAACTAGGTTAACTCTCCAACCCCATCATACACTGTCAAAAATACAGTTTGGACAAGGTTCAGACGCAATGAATTCTCCTCAGCATTGTTCCGTGGACCAGTGGTCATCACCTCAGCCTCAATTGCTGACAATATCCATGTGGGCGGGCGAGGGTCTTGAATACTATTGATGGTATATGATGATAATGCTGTCACACCCGCATGCAAAATTCAACCCAGTCTCAATCAAAGAGGAGACTCTATGACCTTGAAAGAATGCATCCTGCTGAGTCAAGTATCAAGGTGAGCTTCAGACCAGGATCACTACATAAGCTGAGAGAGACCCTTCCCAGGGTGATGACCGAAATTGAGCCTTGAAACTTGCTCCATATCCGCGGGTTCTCGACTAATCATTATTAGTTTTGGACAAGGCAATTTTTGCCTAACCGCAAGCATTAATCATCAGGCATGATTCTACGGCCTTCGGGCGCCAACAGGCCGTTCCAGACTGAGAGCGTATTCTCGGCCAGCCACGGCTAAAACCCAACAAGCTAGGAATGGTTTTTTTTGGGAATAATAGGGACAAGTTGGGGCTCTGATTTCCCAAAATCTCCCTATCTGTGAATATTCGTTATGCCTGATGTCAGAATTGATCTTCTTTTTACATCCTTGTCGTCCACTGGATCCCACCGATCCTACTGTCCGCTTTTCCGCCAGGGGAGTTAGCCCAGCTGGTGCATCCATATCTGACTTCAGAATGATTCAGCAGGGTCTAAACATCTTGCGGCCACTTCTCTGGCTTTGCCAACGAATTTCGTTCCCATGGTCATTGTTCAGGGTCCAGCCTTAAAACAAGCATGTGTCTCCAAGGTTATCGCTAGGTCTGGCATACAAAGCATCCTCAAGATTTCTCCGTCGAGTGCTACTGTGATGCCTGTTCATGAAGCTATTGATACCACGTCCCACCTTGGCAATCTTTTGTGTCCGACATTTGGCTCATTGAGCCAGTTATCCAACGGTTGCTAGTCATTATTGCCATGAATTTGCCACAGCGCAAAGGATCAATTGCATGTGCCGCTTACTTGCAATACTGCGGAAACACTTCGCAATTTCCGAGAAAATCTTCGAGTTTAAAACCTCAGCCGTTGAATTATGCAACTCTATTTAGCATCTAAGGCTCATGTGTCACAAAGGCTCTGCTCGACTGAAACAGTCAACCGAGTATTCTGATCTCAGTTCAACTACGAAACGTCTTCTGTGTTGACTGCATCTGTTGCCATACCTACTCTGATATTTATAATTTAAACCATCATCTCAACTCACAGCATTTGGTTAAAGACGCCAAGTTGTTTCGTTGCAACAATGAGAACTCTGACCAACATAACTATTGGCAGCAGCATGATTAACAATGCGAATATCTGGTTTCCTAGCAGAAGGAATGCACAGTATCCAACTGATGAAAATCTCATTTTCAGCCATGTCGATTCCCGCCGTGATGATGAGAGCCTGCCTACAAATTTCGGCCATCAGTCGCTCACCTCTGTCTTGTCCGCGCCTGAATCTTGCAACTGGTGGGGGCTCTACGGTGTATTCTATCGCGAACAAATGTTAGGGAACAGCCATCTGGCGTTTGCAATCACTACACATCAAAACTGTGAACCTGAACTGGATATAGAAATAATTATCTCTTTACTGCCACCCAATGCGATGGTCTATAGGTATTCTGCAGCATGCTTTCTGGGTCTTGAATATACCCACACTCTCCTACCTCGTCATTATGTATTCGAATATCAAAACCCATCGACTCAACCAAGTGGAAGACTTCTTCCTCCGTGAATTCAACGGTTCCTGGTTCCACAATACCCAACTTTTCAACGTCATCAGTGTCGGCACCCTCACTTTTACTCTGGCTTCCATTATGTCTATCTTCATAGTGCCAGAGTAAGGGACCGACGTTAATCCAGAGACCCCCTGGCTTTAAGCAGTTTTGAATGGTTTCGATATATCGAATTAGATTTGGCGCCGTATCGATAAAGAAAACTGTCGCAACGGCGTCAAAGGCATCTTTGCTCTCGGATTCGGCGTATTGAATCAGAAAGTCCGCTGCTGTCATGCTCATGATGCCCATGGTGCGCTCATTCACTGGAAGAAGGTCCTGCTCCTTCACAACAGACCCGGGATGAACGTCCGGGATCATAACTTTCTTAAGCTGCTGTTTCCTGGATTTTAGATTGGAAAATCCCAGCGCAAACGGATAAAGTGCAAATTCCCCTGCCTTTCGGGTGTGGTTCAACACCCAACTACTCGCTATCAACTGATGATACGAGAATTCATTCCCTTCCGCGGCATATCCCGCCACACTTAGGTCAAACACTAATCTCCCCAGCCCAGCACCAGGGACTAGAACCCGGATTCCCGACGCGGGTCGTTCGCCAAATTGCTCCTGCAGGGCTCGTAGCACAGGCCCATAGGAGATATCTCGCTCGTGCTGCCCCTCTGCGCTCCAGTCACGGAAGAACTGACGGATTGTCGAATTCGCCTTGCTGATATCTTCCGGGGTGGCTTTGTCGCGCCAATTCCGGGAATCATTCTCTGCAGGGTTAGGGGGAAGGCCGAAGGACGCGAGGCCGGTGGCGAGAATTGCCTCTGCGATGTCGGCGTTGGTGTCGATGGCGTCGTCGATGTTGTTAAAAGTGTCGAGAATAGAAAATGGTGGATTGGCGAGTTTTGTCCAGTGGGAGGAGGGGAGCGAGTAAAACGATTGGCGACGACGGTGGGTTATGTTTCGGTGGAGAAAGCGGCGGTATTGCCTGGTGATGATGGTTAGTTATATGCGGCAGCTTTTTAGAATATGTCTACACAGGACATAGTATGGATTGCAACACTCTGCCAACCAACCAAACAAAAAAAAAAAAAAAAAAAAAAAAAGGCTGTGAAAATCTAAGGCTGCAGTATAAATACGGAATATGTACTATGTATGAACCGACTTCTAGAGGTAGAAATTCTTCTTAATCGTGCCACCTCTGCTGCCGCCATTGAGTATGTATGTAACTATTGTCCTCATCCATACCTGAAAGAATCCAACGCCGCAAAGAGAACCTTGCGCTCCTGCGGATCCGAGAACGGGTCGTATTCGCCCGCCCACTCTTCGTGCTCAGAGTCGAGATGATTCAGCGCTCGCGGCTCCTGCTCTCTATCATCCCGCTGGTGGTTTGTTTCCCGGGCCGCATCCATCGACACTGACATTGACTGTTGTAGGGTTCAAATTCTTTTTTTCTGAATTGCGCTTTTTGCTAAGGAGGAAATCGCTGGTTTTTTTGATACGTCGGAGGGGCGCGTAGGAAGATGAGTCCTACGTGTTTATGGTTAACTAAGGTGGGAATCGATGTCGTTGTCTCGCTCCGTAGAGGATCCCTCTTTAGGAGTACAATATATATGTGGTTATGGCCAATTCGCCTGTTTTCTGCTTGCTTGCTAACTTGAAGCAGAGACAGCGAGGGGGTGGAAGGTGCCAAGTTGGAGGGGGGGCTGGCGCTGATTGGTCCGTTTCCTTTTCAGCAATTTTCTCTTCAATCTTCTGATATTCGAAGTATTGCAACAGACAAGGACTTCATTCTAGTCTACGCTCTACTTATCTCGAGAAAAGTGTTTTGATGGCCATGACGCAAGGCTCTTCTAACTCGCCGTCTATTTCGCCAATCGAGATTTCCTTCCCGTTTCCCAAGGCACTGTATACGACGCTCCATCTCCATCTCACGTTCTTAGACACTACGGCTATGGTGTTTCTGACCACGACGGCAATGGGCGAATCGCACGGTGCTGCTACGAGGCCGATGGGGAGTTTTGTGTATGCCATGCCTGATGTATGTACAGTATGTTTTTCTTTGTTTCTCTCTTCTTTCATGACATGCAAAAGGAATGGAGGTAGGTATATATCATATAATTAAAATGATTATTCTGATCTTCGAATACACCACACAGTCGTTTGCTGCCTGGGTTCAGCTCTGATCTATTTTCATCTGCTTTCATATAAACTGGCTCGTTCCGTGAATTTATTGCTACAGCATATGAACAGCCCAGGACCCTTCGCAATTTGTCTAGGGGCGAAAAGGAGAATTATTCTCCATCCAACAACATACCTCAAAGCAAGGAAATAAGAACAGACACAAACCGCTAACTTTTTGCTCCCATCATCTTTTTGTTTTTCTCTCGTAGCGCTCAGATCATAAAGCCACGATGAGCACCTCGCTGTACATTTCACCAGGTACCATCGACTATGCAAGACGCACGGCGCAGGCGTTGGCCCGCAGAATGCACATGATGGTGTATGTTGGGTGCAGCGTCGAACTGGCCGGCCAGGTGGCGGAGGAGGAGATCGAGGGGTTGGTGAAGGTTGTCGATGCCATTGTCGCGAAGTGGGAAGCAGTCAAGGGGCGCCAACGGAATGGGCAAGCTTGATTTTTTCTTTGCGATATGGAGGAAGGCCATGTCGGCGGGTGGCTTTACTGGTGATTTCGATTACTGTGCATCTCAATATGTGAAGGGGAAAACATTTGATGGTTGACAATATGTGCATGGAGTAGATATTTGTCTGTATGCGCCATTTCTTGTCAGAGCTTTCAGACTCAAGTGCATGATTAGTTGCCATGGTGCTTGGGAGACAAATCCTGGGTCGGTTCTAGATCGAGAAGGGTGTTCGAATTCCTGTCTGAGTAAATTGTCTTTGGGGTGGCGCACAACCTCTACAGACCTCATTCCGATAGAGAACTTGGTCCCCCTTAAACCGTGAGGTTGATAGGAGACGAAGTTCCTCTCTCAGTGTCAATTCATTTTCTTCAATCCTTGTTTCCAGCCAGTGATGCCAGTCCTCGTGGCCCGACAAACTGGTACTGAAAATTAGAAACGGAGACAAGGATATGCGTTTCTTTTCTTTTCTTTTCCCTTTTTTTTAACCCGCCCATCTGCATCTGCAAAGTTATCATTGAATAAATTCCAGGATGCATCACATTATGATCATGAAAGTAATCCCGCATCTGCAGAGATAAGGCGCTGCAATGCTCCCGGAAGCAGGGAGCGGAAGACAAGGGCCGGGACTAATGAGGGAAAAGGGCCACAACCGATCTGTGGTGCTAAAATGTTTTGAGCATCACACACAGCTGGCTTGGTGGTAGTTCGAATGGAGTCCTATGGGGGAGCCAGGGGCTTGGGTTACCCTTGATGGAATCATGATACCGCAAAAGCAAAAATATAAAAGAAAACAAATAAATAGTCCAATAGCCAGCCATGCAGCACAATAGTTCTCTCAAATTTGTATTAGGGGCATTCATTGACTCTTGGGCCTCGCGGCTTGTTAACGAGGTAGTTACATACGGAGTATTTACTACCCGTATTGCGGCACAAAAAAAAAAAAAAAAAGGTTCCTGTTCTGGATGCAAGGCCTTTCGTTGATTCAATCCTAATCCACGCAAGGAGCACGGAGTGCAATTATTTATATCTCAGGGCGAAGATCGCATTTGCGTGGCCGGCCTTTAGCATCCAATCACGTTTCTCAGTTTCTGACGGGCTCACGTCGCACGGTCGCAGCCGTAACTATGCAGGTCATAGCACAAGTCACCGTATAGTTATATACATATCGTACTATGCATGCACAGGCCCCCTCTGTGTGGAGGGGGCAACAAAAAAAAGGGCGATATTTAGTTCGAGTTTGACCCGCTGTGATTGGGCGTCGGTTATGGCCAGGCGAGCGAACCGGAATTGTAGGGCTTCAACGATGTGAGTGAGGGTTGCGTCACGATAACCATGTGCTGATCTTCTTCTCTCGGTTAACTCGTTTGCCTGTGTGACTGACTGTGTCTGTGTCTTGTGAGATCTTTTTGGGGATTGCGTGTAGCGTCGCGGCCAGAGAATGAAACTAATACAGATGCAGTTAATTGCTGTCGGGTGTTCTGTATAGTAGTGGAAATCGATCGTCATTGCAGCTTCAAAGGCTAGATAGAGAGATATGATGCTTTTCCGCGTAACTTCACCGGGTGTTCCACATTCTTGTGCCCTGGCCTTCTCGCAGCGCTGGGTTCTGGGGTCTCGCAGTTCGGAGTGTCCAACCGAAGCGGTATAGTCAAGGACCGTCTGGGAAGTTCAAAGGGTAGGACGGAGCACCCTGTATAACCATGTCATTATTTATTTAGTCTTCTCTGTCTTTGATCTATTATCATCTCAGGGATACATACTTTGGGTGTTGGGAAAATGGCGAGATGAGGCGAGATGCGATCCTCTCGCCTGGGTTTTCTGTTAATTTGCCGGGATGTTCAAATCAATTGTAAGTAAGGCAGATGTATTAGCCATGGATTGCCAGTCATCAGTGCGACCAGGAAGACTGAAGTGCCCGATCTAGCCTTTAGGCGTATCTGGCAGCGGGAAAAGAAAGAAAAAGAAGAAAAAGAAAAAAAGTCGCGATGAGCCGAGAGAGCAAGGGATATTCTGTCGATCACCACATTCCTGTCTCAGGAACGCCCCCAGTCGGTTAGAGAGGAGTTGACTGGAGATCCTGGATCCTTCTCTTATTACTCTTACCGAGCATTATTGCAGGGACTGGAAGATGAGGAGTGAGTGAGTCCATGCAGTGAAATCACAGCGGAAGGGCGTCGTAGTGAGGGGATGAGCCTGATATCGATGAACGAATCATACATACATAGATATCAGAACTGATGAGAATATGAACAGGGAGAAGAATGGCTTCAAGTCTCTAAATGCATTCTTTCAATT
Organism: Emydomyces testavorans; assembly: GCA_029449355.1. Lineage (NCBI taxonomy): Eukaryota > Fungi > Ascomycota > Eurotiomycetes > Onygenales > Nannizziopsiaceae > Emydomyces > Emydomyces testavorans. Next base: position 757,772 of record CP120627.1, read on the forward strand.
CCATCGTCATGCCGTGGCTACTAACTAACCCTTGACAGATAGACATACATCTCTCTCTCTCTCTCTCTCTCTCTCTCTCTCTCTCTCTCTGCATTGCGATAAGAAAGCATCCACCCTCAACTTTCAAGCTGCTCTCCAGGTCTGAGTGTCAATCTGGACTGCTTCTCCTCACACGCTACTGCAGGTATCACAGCCACATGGAGTCAAAACCATGCTGTCGTCCCGTGTTGGTGGATCACAAAGCGTGGCATCCGACTCGACGTTCAAGGAGGACGATGATGATGATGATGATGATGATGATGATGATGATGGTGATAGACACGCTTCTGCTCGTGAGAACAACCAGGCTTGTTGGATCTTGTATCGTTATTTCTTCAATAATGGCTTCCACCAGACGGGCTCATGATGTATGTAAAAGGCGGCCTGTCTATGCGGTTTACGACACTCAATCTCGTCTCTTTGGCTGCCGGATCAAATAATAATGGCAGCAGAGATATCACCATGGCCAATGCAGCTTTTCTCGATTTGGGAAGTCAATTCTACATAGCTAGACTTGTCTCTAGAATTCCATTCGTCAGGAAGAGAGCGAGTATCACAAACACACAATCGGTGACATACAACGCTCGCTGGACAGGAACACACCAAAAGCCATCACACCGTTGCGGTGTTTGGTTCTGGGATGGCTCCTGTGGAAACAGCCGGGCTCAACGGCCTATAACTGACTGACTATAGTATAGTTATACACCCTGGTTTCGGTTCAACCCAGGTCCCAGGCTGGCTGACTGGCTGGCTGGCTATTTTCGGAACATTTGCGTGTGTGGCACAACGTTTGGGCCTTTCTCCGGCCAACTATGATTTCTGACGACGGTTTTCTAGCTGCAGCAAGCCTGATTGATCGTCATGAATCGAGGAAAAAGGCGTATATACTAACTATATACGTGCTTGATTGGATCCACCTGCTTCGTGGGAAATCCTGCCGTTACGACCACTTCCTGCTCTTCAACCTGTCAGAAAAAAAAGAAAAGAAAAAAGAATTAGGGGGATATATCATACTATACCGCGGCAAGCATGATCCTGAAACTCTGCCCAAAAGTTTGATTATGATTTCGGTAGGATGCGCCGGCTCCAGAGCTGTGCGCAAGAAAGTGCTGCGGGAATCCACCCGATAAGACGACCAAGGGAGAAGCCCACGAATTTACTTTCGGTTCGATCGAACTACTAGTGAATGTATAACTAATCCCTGAGGGTGCACCAAGGCTCCACGAACTACTTTTTTCACTACATAATGTAACTGAGACGGACTTGTTGCGTCGTCCATTTCACTTCGACCATCTGCTCGCCGTGCGTGCCTGGTTGGGTGGGAGACATCTGTATCACGATCTCTCCAAGGCTGCGTCTTTCATCCAGAATTGTCCCGTTCTGATGCGGGAATATTGTCTCGCGACGAGATCTCGGGACTTTTTCTCTCCTGGGCCAGAGCGAGAGGAGGGTATGGCAGGAAAAATGCAGAGTCCATATCTCCCATCCCAGCCAACCCAGGCACAACAGCTCGTCTTACACAGCCCGTCCTCCTTGACCTTTGATGGCCTCTCGACGTCAACCCCGCGTGAAGCTTTGCTCAGTCACCACTCTCTGCCCCCAGATCGGCCGGGGAATAGTCTCAAAATCTCCCAGCTACTCTATAATTCCACTCCGCTAGGATCGAATTCGACCATGAGTTCCCCCTCTTATTCGAGTGCACAATCATATTCACGCCCTTCCAGCGGGCCTGGGCAACCGCCGCCAGTGCTAATCGGTGCACGTCCCCCACAGGATGCTCTTCCGGAAGCAACAAATGTGGCCGTTGGACATGTCATGCCCGCAGCCCAGCAACCCCACAAGAGAGCGTATCGACAGCGACGGAAGGATCCCAGTTGCGATGCATGTCGCGAACGAAAAGTAAAGGTATGGCGCTGTGAATGTGGATGGATTGTTGGTGTTTGTCGATGCAACGTATCTGAACTCCATACATAGTGCGACGCTTCCGAATCCTCGAGCTGTACAGAATGCTCAAACCGCAATGTGAGGTGCCTCTTTACTAAAGAAACTAACCGGCGCATGTCGTCGATAAAGTCCGTGTCCTGATGCTCCGTCCTCTTTGCCACGTTATTTTTAACCATCTTTACAGGCAGGTTCAGGATCTCGAACGCCAATTAGCTCAGGCAAAACAACAATTGCATCAACTGCGCATGGGAATGCCAAAGTCTGAAGAAGCTGATTACGAGACGAGCGAGGGACCCCCAAAGATTCCAGAAATTGGCTGTCGGCCGCATCGCATCAACACGCCCAGCGCAAAGTACAACTATGCGAGTGTATGTTCGAGGATGCGGCTGTACGGTCAAGGGCTGATTAACTTCCCTCTCACCCCGTCGTATATCCGACCTCAATCAACCTTAACCACTGATTTCCCCCCTCTACCACCAAAAAGCGTTGCCGATGTGCTTTTGAGGCACTATTTCTCTTGCATACACTCCGTATTCCCCATTCTTCACTGGCCAGCCCTCCTGGATGACTATGACCGAATCTACCGTGCTGGATCACTCCGCGGTGTCCCGCGAGGCTGGGCGTCTGTCTTCTTTGCGGTTTTAGCCTGCGGTTCTCTGCATTCACTGGACCCTGCATTGATGGCAAAGGGCAGTGAATATATTCAGACCAGCTTTACTTTGACTGATCTCTGGCAGGATGGGTTTTCCGTGGACCCGGCCCGCGCAGCGATGTTGATCAGCCTCTTTTTATATGAGAACAACTTAAAATCGGCCAGTTGGGTCTGGCTGGGCTGTGCGGTGAGGATAGCACAAGATCTTGGATTGCATGTGGAGTCAGGGGCATGGACACCTCTTGATGCTGAAATGAGAAGGCGAATCTGGTGGTCACTATATGCTTGGGAAAGGTTTGTGTTTGACGATTCTTTTTTATCTTTTAATACCTCTGGATTCTAATCAGATGAGGTTTAGAGTTGTTGTACTAGAACTTGGTCGACCACTCTTAATCCACGATGAAGACTGTGACGCCGACTTGCCATCAGCTATTGAAGAGCACCTCATCCCTGAAGGGGTTCCAGCTCCGCCAGAGCCGAGGACCACTGCGCTCCTTGCCATCATTCACGTTCTACGCTCCGTGTCTCAGCTGGCAAAAGCCCTCAGATCTCGAGTAATTTCTACTGAGACTCTCGAGATTTTTGAACGCCATTTTAGGATGTGTCTGGCCACGTTCCCTGCCGAATACCGGATCAATTCGAACCAGTACCTTGATCCCCAGTCACTGTCGCCAATCATATACCTCCAGAACACCAGACTTGTCCTTCATCGCCACAATCTCTCACCCGCATGTCCTCCAGAATTGAGACGCAACGCTCTAGAACAATGTTTAGCCGTTGCCCAAGATACCACGCGCATCCTGACCCGCTGCATGCGCGCTCCCAGCGCTCTGGACTCCAGCAGTGCCGGTACTGGAGAGTGGCGATATTTATTTGCAGCAGCCGCAAGCACAGTTTTATGCACGCACATCTGGCGGTGTATTTTGCTGCTCCTCTTTAAGGCCGAATACTCTGCGGCATTAGTGTGTATACGAGCTAGTGCTGCCATTGGCGGTTCACGGACCGTGAACAATGCTGCAGGGCGCTATGTCTCCTTCTTTCTGAAATGCCTGCTAGAGAGACAGCAGCGGCATGAAGATATCGTAAATCTGGAACACGACGAAGAAATGATGGCCTATGTATCCGGTGACCTTCAGGCCCGGATCGATGGTAGCTGGGTATGGCAGAACAGTGAGAATTACTCCCCATTGACAGCTACTCCGCCCCCCACTGCGTCGTCGTCGTCATCGGCGGCCTCGCCAGTCCGGGGTCGATTTGTGGATCCACCGAGAAGCGAGCCGTCGCGGAAAGAGGAATCCGATCCAGACTGGGAAGGGTGGGAGTGGATTGAGCAGGCGACTCAGATGTTGCTGCCGAAGCAGCAGCGGGTTGTCATGCGTGAGCAAATAGAGAATAAGAGATCGGTGGTTGTTGAACCCAAACCGAATCGGCCTGCGGAAAGCCTGGGCAGCTCTCACACGAATCGTTCGACGAACTCGAAGATGACCATCGCGAGTATTATATGATTTTACTGGGCATATAAATCAAGGCATCAACAAATTTCAGACGTTGTTTTAGACAACCTCTATCTAGCCTGTGTCAGGAAAAGCTACAATCTAGTGCTTAGCGCCGAACGCTTCTTGAGAAGAAACCCAGGCGATGATCCACTGATTCCCGAAATCTCTGTTGCAAGCTCCCAGGGCCAACGAATTCACTCCACGGCAAGAGAGAGGAGCCAGTCGAGGGCCGCCCTGATCTCGAGACTCCCACGGATTCCAGCGTACATGCTCAGACCATGCATGTATTCATCCAGTGCATCATACCTCACGTTCCAGGCAACGGAACTTATTCCTGCAGAAGAAGCGGAACACTATTAGAACTCGATATGCTCTATCCTTCGCTCTGAACGCCAACACATCGTCGCCGCAGCACGTCCCCGATCAACGATGATTATACCGTGCTTATCGACTTCCCCCTCAGAACGGAAAGTATGATTTATAAACTTGTAACAAAGCTAGCCCCCCCCCTTTCTCCACAAGGCGAAAAAGCTTTGAAAAAGCCATACATACACACCGCATGGTAAACCCCATGTAATAGTAAAAAAAAAAAAAAGAAAAGAAAAAGAACATATAATCCGTAATCGACTCTTCTTCCAGACAAGCACGAACCAATTCACATCCCCGCCCGTAAGCTTTGCAATCTGCTCAATGCTGGTATCTTCCTACACTATATTATCCACTATTGAGCCTACATCTCATGTCTACCAGCACTTAGGCACCAAAAAAAAGGTTCACAAGTCAATCCATGCTCCCTAAAACAAGAACAGAAAAGGGCAAACACAAACCAAAGACCAAAGTGGAAAAAAAGAAAGAAAAACTGTAGCACCTACATACATATGTATATACCTACTAGAGTAACTAAAAACCAAGCAGCAGATACAACACCTATAAACAAGAAATATATTATGGTAGTCCCAGACCTCGCTGGTTAAAAGTAACCCACTTGATCCAGGCTGCTCGATTTGTGCAGTTCTCGCACTTAGTAAAATGCAGACAGAAAATAGGTTGAAACAACACATAAAACAAAAAAAAGTCAATGGCATACCTATAACCTGAGTCTCTATAAATTCCTGACTTGACGAACCAAAAAAAAGGATACAAAAGATAACGAGCCAGCCAGGACATAAAAAATCCAAAACATTCGCTTTCTGGAGAATACAATATACCCGTAGCACCACTTAAACCGCGCTATAGCCACCCCGTGATCCGGGGCCTTGAAGCGTGTTTATTACCTTTCGACCCCAATCCTTCATGAGGTACGGGATATCACGTACGGTGTCGCCATGAGGCAACAGGTCCCAGCCTCGAGCACCGTAGCGGTTGTAGTTGAGCCACGAGCCGAAAATGAGGTATGCGGCCACGCAGAGGAAGAGGCTGGTTTGGAGTTGAATCAAGGGGTTAGTATATACCATCCCACATATGGAGCAAGGGGTGCTTTCTTACAGGATGATAACCCAAGTGAAAAACCCCCAATGGTTCGATTTCTTCCCGTCACCACCCTCTTGGAACCCTTCGCAGGCGTATTTTGTCCGCCAGTCCAGTCTTAATACGTTGATCTTGTCAACTTCTCCGTAGCTTTTGAACTGCAGACTTTTGTTGTTTTCCGAATCGTTCTTATCATCGCCTTCGGGTGACTCTGAATCCTTGTCCGTCGGCTCCCCGTCTTCTCTTTTTCTTCTCCGTTGCTTGTCCTCGTCGTCGTCGTCTAGGCCGGTTCGATCTTTGTCGCAGATCATTTCTATCACGGCCTGCTGGCTGCGCTGCAAGTACTTCCCACCATGCAGTTCGATTCGCAGGCCTTCTTGTTCGGAATCACTAGATTTTAGACGGGTTATCTTCGGATCGAGTGACCGGCCGGAGCTGTGGGCATAATTCCCCGCTATGGGTATTGTTCCTGACGTGATTTCGGTGCCATCTTTTATTTTCGTTCGTTCGATTCCGCACACTAAAACCGGGCTGGTCAGTAAAAATCGCCATTGTGATTTGTAAGGGGAAAAACGGCGAACCATATGTTCCACTTGGACATTGACTGTTCTTCGGCAACGGTCTGCATATATCCAAGGTGTATGTCGTGTTAATAACGGACGGAGGGTGGTCGACCACATGGTAGACAGAGCGCGGTCCACCCAGCTTACTCAGGTCCCACGCTTTGCCGTCAACAACGATCTTGCTGCAATCTAGTTGCGCCAGTGGTAACACGGGGAAAAGAGCAAGAAGCGAGACAAGCCGTAGCTCTAAAGACGCCTTCATGGTGGCGGTGAAATAAATGTCGCAGTTGATGTAAATCTGGGGGAAAACGATCGCCGTGGCACTTCCAGCAGCGGGCGGGTGGGGACAGCTACGCTGTCGGTAGGCGAGTAGCTGGCCAAGCTGTAAGGGGAGAGAGAGAGAGAAGTGAGGGCCTTAGCTCAAGCCAAAGATCTCTCGCGGCAGGCGTTGGTGAGATTGATGATTAGCGGTCTCCTCCTCCAAGCGTGGAGATGGTGATGATGATCGGACGGTTGCAGCCAACTTCGTCACTTCGATGCCAAGCCACTAGAAACTTAACTATGTACCTAATCGTCATCAACAGCGAGAGAGATATCACAGACATTGATCGTGCTGTTGAGTTGTCTTTCTTCTCGAAATGGAGTAGAGATCATACACACAGCCATCATGATGCTCTCACGGCGTATGGTAAGCTTCACCCCATAGCTAGTTATCTCGTCTTACCATCTTCACTCCAACTGATTCCCCTCCGCCAGCTCTCGAAAGAAGACGAGCAAGCCACACACGGCGAAGAAACCGAAGTCCGCCGCGAGGACCAAGAGAAAATCAACCGTTTCAGCAGGCTTCATCAACGCGAGACCGTGCTAGAGGAGCAACTAAAAGCAAAACAGGTAACCCCGGAGCATATCAATTTCGAATGTGCATGATTATCCAAGCAAACTAATCCCCCGCAAAATCCAGAAAGACAAAGAAGATCTCGAAGAACTCTCCGCCGAACTCGATCTCGCCGACGAAGACGAGCCAGTTCCGTAAGTACATTACTCCGTACATACATTTCATATACAATCCCCTCCAAATATACACTTCAACTCAACTCACACCCGCCATCTCCGCCCCCTCTCCAGCTACAAAATCGGCGACTCCTTCATCTCTCTCCCCCTCTCGGACGCCCAAGCCCTGCTCTCAGCGTCCACGGAACAAATCGACGAAGACGTCTCAAAGATCGAAGAGCAACTCGGTGAATTGCGACATGAGCTGCAGCAATTGAAGGTTGCGCTGTACGCGCGGTTTGGGAGGAGCATAAACTTGGAGACGTGAATTTAAACCAAAGCGTGGTTACGCTGTGAGAGCTAGAGCGTGCAGTGGTGATACCCTACGTATGGAATCGCTGGTGTTCATACGCCATGGGGCGATAGCCAAGGGCATTCTGTAACGCCAGTGGATTTCCAGAGGAATTGGAGATACGATTATGGAAGTCAGTTTTTTGATCAACCACCAAAACTTATACAATATCTCAGGCCTTGGATTTGCGAACAAAATTAACAAGTCAATGCCAGGTACTTGTGTCTATCTATTCAAACTTCATTTAAGAATAACGATATCCCAGAAAATTCAAAAGTCCAAAACCGCATTCAACCCCGTAAAGAGCGTTAGAAAGTCCAGTTAGACCTTGATGGCAAACTGCTTCATATACAGATAATCCGGCATCGAACGATCAACGGCAGATCTAATAATCTTTGCACCCTTTTCACCGTATTTCTCGCGCCATTCGCGGTCGAATTCCTCCTCAGATCTCGGTTGTTTCTTCTTATTCAGAAAGGCTTAGCATGTACGGTCCAGGACTAATGGGGGATAGGAGTTCACTTACATAAAGTCTGGGTTTCAAAGACGTGGAATTCATAGCATCATCGTGAAATCCAGGCCACTTTTCAAAAGCCTCTTTGGCAACGGCCTGGTCTTTCTCATTATTCCAATTCAGCATATCCGGCGTGTATTCTTCACCAACACTCTCGCAGAATCGCTCGATGATTCCCGCCGGGTTATCGAGCAGGTCGTCTGCATCTACGACGCATATCTCAGCGGACCCATGAGCGTGAGAGCTGCTGGCAGTATCGTTCCCGTTGATCCCCGATGTGCCGTTTCCCACACTCTTGCCATTAGCGAAGTGAGGTCCAACCAGAGCAATATCTCGGAGGTAGTCGAAAAACCGGCGAACTTCTTCATAACCGGCCTCGGATTCGTAGAATTCATAAAAGCCGGTGAGTTTATCCAACGGTGGGATTGTGCATCTGTAGAAAGATGGAATACTGTAATGAGGATCGCGGATCAAAAACGCGAAGTGCAGCTTAGAAAGAAGTTCTGTGGGGACCACAGTGGGATTGGCGGGTTCCTCTGAGATCCAATTGGAGTGCGGACTGGTCGCAGTCACCCCGTTTCCCAGGTGGCCGCCGTCAGCGGCATCAGTGCCAATGCCTCGTCTGACCTGTTGCAACGATGGAACGATGCTGGCAGGTTGGCCATCTTCTGGGAACAGATAGTAAACCATATCCTTGATGAAAAGGCGAGGGCCCTGTTCCAAGGTAAGTATGCGCCAACGGTATGAAAACGCAAGTGACGGTAGTTTATGGGAAGACGAAAGGAGCGGTGGGTGTTGGTCTTCGGGGTGATAGACTCCACCTCATATACGTCCATCCTCGAGAAATCTCCAGAAAGTGCCATTGGGCCATGACGGCGTGAAAGGACAATTTTACAAATGGAGAGAATATGTATGTAGTCAAGAAAAACTCGACAAGATGTGAAGAAATAGGCACAAGAAGCATAACAAAGGCGAGCCGCAATTTCTCAATGACAGGGAAATGGGTCAAACCTCAGATGCTTCTCTATCTAAGCGGTCAAAAATCGTCCTGTAGGTCGAATTGCTAAAACCAGAAGCAATCCGAGCCTTCTCATCATTCTCATATCGTCTGCTCATCCTTTCTGGCCCATAATAGAATGCATCGCCAAAAGGCTCATGGACACATTTCAGCGTGTCACGGCGGGTCATGAAGACCTGATAATACACGATTAACTCTCGTCTCCAATGGAACAATGCGATGCTCTCAATCTCACCCTTTCGAATGCTGTGGAACACGCTCGAGGGTGGGTAGCCACGAAGATAGGCTTCTTGGCCATTATCGCTGCTGTATATCGCGACGAAGATCTAACAAATATAATATACAAGATAAAAAAAATAGAAATCTAGGTTGTTTTATGCCGATGAGAAGAGATTGAACAGAAGAGAGAGAGAGAGAGAGAGAGAGAGAGAGAGAGAAAAGAGGATCGATGCTATTTAAAGCGATCGTGGCTTAAGAGTGCCTTCCTCGAGACCGAGCAGAGAGTATCCAGGTGCAGCTGCAAGAGACAATGGAGTGTAACCGCCAATTGGCAAACTCAAGCCCAGCTGTAACAAAGGACGACAGGACTGAGAGAGCTGTCTGTTAAGGATCAGTCCTGAACGCGGGTATAAGTAGTAGGATCGCGAGCTACACCACACCCCATCGCAGCATCTCTTCCAAGGACGCGAGGAGCGGGGAGATCAAACTCTGTACATGACGTCGCTGTTCCCAGATGCAAAGACTAGCATCAACTACTTTACTTACTAGAGGGCGAAAGGAAAGAAAAATTCAAAAGCGTCTCCACGGCTGAAGTCGCTTTTGCCTCTGCCCTGAACGATCCTCGCCCTATCAACGCGGAGGATGTGCCCTGGAAGGTTCCACGGTGCCTTCGCATCCTGGTTGATTGCCCACATCTTAAACTTTATGACGGACAAAAAGTGTTCCTGTTGACCCCAGCGAGATGGGCTAGACAACGCCGTAGCCTGGAGAATGGGCATCATGGCGCGTTTCCTGGGAGGTGCTCTCGCGGGACTGGGAAACGCCGGAAGAGGTTGTATTCGGTGTTCGATTAGTTGGGTCTAGGCAAGGTGAGCTGACTTCAAACCTTCATTTTGAACAAGAATTGAATCTGAAGAAGACATCTATCTAACTAATGCAAGACGGAATACTGATTTAGCTCGGCGCGACAGATTGTTTTCGTGCATTGACACCATGGTTCCGACATCCAACATGCAAACTTATTAGCTGTGTACTTGATCTGTTGCTGTGCGGGTGCCCTCGGAATGCGTGACGCCTCCTCTCACGTATTCGACTAATACATCCAACCGCGGTGGATGCGCACCCTTTACCCGACATCGAAAGAGAATGTGACGATGTACTGTCTTTTGAGCTCAATGACAGACTTGACTACAGGATACAAATATACATCAAGTGCTGAAGGAGCACCTCATTCAGTGAGCTTTTCGCAGATAAGAGATGAGGATTCTGGCAGCACAAGTTCCCCCGTCGAATAGACCATATTGCCTCATGAAATAACCGTTTAAATCCGATGAAGCCCAGTCTCCTAAAGCTCTCTATCAAACACTTGCAGACGTCCCCAGAACTCTGATAGTGAGTACCTTGCCCAGGTGTTTAGACCCAATAATGACCACAGCTCATTTGCACCTCTACTGATGAGGGTATTGATATTGAGACCAGCTCTTTGTTAGGTAACATCCCGATGCACAGAACCACATTCTAACACAGCAACATCCAACGCTGTTGCCAGTACAGGTTTTAGCTCTGATCATGACTTTGTGTGTACTTGCAGTGATCTCAAGACACGGGGTGGTTGATATCAAATACCGTATGGTTAGCTAGTCCAAGAGTCTCATGATGTCACTCCCCAGCTTCCGGAATTCTAAACAAGAGGATATGTAGGCTTCCATGAGTACAGTGTTGGAGGATTTCGGTTGTCCTAAGCTAAAGGATATGTAGAACGCCATATCATACGCGCAGATTCGATAATCTCCAGCCAACGGATCTGTCTGCTATGCCAACCATGGGAACGCTGGGCCTAATTGAATTTATTAGAATGTTGGACTTACTCCGGAAGCGGCCCTCCTGGCTTTGAACCGAATTCTATCGTAGTTCGTTGGAGCCACCTCATGTTTGCAGAACGGCAAGGAGATACATTCTACTTACTTGTGATCTAAGGAGACTTCTGGCCCAATCGTTCCCTGACCGCAGTGGTTACTCTGTCGTGCATATGGAGTTTCAACGTTGCCTTGGGTGATAGATGATCAGAAAGAGAGGATTGAGAACGGCGCATTGACCAACATTAGTGCAATAATGCCAAACTGTCTGAACGAGTATTGCCCGAGGAGGATTTATTGGCCAGTAAGGCTTAATCAATGAGAAAAGAAAAGCGCCCGCCTGGCCCCATACTTATCACATATAAGGCTGGATTGGATGGTGAGGCTCCAACGCCGGGCAACCGCTGCCAGTCCAAATGGCAATGGAAAGGCGCTTAACTCAGTTAGTGGCTGTTAAAAGAGCACTGGATGACTCAGCAGGGTAATCCCACCTGGAAATTGAATGCGAAACCCCCCTGTCACCTGATATGATGTAGTTGATTCTCGAATGCGCAGGAAGAGTCTTGAATCGCCAACATCGCCGCCAGTATATGAAGGCTCTCCTCAGCCTTCTCCTCTTCTTTTCTCTTTCTTTTGTATGTAGATAGTTATAATCACAGATGCATGGCTGACTGATATCCCTTACAGTCAATAAGAAAGACTTTTGCTTTCAACATCTCCTACTTATGTACTCTACCTCAATACTAATCTACTATTCCGAATCTTAACTGCGTCCTCTGAAATCCCGCTACAATGAACACCTCGCAGTTCACAGACAAGGCCAATGAGGCCATCCAGCAGGCCGGAGACCTTGCTGAGCAATATTCTCATCCTGAGATTCAACCTGTACATCTGGCCGTTGCCCTGTTAAATCCAACCTCCTCCCAGTCCGATGATGAACACTCAACAACGCACGACTCCCACAAATCTTCCTCGGCACCACTTTTTAAGCAGGTGATTGACCGGGCTCACGGTGATCCGCAGCAACTGGAACGCTCTTTGAAAAAGGCTCTAGTTCGATTGCCAAGTCAGGAGCCTCCCCCGTCCCAGCTCGCCATCTCACCAGCCCTTGCCAAAGTCCTGCGCTCCGCCAAAGAACTGTCCAAAACACAGAGGGATAGCTATGTGGCCGTCGACCACCTCATTGCGGCCTTGGCACAGGACTCTGCCATCAAGCGCGCTCTGAGTGATGCGGACATCCCCAACACGAAACTGATCGATACGGCGATCCAGCAAATTCGTGGAACGAAGAGAGTAGATTCCAAAACCGCAGATTCCGAGGAAGAGAATGAAAATCTGAAGAAATTCACCATTGATATGACCGCTATGGCCAGAGAAGGAAAAATAGATCCAGTGATTGGTCGAGAAGAGGAGATCAGACGTGTCATCAGAATATTGAGTCGACGAACGAAAAACAACCCAGTCCTTATTGGTGAGCCTGGTGTTGGTAAAACCACCATCGTCGAAGGGTTGGCCCGACGAATCGTCAATGCCGATGTTCCGGCGAATCTGGCTCAATGCAAACTCCTCTCTCTCGATGTCGGTGCTCTGGTTGCTGGTAGCAAGTACCGTGGTGAGTTCGAAGAGCGTATGAAGGGTGTTTTGAAGGAAATCGAAGACTCGAAAGAGACCATCGTCCTCTTTGTGGACGAAATCCACCTTTTGATGGGTGCTGGCTCTAGTGGAGAAGGTGGGATGGACGCTGCTAATCTCCTCAAACCTATGCTTGCACGAGGACAGCTGCATTGTATCGGTGCAACCACCACCGGAGAATACCGAAAATACATTGAGAAAGATCAAGCCTTTGAGCGCCGTTTCCAACAGGTCCTCGTCAAAGAGCCTTCGGTCAGCGAAACAATTTCAATTCTTCGAGGATTGAGAGAGAGATACGAAGTCCACCATGGTGTGAATATTCTTGATGCCGCGCTTGTCTCCGCTGCCACTTTAGCCGCCCGTTACCTCACTGGTAGACGGCTGCCTGATTCCGCTGTCGATCTCGTTGACGAAGCTGCTGCTGCCGTCCGCGTTGCCCGAGAATCACAACCCGAAGCTATTGACAATATGGAAAGACGACTGCGCCAGCTTCAGATTGAAATTCATGCCTTGGAACGAGAAAAAGACGCAGCCTCGAAAACCCGCTTGGAAGCCGCTAAGCAAGAGGCAGCCAATGTTGGCGAAGAGTTGTGGCCGCTCCGCGAGAAGTACGAACAAGAAAAGCAACGCAGCCGAGATATTCAAGATGCGAAAATGAAGCTTGATCAGCTGAAGGTCAAGGCAGAGGAGGCGACGCGGTCTGGTGACATGGCAGCTGCATCCGATTTGGTGTATTACGCTATTCCGGATGTTGAGAAGCGTATCGAACGGCTAGAAGCCGCCCGTGCGCGTCAGGATGCTGAGGCGGCTGCGCAAGGTGGGGTGAATGGCGGCGAGGCTCTACTCGCCGATGCGGTTGGGCCAGACCAGATTAACGAAATTGTCGCTCGGTGGACTGGTATCCCAGTGACCAGGCTGAAGACGACGGAAAAGGACCGACTACTCCACATGGAATCTCATTTGAGCAAAATTGTTATTGGACAGAAAGAAGCTGTTAAGTCTGTCTCCAATGCGATTCGACTCCAGAGATCTGGCCTTTCGAATCCAAACCAACCCCCAAGCTTCCTATTCTGTGGTCCGTCGGGAACCGGTAAGACGCTATTGACCAAAGCCTTGGCTGAATTCCTCTTTGATGACCCGAAGGCTATGATTCGATTCGATATGTCCGAGTATCAAGAGCGTCATTCACTCAGCCGTATGATTGGAGCTCCCCCAGGATATGTTGGTCACGACGCCGGCGGCCAGCTTACGGAGAACCTTCGACGACGTCCGTTCTCAATCCTTCTTTTTGACGAAGTTGAAAAAGCTGCAAAGGAGGTCTTGACGGTTCTTCTGCAACTCATGGACGATGGCCGTATCACAGACGGCCAAGGCAGAGTCGTTGACGCCAAAAATTGCATTGTGGTCATGACCTCGAATCTCGGTGCTGAGTACCTTTCTCGACCAAGCACTGCCGAGGGTAATATTGACCCGACAACCAAAGAGCTTGTTATGGGCACTCTGCGCGACTACTTTTTGCCAGAATTCCTCAACAGAATATCCAGCATCATCATATTCAACAGGCTGTCCAAACGGGAAATTCGGAAGATCGTCGATGTCAGACTGGGTGAGATTCAACGCAGACTCGAACAAAACGATCGCAACATTCGAATCTTCTGCACAGACGAAGTCAAGGACTATCTCGGCAAGGCTGGGTACTCTCCAGCGTATGGCGCCCGTCCATTGTCTAGACTCATTGAGAAGGAGGTTCTGAATCGCCTTGCGGTTTTGATTCTCAGAGGAGCCATCAGAGACGGCGAAGTTGCGCGTGTGGGCATGGCGGATGGCCGCATTACGGTCCTTCCGAATCACGACAGCGAGGATGAAGACGAGGAGATGGTTGATGAAGACGATGCTATTGCGGAGTTGGAAGACGATATGGTGGATAAGGATCTTTATGAGTAAGCGGGAGATGGTTATGATGAGGCATGATTTATGATGGGATGATGGACGATTTGCGTGGAAGTTTGGATTGCCTTTGGTTTGTTTTGTTCTGATTGATTCCAGCGTGACATGCCTTTCCGTTTCTGGTTCCTTTAAAGCAAAGAGTTTTGAGCTGTCTGTTTTCTGCTTCTGAGTGATACCTTGCTGGTTCGAATAAGCCTTGGACGAATGCAAAAGGAGGTTATAATTGAGCTTTAATCATTATATTTAGATGGCAATTGTCTACCTACAGCTAAAGGTCGCCAGCAGAGGGGAAAAAAGAAAAAGAATAAAAAAAGAAGCAAAAGAAAAGCTTATTAGCCAAACTACTGTGTAGTGTGTACTATTCGCACTCAGCGTTTTGTTGAATATCAAGATATCCACATCACGGCTTACAAGTTACAACCCTCCTGTTGTGTCATTCTGGAATGTCAGATTGCTGCCAGCAATGGGTCTTTTGCATATAATAACAACACACCCCTTCCGAGGGGCATTTGCTATGAAACATTGCTTTACTCATTGAAGCCATGAGTCATGACTCTCAGTCCAATCAGATTCAATGAATAACTCCAGTTACTAACCATTTGATAGCACAGCATGACATTTAGCCTTCCTAACTATGTACAACTAGTCGTTGTCAATCAACAATTCAGCAAGTAGCTTCTCAGTTGATACGGACAAAAGAGTGTAGAAGACGGTGATCTTTTCAGTATGTAATGCATTTCAATCAGGAAAGTTAGCTACCACCATGTATTTACCCGAGCGATTTCGCGTGAGCATATCATATCCAAGTTGGAGCTCATATGTCAGTAACCTACCCAAGGATCCCCTTCTGTACGTCCCCTCTATGAGGCGGCGGCAATTGATTGATATTGATGTGAGCGACCCTAGCCTTCGCGTCGTTGATATTTAATCCCAAGCGGGAGAAAGGCATTTCCAGATGGGGATATCGCCGGATTGCCATCCCAACGTATTCAAGGTTGAACTCTTGAATTCTCTGCCGAAGAAACTCCCCAAACTCATTCATCAGCCAGCCAAAGGTCAGCTGAATCATGGAACTTCGAGCGTGTGGCTGCGGCCCGAAGTTTGCCCTTGAAGATATAGGCAGGGTCCAAGAAAGAAGCGTGGCCGGACGCGAAGACCTGGCCTGAGACTTGTCTCAAAACGGTTTGCATATTGTGTGTACTGTGTGTTGCCCCTAAAAGAGAGCTCTGGCGTCAGTTGCATGAACAAGCCCAAGTTACTTTCCGCATATCACTTGCCCTCAAAAGCTTCCACAAAAATCTCAACAAGGACTGCCTGCGCCCTGTCTGGTCGGTCGGACCAAAGAAACGCCACATAGTCATCTCGGGATTGGTCGATGTACTGGAATCCCTCCTTATTGTTCAGAATACTGATGATCTGTGCTTTGCTAACCGAAGCAATGCAGTCGACATCTTTGCTTTCACGGGGTCCCCCGAGAACAGCGATTGCATAGCCGCCAAAAATGCCATGTTTGATTCCCGCTGAGTGAAGAACTCGAAATAGAGCAATTGAAGCATCATTAAGGCGTGCCTGATACATGTTTGGGAGTTTAATAGTAATTATGCCAGCTT
The DNA here is from genome assembly GCA_029449355.1 of Emydomyces testavorans. Lineage (NCBI taxonomy): Eukaryota > Fungi > Ascomycota > Eurotiomycetes > Onygenales > Nannizziopsiaceae > Emydomyces > Emydomyces testavorans. Next base: position 774,071 of record CP120627.1, read on the forward strand.
GAAAGTGCACTGGTACTCCCAAAAGCTATTCATGAGCAGAAAGACAAGCTTGATATAAGAAAAATGACATTCATTGTCCATCCTGCTTGAATGGTTGCCTAGAGTACATCAATCAGGCAACCATTGCTAACTTGCATTCACATACAGCCATTTTGATTACACCAAACCAATTATGATAGAGACCCGTAGGCATCAGTCGCGTCCAAGGATGCTTTTCACCTCCCAACCCACATGCTGGTGACTCATTTGACGTGCGACTGCAGGTGTCAGCAAATCAGAAACACGTTCAGCCTTGCCAGCAACTAGACTCAACGCAAACTGGCTCTCCTCGGACCAGGGTAAAGGGATATGACTCCTGTACCAATCTTCGTCGAGGTCCATGCCATCTGCGAGTTGCTCCGCAGCGATGGCGGCCATTAGATCACCAGACCTACAGTACCGCCTGCAAAATCCGCTAAAAAACGGCCCCAGGCGAGGTAATGGTAGAGATAGGATATCGCTGGGCGAAATGAAATCGCCAATTTCTGGACTGTATGTATGGAGGCTGAGGCCATTCTGACGAGGGATTACGCTTGCTGCTAATGGATCTAGATAGAAATGGGTGTCCGGGAAAAGGACGATATAGGCGTTGGGTCTAGGGAGGTAGCGAAATCGAGGGAACCCGGATTTGTACTCCGTGTATACGTTGATGTTGCTATGCGGGACTGATTGGAATAGCTGCGGCCGCTGCAAGAAGATGGATTTAGCTGCCACAAGGCTATCATTTGGGACGCAGACCTCCAAGTCCTACAAACTTGATTAGCGAGCCGCGAGGTGCACAGGGTAGGATGACTTACGTGTAAGACTCTAGGCACATTATAGTAATTCAGAGCTAGCTCACCCACCAGACACTGGGGAATCGATTCAGCTTCAAGAATCTGGATGACTCCAACGATATCCGCTGCATCCATAATGTCTCACGGTTGATGGAAGCCTGCACAATCAGGGAATTGAAGAAGGCCAGAAAGGAGCCCCGACGAAAGAAAGACGGTTTAGAGTGTATCTTCAGAACATATAGAGAAGAGGCCTTTGATTGTTGACCCTGACTTGCTCGAACCATGTCTTTAATACTGTGTAAGGCACATCTTGGCTCATACTGTATAGTAACTAAACTGGTTCCGGCGGGACTGCGCTTAACCGTATTAACTACTAGTTAAGTTAAACTAACAGCTAACTAGTAGTTATATGTACGGTACTCCGTACATAGTATGTACTATTGTTGAACCTATGGGGTTTGTTCCAGCTATCATCCAAACTTTTACTGAACTTGCCAAATAACCCCAACTTCACCTAATAAATCCTGCATATTGCCACTATCTCTTGACATTGGGTGACACAAGATACAAACTTTTCATCTCTTGCTTAATTTCATATGTTCAAAATTGTCATCAAATTTGCTGCTTTTTCACAACTTTTTCTATTATTTTTATGAATTTTAAGATGTATAAATAATTCATAGTTGTCTAAATAGATTGACAGAAATTTAACAAAGTTTTTATTATTCACAATATTTTTTTAATTCAACAGTTATGAGTCTGAACTCTTTCAAGATTGTTTTTTTTGCTAAATTTTTATATATTATTTTGAATTTCACATATAGTTTTATATGACATATTTCATTAAAACTTATATTATTTCAATATATATTAAATCAGCATCTTAAGCTTTTAAAAATTTTTAAAATTCAATTGAAATATTTTACAAAACAGATTTTTTTATATAAAATCTTCTCATATAAATCAGACACTATATTCACATGTTATTGAGATTTTAAATAAAATTAATTTAACATTAAATTATCATCTGCAGTTATATACAGATTTAACTGTATATTTATACAAATTTTATTGATATTTCAATCTCTTGCTAGCTGCAACAAACATTACAATTTTTCTGTACAGCTTTCATCTGTCTTCAAGCATTAAATAATTTCATTTAAATTTTTTTTATGAATTTTTTTTGTATTCAATCATTAAATGTTTTTTTCATTCAAACTTTTCTTCATTTAAATTTTTTTTTATAAATGATTTTAAAAAAACACAAAAAAACTCATCAGTCAGCCAGCAGACATTCATTTTAATTTTTTTCAATTAACAAAAATGCAAAAAAATTTGTCAATCAGTTATTGAGTTGTTATTTTGATTTGTTTCAGTCATAAGCTTCAATCACAAAATATCATTTTTGTCAATTTTTATTACAGTTCAATGTGTTAATGATACAAAACAAAATGTAAGACTCTAGCTGTAAGCTTCACAAAAGCTAACACTGCTTTTTTTCTCAAATGTAACTAGTTTTAATTTGATTAGCTTTAGTAAGCATAACACACATATAAATAACACACTGATTCTTTTCTTCATTGAGAGAATCAGTGACAATTTTTTTTATCTAACAATTATATTCTTTGCTTATTGATTTTTTATTGATTAAGTGAATAGTAGTCATTTCATGCCTACTTTATACATTAACTGAATAAATTTTTTACTTTATTTTTATATTTTGTCACTTTAATTGAAAGTACATCTGAAATGAATCTCAAAAACAAAAAAAAAACATTTGTTTTTTTTATTTTTTATGAAAATTCTTGTGAAGAATTTTCATCATTTATCAATTTTCAAATGAAAGTAATTTCAGAAACATTTCATAAAGCAGCAGAATTTTCTTGCAAAAAAACATTTTTTACTTAAAATACAAAATCAAAAAACTTTGAATTTATTTATAAAAAATTCATCAATACATTTTTTATGCTTCATGAATGTTTCATTATTAAAATCATGTTTTTTGAAAAGTTTTGTGAATGAAATCAATTTCTAAAAAACATGATCTCACTTTTAAAACAATTGAAAATTAATCTAGAAAAACATACTCAATTAGAGTTTCTAAATGTGTTTACTTAACAAAAAAATTCAGTCAAAAAAATTAAATGATATAAACTGTTTGAACTGAAATCTGACTACAAAACAATTATTTTTGTTAAATTTCACAAATTTTTTTTTCAAAATTGAATTTTTAACTAAACTTGTGAAGATTGAAAATTCTCAGAAAATGAATTATGTAAAAACTGAATTTTATTATATATTTTAAAAAAAATAAAAAAACTTTGTGAAGAAAAACTCAACAAGAAACATTTAAAAAAAATGAAAATTTTTTTATTTTTTAATTTAAATAACTTACAAAACATTATCAGAAACTCATGATGATTTTTTTTCATTTGTAAAAAAATGACAATGAGATTGACAATGAATTTCATGCTCAATTTGAACAAAAACTTTGTGAAATAAATGATGAAATTAAAAATTATGCTGAATGAATGAAATATTTATTTCTGTGAGTTATGAATAAGTCAATGTGTTTCAAACTTGATGAACAAGAAAAACTTTCAGATATTTTTTATGAAATAATCATTATTGTCACATGATTGTGTTTTATTCTCATTCTCAAAAAAAAATGAAAATTTTGTGAAGACTTTTGTGAACAAATCTCAACAAAATTAATTTAAAAAAAATTTAAGAAAAAAATAAAAAATTTCACAAAAAACAAAGAAAACAAATTTGATAACAAGATTAATCTTGTGAATATTACTTACTACAGTTATAATGAAAAAAAATATGAATTTTTTGATTGTTTCAAAAAAAATAAAAATTTAAAAATTAAAAAAAAATAATTTTAGAATAATGCAATTATCTGATGTCAATTTTTTGTTCATGTTTTTTATTTAATTAAGTGCATTTTCTGTAGAATTATTTACTGAGCATAAATAATCAGCTGATGAAATATTTATGAAGAAATTGCATGTGAAAATCATTTTGATTTGATCAGAACTCAACTTGTGAAGAAATATTTAAATATTTTTAAAATTTGTAAATTTTTATCATCATTTTATTCTGAAATTCTCAAAAATTGCTTTAGATCTTACTAATATGCTGAAAAATAAAAAACAGAATAAAAAATCAAATGTTGTAAAAAATAAAAATTAAATAAAAAAATGAAAAAAATTTTCTCACAAAAAAAATTCATAAAGTTTTTTATATTTTGAAAAAAAAAATTTGTAAATGCTGTCATGCTTCATCACTTTAATTCTGATTGACAAATATATCTTGAAACTGATATTTTTAATTTTGTTATTTCAGAAATCATCACTCAATTGAATGACTTCTGAAATTGAATATTTGTAACTGTGTATTCACAGAAAATGAAATTTGTGAAATGCAATTATAATATTTATGATTAAAAAATTTTGATCATTGTTGAATTTTTTAAACACTGACATTATTGACTAGAAAGCTTGTGAAAATCTGTTCTAATAATGATAAATCATGATAATTTTCATTATTTTGCAACAGCAAAAAACTTATCTAAATAACAAGTTTGTTGAGTTTAAAAATTAATGATTTTTTAATTTACTGTAAAACATCAGAAAAGAAAAAAAAACTCAGCTGATGAATTTTTGTGACAGTTAAATTATGCAGAAGAAGTAAATTGTGAAAACATTTAAGAACATGAAACTGTAAATCAGTTTTGTATCATGCTTTTTCTTGAAAAAACAAATTGTACTGATGAAAAGCTTAAGCTGATGAATGCTTCATTTAAGTTTCTTGAAGAAAAAAAAAATGATGCACAATTTTTTTTTGTGAAGCTTCAAATGATACAAATCAAGAAACTATTCACAAAAATTTTCTTGAATGAAATGTATCAGAATAAAAAATTTGAATTGAAGATCACAAGTGTTTGTAAACTAGTTCATGATGAAAATTTTTATAATATTGAAAATTTTCACAGAACAAATAAAACATTTTGCAATTTTATTTTAGCATTATCTAAATTACTAGATGCTGATGAACATGCAGCAAAAATTAAAAAAAAAATGAAATTTCACTTTTAATTCACAAAGAAATGAATTTTTAATGAGAACATGTTGTTTTACAATGATTGTTTATACATTTCAGTTAATGAAATTTTATGATTAGAGTTAGTCAGACAACATCATGATACATTTTTGACAAATCATTTTATTATAAAGTGAATTTATGAGTTACTTTCATAAAAGTATTATTGATCATGAATGAAGAATATAATTCAGAAATACTGTGAAGTTTGTAAAATATGTATGAATTCACAAATTATCAGAATTAAATCACATGAAAAGTTTAATTTATTGTTGATTTTTGTGAATTTTTAAAATTAAATCAGCATGAGTGTCATTACTGATTTTTTGTAAAGTAAAAACATTAAAGAAGCTGAATTTAACTATATTCTAGTGATTATTAATTGTTTTAGTAAAATAACTCATTTCATTTTTATAATCAAAAAGCTCACTGTGAAGCAATTGATGCATTTCATTATTTGTAAAATTATAAAATTTTATGAAATATTTCTGAATATAATTTCTGACTGTGAATTTTTATTTATCAGTAAATTCTGAAGTGATTTTTTGCATATACTGAAAATCTTGTAAAATTTAAGTATTGTTTTTCATTTTCAGATAAATGATCAAACTGAGTGATTGAATAATATTTTGAAATAATATTTGTGAAGTTTTGTCAACTACAATTAAAATAACTGAGTATTTTGATTGTTTTTTTAGACTGATCACATGAGATGGAAAATTTCATTCTGTTTCAGTAAATTTAGTTTCAATTTCATTCACTGTAGTCTCAGCTTTGTTTCATGTAATTGACTGATTTTTCATTTCTGTCTTATGTAATTGACTGCTGATTTCAGATTCATCTCATTGATTGATTGATTTTTTCAGTTTCATTTCATTTAATTGACTGCTGATCTCAGTTTCATCTTTGTAATTAATTAATTATTAAAATCAATTGAAATCAGTAATTTCTGATTTCATTAATTAATTAGTTAATTATGTGATGAATGCATTATTTCAGATTGTTATCAGATGTAAAATCACATAATTATTTTTTTTTACTAAAATTCTTGATGAAAATTCTAGATAACTACATGACTTCACACATAAAATCAAGTTTTTTCAGTACAAAGTCATGTAGTTATCTAGAATTTTTATCAAAAATCTTAGTAAAGAGAGATAACTACATGACTTCACATGTAAAATCAAGTTTTCTCAGTACAAAGTTGTGTAGTTATCTAGAATTTTCATCAAAAATTTTAGTAAAGAGAGATAATTACATGACTTCACATACAAAAATAATAAATCTTGACACTATCTGAAATCATCAGTTTCAACTATCTCAGTTTCAGTTTTGTAATATCTGATTAACTGTTAGTTTCAGTTTTGTTCTGTCTAATTAATTATTGATTTCAGATTTGTTTCATTGATTGATTGATTTTTTCATTTTCATTCTGTGTAATTGACTGCTAGTTTCAGTTTTATTTCATGTAATTGACTGATTTTCTGTTTTCATCTCCTGATTGGTTTCAAACATCTGAAATGAAACAGAAAGAGAAGAAAATCTCTGATTTCTGCAGTCAGTCTAAACTTTGTTTACAATAATTTTTAGCATTTTTTAATAAAGAAATTTTCTTTTCAAGTCATTTATGAACTGAATTCACAAATGACTTTTGTGAAATCAAGTAAGTATATTTTTGAGATAAAAATTTTTTGAAATTAAATGAATATTATTTGTGAATGCTGAAATCAAATCAGAAAATTTCTTATGAAAACACAAGTTTATCAGAAAAAGTATTATAACAAAAAGCACATGTTAAAGTTTTACACTGTTGAGAATAAAATTTAACTTAACTTAAAAAATATCAAAACAGTTTGTGTGAGTAAAAAGCTTTATTTTTTATGCACTGATTTTTGTAAAATTGTGAAAAAAATAAACAAGCAAATTTATTATCTGAAACTTTCATCAGATTTTGTGAGTATTCACAATGTTTTTCATGTATTTTTGCTTTGTGATCACAAGAAAATGAATGATGTTGATAACACAGCTCATCACTTAGTTTGTGAAGTACTTGAAGAAAAACAAAAATTTCAAGTCAGAATTATAACTGACTTTTGCAAGAAAAACTGACAATTTCAATATTTTGTTTAATAAAAAAATAAAAAAATAAAAAAAATAAATTTATTTAAAAATTTGCTGCAAATTTCAGACACTTATGAAAGCTTCTTGTTAAATATCATAATGTTAATTCTGACAAATTTGATTTGTGAGTTTTTTATTGTTTTGTAAAAAACTAAAAATTTTATTTTGAGAAAGCATGACATGTATATAATATTTGTGAATGATTTTAATTACTTATTCTACTTGAAGTTTTATGTGAAAAGTTGTTTAAATCTCAATGATAATTATATTTTTAATAATGAATTTATATTATATGATTTACTGCATATTATGACATTTCATTTTTATTTTCATCATAATTGTATACTGAGATGCTCTTACTTCTGAAAGAAGCAAAAAACATTTTAATAAAAACAATTATTGCATTTCTCATGAAATTTATTAAATACACACAAAATGAACTGATGAGTTTTGTAAATTGTGTTTAGTTTTTGACACTGATCACATTTTTGTTCATGAAAAAATAATTATCTGATTTGAATGATTAACATCATTTTGTGAAGTTGAATCTGAATTGTGAAGCTTTTCTGATCAGCTGCATCAATCAAATTAATTAATTTAAAAATTAATGTTTTGATTCAGTGAAGCTTTCTTATAAAAAATCTGAAATTAATATCAACTGATGATGAAAACAATTCTGAAAGTGTTATCAGTGTGATTGATAAATATTTCTTAAAATAATTTTCAAAAAACAAATTATGAAAATAATTTATTGTTCAAACATTTTGTGAAATTACTGATGAAGTTTAATAATTTCATTGATGACATTGTGAAATATTAATTAATGCATCACAATTAATTTTTTATTTTTCAAAATTATTTTGTGAAAATGCTTCTGCAAAGAAATGAGACATATTTCTTTCACAATTGCTTGATGATAAAACAAACACATTCACAAAAACTTGTTGTGAAGCAGAGAAGACAACAGCATGATCAGCAGAAATTATTGAAGTTATTTGCATTATTGATGCAGAATTAAAAACTTTTGAAGTTATCTGCATTACTGATGCAGAATTAATGACTCACAAAATTGATTGCATTTTGTTGTCATAATGAAATGAATGCTTGAGTTCAACAAAGTGAACAGCAAAAATGATTCACAAAATTTGCACATGCAGATTAAACTCTTGCATTTTATAACAAAATTAACTTGTCAAAGTCTGATTTTGCTTGTAAAAAACAGTAAAGTTAATTAAAATTTGTTTGTAAAGAAAACTCATCAGAGTCTGATTGCAAGAACTTGTTGAACTCATTAAAGTTGATTGATGATTTTATGTCAAAAAATACTCATTTATAAAAAAAAGCATTGAAGTTGATTTTTTATATAAGTTAAAAATTTTCAAAACATGAATTTGAATTCTGAAAACTTATTGCAGAAAGAAAAATTATAAAATTATTAGCATGAAAGCTTGTGAAAAACATTTGCAAAACAAGCTTTGCTGAAATTTCATAATTTTATCTTGTGAAATTTTAAATTTATTTATGAAATATAAAAATTATTTGTAAAATCAATATTTATCAACATCTCAATATTGAAGTTTTTTGTATTTAACAATATAATAAATCAAAGTTTACTTTCTTCTGAAGTGTTTGAGCAAAACATGATAATATATTGTTGTTGAGATTGATTTTGACTGTAATTGTGCACTATATTCTCAGTTAGCTCAATTCACAAAGACTAACTCAGCTTGTGTTGATTTGTGAAGTCAGAATAGCTCACAAAGCTGATAACTTGTGATGTTAATTGCTTGTAAAGTTGATATAAGCTTATGAAGTTTCATTTCAGCTGTAAAGTGATAGAAACTTTTTGTGAAGTTTTTTTTTGATGAATCTGATGAATTTAATGCTGAAAAAATTATACTCACTGAAAATGAATTTTAATTTAATTAAAAAAAAAGCTGAGTTGCTGAAAGCTGTTGTTATTATTTTTGCAAAGTTAAGCTATATTTAATTAAAAAAAAATTCATTTTTGTGAATGAAAAGTGAATTTTTATAAGTTAAAACAAGAAAATACAGCAATAATTATCTGATTGATGCAGCTGTATTATGTACAATTGCAACAATGAAGATTGTAAATTTAAATCTCATCATGATTATTAAAATTATTATGCATTTTTTAATTAAAATGCATGATGTTTTTTCAAAATTATGCACAGTTGAATAATCTCAGCAGATTTTTTTTATTTTGTGAATCAGCAACTGTTTTTGTGAAGATATTTTACAAAATTGAAGTAATGAAAGTTAGTGCTTACATCATCAGATTTAGTTTATGAAAGTTTAGTAAATGATAAAGCTGTTGCAACAGAATTTGATATAACTGATATCATTTGTATTGCAAAGTTTTTTTGCTAGTTAAAAAAACATTTTTTTTTTGTAAAGAAACAATTTTTTTTTACAAAATTTTTTAATTCTTGTGAAGATTTTTTATTAAAATTTCAATAACTATTGAGCTTATATGCTCTAAAGAAATCAGAGACTTTGTGAAGAAAAAAAAACTGTAAGATTTTAGCTGTAAGCTTTGCAAAAGCTAACACTGTCTTTTTTCTCAAATGTAACTAGTCTTAATTTGATTAGCTTTAGTGAGCATAACACACATATAAATAACACACTGATTTCTCTCTTCATTAAGAAAATCAATGACAATCTTTTTTGCCTAACAATTATATTCTTTGCTTCTTGATCAATTTGATCTCTTATTGATTAAGTGAATAGTAGTCATCTCATGTCTACTTTATACATCAACTGAATAAATCTTTTACTTTATTTTTATACAAAATCTGACATCAGTCTGATTTAAAACTCAAGATCAGTTATAATCATGTCATTCAAACAGATTCTCAACATCTGTGATGACTGAAAAAATTAAATCATCATCATTTAACAACAAGTTCAAGTTTACAATATCTGAAAGTATATTAATCTGTCAGTTGAGAAGTTTTCTGAACTAGAAAAATCAATTTGCAAAGTGATAAAAAATATAAAAAAAATGTTTTAAAACAAAAATCTGTTACATTAGACTTCAAACAAAAAAATAAAAACTTCATTGAAAAAAAAAATGTCATGAGACAGATACAATTTTATATAAAAACATATTTTTATTTAAAACATTTTTTTGTGTTTTGCAACATCATCATTGTTTATGTTTTGTTAATTATTCTTAAAAAAAAACTTGTCAAAATCACTGAGCAACAAGACTGAAAGTTCTCAAATTATTTTATAATTTTTTAAAAAAATTTTAATTGTAGAACTTCACTTAAAGATTGATTCAGTGACTGAAAACTCATCATGAAGTAACTTACTGAGCATAAAATCACAAATGTACTAGAAAACAGCAGTGTCATTTTTAGATTTTTACATATTATTGAAAGATTTAATAAGAATTTTGCAAATCATCATAATTTCAAGTGCATGAAGCAAATTTGAAAATATAAATCAGTAATTGACATTAAAAAACTGATCAAAAAATTTCATCAGCATTAAGCACAATATATTTTAAAAAAACAAAAATTTTCAGTATTTTCAATTTCAGAAGATAAATCAATCTTACAAAATAAAATGCAGTCAGAAAAATCAAAAATCAAATGCTCTTGCAGCAAATAACACTGAATGTTTGTCTGTTATTATTTCAATTCAGAAATACACTTAAACAACTGAAAACTGAATCTGAAAATCATGAAGCAAATAAAAAAAAACTCAAAAATTTTGTTTTCAGAGCACAAGTCATAAAGCTTATTGAGAAAGCAAAAAAATTTAAGAAAAAAAAATTAATAAAAAAAGCAATGACTCATTACTAGAAAGTGAGATTGAAAATCAGTCAGATGATCAGAATAATGATAACTCAACACTAAAAATTATCAATTTTACTGTCACAATTTTCTTCAATTTCAACAAAGCAGAAGCATAATTCAATTATTATCTTCACAACAGCTTTATAATTGATTTAGAAGCAGATATACATGTTTGCAATAATAAATTAAAATTTCATAATTTTTATTTTGTTAAAAATAACTCAATTTTAACTGAAAATAAAATTTCAAATGTGAAAAATTATGAAAATGTTGATGTGATTATCAATATCTTAAATGAAAAAATTATGATAAATCTCACTCAGACAGTTTACATTTCTGATTTTTATACTAATATAATAACTACATTTTTTTTACAAAAACAAAAAGTTAATTTGAATGAGCTTGATTTCATTCTGAAGAAAAATGAAAAAAATTTTGCATACTTACAAAAAATAAAATTCAAATTAATTATTAAATACAATTTGATTGATTCAGATCATGTCATGTTTACATTTCAAGCAATATACTCAATTTTTGCTACAAAAAATTCAAATACAACTGAGAAAGAAGCTGCAACTTCAGTCACAAAAATTATAATTAAAAACAGTTCAACTTCAGCAGTTGTGACTTCAGCTTAAACAACTGTAATCAAGAACAGTTTAAATTTATGACATTAATGTTTAAATCATTTAGATAAAAAACTCTTGAAGCATTTATCCTCTACAGTTAACAGCATTAATCAGAAAAATTTCAACAGTTTGTTAATTGTTGAGTGCAACTTGATTTGTGTTTTAAGCAAAGCACATCAGTATATTTCTAAAAAACTCATGAATTGTGACAACAAATTCTTCATGAAGCTTCATGTTGATTTTATTTTTATGAATAAAATTTATAATGAAGACAAATACATTCTTCATGTCTACTGTTTCTATCTGTATATTCATTTTGTTAAGATCATGAAAGTTAAAATGAACAATTTGAAATATTTACAAAAAATCATTAATTAAATTTATTGATTTTATGATTTTGAGATTTTAATTATACATCTAGATTGAAAAACAGCACTGTGAAAGAATCTCACAAAATGAAAAAATGATAAAAAATATTATGTCAAGTATTCAGCTTCTAGAATTTCTCAACAAAATGATTTGACTGAACACTCAGAAGATATAATATCAACAATGTTTAAAATCATAATTATTGTAATGAATTTATTCAAAAATTTATAAAACAAGAATGCAAAAACAACAAATTATCTTCTCAATAAAATTTCAGTTAAAGCTTTCAATTGAAAGATGTTTTTTATGACTCTTAAACATTATATCAATCTCAATTTCAAATCTGAAAATTAACTGAATGTCAGTCATATTCATATGTTCAGCTGCAAAGTTTATTTTTTTATAAAAAACACAACTTACAAGATTTGAAAAACTTAGAAAGATAGCTTCTAGAGCAGAAATTAGCTATTTAATTAAGTATAAATCAATCAACATATTTAAAATTTGAATTTCTCAATTCAGAAGAGTTATATTTACTAAAAACATTATTTTTAATAAAAAAATGTTTTTTAACTCTAAAGAAATTTCAAAAAGAATTTTGATTCTTTGATTTGAGTCTGAGATTAATTTTATATATTTTTTTAAGTTTACAATTAAAAAGCAAGCTGAAATTGATGATGATACAAATGAGAAAAATTTTTCAATTGAAAAGTCAAGAAAAAAAATCAGAATAAAAAAATGAAGTTAGCAAAGCAAGTTGCTTTAAAAACTGTTTGATTTAATTTTATTAATTAATTTTCAATCAATGACATTAACTTGTTGACATTTAAGATGACATCAACTTCTGACTTTACATTCAAATTCATTAATGAAACATCAACATCATTTTCTGAAGACTCTATAACAGACTCTGAAAATGAAAAATCAAGTAAAAAATTAAAAACTTGTGAAAAAAGCAAAAATTTTAAAAAAATTAATGATTTACAATTTCAGATAAAATAAATTGTTTCAGAAATTATTAAATTAATTAACTCACATTGAAGCTTCAAACTCTAAAAAATCAACATAAATTAAATCAATTCTGATAAGCTATACTGTGTCAGACATTCAGCTTACACAAACACTCTAGCTAACAAATTCAAGTTTATAAAATTTCATTTCACATTTGCTTAAAAACTAAAACATTTATCTACAAATGTAATTTCTTGTTTACACTGCAATGAACTGATCAAACTGTCTAGAAACTTAAAGAAATTGAAAAAACATGTGTTTACAAAAAAATTTGAAAAAGCAATGAAGATTGAAATGACAAAACTGAACAAAAAAAATTACTACAAAAAAATGTTTATTTCAGCAAAATATTTCATTAAACTGATTTTTTTAATGTAAGTTTACAATTACAAATATGATATAAATGATTATTTTATCAAATTCAAAATTCATCTAGTGATCAGAAAAAATTTACAGCTGTTTACAAAAAAAAATATGTATGTAAGTTATTAAACTGATCACATGAGACAGAAAATTCTGTTTCATTTCAGTAGACTTAATTTCAGTTTCATTCACTGTAGTTTCAGCTTTGTTTCATGTAATTGACTGATTTTTCATTTTCATTTCATGTAATTGACTGCTGGTTTCAAATTCATCTCATTGATTGATTGATTTTTTCAGTTTCATTTCATCTAATTGACTGCTGGTTTCAGTTTCATCTTTGTAATTGATTGATTATTGAAATTAGTTGAAATCAGTGATTTCTGATTTCATCAATTAATCAATTAATTATGTAATGAATGCATTACTTCAGACTGTTATCAGATGCAAAATCACATAATTATTTTTTTTTACTAAGATTTTTGATGAAAATTCTAGATAACTACACAATTTCACACATAAAATCAAGTTTTCTCAGTACAAAGTTATGTAGTTATCTAGAATTTTCATCAAAAATCTTAGTAAAAAGAGATAATTACACAACTTCACACATAAAATTAAGTTTTTTCAGTACAAAGTCACATAGTTATCTAGAATTTTCATCAAAAATCTTAGTAAAGAAAGATCATTACACAATTTTACATACAAAAATAATAGATTTTGACATTATCTGAGATCATCAGTTTCAATTATCTCAGTTTCAATTCTGTAATCTCTGATTGACTGCTAGTTTCAGTTTCATTCTGTCTAATTGACTGTTGATTTTAGACTCATCTCATTGATTGATTGATTTTTTCATTTTCATTCTGTGTAATTGACTACTAGTTTCAGCTCTGTCTCATGTAATTGACTGATTTCTCATTTCTGTCCTCTGATTGATTCCAAACACCTGGAATGAAATAGAAAGAAAAGAAAATTTCTGATTCTCACAGTCAGTTTATATATAACTACACTTGCAGTCAAAGTTTTTTGCTTTTTTATAATTTTAATGATGATATTTAATCTAGAAGCTCATCAATACAATGTGATTAATGTTTTCATTAATGTTAATTTTGATGAAAATATATATGTTTTATCACTGAACAAATACAAAAAATCAGAAATTTAATAAAAATTTTTATGAATTTTATATAACATGCACAAAATTTTTTATTTTTGAAATGTTGAATTTTTTACTACTCTGAAAAATCTAAAACTTAAATAAATCAATGATAAATTTTGTTTATTTACAAATGATACTCTTATACTGTTTTTTTATGTTGATGATATAGTAATGTTATATCATTGTACAAATTAAAGTTTTTTTAAAGCTTTCATTCAATGCTTACAAACTGCTTATGAACTAAAAAACATGAAGAATGTTATTTGATTTTTAAACATATGAATTTTACAAAATTAAACATCTCAAAAAGTATAACTTTGTCAGAATTTTTATATTGAAAAAATTGCAATATAATTTCATTTGATTAATTAAACATTTTTGCAAAATTTTATAATTAAAAAACTTGTAAATTTAATATTTTATAAAAATCAGATTTCAGATTAAGAAATTTATGTTTATTAAAGCAAAATAAATTTTATTTTTTATGCAGTTATTATAATTTGATCAGACATTGCTTTTTTTGTTAGTAAATTAAGTGAGTTCATAAGTAATTTGAACTCAAAGCATTATACAATTATCAAACAAATAATTAAATATTTATATATAATTTAAAATTATGCTTTTGAATATTTTACTGACAAAGAAAATAATCAAAAATAAATTTTTTTTTATTTTAAACAATGTTTCATTTGCAGATAATTTTATCACTCATCAAAACTTGCAAAATTTATTAGTATTTTTTTTGATACATTTATTTGACTGAAAAACATTCAAACAGCATTTTGTAACAATTTTTTTAACAAAAATAAAATTGCATATTTTTATTCATACTGAAAAAAAAATCATCTGATGAAAATAATTATTTAATGATTTAAACTTCAAACTTTACAATCTGAATTAAATAAATAATTTTGTTATATATACAAATAATCAGCAGATTTTATGATTGCTAATCAGCTTCACTTCACTTCTTGTAATCAAGCTTCATCACATTAATATTCATCAGCATTGACTTCACAAGCAGATTTAATGTAAGAAACTTCTTGTTGACTGAATTTCAACTAAAAACATGTTTGCTGACAATTTAATCAAACTTTTAGAAAATGAATTTTTTAAAAAATTCATTGAAAATCTCAATCTAGTTGATATTATGAACTTGCTGATCAAATTAAACAAATCTGATCTGAATGAACAAACAAACTAAGCTCAAGCTGAAGAAAGTGTATTAAATTTATGAGATTTGTTTCAGTTATTATTCAAATTTTTATCAAACTTGCTGAATAATCTCAACTTCATTTAATAAATCTCACATATTGTCACTATCTCTCAACATCAGATGACACAAGATATAAATTTTTCATCTCTTGCTTAATTTCATATGTTCAAGATTGTCATCAAATTTGCTGCTTTTCCACAACTTTTCCTATTATTCTTATGGACCTAAAGATGTATAAATAGTCCATAGTTGTCTAGATAGATTGACAGAAATTTGACAAAGTCTTTACTATTCACAGTATCCCTTTAGTCCAACAACTATATAGCTTCTGGCAGCCGCAACAACGCCAGCAGCATGCGCTTCTCTATCCTTCCTGCCACCAGTGTTTAAAGAGCCAGGGTTAAGATGAAATTCCAGATTCTTTCAGACCTTCATTTAGAGCTATGTAAGCAGTATCATACCTTTTCTATCCCAACAACAACGGCTCCGTACCTCGTTCTCGCAGGTGACATTGGGCGCTTGCAAGACTACGATGAGTACTTGGCCTTCCTCCTTCCACTGTGCAATCAGTACATGCGCGTCTTCCTTGTCCTCGGTAATCACGAGTTCTATGGCATCAGCCGGGCTGAAGGGCTTGAACGCGCAACGTCGCTGGAGCGCGAGCCTTCCCTGCAAGGAAAGCTCTCAATACTGAACCGGACGCGATACGACGTTCCTGATACTAATATCACAATCCTTGGATGTACATTGCACTCGCAAATTGACGCGGATTCCAGGGAGTCCGTTGTCCGTAAGGTACAGGACTTCCGCCGCATTCAAGACTGGAGTGTCGAGCTGCACAACGCGGAGCATGCTGCAGATGTCGCATGGCTGGAGGAGGAGATTGAGTCGGTCATCAGCGGCAAGGACGATCAACACGACGGTGGTGTCAAACGGGAAAAGAAAATCCTGGTCATAACGCATCATGCCCCTACGCGACAGGAGAGTTCCGCGCCGGAACATGTCAGCAACCCGTGGAGCTCCGCCTTCGCTACGGACTTGCTGCCGCCTGAAAATACTAGCCTCTCACAGCTAACGCAGGTCCAGTGGTGGATCTTTGGCCACACGCACTACTCGACACGATTCTCGAGAGGAAAGGTGAAACTCTTGAGTAATCAGCGGGGATATGTTTTCCCCAAAAATGGGCAAGGAGGTGGTCTGCATCCACCTCCTGCTGCACACCGCCATTCCGGGGTGCAGTGGATTAGACGCGTACTAGGCTTGCAGGGTGATCATAAAACTGGATCTGAGGGGTCAATTACTGAGGAATTCGATGTTAGCAAGGTTATCGATATCTGAGTGTGATGATCGATTAATTTGGCCTGGGTGACCTTGAACTGCGCCAGGCCTTAATACAACCTCTCAGATGCTTTGTTGCTGGAGATGCAGGTAGCCCAGTCTATGGCTTACTCTCACCTCACATTTGTTAATCACAGCCAAAGCATAGCTACGTGGTTAGAGATGCAATGGGTAGACACAAGGAAAGATTACTACAGAGTCTCCTTATGCATAGGGAGTACGGAGTATTTGAAGTCGAGTTTGGCTGGTTAGTAAGCAAACTTAATGCGAGTTTGTCTTGTTTGACTTCACGCGACGCGCTGTATTGAGGATCAACACCACCTCTTATGTATCACGCATGCTCTCGAGTCTCCAGTTCAGAGGCTTCTGGGGTTGAGATTGAAGTAAGGACTCTCATTAAGATGCCTTTTAAACCCTTCAGACCACCGCTTATAAGATCATCTCAAACCCCCCGAAGCCAACAGCGTATCCGCGAGTCAGATCGTGAGCCTTTGGCTAAACGACGTCGTATCAGTGACGAAACGGTCGATTTGACAGTGGAAGAACCGAGGCTGGAAAAGCCAGTGAACTTAATTGAAAAGGCCTCAAGACGTGGTACTGTCTATCGAACGCCGTTGACATTAGTGAATAATCAGTCAAACTTGACCGAAAATCTCGACGGGAATGCTGCGGTGAGCAGTGACGACGGTTGTGTAGAGCGTTACTATAATGTTCTTTGGTAAACCAGATGTCTTTTCTCATTCGCAGTCAATTTCATTTTCATAGCTCTTACTAACGACTGTATCGGATCACCTCTCGTCTAGGCGAAAATTCACAGCCAAAAAGAATAAAACATGGGAGGGTGATGGGATTCTGTCCCTACGAGGCGGCTATGCCTATTTGCAAGATAGCACGGGGAGGGACATGGGACGAATAATGTTCAATTCTTCCCTCGAGGAGGGTTCGGCGTTATCGATTGGCGGAAAGGATGTTGAAGTCGACTCAATACTCTCAAAGGAAGAGTATCTATCTGGCCGTCCATTCCTGAGCGTGAATAACGGCCAATCTGTCACGTTGCTGAAAGAGAAGTCAACATTACCACAACTATCGCCGATCAAAGTCTCGAAAATTGGCTCCACTACTAAGCCAGCAGTAGCGAGGGCTAAGGTAGAAATTCGCGACTCTGCGGAGGATGCAAAGAAGCTACTTAATGTCGCAGCACCAAAGAGTATAGCAATGAACAATGCTTTTAAAAACCCCTTAAAAGATGACACCGTTCTACCGTCGAAACCGAATAATGAGCCCACACCACGACACGATCCAAATCAAACGGGAGCTATCGTAATGAAGAGACCGCCATCAGCTCCGAAGGGCAAGCAGATTGTTGATGTTGTTGTCGATCCTCTTCTTGGAAAGCATCTTCGTGAACATCAAAGAGAAGGTGTCAAATTTCTCTACGAATGTGTTATGGGAATGCGTCCTTTCAATGGCGAAGGTGCCATTCTCGCAGACGAAATGGGCCTGGGTAAAACCTTGCAGACTATAACTTTGCTTTGGACCTTAATGAAGCAAAATCCAATCTATGAAGCTCCTCCGGTTGTCAAGAAGGCCCTCATTGTATGCCCGGTTACACTTATAAAAAACTGGAAAAATGAATTCAAAAAATGGCTAGGGAACGATCGTCTTGGAGTGTTTGTTGCTGACGGAAAGCATATGAGACTCACCGACTTTACGATGGGAATGAGTTATAATGTCATGATTATTGGATATGAAAGGTTGCGTACGGTGCAAGAGGAATTGACAAAAGGTCGTGGAATTGATATTGTCATCGCGGATGAAGGCCATAGACTGAAAACTGTTCAGAATAAAAGCGCCCAAGCAATTCAGTCCCTAAACACTGCTCGACGTATTATTCTTTCTGGGACGCCGATCCAAAATGACTTGAGCGAGTTCTTTGCCATGGTTGACTTTGTCAATCCTGGGTTGCTGGGCACTTTCAAAGTGTTCATGAGGGAGTTTGAAGGTCCTATCGTCAAATCTCGACAACCAGGCGCATCAAAGAAAATGGTTGAAAAGGGAGAGGCTAGAAGTGAAGAGTTAGCAAACCTGACATCCATGTTTATCTTGCGTCGAACGGCAGATATCCTTTCTAAGCATCTCCCGCCAAAAACTGAATATATCTTATTCTGCAATCCGACTCCTGCGCAAGCAAATATATACCGCCATGTACTCTCCTCTCCAATATTCCAGTCAGCACTTGGAAATTCAGAGAGCGCTTTGCAACTTATTACGATTCTAAAGAAGCTATGCAATAGTCCTTCTCTACTCAATCCAAAAACAGCTGATGATGAAGCTTCGAGTTCCACGATTAATACTCTCGTATCGACACTCCCACCCAATATACTCCGGCACTTTTCGCCTGCATCTAGTGGTAAAATCAGAGTCCTTGATCAGCTTCTACACAATTTACACAGCGCAACTTCAGAAAAGATCGTGCTAGTGTCAAACTACACGTCAACTCTCAACCTTCTCGCCGCCCTCCTAACATCTCTATCTCTCCCGTTTTTACGCCTAGACGGCTCTACTCCAGCCAACAAACGCCAGCACCTTGTCGATGATTTCAACCGTTCATCACCCAATACCTGCTTCGCATTTCTGCTCTCCGCCAAGGCTGGCGGTATCGGACTCAATTTAACAGGCGCCAGCCGCCTGGTTCTCTTCGATGTGGACTGGAATCCAGCCACCGACATTCAAGCCATGGCACGAATCCATCGTGATGGACAAAAGAGACACTGTCATATCTACAGACTGCTACTCAGAGGAAGCCTGGAGGAAAAGATATGGCAGAGACAGATCACCAAGATCGGCCTGGCAGATAGTGTGATGGACCAGAAAGGCGGCGTGGCGCACTTTTCAAGAGAAGAATTGAGAGATTTGTTTCGACTGGACGAGGACACAGATTGCCAGACACATGAGCTTTTAGGCTGTGAATGTGGCGGGCGAGGGAAGATCGCCTCAAGCACTGCAGACGCAAAAGCCCTTGATGTTTTCCCTGATATCGTATGCAAGCTATCCGACTCCGAGAGCATCACTGGAGACAACGACGACGACAACGACGAAGATTCAGACGAGTTTTCGAATGCGCCCGCCCTGATAAAAGCATCTGACCTCACCTGCTCTCTGTCCTCAAAGACCGAAAACAACAAAAAACATACCGTCAGAGAGCGAAAAGCGAAAATGCGCTTTCTCATGCAGTATTCGCACCTCGATGCTTCCCTTTTCAGTTCTGATCACGCAAGAGCGCTGGAAGAGCAGATTGGCGATGAAGTGCTCCTGTCGTTGTTGAAAGATGAAGGAAACGGAGTGAAATACGTCTTTAAGCGAGATGGTTTTGCGAATCTGTCTGCGGATTTGGGGGAAATGCCCATTTAATTAGAAAAAACATATGGTCTGTTATTGCGCTTAGAGTTGAGCTAGGGATGGGGTAAAAATGGTTATAGAGTTCTTACAAGTAGACACATGTATAGATGGCTACCTACCTATGTAGTTAGCATATGAATCTCTAGAAATGATAATAATAGATTTGTCAAATTATGAGAAATCAAAATCCCGAATATGAAAGAAAATCCAACGCCATTCCATAAGATACAATAATCCATTTAAGGCGGTGAAACATTAGCCATGCTTGAAATCATGGTCATGGGAAATGAATAGCAGCAATGGGGGGAATACAACTGAACACAGAGGCCAAATCAAGAGAAAAGCAAAGAAACGACAATATCCAAAAACAACAAAGCAGTAGGGAAGGAAAAAAAAAAAGAAAAAAAAAATCAAATCAAATCACTCCAAATAACCACAATTCCCATCCCAATATCGGCTCCGTCCATGCCCCGCGCACACAAGACACCAAAAATCCAATCCAAGGTCAAAAACCCTCAAATCAATACCTCAACTTCCCCACCAGCCCAAACGTATACGCCGTTTCCGCCTCACTCTTCATCTGAATCATATAAATCTTAAAACTACCCCCCACCACGCCTCCCTCCTTCGCCACCCCCTGAAACTCCTCCCACACAGATACCGCTATTCCCGTCCTAGCCACTCGCTCAAAGCAGCTTTCTCCTAGACACGCATCGAGAAGCACCTGCCCGTGGGCTTTGCCATGGATGAGAATCCGTTTTTCAAGCTGGCGAGCTGGCGATGCGGCGCCTGTAGTTGCAGCCGGTGGCGGAGATACGGTTGTCGTTCCATCCGTGGTCGTTTCGTTTTCAGGTGCCGTAGTGGAGTTCTGGAGACTATTTGAAGATGTTCCCGGTGGCGAAGGGGCCGGTGATGCAGGAAGGATAGTCAGCCGGGCAGCACCCATGTCGCGCCATTTGGATGCCGACTCGCGGCAGTAGAGGCGGATTTTCGCATTTGTTAGACCGATACCGCCCATGGCCAACTTGGAAGCTTCTTGTTCTCCACCGTTTGATTGCGATGTGGGATTTGAATTAGACCCAGAACGGGTGGATGTTGAATACAGACTGCCACCCCGGCTTCCAGTTCGAGATGTTAGAGTGGATTTGGCAATGCTGAACATTTTGCTGCCAGCGCCAAATCTCTTGAGTGCGGAAAACGCGCTTGACATGGTCCCAACGCTACTTTCAGTGACTCCAGCGACGGAAGGAGTGGGCGCACTCGCAGCACGGTAGCTGTTCTTCGACGAGCCACCATACCAGCTAAACCAACGTCCTCCCTTGGTGGTTCTTGTCGAATTATAACGGGTGAGTGGTGTTGGCTGATTTGAATAAGGCCCGCGAGCATTTTGTAAAGCGATATAGGTTGGATTGTTGATACGCGAATGGTTAATAAAGCTATAAAGCTTATCACATTCATCGGGACTTCGTGAACGGAACATGATATTATTTCCAGAGAAAGACAGTTTTGATTTTGAAGTCGGAGGTGAGCGAATACTGATATCCAACGCTGTTCCTCGTCTTATTGGAACAAGTGGCGTTAGCTCCAGCGCAATAAGAGGCTTTTCTAGAGAGGGGCCGTTGTCTGATTCAGACAAACCCCTACTCGTTCCAGGCCTGGGCTGCGAGTGAGCAGGCCCCATTTCATATGCTTCAATAAGGCCTGGGGTTACCACGATACTGCATTCGTCGGCATATAGTGCCTCCCATGCACCTTTGTCATCCCAATAGTATATTGATGCAATTGCCTTCGACGCTTTCGAAGGCTGCGACGGAACAGTTTTATAAGGCGCTTGCGACGCAGAGTTGGACGGACTTAGAGTCCCTTCAGGCAATGTTGGCAAAGAAGATGGCGGCGACACCTTATTCACACGATTTGCATTAATAGGCGGTAAAGGCGTTGCAATGTCGTCGCCTTCCAATTCTTCGTCCGACGTTTCTGAGGATGAATAAACTGCATGGTGTTCAACAGTTGAAGTTTCCGATTCAGTAGATTCTGTGGCCGTAGACGGCTCGTACTCATGTTTCAAAGGAGATGATGTCCTCCTATGGCGAGACCAAGGAGAGAAAGTTGGAGTAACAGCGGATGGTGACGACTGCTTCGAACGTGAAGGGCTTGGAGACCTATGTGGTGGCGGCACAGGGACATCTTCTGTATAAATTGGTTGATCGTTTGACTCGCTTCGAAGAAACGGCGGTTCGGCCTTTTCACTGCGTCGTTTCGGGGTCTTTGGTTCAGGTGAAGGCGGCACGGGAATTTCAGCAGGGACAGGAGATGACAACGGAGTGCTTTTTGGTGTCCCTTTTCTGAGTTTTGGTATGGCTGGTAGCTCCAAAGATGGTACAGGTGACAGAGAACGTCTCCCTAACCTTGCGATGTCTGCGATAGGTCTTTTCGCAATTTTGTCGGCACGTTTCATTGCTTTAAAGTCTTTCAGCTCTGGTGAGACGGATCGGGCTATTAATTCTGACTCTCCACGATTCCTCTTTATCTCTGTTTCCGGAGTAACAGCGGTCGCTGAGATGTCCCTTTCGGGAGTTTGTGTACCTTCTGAGGATCCTGGGCTACTTGGAGAAAGAGGGCCATATTTAGAACGCCTCTTTGCTTTGGACCTCTTCAATGTGGATGGTGAAGTGCCTCCAGCCATCTCCATAGCCTCATTAAGGCTTCGAGGGGTGTGTATCGCTGTCTCTTTGACCGGAGTCTCTGGAGAATCATACGTCGCGGTTCTTTGTGGGCTGGATGAACCCCGTGATGGCTTCAAAGAAGCTGAATCCTGAGAATTAATAACGGGTGTAGGCCGGTCATCCTTAACTGGAGCCTTTACTTCCATGCCCATTTCTCCGATAGGAACGCCAATGTCAGTCGGACTTGGTATTATACTCCTTGTTGATACAACAGACTCCGAGCGTTTAATGTCAATCGGAGGAGTCCATTTCTTCTGCTTAGCACGGTTGACGAAGCTCAGTGACCTATTAATTTTTGGTGGAACAGGACTTAGGCCGAGCATCTGAACCCATTCGAAACCAATTCGTTCGTCTTCTGTTTTCAACGATAAAAGCTCATACCAGTTTCCACCTTCTTCGGGCACTCCTCGAACCATTACGACAATTTCACCTTTGCTGTCTCCATTCCTGGCAGAAACTCGACCGTGATCAATTGGAGGGAATAGGAGCCAACGGCCACGGCCATCAACTTCACATATGAACAGGTCACTACCAGGACCGCGTTCTGCTTCATTGTCTCGCAGTAATAGCTCGACGCGGCAGTCTATTTGCTGTCCAGTCGAATGAAGTAAAGAAAGGTCAAAAAAGTCACGGGCACGGACTCTTCTACTTTGGTCAACCTCAACCGCTCGCAATACTGCCAATGTGTGAATATCACGAGCCTTAGTTGCATCAACGTTGTTCGCAGCTTCATCCTCAAGCCTTGCCCGCTCTTCGTTCGCTCGTCGTCGGGCGTCTGTGACAAGTAACTGGTATTTCTTTTCCATCTCAGCTGCTTTGGGCGAAGATTGTATGTAATTGAGGCCCTTAAACGTCTTTGCAAGGTACTTCAACCTAACCAGAGGCCTTTTGAGCAGAAAGGCAACATCGACTCGTTCCCCGTCGCCATCGATCACATCTCCATTTTCATCTTGTGACATACCAGCATAAAGACTTTGCGCATCTGAACTTGGTCCTTTGGAAGAATCATCCGGTTCAGGAGGAGCAAGATTAACCACGACATCTTGAAAGCCAAGCCGCCATGCTGACAGATAATCTGCGTATACCTTGTGCGCCCCTTGAGCCCAAGTCAAAAGACCATCAGGATTATCCATCGGAATCTTTTTATGAAGTGACTTTAACTTCTCAAGCGAAATGCCCATGTTCACAATAGGCCTGGTGAAGTTATTTTCATCGTTAGGTTTGGCACTTGGGCGAAATAATCCAGCAGCAATTGCAGAATCTGTTTTCGAGAGAACAGATGTCAGTAATACCGGAATGACGCCACCGACAAGGGTCCTGAGCTCTCGCATGTATTTAACTTCATCAGACGCAAGCTCTCGCATGATATCTTCTACAGTAGCAGTGGCGAGGCGACTTCGATTTGTGCGGATGCTCCTTGCAGAGCGGATGCTGCGACTACGACCTGCTGGAAGGGATAAGACAGACATCAGATCGGCATGCGTAGTAAGTTTCCGCTTCAAGGAAGTGCTTGCAGGTCCTGGCAGAGAGTGCGGATCGAATTGATCCCTAGTTTCAGATTCGGATACTTCAGCTTGTTTCGAGAGCCTGGATGATGCATTCGGATTCCTTTTCGGCTCCACGACGGGCTCAGTTGTAGTATTTAAAGTGTCAACTGAAGCAATTGTAGATAATCTGTGCATACCAGTTCCCGGAAAGGGTCTCCTCAAGGTCAAGGGCGGAGGTCGTTCTGCCAATGACACTTCCGATCCATCTGACGAGATGGGGCGGTTTAAGCTAGAAGATGCCTGAAGAGCTTCTTCAACGGATTCGCGTAGCATTGACATCTTGGGAGTTTCAGCTGATTTCGGTCGTTTGCTGGCTTTTGACCTCTTCAAGTTAGCTGACGCCGACTGGGAGGCGCTGGAAGAGCGATCGTTATGCATAGAAGTCGAGTCTTTCGAGTGATCATCTTCATCCGTGCCACTGAGCCGCTCCTGGCGCTTGCGCAAAGTCTTTGAACTGCGCCTCGGAGAACCAGTCCGTTCTCCTAATGCAGGCTGCATTTCTTGACTGTCAGCGTCCTTCTCAGCGGCTGATGCTTTACTTCGGCAGGAAGAAGACTTCAGAGGAGGTGGGATCTCCACAAATGAATCATCATCATCAACAAAAGGGTCACTAGTTCTCGAGAGCCATGCTTCAACTTTAGATCCATGAGATTGTTGAATAGGAGGTAGATCTGATTTGGAGAACTTTTTGGGCGATTCGCGGACGACGTGATTGATGGACACACTCTTTGGTGACCTCGCATTGTTTGTAGGGGATTTCATTCTCGGTGTTGCTGTCCGACTTTCCCTGCCAGAAAAGCTCCCAGAATCACTTGCCTCAAACGGCTTTGAATGGTCGCTCTTGTATGGATAATCATTGACCACGTATTTTGCCCTGACTTCTCTTTTTGTGGATTTACGGCGCATGGCTGGCTTCTCTTCTCGAGGGCTGTAGTTCTTTTTCTTATAATCGGCCGAGGAACCGCTGTGCTCAGAGCCTTCGGAGGCTTTTGTACCCCGAGATGGCTTTGGGCTCCTTAAAGGACCAGCGTAGACTTTGATTCCATCGTTAACTAATGACTTCCCGGGCTTTTCACCTTCTTTTTCCTTCTTTCTTTCAAATAGTTCCTTAGTCCGCTCATAGCTTTTGGGCGGTTCGGGGTTTTTTCGCGATGTTACTTTAGTAGGTGGAACTGACCCCCGCGGAGTTCTGTCCTTTCTCCAGTGGCCGTCGCTGATTACTCGTTTCTTTGGCGCATTTCCACTCGTACAGCTTGTTGCTTTCTTTTCTCTCTTCTTCTTCTCCTCCCCCTCCTCATCTTCGCGCGACGTCGTCCTCCCACCATCGTCTTTATCGTCTTTATCCTTTCCCTTCTTCTTGGGCTCAGGTCTGGTCTCACCACGACTTTTGTCCGCGTCCTCATCGCTTGCACCAACATCGGGAGCAATCACAACCCCTCCACCTTGTTGCTGCCATTTTCGCACCTTCTCCCTGACTGTATTCGTGTCATAAGGGCCTAAGGGCTCGCCCAATTCAACGCGTTTCGGCTTGGAGGCGGGGCTCTTTGCACTTCCTCGATTGGAAGGCCGATGCTGAATACCAGGCGAGGGCATTTAAGTCAACTAAAACATTGGTAAGGTTAAGGTTAGCTCTCGAAGAAATGTCATCTTCTTCCCGTGGTTACGATGTCGAAGGTAATCGCAGGCAAGGGTACGTGCTATAGGTAAGGGAGGGCTGTTTGTTTACATACCATCAACAGAAGACTCTGGGGATATCATAGCACAATACACACTGTTTGCACGGAAAATTCCACATGTAAGGATAATGGATTTGAATAAAAAGTAAGCTAAGTAAGAAAATCAGATAAAACGGCAAATATCGACAGAGTGAGTTGTGAGATTGTATCTGGACTGGTGAGTGTCGACGTCGATGTGGAAACTTAACTAAGGCTGGACTCCAGTACGGCTCTTTGTTTAACTAGTTAGGCGGACAAACAACTTGCCAGCACACAGTTGCGCAAGAGTGGGTTTGAGTGCTACAGCCACACCGCAACAAGATGGCTTGCTATCCAGGCACCTAGGGAAATATGTATTTGCAAAACTTCCATGTAAGAAGATGTTCAATAGTGTGTCTGTTGGAGTGCGAGGTGCAATCTCAGCACCTTTCATTTTGTTTATTTATTAATTTGAACTTTCCTTCACATGTTTGAAATCACAAGAGGCAAAATGGATTCAATTCATGAATTATCTGCCAGAAGTAATGTCTAATGTCTAGTGTTCAAGTCAACTTAATCTTAAATCAAGTTTAAAGGATAGAAAAAGGAGAGAAATGACCAGTAACATTGTCCAAAAGAGACGTCTACGCTCTCGAGACTCCGGCCAGGGATCCCAGTTCACTCGCGCTGTTACTAGTTCAACTTGCGAAGCGTAGCCTTTTCATTCATTTCCTTAATTGCTTTTGACATGATGCAAATGCTCTTCTTGACGTAGTCTACGTAATTCTTGTTAGTCCTGACTCCAACGCCCCGGGAGAAATATAGCTTACACGACGGAATCACGATCCAAATGAAGTTCATGAACACATAGTAACACCAGAAATAATACGCCTCTGGGCGGCAATAGCTCAATCCGTGATAATAATGGTCAAACATACTCGTGGAGTAGTATAAGATATCGCCGTAGAGTTGACCAACGGAAACTATCAACTGTAAAGGATGGCGGAGCGAGGATTCCGTGGTAATCATATATGCAAGGACAAAGCAAAGTGGTCCCCAAAGGGCCTGTTGACGAATTAATCAATAAAGGAGACTCGATGCGCACGGAGGGCCTTAAGAGCGTGAAGACATACGGCAGTGATTGTTTCCATGCAGAGCACAAACGGGTCTGAGGTCAAATATCGAGAATCGGAGAGGGAATATTCCTTCCATAGCTGACCGAAGAGATCCTGCGCAGGGGCCATACGAGTGTGGTTGACGACGAAATATCCTTCAAAAAAAAGATGAATGCTTCCACCTAATCAACAACATCAGAAACGTCCAATCCATTTTTGTCCATTGTTGCGCAGAGACACATACTCAGAACAAACCAAAGCACGGCAAGCTTCTCAGCCTTGGGTAGGGTTGGGCGAACAAGCGTCACCAAACCCAATGCTGCGAGCAAGATGGCACCCCAAGCGACCCCAAATGCTCCGATTAATACCGGCACCGACCATTCATTTGCAAGGTATCCGATGAGCTTAGCCTCCACGGGGTAGTAAGGATGAGCAGGTGTTGTTGAATTGGCCATCTTGGGAAAGCTTTTTGCGGCTCTGGTCAGGCGATGCGAATTGGCTACAAAGACAACAAGATCAGTCACTGATATTCAATTCCCAGCTTATACAACATACTGGAGTATCCAAATCCCACTCTGCAGCTTGTGAAGAAAATGGGTGCGATTGGATTTGCGAACTGGCTGGGCTTCCAGCTCAATATCAATTGCTCCAAAAAGAAAACCTAGCGCTAAGCTAGATACATGATCATAACTATGTAGTTAGTGAGATCGGGTGTAGCACGTGGCCGTAACTAGCTAATATCCAGTGGAAATATTCATTCCTGGGGAGGATCCTTAAAGAAAATAATGGTGGCAAAAGCCGTGAAACTCCGTGTGTATAACAGTTTTCTTGAATTATCCACAATTCATTTCCCACAGAAAAGACTCTTAACTATGTAACTAGCAACAGAGCTCATCAAACACTGACTACATAACGTGTTGGTTGTTACTTGTTGGAATGCTGTTGCCTATGTAGATATGGAAACTCTGGTGGCTACAAGTATTCCATCACACTAATGCAACGACAC
The DNA here is from genome assembly GCA_029449355.1 of Emydomyces testavorans. Lineage (NCBI taxonomy): Eukaryota > Fungi > Ascomycota > Eurotiomycetes > Onygenales > Nannizziopsiaceae > Emydomyces > Emydomyces testavorans. Next base: position 802,513 of record CP120627.1, read on the forward strand.
TCTAACAACTGTTTGCAGTTCGTTAACCACTAACTACTACATACAATGAAAACTTCACTTTGATTCTACCCTTATAGCCCTACCTATGTTTGAGTCAACCTGATAGTCCTACATTGAGCAGAGCCACAACAACTGAGACTCGCGAAAATGAATTCCTATCCTCCCCCAGGCATCGAAGTCAAGACGATCGGTTTCTCGGAATTTTGCGAAGTTGACGACCGAGTTTTCAAGCGTAGAAAAGGAACACAAGAATGGACTGAAGTGGTCTCTGAGAAAAGTCCATCAGATGACAGCACTCTCCAATTGTCGCTCGTTCATCACAACCAAGCTCCCGGCGAACCGATCCACTGGGCGCTGTATGTCGCTCGCGAAAATGAACCAGGCATGGTTTATGAAGTCAAGGGAGATGCAGAATGCATGACTTATACCCCTTCTCTGGAACCGATTCAAGTCATGGATCTTGAATCATTCAGGACGATTTATTTTATCGCCAATCTAACCGACGACGATGCCGCTGTGGTGAAGGAGGTAGCAGAGCAGGAACCCCCACCACGAGCAGCGAGCCGAAAAGACGTAAAAGAGAATTGTCAAGGCTGGGCTGTTCGCGTGCTTGCTCGACTCGCAGACCTCGGAATCGTTGATGCAACAAAGGTTGAAATGGCCAGGGCGATGTTGCAGCCGATTTGAGATAAGGCGTTCATGGTTTATTATGTAATGGAATGTCTGGCTTGATTTCACACATTTCGGGGGATCAAAAGGAGGACCTCGACGGCAGGAGGAGCACTAATGGCTCAGTCCACAGTCTTGTTGTCTACGTTACTCGGCCGGATACCTTGGATTGCTCTGAAAGACTTCGTCTTCTGTTGAACTCGAGCTGAAGGTGAAGCGACCGTTCTGCATACTTCAGTCTCTGATGTTCGAAGGCAATAGGAGCTTGATACCACACTTTTACACTGTAGTCATGGCTCCAGTAGGGTAGTTACATAGTATCAACCCTGAGTATCCTAATATATTACTCTGTATACCCACGGCAAACAAACTCCAAAATGGGGAGATTCTTTTCTCGATACCGCCTCTTAGCAGCGTCAGATTATCCGTTTCCTATCCAAGAAAACGAATAAAATAGCTAGATCCATATAGCACCGCAGGAATTGATTGGGATCACTTTCATATATAAATGTTGTGAGTGAAAGGTTAGAAACGCGGGGGTGGAAATAAGCTCAGGCACATTGGAGTTACGCAACTCGTTATCCCCGATCACGTAGCTAAGCCGAGTTTCATGCAAACATCGCAGAACTCCTTCATCCGGCGGTCACTTCATGGAGCGTCTAGCCTCAATTCCAACCATCGAGGGCTATGGCATCAGATAGGAGAAGCTCGAGCAAAAATGGTCGGAATGTCAGCCGGCCGAATGCTCCCCCTGGGATCTCGGCCTTGTTCCTGATCCATTTCGACATCAAGGCTGGGTACGTCAAGCGCTCATCAGATCGAACCCAGTAAACATGCTAATTGCCTTCATTCGGGATAGATATACGATCGTGTGGAAAGAAAGCCTACCCGGTGGTTCGTTTTTCGCGATGTTCCTGGCGTGGTGGTTGAATATCTGCTAACCATCCTATAGTACTGCTCCAGGATATTGTTGAATTCAAATCGCTCCCATCTGGTTTACATAACGTGAAAGAGGATCTCGTGTAGGTGATGGAGCTCAAGATGCGTTTTTATTTCCGGAATTAGCACTGACGGTTCTTTTCAATGATATAGATACTTCGTCCAAGATGACCATGCCGGTCTCAGTGCCTTCGTTAACCAACCCGCTGGGGAGAGCGAAAGAAACGCGCTCATGCTAGCCGTCGGCGTTTTGGTTCCATTGAGTCAAGGGAGATTAGGGAAAGCCTGGAGACACGCTGCAAATTTGAAAGAGCTAGCTCAGTACGATTTGAGATGCAAGTCATATTAGACTCGCGGTGCTCCGGCTGATCCCTGATTAGGAAGCTTGCGGAGAATTATAGCGACACTCAGCCCCTGGCTGAATACTGGGAAACCTTCCAATTGCCGAATTACGAAAATGAATCGCCTCCTGACTCTCCTGTGGCGTCTATTGCAGGCTTAAAAGCAAAGCAACCTATGCGCCCAGACGATTTCTACCGAGGTCGTGCGCTCAGTGATGCCACGGCACTACTGACATCGAAGCAGGTTCTCGCGCCATTTCATCCTGCGCTATGTCTACCGGACTTTAAAGACTCATTTGGGCCGTTGATGTTCCCATTATATCGAGCAGCCCTATTACGGAACCGTATCCTCTTTATTGGAGACGCCCCTGTCGAATTGTCTTGCAATTTCGGTAAGTTGCCAGATCGGAGTCAGCTTGCATTTCGACTCTAACAGATTCCTAGTATACGATTTAGCTCTCCTTTCTTCACTTCCTCAATCACTTTTGCCGTTCCTCCCGTCGACTGGCCTTCCTGCGCTCCGACCTCGACCACTGTTCAACGTTGGCGTGCATGACCTACCATATTTAGCTTCACTATCACGTAAAGCAAGCTCACATGAGGGAGAAACATGTTGGATTGCGTGTACTAGCGATCGGGTGCTAGGCCTAAAATCAGATATCTACGATGTTCGAGTCGATCTTCCACCCTCATATTCTAAGGATGCTCCGGAAAAGATGTATCCAAAACTTATGTTCTCTTCGTCGCACCCAATCGCATCAAAAGATTTGAAAACAGTTCGACTGAAGGCTACGCAACGAGATGTACGGCGGTATCTGACTCTCAGGGAAGGGTTGTCTGACTTACCGCGCGCTGATGCTGCAGCCGAAAACGAAACGGAAGATTATGACAACTCCTCAACGTTTTCATCTAGTTCACTCGTTGAACCTCTTTCCTGGCCTTTGTTAGCCTACACATCATTTATCTGGTGGGCTTCTGCTGGCGAGAAAGGAGCTGGTCAATCCGACGAAGAGAAAGAACAAGATGCCAGATTGTTACTACCAGACGAAGACAGCGTATACGCGCCAGGTGGTCGTCGTAGCAGCATGTCCTACCAAGAACCAGACACCCGAACACAAGAAATAGCACTGATAACATATTTCCGTCGCCTGACCACACAAATCTTCACCGTGCTCTTCGACATCGTGAGTCGTCAGGACGAAGAGGCTGGCGAGAATGAAGGAGAGTCCAGCGAAACAGATGAAATAGACTCCCCTATTCAATCTGGCGACGGATACCAAGATGAACCAGAGGAATCATCAATAGCAAGCGGCGGCGACCAACAAGACACCGAACCACTATTAAGCCATCACGCATCCGCGAAATATAAATCTTGCAGCAAGAATATCGACGTCGACGACGACGACGACGTCGTGCCCATCACTACCGCGGATATAACACAAATGGGTCTTGACCCATGGAGTGAATCGGATAGGCTGTTCGTCGAAGAGCTGGTTCGAGTGTGGTGGGGCCGAAAGGGGCAAGTCCACGGCGGCAGGATTAAGTGTTGTGGTGTGCGAATTCTTTGAAATATATAATGTATCTCGATGGGCTGTGTTTATATTAGCAGGGTTGCATCGAGGTACGGAATAAGGGCTGGAGACTCATATGTTTCGAATATAATGAATTTTCGTGAATAGAAACAACCCAACCCCCATATTAGCTACGAAGTCTGGTTGGAATACCAAACCATGCCTCTATGCTACCGTGATTTATCCCCGAGGGACGTAGAATATGGACGTATAACGTAAAAAGTCATCAATTATTTCATGAAAAGCAAAAAAGGTAAACATTCCTCCAAACAACGCCATATTCAGCCGTAGAACTCGAATAATTCAAGAATACGTAGAATGAAACCATCTCGCTGGCATATGCTTTGCACGCTAGGTATGTATGTATGTATGAAGGACATGCAAGATGAGCAGAGAAACGCACTGGAGCTGTGTTTTCGAGAAAAGGAACGAAGAGCGCTAAAAAAAAAATCCCCCAAGCAAGATGGATGGATGAATGAATGAATAAAGCAAAGCAAAAAGGTGCTGAATTCAAGAAAACACAAAGTGGCAGAGCAAGAGGGTAACATTATCAAATAAATGAGATGAGAATCAAGCAAGACAACAGATAAACATATGGGGATATATAACACAGCACACCCCAAACGCCATGCCTCAAAGCAGGCAAGAACTTAAGAGGAAAGACCACTGTATCACTGACATACAGAGACCAAGCATAGATATCAATCCAAACCGGATCACCTATCTGTACGTCCTTCTAACACTCTCAATCGGTGCACTGATATCCCTTCTGAGCCGTATTCCCGCACCCAACCCCGTCGCTTGCTCCTCAGCTCTCATCTCAGTATTTTCCATCCTCGGAATCCTTCTGCTTCCTCTAATTGGTGTAATTGCCGTACGCGCCACTCCAGATCTTGTACTGGCGTCATTGGCGCTGGCAGACCTCTTCAGTGCGCACTGCGTGCGGCCGCGCCTGGCACGGATCTGTGCGAGTGCTTCTTCGCGGTTGATTGGAGTGGCGGGTATAGGGCAGAAGGCTGACTCGTGAGGGGTTGGCTGTGTTTCGATATGGAGAGGAACAATGGTTGTTGTTGTGATGGTTTGGGTTTCCGTGTGAGAAGAGCTGGGCTGTCGGGTTATGGAAGAAATATCAGGATGAAAGGCATGATTTGTCGGGGCGGTCGCGGAGTATGGAGGTTGAGATAAGGGTCTGTGTTGTTCGACTTCAAAAGATAGCTGTGTTTCGGAAAATTGCAGAGGATCTCCCGGAACCTGTAAGTGTTCTGTCTCTTGCATGTCGTTCGCGTTTTCGGGTATGAGCGCAGGCAATGGAGAATTCTGGCGAAGGGAATGTTCGCTTGCGTCATTCTTTATTTGACCGTCATTTAAGCCAATATCCTTGATTGGCGATGGAATAACTCGAAAGGTTCCAGTGTCTGGACAGAAGGTGACCAAAGGCTCATCCGGTTGCTCTTCAGTCTCTCCACGCTCAATGCGCGGCGGCGTCTTGGGAGTAAGAGAAGATGGCAGATTTTCCGGTGGAAATGGGCCTTCCATAGCATCTGTCATAGCTTCTTGCTGCTCAGCCTTTTGTTCTGTTTCCTGGCAAAGCTTGTCCCAGGAGGCGTCATGAATATATCTCGTTCCCTTGTGCTCTGCAACCCTGCATGAGCAGCGTTTGAACTGGCATTCCATCTTTAGAAAATGTAACATATCTTCGGCTTTCCGCCGCATTCTTTTTTCCCATCGAAGATCGTCATTGAGCTGCTCAATAATGGCAGTATCGTTTACGTTGGCTTCTAATTCGAGGGCTTCGTCGGTGAAGCCTGTTTTCGAATCGAGTGACAACTTAACTGGAGATCCAAGTTTGGGGGAACCTAAGCGACCCCGATTATTCAGACTTCGTTTGCGACTAGGAGATCGATGGTCTATAGAGTCCGGTTGACCCCTTTTTAACCCTCTTGACCCTGGCGAAGTGGACATAACAGCAGTCTCAGGTGCAACCAAGCTTTTCGACGGAGACTCTTCTCGATCCTCTGCTGGTGCTTCCAGAATTTCAGATTGATTTTGGGCTTCAGAAGACCGAAGCTTTTCTTTCAAGACCTCCAGTTCTTCAGTTAGGCCTGCTAATGCATAAGCACGTTCAAACGCTTCTTGTTTTGCCTTCTCTTTTGCATCTCTCTCCAATTTGACATCATCTTTCAAGCTTTTTATTTCCCCTCTCGAGTATTTTAATTCTTCTTGCGCCTTAACCAATGCGGATCCAGCACGAAATGCTTCCTTTCTTGCCTTTCTAACTTCCTTTTCGAACACTGCACGCTCATGCACTTGCCTCTCCTTCAGTGCGTGAAGCTCCTCTACCAGCGACTCCAACCGTTCACTGACCCTTCTTTCTCGTGCATTAGCCTCGGAAAGCTGCGCAAGAGTTGATTGTAAAGCAGACTCGGCTTCTTCCCGACCTAGTATCGCTCTCTGCAGCGCGGCGGTGGTTGTTGAGACATAAGACGCTGGTCTCTCGGGAGTGGTCACACTAGACAGTCTATTAAGAAAAGCAACTTTGGCCTGAACTTCAGAGGTCCCACGTCCGGATTTGATGGGCGATTGAATTGTGTCCAACGATTTCGCTGGCGAGATAGTCATTTTTTGCTGATTGATGCGGTCTGGAGAGATGGGGACCAACGGTGATCCAGTGGGCTGGCGAATTTTGACTGGAGTGCTAGGTTCCGTCATTATGACAGAAGAGAAAGCTCTTTTTTTTTCACAGAAGCAATAAGTTCAACCTTTCAGACAGTAACATCAGAAAACAAATCGATAGGTCGATGAGAATATCATCGTGGACTTCGAGATCCTTGCTTCCAACGGCTCAAAATCGGTTAACTAGTAGTTCTTCTCGCTGTGTTTAGTTACGGATAAATTAGCCTGGTTGTCCATAGCAACCGCACTGCTGACATAAGAGCTGAGTAATTCGCGATGCTGACGTGATCCCATCAAATCCAATCCTCACGACGTCAGCGAGTGATGGCGACATTCAACTGTCTTCACCAATTGCAGTATCCCAGGTGTGTCAACTCCAGGCCTCTTAATGGCTTTACGTGGGTCACGTCGGAATTGCATTATGGGGGTTCTTTGGTGATGGTTTAAGAATTGGAAGATACCAGTACGGAGTACTAACAGACGATACGGCAAGGTTTGGTACGTTCAAAGTACTCAAGTCGAGCGCAATAAGCAGGCATTTGAAAAGAGTACCAATGTCTGTATGAAATGACCAAGCTTCGATTTACATACAAATACTCTGTTTTCATATCTAGTGGCTGTCCTTTTTCAGCAAAAGCCTAGCTAGACATGCATGAAATCATCACCTTACAGCTGGGACAGCGAAGTAATTATCTTGCAACACATTTTTGGAATGTTCAGGTATAGCTATTTTGCTCACTTTTGAACAATCTAGGCTGATTTGTGGTCAGGAATCCTACTTCACATATTCTGAGAATGAAATATCTCCTGTTGACCACGATGTCAGCTTCCGGTCGGGAATAGGCGTGGACGGGTCAGAGACTTTCACACCACGCACTCTTGTCTATGACCTCAAAGGCGGATTCGGTTCGCTCCGCCAATATAATGCTCTTTACGAGGTTGAAGGGGAAGCCGGATTACCCAAGGGCTTGTGGTAGGCGTTTCTATACCTGTGGTTCGTTGCGGCCAGAATTAAGTATTGTCCATCCAGGGATGGTAATGAGGTCGTTCAGCGACAAGCAGTGATTCCTCAGAATGAATATCAAAAAAACCTGGAACTGGGACTTCCGCTTCCTAGACTTACGCCAGAGACAGTGCGGTATTGGTCTGATTTCAATCGACTGTTTTATCATCCAAAATCCATTGTTCAAATTAGTGAGTATGATGTCAATTCTCAATTGATGCCATTTGAAGACTGGACAGTGGGTGAAACCCTTTTCAATACTTTGGATCAGGAGCACGATCTCTTGGATCGTGACTTTCGACCTTTTGCTGAAGGATGTGATCAATTGCGAGGGATTCAAATGTTCACGGGGACAGATGATGCCTGGGGCGGGTTTGCAGCAAGGTACATTGACAGGTTAAGAGATGAATATGGCAAGAAAAATATTTGGACATGGGCTTCTGAGGGCGGGGCGGGGGTCGAAAGAGTATGCTGGCCTATCAAATGCAGACATAACCTTCCCGGCGCTTTTCTGATTATCAGATTTCACAGGAAAAGGGACGACTCAGGGCAACGAATTCGGCCAAATCCATCAGCGAAATAGCCCGTCAGGCAACTGCGTATATTCCGATCTCAATGCCTCCTCCTTCGAAGTTGCCGCATTATGTGAACCTGGACATGCGGTCAGAGTGGTATTTTTCAGCTTTAGCTTCGATGGCCGTAGAAAGCGTCACATTGCCAGCACGTCTTCGCTGGCATGACAAGCTTGGGTCCTGGTGGTTTGATCACGAAAGTCCTCAACGTATATTCACATTGAGCGCCACCATCAGAGCTCAAGCGTCGGAATCTAATTCCGCGCATCAGTCCAACCGGGGTGAATTCATGGAACCGACCGTTGAAGAGGACCATAATGACGAAATAGAACAAACTGAAAAAAGTTTTGATCTAAAACTTTCTTCGATTGGTACAACTACTCAGGAAAATATGCATCTGTTCAGTCGGGTCCAAGTTATCCGCGAATCAAGAGAAAACAGCAGCCAACCAAAGAGACCAGAAGTTGGTCAAGGACTTACAGCTCAGAGAGTAACTTTAACTGGATATATTCCGAGCGTTCTGAGGTAAGAGGACTTCTACCCGACCTTATCGTACCGAAGAACTGGTGCCTTGTATGGATAGCCCTGGAGTCTGATATGACGATATCTGATTTCTTGGAAGTTGGCTTTGCTGAACAGTTCTTTTAGCAGCTTTAAATCCACGCTAGAATTTCCGATTCTTGATTCGTTTCCTTCTGATTTGATCGAAAATCAAGGTCCGCCAGGATCTACATTGGGTATCAATGTTGCGCTATCAGCAACGAGTGCCATGGGTAAGGATCTTAAAGCCCTGCGGCAAAAGATTGGGCAACGAGTTTATCTGGAAGAACGCGAAAACCTGTTAAATGGGTTGAGTGAATTATCCGAGGCATATGAGGCCCATTGGGAAAGTGGCTCTGATTCTGGAGATGATTAACCTTGTCGTTGGCAACAAGTTCCACATGCTTTCCATGCTTTTTGATATGCAAAAGGGGGTCGAGAACAATGGTGAGTCCGACAGCTCAGTTTGGATGATTGTCTTGGACCGGGGTTTGTTTGGTGTGTTTGCAGGGAATAACTACCGTATTGTTTCCGTCCCAAAACAAACTGTTTTCGATACAAGCGGGAAAAATCTCAACTCATCGCACAATGATTCAAGCAACTGAACTACAACTATCATCAATCCACAAAATTGATACTTTTTTGTTGAGAAGGAAGCTACATGCAAACATACCTAGTTGGTCTTCTCACTGCTATTTCGTGCTGTGTGGAGGACAGAGTCACAGTATGTATGTTTGTACTGAGAGTCACCACCCAGCATCTCGAGACCTTCAACGATCCTTGATCATTTTACTATTTACGGCACCAGATTGTTGAGCACTCCTGGCAGAGTTTTGTGGCTGGACTTTTAAACTCCGTACCTTTTTCCGTTGAACACCACGATATCCCAACCTTGTTCAGAGGCTGGTTTGCAATCCTCAGCCAGGAAGTTTCGTATATATTCTGTAAAATACACAGTAAACGGCTTTGTTTTAGTTTGTGCAAAATGTCTCAATGCCACAGGAAAAACTCCAGGGTTGCGACGAATGAGACGAACCTGAGTACGGAGAACAAGACTTACATATGTACTGATCCCGGAGACTGTGAGTGCAAGTTCTGACAACCCTGCCTTCGTGTTCCAGGCCAGCGAGAGCTTCCTCTCTTCGTTGACTGGTTTATGTTGGAGATAAGCGAGATTGCCCATCCTCGTCTACTGGAGGCGCACAGGGAGTACATAATTTGTAGAGGATGCTGCGATGCAAGCTCATACCCAGCATGGGCAGCAGACTCAAGACAACAAAGGGTATTCGGGTATGCGGAGCAATCCCATATTTATTACACAGTACTCCGTACATTTGTTGGCCATACATAGTCTGTAGTAGATGTTATGAAGCCACCTCCACATTGGCCAGAATCATTGGGGAGAAGAATGCTGATCTCAACGACTCATGCTATGGTATTTCTTTTTGTCTCTGAGATGCATGTAACTATGTACTCTGTCCTACAAAGATAGTACAAATATCGAGCATCTAGGTAGCCAAAATTGATATTCCGCGTCTCTCGTGCTTCGTTGATCGTGTCACCACTTCATTGCTGAATTGAGCTTGACAGTTCAGAATGCTTTCTTCTTTTTCCTTTTCGTTCCCTGCGCAAGAGACACAGGGAATATAAGTTGACTGCCCAACCAGATTGTTTTCTGATATTCAGCCTCGCTCTGGTCGTCAAGATCTGGGTTCAGTATCCCAGACAGTGTGGCCCAGCTGCAAGAATCCTGAATTCAATAAAATACAAATCATTAATTTTATGTTTAATGAGCAGGGGTAAGTTTTGGAATGACACAACTCAATTCTGCACGTAAACTCAATTCCGAGCTGCCTTCTTCTTCACCACCACCTCTCGACCATTTTCACAACAAAAGAAGTCAGCCATTGTTCCATGGGACAGGTGTATATGTAGTTAATGGGGATGACCCTGAACCAAGGGCGATATTATTAGAGTATTTATTATTGTGTTTGTATTGTTGAGGGTGCTTCGTATTGGAGAACCAATAGCCGAACATCTTGAAATTCGACCAGTAGTTAACTTGTTTGTTTCTTCCTTTCTTCTTTTCTTTTTTTAAATCAAAATCAGTACTTGCACACTCTGTATACTCGAACAGGCAGCTGGTTTCGAAACATGTCCAACCGTAGCCCAGCACGTCCAATTATGGTTCTGGGCCCTGATTATCAGATCCACATTGCAGGAAGACTAGTAGTGATGATGATGATGATGATGATGATGATGCTGGGGACCATATGCAGAGAATGGGCTTCAACAATCAACGTACGAGACAGAGTATACGGAGTAGTGACCTGTTCAACCCCCACTACTACTCCTAGTATGGCCAACACACGCTGACAGAATAACCCAGCCAGTCAAGGTTTGCACAAATCATCAATGACGCTAACCGCACTTGGAATAGGAAAAGAAACATATTTCTTGTTCTCTCAGGTTTCTCCCGGGATCATCGTCGTTTCAAGTAACGCCAACGGAACAGGACAAGCGAACAACATCCCGAAAGATTCTCCGCAATGAAGACTCGAAAACCCTTTGGAAAGGGGCCTCTCTACTCAGCTGACACTCGTCTACTTGCACGAATATGCTGATTGCAAGCGCGATGAGGAGCCTTAGCTGGCCCAGCAAGGGTGCAAATACTCGTCGCCTCAAGCCCACATTGCTGCCCACCTTGCAGTTCAATGTGATATCCTCCCTGCCTGCCTGCCTGCCAGTGGCACCAGCAAAAAGCCAGCCACAGTTGCCAAGATGATACTCCCCACATTGCGCTTGTTGTTTTACTATGGTATACTAGCTTGCTGGCTCGTATATTACTCCCGTATCGTGTTATGATGATCATTGGCATGATTCATGATTTCTGGGTCGGTGTAGCCCTGAGCTTGTTTTGATGTATTCCGCCGTACGGACGACTAAATCCGTATGATACGTTTCCTTTTTCGGGGCTTTTGCCTTGTTTTACCGGGTTTGAGTGGCCCGAATTCGAGGGACGGGAATGCGGTCGAGGTGATATCGCATGCAGCCTGCAGGGGTTGCACGTCGCGGATACATAATCTGCACATCTCCCGCGCTCTTCTGTTCAAACTGCTTGTTTGTTTTCTCCCGTCAGCACTTCGAGGATTGTGTTCTGGCTGAGAGGGAATATCCGCTGCGGTCCCTCGTTCCTTTCGTTTTGTTAACCCCCTCTATCTAATTCTAATTGAAAAACCCACACGCTCGTTTACAGCCTTTAAAATAATACTAGTAAGAGGAAGAAATGAGGTCGTTGTTTGTGTTGCTGGCGTTGACCAGCTCCACCTTTGGAGTGGCAATCGAGCGACGCGCTCATGATGAACTGGATGTCGAGAAGCGTGGTTTCCAACCCCCAGGGCAGTTCAATGGTGGCGGGGATGATTACAACCAACATGGCCGCTGGCCTTCCGTCACTAGCGGTTGGGATGGAGACCTGACATGGACCAAGAAGCCTGGTCCAAAACCAACCTCTTCTGATTGCGACGAGACTATCACCAAGCTTCCTCCGCCAACTTGGACTACACTTTTCCCGAATCCAAGCTCTCACGGTCCAAAACCGAGCTCAAGCGACTGTGATGAGACAATAATCACCAAGCTCCCTTCGTTAACTTGGACTTCGCTTTTCCCGAAACCAAGTTCTCACGGCCCAAAGCCGAGCTCAAGTGACTGTGATGAGACAATAATCACCAAGCTCCCTTCGTTAACTTGGACGACACTTTTCCCGAAGCCAAGCTCCCACGGTCCAAAACCGAGCTCAAGTGATTGTGATGAGACAATAATCACCAAGCTCCCTTCGTTAACTTGGACTACACTTTTTCCAAAGCCAAGCTCTCACAGCCCAAAACCGAGCTCAAGCGAGGGCGAAGCGACTACAACTAAGGTCCCTCCACCAGTTTCAACTACTCCAGGTCCTGTTCCAACTTCAAGTTCTCATGGCCCAAAACCGAGCTCAAGCGAATGCGAAGAAACTACCACTAAGATCCCTCCGCCAGCTTCAACTACTCATGGCCCAAAACCAAGCTCTCACAGTCCAAAACCGAGCTCGAGCGAGGGCGAAGCGACTACAACTAAGGTCCCTCCACCAGTTTCAACTACTCCAGGTCCTGTTCCAACTTCAAGTACTCATGGCCCAAAACCGAGCTCAAGCGAGTGCGAAGAAACTACCACCACCAAGGTGCCTCCGCCAGTTTCAACGACTCCAGGTCCTGTACCAACTTCGAGTACTCACGGCCCGAAACCGAGCTCGCACAGCCCAAAACCAAGCTCAAGTGAGGGTGAAGCAACTACAACTAAGGTCCCTCCACCAGTCTCAACTACTCCAGGTCCTGTTCCAACTTCAAGTACTCATGGTCCGAAACCAAGTTCAAGTGAAGGTGGAAAGACTAGCACTGTGATAGTCCCTCCCCCAGCTTCAAGTACTCACGGTCCAAAACCAAGCTCAAGTGAATGTGAAGAGACTACCACAAAGGTGCCTCCGCCAGTTTCAACTACTCCAGGTCCTGTTCCAACTTCAAGCTCTCACGGTCCGAAACCAAGTTCAAGTGAAGGCGAAAAGACTAGTACCACTGTGATAGTCCCTCCACCAGCTTCAAGTTCTCACGGCCCGAAACCAAGTTCAACTACCACTGTGATAGTCCCTCCGCCAGTTTCAACTACTCCAGGTCCTGTTCCAACTTCAAGCTCTCATGGTCCGAAACCAAGTTCAAGTGAAGGCGAGAAGACTAGTACCACTGTGATAGTCCCTCCCCCAACTTCAAGCTCTCACGGTCCGAAACCAAGTTCCAGTGAAGGTGAGAGGACTAGTACCACTGTGATAGTTCCTCCCCCAGCTTCAAGCTCTCATGGCCCGAAACCAAGTTCAACTACCACTGTGATAATTCCTCCCCCAGCTTCAACTACTCACGGCCCGAAACCAAGTTCCAGTGAAGGCGAGAAGACTAGTACTACTGTGATAGTTCCTCCCCCAGCTTCAAGCTCTCATGGCCCGAAACCAAGTTCAACTACCACTGTGATAATTCCTCCCCCAGCTTCAACTACTCACGGCCCGAAACCAAGTTCAAGTACCACTGGAGGTCATCAACCCCCGTCTACCACCGGCGGTAACTCCCCTATCACTTCCAGCCAGCCTGGCACTACGTCAACTATCACAATCACCACAACTTATACCACCACAACTTGTCCAGGTCAGTATTTCAGTTAGAGTTTATCACGCCAGATTTCGAATTCCATGGAATGATGCTAACAGAATTTCTAGTCACCACCACCACTGTAACAAGCGGCTCACAAACCTACACCCAGACCCGAACAGCTACAGAGACAATCACTTGCACGACAACTAGCAAGACTGTTACTGTGATTCCACCAGCGCCAACTGGACCTCCAACATATCCACCAATTCCTTCCGGCCCCTCGAACCCGCCGCCCAACCCTCCTCCATCCAATCCCCCTCCATCCAATCCTCCACCGTCTAATCCTCCTCCCTCAAACCCCCCTCCCTCAAATCCCCCTCCATCCAATCCTCCACCGTCTAATCCTCCTCCCTCAAACCCCCCTCCCTCAAATCCCCCTCCATCCAATCCTCCACCGTCTAATCCTCCTCCCTCAAACCCCCCTCCCTCAAATCCCCCTCCATCCAATCCTCCACCGTCTAATCCCCCTCCCTCAAATCCCCCTCCCTCAAATCCCCCTCCCTCAAATCCCCCTCCCTCAAATCCCCCTCCCTCAAATCCCCCTCCATCAAATCCTCCTCCAGCCAACCCTCCTCCGTCCAACCCTCCTCCGTCCAACCCTCCACCATCTAATCCCCCTCCATCCAACCCTCAGCCGGAAAATCCTCCATCTGCGACGTATTCTCCAGTCAACCCGCCAAGCGGCACGCAGACTCTCATTCCCAAGCCGCAACCACCCAGTCAGACTGGTAACCCTACGGAATCTCAACCACCACAATCCACGGGCGGCGCCACTCGCCTTAAGGGTGGATTGAGTGCTATCGCAGCAGTAGCAGCAATGATCGTACTGGTATAAATTGCAGAAGTTTCTAATGGAAATGGCTGAAACGGAGCTGTGGATTTGCTATGTTGAAAATTCTAATGATTTCTTCTTATGAACAACTCTTTGTATAGAGGTGGTTTGACGAACAATTATCTAAAACTATACTTGGATGTTTTCTTAAAACCACAGTCCTTGAACTCTAATATCTCTCCTTATGCCTTTGATTCTCGGACTTTCTTGGATTACATCTTGATTTTTTCCGGACACTTCCGTTGAAAATACGTGCGTAATCTGGTCGCGGGCAGATATTGATGTGAATGCTCGTCGCATGGCTCTTTTTGTACGGAGTACTGTCCTTCTGAATCAATTCTAGTTCTTGATTTGCCTGAAAGCACACCTGCCTGTACATCGCTACAGCCATTAATTTGTATATGTGATGACTCTGCAGAAAAATAGGATGCAATTATTACATAGTGATCGTGGGACAATATGAGAATCGCAGAACTAGTTGCGCAACAAGGTTTTCGTCACCCAGAAGCTTAGACCCCAAGAATTTTCAACACAGTAGTTGCCTGTGCAGGGTCACGGAAAGCTTGATACGACTGGAAATCCTAGCTAATCCGTGAAGTTCGGAATCAGTTCCTTGAAGAATAATATTGGGTCTTATTGAGACTGTGTAGCTCCACGGTGAGCTTGAGCTTAAGCATGGATGTTCCTGTTGTCTCGATTGTACTAGTATCAGAGGTAGTCCTGGAGAATCATATTTGACTCCATAGTCCATGATTAATTGATTGGCCTCTGAGCTCCGCGGTGAGATGTCTGCTTCCTCTGAGACAAGGAATTGAGTTATTGCAGTTTATTTCGATGATTCCATCCTGTGTGTATCTTGTGAATTCGTTCAGATGGAATAACCTCACACACAGCACAGATGATTGCGCTACTCCTATTCTAGACTAGCTTGCATTGATTATAAATCTTCGGATAAACTAATATCCAATCTGCTTATTCATCAATGATGTAACATGCAAACGATGCCGAAAGCGGTATGTTTGCATGGGATTTGGTTAGTTAGCGCCGTGATGCCAAAGTGTCCTCAAGAACGAATCACTCAGAACTGCTCGTTTCTCGAAGGAGATGGTTAATGTGCTCGGAATGACTTTACTATACTCATAGACGTGTCCTTTCCTACTGCTGCAACTTTAATTAAATTGTTCTCCTGTGCTATTCCTTTCCTTCCTCACAAATTGGCGTTGGAATTCAAGAGCAAACCGTCACCCCGTCCGTTGCTAGTGCGCAGGTCCTGATGATTTGCTAACGAATAGACCGTTGACGCTCCTGTTAACGATTGCTTATGTATTTATATTGAGGTACCTAAGTGTCGACGGAGCTTTTCCTTTTGACTCTCAAAGTGTCTGACTCAATGATCTACGTTTTCTAGCTCGATACATCTTCATTTCTAATGGCTCCCCCCGGTCGCCGACGTAACGGCGGAGGGTACGCCCTCCTATATCTATTTTCAACAATTCTCCTTACTCTTCTCATCGCATCCTTTCCAACCACAGCTTCTGCAGCCGGCACCGGCATCATAGGAATTGATCTTGGAACGGAGTATATCAAGGCGGCAGTAGTTAAACCCGGCGTTCCGCTCGAAATCGTCTTAACAAAGGATTCGAAGCGCAAGGAGTTCTCTGCAGTGGCATTTAAGGCGGCGCGGGGAAGTGGAGCTACGTTTCCAGAGCGATTCTATGGGGGCGATGCTGTTGCGCTTGCGCCCAGGTTCCCTGATGAGGTTTACCCTAATTTGAAATCCCTCCTGGGTATTCCATATGACACTGGGATCCAAGGTTCGGACGGGGGTCAGCAGAATATGGTTGCTTTATATAAAGAACGATACCCAGCCATCAAACTCGAACCGGCTCCTGGTGGTCGGGGAACCGTTGCCATCAGGAGTGGAAAACTCGGCGAGAAGGAGGGCAAGGAATCGTTCCTGGTAGAAGAGCTTCTAGCAATGCAGTTGAAGCAGATTAAAGCCAATGCAGAAGAAATGGGTACCCAGCGAGCTGCCTTGGAAGATGTCGTCATTACCGTTCCGCCATTTTTTTCGGCTGAAGAGAAACGAAGCATACAGTTTGCGGCGGAATTGGCAGGGCTAAATGTGCTTTCTTTGACCACGGATGGCATGGCTGTGGCCCTTAATTATGCTACCAGTCGAACGTTCCCGAACGCAACTAATAACGAAAAACCTGAATATCACATTGTGTTTGACATGGGAGCTGGCTCCACGAGTGCCACTGTCCTCAAGTTCCAAAGCCGTACCGTTAAAGACTTTGGTAAATGGACCAGGAGCCTTCAAGAGATACATGCAATCGGAGTTGGCTGGGACAAAACCCTTGGCGGAGATGCTCTCAATCAGTTGATAGTGGATGATATCATTACTAAGTTAGTGGAGTCCAAGAAGTTGAAAGAGGGTACGACTCCAGAGCAGGTGAAGTCTCATGGAAGAACCATGGCCAAGCTCTGGAAAGAATCCGAAAGACTTCGACAAGTCTTGAGTGCAAATACCCAAACCACTGCTTCCTTTGAAAGCTTGTACGAGGATGATGTTAATTTCAAATACACCATCTCTCGCTCAACGTTTGAGGAACTGGCAAAAGGCCACGCGGATCGCATCTCTAGACCTCTTACGGATGCTCTCTCTATGGCAAAACTCACTATGAATGACGTTAGCTCTATTATACTTCATGGAGGTGCAATCCGAACCCCTTTCGTTCAGAAAGAACTTGAGCAGGCATGCGGGGGCGAAGGCAAGCTTAGAACAAATGTCAACGCTGACGAAGCGGCTGCTCTTGGAGCAGCATTCAAAGGCGCGGCGTTGAGCCCTTCTTTCAGAGTGAAAGAAATCAGAGCTTATGACATTCCGGCCTACGCTGCGTCTATTAAATATGTAACCGGAGGGAAAGAAAGGCAGCAAAAGGTTTTTGTTCCAACTTCGCAAATCGGCCAGGAGAAACTCACGATGATCAAAAACCTTAAGGACTTCGACTTCGAGTTTACCCAACAATATATCCGTGATAATCGAATGATTGATTACCCAGTTACTCATGCGAAGACCACGAATCTTACAAACGCACTGACGGCATTAAAGGACAAATTCGGCTGCAGCGCAGAAAACATCACCATGTGGTTTGGCATCCAGCTCAATCCGATCAATGCGGTTCCCGAAATCACTCGCGGCTCAACGAGTTGCGAAGTTGAGGAAGTTAAGAAAAGCGTTGTCGACAAAGCCAAGGAATTCTTGGGCTTCGACTCTAAGAAAGACCAGCAGCCTCTGAAAGATGATTCGAGCGAAGAACAGCCAAGCGAATCGAGCAGTCACTCCTCTTCCTCTACCTCATCTTCAAGTGAAAGCTCTTCGTCCACCACGGAGTCTTCAAACACTAATTCCGCCGCCGATCAGGAACCGTCAGCCAAGCCCAAAGAACCTGAACCAGCGCCAGAAATCCCTCGGCAAGTACGCATCGAATCGTCCATTATTGGCATTGAATCTGCTCCCCTAGGTATTCCCAGGCCGTCGACAGAGGAAATGCGCCGCATTAAGGGCCGACTAGCTGCATTTGATGCTTCCGACTTTGCTCGCGCTCAGCGTGAAGAGACATTGAATAGCCTAGAAGCGTTTATTTACCGTACTCGCGATTTACTCGAGGATGCAGAATTCGGAAAAGCGATTACTAAAGACGCTATGGAGAAGCTGAAGCAGAATCTCCCTGAAGCAAGTGACTGGCTTTATGGAGATGGATCTGACGCGCCGACGAAAGACCTCAAAGCTAAACTGGACAGCTTGAAAGAGTTGGTCGATCCCGTTCTGAATCGAATGTCTGAGAGCGCAAAGCGACCAGCAAAGCTTGATGTCTTAACGCAGAATCTCCAAAACGCGAAGGTGTTAATAGATATCATGGAAAAGCAGGTTAATGCGGAAGAGAGCGCCGTTTCTGCATCCGCCTCAGAAACTCCTTCGTCATCGCCAGGCGAAGCAGCCAATTCTGCCTCCTCTAAGAGCAGTGAGTCGGATGTGTCCACCGACTCATCATCTTCCACCACTTCAACCTCAGCGCCCTCTTCCAAGTCTACCGCAGCCTATTCTATGTATTCCCCGATTGACTTTTCCGCCGTTTCCAATGCGCACGAAAAAATCAGCGCCTGGCTTGACTCGAAACTCAAACTCCAAGAACAGCTCACCGAGGCCGATGATCCTGCTTTCACTGTCGCTGATCTGGAAGCCAAAATTGCAGAGCTGCAAAAGGCAATAAATATACTCATGGAAAAAATGTCACGACCTAGGCCAGGATCTGGAGGTAGCAAGAAACCAGGAAAAAAGAATGGAGGAAATAAGAAGGATGATAAGAACAAAGAAAAGGCGAAGACGAAGGCAAAGAGCAAGTCTGAAAAAGAAAAGACCAAGGAGACTAAGAAAACCTCTGAGAAGCCGGGAGCGAAATCAAGTAAGAAAGATGAATTGTAAATTATATAGATTTCTGTCTACTTGAACTAGACAGGATTGTTTTTTTCTATTTCTTTTGGTGTTTATGGGGTGGGTGTCGGATTTGATCTCAATGCCTTCCTGTCCGCTGGGAACTATGTCCAGGAAAGCGAGGCAAAGCCACCCAACTGATATCTGTGAAACTTACCTATGGAGTATGTGACTACATAGATAAAACATATTCTATTTCAGCAAGCGGGCGCGATATCTGATCGATACTACTTTGTATTACACAGCAAATAATAAAGACAAGTTTATAGCCCTATCTAGCACATAATATTCTACGGGATATCATCCATGAACTGTTTTGCCGAATCCATGCCTTCTCGCCTGAATCCAATGTCCATCCACAGGTTAAACAGCGAGGGCACGGTGGACAAACTAACAACTGAAAGATATACATGAAACAAAAGTAAGCACAGAATCAGAGAACCGAGGTCCGCTCGCAGAGGTATAAAACTCCCAAATGCCCCGCGCCTAGCCATGTATCGAAATGCTAAAACGGAATCCGAAAAAAGGAAAAGAAAGAAAACCGAAGAAGTAGTGCAAAAAAAACGCCCACTAATGCTAGACACCACCCATCTCAAAGTCTTCATCGACCTCTTCTCTCCTTCGTAAAAACGCTGCTTCCTCGAAATCTGCCGACGCAAACATATCAGACGTCGGATCGCGATTTTCTTGCTCCGACAGTCCCCACATGTGCTCGAACTTATTACTTTGCGACGACAAGCCATGCCTGGCGGGCTTGGCGCTGGCGCTGGCGACGACGAACCGTCTCGTCTTTTGGCCCCGCTTCGGACGAAGAATGGCTCGCGACGACCAGCGCGTATTCAAAAACTGCGGTGGAGAATAGAAGCTGTCGAGGTCTTCTTGCTGCTCTGGGTCTGGTTCATCATCGGCGACGTCGTCGTCGGCTTGGTCAAACGCACGTTTATGCGGATTTGACGGGGCGAACATCATCGCGGAATCCGTGGAGTCCTGACTGCTGGTGAGCATCACGGACTCCTCCTCCTCGTCGTCAGCAAGTCGAGTTTTGAATCTCATTTCCTCGTGTTCGTGCGGCGTGGCGGGTTGCGGAAACGATTGCACGGCTAGATTGCCGACTTTGAAGCCTCCGCAGTATGGGGCCAGCTCTGCGTATGACGTTGTGCTTGGCGTCGTCGTGGTGCCGCACATCGAGCTGTGGGAAGCACACTGATGAGCGATGTATGCGTTCAGCTTGGAAGTGCTGAGCGTGGTCTGGTATCCCTCTGGAACGGCCTTGCGGACGCGCATTCCCACGGTCAAGAGGGATGATTGGATTTTATCTGGGAGAGCAGGATTGGCGGAGTGTGTTGGGGCGGCGTAGTTGTAGTGGGAATGAGAATTGGATAGCGTAGAAGCAGGGGAGGAGGATGAAGCGAAGTAAGAGGTGATCGGGGCTTGAAAGCGACGCCTTTTGGAAGATGGGTTGCGTTTCGCTGCAACCGACTCCATCGTTGGATGAGTTCAGGGTGGTTTGTTATTTCAGTTCTTTGTAGAGTATGAGAGCTTGTGAAACCAGAAAGAGAGGAGATAGAAATGATTCCTGCTCGATGATATGATATCTCTAGAAAGCTCCATGAAGGTGAGACTGCCTTTGCCAACGAGTGTTCGGTGGTTGGAAAGCTATCCACCAATCACAGCCCAGAGACACAAACACGGCAATACGCGCGACTCAACCGCGACGCGTCAAATCCAGTTAATTGTTTGCAGTGTTTGCAGCTTATCTAAGAACTGACTAATAAGCGAGTGGGACATCAACATTTTGTATGCTGCAGCTTCATCTTCGCTTATCTGCTTTTTTGCGTCCTTTTGACGCCCATTTACCGATACTGCGAAAGAAAGGAGATGTTTCGTACCCAAAGAAATGACCTTGAAATCGTCACCGTTTTATTTATGTCTCTGTTGCGCTGATAACGACCTCCGCCTCTGTCGATAGACCGACCCATTCTTCGTAACAGAGCCTAATAATCCAAAATTCTTTAATATGGACACAAAAGCCTACCTAATGGGCCAGGGCTGGTCGGGCCCCGGTAACCCACTCAACCCATCTCACCGCCCAGGGGTTCCCCACGCCGGCTTAGGACTCACCAAACCTATCCTCGTGGCGCGAAAACGGAATACCCACGGCATTGGAAAGAAAACGACCCATGATCATACGAATCAGTGGTGGCTGAGAGGGTTTGAAGAGGCGCTGAAAGGGGTGGGGAATGATGGGAGCGCGACGCCGACGACGAGTGCAAGTGAAGAAAATAATGGGAGCGTTGGGATACGGAGTGAGTTGTACAGATTTTTTGTCAGGGGAGAGGGTCTGAAGGGAACGATTGGGACGAGGGTTGATGCAGTAGAGGTCGTTACTGGTGGGAATCATGCTACGAAGAGAAAGCGAGATAAAGACGCGGAAGAGGTTTGGGACTTGAAGAGTAGGGACTCTGGAAAGAGAAAGAGGAAAAGGACAAAGGAGAAATTGTCGGGCATTGAGTCTCTTGCGATTTCGAGCAACGAGGATACCATGGAGACAACGAAGAGGAAAGTAAAGAGAACGTCGAAGGTGTCGCAGGAAATGAGGGATATAACGAGCGGGAACGGCGAAATTGAATTGAGAGAAAAGAAATCCGAGAAGGAGAGAAAAAGGAAGAAACGATGCGGAGAAGATTCATGTACCGAAGCTTCTCCTAATTCTGATAGCTCTGCTGCGAGCAATCATATTACCTACCCCCAAATTTCTGATAAGGATGCAAGAAAGAGAAGGAAAGAGCTTGAAAGGGCAAAGAAAGACGCAAAGGGAGAAGCGAACGAAAAGCCTAAGAAGTCTAAAAATCGAAAGAAGAAGAGGAAAAAGGAAGAAAGATGACGGGTGAATCGTATGGTTGTTGTCCGAGTTCTCGATACGAATGTCTGGCGACAGATATAATCTGATGCCTTTGTGGGCGTTTGGGATGTTCCAATAACCTTTGAGGAACTCCCATGTACCCTTACCCGGTTATAAATTTGAGCTGAACAATATTGAAACTTAGCCCGGAGTGGTTTTTAGATCAAGTTCGCTTATTGGCTTTCTATACCAATATTGACAAAACATCAAATAGTCACGATTGATGTCAGCCCGATTACTTTTCAATTAAATCTTAACTGCGAGATACACTCAAATTTCTGGGAGTTTGCCTGGCCGATTTGATAATATCCACGGCCGTTGTTCCCAAAACTCGTCCTTAATGATATCCACATGAGCAATCGCAATGTCGGCTTTTCTTTGTAACTTTCTCCGCTTCTCTCGCTGCGTCTTTGAGAGTTCAAGCTGCTCTTCACTCGCTTCATCATCTTTCTCGCCGTCTCCTGGCGTTTTCCCTTGCTGATTGCCTTGGGGATCAATCGGCTGTAGCTCAAACTGCATTTACCCACTTCAGCAAATCTGAGTTGCATATTAAATACCAAGATGCGAGGAAGGAGACCTACATTGCGATATAACACACTGCCCTTCCTGAACATATCAGGTTCATTGTTATAATTGATTCCGAATCGAGAGAATAATATCTCGTTTTTGTCGGCGGAAACAGTTCCCTTCAGTCAACTGTGAATATCGGGCATTCCAGAGTCATTTCAGTATCAAAAAGCAAAAAACAGGTTACCTGCCTTTAGCTCATACTCTGCAGCTGTATTGCTCACTCCACCCAGTAGCACCATGCTCCAAAAAGTTGTATTATATAGGTTATTTATGTGGCCTAGAATTCTGCATTAGAGAGCGTGCCGGGACGTGGGCCACCTTGCTGCCAGTTTTAAGGTAGGAAAGCATACAATCAACCTGCCTCCAGCTCATATAATCTCTTAAATTTTGCACACTTGGATATTCTACTGCTCTACCATCAAAGGTAGGGAGAGATCCTAGTTCCAGCGGCATCGATGGGAAAAATTCTGGCCATGCATGGACATAATGCGCTGTAAATGTGGAAACCACGGTAGAGACGAGCTTGCTGTAAGACGGGAACATAAATCAGCCACTAAGACAGATATTGCCTTGGAACTTTCATGCCTTTAGGGGGCTTATCAAGAAAGGCTTCTTGCTCTATGAGGGAAAGCTCACCTACTCCGTCTCTCAAAAAGTTGACAATTCCGATGGAAAACAAAACTTTTTGAAAACAGAAAAACGTTAGAGCAGCTCATGGCTGTTGACAAGATATCACACATACCTGAACTCATCACTGACACCGTATGCAATGATCAAATCAGAAAGATCGCGCATGACTGCTTTCGCAGCTACATTCATCAAATTCAGCGCTCGCACATCATTCGGCTTTCTGAATTGATACTGTGAGGAAAATCTATCCAAGCTGTCAGACGCCATGTAATACCAAGAATTCTCATAGACAAATTCAAGATATCACCAATAGCAAGCAGGGTTGAGAGCGCTTCTGAGTCATACGGCCCTGGAGAATCCCAGACCTCACAGGCTATGAACGGAACCATTCAACAAGTAATGGAAAAAATGAAGACCATAAGGGCAGCTTTCAAAAGCATATACCACAAATTCAGAATGTAAAAACGAAAACAGCCACTTGGAGGGACTGACTTATGAAATCCCCGCCCGTCGATTCGAACGACAATCCACGTATTCGGCAGCAGAACATCGTCCCGCTCGAAAGCCTTGACGTATTCGTATCTTGGGTCAAATAATTAGCTTGAAGGATGAGGTTGAATAGGGATAAATGGAGTCCTTACTTTGAGTTTGCCATCTACATAGATAGCGGTTGATAATCGATGTTGGGCAGGAAGAGAGAGGCTTAGGAATAGAACGAGACTTGGGGGATGAAGGGTTGAGATCAAACCCAACCTTAGGCCCCCAGCGAATACACATAAGTGACAAGTCCTCCCATCGAGTTTCTACACTGTTGTGAGCAGGATATGCATTTGGGGTTTCAACTAGTCAAATTGGTACAATACGCTCTGAGAAGAAGGACGATCTACTGGATCCTTATCGCTTATGGCCCTTTATACGTATACTGCTGCATGGAAGCTAGCTTCACCAGTTAGATGGCATATGTACATATAATTTCGTTGAAGGTCTAAAAAGGCCCATCAATACCAGAGGAGCGAGGGATTGAATGCAACTGCTCTGAGATAATAGCACTCGCATTGATCTTAAGACTACTACATACGGGTCCTGTTTATGTCAAGACTCATCTATCGTCAACCCGATCAAAAGATGTTCTCACACATCTTTCAAAAGCATCATCATCGCCTGTCTCACTCGCCTTCTCACTACTCTCACTAGTAGTTGTCCTCTCAGACTTCTTTGGTTTCCGTCTGAAACTGAGGTTAAATCCACTCTTGCTCGATTTTTCAGTGCAGGCTGTACTTGAAAGTGAACTGTCGACGGGTTTTCCAAGTTGAATTTCACTAATTCCATCGTCATCAGGTTCGGCCTGGGTAGCGAAATCGCCTTTCTTGGAGAATAAACCAGCTCGATCTTTCCATGGGATGTTAAATTTGCTGGAACTACCCTTACGCGTAATCTTCTGGATGAAAGACTCTTTCGCACTAACAGTTTCGGATGGTGCCCCCGATGAAATACGCTCCAATGAATCATGGGACTCGGCTGCGGACGTGCGGATAGACCTTGCATCTCTTGATCGACGGGATTCGGAAGGAGAGTTATCTTCCCACTGCGGCTCATCGCACACCTTCGAGGTATCGGTGTCCCTACTTTTGGGCTTCTCGGATTTTTTGCTGAAAAGAGTCTTGAAAGAAGGCGCAGCGGGATTCAGCTTGGGCGTCATTGGGCGAGGTGATGATGGAGGTCGAGTCCCGATTGGAGCTTGAACAGGCCGCTGTGGCTCGTACGATGCATCAATGAAACCCATATCCGAGGAGGGCAAGGCTGCTGGAAGATGGCTTGAGGACCCAAGTTGAAAGGAGGGGCGGCGCGATTGGCTGCGTGACCATGCTCCTCCTCCAGGGGTCGACCAATCAACATTGAGAGGGCTGCTTCGGTGCATGTCAGAGGGCGGCCACCCAAACGGCGGAATGTCAGAAGTAGGTCGGGGGAGAAATTTATCAAACGAGTAAGTCGAAGCTGGTCTAGGAGATAAAGAATCCCGACGGACAGTTCCAAGGATGTATGGATCAATAGGATCGCGACCAGGACTGAATTGATTATACCTCGGGTTAGGCTCAGATTTCTCCAGTGCTCCAGCAGTAGATGATGAAAACCTCCCCGTTGTGAAGAAACTAGGAAAAATAGCTTTGCGCGGAGCAGGTAAACGGTCAGAAGAACTGTCGGCAGTTGCATTTGCTGTAGAGCTGCGAGGAAATAGTGTAGCCATAGGATTCGCCCAGCTGCCTGTGTGGCTTAAGCGGCGATGACGGGATTCTATCGGATCGAGGTCTTGGTCCATATTTCGCGGGAACGACTGGCTCTGTCCGGGCTTGAGAGAGCCCAGAAGTGGTCCATCTGCCATCGTCTTTCCTCGTTGTCGATGAAATCCAAATAATCCAGAAAGCTTTCGTGAAGCGCTCTGGGCGGCGTCCGAGGGCGTTTGTGACGATGATCTCCGTAAGGATTGGAGTTCGCTTTCAGGAAGATTAATCAAACTTTCACGGGGACTTGTGAATAGGCTGGGAGGATGACTGCCAGAAGAAATCGGAGACGGAGATGTAGGAATTAGGCTCTGAAACGGGGTGGCTGAGATAGGTAGAGTCGGAAAATCTGTGGATCCTTGGGAGGACGAAGGTGGTTGATCTTCGTCTCCAAGTAAATCAGAAGGGAGCAACGCATCGGCTCGTGGACTCATTGGAGGGTTACTCGGTTCAGTGCGAATTGGACTCAATTGATCAGTGGGATCCGGAATAGTCATTCCGTTGTTGATGTTAAAAAATGCGGAAGTTGGAGGGACAGTTGGAGAGGCGGTACCGAGCTGCCGATAGCCACTCGAGTTTTGAAATATAGTATCAGCGATAGGATAGCCAAGGGGAGACGAAACGCTGCTCGTAAGCGAACTGCGATGACGACTCCGTCGATATGTGTTGGCTCTCCGTGCCATGTCCAAATCTAGGGCTGGGACTGGAGCATATGGCAATGCTGGGTTAGATCTTTGAGTAGCGATCCATTTTAGACGCTCTTGCGCCTCGTAATATTGTTGCTGAGCCTGAGACGGGGTCAGCAACCGGTATCGTTAGCACTAGATGTCCATGACATACCTGAGTGTGCACATTTATCAAGCAGGTATACTGAGCCCGCAAATTGGCCATTTTCACCTCCCAACGACGATCACGCTCTCTTTCCAAGCGGTCTAACTCCTTCGTTTCTTCATTATCTTCGCCTCCAAGGCGTCGTCTTTCCTCTTCAAGTTTCTTGATACAGCTTCCCTTGACCTTGATGTCTTCTTCGAGGGTTTTCATTTCTGCTTGCTCCTCAGATATTTTGTTGCGATACTCCGCTAGCCCTTTCGCAGACTTCTCTTGGAATTGTGCTTTTTCGCTCTGCAACCTCTCCACCATCTTTCTCATTTCTACAGTTCTCTCGTCCCATCGTGCAATATCATCAGCGCGTTTCTTCCGTTCACCTTCCTTTTGTTGAAGTAATCTCTCTCGCTTACTCCGTTCACTTTGGGCAGTGCGATTAACACTTTCCAATTTGCTGACGTGCTTTCGAAGATCGCCACTAGCCTCATCCTTCTCCTTGACTCGCTGTCGTAAGTCATTCCTCTGGTCCTCCAGATCCCGCACTAAAAGCTCATACTCCTTTTCCTCCTGACATATCTGTTTATCCAAGGTATCGTTTTCTTGCTGCAGGCTCTTGAGCCGCTCAGCAAGCCGCTCAACAGTTGCTTCTGAATCCTCAGCGCTACTACCTTTGCCATCATCTGCTGCTGCATGAGAGACATGTTCGGGGCAAGGGGCAGGCGTCGAAGGTTTCCTTCCGATAGTCGTACGCTTCCCCTGAACCGGCCCAATACTATGTTCCCGAGACATGATCGGAGCAGATGGTGACATAAGCGAAGAGGGTCGCGGCGCATAAGCCTGAATGTATGGTCCGCCACAAGCATCGGTGGTTTCGTTTTGTGAGGCATCAACACTTGTACGAACGTGTAACATGGCACTCGCGGTCTGGAAATTTGTCGCACTAATAGAAATGACGCAGAGGTGATATATATGCCCTGGAAGTAAATTCAAAATGGACGCTGCGGTTTCAGAGCGTTTCGATTCACCAACTAGAAAACAGAGTCTATGAGCTTGAGAGCATCCGTAAACATGGGCACAGGGCACCAACCTCTAACTCCATTCACCTGAATGACATGCTTATGGATTGAATTATGTGAATCTGGATACTTCCATGCGATACGGATTTCTCGGCAGCCAATCTCTTCCAACGTCACCTCTGGGTTTGGAGGGATATCCAGTCCCAGTTTGTCGACCAGAGTTTCATTGGGAGTCACGCACACTTGGTATGCACGATAAGAGAGCCTAGTATTTGATTAGTATCCCGGCAAATTGTAGCAACGGGGGATGGTCCAAGACTGACCATATCAATGCCCATAGAATAGACACCGCAATGGCCAGTGCCATTACACCCTGAGCTTTCACTCCAGGCACAACACCAGGGTAGGTGTCGGACACAAGGCGTAGCGATTCATACATCCTCGACAAACCAAACCCCCAACTGCAACAGAAAGTCGAGTTGGATGGGCTTCTGCTGTTCAAAACAGAGTCCAAAAAAAAAATTACCCATCATCCTCATAATCGCAGTTTTGATACCAAACCGTCGCTGCGGATTATTATATTCCCGTCGTTCCGTCCTGAGGTTATCACGTGAATCCTGTATTTAGACTAGCGCAAGAGAGTTAAACCGAAAGTGGAAATGATGACGCTGTATGCTTAGTCATACCACCAGCTGCAACTCATGACTAATAAGAAGGTCATTGATGGGGAAAAGCAGCGCCAGTTTTGTTGAGCTGAAGAGCATCCGAGCCATTTTCAACCTCACTCCATATTCCCCTCTGAAAATCGCTGCAGATTCGCTGTTATTACCATTCCTCTGTCGTCTTCGGGCTGTGTTCTATCAGTGTTGCTTTGTTTGTTCGATACA
The DNA here is from genome assembly GCA_029449355.1 of Emydomyces testavorans. NCBI lineage: Eukaryota > Fungi > Ascomycota > Eurotiomycetes > Onygenales > Nannizziopsiaceae > Emydomyces > Emydomyces testavorans. Next base: position 830,491 of record CP120627.1, read on the forward strand.
TTGTTCACAGCTACGGTTTAAGAGCCGTACGGCGTCACATGTGATCTCGGCTTTATCCTCAAGGCATTGCGGCCTCGAAGCCAACTTGCTTCAGTTACACCCAAGCCGCGATCTATACTTTTGACGAATTTGACGCCTGCGCAACTCTCTTTAGCCGCTTGAACAAAGCCGTTTTCTACTAATGCAGTACGTCAGAAGCATCAGCGGTTCCGTCTCCAAGACATGGAACTCAATCAACCCAGCCACGCTCAGTGGAGCTATCGACGTGATTGTTATCGAACAGGAGGATGGTGAGTTACCCTTTCTGGATAAACAAAGCAATCCAACAGAGCTAATATATCTTCCCCTAGGAACGCTGGCGTGCTCTCCTTTCCATGTTCGGTTCGGGAAGTTCTCACTCCTTCGGCCCTATGAGAAGAAAGTATGAACCAAAAGGTGGGTAATACGTCTTGGCTCTATGGAGGCTGATGCAGCGTTTCTAGGTGGAATTCCGCGTAAATGGCGTCAAACAAGACTATGCGATGAAGCTTGGAGAAGGAGGAGAAGCTTTTTTTGTCTTCGAGACTGCTGATAAGGTGCCGGAATCGCTGCAGACTTCGCCGGTCGTGTCCCCCGCGGCAAGTCCAAAGCATGTCCCCAGCGAGTCAGATATTGCAGTTGCCTCTCTGCAAGAGCCTGAGTTCCTTGATCTTGCCTCTAGCAGACCGAATGGGCCGATCAAAAGGAACACTAAACCTGCTATGCCCGTGGCAGGGAGAACCACAACGGACCCATGTGCGCTTGTTATCTGAACGGCCCTTTATTCTTTCCGTCACTTACTGATATTCGCCTAGGTATCCTGACTACGGTCTCAAGGTCCTTGGACGACAGTCAACCATGGCTGCACGGATCTTCATCGCCATCCGATGTATTATCGCCGACAAATCAAACTCGCCTGCGGGCAGGGAGCACTGCTGACTTTGATGCAGCGCGAATTTCACCGCCATCCTCGGCTTTTGCTCCAGAAAAGGATTCTCCGACTTCGCGAAGGTCCCAGAGCCCTCCCCCTGTCTCAGCCCAAGAAGCCTACTCTCGCGCTATCTCCCTGTCAAAGAAGCTTGAGGTTTCAAATATACCATCAAAGGTGACTGAAACTGGAGACCTAATGCTTGATATGACGGGATATAAGAGTAGTGACGAGGATGCCTTACGGGCAGAACTCATTGCCCGTAAGCTTCTCGCAGAAGAACTGGAAGGACATTACGATATTGGCGCTTTGATAGGCGCTGATGAACATGGCAACCTCTGGATATACAGCAGCGAGGACGCGAAGGAGGCGGCTGCTCGTAGAGCAACATTCAACGACCTGCCAAATACCCATCCATTGGCTGGCGATATTGTATCAGAACCTGGATACCATAGTGACAGTGAGCAAACGGTCGCATTACCAAGCCAAAGGCATCATCGTTCCCAATCCGAACTACAGGGCGGTTACCCAACGCCACCACGAACCCCGACCGGCGATTCGGCGGCTGACGACCTGACTCGGAATTACGCCAAAACCCTTCGGTTGACAAGTGATCAACTTAAGACACTAAATCTCAAGCACGGTGCGAATCCAATGACTTTTACGGTAAATAAAGCCACATGTCCAGCTACAATGTATTTATGGAGTTATAAGACACCAATCGTGATATCTGATATAGACGGGACCATTACAAAGTTAGTTTTTAACTTCCAAATACGTCCCCTCTAAGATGTTGACGTCGGCTGTGTAGGTCCGATGCATTAGGACATGTCCTCAATATGATCGGTCGCGACTGGACCCACGTTGGTGTCGCAAAACTATACACAGACATTGTGAATAATGGATACAACATTATGTACCTCACTAGTCGCTCAACTGGCCAAGCAGACAGCACACGAACTTATCTCAATGGAATCATTCAGGAAGGCTATAACCTACCCAAAGGTCCAGTGATTATGAGTCCTGATCGTACAATCGCTGCTCTACGCCGTGAAATTTACCTTCGAAAACCAGAGGTCTTTAAAATGGCTTGTCTTCGCGATATTTTAAGCCTATTCAAAGGACGCCAAAATCCGTTCTATGCTGGATTTGGCAACCGCCTCACGGATGCTTTAAGCTACCGATCAGTCAATATTCCATCGACCAGAATATTTACTATCAACTCTAATGCAGAGGTCTATTTAGACCTTCTCAGCCTCAATAAATACAGAAGCAGCTATGTCTCCATGAGAGAGTTGGTAGATCACTTTTTCCCGCCTATAAGCTTACTTATCCAGGAAGGTGGTGAGGACTTCACAGATTTCAGGTACTGGAGGGATAGCCCGGGAGATTTAGAGAACTTTTCGGTTACTGACAGCGACGAAGAAGAAGAAAGTGGACCGAGCGAAGAGGATAATTCAGCCAGTGAAGATGAGGGTAGTGATCAATACGAAGACGATGACGAGCACGTTGACGAAATGGGAGAAAGCTATATCTCACATGAATCTTTTATTTCCGGTGACATGGCGGAGTTACCGGTTGAATCAAGGCTTGAAGATGAAGGTGATTTGAATAATGAAAACATCTCAATTCAAAACTTGAGTCTTCGAGGCTAACGCCGCTCGATGCTCATGGTGAAGTGGCAACGCGATAGTGTGAAATACAGCCCCGGAAAAAGCCTTGTATTTTACATGGCTTTTTGTTCGATTATATACCATATGCATCCAGTCTATAAAAGAAGGTTGGAGTTTTAAGGAGACTTGCTATTCTGATAAGCATTTCAGCGCCGGAACGGGTTGCTTCAGCAAATTGCAGGCGATGGTGCTTTACCACCATTAGTGTTTGATTCTCTTTTCTTTTCTTGTTTTTTCACTGTTATCGTCATTAGCCTTTTGCATCAATTTTGTATAGCCGCTAACTCCTCAATTTTGAACCGTTCACAGCTCAGGGGCTGTAGTGCATAATATGTATGCTGGAGATACCAAACAAAAGATGTGACTTGACTTCAGAAAATGAAATGGTTTCATCCATGCAAGCACAAGAGATAACAAGATTTTCAGTGGCCTCAAGCTGCTACACCATGCGACATGGAAACAAACTCTTGACTCTTGATAGACACTGTTGACTACTCCGTTCACATATAGATATCCATTCTTGTATTCTAATATCCTGCCAAAACAAAAGGCAGGCCAAATTTAGGTACACACAAAAACAAGCTATTAAACATAAGTAAAAAGACCAGGACTATCAAGTCGAAAAAGGGGGCATCAAGCCCAAAGGAAATTTTCGAGAAAGCAGTTCCAACGCCTTGCTAGTACTTCTGCGTGTAGGGTACCAACGATCTAGACGAGTTTTGATGTGAGAGATAATTTTCACACGTTTTTGGTTATTACCCGCATTGTCCTTTTCTTTTTTTTTCTCATTCCACTGCAACCATGTCGTCGACTTAATCCATAAGGTAACAGAAAACAAAAAGAATGAAAACTTCCACCATAAATGTGCAAAATAGGTCAGGGTCATTCTGGCAGTAAAACCGCAAGCGCAAAGTACATATCCCATAACAAAAGCGCCAGATTGTGGAAAGAAATACCCAAACAACTTGAAAATAAACATTGCTGGACAAAAGGAGGTAGTGGTACAATGATGCGTCAGGTTCACCGGAGAATAGGGGGAGTATCGAAAACCAAAAGCTAAATAAGCTGCGCTTCGAGTTTACTGGTGGGGAGATCTGCGATATCATTAGCAACTAATACCTCAGTATGAAGGATTCTTCAACTCACGTCGGGTTAAAAGTAGGGGAAGTCGGGCTATAACCCGGAGAAGTGGGACCACCTGGAGAAGTAGGAGAACCAGCAAAGTTTGGGGATGTAGGTGAGTAGGCTTCTGGGCTGGTAGGTGACCAACCGGGAGAAGTAGGGGTATATTTCGGAGAGGTGGGTGAAGTTGGAGAAAGGTGCCTGCCAGTGGCACCACCCAGTGCAGGACTCGTCGGACTGTAACTGGGTGACGTAGGACTGAAGGCAGGAGAAGCCGGACTGAAGCTTGGCGATGTAGGACTGTAGCTTGGAGAGGTTGGAGAAAAACCAGGAGAAGTCGGCGAATATGAGGGAGAAGTGGGTGATTGGGCCTGTCCATAGCCAGGAGAGGTTGGAGAATAAGCAGGCGACGTGGGAGCAAAAGTAGGACTCGCTGGAGAGAACCCCGGAGATGTCATAAACCGTGGACTGGTAATACTCATGCCAGGGGAAGTTGGGGAATAACCTGAGGATGGAGAATATCCAGGAGATGTTGGGCTGGTATTGAAGGGACTGGTTGGCGAGTAGCCACCACCCGGACTTCTTGCACCAGCTGGGCTAAAACCACCAAAGCCTGGTGGTTGATATTCAGTAAATCCAGCGGGTGTCTCCGACCCAGTTTGTCCAATGGGCGAGAACTGCGAATCAGGATCAGGCGAGCTGATATACATATTCGCTTGCATCGGCGAACCGCTGTCATATTGCGTTGCCGCTCCATCAGAAATCAGCCCTTTGTCTACATTGCCCATCGTAACCAATCCTGCATTATTCGATACAACTCCCATAAGCATACTCTGGTCAAGATATACATCGAATTCTCCAGTACCCGCAGGTGCCATTTGGCCAAGAATAAGGTTCTCCGAAACACCACGGCAGTCATCCAGCTCGGCGAATGCTGCAGCATCGAGCAAGATTTCCACAGTTTCTTCAAAAGAACATCTCATCAAAGCTCCCGTATCCGCCCGATTGATACCATGTCTTGTGACAGCCATGAGGAATCCTCGTGAAGTCATAACGTCGCAGAGAAGTGCCAAATGGCGATGGTTGACGTATGAACCATCAAAAGCAAGCACTTGGGTCAATTCTCGCAGTAGAGCTGTACGGGTTGCTTCAATTCCAAAGACCTCGAGAATCTCAATGAACTGGTTGGAATACGTGCGTGTAGCATCGACTCCTGTTATTGCTAAGACATCGCCGAGAGCAGATCCACTGGTTTCAAGCACCCATTCCTTGCACTGCGGATCCTCGCTGTTTTTATAAAGAGATCCGTCTTCAAGTGTACGAACCCGCGATTTCTCGTTGATAAACGCACGCTCAACTCCTGCCACACCACGTAGAGTGAGTGTATCAAGCAGATGGGACTCGAGTTTCTTCAAGGTCACGTCATACTCGGTGTCGTCATCCTCCTCGTCCTGCTTGGGATCTTGGATTTGGCGAATTCGAATGACTTGTTCATCAGCGTTGTTATCACTGAAAATGACGGCAATATCTTGAGGATAGGATTCTTTAATTTTCATGGCGACATCTTGCACAGTGAGCCCCTTGTCAAGTAGTTTCGGTCGGCTAAGAATGATACGAAGCAGCCACTTAGATTGGCGAGACGAATCGTCCATGACGTCTTCAGGAATGATGAAATAAGACTCGACCATATCACGATCAGCTTCAATCACAGTTGACTGAATGTCAGGATCATAGTAAATCTCAGTTGCTTCTGTCACGGATCTCAAGCTCGTATGCTCAACCACGCTCCGAAGCTGCTTGGCAGACTCTTTGTCCATTGCACGCGAACGATCTTGGTACACCGTCATGGACGGAGTTTTGATGTTGGTAGCTACATTGAGAATTTCCTTCAAACGGGGAACACCTAGAGTAACGTTCTTTGAAGAAACACCAGCGAAATGGAAAGTGTTAAGGGTCATCTGGGTTGCTGGCTCTCCGATAGATTGCGCTGCCAAGACACCAACCATTTCGCCTGGATTTGCCGCTGCTTTCGCAAATCGACTTTCAATAGCGCCGAGCACATGTTGGAATGCAAGTTTGTTCAACGAGTACTCTACTACCAGGCGCTTGAATGCTAAGCGAGAACGCAGCTGAGCTTTGAAAAGTATCGTGGCACTCTCTTGGGCCTCTTTTGATATAATATCGTCCCCCCGAACCACGACCAAACGATCAAGCAGTGCTTGCACTTGAGGAATGACTTCTGCGGGGTGCAAATCACTAATCGTACCCTCGCGAATCCTGAAAGTGGTTTTCGCCGACTCTAGGATTCGCTGAACATTGATTGGCAATTGCATCATCTCTTCATCCTCCTTTGCAACAGAACGCAAGAATGCCCTGTCCTTCTGCAGCTGCTCCCATTCTTCGTCAAGATATCTTTGCACTTCCATATCACCAGTGATCTCTGTAGCCTGCTCAAGAATTTCAGGAGACAGTGATTTCCCAGGATCCATGAGGTCAACGCGGAATCTATTGCGGAATTGTTCATCAGAACATTTGATAATGTCAACACGCTGGTTCTCGATAAACGCTCCATCAAGCCCATCTTCTCCGTAAAGGAACTGAATAACATCTCCTAGCGAATTGCGGACAGTGCCGTCATATTTAACCATCACTTCTTCCAAGGCTTTAACCAGTTTTCGTTGAATGTAACCGGTTTCAGCGGTCTTGACAGCGGTATCAATAAGACCCTCACGTCCAGCCATTGCGTGGAAGAAGAACTCAGTCGGAGTCAAGCCACGGAGATAAGAGTTCTCCACAAATCCACGCGATTCCGGCGAGTAATCGTCTTTTGTGAAATGGGGTAAAGTGCGATACTTGAATCCAAATGGAATACGCTTTCCCTCCACAGATTGCTGTCCCACAACGGCTGTCATTTGAGAAATGTTGATTGTTGATCCCTTTGACCCAGAACGCGCCATTTGTACTGCATTATTCAGATCCTTCAAGCTCTTTTCAGTTTCGGTACCTGCTTCATCACGAGCATTGTTGAGGGCACGAGAGACTTTGCTTTCGAACGTCTGTCGAACGCTCATACCAGGAAGTGGCTCAAGTGTGTTTTCGGTTGCGCTTGCAGTAATGGAATCAACTTCCTCTTTTCTAACACGGACTGCCTCCTCAATCTTTTGAATAGTAGCCAGATCCGGAATTGTATCACCAATTCCAATACTGAATCCATTGTGCAATAACCAGTAGTTAACCACGGTCTGCGCGCCATTAAAGAAGTTCAGACAAACTTCAGGACCATATTCGTTGTAGATGGTGTGAACAATACCACCACCGCTTGCACCTACAGTCTTCTTAGAAAACATCCCGTACATGAGCTCGCCCCCATGTACTAAGAGACCCGTGTCATTCAACGGCGAGAACTTTTCTGATAGAGGTACTCGATCCCGATCCACACGCAAAAGGTTAAGACCAGATGGTAGAGCCATACTAATCATTTGTTTACCGGTCCATCTTGGGCGCGGTTTGAGGATTGCAGGTTGTGGGAGTACACCGTCCCATTCTGGGACCCAAAGCATAATGTTCATAACTTGCTCTTTGGTCAAAAAGACATCACGACGGCAAATCTTGTAGATACCGCAAAGTGTATCCTGAACAATGCCCATCAACGGACCATTTCGCTGCGGAGAAACAATATTCAACGGCACCAAACATAGCTGGCTAAGTTCTGCCCGAGCTTCTTCACTCTGTGGAACGTGCAAGTTCATTTCGTCACCGTCAAAATCAGCGTTATAGGGAGTTGTGACAGATAAATTCAAGCGAAACGTGGAATAAGGCATGACTCGAACGCGATGGGCCATCATCGATTCCTTGTGCAGAGACGGTTGCCGATTGAAGAGAATGACATCTCCGTCTATGAGATGACGCTCAACCTTCCAACCCCATTGCAAGAAATTTCGACCACCGCCACCCTTGTGATGCCGCAGATCAATGCGTTCGCCGGAACTGCGGATCACATAACGCGCTCCGGGGTGAACATCAGGACCGTTATCCACGAGCTGACCTAGTTTATTAATATTATAGGGAGTAACGACCTCTGGATATGTCAGAGTCTGCGCAATGCTGATAGGTACGCCAACTTCATCTAAAGACAAATTCGGGTCACCAGTGATGACGGTACGTGCTGAGAAATCAACACGTTTACCCATCAAATTTTGCCTAAGTCGACCTTCTTTGCCCTTCAGCCGACCACGAATAGCTTTTACTGGGCGATTGGATTTTTGCATGGCTTGCGGTTGTCCAGCAATATCGTTATCCATGTAAGTTGCAACGTGATATTGTAATAGTGACTCGAATTCGCGAACAACGTGCTCCGGAGACCCTTCTTGTTCGCAACGAGTAACATTTTGATTTGCGCGTACGATTTCCGCCAACTTGTACGTCAGATCATCTTCACCACGCTGTCCGCCAGAGCTTCCGCCCACAAGTACACTAGGTCGAACCGGGGGTGGAGGTACGGGAAGCACTGTGATGATCATCCACTCTGGTCTCGCGTAATCATTACTTAAACCCAGGATCCGAGCATCCTCGTCCGAAATGTTTCTGAATATGTTTAAAGCCATTTGTGGAGTGATCTGTTTCTTTTCAGGCTGTTGAATGTCCGTGTCGTCCATCATGTCCCGCATTTTGTTCGGTTTCCAAGTGCCAACAAGACTGATTCCTTCTTTTCGTATTTGAGGCTGCGCATTTCCACACCCACCGTGGCCCTTAACCATTTTGGAACTGTCCTTGCCGAACGGTTCGTCTTCCTCGGGAGGAGGATCAGCTTCACAGATAAGCACGTCTTTCGATAATCGCCAAATTGCGTCAAAGCGCCTTTTGGGATCGCGGAAGCGGAGAGCATCCAGGTATTTCTGCTCATTCTGATTGAATAGAAACACGTCAGCAATGATTGCCATTTCAGATTTTGCCATCCCAAAAGGGATGACTAACCGTATTGGCCTTGATCTTTCCACAATTGTGGCAGACAGTCTCCAAGAGCTTCTTGATTTTGGTCAAGAAACCTATGGCACAACGTTAGCGATTTGCAAATATAGAAAGATTTGAAGCCATGGAACACATACCAATGTGGAAAACCGGTGTAGATAGTTCGATATGTCCAAAATGTCCTGGACAATCGTTGATGCCTTCTTCGCAGGTCGCACAACGCCAATTTCGATCAATAGTACCCAGCCGCGGATCATTCAGACCTTTTTCTCTAGGGCGCTGCCTCGCGTCATCCTACAATTCATACTTCCTTAGTATCAAGACCAGCATAACAGTTTGGTTTCGCGATGCAACTAACCATAGTCTCAGGGTATTCAACATGAACCACACTCATCCGTTTGATTTCTTCGGGGGAAAGAAGACCAAACTGTATCTCCTTAATGGTGCGCAAAGGCGCTTTAGAAAAAGGAAATTTAACGGACGCCATAATGACAAATGATGAAGATCGCGATGTTTTTGAAAACTGGATGGCGAACGAAGATGGAACTGTAGGATCCTCAGTGGGAAAAAACGAAAGTCGTTATAGTTGCACGCTGCGAGGTAATGCTCCTGGATTCCGGCGATCAAAGCATGTAGATAGACGCAAGGGACAGGCGCTTCACGACGATGAAGCCGATAACTGTTGTGTCTGGCCTGCTGCCGGCCTTCTGGCAGACCCTGCCACGAGGGCGGCCCGAGACCCCGTTCGAACTTTCCAACCGTCTCTGGACGCGACTTCTGACCGCGAAGGAGTAAAATCACCAATGTACGCAATTATGCGGATGCCAAAAGAGATATCACGATACGGAACACGATATCTCTGCGTTGTTGGGGATGCTGGTAGGGCTGGCAGAGTTGATGAAAGGAGGTTTGACTGAATCTTGCCTCACCTGCGACCTGCCATGGGTTTTAGCTCGAGTTTTTCGCTTTCGAGCCGCGCCTCACAAAATGCATGACTAATCACACCTTTGTGGTGCCTTCCAGCCACACTAGCCACAGCTCTTTGCCGCTGGCCAATAGCAAGCCAGCATCGGCGTCTATTTTAGGGCTAGCGCTGCAAGTGGAAGTGTCTCCACCAATCTGCTCACTGTGTATGGAGAACTCCATCATACTGCTGCTAATAATGGACTTCTTCACAGCTGCATTCACTGCTGGCGTGAACAGTGGACTGTGTCGAACAGTGCTTCTAGTTATTTTCTATGCCTATGCACAACATACTTAGAAGATCCTTTATTCTCCAGGATTTTTGTGCTTTATTCTACCCCTAGTGGCCGCAATGAATCTTGCTCTCATTGATCCATTCGCTCTAGCGCAGGATTACCCAGATTCTTTGACAGGAACACTCCGTATGCGTTCACTCTTTGAATTTCACTGATTCTGAGGCTAATTCAAGACAACAGGTAGTGGGCATGCTACATGTCTTCGTTTCAATCGGAAAGGCGACTTCCTTGCGTCCGGTCGAGTGAGAGTCCATACCTGACCCTTTTCGAAACCCGATTAATCTGTGATTCAGGTGGACGGTACAATAGTAATTTTCGATGTTGAAACCAGTGGTGTTGCTAGGAAGCTACGAGGACACAGTAAACAGATCCAGTCGTTAAGGTATCATGGTGCTATTATGGAAAGTGTTAGCAAGCCAAGGGCTGATGATTTCCCTCTAGTTGGTCACGATGTGGAAGATATTTGCTCAGCTCCTCCCAAGACTGGAAATGTGTGCTCTGGGACATGAAAGACGGTTCGCGAGTCAGGACGGTCAGATTCGAGGCACCAGTCTACATTGCGGAGCTTCACCCTTTCAATCAGTACGTCGCCAGAGAACTGCCGAAATCTCTGGCCTATATATGCTAACACGGACCTTAGCTGGCTATTTGTTGCATCTCTGTTTGAAGATCAACCTGTCTTAGTTGATGTAACTTCCCCTAAACCTGTCAAGCGCATCCTTCCGTCGGCACCCTTACGGCCCAATATTGAAAATGTGGATCCCGCGACAGCTGCAAAACAGGCAGCCCAGGACGCGAAACAATCGACGTGTGTTACGATATTTACTGCACTTGGGAATCATATCTTGGCCGGCACCTCTAAAGGCTGGATCAATATTATCGAAACGCAAACCTGCAAAACGATCCACTCAACCCGCCTGTGCAACGGGGTTGTCATTCTTCTTCGCCTGGCTAGTAATGGTCGCGACCTCCTCGTCAACAGCTCAGACAGAGTAATCCGAACAATCCTCATGCCAGATCTCTCCCAGCTCGGTGTTAGCCTCGACTCATCGGCGATCCAACTCGAAATCGAGCACAAATTTCAAGACGTGGTGAACCGACTAAGCTGGAATCATGTAGCATTCTCCGCGACTGGGGAATTCGTAACCGCTTCAACGTTTATGAATCACGACATCTATGTTTGGGAGCGTAGCCATGGTTCACTCGTCAAAATTCTCGAAGGTCCAAAGGAAGAACTTGGAGTCGTAGAATGGCACCCGAGCAGGCCCATGGTTGCAGCGTGCGGCCTCGAATCTGGCTGTATATATACCTGGTCGATCGTCACGCCGCAGAAATGGTCCGCATTGGCCCCTGATTTTCAAGAGGTCGAAGAAAACGTGATTTACGTTGAACGCGAGGACGAATACGACATCCACCCGGCTGAAGAAGTGCACCAACGCCGATTAGATCTAGAAGATGAAGAACCAGACGTATTAACAATCGATCCTGTCAAGGGAGAAGTGGAGAAGGACGGTGTGGAACCTTTCCGAATGCCTATCTTGCTGGATATTTCGGATAGCGAAAGCGAAAATGACGTTGTGGCTGTCGGGCCGGGGACGATGAGAAGGAAAAGTCCTGCAGCTGGAAGAGAGTGGATGACTAGCGGGAATACAAGTGAGAACTTTGACGATACAGATAGTCGTCGCGGCGGCACCGTTGCCAACGGAGTTTCAAGGGGGTCACATAGGGGCCGTCGGAGACAGGTATAAAAAGATTTAATAAATGATTCACAATAATGGAGGACGGCCGACTCACGAGATACCAAGCCAATTGGTCTATTACTGAAAAATTCGGGTAAAATACCCGTCAGGCTGCTCCTTGACAAAAAGGGGGCAACAAAACGCCACTTAGCCCGTTTAAGCCAACGTGAAGTGCTCCAGGTTCCAGGGCAATGGAATTGTTACGGATTTCTGATAGGATGGTGCTGAAGCGACCTCCGTTCCGAACCAGGATGAAGAGCAGACGCCGAAGCGAGTGAAATGAACGAAAAATATGATAGAATCCATACCCAAATCGGTGGGTGCTTCGGCCCCAGGCTGTTAATATCCATGGCTATCACCGGGTCCTCAATACGGCCATATCCCTGTGTAACCCTACCAGCGCGATACACGTGTACCTCCCCTGGTTGGGAGCATTGCGACAAATGGTCCCGAGAGACTGGGTCGGATTGTGTATTGGGGTTAATCCATTCCTACATCAGCAAACGGACTAACAGCAAGAGCCAGACGGTCGGGACCAATCCCAGCGGGACTTCACAGTTTCCCCGCTAAGCGGTTCCTAGTGACGATAGTCGTGGCATTAATTCGAGTTAAAATTGACCTCTTGTTATTCCTCTACCCAACCTCTCTGCATCAAAAAAAAAAGAAGTTTGTTTGCTCAGTGAAAGGGAATTTTCACAAAGAATAGTCATATCATGTCTGCCCATATCATTACCCAATCTACCAGACAAAAGAGCAGGGCAGTGTCAATCCAAATGCCAGAAGTCCCGATACACCATGGACCAAAAAACAGGAGCTTTCAATCATGTATTTTTTAGCCATGCAAAATTGAAACCATCCAGTTATGCCAGAAATCTTTTGAGCCACAACAATCTTTGCTAATGGGTATAATGCTGATCATCATAACAGAAGTCGTCTCCAAAAAAGGGCCAAAGGACTAGCAGTGACATCACATCATCATGGTTAACATATCAATAACAATAACAAGGGTCTGGAAGAAGTAAAGAAAAAGTTTGTCACCCGCAATTAAAAGGAATACTTGCAAAGAGACAAAGAGATTTATCCCAACTTTTCTGCGCTCTTGACCTTTCCTGTGGAATAAGGTCCATGCAAAATGAGGCATATATTATGTGCATCTCCAACAAAGTTTGGAAAGGTATGACAGAAAACAAAGTCAAAAACACAGTAGATAAAAATAGGCGATGTTTAATGGAGAAGGCGAAATAATGGAAATCAGGGGGACTGCGGCAGATCTGGGCCGCTCTTATAAACTAAAGGATCGGGTGCAGCACTTTTCATATCCGTCCGTAACCAAAGACAACATATTTTACTCGTCCATAGCCATTGGCCCAGCATAAAATCTATGTGTCATGTGTCATCAAAAGCCTCTTTTGAAGCGTGAGAAGTAAGGAACGCCTTCGGCCAAATCGATGGGTAGTTGCAATTTATGCAACGAGGTATGCGAAATTTCTGCTGAGAATTGTGGAAAGAATATTATAAAGAACCAGTCGACATCGAAGCTAGAGTTTTCGTTTCATAGATTAAGTTGAGAGGACTATTGGGCGTATCACATTCTCGATGGGAGCATGGCACAACTCGGACAACAGCTTGTGAGAGCCATGTGTCTGCAATGTCCAAGGAATCGGGCCATGCCAGCGTTCCATAATGGTGAAAGTTAGGATCAAGCATCGTTAGCCAACGAGCGATAAGACGTTTGCCATTGGGTTTGATTCAGGAGAAGAGAAGGGTATGGAGGAGGTTGAACCCCTCACATCTTTTAACCCGAAGCTCTCTGGCCGCTTTCGGCTTCTTCCTCTCTGTTGTACGCTCAAAGATTAGCATGTGTTTCAACCAAGCCGTGATATCTGAGCATTTGGAAGATTACGTTGGCTTCCTTGCTGTGAAAATATGCAAGATATTATATGCCCTTATTTCCTTTCTATATGCCTCCGCTTTGGCCTCCTCAGCCAGATGGATAATCTCGTCAAAGGGCATGTTTTTCATTCGAGCGAGTGGCGCCCAGAGAAGTGTCAACGCACTCTCGGAAAACGCAAGGTTATACCATTTTCCGAGTTCCAGCGAGTAACGATCAGACCCCCACATACTGAGCGGCAAGGGAATGGCGTCGTGGGTGATATCGACAAACCCGGCACTTTCCAATCGTTGTATTGTTCTACGATCAAATGCGATCGGCCTCTTTCCAGCTTCTGTGGCTTCTTTCAGAAGCCGGTACCAGATCGACAGTGGATTGTTCGGCCCAAGGGTATAGCCGTCCGTTCGCACTTCGAAATCGATTTCAACCTGCTCGAAATACCCAGTTCCGGGTCTCAAGTGCGCCATGACCTTCTGATAAACATTTTTCCAATCTGTGACACTGCCGCATCCCATCTGAAGGTGAATCAAGTCGAAGGAATCTTCTCCTAGAAGCCAGGGGCTCTCGTAGTCTCGCGGTGAGTAAAAGGCGCAGTTCAATGGTGGGGTTGCTGGTTGAATAGGGGCCAAGTCAACTCCAAGCACTTGCGCCTGCGGATATGCTCTTGCCATGTTCATGGCCCACTGTCTCGTGACGAGTCGGTTAGTGATGCTGAGAGAAATGCCATGAGGCCAATGCCACGAGAGTTACGTACGATGCCGGTCCCGCAGCCAAGGTCAAGAATTCGAGGGCCTGGATCCCCCGAAGTTTTTGGGTTTGGGGGTTTAATCGGAGCGGAATGGAGGGTCTGGCGCCTAGCCACCGACAACATCTGGTGAAATAGGTCCAATCGGTCTTGTTCCGGTTCATCGCAGGGAAACATGTACTGTCCTCGTCGATAGCCATGATACCATCGTCCATTCTCCAAATAGGTCGGATAGTCTTCAAGTTCGCGCAAACTAAATCGAAGACTCTAGATCAGCACGGTCACACACAGCTCTTGACAGACTTGCTGCGCGAAGAGGATCTCGGCCCCTCGAATGGGCGACTGGAGAGGAGTAAGAAGAAGGTTGCCAGAAAGAGAGGGGCAGCTCACAGTTGCGTCCCCCGTGGCGCTGGCGGGAAGGCAGTCCCGCTGTCAGACACACGCCTTTCCTCGTTTGGATTTTGGCGAGGAACGCCCGCCAAGAATGATATGTCCATGCTCTTGACGCTTCTTAATTGTGCCAGCTAGGCCGAGTCGGTGGAGAACAACCGACTCTGGGACAGGAGACAGTAAGGTCTCCAATGGACCCTGCAATTGAAAAGAACGTAACGGGCAAAGGGGCCGAGGAAGAAAAAAAAAATTGTTAAGGTAGAAAAAAGGGAAATAAAGATATGCAAGCAGAAAGTCAGCTGACAATACAATAATACGACATCTGCAAGGTCGGGTACCAAAGAGAAACACAAAACAATTACTTTCTGCTATTTTATTAACTGCAATGAAGAGAACTCCTTTCCTGCTGATGCAAATTCAATATTCCCAATGCTTGCGGGAAAATGGAGAAAAAGACAGGGGGACGGACAGAAGAATGCTTGCCGGATATTAATCTCGACTGTCTAAGGGAAACAAACGATATATATGAGAGGTGGGATAGGGATGGGGGACGGGGTCACGGCTTGGTGGAGCCCAGAGAAAATACATATGCAGAGTGAGAAGCTGGGAGAAAAACCACCATCAATGCGATTTGGGCAGACGCACGCGTGTGTGTTATATTATGCGTACGAAAGTGCACGCTCGCCCTTCTCTTGTAAGTTATTCCTGCCCCATGAAGGTATGGTACGGAGTTTCTCTGGGCAAGAAGAGCCTTTTAACTGATGCGCATCGATGTGGGTATAAGGTACACACTAGAGCAGGTAATGGCTTTTTGATGACGATGGGTGGTGTTGCAAGGACCTGACGGGTGCACAGGGATATATCAAGATATACGAACAGGGGAAAGGGGAGGGTAGGGCGAAAAGGCGGCAGTGCCTGGTAATAGGGAGACGGTCGGAGACTCTGCCCCAGTGGACAGTGTCGGTCCTTTTTAAGGGCCACCAGCAAACAGTTTACAACACATCAGGTACAAGTCAAGTCCAGGCAATGACCTGACCGCCAGGCTGCCAGCTTCGTTCAAAAATGCATTAGCCTTTCAGAATGAACAACTCGACAGGGCTAATAAGAGACTGAAAATCATCCGGTTTCACTTCACGAAATGACAGGTGATTTTCTCTTGTCTGGTACGCTACGGCGCGTTAAGCCCTATTAAGCTGGCTGGGATGCCTCCACGCCCGAAGAACAGAGCATCTACCAACGCGATGGGAGGAATTATTCGCTATCCCTACAGACTAGTTCTTGACCCCCAGTTGTTGTTCCAAAGGAGAGGTAAATCCCCAAAGCAGAACACGTCGCGCTCTCTTGCTGGCGCCGTGAAATGAGGTAACCTCGGGATGCTACAGCGTGCGTTCGGAGTGTGGATCATTG
This sequence comes from Emydomyces testavorans, assembly GCA_029449355.1. Classification (NCBI taxonomy): domain Eukaryota; kingdom Fungi; phylum Ascomycota; class Eurotiomycetes; order Onygenales; family Nannizziopsiaceae; genus Emydomyces; species Emydomyces testavorans. The sequence goes on from CP120627.1 coordinate 846,631, forward strand.
GATGGGGTTGGAATTTCGCAAGAAAGGAGACTCCTCAACGTAAACTCGGAGCTAGAATAGACGTAAATTTTAACTTAAGCTTTGGGGTTGAATATTATCACGAGAAGCGGCGGAAAGTCGGTGGAAAACTCAAATCTCTAAACCAGAAGTACTGGTACTTGTCTGATAGAACCTCCTGGATGCGACTTCTTGCCAGTTGGATTGGATCTTTTGAGATCAGCGATTCTCCTTCAGCATCGATGCACGAAGACGATTGACGTATCTCAGCATCGTCAACCAAGAAGATAGGGCTTAGGTCGGGCTTCGAATTTGCTTACCACGATAGCTAACAATGATAATACCAGTGACTGACTACTTTGCGCTCTCCAGCGGCACGGCTTCCAATTTCGGTTCCACCCGTTCGCACCGCGGCAACTAAAACACAACGCGTGAGAAAATGAAGCATTGTTTTGGGCGAAACACGAGAAATCTTGATGTTCATATACCTAATAGCGTCTAGTTCCCGCAGCGTACGATCCCAGTGGAATGGTTGAAGGCGGAGCCTTGAATAGCAGAGTTGACACTTCCTTGCACCGGCGTCGTGGATTTGCTGATTATTATCATGGCATTGTAACCTTAATACGTCGCATAACCGAAGTCCATCGACTACAGTATTAACAATCTCGGGGTACGTCTCGTACCTACATTGTAGGCAATGCAGCTTGAGTGAGAGAAAGGGGTGCAGTTGATGGTAGAGATGAAGCGCAGAGAAAGGTACGTTATTAACTACATATGTAACTAAGCACTCCGTATAGTTAATAGTTAGTTATTATTACTTGCAGAACTAGTTAGCTGTTCCTCAAATGAGCTTAAAAGGGACTGTGCTCAGGCAGTACGGCGTAGCTATACAATCAAGGTGGAATATGCAAAAAGGTCCGATCATGTTGCCTCAATAAGTGACTTGTAACAGTGAGTTGTTAGTTAACTAATTAGCTACTGCTCTGTATCCATACAAAGTATCAAAAGAAGTGCTTTTGGCATGGATGAGACCCTCAAAGACCAAACAAGGGTAACTACATAGTTAAGCAGTATTCCATTACTAGTAGCTAATGAATGATTTACGAGGTACTTGACCCCTGGAAGGTAACTAACTCCTTTATTCCTCCTTCAATCATAAACAACCATGCTTTTTGCAAGATCGCATCTTGGGGATCTCATCTTCAGATCATGTAGTTAGTTTTATGTACCCAAAGAAATCACTAACTACAGTCTACTGGTAACTTGTGATCACCAACTGTGATTTACTGGTAATTGAGAAGTGCGTCCGTGATGGTCAGATTTCATCCCTGCATCATGCAACTGGAGTATCCATGCTTGAACAGGGACCAGGGGTACATGTTAATGACACTCATGATGGCGTTTGCCGCAGCCAAACATTCTTCAGTGTTCAAATAATGAGCGGTGAGCATTTCTCTTCAATAATAGTTACCAGGTAAATGAAGGTCATATCTTAGATAATTTTTATGGAGTTTGCTTCATATTTTTACATGTCCACTTGCAGCTACTGGTGATGCCTCACTGCACAGAAGGAGGCCTACTCGGACAGTGACATGGGACTCTGCGCTCCTCGACATCCAAATATCACAGATGGTTTTCCAGCGTGGCCGCGTGGAGCATTGCCGGAAGTCAAAGTTTACTAGTGAACAGTGTGGTGTGACATGAAGCATCGAATGAGGTTGGAGCTTGCCCGAGACAAAAAAGCTGCCGAATTTTTAAGTACATACATACAGACTACTCCGGATTTGCAATGTAGTGTTTGATGTACTCTGTAGCTTTCAAGCTGATGTCTACAATCTCATCTTTTCTCAGTGGGGGCGAGATGCGCTGCATAGGCACTTCTAATCTGACAAAAGCACGGGTAGTTACCTTTAACAACACAGCTTCGCGCACACGGCGATCTCGATGGCTGTTCTCGAGGCAATGACTCAAACTCCATCTAGTCCAAAACGTGGCGGGAAAAGGTATTCAGGGGCTGGGAAAGCATGGCATTGGATGTTTATTCGAGACATCCTGGGCCTTGCATCCGGTTGGCAAATCAGATCAGAGTAGTTAGTTATAGAGTATGTAACTAACCTTGTAAGTAGTACATACAAACCTGTGCTCTTGTACGTAGATTTTATGGCCCAAACCGTAAGCGCCAGTCGGACTTGATCCCTCGTCGACATCGAATTTTGGCCCTCCTCAAAGTTCACGCCCCAGGGAAAGGGTTATTACTGGGAATCACCAGCCGTGCTCTGCAGCTATCCTTCAAGCTATGATGTGACTGGCTGAGGTATGCATGTAATAGTTACATACATGCTTCGTGCTGGGTAGTTGGAGTACCACGCATTAAGCTTGAGATGTGGCGTTGCCAGGCTGCTGAAGCATAGAACATTCATCCATGCAATAATTCTCCCTTCCCTGTTCATTCTGCTTTTAAACTCTGCAGCATGCGAGGGCGCAAAACTGTCATGTAACTAGATAGAATGTGACTGGTTGTGGATGTAAGTTGAAACACCAGAAAGTCTTTTATCTGGAGCTTCATCATACTACTACATAATAGAATAGTCAAGCTTCCTCAACACTTTGCGCGTAAGTTGGGCCAATGTGCATCCGCCTGACAGGGAATCTCGAGGTCATCGTAAATGATAGCATTTACTATCGAAGAACAGCACATTCATTTTAACTTCCCAGCTATGATTGGTTTGAGCACCTTCAAATTTGCCCTGAGAATGATTCGTTGGGCACGTTGAAGCCGAGAGAGACTGCCATGAAGGCGAAGACATCAGACCGGATGGATAAGTCTCTAGATACTGTGTAGAGATATGTATGTAGTCAACTGATTTAATTAGTAACTGAGTGATCTCCATGACGTATGCAAATTGGAGCTCGCGTTGACGATTCACTTGGCTTTGAGAGGGTATATACCAAAGCAAAACAACTCACAAATTCTCCCAAGACCATACCTATATGCAAATTGGCGAGAATCGTGGATCATTCTGATGTCGCTGATGCAGGCTGAACCTTGGAGCAACAAGGCCTTTCTGTATGTACTGCACATGCAGCTTGCTCCCGCAAACCTACCAAATTTTTAGGGAAGAAGCGCCGGCCAACCTGCAATGCAAGTCGCGCAGATTCGTTTCAGCCTTGGGGAATGCATCCATATTCGCAGCACCCAAGCTCATTTTATCAGATGGAAACCAGCCTGATCTGAAATTCAGCAGCGGTAAACAGTGGTTGCGCTCCTATTTCTGTATAACAGCACTGACTGTTACACTCTCGAGTGCTGGATTTTTCATGCTCCCTAGACTGATTGCTGCAGATCTTTCTTAGCACATAACTACACAGTAGACTGTCCCGCTGGTTCGGTCACCAATCACGCTGATTGTCGACTTACAGGGTATGTGCTCTGTGCTGTAGCTATGGATATACATATGTATGTATATACGTTGGTAGTAGCTGGCCATCCGGACTTGGGCTTGGTGAGGATCCAAGCTCGAAAGTGGTTAAGGCAAGCTGAAAAAGCCATAACAAGTGGTAGAGAGTCCGCAGCAATGCACTCCACAAATATTGATCGTGAACAGGGATGTTCCAGCATACACCCGTGCCGCATACATTGACAAAAATTACGGTAACGTAATGTACTGGCTGGCGCCTGTACCGACAGCTCGAGTAACAAGTCGCAGTGATTTCAATGTAAACATTGGTCAATATTTACTTTGCTTTTTCCATTTTGAATTAGGCACCTTGGCTACCTATGGAGGCTTGGATAAATTGCGCGTCAACTCAAGTGACAATAATGGTCACCTTCATAGGTATGTGATTGTGCTGCTGATAGGGGATGGATTTGTAGTCATTGAGGAGTTCAAGCACATCTCGCTTCCAATGGGCCCAAAATATATGGATCACATGACTGCCAGTAATGGTCATACCCAGGTTACAGATAACCCGACCAAGTTAATAGAGTTACCTGACCTCTTGGCGGCTGACTAAGCATAATATTTGGACTGGACCTGTCTTGGCATGTAATTTACAGTATTGGTATTACCAGTGAAATTAATTGATAATCAATTTAGAACTAATTGAGAACTACTTTTAAATTGATTCTGAATCAATTGAGAATTAATTCTCTCTATGTTTGAATATCAGAATTCTATCATTTGTTAGGGCAAATATTAGAGTGTTAGGGGTGTTAAAGTGTTAGGGTGTTAGGGATTAGGGGAGTTAGGATTAGGGAGGTTAGGGGGGAAGAAGGGATATGAAAAAAAAACACATGGTATTGGTGTTACAAACTGAACTTGGCAGGTCGGGTCTGATTACCCATGCTTAGTCAGCCGCCAAGGGGTCAGGTAACTTTATTAACTTGGTCGGGTTATCTGTGAACTCTGGTCATACCAGAATGAGGGGTTTTTCCTATACATATGGATTACAGTTGATCCAAACCCAACCATAATATTATTATTTCTCAATTCTAAAAAGGTAATTTGAATGTACAGTCAACATAGCAGCACATAATAACTACAATTAATCAGAATTTCATAGAATCATATTTTTACATGAGATTAAATTTTTACATAGAAGAAGTTAGAAATGTCAATTAATCATTTTAAAACAAACTGCTCACATTTCTTCAGCAGTCAGCAAATTTATTTACTACAAAAATAAAAAAAAAAAATTCATTCATTTGTTCACTTAAAAACAATGTTAATATTTTTTTTTTCAGTTCATTCATTCACTCATCAGCAATCAGCAAATTAATTGAATACAAAAATAAAAAAAAAATTTTGTTTGTTAAATTTTTTTTTTTTAATTTACTTATTTGTTCAGTTTACATGCAATTATTTTAATTCTTCATTTATCTGATGACTTAAATTGACTTCATTTTCATTTGTCACAGATTGAAAATTTCAAATTAAAGCAAGCACAAATGAGTTATCATTCTGATTAATGTCAGAAATCAAAATGCTTAAGATCTTGATGCAGTACAAACTCAAATTAAACTTTGAAAAAAAAAATATAAAAAAAAAAAACACACAAGCAGAATTCACTGAAGTTCTGATGCAAGACAATACATTAATTTTTTTTTTGCTATATAATTAGTGACATTTAGATCAGTATAATTGTTATTTTGTTTTGAAACTTCAAATTACTTATGATTTTAACTTTAAAATCAGCAACTTTTTTCTGAAGAAAATTAATTTCTTTTTTTAATAAAATTAAATGATTTTCTGATTTTTATTTAAATGTTAGTTGACACTGAGTTGATTTTATTTATACTTAAATATATCATGACAATTTTAAACAAAACAACAAGCACATTTTTTTGTTTCTTGAGTAAATCAACAGCAATCTCATTAAAAAAAAACTGTCTGCAACAGAAGCAGCAGCAGCAGAAATAATGTTTTTTAATTTTTAATTTAAAGCAATTATTTCAAACAAAACAGATACAATTTTTTCAATTTTTTTAAAATATAATTTTTTTATAAAATCATTCTGCACTTTATTATAATTCTTGTGAAGCATTAGCAGTTTTGTAATTAAAATATAATGTCAATTGTTAATGACAACACATGTTTTCTTGCTCACTGAGCAATTCAAGCAAGTTTTATTATTGTTTTGCTGTTTATTACAGAATTTGTTTAAATGAATTATGTAAATTCATTTCACACAATTCTGACATAAAATCAGCTTGCTTTCAGTTTTACAAGCACATTTAATCATAAAAAAAAATGATGCAAATGAGATCTTCATCACAGCAGATGAGAATTTAAATGCAGTTTTTTTTCAAATTGCAGACATTTTTTGTTTATATATTGTTAGCATATATATTGCTTGCAGAACTGTTAATAATGCTTTACTTATATAATTTTTTGATATATTGAAGAGAGAGAAAAGCAAAATTGTTAATGATTTGAGAAAAAAAAAACAAAAAAAGTAAGAATTTAATAATGAAATTTTTATTGTGAAATTTTAAATGTTGTGTTTTTTTCAATTGAGACACATTGTTTAGAATTAAAGTTATTCTCTGATTTACTAGCTCAATTATTTGTTTAAATCTTTATATGTTATTTTAATATTTTTATATTTATATAATGAAGTATTTCTAAAGTTTTACAGACTGATTTGAGCAGTTTATGAGAAGTAAATAAGCAGAAAGCATTTTATATTGAGATATTTTTACTAACAATTTATTATATTTCAGTTATATCTGACTCAAAATCAAACATATTAAAAATTCAAAAAAGAAGAAAAATAATTTATATATTATATATATTATGTTCAGATTTTTTATTTTTTTTTTGATTTAGAAACTGAAGCAAGTTTAGCTGTAATTTGCTTTTTTTTTCAAGTTGTGCATCAGAAGAAGCAAACATTGTTTCAAAAATTTTATTTTGATTAATTTTCACATTTGAAGACACATTTGTCTTCTCTGCATTCAGAAAAATTTGTTTTGCTGATATATTCATTGTCAATACAACATCATCAAGAATATTAAAATTCATTTGCTTTTTAAAGTTTTTTTCAGATGCAGTGTCATCATTTTTTCATTCAGTAAAGTCATCAACATCAATGTCACAAAATTCAGATTTTTTTTGTGATGATGCTTCAATAAGTACTAATATATTTATTGTCTTCAGTTTTTCAACTCTCACTTGAAGTGTTAGTCAGAATTTTGATACAAACTGCAATGTTGCTGTATATTTTTATTTTGAATAAAATTAATTGTTAATTTTTGTTGATTAACAGTAAAATCAGTCAACTTACATATCAGATATCATTTGTCTCAGAATGAGTTGTTCTAAATGTCAAAAACAGAAATTATTCAATAAAACACATTTTTGAAAAAATTCTGATCAAATAATTGTGTGAAATAAATAATCAATTTGTTTTGTTTTTTGCAATGATGAATATTCATTTTAAAATTATTCATTCAGCTGATTTTCATGAGATATTCTACATGCAACTGTTGATTATATTAGCTGAAGCTATTTCAATTAACAAAAATTTACTGATTTTGAATTTTTTCAGATTATGACATTTTTAGTTTTTCACAATGTTTCTTGTTTGCTTTTTGTACTCAAAAATTCAATATTAAGTGTTTGCTTGCTTGTCAAAAAAATTATATATTTCATTTACAATTTTTGAAATTTTGAAATAATGCAGAAAAAAAAATACATTCATCTCAGCTTTTTTTGAAAATTTTTTTTTTTAATTTTGATTTTTTTCATGCATTGCTCAGACAAATAAAAAAATGTATTTGTGATGCATTTAAATTGTGTTTTTTTTTGAAAAATGATATAACTTTTGTAGCTGAACTGACACACAGAAAAAAAATTGTTTTTATATTAACTGACAGTTGCTGAGAGAGAATATTCTTTTTGTCAGAGTTTAACAATTTTGAAAAAGCAAATATATTAAATAATTAATTTGAGTATGTGTGTCAAAATCAAGATGAATAAAAATCATAATTTTTTTTTCAAAAAATTGTGAGCAATTTTTTTTAATTTATACTTCAAATTTGCTGTTGATTTATATTGAAAATTTGTTATGAAATATGAATTATCAACATTGATATTTATACAGCTGCAAGCTTTCAATTTCATTAATTCTGTAAGTTCTTACTTTCAAGCAATGAAATTGAAAGCTTGCAGCTGTATGAATATCAGTGCTTGTTTTGAAAAGCTTTCAATTTTGTTGTTTGAAAGTAAAAACTTACAAAATTAAGTTCAAAATATGATTTATGAGCATTGTTATCAATACATCTTTCAGCACAGATTTAAATTTTTTGTCTAACATTAAGTTTGCTGTTGTTTTATATGTTGAAGTTAATTAAAAAATTTTGTACTAGAAAAATCTGCAAATTGCATTAGCATATTCAATTTTTGAGTTTACAAAGAATCTTCATCTGCAGCTTTTAATTTATATTATTTTTTTTATAACAAAAATTTTTGCTTTATAAATATATGAATAACAGCATTTTTTCTTTCTTTACTTTTTCATTTTTTTTTTCAAACTTGATGCAATGTGTTGATAATTGTTACATTGTTTGCTTTGTATTTACTGTATCAAAATTTCAGTTATGTTCAGTTTATTTTTCTTACATACAAAATGCAGAACAAAGTATACACAAAGTTTTTAAAATTTTGTGCATGAAGTGAATTACAAACTTAACAGCAATCAAATTTACTGTCAGAGCAGTCAATCAACATTGTCATTGAGCAGTTAATCAATGCTTTTATTGAGCAGCTAATCAATGCTGTTGTTGAATAATCAATCAATGTTGTTGTTGAGCAGTCAATCAATGCAGTTGAATTTGTTGCAAATTCTGTTAATCAAAATTATTTTCTTACAGTATGCACATCTGCTTTATTGTTTAATTATGATTTTCTAATTTGTCTTTAATGTATAAAATGTTTTGAATTCAGAGTCAGACATCAAATTCAAATCCAAAGAAAGTCAAGTCAACAAAATTATTACAAAAACATTTTTAGCTGAACTCAACAACTGCAATATTAATGACATTGAAGAACTTACAATTTCAGAAAAATATAATTAAATTTATATTGATTTTTTTATTTTAATTACTGATAAATTCACAAAAATTTCACATTACTGCTGTGAGCAATAAACTCTGAATCAGTTTACAGTTGTTTTTAATTTATAATGTGAGTAATTGAAAATATTGTGTCAACAATACACAGCATTGAGAAAGATTTTCTGCTTTGTTGACAATTTTCATACTTTCAAAATTTTACTCAACAATTTAAATAATTTGAAAAAAAAATGCAGATCACAATTTTTTATTTTTTTAATTTAATTAACATTAATTTTTGTTGTTTCTCAACAGCTGTCAATTTTGTCAGCTGCAAATCAAAATTTTCTCAAGACACTGAATCAGCTTGATATGTATTTTCAGAATTCAGTTGTCTTACTTGAGATTTTCACTTAATTTTCACTGTTTCAGTATTTCATCACAAAATTCACATTAACATGACTGAGTTGATTGATGAATCAGTTAAGTTATAATAATCATTCAATTGAAACAATTCAATTCAATACATTTCTGAAAATTTCACAAAATACTCAAATAAAAATCTGATTTTTTTTTTGAATTTTATCTGCTACATCTGCAAAACTGTATTTTTTAAATGTTATCAAACATCAAATGCAAAACACACTGAGAGAATTTAATTTATTGCTTGAAATTGAAAATTTGCTTTATGTACATCAGAAAGTGTTGTACTGTGTATACAATTTGTGTTTAAATATAATTTACTCACAAGTGAAACTGTTTTCAAAAATATAATGTCTAGACTGTGAATGAGTTTAAAAATTACTTGAGTCTGAACTGATTTTGAACTGTATGATTCTGATTTGATACTTTCAGAACAACAACTCAATAAATCATTGATGAGTTGAGTAAAATCTGTGAGCTTGAACTGTTTAAACTTGTTTAACTTGATGAGTTTTGTGATTGTGCTAATCTGCATGCTAAATCACTTAGAGTTAAAAATGAAATTTATGTACTGTAATATAATTTAATACAGTTGTACATTTCAGACACAGCCAGCAAAGTGACAGAGTACAGTGAGTACAAAAATAAGTTAATAACATAAAAACAAACAGTTTGATTATTACTATTCAATAAAATAAATACATCAGGTAATATTATAATTCAAAAATGTGTTTCTTGTTATGAAGTGTTTGCATGAAGTTAGAAATTATTATTGATTGTACTATCTTCTCTCTCACATATTTATTTAGTACTGCTGTTGAAACATTTGTTTTCTTTTTTACATATTTATGTGATAATTTTTGCATGATTAATATTGTTAAAAGTTTTTTGTTCACAGACACTTCTGATACTTTTTAAACTTGATGATTACAAATAAACTGTTCTGTTATATCATGATATAATTGAGATTTTTTTTGAATTTGTATTTGTGAAATTTGTGCAGATACAGCAGCAATGAACTGATGTGTAGTTGATTGATTATTTTCATGCTCATTTTATTGTTTTTGCTTAATGATATGCTGAAGAAACTCAGCAGTGATGTTATTGTAATGTTGAATTTATTAAATTTGCTTAATGATATTTATATATTGATGAGTTGATATTTTGATAATTTCTTGTTGTTTCTGCTGCTACAAAATGTAATTTTTAGTTAATTGAAATTGCACATTATCTTCACTGTCAGATAATTCAGCATTATTTTTTAGTATATTATTTTCATCATCAGATTTTTCATCATCATCATTGATATATGTTTTCTGACTTACAGTTACATTCAGCTCTTCATCACTTGTTTTTTCATCATTAGTATTCACTAAATTCTGCTTGAGATTTTTCATTTCAAAAAAATTCAGCATCAATTGCATCATTTATGTATTAACAATTTCTGATCATAAACAATCATGTTAATAATGACAGATGTTTTGTGCAGTGTTAAAAAATTGCTCAACATCAACTGAAGTTGCAGAAATGAAGAAGTAATTCTGAATAATTAATGTGAGAGTGAAATAATTTTATTTATGAGTTTTTCAGAATTTGAGTGTGTGAATTTTATTCATTGAAATTTTTATTGAGATTAGCAGTTGAAGTGATAGAACAAATCAAGTGTTATATTTATTTTTATTTAAAAATTAATCAATTTTCTCAATTGTAGATTTGTGTGAAATAAAATTTAAGTATGATTTTTTTGCATATAATAAATTATTTATATTATTATGCTGTTTGAGTTGCAGTGAATGCTGTTTTGATATATTCTGCATCATGATGAACTTGTTATATATGTCAGTAAGATTATAAAAATACTCTGCATATTTTTGTTTTCATTCATAATTTTTCTCACTTCATGCTGATTTTTTGAATATAATAAGCTTGAACATTGAATTCAGCATGACACTTACTGCATAAACATTACTCAGATCACTGTAAGTTTTTTTATAATACTTAGCTAGTTTTGCATGTGCAGCAGTGATGACTGCAACAAAATTATGTTTTCATTAAACTTGTTTTTCATGAAATTGATTTTGCTGATTTTTCAAATGATTAAACAATGCATTAAAAATTTGAAAAACATTTTGAATGATTGCATCATGAAATTTTGATAATATTTTAATGTAGTTAATGAAAAATTTTGTGAGTTCAATCAAATACTGCACAAGTGTTCATTCAATTTCTGAGAATTTCAAATTCTGATAAAACTTCTTCTCATTGAAAAACTTTTTGATCACAAACTGAAGTTTTAATGCTTGCACAAGCATTTTATATATTAAATTTTAACATGTTTTGATATTCAACTTCAGCTTCAAAAATTTTTTTTTTTGAAGATTTTTGAAAGTGATGTGTTGCAAATTGCTGACATTGACAAACTTCACAAAATTTCTGATTTAAATTAAGTGAGATTAGCTGCTGCACTTAAATATAAAATGATTTACTGTTGTTTCAAAATAACACTTCTTGAGCAAGAAAATCATGATGTTTTTTCAAAACAATAATGAGTTGTGTGAATTTGAATTTTTTAACATACTTTCTGTAAAGTTTGAAATACTTCTGAATTAAGCTCATGTTTGAACATGCTGTTATTTCATTTGAAAATTATGAAGTTGAATGTTGATGTAATTTTCATCTTGATTAACAAATTCTTGAGTGCAAGTTAAATAACATGAGTCATGCAGAGAACAAACAAAATCTTACTGTCAGTGATTTCTTCAATGAGCTTGACTGCTGTATTCAATGATTTAATCATTAATTTGTTATTTAATGTGTTGTTGTCATTGATTGTCAGCATCTGACTGAAAAAATCATACTCATTTAGTGTTTTAATTATCATTTGTACAATATTTTCTTCATTATGTGAAATTGAAACATGTATGAAAATTAAAAGTAATTCATGAAAGCTTCAATTCTTGTCAATAAAATTCATTACAATTGCAATGAAAAATTGTTGAAATGAACTTAATCAGACATTAATGACAAGTGACATTTTTGCATTGTCAGATAATTCAGCAATAATTTTTTTTACTCATTTTGTGATAAATCATCAATAACATTTTGAAGTTTTTTGTCACTTGAGATACAAACATCAGAATGTAGCATGTGAATCAGTTTTTGAAGATAAAAATTGTTGACAAAATGAAATAATAAATGTTTTTCACATATAACATGTGTCATCATTTGATTGAAACTCTCAACAGTAAACTTCTCTGCTGAAGTCTCAGATCTGAAATAGTTTTGAATTTTACTCATTATTATTAGCAAAATGTATCATAAAAGTCTGCATTCAAGATGAGTAACTTATTTGAGTTTGATCACTAATTTTTTTGATAACATTTTTAACTAATGAGAGTTCATTCTTCTCAGCAAGATGTTGACATTCTTGCAATTGTACATGCTTAATTATTGAAGTAGTACTTCAACTCATGTTTTTGAAATAAGCTTGCACAACAGCATATTACTTGCATAAAATCAAGACTTTTTCATTACTTTTTGCAACAACAACACTAAAATTTATTCATACTTCAGAGTGTTTTTTCATCTTGAATCATGTTCAATCATTTTCTTGATCATGTTTTGTTGACACTCATCAATTCTCAAACTTGAAAATAATAACATTTGTCTCATCTGTGAAAATACTAATATATTTTAGATGAAACTCAATTTGTGCAAAAGTTGCAAAAATCACAGTGTTGTTCTGAAAGAATTGAGACTGCTCACTGAGAATGTTACTCTTGAATAATAAAAAAATTAATTAACTGAAATTTGTTGCTTGAATTTATTGTGAGTTTTGTGCTCTGATTTGAAATTTTCATGTAAAAATTGATAAAGTTGTGTTTTTCAAGAGCACATCAGCAGAATCAGATTTATTTTCATTGTCAGATTAATTAAATTGCTTTCATGTAGATTGATAATCATTATTTAATAAATCATTCATGATTGTTTCAATGATCAATCATACATGCAGTCAACTGCAAATGTAGATTGAATCTCAGAAAAAAAAACATAAAAAAATATTTATACTTGAGATTTTTGATTTGTTTAAATACTCATCTGTTAAGACTTGATGACTTGTTGATGAATGAATTGTTATTCTTGAACAAAAATATATGACAAGTATGATAATTAAATAATGTGAAGAATAAATTTGTTGTTCTGAAGCTGAAAATGATGACTCATCACACTAATTCATGCTTAGCATGTGAATTTTTGACACTAGTATTAAAAAAAAGCATTAACACATCAAGATATAAATTTTCAGCTTCAATCTGATTTTTTTTTCTTCTTTTTCTCAATTTTTTTATGTTCAGAATTTCAGACTGCTTATAAATTTTATAATAAGCAAATTTACTTGTTTTTATTTTTTGAGAAGCAAATTAGAGACTTCTCATACTAATTGAATCTCAAATTTTTACAGTAGTTAATTTTCTCAATTAAAATCACATTGAAATGTGAGCAGATGATGAAAACTTATTTTCTGAAAATTTCATTAAGTTGTGATGATTTGATGTTTCAAAACAACATCATGTTTTTCTGATTTCTGAGACTTGCATTTCATTGAACTTCTTTTACTAGCATGACACTAACAAATTTTATTTTAGACTTCAAAAAGCATATACACTGTACTACTGACATTGTCACAAACTTACAATATCAGTATGAACTTGTTGTTTTGAAACATCATTGACTGAGATGACATTCTGCACTGTATCACTTGAAATCACAAAAAAAATTTGATAAAAAATTAAAAAAAATAATTCATCAGATATTAAAATGATTGAGCTTGCAATTAAGAAAAGTGAGTTTTATAAAAATCAAACATTGATTGCTGATTACTTAAAAAATTGCTCAGATACAAAAATGCTGAGAAAGATTTTTGATGAATTGAATGATATTTTGAATGAATATACTTTGTTTTGTTTCAATGACTGAAGAAATGTCTCACAGCTTACTGCAAATGCTGCAATTATTTCAAGCTTGATTTTGATTTTACAGTTTATAGCTTCACTTTGTCTAAATTTAATTAATTCACAGAAGGTTTGCTCAGAAAAGCTTTCTAGTCATAACTGAATTTCAGAACATATTACAGTTTCTGATGCAAATAAACTTACTGATATTCTGATGCATTTTGTGATTATTTAAATAATAATGAAATGCATTGTTGCTCAGCTGAAATATTTTGAACAAGTTTTTAATAATTTTGATGCTAAAAAAAAGCAGCATTTTTCTGTCACTGAAAATTTTCACTGTGCATATTATTTTTTCTGTGTGCATGACAAACATTTAGAATGTCAGATTAAATCTAAAATCAAGATTTCAAATAATTTCAGCTGATTATAAAAAAATTCAGCAATGATATTACATTACTTTAATGATGATAAAAAAACAATTGATCTGAATTTGCTTCTGATTAATTACTTCATCATCAAGATTTTTGATTATAGTGTGCTGATGTTGACTCAAAACAACAATAGCAAGAACAGCAATGATGAGAAAAAAAATGTTAATAAAAAAAATGTTGTGAATTTGATTAACAATTTACTGAATTCTGATGATGACAACATTAAAATTCAATTAAAATCAGAAATCATTGAATATAATTTTGCTTATATTCAGTTATTCAATTTAACAAAACAGAAACAAATATCACTGATCAAGTATGCAGTTGATGAACTAGTGATTTGTTAGAACAAGTGAAGCAATCAGTTTTTAACTGATGATTAAAAAAACACTTTGAATAAACAAATTAATGAAATCATTCAAAATGTTCAAGAAGCTTTGTGATGCAAAACTGTAAAAATTAACATTAATGTAAATGAAAGCAATGAAGAAATTGATATCAAAACACAGCAGATTTTTAATCATGTTTTTTGATTAACTGAAAATTATGATTTGTGTTGTGAGCAACTTGAGATTGATAAAAATATGTGCAAATTATTTTCAAATGAGTCAGACTCTTTTTTTTTGTTATGTCATCAAGTAACTGAAGTTAATACTATAATGTGCATTGAGACTGATATCTGTAATTGAATGAAAAAAAAACATGCTGCTTTGCAAGCTGAAATTCTTGCTGATGACATGAATTTTGATAAAACTGTTGAAATACTTATTTTGATTTACATGATGTTAAAAAAAAATTTTTTGAAACATGACTGCATTTCTGAATTCATTATGATAATCATTTCTCTGACTGTTGCCTCTAGTTGATATCTTGATTATCACTGCTATTTTCAAGAAAAATTTTGTTTTTACTTTGTTGATAATTTATTTTAAATTGAAGACAATTAAATGTATCAAACTTGCTGCATTGATGAGAACATTTTTACTGCTGCTTTAATAAATTCTGATGAATCAGATTTATACAAACAACTGAGAAACATTGCATGTATTGTTTTCATTATATTTCATTATACTGTTGCAAAATATATTCTCATCAAGTTAATTGTATTGAAAAAATTGACAAACATGACAGACATGACAGAAATGTTGCTTCAGAACAACAATGATGAAAACTCTCTGAATTTACTGAAGCTCTCACTCTCTAATGAAGCTGTAGAATTTAAATCATTAAAGTAAATAATTAAAATTCTGATAAAATCATCAAAAAAAAATTTGAACTTTTGAATGAAATAAATGAAGTTGAAAATACTGTGCTGATGAAGAAAAACAAAAAATTTTATAAATGAATTGTCAAGTATAAATTTTATTTTTCTGATTTGATATTTTGTCTCATCATTGATGAGAGTCATAATATCTATCATTCTGAATTAATATTGACTTGTGCTGCAAAATTGCTTGCTTTTTGATTTACATGAATTGTTTCAGTCACATCTCTTCTGAATAAGATGAGAAATTTTTATAATTATGCTCATGTAATGTACAACAAGAATTGAAAACTCAATTTCAGTGAAAAATTCAATGATTTTTTTATTTTAAAAAAGTTCTGTGAAGCAGTAACTTCTGATGAAATGTTTGAATTTTTCAATTTTCTGAATATTTGTTGATTTTTTAAAAATAATGACATTAATTTTATCATGATGACAGTTGCAATATTCACACTTCTGAAAATGTATATGATATGTTGTACACTGAATACTTTTGTGAATGATGCATTGATTGAAAACAACATTTTTTTGAAGCATGTGAATAATGTTACACTTGCATTTAGTTTTGCTGAACAGCTTGAATACTGTAAACTTCATTTCTGATTTATAAAAATTTCACTAGAATATTTGCTCAACTTTAAAAATTCTGATGATGAGAATTGTAAAATGAATGTCAAATATGTCAAAAATTTGTGCTGTAAATCAATATCTTTTTGATTTTCTGTTTTTCATTTGTGCATTAATCAATTTAAAACAAAAATTATGTAAATTAAAAAATTATTGTTTTGTTCTGATGATGATTTTTATGACTTTTTGTGTTACACTCATGCTAAAAGTGATTATCAATATTATGTGCTGACTACTTGTGTTGATTGTGCTTTGAAGTTATTAAATATCTTGCTGACTCTGAAATATTTAATAAAAATTATTTAAAATGTGATGAACAAGCAGAAAAAATATCTGATGATTTTTAGTCAAACTTTTGCTGTCTCATGACTGATTTACATGTTTTGTGTTAATTGAAATTTGACAACTGACTGACTTTGCTTCTCAATTATGCAATCTAAAAAAAATTGAATTATTACAAATTTCAACAACTTTTCTAACTTGTTTTGTATTTTGATTTCAACTTCTCAGATAAATGAGTTTGATGTAAATTTTCAGTTGAGTGATTGTCATCATATAATTATTATGAAGCTTTTATACAATCTGAACACACTGCTTCAGACATAAATCTGTCTTGCTTGCATTGAACAAACAAATCAAATTTACATTTGAATGTTGTTTAATAATCACATTTTTCAAAAATGATGACATGTGAATCTTGCAAGAAAGATAATATCTGATTTGACAGCACAACTGAATGACTGTATAAAAATATCTGATTTTGTTGATATGAACTTCATTGATGAATATGCAGAAGAAGCATTGAATTACATAATGAATTGAAAAAAAAAATATTTAACATGAAACAGTGTTTATGAACTGAATTTTAAAAATTTTACTCTCTCTAAATTGCTTTAATTAAGATTTTTTAGAATTGAACACTCATTCAGTACTGAAGAAAAATGAAAAAAAACTCATTTTGTTAAAATTAAGCAGCAGAAAAATGAATGCAAGATGAAGACTGAAACAACATGCAAAATTGCTGATGAATAAAAAGCAATTGAAAGAAAAAAAAATTTCAAAAATCACAACACATGAAGAAAACTGATGCTGCTGCTGCAACAGTTGATGATATTGATGTTGCTCTGAAACAACATCAAGATGAAACTTTTGAGCAAACTGATTTTAAAATTCTAGCTAATTTCTCTTTCAGAACAACAAAATGACAATGAGAATTTTTTTGATATATTTATCACTTCTGAAAATATCTTCACTTTTTCTGTTGTTGAAAATGTTTTTATTGCTGAAAATGTTTTCATTGTTGATGATGTTCTCACTGTTATTGTTTTTGTTTGTTCTAAATGTGTTGAGAAAATTAATTTGATTTTTTGCTCTGAAGAAAAGTCTGTTATGTTTCTTGATTTATCAAATATGCAAACAAATATTTGTTCAGTTTGTCAGACTTGCAAGTGCTTTGTGAAATTTAATTTTAATGATGAAAATGATGATTTGACTGATGCAAATGCATTTATGAAGAAAAATGAAATGCTGATTCTCAAGTTCAACACTGATGCATCTGTGAGAAAATGTACAAGAAGAGCAAAATGATTGTATTATATTAAAAGTTGACTGATTTGAATCTTGATAATGCATAATCATTAAAGAAGCATGATGAATAATGATAATCTGATGCATAGCATGAGATGTTGTTCTGAGACTACATTTTAATGATCTGAATGATTGATACATTTTTTATTTGCTTTGTTCAGTAATTAAAATCACAATAGCATGTCAAAAATAATTTAATTTTTTCAGTTAACATGACATCTTCAACATTTGTATATTGTAATCTGTAACATGAGAATAATGAGATTAAAATGTTATTAACAACATGAAAACAGTATTGTGTACAGAGCTAGTCAACTTTCAAAATAATGAGTAATGTCAAGCAACTTCTTCTGAGACTATATTGCATTGAGTATAGTATATGATGATCATAATGTACTTGAATGTTATTTGTTCTGACTTGAATTTGTTTTGTATATTGAATGAAATCTTCAAATTGTTGTCTTTACTCATACAATCTGAAACCATGATCTCTACTACTCAGCCTGACTTGAGCTTGTTTGCAGTCTAATAATGTCTTCATTTGATACAAAAAAGTTGATTGAGTGAGAGAATGAAAATAAAAAATTTTTGCTACATGAACATAATATTGTTTGTCAGCTAAATGTTTATTTTAATTATGAATTTGACAGCAAATATGACACAGTGCTCTCAATATACATCAGTCAGTGATTTACATAATGAGTTTTTAATACAACAATTAAAAAACTGAAAACTCATTTGCTTTGTTTCAGCATCTCATTATGTGAAGAATTGAAAATCTCTTATTTTGACAAACATGTTTTAACTAAAATGCTCTGCTCAGGCAACTCAATATATTGAATTATTTTCATTTTCTTTCAATTTTTTATTAACAAATTTGAATTATACTGCAACATGTATAAAAGTATTACTGGCTTTTATTTGATACCTGCAGAATTAAATGTTACAAAAAGAAGAAAAAAAACAATTTATACACAATTTTACTTGATTCACATGTCACAAATTACTTAAATATTATTAATGTGCTGACACTGACATTTCAAACACTGACTGAAGATTTTGATGTTCAAGTTTCTCATGAAAACACAATAAAAATTGTTGCATTTTGTATTGCATTTCTTGAAAACATACTTCAGCAAAATAATAATGCAGAAATTAAAAAATCTACTGCAGTACATTCATGCTGATATTGTAATGTTTTTGAATTTCAAAAATATAACATATTTTTTGAGATAATAATGAAAAATCAATATCATTATCAATTGTTTCATCAATAAGCAGAAATTGATTTTATATTCACTGCTGCAGCAAGAAAAAAAAATGATAAACATTTGACATGACAAAAATTTAATCTTCACTCTACAATATAAACTCATGTTTTAATTTAATAATCTTCTTCTCTTCTGATTTTGTTTATAATGAATTTTTCAAAATCTTCAAGATGATGTATATACTGTTGATAACACACATTCTCACTGCAAAAAATCAGAAAAAATACTGTTAATGTTTTCAACAATTTTCATTTTCATAACATTGAGAATGACTACAATTTTTTTAAATTTATTTGAAGTCATATCAATTTCAGAAGCATGTTCAAATATTTATTGTGATTTTAATTATTCTGCAGTATGTCATGAAGCAAAATTAAATTTATTTTATTATAAAGCAATCTCTACAGAACTTCTTTGATAACATTTCTACTGACTTAAATGTTTTTTGTATATTACTTGTTAAAATTTTTAATGCTATTGCTCAGAGCAACTTCACTCTGATTTTTTAAACATCAATACTTTCAAATCAATTGCATGAAATTGTGCTTGAAAATTAAATTATGTTACAAAAAATAATTAACACTGTGATGATAACAGCAGAACTGACTAAATTAAAATTTTAAATAATATTAATATTAAAATCACAACAACTTTCAGTGTTGAGTCAGATGTCATTCAGAGAGAATTTATCAGAATAAATAACTGATGCTGTCTCAAAAACTGAAAAAAAATTTCAAGCATGAAAAAATCAGTTAAACATGCATGTTGACATTTGTTACATGAATGAAGCAAAAAAATACACATTTTCTAACAACTGTAACATTTTTTTCAGAAAAAATAAACATTATAAGTTTAAGAAATGAGTTTAAAAAATCAACAAACAAGATGTTAAGAAGATAATTTTCTTTTATATTTAAGTAAACTGTTGCTAATGTCAATAAAAATCATGCTTATACAAAAAAGCTTTAGATGCATCATGTTTTTAATACTGAAAGATGCTTTCATTGAGTTGAAATTTCTAATCATTAAAACAATCAGAACTCTTAACAATGAGTGTTTTACATTTATCAACAATTTTTTATGAATGAATTTTCACAAACAAAATGTTGAGAATGTTGATGAGAAGAATTTCATACATGAAATTACAAAATTTCATATTGCATTTTAGACATCATGTCAATTGCAAATTAATAAAAATTTGTATTTAATTAATATTTTGATTATACATCTCAATAAACTGTCACTCAGTCATAAATTTGTGATTGAGCTTCAGAAATCACACAATGAGAATTATAATCTGATTATATGAAATTCTGAATTTACATTAATACAATTTTTTAAAAAAATAGTTTTTGCATTCTGAGATGAGTCTCATCACATCACATTGTTATTAAATGAACTGATGAAATACATGTGTGTGTCAAACTCAGAATTTGAGTAAATTAAAGTCATTTTTATTTATTATTAAAAAAATCAGTGAAGAGTTTTTATTGTGATGTTTTTTGTCAACAACATTCAATATAAAAAAATGCTTAATGTATCAATTCTGCAAATAAACAACACATTTTACAGAATATTTGATTTTCTGATATTTCAGAAATTCAGTTTACATGCTATATTGATGAGTTTAAACTCAAGAAAACTTGATCTTAATTCTGAATTTTCAATCACATTTCTGCATTATATGTAAAAAATTTATGTGTTATAATTTTATATGTAATTAATTTTTATTTTGAGCAATATAATCTCAATTTTGATATAATGATTTTACTGATAAAGCAGTTTTATTGATAAAGTAGTTCTACTGATAAAGTGATTTTACTGATAAAGTAACACAACTGAATTTCTGATCTCATGTTGAAATAGATGAAATCTACTCAAGCAGTTGATTTCACACTTTACAAAATCAGTGAAAGATTGATTTTATACTTTACAGAATCAGCAGAAGATTGAAATTAGTTTAGAATAAAATGTATGAGCTGATGAAATTCATTGTCAACATACAGCAAAGTGTGCTGCATCATTATCATAACAAACTGTTTATGTAGAATTGAAATTTCATGTAGAGGTTACAGTAATGCTTATGTACATCAAATATTCTCAATTTCAGTATGAGAAACTGTATTCATGTTTCACTGGAATTACTAGTGTCAGAAACATTCTTATCAGAATCTCATAAATTTAAGCAACTAGTAAGCAACTGTAAATTCATGGTTTTCAAAAACAGTACAGTTGAAAAATCATAGATTTTTGAGCAATTGTGAATTTATGATTTATTTACTGTAGCTTTTCAGGCAACATTTATTTTTTATATATATTGCTGATTTTGAAATATATATTATTGAGAAACATGAATTTGACTGAAATGCTTTTAATCAGAGCAATGTTCAATTGATTTGAGCAACAAATCAATAAACAGAGCATTCATTCTTCAATTAAAAAATTCTGACAGCAGAATAATTTACTACTAAGTATTATTAACTACAAATTGAAGCAAGTGTCAATTATCAATGAACTGATTTCATTTTTTTATATAGAGAATTTAACTAGAAAATGCTCAAAAATCAAACTGTTTTTTAATCACTGCAAGAAAAAATTGAAATAAATTTGAAATGATATTAGCAAAAAGTCTGATTGAATTAGAAAACATTTCAACAATGTTATGAATTGAGAAAATTAATTGATATCTAGTTGAAGAAGACACTGAAATCATATAAATTTTTAAATTACTTGAGCTTGAGATTGAAAAAAATGCTGACAAGTTGAAAAAGAAAATAAATGAGTTTATGACAATATAAGCAAGCTTGCTCTGATTTGCAGTTTTAAAAGCAGCTTCAGCTTTATGTTTAAGCTAGTGATCATATATTTATTAACTTCAATCTTTTCTTTTTTTTCAGTTTCATGAGACTTACTTTGATTTTTTTGCACTGACAGAAACTCTTCTCTATCATTAAAATTTTCATCATATAAGAAACATTCTGAAATACTTAGTGAGTGATCAGAATGAATACTGAAAGAACTCACTTACATTAATTTTATTAACAAGAATTTTTAAAATGTTAACAATATGCTGATTTTAAATTTATTTTTTTTATTTTACTCAAATTTGATTCAATACATTTCAGAGCATCTAGTTTTGTTTTTTTGAACTCATTAATTAAGTCAGTCATTGCAGATTTTTTTTGTTTTTTCATTAATTGAAAAAAGTGAAGCTTCTCAGTCAATACAGTAATCATTGTATTGACATTAATCATATGAGAATGCTTTGCAGCTACATTCTCTTCATGAAGAAAAGCATCATGAGATTTCTTCAGTTTTTTCATCATATAAAACAACTTGTCAAACAGTTTGATGCAGTTTACTTTGTTGTGAGTGCAGTTTGTACAAGCTGTTTTCAACTTTTCAAGCTTGTCACACAGATTAATCAAATGATAAAAAAAAACATAATTAATGCACTGTTCACAAATAATGTTGACTTCTTGACTTTTTTGCATTGCAATTGAATTTATTTCAATTATTTTTTTTGAGAAAAGATTCTGAACATTCAGATGCATCAACAGCATATTTAATTTTATAAAAAATTAACATTTATCAAAAATTTATTTATATAACTGAGAAATATTTTTTAAATCAGAATGAAGTTTAAATTTAAATGTTCAAACAAAAATTAAAAAAACTGTCTGAAATGAAAAAATTTGCAGAAAGAAAATTTTGAATATAAAAAAATAAATATTTTTTTGATATTATTTTTCAATCAGATTATTTTTATTATAATTATACTGAAACTTCAAATTGTCTGAAATATAAAAACTTGCTATACATTTAATGACTTTCATCTGTCTCAAATCAGAAATATATGTCTTAAAAGCTAGATTATTAACATATAAAACTTTACTGATCATGAGAAATCAGAAATTGAAGAACTGTAATATACTAACAGTTTCAGAAGAATCTGATAAAAAAAATTCAAAAAAAATTTCAAACTCAATTTATTACTTAATTTGATTTTAAAAGAGAAAAAGAAAATTGTTTGTTTCCACTCACTCACTCAACAATTTAAAATTCAATTTAATTATTGATGTCATTCACATCAGCTTTCTTGAAACCATTCTGATTTTTTTTTACTTTTTTTATTCTCTCTCAGTTCAATCTCAAACTTTTTGTTAATCTCATGAAAAATTTTAATACACATCAAAATCTTGAAAATATTGATCATTAAACTAGATTCATTGAAGCCATACTGCTCAGCTGTTGAAGCTGGCTTAGAAGTTGAGATTAAAGCTGACTTAAAAAATGTTGATATTGAAGCAGAAGTTCTTCTCATATTCAGAATTTTATCATGAATGCTTAAAGAAAAATCATCAAGCAAGAAGCTAGATTTATGCACTGATGTATGAGTAATTTTAACTGCAGAAATTTTAAGAAAAGTATTGACTTTATGTTTCAACTATGAGAAATATATTTATTAACTTTAACTTTTTTACTAATAAAAAATATACTTACAGCTTGAAATTTTTCAGAAGAGAACATATTATTTTTGATCAAAAATTGAAACACATTAATAATGCTAGTGAGAATATATTAAAAAAATTAATGATTAATTTTAATAAAAAAATTTTTTCTAAATTTATATTAATTTTCAATTTAAGATTTTTTATGACATCATAAATCATTTCATTAATTTTTTTAATCTCATTGAGAGTTGAGATCATCTGATTAAAAATCTGAAGTATTGTTTTTTTAAATTTAACATTGTGATAAACAGCAGAAAAATTAATGAAAGCATTTAACATGATAATTTTTTTTGTCATGCAGTTTAGAATGTTTTTAAAATCAGCATTTAATGTGATCACAAATGCAGTAGTCATTTTTTTATAAAAGTTTTTTGCAATAACATTTTTAACAACAAAATATGAGTTATAAGTGTGTTTCAGCTCAACAACACTTTTAAATAATTTATTGAGAAACTCAGTGCAGTTTTTTTTATTTGATAAACAATTTGTGCAAGCTTTACTAAAGTTCTGAATTTTATCACATAATTTGTTCATGTAATTTGAAAATACAAATGAGATAACACAATGCTGACAATACATTTCAATTTTGAGTTTTTCATTTTTCTGCTGAGTGATTTTTCAATTTATTTTTTTGTTTTGTTTTGATGTTGAGCTGAATTTTTTCTCATCTGAAAAAACAATAACTCATATCTTTAGAAACATTTTAATGTGTTTTTTGCTGTAAAATAAATTAACAATTGCTAAATATTTAATAAAAAGTTTTTCTACTATCTTCAAATAATATAAATGTTGAACAAAGAGAAAAAAAATGAAAAATTGAATCAGTATGTGAGATATGAAAAAAATCTGAAAAAAAAAAAATTTTTCTTCAAAAAATGAGAAGTTTTTGTTTATATAAACAAAAAATTACTAATCAAAAAAAAATTTATTGTGTTGATATTAGCTAGCTACATGTCTACAATATGTCATTTAAGCATGATATATTCATTTTGACATTTTTATATACTTTAAATTTGCTTAAGTGAGCTTCTGAGTTTCATTATATAACTGCTTTTGTTAACTTAAAAAAATAAAAGTTTATATTGCTTTCAATTTGAATACTGAAATTCAAATATCAATACATTCAAGCATATCTAAAACTTTTTCTCAAATATTTCAAAAATCATCTTGATTTTTGCAATTAGCTTCACAGATTTATCAGTCTCTTTGCAAATTTTTTTTTTGTTTTCATTTTGCTTCTCTTCAAAATCAAATTTTTTAATAATTTTATACTCAAAAGCTTATGTCATAAAATTTCAAAACTCAAAAATATCATTTCATGCAACACAAGCTTTTCATTCAGAGTCAGATTTTTTTGTTAAATCATGTTATAATTTAACTTGCACTGCAAGATTCACATAAAGCTTTGACAAAAAAATTATTATTTAAATCATTTCAGCAAAATGAATTCTACATACACTTCATAAATTATTTCTCACAAGCTTTTGATTTCTCAAAATCAACAATCTTCTGCATTCAGTAAAAAATCTGAAAAAAATGCTTCTCATTGAATGCTTTACTGAAATATATTAAAAGTATTGTAAAGTCTTCAACACAGTGCATTTCAATTATGAAATTTTTAATATAATTTGTTTGCTTTATATTTCTGATATGCTTCTGTTTTTAATCAGCAAAATTCTTCAGAAATTGAATGTGATATATTAACAATCATTTCCTTAAGCAATTGACATTTTCAAATTTTTACAAGATTCTGAATGACTTCTCTCAAATGAAAAAATATATATGAATGCTTGTCAAAACTTTCATAAATGTTTTAAATCATCTTGAGCATTGCATTTTGATTAAATTTAAAAAAATATTTTCATTGTGCTTTTTGTTTGAGAACTAGTTTTTTCAGATAGATTTTTTTTTCATAAAAATCAGTATTGAGATACTGAATTTTCTGCTTGCATTTTCTGATCTGATTAATGAGAGAAAGAATTTCTTCAAATTTA
Source organism: Emydomyces testavorans (assembly GCA_029449355.1). Taxonomy (NCBI): domain Eukaryota; kingdom Fungi; phylum Ascomycota; class Eurotiomycetes; order Onygenales; family Nannizziopsiaceae; genus Emydomyces; species Emydomyces testavorans. Next base: position 872,248 of record CP120627.1, read on the forward strand.
CTATTAACAATGAAAATGAGTGACATTGAAGCATTAAATTCAGCAAGTAATTGTGAATTCATTTTGAATTTGAGCACTGATTGATATTTTGGTTTGAATATATATAAATAAATGAAATCAAAAATATTCACTTTATTTCATGTTTTTTTCAAAAAAAATACAAATTATCTGAGAACTTCAATTCAACAATCTCAAATGCTCAATCTTTCATTCTTCACAATCTGAATTTTTTATTTATTTACATACATACATAACATATCATTCAAAATGTCATGTTTCAATTTCTGACAAACAAAAATATATGCTTTACTTGCTTCAACTTGCAGTGCTTCAACTTGCAGTGCTCTGACTGATGTACAGCTTGAAAATTTATTAACAAATGAAAGCATATATCAATCAATTGAATTTGAAATATCATCAAGTTATTCAATTGATTACTGAAAATCAATTTCTGATGATGATGATAATGAAAATATAATTGTAAGCTGATAATCATATTTGCTTTGACAATATACTGATTACAAACACAATCAACTTTCAACACTGATGAAAATTTCTCAGACTCTGATGAACACATTGAGATTCTTTAAATTCTTGAAGATGCTGCAGCAGATGTCAAAGCAGAAGTCACAAAAATCACAAAAATCATAAAAATCATAAAAGTTATAAAAGCTATAAAAACTATAACTGATGAAAAACAAGCTGCAGTAAAAAAAGTGATTATATTTTTGAAAGCTTCAGCAGAAAATTTAATCAGTGAGTTGAATTTAATTAATATACAAACAACTCAGTTATCAGATGATTTTTTGAAAGAAATATCACATTTACATTTAAAATTTCAAGAGAATATAAATTCATTTACTATTGCTTTTGAATTATGATGTGAAGAGTCTGGCATTTTTCAACAGCAATATCAATCATTGAAAAAAATTCTTCAAAATCTCACAAATCTGAAATTCTTGAAATTATTATTCAAAAAATTTTTAATTTTAAAATAAAAATGCTGTTTTTTTTTTTTCAATTTTCTCAATTCACAAAAGCTTAATTTCTGTCATTTCAGCTAAAATACTGATTTTGTCAGAATTAGAAAAGCATTTGCTGCAAGAAATTTCAAAAACAAATATTTATTTTCAAGATTTTATATCACTCATATTCATTTTTGTTAAATTATTTTCTTTTTGAAAAAAAATTCATATAAAAATAACTGAATTTGTTGATCATCTAACTGAGCTCTGACATTCATGAAGCTGAAGTTTATTAATTAAATATTCATTAAGAAAATTTGCAAAATACTTAAATGAAGAATCAATATTTTTTTCTGATTTTGTTTATTTTTAATGCAACGTTACTGACTGTTTCTGTCATTCAAATGCTGAGATTGATCACATGAAAAAAGTTCAATTTGTCAGACACAAGAAAAAATTAAATTTAGTGAAATTCAATATTATTACATTGAAAATTAAGTCAGTGCTTCAATTCAACTCAATATATTATAATAAAAAATTAGCTGAATTAAATTCATCATTTCATCTAAATGAAATAATTGCATTTAAATCACAATGTTTTTATGTGCTTGAAAAGCACATTATTTCTCAAGCAAAAATTTTTGTCAATTACAATAACTTAAAATTTTTTAATGACCATGATTATTTCATGAGACAAATAATAAGCTATAAATCAAAAAAGCAAGAAATAAAATTAATTTTATTGAGTATTCTGCTCTGCAGAAAGCTAAAGCTTAAAGCTCATAAAAAAATTTTTAAGAAAAATTTTCTGCAACTCAGAAAAAATTTTATTTATTTTATATTAACTGTTTATTAATGATTTCAGACTTTATTACAATATGTATTGAAATTTGATAAGTGTTTACTTGATATCTGCAGATCTCAAAGCAGCTGACAAAGCAAAATGAAGCAATGTTTATGTCATTACATTTAAATTGCATGACATTAATTTTCTCAATGTTGTTGAAACATTAACATCAAGTTTTTCATGTCTTGACAAAAATCTTGACATTTATATTGAAAATCATGAAATTATACAAATTGTTGTCTCATGTTTAGCATTTCTTGAAAATATGTTACAGCAGAACAATAATGCTGTTATAAAATGATTAACAATTATTTAATCTTGCTGAAGCTGTATGATGTCAGAAGAAGAAAAATTTAATATAAAATTTAATATTATTTTCAAATATTAGCATTAAAATTTGAAATTGATTCAGCAAATTCATTCAGAAAAAAAATTTTCTGTAAACAATATGATATGACATGAGAGCAAATTTTTTTATTTAAAATTTATTTAAGTTTAAATTTAATGATTTTTTTTCTTCTGATTCATGCCACAGTGAATTTTTGAAAATTTCAAAAATAATACATTTTTTTTAATAACATCAATTCTTTCAGAACATAACAAAAAAAAATATTATTAATTAATTCAGAAATTTTCTTTCTGATGACAATGAATTTAATTGCAATTTCTCATTACACATTTGAAATTTTATTAGCTTCAAAAACATGTTCATACATTAATTATTATATCATTATTGCTCTAATGCTTTATGACAAAAAAATGAATTTAATTTAAAATTCAGTAAATGATTTCAACAATATTTATAAGTTTTGAGTAATTAAAAAATATAATTATTTAAGTTTTTACAACAATTGCACAAAGCAATGTTTTATTAATTTTGCAGTTTTTTCTGCATTGCAATTCTGATGAATTAAAGTAAATAATTATTGAGACATAAATAAATTTACAAAACTTGATTAATGCTGCAGCATGAGTTGCTGAGTCAAAATATACAACAATATTTTAAGTATTATTTATTATAAACTCTTGTCAGTCATCACTTGCTTCAACATCAAATGTTAAAATTAAAAATTAATTTAATTTTTGAAGAAAAAAAAAAACTCTTCAAATATTGAAAAATCAGTCAAATATGCATATTGAAATACATTATGTTGAACAAACAAAAAAATATGCAATTTTCAACAACTGCAATATATTAATTAAAGAAAATAAACATTGTTTATTCAAAATGCTTGTGTCAAAAATCAATAAGCAAGAAGTTGAAAAGATTTTTTTAACTCAAAAAAACTTAAAACAAACATTAATATTGCTACTTGATGAAGTTTATGCTGACAATAAGCAATATTTAATTTTTATACTTTAATAATTTTATACTTTGTGTTTAATTTTTTTTAATAATTTTTTATTCTTGAATGCTGATGAAGATGAACATAAAAATTCAAAAATATTTTTAAAATATTTTTTAAATGTATGAATCTGACAATTTGCAAATCAAGTGATAAAGCAACTTGAAATTTTAAACTTAAAATTATTAAAATTATCAAATTTTAATTTTTTTTTGCAAAAACTTTAAAAAATATATACTGAATACTAAAACAAGCAATCAGTTCTGAAATCTGATTTTATTCTGATTTGATTTTATAAGAATATTATTTTTTTTAAATAATCATTACATAATTATAAAAAAAATGATTTGATTGAGTTCAGAACTGCTATTGAGCAAATTACAAGTATATTTATTCATGAACTTAATGACTGCAGAAAATTTTTCTTGTCAGTGATTTCAGTTCATAAAATCATTCAAAACTGTATACTAGATTTGTTAATTGTACAATTATAAGACAATGAAAATTATTCAATTATTGAGTTATTTGCAATAAAAAAAAAACTTATATGTGATGTTAGTTCAACTGAATGCTGACAGAAATTTAATTCAATTATTTTCAACTGCAGACAAACTGATATGTTTATTATTTACACTTGAGACATTTTTTTTTTATAATTAGATTAGTATATTTTTAAATATAAATATTTATTATGAATGTTAATTGTTTCTGAACAATTAGTAGTTGCAAATTGAAAGTGTTGCTGATCAGTTTTTCTTGAAATTGAAAATGTTGCTGATCAGTTGCTCTCTTTCTAGCAACATCTCTTGAAATTGAAAAGCATTTACAACTACTAGCAACATCTCTGACTCTGACATGTTGCTGATTTGACAACAGTTGTTCATGAGTTGTCAAATCAGCAATGTGTCAGAGTTGGAAGCCATTGAGCAACAGTGGAGCTATGGTTGCTTGAACCTACGAAAATCTGCTATGGATCCTCTAGTGGTTTCCAGTATTTTATATTTTCATTACCATCCATGTATTTTTATGGACCTCCATTGAAACCACCCGCTGCTGTTCTGACCTTGACCTCAGGCCAATTTCTCTCCATTTTTTTCAATCAACATTTCGCCTGAGTACTTCTCATGACAACCCCGACCACTTTCCATTTACTAAGTCAGCAAGGCCAAGGATCTTTATCTCTGCCGCCCGAGAGCTATATATACTCACTGTGCCGTACTGGTGATGATGCGTTGGCCGCCATCTCATCAGATAACTCGCTGCGGCGTTTTGATCGCCAGACCTTGAAAATTCTGCCCGACGGAGTGATTCTAGACACTCATCCTGGAAAGAATGGCGGAGTGACTTGCCTCTGTTCTGTGGATGGAAGCTCTACCGAAGCCAGTCATCTGGTCGCTACGTCAGGGAGGGATGGAACGGTAAAGCTATGGGATAGCAGGGCAAAGAGTCAAGATGCGGCGTCAAACTTTGTAACTGGGAATGGTACGTACTGTACATATATACATGCCTCCTCACTTGTCTGAAGCGCGCCTCAACTCTGTTGTCGATCCGTGAGCAATACAATGGCAGCTTCATTTCTTCTCATATCAATCGGATTCTTCGAATGATTGGAGGGGAAATTCCTTATTCATTCGACGTGCTGATCATGCCCTGGATATCATAGACAGGAGTCCCGCTCTTCTTTCGCTTGCATGCAACCCGGCCATATACAGCATCGTCGCAGGCAGCGAGTTGGTATCCACTCAGGCATCATTGTCTTTCTGGTAAGCCCATCCTAGTTTTAATTACCCCTCTTGCTTTCTGCCCAAAGTACATACAGAGTACAAATGAAAGAGCCCCAACTTCACGGAGCAAGGGTTGAGAAGCTTAGGACCGTGATAGTGTGGCTTCGTCGGATGTGCTAACCAGCCAATCCCAGGGACCTCAGATCTCCAGGCCAACCTCACATGCAATATGTAGAAAGCCATAACGACGACGTAACGGAGGTGCGTAACCCCTGCCCTGCTTGGCCTTTGTCTTGTCATGGAAGCAGCATATGTGTCCCAGCCACTATTGGAATTACTGCTGAAGTTTCCCAACTCTTTTCTCTATCAGTTGCACTACCATCCCACCCTCAACAACGTGCTGCTTTCAGGAAGCACAGATGGTCTTGTCAATATTTATGATACTACGATCATAGATGAGGACGACGCGCTACTGCAAGTTGTCAATCATGGATCTGTCCATCACGCCGGTTTCATTGAAGACAAAGCGGTTTATGCACTGAGCCACGATGAGTCCTTTTCCATCCACCCATTCAACGATCTCGATGAAAACGTAGTGGAGTTTTCTGCTATTCAATTTGGCGATCTTCGTCCTCTATTGCATTGTGATTACGTTGTGGACGTTTTGATTGATGCTGGAGGAGCTTATGCCGCTACTGGAAGTACTAGGTACAGCTGTTATTCACTCGGCTAGGTCTCCTTGGAATTTCCCGCTATCCACTTCTCAGCCTGGCTTTCCTCATCTCGTCTAACTTGATCTGTCTCAACTAGGGAAAAAACACTAGATTTAGTTCCTATTGTTTCCTCACCAGAGTTTCGATTCGATCGGGGGAAAATATGGCGACTTCCCGGCGCACATGGCGAAGAGGTCGTTCGCTCCGTGTTACTGGACCATGAGGTAGGTCAAGCATCCGACCAAACCATTCTCACCCTTTCCAGAATGCCATTCCTCGGCATCTGGGGATCACTTTGTCTGATAGCTATACGCATTCTGATTTTTCACAGTGCAAAATAGTTTTCACCTGTGGCGAGGATGGTCACGTTCGAATATGGAGAGAGGAAAACGAAGAAAAAATGCAAGAGGACATGAAGCCTTCAGATATCGAATCCAAAAGCAAGATCCACCCAGACGCATCATCTCAAGCCGCACAGCCATCGAGGAATAAGGAAAAGCGCAAAGAAAACCGGCATAGAGGTAAGAGATACAAACCTTACTAATCGAACAGATTTGTTTTTTTGGTTCATGCTCGTATGATTTGTATTTGCGGAGTTCGCTAGCATTTCGAGGTTTCTACCCCAGCAGCCCTCAAAAGCATGGTTCTTGTCGAATTTGAATCTCGAAAATTTCGCTTTTTTGGCGTCCTGGATGCATCTTTCCCAAGACAACGGCTTCTCATCTAAATACATACTTATTCACTTGGCTATTTGACTTCAAATATCCGTGTTAACCGGACGACGCTTGCAATCCTCCTGTTCGGTTCCCCGGACGTCACCCCAGCCAACCACGAAAACAGACCCTTGAAAACCTCCTATTGGCCAACGAATCCAATCAGTGCGTCAAATTAAGCATCGCCCCATAGTTACCTCAGACGGCTCATCCCGCACGTCCCCTGCACATATGGCCCCTTTTCAGCATGTTCGTCCGTGCCCACATGCAGCCAATCATGATGACAGGTAACCAAAGCCATAGATTCTAGTTGGCTCGGTCAGGCACGGGTACCAACATGTTATCGCGCCCTATTTAAAATTGCTGATTTTCATTCAGCCCTGTATATCCCTATTGTTTATCTGGATTTTCATGCCGGGACATATTGGATGAAATAAACAGCTGGGGGCCATCTTGGCTGGAAGCATTGACCTTCTGAAACCATCCTATTTCATTGAAAGAGTACATGGGCTTGGCTATTGTCTGTTGGGCTTCTCCCTGGTACATACATATATCTGTATCTGTTGCGTACCTACTTTCTACATGCACAATCATGGCCTAGAATGGTCTTTGGTGTCGGGGAAGAGAGGAGTGATATGCATGTTGGAAGTGTCTTTCGATTCGTTTGAGACGAAAAAGGTGTCCAGCAAATTCAAAATGGGTATCGAAAACATCCTGGTGAACCCCAGAAACTGGTTTACAGGTACAGGTGCAATTTGAAGTTGGAAAACAACTACCCAGAAAGGAGCGAACCTTTTGTGGAAGGAAATATCAAATTGTTCATGACTGCGTTATCATCAGGGATACCAAAATAGATAACCACTCGGTGTCAAATATCTTCGCTTTTGATGATCCTTACGGCTTCTTTTTGATAATAATCGTTTGGGCATTGCAATAACTCTTCAATCCACCAACTCCACCTTCATACCCAATACCACTCTCCTTATGTCCACCAAAGGGAGCCAGGAACGAAGATTCCTGATGCGTGTTTATCCACACCATGCCACTTTCGATTTGGTCGCCAATTCGACGGGCTTGCTCAAGGTCATTGGACCATACTGAAGCTCCAAGGCCCGTTTTAGTGTTGTTTGCTGCTTCGATGACGGCAGCTTCGTCGGTCCAGGTCAACATGGGAACGATAGGTCCTGCACCTTGTTAGAAATATTCATCCTACTCTCGCGAACCCTTCAGATCCTCTCTCCAGGAGATCGACACTAACCAAATGGCTCTTCAACAACAATTCTGGAGTCTGGTGATGGTCTATCGATGATGGTGGGTTCAATGAAGAACCCCGGTTTTCCTAAATCACTCTTTCCCCCAACTGCTACATTCCACTTCTCTTTTTCGATGTCCGCGAAAAATCCCTTCACCTTTTCAAACTGCATAGGGTTCTGAATTGGGCCGAGGAAAACGCCAGGCTCGTTTCCCTCACCCACCTTGAGGGTCGCGGTGGCACGAACAACCGCATCGCGGAATTTCTCGTAAATGGATTCATGCACATAAATCCGCTTGACAGCGATGCAAATCTACCGTTTTACAATATCAGGTGAGCAGATGTCACCACATGATTGGCATATCACCAGGAAAGAGAAGCTTACTTGTCCCGAATTTGCAAAGGCTCTCATCGCAATCTGATGAAATACGTTAGCAGTTACCTTTCTATCTAAATGGAGAAGGACGTACTTGTGGTGCAACTGCGTCGACATCGACATCAGCGCAGATAATAGCGGGATCATTTCCGCCGCTATGTGCAATTAGAGCTCATCTCCTTTACGAAATCAGGGTATGAGAAACACACAGCTCAAGGGTAACTCTCTTTAAAGTCTTGCTTGCGCTCTCCATAACCTTCTTTCCGGTGGCAATTGACCCTGTAAAGCTAATTTTGGCAGGGCCAGGGTGGGCCGTCAACCAAGGACCCAGGTTGTCGTCGCCGCTAAGCGCCTGAACAACACCCGGTGGAAAAGCTTGCTGCGCTATCTGAACAAGTTTTAGATCGCAGTAAGGGGTAAACGGCGAAGGCTTTATGATGATGGTATTCCCTGTCAAAACGGCGGGAGCCAGTTTCAGAATTGCGAGAACAAAGGGAAAGTTCCATGGCACGATGCCTACAGCAACGCCAAGCGGGGTGTAGCGAACGATCACCTGTCGTTCTTCCGTGTCTTCAATGATTTCTTGCTTCAGTTCAAGATTGGCGGTGGTTCGCAGGAATTCAAAGCTACTGTCGACCTCGCTGTTAGCGAGAAAGAGCTATGCGGGTTGAGATTGTTAATAACAGTTTGTTTTCAATTCTCTCAGCTACAAGAGAGAACGCGCACCGGTTTTCCCTGCTCCTGCACCAGTAATTTGGCAAATCTCTCTTTGTATGGGCCCAGGGCACCAGTGAACGTAAGCAATGCTTTCTTCCGCTCCTCTACAGGAGTCTTTGACCATGTCTTGAAAGCAGCTTGGCCAGCTTCAATGGCGGCATCGACGTCCGCTGGAGTGGAAACTGGGACTTCTGGATTCGGCTCGCCTGTGGCTGGATTAATGCCGTGGCGAGTTTTCTCTGTTGATGTCAATTTGCCATTAATGACATTGCGAAAGGTGGTAAAATCGATTTCAGCACCCATTTTTTGAGTGAATTGGGAACGATCCTTGATGCTAGCAGTCTATAGAGTATGTGATACAGAGAGATAACGAAAGGCTGTCCAGGTACTTGTTGCAGTTGCGGTATATATATTGAGGTTGGGGCAAAAGGAAGATCGTTAGAGTCGTCGAAGTAGATGAAGATAACGACCTCGTAAGAAGCGGGCATGACCCTCAGCTTCCCCTCCTTGTATGTAAATATTACTAACTAGAGAGCCAGTCAGAGGTGAAGCGCAATACTTGTAAGTTGGAGACCCTGCTCGCGGTGAAAGCTGGTGGATCAACCAATGCATGTATGATGTTGTTTAAGTTAGGGAGTGATTGGTAACCAACGGAAATGCCGAGAGCCGATCCTTACAAACCACTTGCACCCAATTTTTAAGCATGAAGCGGCCAATAAGACTATTCAAGAAAAAAGCACAAATAAAATCCAAGAACAGGAAAGAAAAAACAAAGAACTGCTGGATATAAAAACTATCTTCAGTTGCCAAAAAGGTTCACATCCGCCGCTACACAGCCGCTCAGAGGCAGGCAGGCAGCGGAGCCAACTGGATGCTACCCCTTATATCGATCTCAAACGCTCGAAGCGGAGATCGAACCGAGGCCCCTTAAGGTAGGGGGCAGTTGCTTAGCAAGCGCGATTTGCTTAATTATCATCTTCGGTGGGTTATGAGTTCATTTTGATAATTCGCCTGCCCTTTGCAGTTTGGCTGTGATTTCCATTCTGCTTCTATCGCATCCATCATACATACTGTGTACAAGCAGTCAATAGCTTGCCTGCGGCAAATTGTCTCACACACTGCTTAACTAGTTAGTCATAAGCAATTCTTTTATGTATACGGAGTACGGATGAGATTTACTGAAGATCAATAGCAGATCAGAAATGTATGAGGATTAGAGCTTATTCTGATGGTACAGTGACTGTGAGCTCACTCTGCAGCATGTATAGAGCTGAATTTGCCCGAGATCAATGCGGATCTAAAATTAATAAGTTAAAAACATTCAGCCTGCTGCCTTTGCCACTGTCACAAAATGATTGTATATAGAATACTCATTGCAAGCTCCATGTCATCTGCTCAGATGTTTTTGGACCTGCTTCTGTTTTGGGATACTCCTAGGAAGCCTATACGCTCTGACTTTGATATTGAAAGCCGTCGCACATATAATGCAATTGGGTTGGGGGGTTGGTCCCTTATATAACAAGCGCTCAAGAGAACAGTTAACTATTAGCCCTGACATCCAGGGATCGCTATGATCGCCCGTTCGTGGATGGAACACCTTCTCGCCGCTTCGTACTTCGACTTGAGCACGAAGGTAAATGTCGACGTAGTATATCCCTATCTTTGGCTCCGAGGAGAGACAGGACTTAGCACGCATATCCGGGCTCTTGCATCAATATAGGGCTTGGTGTTAAAGACGATCTATGTCCAGACTGACTGCGGAGTACGGAGGAACAAACTGTCAGTAAAAATCAGCGATATGTTATTAAGTGCACCACTCAATCATTTTCGCCTTGATGACCAAGTGATGCTTGTCCTGCTACAATCATTCAGTAGAAAAGCGTCCTTGCTAGCAATCAACTACATACATGGAGGTACGATCTTTGCCCTGGCGGAGGATCGGCGAATCGTATCTCCGAGCTATGAAAGGTTACGGTGGCCAAATCAGTCCTCCGTCATGGCTTCAAAGAGAGGCAAAGGGATATCATCTGGCCTTTTAGAACAGCATTTGATTGCCCTGGGTGATTCCGTCTTGAAGTACTTCGCAATGCTTTACACAGTCAAAAATCCCACTCTGACTCTGCAGACATGAAGATGCGCCAATGGAGGTGGACTTTCTTGCCTCTGGCTCTCCGTATGCTCCCCCGCCATATACGCGATTTCCAGGCTTCAAAAGTCGATATTGTGCTAATTTTTGGTACCTTTACACAGTGCTTCTGTGCCAGTTACTGGTCGCTAGAGCTCAGGTTATAGCAAAGTCTGAAGTTACGCCCCAACCGAGAGTCCAACCAGCGGAGAGTGGTGCAGCAGCCAGGCAGAATGGACTGGGGCCGAAGTTCAACCAAGAACGACGGGATGACTCTTCCAGTACGCTTCATCGATAGCAGGGCCACGTTTGCCTAGAAAGTGCTGATCGTTCTTATGCTCATCAAACAGGCCAGCCAGCAGTTGACGCCGCGCTAAACATTCTTCGACGCTTGAAGATTCCAACAAAACGATACGAACGACCTTCAGGGTTTCTCCGGATTGCTAGGCATTACGCGCAGGAAGCATTCTATCTATTATTTATGAATGGGCCACCCTTAGATAGTAGCCACACCCGAGAGCAATCACGGAAGATGAGCTCACAACTTGCGGATGCCGTTGGCCTTCTTGAAAGTGCCGCGAATGATAGTAACTCGGACGCGATATATCTTCTGGCAGATATGAATTTTTATGGCAATTATACTCATTCGCGGAACTACTCTAAAGCCTTTCAGCATTACGAGAAGTTGGCCAAACTGACGGGGAACAGCACCGCGCAGTATATGCTGGGCTTCATGTATGCCACTGGCATTGGTGGCGCAGTGGAAAAGCACCAGGGCCTGGCGTTGTTGTACCACACTTTTGCTGCAATGGGCGGAAACATCAAGTCTCAAATGACATTAGCCTTTAGACGGTATCTGGGCATTGGCACACCGAGAAACTGCGATGAAGCCGCCTATTATTACAAACAAGTGGCGGATAAAGCAATTGAATACTACCGATCCGGTCCACCGGGAGGACGAACTCTGTCTAAAGAGTCATACCGCTGGGCCGATGCGGAAGGAGGTGTCTATGGTGAAGGAGCCAGCGTGTCAAGTTCCGGCTTGAATGCGCACAAGGAAGGTGTCCATTCCAGTTCCGACGCTAGCTTGGACGATGTTCTTGAATACCTTGACCTTCTTGCTAAAAAGGGAGATTTGAAGGCGACATTCAACTTGGCCAAGCTGTATTATGACGGATCGCGTCATTTGGGGAGAAACTTCCGAAAAGCGATGATGTATTTCGGAATAGTTGCTAAAAGATACTGGATGAAGGATGGCAGAATCAATGCGAATCATCCAGTTGGTATTGAGAAAATAGCTTCAAAGTCAGCCGCTCACATAGGGCTGATGTTTCTCCGTGGTGAAGGCACCGAGCAGAATTTTGAAAAGGCTTTCACCTGGTTCAAGCGCGGGACGACAAATGGTGATTCAATGTGTCAGCACTATATGGGTTTGATGTATCTACATGGCCATGGTGTTCCACAGGATGCATTGAAAGCGGCATCGTATTTCAAAGCTGCTTCTGAACTGGACTATCCCTTCTCAGAAATTAGATTGGGAGCCCTTTTCCTCGATCAAGGAGATGTTCCAACAGCCACCAGATATTTCGAGCTAGCTGCAAGGTACGGCGCAACAGAGGCATTTTATTTCCTCGCTGAAATTGCTGAACGTGGCATTGGAAAGGAACGCCACTGTGGCATGGCCACGGGCTATTACAAGATGGTTGCTGAGAGAGTAGAGGAGATACATTCTTCGTTCGTTGAGGCTAATGACGCTTACGCAAGAGGGGATAAGGAGACAGCTTTGGTATTGTCGATGATGGCGGCAGAACAAGGCTACGAGAACGCGCAGGCAAATGTGGCCTGGCTCTTGGATGAGCGGCGATCCTTATTGCCCCTTGATTCTATTCTTCCATGGTCGAAGGATCGACGACCATCTATTCTCCGCAATGCCGCTCTGGCATTGATTTACTGGACCCGCTCGGCAAGACAAGCTAACATTGATTCGCTCATTAAAATGGGCGATTATTATTTTTACGGCTACGGCACTCCAAGAGATTTCCAGAAAGCCTCGAGCTGTTATCATAGCGCTGCAGATGGTCATCATAGTGCCCAGGCTTTCTGGAATCTTGGATGGATGCATGAATATGGAGTTGCTGTTGATCAAGACTTCCATATGGCTAAAAGATACTATGATCTCGCTTTGGAAACGAATGATGAGGCGTATCTGCCCGTGAAGCTTAGCTTAATACGTTTGCGCCTGCGAAGTTTCTGGAATAGAATTACGAATGGGAAAGTGAACTCCATTCAAGAAGAACGAGGTAAATTTCCACTTTTCCAACCTTTCTACTTTTCATAGGATTGGCTAACGGTAATTGGCTTAGAACAAAATTCGCCTAGATCGTTTAAAGAATGGATCAGGGCGTTCGTTTCTTACGATGAAGAGAGGGAGGCTGCCCAAAAGGAGAGGATCAAGCAAGCAGCTGCCGGTGAACGGGCTGAAGATGCCCTCGAGGACACACCAGACTCCGGTGACACTGACAAAGATAATTATTACGATGATCTTGACATAGATATTGAGGATGGCATGCTTGAAAGTCTAATAATTATCGGACTTGCAGCGACTTTGGTGGTGCTCTTACATTTCCGACAACAAAGAGCGATGCGACGAGCGAATAATGCAGCCGTTGGTAATAACAACAACAGTGGCAGTAATATCGCTACTCAGGCAGCTGCTGGCGCTCCCGAAGCTCAAGAACAAAGACGACAAAATGGGGAGGAGGATCGAGGCCTTTTTCCAGCTCCGGATGATCCTGAGTATCCGGCTTGGCTTGCTGGGGCAATAGGGCATTAGATTTGTTTTATGATTCCCTTACACGTTTATGTTTTATTATACCAAATAGCATCTTTTTGGAGTTGAATATGAGAATTTGATAGAGCTTTTTGAAGTTTCAACCTTGCTTCAATACATTGGTAATCAATTAATGTGAGCGATGATACACAGTAGGTACTGTACTGTGTATGTACTGTACATATTTTACTGTATTCATAAATATCGGATTGCGGAGATTTCCCGAAGCCGAATGATGTCACGCGACTGAACATGTTATCTTATCAATCAGGATGCTGTTTATTTTCACTTGAGGTCACTCCGCTCACTTGTAATGCAAGCTCAGCTTTATCAAAATCATTCTCTATGCTGCGAATTGTTTAATTGGCGAATGGCGCGGGCATAATGGCCTCCAATCTTTTGCCGTCTGCAAAAAGACGACGATTGAATGATGCTCAGTCAACTCTTTCAAAGCCTTTCAAGTCACCACTTCGTCGGCCAGTGCTGACAAGTGACTTGAACAACTCTAAAGGAAATGAGAGAGCAAACAGCAAAGGGGAAGATAAAACGTCTATAATAGAAAAAGGAAATACACAAGGAGCTCATTATGCAACAGCTGCAACAGCAAGTAAAACCGTCGCGCCATCCCACACGAGCCACGGAGCATCTCCCAAGCAGCCCTCAATCCCATTAGCCGACTGTTCCACCACGACCCTCCCGGCCACTCCTACACCTGCGTTCGATCGACGACAGCAATCGCTACGTCCTTCCACCACCCCTGTTTCCGGGAATGGACGTCATGCCCAGCAACACATAACCAGCCTCCAAAAACAGCTTTCCTCCCTCCACTCTCAACTTTCCACTCTGCGCACCGCCCTTGACACAACTACACAAGCGATAAAAATCGAACAATCAAATCAAGACACCGAACTTGAAGGTTTGATAATGAAATGGCAACTTGTGTCGCGCGAAGCAGCGGAGGAGCTTTTCGCGAGCGCCAGGGAGAGAATCAATAGAATGGGCGGAGTCGGAGTGTGGAGAGAGAGGATGAGGCGGAGCAAGCTGAGGAAGGCGGAGTGGGATGCTGGTGGAAATAACTATGGTGGGGATGGGGAAGAGGACGGAGAGGAGAGCGATGTAGACAAAGAAAAAGAGGCGAGAAGGAGAGAGATTGAGGAAGAGATTGAAGCGGGTAAAATTAGTGATGGGGACCAGAAAGACGATGAGAGTGATGGAGAAGAGGATGAGGTTTGCTTGATGATTCTTTTGAAATGATTTGAGACTCAGGGATTACGAACTAATGGCTATCGTTTTGCAGGCTTTTACGATGGACATGATGCTCAAGAACTTAAACGTCGATCTGAAAGTGATTGGCTTTGACAAGGTCAATCAAAGATGGATTTATTGATGCTGTCTAACAATGACAGACCGAAGGACAAACGTCATCCTTGCCTAATCCGCCTCTTGGAGAGTTGCGACGTTGACGGATGCATCCAAAGCTCGGCCCAAATTGGCACCTATGTCACATTTCTGTCAATTGATACCCAAATTATATTATACTCGAAGATTCATAAAATATTAATCTCGTTGTTGAGAAGTCGAGATCCAATATTGATACCCTCCACCAATCACTCCATATACTAATTGATTACAGCCCTGCGCGGGTCGGTCGAGATGACCGTGGATGATGATGAACCAGTCCAGCATACGGTCCAGGACCACATTTTATCTTTCGCTTTCAGATGCGCTTAGTTTCTGCACCAGATGAAGCTGTGATCTGGGATGATCTGCAGCCGGGATTCGAATTCTATGTGCTTCTTGAGACTCAACCACCTTGGAATCAGGGGTCTCACAGCGACCATCCTGTTAAGGAGTATGCACTTATGTATGTTGCCCTGTGATCTTTTCTAACAGGACCAAACGGTGACTATTCCATGAGTAAACCTATTGATCTACATGGCCTTCTGCAATAAAGGCGTTTGCGACTCAGGTCTCTGAAGAAGCACGTAAGCCAGCTTCATCAACGGCAAAGTACATACAAACATACATGGCATCAGCCGTGTCGACATGATGTCGACTGTCTTCCAATGCGGGTTGGCAGCTGTATCCTCCCGCCGCGAGCAAATTCAGACATACGTCGTCAACCAGTAAACAAAGTATGTATGTACTCCGTACAGTACGTATGATGCATGGTTTAAAAGAATATGCCGAAGAATGCCTGCTAAAGACTCGAGAGCACGATCCCAATCAGGGAGAGAGATGCTGATTTGTCAGGGATATAACTACGTACTTTTTTGGGAATACTGTTTCACACAAGTGGAGGCTTGCTCAATAATGGTCTGGGTGACTGTCTGCTTAGTATTTTGCCATCGAAACGGTTCCGGCTGATCTACTTAAGTTGACAGTCCACCCATATGCAATGGCAACTATCGGTTAGCGGCCGAAAGTATGATTTTGGACCCGGTTTGGAGGCAAAAAGGATGATGCGTATGTGTAAATCATCCCGCTACGTCTGCCATAAGCGAACCTGTGATATTCAACACATCCAGAATAGGCTCTGATGGATAGAATTCAGGACAAGGTCCAAGTTTGCGTGCGGCGAACATGTCGGGGTCCAGGAGAACTCAAAACAATATATCTTGATCAGTAAAGGCATTGGCCACGCTCCCCCGCCCTACTACCACCAAAGCGAGTCGAGGACGTATCAGCGTTTGAGAACCATGGATTGCCACAAAGTATGGATGTCGACTAAAATTGACTAGCAGAGGCCGAGGAGCAGAATTCCAAGCTGTGCTGCCATCCAACAAAGGACCTTATTTGCGAGTTAAACACCACACATATCGTCACATTCTATGGGTCGGTCGACTTCTCGCGATTTTAATGGAAATAATGTCGCAGGATGAAAATAGCTGCATCGCTGATTGGACTAGATGGGCGTCGGAATTCCAGAACAGAGAGGCCCAACCCAATCAGCGGTCTGTCTGGTCGAGATTCGTTTCTTCCAGCGCGGGGGCGTCTCGAGGACAAAGCCAGAGATTATTTTGTTACTGGTCACCGGAAAGCAACATGGCATCGTATGGAGATAAGTTATGTGAGAGATGTCGACGGAAACAAGCATCCCTCAAGGCGGACAGTGGTTGTTTATTGACGCCACCACCACCACCACCACCACAGATTCAGAGGGGTTGGCATTTAACTCGGGCCCTTGAGCGGTTGTGGTACAAAGGGCGTCGCCTGGCAGCGTTGGATGAACAGCAGGCATACTGAGAGTGCTCGAGAAGTGCTGAGATCCTTCGTTGTCTGGCAGTGCAATAACTAGTTGAGTAGTTAGTAGTTAGGCAAGGCACTGGAGGTTTCATATAAAACAGCAGAAGATACTCCGTACAGAGTACCTAGACCATTAATATATCAGTGTGATGATTATTTCTAGCTGCGTCAGTCTAAAATTGTAAAATGCTACCTTATTTCTGTGACTTTGACCTACTCAGCTAGTGAGTGAGTGAGTGAGTGAGATCCTCAAGGCTGTCACTTCAAACCGCATCTTGTTACCTGCAACAACAACTCAGCAACAACATCATCATCATTCACTCTCATCACCAGCAATATCACTGTCTGGATACTCTTTTTCCTTTTCTTGGATATCAGTATCCTGTGGGATTTCTTTTGGATCCTGGTAGACCCTGTTTGATCCTATCTGGTCTGCACACCATATACTGACTCTTGTCCTAGACGAGAGTGCGTGCGATCCGTATCTTCACCGCTGATATCAACCAGAACATAGCTTGCGGAACTTCCCACCTCCCTGCCGTCTCCGTGGTTCTTGATGCGGGAATCCTCTGACACTCCCCCTCCTCTCCATTTCTCACCTCCCTCCAGCGACCACGAACGTGCTTCCACCCGTGAATCCACCCCAATTGGCACGCCGATTGGGTTTGGCCTTGCGAGTACACGCAGGCCTGAACGAGATCGAAATTTCTATTTCCCCTGGCAGCGTAAGTTAGGAGAGGAAAGCAAGTCGTCGACTCGCAAAAGTTCCACAGATTTCGCTGCAGCCGACTTGGACGACGGGACCTTTCCTCTCTTTCCGTCGTCACCGCCTGAAAGAACCATGGAGAACTCAAGCTCCCCCATCAACATTTCGTCGTCTCGTCAAACATCCATTTCCCCATCGGGCTACCAAGCTTCGAACCTCACGTCGGCTTTGCAGCGAGCAGCGACGATGGATCGCCCTGACCTTATTCCCGCGTGGAATGGAGCCAGTCCGACGGCAATCAAGACAAATGGAGCACGAAAAGACTCGTTCAGCGCGACCATGGCGCAGTATTCGAATGGTACAAAGCCCATTACAGTGGCTGGTTCTAATAGAGAGAAGCCGCGCCGAGAAAGTCTCGCAGGCAGTCTGGTTGGGGGAATGAGTTGGGGTGGCGTATCAGTTGGAAGCTGGATTCGAGATGAGTATGTGGCTTTTCGTTGCTATGTTCTGGCAGGTTTACAGATCATGAGTGCGTGGATTATTTTGGCTTTGGATGCTGATTGTGTGATCTAGTATCATCATGACAGGAACCTCACCCTTCACGCTCCAGTCGCCCTCTTATCACTCCTCCTCGTATCTGCCAAAACTCGAAGCGAATTTCATGCGCGACTTCTCATGTTGTGGCAACACTCTTCCCACGCTGCATGACCTTCTCCAACACTATGAGGAGGCCCACGCTCAAAAGCCACCACCAACGCCGCAGAGGGCACAGTCAGGCCAGTCCATATCGGATAATAGATCCGGTGGCGTCGGAAACCACATGCAGCAAAATCAGCAATCCGGTGTAGGTAAAGGCTTTGGTTCCCCTCATCCTGTTGCCAGCCAGCGTCCACCGAATCAGATTCCCAATGCGTCTCAACAGCGTATTCAACCGCAGAATAGCTTTAGTGCATCTCGAGTCATGGATCTACCAGATCTTGATACCGTTGATGATATGGAGATGGACGATCCCCTATCGGATGCCAGCTACCAGCAATCCCAACACCAAGGGTTTTTGCAAACTCGATATGGGCAGGAGAATAGCCGAAATCGTACGTCACCACTCAATTTGGGAATGCTTCAGAATCAGGGGTTTCGAGGCTCTCCGTCTGGTATGCCATCGTCTCCTGGAAGGCCACTTCAGAATAATCCGACAGTATCTTCCGTGAATACGCCTACTTTCCTGCCTCACTCACTACAACAACAGCAGCAAAATTCGCAATACCGCAATACTCCTGAGTCTTCCGCGCCTGGAACTCCTGCCGAACTTGATGAGTCAATTGTTGGTGGAATTGGCGATATGTCGATGCAGAGTAACGCTCTCACAGGGACTCCAAACCAGCTATCTGGATACGGCGGGCAGAACGAAATGTTGGACTTATGCATAGACGAGCCAGCTAAAAGGCTATTCCGACAGGGTGGAGGGCTCAAGAACACACAACCGAATGCTCAGTTCCGACTAGGAGGTGCGCAATATGGTCCGAACAGTGAAATCGCTCAGCGTATTCGAGAACAGCAGAGGCTTGCTGGGGTGCCTGACCCGACGATTCTCAGACCCGACGACGAGCCTAAACCATATAGATGTCCTGTCATCGGTTGTGAAAAGGCTTATAAAAACCAAAACGGGCTTAAATACCACAAATCCGTAAGTTTCCACCTCCTCTTTCTGAGACTCCTTCCATCTAGCGAGCATTAATGCCAATTAGCACGGCCACAATAACCAACAACTCCACGACAACGCCGATGGGACTTTCTCCATTGTTAACCCTGAAACTTCTACCCCGTACCCAGGAACCCTAGGCATGGAGAAAGAGAAACCGTACCGTTGTGAAGTCTGCGGAAAGCGATACAAGAACCTCAACGGTCTCAAATACCACAAAGCGCACTCACCACCATGTAATCCTGAACTCTCGTTTATGACCAACAGGACTCTGGGTGCCGGCGGAGTCATGCAGGGCGAAAATGTCAATATTGCTGGAGCAGGCCTTCCAGGAATCGGAGAATAAGAGCCATGTCCTTGAACTCTTATGTTGAAGTCATAGAATGGAGCAAAGGCGAAAAGAGGGAAAAGAAATGGCGCTGTCAAGCAAAATACAGGTACATAAATAGACGGAAAGAGGTTTGCGGGTGCATGTTTTGGGGTTTGTCGATTTCTTCACTCTTGTTCCGTTACCATTCCGTTTTTCCTTGCTTTGGGGATACATAAAAAAGATGGGGGGATTGAATGTTGCTTTCTTCAGCTTTTGCTCCCTGTTTAACGTTCTTCTTTTGACCTGCAGGTTCCCCTGATCAACTGCATCTACGGAGTTTGCATGTGCTGCACATACATACATACTTACCTACCTACATACTCTTCGTTTCGTGCTCACCCCTTTGCGCGTTTTCTGAGCAGCGGTCGCGCTTTTATTCTTCCAACGCTTGCATGAGCCATGTGCAGACGGCCGTTTTGGAGTTACCTGCCCTTGGTATCTCGTCTCGCAATCTCTCCTCTTGCATATACATTAATACCTTTTTTTTTTTTCAGTCGAAGACTTGGAGCTACTCCCCTCTTCTTCACTGCTTCTGATCCATTACCCTGGTTCCCTACTTCCGATCGACTTTTCTTTCTATTTTCCTCTTCGTTGTTTTAATTCTGTAGGTGAGCATGTACCTGATGTTTTTATTATCCCCTACTTATGTATTATTCAGGTTTCCTTTCCTTTTTTTTTTTCTCTTTGCTGATATCTTTCTGAGTTTTTCGATTTTATACTCCCAGCGAAATAGACCCTTGTTTAATACTCTCTTCTCTTCTTGTTTTTACTTCTTTTTTTTTTTTTGCTATGTTCCTACTACTACCTCCTTAATTCGCCCACGGTGTACCGATTGACTCCTTATGATTGATTATGTTTTTCTCTTCTTCCAGTGGTTTTTCATGTGCTGTTTGTTTATCAAGGAGGCCACAAATGCTTGTGTGGTTTGCTATGTTGCCACTGCTATTAAACAAACCTGTTGACACTTTATCTGCCTTGCTCTTTGTAAAGCGAAAGTTTCAGAAAAAGCGACACTCTCATGGGGTACGGAGTACATATAAAAAATTTGACTGGTTCCTGTCTTTGAAGATCCTGCCTCTCCGAGAGAATACACGTTCGTGACCTATCATCGAAGGGGGGTAATTCACAAACTTGGTTTCAAGTCGCAACTGAATCCTCCATGCCTAGACTCCCTGGAGTATGCCATCTTCATAAGAGAAACACAAATGAAACGAACCCGAAGACAGGTCTTCGACTGAAACGGAAAAGGCAAAGAGAGAGAAAGAGAAATCGACAAAAGACCCTGGGAATTCATATCATCAACGTTCATCAATACCATTCAAACTCCCCAGTACCCTTATGAAAAACATACCTATTTGCCAAATTAGCCTCACCGCATCCATAAAAAAAAAAAGTACAGGGAAGGACATCTTGTCAATGACTTACTCCTTCCCTCCCGTAGTCAAAATTCCATCTTTAAGCGTGCACTTCCACTTACTCTTCACGCGCTGTACTTTATCATACGTGCAGAGCATAACTTGGCCGACTGCGTCATCATTTTCGTGTTCGTCAAGAAGATCATCAGGGTCATCAAGCTCAGAATTAATCGCGTCCTCATCTTCGTCCTTTTTAATACCAAAGTCGTCGACGCCATCGTATCCGCCATTTGCTTGTCGGGGAACAGTTGCTTCAGGGACCGCTGCAAGCCCAGATAGTGCTGGAGTGTCTTTGCTGGCGACTTTACGCTTCTTTCCATTGGCACCGGGATAGCGATCATGGAGCGGAGCTGGGAGGCCGTTTCCTTCCATTTCGAGGCCCTTGAGTTCGACATACTTTCTCATGAGGCGATCGGCGTTTGCTCCGTTCTCTTTCGCGGCTTCTCTTCTCCTTGCAGCTTCGGCTTTCCATTCCGCTAGTGCGTTGCCTCCAGAATCAGCCGCACCGTCTGTTTGGCCATTTCCAATGGCCTGGCTAGGCGGATGGGGTGGCTGTTGAGGTACCTTTGGGTCTTGATTCTGAGTATTTGTAAACTGACCGGGCTGGAACCGCTGCTGACCAGGGAGAGACAATGCTGCTTGAGATTGAGCTTGTAGCTGATGAATTTGATTCGCTGCAGCAGCACCATAACGCTGTTGCAACGCACTCGCGGCACGCTGCTGGGCTATATTCGCAGCTGTTGTTGGAAGACCAGTTGGGCTTGGGGAGTATCCAGGTTCAGTCTTGACACGAACATCGCCAGTAGTCTGTCCGGGAGCAACTCCAGCGGCCACCGCGGGCTGAGGTTGCGGGACCTGTTCTGGAAAGTCTTGCGATGGAGGAGGTGACGTACGAGGCGCATTAGACGGGACTGTGACAGGCGGCGGAGGGATTGGCGATTGCTGTGGTGGGGGTGGAGGGGGTTGAGGAGCAGGGTCCCACGGAAAATGGGCAACCCCAAGAGAAGACAACTTTTTCTGCCATCCCTATAAGAGGATTGAATGAGTTAGTAAAACCGCAAGCATACACATCGATACACATTCAAGAAATTGACATCTCAGGAGGGAACAGGTAGGTGATGCTTAGTCATCCGCGTTAAAGCAGCAAGGGCACAAGACCACATAAAAGCAGGCAACAACGGGGCCAATTCTCTTTAAACAGCCGGACTCCCCCGCGACTGGGCCACACCAAAAAATGCTTTGACCCAACACTGCAAAACGAGGCAGCCAATGCAACAACATCGAAAATCAACCAAAGCACATGTCCTTATCAAACATTTGCTGTTGGAACAGTGAAATAAAAAAAATAAAAAAAGAATTGACATTCCTCTCCTAGGCTTTTCAAGTTTCAAACGCTCGAACACGGGGTCGCAAAATGTTCCAGAGTGAATGCACTCACCTTTCTCAAGTCTTCCAGAGTCTGCTGGTCAACGCCACCTTCTTCAAAGTCGATCTGAGACGAATCACACACTTCCTGGATAACACGGTCGAAGACGACGCCCTAGAAAGCGCACAGAGTTTGTAAGACTTTGTCGACCTTGCCAACTGAAGCAACAGAACAAGTGTGAAGCAATCACTGAAGGGTGTGTTTGGAGAGAGCGCTACTCACCACCAACTGGTTTGACATTTTGCAATACAATCTGCAACTGTGCGGGAAAGAAAGAAGAGAGGTCAACAGATCAAAGAAGAGAGGATGGATAAAAGCTGTGTTGTTGCTGCAGGGACCAGATCACGCATCTGATTTGCTCTGTGAAGGTCGCTTTGGGTGGCAGCTCACCACAGCCCTACCGGCCACCCCCCAAAACCACTCAATAGGCTGTAAAAATTGTTGTAGTTCGTCACTGTATACTCTATATTGCCATTCAAAAGACCTAACTATCTTTGTAAAGTGAGAGAAGGGGGTTGCTCAAGTATTTCTTCTCTTGCTGCCCAGATGGTTGTTGAGGAGAAAGTGGTTTTAGCATGACGGCTTTCACGACCTCCCTTTGGCTTAGTCAGCACCTGCTCTGTGCCTGGAATGAGAAAGTCATTCACTTCAGTGCTCCAGCAATCTTCATTTAACAGCCCTTCACAGCTTCAAGATGGATGTTCTGACTAGGATCACGTCAATGCGCAATGGAAACTACAGTTAACTCTGCCTGGCTGACAGATTTTCTGCAGCTTTTCCAGAGCATCTTGTATCTTCTTGAGCTGCTTCTCATGTATGTACTGTACATATACTGAGCTCTTCCAAGGAACGCCGAGTTGAGAGAGATGGATTAAAAGGGTGTGAAAGGGGTCCAAACAGGCTACATTGGGTAATTCTTGAATTGATCAATGCAATAGCCTCTAAAAAAAAAAACATCACAAGTAAACAACTAGAAAGCAGCCTCAAATGTAGGAGGCAAGAAATCACCCAGAACGCCACTGTCATAAATCCAAAGGATGGGAGTTGAAAGATGTCTTGGAACAACCAAGTGAAAACGTTTATCGAATAGTCATCTGCTTGGTTATTTGGCCTCCTTTACTGCCTACTCCGCCTTCGCGAGAAGCGGAAGCAGGAGTGCCCGGCTTCCGTTCGAAGATCTTCCAGAATTTGAGGCTCTCATCGGCAGCTGTATTGACTATCGTTAGCAATGGCTGAAAATCGTAAGGTGAATGTTTCATGTCTTCACGTACCTGCAGTTGCCAACATTTGTCCATCAGGACTCAAACAGCTATGGAGAACACGAGTCTCGTGTGCGGGAATCTCCACGTTGCGAACCAAAGTTGGATAGCTCCAGATGCTCAAGGAGTTGTCAGGAAAACCGCTGGAGCTGACGAGCTCCCGGTAATGGTTGCTCCACCTGAGACTCGTAACTTGGGAACCGGTGTCAATGCTATTGGTTCTAGCACCCGTCGTAGTATTCCAGAAATGGATGTGCTTGTCATAGGATCCTCCACCAGTGGCCAAGAGATTCAATTGCCATGGGCACCAGCTGAGAGCCTTGACCGCGGCGCGATGGTTGGTCTTGGTGAACTTAGGTGCGCTGAGGGAGCGTGCATCCCAGATAGCAACAAGATTGTCATTTCCTCCGGTAGCCAATTGAGCGCCATCTGATCGCCATTCAAGACCACAGACTTCTGATGTATGAGAAACGAGCTCCGCAGTCTTGTGTTGGGCGACGCGGACATCATGGTTAAAGACCAGGCCACTTCGCGCACCAGTCGACAAGGTGTGCTTTGACCACCCCATGGTACCAACCCGGGTTTCATGTCCAAACATGCTTCGTAGTCTTGTGCCTTCTTCGACGTCCCAAATCTGGACCTCGCCGGTTCCAAGGCCAACACCGACATAAGCGCCATCATTGCTCCATTTTACACTGCTGATATAAGTATCGGGAGAAGTTTCCAACAAACAGTTCACAGAACCACTATCGGCTGACCAAACATATACATTGCGCTCAAGGCCAATGGCGACCTGGTTACCCGAGCTCCAATCCAGCAAGTTTAGATAATAGTCATCAACAAGACCTGGGGCATCCAAGACACGCTCTGGTGCAGTCTGCACTCGTCGTCGGAACTGCGCGGATTGTGCATGAGCAGGCTTAAGGGGGCGGTTGTATTGGGATCGAAGGTCAATTGGTTTTGACGACTCCGGAGCTGGAGGCTTGAAAGCAAGGATTCGGGTATTAAGAGGAATCTCACATGCAGAGGCTAAGGAAGATTTATATGCCACAGTGTCGGGAGCTGGTCTCGAATAGTTATTATCCTCCAGATCAAGGTTTTGCAGAGCATCAGAAATGTCATCCTCGGGACCCCGCATATTAAGAGCATTCGCAGCATTCGCAAGAACAGAGGAGCCATCACCACCACTAGTTTTAGGTCGTTCGTCAGCTTTTGCAGTTCCAGCAGTGACGAGCCCTTCACTTGCAGAACGATTGGGGATAAATCGATCGGCGGCATTGTGTGGAAGATGAATGGTGGTTTTTCCTGTTCTAGAGCGCAAATTGGTTGTTTTCTTTGCATGCTTCTTGGTTGGGGTTTGGGAAGAGGGACCTGTGCCGGTCAAAGTCCACTGTGAGAGTCCAAGCTCAAGTGGGCGAGGAGAGTTTCTGCCCTTTGCGATGTTTGATTTAGGGGAATCTCGATAGGTTCTTGAAATGGACCTTGCAAAGTGCGATGTCAAATTACCGCTGTACAAAGACCTTGGTGCTTCAGGTGGAGTAAGTGGGGAAGAGTTGTTGTTTGAAACATTGCTACTGCTGGTGCTTTTTCTTTGCTGCGGAGATGGCGTAAGAGGCATTCGACCTCCAGCTGTTTTTGAAGAGAAAATTCCAGATCGGCTCTTCACTGGTGTACAAACAATCGGAGTGGCCATCGTTTCCTCTATAAGAATGGCGGTTTAGCTGTAAGGAATCCTAGGTCTTAGCAACAGTCTCACAAAACACATGGACGAAAGAGCTCACGATCTCAGTGGTTGGAACCGCAAGCTTATTCGAAGGATGGGAGAATAAGTTAACTGTTTCGTAATAGATGAAGTAGAAGAAGATAGGATAACTAAAGCTATTTGGATAGCATAGAATGATGAGGAGTGAAAAGGATGAAGAAGAAGAAGAGGAGGAAGAAGAAGAAGAAAGAAGACGAAGAAGACCGTCTGAACTTGATATTTATCTTTCTCGTCTCCCAGGCAACGCATTCAGCGCTAGGACTGAACGAGTTAGTGTGGCCGGGCTAAAGTTTTCAAGCTCCCGGTCCACATTCGGAAAGTTAGCCCGAACAACCGCCGCCGCATCTCTTCTTTCTGATTCTTTCGGACAGCTTCATGCGCTTCTCTCCTCTTCTCTTCTCTTCAGAGTCAAGCTTGCATGGTGTGATGTCAAAGTATTCTCTGGACATCCTCAGCATATTCCATTCGTCTGTTACTACGCTTTTACGCTGTTTTGAAACTTCCTGACGCTTTGTTCCTCCTTACTTAATGAGCTCAGCAGATTGATCATCCAATCATCTATCTTCTTTCCAGTTGCTCTTCCAGGATTCTCGCTCATACATATGTCTCTGGGAACTCCCTCAACACCGGCCAGTGGTGGAATCAGTAATGGGAACAATGTATTAACGGGTCTTAATAGAACTCCTGTCACTCTGGCATCGTCGACGTCCAATAATACCCCAAGTACATACCTTATGCCCATCAGTCCTTCCAAGAGCTGTCATGGAAGCGATACCTATCGTCCTACGGTAAAAAGGTCCACTGGACAGATACCCGCTTGCCTTGTAAACGCATCCGTCACCTACTGTGGAAATAATCAAATATATGCATTTGGTGGCTTCGATCAGTATACTGATGAAGGTCTGTGTGTTGAGTTCAGCTAAGCGCCCTACATATCTTCTAGCAATCCCACAGGCTAACTATTGGACTAATCAATTGAACAGTCTATAATCATGTTCGTCGACTAGACCTCAACACGTTAAAATGGTTTGTGGTAGATAATTATGGAGATATCCCGGGCGTTCGAATGGGTTACTTGACTCCAGTACCTCGTGTAGGCGGTCCGAGCTAACAAGCATTTAGGCCATACGGCATCCCTCTATCAGGGCCACAAATTGATTGTTTTCGGAGGCGAGAACGAACGCGGCGAATACCTGTCCGACATCGTTCTCCTAGACCTAAATAACTCTACTTGGACATTGCCCGAGATCGGCGGACCTGTTCCCAGAGGGAGAGCTCGTCACGCGGCCGTAATCTATGAGGATAAACTGTTCGTGGTGGGTGGTGTTACCGAAACTAACTACATCCTTGACGAAATATGCTACCTCGATCTGAAAACTTGGACCTGGTCCCGTACTTGGAGCTTCGTCGCCCGCTTCGACCATGCTGCCTGGGTTTGGGGAGATAGACTCTGGGTTTTCGGGGGTCTCGGTATTGATATGGAACGCGGAACAGACCTGTGGTGGTTGGACTTGAAAGGAAGTCCGTCCTTCATGGGTACTTCGGTAGCGGCTAAAGGTACCGTGGGTTCCCCAGGAATAACGAGCAGGATGACTTACAGCCCAGAAATTCAATTTAGTACCTCGTCACACGGTGCTGGGCGGCCTGGGGTCTATGCACCTAACTCCGGGAGTGTCCAGGTTCGATCGCAGAGTAGACGGAGGCCCAATGCGCCTGGAGCCATTTCTTCGGCTAAATTTCGCTCCGGAATGTATACTCCTGTTTTGCTCTCTGGAACTCATTTCCACGTCTATACATCCGGGGTCCTCCTTGATCTTGTCACCCCTTCCGAAACTGTTCGCCCATGGGAATGCAATCTATCGTCTTTAGAGCTAGATTCTCTACGTTGGCAAAGGCTTGCTGATGGACCTGAAATATTCAAACCTGGATACCGATGGCATTATTGTACTGTCAACGAGGATGGCACCAAGGCGTGGCTGCTTGGCTGCAACTTGAATATTGCCAACGCTCCAGGAGTTGGTGACGAGAATCATTTGAGTGAAGTTCTTCCCATCGATCTAGAGCGATACGGCATTTTAGGCAATGAGTCTTTAAGTCAGATTAAATCTCTCGCTATCGATAGTCAAAATGTCTTGCAATCTGGTTTAGGAGCCGAGCTAGCTGCAGTATTTGACCAGCCTCCTGAGTCAGGCAGTGGGACCGATTTCACGATCACAGCAGATTGTGAGGATGATGGGTATCCTAATGAAGATGAATCTTCACTAATGCCTGACTCATCCCAACCGATGCCCACCTTTTTGTCCCCTGATGCGGCCACTTCTGCTCCGATTCATGTCCATCGTATCATTCTTCAAGCGCGCTGGCCTCATTTTAAGCGCCTCTATGCAGCGCAAATGGCAGAATACCACACAAAGAGGATGCATATTCCTGAGCCCTACAAAGTTGTTCGCGCGTTCCTTTATTACTTGTACACAGACAGTATTTCATGTCATCCCGAATATTGCCCAGGCATCACTGAGGTTGCAGGGATGCTGGTGATGGCAAACCTCTACGATATGCCACGACTGCGCCAATTGTGTGTGTATCGGCTTAGCCGCGAATTAGCGGTTGAGAATGCCGCTATAGTTTGGGAACGCGCTGGCCGAACTAATGAGGAGTGGCTCAAGCGTCGCGCGGCGGCATTCTGTATGGCTAATTGGGGACGCATCGTAAGAACCGAAGGGTTCCGAACTCTCAGCAGACAAAGCCTCATGGAACTGTGCGAGGTGGTTGATACTGAGGCGCGGGTTGTGGGTGGCTACGAACTGGAATATGCTGGATTGGGAAGCGATCGGACAGACCCCAACGGTGACATTAAGCGGACCCGTGTTTCTCTTGTGGGCGAGAGTGATGATATTGATGGAGATGACGACGACGGAATGGAACTTTCATGAGAGGTTTCAATGGCAAACCTCTTACATTGCGTTTTAAGATTATGTATGTAGTATTTAATGGGCCGTATACCCTCAGGGTTACTGATAACGGCGGAAGGAATTTATTGTAGAGCTGGCGAGGCTGAGGCATACTCCTTTAGGTGTGAAGTTTTATATCTTTAGAATGTCCAATAGCATAGATCAGTCTCATTATCACAATCCGTTCAATGTGGTTGACATCCCAGTATTATTATTGGCTGACTACTGAGAAAGAATTGAAGCTATGGAGCGAGTCAGGAGTCGGAATAACTTGTTCCGAATAACTAACTCACGAGCGAACTAAATTCAAATCCACTTCCTCTCTCTAACGATTTGACAGGATAATAGTGCTCTTCAATTCGTACGGTCTTGAAACTGTCAGTTTTCTCCAAGATGGTGCAGCATGATTCCCCTGACACGACTCCGGAGGAGATCGCACCAAGTGAAGGCGCGCAACCACTCAAGAATGGGGTGGAAGAGAGCTTTGAGGAATCACCTGCAAAGCGAATAAAACTCGACCAAGCCGAGAGTGCAGAGCCCATGCAGCCACAGAACAACAGTTTTGAGCGCAGAAAAGGTACTGCACCTGTCAAGCAAGAGTGAGTCTACTTCGGCGGTTTCTTTTCAATTTGAATCTTAATTGGTTGCTAATAACGTGTGCCCGGTTGGCCAATATTAGGTACCTCGTACGTGTGGACCAAGAACCCGCGACAAATCCTACTTCCGGCGTCCGCAACGACGATGAGGCAGAGGCTGCCCATCATCAAGAACGCGCCGGCGACAAGGGTGGAAAACAGAGGAAAAAGCAAAAAGGCCAAAACACAGGTCGTAAATTCGGCAAATCACAAGACGCCAAAGGGCTCTGCCAGAGTGTGGCGCACAGTCCTGAATTCTCGCCGAAGGCATGCCAATTTGGCGATAATTGTCGGTATGAGCATGATCTGCGCAAGTATCTGAAGGAGTATAAGCGAGAGGATCTGATGACGCTTGGTGGTATATGTCCTGTTTGGGATGCGCATGGTGTCTGCCATTTTGGGTGGAAGTGTCGGTTTGTAGGTTCGCATATGGCGGAGAGGGAACTGGAGGATGGGCGAAAAGAGTTGGTTCTGATGGAGGATGAGGAACGAAAGAAGGCTGCTAAGTTGTCGATAGAAGGTGCCGCCGAGGGTGGAGTGTTTAATTCGATATCGACAGAGAACAAGGTGGCACTTATGAAGAAGCGATATAAGGCTCCGAAGGCGGATGCTTATACAGCTTGGCTTGATGAAACGTCGAAACAGTTGGAGATACGAAACCATGGGAGATCGTTTACGGACGTACCCCCTCGTGAAAGTAACCCGCAGACCAATGGAGAGGCGAAAGATGAGGTCAAAGATGATAGAGCACAGTACAAAGAGCCGCCGTTTCTTCCTTCAGAGAAGAGGCGACTATATTTTGGTCCAGAGACTCCGGTGCTAGCCCCGCTGACTACGCAGGGCAATCTACCCTTTCGAAGACTTTGTGTCGAATTGGGGGCTCAGTTTACGTATTCGGAAATGGCCATGAGTCTGCCGCTGATTCAAGGCCATAAAGGTGAATGGGCTCTTACGAAGGCACACAAATCAGAAGTGCTTCCACCGAAAATCAATCTGAAGCAAAACATGGTCAAAGACTACGATAATACGCGGGATCTCAGATTTGGAGTACAAATATCCGCCAATAAACCATGGCAGGCATTGAAAGCTACGGAGGTGCTCACAGCTCTTTGTCCGCACGTTCGTGTTGTGGACCTTAACTGCGGGTGCCCAATTGACCTTGTTTACCGAGAAGGTGCAGGTTCAGCACTGCTTGAACACCCATCGAAACTCGAAAAAATCCTACGTGGAATGAACGCAGTTTCTGGAGAAGTCCCTGTATCTGCTAAGATTCGTATGGGCACGAAGGACAATAGCCCAACCGCGCTGAGACTGGTAGAGCGCCTCGTTCTTGGTGGACCAGAATTCAGTGAGGTGGGACAAGGGCCACCCGGCGTTGGTGCTATTACGCTGCATGGTCGAAGCCGGCAGCAACGATATACGCGGCAAGCCGATTGGAGCTACATTTCTGAATGTGCAGCTCTCATAAAGCGGCTCAACGAGCGAACTGATGATGTAATAGATACCGTTCGTGAACCAGATGAACGGCTTCAGCCTCCCGGGGCGAAAGTCTTCTTTCTTGGGAACGGTGACTGTTACTCCCATGAGGCTTACTATAGCGCGATTCGCGACTCAGGTGTAGACACCGTAATGATCGCTCGCGGTGCGCTCATGAAACCGTGGATCTTCGAAGAAATCCAAGCAGGACAATACCTCGATAAATCTGCCACCGAACGTCTAGCTCTGATCGAGAAATTTGCCAAATACGGACTTGAAGTGTGGGGTTCTGATGAACACGGCGTGGGCACAACGAGACGATTCCTTTTAGAATTGCTGAGCTTCACGCATCGGTATATCCCGGTTGGGTTGTTGGAGTATCTTCCGCCGAGTATTCAGGATAGACCGCCCCGGTATACTGGCAGGAGTGAATTAGAGACGCTGCTTTCGAGTGACAATCTTAAGGACTGGATCAAAATCAGGTACGTATTTTTACATACCTTCTGCTACAATGCCCCTGTTTGCCTTTTAAATATACATTGTGAATTCATTACTAACTTGCAATCATCTGCAGCGAGATGTTCCTAGGTCCAGCACACAAAGATTTCAAGTTTGAGCCTAAACACAAGTCTAACAGCTATGAAATCGAAGGTTAAGAGGATAGACTATTCATGTTATCTGTTGCGTTCACTTTCTTGTTTTATCCTCTCGCTTGAGTCTGATAGATCTAGAGAGAAAGGCCACAGTATACACCGGATGCCCGAAGCTGCCACTCTGGAAGCCTGATGGCCTCAAAATCTCAAAATTCTAACACAATGAGAGCACGAAATCAGACTCGAATCTGAATTGCATGAGCTGGTGGAATTTAAGAGAGAGACCTTGATCCCTATTACCACTGGACACTGACGAGAACATGGTCAACCTAGAGTACCTTACTTTATGGAGCTTTCTCAGTGACTGGAACAATGATATCTAGAAAGCAAAAAATGCTCCATTGAAATACTTATCATACGTATAAACATGGATACAGAGAACAGAATATGTCAACAGCATTGTCGTCGTCGCTCAAAGATGAAGGACAGGTAGTGACGTCGTTGGAAGGTAGTTTGATAACCTTAGTACAATTCCTGCTTATGTAACTAGCTAGTGCAGTTGTTGCTGGCCAATCAGATCCCAAGCTCAGGGCTACGGAGATGACGTCTCTTTCTTCCTCATCGAGCCAACTTGTTTCTTCTTCACACGACCATTAGCGAGCTGCCTCACAACGCACTACCACTTCTCTAAAGAGCTTGAATAAATACCATCAGTCTCTTCCTTGATCCTCGTTCTTAACTCCTTCTTTCTTGCCAGTTGGTTTGATCCACTACAGCTTCATTTAACACCCATTGGCCATTCTCCCGGCTTTGAAGGCAACAACCAAGCACCAACATACCGAATACTCTGCTGAAAGCCACGTCGACAAAATGACTCTCTACTATACTCTTGTATGTATCATTGCCACTCCTGTTATTCTAAGAGTGAAGTTCAGAGCTAATGAAGAGCTTCTCTGAAAGGTGTTTCTACTCCTGGTGTTTGAGATGGTTATCTTCATGGGCCTCATTTTGCCCCTTCCTTTTACTTTGAAGCGAAAGCTATTTGCATTCGTATCCGAGAGCCCAGTTATAGCAAAATTACAATATGGGATGAAGGTATCTTTGTTCTTCAAACCCCCTTTTTGCTTTTTTTTTTTTCCGTTAAAAAAGAGCAAGGTTGGCTGACATGTTCCAAGATCACGTTTATCTTCATCCTCATCCTCTTCATCGACAGCGTGAATCGTGTGTATCGTGTCCAGATCGAATTATCAGCGTATTCAAAAGATGGAAGTGGTGCAGCGTATGTCTCATTCAGTAAAATTTTTTGTATTCCTCTAAAAAAAGATTTCGTGTGACTGACTGTTTCGCTCCCTAAGATTTAGAGCAGGTGCCCTTGGCTCCGAGCGAATGGAGGTCCAAGCTCGCAAATTCTACTCCCAACGCAACATGTACCTCTGCGGCTTCACCCTTTTCCTCTCCCTTATCTTGAACCGCACTTATACCATGATCCTTGAAATTCTTCGTTTGGAGGATCGAGTCAAGCAATACGAGGGTGATAAGAGAGCAGGTGGTAAGGATTCGGCACGCCTCGCTGCAGCAGGTGATATTGGAGAAATTGGCCGCCTGAAGAAGGAGCTGGCGGCTCGGGATAGAGATATTGACGTTCTGAAAAAGCAAAGTGAAGGTCTTTCGAGAGAGTATAACGCGCTGAGCGACAAATACTCCAAGGAGAATGCCGATGATACTCCAAAGAAGGATCGGTAAACGGGCCTGCCTGTTTACTTGGACATCGCATCTGGGCTTTCGAAGCTTGTTTCGCACCATTGGGCGTTTCAAGGCCCTCGAGTACTTTGTCCCAAGCGCGTTGCATGCAAAAGCTCTTTGTTGATGGCGATTGCATACCGTACACAGCAAAACACAAATGATGAAGGACGCGTGTCGCAAAAAAATCACAGCGAGAGGTATTGCCTTTTATTTTACTAGAATATGCCAAGCGAATATGTCAGAATGCATGATGAATAGTTAGTTAAAATTACGTGTTACTTGTTATTGGAACCTTACTGTTGTTGCTTGACGTAAGTAATTAAATAAGAAATGTCCAGAAGCTGGGGTAGACAAATTCCTCTTCAAATATCCGACGAACTTGTTCAAGAACAAACTTCTCTACCTTGCCGACATTCTTCAAAACCTGCTTCCCGTCCTCTTTTCGGCCAATTTCACTCTCCACCCTAATGTCGCGGAGCAGACTGCCATCTCGTCGTCGAGAAGAGGGAATAGCAGCCCTAGCTCCACTGGCTGTGGATTCCATTGACTGTATATGCCCTGGTTCACTGCTATCGTCCGCACCAAGTAGCGTATCTGCATCTTCCGGACACAGAAAGCAAAAATGTATTCGTTTTCGAATATAGCCGAGAACCGCCACGCCGTCGAACGTGAGGCCAGTAATGTTAAGTTTCAGCGGAAGACCGACGAAATTGGGCATCGGATAATCGAGAAGAACCTGGGCTGTGAGCGAGAGCCGGATGTCCCCGTTATATCTCATGCGGCAAAGGACTTGGAAATCTTCAGGTGACCTTTCGTGCATGCGATGGCGCGGTGGGGGGCTACCTTTGTCGCTGTGGGGAAGGGTCGTTGCATGTGACTCATCGGACGAGTGCGGGTGGGAGCTGTGAGGTCGCGCTGGATCGGAGATGGTATGGGAGTTGAGTGAGTTCAAGGTATCTGCCGTCGAGGGTCTGGAGGGTCCAGAATCAACGTCGATATCCGATTGGCGACGTGCACGTCCCGAGGTTTCGCGTGCTGGCAGGTGAAAGTAGTCTCCGAAGACAGAAGAATCGCGCAGACCGGGTGAGAAGGGGCTACGTGATACTGGAGCAAGAGGTGTTTGAGTGCCAGATATTCCGCTAAGAGGCATATAGTAGTGGCCTAGATTCGATGTACCGCCTGGGATTCCTGGCGTGCTCGCCCGCGGAAAGAAATATGGGTTCAGAGGCTCACCGAGCGACATTGGTGATCGCACTGCTGGTCTCGACGCAATAGTGGCCTCTTCTCTCGACGGAATAGGTAAGTCACGAGCCTCGATGCCGCTCCGCAGCCGCTCGTCTAGATATCGCGGGTGTTCCGCCTGCCACCTGCCCGCTCCGCCTTGCTCACTGCCAATGTTGGAAGATCGATTCTTCGAGGACGCACCCTCACGGTCGGACAGATCGCTGTCTCCAGCTTCTTCGTCCTCATCTTCCTCGTAAAAGTCTTCGAACGGGTCGCATAGATCCTTTATTTGTAGTTCGGGGCTGACCGTGCCAAAGTCGAAAGAATTAACCTCCACAGAGCGGATAAATCGAGGAAGGGCGATTTGCTGGAACTTCTCATGGATGAAGCTGCGGATTCGCTCCGCAAGAGCTTCGCCGTCTGGGCCAGAGGTCGCGGCCTCCCAGTTGATGTCTATGGACATTACATGAGCGAGAGATATTGATTGTCGGCCATGGATGGTTCTTTCGACTGGCCATCCATTCATCATTTGGCCCCGACGGGTTGTCACGTTAACTACCTAGGTAACTAGTTAGCCCTCCAGCTCCATACCGGAATTGGGGGTATTTGGTGTACGTAAGCATTACCGTAATCCCTACGTGGAATCCTGATTCCACGTAGACTGGCTGTTACGATAACGGTGCGGCACACTTTGCTGTACGTTGACAGTGGATTCCACCAGTTAGTACACTCTACTATAGGGTAATGTCAACTTGCTGCTGACCTATTAGGATGTGGAATTGACTATCAAAGTAGAATCAATCTATTCATTTCTAGTGTGTATATTACAATACATTACATACTAACATACATACACAATACAGTAGGAATCTGCAAAGACTGTGAAAAACATGAAATCTCCTACATAGTAAGAGCTGACAAAATCTATGAGGATCTCATAGTAAGAGCCTGCGAAGACTGTGAAAATCATGAAATCTCTTACATAGTAAGAGCTTGCAAAATCTATGAGGATCTCATAGTAAGAGCAGAATCTCCTACATAGTAAGAGCTTGCAAAACCTATGAAAATCATGAAATCTCTTACATAGTAAGAGCTGGTGAAATCTATGAGAATCTCATAGTAAGAGCTTGTGAAATCTATGAAAAACAGAGTGGCAGGGAAGAAATCTTCTAATAGAAGAAAACAAAGAAAGAAAGAATAGTTACTTCATAATGAAAATTTTTTCACTTTCTTTGTTATGCAAAGTACAGCCTCAATAAGTACATATTCCAGCTTCTATGTAGAAATGCCATTCCACATATTCCTGATTTATCGTAGCTATTACTAGCTATTACATTGACTTGACCCCTTTTGGGGTTGAGAGCAGGTTGAGGGTAAGTAATATTACCATTGAGGGCAGATCAACGTAACCCCTACGTACAAGGATTATCCGGTATTCCGGTATGGCTTTACGGTCTAATCACGTGACATACCCTGCAGCGATCAAACAATTTCGCGATTCATTGATTCTTCATCGACTCCAGCGCGAGATACACGAAATACCCAAGGCACATTCAGTAAAAGGGTCGATAGAGCACCAGGATACTTGAGAAGCCATTGAGATATCAGCAATTTCTTGTTTAGTATGCTCCTCTTCTGAATACTGTGACTTGTGTGCTTACTCCATGTGAC
The DNA here is from genome assembly GCA_029449355.1 of Emydomyces testavorans. Taxonomy (NCBI): domain Eukaryota; kingdom Fungi; phylum Ascomycota; class Eurotiomycetes; order Onygenales; family Nannizziopsiaceae; genus Emydomyces; species Emydomyces testavorans. The sequence goes on from CP120627.1 coordinate 908,032, forward strand.
TCGCGATTTCAGGGCTGTCTGAAAAACTAGGAATGAAGGGCGTGAGAAGCTGAGATATTCCATGCCATTGTCTGGAATGGAGCATGGCATAATGGCTTCATGCATGATCCTTGCGTTGTGCGTCCGGAAGACTGCTCTTTGCCCGAATTGTATGGCGAGCGAGTCAGTGCCGTTTGATACCTTATCTCGAATTTCAGCTCAGATTTGGAATTTTCCTTGCAAAGCTGACAATATGCATCATTGAAACAGAATACTCGAACGTGTTTGCTAATGCTTCCTTCCGCTTCGTTCTTTGCCGAGGCGACAGCTGTGTCGGGGTGATCGGTCAATCCTTTCTGAAAGCTACCTTTGGTTCTTGCTGCGTGATTGGTCATAAAAAGGCCGGTTTGGGCGATGAATTGAAGAATGTCAAAGCTACCTCGAGGTACTTTTGAATGTTGGACAATGATTCTCGCCGTGAGCGGTGGGACGCGTGTGTATATGGAAGCTCGGAGCCCTGAACGGCTGCTACGACGCAAGAACGTATGAGAACTGCATACATGTCGCTTAATCTGGAACCATCCTACATCCGAGATTGTTCCGATGACTGCTCTGGCTGGCATATTACTTTATAAAAACCGCTAATTGGACATTAGACAACCTGTCACCCTGCAGTCGGCTGCAGGACGGCCTGATATTTCATGGAAAGACCTGAAAAGAACTTCAGGGTATTACGACATCCCGACTGTAGCTAACAGTTTCAATCTCAGTCATGGGTGCGTTCTGCGAATTATAATGGCTTCTCACCTACATCTACCAATGGTTGAAGGAGAAGCCTCTGGTGAAACATGTGAGGAATGTTGGGCTGATGCCACCATTCTGGTGGCCAAGCGGGTTGCTGATCAAGATTTTAAGCATGATTCAGTCTGGGAATCCTTTTCCTTCACCCCAGGTTCGCTGCTATTCACGAGACCAGAGGAGATATGCACTTCACCAGAATTCCAACCTCGCAAAGTCGCATGGTATGGTCATTCTTGTTGATATCCATGACACAATGCATACAGCACATATATTCTGGTTTGTTCTTATCGGATACCATTGGTCCCGCCCTACTTTGTTCTGGTAGAAGCAGTGATTTCGCTCCCCTCCAAGCATAGAGGCATGTCCATGATATAAGTCACATGACTGCTGGCCTATGTTGGTGATGGTGCAGAGAGTTGGGATGGTTTGGATTCAGGGGTGTTCTCGACGTTGGTTTGTGAGCTCTCTTGACCCAACCAACGTGTTGCATGAATTATTATCATTTTCCAACATTTAACTAGTTCCCCGATTAAATGCAGCGCCTGCCCGAGGCATCAAGTGGCATTCTAGCGCCAAGCCACAGTCCCCAATGATGCGCCGCAATATGATCTCTTCAAGGTGACCCAGATCCGCATAACGGGTTATCCGTCAACTGTTGGTATCATCCCTCACGGTCATAGGGTTCCTTTAGGGTTGCAGAAACAAGAAACTATATGTTGATTTTACATGGTATCGCCTGCTACCACCCAATTCCTCAGACTTTGGATACTAACCTCAAGTTGCATACTGAAAAAACGCATTGAAGATTACATATCTCTAACCTCAATGGATCAGTGGAATAAACCTTAAGGCACGGTGTCCTGAAAGACCAGTTCTAGGGCCATCCTTTGGGTCCCCTGTCATAGGAGAGTTTTCTTCTAATTCAAAAGGCTTTGTATATACTTCGTACGAACATCTTCGCCGCCTTAGAGTAGTAGCAGTGGACGCTCTTTGGACAAGTAACTAACTAGGTGTCTGGATTTACCTTGATACATGGCCAGAGGCCGTGACAGCGAGGCTCAAGACGCAACAAGCACATGGCGACCACCTGCAGGCCAAAAAGGCCCGTTTTAATCAAAAGCTGAATGTTCACTGCAATGCAAGCCAGCTCGGTAGCCAAACAAAACATCTAGGACTATTTTGAGACTGGTTTATCCCCCCAGTTTTGCTACGGGAGGAAGCTCCGCACCTCGGAACTGACCGACGACTGACAACACCGAGTATAGTGTGCTAATTGGCCTTGAAAGATTTTGTTCGCCAAAGTAGTTATGCTCTCAAAGAGACGTATCTGATAGCAATACGATATGACGTCCAAAGAGTGTTTCATCTCCCATAGGAAACTGCTTCATCTGGCAGGTCGCTTAAAAGACAATCTCAAGACATGCATTTCAGGATTGTATTTTATTTTATTTTCTCGCGTGTGCAGAGGGGGAAAACAAGACTCTGTCTCCTTGCATGATGGGGGTTCTTTTTCTTTTCTTTTCGCGACCCGAGGAATGGCCAACGTGCATCACATAGTTATCAGTTATATTCATGCTCCAGAGCCCGAAAGCCCGTAACTTAGGTAGTTACTATGCATTTCCCCTCCCCACGCTACGCGAAGAAAAAAGAAAGGGAGACATATCAGAGAGAAAGAAGAGAAATGTTTCGCATGCATAGATTTAGATTTAGTAGTTATAGTATCTGGACTCTTGAGCTGAATACATTGTAACTAACTAACTAACTATGTAGCTAACTAGACCTGCTCTGTGGAGAAAACAGATCATTCCTGCACCCTCAACCGAGCAATGTTGCTGTGCCGCAGTGGAAGACGGGTGCACCTGCAGCAGCGTTGCTAAACTAGCAACTACATAACTAACTACTACTACTACTACTACTGGGGTTGTTATTGCTGGAAGCTTTGGAAAAAAAAAAAAAAAAGAAAAGGCTGAGTGGGAATTGGCTCCCGCGGAGTGGAGGAATTCTGTTTTGTTAACTAGTTCCTTGAAGGAGGCATGGGGGTAAGAACTACCTACCATGTAACTTATGTAGTTTGTAGAATCTATGGATGGATGGATTAACTGCTGTGCCTGTAAGGTCTTTTTGAATTGAATTCATTTACTATGGAATATTAGAGAAGATAGAGAAAGATAGTATTTGGGTTTATGATTGACCCATATAACTACGTTATGTCAAGTACTTTGCCTACTCCCATAGTTATATAATATAGGTAAGTTAGATATGATCCTGCCAGGCACACTTTTTGGCTAGACTAACTATGTAGTTAATGGTTATTCACTGTAAAAGTTACTTGTAACTGATAAACATTTCCCCTGCATGGACAAGCCGCAGCTCTTGTGCTTACGCCTCGAAGATTTTTAGTAGTAGTTAGATTTGCAGCAATGAGAGAAGGCCAGAGCATGATGAATGAAATATTTCTCACAAAAAGTAAATCACTCACCAACAGCTCAAAATGTAATAGTTTTGTAAATTCATGCTTGCAAAAGTCACTCATCTGCAGAATTGAACTGCTTCCAAGGCTTATGAATTGAGTAATTAAATTAATAATAAGGTGCGGTTGTTTGCGAAAAAGGGAATGCATTTCTCAGAAGCTGCACAGCAGTATTATGTGTTTATGTCAATGTCCAAACATATTCAGGGAAGAGGGAAAGAAAAGAAGAGGCAATTATTTGACAATGGAAACTCGAAATATGAAGGGAGAGCAAACGATAGATAGGAAAAGAAGGGCCAGTCAAAATTAAGGTCTTGCCATTTCTTCGTAGGATTTTCTTTCGGCAAAGAAATGGGTGATTGAAAAGCCAGACTAAATAGACCGCAAATGAATGTAAGAAGCGAAAAATATCTCGTGTAGCGTTTTCTTTTTACCCTTCAAGAGAAAATTAGATAGATAAGAAACAAGGAGAGCAAGGAGGGTGAGAATGAGTTATATAGAAACAAGAACGCTCCTAATGTGCATCAACGATGGAACTCCCTAATCCGTCGTTGCCGTCCGAAAAATAGTATCCAGAGGGAGCCATGTTTGTCTCTAGTTAACGGATTTAAGATTCGCAGAATTCGAAACTCGAGGAAAAGTGCGAGGACAATCAATGTCTATCGGTGGGCGCGGAGTCTCTCTTTAAAGAAATGTATTAAGAATATTTTTGTTTGTCACTAGCGTCAGGGTTAATATCAGGAGTTTTAACTCAACAGCACTCAGAGAAACGTATGTACATACGGGACTCAGATTAGCCAGTACCACCATGCTTGATGCAGTTTCCCGGGCGAAGCGTTACGCTGGGTCTCGTCCCCTTGCAGTCCTTTCCCTTTGGGCACTCTGCCACGCCGACGAGGATGGTGCATCCGCACTTGAACTTTTCATACCACTGGACGCACATTTTGAGGCTCGTTAAATGTTAAGCTGGAACTGGGGACGGTTGGAGACAGGAGGTGATAATCCACGAATTGGTCACGATTGTAGCGAAAAATTGCTTTAAATGCCGGCTTTAGTTACAGACGAAGGGCTTTGCGAATTGCGTGTCCGTGCGAAAAGGATGTACTTTAGAGAAGAGACAATTTAATGACTTGATGACCCAGACTATCGGGGCCCATTAGGGCCTTTTATAGACGAGTTCCATTCGTTGCAATGGCAAGCTTGGCACACTGAAATGGCTCAGGATGGTCATCGAACAGCCAGACCAAACACCTGTCTTGAATTCTAAAAGGAGTAAGCAGAAACCGGTGGCCACGGAGAGAGAGAGAGAAAAGGAGCACAGTACCGCAAAAATTAAACTCAGAAATTTTTGAGATCCAACAGTTGACCATAAAACAAAAGAGTACAGCGATATTCTCAAGAATGTTGGCGTTGATCCCTGGCTAAGTGATAGTACTCCGGAAGCCTCCCATCAGTGGCACTGCGACAGAATGCGGTTTCATCGCCGCCAGCGCGTTAGTTCACGGGATGAATTCTGCATCTGCTTAACGAGAAAAAACCATAGCAGACTAGGTAAAGAAATCAGTCACATTGACTGTTAAACTGATCATCAGTGTGATGCGGAAGAGCAATCCCGGTAAATGCGCCAAAGCACTAACAGACGACTAACAGCCACTCGCATACACCGCTGTTAGACACCAAAATCACAAGCAAACAGGGTATGGAGACTGACTCGGAGATCAATCTGCAGTTTCTCTCATTATGTGGACAGGGGGAGCTTGGACACAGCCTCAGGGTCCTCAGATATCTCGAAGGTATGCACTTTGAAGAGACTGTAATTGTGGCTTCGCCGTGAAAGGATACCTCAAAGACAGGATTCCAAGAGGCGAAAACCTGGAAGAGAAGTGGTAGGGAACACGTTGCCTGCAATGTATGTAGAAGCACTATCCAACGAGAAGTGCTGCCGTCGCGAAACAGGTGACCATAAGCATATGCCAGTTTTCGGAAAGTATCTGCAGTGCACCAAACAAATAAGAAGCTCTTGCAGTGGTGATTTGTTAGACCCCGGCTTCTGTCGCGTTACTTTTGCGGAACAATACCATTGTTATCGAGCAAAATACGACGCACGTATCCCTTGTGGGGAAGGTGATTGCTGGTCTTCACGGCATAGGCACGGTGAAAACTCCACAACTGAAGAGCGCCGGCAATGGGAAACTCAGTAACAGTAAAGGACAATCCTTGATAGGAGAGGTATTATCAACGGGCTGATATCATAGGCTGCGCCGCCAACTTCAGTCCGTTGATTATAATAGCGGAGAAATATCCTGAAGAAAAGAAACATAACCCCGAACGGACATTCCGGGGGGGCAAAAAATGCAGCCGGAACGCAAATCCTGTTGCATATAGATAGGTCCATTGTTCCATCCCTGATATTTTGCAAATTTCAAATGACAGTGCCATCTGGCAAACACACACACAGAAAAAAAAAGACGCCTCTTGTGGAATTTTGACCCCCCATCTCTGGCCGCATACAGGCCAATTCAGCCGCACTAAGGCAGTGAGTTGCTATCCAGTGGATCACAATATCCTACTAATGGAAGATTAGGAGTGTCATGCCAGCATCAGCACTGCTCTTCTGCACTTCAAGAGTCAATCGATGGTCAGAATACGGCCACAAGGCCCTCAGGATCGCAGGAATGCCCCGCAGGAAGGGAGACGAGGGGAGAATGCCATTATGGGAAAAGAAAGAAAAGGCATTGTTCTGCGCATGAGGATCACAACCTCATCCACTTGCTCGGGTGCTCTGCTCTGTGAGTTTGTGGCAGTGACAGACTCCCGGGTCGTCAGGGACTGTCCATGAAAGCTTTGGACGGCCACCAAATGGGGCCATGTCCATGCGCCCATATAAGCTCACACGAGCCCATTTGGCCAATAAACTCGTTTCCCGCAACTCACATTTGATGAGATTTCTCTTCTTTGTGAGCTTCGCCGACCATTCTGAGACTGGAAGTTTGAGGTGAAAAAAAAGGGGGGAGCAAAGAGGAGGTGTTGTGCCAGATTCTGCTAACCGCGCGACTAACCACAGTGGATTTGCATGGGCCAAACAGATGCCACAACACAGACAGAACCAGGATACTTTGCAACCAGGCCCAGCTAGCCTTTTAGCAAGAGAAACAAACTCCAGCAAGTGGGCGCAGATATTCCACCAGCAAGCAGAAAAAGGGGGAATGAAAGAAGAGGATGAAGCTGAGGTTGATGCGGTCGTTGTTGAGGAGGATGATGAGCGGAGGTTGCGAAATGGCCCCCTTGACTTGCTGCTAACTAAATAAAGCATCCAGTCAGGTGATTGGCTCTCTCTGCTGCTGAGCCCCCTTTTTAGTATCCCTTCCACCAACACACAGCAGCATATCATAACGAGAAAGACTGACAAGATGCAGAATTGGACCACTCCCTCAATTGCATACAGAATGGCACTGCGCAGACTTGGCGGAGCGATTCGATCTGCAGTTATTGTTGGGATCCCCGCTTCATCAACAGAATGCCGCGCGCTCTATGGTGGTGCAGAGACCTTGGCTACATGGTGATTGACTATCTAACTAGTTGGGTTATTGATAAGAGTCGAGGGAGGGTGGACGTCCGCTCCTCTCCTCTGACCGGTGGCCAGGTCAAATTCCAACTGCAAACTAGCTAACTAACTAACTAGTTATCTGACTGATAACAATGTGGCGCTGAGTACTCCGTATGAGTTGCCTTTTTACATACGCCCCCTAGGATTCTCCTTTCAGCAAGACTGACTATTAACCATTTGAAGAGAGGTCGATAGCTATGGACACCGGTAGTGATCCCTCATCATTGCTCTCCTTTCTCCCACCCAATTGAGCACATTGGAATAGCCAGGATCAGGCTTTGCTGTCCTGAAATGCAAAGATGCGACGAAACTTCTTTGTGACGCCTGTTGCTTGGCGATGCGTAAGGGGTGGATCACCCGAAGTCTTAGTGACCCTTGGCGGGCATTGGCTGTTTCCCCGGGAGTCGGCTGGATTCGGGGCGTGGTTGGTGCTTCTTTCCGGGGACTGGCCACTGTATGCACGCCCCGAAAAGACCCAATCCAGGCCAGTTCCCGCCCGGATATTTCCCGCAAAATAGGGCTCATTGCTAGCGTATTACCGGCACTCTATCAGGTCCTGTGACAGCTCGGTCGCCATCCATCTAGCCATTATTAGTTTCTTCTGTGACGACACGCTCCACGATCCAGAGAACTATATAAACCTGCTCCGTGTCGCCCTTGTTGCGAGAGACTGTCTGCTCTGCTACACATTCTGCATACCCAGCCAACTTCGAAAAGAGTTTCTCCCTCAGACCATCTCCTCTCTGCACGCGCTGTGTCTATCAAACCAAAACACAGACCCCAAATCAACGCCGTCGACGCCTCTACGGAGCATACGCCGCATTTACAGTACTCCGTTCACCAACAGACCACTCCTTTCTGTCGTTCCAACACACCTTCATTCGCCCTCCATATCAATCATGTATACCTACACCGAGACCAACAAGTTCCTTGTCCTCCTTCCTCAAGCCCACGCCGCTGCACCCCTTGACCTCACCGCGCCACCCAAACCTCCCGCCAACACCACCGAAACCCCAGCTCCAGAGTTGATCATCACACCCGCCGCCCCCAAATCGCACCGCTCCGCAAGCACCAGCGCCAACATGGCTGCTGACGAGAAACCCCTTGGCTGCGGCTTCCTCAAGCTCGGCCCATGACCGAACCATAAACCCCCCAAAAAAAGCAAAAACGAACCCGTTTCTCCAAAAAGGCAAAAAAAAATACATAATACTGAATTGACTTCGCTTCCAATCATGATTTTATTACATCAAACAGACTATTTTTAACTCTATTTCCCTCGGGGCCAATCACTTTGATGGAAAAAGTTCTTGTTTTTACGATCCTTGCACACCGGTTACGCACGGATGCTCAAACTGTTTAAATTGCAGAGATAGTTACTTCTACTACTCCTGCTGTTCGATTGCGGTTGAACACGATGATGATGTCTCGCTTTTTGCTTCTTCGAGGACAACGACAAGACGACGATCGATACGGTTGTACTGCTGAGAGGAGAGGGCATTTCCCTTATCTGTTCTTCTCTTGACGAGGCTTACCCCTGATTGGCTTCTGGCCTTATCATTATCTTTAGGTTTCTGATCATCATTTTTAATATCCCAGCGACAGCATTCTATCATTCTTCTTTTCTTTTCTTTTTTATTTCATTATCGCACTGGCCTGATTTGCTGGAATGGGAAGCAAACATAAAGGGATTAAAAGAAGGAATAACAGAGCGCCTATCTTTCTCTTTTTTTTTTTTTTCCTTCTTCAGCTGTATATATGACAAGAGAAGTGAAGTAAACAGAAAAAACAAGACTGATTTCTCGAATTCCTCCATACGAATGCCAATCTCGAAATCACCCCACCGCCCACGATCACAGCCTACAGGCTACCGCCAGAATTGAGCAAAACTGACTTTTGAGGACCTTTTGCTTTTGGGCCTGGACTCTCTTCATCCATACTAGTTACAGAGTTAGCACATGCTATAATACTCCATACTAGCTTAACTACATTAGTTATAACCTTCTTCGTGCAGAATCAACAGAACACTGATGAGTATGTATTTTTTACAGTTCCCATGATGCTGATACCAACCAGCCAAGCGAGAACAATCAAACAATCACTTCTTAAAGTACATTCATACCTATGTATGTATGTAGTTTTTCATGATTTTAAAAACATCACCAATTCTTATTCTTGCCAAGTAGTTAACTTACATGGTGGGTGGTGATGAAGAAAAGTATGGAGAATCTCAACGGAGCACAACTCTCCGTCCACTAACTAAATAACCTCCACCTATGTAGACTATCACAGTCCCAACCATTATCATCATCATGTAAAAAAAAGTGCGATTGGGTAAAACGCAATATGCAAGGGAAAGTGAAAAGTTTAAAAACCAGAAATCAAAAAGAGAAAATGTCAGAGAAAGAGAGAGAGAGAGAGAAAAGGGGATATCAGGCATATCCTAGAAGAGCTGTATACATACATTCTACTAACTTCCTCAGCACTTTTTTGAAGAAGAGAAGCCAGAAAAAAAAAAAAAAAAAAAAAAAAAAACCATCTTCGACCCATCCCGTCAACCTTGTAGACACTAACTAACATACACAGTACATTATGTAGGTGGATAGTTTCTCACACTCCATTGCGAAAAATCATCGGATCCTTCCGTCCTGCATGCTTCGTTGTTATCCTAATAACTTTCTCTCCACGCGTACTAAACAATTATCAGACATCTTGACCTGTATCTTACAGTTCTCATCACCTCAAAGTACCATGCAGTAGCTATGTACTATATGTATGTAGACTCCAACCGGCAGGGCAAGACACGGCTATTAGGTGAGAGCCAGAGATACTGTTGCGAGCCACAAGAGATCGATCCTCTAATTCGCTTCCCTATTCTATCCTATCACAGGCCAAGATACCGTACATACAGGACAATCCCTCGCAGCTCCAATCCCCCTTGCGGATATGTATACCGAATCTGTATGTATACAATCCGTGCAACAACAGTCTCCAGAGAACCAAATATCCGACCACCTCACTCAGGCCAATTAGCGTCAAAAGCCAGTAGCCGGGAGGAAGAGGGTGATGGTTGTCCTCTTATACATTCAAGTGTCAATAGGCAGAATACATTAAAATGGAATTGGGGGGGGGGAGGACAAAAAAAAAGTTCCAATATAAAACCCACCCCAAAAGTACCAATCTTTCAGACCCAGATGAAGCGCAGAGCATTCTGCATTTGGAAAAACAACAGTGAGGAAACACACGGAAAAAGAAAGAAAATTGATAGAAAGGATATGTATGAAGGCTAAGAAAGGACAAAAAAGGCACAAAGAAATCTGATGAACCCGGGTTTTTCAGACCGACTCACAAGAAAGATTAAAAGGAGACCAAGCCCACTCCACTTTCAAACAGAAAAACACAACAACAACAGGCACCTCCATGAATCTGAATGTCAAATATTCGCACAATCACAGAAGGAAAAGATAGCAAAAAGAAGAAAGAAGAAAGAAGAAAAAACAATGACAAAGGAAATGTTTTTAATGGAGAAATTTTCTCAATGCTATCTCTAATCAGGACAACCATGCAATGCCACAACAAAACAGGAGAAAATTGAACTTGCCATGGCATGGAGAGATACAACGATCGATTCAGAGCGGCTCATTGACAAACAAGAATTCTCATAGGGTGGTGATAGTAGTACATCGAAAGGAGATGCTTTGATATAAACACCAGCAGCTTCTCATTTCATTCTTCGTCGTTCACGGCAATCGGCTTCGACGAATCCTTTTCTCTTCTTTCAATCAAAGATCCGCCCAATAGCAACCACGACGAGTGCTAAAGATGATAATGAAAAGCTGGATACCTAGCCAAGCAACACAAACCGAGCGCGCAGTAAGAAACAAGATCTTGCAACGCTGCTGAATCAAAAGCGCCCTTCTCGATCTGGAGATCAAAGCAAATAAAAGGAGAACCCAGATGGCTTGGGATGGCGGATGACGTTCAATAGCCGATACTAACGTCTGACAGATCGCTAGCGATCTTCACCAGCTCTGGCCTTTCCTCTTCGACGGAAAAAGTCCATCACCTTCCTAGCGGCTCCAGAACTACCCGAATGATGGGACTTTTCGTATTCATATGCATCTGCAAATTTCCGATGATTTTTCTGAAGAACGTGGCTCTTCTGTATCCGTCCGCCCTGAGTAGATGGATGAGGTGGATTTTCATATCCTTGGTTATCTGGTTCATTGTAGAGACCTGAGAAAGTTTGGTTAGGATCAGCTCGTCCCTGCGGCGCAGAAAAATGGCTTTCCGATGGTATATTTGGTTCACTTTGATAGCGAGATTGGTACGCATTTCCGTAGTTTTCGCGACGGTAGTGGCTATCAGGGGTACCATGTAAACTTGCGAATTGTCGGTCAATCTGAGCAGAATAATCAGCCACGTCAGAACGTTCCCCATGGTCTCCAAACGTGCGCTGATTCCGATATTGAGACGATCCTGGATGGCCTTGGCCCATGTTTTGATCCCGGTTGTATGCTGAATCGTTGCCCGGAACCGTTGCAGGTGCTGTAGATAACCTTCGCTCTCCTCGGGACTGCTCATGCTGTCTATCGCTAGGCTCATTAGACTGCATCTGTTGGGGAGCCCCCGTTTCACCGTGCTCCTTGGTAGAACCTCTGGAGAAGAGTGATGGTGGGATGAGTGAAAATCTCCGTTGCCTATTCCCCGAGCTAGTATCGTTCTGTTTCCGGAAGGCATTTGCAAATGACCGACGGGAATCCATGGATGTCCGTGGCGAATCAGGTGCAACCGGTTCTTTCATACTAGTTGGAGGATATCGTTTACCAGGCTTTACTCGAGGAGACCCAGGTTGAGAAGTGCGTCCACCGAAAAAAGATGTAGGTCGTCCAAACAGTTTCTCTGAGATACTGCTCACAGTGCTTGACCGCTTGTGCCCTTTCGACGAATAATCTTGCTGGGGTAAATGTAAAGTGCCTGGTTGCGTGCTTGGTTGGCCTATGGACGTTGCTGGAATTTCACTAGGTTGCATTGGGATGGGAGCCGAAATATATGGTTTGCCACCAGAGTTTGGTTGCGCCAGGCGTCCTTGAGCGTTGGCAGTTGCAACGGCGGGAGCGACTGGTTGACTGTAGGAACCCCTAGAAGGTAGACGATTGTCTAATTTACCCCCAGACCCGCTGGTCGGTGGGCGTGTTGATTGTGGAAGCGCACCTTGAGATCCAGAAAAGGCACCAGTTAATTCCGAAATAGACCGCGCAATATCTCTTGATTTTGGCCTTTGCATACCTTGATTGCGGTTTGTCACCGATGAATATCGAACTGGCACGTTGGATTCCTGCCCAGGAGGTGGACTCCTCGGTAAGGGTTTGGCTCGAGATGCTTCAAGACTTCCTGGATGTATTGCTACTGGCGCCGGCACACGACTGACGGCCTGACCGCTGGGTTCTCCTCGCGTGGTTTGAGATTGTGGTGCAACGTATTCGACCTGTACTGTCCTTCTCTTAGCATCTCTTTGCTGCTTCGATTGTTCCTCAGCCTGGCTGGCACTGCCTTGCTGGTGAGTAAAACCACTCGGGCCAGCACTAGTCTGATGATATGTCTTCGGAGGTTCTCTGACGGACGCGCTGCGGGCCAGTAAAGGCGTTTCATATTGATCTTCTGATCGTGCACTGTTAGTCTAAAGTTTTGGATATGTGTAGGGAAGAAAAAGAAAAGCTGTAACTAACCAGAAGGTACCGTTGTATTGGCAATATCAGAGACATTCGTAGTGTTGCTAGTAATATGAGAAACGACAGTGGCATATTCAGCTAACCAACTATGTCTCGCTACTTCGAAAAGATCTGCTCGTTTTCGAGGATCGGCCACGAGAATACGGCGTAGCAAGTCACGGGCGTGAGGAGTTACGTATTCCGGGAAGGTCAGGGGAGTAGTAACGATGTATTTGTACAATAAATTGATATTATCACCATCGGGGTTTGCGGGATCATCATCGAATGGCAAATAACCAGCAAGCATAGCATACTAAAAGAACTCGAGTTAGCAAAAGGTTCAGCCCTCAACAGAAAAAGAGTTATACCAGAATCACTCCACAACTCCAGACATCCACTTTGCGCCCTGTGTACAAAGAGTCGCTAACCACGAGCTCCGGAGCCGCGTAACAAGGACTACCACAGCTAGTTTGCATGAGATCGCCTCGCCGCATCCCACTGGCATCAGGACGATCAAGTCTCATACGTTTGACAAACTCCCGATTTGCCAGATTGTATTCTATCTCCTCACTCAACTCGTCTGCGGGGTTGAATGTGTTAGCAAATCCAAAGTCTGTGATGATGATGTTTCGATTTCGATCCAGAAGTAGGTTTTCTAGTTTCAGGTCGCGATGTACGATTCCCTTTTTATGGAGATATCCAACACCGGACACCAACTGTGCGAAAAGGCGACGAGCAGCATTGTCTTTGAGGTACCGCTGATTCAAAATGTAGTCAAAGAGTTCTCCCCCTGACGCATACTCCAGAATAATCCCAATGTGCCGATCGGTTTCAACCATCTCATGAAGCCGTACGATATTGGGATGGGACAACTCTCGTAGAATGGCAATCTCGCGGTGTATCTTTGGAAGGCGACTAGGGTTACTTCCAAGGGTTTCCCGCCTGATCAACTTGATTGCGACTTGCACGGTACCGTCTCGTTTCCAACCGAGCCTCACTTTCCCGAATTCTCCTTCACCGAGCGTTTGACCCAGGATATAGTCCCCAAACGTAGTCTCTTTATGCTTGGTTGCTGAGTAGTCGTGCCTGCTCTTGGATACGTGACCGGTATCAATGCTCTGGGCACCACCATCTAAGCTAGGGTTAGAGCTACTGCCGACTTGAGATTCAGCCTGACGCTGTTTTTCGCGCACAATATCCACCTCAGGATCGGTCACAATCATACGGTTGGTGATCGTACTATCCTCTTTCACTAGACCAGCGGAAAACGGAGTAGGCCCCATGTCAGCTTCGGATTGGCTTTCCATCTCAGACGGATCGTGATCCCTTCGCTCTCTTGTGCGTGCAGCGCCTTGTGGGCCTTCAGGCGATGGTGGAGGCTTTCGGCGGGGTCTGGAGGCTGAGGCACCATCTTTTGGTCGTTCTCGCTGGCCCGAAACATGTGCTCTTTCTCTATCTTCACGGTCCCTTCGATCTTCCCTTCGTTTGCTCTTGTATGATCCAGTCTTCTCGTGAGGCGAGGAGGACGAAGTCGGGGAGGTGCGGCTTCTATTGTTCGAGGAAGTACGCGGAGGAGGGATCGGCGGGCCTCCAAGAATGTCAGAGAGACCTGGGCGGTTGTGTCGTGCGGTGTTGGAAGTTGATACTGTTGCAGAAGTTGCAGAAGCTGTGTTTGTGGATGGAATCTGAAGCTGGTCTTGTGGAGAACTCATTGTTGGTGAACTGTGTGAATAAGGCGAACGCGACTGTGATTGTTGTAAATTTGCTGTCGCATTAAATATCACAACATTGCTAAGTGGTTGTTGAGAGGTCCAGTGCGATGTTTGTGAAACAGAATTCTGCTGCAACGACTGTGTTTGCGCTGACGATGTGGGCGCATATTGGCCAGGGACTTGAACGAGACTCGGTTGGGGGGCCGCTTGCATCGCAAACGACATTCCTTCCTTACAACAGGAAGCAGTACAGCTAGAAGGTAGCTGCAACCCTGGCCCTTGCCCAATGAAAGGAACAAGGGACCAGATAAGATAACAATATGGTCTATTCTATAATCCAGACCAATTTTCAGCTTTCTTTGGCGTGTAGAAATCGAATGTCAAGCAAGAGAAATCTGCTTAAGCCACTTTAAGATTTTGTTCTCGTGGTTTCTAATCGTTCTGAAATGTGCTGTTCACCAGCTACTCGCTTTGTCAGAGGCTGCTAGGGGTAGACTGTTGTTGTATGGATCATGAGGAAGGGAGGTTCAAGAACACATCAGAAGTGACAAGCAGCCTGGAGAGTTCCAAGTTGCTACAGGCTGAAAATTTGATGTGTTATAGCGAAGCCAACCATACAGCATGAGAACTGCTTTCAGCAGCCAAAGCGCGTCAAAAACTCAGCACGCGTTTTTTTATATATTTTGTTCTTTTTTCTTTTTTTAAGAGAATCCCCTTTAAAAAGCGGCGCCTTGTCTTCTCAATCCCTCCACCAGGTACTATCAGGTATCAATGGCCAATTGCGACGATAAAACCGTTGTCAATTTACTAATTGGAGGGCAACTGGCGGATTGCGCTTGGACTCCAATGACTCGGTCGCACGCGAAGGACAAAGCTCAATTGAACGGTCGACAAACGA
Source organism: Emydomyces testavorans (assembly GCA_029449355.1). Classification (NCBI taxonomy): domain Eukaryota; kingdom Fungi; phylum Ascomycota; class Eurotiomycetes; order Onygenales; family Nannizziopsiaceae; genus Emydomyces; species Emydomyces testavorans. The sequence goes on from CP120627.1 coordinate 923,207, forward strand.
GAAAGTGGAACAAGTTCCTTTAGTCGATTTAATTCCTGCTCGCTGGTTCTTGCGAACGGTCGGGGCCAGCGACACGGGTGGCCGCTTCTCAGGTTGAAAGCGAACAAGAACCGAAGCGTTGACTGGACGGGGCAAGCATGATCGACGCAGGGAGACGACAGAGGGGAAAATCGAGGCCGATTAGCGAAAGAAACGCCGGATCTGAGGGGTTGGAACGAAGCCTGAAGAAATATAGCCGACCAGGCGGCGTAGTCTTCGTGTAATTGACGGTAGGGTGCTGCTTCACTTCCCCAGTGAAAAAGGGGCCAGGAACCAAAGGGGTCAAAAAGGAACAAAGGAACAAACCACGGAGAAAAGAAGCACCCAAGGAGCAGTCACAATAAAGGAAGAGGAGGAGAGAGACCGGGAGGGCAGAAATAAGAGTCGCGGGCGTGGTGGTGGTGCTGTAGGAGGATGTCGTTGGCGTGGAGGAGCAGCCGGAGTATTATTGTTAGACTTCCGTAAGCAGTTAAAGCGGATGGGCGTGACTTGGCTCTTGGCGCTGGTTTGAGTGAAGTTGGGACGATTCTTCTAATCTCGAATATAAATTAATAAATGTAACTACTATGTATTGACTGCTCGATGGCCTGCATGGGAAATCCCTAGTTAGTTGTCGTTTGACACCGTGAATCTGTGGTGGTCCATTGTTTCTCCTCTGTTTCGGGTCAGATTGCGGAGGAGCTAAGAGCCATTATTATTATCATTCTTCAGGCCTCTTCTTCACACAGTGTTACTATTAGCCGCCATAAAATAAAGAAGTCTTGAAAATCTCCTAAGGCTGTTTGCATGGAGTGCTCCAGTACTCCATGGTATGATCTATCTTCCATCTTATACATACTCCGTACAGGGAGCAGTGATAATTCTCCTGGAGTCTACAGGAGTGGTTCTAAATCAACCATCTAACCAGCCCTGTGTTGGATGGTTAATCAAAAAATCAACCAACCACACTAGAAGAACGCTTGCCAACGTGGCAGCTTGTGACAAGCAAAAAAAAAAAAAAAAAAAAAAAATGAAACCCTGACAGGATAATCTCTGCTCTGCATCCAATCCTCGAGAATGAGCCAATCACGTCCAGCGCGTTTAGCAGTTGCATTATCTGCCCTGAGGCTTGAGTCGTCTGATGGCCAACTAATGGACGAAGGGTTAGTTACTCTGCTGCATGGACAAGCGACTAATTCATGAGCGCTTTCCACCATTTCTTGAGGCAAATATTCTCGACTCTTGCATTCATGTCTCTGAGGTTGTCAAGACTAAGACTGAGCGAGCAATGTGCAGTTGCTCCCCTCAGTGGGGCCGCAAGGCAGATGTTGCGGCTGCTTGCACTATATTGCTGATCTCCTCCTTGCGCTCATATATATATTACTCAACGAGCAAGCAAAGATAAACGAGGCATGGCCTGTCTAGTACTGCTTGTCTCTAATTCAGCAATCGCATTCTTCGAGCATCAACTTGTTGTTTGATTGTCTCTGAACAGCTCCATCTGTTATCGACAATTCGAGTTCTAAACCCCAGTCGCAAGCATACTCGCTTAGCAGCATTTGGCCCTTGCTTCACTACATACGCAATTACATGGTGCCCCAGTGGTTTTTGCGCTCAGACGCAATAGCATGTTTGTTCTGGTCACTTGAATGATGCCTTTTCAGGATTTGAATTAGGAATGCCGGCGCACAAACTTTTAAAGGAAGAGAAATGACTGTGTCTGAATTATTGCCCAATTCCAAATCTCTTTCCAAAATCTGAAAAACCACCACAAAGTCTCGACCTGATATACATGGGCAGTCATTCAATGGTGGTGAAATCTGAGTAAGTGTCACATCTGGCACGGAAAGGCTCTCAAGCAGATAATCTACTCCATCAAAAAAACACAGAAGCGCAGAGTGCATCTTCCAAATCCATTAGCTTCAGGGCCGGAATATGTAAGTCCTAATGTCACAAAATGCTACCATTTTCTTTGGTTGATGAAACCTTAGACCAGCCCTCTGTCAATGTTGTACTACATATTTGCCCATGTAGTGACTCGATGATCAAATCTGGGGGAAGATACAGTTTAGAGCAGCAGAGGTTGATAATTTGTTTATCATTTTTCATTATTAAATATAATCAATCCTCACTATTCTATCACTATTCTGATGAAGGACTCTTTGAGCAAGCAGAAGATGGAGACACATGAATTGACAGACAAAGATGTGAACTGGCCCTGCCAGTTAAACTATCTAACTACCAAAGACTAGATAAAGGACATTGAATGCATCATGGATATACTGAAAGTCATAGGCCTCTTTAGGGTTCTGCAGTCACAGGTGAGATAAAAGTCAGACGGATGTATGTAACCAGCAATTTATCCTAGTGATTCAGTACTATATTTGTATCACAGATTGAGATATCTCATTTCTCAGCCATCTTACAGCTGAGCAATTCATTCGCTTCACTGGACAATGAATCGGGCCACAGAATAGTGTAATCACTGGGAAACCAAGGAACAATTCATTATCATCGCGTTATCATATCCAGGCTCGAAATTGTATCTTTAGTTCTCTGTGCAGGCATATTCCAATTCGTAATCTTTCAAGACAAATAAATTAAACCATCATAAAGCAAGATCCAGCATGCAAATAAATGGCATGAGAGAAACAACATAACCAAAATTCGACTCTCCTCATGACCATTCATCGTTTTGGTCCTTGCATGGCCGTACCACCTAGAGATATGCCACCTTTAGCTCCGTAGGCTGGTGGAGGTGTAGGGGAAGGCGACGGCGCACGTGGATAATGCGGGAGGGCCCCAGACACGCTAGGATCGCCTCCCGGTTTGCCGGATGCGCCAAGGCCAGCGGGAAGCTGTCCACCGTCACCACCACCGACAATAACCTGTTGTCCATCGTGCATACGGCCGACGACCATACCCTTTGCCACGGACTTGAGGATCGCTTTCCGTGACACTCCAGCAGCATCAATATAGACTAGCCCTACATTCTTAACTCCGCCAGTGAGATTGGACGTTGCCGTCCTCGCTTCAGCGCCATACTTGTGCCCAATCACAGTGGTAGCAGCCAAAGACCCTGATTCGAGAAGAGTGCGGGCGCTCTGCTCAAGCCCGTCTCCAATCGTACTGAACGCAATCAGCGACTTGTTCAAAATGCCAGGCTTATAGTTGTAGATGGGCTTTCCATCCTTATCGAATCCTCTCGGTTTAGTATCTTTCTCTCCCTTTCTAGCAATGGAGGCGCCAAAGTTCTGGGCATATTTGCCTATTTGTCCCACGGTTTTGGCAGACAATGCAGCTGCAGAGTTGGATAAAGTGTTAATTCTCCGGATATGTGCTTGTGTTGTCGGTGTGAAAGTCATAGGCTTCGAATTCGGTTTCGTTTTCTTCGTAAAACTCTCAGCTCCCGATTGAAGAGCCTTTGAAACTTGCACAGACGTCGTGACCAATAGTCTGGATGCCGCAGCCGCGTTTTGTACTAATGAAGATTTTGCATATATTGGGTGGCTCGCAAGTCGGAGGTATTCCGGAGGTGCGTTACTGACGCTAATCTCATTGCCTTCACCCTGGGCGGGAAGTTGAATTTGGACAGGATCTGTACAAAAGAGAAAATGAGGTTTAGCCTTATATCAATAGGGAATTGAGAGTATTGCGTCGCTTACTCTTTGACCCAGGCTTGACATCGGGCGATTCAGTCACACTGAAGCCTTGAGACAGCTCCCCCACGACACTTCCATTTTCCTCGTCAACAAGAACAATCTGTCCATGGCCTGGCTTTTGCTTATCCTTTCCACTTCCAATGTACCCTTCGCCTGGCGCATAAGTGGCGGGATTGTAAGGTTCATGATGATCCGGAAGAGGAGACCGCTCGAGGAATGCAGTGCATTGCGCTAAGATGGTTTCAAATGTATCGACATCTTCTTGGCTGACCTTGCCAGGGCCTGCACCAACCGGAGGGAACTGAATTCGCGTAAAAGCACCAGCGTCTGGACCCAGATCCCAGCGTGGAATGAGGTAACTATCTGGTGGTTGGTGATATATCTGGGTGGTAGCAGGAAGAGGCAGTTCTAATTCCGGAGGAAGATGTAGATGAAGATAAAAGTCTTCTTCAGTAGACTGAGGGTTCGTGGGTTCTGGGCAGGGCGCAGTTGTGGGCACCATCAGCAAGGAGAGGGTCTGTGGCCCTGACGGCGTAAGTTCGGTTTCTTGTCCATTCTGGAGGTGGAAAGCACGGATGTTGTCGATACTAAAACAAAGACGAGGATCGTTAACTCCTGGAGACATCTTGAAGCAGCAATATCAGAAATTGGCAGGTGAAAGTTGCTGCGAGACGCTAAGTTGAATGCTGTTCTAGCAAGTCCAGGTCCGCGCAGACAAGCAGTCAAGGAAGGTTTGCTCTTTGTTGACTAAACTGAACAGGATAATGTAGTGGATTGTTACACAGCTATGTATGCGCGAAGATCATTAAAATAGTCATCAAGACATAGAACACTGAGAGAGAATTGGAAATAATAACGGCTTCATGGAAACTTGTATTCTTGATGGATGATCTAACTACGAGGCACGACTTGTTTACAGCCAGCGGTTAATCGACTGGCATGATGATGGAGGGGTGCCAAGGCCCACAGCCACGCTCTCCTGAGATGCTGATTGGCCAGCTGTCCCCCTTTTCTCCCCTCAGTGCAAGTGTGGTGAAGGGATCCAATGACATCATCCCGGTCAGGGGTTGCACAGCCACATACCTGGTGAATGTGGCGGAAGAGTTGGCTGAGTCATCATCTTCAAATATACGATTGGCCAGATAACTAGTTCTGACCCACTTTCGAGCACCACCGCCACGGGCCTGTGAAGTAAATCATGTGACAACTTGCTGTCGACAACCAGCTGGAGATGAACTTCAGCAAAGAGGAGTCAAAATGGCTTCTTATGGATGCTTCCCTCTCAATATTGTTCTGATGGGCTTTTCTCCAATTGCCTCAGATGAGCAGATGACACTTCAATCTTCAGCGTAATGAAAATTCAAAGATTATAAATTAAGCAGAAAGATGACCTGCATCCTTTATGATCACGATACTGCCTGATAGATACGAGGCTGGCAAAAGGCTCACCACATGCTTTGCGATATAACTACTAAAATTAATAGGAAAGAGAAGAATATTAGCAAAGATACCTCGCAACTGAGTCTCATTCCATTGCTGCATACTCCGTATTACTACATACAGACAGACTGTGTAGAGTTGAGTTGATAGGAAGTTCTCCGTAACTAACCGAGGCTTCTGAAGACACCTGTATCACGTGCAGCACTGGTCTTTGGAAGGTTCATGATGGCAGCAAGATGGGTGATATTCTCTTCTTTTTGTTTTGTCTGGCGCACAAGATTTGAATCTGGGTGAAATTCTGAAACCTGTTGTTTTCAAAATATGGCCTCTGTCGCTCGAGCATTGCGGCCTCTGTCCGCCAGGACATCTTCGTCCCTCCTGTCCACTAGCCGCAAGGCCGTTGCCTCCAAGGCATTTCAAGGGTGAATTTCAACATTGTGGGCTTCGAAATCTGCTTATCGGCACGGTAACTAATAGGCATCTGTAGCTGCCGGTATTTCTCCTCGACTTCTCAACGCCGAAATATTGATCTTACTAGCGTGACACCCACGCCAATCACACTTCTTTCGGAAACGGAAGCTATGATGGCGGAGTCGGTTTCGAAGTTCGCACAGGAACAGATTGGCCCCAAGGTCCGAGAAATGGATGAGGCAGAGACGATGGATCCGGGAGTAGTCGAACAGCTCTTTGAGCAGGGATTGATGGGCATTGAGATCCCGGAGGAGTATGGCGGTGCTGGGATGAATTTTACCGCGGCAATCGTGGGAATCGAAGAGCTTGCTCGCGTTGATCCAAGTGTCTCCGTTATGGTTGACGTTCACAATACTCTTGTTAACACTGCGATCTTAAAGCATGGTAGTGGAGGAATAAAGCAGAAATGGTTGCCACGCCTTGCGACAGAGACTGTTGGTTCGTTTTGTTTGTCTGAACCAGTGTCTGGATCAGATGCTTTTGCACTCCAGACTAAGGCCACAAAGACGGAATCTGGGTACAAGCTCAATGGTTCTAAGATGTGGATCACTAACTCTATGGAGGCCGGATGCTTTATTGTCTTCGCCAACCTTGACCCAACTAAGGGATACAAGGGTATTACTGCCTTCATTGTGGAAAAGGGCACTAAGGGTCTCAGTATTGCGAAAAAGGAAAAGAAACTTGGTATCCGCGCCAGCAGTACCTGCGTTCTCAACTTCGATGATGTCGAGATTCCAAAGGAAAACCTTCTCGGTGAGGAAGGACAGGGCTATAAGTATGCTATTAGTCTCCTGAACGAAGGCCGGATTGGTATCGCTGCCCAGATGACTGGTTTAGCTCTTGGTGCTTGGGAAAACGCTGCTGGGTATGTATTGCTTGGAATAACTGTCCTACTGGCAGTAGTTAGCGATGTTCTTCAAGTTTTGTCCAATGGCCAAAGAGTATACTAATCTGGGGTTGGCAGTTACATCTGGAATGATCGTAAACAATTCGGCCAGCTTATTGGCACTTTCCAAGGCATGCAACACCAGGTCGCACAAGCATACACGGATATTGCTGCCGCTCGCGCTCTGGTCTACAACGCCGCTCGCAAGAAGGAAGCCGGCCAAGATTTCGTCATGGATGCTGCTATGGCCAAGCTCTACGCTTCACAGGTAGCTGGTCGTGTCTCTTCCTCTGCAGTCGAATGGATGGGCGGCATGGGTTTCGTAAGAGAAGGCATTGCGGAAAAGATGTTCAGAGACAGCAAGATTGGTGCGATCTACGAGGGCACCAGCAACATCCAACTCCAGACTATTGCAAAGACTTTGCAGAAGATGTATACTAAATAGATGCAGAATCAGGTGTCATAAAAGGATTTGGGGGAGGTATGACATACAAGGGGGGGCGTTTCATGCGTTATTTTTGGATATCTGTGTAGTTACTGTACATGGCAAGCTATTAAAATTACAAGCTTCTTTTTATATAAGTAACCGAATGCCTATTTAGTCCCTTCCCTAACCCTGTTTTATAGAATGAAGAGGTCTAGTTTAAGAGAACAGTCAGTGATAACGCCCAAAAAAGTTGAGATGTATGTATGTATTGTCCCAGTGAGTCCTCCATGGCACCAGTAAAAGCACAGTTCATGGGAAGCAAAAACCAGTCAATTAGGTCATAAGGTCATGACAACCCGACAGCCGTCTAATAACAACCTGTAATCAAAAAGCAGACCTCGTTCTCCAGCCATTCCCCCGATATTCTAGAAAAGACACTGGTAGGCTTCCATGTGCAGCGAGCAAACCATGGTTCGTCACAAGCCATGACGCGTCGAATCGCGAACCGAAGAATCGAACGAGCTTGACGCCTGGTTGGTTACTCCACATTAACCCTCAAGTTCAATTCTGCACCTCAGGTTGCTTCCAGTAACTTTCATGAAAAACCAGCGACATTAGGAGGGGCCGATAGTAGTTGACTTACTTGAGCAATCTGATTCCATTCTGGCTCTCACTGACCTTGAATGTGGAAACCTCTAGGAGTTACCTCGTGTACGTCACTCAGCCTAGGTTTCCCCATATCTCCGACCACAGGAGACATGATGAGAAAGACAAACAGACTACGCCGTCTTCGGCGCACCCGCTTTCGCATCGAGTATCATCGAGCTGTGAACTCCGCTGCTGTGAATATAGTGACCGTTTGACAGTAGGTCCAGTCCGTCTCTCGATCGATTCATCGACGCTGCTGTGGCGCCGCTCCGGGCGTACTTCTGGCGACACATACCGAGGACAAGGAAGCCGACCAGACATGTCCAGGCCCCGCCGATGACGAACATGGTTTGGAGGAGCATGTCCATTGCTGTGCTCTGCGGGAATTTCGGACTGATCCTTTCCTGAGGGGTTTTCTTCCGCGGAGCGCACTGCCTACCTAGCTATGCAGGGAGGAAGTGCTTTGGCCGAAAAAGTAGTGGCGAAAATCCGAAGCACCTGTTTTCGTCTTTGGCCTGAAAATAGAAAATTGACAACAAGGGTATGAAAAGAAATTTCAGAAGCGAGAAAGAAAAATAAACACTAAAAAAAAAAAGATTCGCTTCCCCTGGCAACCAAGTGTTCTTTTCGCTGCACGCGCACGAGAATGGTAATCTTCAAGGTTCGTTCCGCTTCAAGGTATGTAAGTTAACTATTTCATGTCTCTCACGCCATTTCACGAATCCGAATCCTTAAAGGACGAACAAGAGTGATGAACAGATGAAAATGAACAAGCAGACTAAAACCCAGGAAAGATTCGCTGAACGAATATCTCTCATATAAAACCTTACTCCCAAACGCCTTTTGCGAGACCGGCCCAAAGGAGAAAAAAAAAAGGGCGGGCAAAAAGGGCTATCTGAGGTCGTCATTGTGCGAAATAATATGCACGACTCGGGCTAATTTATTTCGATGAAACGCTGCCCTGTATAACATTACACCATGGGCCTGTTTTCGTCACTCCAATCACTGAGCATGTCTGTGAGCGAAGTGGTAGGGATACCCGGATTTAAATACTACCATGCGAACGTGAATTTTCGGTTTGTTGAATCCGTTTGGTTGGGTCCGACGGATTTGGAATGCTGGATAGGAGAGTTGCGAAGAAGCCAGCATAGCGACAATACAGAACAGGCAGCGTCGGATGGAAAAGGATGAGAGAACTTTTGATATTCATGACGGTGACTGTTTGAGAGGGTCGTTCGTTGCGCGTTGACGATCGTTCTACTAACTAGCTAGGCCGGCTGCGGCTCCTGCCGAAGCGCCAATTTAGTTATATCTATATCCCTGCAGCCACGTTATGAAACTGTATTCACTTGGGAGTTATGGAGCTCGCTATCAACCTGGATGATGATTTGGGGCTGTTTTCGGACAAAAGTGAGTTTTCTCTAGCCGAGATTTACAAGAAGTGAGTGAAACACGGATTATTCCTGTTATCTAACAGACAGAGAATTTGAGCCATTTTCTACTGAAGGCAAGTCGTACAGACTGCTCTAGACAATAAAAGGCCAGGCTATTATTCTATTTGGGAAGTAGGATGCACTTGCAGCTTGCTCTGAGTGCCTTCATGGACATGCGAAATACTAAATGCGACGGGAAGAAGCTTGGACGCGGTTCTCCAATTCATCACATGCTGTACTACAAGTAGTACTATCTCACAGCTGTCATACTTCATAGTGACCTGATCTCCCTCCATTTCCAATTTTGGCATTGATGAGGGTTGGCTGCCTACGATTTCAAAAAAAGAAAAGAAACCACGAGCGCCGGAATCATTAGTCTGGTCTCGAATTGATGGAAAATCTCTCGTTCTTCAGTGTCTCGCTAGTTAATGGCCATACCACCTAGAAGACGCGGTCAATGTTAGTGAGATGATACATCGAACATTTTCTCAAAGCAATAGGACACATGATGCGAATTGAATCTCCCTTGTGCGCTGATATCGCTGTCGCCCATGGATGATGCCTTTGGTAATCCGATCCGGCATAAAATGATCGAGCACTCTACGCGCCCAAAACCGCGTACAGAGTATTGGCGCTAGCTGTGTAGCACTGCGGCCACCAGCAAGTCAGAATACTCCTCGACAGGTCTAAAAATATAAACAGCAGAGATTCGTTTGGCAAGAGAGCTCTCTCCCATGAAACTGGTTTGAGATCAGAGCATTGCCATGGGAACAGACTCCAGAAAAGCAAAAACGATTGGCAAAGAGAGAATCAGGAACCTTTTGCACAGCCGCATCTCTCCTTGGACTAAGTAGCTATTGAACGTGGTAGCCATCAGGAGAGACTCCTCTTGCATGCGGCGGCTATCGAGTGTTTTGGCTGAAGACAGATTCACTGCAAAGAGAAGTTCTGGTTGGTTGCTGGCCATCGGGTTATTTATAATCCGCGCCATTCTCCTTCTGGTCTAGCGTCAACACCAACCAATGAGGAAATTCGCGACCTCATCCCATCAATCAGTCGCTGAACTCGCTCCTCCAGCGCCGGTGAGATTGAAACAGTTTCTTAGCCAGCGCACAGATAATGGGTTTCTGGATTTCTAAAAATGATGATACTTGAAACCGTGGATAACCTGGGGTTGTCTGTTTCGTGCCTTTGCTTCCAACCATTTTCCTTTCGGGTTCTCCGCGCCTAAAATCCAAGCTGCGTTTGAAGAATTTTCAACCATTGAATCAATATCGAGAGCTGAATGAGGAAAGGCATGAACTTTCCAGCGCTTTGAGCAAGCTCTCTTCTTGTTTCGTTTTCATTGATAGGTCTAGACAGCTGTCTATTTGTGTTGTTGAGCCTCTTCTTGTGGGGAACCGTGACCTTAAACTGCCCTATTCCGTTCTAATGGGCATACCCAAGGACAAGGAATTAGACACCCTTCCCCATACACTCCATTGTACCGGGAATGTTGAACCAAGATTCACAAAAGCATCGCGCTTATTTTTCTACTTTGGATGGCCTTCTGTGTCAGGAGTCGCCGCGAATACCCCATGTCCGCATCCACAGGTTCTCGGTGAAGGGAAATTTTTCTCTGCTCATCTCCTTGGGAAAAGATTTACCCGCCTTTGCTATTGTAATTTGTGAGCAATTCGATGGAATGGAAGAGTCTTCTGAGGGTTTAAATGGGATGAAGTTTCTCCCTCGAGCAGGAAGTTCAAACCACGAACATTCTCTGAATCCACACAAAAACCAACTCTTCATTATCTGTTCTATATTACATAGAGTCCATATGCACCTGAAACTTTTCTCGTTGTTCATCTTCACCCGAAAACACCATTACCTGCATATACCTCGCTATGGCCTGCAAAGCCTGCAACTGTTGCCGAGGCTGTCGTGGGCCGCCACTGGGATCTGGAAGAAGCGCAAAGTCCAGTCCCTTGTCCCGACCCGATTTGTTCAGCAATCGGGGATTTTCTCCCTCCGGACTGGACGGGATCGGTGGTTTGTCCCGTGGCAGGGCCTCTCTATCACCTCGCATAGGTGATAGTCAAAGGCACCATTCATTGTCCGGATTATTTGAGGACAGAGAGTCGTTTCTCCCTGCAGATATCGGCTTAAATATAAAAGTGCGAGAGATTAGACCTTCGTTTCTCGGGAAGAAACGCGACAAGGTCCCGCTCTTCGGACCAAGTGGACCGGTGACCATGGGAATTTCTGAACTGTACAAGAGAAGCCGAAAGAAATATTCAATTTTACCACGTGGCGGAAAGCTTTCGTCTCCTTTCTTCTACCCTTCGGATGATGGAGGGAGCGATGACTCCTCGAGCGACGGTTCGTCATCGGGTGGAAAGGGGCCCTTCGTTCCTTTAACTCCTTTCTCTCCAATCTCGGTCACGAAGATACCCAGCAGCTCTTCGAAACCCAAATGTGCTTGGGTCCGACCGGGCCGTAAGACCTCACCTCCAGTGTCGCTCGGTGATCCGATTTCGCGCCTCCCCAAAACAAGCTCGAAAGCCCCAGGCAAAGGAAGCAACTCACGTCGACGTGACTCATCACCGGTGGAAATCAAACCGAAGGACTTTACAGCCACGATGGGCGCCGGATCCTGTGGTAATGCGCGCAAGTCGTGTCGGTGTGACCAGTCGCCGGTTGAGATCAAACCGAAGGGCTTCACAGGCATGATGGGCGCCGGATCCTCTAGCAATGCACGCAAGTCGCCTCATGGCGACCGATCACCGGTTGAAAACAACCTCGCCGACGATCTATTCATGACAGGCGCCAGGCTACCAGGCACCAGAATCCCAAACACAGGGCACGGATCGCGTCGACGTGACTCATCGCCAGTTGAAATCAAACCGAAGGACTTTCTAGACATGATGGGAGGCCAATCCCCTAGAAATGCGCGCAGCTCGTGTCAGCGTGACCAGTCGCCGGTTGAGATCAAGCCTGAGAAAAAGACTCGTTTTGGAGATGAGATGAACACCCCAAACCAACCCTTGCGGCAACATACCCGGCCCAAAATTGGACGACGTATTGGTCCCGTTGCTGGGGATCCTATTCTTCGAAGGCCCAAAAGATCCCGGAGGAGCTGACTACGAGCACCCATATAAACATCTCTGCGTTTCTTTTGTGTCAAGGTCGCTCTGGTGATCGACTTTCGCATCAGCGTTTAAGGTTTTCTTCTTACTTTTATACCAGCTGGCCACTCCTTCACAAAAAGCTGTTTCTTTGGTTACTTTTCATATTATATCTGGCTATATTTCCTTTGTCCTCTGGGGATATATTCATTCTCCCCATGTGTCTATGGCTATGTATTTACGAAGCATATGGAATGAATGATGATTTGATGCCTGGATGAAGCTCATTGGTGACACTCTAGGTTGCACAACTGAGAAGTTCGTAGTCGCTGGAGAACTGACCACTACAGAATTTAATTGCTTTTTCTCTTTTCCAAGGAGATACATAGTACATACATACATACATTCTATGTGAAGAACATCTTCCCTTACAGAATCCATCAGTCAATTAACTATGGCTGGAGCCTGGTGAGCTGGAGACGCGCTGAAGCATGATGGATCGAGCGATGTTTCGTGGAAAAGAGACGGGTACATACCAACCATCCCAGTTCTTTAGTTTGCGGGCACGAACAGCCTCGCAAAAGGACAACTTGGCTCATTTCAGCTCTCACTCTTCCATCCATAATCCCTGAGCATTCAATGAAAATCGTTTGATGGAGAACTGCGACTACTTATCGTTTCTCTCGAATAATGTTCATTCGAACTGGCCTTGCGTCTGCTGTTTGTTGAGGACCCCAAGTCAACGAGAGGTAGTACAGTGACTTGCACCTCCAACCTCCCCAATGGCCAAGAACTACAAGGCTCGAAAGGAAGAATTCGTCTCCAATCTCACCGGCGGAGACATCTGGGAGATCAACGCTGTGATCCTGGTGGCACAGGTAAAAAGGCCCGCCATGTCCCCGCAAGCAACCCGTGTCAATCGACAAAAGCTAATCGAGCGCTGCTTGGACCCGTTTAGTCTGCGGTGCTGCTCTGGTCTGCTCTCCAGTCCCAGTGGTCTTTCTTCACGCCTTATGGCATCTCCGCCCTCGTCACCGACTTCTTTCTGAATGTCCTGGCTATCCTCTTCGCAACTACTCTTTACGCGTCCGCTCCTGTGCTCCTGAACCTTCTCCTCCTCACGCCAGCCGTGTTCATACTACTAGGATCGAAGCAAATCCGACCGCCTCAGCGAGCGAAGCCACCGCAGGCAGTGCGTATACCCTCAGATGGCGCATCCACGAACGATCTCGACCCGTTCCCCGTACGGCCGTTTCTTACCGTATACCGTGGCGGCATGATGGTGGTGACGTGCCTGGCGATCCTGGCCGTAGACTTTCGCGTGTTTCCGCGCAGGTTTGCCAAAGTCGAGAATTGGGGAACGTCGTTGATGGATTTGGGTGTCGGATCGTTCGTCTTCTCTGGAGGAGTCGTCTCCGCGCGTTCGATTCTCAAATCTCGAGCCTCGTCCAAATCGGCGGTGGGATCGTTGCCCCGACGTTTGCTTAGCTCTGCTCGTCACTCGATTCCTTTATTCATACTGGGTTTCATTCGGTTGTTTAGCGTAAAAGAATTAGATTATGCGGAGCATGTTACGGAGTATGGAGTACACTGGAATTTCTTCTTTACACTGGCTCTCTTGCCGCCCTTTGTGGAGGTCTTTCACACTTTGACCGTGATCATCCCGTCTTACGAAGTGCTTTCTCTCCTGATTAGCGTCTCATACCAAGTCTTGCTGGAATCGACTTCGCTGAAGGAATACATCCTAATTTCTCCCCGAGGGCCGTCTCTTCTCTCGAAGAACCGAGAAGGGATCTTTTCTTTCCTCGGATATCTGGCTATTTTTCTCGCTGGCAGGGCGACTGGTCTGCGTGTGATGCCACGCGAAATGAAATCGCGCAATAGTCCGTTCTATGCTCGGAAAAAATTGCTAGTTCGCATGGCTGTCTGGACGTCGATTTGGATAGTTCTGTTTATGTTCAATTCCCATTATGTCTTCGGATTTGGGGCGGGCATTCCGGTGTCTCGCCGCCTGGCTAACATGCCATATGTTCTCTGGGTGATTGCTTTTAACAATTCCCAACTGCTTCTCTTCTGCCTACTGGAAACTGTATTTTTCCCTTCAGTATACAGTGCTACGGATCGGAAGAGCGAAGAGGAACGCAGCAAGTTTGCCACGAGCAAAATTATGAGCGCGTTCAATAAGAATGGTCTGGCTATATTCTTGCTTGCGAATCTTCTTACGGGGACGGTGAATCTGGGCGTGAATACGCTGGATGCAAGCCCAGGAATGGCAATGGGTGTATTAGTCGCACATGCGGTGCTCTTGACAGCTCTTGCATTGGCGTTGGATTGGTGGACTGTGAAATTGAAGATTTGAGGGCGCTTTCTGTGGCATACTCCCTTGTTCTGCTTGTTAATACTGTTCTTAGATATTGAATATAGATTAGGTTCCGATCATACATACATAATGCTGTGTACGATATCGGTTTACAGATGCAAAAAAGCAGCGACAATGTGTTCGAATGACCGGTCTAATGGAGGTATAGTATATATCTTGATTCCAAGTTCATTCAGTATGATCTCACATTCTCAATGTCTCGAATTCCTCCTTCGCAGCTTATTTGAAGATCAGCTTCAATGGCTTCTGGGGATAGTTCCTCTCCCGCCAGCAACTCTAGCGCACGTAAAGTCATCACGAGCATAGAGTGATCAAGCGTCCTCGTATCTAGAGTGAGATTCAACAGCTGTATGATAGAAGAAGTCGAAGATTTTCGAATGTCTCAAGCTGGCTTCTCTTGTTTAGCTTCACATGCAGCCGAGTTTGTAGTTAACTAGATCTTCCCTGACTGCCATTCTCACCACAACTGGCCTCTTCCTTCAACGATACCTGCGACACTGTCCACTTGGGCTGGCAACCCTCAGAACCAAACGCTTTCAAGCTCAGAAAATGGACGACTTGGATTTTCCGCCTTCATTCCGCCAGTTACCCCCGCCAATCGAGGGCCCAAAAGTCGCATACAAGAATGAAGCCGCATCCAACCCGGTACTCCGAGGCAGACTGCTCCAAATAGCAGCATCAATGTGAGTTCATTCACTTCGTGCAAGACATCAAGCTCGTCTACACTGGAAAATTGAGAAGCTAACGGATGAGAAAAAACCTGTCCTGTCCATCAGCATCCAATCCTCCCACTTTCTGCAAAGCATCCTCTGGAAGAACGCTGGCTTCGGTGTCCTACACACCATCAAGGAGCTAGAGAACTACGAGCCGCGATATGATCCTGCCGTTATTCCAATGCTGAATTATATCCTGAACAAGGAACCGGAGTCCGTTCCACTTCCAAAAGACACGAAACTTGAGGGGCGATACTACTCGGCTGCGGACTACCATGTGCTGTACATGTCGGGCGAGCTTACTCCTCTAGCCGTGGTCGAAGCGCTTCTTCCTTTGATTCGACGAGATGTCTCGCCAGCTGGTGAGCACTCGATTGCATTTGTGGATTCGAAAGCCGATCTGGTTCGCGCAGCTGCGGAGGCTTCAACGGCAAGATATAAGAACGGAGTACCTTTGGGTCCATTGGACGGAGTTCCTGTTGCCGTTAAGGATGAAGTGGATATGCAAGGATATAGAAGGAAGCTTGGGAGTAATTTGGACTTTACTACTAAGCCCGGGGCTACATCATGGTGTGTGAAGAAGTGGGAAGAGGCTGGCGCAATTGTAATTGGGAAGACGACGATGCATGAGCTAGGACTCGGTGAGTTGTCACTTACTAGATATATCTACAATGCTGTTGTCTTGAGGCTTATACGGGTTCGGTGCAGATACTTCAAACAACAATCCGATCATGGGCACTCCCAGGAATCCTCACAATCCGAACTTTTATACTGGTGGCTCCTCCGGCGGTTCTGGATATGCAGTTGGTGCCGGAATCGTACCAATTGCTCTGGGCGCTGATGGCGGTGGTTCAGTTCGCATCCCGGCGAGTTTCTGTGGGATATATGGCTTGAAAACAAGCCATGGCCGCATTTCTGGAGCTCCGACCCGTGGATTTGCTACTACCACTGGTGTCTTCGGGCCCATGACAAGCAACCTCGACGATCTGGAGTTGTCATACCGCATTATGTCAAGCCCAGATCCAGACCATGTCACATCTTCCCAGTTCCCCGGCATGGAATATTACGCACCCACGATTACCCGTCCAAAGGTCATAGGGCTTTATCAAGACTGGATCAAGCGATCTGACCCCTCCGTTCTCTCTCTCTTCAACCGCACAATCGAATACTATCGCACCCAGCAAGGCTACGAGATCGTAGACATTAGCATCCCTTACCTCCCTGAAGGCCAAAAGGCCCACGCGCTCACCATCCTTGCCGAAATCGCCTCCAACATCTCACAGGACCAAATTTCCCACCTCTCCGCCCCCAACAAAGTCCTCGTCTCCAGCGGAAGTTCCCAGGTCTCCGCAGGAGACTTTCTCGTCGCCCAGAGGCTCCGCAATCTACTCATGTCCCATCTCGCATTCTTGTTCAAGAAACACCCAGGCATGGTCATCGCCACGCCCACCTTGCCCATTGCCGGATGGCAAATTAGTCCCGGCGACGCCGACCTGACCCACGGCGTCAGCGATGTGAACACGTCGTTGCGCACAATGGAGTATGTCTACCTGGCTAACTTTTCTGGCTGTCCGGCGATTTCATGTCCGATGGGGTATGCGAAGGATACCGGAATGCCTGTGGGAATCATGGGCATGGGCGAATGGGGCAGTGAGCTCTCGCTGATCGCATGGGGGCGTGACGGGGAAGGAGTGCTGGATATCGACGACGAGGTTACTGCGGCAAGCAATAACGGTGCGGTGAATGAAGCGGCGGTTGTGGTGGGGAAGGGGTTGAGAATACCGTCTTTGGAGAAGGGAGGGAAGTGGATTGATGCGATTGGCCTGGCGAAGAAAAAGAGTAGTGGTGCGTTGTGAATTGGGTGATCTTCCCTCTCTCTCTTTTTTTTTTTTTTTTGTTTTGTACGTCCCTTTGATGTTATTCTGCTGATTATGTATATCCCCACCTTGTAGCAGCATAATGAGAAAGTACAGTATTAATTTTCAGTGTTGATAATACAATGCTGCAATTTCATCAATGGATTTGTCATAAACAATTGAAATTAGTAATTCCTTTTCTTCACATATAGCAATTAAATTTTGATATAAGTCATTGATCAATATAATACAGAAATTCTGTAGTTATATAAATTTTGAAGCCTTAGATAGACTGACCGCACGGGATGGGAAATCCCCTCCTGTCCCAGTGGGCTCAGTCCCAGTCCCAACTACCATAGTCCCAAACCCATCCTTAGTTGCAAGGACTGTTACCCATTCCCATTATCACTACATGATGAAAGATCTCAGTCTCATTTCATAGTTTTTCTTTCTAGTTTCAGTTCTGTTTCAAAAGATAAGCTGTAGTTTCATTTCAGTTTCTGATAACAAAATTCTGATTTCAGTTTCATCTCAGATCATTTCAGATTAATGAAATGAGACAGAACAAGAATTTTCAGTTTCAATGTTAATGAAAGCATTTTGTTATATTTGCATGTGAGATCATTATCTTGAATTATTATCACATCATGTGATAAAAATTACACAAAAAAAATCTCTGAAAATTTATTTATTCATCACAAGATATGTTGTCTCACTGAAAATTTATTGTATTTATTTAATTGCTTAATTTCATAAATTTTTTTTAAAAAATTTTTTATTTTTTTTTCTCACAAGTTTCTGCAGACACACATTTAAAAAATTAATTATCAATTCATCTGATTAATTAAAGAATCAATCAGATATTATTTTAAGTTAAAATAACTCAGTTTTAATGAATTATTGCTTGAACATCATTTATTTTGTATTAATAAATAAAATTTTTGAAAGTGAAGAATATACTTACACTTAAAAAAAGTAATGATTATATTCTCAGCAGCAAGTTGAAAAGCATTAACAACAATTGTTTGTTAGCAATACACTGAATTTACTTCAAAAATAATTTGATAAATCACTCACTGAAATCATATTTAAAAAATAACAAAATTTCAATTACATTAATATCAGCATATTTTTTGAATTGCTTCTAATACTTTGTTAAATTGTGAAATTATTATCAAAAATCATTATTTACAATTAACTTCATGAAAGTTTGAGATGTGTGAAGTCAGATTTGCTGTTTTTCATTAAATAATAAAAATATTAAAATGCACTTAACATCATATTTGACATTTTGTGTTGTAATTATTCATTCAGCATTGATGATGAGCTTACAAAACAATAACTGTTTTAGAAAACATTGTTACACATTTGATTGATTCATATTCACTGAATTTTTTTTAGCTGCAAATTTTCACAAAATTATTATTATATTTTATTACTTACATATAATTTTTAAATTCTACATCAAAATTCTCAAAATCAAAGTTATCATAAAATACATAATTTTTATTTGTATTTTCATTGCAATAATTTTTTAACTGACACATTATTTTTTTTTGCTTTTCATTTTCTTCATTTTTTTCAAATTTTTCATTCTCATCAACTTTCTGAATATTTTTTATATTCATATCTGCATCATTAAAATCACTTTCAGTAACTTTAGGGTGACTTTTCACAACATTTTTTTCTTTAATACATGTAATATTATCAATCACATTTTTAAAAACAGTTTTCATCTTCATTCTGAAAATCTCATGAACATTATTTTCAATCATTGATAATTCATTTATCAAACATCAGTTATATATTTCTGTAAAAGTATAAAAATACTTACAAAATGAGCAATGATTAAAAAATAATATGAAAAAAAAAATAAACAGAAACAAAAATATAAATAAAAAATAAAATTATAAAAAAATAAAATTATGTGATTTTGTGTTGCTACAAAGTTTTTCATCATTTTTATTTTTATTTATATATATATATATATATATATATATATATATATATATAAACATTTCACTCTTCAAAGCTTTTTCTTTCAATCTCATTTTCATTCAACTCATTTCATCATTTCAATCAAAAAAACTTTAGCTCATTATCACATTTCATTATCATTCATAATTCATTATGAAAAATTTAAGTTCAAAAAAACAGTTGTTGATGCAATCAAAAATTGTCATTGCACACAAAAAAAAACATGCACTCAATAAAAAGAAGAAAAAAAAATACAAAATTGATTAAATCAATCACAAAATCAGATATAACATTATTCAACATTTGAAAAAAACAGCAAAATGATAACAGTTTTTAATAACAAATCACACATATTTACTGATATATTTGTCAGACAAAATAACACAAAAAAAAAACACAAAATGCAGAAAATTGCAATCATTGAGACTGTGATGCAGAAGCAGTTTGATCAAAAGAAATTTCATAAATATCACAAGATTGAAGAAATAAAAAAAATCAAGAAAGTTAAAAAAAAAAACATCATGCAGAAAAATTTAAAACTGCAATGCAGTTAAGCAAAAAACAAAAAAAAATAACAAATTCAGATAACAAGTTTATGCACATACTGACAAAATAATAAACTAAGTCAGAAATTTAAAATCACATCATCATGAGTTATTTTCAGATTCACTTTCATTAAATTATTTAAAAACTGAAGCACAATTGAGTCAAGCACAAATATAATCATTTTAAAATCACAAATACAAATAATGATTTT
Organism: Emydomyces testavorans; assembly: GCA_029449355.1. NCBI lineage: Eukaryota > Fungi > Ascomycota > Eurotiomycetes > Onygenales > Nannizziopsiaceae > Emydomyces > Emydomyces testavorans. The sequence continues at coordinate 942,979 of CP120627.1, forward strand.
GTCAAAAAACAAGTGAATCATTTCTTCAAGCAAATAAATTTAAAAAAATTTGAGAAATTATCAATTTCAAAAATAATCAAAAAAATAAATTTTAAGATGATTGTGTCATCTGACAAAAATGAAGATGAGAATGATGAGTACAATGAAGATTGAATGATAACTGATTAAAATTTTCATCAAAATTACAGCTCAAAATCAGTGATTAAAGTTAAAATAAATTATTAATAAAATGATTTCAACAGAATTACTGTTTATTTTTATATAAAATTCTTGTCAGAAGTAAGTTTACTATATATATATTTAAAATATATATAAAATAAATTATATTAAACATTGTTTTGTTGAGTATTTGCTGTAAATAATAAAATGCAAAGTTTGAACTTAAATGTAAGATGAAAATATCAACAAACAAATATCATTTTCAATATCTGACAACTTGATAACAACACAATTCAGAACAAAACTCTGAAATATTTGCTCAGAATTTTCAAAATTTATCAGATTCATTATCAAAGTTTATTATTATTATTTCAGCTTGAATATCATTCATTTTCTACATTTCAAGGTTAATATGTTTATCTCAATATCAGCTCTTGCTGTTGTTGTGTCATCAGATGTGAAGAAAACTTCAATTTCATCATTTTTTTCATTAAACATTCAATCATCAGTTTCTGATAAGAAATTAACTGAATTGTATTTTCATGAAAAGTTTTTTATTGTTTATGATTTTACTAAAAATATTGTTTTTAATCAGTGATGAAATGCAACATCTGCAAAAAAATTATTGAAGAATTATAATTATACTTATTTTGCATGAAACAACATCAAGTAATCTTTCACTGCATAAAATCAAATAATACAAGCAGCAGAAAAATCTAACAATGAATTAATTGTTATATGTAAGAAATGCAACATCATACTGAAGCATTTAACATATATAAATTATGATATTAATGAATTAAAAAAACACATAAACAGTAGAGACTGTAATCATGTTGTTTTTTCAAAACATGACAAAAATGAGTTACTTGATGATATGCTGATAAAAAGTTTTTTTTTACTTCATGATAATAATTTTTGATAATAAACTTAATTAAATTCAGATGAATCAGCACAAGCATTTAAAAATTATTAAAAAATCAGTTTTTTATTTCAAAAATAACTTTCATGATTTGCTTCTCAAAGCACTTATCTCACTGAATTTGTTTTTTCACATAATTAACAATGAATACTTTCAAAATCTAGTTCATTGTCTTCAATCATCAGCAATTTTCAATCTTTCTCATCAAATCAAAATACATGATTTCTTGAATGACAAATATAATCAAACAGCAAGTTAATTATTACAGAATTGTAAATCAGATAAAAAAATATCATTTGTTGTTAATGTATGATTAAGTTTTTATATGATTTTTTTTATGAACATTGTGACATATTTTGTGACAAATAAATGAAAATTTGAAAAGAAGCTGATTGACTTTGAATCATTGCAAAAATTTCATGATGAAATAAATTTGAATGAAGCATTATACAAGCTTCTGAAGCAAAATAAAACAGCAAAACAACTGTTCTACATTACTGCAAATAATGCTGATAATAATTATATTTTTTAAAAATTTCTACAGATAAAAATCAGACAGATTAACAATCATGAATGAAATATAAAATCTGAATTAATTTTTTATATTGCTCATGTTTTGCAGCTTGTTGTAAAATAATTAATGAATGAATTGAAAATCAAAAACAAGAATAAAAATTCATCATTTAAATTTTAAATTTAATAATGATCACATTTCAGACAAGCTTCAGATTGAAACATTTAAGAATACACTTCAAAAAATTGATAACAGACTGAAATAACAGACTTGAAACATTTTACTTATAATGATATTTTTAAATTCAATTGCTTGTCAATGTCATTCATGTTTTTTCTCAGCATTAAAAAGTTTTTTGTAATCTGCAGTCAGCTGACAAAGTCTTGAATATAAAAACTGATGTAAAAACTCAATGAAATTCAATTTATAATATGACAGTTCAAGTTTTTTTTTTGAGACAATATCTGAATATGTAAATTGAGAGCATCAAGATTACAAAAATCAAAAAACTTCAATTGACTGATGATGAATGAAAACAAGTGAAATATGTCATATATTTCTTGTGATCATTTATGACATATACAAAAAGTTTCTCAATGACAAAAAAATCAATGATTCATCTAAATTTTTAAGTATACAATGCAATATTTGATCATTTTGACAAGCAAAAAGAAGAAATATATCTGAAAAGTGACTGAAAGAATGCACTGATTAGTGTTTGTCAAAATATATTCATTAAATTATTTGAATATTATTTAAAAACTGCAGATGAATCATGAGTATTAAAAAATTTATTCAGTGACAATTGTTTTCAATTCATGCATTTACATGAATGTTTTAAGCTCAAGATACTGAAAAAATGATGAGCTTAATAAATATAAACAACTTGTGATTGAGTTTTACAATAAAAATTATAAATAATACAAAAAAACATTAATAATTGTTCTAAAGAATGATTTTGATTCAGAAATAACAATTTTTGATAATAAATTTGAAAAAATTCATTTAATTTAAAATTAAAATCTAAATACAATTGTAAACAATAATATAAAAAAAAATACTGATGATGCATAATTAAAAAATGAATTTGAACAATATTTACACAATACTTAAATTTCTTAAATATCAAAAAAAATATTCTTGAAATGTAAGTGAGCATTGAATATTAATATTTCACTGTGACACAAATGACAAAAAATATACTTAATGTATCATCACATGCTGTTAATGTGAAGCAAAAGTTTAATTCAGAAAGAAACATTTGTTTTTATTAACAAGAACATTTTGCAGAACTGATAATCAAAAAAATTATGTTGATGAAACATGATGATCAGAACTAGAGTTGATCAACTTTCAGATCAAATCAGACTCTAAAAAAAAATCTGTCTGTCTGAATAAAGTCTAGAGTCTGAAAAAGACAAATTTTGTTCTATCTGCAGATATTTAGAGTTTGAGCAGAGTTTGATATGAACACTCATCAAGCATCAAGACCTCTGAAACTATACTTAATGATGCTTAGTGTAGAGTCTCAACCTGGCCTGCTGCTGCCTGCCAGCAGTCTGTAGCAGCCTGTAGCAGCCAGCAGCAGCAGTTTACACAATAATAAGCAATAACTATAGAAATTTATGTGATAATAAATGATAATTATAAAGATTAGGCTTCAATTATAGGGGTCTAGATCCTAAATATAGAGGTTTGAGTGATAATTTAGACCTATATAAACTTTATATAAACTTTATAAGTCTTAGATAATTCAGGTTGGATCTGCCCAGCAGGTCTCTGAGTCTACAAGTTCTAGATTCTGCTTTACCTGCTGGGTAGCTTTTGGAAGCCTGTTCATTCAAATCAGATCAACAGACAAATCAGATCAGATCAGACTTGAATTTATAGAGTTTGATGATCAACTCTAATCAGAACTTGTTTATTAATGAAAATATTACATCTGATGATAACTTTGATGATAATTGTTTAATTATTGAAGATGATGAACATGATGAAAAAAAAAAGCTTGCTGAAGAAACATAATTAACAAAAAAATATCAATTTGATAATAAAAAAAATATTTGAAAATCAAGAAAATTAAAAAGTCAAGTAGAAAAATTGCAAAGTCACAGAAGAAAAAACAGCAGCAGCAATAGCAAAAATATAAATAACTGTATATTATTTAATTCACATGTGATTAAAATCATTATTTTAAATCATTATCTTATCATGTGATTTTTGAGTTAATGAATGTTTCAGCAAAATTTGTTCATGCTTATTATCAAAAATTATTATTTATATTTTTTATGTTATGTAATCAAAAATCAGAAACTCTGATCTCAAAATCATGTGATTTCATTTCATTTCATGTGTGTTGACTGCAGTTTCATTTTCATTTCAAGAGCTAGATGTTAGTTTTTAATTCATCTTAACAAATTCATTCACAGTTTCATTTTCATTTCAGTTCATAAATTCACAGTCTCATTCTTTTTCAGTTTCATCTCATGTAATAGTAATTTGATCTCAATAGCTTGATACAAAGTTTCATTTCTGTTCTCTGATTGATTTCAAACATTCAGAACAGAATAAAAAGAAATGAAAAACTCTGATTTCTGTGATCAGTCTAGTCTTAGAGTTGTGATTGTGGATAAGCTATCATAGCATGTTAAAAGTTTTCAGTAAAAACAATTGTACAAAATTTGAACTCACAACTTCAAGTTGATCCAGTGCTTTTGTTTTAGTGATAAGTTCAATTTTTGCAAGCAGCAAAATGTAAATAAGAGCTTTTTTTATGCAATTTGATAATAACATAAAAATAATTTGAATGCATGATTTGAGGTGTAGAAGTTTAGAGTATTGTTGTTCATACTTTTGAAATTTTAATAATGTAGTAGTTGTTTAATGAGATCAATAGCTGCATTGTCAATATATAATGTAAATAACTTATCAGTTGAATTTTGTTTTTGATGGGCATAATGTATGATTGATATTATGACTAGCTAGAAAATTTATTGAAAGAATATGACTGTGGGTCACATGATACTAGAGCAAGCTGTATTACATAACATCTCTTCATGCAGCAAATTTGCTGAAAATCACATGAATTCTTTAATCAAATTCATCAAAATCTCTAATCAAAACTCTTGAAGCTTAAATTTTTCAAAACTGCAATAAAAATAAATTACAGTTAGCAATTTTATTTTTTTATTTAAAATTAACTTAGAATATCAATCAATACAATATTTTTCAGTTTCAGCTACTTAAATTTTGTAAATTATCATTTTTCATCATTTTTATCAAATCACATTCATTAATTTTTCATCAATTCAATTTCATCTCTAAATGCAATATAGAGATTTTTGATCAATATTTTTGTAAAATCATCAGCTTTGTTGAAGCTTGTGACAACATATTCAATCAAAACTTCTTTTTTTAAACTCAATCTCAAAGCAGATGATAACATATTTCAATATATTTAAATTTTCATGTTAAGACTTCAGTTTTTGCAAAATCAACAGTTTTTTTATTGTCAACTTAAAGCTTAGAGCTTCATATTTTCACTGACTCATCACTAATAATTTTGACATTCAGTAGCAGATCATTCAATTAAATCAGCTTGCAAGTTGTCTCACTTGTGTTTATATACTTTGTTTCAGTTGTTGATTTGAAAATAAATATTTGACATTAAAATTTTCATGCAATTGAGATCTCATTCATAATTATAAAATAATTTAAAATAAATTTATATACTGAATTCACTTCAGTTCAATCTGAATTTATACTGACAATAAATTTCAATTCATCATTGTCATTGACTTTGAACATCAGATTTTTAATTTTTGTATTTTTCAAATATAAACTGTGAATGAATTTAGATATTACTCAGTTTCAAATTGAATTGAATTAGATACAGTTCAATTCAATTGTTTATAAACAACAATTTTTATGAGTTTGAATTAATTCAAGCAGACAATGTTTGTTTAAATCAGTTGATGCTTATTTGATTCAGTTGTCATGTGACTTTTTACTGAACACATTATTTCTTTTCTGACTTAATGTGTATTTTGTTACAAATGAGTGAATTTCACAAAATATCAATTTGATCTGTATTTTTTTGTGTATAAACAAGATATATATATAAATTATTACATAATTCATGTGCAACATGTAATTAGAAGATTTAAACAATTTGACATGATTATTTAAAAATTTAGTTATTATACTAAGTTTACATCAGTATTATTATTTTTTTTATCACAAATTGCTTTTAAAAACTTCACAATAAATAAATTTATAATTTTAATTAATAATTATTTTTGAGAAAACTTGTGCAGTACTGAAAAAACTGACAAATTTTTTATTATTAACTTTAATGTTGTTGATTTTTGTACATATTTTATTAAAACATGAGTTTTAATTTTTTGTGTTGTGCTTCTGATGCTTGCAAATTGTTGTAATTATTGTATATTTACAATTTAAATAATGTGATGAATTTTGAAATGCAGTATTGACTGAATACATTCAGTTTAGAAATGCATGATTAATGATGACTGAATGTTGTAAAAATTAAGTGTTTTGCTGATTTTGCTGTCACATCAGTTAACTTGAGATTTTTGTGTTTTCAACTTGTTGAGTTGCTGAAACTGTTTTTAAACATGAATTATATGCATGATATTTTGAATGAATAAAAACAACAAATGTGCTGAGTTCTGCATTTTTTTTTAAATTTTTATTATTTTTATCATTATTTTTTTTATTAATATAATTATGATTTGTTTCTAAATTCTTCTCATTTTTTTCAATATTTTCATTTTTCATCAAGTTGTGTTTCAAAATATTCATGTTAAATTAATTAATTACAAGCTGCATCATTTGTGTATTGATTATTTCTGAATGTAATTAATTATAATAATAATGACAAACATTACATACTTAATTGAAAAGCTGTTCTACATTTACTGATGTTGCTGAAATTGAAAAGTAATTTTGTGTAATTTTTGACAGAATGAAAAAATTTAATTCATAATTTTTTTTAAAATTTTAATGCTCAAGTTTTGTTTTATAATAAAAAAAGTTTTACAAATTCAATCAGTTAAGCATTTATTTGTCTAAATTAATCATGTGTTGTTCAGAAACAAAATATCTTCAATAATATATTAATTAATTTTATTAAAATAATCAAATGCATTAAAATTATCATCAGTAGTCTCAGATAAAAAATTATTTATGTTATTTATTAAAAAAATGATTTTGCAGTATTGTAGTTAAGATTTTACTGATGATGTTGAATCATTGTATTTATTAATAAAATTTTGCAAATGATTAAAATACTCATGCTTTCATTAATAATTATTTTTATCTCAGATTGATTTTTCAAACATTGAAAGTTTGCACATTAAATTCAGTATTGTTTCAATAGTATATACATATTTTGTGTCATCATAAATTTAATCATAATACTTAACAAGTTTTAAACACACAGCAGTAAGAATGACAGTCAGATTATATTTTCATTATGTTTTTTTTACAAAAAAAATTCATTTGATTCTCAAAATAATTGATCAGAATATTATAAATGTAAAAAATCAGATGAAGAATTGTATCATGAAATTTTGAAAATATTTTTGTATATATCATGAATTTTTCTGTAAGTGAAATTAAATATTTCATCAATTTTTACTCAATGTTTAAAAATTTAAAATTGTGATGAAATTTTTTTTGTAAGATATTTTTTAATCATCAGTCAAAGTTTGAACATTCATACTAGTATTTTATATATTAAATTTCATTTAATTTTGACATTCAGCTTTAGCTTGAGAATTTTCTTTTTTTAAATACTCTCAAAAACATAATATTTCAGATTGCTGCTGTTGATGAACTTGATAAAATTGCAAAATTGTACTCATTGTGATTAATTCTGAAATTTTGCTAATGTTGTTTATGAACAACATTTACACTCAGTCAACTAAAAATTTATTTTTATCAAAATTTAAAAAATTTCAAAATCAAAATTTGTAGCAAGTATATTGAGATTGAGAATTTTCAGATATTGAACTGATTTTAATTTTTGTTAGCAAATTCTTCAAGACAAGCTGAATTATATAAGTTATGTAAAGCATTATTAACAACTAACTTTCTGTTTCATCACTGATCAGCTTCAATACTTGATTTAAAGTTTTTTTCATTGCTTAATTATTCAAGATGTTATCAGTGTTCATTGCAAGTACTCATTAAAACAAATTGTATTTGTCAAAAATTATCATTATCAAATTTGCAAGATTTGTATCAGTGTAAAAATTTGAAAAATATTCAAATGTGAGAAGCAACTTGCAAAAATTTCACTTGATATTTATAAGATTCATCATAATTGTGATGAATGACTGTCAGAATGAGGTAAATCAATCATTAATTATAAATGAAATTTTTTCATTATTTGAAAATTCATTTAAAATTTTGTTTCAGTTTTTTTTTATTATGTGTTCAATCACACTTCTAAGTTTTTTATCACTTGACAATTTAACATTTAATTTCAGCATTTTTACTAGTTGCTGTAATCAAGAATTATTGATAAATTGAAATGATATGCATGCATTACAAATGACATAAATCAACATGTGATGAAAGTTTTCTTGTGTATATTTCTCAGATAATAAATTTTTATCAAAAAATTGTTTAATTTACATTAATAATCAACAAACAATTAAAAAATGTGTTTTTGAAAACTTATCTGAATTTGTTTGAAGAATTTTTTTAATTATTTTTTTACAAATAACAAATTATTCAAAATGATGAAACATTAATATTTATTTAATTTTATATATCTGCTCAATGCAGTGATAAATCATTTAGTTATTTTGAAATGCATTTTCACACTTGTGCATTGTTTGCAAAAAAATCACAATTTATTATTAATGATAACAATCTAAGCAAATATGGTCAACTATTATTCAATTAAAGCTTGGTCATGGATACTTCAGATTTTATTTAATAAAACTGCCAGCTTATGACACTGAAAGTTGCTTTCATTGTCAATGCAAAGAAACATCAGAACATCTACTCTTAGACTGTCAATTATTTCACACTGAGAGAAGAAAATATCAGAATGAGCTGAATATTCCTCAACTTTCTTTAATATTTCTTTTTGAAACTGAATTGAGATTGAAATTAGAGTTGACCACCAAACTCTATAGATCTGAGTTCAACCCAGCCTGACCTGCCCATTGGTCTGATTTGAACAGACAAGCCTTCAAAAGCTACCCAGCAGATAGAGCAGAGTCTAGAGTTTTTAGATCCAGAAACCTGCTGAGCAGATCTGACTCAGATTATTTAAGACTTATAAAATCTAATTAGTGTGAATAGAGTTTATATAAGTCTAAATTATCACTCAACCCTCTATATTTAGGGGCTGAGAGGGTCTAAACCTCTAGAATTATTGCTTATTATCATGTAAATCTCTATAGTTATTGCTTATTATTGCATAAACTGCTGCTACAGACTGCTACAGGCTGCTGGCAGGCAGCAGCAGGTCAGATTGAGATTCTACACTAAGCATCATTAAGTATAGCTTCAGGGGCCTTGGTGCTTGGTGAGTGCCTAAGTCAGACTCTGCCCAAATTCTAGATGCTCATGAGTAGAGCAGAGTTTGCTCTTCTCAAACTCTAGATTCTATTCAGATGAACAAACCTCTTCTAGAGTCTGATCCAACCCAGAAGTTGGTCAACTCTAATTGAAATGATTATGTTTGTTTTTGAAAGCAACAGAAGTAGCCACTAGAAAGTGATTAACTCAGTCTGTTTAATTGTTTCTTTTTTTCTTTATTTTTATTGCATTACTTAACATCTTGACACATGTATTTCTGAGAAGAAAAAATTGCTTCAATTGTCTGAACATTTATTTGATTCTTCTAAAGTTTTTTTTCTGACTATATTTATAGTCATCATGTATTCTAGTGAAATCCTGACAGTATTTAGACTGTCAGGTAGTCTTCATAATCTCTGACTGCATAAAACTATAATAAATAATAATAATAATAATAATAATTAATAATAACAGTTATTTGAGTGTAGTTGATTCAGACTGACAATCATACTTTCAATCTTCAATAAAAGTGATTTTTTTCTTGATCAAAAAAAGTAATTTCTCATCAGATTTCAAATTTTGAAATGATGAGATTTTCATAATTAATGAAAACTGCAATGTATTGTTGTCTGAATCTCACTTGATGAAATATTTCAGAAATAATGTTATTAATCTGAAACAATTGAGATTAATTTAAATTGTAATTTGTTTTTTGTGTTGTTGTAATGCAGCTTGTGTAATTTTAATTTTAATTATTTTTTGATTAAATCTGCTTTTGAAATTTGAAAAAAAAGTAAAAATTTTTTTATAAACATTTTCAGATTTTAACTTATACTTTTCATTATACACAATTTCTTCATCAGATTTAAAGTCATTATTGTTGTTAAATAAATCATTTTTTATTTTATAATACAGTTAAATCATTTTGTTTCTAAAAAATAATTAGTGAATTCTAGATGCTGAAGTACATTTTAAACTTGTATAAAATGAAAAAAACATATACTTGATGAATAAAAAAAATATTTTGCAAACAGAAACATTATATTAAGTAATATAAAATATACTAAACATCTGATATTTATTTGTGACTTAACATTTTATAAAATTTTTTTAAATATTTTATACTTTCAGTATAAATAAAATGTGATACAAGTTTAAACTTACTGTTAAAAATTAAAAGAGTGACAACTTAAAAGTTGATCAGAAACTTAATATTAAAAATGAAATGACTCATTATTGTTCTCAAACAGCTTGAATAACTAAGTAATCACTACAACACAAGTAAATAAAGCTAGTTCTAAAATAAAATATCAAGTATGACTGAGTACTAGAAGAATTTGAGCTTTCAGTTTAATTTTTTTTTTATTTATACAATTTTCAACTTCTAGTTTTGTTCATTTCTCATGCTCATTTTAAATTTACAAAATTTTTTTTTGATAAGCAAAATCACTCAATCTGATACTTAAAAAATTACTTGCTGTATTTTGAATATTAATGAATTTTGATTTTTACAGTTTGTTTGTTTTCTGTCTCAAAATTGCATTAAAATGTAAGTATTAAGTGAAAATTTGCTTCATGAGAGTTTGATATCAAAATCTTTTTTTATATTGTTTTGAGTAAATATTTTATTCACTCTGATTTTGCTGTTTTTGAATTTTGCACTTTATTCACTGGCTACATCATTCAAATTTATTAACAAATTGTAAAATAGCATTAATCTCAAACATCTAGTTTTGTTATTTTAAGTTTGACTCTGCATTGTTTGCTTTTAAACAATCAAATATTATATTATAAAAACACAATTTCATTATTTGATTTGATGAAATTGTTGTCTCAGAACAACATTTTCTTGTTTGCTTTCAATTTTTTTTTCTGCTGAAACAGAAAAATTATATAGCTCAGTCAATATGAGCAGATCAGAATGAGTCTAATGTAAGAAGAAAAAAACATCACAATCAACACATTGATAGTTGATATTGGCAATAACAATCAATCAAGAGTCTGTCAACATTCTCATATCAAGTTCTCAAGTATCAACTCTAGAAATCATGATAATATAGTGAACAAAAGTCATATTGGAAGAACAATACATTAATTTATATATATTAACAATTATTAACAACAAAACAATCAAGTGACCAACAATATATATATAAGTAATGTCAATATATCAAGAAATATGTGCAAACATGTGTGTTCTCTCAACAATAAATAAATGTTTCTTTTATATATCTTCAGCAACTAATAAAAAAGATATAGCAGAAAAAAATGTAGCATAAGTGATCAACAAAACTAAAATCAATAAGAAAAATGACTAAGAAAATGTCTGTCAACTAGAATGTATCAATATAGAATGTTAATTTAGTTTTATGTATCATGTTGATAAAAAGCACTGAACTTCTCACTATAATCTGATCAGATTCAGTTAATGTCATCTTCTGATATCAACTTAAAAAAAAAATTTTCAGCAAGAATAAAAGCAAAGAAAGAGACAAAACAAACAATTTTAGTCAACAGCAGTATTGTAGAAAACTCAAAAAATATCAAAACAAGTTTCAATCTAGTAACATAAAAAAAAAACAAAAATTCAGAAGTTCACACATTTCATTTTTTTGATTTTTAATGTAATATCAACTATAAAAAGTCAATATTGATATTATTGTATAGCTGTTCATTCACATTATATATTTGTGATTTATCAAAAAGCAGATTGCAAAAATTGATGCAAGATCAAGTATAAAAACTGATAGAATTTTTATATCAATTTAAGTAAAATTTTGTTATTCTGAGCAACAAGAAAAATTTTCACACATGTGAGAAATTAATGATGATATTGATGATTTATTTTATTGATTTGATGTTCAGCTGAGCAATGAGTAAACAAATAATAAATCATAAATTTTCTCACAACTTCTTCAATTTTTTTTTCTTTAATTTTTTTTATTCATATTTTTGTTTCTCAGAGTAAAGCTTGATGATTAATAATTCATTTGCTTTCATTTTGATATTTTATTGCTCATTTATTTCAGTTGAGTTTTTTCATCATGATTAAACAAGATGTCTGTGTGTTCAATAAAGAAAGCATTGAAAATCTCAAGTGAGTAATTAATTAATATCATTGTTTGACAAGTAATGTTAATCATGTTTTTAGTCAAGTGAGTTGCTGAAAAAAAAGCATTATTTTTTTTGACTCAACATTTTCATTATAAATTTATTATTATATTCTTTCTGACAAACATTCAATTAATATGTTTCTGTAAATCAAGCAGTCAGTAAAACAAAGCTGATCAAGAAGATTCAAACTTTTATTGTTGTGAAAACTAGCAACATTATCAAGAAAACATTCAAAAAAAATTTCTCAACTTCTGCAATGATTAAAAAGATGTTTCAGAAAAATGTATTAACTTCAATAATGATTAAAAAAATTAACAATGTTATATCATTGACTTTCACTTCTGCATCTAAAAATTCAGCATTCAAATCAGTGAACAATTTATCAACTGTTATAATTTAAGCTCACAATTTTTCATCTGAAAAAAATTGCTTAATTGTCAGTTTCTTGCAATATGTTCATCAACATTCTAAAATGAATTTTTTGAAATTTGTTTCTAATGACATTCTGCAACATATATCTGATACAGTTAAATTATCATTGATTAATTTTAAATGTAAGATTTTTTTTATTGATTTTTTTTTTAGCTGTTGACTGACAATTAATACAGAAGTGAACTCTGAAGATGATTCATCTGTTGTTGAAGATGTTTATCAAATTAATGAAAATTTTATTATGCTTAATTTTGTTAAATATCTTGTCATTTCTTCTTTGAAAAAATTGAAATTGCTTAATGCACTTCTCATTGTGTGATCAATTGACTGACATATTGTGTCAAATGTTATTATTTACAGTGCACTCAACTTTGTGCATCATTAAAACAGCATTTTTGTTCAAACTCACAGAACAATCTTATCAACTTCATGTGATTGCTGTGAGAAAAAAAAAGAATTCTTTTGTGATTTATGTAACTTATCAAAAAAATTTCATCAGTTCAGATAATGAAGCTTGTGACAATTGCTTGTGAAATGAATGCAGAAGTTCTTGCATTATTTATGAGTAAAATTTTAATCAACTTGCTTGTTTTTTTAATAATTTAATTGATAAATTCTGAGCATTTTATTTATTTGAAGAAAAAAAAGTTGAGAGCATTCACTGACAAGACAGCAAATAACTCTGTCAATTTTTTAAACAATGTTATAAATTTTGATGAAGAATCTGTTGTTTCAGCAGAAGCAATTCAGATAAACAAAAAAATTATCAATTTTTCTGAAAAAAATCTGATTGTTAGAAATTCAAGAATTATTAAAAGTTCAGTTGATGATTTTTTCAAAAATTCAATCAACAAGTCAATTACTGAGCTAGCTGATGAGTTTGCTGATCAACTGAAGAATGAAGACAATGAAACAATCAGTGAACATGAGAAAGTTTTATCTGACAGTGAAAGTGAAAATGATGATTTGTCAGCTCTTGAGTCATCTAGCAAAAATTTTGAAATTTTTGTATTTGTGAAAAAATGATTCAGTACTGTTTCTGTCAATGATTTTTTTATTGACAATTTGTTCAAAACTCATCATTCATCTAAATTGATTTATAACATCTGTTCAATTTCAAAAATTGTTGACAATCAGTTTGTGTTCATTGATAATTCTTTAATTTATGAAAATTTTATGAATGTCAAATATGCTCTGCAGAAATGTAAAAAAGTTTTGTTTATGCTGAAAGCATGTGTTAATGTTTTTCAACAGACTGAGTTGTGAGTTTTTTTTTTTTCATGATCATAAAATACTTGTTGATTTTCTTTCTTTCTTATCAAAAATTTTGTTGCTTTGTAGATAATTTGTTAGAATAACTTTTTTTTTTGCAAGCAATTGAATTCAGTTTTTATTTTTAATTTTCATCAGTTTTTAGCAAGTGTTTTTGATTGATATATCAGTGCTTCTCACAGCAAATTATGATATAACAACATTGAAATTTCATTCTGATGAAAGTCATTAGCTTTCTTCTTCAGTTGTGTCATTGTTTATTTTCTCAACTTTCTCATCACTTTCTTTCTTATTTAAATTCTCAACTCTTTTCATATTATGTGTCATTTTTTTATTTTCATCAATATTAATCACTTCAACATTCATATTTCTTTCATTCTCAGAAACATTCTTCTCTTGTTCTGCATTATCAATTTTTTGAGAATAAAATTTTTTCAATTGATTTTTTGAGATCATTTCAGCAATTTTTGTTTCATCAAGTTTTTCAATATGATAAGAGTTCTGTTTTTCATTGACTGAAATGATTTGATAAAATTCAAGTCATTGAAAGTGAAGTTTTTATACTCTTGACATATCTTTATCATTTTTGATGTGATGAAGAGTCATCAATTCTTCAGCTTTCAAAAATTCATTGTGTATCTGATGTGCATCATCAAATCAATTCTTGTTTTGATGCTGCATTCATTTTATTTGACTGACAGTTTTTTCAACATTCTGATTTTGTTGTTCAATTTAATGTGCTTGCATTGTTATCAAATCTGAAGTTGATCTCACAGTTTGTCAAAAAAAAGTCACTTATGTCATTATTTCACACTCAATAAAAAGAATCACTTTCTGATTCATCAACACATGATAAAGAGACATGTTGTAGTGAGATTTCTGTTGATATTATTAGAGTGTCAGCACAACATCTAGTCTGAGTTGATGACTATTATGATTTAGTACTATAAATAGTTGCTCTCAACATCTTCTGTGATGTTTTTTTTTGTCTTTCATATGTGTGTGATGCTTGTGTTATTGTTTTTCTTCTTATTCTTAGTTAGTTATATTGAATATTATTGTGTTTCTTATTCATCTATTGAGATTTTCTATTGAGATGGCTGCTATAATGATCATCATTTTCTTATACTATGAGATAATCATAGTACTTGAGCATTTATGATCTACATGATAAATATGTTATCTATTTACTTTCACAAGTGATTTATCATGTGATATATCTTCAGATGCTTATCATTCTTAGTTATATTTCTTGACACAATAAATTCTTTACTTTATTTGATGATCAAGCTGAAACATTGAATTTTATGAGAAGATGATCATAATGATGTCATATTTGAATAAGTTGAAATGAAAATGATATGAGATGATAAGATGAATGATATTGAAACAGCTAAGTGAACTCAAAAATGAGAAGAATAATACATGTTAATAAATAATTTGATGAAAACAAATGAGAATTTTTTATAATGCTATGATGCATGCAGAATAAAATTTTTCTGAAATTGTATATGAAATAACTGTATTTATTTTCAATTTTTATAAAATTTTTAATGATGCTTGCAGAATATGATGAATAAAAATAAAAAATATAATGATTTGATATTAGATTTGAGAATGTCTAATGAGTTTAAGAAAAAAACTTAATGAGTTTTTTTTTTTCATCTGAAAAATGCTACATGAAGTGTTTACAATTGAGCATACATAATATACTGAGAAGAAAGAATAGAAAGAAATGCAAAAATGTTCAAGTTTATTTGAAATGTATTGAAAAAGTTTATTTTGAAAAAAAAAATTGATGATGTATTTATGTTATTTTTATTTGTTGATGTAAATTGCATGTTAAAGCAGTATCACTGCTGTGTGTCAGTTCTTAATGCTCTTGTTTAATGTGTTGTTCTTCAGAAACTTGTTATTATTTTTTATGAAATGAATTATTTTGTGAAACAGTTTGTATAATGTCTGCAACAGCAGATTTACTAATTTATGCATTACTGATAAAACAATATCAGATAATTTTAAAATGAGTTTTTACAAAAATTTTGCTGTAACTGTGATTCATGAGCAGATAATATCAGTCAGCATTAACAATAAAGAAATTGTGATTTATAATCACATGTTTATGTTTATTTCAAGTACTGTCAATGTCTCATGATTTGATGATTCAGATGCTATCTTGTTTTGTAAGTGATTTCATCAGCTTTGTGTAAATTATGATATTATTATCAACAAGAAAATACTGAAGTGAATTACTTGATATTATGTTACTTGAATTGAAGATTGAATGAAAATTTTGAATAATTATGCAAGTGAAAACTGAAATGAATTTGTGAAAAAAATAATTTGTGAATTCTGAAAGCAGAACATTACTCATAAAATACATTAAGAAAAGTACTTGAAATTTTTTTATATATGCATATATTTGTGAATTTGTTACAGTGTCAAAAACTGTACTAGTCAATGACTGATTGAATTATTATACATAAGCAACATGATTTTTATGAGACTTATCAGAAAAACTATAGCAGAAAATTATTGATAAAATCAAATTAAATCTTGCAAATGATACAATCATCATTAACTTTGATGAAATAATGTGAGTTACTATAAAACTGATTGAATGATATAAAAGTAATAAAAATGTTTTTAAAAATGAAAAAAACTTTGTTCAGAAAATGCAGCAGCTGAAAAAGATTGATTAACTAGTCAACAAATTATTTACTCAGTATTTTTGCATATTTGATGTTTCAAATATGATTGTAAAAACTGACAACACATCAGCTCTGAATACAAGCAAGAAAAAAAACAAGATTAAAATTAATGCTTCTAGCATGAAGTTTTTTAAAAAAAAATTGAAAAGTGCTGTTAATTATCTAACTAAAAAATTTTGTCAACATGACATTAATAATATGTGTCAATGTGAAATGTCTGATTGACATGCAAAGTATAAATTCACAATCTCAAGCAGTTAATCATACTCAGATGCTTATGTGAAATGACAATTTAATTGATATTTCAAATTTTTAAAATGTTAATGTTCAAACTTTATGTTATTCAGATTCTGTGCTGAATCAGAATCAGCAGATACAATACTCAATAATGTCATTATTATATAATTGAGAAAGAAAAAAAAAATGTAATGATTAAAATTGTGAAAGAAATGATGATTGTGAACAAAGTATTATTTTTTTTGAAAATAACAAATCATCATGTTTTTATTGTGAATGATCTGATCATTTTTAAAATCAGTGTGAGAAATACTACATTGATTATTATCAAGAATTTTGACATATTGATCAACAAAAACAATTGTGAATGAAAGCAGCTGAACAAAAATTTGTGTTTGTTTTAATATAATTTGAAATTGTAAACATGCATACAATATGCAGCATAAGTGAAGAAGAAGTCAATCTGAGTTTAAAAAAAAAACACAAAGTTTAAAAAAAAAAAACAAAATAAGTTTTTGTTAGTCAGCTGAGAATTCAGACTGCTAAAGTTGACATAATCATTGATGAATTTTTTAATTTTGAGTTTGATGAAAAATTAAGTGAGTATAAAGTTTCTGTCAATGCAGATTATACAATGATAATCAATGCAGAATATGCAGCAGATAAGACTAGCACTGATTAAAAAAAATTCACTGTTTATGATAAAATTATTATGTTGAAGACATATTGTAAGAGCAGATATAAATCAAAAATCATTAAGTGTTTTGTCAAGAAAAATATTTGATTTACTGACTCAAATCATACAATGACAGATGTCATGCCTGATGAAGAAAAAAACAAATCAAAAAAAATGAAAAAACAATACAATATTGCTGATTATTTTGTCAATTAATTAAGAAATGCAACTGATTCACAAAAAATAATGAAGAAAATTTTGAATGAAACAATTCAGATGACAATTTGTGAGCTTTTTGATGTATCTTCAACATTGCATAAAAAAATATTTAGTGCAAGTCAGAGTTCAAACTGACAAATCATAAAATTTTGTTGTAATATCAGAATCAGTCAAAATCAGTGTTAAGCAGAAAAAAATGATACAATTTAAGTTTGTATATGACAAGAATGTGATTTATGTCACTCAGTTGATAATGATATTAATCATAATACAAAATTTGAAGCTTAAAGTTCTACTTGATACTGATTCAGAAATCAATGTGATGTTGATTAAAATTGCAAGAAAATTGAATTTAAACATATAATATGATTTAAGAATTATCATAATGATTTAAACTGAACACATCATTTCAATTACAGTTTGCTGTGATAATATTTTTGTTCAGATAAAGAATTTTATTATTCACACATCATTTCTCATTATTAACAAAAACAATTATAATGTTATTCTCAGATAATTATTTCAGTACATAATCAACTGAAATGTAAGAATTTTAAAAAATGATGATGTATTCTGTGAGATATATAATGAAAAGTGAATGTGTTGTTTGAAATTCTGAGATTTTAAATCATTGTGTTAAACTATCAAGTTTGCTGTTGATATATTTTCAGATTGTAATATCAGAAAATGGAAAGGAAATGAGAAGAATTTAAATAAATAAGTGAATGTTGTGTCAGAAAAACATTCATTAAAAATGAAAGTGTATCTGACAGTGTGTTTGAAAATGAGAGAGAAAACTGTTGAGTGACAACAACAAGATGTGCAATGAAAAAGTTGAAAATGAGTGATGAAAGTGCTGAGAGTGATGTAATGAATGCTGACAATAATGATGAAAAATTAAAATTTGTGCTAAATTCAAAAAAATTCATCAGCATGCTGATGAATCAAATAAATCAATCAGAAGATGAAATGTAATTTTAATGATATAAAAAACTGTAATGATTCTGATCAGTATTAAGACATTATAATACAATCAATGTGCATATTGAGATGCACTCACAAAATGTATATCAATCAACTCTGAGATCTGCTATGAAATTTTTTATGAAATGATACTCAACAAAAACTAACATAAACAATTGTGAATGAAACATTAATCAGTCAAGATTCAGAAACTTCAAGCTCAATGAAATCTGAAACTTGAAATAAAAAAAAAAGAAGAAAAGAAATACAGTGTATAAAATTAAATTCAAAAAAAAAACTTGAAAGTCAGAAAATGGGAAGATAAATACATTTTACAAAAAAAAAACTGACAAAATTTAATCACAGACTTTTGAGAAATCTGATGAAAACAAATCAAAATGCATGATCAATTGAATTTCTGTTTGTCTGAAAAAATATCATTCAGAAAAGAAATGAATTGAATTTTCAACTGAATTTGACAAATACATTAAATTTTGTATAGTTACTTTTTCTATTGAACAATGATTGATGCAGAAGTGTATAGAGAAGCTGAAAATAAAATTGAAATTGTTATCAAGAAAAAAAAGTTTTTTTTAGTGATTTTGTTCAAAAAAAAAACATTAGCTTGAAATTTCAAAAAGCTTGATTAAATATATTTAGAAGTATTTTCTTCATCAGTTATTAAAACAGTATCCCACAAAGTGTGATGAGCAAAAAACTACAAAATTTCAAGAGCATTGAATGAAAAAATAATTAAAATTATCAAAAATTGATTGACAGCAAAAATACTAAAATTTTATCACAAATTTTATACAAATTTTTACTTTCTGATTAAAAAAAAAATTAAGAAGTTTTGTTTGATGAATGCTGCTCAGCTGTATAATGCAGTGACAATAAAAAATTTAAACATTTTTTTTAATTGTGATGAATTTACTAAAAACTTTGCAGAATAAATTATTATGACACTGACAGATTTATTTTCAAGTTATGACAATTTTTTATTAGTGATAAAGTCTAGAAATATAAAAATCATATTAACACTGATAAATTTATTTAAACATATCACATTAATTCAGAGTGCAATAAATTCTTCTGAAGTTGCTTAATGAGAGATCATGAACTTATTGTGAGATATCACACTTCATGTTGTCAGAGTTTTTATTGATGATATTGACATTAAAAGTTTGTGATTGTGATACAATGATGAAGAAATTATGTCAGAAATAAAATATTTTGTTTTTGAATATTTTATAAATTTGAATCACATTTTGTGACTGATTGAAATAAGTAAACCTATACTTGCTGATGTGAAGACTCAGTTTGCTATGTTGAAAATGAATATTGTTGATTGAATTTGTGATTAGAATGAATGACAATCAGAAGAAAAAATAATAAAAAAAATAATAAAATAATTAGTATTTGAAAACACAATACAGCTTTAAGAATTTTTTGATGTTACTGAATATTTTTGAGTTTTGATTAAACATTATGAATGAATAATGAAGTTTTTGTATAAGTTATTGAGAAAAAATGTGACATGAAAATGAGATGACTCACAGAATGAAATTTTTAACACTCTCAAAAATAAATTATGTTTGTTTTCTAATGATTTTGTCAATCAATTATGATCAAAATTCATTGAATATTATTGTTGCAGTGAATGCAAATAATCTTGATTGAAGAAATTGTTTGATGTAACATCAGAAAAATACTAAACATTTTGCTTAATATGACTTAGAAGTTTAAAATGCTGCAGAATTAAAATATAATGCTGAAAAAAAAATGCAGAGCAGTGCTAAAAATGCTCAAAAAATTCAGACATTAAATATATGATGTTTTTTTTGTACTGAAAGTGAATACAAAAATCTTGATGATACAGTTGAATTGTATGTCAACAAATGTGTCAGAAGCATTGATTAACAATTAAATTGCTTAAATATAATTTTTTAACTTCACTGTTAAGCATATGCTGAATAAAAAGCATACTGCTGCTGATGAACTGTCAAGATGATCACAAAAAAAATGAAAAAATTAGTAATAACAGTGATGAAAATATTTTTGATATCACTTCTTTTCAGATGTTTGCTGAATGAATTGAGAATGAAAAAATTAAAATATTGAATCAATCTTACTCTGAAAAATCAGAAAAAATAGCAAAATTTCTTATTTTTTTACAAAAATTTAAAAACATGACAGAAAAGAAGTATTATCATTTCTGAAAGAAAATAATCAAGTTCTTAATGAAAAGCAATCAGCTGTTTAGACATGCAGAAAAAAATGTGTCAGTTTATTAAGTTGTTGATAATCTGAAATAATGAAAGAAAATTTTAAGACAATTGCATAATGAGCTTAATTATAAAAAATATAAAAAAATTTATAGTACTGTCAATGCTAGATACTGATGACTAAAAGTATATTGAAATGTTTTTTTATATATAAAGCATTGCAAAGAATGTCAGTTTTGAGACAGTCAAAAAATTTGAAAGAAACTGCATTCAACTTGAACTTTTACTTGTTGAGAGAAGATTGATGTTGATATTATACACATGTCATTATGTTGAAAATAAAATTATTTAATTGTTGCAAAATGTGATTTTTTCAATTAACCAAAAGCTTGAGTTTTCTGAAAAGTAACTGCTCAAAATGTTGCTGTGTTTTTTTATAAAAATATTATTTGCTGATGAAATTATTCACAAATATTTATAATGGATGAAAATTCTGACAACAAAAACATGATGAAGAAGTTAGTGATGAAACATGAAATTATAAAAATGATTATATCTCTCTATCATGCACAAGCTAATAAAATGATTGAAGTTGAACATAAAGTTTTGGCTGATGAATTAGTAAAAATTATTAAGAAAACTGAAAAGAATTGAGTGAAACACTTACAGACAATATTGATAACTGATTAAAGAATTATCAAAACAAGCACAAAAATAATATCATATCAACTTCTAATGAGTCAGAAAGCAGTACTGTCAATTAAATTGAATGTTTTAACATGATAAATCTTGTCATGACAATCAGTACAAACTACTGAGAAGCTTCTGATGTTATGAGCTCAGCAGATTAAATGATGTGATGAGAACATTGAAAAAACAATTTATTATAAAAAATGAATGTAAAATGTCAATAAAAAGTACTTTGATGACATTCATAATATTTGTTTCAATTCATTGCAGTCAGAGAATTTAATATTGCTTCATGATATGAAAAATGAACAAAATATGTCTTGAAGCAACAAATTGTGATTTTGATGATTAAATTTTTATAAAATCAAGTTTGTTAATCAGAATAAGAGCATTTATCATTTGAAAAAATTAGATGAGATGAAAATAGCAGATTTGATTAGTGATGATTGAATCAAGAAATATCATGAAAAACAAAATTTAAATGTTAATAAAAAAAATGACAATTTTACTAATGAGAAAAATAATGAGAAAAATGATAATGATGATGATGTGAATGTTGAACAGTCAGATAATGCAAATGTTTTATCAGAAGATTGAGAATTTGATGTAATGATATAAAAATGTCAAATGAATTGAAGAATGTTGAGAATGATATTGAATTCCAATAAATGAAAAAATTGAGAATTTGTCTTCACTTTTGCTTAAAAAATTTATTTTTGCTTAATGAAATTCACTGTTGCTGATTGCAATTCACTGTTTTGTGATGAAATTCACTGATTTTATACAATGTTGTTGAAATTTGCTGTTAACTTTGGCTGAAAAATTCACTTTTGTGCAAAAATTATTAATGTTAACTTCACTTTTCTGCATAATTAACTTCACTTTTCTGCATTAAAATAATCAGTTTTAAATTTGCTGCTTTTCTTCATTTGATATTCAGTTTTTTTTAACAAGTTTCTTACTGCTTTCTTCTTGCATTTGATACAGTTTCATGAGCAACAATTTCATCATTTTCTTATTGAATTTTTTTTTCAAAAAGATAATAAATTCATCAATCAGCAATGTTGAATTCAGACAATAAATTAATTCAGCTGATGCAGTCAGCAAACACACTGCAGCTTCAGCAAGTGCTGACTCAGTGAACTGTTATTATCATAAAATAAACACAGTTTGTCAGCATGAATGATGTCATTAGTTGAATTGAAAGTTAATCAGCAAATCAAAAATATGATTTTCAGCTGAAATTAATGAATGAACTCATGAAGATGCAGCAAACTCTTGAGAAATTAATAACAAATTTTTATGTGTATGTTGAGAACTTCAGATTCTGAATGCATTACATGCATGTAAATTTTCAAAATGATTTTCATGAGTTTCAACTTATTGTGACAAAAATAAAAAAAAAAATGCTGAGAAATGATAGAAATAAAAAACAAATTGATGAAGCAATGAGAAAGAGATAAAATTAAGTTTATATTTCAATTCATCATGTTATTTTGAGTGACACAGAAATTGAAAATGATGCTGAGAAATTTCAGAAACTGAAAAACATTTATTCAACATGTTAATATATTGATTGTGTGCAGAGTCACTCATCAGAATGCAAATTACAAAAAATTGATTGAATCAAATGCTGAAAATTTTAATTTTGTGACAAACAATGAAAAAATTTCACTGAAGAAATTAAACAAGTGAAACATGAATTTAGCAAAATTAATTATTGATCAACATGAATTTATTATCTGCAGAATGATTTTAAGAGTGAGCAACTTATCAAAATCACTTGTCACATTAAAAAATTCAGTGAAAAGCTTACAGCAAATGATTGCTGCTTGCAGAAAGTCTGATTGTAAATTTAAGTTTTTGTTAATTTATTGTAAGAAGTTTAAAATCATCAGTGGTGTCATCAAAAAATGTTGCAATGAGTGACATTTATAGTCAAAGTGCTAGTGACATGTCAGTTCATAATCAGTTGTCAATTTGAACACAAAGTGAAAATTATGATGATGAATCAGAGTTTGTGCTAAGCTTAAAAAAATTAATCAACATGCTGATGAATTCAACTGATTAATCAAATCATTCAGTATGTTGCAGCTAAAAAATTGCTGTGATATCAGCAACATAAAGTTTACTAGATGAAAATCAAGATTCTGCAATTCTGTCAAAAAGTGATAAAAAAATTTTGTCAAATGAACAACAAAATACAGTGTGCATTGTGAATACAAAAAAATGTTATTGTCAAGAATTTAAAAAAGCAACACTGACAAAAATCAAAAAGATAAAGCAATGATTTAAGCAGAAGTTTATTTAAATTCTGAAGTCAATTGTAAAAATATTTAAAAGTACTTCTGAAACAAAATTATGCCACAATCATGCAAAGCTTATGACATCAAAATTTGAGTTGCAAATGAGAACACTCACTCATCAGCAACTGATAAATCATCTTCAGCATTTATATAACAGCTGACTAAATATTGATAAAATGAAAACAAATGAGAAAATTTATAATTAATTCAGAATTGTGAGTTGTTCTGTATGATTAAAAAATGTTTTGAGCATTTACAAATTTATGCACAAATCATTAATTTCAAGAGTTGTAACTTGTGGCAATGAAAAGCTTTAATTATGACTGATATTTTGATGTCACTGAAGTTAAGAATGTTGATGAAAAAAAATTGAAGAAGAAATGACTTAAAACTGAATTTGTTGTTGTTCAGAAATTAATGTTCTGATGAAATAATGAAATATCAACATATGACAAAATGTATGTATCAAATCAAATTAACAAAAAATTCAATATATACTATCATCATTAGAAATTGATTGATGATTAAAATAATTATAAATGATTTCAAATTATGTATCACAGCATTGATCAGCAGCTAATGTGTTAAAATCTGACATATCATTTTTGATATGTGATACTGCATTATGATCATGCTCAAAGACTGATGAGTTATTTATACTTTACTAAATATGTAAAATCTGATGACAAAACATTTTTTCATCATATTAATCTCAATGTTTCTTCAATTCTCAGCAGTGAAAGAGATAAAAATATAATTCAAAAATCACTTACACTAACAACTGAAGTGATCAGAAATTGCATGCAAATTTTGTCAAAAATACACAACAAGATTGAAAAATGATGAAAAAAAATGAAAATCAGAAAGTTGATGATGAATGATTATATACACTGTATCAAAAATAATATGTACACTTATCAAAATGCATTGAACTTTAAAATCAACTGAACAAATGTAATGTATCAGTCTGATGACATCAAAATTACTATGTCATTATTTTCACACAGTGCTTATGAGTCATGCAAAAAAAAACAGCATACAATGTTATCATAATACATAATTATTCAGAAAAATCATGAGCATTTTGAAATCAATGAAGTAGAAATATGATCACAGCTTTTTGCTGTATATAAAAATTTTATTTCAGAATTTACATTATCATTTAAACATTCAAACAAATATGCAACAATTTTATATACATTTTCAGCTGCAATACAATTACAAAAACTAAATTCAATTTCAGATGCATTGATTGAACAAAAAAAGTGAACTAGTTCAGATGTGATCAGAAATCTAGACATATTTTTTGAAGAAAATTTGTCAGTCATTTGTGTTTATATTGCAAATTGATGAAAAAATGCAGTGAGAAAAACAATAAAATGTCTGCAATAAATTTTTGCCACTGAAGAGCTGATTTTTGAAAATGTATTTTGAAATTATTGCATGAAAAACAACATCAAATCAAATACAATCATGTCAAATTCAATTTCTTCTCATGTTTCAACATCAGAATTGAATGAAAATGCTAATCATTACTGACATACACAAATTGAATAATATATGTTGATAAACTGATTTGAAATTGATTTAAATTTGATTATATTTTGTTGTTTTGTTTTGCTGTTTATTTGTTACTGAAATTGAAAATTTTGTTATTTTTTTATGAAATTGACAGAAAACATCAATTCTTAATGAATGAAGAAGTTGTAGTGAAGTTTTTGCTGATATTATTAAAATGTCAGCACAACACTTAGTTCAGATTGACAATTATTATGATTTAGTACTATAAGTAGTTGCTCTCAACATCTCTCATAATATTTTTTTTTGTTTTTCATATGTGTGTGATGCTTGTGTTATTGTTTTTCTTCTTATTCTTAGTTAGTTATACTGAATACTATTGTGTTTCTTATTCATTTATTGAGGTTTTTTATTGAGATGGCTGCTATAACAGCCATCATTCTCTTATATTATGAAATAGTCATAGTACTTGAGCACCTACAGTCTACATGATAGATATGTTATCTATTTGCTTTCACAGATGATTTATCATGTGATATGCCTTCAGATGCTCATCATTCTTAGCCATATTTCTTGACACAACAAATTCTCCACTTCAATGTCAGTTGTTTGTTTGGCAGTGACTCAATTGGCAAGAAGAGCAGTTGATAGATGCTTTACTCAACTTTTTTCTATTCTGCCTGTCATTTTTGATAGTTCATTTTTAATTAATTGATGATTTTTTTCAATCATGTCATTTGCATGAGAGTTATAGACTGATATTTGAACACATTTAATTTTATATCTTTTTAACAGTTTCTCAGTGATTTTTTTGTTTTCAGAATCTTCATTGACAACAATTTCATTTGAAAACTCTCATTGACAAAAAATATTCTCATATATAAACTGAGCAACTGCATCAGCTGTGATTTTTGCAAGAGATTTGACTTCAGATCAGTCAGAAAAATCACATTGAGCAATGACAAGAAAGAATTTTTCTTTATCAAATGATATATAAACAATGTTGATGACAATTTTGATTTAAACAATTGATACTCAAGTTGAGTGCAAAGCTTCTTCAGTACACATCAGATTTTTCAGTTGGCATTTTCTGCAAATCTGAACATATCACTTGACATTAAAATATATTTTTTTTCATCAGTATCAATTTAACAACAGTTTATAAATTTTTTTTCTTTTTTGATGCTCAAATTCATCATGCAAGACTTTGATCACTTTTGTTTGCTTTTCAGAGTCATTAATAACATGTTAAAAAAATATATTCTTGTTGATGTATTGAAACAAATGATTTTCTTCAACTGCAAACTTCAAAATCTTTTTTTGAAATGTGATGAAATTTTTTATCAAGTTTTTTGAATGATGAAGTGATGTTAAATATCATGTAATCATTTCAAATTCATTAAAGTAAGATTCATCAAAAATTCACAAATCAACTGATTCATCTTCAATTCTTGTGACATTAATTTAAGCATAAAGATGTTTCAATTTTGCATTGATAAAGTTTTCAACATCTTGAACATTTTTATTACTTTAATCATTTTCAGTCTTTAATCATTTTGACAAGATATTGACAGCAGTGTGTTTTGAATCAGATATATATTTAACATCAAAACTAAAGAAATGTATTCAAGCTAATCAATTAATCACAAAAACTTCAGAAAAATCTGTAGCTGTTTAATTCAGTTGAGCAACAAAAATTCTAATATTAAATTTCAGAGTGAAATGAACTTCATAAATTTAATATTGAAACTTTTTCAAAACTTTCAACACAATACAGTATTTTCATTTTTCTGCATTATAATTTCTTTCAAATTCTGATCAGATTTTTAAGTTAAATCAGACTGAGTGATGTGCATTTTGTTGAAATTGTATGAGAATAGCACTTCATTCATGCTTGCTTGCATTAACAATGATAATGATTTTCAGTGAATTAACAGTATAATCAAAAAAAAAATTGTCAGAAAGATACTCAACTTCTTCTTAAGAGTATTAAAAGCATTGTTTTGTATTTTTTTTTAATTTTATTGAATATTTGCACACAACAGTTGATACAACAATTCAGTAATTCAGTCATAATGTTCAATACATGCTTGATAATATCTGATAAAATCAAGAAATTCTCTTATCTTCAAAGCATTCATTGATGCTGATCAGTTGATAATTTTTGCAATTTTTTTTTCATCAGATTTTCAATCATTATAATCACATACTCAATCAACAATTTGAATTTCAGACATCATAAATTGAGATTTTTTAGCTGAAACAATTTCTTCAGTCATCTCACAATATCAAATTGTTGTGTTAAGATTCTGAAGATGCTTCATGATATATCAACAAACTTCAGAAACAATTTCTTCATCATTGTATCAGATTTTTAATTCTGAAATATTAATATCATTCATGAATACACAAGCAATTTTTGATATTAAGTCATCAAGAATTTTTATTATTATGTGAACAAATTGAGCAACAGAATTAATTATCTCTTGAAGAATAATTGTTTGTCAAAAAAAATCAAGTAATGTCATTATGACAGTTATATCTCAATCTTTCAGATGTAATTTCAAGTGATCATAATCAGAAAAAAAATTAATAAGACTAGCAACAATCATATTGGCAAAGTTTTCAGCAAATTCATCAACATTAAAGAGCAAATTGACATTTTAAATTGTTTGTTGATTTATAAAAATTGCAGAGTATATAAATCAATAATTTGATGATTTTTTTTGACAACAAATCATGAGTTGCAATAAAATTTGTAACAAGACTTAAGAAATCTGACAGCAATTTAATTTTTCAACATATTGATAATTTCTTCTTTTAGTGCATGAAAAATTTAATAATCAGAAACTTGTCAAACTGTATGCTTGACTGTGCAGATTCATTGTAAAAACATAATTTTTAAATGTATTTTTTTCATATTGACAAAGCTTCAAGTTATATTTTTTTCTTAATAAAGCAAAACTGTCAACAAGATTTTTTTTTCTTGTGATATTAAATTTAATTCACAAACAATTTTATCAATTTTCTCAAACATCAATTTGATTCAAAGTGCAAAGTCTGCAAGACAAGATCAGAAAAACTTGAAGTATTCAGTGAATTTTTGTCAGTTAAAGTTTTTTTCATCATATTTATTTTTATGATATTTAAAAAAACAAGTTTTAACTTAATCAATAAAATCTTCAGATTTGAATTCATCAGATTCATTCAAGTCAACAGATTTTATTTTGTTTATTTTGCAATCTTTTATTGTTTTGATCTTGAACTCACAGTAAAATTTATCAACTCAACTAATTCATTTGTCTAATTTGAGATTTTTCAATCATTTTAATGTTTTGTACTCAATATCATCATTTTTCAGTTTTTTTATGAACTTTGACATTTTTTTCATTCTTCATCTAGCTTCATGTGTGAGAAATATTCAAGTTCATATGTCATGAAGCTCATTAAAAACTTTTTTTGATTTTTTAAAGTTATCATAAATGTTTTTTTATCATCTTCTGATTCAACTTCAGAATTTTTTGATTTTTTTTCATCAAGAGCAAATGTATGCTTTAATTATATATATTCATTTTCTGATTTAAAAATTCTGATCATCAGATTTTATCTCAATGTTGTTGAATAAAATTTATCACAACAAAAATTTTGAATTGAATTATTTATTTTTTATCAGACAAGTAAATATGACTCATCACATTTTTTTTTCATCAGTTTCACAATTTCAATTTGTTAACATTTGTCATGATTGTTTCAGAATAAAATTCTGATTTTCTTCATCAAGAATTAGCAATGAGCAATGAATAATTACATCATTAATTTTCATCAGAACATTTTCACAAACATTAACACATAATATTAAATTCTTGATTTAATCAGTGATAGTAATTTTTTCTTCAGCAAGAACAAACAAGTTTAGTCATTTCACAAGATCAAAATTGATGCAATTGATTTCAGAATCACGGTTAATAATGATTTTAACAATTTTTTCATTAACATTGACAAGAATTTTCAAAACAGTGATAGTATATATCAAATTTGAATCATCAATCAGAACTGATTTAAGTTTATCAATTTTTTGATGATTAATTTTGATGTTGAAATTTTTATCATCATTTTTTTCACTTTTTGCAGTCAGTATTGACTCAAAGAAGACACAATGAACACAATTTGAATTTTCAAAAACTTCTTGCATAATAACATTTGCAACTGAAGTATCAAGCATTTTGTCAATCAGACTTTTAACATTTGTTAATTTTTTTAATTCATTGAACAATTTCTGCACTAATTGACAAAATGCTCAAGTTTTAACATTTTTCATATCAATATTCTCATAAACAGTTTCTTTTTTGACTGATTCTTCAAATTGAACATGCTTTGTCTCAAATTTATCAAAATGATTGACAAAAACATGAACTTGCATTTCAAAATCAACAACTCACTTTAAAATCTCATAATTATCTTGTTAATGTGTTTTGACTGCAGAGATGCACAGTTTCTCAATTTTAAATTTCTTGATATTAGAAACTGCATACATGACATCAACAAAAACATTATTTTCATCATCAACATTACTGTCAAATCACTCTTCATTAATGTCATTAACTTCAGTGTTTGCATCAGTATTAAATTTTAATCAAATGATTTGCACTTCAGCTTGAAAGCTTGATGATTTTTCTTCATTTTGTTGATTCATTTCAGAAGCTTTTTCTTTCACTTCTTTATTTTGAAAATATAATCAACAAATAGCATAAATTTGTGATTTATGTTTTGTAATTTCAATAATAAAATCATTTTTTTTAT
This sequence comes from Emydomyces testavorans, assembly GCA_029449355.1. NCBI lineage: Eukaryota > Fungi > Ascomycota > Eurotiomycetes > Onygenales > Nannizziopsiaceae > Emydomyces > Emydomyces testavorans. Next base: position 973,297 of record CP120627.1, read on the forward strand.
TGATTTACACACAAATATTTTATTTTTTTATCAAAATGAATTTTATCTTCATTTTAATTTTTCTAAAAGTGAGAACAAGTGTTTCAACAACATTCTTCATTTTCACAATAAAAACATATCATGTTGAATTTTACTTGTTGAAAGAAAGCAAGTGCTTGATGTTGTGTTGATTTTTGAAACATCAAAACAATTAATTGAGATGAAATGTAATTATTGATTTTATGAATTCTTCAATTCATCTGATTAGCAAAAATCTAAATTAATAATGTTAACACTTTCATTCACTTTGTGATTTTCTGCAAGTCATTAATGAGATTTTCTGTTTATTTGAAAATTGACTCATTTTTTTGTTTTTCATTTTGCAAAATTGTCTTCAGTGAATTTAATGAATTATTATTCAGAGTTGACAATGTAAACTGATTTTTTGATCTGATTTTGTCTCAAACAAAATTTATAATATTTTTATAATTTCTGACAATTTTTATTATTTTTTTAAAATCAATTTCTTTAGCATGCATGTAATTCTTGCATTTTTTGATCATCACAATTTTTTCAACATTTTTAACAACATTTTTTCAAATGACACTGAATGAATTTTTTCAATCAATGTTAACATTTTCAAACATCTTGTTATCAAATTTTGATGAAAATTCTTCAATAAAATATCAACAACATGTATACTCATCAATGTGATGATTCTCAAAAATTTTATTAAAAACAGCAGTGTATTCTTGCATATATTCACAAATGATTTTCAAATTAAATGATTATTTTTAATTTTTCAACATCTCAAGATAAATATGACTGTGCATTTTCTGTTTAATGTTTTGATTTTGATATTTTTTTTTCAGCAAGATTTTTAACATGAGTCAGCTCTTATTTTTATATGTGTTGATTTTATGTATTCACATTGCAATATGCATCAAATAGTATTCAGACACTTGTTTCATCATTTGATAATCATTGTTTACAATATCATGATTCTCACATAATTAAGTGAAATTTTAAATAAAATGTGTTACATTTTTTTCTTCAAAATATGAAATTTCATTGACTTCAGATAAAAAAAATAACATTACAATCATGAGCATTTGATCTTGTTGATACTGATAATTGACAATCATTGAAGTTGAAGTTTTCTTTATATTCAATGTTGATATAAAATCAATTAATGTATCTGATGAACTGAGATTTGCATCTGCTGTTGTGTCTGAAACAACATTATGTTTTGAAAATACATTCAAGCTTTCTTGTTCAGTCATTTTTTTTAATTTTTGAGAAGTTGATGCAGCACATTTGTGACTAGAAGTTCTTGACACAGATTTTGATATCAAATTCAACAATGTTTTTTGAAATAAATAAATTTCTTAATTTTTGAATAACAAAAATAACAAATAATGATTTTAAAATAACAAAAATAAAAATGAAAGCAAAGTCTTCTTGATGTGTCAATCAATGAGCAGTTGCATGAGTTTTTCTCTCAAATAAAATTTTTTTTGTTGACACTTGAATTTTTCACAAATGCATTTGTGACAAAATTTGTATCACTCAGAGCACAGTCTTCACAAGTATAAGAATAAAATAAAAGATTTATTCAGTTGATGTATAAAGTAGGGGTGAGATGACTACTATTCACTTAATCAATAAGAAAATCAATAAGCAAAGAATATAGTTGTTAGGCAAAAAAGATTGCCACTGATTCTCTCAATGAAGAGAAAAATCAATGTGTTATTTATATGTGTGTTATGCTCACTAAAGCTAATCAAATTAAGATTAATTACATTTGAGAAAAGAAACAGTGTTAGCTTTTGCAAAACTTACAGCTGAAATCTTACAGTTTTTTTTTTCTGTGAAGACTCTGGTTTCTTCAGAGCATATAAGCTTAATAGTTATTGAAGTTCCAATAAAAAATCTTCATAAGAACTAAAAAATTTTGTGAAAAAAAAGTTATTTCTTCACAAAAAAAAAATGTTTTCTTAGCTAGCAAAAAAACTTCATGATACAAATGATATCAGTTATATCAAATTTCATCACAACAGCTTTATCATTTACTAGACTTTTGCAGACTAAATCTGATGATGTAAGCACTGACTTTCATCACTTCAGTTTTGTAAAATATCTTCACAAAAGCAGTTGCTGATTCACAAAGCAAAAAAAATTTGTTGAGATCATCTGACTGTGCATGATCTTGAGAAAACATCATGCATTTTAATTAAAAAATACATGATGACTCTGATAATCATGATGAGATTTAAACTTACAATTTTTACTGTTGCAGCTGTACATAATACAACTGCATCAGTTAGGCAATTATTGCTGTAATTTCTTGTTTTGATTTGTAAAAGTTCACTTTTCATTCATGAAGATGAATTCTTTCTAATTGAGTATAGCTTAACTTTGCAAAAGTGATAACAACAGTTTTTAGCAACTCAGTTTTTTTTTTTTTTTTTTCTTGATTAAATCAAAACTCATCTGCAATAAGTACAATTTTCTCAGCATCAGATTCATCAGTTTCATCAAAAAAAAAAAACTTTGCAAGAGATTTCTATCACTCTACAGTCAAAATAAGACTTCACAAGTTTATATCAGTTTTGCAAGTTATTTGATCTTTGTGAACTGACACAAGCTGAGTTAAATTTTCACAAATTAAGCTAACTGAGAGTATAGTGCACAATCACAGTTAAAATCAATTTCAACAACAATATATCATCATGTTTTGCTCAAACACTTTAGACAAAAGTAAACTTCAATTTATTATGTTATCAAATACAGAAGATTTTAATACTGAGATGTTGATGAGTACTGATTTTGTGAACAATTTTTATGTTTTGTGAATAAATTTGAGATTTCACAAAATAAAATTATGAAATTTCAGCAGAGCTTGCTTTGCAAATGTTCTTTGCAAGTTTTTATGTTAACAATTTCATAATTTCTTCTTCTGCAACAAGTTTTCAAAATTTAAACTTACATTTCAAAAACTTTTGATTTGTACAGAAAATCAACTTCAATGCTTTTTTTTATAAGTGAGTATTTTTTGATGCAAAGTCATTAATTAACTTCAATGAGTTCAGGAAGTTCTCACAGTCAGATTTCAATGAGTTTTCTTCATAAACAAACTTCAATTGACTTTGCTATTCTTTGCAAGCAGAATCAAACTTCAACAAGTTAACTTCATCATGAAATGCAAGAACTTGATTTGTATGTGCAAACTTTACAAGCAACTTCTGCTGTTTGCTTTGTTAAGCTCAAGCATTCATTTCATTATAACAATAAAATGCAACTAACTTCACAAGTTATCAATTCTGCATCAGTGATGCAAACAATTTTAAAAATTTTCAATTCTGCATTAATGATGCAAATGATTTTAATAATTTCTGCTGATCATGTCACTGTTTTTTCTGCTTTGTGACAAATTTTTGTGAATGTATTTATTTCATCATCAGACAATCATGAAAGAAATGTGTTTTATCTTTCTGCAAAAGCATCTTCACAAAGTGACTCTGAAGAACAAAAAACTGATTATAATGTGCTGATCAATGTTTTACAACATCATCAATAAAATCATCAGATTTCATCAGTGATTTCACAAAATGTTTAAGCAACAATTCATTTTCATAATTTATCTTCTGAAAGTGGTTTTGAAAAGTGTTCATCAGTCACACTGATGACACTTTCAGAATTGTCTTCATTATCAGTTGATACTGATTTCAAATCTTTCATCAGAAAGCTTCACTGAATTAAAGCATCAATTCTCAAATCAATTGATCTGATTGATGCAGCTGATCAGAAAAGTTTTGTGACTTGAACTCAGCTTTGCAAAGCAGTGTTGATAATTCAGATCAGATAATTATCTTTACATGAGCAGAAATGTAATCAGTGTCAAGAACTGAGCACAACTCACAAAACTCATCAGTTTATTTTGTGCATATTTGATGAATTTTGTGAAAAATGCAATAATTGTGTCTATTGAGATGTTTCTTGCTTCTTTCAGAAGTAAGAGCATCTCAATATGCAATTATGATGAAGATAAAAATGAGATGTCATAATATGCAGTAAACTATGTAATATGAATTCATTATCAAAAATATAATTATCATTGAAATTCAAACATTTTTCCACATATAACTTGTAAAATAAGTAACTAAAATCATTCACAAATATTATATACATGTCATGTTTTTTCAGAATAAAATCTTTAGTTCTTCACAGAACAATAAAAAACTCACAAGTCTGATTTGTCAGAATTAACATTATGATATTTAGCAAGAAGCTTTCATAAATGTCTGAAATTCACAGCAGATTTTCAGATGCACTCATTTTTTTTATTCTTATATTTTTTTCATTAAACAAGATACTGAAGTTGTCAGTTTTTTTTGTAAAAATCAGTTATAGTTTTGATTTGAAACTTTTGTTTTTCTTCAAATGCTTCACAAATTGAATGATGAGCTGTGCTATCAACATTATTCATTTTCTTATGATCATAAAGTAAGAATATATATAAAAAACATTGTGAATGCTTGCAAGATCTGATGAAAGTTTCAGGCAATAAACTTGCTTGTTTATTTTTTTCACAATTCTACAAGAGTCAATGCAAAAAAAATCAAGCTTTTTACTCACATGAGTTATTTTAATATTCTTTAAGCTAAGTCAAATTCTATTTTCAATAGTGTAGAACTTTAACATGTGCTTCTTGTCATAATACTTTTTTAATAAACTTGTGTCTTCACAAAAAACTTTCTGACTTGATCTTGACATTTGCAAATGATGTTTGTCTGATTCTGAAAGTTTTTTATCTCAAAAATATACTTACTTGATTTTGCAAGAATCATTCACAGATTCAGCTCATACATAACTTGAAAAGAAAATTTTTTTGTTGAAGAATGCTGAAAATTGTTGTAAGCAAATTCAGCAAGAAATAATTAAAATATTCAGTTGTTTTAATTGTAGTTGACAAAACTTCACAAATATTATTTCAGAATACTATTCAATTACTTCATTTGATCATTCATCTGAAAATAAAAAGCAGTACTTAGATCTCACAAGATTTTCAGTATGTGTAAAAAATCATTTCAAAATTCACTGATGAATAAAAATTCACAGTTAGAAACTATATTCAGAAATATTTTATGAAGTTTTATAACTTTACAAATAATAAAATGTGTCAATTGCTTCACAATGAGCTTCTTGATCACAGAAATGAAGTGAATCATCTTGCTAAAGCAGTTAACAATCACTAGAATGCAGTCAAACTCAGCTCTCTCAATGTTTTTACTTCACAAAAAATTGATGATGATGTTCATGCTGATTTGATTTCAAGAATTTACAGAAATTGACAATGAATTAAGCTCTTTATGTGATTTAGTTCTGATAACTCACAAATTCAGACATACTTCACAAAATTCACAATATTTCTGAATCATATTTTTTATTTGTGATCAATAATATTTTCACAAAAATAATTTGTAAATTTGTTTTGTAGTAAAGTGATCTGTCAAAAATGTATCATGATATTGTTTGACTAACTTTAATTATAAAATCTTATTGACTGAAATGTATAAACAATCATTGTAGAACAACATGTTTTTATTAAAAGTTCATTTCTTCACAAATCAAAAGTGAAACTTTATTTTTTTTTTAATTTTTGCTGTGTGCTTGTCAGCATTTAGCAGTTCAGATAATGCTGAAATAAAATTGCAAAATGTTTCATTTATCTCATGAGAATCTTCAGTATCATAAAAATTTTCATTATAAATTAATTCACAAATATTCATAATTTTCAGTTTAAATTTTTTATTCTGATATGTTTCAGCTGAGAAAATCTTTACAAGTAGTTTCTTGATTTGTATCATAAGCTTCACAGAAAGAAATTGCACATCATTTTTTTTTTCTTCAAAAAACTTGAGTGAAGCATTTATCAGCTCAAGCTTTTCATCAGCACAACTTGTTTTCTCAAGAAAAAGCATGATACAAAATTGACTTGCAATCTCATGTTTTTGAATGTTTTCACAATCTGCTTTTTTCACATAATCTGATTATCACAAAAATTCATCAGTTAGATTTTTTTTTCTCTTCTGATGTTTCACAGTAAATCAAAAAATCATTAACTTTTAAACTCAACAAATTTGTCATCTAGATAAGTTCTTTGCTGTTGCAAAGTAACAGAAATTATCATGATTTGTCATTACTAGAACAGATTTTCATGAGTTTTCTAGTCAATAACATCAGTGTTTAAAAAATTTAACAATAATCAAAAGTTCTTGATCATAAATATCATAATTGCATTTCACAGATTTCATTTTCTGTGAATATACAGTTACAGATATTCAGTTTTGAAAGTCATTCAATTGAGTGATAATTTCTGAGATGACAAAATCAGAGACATCAGTTTCAAAATATATTTAACAATCAGAGTTGAAGTGATAAAGCATGATAGCATTCACAAAAACTTTCTTCAAGATATAAAAAACTTTGTGAGTTTTCTTCATGAGAAAATTTTTTTCATTTTTTGTATTCAATTCTCATTTCTTGCAACATTCAGCTTTTTTATTTTGTTCTTCACTCTTCAGCATATTAGTAAGATTTAAAGCAATTTTTGAAAACTTCAAAATAAAACAACAATAAAAGTTTGTGAATTTTAAAAATACTTGAATATTTTTTCATGAGTTGAGTTCTGATCAAATCAAAATGATTTTCACACACAACTTCTTCATAAATATTTCATCAGCTGATACAATATACTCAAGAAAATTTATTTCACAAACACTAAAGTAGCACTTGAAGATTTTGCAGTAAAAATCTGCTGTCATAAGTGTTTTCAAAACTTGATGAACATGTTGAACATGATTTTTTTCATTCATAAAATATATCACAACATCATTTAGATAAATTATCATAAAAGCATCACAATTGCAAAAAGTTTTGTTAATATAAAACTGAAAAGCAGTTGAAGCATTTGACAGATCAAAAAAAATTACACAATATTTAAAAAATTTTAAAAATGTGCAAAAAACAGTTTTTCATTCATTTTTCTTTCAAATGCAAAAACAATGATAAGCATTCTTGACATCAAGATGAGTGAAGATCTTAGCATTCACAAAACACTTCAAAAACTTCTCAATCAATGATAGTGAGTAGTGATTTTTCACAGTCTTGAAGTTCAAGTCACAATAGTTCACACACATTCATAAATTATTATTTTTTTTGAAAGCAAACATAATTGATGTTCTCACAAGAAATTTGAAAAATCAGATGAAATCATGAGCAATTGTATTGTTGAGATATTCACAAAATGTCTCAGTTTCATTCTCTGAAAGTTAATAAATAAAATCAAAAATAAGTTTTTTTTCAAATTCAAGTTCAATAGTCAAGTTTTTCTTCTGATGAGAAGTCAGCTTTCAAGTTTTTTGTTCACTGAAAGCTTTCATAAGATTTTTATAAACTTTAGATATTTGAAGATTATAATTCATGATGATTATTTTCTCAATTTCACAGCATGTCATTATGTAGATAGACTTTTTTTTTTGCACTAGATTCTTCACATCAACTGATTGAATCATCACAAGTGAATCACACAAAGTTCTTTGAAAACAAATTGAATGATTTTTTCATGAGATGATGAAATCATGTTATGAAAGTCAAGTCATGTCTAGAATCATATCATTATTTATATTGACAACAATGACTTGCTTGCAAAAAATTTGTGCTTGATTTTGAAAATCTCAACACTTGAAAACAATGTTCACAACATTTTCAGCATCAAAAAGTGCTTGATTTCTTTCAGCAATCTTGAGAAAAATTTTCATTGAATGTATTTTCAGTTCTAGTGATTCTGCAAGATCAGAACTGATGATGAGAAAAATGCAGTAAAAGTTTACATGAGCTGATCATTTATGCTCAGTAAATGATTTTACAGAAAATGCACTTAATTGAATAAAAAACATGAATAAAAAATTAACATCAGACAATTGCATTACTCTAAAGCTATTTTTTTTCAAGTTTTTAAATTTTTATTTCTTTTTCTTGAAACAATCAGAAGATTTATGTTTCTTTTCATCACAACTGTAGCAAGTAATATTTGCAAGATCAGTCTTGCTATCAGATTTGTTTTTCTTATTCTTCACAAAATTCTTTGTTTTTTTTTAGATTTTTTCTTAAATTAATTTTGTTGAGATTTATTTGCAGAAGTCTTTGCAGAGTTTTCATTTTTCTTTTTGAGAGTGAAAATAAAATGCAATTGTGTGGCAATGATGATTATTTCACAAAAAGTATCTGAAAGTTTTTCTTGTTTTTTGAGTTTGAAATGCATTAACTTATTTATAGCTCACAGAAATAAATGTTTTGTTCATTCAGCAAGATTTTTGATTTCATCATTTATTTCACAAAGCTTTTGTTTGAATTAAGCATGAAATTCATTGTCAGTTTCATTGTCATTCTTTCACAGATAAAAAGAAATCATCATGAGTTTCTGATGATGTTTTGCAGATCATTTAAATCAGAAAATAAAAAAATTTTCATTTTTTTTCAAATGTTTCTTGTTGAATTTTTTTTCACAAAGTTCTTTTATTTTTCTTGAAATGTATAGTGAAGTTCAATTTTTGTATAATTCACTTTCTGAGAATTTTCAATCTTCACAAATTCAGTTGAGAATTCAATCTTGAAAAAAAATTCATGAAGCTTGACAAAAATGACAATTTTGTAGTCAGACTTCAGTTCTAACAGTTTATATCATTTAACTTTCTTGACTGAATTTTTTTGTTAAGTAAACACATCTAGAAACTTTGTTCAGATGTGTTTTTCTAAATCAATTTTCAGTTATTTTGAAAGTGAGATCATATTTTCTAGAAGTCAGTTTCATTTGTGAAGTTTCTCAAGAAACATGATTTCAATAATGAAATGTTGACAAAGTATAAAAAATGTATTAATGAATTTTTTGCAAATAAATTCAGAGTCTTCTGACTTTATGCTTTGAATAAAAAATGTCTTTTTGTGAGAGAATTCTGCTACTTTGTGAAATGTCTTTAAAATCACTTTCATTTGAGAATTGACAGATGGTGGAGATTCTTCACAAGAATTTTCATGAGAGATGAAAAAAACAGATGTTTTTTTCTTGCCTTTGAGAGCCATTCTGGGTGTACTTTTCAAAAAAATGACAAAATATAAGAATAAAGTAAAAAATTTATTCAGTTGATGTATAAAGTAGATGTGAGATGACTATTATTCACTTAATCAATAAGAAAATCAATATGCAAAGAATATAATTGTTAGGCAAAAGAGATTGCCACTGATTTTCTCAATGAAGAGAAAAATCAGTGTGTTATTTATATGTGTGTTATGCTCACTAAAGCTAACCAAATTAAGACTAGTTACATTTGAGAAAAGGGGCAGTGTTAGCTTTTGTGGAGCTTACAGCTGAAGCCTTACAACAAGTTAAAAACATTCATTGAATACATCATTGTTTCAGTTATAAATTTTCAATAATTTTATCATTTTTCAGTAGCAGAAAGATGATAAGTTTTAACAATCACAAATCAGATTAAACAACAGAGTTTCAGAGTTTGTTGAAGCAATAAAACATTAAAAGCAATGAAAATATCAGAAATAAGAAGTTTTTCTTTTTCATTTTTCAACTCAATTGATCATTCATTAATTGAGCTTTTTCAGAAACATCAGAATGAAACAGAAAAATTATATGACTCAGTTGATATGAGTGAGTTGAAATGAATTTAATGTAAGAAGAAGAAAACACTACAATTAACACATTGATAATTGATATTGACAATAACAATCAATCAAGAGTCTGTCAACATTCTCATATTGAGTTTTCAAGTATTAATTCTAAAAATTATTATAATACAGTGAACAGAAGTCATATTGAAAAAAAAATACATTGATTTATATGTATCAACAATTATCAACAACAAAACAATCAAGTGATCAACAATATATGTATAAGTAATGTCAATATATCAAGAAGTATGTGTGAACATGTATGTTCTCTCAACAATAAATAAATATTTCTTTTATATATTTTCAGCAATTAATAAAAAAGATATAGCAGAAAGAAATATGATGTAAGTGATCAACAGAGATAAAGTCAATAACAAAAATGACTAAAAGAATGTTTGTCAACTAGAGTGTATCAACATAAAGTGTCAACTTAGCTGTATGTGTCATGTTGATAAAAAGCACTGAACTTCTCACTACACTGCATTGTTGTGATGTTTCAAATATTGATATTTTTTAATTTTATTGTACTTTCAAATCTTTTTTCATCTTTCTGATATTTAATTAATTCAACTTCAGATAATTTTTTGTTTAAAATTTGTTGAAATCACTGATGTGATCTGTAACAAAGTAAGAAAGTCAAATTTCATTAAAATCAGATTCATTAAGCTCATTAAGAAAAAAATAAATTTTTACAAAAATCAAACACTTGTTGCTGATTATTTACAAAATTATTTTGATACATTCATGTTGTGAAACATATGCAATGCAATCAAATTTTTTTTGATTTATTTTTTGCATTTCAAGTCACAGCATGAACTGATGTTAAAACACTCAATTAGCAATCAGAATCTGTGTCATCATGTAAAAAATTTTTTGCATTTATTAATTTTATTTATTTAAACAATTCTGTGATTCAGCTTATCTCATCAAATCAAATCTCAATGAAAAATTAAATTATCACAAACTTTGCTGTTCTGAATAGTAAAGTTGTCAGTGTTATCATACATATTGCAACAATTCAAATTTTTGTGAAAGTTTTAAAATCACAGTCACTTCACTTTGATAATCAATCATGAACATCAAGATTAAATGATTTTTTATCAAACAGCAAAAATTTACATAGAGTATACAACATCATTTGTATTTTTTAAAAAATTTGAAAGAAAATCATGAAAAAAAAACAAAAATTCAAAACAATTGTGCTAAAAAAATTTACTACTTCATCAACAATGAAGAAGTTGCTGATTCAAAATGTCTTGTCTAGACTGCAAACAAGTTCAGAAATTACTTAAGTTCAAACTGTTTTCAGATTATACAGTTTCAATTCAATCTTACATGCTCAACTACTTGATTAAATTGAAATGAAACAAGTTGATATAGAGGTCTCATTTCATTTTATCTGTAGAAACTCATTATAAAAAATGAATACTTTTAATTCTACATTATAACAGCTGCTAACTATCTTTCTAGATGCTGTACAGACTTCTAAAACTTCATAAAGCTTTTACAGCTTTTATTCTACAGCTTCAGGCCACTGTCATCCCCTACTATCTCTACACACACAATTCTACACATGAGAACTAGATGCCAGCAGCTGCATACAAGCTCTGCTAACTAGCTAGAAGCTTATTCAATCAATTTGATATGTTATTACACATTAAATCACATCAGAAAATCTCTCATTGATCATTCTGTTGATGTTTCATTAAATTTTTTTCTTCAGTGATTTTACTCTTTATAACACATTCTGAAGCATAGTGAAAAGCTTCTAGAACATGCTACAGTCAATTATTTATTTTTCAAATTCTTATACTAGCTGCTAGAAATGTTGATTGTTGAATAATTTATGTATTAGCTGCTGACATTAACTGCTGTAGCTCAGAGACAATGTTGTTGAACTCAGACAAACTAACTTTTTAAAATTAGTGATTCTTCAGTTCTGTGATCTTGATAAGCTTGCTTGTTAATTGACTTGACTTGTGTTCAGATTGATTTCAAATGAGCCAGTCAATCAGAATGTTCAAACTCATACAATTCAGAATTTTAACTTCTACTACTCAGCTCAACTCAGATTTGTTCACAATTTAGTCTTGTCATAAATTACTTGAATACTGAAATTTTTGATTTTTTTAATCTCTTGTTGTTCAAGAACAACATTAACAAAACTAATGCTGAAGAAACAGAAGAATTTGTTGAATTTAATGATGTTCTTAAGATATTTGATAATGCAATTGACTTTGAAATCAAAAATGAAAATTTAAGTACTGTTGATTTTGATTCTGTACACATAAATTTTTTAATAATGTTGATGAATAAACATTTGTTTTTGATAAAATATGTGATGAAAAATTTTACAGTTCATGAAAATATTGGCAAAAATCAATTGTCTGCAAGTGATCAAAATGATGAATTTAGCAAAAAAATAAAACAAGTTATTGAGACAGTGCAGAATGCTGTCAAGCAGCAACAAATAAAAATTGAAAACAACAAGAAAATTAAATTGAATGCAAAAATGCAAAAAACATTCAATCATACTTCACACAATATCATGATTTATGCTAAAATTTGTGAATATTTTGATATTAACAATAAAAATAAACAGCTTTTTTCTGATCACTTCAGCAGTTTCACTTTGCTACATCATCAGATAATTGATATAATCACAATGCTTAATATTGAATTTGATATTTTTCAATGTGTTCACAATGACAAATCAATTCTTCAAGCAGTTATGTTGACTAATAACATGAATCTTGAGAAGATCATCAAAATGCTTAATTTCATTGTCAAGATTGCTGAGATGAAATTAATCTCAAAAAATCAAATTTTGAAGTTAATTATTATGTGTATATCATCTGAAGTTGTGTTGAGTTGATACTTGAATTTCAACAAGTATTTTCAAGATAAATTGCATTTTTTTTGTCAGCAGTTCATTTCACATTAATAATAATTTTATTTTTTAAACATATTGCATCAATCAGATCATTTTCTCAATAACAATGCAAAATTTTAACAATTATATTTTTTTTTCTAATAAGTTTGATATTGTTTAGACTGTTTTTGTTATATTTCATTTCATGCTCTTAAAGTACACACTTGAAATAAACATTCAAGTTTTTGTAGAAAAATCATACTCAATGTTGTTTGAAAACAACAATGAAGTTAAAAAAATTTTTTCTGTTTTCAAAAACAAATTCATCAAGTTTTTAATATTTGCTGATGCTATTTTTTTTGAATCATCATAAAAAATTATTTGCATTTCAGTCAAGTGAAACAAATTTTTTAAATTAAAAAAAAATACTGTTTTCAACATGAGAATTTTTTTGCTGAAGAAAAAATGTCAGACATTAATAATAATTTAATGAATTTTGAAAAAATGTACAACAATTGATTTGTTAAATACTGATCATTTTTTCTGAATAAAATTTATCAACTTATCATTGACAAAAAACACAACATTCATCATTTTGTGTTTATTATTTTTTATACTTGCAAACTTCTTGCTTCAGATTTTTTGTAAATTATGTTCACAACTTCATTACTCAACAAAACCAGAAATTTCTACAGCTACATGCACATGATGTAGAATCACAACTGAAACTTGTCACTTTTAAAAATGTTTCAAAACATGAATACACTTGAAAAATTTCAAAAAACTGCAACAAATGATGAAATTCTTGAGTTTTTTAATTCATAATATATTCAGCAACTTGCAAAAAAAAAACATTGACTTTCAGCAAGTTAAATTTTTTGTTTTCTTGATATTTGCATAATTCATTAAATTTTGAACATATAAATTAGTAATATAATCATTGATACAAATATTTTTTGCAAGCATGTCAATAATATGATTTTTGCTTTTTTTCAGTTTGAACAAACAGAGTACTGTATGTCACATGTTTTGCTTCTAAAAAAAACTTAAAAAAAATTGAGATTACATTCAACAGTCTTCAAGATGATGATATAAATGTAAGACAGATCAAAAGTTTGTGCTGCTCATCATTTTTATTAAAATTTATCACACTTCACAATTGTGTGAATTAAAAAAAATAATTATTATTTAAATGAAGCAAATGTTGTTCTGATCAAACAGTAAGTTTTATGATTTTTTTTTATATACATATCAAGAATGATTATCAGTATCATGTTCTGATTTCTCATATTAATTGTGTTATTAAATTTCTTAATATCTCACTCTCACTTCATTATCTTGCAAAAATTATTTGAAATATTGTTGATAAACAAAACAAGCATTTTGTGATATTTGCTCATATTTTTGTAATTTCTTGATTCATTTACATTTTTTGTTTTAATTGAGAATGTGTGACAAAATGACTTCATTCTGTTATCACTCAAACAAAATATAATTAAATTATAATAAATTTCAACAATGCATTTGACACTTTTTGAATTTTTATCTCAACACATTAAATAAATGAATTTGAGATAAATTTTTAATTCAGTAAATGTTATCATATGATTATAATTAAACTTCTGCACAATTTGAATTTTCTGCTTCAAACTGAAATTTAACTTGCTTGCATTGATCAAATTCATAAAATTTATATTTGAATACTTTTTCACAATCATCTCTTTCAATGTTGATAACATGTTAATTTGGCAAAACAAGTTATTTCTGATCTTGTCACACAACTGAAAAAACAAATAGCTGATAATATGAAAATTCACATTTTCAATATTTCAGTTTATGCTGAAGACACACTTAATCATATTGTGAGTTGAAAGTAATTTTGTTTATTCTGAAATTGTGTTTTTGAACTGAATCTTAGTAAATCAAATTTGTTTGCAGCTCAATGTCATTAATTTCACATTATTGATTTTTTTTATTACTGCACAATGAGAGATGAAACATGCAAAAGAAAAAAAAATAAAAATCTGAACAGAAGATAAAAATTAAAACAGCAAAAAAAATCAAGTTGTTTGCTACAAATTCTAAAATTCTGATTAATATTTCTGAAAAGCAGCAGAAAAGTGAAAATATTGTTCACAAACAACAAAATTCACTGATTATTAATAATACAGTTATGATAAATTTCAATTTTGTTGTTGTTCAGAAACAACAAACTTCACTTATTATATTTGATGATAAATCAAATTTTCAAATCTTTCAAGATTGTCTCAATGTTAAAATGAATGATTTGAATGATGAATACAAATCATTTTTTTCTTCTTCATCAAAAATGCCACAGAAGATTGTAAGTCATGTTACTACTTTAAATGAAATTATTTTTCATGTCATTAACTTGCTGTAAGATATTACAATTAATATTTTCTTCGCAAACATTTTAAAATCATCAACAAAATCAATCAGCACTGAAAATAAAAAATTGTTGAAGAAAATTGAACATAATGTTATTGAAAATAAAATAACAAAAAATAATGAAGCATTTGAATGTAAAATCAAGAGCAGAAAAAAAAAATCAAAAATAATTATAATTAGCATTGTGTGGCATGTTGATTGCATGATGTTTGAAAAACATAATATATAAATAATAAAAAATGATGTAAAGCATTGTGAAAGAAAATGAATGCATTTAATATAAAGTTTTGACATCATCAGCAAACAATGATGTTATGACTGATATTTGTTTTTTTATTTTGAGAAAAGTTTTTGCTTGTCTAGTTGTTTCTGTATATTGTATTTGAATGATGCATGTCACACTAGAAAAAAATTTATTTATTTTTGTGTTCAAAATGACTTTCACATCAGCAAAAAACTTGTGTAAATGATTGATACATGACAGATATTGTACTCAATACAACACTAAATCACATTGCAACTAGAAAAAAAAGTCAAGTGTTTTAGCATTGCATTAAACTGTATATAAAATAATAATTCTCAATCTTGACATGCTTGATGATTACTTGTTTCAGTTCAGACTTGAACTGATGCTTGCTTGAACACTCAAAATCAGAAATTCAATTCAATTCAAATCAATGATTAAATTTTCATTACTTGAATTGAATTGAACTCATTTGCAGTTTATTCAAATATTAAAGAATTTATTTGAAACCTGTTCAGCAGTTTTTATTGAATTTGTTGTTAAATCAAGAAAGATAATTAAAAGCAAAAGCAATGTCAGAATGTGTGCACATAACTAAAAACTGTAAGAATTTTATGCTTTTTTAATAATTAATAAGCATAAATTTATTGTTAAAATCTGCTGTTTCTAAAGTTTCTTGATCAGAAACAAATTCAATGTTCAAATTTTTTTATCATCAGCAAGATTAGAGTTGACCAACTTTCAGATCAGATCAGACTCTAGAGAAAGTCTGTTCATCTGAATAGAATCTAAAGTCTGAAGAAGGTGAACTCTACTCTACTCACAAACATCTAGAGTTTGAGCAGAGTCTGACCTGGACACCTGCCAAGCACCAAGGCCCCTGAAACTATACTTAATGATGCTTAGCATAGAGTCTCAACCCAGCCTGTAGCAGCCAGCAGCAGCAGTTTACATGATAATAAGCAATAACTATAGGGATTTACACAATAATAAGTGATAATTATAGGGGTTTAGGCCCTATAAGCCCCTAAATATAGGGGTTTGAGCAATAATTTAGACCTTATAAACTCTATATAGACTCTATAAGCCTTAGGTAATTCAGGTCAGGTCTGCCCAGCAGGTCTTCAGGTCTAGAAGCCCTAGACTCTGTTCTACCTGCTGAGTAGCTTTTGAAAGCTCATCTGTTCAAACCAGACCAACAGGCAGGTCAGGCTGGGTCAGGCTCAGGTCTATAGGGTTTGGTGGTTGACTCTAAGCAAGATAGCTGAATTGCAGTTTTTCATGTTAAATTCAGTTAATAAATTCTTAATATACTGTTTTTAATTAACAAAAAAATTTCTGTTTGATTGTTTTTTAATTTTTATGTTTAACTAACAGCTTTAATTGATGATTTTTTTCATTTCAAATCACTTGCTAAGTTTTTTAACTAATCACTTAATTGCTTTCTCATTAAAACTCATGATTCAACAGTCATTAATATAAATTTATATATAATTGCTTTCTCTGATGAATAAACAATCTGACATTATATAAAAAAATTCTGAATTTTAAATCTTTCATGTGTTCAGTTATCTCATGATATCAAAATCTGATTATTTGTTTCAACTCATAGAGATTTTGTTTCAGTTGAGTCACTAAATTTTTTTATTTATACTTGTAATTTGTTGAAAGCTTTATGTAAACACATTTATCATCTGAAAAAATTTTATTTAAAAAAACTGTAACAAAATCAAACAGTTTAATTTTTTATTTTCAAGTCATAACAATTACAAAAACAACTCTTGTTGTAGAATTACTAATCATCACTGCATAATTTTTTTTATAATGTATGTTTTCACATTGTAAAAATTCACATACAACTCAAGAAGCTTTAAATTATATGATGTCATCAATGTTGTTAATTTTTTTTGTAAATATTCATTTATTTATTAAAACATTTATTTGAAAATTCTTCTCAACTAAAATTCATGTGTTTTTTATCTGAAGTTTGTTGATTTTTTTCTGCATAGCTTCATTTCAGTAAAATTACTTGCTTAATCATTTAGCAGCTGCAATGAATGTAGAAATGTCAGTATTTGTGTTTAGTACTGAAAGTTTAATGCTAGAAAATTCAATAAACTCAAAAAATTTATCTTCATCAGAATTTTCTAAAATCTCATACTTTTGATTTAAATAAATCAATTTAATGAAATCTTCTAGATTTTTGTTTATAAAATGTTTCAACACTTTGAGTTTATTTTTTGCTAGATAAATTAGCAGCTTGTGCTGTCAGTTGTTTAGCAAATTTATCATGTTATATTCTTTAGAAATTTGAATTATATTTGTGATCATAAACTGTTTAGTTGTTGAATTTATATACAATTTCTTTAATAAATTTGTGATCTTATTTTGTGTTCATTTTGTTGTTAAATTTAACAAATTTGAGATCAATTTGACTGCTGAGTTTGCAATTGAATTTGTTGTAGAAATAGTAGAAAAAATCATTAAATTTTTGTTCAATTTTTTGTTAAATTCAACATTTTTAAAAATAATTATTTTTTCAATTTTGAGATTTCAGAAACAATAAACATTATAATTCTAATAATTAACTAGTTTTAATTTTCTAAATTTTAATTTCAATTTGAAAGTTTTTTTAAAATTTTTCATGTAGATGTTGCATTTTTAATATTTAATTCATCTGACAAACAGCTGAATGCTCATTCAGACTTTAAATAATGTCAAAATTTTTGTATTTTTCTTGCAATTGTATAAAAATGTAAATGTAGAAGAATGATTGATCATTATACTCATGATTTTGACTGCTTCTTTTCAAAAATATTTTGAAAAATCTGAATCAATTAAAATGCTTTTAATTTGTTCATTAAAAATTCAAATTGCTTTCTCAAATAATTTGTTTTATTGAAACATGTCAGAGCAGATCTTATCATGTAATATTTTTTTTAAATTATAAAAAACAATAAAATGTTTATTTTTGAATTTTTTTGCTTCATCAGAAAGCATTATGTCAATTTTTTACTCATTGTAATTTCAATTATGTTAATTCAGTTGATAATAATCTCACAGACTTCAGATTTGTTTTTTTTAAAAAATATTCATTAAAAACACATGATATCATTTGTTATAATGAGAAAGTATTTCACATCATCAAAAGTAAAAATTTTTTCATTTGTAAAATTAAGAGTTTTGTCATCATCTGTTATATTCATATAAAATTTAACTGCTGATTTAATTGAATGATTTACAAATTAAAAAAAATTGTAAGCTTGCTTTATCTTCATGCAAGTTTTGCAGAAATTTATTTTCTTAACATTTTTAATTTTCATTTCTGTTCTTGAGTTTTTTGTTAATAAAGTCAAATCATAAGCATTGAGATGCTCTCAATGTTTATGTTATTTTAGCATCATTTTTTCTTGTAGTGTAGACTTCTTCACTCAGTGATTAGAAATCAGAAAAAACTTAATGTTCTTATTGTGTTGATTTTAAATAACATTAATTATGTAAACAGACTTCAAATGCTCTTTGGGTACAGAAATCATGTAAGTCAAAATGCTTTGTGTTCTTGAAGCTTGTAGAATGAATATATTTTCATCAGAGAGAATAACTTCAAAGCTTATCATTTTATTTGAAGATTTTATTAGTAAAACATGTTCATCTGCATACTCAACTTGTTGAACAGTAAATTCATCACAAATAAATTTACTGAAGCTTAGAAAATTAATTTGTAAATCAGATACAATTTTTATTTTTTTTAGAATAAGATTTTTTTTGTCAGTCTAAATGTTGACAATTTTAAATTTTTTTTGTTAAAAATGTTAAATCATTGATCATTTCAAGCATAATTAAACAGTTGTTCAAATTTTTTTGCATTAAATTAACTTGATCAGTTGAGTGCAAACTGACTTCAAAATTAAACATTCAATCTTCTGATTTCATGAGCTTTCTAAATGAGTAAACATTTTTTCTGAATTTGATTATTTTTTTGTTTTTTGAATTATTTTGTTTTTTATCATTTTTTTTCAATTTGCTGAAGCAAGTTCTGAAAATTGAAATCAACATTGATCAGATTCATGATTTTTTTTTTTGCAATGAACACAGAATTTTTTTTTATTTTTTTTGTCATTTTTTTTGTTTTTGTTCTTATTTTTTGAGTTTTTTTTTTTTAAATTCTTCATCAAATTCACTGACAATTTGTTGTTTTTTTGTTATTATTGCTGTTGTTATCATTTTTAAAAATACATATAAAAATGTTCTCCATTGGATCAATTAAATTTTCTTCAGAAAAATCTGTTTCATCACAAAAAGCTATATTAATGCATGTTTGAATGAATTTTTTTCATTTGATTATCAAATCATTTTTGACAATGTTTAATAAAATGTAATCAAAACAAACATAATTAAGTTGAATCAGTTTTATACAAATTTCAAAAAAACATTTAATAAAAATTTTATTGTTTTTTATCTTTTCTGATAAATTCTTCAGTTCAATCACAAGTTTTTTTTTTATATGACAACATTTAATAAATGAAGTTTCAATTACTTTTCAAAAATCAAAAATTATAAATTTTTCTGACATTTTGAAGTGTGTTCTCGTTTGAGCAAAAATACTTGAAAACATGAAGTTGTAAAATCATTTGTTTCATTTAGTTTAAATTAATTAAACACATTTTTCATTTTTTGAAGATTTTTTTTTTATTTTCTAGCATGCTTTAAATTTTTATATGTTTTGTAATTAGTAAAATCTCATCTCATCAAGCATGATAATTTGCAGAATTTGTAAAAATCATTAATTTTTTTATAATTTTTGTTTAATTAAAAAATTATTTTAAATAATATTTAATTTTCAATTCAAAATCAATCTGAGTTTTTATAAAGTTTTTAAACATTAAATCATCTTCAATTGCTTCAGCATTAATTTTAATTTTATTATTAAAAATTATAACTGCTGATGTGACTGCTGCTGCTGCAACACATATAATATTTCATTGAATTTTTATTAAATAAATCTGCATTCATAAGTATTTCATTTTTTGTTCTGTTGAATTATATTTAGCTGCTGTAGACAGTTTTTGTTTCTGTTATTTTTTTATATTAACAAATTTTTATTGTTGTTCATTAGTGTCACTTTCATCATCAGAATCATGTGAGTCATCTTGATTAATTATATTTTTATGTCAAGATTTATTATCAGTTTCTGACATAAAGAAATTATCATTCAATTCAATCAGTTGATCAAAAATTCATCAAGTAAATTTTTTAACACATTTCTTACTGATATGTTTTTAGACTCTCAATCAATTTTGAAGCTGTTAGATTTTCTAAAAAAATGAAATTGAAATCAATTGATAATTTAGCAATTGCTTGAGCTTCTAATCAATTTCTAGTTATAAAAATCACATTTAAAACACATCAAGTCTCATAATCTGATGAGCATAATGTATGATTGATATTATGACTAGCTAGAAAATTTATCAAAAGAATATAACTGTAAGTCACATGATACTAAAGCAAGCTGTATTACATAACAGTTTTTTTTTTAGAAAAGTTCTAACTTTTCTTTAAATCAATTCAACTTGATATGAAAATTTTTTGTTTGAAAAATGTAAAAGTAAGAGTATAATTTACTTTAGTAACTTTACATTTATTGAAAAAATATAAAATATATAATGTTGAAAATTTAATAAAAAAATTACTAAATTTTTCTGTAAATACTAGAAAGTGAATGTAATTGAAATAAAATAAAATTTTATTTGATTTGAAACTCTAAGTCACTAAGCTTTCAAAGTAAAGATCACTAAAAAAATATATAAGTTAATAGTTATGATACAGTTATATGTATAATAAAAACTTTAAGTTTAAAATACTCATCAAGTAAAAGCTGTAACTGCAAAATCTCAGCTTCTCAGTTATAATAAGCTTCACAAATGCTTGCAAGACTGCAAATTCTCTTTTCTCTCATGTAAGTAAGTAGATAGCCTTTATCTGATTAGCTTAATAGCTTGAATGAGTAAAAGTTCAATTCTTAAGTAAATTATATATTCAGAATGCTCAGTGTAAAAAAAATAAATTGTTTATATTTTTTAAGTTCTAAATTTGAAATAAAATGTAATAAAGATAATCTAATTTAGTTAGCTATGTCAAGAATATTTCATTTATGATTTGAGTTTTTATTTGATTAATTGGCAACACTGGAACCCTAGTTACCCCTAGTAACCTATCTGGTCATCCCTAAGAGCAACTGGGAAGGGAACCTAGCGAGGTCACACCTAGGCTCTGGACTTTTGACCACATTACTGTACTAGAAATATAATCTCTAAAACAGTATCAGAATTCGCGATACTAGCTAGTCATCAGAACCCATCACTTCGTAGGAGCCACTGGGATGAACTGTAGGGACATGTACAGATACCCCAATACAACATGGTGCCTGACCCATCGATATAATTATGAAGAGAAAAAGCCCACACATCTAGAAGACACCTTAAAAAGGGCACTTAATATCCGGTCGTTAGAAAATCATGACATCTGGTCCTTGGAGAATAGACACCAAGCTATAAAAAAAAAAAAAAAAAAAAAAAAAAGGTAGGCTCATCCACTTCAGCTTGTACTGTGTAGGGCTGAAATGCTAAAAACGCCCCCTCATCATAATATTATCTGTCACGTATACCGAAATCATCAAAGACGACCCAAAAGGCAAAACTTGGTCGACCGACATGCGGGATATCATACCATACCAAACCACGCACAAAAATGCAACCAGAGTTCAGACCAGAAAAAGCGCCTTTCGACCCTTTAGCGTGACTCCAGCATCCAAAAGCAAGGAATAGCAGAGACCCCAAGTCATCGCTCATAAAGTCGACTCACAACCACGTCAGAAGAAGAATAGCCAAAAAAAAAATACCAAAGCAAGTGAACTAGTTTCACTGAGTCGAACCAAAAGTCAACAGCCCATAATATATAGCCTATTCAAATGAACGCCGCTTCTCCAGAAACCGGAGCAAAAAACTCACAGCCTAACCAGGCTTCTTCCGCCCGTTCTCTTAACTCTTCCAGTATTTGTTCTCTAGGACAGACACCATCCATCAAAGATTCCTTAACATGGATGATGTAGATCCGAAGGCCCTGCAATGGAGGATATCGAGGACTGGCTGAACCAATTCGCTCAACATCCATCTCTCCGCTTTCAAGCACAGAAGAGCCTGACTGCATCGATGTTTTGGCACTGCGAGGACTGCCGCTACTCTCTGGTTTTGATCTACCGGGGGTCAGCCGCGCTTCTGGCCCAGCCCTGGAGGATTCCTGTTTGGGTCTCAATGATTTTGGGCTCAAGGGCTGCTCTGGCGTTTCTGGCAAACCCGAAAAAGATGCCCTCCGTTTCCGTTTTCTGGATTCAGAGAGCCTTTGGTGCGGTTTCTGGGAGCTAATCACTTTGCTCGCCAACAGCGACAATTCTTGGATGAGATGGCGAGGACAAAGATGTCCATATAAGGAGCCATCTTCAACTGAATCAGGGTAAGAGCATTCAATAAAAATGGCCCGAAGTGTACCAGAGGCAATTTTCGGAGCGGCCGCGTCCCATACCCCCGCGTTTCGGGGCTCCAAGGAAATGGAGTCTGGCTCCATATCGCCGAAAATGATGATCTCGGCTCCTGTTGATTCATCTCGCATGAAAAAAGCGGAACTCTCCACTGTCGCTAAAGTCGGATCTTTTCCACCATTACCACCAGGGTGGGCAGGTGAAAATGTCCTTTTTTTGAAACAGAAAAGTAAGTTCTCGTGGATTTGAGATTAACGCGTGGGATTAAACTCACCTAATTTCAGACGCATCTATTGATACTCGCCGAGATGGGAGTAATACCGACTCTGTTGTTGTGAAGACTGCGCTTTCCGCTCGATGATGCTGCCCAGTTTCCGGATTGTACCGTTGTTTAGAGACTCCATGGCTGATAGCCATGCATTTGGTAGCCAGGCCTTCGCAAACTTTGACATAACCCTTGCCGTCTCCACGCCCTAATCTCATATTCCCACCATCTACCAGTCGTTGGTAGGTAATCATCCCAGCACCACCATCTTCATCGGAGAGATTAGGCCAGGTAATGTCGTTGAAGACATGGTTTTTGAGCGCTGCAATAACAGAAGGGAGTGCCGTAACGGTTTTTGGTCCAGATTGAAACTCTATGGCAGGGGTGTTCATAGCTAAACCAGCGACATGGTCGAGATGAGGATGAGTAATGAGAACAGCGGAAATCAATTCGCGAAAAATATAAGCAGCATTTGCTCGAGGAGTCAGATTCGGCAGATCAAGGCCGACAAACGGCCCTTCGGAAACCTTCAGCCTTTCCGTTTTTGATTTTGGGTCCCGTTCAACGGTCGTGTAACGCTCAAGGATTCGTCCAATTCCAGACATTAATACTCCAGCGTCAAGAGCCACGACAGAGTTTTTGCTCCAATTAGTGGCTGTGGAGCGCACAAGAAGGCCTGTAACATTATCTTCGCATGGTCCGCCCGAAGAGCCCTATATAGGATTCCTCATTAGCACGAATGATACCTGAGGAGGCTCTGCCCTTTCAGCTGGATCAATCTGGCTGAGCCATGTCGCCAGGCACCTCATCGATAGGCTATGGGCGTATGAGCTAGCAGATTAATATCAAGCAAACCAGGATCAGGATAAATGCAGAATAATAATGGTATGACGGTTGCGGCCTGGCACCGAGAAGTGACAAGCTAAAGATGAGAAAAGTTCAAGGTGTGCTTACCAGTATGATCACTTGGAATGCACCATCGATTTGACCACTGGGCTGCTCCGCAGCTTTGCCGCGTCCAGTGTCGCGACGAGGCATCAGCAATGTGTCTCCCCCTATACTATCAAGCGTCGCAAACTTCGGCTACAAATATAAACCCAACTTGAGGATATCAATTCGAGAGTCCGCTTGGGCGAGAGATCTTTATTCTCATGGCTTAGACTCTGCCCCTGCAGCGGTATTCAGTCAATTGTATATCCGTCCTTGTAGCTTTCTGTAGGCTTGCACACGCCAATCAACACGGCTGAAATCCAACAGCAGTGGAGTCTGCATGTACAGAATTGTTGACAGAAACAGTTGGAAAGCCCGCCAAAAGGAATTCCAAGCGGTGGTCGGGAGTCGCAAAGAAGTAGTAAAACGTCAGAACGATGGTAGGAAGTGGGCAACAGGACCGCTAGCCCCGCGCATGTAAACTGGAAACAGTTGTTTGCTCAGAGGGACACAAGAGAGAAGGATACGCGATGTTGCCCTGATGTATATAGAGTCCGCGGTCGATCGATCATATGGTGGCTGCAGAGTAAAAGCACGGTGAGCCTTCTGGAAGACTGGCATGTTTCTTTGTCTGATCACGGATAAGCAGCCACTTACCTTTCGTCTGCAGCCAACTAGATAACTTGACTGGTCGACCTTGCAGTTGGATGTGCAGTAGTCAATTGCTTTCTTTTTTCGCTGCTCCGGAGACACACAGGCAGCGAGGGAGCGGGCAGGCAACTAGTTACTAACTCTTGAAATTGGAGCCGATAATGCAGATAGTAGTCAATCACGAAATTTAAGTTTCTATGGCGAATTCTCATAATTAAAACAGTTTGAGAAAGTTATTAGTTTGCGACAGAGTAAACCGCAAACCAGGTGTTCCTGGCACTGTGGCTGTTGAACCAGCTGGTGGGCTCCGGTTGTCAGCGGGATGGAGTGAGGGAGGTGAGGTGCCAGAATAGTTACTATATGAAGATGAGATCTCAACGATAACTAGAGTAACTATAAGAGTACATATTATTCCTGAAGCAAAGTAAACAATCGCGATAATGATCCCTGAATGCTACTGCACCTCCACACTCACTTGCTGGTCTGTTTTCCAATAGTTACTGCGAACCAGGATTAGTTAACTGACAGCCTCCAGCCCTATTTGCTCTGGGACTCTGTTTCCAGACCAGACAGTGGAGAGCGTGAGGCTGCATCTCGGTTACATGTATGTATGTATGTATGTATGCAGCTAGGATCTCTTCGATGGCTGTCCAAGACATTATTTATGGTTTTTGGTGTCCTCAGCAGATCAGCATCAAACTCCTCTGATCATCCATCAAGTTAAAAAAAAGGATTGCTTCCTATCCACCCCTTGTTCCTCTGCCTAGACACCCTGGTCCCTTCAACGTCATTTGAGATGAGAGTCTGTAATGCATGCGTGCCCACATGTGTTACCGAATGGACCGAGCTAGGTTGAAAGGCTTTTGAGATTTCTCTCAGCTATGATGCGTATGTACCCATGTCTAGTATGCTCACAGGGTATAAACGAAGCAAAATCTGTACAGAATGATAGTCGTTTTCAAGCAAATTCCCTTCCCAGTTCATGCGCTGAATCCCTCCAGGAAACACCAAGTGACAATGACTCAACCAAAAATATAATGCTGGATGCTGTCAACTCGGGGAGACAGAATTCTGCAAAGGAGCAATACAAAGCCACCTTTCGCATTATCTCATGGATTGGACGTAAAGGAACATCCATGGAAATACATAGGTCATAACATCATCCGAGGCAGGGGGCAAACAGAGTGCACAAAACAAAAGAAAGAATTCAAAGATCATCATCACCCCTTCGAATTCCTGATTAGCCATTAACGCCACCACGCAGTATGACCGCTAAAACACGCATAGTTGTATAATCAAAAGGAAAACATGTAACTGGGGACAGTCGGCGGCTATATATCGAAAAGCTTGGTAACAATACAGGAAGATATCGACCCAAACAAAGCCACCCCTCCTTTTTCTCTGCCTGTTGTTAGTAACTGTTTAGTGCCCACTAGACACAGCAGCGTCGTATGAGGGTATCGGAGGGTCATGTGGATGTGGATGAGTATCACCATGGCGACTGCCTGGTGGACTTGTGCCCGGGCTCGAATACTCGGGAGGAGGTTGGTCTGCGTGGGTGGCAGGGCGTATCGTCTCATTATCATCATCGTCTCTGATTTGAACACCGTCCGACCTTCCTTCGCCGATGTCCTCATGCGAAGGCACGTGGGGCAGAGGACCAAGAGAAATATCGGTAGGAGACCGAACGGGACCGCCTTGACTAGGTCTGATTGTACTGCTTCGAGGTCGTGAATGAGCAGAGTCCCACCGTTGTAATGGCTGTGCACTTTCACGGCCAGTCTCGAGAAGAATACTTCCTTGCTCACTGCCATAGGGAGGCGGAGGAGCTAGGCTTCCGGTCATGGGCGCTAGGCCCCATTTCTTCACGTTGGCTTCAATAAAAACAAATCCCAACTGGCCAAAATTCACATGGACTGTGCACGGTCCATTTGCTCCAACAGTTGGAAAGAAGTTTGGTGATTTAAGTCCATGGGCCACATCGTCAAGTTTCTTGCCGTTACGAGTGAAAAATATAGTTCCATTCCGCGGTCTGTAACCGACACCGATGACATCGCCTTGCACGAATTCCGGCCCATAGGAAGGAGGGATAAATGGTTGATTGTAGCGACGATGACCCGTGGACTGATAGGAGATGGAAGTTTTGTGGAAGCCTAAACATAGACACGTCGGGTTAGCGATCTTCATCATCGACTCATCGTACTCTCATTCATACCCGGCAATCTGAACAACGGATATGGCTTTGTGGCCATGCCGATGCTGATAAGAGTGGTTTCAGGTTTATCGTATATTTTGGCTTCCCAGTAGTATACCTCGTTCTGCTTGGGCACTGGTAGATTACTCTGGACACTGCATACAGAATCAAAGAATTCGATCTCGGTTCGTGCTTCGACGAAACAATTCGCGATCTCCAGCTCCGGTTCAAACTCCCATGCGGAGACACCTTTCTCTTGAATCGCTAGAAATTGAGACAAAGAGATATCGGTCTGCGCAGACTCAGGAGGATTTGCTTGAATGAAGGCTGTAATTTATCGAATTAACAAGTTAGAACAATTCTTTTCCATTCCTTTTTCACTTCAACTACTCCGTACAGTCATGAAAGCGTACCTTTGGCTCTCATATACTCCGCCTGCTGCAGCTCATCCATCGACTCCAGCGCTTCAGCCTCTTCCCTCGCAAAAGCCTGTTCATCATCATATTCACCGGGCCTTCCGAGCCGATCGAGGATAATGCGGCCAGGCCGAGTGTATCTGAAAAAGAAGAAAACCGCAAGGACAATAATCGCAATCCCCGCAGATCCAAGCGCGGAGAGAATCCCGATCAGGATGCCCTTCCCCGTCGACCCAAAATTGCCACCAAAGGACAACATGACATGCTTCTCACTCGCGCTCACCCTCGACGGTGGATATCCATGGCGAGCAGGTCCCAGCCGTTGCGGAAAAGGGTCGAATCGAGGAACGATAGAGCTTTGCGATGAGGAAGTTGGAGTTGTTTTAATGGGAGATGTGGTGAGTGTGGGCTGGGTGGTGACGAGGCTGTCTCGATCAATCATTGTTCATTCTGGAACCAGGCATGAGTTCCACGGCCTCAGGCGAGTGTGGCTTCTCAGAGCAGAGAATGAAACGGAGATCAGAAGAATCAAAGATGATAAAGATAATAACCGAAAGCGACGTTGAGGTGGATGTCGTTACTTGTCTGTGATTAGCAAAGAATGGAGAGTTGGAGAACAGGCGTCATTTCTCGGTTTTAGCTCGGTGGAGGTGGTTAGTTATGATAATTAGTGGTGGGCTCAATCACCATCACCAGTCTTCGAGTCATAGTTATAACAAGCATTAAGAGAAAAGATATGAAAAGGTCATGCTGTTTTGATTTAATAATAATGATTCGTCTTCATATACATTCTTGTTTATATGTGCTGGTCTGAAAGTAGACTACATACTTCTGCTATGCTTCTCTCCTGTAACTACCTACATACATAACTAACTACAACTAGTGACATACATTCTCTCATTTTACTGCTTTTGAAACGGTTGTTGAAGCAGCAGCCTACAGAGGCTGAGTATGGAGTAAATTGATGGCAATGCTCCATAGCTCCCTTCCCTGGGGTTTCTGCGTGGATGAGGAGTCGCTCAAGCAGCCTGAAGGGACAATGAATGGCGAGAGCGCATCTCATTCATTAGTTAGTTAACTACGGAGTACTGTCTTGAACTCTGACGTTGGCGTTGACGGGTATCAGCCTCTGAGGGTCAAAGGTCCTTATTGGCAGGTTGATAGGATCTAACTGACTGTGCAACTGCTGTGTGACGAGCTGGACGAGTCGCAACCAAGGAATGAACTAACTAGTGTGCGTTGGTCTGGACTTGCTTTTCACATTATTATTCTAGAAAAAGCTTTGCTGTCTGCTCTCATCTGCTGTGAGCTTTGGAATGCGGAATCGTGGATTCGTGCTAACTAACTTAGCCAGGCCACACGCAGTTCTGGGCAAATGTTTCTCCGAAAGCGCGGTGAATCGCTGATGACGGGCTCAACTGCTCTACAGACCACTACAGGAGAGATGGTGAAATAACGGCATGAAGAGACTGTTTCAGATTCTCGCTACACTTTTTTCGAAACCCGTGTTATAGAAAATACCGTGCCTGGGAGATTTGACTCGCTATGAATGGCTCTAATGATTCATGCTCCTTGAACGAGGTAGAAGATGACCCTCGTGGCCATTGCTATTCGATTTGTCTCCAAACCAGCGGGACGTCATTAGATAAGTATCCTGGTCAGTTCCCGAGGATGACAGCGAAGTCATGCCCTGAGCTTTCTCATTGATGGGATATGAGCAGCAAAGCAACACGCCCGTAGGGTGGCAGCACAACTTCGCGTCACCGATGGCCTGATATACTTAATGGGTCAGCAAACCACTCTGCTGGAAGATTCTGACCAAGCACGACCTTTTCGACAGAGGCGCTACTTTTTCTATCTGTCAGGTGTTGACGAGCCCGACTGTCATTTAACTTACGACATCAAGTCCGATGCTTTGACTCTTTACGTTCCCGATTTCGATCTTAAGCGGGCAGTTTGGGTGGGCCCGACTCTTGGACGAACACAGGCTCTGCAGAGGTAGACTCTGCCTCTTGATCTCTGCATCGTGGACTCTGTATTAATGTGAAAAGCTAATACCATGCCATCAGATACGATATCTCCGAAGTCAAATACCACAGTGCGCTTAATGACGACATCTTTCATTGGGGCCAGAGACAGTCTGCTGGGGCTGTGGTATATATCATTCATGAAAACCAAAAGCCAAGTCTGTCATCTCCAGGCCTGATATTTAATCATAAGACTCTCATCCCGGCAATGGACACTTGTCGGGAAATTAAGGATGAGCATGAGATAGGTCTGATTCGTCGTGCAAATGAGATTTCGGCTTCTGCGCATACTGCAATCCTCTTCAGGGTGCATAGCATGCGTAATGAAGCTGAAATTTATGGAAAATTTCTTGATTCCTGCATTTCACACGGGGCTAGGAACCAATCGTACGAAATCATAGCAGCCTCTGGTGAAAACGCTTCTATACTTCACTACACCAAGAACAATGAGCCATTAAAAGGTCGCCAATTTGTCTGCCTGGACGCTGGTGCCGAATGGAACTGTTATGCGAGTGACGTGACTCGAACTTTCCCCATCGATCCTGCTTGGCCAAGTACAGAAGCTTTTCACATTTACCATGTAGTGCAGCGTATGCAGGAAGAATGCATCAATCGCATCATGGAGGGCGTCAGATATCTTGACCTCCACATTCTTGCACATAAAATTGCAATTGAGGAACTCCTCTCGTTGGGGATTCTCAAAGGCGGTTCAATGGAGGAAATCCTGAAATCGGGTGCATCCCGCGTCTTTTTCCCTCACGGACTCGGCCATCATCTGGGATTGGAGGTCCACGATGTGTCGCTTACACGGCTTATTGCGCTTGAAGGGGAGGAATACCAAGGCTTGTCGTTATCCGGTTGTCAGTCGCCATGCACAGTCTCTGCCTCGCGTTTGAAAGCAAATATGGTGGTGACTGTTGAGCCTGGCATTTACTTTTCGCGTTTGGCCTTAGAAGACGCAAAGTCGAAACCTTTGTCGAAATATATTGATATGGAGGTGGTAAAGAGCTATATTCCCGTAGGTGGTGTTCGCATCGAGGACGATATCCTGGTTACAAAGAGTGGATTTGAAAACTTGACAAAGGCGCCAAAAGGAAGCGCCATGTTAAAAATCATCCGGCAAGGCGCAAGGAAGTCAGCTGCTAGTTTGTGGTAAAAATGGAACAGACCTTGTCTGCTGGACATTGCCATTCGCCCGTGGTCGTTCTCAAGAGCTATGTTATTCCTCCATTCGGTTATTCTACACAGTATCAATAATCATGCTGGACATTTTGCACTGATGCCATCACACCATGTATAGCTATGTAACTACCTCTTGTAACTAAGGGAGTTGCCAAGGAAGAGTCCTGAGAGGTTTACTACGTCCCTAGGTCGCTAGGCGTTAGGTCGCTAGGTCCCCTTTCCAGTTGCTCCCAGGGGCGCCCAAGTAGGATACCAGTGGTTACCAGGGTTCTAATGGTAGCTGATAGTAGCCAAAGTGACTAGGTTTGGGGGATTGGGGAGCTCTGTAATTTTGAAGCTCATTAGATTTCTAGTCCAGTAGCTACTAGTAGCTCTCAAGTACTCTTAAGTAATTTTTTAAAAGTGTGCAAATCTTAAAACATAATGAGATATTTTTAAATTACATAACAATATTCTAGGTTACTTCTTGCTGCTCTCAGTAGTACTCAGTAGCAATCAAAGAAGATAAGATATTAAAATAAAAATATAAGTTTTTATTGTTAGTAGAAGCTGAGAGCTGTTAGTAACTGCTGAGTATAATTAATATAATAAAAAATAATTAGTGAAAGAAGATATAATCTAGAAAGAAAATACTAAATTCTTAAAAACATCTTTAATTCTTTGTTAGTAGCAGCTGAGAGCTCTTAATAGCTGCTGAGAACACTAGAATAATAAGTAGAATTAAATACAATTTTGTAATTTATACAGTTTATTACAACATCTCATTAGGTTCTGATTTTTTCACATTTCTAGAAGCTACTTGAGAGCTATCAGTAGCTACTACTGACTACTTAGACTGTAATGTTGTTACAACCTAATGAGCTTCAAAATTACAGAGCTCCCCAATCCCCCAAACCTAGTCACTTTGGCTACTATCAGCTACCATTAGAACCCTGGTAACCACTGGTATCCTACTTGGGCGCCCCTGGGGGTGGCTAGGAGCAGCCGGAAAGGGGACCTAGCGACCTAACGCCTAACAACCTAATCACGTACCAACCTGTCCTGAGATTGACTTGGCTTCATCATACTGTGTATGAACACGCAATCTCGCTGCGATCACATCCTGGTCTGAGAGAAGAGTTTTCTTTATGCGCTGTATCATCGAAGAGAAGCTGAAAGATAGTACAAAGTCCACGGTACACAGTATGCAATTCTCCATTATCATACTGATGATTTGCTGCCTCTGTTTCCATGCATCGGAATGGATATCATTCTATCAGACCACATGGATTTCGTGTCTGGTGATCATCATCGGATGTCTGTGGCTCCAGTTGGGCTGATTCGCCACGACTCAAACATCATACGCGCTGTTGCTAATTGGACCGGCCCACTTTCGTCATCAGTCGAGGCTCCGACATCGAGTGTTTGGCTTTTTTTGAGCGTCATCCTGTCCTCTTTTGGTGGTCATCAGGCACTAAAATTAGCGATGTGACTCACTTTGATAGGCTGCTTGAATTTTCATATATTCTCCCAACAGGCAGCTATCATGACTCTTTTCTTCCTTTCTTTCTTTTACCCAGCATCTACCCATTTAAAGGGCTATTGTGCGCTTGGGGTTGTGTTCGGTGGAAGGTTGTCGTGGTGGTTTGGGTGAATACTCATGCTTGCGTTCCCGCCATCTACATAGGGTCTGACTTGGGCTCTGACTCTAATATGACAATCTGCTGGTGATTATACCATCGAGATACGCATTGTTGACAATATTCCATCGTTGAAGAACCATGGGCCAAAAGCACAACCGACGTCGAACTCGATATCACGCCGGAAACCATGCGAATGCCATCGCCAAACGATCCGCTCATTCTGTGGCCGAACCTGCTCCTCTACCGTTTTGCGGCTACAAAACAGCTTTGTTTCCATCCCGGACGTCACAAGCTTGCGAACCGGTACCGGCCCAAACCTGGCAAAATCGGTACATCGCGTCCCAAAACCGTGAACGTCGACAGTATCCACTGTCTTCGAGACTTGAAGCTGAGCGGTGCCGTCTTTTCGGAGGTGAACCAGGAGATGATGTCGATTTGTGTTACCGCATGTTGGAATACTTTGGTGGATTGGACTACATCGACGCATAAACCATGGGCGTTCTTAACAGTCGATTTGTCACTGATGGATCTTCATCGAATTTGATTGGTTATATCCGATCTCAAAGACTTTGATTGACCTGGTTTTTGAAACCAAGCCCTACGACAGGATCGAGAAATTGCTGAAGCGGCTACCAGTTTGGCTGCTTCACACTTCTGATTTTTCTTTGTAAAAAAAAAAAAGCCAGTCCATTACTCGACAACAAATAGACAGTCTCTTCCATTTATCGTCGACACCAGAATCGTGGACCAGTATGAGGCGGCTGACTTGTAGCAATGAAGGTGTTATCTAATATGTGCTTAAGCTAATCCGTCTATCCAGCACAGAGATTATGCTTAGGTCATATAAGTTACACTGGAATGGTCTATTACAGCCTCATCCCACCGATCTCTGCGTGATTCCTACACTGCGAGCCGTTCTTAGTCCTCCTTCGAAACGAGTCGCTCACCCCCCGATTGATAGCGGCACCTGGTAGTCCCGTGGGTGGTGCTCGCGATTGTTTGTGCGCTGACCGAGGTGTCGCGCATGAAGACGCTTGAGCTCTCCATGCGGATAGACGGACGAACATTTGCATAAGCATACCTTGGTACAACGATTGAAGGACAAAAAAAGAAAAGAAAAGAAAACAAAGGAGTTCGACTTTCATTTGGATAGATAAAAGGTTTTTTGTGAGATTTGCTATGTAAAATACAGAATGGGTCCTTTGTTATGACTTTGACACAAGACTTAAAATAGATTCTCTTTGGTCTCCATCACTTCTTTCATTATTTTTGATATTTGAGAAAGACACTAGAGTTGGATGTCCTAAGTCGACTGCCTGATGTATCACTATCAAATAAATGTTGAACTGAATTTACACATATTTCTGAGTCCCTTGTTCTGACTCCTTTCAGAGCGTGCTCCCATAATCCGTAGAGGCATCATACAGTTTCTGCAGAGCATACGGAGAGGACTTCTTGTTTTCTGATCGAGTTTCTATGCATTCTTCTCCATCTCTAGCTGGCTGATGTTGTATCAGAGTCAAGGGAGAGATGTCCACTACTGGAGGTCCTGTATGCACACCAGATGATCCAACTGAATGAATGATTACATAATCCATCTCTGAAGAATCTGCGAATCATCCCAACTAGTCCAGATACAGTAAAGCGGATTGATTTGAAAAGGCACTAAACCTGTATAATACTAGTTCAGCAACGTGACTGGGTGGAGTCACAGGGTAAAGATAGCTGGGCTAAGCCTGATTCGGACCGCATACAACTGAAAAGGACACGGTGCTTTCGATATTCGATATCGTGCAATCTGAATCTCGAACTGAATGTCTTCGCAGCAATGGATTAACGTGCCTTTTTGTTCAAGATCATCTGGGCGCGTCTTCGTCCTGTTTCTTGCTTATCTAGATAACTAGATAACTTTTCAACTGGCGTTCGCTATTAGAACATTCCGTTCTTTTTTAATTTGCAAAACTCCCATGTGCGCCACGCTTTCACTTATCCAGCTGCGATAGGTTTTGACAGAGGCGTTTTTTTCGCCGAACTAAGGCAGCAAATATGTCTTCAAAAGATTACAATTATGATGAGCAGGTGAGGATTCTTACTCTTTTTGCCGCTAGGGTCAAACAGCTCGTTGACAGTATACCAGGGCCAATTCTTTCCCTTCTTCATCCTCACTCTTACGGGTCTTGTCACCCTTCCGCTTACTTACACGCTTCTCAGACCAACTAAAGGTAAGTGATTCTGCGTTTGGTGTCTAAGAGTCTGCTTTCATTGGAACCGTTCAATTGGAGATCACGATTTGATTGACGCCTTGCTTTGTCTGCTAGACCTAGAAACCTCCGCGCCGCGAATACAATCCGATTTCAAACCTCAGCATGCCGACCTTATTCAGGGGCAGAAGCAGAAACTTCTGCGAAAAGAGCGCCGGATAAAGCGCATAATCACGGTTGTTGTGGGCTATGCCACAATGGCTTACATGATATATTTGATTATCGTCACGCAGAGAACAATACCAGAGATATGGGATCCTTATGATATTTTGGGAGTCTCGCGCGTACGTTTTGATGGTGGTCCAGCGACTGCATTTCTCGTTCACGGGCGTAACTAATGATTGGAATCGATAGAGCGCAGATGAGAGAGCCATTAGCAGACACTTCAAGCGGTTATCTATGAAATATCACCCGGACAAGATCAGACCTGACCCTGCGAAAAATGAGACGCTTGAGATGCTGAACGATCGATTCGTTGAGCTGACTAAGGCGTACAAGGCTTTGACCGACGAAGAAATTCGAAATAACTATCTTCAATACGGGCATCCCGACGGAAAACAGAGTTTCAGTATTGGCATTGCTTTGCCAAAATTTATCGTTACGGAAGGGAATGGCAAATACGTCCTGCTCGTTTATGGCCTTGTGCTTGGTGTGCTATTACCGTATATCGTAGGCAAATGGTGGTACGGTTCTCAACGATATACTAAAGACAAAGTCCTTATTGCTAGCGCTGGAAATATTTTTCGCGAATACAAGCCGGATCTGGTTGATGGTGGAATAGTCAATGCTCTCAGCTCCGGGGAAGAATTCAGCCAGATGCTAGCAGACGACAAGGCTCATACCGGATTGGCTACCGTGGAGAAGAAAATTCTGACGGAAAACACAGATGGCGCTATTGTGGCCGGCCTATCCGTGAAAGACCGCGAGGCGTTGAGTGAACAGGATAATGAAAGAAGAAGGAAGGCTCTGGCTTTACTTTGGGCATATCTCGGAAGAGTAGATTTAGATAATCCCACCCTGGATGGCGGTGAGCGGATTCCTATCATACTTATTAGGTGATGCTGACTTTTTCTAGAAAAGTACGAAGTTGCTCCTATTGCTCTTTCTCTTAACAATGCATTCACATCGATCTCCCTTTCGTTTGGTAATCTACAGCCTATCCTTGGATCATTCCGTACTTCGCAGCATATCATACAAGCTGTACCACCAGGCTCATCTCCTCTCCTCCAGCTGCCTCATTTCACACCCAAAGTCGTCCGAAATATCGAAGGCGAACACTCAAAGAGTCACATGTCAGTTCAAAAGTATATGAGATTACCAGAAGGAACGCGGAGAAACCTCACGATTGGGACTGGACTGCTTACGGAACAGCAATATCAAACGGCGGTTTTCGTCGCCAAACAGATTCCTGTTCTGGAAGTCTCCCAGGCATTTTTCAAAGTTATCGGTGAAAAAGTAATCTCACCCAGCAGTCTCGTCCAGCTCGTTGTCAGAGGCCGCTTTGTTCCACCCGGTTACATGGATGTACCTAAGATTAATGAAGCCGACCTCAACGACGTTGATTCGGACGAAGATGTTGGTGATGCGACGGACCGAAAGGGAGGGAAATCTAAGGGCGCAAAAGCTGAAAAGAAAGAAGACGAGGAAATCCAGCCATTCCTCGCTCATGCTCCTTATTTTGCGCGGGACCATTCGCCCCGATGGCACATTTTCCTCGCAGATCTCAAAGCAGATAGGATGGCTGTGCCCCCCTTTACCTTTACGACTTTTGATAAGCCCATCTTCGATGAGAGTGGCAAACCAACTTTCAATATGCAAACGTTGAAGATGCAATTTCAAGCGCCCCCACAGACTGGAAGTTTCCCATTTACCCTTTATGTTGTGTGCGATAGTTACATTGGCTTTGATACCTCGAGAGATATTGTCCTTGAAGTCGAAGATTTGGCAAAGGCGGAAGAGATGGCGGACGAGGATGAGATCAGTGAGCCTGATGAGGGTACGTCAACCCCCCCCCCCCCCCCCCCCCCCCCCCCTGTTCTTTTTCAAACCCCTACCATATGGTATACTGATTATAAACTAGATTCCCTTGCGGGCCAGATGCAGGCCCTCAAAACCGGCCAGGCACCAGTGCCCAAGAAGAAACGCCCCGCTAAAGATGAAGAACCTAGTGAAGACGATGAGAGTGATACGGAAGGCGATGTCGCTGATGACACCAGCGAGACTGACACGGAAACTGACACAGATGGAGAATGATCACCGAGTACAAGAAAAAGACTGTATATGTAATAGAGCACACTTTTTTTTCGTTATTATTTTATTTTTCTCGTCCTTGATTTTTTTTTTCCCTGTGTCAATTAATAGCGGTCACTTTTCCGTCTTTTGATACACCATGTTTCTATGATTCAAAATATACATTAGGTATGTATGCTAGGCATTCAAGGGAAAGGAAGTATCTTTTTGGTGGTTTTCCTTCCTGATGATTTTATAGATATCAGCATCAATCCCATTTTCTTGCTGGTTTCCACATGGAATGCTGATTTTCGTGGTTGGAAAGATGGGCTTTTGGGGATCAATGAAGGTGATGTGATATCATTATCAGACACAATGCAAAAAAACCCAGATAAAATCAAGTGATAATGGCCTGGGGCCCGGACCTGAGAATGAGAAGATCCTTTTTATTTATTAGTTCAACTTGAGAAAGCAAGACTTCTTCTGCCGACAAGATGTGTTCTTCTCTGTGAGGGCACAGCGTTGACACATGATTCCGAATTGGGTTGCAGAAGTTAGAAAAGAGGTAGTTACATATCTTGTCACTGAATTTGAGGTAGCTGAGAAAGGCTGGCAAATGATCATAACTATAGCATACATTTGTTGAGTTATGTAGTTAGTAGCTAAATCTTTTTGCTTTCAGGCAGAGGGATGATAGTTATTTTCCAAGAAGCGAAACGGTGATCAAAGGTCTGGTTCATTAACTAGACAGAACAATCAGAAGCCACCAGGCACAGGGGTGTGTTCCATTGAAAGCTATGTATTAGTTAACACTTTCCATTCTCATTAAATGGATGATACGATGAAATAGAGATTAAAGATTAAAATTCAAGATTCATGTTAGGAGACTGTCGCCCATCTTAATATTGTGCTCTGGAGAAATGAAATTATGGGATTGGTGTACTGAGTCCTATCTGGAAGCAAAGAGATAAAGGAGTGACACTGTTAGGAGGCAAGAAGGTACCAAGGGTACAGTACATAAGGGGTCGTCTGTATCTTCGATTGGCTTGTGCGATTCCTGATTGCCAATCAAATTACTTGGAGTAACCGGGTCTCTACTTTATACCAAGCTTTATGATGGCACGCAGATTCCAGGTGATGGCCCCAGGAGTAAAGATGTAGAAATTGTACGCCGCAAGTCACGTCAATCATTAGTGACCGCTATGACTTCTTGTAGTGAGGCTATTAATTAGGGAGGGCATGCAGGGTGCCAATTGGTGCCACTCAAGAAGTTCGATTCGTGGCCGGTAAAATGAAGCCCTGTCGGTGGTACAGTCTGGGGAGTAGATGACGCGTCTGAGGGGAATGGTAGATTGTTGCCAGGGTGTCTACCCACTTTGTCCAAAGCCAGCTTCAAAAGGCGATTTAGGCTCAAGCATGCACGGCGCGCAGGGTCACTCGTAGCTGAAAGCGTTTCCAGCCATCGTATAACAAGAATCGATTCGGTAATAATGTCGTCTGTTTCTGCAGGGATATGCTGTGCATCGAATGATATCTCCATCATCAAAACAACTCCAGCTTGAATGAGATAATTGAGGGCGCACCACCAAGGAGTTGAACGATAGAATTCAGCAGCATCGAAATGAGCTGGGAGTAATTGGACCAGACTCCTTGCTGCTGATATGCAGCGCACAGCAGCATCCGTATCTAATCGCCGAGAAGCTTCAGACTGAGATGGGATTGCCGCATTGAGTTCATATATATCGCAAAGGCTAGGCCTATTGATGAGCATCCTTGCACCCAAAAATCGGAGAGACAGATACATGCGTTCAATCAAGGGCGTTATAGCTATATTGTCGTGTTCTGGCGAGATAATGAGACCAGGCGTGAGATCACTTTGCCAATGAGCAAGCTTTCTGTCCAAATCAACAACCGTTTGCTGAACACGTGCCCACGTCCGGTTTACTGTACTCGAACTGTACAACGCGCTCAGGGCTTCGCTTACAATCGAGTCCAGACGGAGGCTGGCAACGAAAGTATTTAGGTGACATGACAACGATCCCTTTCGACTACCGCTTATGGCTTGCGCGCCCAAGTGGCCCACTGCTGGATTAAGGGAGGGATAGGTGTCGTTAGCTCTTGGTAACCGCACGCTTATAAATCGATCTTGAATCGAAGAAGGAAGTCCAGTTAGGAACGAGAGCAATCTTTCAATGGAGCAAAGTGAATGCCAGACCTTCACTTGCAGCTCTCTTTCTTCATCAGTAATATTTGGGTCGGTATTCGCCAGGTGTAGGGCTCGGCTATAGGCATATCGAACTCCTAAAGCAATTAAGTAGGAAGCTCTATATTCTAGATTTTAGCAATCCAAATCAGTAAAACGATTCCCGGGGCTTTACCTATTAATTTGATAGCTAGCTATGCAATACATTCCGCTAATGGTCAAGAGTCGAATATGCTCCATTGTAGGCAAGCCAGTCATTTGAATTGGCTCCTGGCCCAGGACGCGAGATCGTATCCAATATATAATGTGATCTTCTAGCCGTTCACAGGGGATCTGAACATATCGGGTATATAATGCGCCGATAGCAAACACCACGTTCAAGATTGCGACCCACAAACAACTGCCATTGGGTGGCTGTGTTGTTTGGTAATAGGAGTGGTACTGAAACACAAAGTCTTCTTCTGGAATAATGGGGAAGACTGGATGAACAGTTGAGAAGTACGAGCGAATCAGTAATTCTCCAGTTGATTTAGGAGGTAGCTGAAGCGCTGCGTTGATTGACTGTGATATTCCAGAAAGTTGAGACTGGGGAATCTCGCCTGAGAAGTATGTGCAATCTTGCATCAACAGCGCACCGGTTTCAGGCAGATTTGCTTCATTATCCATAGTAGTCAAAGGATCAAAGCTGCCAAGTGACAGATCATGAGCTGTGCATTCATCAGCTACAGTTTCTGAAGGAAAAAATGTGCCTAACCTTCCAGAACAAGACTGCTTGCGACAAGTTTAATCATCAACTCTTCGATCCAATGAACCACTGAGGACTTTCCCAGATATCCAGCTGATCCCACTGATCTTGTAGTGTTCTGTTGAGCGCGATCTTGAAATCGTGGAGAAGCTACTGTTGCTGAAACTGAGTGTTCGTCTTCATTTGCGTCGTCGCCTGACGCCGATTCGTCCTCATTGAAACGGCTCTGTAAGCAATATCAGTATACTAGTCTGATGTATGATTCCCTTAGAATAGCCATTCCAATGCGCGAGATTGATTTTTACGCCTGGGTTGGCTTGCACTTGCCTCTGACAATGCATTTCGAATATCTTGCTGCCTATTGATGTCTTGAGCCGGTAACAATTCTGTCAGAAGACTTTCATATCTCTCCACCTTGGCAGCCATTGTTCGAGCATTCCTAGCATACGAACCGCTCAGCATATGAAAAATAGATGTTCACATTTCAGATAGATTAATTAATTTGCCAGTGAGAAGTCGAATTGAGAGGGGTTAACAGTGCCAGCTGGGGGTAACTCGCAGCTGAGCCGCAGACGAAGGGGTACAAAAGGCAAACCTGCCGTTTCAGCTTCTCTCTTTTTCCATCTGCATAAAAGCAGTGAATCTCTTGATCCCTACATCGGCCACATAAAGGTTGAAGACCATCGCATTTCGATTTTCGTCGGCGACATGGTTCACAGGCATGGCTCACACGCTGTCGATCAGGTCCAGATGGCACTTGCTTCGGTCCCGGACGTTGGAGTCGCGGAATTGGCACTTTCTGTTCTGTTTGGAAACGTGGAGATGCCGCAGTATTTCCCAACGCAGATGACAAAGGTGAAGGCGTGATAGGGATTGGATAGCTGGCAGTGTTTGGAGAGGGAGAAGCGCTGATGTTGAACTGGCGAGGTTGAGATAAGGACCGCGTTGCTTGGCGGCGTTTGGAGGAAGGTTTCTCCATCATCAAAGTTAATTCGGACCTCCAACGATGTACATCTGGATTGACTTGAACACACGACCGAATTCTGTCTCTCTTCAAGACCGGAATATGGGACAGAAATAACTATCCATGACCAGAGCACATGAAGGAAAGACAGGAGAAATCGGTGAGTCAAGGATATCCAAAGTAATGATCCTAGCTGACCTCCGAAGTGGCGCCCACTGTTATCGGATCGTCCCTCCCATCGATCTGTTTTCAGCCTCGCTGTCGAAGCAACGTGGACGTTAATCAGCGTCTTGAAGGTGGTGAAAGAGAGCCTTCAGAAGTCATATCAGTCATCGCTAGCAGCTTGCGAGAAGCTACAAGGCTACATTTAGACCAGAACTACACCACTGGCGCGATGTTATGCTCGTACTGAGGTTTGCATTTGGTCGACCACTGCTGCGAGCCAAGGAGGGGTGGCCCTTTTGAAACTCGACACCCTTGACTTGTATGCCGGGTTGGATAGGCGGCTCGATCACCACCATCATGCGAGATCCCCAGTCGAGGGATCCTCAAGCCAGAGTGTTTACAGGAAGATGTCGTTTTTAGCCCCTGGTCCAGACTTATAAAGTCTGCTTATCTTTCGAACACTGGCCATGCAATAACTGTCTGCAACTTTTTGGTGGTAGTGAGGCCCGATCAAAATACCAGATCTCGCTGTCGACCCAATCGATGTGTCTCCTAGTAGTGCTCTTGTGCGCTTTGACTCCTGGGCTACATTACTCCTATCCAATGATGAGGCTCTAGTAAGGATTCATTATTTGATAGTCATTACAGGCTGCGGTTCGAGACTAACCAGGAGCATTGGTCTAGCTCAAACGTCTCCTGATTTAGAATGTTAGCGGCCATCGGTTGCCGGCATTGTTGACTAGAGTAACCCTGAATTTTCCAATTTGTGAATGGTATGGTTTGCAATGAGGCCATCAATGCAGCAGCTTATTTATCCGTACTATGCCTTTTATGTGATCCTAATATCTAGTTGGATTCCGATCTAATATATCTCGAAAAACTAAAATACCGACTGAGAGATGGATACCTGGCACAGCAGTTTGGAAGAGGGTGGCCGATTCAGCGAACCGAACCCCGCCAGGTGGCAGTACTATCTTGTCGAATGCTTGTCTGAACATAAATGGAATTGTCGAGGCGAGGTAGGGTAGCGATTGAAAATTACTTATATACTGGGGGCTTTGCCTCAGGCTTGTGCCATACTAATCATGCATTGTAGGAGCTATAGTACAAATGTGTGCACATACATCCAAGGCGGCTGGTTTATAGACCCAAGGGTCCAAGACAGACCCCCATGACACCCATACATATGGAGCAGATCTGAACTCTAACCCGATTGCTGGGTTGATGAAGACTCGGTTGCTTCGGATGAACCGGTTCGAAAATTGCTCTGTAGATGGAGTCATATCCAAGCTTTAAAAGGTATCGTGCCGAGATTTCCAGTTTGCCTCTAATAGTTTCAGCGCATATCAAAGTGACACATCAAATACGTTCGGCGCCAACGGCAGTGGGACTCCGTCTTGTGACAGAAGGAGCTCTGCGATCAGTGAGTATCCCAACCTGTCTTATTGGCCCGATCGTTTAATTAGAGTGCCATAGACAGTCAACGGAATGCAGAAGTGTCCATGCATGTGGCCGGGGTACTCAAGGCTTGAGCGCCTTCATCACCATTCAGATGTTATCTCTGAATTAACACTTTTGGCAGCTCGAAGGGACATCTAACATTCCCTTTGCTATTTATAACTTGCCCTTGCCAATGTTCTCTCATGCTTGTCATTTGAGAAATATACAGCCAAGCAACAATCTCTGAGATGTAACTACATACATACTTGTATGTATTTGCAAAAATCCAGGATCGGTGCCTTCTCCGCAATCCTGGCGCCTTCCCGTGTTTCACTGGTTGGTCCTGCAGGTCAAAAAAGCAAGTTCTGCAATCTGGACCTCAAAAGCCATCTACTAGTAGGTTCACTAGGAATGACGCTTTAGTGGCCTCTCGAGTCTCTGGTTTGCATGCATGTGGAGAGTATATCACAGCTGTTATTTGTCGGTGCGGGATCGGCGCCGTTTGATCCGATGAAAGCTACTCTTCGATATGAACTAGTGAACATATCTATGTCTACAATCCAGTTGGTTTTTTGCGTGGAAAAAGAAAAAAGAAAGAAAGAAAGGCGTTATCATCTAGCGGACATTGATTTCGCTCGCGGGATGGGCATCTATCAGCTGGTTGCGTCTGTCTTAATGTCATTCGACTTCGTGCCTACATATATACTTGCTTGTACCTGTGGATGTCCTCGCATTTAACGATGGCTAATATGATCTTCAACAATCAACCTGGCGATGGACTGATGTACGGGCTCCTTCAACTTTTAAGCTCTTGAGTTAGGGAGCAGGCTCTATGCAGAACCATTTTACAGGTGCATCGAACATCTACGGGTCCTTGGATAAGGGATATTTCGCAGCTAATCCAGCCACACAGGGGTTGTTATTCAGCCTTAAATGCGAGAGACCGTCTTGTTACCATTTCGAGCCCGATGAGTACTCGTTAAGGAGGTCAATGTTTGACATTGGCTTAAACGAGTGCGTGGGCTGAGTTATCATTCGCAAATGCTGGTTCGATCCACAGATGTTCGAAACTGTCAAGTCACTCTGCATTGGCTCTAAAACAGTCGAGAGTGCTGGTGCCTTCCATTCGTTACATGATATCAATACGCGCATCCCCAGACAACCAGCTTGATCATCACATATAATCCCTGACAAGTTGGAATATGCTAGTTTACATACATATGAGCGCTATTCGTCAAGCTATTCAGCGGATTACGACTGATGTCTTGGTCCATTTGAGGATTCATCCCTCGTTAGCAAGATTGTGGCTGGGAAAATAGGCGTCATCCAGTCTGTACTGTGCATGGTACAGCCATATTGCCCATTGTGGCGCCTGCAAGTATGTAAGATCACAGTTCATACAATGGAGTGACTAGATTTGGCCTATCTTATCAACTCCAAGGTGGAATTATTGCGTGTTTCGCTGATGGAGATTGCAGCAAAGGCTGTGAGAGACAAATTCAGGTGGATCAGAGCAAGTGACCAAAATATTTCTGTACAAAAGATCGCGATGAAATCGAAAATAACAGCTTCATATGGACAAAACGGTAGCAATAGTGTTTTGCTATGAGAAGGAAAAGGTCAAAGTTACACGAGTCCCTATCGGTTCATTTCATAAAATTCAAAAAATTCAGAGAGAGCAGATAAGCTCTCCAATAATAGGATGTTGAGGCTTAAGCTCTTCGATGATCTCTTTCCAGGCCTGTTGCTGTAAGCTTCTGCCTTCCTCAGTAGATATCAAAAATTGAGATAAGCTAGTAATCGGCGAATGTCAGTAACTACTCGTATGCGAGAATTACAAAAAGGGAGCAGAAGAGATACTCACTCCGGGAACGTATCATGCGTCCAAAACCTCCCATGAGACTCCTCTCCCAACAAAGTGGCACTTACCAAGGTCCGACTGCCCTGCTCCGCTGACCTGCCAAAGATAAAATAAAACACAGCACCAAGAATCCGCTCTATAAAACTGCTATATTCCCTGTTTAGATCCGTAGAACAAAACCCAGGACACGCAGAATTCACAACAACATCCACAGTCCCATTCTCCTGGCGCGTCATCTGCGCGATGCTTTTCACCGCAAATTCAAGCAAGATCTTGGAGACTGCGTACTGCGCTCTGCCGAAATTCGATTCGCGATTGACATGCTGCAGTATGGATTGGCCTTCTGAACTTACTAGTTGCGAGCGCTGCACGAACTTGTGCGTTCCGCTGGATGTGAATGTGAGATTCGCAGCGCCTGCACCGTCAGCACGGCTCGCGCGCAGTTTCGGAAGAAGTAATAATGCGAGGAGAATGGTCGATAGGGTATTGACTTGGACGGTGTCCTCCCAGCCCTCTGGGGAGAGAACGTATTCTCGATGTAGAACGCCTGCGTTTAGCAGAGCGATGTCGAGTCGTGGAACTTGTTGGTTCACGCGCTCTGCGAACGCGACCACGCTGGCGTAGCTGCTCATGTCAAGTGGCCATATTTGTACCACGCCTGTGCGGCGCGTTAGTGTTTCAATGGTTGATTTGGCGCGGTGGCCTCGCTCGAGGCTACGGCACCCGATGATCACGGTGGATGCGCCCAGGTTGACGTATTTGATGGCGGCTTCGAGACCGAGGCCGGTGTTGCCGCCTGTGATGAGGACGGTTTTGTTCTCAAGGGATGTTTTTGGGTCGAGGGGGAGAAAGATTCGGGCTTTTAGTAGCCGATATAAGCCGGCTATCATGGTTGTCGT
Source organism: Emydomyces testavorans (assembly GCA_029449355.1). NCBI lineage: Eukaryota > Fungi > Ascomycota > Eurotiomycetes > Onygenales > Nannizziopsiaceae > Emydomyces > Emydomyces testavorans. Next base: position 1,018,136 of record CP120627.1, read on the forward strand.
TTTTGTGGCAAGGTGTGAGAAATGACAGATGGAGAATCAAGTAGAGATGAGATAGGAGAGATTGAGTGTCTTGATAGCAGGACACTAGAGCTAGTTATATGTAGCGATATTCTGTGAGATGTTCTTGACTTCACACCAGGATTCGTCCTTGATGCTGAGTAGGGATGGCTCAGTCAAATATGTAACTAACAAGATGTCCCGCTGAATACAGAAACAGAGCAAAGCTGCATTATTTCTATCACAACTGCCACAGTATAGATTCAGGGCACTTTGAAAATTTGGGAGTAGCATTCAGCACTGTGGTAGTGATGCATCTTTATCAACAAGAACAGATGAAGGGACTTTTAATACTGGAAATGGGAGTCTGTGAACTTCACAGTATTGTTATGAGATGCAAGTTGATTTAGTTATGTATTTGACAACTTCAACCCAACTTACACAAACTGGCCGATGCAAGACCACCAGCAGTTTACATGTTTCTCACAGCTCCATGTTAGAGAAGATAGCTTTTTGGCTCTCTCATGCTTTGAAAAGTTCCTATGCACACCTGTTATCCAGTATATTTTCACTCATGCAGCATTTGTTAGCATCTGATATATTCTCTACTCCTGATCTTGAGGCACTTCAAAGGGAAGGCTGTTCGATCTTGTGTTGAACTGTTGCGCAGTTAATACCCCTTGAACTGTAGGGTACAGTCATGTCAAATCCATCCGCTGAGCTGTGAACTATTTCATCAAGCAACCAGCCTCATACAGTCTCTCTGTGTGCACATCATTTGAGAGGATTGCTAATCCGCTTGAGAAAGCAAACCAAGCCTCTAACAACCCAAGGACTCTGTGCATTGATCTGGCTATGCCACAGCAGGAGATGGCAAAGAAACAAAATAACTTTCAAATATTCCTGTACAATGCGGCCTTTGCCCTAAACATAGAGAGCAGCTGTGGAAAATCCGTGATATTTCAAAAGGAAAGCCAAATCCCTACACATAGAATAAGTATTCATTGAAAAATGAAAGGAAGTTTTGGGATCTGCATTTTCCCATTGCACACTCTTGTCCTTTCATTAAACGGGGAGAAAAAAAGAGGAAAGAAAAAGAGGAAAGAAAAACAGAGAAAGAAGAAAATAACCTTGAGGAGCCAAAGCGATTGATAAGTATCTACTTGGTTGGAAGAAGGAAGCAGGTATATATGTATCATGTCCATGCCATGCTAAGATATCACGATGTTCCCCACATCAGTCTGACCAGAATGTTAATGCAACAGCCTAGCGGGTATCAATTGAAGTGAAATGGATCAGATGGCTTATGAGGCTGGAAAAATGTCGGCAAGGAGATGATAAAGTGAATGTGAGTAGGCAAAGAGGATTTTAAAAACTCCTAAAGAATCAAAGAATTGAAGGAGAGCGTTGCCCTGGGATTTTAAACAAAAAGTTCATATTCTTGTAGGTTTTTTGTTTTCCCTACTTTGCTTGGAAGACATTGACTGAGGAGTAAAGGAATGATAGATGAAGTGGCGTATTGTTGGACCATCCCTATGTGCCCCTATTGCTCCCAGAGAAATAAATATCACACATATCAAGAACAAAAACCTCCAATGAAGACGACTCAGGTTTATTTTCTATTCTCGGAGTGCCATATCTCCTGCTGAGAGTGTTATGGCAACCAAGGGTATTGTAGAAAGGTAATTCAATTTCCAAAAGAGTTGATCCCGAGGATTCTGAGAGGTGCTTTTGATGGGCCGACAGACGCGAAGCAATTCGTTACTATTAGTTCCTTTTTCTATTGGGCAAAATGTATGGAAACCATACTCTTCGTCGTCCAGAGCGATACCTGGGTAGCTTAAGGACGGCCCAGATTTGAATTTTGACCATTTTTCGATCGGTTCCATGGGTTGGGAGCCCATACGTCCTGCTGATCTGCACCTGAAAGGCCGTCGTTGGGATGCTGATAAGAGAAAACTGGTGCTACAGTGTATAGTTGATGAAAACTCGGGGGCTGGCAGGAACCTGATGGGACGATCATCGAAGGGTTCCTTACGCTTGAGCTGGGAATTGACGGGTCTTGATGAGCGATTTTTGTAGGGTCAGAGACGTGAGCTGGTAAGTACCGACTTCCAGCGTGAAGCCCCGTCGTCGCGATTGTCTGATTGAAATCCATCGCCAGAGGAGAGGCAGGAGTTGCCGCCATAGACCAGAGTTGTTCGTCAGCACAGGGATACGGTCCGTATGGAGTGTAAGCGTCCTGCAGTCTAGCGAAGGAATGGTCGCCATTCATCCCATTAGGTTCAGATGCGGAAGATCCCGAGCCCGATTCACTGACTGGAGATTGTTCAATTGGACTAGTTTGCACAGACGATGTATCCTCCGTGTCAGCAGAGCTTGAACTTCTGCGATGGAACTTCCAATACCGTAAGGCTTCGGTGGCATCATCGTCGAGCGCATCCGACGTGCTTTCTTCAGCCTCTTTGATCAAACCAAGTCTATCCAATATAGCATGCGTTAATGGATAACCGTCCACGGAGTCGATGGGTTCTCCAGGGAAACATTTATTATTAATGCAATGAGCGTATAATTGCTGCAACGCTTTGACGACCAGAGCATGATGAGACTCGAGCATTTCAACGAATCTGTATTGCCAGCCATGGCCGCATGGAATACATCAGCATCGTCGTCAACGAAAGAAGATCTCAGTCAGATGTATTCGTAACGACGACGATAAGAGACGTACCCTCGAGAGTATGCTTTGGTTTGGGTGATCTTTCTCTCTCGAAAGAGGCAAGGATGGTTGTGAGATGCGCAACGATAGCATGGCTGGTTTCCATCGCACTATAAAGCGAAGCGTATGAGCAAAAAGCTGCAAAAACGAGACAGGCACGAAGCCCACAAGATGGACTTTGATTTCACTGGACCTTTGTCTTCTTCACCCTGCAACGATCACAGGCCTTCAGCACATGCTTTCGCTTAGTTCGAAATACTTGTTGATGCGGGTTGGTATCAGCGGCGAGCTGCGAGGACCCGAAGTTCGGGAATGCTACCAGTGTACTGGGCGCGGACGGTCGGTCCGCCGACCTGGATGAAACATGAAGTTTCGGGAAGATGGTAGGTGGTTGTGGCATTGGTGGACGCTGCTTAGAGAGTCGAAGGGTGGCACGTAGAGCAGCAAAGGAGAAGCAGACAAAAAATGGCAAGGTTTTATAGAGGAGGAACAACAATCCGTTTCCAGCAGAAGCCCGTCATAAAAGATTCTCCAAGACGACGGTGGCAGGAAGAAGGGGAAACAGAAGATATAGAAACGAGTTGCCGGGGGATGGGTTGGAAAGACACTACGGGATTCACGCATCCCCTAAAACGATTGCCAGCCCACCATCAACGCCCCTTGGCTATTATTTCTCCCTCAACACCTCGTTTCCTTACTCACCTTGAACAGTGATAGGGTCAGTCTGAATGACGTGGAAATTCAAATCTTTCGTCACGATATGTATCGGAAGCGGTCATTTATATCTTGCCTGTCCCAGTCTGGCGGTTTGCATTCCATAATGATTATAATTCGGGTGAAGATTTTAGGAGACATGCTGGTTACAAGTACTTTCATTGGAAAGCCAACAAGGAACTCTGGGCACTCCAACGATATCGTGTATATAGGCAGCGTGACCAGGGAAAAGGGCTACGTTAGTCGTGTGGGGTTCAAGGAGAAATGCCAGCAAGGGCGGCCCGATCCGGCTTTCAAGGTAACTGGAAGCAAAAGCAGAAACGAAATCAAGGGTGTGGAACGGGGCGGTGGCGTAATGGAGAGCTGGATAGTCACACTGGCAGGCTGACATCTTTGGGCATCAATCTGAAGGGATCAACAACTCACGTCTCGTTCTGGTTCATGGCTGTCATTCAAAGAGAACGACTCTGGATAAATGTCATCCTGGGCCAGGTTGGGAGACGGGAAAACAGGCTCTAACAGGTCTGAGAAGGGTGCATTAATGCTCACCTAGGACCAAAGGGGTAAGGGGTTAAAAGGGAAACCCGTGAGTATAGTCACTCGAATTGAGTGCTAATAAACGCGATTGCATGCCCGTTACGGGTGCTGACTTGGAAAAAGGAAAGGGGTCGACTGTGACGAGCAATGGCCGTAGAGTAGAAGCGTCGCAATGTTTTGCAAATCGGATCTTCCATCCGCACCAATCCCTTTCCCTGGTTCGCTGCCTCCCTATGTTCGCCAATATGTATCCAAATTCAGCCTGCGAGGCATTACTTTTGGTGGTTGAAATGTTTCTTTTTGATGGCAGTCCACTGCAGGTAATTTTCGGCTTCTCGATGTTTTGAGCAAATTGCTGATCAAACCATGCGCTGCTATCGACTCGATGTCTGTTTCGTTCATAAATAATCAATGAACCGAAGAGCAAGCCTCAAGGAGGTGCTAGCAGGGGGCCTGGATATACCGGTGCAGCAGTGCTTTCATCATAGTAGTGGTATCTTCTGTACTTGATGCAAAAGTACTGTCGAACTGGTACTTCTAATGTTCACACACAACATAGATTGTTTGACATTTTAATGGGCCAGAGGCCTTTGAACACTGAGTTTAGCAGGCACAGCAGCATGAACCCATGAATTGTGCCAGGTTGTCTGCTGCAAGAATGATGATTCTCAGATTAATTCATCCATCGCAGTGAAGAGCAAGCAGTGTTTTGCAGGACCATCCATCTGATCTCTCACTGCCACTTAAGACAAGGATGCTGAAGCTAAGCTGCTTATGGAATAGCCTGGTAAAGAACTGTCCAGCTAGTCCTAACTAAGCCTAGCTTTCAAAAGAAAACTGACAGCTTAGTCATCATCTTGACAATAAGGGGATATCGCAAGATCGGAGCAAAGTATTGTCCATACATTAGTACGGAGTACAGAGCACTCAATATGTACGTATGTACTCATGCTGAGTGACTGTTAGATACAATATTGTGTCCTTCATGCAAAGCTGTACTGCTGAAGTCCAAGTGAATGCATCTTCAGGATGCTTGTGGAATGTTGAACCAATTCTCTGCATCTTCCATGCACCACATATGAGAGCAGCTGGAAAACCAGGTACCAAGTGAAGACCCTGCATAGAAATGCATCAGGATAGAAATCTTCAAAGTACTCCATATATCGGTGATCTAGAAAGGGCGTACTCCATACTTCCTCGGTATATCGAACTTCAGATGCCTCCCCCTCATTACCACACCATGACAATTCGATATGGACTCCGTGCATGGTCCAGGGTATAACGCTCTTGAGGGCGCCTAATTGTGCTATAGTTTCTCGCCTACTGGGAACACACTAGAACGGGCGTCTGCACATTAGCTGAGGAAGTTTTGTTGAGTATTGCCCCGATCATCCCCTCCGTCACATCAGAGCTTGTGTGGATATGTCTTAACTGATTTTCGGAGCGCGGATTTGCGACCGCTAAGCCTATTGTAGTAAAATACTCTCTACCTATGCAGGTGGGCATGTATTAGCATACTTGCGTGATATCTGGAGTGTATCCGCGGAGAGAAGTATCACACACAGAGGCTTCTAGGGAACCCATGTACCGTACCATCTCGGCAGGGCTGATGGAGAGGCCAAAAATAGACCCTCGAAATTGGACATTAACTCTCAGCATTTGGCGCTATAGAGTATGTTTTTGAGGCAGATCGTCCAGTCAACGGCCAAAATGGTTTAGTGCACTTTCCGCATACATACATACTGTACGTCACGCAAAAAGAGCAAGCTCGGGCCAACGTGCAAGTTTCTCATAATCCAAATTCTTCAGAGACTGGTGGTCTTACAAACAAGAATAATGCACGACCTAATTGGAAATATGTCGAGCCCAAGCCACAATTCCCCTTCAAGTCAGATGCGCACGGGGAGGAAGAGAAGGGATCAATTGATGACATGCAGAATTGACAAGAATAACACACCACGTATTGCATGAACTCAATAAGTTCCAGATTGCTGAGAAGAGCGCTGACAGTCAAACAAAAGATGCAAAACAGAGAAACAGAGTTTGGTCGGTCTTTGTATCTGCAGGATGTCGGCTACTGAACAGGGGATCCATTAAGCGACTCTTCAACGCGAATTCTGTGTGGACAATGCTGACACCATGTATGGATGTAGCATGACAGATCCATTCAGACCTCGGGAAAAATGGTGTAAGAGAATGCGAGTAACGGGTTGTCATGATGCAAGGATTCCCACCGGGGCATCTCCATCCCCGCTTAAATTCAAACTCTTAGGCAATTGTTTAGTCGTGAGAACAACAGAAGCTCGGCCCAAACCGCCACCACAGGTTCGCATGCAGCTTGGGAACAGTGACGAAGTTCAGCTCTGCAATGACGGGCGATGATTGCAGAACGGGAGGAGAGCAAGTAGGCCAGACACTGCAAAGCTGACACAAATCAACCTTACCAGATACGGCTAAGGTAGGAGGGTTTCGTCTGCAAGTGTGACAGTCCAAATTGCACACATAACATCACGATGCCTACTATGTGATTGGCCAATTGGTGCAAGGAGAGCAGAGGAATACATTCCAAAGGTCTATCCCAATCGACTTCCCCTTCTTGTCCAGAGACAAGTTGGCCTGTTGGAACAATCCACGTCACCAACTTCGCGGATACAGAAAAACGCTCTAATAGTACAGTAGACACCAGAACCACCAAAAACCAGAAAAGGACACCCTTAGAGATGGGAACTATCTGGTCCGCTAAAACTGGACGACCCCATGATACTTGCTTCCCCACGGGCCAAGTAGTCAAAACTCTCTTCACTAGTTGCAGTTGCCGGTGGACTCGGAGTGGAAATGGCTCCAAACTTATGACCTTCTTCAGATTCTCCGTCCCGAGCTTTTGAATGAGGCCAAGATCTTTCTCCGATCCATTCAACACCATCTCCGGCGCCGCATATCCCGAATCTCTGCCGCCCTTGCTCCCGCTCTGACAGCGGAAACGCGGAACGATCTGAGCCTGTACGTTGTGGGGGGAGGAGCGTTCTTCGGTGCCACTCGCCCAGAAACATTCCATCAGGATCAGCCTCGTTTCTGACTCGAAGCCATTCCTCCAAGTGAGTGCCATACATTTCACGGAAGTCGACAGGTGTTAACTTTTGGCTGAAATTTTTCGCCCAATGAGGACGTCCACCCAGATCTCGCATCAACCATTCAAAGGCTTCATAGTATCTTTCCGTACAGGGAGGATCACGAAGATGGGGGCGGTAGAGAGTAGCATTAAGATACAATGTCGGGCCGGATCTATTAGTCTGATCCAAATAAGGACGGGGAGCCTCTGACTTCGATGTATCGGAAACTCGAACTTCAATGGGGCAATGCACCCACACATTTTTGGGGCTGAATGGAATGTTAGCGGTTTTAGTGTCCCCATTAAGCCATGCTGATAGACGGGTAATGGCTTCCGGCCCCTTTTCAAGGGGAATCGCCCATTCATTGACGAACTGAGAGTATAAACAATTCATCAGCAAACCGGTTCGACCAGGCTCAACTGCTTCTGTAACATATTTTCCAGGCTTGAAGCCATATTGCATGCCAAAAATAAACCACTCAACCCAGGGTAACATCCTTGGAAGATAGTTGGCCAGGTATAAGAGATTATGATAAATTGCATTCCCGAATCGGCCGCCATAGAAGTTGGAAGGTGGTTTCCTAAGTGGCAGCTCGGTTTTGTCGGCACGCCAAACAACAGCACGTTTAAGATACGGTAGCCACCAAACTCTCACGTATTCCGAGCTTGTCCACAATTCAGAGTCCCAATCTTCTAGCACCTCTGGAAGAGATTTCAGAGTCTGATTCCAAGCGATATTGAACGTAGGTACCGCTTGGATAGTTATCTCAGTGATGATGCCCAGGGCGCCAAGCGATAAAAGGGCGGCTCGAAACAGCGAAGAATTATTCGTCCTGCTACAGCTCACAACCTGGCCATTGGCAAGCATGATCGATAGCGATTGCACTGAATCAGACAGCAGTCCGAATCGCAAAGAACTACCATGGGTTCCCGTAGATATTACTCCCGCAATCGACTGGCTGTCAATGCTGCCCAGATTGGGTAACATCAACCCGCGTTGTTCTAACTCATCGCCCAACTGCCACAGCCGTATCCCCGATTCAACGCTGACCACTCCCGTCTCACTCGAAAACGATAATAGACGACGAAAATTGTCAAGATTAACGATCCACGAGGAGGTGCAGGTCAGATCTGACGGGGAGTGACCACTGCCCACTGTCACAAGCCGACGACGACATCTGCGTGCCAGAGTGACAATCTTTTGAATTTCAGCGACAGATTCAGGCTGGATGTAAAGCTCCGGCCGGGAATAAAAGGTCTTGGCCCAGGTGTGGTGCAGATGCGCTTTGGTCGCTCGGAAGGGTACCTCTGGATCGAGTTTCGAAAGCTCGTAAGATACCTGGGGATCCAGCAAGCCGTCCATGTTGTGGACGAACAGATCTCAGCTCCTCCTTCTTATCTTTCTGAATCTTCTGTCGGCTTGATCGTTTGATTTTGGTTACAGATCCACTGGCTAAATGGAAAACGATGTGGCAAAGGTCAACGAATGGAACGTCTTAACCCCGCATGATCCTGAACCGCCACACACACACAGAAAGGAATGCGAATTGAGGATCAGATCAAACGTCAAGTCATCCTCCCAGGATCTGCAACATTCTTATTGCCTGGCCCGAGTGCAGTTTGTCGATGCTGAGGGGAGGGAAAATGCGAATGCAGCTAGGTTCATGAAGGCAAAACTGGAGATAATTTAAGGAATCAGGTCCTGGTGCAGTGAACGTACATAGTTAGGTGCGGAGTCCACAGTCAAATTCCCTTATGTGATGAAACCAACTGCATTGTATAAGTAAAAAGAATAAAGGCCATATTGATATCTTGCAACACAAGTAACAGAGATTTCTTACTTCTGTATCCCAATTGTTGATTCAAGCTTCACAGTTTTCAATCCTCACCTGTTGGGCAGCTTTGGTGGGATGGCTTCTTAGGGATGCCGAGGAAAGTTGGCGTTGACGCTAGGTCTAAACCAGCACTAGGTCATCATTTAGGCTATAGTGAGCTTGTTTTTCCCTTTCCATTGTTATAAACCTATCTATAGCATCAATGGTCTAGTGGTATGACGCTTGCCTTCCAAGCAAGCTGCCCGCGTTCGATTCGCGGTTGATGCATAAATTCTCTCTTTTTTCCGCTTTTTTTTGCTTCTTTGGACCTGAGAATAGAAAATCGGAGTCACATTTACACCCACAATTGGCATTCCCATCTGGACCAGAAGACTTTGTGACGTTGAAGGCTCTGATTTGTGTAACTATGTAATTTATTACTTGACCGATATGGCCTGTTTTTGTAGACCATTCATGATTCACTCCTGTCACACTAGATGTACAGCACATGTATCATCCAAAGGTAAAAAGAAAAAGGATGGTTAAGTTATAGCTATGCATGAGAATAGGCTCTGCTCAGAGTGAAGAAGAAAGAATAAGAAAAGAATTAAGAAAAAATAAAAAAATAAAGAATACGCCAGATCACCATTAGAACCGAGGAAATGCTCATGCACCAACCAAGAGGAAACGGAAACCAGGGGCGCTATTAAGGTGATGCAACATTCATCGAATAGTGTCAATGGCATCATTCAATGACAGAAGTTGAACGGGTTTATCATTACTGAAACCGCCGAGACGATCATCCCATTTTCTAAACACCTTCTTGCATTCGTCTGTCAGCCCATTTAGGACGACGTGACTCTTTGGCAGGAAAGGTCGATCTTGTTCAGAAACAGCGAGAAACCCATATTCCTGAGCAAACACCAGAGCTGACGCAAACTCTGCAGACCGAGAACGGGCTTGCTCACCGACGATTCTATACAGGTATAAGGTTAGCTGGAGGGAAAAATAAAAAATATTTGGCTCAACTTACACATAAATCTCGAAGAACGCATCGAGAACATAGATATGTTCTGGGTCGAGATCCCGCTGGCAAAACGGCTCTATCTCCTGCACCGTATCACCCGGCCGCGCGCCAGGCGAGTGAGTGCCCCGGCGATTCCAAAAAGCAGCGCCAAATCCTTGACCAAGCCCATGGTCTATGCGAAATAGTCGGCAACCATACTTCTCATTATTTGGTTTAAAGTTCCAATAATCGGCGGAATGGTACGTTCGAACATCGCCCGAATTTGGAAAACAGTCAAAGAAGCAGCTTGGTTCTTGACCCTCGGTAACTTCTTCGATCTCGCCAGTTAAGCCAAGATCCATTCCAATAAGCCTCGCGCATCCGAGTTCGTCTGCCGTGCTACCACGTCCTTTCCACAGATATAAGCAGCCAGACCCGGCGGATATAATGTATGGATATCCAGAGCAAAGGCTTTGCGGAGTTATATCAACTTCATCGAAAGCTATTTGGCCCAAGTGTCTGCGACCGCAGAGCATGTAAGAAGCCGAAGAAGTAGCACGACTACTCGACCCACGTCGCGTGAGAATGATCCCCCCAAGTGCCTGAATAAAACTTGCCGTCTCCTTCCCCTGTCGCAATATCTCAAGTTTGGAGTTATTCTCTCTAGCCAGCTTGCGTGCGAATAACTGAGCATCTTCGATAATGGCTTCGCTAACACCGTCGCCACACCACAAATGCGTCTGGGTAGTTTTCGAACCACTGGCAACCTTAAAGGTATGGATACACAAATACATACTTTCTTCAAATAAAATGTACTCTTGATTGGGTGGTAAATCCTTTCTCTTCCCATCGTTGCTAAATTCCCAAATCTGCTTCCTCAGAGTGTTTGTTTTTGGAACCGGCTCTGGGATCGACGATAATATCGCCAGAGGATCGATGTCTACTTTGCTTTTAGCACTAGGAGGCACGCCAAAAAAATTAGTGAAGATTTGCGCCGCATCTAATGTTTGAGGAAATGGCGAGACTGGCGAGGCTAGACGTTGGTCGCTGGATTGGACGGTGTTGACTGCGGGTGGCTTTGGTGGCACCGGCGGGCTTACGACACGCTTGCTTACGGGCGATACAATATTCTCTTGCGAAAGCTGCGCCTTCAAGTCAGTAGAGAGTGTCTGCATGTTCTTTTCTCTCGGAGAGGTGTTCGAGTGGCTGGCTTGCTCAACCAGAAAAGCAGGCGACTTATTCCGTGCCAGTAGTGCTGACGATATCTTTTTTTGAACGACAGGGCTTTGGCTGGATTTTGAGGGTAAGGAAGTGAAATTAGCTGCAGGGCTTGTCTTGTCTTTCGGTTCAGTATTAATGCTTAGATTCGCCGGTTTCGATGGAGGTTTAATAGGCTCTTTGGGCTCGGAATATGTGAGGGATGGAAGGAACTCAAGTCTGCTATCGACGGCATTTTCAGTAGATAGTTTGTTTGAATGAATATCACTTGTCTTAGGGGAACTATTTCGCAAACCAACGGGATCAGCCGCCATTGCCGCTTGCCGTGGTTTGCTGACATTCGAGGATTCCAGTCGTTCAACGAAGCTCGAGTCATCTTTTGTCGGAGAGGTATCTGAATAATGGTGGTCATTTTTTATATTGGATGCTGAGGGTGTGTCGGTTCGCGGAGAAGACTGTCTTGACTCTTCTTTCGCTTCTCCTTTCCTAGGCAATCTTCTTTTCGGACCTTTGGCACGGGACTTTGTCATATGTGTTAACGGAGCAGGCGAGCAATTTTGAGGCGCATCCATACTAGGAACAGGCGTGACGCCACGGAATGGAGTTTTCGCCTCAGGTGGAAGACCTCTCGCCAGAATTCCTGCCAGCGCTGGGTTTAGGCGATTAGCGAGTTTGCCTTTCCCACTTTCACGATCGAGATGCGTAGTTGGCAACCCAGAAGAAGAGTTTGGTCTGGAGTTATCTGTTGCTGAAATGCCATCCAAAATTTTCGGGGAGATACTATGCGCTGATGAGGTGCGCGATACCGTATGCTCTTGCGCCTCCTCCAGCTTTTTTATAGGCGAGCTTCTACCCGATTCAAGAGGAGCTTCGATACTCTCTGATCGAGTATGGAGAGACACAGCTTTCGGCTGGAATGGCTTAGGAATTACGACAGTGCTGCTAGTGTTCGATATGTTGCTTCTCACACTATCCGATCTATTCAATGCGTTCCGCTTGGCGATAGCTTCGGGGACAGACGAAGATGAAAGTCCCGGAAGATTCCTCTCGTCATTTGTTGCACGCCTGGTAGATCCTCCCCCCGCTTTCATCGCTTCTTTCTGCTTCAGAATACTCTCCTTAAATTCATCGATCCTCGCGGTCTTTTTTGGCCCTCCTGTCACGTTCAAAGCGGCTTTTCCTTTGAGAATATTCTCTTTCAGCTCATTGGGCGCAACGTAGTTCTTTGTCTCTGTCCTTCTTAGCCTTCCAAATACACTCTTAAATTCCGGCTCTCCACTATTCGATTTCTCATCGGGAATTTCGCGACGCCGAAGATTAGCCCGGAAATCATTAGTTTGGGGCTTCTGGGGGGTGGCTTTAGAAGCAGGCAAGTTCGGTGTTGATTTTTCATTAAAATCACTTGATGGGATCTCCGAATCTGAAGCGGTAAGTCCATTTCCTTTCGAGGCACCACGGACTTTTATATCTAAGTTTTGATTTTTTGGAGGTATGGCTGGTGACTGTGCCACGTGAGTCTTTTCGTGATTATCTACAGGACTGAGAGCTGCTGCAGAGAATCCTGAACCTGTTTTCCCGGGTGTTCCTTGAGGGTTCCTAGATGGTACTGCTTCTTTAGAAGCCTGCAACAAATCAGAATCCGAGTTGCAAATGCTCTCGCCAGTCGTTGGCAATGCTAGGGGGTCCTCGGACTTTTTGTCATTCTGAGTTAAATCCCCAGAGACTCGAAGCTTGTTAGGGAGGCCCTTTTTCCATTCAGGCTCCTCAGGCGATTTAGCACTTTTCGGCCTTAGGGACTCAGGTTTGTTAAGCGCACTTTCCAGCCAGGAAGCCTTGGAAGGACTCCATCGTTTTGGATCCATGGTTTTAGACAAAGTAATAGGAAGGCCATCTGGTGTGGATATTGAGTCCGACGCCGAAGCAGAGTGTGACGGGAAGGACGATTTCGCGACAGAGTTGCCAGGAGTTACTCCCTCCTTAAGGCTTTCATTTTCGGGATTTGGATTTTTACTATCAGAATGCCGAATCACAGTGGCTTCGCTATGGCTGGATCCTGGTCGTGAACCGGGTTCTTGAGTAGTTGAAATAACTTGGCCTTTCGGAGACTGCAGGCCTGTTCTAGAAGGAGGGCGTTCGCCACGAGTTGAAATAAAACTATTTCGAAAACTATTTGACCCAGATTGTGCGCTCCATCTTTTCGAGACACTATCGGAACGTTTCATCATGGCGCTTTGGACGAAACCACCTAAACCTTTCGTAGGTGATGATGGGCGATCAGACGCAAGACGGCTCTGCGAAGGTGACATAGTGACGCGATCAACTTGCTGAGAATCTCCAGTGTTTAGTGGTAGGCGGCCTTCGAGCCTGTGAACGCTTGACAACGGAACCGGAGAGCCTAAGCCACCAGTCGTAGAAACTGACGATATGCTAGAATAACGATTCCCAAAGCTGCTTGTGCCGTAGACCGAACTTGCCCTGGAAGGGGAGCGCGACCTTTCGCTGCCATCATAGCTTGACCCTTTGTCAGGGTCAACAGCAGGCTCTTTGCTAAGGCCAGGAAGCTTAAAGCTTCCTTCACGTAACTGCATGTCCGATGATGGTGTGTTCAGTGCCCTTCTACATGCTAGAGAGCCAATTCCCCTATCACTTGTCTGTTTAAACCAAGATGGATCCTTCGTACCTAGGGTCTGTGCGATCTCTGCACGCGATATTGTCGTGTCGGAATCATTCGCGGACGTCTTCGTGTCTGTCTCTTTGGGCCCTATGTTAGGCAGATCGCTAGGAAATTTTAACGTAGAAGGAAGAGATTCGATATCCCTTGACTGTGGACGTTGGGTCCAAGACATAGCCCGAAACTGGCCAGACGGCATTGGACTATTTTCAGTATCACCTCTCGAACCATCAACGCTTTTAGCTTCTGTGTCTATATCCAACTCGCTGGGAGTGAGCTCGCGCGACGCCAGATTCAGGTCAAGTGTTTTTGTAGTGGGGAAGAGGTCAACAGGAGGGATGATTGATTGGGGCGACGTGGGACTGGCCAAAGCTGATTCTCTCTGAGCTGGACTATCGGATATCAAGGGGGAATCTTTGGTCGGGGAAATGGATCGAGCGCGCTCTGTGATGCAGAGGATCAGAGATGGACTAGATGTGGGATCTGTTTATCTTTCTTGACGTTCAATAAACGAAACAGAGCATAGTTACCAGCCCGCCTAGCTTCTCTCTCCCTCCGACCCTGCAGGATCTCCTCCTCGAGCTTTCTAGTTCGCTCTTCGTCCTCCTTGTCGCGCTTCTCGCCTAGTTCTCGGATGCGAGTAAGGAAATCATTGACGTCCTCCGAACCATCAGTGCCCTGACCGAGCGCCATTGTGCGTAACTAAATAATAATTATCACTCCACGCCCGACAAAACGACTCAGTAGCAGTCTCGACCTTTTCTGCAGTCAACAACAGCCCCAAATTGATTCCGATCCTAGCCTCAAAGCCCTTGCTGGTACTCCGTAGATGAGTAGTTCCATACGAAATAGCCAGGGACTAACTAACTAATTAAGTTAATGGGACCAGTGAAAAATGCCGATGTACTAAAAAGACTGTTGAGCCCTCATCCGGATTGGAAGCCGAGCTGGCCTGCCTTATTACATAATGATCATGATTGCCAGCAAAGTCGATTCTGTATCTCTCAATGCACCAGATGTAGAGTCTATTCCAGATATTCTACCTTGCGATGAAGCAGTTCATGCGGCTTATTTAGGATTCAGTTGACTAGTTATGTAGTTACACACGAAGAAGCTCAGCTTGCATCCATGGCACGCACAGAGTTAGTTATTGCATCTGAGCGTTGGAGAAATAGAGTCGAATTATAAGCCAGATGCCTGTCTATCCAGTCAAGCGGTCTTCTTACTCTCTTTATCGAAGTTGTCTCGCTTGAATCCAAAGGGAAAAAAGGATCTGGATGACTCTCATCTCCATATAAGCTTCGGTTGATACATACGACGTATGACAACATTCTTAAACAAGATGGGAAGCCAGAGACTCAGACTGTCAAGCGTCAAAGCTGATTTTAAATATCAAATTATTATGGATTCATTTTAAATCAGTAGAGAAATAGCCGTTCTTTAGCGTCATGCACGACCCATGAAAGGCCCTCCGCCAAATTTAGACCTGTCATAGCACTGCAGCGAAGTATAGTCCATTTGTGGGTTTTGATTGCATCAAGTTGCAACCCCTAATAAAGGCACTATCGTCAGTCGAGACGTTTGATAAAACAATGCGGGGTTGGGCTCTCACCTTTCGAACATCCTCCTCATTCATGCAGCCATCAACGTCGGTTTTATTCAGGAAAACCAGGAGACTCGCGCCGACCAGTCGCTTTTGTTACAGTCAGCCGTATTCGATCCACATCAAGATGTCAAAGCAGATCATTCTAGCTTCTGTACCTCTTCCAAGAGCAAACCCGCCAGCTCCTGGCGACAGTCGTCAATTCTTAACCGATCCGTAGCATCAACCACCCATATCAGCGCGTCTGTCTTTTCGAAATAGTTTCTCCAGTAAGATCGCAGGGTTTTTTGACCGCCAACGTCCCCTTTCAAAGTGAGCTTGAGAACGCAATTTCGAAAATCGACGGAGCAGCATCCACCGCTTACAGATATTTAACTTGTAGCTGCCCAACTGTCAGCAATTCTGCTAGAAAGGGGATGAGATGTTCCAGCGTCCACAGACCCTTCAAAGTCGATGGTTTTGATAATGAAACCGAGGGTCGGGCTGACGGTGGTGACATCCTCGTTCATAATCTTCTTCACGATTGTCGTTTTTCCAGCATTGTCCAGCCCTCTAGACCTGATTAGCTATACCAGGGCTTCAAGAGGATGATGAAGTGCGATACCTACAGCATCAATATCCTCATCTCCTTGTCTTTCAGTCGTGCTTTTCTCAGTACTGAAAGCATGTTTCTTGTATTTCAGCTCTTTTTCCTCACTGTTTATCTTGAAGTTTGGCTTTCTGACAAGTGAGGATTGGAAAATGAGTGCTTTTCCAAGTGTTGGACCTGAGTTGTATGTATGTCAGCATCCAACTACATACCCAAACTAGGCTGGAGATGAAGTTGACATACATTGATTCAACTACAACACAATTCTACATTCAACACCGAACTGAATAGAAGCACCAAGAAAAATTTTTCCCTTTTTTCTTTTCTCTTTTCTCTTCTCTCTTCTCTCTTTTCTCGTTCAGATTCTCTTCTTCTCTCTGTCTCTCTTTTCACTTGAACATCTGAACTTCAACCCCTACATCCACCACGATTCCCAATCACTGCAAGACATTTGTGTGATTTCTCTCCTCTTGTCTACATCTCTTCTCTTTCCCTAATTCTTTCTAACCTGTTATCTACTGCTGTACTCTCTTTTACTTGTTTGGCTCAGTATCTGTATGAACACTTTTACGAAGTGACAACAAGTTGGATTCTTCATGTGCGTATGAATTAGATTCCATTTTTGAATCTAGCATTGTGGATGAATGTCTGGTTGAAACTTCATCAGGAAGATCTTGACTGACGGCCGTCATACACAGACAATTTAGATACACCTGTTATTCTGCCTCTGACAATCAGTGACTGCAGCGTGCCAATATGGGCTCGTTGATGACTCCAGAGAGGTGGCAGGGGTACTTGGCTGCTTTTTGTGAATTTCAAAGTCAATCAGGATCCAAGTATAGGACCCTTCCGAAGAGTGCTGCGGAATCAGCCCCTCTGGCAGAGAGCCCCAGTGTGAAAGCAACACCGGTCAAATCAGCACCATGCGATCGACCTGCTAGCTTCGATGTCAGTATGGGCACCGCAAGTACTGTTTTAACTTCTCCCAATTCTGGAATTTTGGCGACAAATACTGCTGAAACCGCTCCAAGCACGATCTCATCCAAAATCTCTAAGAATGATCCACTTGAAATGAATAGGCATGGTGTTGCAGAGCAACAGGTAAACGAAACACTCATCGGAACTGAAGAAGGTGAGCATCCCTGTATCCTTTCTCTTATTCCTGCAGCCAATACCTCACTTCTTCTCAGATGCCTCAGAGGTTTCTGTCTAATGATCATCTACTGACTTTTGACTAGTCATCCATAAAGCCTCTACTCTTAAATCATTACCTTCTCTGTCTTCTGCTATGCCTGGAGATTCGAATCCGAGAGAGTTGATGGTTGGCTCAACTCCTGGGCCGTCTCTGTCAGTGAACTTTTCAAATTCGACTATGCAGCCAACAACTCCTGACCAGCTCGAATCTGAAATCTCACCAAGTGAGCTCGGCGAGCAAATCCAATCAAATTTTGAAACGATGACTTCACAGCATCCTTTCCCGGCCGGTATAGTTGCTCTTCTTTCATATTAAGCACACTGAGCGTATTTGAATTTTCTATTTACGATTTAATTAGGTACGGATTCGAATACCTCTGATGAGGTCGTTTTTCGCCAAGAGGAGAATAATGGGGCTGATCCTCGATTGCAAAGGCGCAAGCAGTTTGCTGAGCCAGATGCCATGTCCATCGCGGTAAAGGTGAACGCGCCAGAGGGGAGGGCGGCCCTCCTGCGGCATAAAATACAGAGGCGTGATGAACATGCGGCACAACTTGGCCAAGTTGATCCACCAATTCCAAGATCAGCAACAAAAAAGAATGCATTCCTGAAGGAACGTACGCTAGAAGAGAAAAGAGCCGAGCTTCGGAGACTCCAGGAAGAAATAATGACGAAACTAAATAGAAAGCGGCTTGGGCTTGACGAGAGTCAAGATCATACCGGACCATTACACCTTGCACGCGAAGGACCAGGAACAGATCCGACGTCTGAAATCGCTCGCGGGATCAGAAAGCTTGTCTCGGGTATTCCAGAAAACTTTACTTTTGCTCTCCCAGCTGCAGAGACTGCCAATTCTCAGCATTGCAAGTCGACTAGTATGGAAGTTGTAGTTGCCAACTCTTCCGTTGTTGTCCCAGGGAAGCACCCAGAAGCTAGCGTTGAGCTTCATGATGACAAGTTTCAACCTGTTCTGGTTGATTGGCACTATCGGCCATGGGAAGTTTGTAACAAAGAGTGGACAAAAAGATTCGGCGAGTGGCTAGAGTATACCACGAAGCTCGATTGCTCTGTCGATATTCATTCCGGTCCTTTCACCAATTCTAACTTCCACCCAGATGGCATAGCCGGATTTTTTAATCCTGATTTTGAAGAACCGGTCGCCATCCTGGATGAATCAATCCCAGAGAATGCACATGCCTATGAAACAGCCGCTGGTTATGTTTATAACTGGAACCTCAGACTCGAGCATGAAAAGGCTAAACAGCTTCAAGAAAAGCAAAGGGCTATTACTCACACGAAAGCTATTGCTAAGATGAAACCCGAACCGCACCCTTATGCCCCAAAAACCAACGTTTATCTTCGCCCCGTCGAACCCAAGGACATCCGAGGCTTAACAGCGTTGTACAACTGGTATGTTAAGAACTCTGTCCGATGCATCGAGTTAGATGAGATATCTCAAGAGGAAATGAAACTTCGTGTGGATGAGAATGAAGCTGCGAGGCTTCCGTGTCTAGTCGCAGCTGAGCATAAGCCGGGACGCGGACATGCCATGAACAGCGAGGACGAAATGATATATGGCTTTATTATGGCAAACGAATTTTCTGGCCCACGAACCGCAAATCGATATGCTGCTGAGTTGGAACTGTTTGTAAATCCTACAAAGTACAACCGTCGCGTTGGCCGAAGCCTGTTGGATAAAATGCTTGAGATCTGTGACCCCCAATATACACCAAAACGGGGCTACACTTTTGATTGTGCTGGACCCAAACGTGGTCTTTACTGTGGTGCAGATGTTCGTTCGTTGTCAAGGCTCATGTTCATTGTTCATCATTCAGTTGATGACGTGGATGAATACCAGTGGTTTAAAGGGTGGATGGAGGAAGAATTCAACTTCATTGAACAAGGTCTGCTTCAAGGAACAGCCGTCAAGCAACAGAAATTGTAAGTAATCTACATTATCCTTCTGCCGACTAATTGCTGATGCCGTGACTAGGTTAACCTCTAGCTATCTTGTTCGAAGTACACCTTTAAGGCCCGAAACAAAGGGTGATATGCAAGTTGTTCGTTGGCAGTTTGGGAAAACAGCTTTTAATAATCTGATTTCAGCGAAGGCCACAAAGTGAACTCTCAAAACTTCCCAATTGTTATGGCTTTTACGAAATCAAGATATTACGACCTTTATGACTTTTATCTTTCTAGTTTGTCACAGCTCACTTCTCAACAAGCCCAACCCCCCATTTCTGACAATTCAGCACTTGATTTTGCTTCGGAAATGCCCTCCTGTACTTCTATGACATCAACAGTGATTTCTTTTATGTATCTTTCTTCTTGTTCTTTTTTTAACCTCGGATTGAACTCTTCTCAGCTTTGATTTATCCTGACACTTTTCCCCAGTTTGATATAACTAGTTAACCTATGAACAAAAAAAAAAGATGGAAGTGTGTATCTAAATTTTGTTAGTCATGAATCTATTCACATTTCCATCAAACTGCAATCCTTCATTGTATGAGTCTTCACTCCTGAAAATACTAGTACATCATATATCAAAAATCTTCCGTGAATGCCTCCGTTCGCGCTTGGAAGATGTTGTTTGTGAGAATAATACTCCGTACATTAGTAACTACTAATTAAACCCCCTAGTTAACATGTAGTTAGTTATGGGCCAGATTGGTTGGCGGGAAGCTACACAGTAACTAAAGTTTCTGCCACCGCCTTAGTTATGGGACATTTTTTTCAAAAAATTCAACAGCGGATATGGAAATTTCTACGAATTTGCACTTATTTGATTTCTCTCATTAAGGCTCTGAACTAATTCCATGGAAATTCGACCCCTTAAATAAGCTGTTTTTTCTCTTAACTTTGAGGGAATTTCTATTCCATTGCTTGCCCCCGAATTATGGGGAAAAGAAAAGCTTCTGATGACGAGTTTATCCTCACTTTGTCCGACGAAGACGCCCCTTACGCCGACGGCAATGCTCCTGAGGAAGAGGGCGACGATGACTTAGTCGATATTAATCAATCGGAAAGTGCAAAAGCGCGAAAAGCTACGGCGCAGTCATCCAAAAAACGAAGGCGAGAAGACAGCGACGCTAGGACGAAGAATAAGAAATTGAAGAAACAAGGGCAAGGAGAGCTGAAAGGGAAAAAGAGAGGGAAAGTTGCTGCGAATGGGCAGAGTGCAGAATATGACGATGTCGAGAGTGGGGAAGAAGCAGAAGAAGAAGAAGAAGAAGAAGAAGAAGAAGAAGGGATCGTAGACCCCGATTTCGAATTTGATATTGGCGGCGCGACGAGTCTTGGGCTCGTGGAAGAATTTGATGGTTGGGGCGCGGAAGATCGTGATAAGAAAAAGGTGGCAGGCGGAGCTAAGAAAGGGGTCGATCTAGATGAGATTCTGTTTAGGAGGAGACAGGAGAAGCTGGAAGGTCAGAACAAGAAGCGGAAGGGAGACGTAGAGTCGGACGCGGGTAATGGCTTTGAGGGATTGAGTGATGGCCGGGACGGTCACGACGAGAGTGACGGGAGCGAGTTGCCAAACTTTGAAGATGATGAGCTTTTGGCGCCGGATGCGTTTGGAATGGGTGCGGCGAGTGAATCCGATGGCGGATGTGAAAAGAGTGCAGAGGAAGAGTCGGAAGACGAGTCAATGCCCGAGATGGATGAACCTGAGGACGGAGATGTATCTGATGATGTCTCTATAGCGTCTCCGGTCCCGCATCCAGACGATTTACAATCCGAGGAAGGTTCAGAGAGCGAGGAGGAAGATCCTGACGAAGCTGCGAAAAGGAAGGCTTTCTTTGCGCCAGAGGAGAAGTCTTCCACAAGTAAGGAGGCCTCTTCGGATGCCACATTTCAGAACTTTAATCTATCCCGTCCGATCATTCGTGGGTTGGCTGCTGTCGGCTTTACTGTGCCCACGCCTATCCAGCAAAAAGCCATTCCTGTTGGTCTTCTTGGTAAGGATCTGGTTGGCGGTGCGGTGACTGGTTCAGGAAAGACAGCTGCTTTCGTAATTCCTATCCTGGAGCGACTGCTCTATCGACCTAGAAAAGTGCCTACTAGCCGTGTTGCTATTCTAATGCCTACCAGAGAACTCGCTGTACAGTGCTACAACGTCGCTACGAAGCTCGCCACGTTTACTGATATCACTTTCTGTCAACTTGTGGGTGGTTTCAGTTTACGCGAGCAAGAAAATGTATTGAAGCAGCGGCCCGACGTCATCATCGCTACGCCTGGTCGATTTATTGATCATATGAGAAACTCTGCGAGCTTCACCGTTGATACTCTTGAAATTTTGGTCCTTGACGAAGCGGATCGGATGCTTGAAGATGGGTTTGCGGATGAACTGAATGAGATCCTGGCCACAATTCCGAAATCCAGGCAAACGATGCTGTTTTCCGCGACGATGACCGACTCCGTTGACAAGTTGATCCGCGTCGGCCTCAATAAGCCAGTTCGATTGATGGTCGATGCAAAAAAACAAACAGTCGGAACTTTAGTTCAAGAATTTGTGAGATTACGACCAGGGAGGGAAGGGAAGAGAATGGGTTATCTCGTACTACTTTGCAGTACCGTCTACACTAACTGCGTTATTGTTTTTTTCAGACAGAAAAAGGAGGCCCATCGAGCTCGGATTGTATTTGGCCTACTGGGACTCAAAGCGGCGGAGCTGCATGGTAGTATGAGCCAAGAACAGGTAAGCCGGTGTCGCTTGAAGATCCGGGTATTTAAGACCTGATCCCTGCAGACTGACACTATTTTTAGCGAATTCAAGCTGTAGAAGCTTTCCGGGATGGCAGGGTTTCGTTCCTTCTGGCCACAGATCTTGCCTCCAGAGGTCTTGATATCAAAGGCGTCGAAACGGTTATCAATTACGAAGCACCCCAGTCTCATGAAATTTACCTTCACAGAGTTGGCCGTACAGCCCGTGCAGGACGCAGTGGTCGCGCATGCACCATCGCAGCAGAGCCAGACCGGAAGATTGTAAAAGCTGCCGTCAAAGCTGGCCGCGCACAAGGAGCAAAAATCGTGAGTCGCGTAGTGGAACCTACAGTGGCGGACGAATGGGCCACCAGAGTGGACGAGATGCAATCCGAGGTCGAGGAGGTTCTACAAGAAGAAACGCAGGAGAAGCAGTTAGCGCAAGCAGAAATGCAAGCCACCCGCGGACAAAACCTAATTCAACACGAAAGTGAAATCATGTCGCGCCCCAAACGAACGTGGTTTGAGACGGAACGAGAAAAGCAGCAAGCCAAGCACCGAGGTCTGACCGAGCTGAACGGGCCTGGCTCATCTCCCAAGAAGCAAAAGCGAAAGCTGAGTGGCAAGGAAAAGAAGAAGCTCGACGATACTCGATTGCGCGAGGGGGGAAAGATCTGGAAGAAGGGCAAAAAGGAACGAGAGGCCAAGGGTACCAAGCAGGGCACTAGCAAGGGAAAAGCAAAGAAAAACAAGAACAAGGGCAGGACTAGGAGAGCGGGTAAATGAGAATCATAGATCTATGAGAGACAGGCAGTGTTGCACAGGCAGTCTTGCAATGTACATACATACATACTCAGTGGGGATTGTGTATCTTGTTGCTGCTGTAGTGACTGATGGATACATATAATCCTGTAGATCAACTCAACCAGCCAGTTTCAAGCAATGAAACGAAACAAAACAACTCACTAGCTCTTCTCTCTGCAGTCCGATGTCGGGCTGAAGTGGTGAAATGTATATAAATGTCACAGTTCGTTGACAGACTGTTCTTCAGTTCTCCCAGCAAACACTAATAAATTCTATAGTTTGAAAGCTCGCCACTGAGTCATTCTGCAGACTGCAATCACCTTCACCCACAGTGCAATTGAATTCACTCTCTGCTATAATCCTTTTCCAATTGACCGCATCCGCCATTCATTCGCTGCATCAAGCTGTTAATTGGTTCTTCGCCGCTGTCGGCATAGCTCATCGATAGCTGCCCCACGAACGAGCTGATAACGCTCTTTTGACTCGACGACGTGCTTGGCCAGTTCAATTGCTCGTTGACGGACAAGATGCCCATGTATGCGTCTATCAGTTGCTGAAATGGCTGGATAAAATGCTAATGTCTGTCGCTTCTACAGGCTCAAAGATCCCTCGAAGAAATACAAAAAGTTCAAGCCACTCGACCTTCCGAACCGCACATGGCCAAACAAGACCTTGGATAAACCACCGAGATGGCTGGCCACCGATCTCAGAGATGGCAATCAGAGCTTAGTCGACCCTATGGTAAGCATGTCGTTTCCGGAATTGCGTGGGATTGCTGTTCTCTCGCGAAACGAGTAGGCATACAGATGAAGCTAATAAGAGTCTGTGCAAAAAAAAAAAAAGGATGGCGACCAAAAGCAGAGATACTTTAGAATGCTTGTCGACATCGGCTACAAGGAGATTGAGATCTCGTTTCCCTCGGCGTCTCAGACGGACTACGACTTCACTCGACGTCTGATTGAAACCCGCGGTGAGGTTCCTGACGACGTGTGGCTCCAAGTTCTCTGCCCTTGTCGCGAGGACTTCATCCGGCGGACGGTGGATTCCCTGAAAGGAGCCAAGAAAGCCATTCTACATCTATATCTCGCTACAAGTGAATGTTTCCGGAGAATCGTATTTGGTATGACCAAGGAACAGAGCATTGCGCTGGCTGTCAAGTGCACCAAATACGCACGCTCCATTACGAAAGATGACCCGTCCACCGCAGGAACGGAATGGCGATGTGAATTTTCTCCTGAAACGTTCTCTGATACTGATCCAGAGTTTGTGATTGAGGTTTGTGAGGCTGTCAAGGCTGCTTGGGAACCAACTACGGAAGAACAGATTATTTTTAACCTTCCTGCTACGGTCGAGATGTCGACACCAAATGTCTATGCGGATCAGATCGAATATTTCTGCACGCACATCTCTGAAAGGGAGAAGGTCTGCGTTTCCCTTCATCCTCACAACGATCGTGGTTGTGCTGTTGCAGCGGCGGAATTGGCCCAAATGGCTGGCGCTGACCGTGTTGAAGGCACGTTGTTTGGCAACGGAGAAAGAACGGGCAATGTCGACTTGGTCACCCTCGCTTTAAATCTATATACACAAGGGGTGCACCCGAATGTTGACTTTTCAGATATCAACTCGGTCATCAGGGTGGTTGAAGAAAGTAATAAGATCCCAGTGAATGAGAGATGGCCTTACGGTGGTCAGCTCGTAGTTTGCGCTTTCAGTGGTAGCCACCAGGATGCCATTAAGAAAGGATTCAAATTAAGAGAAGCCGCTGGCGCCAAGTCAGACGATCCCTGGCAGATGCCCTATCTTCCTCTCGACCCTCAGGATATTGGCCGAAGCTATGAAGCCATTATCCGTGTCAATTCTCAAAGTGGGAAGGGCGGAGTTGCGTGGATCATCCTTCGCATGCTCGAGCTGGATCTGCCCAGAGGATTACAACTCACATTTAGTAAGATCGTCCAAAAGGAGGCAGATGCACTGGGGCGCGAGCTCAAACCAAGTGAAATCGTCGCCCTTTTCGAAGACGCCTACCATCTCAAGAAGAATCCTCGGTTTTCTCTGATAGATTACAACATCACAGCCGACCGTTCTCAAACTCCCGCTCCTCCCGAGCCAGGAAAGGCCCTTAGCACCGAAAACCTGAAGAGAAGGTTCACCGGTATTATCGAAATCGACGGTGTCCAACATGGAATCGTTGGAGTTGGTAACGGTGCTATCTCATCCCTGGCAAACGCATTGAAATCTCTAGGCATTGACCTGGATGTCGTGGACTACAAAGAGCATGCCATGGGAAGAGACCGTGACACCAAGGCTGCCACCTTCATTGAGTGCGTCGCAGCTGGATCCCACCAGAAAGTTTGGGGCGTCGGCATCCACCACGACGTTGTCCAAGCAAGTTTGATTGCTCTTCTCAGTGCTGCTAGTTCGGTAAGTTTTGCAACATACGCAATTCGAAAAAAAAAACTTCTACATACATACATATGTATATCGTTTCCCCAACCCACCAATACTAATTTATATCACAACTATAGTTCCTCTCATCACGTGCATCAACGCCTTTCCGGCCCGTCAGATCCAAGACCCTGACTCAGACGGAAATCGAGGCCCTGGAGAAGCTGAACGGCTCGATGATGGACATGAAGGATTTCGCGCATGGAGTGGTTGATGCGATCAAGCAGCAAAAAGTGGATATCGACGCTCTGGAGGCGGCGGCGAATAATCTCTAATGCGATTAAACGATTTTCAAGATAAAAGTGCTGTACGCGTATTTCTGGGGCGGGAACATAGTACACTGTGCTGTGTTGCTTGTTTTGGGATTGATACTTTCAACGCATATCTTTTGAACTTGCTTAGGTTTTTGGGTCTGATTGTATCTCGGGGAGGGATTTCACACTAACTATAATGTAGTTATCTTGAGGGGACATGTGATGAAACAGACAGAGTACTTTTGATTTTATGAATGAGGTTGGGTGTTGGAAAGAGAATGAAAAAAAGGAGTACATTGACTGGAATTTAATGATAACCGCCTATTTGACCATGATTGAGAGGAGATTTTAAACTCACTAACTAGCTTAGCTCCTACAGGGTATGTTTGTTTATTTATAGGTAATAGCAGTTTGTAGATATTACACAGTAAGTATAAGATTACATGCTAGATACATTAGTACATATAATAGTTATAGGGGATATCCGTCATTGCAAAAAGTGATGAGAAAAAGACTCGTGCCAACGCCAAAATGCTAAGTCATAAAGAGGAGACCTTGCCACTGACCAATATGGCCTGAGCATGGGAACAAACCCTAACCGCATATCAGGAAAATATTAAAAGAGAGACAAAAAAAAAAGGGATGAGGGAGGAGGAAGAGGCCATGAGAGCTGGAATTCCGACGCAGCAGCCTCAACTCTTTCCAGTCCTCTTCTACTGATACCCCGCATCATTCTTCATCTGATAAAGAATTCCCTCCCGTGGCCAATCCTGCTCTTCTTGTTCAACACCCTGTCGCGACGGGCTCTGGACTTGAGTCTGAGGCGGAGAAGGATTGTAAGAACCTGCGATCATGCTGTATCTCAGCTGCTGGCTGGGTAGAGAATCTCTTCCGCGAGGCACGACGGGTGTTTGGAGTCGTGGGGCTGTTTGTGGGGCAGGGGAGGGAGTAGGACCAAAGCCTGGACTGGATCGATATGACAACGGAGTGCTCTGTCGTGAGATGGGCTTCATGGGAACAAGGCCTGTCGGACCGGAAGGGAGAAGTTCGCCATGGGTTGGCAGGACCGGTTGGGACCGAGGTGAAGGAGTTCTTTGTTGAGAATCGGCGATCTGAGAGCCGGATGGTCCAACGGCGAAAGCTGTTGGCGTGTCCTCAATAGGCCCGGGGGATTCAACGAGGAAAGCACGCTGTTCATGGTCCAGATCCTGGTCCTGGTCCTGGTAGTTCGTGGAGGAGCCCCGGTTGTCATGGTCAAAAGACTGGTAGTACTGCTCAGTGTTATCTGCACTTCCAAGAAGTGACGGATCCCCAAGGGCATGATGATCCGCTATAATACCTTCAGAAGAACGGGGGTAATTCTCAACAAATTCATCTCCAAGTGCCTTGCTGCCTCTCACAGGAGCTGCAGGCTGGAAACCTCCATATTCCTCAGCTTCCAGTAACGTAGACGGTAGCCGACCGTTTCCTTCAATCATACTTCCAGTTTTGGATGTCCTGGTACGGTCCATGTGGGTGTCTGCGAGCTGGGTTACAGTTCCATCCGTATCGCGAATGATGAATTGTGCGATTGTACGGAGTTTTCGTGTCACCCACAACCCAAGGATTTTGCCGCGTTGTTTCTCACCCAAGCGAGAGCGTGGAAAATCACCGCGAGGAACAAAGGCGACAATGTCAGTAACGACCTGGTGTTCAGTAAGAACAGCATTCACGATTACAGGTACAATAGAAGCAAGATAGGCTTTCCGAGTAACTTCAACAAGGGCAACAACTAGCCCACCGGCTTGAAACACAGCACTATATATGAGAAGTCAGCAGGAGAACATGCAAAGTTTTGCAGGGTCGAGTATCACTCGCCTTCCTCCCTTGACGATGTTTCGATGACATTTCTCAATCGTGTGTTCAATGTCCATGGGGAAATGATTGAGGCCATTGACCTCAAATGTCTCACCAATACTGCCTAAGACGAAGAGAACTTGCATTTCAACGGGCTGTCCGCCAGGCCCAATAGGCCTCGTTACCGTATGTAAAAACCCTAAATCACCAGTACGCACGTATACGGCACCTGGGTCCCCATCGACGGTTCGCCCTCTGAATCGTTCCAAATCGAACTCCTGCCTCGACCCATAAAACGCCTTGGCACAAGCGTCGGATTGGACCCATATTTCGCCGTATTCGCCGACATGAGCAAGACAGCATGTCTCTGGATTCACTATAGCTATTTGAGTACTCACAGGAACCATACCTGAGTCTTGAACCAAAAGGGTATGTCCAGGGGTATCCGGGTCTACCGGACAGACATAGCCTTGTCTAAGATACTTTGTATCGAGCCAGAGTTCAATTGGTTCGATGCACATGTATGAACGAGAAACAATCATCGGGTTCAAAACATGAGAATAAATTGTGTTAATGGCGGTACGATCAAGTCCAGCAGCAGCAAAATGTAGCCGCACTCTTTGGTCTAAAATAAAAGTCAGCTCATCAACGGTTTGGGATTCTTGAGTTGAAGCTCCTTCAGACATACAAACATCAATTCTGGGGCGTCCTTCTGCTGAAATCATAAGATTTTTCAATTCATGCAGCTGGAAGCCCTTCGCGGCCATGCTGCCCATCGCGTAATCTAACATTTGGCTAGTCGCATAAGTGTCTTTGATTTTGTATCTTGCTAAGGTGAGGAATAGGGATATCGGATTGGCAGCAAAATCAATGGGTGAAACAAGGTAAGTGGGAGCTCCTAAAAATGTGTAAGCTTGATCGGAATGGATGTTCTCCACGAAAATGGCAAAACATACCAACATAGGGTCCCATCAAACAGGTGTGCAGAAACCCAAGGCCTATGGTACTGCGCACACTCCCCAAAACAGGCCGGGAACTGGACATTTGGCAAGTTTCCTTTTGGACCTTACACATTCCCATAATAGTATCATGTCCAATTTCAACAGATAACCTTCGTTGATCTGGAGTCCAGTACGTCCATATCACCGCTGGTTGGCTAGCCTTCAGCCATTGGGGATTCATAGTAAACCCTAGGTGACGGCAACCATGTGATTGTTTTGTTGGTCTCGATGTATTATAGATATTTGGAACGCTAGTGTGCACGACATGAGCAGATTGCTTGATATGTTGAGACACGAGCTTCTGTTTAAGCAGGTCATTTACGTCGCTATTCACAAGTATGGCCTTGACACGAAAATCGACAATGACGTGTATCAAAGCTGGAGCGTCTTCGGAGAGGCGATTCTGATCCACTGGGGAGATCGGAATTGCTATCAAACCCAGACAGAAGCAAGCATGCACTGCGAATACGTAATCTTCCGAGTGCGTATACATGAGGATAACATGGTCGCCTGCGCGAAGTTTAATCTTGTTTTTAAGATATGCAGCCACAGCAGCGACTTTTGTGTCAAATTTCTTCCATGTGATGCCTTTTCCTTCTCTGCCACGGCCGTCAATAGAGCAATAGCACAGCTCCTCGCCTTGGCGAGAGACACGCCATTGAAGTAAGTCAACGATGCTACTGAAGTTGTTGAGTGGGGTTGAAGTGCGGTCATCCATTATGACATCCCGTAGATCAACGCCAGAGTACTGTTTTTCCTGCATAGCAAGCGCATCCTGCCGCGAAGCTGACGATGGAATAGACCAAATGCCGCCAGCAGGGTCCACACCGATGGGAAGGTTCAGAACAGACCTTTCGACACCAAATTTGACGTGCTCGCATGGAAGCGAACCATTATCAAATTCTTTGCGGCACAGCATATTGCCAATTTCTTGACGCCCATTTTTTATGACTCTAGGTAGCGTATTTGGAGCTGTGAGCATGACACAGTAGACACGAAGATGGTGTTCCTGGTACAAGACCTCCATACATTTCTCGGCCAAAGAATCCAGGAGGGCAACATCCAACTGCCGAGGTGGTCCACCTGAGGTTGTCGGGGCCGTCGAAGCGGTATACGACTCTAGAACGACCACAGGCAAATGCTCCTCATTAACAAACACATCAAACGCGGAGCAGTCATGAATCTTAGGGACATTCTTCATGATGCTAAGAATCAAATGTTGAACAAAGAAGTACCGATGTTCCGCAACTTCCACGCCATCTTCAACCCATTCAACCTTTTGCCGCAACCGATCCTCGTAGAGGCCGAATACAAATATTTGACCCTCAATAACGCTACCAAGAAGCCCTGTTCGAAGAAACTCGGGTTCCACAATTATCGGTGTGGGACTCCCCTCTTGAAATTGATAGGGACGCGCATGGAAGATGGTCTCGGTATGTTTAGGAAGGGCCCAGAAACCTCCTGACAGAGAAGGAGAATCAACCCATATCTCACCGATAACGTTAGGGGTGCAGAGCAATCCAGTCTCCGGATCAACGATTGCCAAGGTGGCATCTGGAATTGGATAGCCAAACGCACCAACCCTTACAGCATTTGGTGTCGTATCACTCAGCTTTCTTGCCTCTTCACCCATGGCTAATATCACAATTTCGTTGTTTTTCAGAGCTTCCTTGTCAAGTAGAACCTCCCCAAGATCATTTCGAGGTCCTTCTTTACGTGCCGGTGCAGCCGAACCACCAATCAAGCTGCTTCCAAATGTTGTCTTTGGCTCGTCGGTCTTCGATTCTTCCGTCTTCGGTTCTTCCTGTTTTTTCTCATCTGTAGTTTCTTCTTGTTGTGTCTCTGGTGATTGCATTTCGTGTTTCAAAGGACAACCCATGCGCTCTTCCCCTCCAAGCCAGTCACGTAAGCTGATGACCATGCCACCGTGCTCTGGAAGGCATAGCATGGGTGCAACTAGTTCGCGAGCTCGAGGATTCCGCAAGGGCCTCAGCCACCGATCGGCTAATATTTCATGAAATTCACAGTCGACAGTTAAGGTGTCTATAAGACATAGCTTGAGGCTCGAAAAATTTGGCTCAGCATTCTTTTTGAAGTTCCTGGTTGCCATTGGGTCTTGCTGATAATTGTACACAGCTCTTTTGAGACCTGGGTAATCTGCCGCCAACAGTGTGGATCTGTACTTGGTAATCAAACTAGCATAAAGTCCAGGGGTTTCAACCGCGAGCGACTCCAGCCAAACAGTTGTATTACCTGCATAAACGGTGAAGAGAACACCAAGTATCATGCCAATGCCTTGTCTAGGGTCAAGGTAACTCATAAGAATCTCACCATGCGGTTTCGACACAGGTCTGCCATTATTGTTGCCATCGACAGGTATCGTGGATACTATAGCAGACATGCAAGACATCTGATGCATTATGGTTCGATGGCTCATTACAACTCCCCGCAAGTCACCGGTGGGAGCTCTGGCAAACTCGATATATGCTAAATCCGGAACCGCAAGTGGCGGTACATCGTCTTTCCTCTTGGGGTGATAGCTCCCAAACTCGTTCGTTTTCCACCACTCCACACCTCTTGGCCATGTCAGCTTTTGCGTCGCAATATCTCGCTGGAAAGTTTTCAAATTATTTTCTGTTGTCAGCGCCAAATGCGCTTGCGTTGATGTGAGAATGACATTAAGACTTGCGTAATCCTCGAGATTGTTGATAGGAACGGCGACTACTCCCGCTATAAAACACCCCAGCAATGCCACTGCGAATTCGATGACTTCAGTATCCCGATAAACTAGGGCAACGCGGTCTCCTCGATACAAGCTGCTCTTATCACGGATAACTTGAGCCACCTTTTCTGCTCGACTACCAAGCTTCTCCCAAGTTATCGAAGCCAATTCCTTTCCTCGCTGGTCAAGCACCCAATAAGCTGGCTGTTTCGGGTGAGAGCGTGCACGATGACGTAAGACTGTGGGCAAATTCTCGAACTTTGACATTGGAAATTTAGAGTCGTGAGGGTCACAAACTTCGAAGTTGATATCCCGTGGCTCCAACGGCAAGAGATGGCCAACCATGGCCCCTTCCGCCAAACCAGCTGCAGGCATAGGAGGCGGCGGCATATTGGCTGTGGGGGAGAACGTTTCGGGCTGTGAATAACGATGATAACCACCACCGTAACTCTCCCTTCGCTCGCCGTGCTGCGGTCCTGCAAAATCTGAAAAGTACCCTTGTTGCGAATCAAGCATTGTGGACTTCCTAGTGTTGTCATGTTCGGATAATTCGTGAGGGTTGAAGGCATAATTTTGTGTGACTATTGTCGGCGATCGAGAGGGATCATATTGTGTGTCCGGAGGAAAGGCCCTGGGAGTTTGCAGAGAATCGTAAGAAACATTTGACGGCTGCTGAGCGGCGTTGAGAGGGAACCCCAATTCATTCTCATGGATTTGCGAGAGGGAATTTGCATGTGGATTGACATAGTCACCCTCGTCTGTGGGAGATGCGAGATTTGCCGGGAGATAGTCGGACTGTCGCCGAGTATCCGCATATGCCGATCTACGATTCGACGGTCCGGCGGCTAGAGGTGTAGGCACGCGGAATTGAGAGTCTCTCCGGGGCGGGTAGTCAAGGCGACGGGCTTGGTCTCCGTGAGCTCCATTTGCAGAGAGGTATCGTGAGAAAAGGAGTGTCCGTCGTTTCTGATACCTTCATAGCAGTTAGTAAAATGGATGTCCATATACCCCATGACCCCGCCCGACCTCCGCTAAGGAAAAATCCAAGGTGCAACAGAATGTGCGGAGCAGCCAGGTCCACACTTCGGACAATACTTACCCTTTCTCTGTGATATCACCGTCCTACAGCAATCTCGGTAAGTATTTTCATTTATTCCAGACGGCGCTGCTCTCACGCGACACAATTCGACGAACTGACATACCTCCAGTTCCTGATCAAGTTCCCGCAACGCGGTTTGGAGCTCGGGATTGTCTTCAGCCATCTTCAAGTGCCAGTAAACTTCGTGGTTCAGCGATTGCGCCGCATGTCAGATTGCACATATGCGACATTCAAGAACCAAAATGTGCTTCCAGTGCGGAGGGCAAAACAGGATACATCGGCGCATCCCAGGCAATCAACATGACGATCAGGTGAAGGCCGAGCGATCAGTAGTCAGCGTGTCTCGTTTCGCCAATTTCGGTGGGGATGGTTTCGCACCCGGATGATTCATTTTCCTTTCCGGATTAGTAATGCTACTACGACAATCCATCTATCGCTGCTCTGGGATCCTTGAATCCGCCTTCAACGTTGGTGATATTCAATTCTGGGGAGTACTGCATACTTAAATATCGCATTGCAGCTCATATACAGGTGCTTGTTCAGGACCAGCTTGAATCCACAAAGACGCATGTATGTACATACATACTAAATACACCACTAGATACATTGGTTTCCTCCTGCATACTAGCGTTCAGATTTGAGAAATACATGAGCTGATTACTATGTACTTGTATTCGGTTTTAGGTCTCCAAATATCTCAGTGAGATATATCCAACCTTCGAAAGTTTTCTTCTAGATCATTAGCGCGGGTCACTCCAGCGATCGTTCGGTGACCCTGGCCACCCACGGGCGAGCCACACTCCGGACATGTCGACAGCTCTACGGCCCCTCCACACTCCCCGATAGTGAAAGGATGCCCGTTCTGACAGTAGTACCAGTGTCCAGTCCCCCGAAATTCACGCGCCATGGCCGCCATGACCGCCATGCGCTCTTGAGTCGTGATGGGAGTGTAGAAAGTCGCTCCAAGAAGCATTTTCACAGTGCCTTTTATCTCTTCATTAAGGCCTCGTGTCTGTCCAGGATGGCGGCTACAGATCTCGTGGGCCATTTTAATAGCATCATGGCCTTGTTTTAGGAAACTCTCAGTTTGGGCTGGCTCGGCACTGCATTGGTGCTCCATAGCACACAACTGGGCTAGGAAGAGGTAGCCTTCAACTTGCTGCAAAACTCGCTGTGAGCTTGCAGCCATGTTTATGAGGCTCGCACAATCTTTTTTGTTAGCCTGTAAATTCATGTGAACATCACTGTTTTTGAGCTTCACACGAGCTTTTTTATACAGAAATACAAAGTCCGCGAGCAAAGCAGTATCCAATCGAAGCAGCAGACCAGATGCTTGGAGAAACCCCTTTGTTTGAAGCACATTTTCATCAAACTGAAATTGACCTGCGAGCTGCTTGTGTCTGCGTGCATTTTCAACCATGTCGCGCACACGTTTGAACGGCTGCTCCTCCAGTCTTACTTTTTTTCTATAACCAGTAATTTGCTGCCGCAAAGCCATCAAGGCTTTCCACCTGGTCTTGTCGTGTTTTCTGAGAAGTGTATTCATAAGTTGGACTTGATGGTCAGGTGGCCCTTCAATTTTAATTGTCCTTTCATCTTGGAATACCTGTATTGCCGTGTCCCGATGATCACGAAGCGAGGCTATCAGTCGTGGAAGCTCTTGAGCCATGGGCACAAACTGTTGGTTCACATACAGGATGAACTTTTTAGTCGCCTCATCCAGCAAAGCGCGTCTTACAAGCCTTCCATACCGGGAAATGCTTCTTAGTGAACCTCGACATGTTGCACAAGTTTTAATATCATCCATTGAGAACGGCTGGGACGATGAGGCGATGGAGATTGGTTTGTCCATTTCATCCATGGTATAATATCTCTTAAGATCCATTTGGGCGTCCATATTCTCCATGGTCAGAAAATGTCCACATTGTGGAAATATGCAAGGATTTTCATTCAAGTCAATCTCTCGGTATGTTTGGCCCAAGATAAAGTCGACTGGCCTATCCTTTATATCGTCGGCTGCACATGTCTGACAGAGTGCCTCGGAGGCGCAGAGCTCACCACATACGGACGGGCACTGATGACCGCACTGCAAAATTTTCTCGCAACGGCGTGAGCATGGTATATGATCACATGGTGCAGCACAGGGCATAGAGCACGCGCTATGTGGACATGCAGACAGGCATTCAGGCACCGCACATGGAGCGCACGGCTCAGAACACTTCCGAGAACATCTGGAGTGACCGCATTGCACATCACAGCTGGCCTCGCAAGGTTGGCAAGGAGATTTGCCATGGCATTTAACAGAGCAAGCATGTGCGCATGTAGAGTATAACCGACCGCATTTTTGTTCACACCTCCCATGGTCAACCTGGATACCCTCCGAGGTGCGTACTGTACATGTAAAGCAGCGACGCTTGCAATTATGGCCACATATAAGAGTACGTTGACAAGGGTGATCACACTGGTAATCCGACTTGGTTACGTCTTTGTAGCAGGGAACATTCACTTCGTGATCACAACCTGGGACACGTTTTTTAACTAACGTCGGGCACTCGACAGTGCTGAGGTCTTGGGCCTGCCAGCAAGGGAGTTTTGCCATCAAATGGCCGCAAGGCAGAGCCCTCGCCGCGTCAAATACTGGGATGGTGCAGTGGCGGGGACACGGATCTCCACAAACTTTTGGGCAGGCATGGGCACAACCTTCTCGCAGCCTCAGGCAAGGCTCCAAGCAAGAGACTGCCTTATGAAGTAATTCCGAATGGCATTTCTGTTTGCAAGGATGACCACATTGCAAGCGTTTACTACACCGCAGACTGCAACCTCCTTCCGGTGAAAATTGTACGAAGTGCTCCGGTTCTGATACTGCGATAGGGTCATCAGGATGGCGTGGACATTTGAGCTCCAAACTGGTACCAATGTTGCCATTTTGCTCCAAAATTTCCAGTACCTTTTGCCACATCTCAACATGTCTAGATGTTGTGGAATTTCCGATAATATACATACCATGTTGCGCGCGCGAAAGCAAGACATTGATGCGGTTTGGCGTGCGGAGGAAGCCACATCGATTTTGGCTATTGCTTCTAACCAACGAGATTACCACCACCTTTGCCTCTTCGCCTTGAAAGTTGTCGACAGTTGCGACTCGCAGAGTCTGGAGGAGTGTAGACTTAGAGACTGTTGTGGTTGTAGGCAGTGCCTCATCCGCTGTGAAACCTGCATTGTCAAGGTCTTCCTGGTCTCTTTCTCCCAGAACAATGGTGAAGGACTGGCTGAGTCGTCGCCGAATTCGATGAAGTTGACCAAGATATGGGGTCAAGAGAGCAATTTCACCGCTTTGGTACGACCCCTGACGGAGGAGGTGATTAACCAAAGCCACAGAGAGTTCTATCTCATAGTCATTCCAGTGAGAAGTTGCCATCGCATCCTGGCTGGAAGCACCGCCTTCTGGCTTGCAGTGGTCAAGCCAAAAAAGCCTCTTGCGCATCCCTGTGACTTCTGGATATTCAGAAACAGAAGGGGCGTCTTCCAATTGCGGGTACAGTGTGTCTCGGACCAGCTGTGCAATGGAAGGATGCATTCGTCTTTGTGTTTTGAGGGTGCAGAACGGAACCTGTACCCCAATTCCCGAGGTGGGCTGTACGAGCCTCTCAAACAGCGAGAGGTCCAAGGAATATTGCTGGCCGGCTTGGTTTTCCCGAGAAAGCTTATAGTTCTGGATTTGAGGCCGGAGCTGCAGATGATCTCCAATGAGTATCAAATGTTCAACTGATGGCAAGAGTGACGTGAGCAGATGGGCTTCCAAAACTTCGCCAGCCTCCTCACATAAGATGACTTTGGACTGAAGTCTGCGGAGCATGTTCAGACTGCGGGCTAAGCCACTCGTCGTCACTCCAATAACATCCGCACTACGAAGGCACCGCAGATCTATTTCATCTCGTACCTTATCAAAGGAGGTTTTGGCTTTCTGGTGTGAGATGAACGCAGACCTTGCCTGAGAATGGAGATTTTCCCTGTTCTCCTTGACCCAATGCTTATATAGCAATTTCCGCTCTTTGGCTGCCATCTGGTCGACATGGATGTGACTGAGCTCCTTCAAACTGCGAGTTTGGCCATTGCCTGCTAGGCCAGAATTCAGCCACTGCTTTATTATTTTCTGGGGCTTCCTCCCAGTGTTCCTTATAAATCCATCCTCGTCCTTACCGAAAAACTGACGATAATGGTGTAGGTCATGCGCTTTGAGATAGTACTCCAAACTTCGGTCGGAGCCCTCTGCTTCTAGCCTGAGAGAGTGGAATTTTTTCTCACTCTCCTCCAAATTTTCGTGCAGTTCAAATTGCTCTCTTCTCTCCAGTCTTGTTTTGTCTACCTGCTTGGCTACCGTTCGAAGGTTCAGCGGCTGCAGACTCTCTGATTTTGACCGAGAGCCGATGCGAATTATCTGGGACGTGATTTGCTTCTCCAACAAGTCCTCAAGCAGTTGGTCGAGTGCATGATTGGTATAGCAAACACATACGATGGGCCCGAGCTTCGTCTTCACTCTGCTTTTGTTCGCTAAAAGGACCTTTATTAGAGCCACACCGGTGAAGCTCTTCCCAGTCCCAGGTGGGCCTTGAATCAAACCGATCCGTCGCTGAAGGGTGCTGACCAGGGCTACCGCTTGCGCATCATCTAGGATGGAGTTCTTCTGCAACCTTTTCAAGTCAACAGGCTGCGAATGTTGGACCTCGAGACTGGATCTATCTTTCATGAGACACCGCAAGTCGAAGCTGAATCCGGGGTTTGTCGCGTACACGGGTGGAGGTACATTTACACAGCCAGAGATATACATATCTTGGGGTGCGAGGAATTCCGACATTGGAAATTCTTCAGCTCTTTTCATTCGTTGAAGCGCTAGTAAAGTTGGCTGAAATGATGGTAAAAGGACTCCAGGAAACTCTACAAGCGAAATGGGGTGTGCATCTTTCCTTTGTGAATGACAATCCAGAAGGTACTGCAGGCTGTTCTCGGTTGACTCTACCAACTCCAAGGTAACTGACGCAACATTAGCATCCTCCCAGAGTGATGCAGCTTTTCTTCGCCAATGATGCGAGTGTGCATTGGATCTTGAATCAGGCCGATCAGGTCCCGCTACTGTGCAAAATATGGCGAATCCCCGACGATCAGCGAGGCATACAAGAGCACTGGGCTGAAGCCTTTTCGACAGCTGCCACCACTCCTGTCGTCTGCCCTTTGACATGCCGTGAACATTGGACGGTTGTGCAAATTCAATGAGAAATTTAAATCCGTCAAACCGATCGAAATCGAAGCCTCCCACTCTGACCTGTCTATAAACATGGGTCCTTGTTTGATTTTTCTGTGTTTCTTTGAGCGAAACCGGTCTCATCTCAACATGTATAATGTCTCTGAGCTGACCAATGGTGTCTTCTCTTAGAAGCCGAAAATTCCTATCCAAGAGGCCATCAAGCCCACCAACATGCCACTGACGTGGATTTATCACAGGGAGATACTCGGAACGTGAGCATAATATCTCTTGAAATGTGGGCATAACTTTGATCTGACAAATATCGGCGTGATCGTTGTCATGACGGCCGCCAGGTGGATCTTTCTGAGTGGTAAATGTGACAGGAGGCTTATCGATTGTGCCTGGCTTGGGCCTTTCATACAGTGTTGGTAAGGAGCTTCCAATGTCAAGGCGTCGCTGTAGCTTTACCAGATAATGGCGAGCTTGGTCAAGTGGCCTTGCAGTCTCCAATGCATGAAGATTCATGAAGAGATGTTCAAATCTTTTCGCTAACGGCTTCAGTGGCTCGTGGATAAACGCAGTTGAGTTCAACTCTACAACTTGCGAGAAAACTAGTAGCGAGAGTCCTAGATAAAAGGCTGCGTTTTCTCGCTGGCCCTCAATTTCCAGCTCCACAGCGTCAACTAAAAACTGCAAAAACGGTTCCGCTCGGCGGCCCGCAGGCCCAAAAATAAAATTGTATATTGTGCCCACAGCCTGTTCCAGAACCAACGATGCGAGAACTTTATAGTGGGTTATGATCTCAATAAACGGCAGGACCTGGGCGTGAAAAATGGGTTTCTTCGCTGAGCTCGAAAGATGGGAATATTTCCACTCAATGAGTTCCTGAATTCTTCGTAGCCCACCTTCCTGAGCAAGACATCGGATTACTTCTTGTAAGACACCGTCGTCGACTTCGATCAGTCCCCTGCCCTCTTTGAAGAACCACGCTAATTTGGAGCCTAAGGGGCGGACTCTAGATAAACTCAGAGGAATTTCATTCCTCCAGGCGATGAATTCGCTTGAATTGTTGGTACGATTAGAGCCTTTCTTTCGGGGCTCTGTTCGTTGCTTCTGTTCGTCTAAGACATGGAGATATTTGCAGTTTTTATATCTGCAGTGCTTATTCCTAGCAAATTCGTTACAAATCCTTTCAACGAGTTAGTTAGTTCAGCCCATTCGAAGCGCGTATGTATACATGACACACATCCTTCCTGGACATTGCTTACTTTCTGGGTACCATTCTTGCTGATGCTGTAGATATACGTCTTCTGTTCCGTGTCTCAATGCAGTTCAGGTGGACTTCCTCTGTAAACATGAGGTGAGATAAAGGTTTTCAAAAGCAGGTCAAGCGACTGTTCATCGGAAAGGAACTTGAATCCTGCTGCCTAGTTTGTAGGCTGGCTGCATTGCAAGCACAACAACAGCTTCGTGCATTGCAGTCGACTTGCTCAGAAGACCCAAGCTAACAGCGGCCAATCCCACTGCATCTTCTGGGCGATGGCGGCCCGTCACTTGCTTAGAACAAATGGAATGGAACTTGGCTCTTAGGGTGGCAGACGAGGAGTATACAGGACAAGCCCTCTCGCCGCACATAATTGATAGATGAATTAGTGCCGGGGAAGTGAAGCCTGCAGCCTTGCATGTTTAGGACTGCTTTTCGAGTCTCGACCTTCCAATCGTTGATGCAGTGCCATGAATTAATGAAGTCCTTCCAAGGCAGCACCACATCGTCCAAGGCATCCATCAAATCAAAGAACTCTTGATGACTGGCCACTTTTGATTTCAGCTGGCATTGACGTGTCATGGAGCGAGGAGCATAGCTTCCTCCGCTCGTCGATCACGGGAGAACCGATAATGGCTTCAGATGGCGACAGGTTGCAAGAGATGAGAATGAAATGTACTAATGTACGGAGTGTACATACAGAGTAAGAGGGGAAGATCTGTGGAATAGTTACGAGGGGCGGGAAAAGACTGAGCCTCAATCTCAAATTCTCAATGTTGGAGCTTCATTGGTAAAGTTACGCGGATTAAAGGTTGATTTGTCCCTCAAAAGAGCACACACCTTTTAAGCACTTTTATAAAGTAACTAATGCTTGGAAAATGCATTCAAGTTCGTTGCCTTCATGTCGTAACCCAGTAGTTACATGTCTCCGAATGCAGTCTTCTTAGTTGCAAGCTCTTCTGCAGCAGCCTGTGCCAGCCAGAAAGAACTCGCTTTTGATAGTACTATCTATAAAAAAGGACTCTGTCTTCAACTCAACAACTCTTTTTTCCTTCTTTTATCCCACATCCGTGATCTTTGAAGACTGACAATGCCTTCGTCTCAAACATTCCGCCAGACCGGGATAGACCAGATGCCGGCAGAGATATTGCTGCTGATCATATTGAGGCTCGACGGTTTAGAAGCCTTACAAAGGTTTCTTGCAGCTGTTCTGTGAGCTCTTTCATCAACCAGGGAGTGATGCGCTCGATGATATATCCGATTGGGAGGAAAGATTCCCTGAGCAAGAATTGTTTTGGACCCGACTTACAACATGGGAAGTTGAAGAATGCAAATGCATCTATTATTCGCTTGCTTTTGATTTAGAAGTATGCGCGGCCAATACTGATATGTTTTTGGCTCACAACAGTGAATCACCTGATGTTTTGCCCTACCGTGGACTCCCGTCATTTCACCGTCTTCTGACGGGAATGCCAATGACACATTTCGGTTTAAGCTACGTCCGGCGATTCCTGCAGAAAGCTCTTTGGGGGTTTTCTGTTGTGGATCCCGAAGATATGAATCGCTTTTCCCGGTCTACGCGCTAAATTCGACTGTCTGACAGAGACAGAGAACGAATTTTCTTCGATGCACCGCAGTCTCTCAAGATAGAAGAGACCAAATTCCGGGCACATAGCTATGCTCCGAGGAACGACATGATGGCACATTATCGGCGGCTAGGTTGGTGCTTCTGGGATATCGATACACTTGGTTATCTTTGGGATGTTCTGATACATCCTGCTGATGACTGAGCTCTGCCGGCCATGCCTTGCTTTAAAAGCCCGTGGACAGCGTTCAGGTCCCAAATAAAAATTTACCCGAAAAATTTTCATTTAACACCAGTCGAGAGCTGCATACCATATGTGAGTCATTTCCAAAATCTAAAACAGTGGGTGGTTTATCTATCTCGAACAGCAAATTCTCTCAAATTCTATCTATTCATACCTACCATTTACGCCTTCCCTAACAAATTTGAAGGACTGACGGAGGAGGTAGTCA
Organism: Emydomyces testavorans; assembly: GCA_029449355.1. Taxonomy (NCBI): domain Eukaryota; kingdom Fungi; phylum Ascomycota; class Eurotiomycetes; order Onygenales; family Nannizziopsiaceae; genus Emydomyces; species Emydomyces testavorans. The sequence continues at coordinate 1,058,709 of CP120627.1, forward strand.
TGTTGTTACCACTGGGATGATGATACCCGAATCAATTCAAAAGTGGTTGCATACAAACCACCACCTCAATCAGTCTAGCTACCAGCGCCAAAGCTAACTACTGTTGGAAAATAGAGGCACAACACCGTGGCTCCTGATTGGCTGGAAATGTAGTCATGTGTAAGGGGGTGCCAAGGAAAAATCTCTGCATGTAAATAAGCAAGCTATGGCCAGGGTCTGTAAGATCCAGGCAAATACACACAAGATCAAGGGTGATTTTTACCATAGAGATTCCAACAGTTAAGAGCCACAAGACTCAAAAGATCTATCACTAGTTCTGTATTATTTGAAATCTCTATTACTTGCTTGTTTTATCTGTTGATTTAAAGACTCAAAATTGATCTTATTAAAAAACTAAAAACATTTCACTTTTAGGGCAAACGCAATCACGGGACTAGCGTAAGCTTTTGTTCCCAGATGCCCTAATCTTTGCTGTATTCAGCTGTACGACTGACGGTCCCTAGATGCCTAGATAACATTAACCCAATACCTTCAGTGTCATTACTACACTGTGGTGACATTGCTGTAGAACTAATGCAATAACTGCCATATCAAGTATCACGTATAGGGTTCGCCGGAGGCGAGCCCTCCATGGCTAGTTACAATTATTTGAAAACCTGCCTTCAAACTGACATAATGTCTGATGATAAAAAAGCTGAAATAGTTCTGAGCAGCCTGTATGACTGAGAACTTTGAAAAAGCAATTTTAAACACAAGATGATGTTTCTAGAACTTGAAGATAAAATTTTTAACAAAGCTCTGTCACTGCAGAAGTTTTAGAAAGCATTTGCAAAGATTTTTTCTACTTTAAATTATATTTATGAAATAAAATGAACTGTTGAATATAATTCATTGATGAAAAATATCTGAAGAGTTTTTACAGTCAACATTTTTATCACTGATTCACAAACATCTGCAGAAATTATTCAAGAAAATCTGATGAACAAAATGTTTGACAAGAAATACAAAATCTGAACTTTAAAACATCAACTTCATTTATTATAATTTCATGAATATAATCACAATCTAACAAGTTATGAGAAGCAATGAAATGTATTTAACAAGCTGAATGCATGAATGAAGACAATAATTTGCAAGAATTATAAATTTAAATGTTGTAAATTTAAAAATTCATTTACAATTTAATATCTCAAGCTGAAAATCAGAATACAAAATAAAATTAAAAAAATAAATGATGAATTAAAAAATTACTTTAAATACATTTGCAACTCAAAAACATTTGTCAAAAACTAAACAAAATGAATAAATGTATTTGACTCAACAATGAATTGTTTGAAAATTAAAAAATTATGATTCATGTTTGATAGCAAAAATTGATTTAAAATGCTGAAAAAATGACTGCAACAAGATTCTGCACATATAAATTGAGTAAATTTTTACAAAATATATATTAAAAATTAAATCAATATTGAAAATTTTAATTTTTGTAAGATAATTACTCATTTCTGTCAACATCTGAAGTCAGCTCTAGCTAAATTTCAAAAATGTAAAGCTGTTACAAAAAATGTTTTCACTACTTGATTTACAGACAATTTAAAAGCTTTTGAGCTTCTGAATAAAAATGTTTTTAAAGAAAAATCATTTAAATCAAGAAAATTAAAAAGCAAAAATAAAAATAAAACATTTGCTCACAAAAAAAAGCAAAAAAACAAAAACTCAGTTTTTAATGATTTGCAACAGTTAGCAATTAAGTTATGAATTGCAAATTCAGATGATTGCAAAGCATGTAAATCAGTCAAACATAAATTGAAAGCATGTTGAATTATTTTTTCAAAACTTGCATTTAAATGATTTATGCTGTCAAAAATGCAGAAAGAAATTCTGAAGTATTTTTTTAAATTAATAAAAAAATTAAAAAAATATAATTAATCAGAAAGAAAAAAAAAAGCAAAAATAAATTGTAATGCATACAACTGATCAAAAAACTTTGAAATGATTAAACTTATTTCAATTGAAAATTGAAGAAATAAGAAATATTAAAAACATAAATTTAAAAAATCTCAAATTTTTTATCAAAACTTTTAATAAATTGAATGAAAAGCTAATAAAAAATGTGAAAATTCAGAATTTAATTTTTTTACTAAATCATCAAGCAGCATTCAGAGTTGAAAATTATTCATTAAAAAACTTGTTAATACTGAATTCAGATTTTACATTTCATGTTTTTAATGAAATATCTTGATTTTTACATTTCTGAATTGCTTCAATTGAAGACAATCTAATTGTGAATAAAATAATTATTTTTATAAAAAATTATAATGATGTTGATATAAATGTCTGCTACTGAAGAAAGAGTAAAAACAAATGAAAAATTCTAAAATTTTATAATGTTGTATATTGTGAGAATTTTACAATGAATTTAATGTTTTTACAGAAGCTTCAACAATCAGATTACTGATAAAACACATGTTGAAAATTCAATTGCATCTGAAAAAAATTAATCAATGAAGAAATAACAATTTTAACAAAAGCATATAATCAATACATTTTAAAAAACATATTTGCAAATCACTTATATTTCAAACAAATGTTTTTCATTCACAGAAATTTTTACAACATTTGAATGAACTGAAAACTCTTAAGTGAAAATATATTATATTGACATTTATGAACTGAACATGTTAATTTAAAACAATTGAAACAGCTTGTTAAATGTGTTATAAATATCTGAATTCAAAATTTTAAAGTTGTAAAATGTGATAATTGTGATTGCTCAAAAACAAAATGACAAATTTAAAAAAAATTTAAAAAATTTTTGTTGATTCTGAAAGTGAAAATAACAATAAATTTTTATGATTATAAATCAAAAATCTGAAATGTGAAATGAATAATGATTATAATAAATTATTGATCAGATTTTGCTTAAGATTATTATTTATTTTCATGCAAGCATATGAAAATTCTAACAGCTTTAAAACATTGACTAGTGCTTATGAAATCTCATGACTTCAAAGTGTGAGTTATTAAATTTGACAATGAAATATTTAACAGTCAAATTATCAATGATTTTCTCAATGAGAAAGACATAATGAAGAAATTATTTTTGTCTTATATGTAAGATTTTAATGAAATTACAAAGCAATTAGAGACAATAATAAAAAAAATTGTGTGCAATAAGAAAGACAGCAAGACTGCTGAACAAATTGTGACTGAAGATAAACTGAATGATTGTATATTTGTATAATTGAATTTTAAAATGAATGTATAACTGAAGAATTTTTTATAATTGATTTTACATCTGAATCTCATGCAGAGATGATGCTGAAATTAAAAAAAAAAATTTCAACATGTACATTTATGTGTATACAGTTGTAAAGTATTTGTCTTAACAAGTGAAGTGTTAAAAAAAACTCAATGATTGAAAAAATTCAAATCAAAAATCTGAATAAAGTTTTTTATAAAGTATGACTCAATAAATGTTTACTGAATTTGAAATTTTATAATCAATGCAATAATTCACATTTAAGATGTTATATTTAATGAAGATAAACTTTTTAATGAAAATATTAAATAACTCAAAAAAGCAGTTAAAAATCAACTCAAACATTTAAGTGTAGAAAAACTGCAAGAGCTTTTACAAAAAATTTCAAAATTTGATGAATTAAAAAATCTGCTGCAACAAGAGCAGTTCAAAACTCTTTTTATCAGAATGAAAAAATTTCAAAAAGAAATGAAAATTAAAAATAATAAAATATTTAATTTTTTTTCAGATGTTATGAACTCTACAGACAATTTAACTGACATACAAAATTTATCTTCAATAATTAAATAAAATTTTATTGAGATGAATTTTTATGAATTATATCTTACATCTTCAAAAACATCTGAAGCAAGTTTTCTCACAATTATACAACTGAAGGAATAATACAAAAAAAAAATTTACTGTTTTAATAAATTTTTTGAATTTTGAAAAATTGCATTCACAACTGAAAGAAAAATACAATAAGTAAAATATGTAAAAAATAAAATAATTACAAAAACAAATGTGAAGTGTTTAATAAAACATAATTTTAAAAATTTACATACTTTACATTGCAAGAATTTTTCAGATGTCTCAATTTGTCAAGATGAAGTGCAAAATTATTCATTAGCTGAATAATTTAAACAAACTGAAAAAAATCATTTGCAAAATCATAAACTGACAAACTCATGATTATTTGTCAAAAAAAAAAAACATATAATTGTTAAATTCTCAATTGCATGTGAGTATATGTATATAAATTTAACAAGCATGAAAAATACATTAAATGCAAGACAAAACTTGTGATGAAAGAGAATCAACAAGTGAAAATCAAAATAAAAAATATGTATGCAGCAACTTTAGCAGCAAGATTTTTTCAAATCATGATGATTGTAGTGATTTGTTTCAACTTAAAATTAAAGCAATATGACATTGTTAATGTTTTTGTACATATTTTGTTGAATAAAAAAATTTACATACAAATATTACTGAACAAATGAAAAAAAAATACAATTTTACAATTGAATAAAATTTTTTATGATTTAAAAAAATTTTCAATTTTTTGACAAAAGCTTTTTACACAGAAGCTATTGAAATTAAAATTCAAATAAATATCACACAAGTTATGCTGCTTTCTAAAAAAAAATATAATTTTATTTTTTTATGTTAATAATATAATACTAAAATTTCACAAGAAAGATGAGCTGAAAGCAAAAAATATAATAAAAATGTTATAAATTAAACAAAATTTTAACATTTCAGAAAAAAAAATTTTTTAATAATTTTTAAAAATAAAAATTATAAGAAATTGTGCTGCAGACAAAATTTGACTGAGTTAAACATCATATATTAACAAAATATTCAAGCTTACAAATAATTTATTTACATTAAATAATATCTCAATGAGCAAAAAAAAACTGTTTCTGAATGATGTTCAAGCTTCTTAACTGTTTATTACAAAATATTAATGAAAGATTGAATTTTTTCTATATGCTGTTGTTACAATATGTTCAAATATAATTTTTGCAGTTTTTAAACTCTCACAATTTATGATAAATTTATTAAACAAACATCATGTAACTGCAGATCAGATATTAAATTATTTTAATTAATTTAAATATTTCTTTCTAATATACAAAAATAAAAATAAGCTGATTATAACTAGCAATGTGTTATTTGCAGACAACATTCTTAATTGCAAGAACTTTCAGATATATGTTATGAAGTAATTTAAAAATCTGATTAATTAATGAGCTAATAAGCAGAATATTGTCATCACATCTACAACTGAAGCAAAGTTGTTAGCATTGTCTCAAGCAGTTAAAAAAAGTATTTATATTGATTTGCTGCTAAAGAAATTAACTGTAAATCTAGAGCAACATAAGATGATGATTCAATGTAATAATCAATAAATAATTTAACTTGTTAACAAAAATATAGCAAGATTATAAATCAAATTATAACATGTTGATATTCATAATCATTGACTGTGACAAAAGATTATAAATGAAAAAATTTAAATTATATATATGTTAACAAACAGCATGATTGTCAATAAACTGATTAAAATGCTTCTCAAGAATAAATTTCAAAGTTTTTACAAGCAGTTAGAGCTGCAAGATCTGCAGAATGTCATATTAAAATGTTAAAAAAAAAAACTTAAGAATGAAAAGAATTTGAAAAATTTAAATAATATATTCATGAAAAATTTAAATGAAATTGAAACTGTAAATTAAATTGCAGTTGATGAAATTCTGACTCAAATTAATTTGTCACAACAACAGCAACAAATTAACAAAATATATATTTATTGAAAAAAAAACAAATTAGAATGAAACTCAGCTTATTTTACAAATTTATGATTGTTTAACTTTAACTCAGAAACTGAAAATTCAATTTGTAAATGAGCTGTTAACTAGAAAAATAATGCAGATTTATCTGTAAAAGTGTATTGAAAAATAAAGACACAACACTGTGGCTTCTGATTGACTGAAAACATAGTCATGTGTAAGGGGGTGTCAAGAAAAAATCTCTGCATGTAAATAAGCAAGCTACGGCCAGGGTCCATAAGATCCAGGCAAATACACACAAGATCAAGGGTGATTTTTACTGTAGAGATTCCAACAACTACTGGATTTGTATGTGATGGATGATTGGTTGGTGATGTAGAGAATGCCACAAGATTCAAGTCCTCTTTGCTTCAACAGTCAAGTCTACTAGTTTTTACTTATCACTTATCCAAGTTAGTATACACAGGCGCGCCTTTATTCATCAACATGTAGATCCAATTCCCTAGCTGAGTATGTAGTGCCTGGTGAAATGGCCCGAATGTTTGGCTGGCATCTTACTTCTAATAGCAAAAGCATTCTTGTATCCAAGTTCACCCAAAATCCACTGGACTTCAATGCCTGCCCTTCACATTGTTGTTGGCTAGTACTATAGTAGATAGATGAGATGTATGTCATGTAGACGATAAGATTAGTATAGATATGATAGATAGAGGAGCACTTGTTCAGAATGCAAAACCTTGCAAGCTCAAAACGCCATGCACTGTATATATCTAAGGAAATCGCAAATTCCATAAGCGTAGTTTCCCTAACCGCAATCCGTTTGGTAACAATTGAAGGCAATCAAGTTAATGCGTATCCAGGTCTCTGCTAATCGAAGGTTCTTTTATAGGATGCGATTTTTATATTACGCCGCTATGAATCTTTTCTCTTTCGCCCACCCTTTTCCAATGTTCTCACCAAGGACCTATATATTTCGGCCCGTGGAGCATAACTCTATTTGGACGGATGAGATGGATCAGAGATGATAAAGAATATGAGGAGTTGAAAAAATGTTCATGATGCTTGTTTTGTCTTGCGACAACGAGACGATTGACGCTTTCACGAGCGGATTGAATATGCCACGATGCCATCCATGCATGATGGATGCAGGATGTAGCCTGTGATGGAAATTCGCCCTGCAATATCTGCCAAATCGATGAGAATGCGCAACATCTGCCAATACCCAGAGGTCAACCGAGAAAGCTTCCTTCCTCTGTGGTTCTACCGCCTGACTGCGGAGCAACATCAAAAGTTCCTTGACTTTGCAAAAAATTGGAAATGCGCCGTGGAAGCGCACCTCAACGGCCGCCTTGCTTTCCGGGCGCATATGGGAGCGCTGAAAACGCATGCAGTCACTTCCAAGCCATCACGAATATAAAAATGGATATATGCGCTGTAACTGGGCGAATTGTGGTCTCCATCTTGCCTGGAGAGATTGGGCGTTGGGGAAATTGGATGTCCCACGAAATCCCCCTGTCCCGTACGATCGATCGACCGTCGTCGACTAAAAAGCCGCCTTGGAAGCATCGATTCCTCAGCATGAAGAAATCGCCCATCCGCGTAATGCGGTGGTGTAAGGATAGACGCAAACATGGAAACAACTCCTTGTATAAGAGAAAACTGGTGAACTCGTTAACGTGAAGTACGGGCAAGTGATTTTGCGGGAGGAGACTTCTTGAAAAGCACGTACTGGCAAGACAATGGCCTGCACAAGGGAGTCGACAGAGAACGGATTAAGCGGCTCCTAATACACGTAACACAATCTCTAACCCTTTTCTTTAAGGTCCGATATGTGAGCTTTTAAGCCCGTTTGGACTGCTCTGTTGTTACATACAACCATTCTTGAAGTCGGAGATCGCAATTCCACTCTATACGAGATGCAAAATGACTGAGCTTCAAAGTATTAAGACTGTTAAGCTGTTTTTTTCAGTTGATCTCTGAAGTTAGATATTGTATATTTTTGATTTTATTGAAGAAAAACATTATATTTTCTTTTCTCCATGACTTGTGATATAGTTTCTTTTCAGTTTAGTATCACTGCTGCTTTGAGAGTGACAGTCTTTTCAACATTTTTTTGATACATAGTTTGTGCTGCGAGTTTGTTTTATGTCATTGATAGTATTAACTAATATCTTCAAAGTGAGATTACTGTTGAACTCTTTAACAGAAAGTGTAGTTGTTTCTTTTCAGTTTGATTTCACTTATATCTTCATTAACAGCATTTTCTGTCTTTTAGTATGAAAGAATTTTGTATATCAAAGCTGTTAGCATTTTTTTAATTTGTTTTGCAAACTTGAACTTGCTTTTGATGATATTGATACTTTCAGTCAGAAACAGTTCTTTTTCTCTTCATTATGATCTGTGCTATGATTTTTTTTTAGTATGATTTAACTGATACTTAAATGCAGTACGGAGTATGTAGTTAAAAGAATAAGATTTGAAGTCAATCTGAAATCAGTATGCAGCCAATAGTGAATGTTGAATGAACAATCTTCTAGTAGCTGAATGGCAGCAGTCTCAGATCATCTCACAAAGATTATATAGAGTGTATTTTTTTTCATGAAGAGAACTCAAATGTAACACTTTTATATCAAAAACAACTAGTATCCGACAGCTCGCCTCTGGAGAACTGTCTAACTCGTCAAAAACAATATGGAATTGCATGTGGAGGCTGACATGGAGTTCATTGGTGGGAAATAATCAGGTAGGGATTGACGATGTTACCTTTCGCTGCACAGGATGCACACAACAAGGCAACCCACAATCAGCTCTGCCAGACAGCGATACATACAAATTCAGTGGACAACGCCCCTCAGAATGCCAGGATGCCTGTGAGAGAGTGGAAAGAGTGATGAGGTTGTTTGGGGAAGAAACTGTCAAAATCCTCCGACCAGGAAATAGCGTTTTTTGAATTCTAGATATGTACATATCAAGTCACCGATTCAGAAACATGTTGCTATCGACCATTTTCTTCCTAGCGGTTCAGATTTCGGGCGTTATTGCATGTTCTGACTGCTATGGACCTTCACAACCGGGCCAGCATGAGAGGTTGGTTCGTCGTATGCAACCAGAAGCGTTGAATGCGACGACCAGTCCAAGAGGACCTCTGGAATGGGGTCAGATCAATTTTTTACAAACCACTGATACGCACGGTTGGCTTGCAGGCCATCTGAAGGAGCGCAACTATGGTGCGGACTGGGGTGATTTTGTATCATTCGTGAAGCATATGCGCCAGAAAGCTGACCGGCTACATGTGGATCTGCTTGTCGTTGACACTGGTGAGTTCAAATTCTGCGTCTATAGACAACAGTTACTGAACGGACAATAGGAGATCTGCACGATGGCAACGGGCTCAGCGATGTCACGACCCCTGACGGCTTGATTAGTGACGCCATTTTCTCCGAGATAGACTACGACTTGCTTGCAATTGGCAACCATGAGCTTTATGTCACTGAAGTTGCGTATCAAAGTTACGCAAACATATCGAAACCGTTTGGGGAAAGGTATTTGACCAGCAATGTCCAACTGCTGAACCGTGAAACTGGTCAATTCCAAGATTTTGGCAGCAAGTACCGCTATTTTATCACGAAACACGGATTACGAATCATGGCCTTTGGTGTTCTTTTTGACTTCACCGGCAATTCAAACGTATCACGAGTAACGAAGGCGGAAGATATGGTAAAGGAATCTTGGTTCAAAAATGCGGTGAACTCTCGAAGGCCAATTGACCTTTTTGTCGTAATTGGGCACAATGCCGTCAGGCCTACCGCGTCGTCTAGCACATTTGGCACCGTGTACAAGGCCATCCGGGCAATGCGACCCGATATTCCAATTCAAACCTTTGGAGGCCACACACACGTCCGAGATTTCGTTGTATATGATGAGATGTCAACTGGACTTGAAGCTGGTCGATATTGTGAAACACTGGGATGGCTTTCATTGACTGGTATAAAATCCCCGACATTCATTGGAAGTATGCACCCAAGGGGAGTTCCAAATCCAGTTAAGAAAGCCGTCAAACCTCGAACGCAAGAGCAAGACCCGTCAATAGACCGTAAAAGGTCGTCATTAACGTATGCGCGTCGCTACCTAGACTGGAACCGACTGACCTTTGCATACCACGCACCAAAATCACAGGATGGCACATTCGATACTCCGCATGGATTGGAAGTAACTGGCGACATCACAAAGTCCCTAAAGGGATTGAATCTCACATACATTTTTGGATGTGCCCCAAAGACTTACTGCCAATCTTGCAAGCCATTTGGCGCAGAAGGAAGCATTTACAAACTGGTCCAGACAGCCCTTGCGACAACTGTCGTCAACCCGTCTCGTGCTGACACTCCGCGACTGATACTCATTAACAGCGGCACCATTCGTTTTGACCTCGTTCAGGGTCCTTTCACTGTCGGCGATTCCTACATCGTCAGTCCATTCGAGAACGCATTCCAGTTTATTCCAGACGTGCCGTATTCAGTGGCAAGTAAGGTTCTTGGCGTTTTGAATAATGGGCCATGGCAGAAGCGTTATGTTGAAACATACCCAGTTCCTTCATGGACTGGCGAAGACGTTTGCGTTGACCCCCCGTACACAGCCATGCAAGGAAGAAGTGAAGGTCATCAGTCCAATTCTTTCACGCGTCGTGAAATGGCGCCACCCATAATCTACCCTGGTTATACGACAGTTGATGACTTTGGAACAGATGGCGATGACACGCCGCATTCCAAGCTGCCGTATTTTAGGTCAGAGAACGATGTTCAGGCCAACGCGTCCTTTCCCACTGACGGGTCAATGCCAAAAACAGTTGATGTAGTGTTTTCAGATTTCATCGGCGTGAAGTATGTACTACCGGCCTTGATGAAATCGGGAGGCAATTATACGGCTGCCGATATCCAGCTCTATCTTCCCAAGACTTTCACCTCGCATAGTGTTCTGCCAGCGTATGCGATGAAGGCATGGCAGGAGAACGTGCCGAACTGCCCAGTGGGTGAAGGGGTTCAGTAGTCAAATCATTCTCTTGGTCGAGTGAAAATGCGCCACCTCACTCATGATACAGTTCCATCGTTTTTATTCTAGGAATAGCATAATTAATATCAAGAACTACATTCAAATCAAAGCCATTTCTATCAGACTGAAGACCTAAAATCATCGAAAACTCATAACCACGTGACTCATTAGTAACAACGCCTCTGATTGGTGGACTGCCACTCTGCCCTAAACGCACCCACACAGACTCCAATGAACGTCGCTAAGCGAGTCCGCACCGCCAATTTTGCTTCGACAGCAATCTAAACGACAATCAACCCACCGGCGCTCCTCCTTCACACCGATTGCCAGCAACACCTAAAAGCTTCCTCGACCAGGTGTAATCAGCGTCAAAATGTCCGACAGCGGGGAAGTCGAGGTCGAAAGCCCGTCCGGGTTCCCAGTGCTGCCCAGAGATGTTGCCTCTGAAATTGGCAGCGTGAAGCTCTTCAACAAGTGGAGCTACGAGGATATCGAGGTTCGCGATATATCTTTGACGTACGTGCCTCTGTTTCGTGACCCTTCTTGCGAAGGTGTGGTTCTGGAATTTTTGTCATGCGAGAAATGCAGCATCGAGGGAGCTACGGATAGAGAGGGCGTATATGCTGACTTCTCGATCTTGGGTTCTACAGCGACTACATCCAAATCAGACAACCCGTGTACCTCCCGCACTCTGCTGGTAGATATGCCGCCAAACGTTTCCGTAAGGCCCAGTGCCCGATCATTGAACGCCTGACCAATTCTCTCATGATGAACGGCCGAAACAACGGAAAGAAGTTGATGGCTGTCCGTATCGTTGCTCATGCCTTCGAGATCGTACGTTTCCGAGCCAGTTTTTTTATGTGTGAATGAAGCTTTGAAGGCCCGGAATTCCTTTGTTGCCGAGAAATTGGAGCTAATATGGGCTCTTGTCTTTAGATCCACATCATGACCGATCAGAACCCCATTCAAGTTGCCGTTGATGCCATTGCCAACTGCGGCCCCAGAGAAGACAGCACCCGTATTGGTTCGGCGGGTACTGTTCGTCGTCAAGCCGTTGATGTTTCTCCCCTCCGACGCGTTAACCAAGCCATTGCTCTCCTTACCATTGGAGCTCGTGAGGCGGCCTTCCGCAATGTGAAGAGTATTGCTGAGTGCCTTGCTGAGGAATTGATCAATGCCGCTAAGGGAAGTTCGAACTCGTATGCCATCAAGAAGAAGGACGAGTTGGAGCGTGTCGCGAAGAGCAACCGATAAACGAATTTCAGAAAAAGTATTATGGTTGTTGCTTTTCTCATACTGGGTTGATGGTGTCCGGTTATGCTGGATTGGCTTTCATATGCGACTTGGGTCTATTGGCCTGCTAGAAAGACCAAAATCCGGACGGATAACTTTTCTTCTATGTAGTCGGAATGCATTTATGAAATTCTCAAATGCGTGCGAATTCCCTTACTGTCCATTTAAGCGTAGGATCTTCAATCATTCCTGGAGAATTAATTTCTTTCAGCAGAGTAACATAATTTGCTATAGGATATTTACACAGTAATCTTCCTAGACTTCGACAATATCATGGTTGCGGTGCCCCCAAGCGGGCTCACTATCGCATTCGCTTTACTGGCGAAAAAGAACATTTTTAGTATTTTACGGAGTAGAATTCTTAACATTTCTACATTTTGCTCTCGCGAGCTCAACAAACAACTCTACGTCAGAAAGCTCGTAGCCATGGGGAAACGCAAATTGGGAGCCTTAGAAAAGGTTGATGCTGATCTGTAAGAAAAAGCCGATCGATTCTTACATATCCATTCTCGTTTGAGCTGGCTGCGAGAGTGACGCGCTGATAGGCATTTGCTAGGACAAATCTACAATACAAAATCCGACGAGATCCCAAGTACGTTTCCACTTTAGCAACTGGGAACTAAAAAATCTCTGCGAGGGCCTAACCTTTCGTTTTACAGGTCCTACACTGAAGATTTTCGCAACCAATATTTCCAGTACGAGTCGCACCGCGAGATATTCAACGCAGCGCCGTCCTCCGCCACGGACACGGGTATCGTATCGCTGCGGGACCTGATAGATTTCATTGCCCATGTTGCAGATTGTTATCCGGATATTACGAAGGAGTTTCCGCAGGAGTTAATTGAGATTCTGTCGTTGCATCATGCGGTGTTAGATCCGGATCTGAGAGAGAAGCTTGTGACGAGTTTGGTATTGCTAAGAAAGAAAGAAATCATCGACTCGGCTACGTATGTGGATGTTCACTAGGTTCTGACTTGCTGGACTCTGAACTCGAAAACTGATTGTTGCTGTGTTGCGCTTGTCTAGGCTTTTGCAAACGCTGTTCCCGATCCTCGTGTCAACGCCCAGCAAGACCCTTCGCGGTTTGCTGTTTCAGAAGATCGTTTCTGATCTACGCACGTCGAATTCAAAGAGTACGAACCATAAACTGAACAGGACGATACAAACGGTACTTTTTAACCTTGTTACGTCTGATCGAACATCGACAAAAGCGCTCTGGGCAATCAAGATCACTCGCGAGCTTTGGAAACGACAAATATGGACTGATGCTAAGGCGGTAGAGATTATGAAGGAAGCCTCATTGGCGGATAATGAGAAAGTGACCGTTGGAGGAGTGCGCTTTTTTCTCGGAGGCGACAAAGAACGAGAGGAGCTGGAAGATGAGAGCAGTGATGAGGAGACTGTGGACGTGGCTCGGGTTCGACACCAGGTTGGAATCAATAAGAAAAGCAAAAAGAAAGCTCGACAGGTAGAGAAGGCGATTTTAACGGTCAAGAAAAAGGAGCGAAAGAAGAGCCAGCCTCATCCTCTGAATTTCTCTGCGCTCCATCTTCTGCATGACCCTCAGGGTTTTGCGGAAACTCTTTTTCAAAAGCACTTGCAGAATACAAAATCTCGCCTGAATCTGGAGCAGAAGCTTCTTGTTTTACAACTTGTGTCTAGGCTTGTTGGACTGCACAAGCTTACTGTCATTCAACTGTATTCGTATTTTTTGAAGTACCTTACGCCAAAACAACCTTCTGTGACCTCTTTTCTCGCATCTCTCGCACAGTCTACCCATTCTCTTGTTCCTCCCGACGTCATTGAACCCCTCGTGACGAAAATCGCGAACGAGTTCGTCTCGGAAGCCGCCGCTCCCGAAGTTGCATCTGCTGGCTTGAATGCCATTCGAGAAATCTGCGTCAGGCAGCCGCTTGCGATGAATGATACCCTTCTTCAAGATCTTGTCATGTACAGGAAAAGCAAAGATAAGGGAGTGATGATGGCAGCCAAGGGACTTCTTGGCCTGTACAGAGACGTGGCCGCGGAATTGCTGAAGAAGAGGGACAGAGGAAAAGATGCCAGCATTGCATTGAGAGCTGGAGAGCGAAAAGTGAAACGATATGGAGAAGAAGAAGTTGGTGAAATCGAAGGAATTGAATTACTTGAGAAATGGAAAGAGGAAGAAAGGCGAAAACGGAGGCGAGAGAAAGGCTTACCATCTGATGGAGAAACAGGAGATGAAGAGTTGGAAAACGAAGCTGATTGGGCTGCTTGGGATATTGAAGAAGAAGAAAGTGACGATTCTGGAGGATGGATAGATGTCCAAAGCGATGTGGATATCGAAGTCAGTGACTCTGAAGCTGAAACTCCTGCAACGAAGAAACAAAAGACAGAGGTGGAGCCCCTGGAAAATGGCGAGAAAGAGGCATCAGTTCTTCCGACGTCGGGGGAAACTGCCAACAAATTCTCGAAACTCGCTACAACAAAAATTCTAACTCCCGCAGACCTTGCGAAGCTGGCTGAGCTCCGCGCTACGGCTAGTGTCTCGGCCATCGTGAATGGAAATAAATCTCGTGCACAGAAGCAAGCAGCTGCAAATGCGGCCCGGCATATCGACGATCCGCTCACAGCCGCTGAAATAGAAGGGCTTGCAGCCTTATCAGCTGGCAAAGCGACTCGCGAAGAGAAGATTGCGCGGATGAACGAGAACAAGTCGGACCGATCTGAATTCAAGAGCAAAATGGCGCGAAAGAAAGAAAAGAAAGAGTCGCAGGGCAAGAGTACTACGAATAAGGAGAAATCAAGGAAGAAGAACTTTCTTATGACTTTGGGAAAGGCGAAGAGCAAAAATAAACGGAGTCTGGTGGAAACAAGGGCTGTACTTCGGGCGCACACTGAACGGTCTAAAAGGGGCGGTAGGAGAGGGAACAAGTAGTGATAAAAAGACTCTGGCAGCGATATATCTCCAGAGGTTTAGGTTATTGTGCTCATACCCTATATTCCGCAAGAAATCAAATATCATTGAGCTCATCATTCTCACCGCCTCCCAGATGCTTCTGCTTTTTGATACTGAACTGTCAGGGGCTGATAGGGGCCAGACGCCTGTAAAAAGCCACACCCTTTTGCTCTCATTCACAATTGGATGAGAATGAGAATGAAAATGGGAATACGGAGTACCAAATCTATAATATGAAAATCTATTCACCTAGAGCATTCATCACCTCGCTGTCAGTGGTGAACAACATCAGATATCACATGACTTACATAGTAGCTCCGACCTCGAAGCTGTTCGACTCACTTTTTGTCAAATCTCAATTGAAAGAATTTGTTTTTTATTCACATATCTCTCTATTAACTGGATATAATCTGGCTGTGATCCTTCGCATTACTGTGAATGTGGAATCACTTTTGACCTCAGGCTCCAGAGACTGATATAGTCTCATTGTGTCTCCAGTGGTGATATGCTGCTGAGCAGCATCACCAGCTGATCGCTACTCTACGTTATTCCAATCCTTTTCCCTAAGCGACCTTTACCATGGCTTCACCACATCCTGCTGCATCCTCAGCTGCTGGATTATCAGCTGCACCCACCCAACCCCTCACTCCGCCAGCAGAGCGACCGTCCTCCTCCAGCAATCCCGCTCCCGGAAACCCACCCGCAGCCACTTCCACTTCAGCGACAGCTACTCCTCCCCAAGTTCCCGGAACCTCTCTTCAAGACAACGGAAAAACAAGGCGACCCCGCGATGCGCGACTGATACATATGCTACTTGCGTCCGCAGGCGTCAGCGCATACCAAGAACGAGTGCCCCTCCAGCTCCTCGATTTCGCATACCGCTATACATCCAGCGTGCTACAAGATGCTGTCTACCTCGCAACCGAGGGCTACGCAGGCGAGATACCAGGACCCAAGGGCGGCGAAGGCGGAAAGGCGCAGTCAGCGCAAGAACTTTCCTCTGTGAGTCTGCAGGCGCTGCGATTGAGTATTGCGTCGCGACTGCATTATCAGTTTCAGCCTGGCTTGCCCAAGGAATTTTTAATGGATGTTGCGGCGGAACGGAACCGGATTTTGCTTCCGGGTATTTTTCGAGGTGGGGAGGGTGGAGCGTCGAATGTGGCTGCGCCGGGTGTGATGATGGGGGGCATGAGGCTTCCGCCGGAAAGATTCTGTCAAACTGGTGTGGGCTGGGGTTTGAGAGAGGAGTGGGAGAGTGAAGGGGAGGAAGAAATGGAAGCTGACGCTGCGGGACAGCAAGTGGCTCCTACGAATGCAGCTGCCATTGGGGATGGAGAGGGAGGCGCGGAAGACGATGATGTCGATGGGAAGATGGAAGATATTTTCGGTGAAGATGCTATGGATGAAGATAATCCGGATGGAGATAGGACCATGACAGGCGTCTAAATTCATTTGCGATCGACTTTTTCCACTTAACGAAGAGAAATACAACTGGCCAATGTGGGCCGAGTCTTTTAATCAATGTTGCCTTTCTCACGGGCGTTAAAGGTCTAGTCGACAAGTTCTGTATCTGGCGTCTTTGGTCTTTTCAATTCAATGAGGATGGGGCGGCATTTTCACGGAAAACTGGAGCAGCGGAGATATCTCATGATGATAGCTGTACTGTACACTATTCTAGACGAAATGAAACAAACATTATGGACCTATCTGGCCAAACACCTCTAACGCCGCGAAATGCAAGAGTAGCATAGCTATAAAGAGATTCACAGCCTTCTCATATGAAAAATTCCCCGAGCTTGTCACCAGCCAGCCTGCTTCCCGGCCCCCTTGCTCCATCCAATTCCAAACCCAAAGCCATTCAACGCGGGAACTCTTCAAAACCCAGAATCACACACATCCCCTACTCTTCTCACAGCCTCCACAATTCCCACTCCCCTAGAAGCAAAACCAGACCATCATCGTCATCTCTTCCCCCAACCAAGCCAACCCTCCTTACTCCCACCCGCATCCGTCCTCCTCCTCTCTCCCTCCTCTGCCTTGCGCCTCTCCTCATCCTCCCTCATCATACTAATAACCTCCTTCCTGCGTTCCTCGATCAGCCGCGCCTCCCTCTCACGCGTTCTTCTCCGCTCTTCCCGCCCCGCAAACCATTCTTCTCGCGCCCGATCCTCCTCCTCGGGCTTCGCATGCTCAACCATGCACGCGTTCATCGCCAATCGCTGTTTTCGACAGACCCACGTCGCTGTGACGGTACGATTGAGTGCGCAGGCGGCGAATTCTGTAAAGAAAACATGCTGGGTTAGTTCTGGGCTTTTTCTTTTTTTAAAAAAAGAAGTGTGCATTGGGTTAGAGTCGAGGATATCGATGAGGAGGGGAGACGAGCTGAAGACAACCTTTTATTTCTGCGGCGCAATAGCCCCGGACGCGCTTGTAGTATATCTGTTTGACTTCGGCTTCTTGTGTTGCGGAGAGGGGTGTTGGATTGCGGAGGTTTATGCGTGGAGGAGCGGAGTGAGGTGGATGACTGCCTGGTGTTTCGGAGGTGGATGGAGCTGCTGCCATCATTGTTGGCAGTTTGCAAGATGACCCGCTGGAATATGTGAAAGTATCCTATTTGTTTTTTGGAGCGAAAGCCATGGGATTGGAGATGATTGCTGTTGAAGTAGATATGTCCGTAGGATGTGGTAACTACATAGTTGAATGAGATCTGAGGTGGAGGAGCTTCAAAGTTCCACAAATTTTTGGAATCGCCAAACTACATCCATACACTGTGTACTACCTGTACAGCTTTCTACTTTTCCTCTTAGCAAATCCTTCATGCTTTGCACCCTTCTAGATGATATCTGTATCAGTTGACTGTCCTATATTCAAGATATTTATCTGATAAGCATCCCAAACAACAACGCAAGCAATGTCCTCCCTCCGCAACGCCGTCCAGCGGCGTCCACACCGCGAGCGAGCACAACCCACCGGGCGCGAAAAATGGGGTCTTCTCGAAAAGCACAAGGTAAAGCGCATAATCACCTACCTCCTGCACAAGACCGAAAGGCCCAGAATTATCTTATAAGTTTCTAAAAAAAAAAATTAACAGGACTACTCCCTCCGCGCCGCGGACTACAACCTCAAAAAAGCCAAGCTCCAACGCCTGCGCGAAAAAGCTCGCGATCGCAACCCCGATGAGTTCGCCTTTGGGATGATGTCTGCGGGTTCACGCACCCAGGGACGGCACGGCGCGCGAGACGGCAAGCAGTCGTCGTTGAGCCTGGAGACGGTGAAGCTGCTGAAAACGCAGGATGCGGGATACTTGCGGGTGACGGGGGAGAAAGTGCGAAGGCAGATGGAGCAGGTGGAGCAGGAGGTGAGGTTGCAAGAGGGGCTGAAGGGTGCGTTGGCAAAGAAGAAGGATGAGGTTGTGGGCGGTGATGTTGGCGGGGTGAAGAAGATGGGTCGGAGGGTTGTTTTTGTGGAGTCTGTGGATGAGCAGAGGGATATTGTCAACGGGGTCAATAGAGAAGATGGGGATAATGCTCGGGATGAGGACGTGCGGCAGAACTCGAGAGCAGGAGCAGCGCAACGAAAGTCGAAAAAGCAGCTCGAAGCGGAAGCGCGGAAGCGACGGGAGATACATGTGGCCAAAAAGCGAAAGAAGAGAGCCGCAGAGGCGCGACTGAGGAAGCTGGAGGCTCTGAAGAGGCAATATCAAGATATGGTGGCTGCGGAACACGAGCTGGACCTGCAAAGGGCGAAGATGGAAAACTCCGTAGGGGGTGTGAACAAGTACGGCGTCAAGTGGAAGGTTAGAGAGCGCAAGAGATGATTTCTTTACTGCTTTTGCCCGATTTTACGACATAATGAAACCCTTTTTCAATGTCCGCTTTTGAGGTCCCTTCTAGTTTAGAACTCGGCCTTGTATAGATCCAGGTGTGTTATTAAAGATAGAGTGAAAGACAGGTTTGGACAACTTTTGTATCCTTTCAAAGCTTCAATCATCATATACATATGCCTATTATACTTATACTAATAGGAAGATTTTTCCGATAGCTCATCACCTTGTGGCTTGTTTCTTTGCAAAAGCTTTTCGACCAGAGGCACCCCAAACACTGCACAAAATGCCAGAGCATAAAAAGAAGACTCTATATGCTAAATGCGTAGTTATACAAGAATCTGCATTCGTTTCTATTTCAACTGAAAAATTCTAAGACTTGTTTCGATTCATCCAATCGACACGGATGCTGACAGCTCGACGGTGAGCATCGAGACCTTCCACGGATGCCAGCTGCATGACAGCCTCTGAAACATTCCGTAGGCCTTCAGCGGTAAGATGGGAGCTAGTGATATGCTTCACAAAGGAGGCAAGATTAACACCAGAGTACTGCTTTGCATAGCCAAAGGTTGCTTAACAAAAAAAGCTTGTTAGTCCATGATCAAGGTAAATTCTCATCGGTTCAGGCAAGGCTTACGTAGGGAGTGGTTGACCCCAGCAGAGTAATCGCCAACACTCTCCGGAGTCCATTCACCAATGAAGACACTGCCTGCATTTTCTACCATAGGCAACACATCTGCAGCATTCTGAACCTGAAGGATAAGATGTTCAGGGGCATATTCGTTGCTTAATGTAAGTGCTTCATCTATATTCTTCACAACGAAAGTAACTGAGTGTTCAATAGCGCCTCTCACAATATCGACACGAGGCAGTTCGCTGGCTTGTTGGTGCAGTTCATTTTCGATGGCCGACAACTGCGCATCATCAAGATCAATAGCAATTAAGATAACCTGAGAATCGATGCCATGTTCAGCTTGACTCAGTAAATCAGAGGCAACGAAAGCATGGTCTGCATGCTTATCAGCAATAACTAAAACCTCACTCGGGCCTGCAGGCATGTCGATGCTCACGCCAGCAGAAGTGTCATTTGAAACAAGCATTTTAGCAGCTGTCACAAACTGATTTCCAGGGCCCAAAATTTTGTCAACTTTGCTAACACTCTCCGTGCCATATGCCATGGCCGCTACTGCCTGAGCTCCTCCAGCAAGCACGATACTTTCCGCCCCAACCTTATGCGCAATGTAAACGATCTCTGGTGAGATACTGCCATCTGAGCGGGGTGGGGACGCCAGTACAATCTTTTTGCATCCAGCGACCATTGCAGGAACTCCCAGCATGAGCGCAGTGGAAGGGAGAACAGCTGTGCCACCAGGAATGTAAAGTCCAACCTTCTCAATGGGACGGACAAAACGAGAGCACAGAACTCCCGGCATAGTCTCCACTTCCAATGGCTTGTCTTCTTTTTGTGCTGCATGAAAACATCGGATGTTCTCAAAACTAGTGTCAATGGCTTTTCTAGTCTCTGAACTGAGTTTCATGAGATCGTCTGCAAATGGAGCACGAAGAATTGGAGACGTAAGGGACGTTGCCTTTTCGAATTTGTGGGTATATTTCAGAACTGCAGCATCCCCATTTTCTCGCACATCCTGAATGATAGGCTTAACTAAACCCACAATAGCTTCATTCGATTTTTGGGAAGGACGCTGTAGAGCCTCCTTAATGTCCTTCTGTGAAGTTGACGCAGTATGATAGCGTTTCATCCGGATTCTTTGATTGGATAATTGAGACGGTGCATTCGCGTTAGCTGGTTTTGACATCGTCTGAGGCTCGATTAGGGCAGAAAGGCCAGTTTTTGCAGCCCAGCCTGGCTTCGCATCACCTTTCCTTCGTTTTATCTTCAAGCTTTTTGAATCAAGGCTTCTTTCGACATCTTCCAGGCTTACGCCGCCTGCTACGCATTTCGTTAGCGCGAAGTAAAGGAGATCAGCGGCTTCGAAGGCAATTTGTTCTTTAGTCGATGCATTGCACAACTCTTCAGCCTCTTCCATAATCTTTGCATCCAGTAATTTTCTGTCATTAAAAAGACGGGAAGTATACGATCCTGGCGGGGCGTCCTGTTTTCGTGCGTGTAACGTGTTTTGGAGACGAGCCAGCCCTGTATATGAACCGAAGCAACTAGCAGTTCCTAGATGACAGAAGCCTTAACGTAGTGTCAACAAAGCTCATGTATCGCTGTATAGGCTGGGATATAGGACGAACCTCTGCCTTTCTGCCTGACAACGAAAATCAGGCAGTCACTGTCGCAGTCCAGACCAACTCGAACGAGCTCCTGTGTATCTCCGCTAGATTGGCCTTTATACCATAGGCCTCGTTTTCGGCTTTGGTACACCCCTGTTCCTGTCTTTAAAGCCTCCAAGATACTCTTTTCGCTGCTCCAAACAAGGCCCAGGGCTACTCCCCGTTCGTCGGTAACTATGGTAGCATACAGTCCGGTGTTGCTATCCGGAACAGCATCAGCAACTAGTAATTTGACAGCTAAATTCCCTTCATTTTCGAGCGCTACCGAATTTGAAGGAATTATGCTAACTACTCTTTCCCATTCGTTCATAAGGGAGTTATTCTTTGTCGCGCTATCCTCGAAAGAGCGATATACCATTCTGACCAGAGATCTATCGCCGAGTTCGTATAGAATGTCATCAATTGCAGATAATTGTGCACTGTAAACACTTATTTCCCGTCTCTCCTTATCATCGGCAATCCAGCCTTTTAATTGCGTGGCTTCCTCTGCGGATGAAACAGAAACGACCAATCGAGACGACGGGACACTTTGTTCTCTGGACAATGATGCCAACTGATTCAATGTTACAAAGGCATTTGACGCTCCGGCATTGAGAATGTCCACAACCTCTCCTGCCAGCTCAATACGAGTCGCATCGACGCATATCTCAAAGGCGGCGAAATTTGCATTGATGAACGATAAAGCTTGCTCCAAATTGGGTGTCCTGAGAAGGACGCGGCCAAAATATGAAACTTGTTTCAAGGTCAAGCCATTGGGCG
Organism: Emydomyces testavorans; assembly: GCA_029449355.1. Lineage (NCBI taxonomy): Eukaryota > Fungi > Ascomycota > Eurotiomycetes > Onygenales > Nannizziopsiaceae > Emydomyces > Emydomyces testavorans. The sequence goes on from CP120627.1 coordinate 1,080,677, forward strand.
AAGGAGTAGATATCGAATCCGCGTCGACAGATATGAGGAACGGCAACGACATAGTGGGATAAATCTGGCGGTTTGGTTCAGTCGAGCGCAGACAGGAATCTAACACAGGCACAGGATATTCAGAGGCAAAGGGGAACAAAAGATCATTTAAGAACTTTATGAAACAGTATGCCAGCAATCAAATCTGATCAATTGGGGGCGCAGAAGATGTGAAACCTCGCTCTTGAGTCACCAAAAAGTTGAGAAGCTTTGTTAGGCCGCGGAGGACGGAGATTCATATCGCCGAAATGCCCCTCGTCAGCCGGACCGACAAAATTCCGAGTTCCGGCCACGCACTTCCAACGACCATGGCGATGGTGGGATAACTAGATCAACGAGATCATTCCTTTCTTGCCATAGTAGGTGCAGTGAGTGAAGAGACTGAACTGGATCAATGACCAGAGACTTTGCGATTCGTGCTCTTCTGTGTCGTGTCTCCTCCCTCCATCTTGACTGGGACCAAGAGAGAATTGTAGTGCTGGTGATTCACAAGGCATCTAGCCCTTTTGCAGATGATCCCCACACCAGGTGCTACGGTGCATCAGCTGGGGACGATGGCTGAACCTGCGCTTCTCGCCAGTTTTCATGGCTAGAGTACGCTTCGGAAAGAGGAAGATCGGACTGCATAATGTGAAGGTTACGGAGAAGCTGCAACAAACTCAATGAACCTCGCGGGAAAACTTTGACTTCTCCGAGTCGAAAATGCCTGGTATTTCATCATTATCTTCGAATTCATAATAAAAAGGAGAAGAAAGACTGCAACGTGTAACTATTTCAATTGCTAGTAAGGCAGTGAAGAGATGGATAAAGTCCCCTTATCACATGACTACATACTCATTCCAGATGTGGTTAGTCCTGTAGAGTGCAACTGGGTGATCCCAGCACTGCAGCAATTCTTTACAATGTTGCTGGACTTGAACTACTCTGTACCTCCTGTTTTATTGTCCAGGGCACGATCCCAATGACAGCAAGACAATACATTATCCTGATGCTAACCATTATCACTGATGCCAGGTGATTGGTTAACTTGAGATGGCAGCACTAACCCCTAATTACGTTAACCAACTAACGTCCATACTATATGTAGTCAGCGTTGCTGATCACTTGCTGCTAACCCCAGACGCTAAGGCCCATGCCAATTTCATTTTCCCTGCCTGACATTCGGAGATCCTTTTCATGGCTTTCATGCAAGAGATTGGTTGGGCATTATTTCGAAAGTTCTGCTGTGCTATTACCTTTGCCAGTCTAATATCCATGACCATAGCTTATCAGGCTTCGCAGTCACAATGCCACAAAAGCTGTCATCTGAAGCATGCAGCAGGGGGGTAGCTGTCAACCCAAGCACCGCCTGTCCTTGCACAGACCTGTCAGGAGCGCGATCGATAGTTCAAGCCCGAATGACACGGCAGCAAGCAAGCTTGTCGAGGCCCATTCTCGTCCTGATCGAGAAGGAAGAATAGTCAATACAACGTGACATCCTTCTCGCAATGGATCCATCTGATGTTGCCTGTCGATCATCCTTTCCCTCGGTGGCCCCCTATGGCCCATGGAGTCTTGACAGCTTGACATATTTAGAGCCCGTCGTTTCCAATCAAGACCTCCATACTTCTTGGGGGCGTTGCTCTCTCTCTCTCTCTCTCTCTCTCTCAATGCTGCGTCTCTTTTCACTCCTATCCATGTAGGCATTCAATGTTGGTTCTGCCCCTCGAGCTGAGTCCTTCGTTATACTTACTGAAAGGTATACATACCTAAGGGGTACGAGGTCGAGCTCTCACCATGAAGAGCTCCCCCATACTCGCTGTTTGCGCTGCGGTGCTTTCACTCATTTCATTTACTACTTCTGTCCCTACTGTCGTGAAACAGTCTCCAGGCCTCATCAAACGGCATGATAATAATACGAGTCACGAAAGAGCAGAAGCGGTCAAAGAAGCTTTCAGGTTTGCCTGGCAGGGCTACAGGAAGCATGCATTTCCCAATGATGAATTGCATCCAGTGTCCAACACACCCGGAAATTCGCGGTACAGTGCCACTTCCAATTTTCGCCCATGAGACACGAGGCTTACTTACCATTGAGTCAGAAATGGCTGGGGCGCGACGGCTGTGGATGCACTGTCGACTGCAATCATCATGGAAATGCCTGACGTGGTTTACCAGATCCTGGAGCACATTGCTACAATCGATTATTCGAAAACAAACACGACCTGTAGTTTATTTGAAACGACCATCCGCTACCTAGGCGGAATGATATCAGCATATGATTTATTGCAAGGTCCATTCTCTGGCCTTGTATCCGATGTAATTACTCTTAACTGTAAAGTTCACTTTTCTCTGGCCAAAGTACTGACTTAAATTAGCATACGAAAGTGGACGTGCTACTCGAACAGTCCAAAAACCTGGCCGACGTGCTGAAATTTGCATTCAGTACGAAGACTGGCATACCAGCCAACGAGTTGAATATTACGTCAAAGTCTACGGTAAGGGAGAGCCGTGCTGTTTCTTGACCAATATGAACTCCCAGTGCCTTTGCAACTCCTTTCATTCTTCCAGGTTGGCGAAAGCTAATCGCCTCAAGAACGGTGCCACTAGCAATGGCATTGCCACAATCGGCACCCTAGTTTTGGAATGTAAGGAACCTGCATCCTAGACCTAGTAACGTCTCTAACGTACTTACAGGGACTCGCCTTTCCGACCTGACTGGCGACCCAGAGTACGGCAAACTAGCCCAGAAAGGAGAATCGTACCTTCTTAACCCAAAGCCATCCTCGAGCGAGCCATTCCCTGGGTTGATTGGCCGCGGCGTCAGCATCGATTCGGGCCTTTTCCAAGATGATTTCGTCAGCTGGGGAGGTGGATCAGATTCGTTTTACGAATATCTGATTAAGATGTATATCTACGACAAGCGACGATTTGGGGAGTATAGGGATAGGTGAGTTACCGATTATCCCAAATTCTGATGATGTTTGTCGACTAAGAAGAGTAGGTGGGTGGCTGCCGCACAATCCACCATGAAATACCTAAAATCCTCTCCATCTACAAGGCCAGACTTGACTTTCGTAGCAACGTATTCCAATGGGACATATGGACTCAGCGCTGGGCATTTGACATGCTTTGATGGCGGCAACTTTCTACTTGGAGGCCAGGTTCTTGGTCGAGCAGACTTCACAGAATTTGGACTAAAGCTTGTTGACGGGTGCCATGCAACGTACACAGCAACTGCCACAAAAATCGGCCCTGAGGGATTCAGCTGGGATCCCAAAAATGTTCCAGAAAATCAGAGGGAATTATACGAGAAGGCTGGGTTTTACATTACCCAGAGTTACTATGACCTGCGGCCAGAGGTTATCGAGAGTATCTATTACGCCTATCGAATCACCAAAGATCCTAAAGTAAGTCCATTTATAACCAACTTTGAAATCTAAAGTCTCACATGTGGCCGCAGTATCAACAATGGGCATGGGATGCTTTCCGTGCGATCAATGCAACAACACGAACAAACACTGGATTTACCGCCATCACGGATGTTAATGCTCCTGGTGGTGGCGGGAAAATCGACAGGCAAGAGAGCTTTCTCTTTGCCGAAGTCATGAAGTATTCCTATTTGATTCATGCGCCAGGTAGGTCCACAAATCATGCTGATGGCCAGAGAATGCAAGTAGCTGACGACTCTATGCAACAGAAGCAGAATGGCAAGTCGCTGGCCCAGGCCAGACGAATAGTTTCGTATTCAATACCGAAGCGCATCCGGTAAGAGTTTTCAATGGGCAAGGGTGATTCCTCCCTCTGTCTTCGAGCGTCTCTGGTAGGTAATCAAGTACTTTACTGCTTCAAGTGAATTGAACATTGCAGTCATTTCAAAGTCCGTGACGGAGGTTTCGTTCCTTCATTCCAATTGTAAAGCCCGTAAAACTACATACTCTTTCTAGTATCTGGTTTCTGATAGGATCAGACCGTAAGCAGCCTACATGAATCCCTCTGGTGAGGAGGAAAGGTCGACGCTGTATCAGAAGAGTTGCAATCGTCTTGATATCACTGGCAAGAGACAAACTAGCCGGCGCTGACTCAGTCAATCCGCGCTGGCCCGGCTAAACGCGGCATCAACCAGGTTCACCCCGAAACCTCGAATTGACCGCGAATCCCAGCGTTGCTTGCTGGCGCTTCTCACTCTCCGCATAATAATGCCTGGTTCTTAGTGAGTGCTCGGGAAATGACTTGACAGCTGATGCAAATTTGCCAGGCCCACGAAGTAAGAATGGAAAGACCACCATGGAGCAGAGCATCCGGCAATCGTGAGTTCCTGCGCACCTACAAGGCGTGCATATCTTGCCGGCAACGCAAAGCAAAATGCGAATTAGGCGGGAATAGGGAGCGTGGGATTCCGCCGGGTCCACCGTGCCTGCGATGCCGAAGAGAGCAGCGGAATTGCCTGTTTAGTGAAGACCGCGCCTGGTCGCGAAAGAAGAAGAGTATGCAGTGTTCTCTCCCTCGTTGCGGTGCAAGGCCAGATCCTTTATCGAAAACATCCGCTGACTTGCTAGAAGCAAATAATGTGATTAGTACGACGTCGGCGGAGCAACAGCCTTCCTTTACAGCTTCACCCCAAACACCCGGCCCCCCTGTGAGTATAGCAGCTACGCCGGGAAACGTACCACTACAAGCTTCAAACGATACAGAAGTCGACACGCCCACGTCTGCGCATCTCTCCAATACGCCTGCCGCGGTACCGATGAAATATGAGCCCACCGGCGCAGCAGATACCCCAGCCAACATGAGTACGAATAGTACGCCTCCGATAGCCTCGACAATGGTCCGGACGGACTCAACAACAGACCCAGGTGCGTCCAGCGGACTCGCAAGCTCCGTGATGCGCACCGTGGTGTCCAGTGGAAACGATGCACTGAATATTCTCTTTCAGGCGGCTGCACAAGAGCAAGAAAATACAATGGGAGATATCACAAGCAATGCACGCATTCCGTTAAGCCAAAGTGGCCAGCCCATGCAACAGACGTATGGAACTCCAGGGTCAACAACGTCGCTGGGAGTGGCAACAAGCATATCAGAATTCACACATTTGTCTCATGTGGATCCGGAGGTTATGGCAGTTTGGGATTCTTGCCGGTTTGTGAAGATGGGTTGGTTTTCATCGAGGGAGGCTGTGACATATGTCGATTTGTATGATTTCTTGATATTGGGCATTTATTTACGCGCCATGCCAGCTGACAGGCGTATTTTAGATTCTTTAAGAATATGGCGTCGCTCTCGCCCATCTTGTCGAACTTTTACTCGTATCATCGCAATCACTATTGGCTAATTACCCAAGAGCCCGTCCTGTGTTGCACCATTTTAATGATCTCATCTCGCTATCATACGCTACCAGGTGTTGGCGGGGCTTCCAGGGCCTTCTTCATTCACCAACGATTATGGCAGCATTGCCAGCATTTAATCATGCGAGTCATGCTGGGACAGGAGAAGGGGTCAAAGGCAAAGACTCGAACGATTGGCACGATCGAGGCTCTCCTCCTGATGTCAGAGTGGCATCCTCGATCCCTGCATTTCCCACCAGAAAGTGACGGCTGGGACTCAGACCTGATGATGTCGCCTCCAGAGCATCACCTTTCTGCTACGAGCCCCGATATGTCCGTCTCAGCGCCAAATCGCTGGCTTGAAGATGTCATTGAACCGGCACGAAGATCTGACAGGATGTCATGGATGCTGCTTGGATCGGGGTTGACGTTAGCGCATGAACTTGGAATATTTGATGCAGACGATTCTCGCGCCAGAAGTATGATATCAAGTCCCGAAATGGAGGGTCAGGGGTCCGACATCAACCTTCGTCGATACCGAATCCAACAACTTCTTTACGTTTTTATCAATCAGCTAGCTTCACGACTTGGATGCATGTCGCTCATGCCACAGAGTCTCAACCACTCTGTCCTTTTGCCCTTGTCTCAGCCTTCCCTTCAGGCTGGTGACGAATGGCATTCCTTTATGAATTCGTGGATTGAACTTACCAAGCTTTCAAAGTCTGTCACTGACACATTTTTTCCATCGGCATCTTTAACCCGTCAGCAGTTTCATAGCGGGCGATACATTGGGCTTTTGGATCATTTTCGTCCGTTACTCTGCCAGTGGCGGCAGAAGCATCTGGATACCCGGCGTAAGTGCTTGCCATTCCTGATCGATTTGTTTTAATTGTAACGATTGGACACTGAACTGAATGTGCGATAGATTTGTCGCCACCTTTTCGTGACATGATTTTTATAGAATATCAATTTGCTAGAGTTTATACAAATTCAATTGGCATGCAGGCGGTCGTGGAACGACTCCTTGCTGAATCTGATCCGGAATTGGTTATGGATGACGTTCGCCAAACAAATGTTGATGAGATTGACTATGAATTCATCCAAGAAGTCATTGATGGCTCCTGTCACATCCTCCAAAAGGTTATTACACTCGCGGAGACAGGCGCGCTACGGTTTTCGCCTGTTAGAATATTCCTTCGCATCACAAGTTCTTCAATATTCCTCCTCAAAGCCCTCAGCTTGGGCGTTCGAAACGCTAAGCTGCAAGAGTCGCTCGAGATATTAAGCCGCAGCATTCAAGCGTTACGATCCAACTCTCTGGATGATATCCATCTTGGATCCAGATATGCTACCCTCCTCGAGTCCTTGGTCACCCGACTTCGACGTAGCTTCATCCTCTCGAATAAAAAGGCTAGTCGGGGAAGCACAAGACCATCCTCCGTACGACCGCCCTCAGATCAGCAGAATTCCGGAGGCCAGCCTGAATTAGCGCCAATTCCGGGAAGCACTGCTGGCCCGATGGACGTGCCAAATTCCGTATTTGATAATCAGATACTGTCGTTGAATGATATCAGTGCTGATGATTGGCTTTCGTTGCCATTTGACCCGTCGATGGCGCCTTTTGGAGATGGTGGGACTCAGGTGTGGTCTGGGTTTGAAGGGTCGAATTTGAATTTTATATGGAACTTGCCGTCCTGACGTGCTGGACTGGCTTTTCTTCGTACAGAATGTTGCTGCTAGTCATGCCTTTGAAGAAACCAGAACTTCTGTTTAACTTGTCCCAACAAGATGATGGGTAGTAGACTGCGGTAGTTTATCGGGATTCTCCAGAGGAGATTATTCGAGGAGCAATTGGGTATGCGTCTGGCTCCGCAGCCCTAAGCTCCTCAGCGGGTGTTCCAAGCTTTGCTTATCAAGCTCTCTTGTGCCCCTTTGATAGCTGGATAGCTTCAGTCCTTGCTGACATCAGGATGTTTATCCCCTGCGCTTTTTGCCCACGGTTAGAAAGCTAAAACTCCTCATGGCTATTATGCCTTGGCAAGTGAGGTCTTTTAAGACGAATGGATTGAACCTGGAGACGATAACTAGCCATTTGTGCTTTGTGATATTGCTGCCACGCTCGCAGATTATCGCGGGCATTCTTATTATAGACTTCACTATTGTGGAGCAGGCCCGGCGTGCAGCCCCTTTATGAGATACCCGGCCAGTTTGATTTCGTCGCAGTACTGTCACTGCATTGCTGTGGTTGGGAATTTTGAATTCATCCTCACCTGCAAAGCGAGACAAATATCTCTACATATATGCCAGTGTACATACATACCACGGAGTCATTGTACACAAATAACTCTATCTTCCCCTAAACTTGCTTTGCGCTCCCTCATTTACCATTCTGCTAATTCCAGTATGTCTTCAAGTGCTGACAAGGAAAATCCGCTAACTAATTGTCTGCTCTCGTCCACCCGAAAACATGAATACTGTCCGTTCCTCCACCCTTGATCTCCGGGAGAACAAATACATCCTTCAGCGTCTCGAGGAGCACAAACCCATTTTTCTCGAATACTCTACAGCTACCGATATTCTCAGATGAAACAAGGGCTCGAATGTGGTGCACGTTCATGTTGATCACAGCCCAGTCGATCAGGGCTTTAAGCGCGGCGGTCATGATTCCTTTCCCATGGTGTGGTGACGAGCCAGTCTAGATTACAGCCAGATTAGCTTCAAACATACCTCAGGTATTTACGAGCGTAGTAAAACACATATCTGGATTGAAATAGAGGGCACAAGTACATGTGTAAATCGACAACATAGTATATACAAAAAAGAAAAGGCCCACGCACCCCCAATCATCCAAACAATCTCCTCATCCCCCGCCTCCCTCTCATCATTCACTCTCTTCCTCTCCGCCCGCTCCTCCTCATCCCGAACCTCGTAAAAGGTATGTCTCGACATCGCCACGTCTCCTAAAAACACCTCTTCCACTCCCCCGTCGTCATCGGTCCGTCGTACTTCCCGAATCACCCTCACCGGACACCCGTTCGCCCATTTTTTTCTGCCGCAGTTACCGTTGTCGTCTGCGCGTTCTTGGATCGCGGCCAGAACGCTGCGTGCGTGCTGGGTGCAGGTGTGCATCCATTGTTCTGCGTGCGCGCGCGTGTATGGCACGGGAGGGGTGAGGAGCCAGCGGTAGATGAGGGGGTCGTTGAGGGAGTGGATGAGGTGGTCGGCGTCGTGGGCAGCGGGGCGGTAGGGGGTGAGGATGATGGCGGTATTGGTGTTGGTGTTTTGGGGGAAGGGGACGGGGAGGAAGGGCTCGTTGGTGGTGGGGTTGAATTGGAGATGGGGGGTCATGGTATGGTTTTGAAGGGCGGGTGGGGGAGTTGATGGTGGAAGAGAGAGGGGAGATGATTAGATGGGGGGAGATTTTGGGTAAATGCTAACTTCGACTTCGAGTTTGATGGAGGAGAAAGGGGAGAGGGGGATTGGACATGAGGTGAGTCTGAGGTTTAGAGGTGCAGGGTTGTTGATATGAAATACATACAGTCAGGCTTGAATATTGGTATTTCTATACATTAATTGGTAGTATATAAGAGTATAAACTCGCATAAATCTCAAGGCGAGGCTCTGCTTGGAGATCTATATTAGTATTTTTAAAGGCATATGTATGTCTGCATATACGGCAAATGCATACATATCGACAACGAACGACTGCGCTCCGTATATCAGACGCGCTACTTGGGATGAACCATTTCCGCCCATGGTCTGATACGCGTCACAGGTCCAGTGTAGACATTCTTCGCGTGAGCAAAGTAATAAACCAGGGCGAATATAACCACTCCACCAAAGATAGCACAACTCCAATTCATCGTCTTGACGTCAACCTGTCTTGTCAGTGGGAAAAAAGCGAAAATCCAGGCAATCACAAGAAATATAATGGCAAGTGTTTCGACAGTGCTGGACCATTTTCCCATACTCCAGCGGGCTGGAGGAAGTTGCTCGCCACGCCAACGTTTGAGACGAACGCAGGAAATGGAAATGATATACGATGCTAGTAATGACACGATACCAAGTGAAATGACAGCGTTGAATGCGACTTCAGAACCAACATTGATAAGCGCCAGAAGGCAGACGATGACGAAGCTAACACAGAGAGCGTTCAGGGGGACTACGTATCGGTTGTCGACCTAGTTAAGCAACATCAGCCGTTGAGGTTCGAGAGGAAAAAGGGATTTCTCACCTTTGAGAAGAAGGAAGCAAAAGGAAGACCACCGTCTCGTGCAAAGGCGTAAACTTGCCGCGAAGTAGTGGCAACATTGCTGATGCCTGCGCAGGCCTGGAGTACTAACACGATAGATGTCATTCCCGTTGCGCCGGATACAGACCTGGTTGCATGCACGAATACTGGAATAAACGGAAACCCGGTGGAGGATTGTAAAACATCATCGACATTGTAGACGCAGAATGAGAACGTAATCAACATGATCAAGCCAGTGAGGCTGTTGAGAACCAAAGTCCAGACCATTGCCAATGGTAAGACTCGCGAAGCATCTTTGATCTCTTCAGCTGTATGCGCAGGTTAGAGTCTTGATTTGAAGGACTAAAGCTGGAGTTAGGGATCATACACATGTGGACGGCAGAATCAGGGCCTAGGAGAATATCAGTTGTGGATACTTCACCAGACTTCAATCGAGTCTCCCAGGATGAGACTTACCGATCAAAGCATACACCGGCGCGAGAAGCCCAACGAGACAGGCAAGGCCATTGCTTCCCCATCGTCCGCGGTCTTCAACTGTCTGAAAAACCTCCTTTACACTGTTCCTAGGCCCCAACACCCACAGAGGAATGAGCACAGCAAAGAAGCCAAACACATGGAGGATCAAGATAAACCCTTCAACAAGAGGGAGTTTCTGGGCAAGAAAAGTGTTGAATATGATAGCGATCAATGCTATCCCAATGATCAATAAAGTGCCATGCCATAATTGAGGGGAATAAGTAGTGGGATAGTTGATTGATATGATTCCAATCATCATGTTCGCCACGGTATAAGAGCATCCGGCTATGCCAGTGTGCCAACCCAAGACGCAGACCCATCCTGTGACATAGCTCAAGAACTTTTGACAGCTTCTGGGCGCGAATTCAGATACCCAATGGTACTGCCCTCCAGAGGTCGGGGCCCTTGGTGTCATTTAGAACACATCCGATCAAAGGCACACAACACAGCTAGATTGACTCACATCGAGGCCATCTCGGCCATTGAAAGAATGGCACAAGTCATGCCAAATGTTCCGCCAATGTATGTATATATCATACCACCCAGTCCGCCGTTTATCAGGCCAGTCATACTCGAACTGCACAGTGCCATAAGACAAGAGTGCTCTGGTAGCGAAAAGAAAAGAAATACAGACTGACATCATAACGATTTCCCATGAGCACATCAGAACTGCAGTGAATCCCAGCACAGATATGAATCTGAAGTTTCGCTAGGAGCAATAGTCAACAAGCTGTGCTCCTTTTAACAAAGTATTTTCTGCTCTCCTCCTCTTACATTCAACTCCTGGTTTCTTCCAATTCTCCACATGTCCTGCTTGTCCTGGAATGTTCCTCCCCTGATGCCGTCAACATGGTTAACGGCTTCATTGCCCGAGGACGTTTCTACACATCGGGATGCATTCTCGCTTGACTTTGGCTCGTCTTGCATCGTGGCAGATGCGATAAAGGTGAAGCGTAGCTGCTAGGATGACTGCAATTGAAGCTATAACTATGCGGAGCACATAAGATAAAAATAAATAAATAAATAAAAAGGAGTGTCAGAAGGCATATGCAAGCAATTCTTCTTGCTGCTTGTCACCATTTATTATACAAGCTTCTTCCTCAATAGCCTGGCGAGCAGAGGCTTCATAGATAGTATGTATGTATACGCCATGGTGCCGTCGTGAGCACGACGGGGAAAGGCATGACGGTTCTGGTTCGCGAATCTCACAAGAGCCTATAGGTCGACTTTGCAGATACTGTTCAACGCAGTTACTGGGCTCGTTAAATCAATAGTAACTAACAAACGAACGAGAGCGACTGGATTTGCTGACCGGATGGCGAGAGTTGACACGTCGATCCCGATAGCAGGCTGCGCTAGTGAGTGGCTCCAACTGCATACATCATAATGTACTACATAACATACATTGTAGTATGTAGTAGACAAAGATCTCGGAAGTTCTGCTCGATGGTGTCAGTAAATCACTGATTGAGAGCTGGAGGATGGAGGACGAATCTGACTGGCAAAGGATTAATTATGAACGCAAGTAGTTGCTAAGGCTCTCTGTATCTTCCTTCAACGATCCCAACTCTGCTGATCAGTATCAATTGCAGATCAATCCATCTTCGAGAGAGCATGGTGGAAGCAAGTCAGATCAGGCATACACACATACTCTGATCAGTGATCACCACTAAATTGACTCGATTGATCGTCCTGTGGCTTGCTTTGAATTTTCGCCAATTTTTGCGCGGATTGGCTTGAGCAACCATGCTATTTGCCTTGTTCTACCCGCCAGTTGGGGACGTGGATGGGCCAAAGCTCACAGAGTCCACTATCTTAGTATCTTCTAACTATGGAGGATGATCTCTGGGCTGGATTTGGATTCGGAAAATGCCATAGCGCTGTTGGATCTTTTCTTTAATCTTTTACCTTTTTCTTCTCTTTTTTTTTTTTCGCAGTTCATTTCTCAAGACGGAGCGCATGACTTTCTTTCATCGGACCTGTTTGTCCTAAATCCGAGGATGCTCTGGAATGGAAGCTCGAGATCGTCTGGCACTGGCGATCATCTCAAAAGTGCATCATGTCTTGCTGCGAGGAAGGTTAATGCTCCTTATATTTCCTGGCCCACATGGACTTGGGCATCCATGATCCACGTTCACGAGCGTGGTGTTGAGCTGCGTTTCACAGAGCTCCCTGTTGTTACGCTCCCCAGACGCAATGGCACCAACCCCAGAAGGCTCTCGTGCCTATATCATTACAGCTACGAGTAGAGGTGGATTGGTGGTCATTGCCAGCACTACTTTGATGTCATGGATGGTTCTTTGCTTCATGTTTCGAGCATATACTCGAATAGATATAAATGGTCCATTTGGGATGGACGATTTGGCTGCTGGAATTGGGACGGTGAGTAGCAGTTCTTGCATCTTGCAGTTAGTGTACAGGGCTGAGAAATCTCTGATGATACCGAGGTGCTAGGCTGATACTATCTCAGATCTTTGGAGTGATTCATGTCGGTGTATTGGTCAAAGCCGTGTCGGACGGACTGGGAAAATCAAAGTCTCTGCTTGATGCATCCCATCTTGTTGCCGCAGAAAAGGTAGATCGAAGGGAGGGAGGGCACACAAGAACCGACAAAGCGCTGAATACACTCATAGGGTCTTTACGTCAGTGACATTTTCTTCCTCCTTGGACACTGTGCCGCGAAGATATCGGTCACACTCCTTATAAGACGCCTGGGTCGAGAACGGTTTTATCGACGAATCTGCCTTGGTGTCGTCGGGGCAATAACGATATGGGGTGTGGCTTCAATCTTGACGGTTTGTTTCAAGTGCAATCTGTCTGAGCCTTGGTTGATCACTGAGAGCTGCACCAACGTGGTAAGCAGTTCTCTTGGTTCGCAATACGGCGATTATTGGGACAAGCCTGAGCTCATGGTCACGGAAACTAGAAGCTGCGATGGCAAATTGTCACTGCGTTTGATGTCATTAGTGAGGCCTCAATTCTCGGTCTTGTGGTATACCTTGTCTGGGATCTACGGATGGCGTGGATACGTAAAGTTGTTGTTTTTGCTGCGTTCGGCTGCAGAATTCCGTAAATTTGCCTGGTGCCATACTGGTTTCTAACACATCTGCTAACCTCTTGCTAGAATCATACTTGTTTCCATTATCCGAGTAACCGATATCGATGGCGCCGTTAGCCCCATTGATCCAACCTTACGAAGCGTGGATTCAAGCATATCTACTGAAGTTCTCCTTCACTACAGCTTGATGGCCGCAACGATCCCGTGTCTTAAGCCCTTCGTGATCGCTTTCAATACAGGCTGGGGCCAGGGGCAAGGCAAGGGCAGCAGCTACGTTCTTCGAGATTCATCCGCAGGAACTGGCAAACGCTTCTCTAGGAGTGTGCAGCGTGAGAGTGTTCCTCCGACACCCTTTCGAGTAAATCCATACGCACACGCTGCTGGAGCGACCCATGCAACTGGTGATGATGAAATCGAGGCCAGGCCTAATACTGTTGAAAGCGAAGAATCCCGGAGAATGGTAATTCGCGAAACACGGTCCTGGATAGTCGAGCACGAGAGCTACGAAATGGCACAATACGCTTCTGCTGGCACGCATGGCCATTTCGGAAGAGTCTGTTCGGTGACGAGCTGACCACTCTTAGGACTCCCCTTTTTTCCTCCACAGATTTTCCGTGACTGATCTCCTGTTACTCTTTGCACCCTCTTCAAATGTACAACACGAAACCGTTTTCGATTTCTTCAATACCTTCTTAGAGATCGGCAAATATGATTCTCAATCTACCTGATGTCCTTATTCCTTTCCAACCATCAATCCTTTTTCCAGATATTTGCTCCCAACCTCTTTCATTTCTTCGTAACTGTTTTGGAGCCACTTACTGTCGCACAAGAAACGCTTCAATCATCTCTTTGGCCCCGATTTCGCAAACCATGATTATCATAGCTTTGATCGTAACTTAATCAATACGCTATTCTCACAATCATATTCACGACCTTTCTGGCATCCAAGCCAGCCTCGCAGAATTTGCTCTCCTCCAGCACCATGAACCATCATACCACCAGCCCAGGCCACCATCATTGGCGGCAAATTGCTTACCTGGCGTCTCTGGCAGACTAACTGGTAGCCTTTGCTCATATCCACTCCCTTCTAGGTCTGCCTGTTCGAAGACCGGGGTGGAGCACGCATCCTGGCTAGGCCATCAAAAGCCTGCTCCCACTCCGCCTGTGTCTTCTCCCTAAACCTTTTTGCAGATATCTCGCGAAGTACAGTCCATTCCGCTTTGTCATCACGAGAAGGGAGATCATTAGGCTCGAGTTCCAGCACTTAAGTAGATTGGCATAGAATTGCCCGTGACAGTGGACGTTTGAGGTCGAGGCAGGTGGAAGACGATGCGCAGAACAGAGGCTCCATAGTCGGCGAGAAGAAGACCAGAGAATGGCCCTGGCGTTGAAAGAAGGGATCAGTTCATTGTCATGGATGCAGTGGGGACTGTAAAGCGAGTATGTAGCGAACCTGAAGCTAGTCCAGCCAGCTCTATAACGCGAATTGCAGATATGTAATGGATGATTTCTGGCCATGGGATTGGATTTTGATTTTATTACAACAACTTCTTACTACATATGTAGTTAAATGCCAGATTTTTATATTTTACAGGAACTAGATGGATCTTGCTTTCCAAAGAATGACTACTGTAGAAGTGCAAACAGTGTGATGTGAAGTGGTGCTAGTAGAAAGATTCCCTTCTTTTTCAATGTCTGGTCACTATCCTCATTAAAACAGAATCTATCTCCTTGAAATCGTCCAAGAAGACCAAAGACCTGCAAACTAGAAGAAAATGATCTGGCCTACCCAGTATTCAAAGGCTCAGAAAGGGAGAAAAGACGACAAACTCAAGAAAGAGGTCAACAAGTCTAGGTATGTGTGCATTCCTATCACTGTCTCCCACCTACTTATGCCAGTTCCCAGCTGTCAGAATCGCTTCTCCTACCCTGGTCTTCACAATTGGCCGTTTTGAATACATACTATGGATGGATACTCCGTATTCCAGTGCTATTTATGGACGAACGCATCGAAGATCCTCACGGGGGTGTGGTGGATTCCTCTCCCCTGTCTAGCCCTCGTATAACTAGCCAGGTTGCGAAACTTCTACACGCTGCACCGTTCTCAGTCGTGCCACCGCTGCTGGCTTGCATAGGCAGATGTAGATCTCGCCATAGAAAACATGTCTGTGAAGCTGGATTGAATTACGGTGTTGTCACACTATGGGAAGAAAGATCCGAGCTAACTAAACCACAGGCATATCAGACCGAGGCAATCCCTGAAAATAACGACTCCTCCTAGGGTTACGGGCGCAGACAAGCGATAGATAATGTTGCTTGGAAATGTCATGTCCTGTCGAGATGCGAATACAATAGACAGTAAGATAATCTCTTTCTTGCTTCTCTAGCTTTCAATATTCAATCGAACAGGTTGCACCAGCTTCAAATATCACTCCCAAACACCTTCAATTTTGAACATAGAATGACAACCTCACAGGACGCGCTTAAAGAAAGCTATGATCCGGCTGATATCGTCAAATTTGAAGATGACGATCCTGAAAAAGCTGTCAATTGGCCCTCTCGCGTCAAATGGGCTAATGTAATCATTCTGGCTGCCATGAGCTTCATTGTGTACGAATAGTCTCCTTCTGTTTGCCCGCATAGAAACCGTCTCCTTGCTTATTTTGACGACTGTCGATATGAGAAAACAGCTCTCTAGCATCGTCCATGACAGTTCCAGGAGTAAGTCAGGCCATGAGAGAGTTCCACTCCGATAGTTCTACCCTGGGCTCGCTCGTGGTGTCCATATTTTCCCTCGGTCTCGCTTGCGGCCCGCTGATCGTCGCACCGCTGTCAGAAATATATGGTCGTCTAATTCCATACCATGTTTCTAACATACTGTTCATTATTTTCTCCGTCGGTTGCGCCGTGAGCCCTAATCTGGCATCCTTGGTGGTTTTCCGGATGCTGGCTGGGATGATGGCAGCATCCGTTCTGAATATTGGAGGTGCCACGGTGGCCGACCTGTTTGTGCCGGAAGAGAGGGGGAATGCAATGGCAGCCTGGACGTATGGACCTTTACTTGGACCTGCGATTGGTCCTGTTGCGGGAGGGTTTCTCTCACAGGCCAAAGGTTGGCGATGGGTCTTTTGGGTGATTACTCTTGCGGTACGCGCCCGTGCGGAGAGAGAGACAAGATGGAACGAATTGCCATCCTATACGCACATATGTATGTACGTTTTACCGCTAATTGATCTTCATTCTAGGCCACCGTGACTGCCGTCCTCTTCTCGCTCATCATGCGCGAAAGCTACCCGCCGGTTCTTTTGGAACAAAAAGTTAAACGCCTCCGGCGAGAAACCGGCAATGAGCGACTACGGTCGGAGATGAAAGTGGACTTGGAGCCCAAGGAATTATTCAAACGCGCTCTGCGCCGACCCCTGTTTCTCCTTTTCCGATCTCCAATTGTCTTTCTCTCGTCTGTGTTCATCGCAGTCGTTTATGGCTACCTATACCTGCTTTATACGACCATGGCACTTGTCTTCAAGGCTCAGTACGGATTCTCTGAAGGGTTCCAAGGCCTGGCGTATCTCGGAATTGGGGTCGGCTTCCTGATCGGCAATGCCTTCTTTGGTCTCATGTCAGATCGCGTTCTCAAGACGAAATCGGCTAGTCACACAGACGAATTGAAGCCGGAGTATCGGCTCCCCGTGATGATTCCAGGGGCATTCTGCATTCCAGCCAGTTTCTTTATCTACGGCTGGACTGCACAGCTGAAGACATTTTGGCTAATCCCCATTCTTGGTATGTCTTTGATGGGCTTTGGAGTGAACACCACTTTTGTAAGTGCATACTACGATGGGAACAACGTCAAATCTTGTTCACTGCTCGGATTTTTAAGAAACTTAATTCTTACCTCTAATATTGTATGCGATAGATGAGCATTCAAATCTACCTCGTGGACTCGTTCACCTTGTACGCCGCCTCTGCCTTGGCAGCAACTACGATTTTGCGATCTCTCGTAGGTGCGCTTCTCCCCCTCGCCGGACCCCCATTATACGAGAAATTAGGGCTGGGCTGGGGGAACTCGACATTAGGGTTTATTGCAATGACTTTGATTCCCGTCCCGTTTTTGTTCTTTCGATTCGGGGAGTCTATCCGGAGGAATTCTCGGTTTCAATTAGATCTGTAGTCTATGAGAACACAATTCGTGGCTAGTTTTGTGTACTTCCTAGTGGCTAATAATAGTCCCAGGATATCTTCCATACTGTGTATGTATGGGTGTTTACCAGTCTTCTCTTTGACAGAGTTGCTCGATCGTTGATACTGTGTATTAGGCCGATCTCATGTAATAATAGTACTAGTAACCCGGCAGCCATTAAGATCGCGCTTCCAAAAAGGTCAGAAAACTTCTGATTCCGGCGGTCAGCCTAATGGGCCAGGGCCACGGCCAGGGGAGTGTGTTTGTAACGATTCCATCTAGACAGTGATATGGTTAAAACCTTTAACAGCTCTACATTTAATGGTCCTTTTGGTCCCAAGGCTCCCGTGGCGAGGTTCAACCATTACGTGCTTTGGCTGTCCAACAGTATCTCCGATTCGTAGTCAGGTCGGCCCGAGTATGCATGCCCAGTGCCCGCCCTTGCGGAATTGAGGTATGTGGTTGATAAGTCAGTCATTGTGGACTCAGGGAGCTGCAGAGACATAAATATCCTTTGGAAATCATTCAATAGAAAATTCTTAGAGTTCATACATGCTATTATTAGTTTGCGTTCCGCAGATTCCCTTGGAAACTCGTCACAAAGAGCTTGGACGAAATGAGCTCGGAGAATCCTGTTTTCGGCATAGAGATGCTTTGACCAGGAGACATCTTGAATGAAGATGGGATATTCATATAAGTAGTAAAGTGGTCCTGTATGGGCATACTCGAAATCAATTACGCCGGAGAGCTTTGGGGGTGCACCATTCTCAGACTCGGTGAAGAGGATATTCTGGCCGTCGAAGTCGTGATGAACCAATGCATACGGAGCTTGAAGGCATTGTACATTGTTGTGAGCACCAAAGTAGCCTTTTATCTCTCGCCGCACTTGTCGATAGAGCCTTCTAAGCTCTGCAGACCTGGCCATTTTTTCCGAAACAAAAGAGAGCAGGTATTCGCATGTCGATCTAAATGGTCCCTCGGGGTCATGAAGGCAAGGATGAAAGAGAGGCCCGATCCCCTCTTCTTGAAGGCAGCCGATTTTATCGAATTTCAGCGACGCAAACTGCACCAGAACAGCGGCCATCTGAGACAACACCGCCTTTTTATGATCAAGACTCAAATCTTCCCATATCTTGTAGAGATGTCGACCAGGGAGCTTTTCCATCAAAACAAAAGGTACTCCAACATCATTTGCCGGATTCAAATCATAGTAAAATATCTCTGGAACAGGAATGTTGGTGTTGGAAAATAGAGGCACAACACCATGGCTCTTGATTGGTTGGAAATGTAGTCATGTGTAAGGGGGTGCCAAGGAAAAATCTCTGCATGTAAATAAGCAAGCTACAGTCAGGATTCATAGATCAGATGAATACACACAAGATCAAGAGTGATTTTTACTGTAGAGATTTCAACAGTTAAGAATCACAAGACTCAAAGATTTATTGCTAGTTCTGCATTATTTGAAATTTTTATTACTTGCTTGTTTTATCTGTTGATTTAAAAATTTAAAACTGATTTTATTACAATTATTTGAAAATTTGTTTTTAAATTAACATGATATCTGATAATCAGAAAACTGAAGTAATTCTGAGTAATTTGTATAACTGAAATTTTTGAGAAAGTAATTTTAGACACAAGATGAAGATTCTAGAATTAAAAAATCAAATTTTTAATGACATTTTGTTACTGCAAAAATTTCAAAAAATAATTACAAAAATTTTAGCTGCTTTAAATTGTATTTATAAAACAAAATGAATTATTAAATACAATTTACTGACAAGAAATACTTAAAAAATTTTTAGTGTTAACATTTTTACTACTGACTTGCAGACATTTGCAGAAATTATTTAAAAAAATTTAATGAACAAAATGTTTGACAAAAAATACAAAATTTGAAATTTAAAACATTAAATTTATTTATTGCAATTTTGTGAATATAAACACAGTCTGATGAGTTATGAAAAGCAACAGAATGCATTTAACAAGCTGAACACATGAATGAAAACAATAATTTGCAAAATTTATAAATTTAAATGCTGCAAATTTGAAGATTTTTTTGCAATTTAATATCTCAAGCTGAAAATTAAAATACAGCACAGAATTGTGAGAATTGATGATGAATTAAAAAATTATTTTAAATACATTTGCAATTTAAAAATAATTGTCAAAAATTAAGTAAAATGAGTAAATGTATTTGACTCAACAATGTTCTGAATGAAATTCAAAAAATTATGAATTATAACAAACAGCAAAAACTGATTTTAATTGCTGAAAAAATAACTGCAATAAAATTCTGCACATGCAAATTAAATAAATGTTTATAAAATACATTATAAAAATTGAATTAATGCTGAAAATTTCAATTTTTACAAATAATAATTCATTTTTGTCAACATTTAAGATCAGTACTAGTGAAATTTCAGAAATGTGAAGCTGTTACAAAAAATATCTTCACTGTATGATTTGCAAATGATTTGAAAGCTCTTGAGCTTCTGAAAGAAAATGTTTTTAAAAAAAAATCATTTGTGAAAAAAAAATCAAAAAATGAAAACAAAAACAAGATATTTACTTGCAAAAAAAAACAACAAAACAGAAATTCAGTTTTCAATGATCTGCAGCTGTCAGCAATCAAATAATGATCTGCAAATTCAAATAATTGTGAAGCATGTGAATCAAGTAAACATAAACTGAAAGCATGCTGAGTAACTTTTGTGAAAATTGTATTTAATTGATATACATCAATAAATATGCAGAATGAGATTTTGAAAAGCTGCTCAAATTTAAAAAAAAAATTTAAGAAAATACAAACAAGTTAAGACAAAAAAAAACAAACTGCAAGACATGTTAATGAACAAAAAGTTTTGAAATGACTAAATTTGCTTCAGTTGAAAAATGTGAAGATGAGAAATATTAAGAACATGAATTTAAGAAACTTCAAATTTTTTATCAAAATCTTTAACAAATTGAATGAGAAGCTGATTAAAAATGTGAAAGTTCAGAGTTTAATTTTTTTACTAAGTCATTAAGCATTATTTGAAATTGAAAATTATTCACTGAAGAATTCATTCATACTGAACTTAAATTTTATACTTCATATTTTTAATGAAATATTTTAATTTTTACATTTTCAGACTGCTTCAACTGAAGACAATTTAATTGCAGACAAAACAGTCATTTTTATAAAAAACTACAATAATGTTGATATAAACATTCACTATCAGAAAAAAAGTAAAAATAAATGAAGAATTTTAAAATTTTATAATGTTATATATTGTGAGAGTTTTGCAATAAATTTAATGTTTTTACAGAAGCTTCAACAATCAAGCTACTGATGAAATACATGTTGAAAGTTCAACTGCATTCAAAAAAAATCAATCAATGAAAAAATAACAATTTTAACAAAAATACATGATCAATACATCATGAAAAACATATTTGCAAATCATTTATATTTTAAGCAAATGTTTTTCACTCATAAAAATTTTTACAACATCTGAATGAGCTGAAAATTTTTAAGTGAAGATGCATTATATTGACATTTACAAACTGAATACATTAACTCAAAACAATTGAAACAGCTTGTTAAATGTATTATGAGTATCTGAATTTAAGATTTTAGAATTATAAAATGTGATGACTGTGACTGCTTAAAGACAAAATGAAAAATTTGAAGAAAATTTAAAATTTTTTCATCAGTTTCAGAAGTGAAAATAGCAATAAATTTTCATAATTACAAATTGAAAATTTAAAACATAAAATAAATAATGGTAATAATGAATCATTAATCAAACTTTGCATGAAATTATTACTTATTTTTGAGAAAGCATATGAAAATTCTAACAGCTTTAAAACATTGACTGACACTAATAAAGTTTTATGATTTCAAGATGCAAATCATTAAATCTGACAATGAAATATTTAACAATCAAATTATCAATGATTTTTTCAATAAGAAAAACATAACTAAAAAATCATTTTTGTTTCACACACAAGATCTTAATGAAGCTGCAGAGCAGTTAGAAACAATAATAAAAAAAAAATCACATGCAATGAGAGAAACTGCAAGACTGCTGAACAAGTTGTGATTTAAAATAAACTGAGTGATTATATATTTGTACAATTAAATCTCAAAATGAATGTATGACTGAAGAATTTCTTACAACTGATTTTACACATGAATTTCATGCAGAAATGATGCTGAGATTAAAGAGAGAAAGTCTCAACATGCACATTTATGTGTATATAATTGTAAAATGTTTGTCTTAACAAGTAAAGTGTTAAAGAAGATTCAATGATTGAAAAAATTCAAATCAAAAATCTGAATAAAATTTTTTATAAAATATAATTTCACAAATGTTTATTAAATTTGAAACTTTATAATCAACACAATAATTTGCATTCAAAATGTTATATTTAATGAAAATAAATTCTTCAATAAAAATATTGAACAATTCAAAAAAACAGTCAAAAATTAACTTAAACATTTAAATGTAAAAGAGCTGTAAGAGCTTCTGCAGAAAATTTCAGAATTTAATAAATTAAAAAATTTGCTTTAACAAAAAAAAATCTTAAAATTCATCATAAAAAAAATGATATAAAATTTTTTTTATCAGAGTGAAAGAGTTTCAAAAAAAGATGAAAATTAAAAATAATGAGATATTTGATTTTTTTTAAATGTTATGAATTTTACAAACAATTTAACTGACATACAAAATTTCTCTTCAATAATTAAGCAAGATTTTATTAAGATAAATTTTTGTTAATTATATTTTATCTCTTCAGAAACATTTGAAGCAAGTTTTTTAATAATTATATAATTAAAACAACAATATAAAAAAAAATTTATTGCTTTAATTAATTTTTTAAATTTTGAAAAACTGCATTTGTGACTGAAAGAAAAATACAATAAATAAAATATATAAAAAATAAAATAATTACAAAAACAAATGTGAAGTATTTAATAAAATACAACTCTAAAAATTTACATACTTTACATTGCAAGAATTTTTCAGACATCTTAATTTGTCAAGATGAAGTGCAAAATCATTTGTTAGCTGAGCAATTTAAACAAATCAAAGAAAATCATCTGTAAAGTCATAAACTGATGAATTCATGATTATTTATCAAGAAAAAAAAAGCATATAATTGTCAGATTCTCAACTGCATGTGAATATATGTATATAAATTTAATAAGCATGAAAAATACATCAAATGCAAGATAAAACTTGTGATGAGAAAGAATCAACAAGCAAAAATCAAAGCAGAAGATATATATGCAGCAATTCTAACAGTAAGATTTTTTTAAATCATGATGATTATAGCAGTTTGATTCAATCTAAAATTAAAGTAATATAATGTCATTAATATTTTTATACATGTTTTGTTGAACAAAAAAATTTACATGCAAATGTCATTAAACAAATGAAAAAAAAATATAATTTTACAATTGAATAAAACTTTTTACAATCTAAAAAAATTCTCAATTTTTTAATAAAAGTTTTTTATACAAAAGTTACTGAAGCTAAAGTTTAAACAAATATCACACAAGTTGTGTTGCTTTTTAAAAAAAAATATAATTTTATTTTTTTATATTGACAATATAGTACTAGAATTTCACAAAAAAAACAAGCTGAAAGTAAAAAATATAATGAAAATGTTACAAATTAAACAAAATTTCAACATTTTAGAAAAAAAAAATTTTCAAAAATTTTTAAAAATAAAAATTATAAAAAATTGTGCTGCAGACAAAATTTAACTGAGTCAGACATTATATATTAACAAAATATTCAAGCTTGCAAACAATTTATTTACATCAAATGACATTTCAATGAACAAAAAAAAATTATTTTTGAATGATATTCAAATTTTCAAACTGTTTATTATAAAATATCAATGAAAAATTGAATTTTTTTTATATATCATTGTTACAATATGTTCAAATGTAGTCTTTGCAGTTTTTAGACTTTTGTGATTTATAATAAACTCATTAAACAAACATTATGTAACTGTGAATTAAATATTGAATTATTTTAATTAATTCAGATATTTTTTTCTAACATACAAAAATGAAAACAATTTGATTATAATTAGTGATGTATTTTTTGCAAACAATATTTTTAACTGCAAAAATTTTCAAACATATGTTAAGAAGTTGTTCAAAAATTTAATTAACTGACAAACTAACAAGCAGAATATTGTTATCACATTTATAATTAATGCAAAGCTGTTAATACTGTCTCAAGCAGTCAAGAAAAACATTTATATTAATTTGCTACTAAAAAAACTGATTGTAAATTTAAAGCAACATGAGATGACAGTTTAATGTAATAATCAATACATAATTTAATTTATTGATGAAGATATAATCAGATTACAAATTAAATTATGATATATTAATATTTATAATCATTGATTATGACAGAAGATTATAAATAAAAAAATTCAAATTATATATATGTCAACAAATAGCATGATTGTCAATGAGTTGATCAAAACACTTTTCAAAATTAAGTTTCAAAGTTTTTATAAGCAACTAGATTTACAAAATCTGCAGAATATTATATTAAAGCATCAGAAAAAAAAACTTAAAAATAAAAAAAATTTGAAAAATTTAAATAACATATTTGTAAAAAATTTAAATAAAAATAAAATTGTAAATTAAATTGCAGTTGACAAAATTCTGATTCAAATCAATTTGTCATAACAACAATAATGAATTAACAAGATATATATTTACTGAAAAAAAAAAATCAGAGCAAAATTTAACTTATTTTACAAACTTACAATCATTTAATTTTAATTCAGAAGCAAAGAATTCAATTCATAAATGAGTTGTTAACTAGAAAAATGACATGAATTTATCTGTAAAAATGTGTTGAAAAATAAAAACACAACATCATGACTCTTGATTGGTTGGAAACATAATCACATGTAAGAAGGTGTCAAGGAAAAATCTCTGCATGTAAATAAGCAAGCTACAGCCAGGATCTGTAGGCCAGGTGAATACACACAAGATCAAGGGTGATTTTTACTGTAGAGATTCCAACAGTTGGTGCGCTCCTTGACATATTGGAGTGTAGCGATTTCGCTGCTAGCCTTCCCTGGGTGCTCTTTGACTCGACTGAAACGTCCGATGCATTTGTATCCAGACTCGAAATCAAGAAGAAAGATTTCGTGGTTCGTCCCTCGTGTCAATTTTGTCACGCCTGTGCAGGTTATGGATAGAGCATTAGAGGCACGTTCTATCAATCTCTGCTTGTCAAATACTAGCTCAAGTGGCTCATCGGAGTCATACTCATCATCAGCACTAGAGTAGGACGACATCCCAATATTGACAGTTTAAGAAGAGAAAGGGATTGATTACCTTTCTGTGGTAAGTATCAGCTCTCTTGATTGCAGTCAGTGTCTGATGAATTCTATGATGCTTGGGTCCAGACCAGTTAATGATAGTAACTAGGGCACTGGCCTTGGGACCGCCCTTCCAGTTATCGAGGTTGGCTGACCATCTAAAAATAACTAGTTATGTAGTTACAAAATAAAACTAAACTAGATACTCCGTACATATGTATGTAGTTATAGGCTAGTAGATTTTTCAGAAAGTTAACTAATGTAGACTGCCACCCAATGATTTCTCAAGGGGTGCATTTACATTAAATCTGAACTCATCAAAGATACTAATATAAACTGGCTACTCTCACTAATAGGCAGGTGGAACTGCACTTGGCAGCACACTGAAGGTGACCTTACAGCCGAACCTCCGCACTGCTTAAACCCTGCCAATGTTGCTTAGTGAATGGTACATACTGTGTCGCCTTGGGTGGCAACCAATAGACCACATCTTCATTCCCCCCGGGAACCTTTTTACCAAGCATCTCGACGTTGACCCCTTCTAGCCGCAGAGGCACTTTGTTGTGCTTGTTGTTGTCAGTGTTCATACTTCCAATTTGTTTTCGAACACGGATGAAGACGGGAATAGCGTAAAACGGGAGTTTGGAGCGCAGATGTGCAGTAAGCGCAGCCCAGGGAAAGGTGTCAGGGGTGGTATCAAGCACTACAGCGGCACACCCGGCACGGCCGTCATGATTGGGTAACTTCACACCGTAGACGTTCGCCTCTAGCATGCCATTGAATGTGCCAAACACTTGGGAAACTTCTGTTGTGGAGACGTTCTCGCCTTTCCAACGGTAGGTATCCCCTTGGAACTCAGTAACACAGTAATTAGCCAATGTATTAAATACAATCACACAGAATAGAGAGAGAAGCTAAGAGTGAATTGTTATGTGTTTGACACGAGAAGAATAGTGACTTACCAAGACGATCCATGAAATACCAAAATCCATCCGCGTCTCGCCTCAAGGCGTCCCCTGTTCGATAAAAGAGATCACCTTGGTGAAAGACGTCGCGCACCAGTTTCTTCTCTGTGGCCTCATCGGCCTTCCAGTAACCCCTCCAGGCTGATTTTGAGGGTAAGCGCACCAAGATCTCGCCCCCTTCCTGATAGGGCACGCGGCGCGCAAACCCTGACTCAGGAGATCGCCAGATATCACCAGTCTCCATATCTGTCTCGACAGGCACGTAGATATCTGCATATTTCTTGCGAAGGAGCCATCCATGATGTCCCACCGCTCCGAGACCAAACCCACTGCGATAGTGATTGACGAGGGTCATCACACCTTCCGTGCTAGCGAAGAATTCCCCAATATCTGGGACGCCAAAGCGGCTCTGTTTTTTTTTGGTTATTAGTTTTAATGAAACAAGGGTCAAAACTTGTGAAATTGGGTAGGGCATTTTCGGTAGTTCTCACTTGAAACTTTTCCCAAATATCTGGTGCCAGGCCATTGCCCCAAATCAAGCGGATTTTGTGCTTGCGGTCATTACCTGAAGGCGGTGCTGACAAGAGGTATCGGACCGTTTCACCCACTGGTTAGGTATTCAATAAATGATATCAATCAGCACCTGCATACGAAACTATGCCCACGGAGAGCTGAAGGGCGGTTGAGAGCATATGAAGAACGCCTTACCGTACACAAAGACCGTTGACTGGCTGTCAATGCAGTCTCGCCAGAATCGAGATAGTGAGAATTTCTTGGCGATTGCAACAGATATCCCACTCATCAAGTCATTCATGGCTGCAATGCCTCCTGTCCCATGATACATGGGAATGCAGTAATACGTCCGGTCACCTGTTGGGCCAACCTTCTGCCCGAACGTTTTGCTTGTCAGGGATGCAGACGGATAATTACGGTCTACCGATAGAGGGAAGGCCTTAGGCAGACCAGTAGTTCCGCTAGCAAATAAAGCAGTCAGTATCAACGAATAATGAATCCTGTTGGCTGGTTAACAACCTTGTAAACATCAAGGCAAATGGGAGTACATCTTTCGAGTGGAAAAAGTCCACTGGTGGTCGCTTTGTTGGAAGCTCAGCAATGCCCTGCCTTATCGAAGAAGAAAGAATTATGGTCGTTACTCCCAGGTTTGCCAACGCGTCACTGATATTCTCAACGCGCGCAACACAATCTGTCGCTTCGTCGCAGAGTAGGAATCGTGTCCCGGACAATGTAACGCAATGAACGAGGGCTTCAGCAGCCAGATTGTAATTGATTAGCGATGGAGCAGCTCCGATGGCCAATAAGCCCATCCAAGTGAACAGGAACTCGGGGGAATTGTAGAGATACACAGCTACATATTCTTTAGGTTGAACACCGAGATTCAAGAAGAAGTGCGCATATTGACAGACTCGCTCATAGGCCTGTCTCCAAGTGTATTCGCCAGCTCGAGACCAGATACATTGGGCCTCACTGTACCGTTGGACCTTATCTTCGAATAGAAAGAAGCCAGATGCACGGCTCTGAGCAACTGGGGCCGTCAGACTCAGGAATAGTAAGAGTAGCGTTGATAGAGGGTACACAGGGCATGGCGCGAAGCAAATATGTTTCCCAACCTGCTTTCAGAAAATTATTTTGGCCTCTCTTTGCGCGAGCTAATTGGTTCAAGTCCTTGGAGATATAAAGCTTCGCATCCAGATACGCCGCGCCAGCAGCTACACTTGCCAGAACTGCAGCGGTATCTGTTTCCGCAGTCAGTGTCATTTCTCGGCTAGGTGGAGCATTTTTGTACCTAGAAACGACATTTTCCGTAGGAATTAGATCAGTGAAGGATACACCGCCAGACGAGGACTTGCTAAAGTCAGACTTGGGAGCTCTTCAAGCCCATTTCAGCCTGTGTATTCAGACCACGCCAGGTCTTGCATTCAGCGTTCCTTCGTTCTTTGTACTTCCGTGCTCCTTTTCATGTTCTCTGCATGTAGCTGCTAATGGGCCTTTAGGGCGCTAAGATCCATCTCGCTGCTGAAGTGTATCTCAATCCATGATACGAGATTCAATGCGTCCACGCAATGCCGGGGGAGATCTTGGAGGTCGAAATGCAAAGTCGCGTTCAAAAATACCAGCTCGAGGGTCCACTGCTGACTAATAATTAAGTAAGTTAACTATTGAGTTAATAACCGCTTGTATCACCAAAACTTTCTATACAAGGGTAACTATGTACTCCGAGTACTCCATATTGCATGCAAGGTCTGAAATCTGGATGCGAATAACTACAATGAATAATGAGCATTTTTATTCTCGTATAGCCTCATGATGTTCTTTATCAATTGTTGGACCATCGGCATCCATTTCGGTAAACTAGTTGATCAGCAATAGGAAAAAGTGACATATATTCTAGCCTAACTACTCCGTAACTACGGAGTACATAACTAGTACCCACTCCTCGGCCGTACTCCGTACCTGATGTAACTTAGTTATGTACTCGTCCAACTACCGAGGTACAGTACCTACCTAAGCTACCTTTGGGCCCAAGTACTCTATCACGTGGTTCCGTATCTTAGTGGACGGGTACATACGAATACTCCGAAACACCTTTCCTTCGCCCCGGCCCGTGTTCCGTAGTTCTTCACCGTCCAATGGTCGCCCTCACCTCCTGGCTGTCCCACGCAGTATCACAATATGGACACAGATTCACCGATACGATATGGAGTACGCTTAGAGTACTGGGTAGCATTCTGAGCTGAGTGGCGAACATTTGTCACAGCTTGTCCTACAACTCCCAAGATGGAACTTGCACAGAGTCTGGGTTCTTTTCTTGCCTCAGGTCCTCGGAACAACTTTATATGCTCAGATGGTATACGGCTCCAGTTCCGCTGTGAAACCGTGGCTATATATGTACTAACATAGTTTTGGCCACATAGTATCTTCCGAACCTACACATTTCCATGGCCAGAGCCTGGCTGACGTCCAATCCAGGACCCTTAAAAGTACGTACGCAGCCAGGGCCTTGAAACCCAGCTCCCCTGCAAAGAAAACTGCCCAGACCTTGATGAATACCACCTGCAGAGTGTCACAAGTGCCGCGGAGGTTGTCCGTGTCAGAGTTGCTGGTATGTTTGGCGGTGCCGCATCCTGTTAGGTCTATGGTATCGTGCGCCGAGTCTGGAGCGCTGTTAGCTGTCGCATTGAGATGCACTTCCGTACTGTGCACAGTCATGACACTAGCTGTGCTACTACCAATGCTCTGCCAGGTGATTACGAACCCAGTATGATTTGAGCTATTTCAATATACTCCAGGGTTTGGTTAACCGCTGGATACGTCGACATCCTGTTATTGGCTGTAGCGTGCTCAGGGTGGCCTATTGAGACCCTGTTAAGCGAGGAACTTTCATGCAATAGGTTTGCATCGTTTTCATTTTTCTCATGATATTGCTTATATGACAATGCTCTCTACCCACACTATATTCATCCTTACTACGCAAAGCTCTTTCATCGCATGCCCCATCGACGTCTTTGCTTAGGTCTGGCCGTTCTTTTTGATCAAGTTCACTAGTCCATTTTGTAGATACTCGCCGTATGAGACTGGCTGCAGGTGCTTATTTGGATCAGCCAGACTCCATGGTTTAATAGCATCATCAAATCCGAGATTCACAAAGAAAGGAAGCGACTGCCGCTCTTCGTTTACCCATTTGACTCTGTGGATGGGCGCCGGATAGTAGTTGTCCGTAATATGAGCCATGTAACTGCCGCAGTTTATCAAATATCCGTTGTCATCTGGCTCGATATCCAAAAACCCGTCAGGGGTTTCCACTTGTAGGTTTTGCACATTGGATTGATACAGCACTGTGATGAGCGAAATATCCTCATGCCATTCAAAGCTCAACTTTGTCCCGTCACTAGCTGTCTTAATGGCCGGTTCTGGATAATCCTCCAGATATGGATACCGAATGAGTACGACAGAAGATAGCGTATCTTCTTTGCGGAAATGGCGGGTGAAGAAGTCTTCTTCCTTTCCCAGAGCCAACGCATAACCCCGCAGCAACGCTGTAGAGAGGCCAAAGACATCCCAGAAGTAGCGTTCAGCAAAGTCGCGGAAGCCCGGGTGCTTCTTCTCATCCGGCCAGACGTTCACTTCATGAAGAGGCGTCTTGCTCTGAATCCTCGGGTGTTGGTCGTTGAATGATGGATTCAGATAGCAGAAAGATTCGACAGCCTTTTTTCCCGGGATAGGTAAGTAATAGCCACTACGTATCTGGCTTTTGTTTGCTGAATTGTAGGCACGGATGGCCAGCTGCCACTTCTCCTCATCCGTGATGGACATGTGAAACTTTTCGGTGCTCTCGGACAAGTAACGAACGTCGATCCCGTGGTTCACTGCGTAGAAGAATCCGGTATCGCGGGAGGCAGCATCAATCGCAGCAGCTACTTTACGCTTTTGCTCCATATCGTCGCCGTAGAGAGGCGAGACATCGATCTTCGGAACATTGGCGTAGGCGTGGGAAACCATTTTTCCTCTGAATTATGCTCTTAGTCCGAAAGCGTAAGAAAAGATTTGTGAATAACTTGAAAATACCTGAAATAGATGAATGATAAGGTTCTCCGCAACGATGGCGAAGAAAATTATTTGGGCTTCGTGCACAGATAAGGGGTGAAGCTCCGCCCCCAGATATCGAAAGTCTTCAGATAGAATATAAGGGAGACACACATTCGCGCAACTTTCCCATCCGAATGGCCATGTGAGATCAGTTATTTTTAGCTATTCCCCCTCCTTTGGTCTCCTACAAAGACAGAGTATCCTCTCAATTGACTTTTTGTGCATTGAATGTATGAATCCCACACATACGTATACACCAAGGAATGCCAGGAATATACGAGGCTTGGGGAGATCCTACCTGGGTATGTTAGTATAGTATGTATATACATACGGAGTACGTATGTATGTAGTCAGCGTAGAGCGTCATCTGCAATTCTTCAATCCTGTGTAACTGCTCACGGACTTAGAAGCAACTGTCTTCAAAACCCAGCTCGTATAGTTTCTGTCCACGTCTGTAAGTTCAACCGCTTGGCCGGGGATTGCAGCTAGGGGAGCTTCAGAATCTTGGGTAGCACACCTGCACCTGCATGAAGTAAGCTGAATAATGCGAAGATCATTTAGCTAAAATTCTAATTTCTTGAATCATATACGAGGCATTTCATAGAAGAAACTGTTCAGAATGCGGAAGAGAGATCACTGAGAGGCTATTCCCTCGGCTCGCTAATATGGACATCTCATAAGACCCAGAAAGAGACTCTAGGTCTTGTATTCAATTCTGTAGGCATTTGGCTAGGCGTATATATAGCCATGAATTGCGCGCCCTGCAAGGTGAATACATTGTATGGTAGTAAGTAGTAGATACTGTGTAGGTGCAGTGTTGTGAGAAGAAGTAGAACCCTGTTACCAAAATGGCCTATATTGCCGAAAACTTAATAATCGGCGACACTAACGGGCCGACTCCTGTTGTTCATCCTGGCGACGTCCTGCTTCCCAACGGCGACCGTGACGCTTGTTCCAATGGCACCCACTCGATCTACAACCATTTCTCTGGAACAAATCGTGATACAAACGGACTTCTCAATGGCGATGGCAAGCTCAATTCGGATGAGGAGTATGAGTTCTCTCACTGGGCGGAATCGGTCCGCCAGATCCATGAGAGATGTGACCTCAGCGGGCTCTCCAGAAACCGCATGGATTACCAGCTCTCATCCACAGGCCATCTGGACGAGCCCTTGACGATGGGACAGAGATCAATTATTTTGGAGGGTGATCTCTACGATTTGCTACAAAACGTCTGCCTACAACACCGTGTTCCGCTGGCGTCTGCAATTACTTTTGCAGCCCATCAGATGCTAAAAGGATTTGGAAATGGTACTCATACAGTTATAGCCAGGATGTCTATGTCTCTTGGGATGGTGTGGCCCACGGTTGTCTCGCATGATAACGGGAACCAGTTCTCGGTGGCTGGTGCTATTGCGGACATCACAAACGGCTACAAGCACAAAGCGAAGGGCTTTTTGATACATCCCAGTCGTCTGGTAGAGCAAGCAATTGTTGATCTATTTATGATATTCTGCGAGTCTGAAATACATTCAGAGCAGCTAGACGATTTTCCAAATTTTCCTCTTACACTGAAGGCTGAACTGGGCACTATTCGCCTGCGATTAACCATCGTATTTGGGGACCAATTATTCGATAATCGCACCATAGATGGATTCCTGGACGTCTTGGGAACCTTGCTGTCGGAGGTTGCTAGAAGACCGGGCATTAGCGTTGGACAGATCGAGCTGCTTTCGGAAGAACAACAACGGAGGCTTGAGGGGTGGAATGACACTGACGGTGACTTTCCTTCTTCGAAACGTCTGCATCACCTCATTGAAGAGTCTGTTTCAAAATGCCAGAACAAAACTGCGGTTATCTATGGCGACAAGAAGCTATCCTACACCGAACTCAACCAGACCTCCAACCGTCTCGCCCATTATCTCTGCAATGCTGGCGTCAGACCTGAGCAGCTCATCGCGTTGTTTATTGACAAAAGCGAACTCATGGTCATTACTATCGTTGGAGTGTGGAAGTCAGGAGCTGCGTACGTCCCTGTTGACCCTGCTTATCCCAATGAGAGAGTTCAATTTGTACTGGACGACACCAACATCAAAGTGGTGATCGCGAGTCAAAGACATACTCGACGGCTACGGGAAGAGATTTCAGGAGACCGGGATCTTTGGATCATCCACCTCGAGCCGTTGCTAGATTTTCTGCTTCAGAGCAACAATGACTATGCCATGCAGAATCTGGATCATCTTCCTCTCACCAGTAAACAGTTGGCGTACGTAACCTACACATCAGGCACCACCGGAATCCCGAAGGGTATCTACAAAGAACACCGTAGCGTGGTAAACAGCATCACAGATCTTTCCGTACGATACGGAGTGACCACAGGACAAGAAGTTATTTTGCTCTTTTCAGCGTATGTGTTCGAACCATTTGTGCGGCAGATGCTCATGGCACTGGTGAACAACCAGACGTTGGCTATCATCGGGGAAACAGACAAGTTTGATGCCCATAAACTGATTCCTTTTATAAAAAAACATGGTGTGACCTATCTCAATGGCACAGCGTCTGTGTTGCAAGAATATGACTTTTCTGAGTGCCCGACGCTGAAAAGGCTGATTCTGGTGGGCGAGAATCTCACGGAGTCGCGGTACCGGGCTCTACGGCATCGCTTCAAGCATCGCATTTTCAATGAGTACGGTTTCACCGAGTCTGCATTCGTCACAGCATTGGCCGTCTTCGATCCACAGACCCGGAGGACTAACTTCAGTCTTGGAAAGCCCCTTAGGAATGTTAAATGTTACATCCTAAATCATGCTCTGAAGCGTGTCCCTATTGGAGCCACGGGGGAATTACACATCGGGGGACTTGGTGTTTCCAGGGGCTATATGAACCGTGACGATCTCACAAAGCGCAAGTTCATTCCTAATCCATACCAAAGCGAAGCCGAGCGACAACGGGACGTGAATGCTCTGATCTACCGGACCGGGGATCTTGCACGGTGGTTACCTAATGGAGAAGTTGAGTATCTAGGTCGAGCAGATTTTCAGATCAAACTACGCGGAATTCGGATCGAGCCTGGCGAGATTGAGTCTACACTAACTGGATATCCTGGTGTGCGCACGAGTCTGGTTGTGTCCGGGAAGTTGAAGAATGGGGAAAATGAGACCCCAGGAGAGCATTTGGTGGGTTACTTTGTCTGCGATGATGGCTGGATCTTTGAAAGCGACTTGCTAGCGTATTTAGAAAAGAAACTGCCGCGCTATATGATTCCCTCCCGTCTTGTACAGCTGCCAATTATACCTGTCACAATCAACGGAAAGGCTGACCTGCGAGCACTTCCGATCGTCGATATTGCAAAGGGGCAGCCTGCGGCACCGGAAGATATGAGAAATGAAGTGGACAGACATTTGCGACGTATTTGGAGCGAGGTTCTGGGAACTCCGGAGGCATCTATTCGCCTTGATGATAACTTCTTTCGACTGGGTGGACACAGCATCACTTGTATCCAGTTCATTGCCCGTATTAGACAAGTCTTGTCTTTGGAGCTTTCCGTTGAGGATGTCTTTTCAACGAGGACTTTGGGTGCGATGTCAGATTTGCTCCTTCATAAACAGCAACAGGCTAGGTCGGACTGTATGACGAATGGCCATATCGACGGCACCACAGTCACCCATTTTTCAGTCCCCTCATTGGAAGCGGATACGAACGTAGAGAACTATTATATTGCCAATAGCCTCCAGCAGGGATTTCTCTACCACTTTTTGAAAAGTCCGGAGTCTTCTGGTGTCTACGTCATGCAAAATTTGTTGCATTATAACACTCGTATCAATCCTGATTTATATAAAAAAGCATGGATACATGCTCAGAGAACCTTTGCCTCTCTGCGACTGCGATTCATGTGGGAAAAAGAAGTAATCCAGATTGTCGACCGCGAACAGCCCCTAGACTGGCGCGTGCTAGACCTATCTAGCCTTTCTAATTTTGACCTCCAGGACCAGCGGATTAAATCTCTCCAGAAATCTGATCGGGCAGAACGGTACATGCTTGACTCGGGTAGCTTGTTTCGGGTCTACATGATCAAACTGGGAGAGAATAGATTTTGCTGTCTTTTCTCTTGCCACCATGCAATTTTGGACGGTTGGAGTCTACCATTGCTATATGAACAGGTGCATAACAGCTACCTCCAGCAACGCGAAGGAGTACTTCCCGTCTGCAACCCAGACAACGCATACGGCGATAGTCAAGCATATCTCCAGAAATACCGTGATGAGAATATGGATTACTGGGCACACCAAATTGATCTTGTTGATGATCGATGTGACATGAATGCACTGTTAAACGAACGAAGTCGCTATAAAGTTCCTCTAGGTGATTACGATAGGCTCGAGATTCAACAAGAGCAGACCCTCATTTTTCAGGGAAATTCGGACACGGAGAAAATGATGCAGACCTGCTCTACCGAGGGAATTACATTGCACTCCATTCTTCAGTTTGTCTGGCATGTCGTGTTACACGCGTATGGTGGTGGCATGCATACTGTTACCGGTACAACGATCGCTGGGAGAAACTTGCCGATCAGTGAGATTGAGCGATCCGTGGGGCTCTTTATCAACACCTTGCCTTTGGTAGTAAATCACAAAGATTTGAAAACGAAGAAAATTATCAATGCGTTGGGGACTATTCAAGCTAATGTCAACACCATGAACAGTCGCGGGAATGTGGAACTCGGCCGCCTGCGCAAGGATGACCTCAAACATACGCTTTTCGACACTCTGTTTGTGCTCGAAACTTACCCCACATTGGACCAGTCCCGAGCGGAAATGCACAAGAACGAGCTAGCTTTCTCCCTCGAAAGTGGGATAGAAAAATTGGATTATCCACTGGCTGTGATAGCCCGTGAGAGGGAGAATGCGAGCGGCTTTACCTTCACAATTTGCTACGCTGCCGAGCTCTTCGAGGAACGGACAATTTGTGGGCTTCTAGATATGGTACGAGACACATTAAACCAGGTTGCCGTTTCACTAGAGAAACCTGTGAGTCAGTTAGAATATCTCTCGTCAGCTCAGCTCAACCAATTCGCGGCTTGGAACTCCACGAAGGTCCCATTTCCGTCCACTACGCTACACGCACTGTTTGAAGAGAAAGTGCGAATGAAGTCAGAAAAAGTGGCAGTGATATATGAGAATGTCAAGCTCACTTATCGAGAGCTCAATGAGAGAGCTAATAAAATGGCCCATTATTTGAGATCCTTTGTGTCTATTCAAGCGGACGATCTTATTGCTCTTGTGACTGATAAAAGTGAAAACATGATAGTCAGCATCCTGGCAGTGTGGAAATCAGGGGCTGCTTATGTGCCTATTGACCCTGGGTATCCAGATGACCGAGTGAAGTATATTCTGTCCGACACACAAGCAATTGCGCTGATCTCTGATCCAGCTTACACGCCGCGACTAGAGCGCTTAACTGAAACAAAGGTTCTGATCGTGCCCTCTGATATCTCACAAAGTCTGGGGCCTCAATTTAGCTCCCTAAACCCAACGCCCATCAGCAGTAGCACTAATCTGGCCTACGTGATATACACCTCAGGTACCACTGGAAGACCCAAGGGTGTGATGGTGGAACATCATGGAGTCGTCAGTCTCCAGGTTTCATTGTCTGAGATTTTCTCCTTAAGAGATACCGATGACGAGGTTATCCTGTCATTCTCTAATTATGTGTTTGATCACTTTGTCGAACAGATGACAGATGCGCTACTTAATGGGCAAACGCTGTTGGTGCTCAACGACGCCATGCGTGGTGACAAAGAGAGGCTTTACAATTACATCTCTACGAACCGAGTCACTTATCTTTCTGGCACGCCGTCAGTGATATCAGTCTATGAGTTCGATAGATTCAAGGACCATCTCAGACGCGTTGACTGTGTGGGAGAAGCATTCAGTGAGCCGGTATTTGATCAGATCCGAGAGACCTTTAGTGGCCTCATCATCAACGGATATGGTCCCACAGAAGTGTCAATCACCACTCACAAGCGACTATACCCCTTTCCGGAGAGGCGGACTGACAAAAGTATTGGAAAGCAAGTGTCAAATATTACAAGTTACGTTTTGGACGAGAACATGAAGAGGGTACCTATTGGAGCAGTCGGTGAGCTGTACCTTGGCGGTGTTGGTGTTGCCCGAGGATATCTCAACAGAAGCGATTTGACGGCAGAGCGATTCCCACTGAACCCATTCCAAACAGAAGTAGAAAGGAAGGAAAATTGGAACAACCGCCTATACAAAACAGGTGATCTTGTACGGTGGATTCCAACTAGCGAAGGAGAGATAGAATATCTGGGTCGGAATGACTTCCAGGTGAAAATCCGTGGGTTACGGATTGAACTGGGGGAGATTGAGGCTGTTCTATCTTCATTTTCGGGTATCAAGCAGTCGACAGTTGTTGCCAAGAGCTATGAGACGGGGAAACATAATTATCTCGTTGGATACTATATGTCGCAAATTGCTATCGCCCCCAATGACATTCGCAGGTTTATGAAGTCCAAATTGCCGGACTACATGATCCCTACTCAATTCATTGCAGTCGATTCGTTCCCTGTCACTGTGAGTGGTAAGCTAGATGTCAAAGCTCTTCCGCCTGTTGACCCATCCAGTGATGAAGACTATGTGGCACCTCGAAGCCAAGTAGAGTTCGTCCTCTGTGATATCTGGGCCGAGCTGCTGGATATTCCTGCGACGGAGATCAGCATTTACAGTGACTTCTTCAGTCTGGGTGGTGACAGCCTGAAAAGTACTAAGTTGTCCTTTATGATAACAAGAGCATTCGGTCGACAAGTGGATGTCAGCAGTCTGTTTCGTCATCGAACAATTGAGTCGCTCGCTTGTCTAGTTCTAAACGATACGGTTCAATTATCGGAAATCCAACCGGTAAGCACAGAAAGCTCAGATACCCCTGTATCTCCCGCGCAAGAACGAATTCTCTTCATCCATGAGTTAGCAAATGGCAGCAACGCCTATAATATCGATCTTCACTTTCAATTCCCGGATTCGGTGTCTCAGGATTCTATGGAGCAAGTGTTGCGTCTCCTTATCTCCAGACATGAGGCACTCAGGACGCTATTCCTCCGGGCAAGCAATACCAGGGTATTCTCTCAAAGAATACTAGACAACGAAACAGCACAGTCAATGTTTTCAGTCCAGACATGTTGTGTGGAGACAATGAAAGACATGGATCTACAAATCTCGTCAATGACCTTGACGATTTTCGACCTAGAACGAGATCTTCCATTTCAGGCACGCTTCCATCGGGTTTCTGCAACTCCAAACGTCTATTTCCTAAGCCTGGTAGTTCACCATGCGAGTTTCGATGCATGGTCTTGGGATGTATTGCAGAGAGATATGAAAGCCTTCTATGCAGCGGTTATCGGAAAATCCAACACTCGTAACGTAACACAGCTCAAGATCCATTATAAGGAATATGCAGTGGAGCATTGGAGACAACTCTCTAGTTCTCGCTTCAAGAAGCTGTCGGATTTCTGGGCCACAAAGCTTGACGGCTTTGAACCACTGCATTTAAGCCCTGACATTCCGAGGCCAGTTTATTTCGACCACATAGGGCACGATTTGCACAGGTTCTTGGATTTAGATATAACCAAAGAAGTTCAGGCATTTTCCAGGCGTCACAAAGCCAGCACATACTGTGTGCTGCTAACGGCGTATTGTTTAACGCTCAGTGTGTATACGAGCCAGAAGGATATCGTCATTGGAATCCCGGTATCCCATCGCAATCGACCTGAATTCGAAAATATTGTGGGCTTCTTTGTCAATTTACTCATTCTCCGCATAAATCTTGAGGCTGCGTTAACGATTTCTGATGTTGTTCACGAGGTGCATAAGGAGTTGGTGGACGCGCAGTTACACCAGGATTTTCCATTCCAGGAATTAACCAGGCTGCTACGTATCGACAGAGACCCCAGTCGCCACCCAATCGTCCAGACTGTGTTCAATTTCGAGACGAACAATGTGAACGAAATCCTCAAGCGGAAGGATGATAATGTTCATCTGGAACTTTGTGAGTACAAGCCATCGCATGGAGTCCGCTCAGCAGCCAAGTTTGACCTCAATATGACTGTAATTGAAAGAGCTGGTGGTCTGAAGGTGAACCTGAACTATTCCACGTCTCTTTTTTTCGAGAAGACAATGGATGGTTTCCTATCCACATATGAGCATATCCTACGTCAGCTCGTCAAAGAAAACAATGATAATATGGCATTGAAGAATCTATCTCTTACATCTACAGGCCAACAATATGATCTTCCCTCTGAACCCACACCGCCAATGACCGACCAAAGGTTAACGTTGAGCAAACTCTTCGAAACACAGGCTAATATAGCGAATGAGAGAATCGCAGCTGCACAAGACAGCGAAACCATCAGTTACAACGACCTCAACAAACAAGCGAACCAATTGGCCCGATACATACAGTCTATAGCTTCCGTCGGACCAGATGACAAAATCGCTCTGATTCTTGATAAAAGCATTAAAATGATTGTTAGTATATTGGCAATATGGAAGGCTGGTGCGGCCTACGTGCCTCTAGATCCCATGTTTTCGGAGGAGAGAATCAAACATATTCTCCATGAAACAAACCCGAAAGTTGCCATCGTCAACACACAATATGCAGAGCTGGTAACATCAGTACAGTATCCTGTTATCGAGATCGACTCTTCAGCAGTAACTTCGGCAATTATCGAAGAAAACAGCGATAACTTTGCCTCTGAAGCGGCATCTAACCACCTTGCCTATGTGACCTTCACTTCCGGAACGACTGGAAAACCCAAGGGCGTGCTGATTGAACAGAAGGGCGTGATTAATCTCCGAAATTGTCTGAAGGAAAGGTACTTTGGCTGCAACGCTGTCCAGGAAAGCATCTTATTTCTCTCAAACTATGTCTTTGACTTTTCTGTGGAACAACTAGCGTTGTCAATTTTGAGTGGGAATAAGTTGATAATTCCCCCTCGCGATGTCTTGTTTAGTGACGAGTTCTACCAGTTATGCACTACACATGGTCTGTCGTATTTGAGCGGGACACCCACCCTACTATCGCAGATTGACTTGGCACGAATCAAGTCACTAAGAATGGTGACAGCTGCTGGTGAAGAGTTTCATGCGAATCACTATGAGCAGATGCGAAAGGGCTTCCAAGGTACCATTAACAACGCTTACGGGATCACTGAGACTACTGTATACAACATGGTTTGCAAGTTTGAGAACGGTGATAAGTATATAAATAGTCTCGGCCAACTCCTCGGTAATATGAGGGCATTCGTTCTGGATGAGGAGCTCCGACATGTCCCCGTCAATGCCGTCGGAGAATTATATCTCTCTGGAGATTGTGTTGCTCGGGGCTACATCAACGACTCAAACCTAAGTTCTCAGCGGTTTGTCACAAACCCCTTCCGTATCGAAGATGACACAGTCCACAGTCACTATTCCCGGCTTTATAAAACTGGAGATCTTGTTCGATGCCGTCCTGGCGGCCAACTGGAGTACATTGGCAGACGGGATATGCAGATAAAACTGCGTGGATTTCGCATTGAACTGGGAGATATTCAAAGCGTTCTTTCGTCAGTTCCCGGCGTCGATCAATGTGCTATCGTCACTACATATGACAATACATCATCACATGGCCGAACTGTTCAGTCCTTAATCGGATACTATACGACAAATGAGAATGTTAATCTCGAGGAAAGCAAAATCGAGGCATGGCTCAAGCAACGCCTGCCATCTTACATGATCCCAACAAGGCTATGCCGTGTCGGAGGGAAGCTACCAGTGACGATTAATGGGAAGTTGGACGTGCGGCGGCTAGCTAGTATCAGCATATCCGCTGAGACTAATGGGACATACAATGCTCCTCGAAACAGCTGGGAGTCTCGGATGTGCCAGATTTGGGTTACCCTTTTAGGATTGAAAGAATGTGGTATCGATGATGACTTTTTCAAGATTGGAGGAAATAGCATTTCATCTCTGCAGCTTGTTAGCGAAATTCACCACGAACTTGGGCAGAAGGCGACAGTCAAAGATATATTCGATCATAGAACCATTAGATCATTGTACGATCATATGATTTCCAACAAGGAGTATGGGAACGGTGTTCAACCCTACCATACGGAGCAAGGACTGGTTGTGGGAGAGGCTCCATTTCTTCCTATCCAAGACTGGTTCCTGGCAAAATCTCTACGTCATCCTGAGGTCTGGAATCATGTGTTCTCAATCCGGACTCCGGAGCTGGACATAAGCAAGTTGAATATCGCAGTGCAGCTTCTGCAACAGCATCACGACGCCTTTCGTATACGAATACTGAAGAAAAACGGTTCATACTTTCAATACTTTGGAGAGAGTGGAAATGTGGATCTCCAAACTCAGAACGTTTGTGAGATAGGAGATGAAGATAAGAATGAACTACTCAGAAAGTGGCAGTCTGGCTTTGACCTGCAACGAGGACCATTAGCTGCTATTGCATATCTTTATGGTTATGAAGATGGCTCAGCTAGGATATGGTTTTGCATACATCACTTCTTGGTCGACACTGTGAGCTGGCAAATTCTCATACGCGATCTAGAGAAGCTCTATAATGGCGGTATGTTAGGAGCGAAAGGTAGCAGCTTGCGGCAATGGGCGTGTTCAATCCGTGACTACAAAGCTTCAGAGGATGAAAGAGCCTATTGGGACGCACTCAGACGACAAATGGCAGAAAATCAATGGAGCACACAAACAACTTCGTCATGGCAGCATCTCACCAGAATGTTGTCCGTGCAGACAACATTGTCACTACGGAAATTTTGTGAGGTCTTTGGCTCCAGTTTCCATGAACTCCTTCTCACTGCTCTTGGCTCTGTTTTGCAGGAGGTATGGCCACAAGATCCAACCATAATCACCATTGAGGGTCATGGCCGTGAGCAATCGATTGATGAGACTTTGGACGTCAGCAGGACAATGGGATGGTTTACTAGCATGTATCCGTTTTTAATCCCTCGGATTCACGACCTGTCTCAAGGCGTGACCGATGTAAGGGAAAGTGTTCGTCGAGTGCCAAATAATGGCGTTGGATATGGACCACTGTTCGGCTATGTCGAATCGCCCATGCCTCAAGTAAGCTTTAACTATCTTGGGGCGTTCAATTCAGACATGAAACGGAAAGAAGGATGGATATTATCCACTGATGATGAATACGGATTGGCGACAGCGCTCGAAGACGCGAATTGTAGTTCATCAGTGGTGGATATCACGGCCATTTCAATAGGCTGTCAACTTCAAATTAACATCGACAGTTGCTGCAGTGTTCATGACTGCAAGACGATTATCTCAAGTATGGAGCGAAAGTTGCATGAAATTGCAGAACTCGCCTCACAGGACCATGCAAATGGCTACAACGGC
Organism: Emydomyces testavorans; assembly: GCA_029449355.1. Lineage (NCBI taxonomy): Eukaryota > Fungi > Ascomycota > Eurotiomycetes > Onygenales > Nannizziopsiaceae > Emydomyces > Emydomyces testavorans. Next base: position 1,122,368 of record CP120627.1, read on the forward strand.
ATTCAGTTTGTTAATCCAGTGATAGCCCCTCCCGCGCAGGATTTTATCCCCTACTTTGAATATCGCGATGGTCCCAGAAAAGGTCCAACTCTCTTCCTCCTACCACCGGGCGAAGGTGGCGCCGAAAGCTACTTTAACAATGTTGTCAAGCATCTACCCTCTTCCCATTTGGTGGTCTTTAACAACTTCTACCTACATAGCAAGTCGCTAAAAACCTTTGAGGAGCTTTCTCAATTTTATTTACCATATATTAGACGGCTTCAACCCAGGGGACCCTACCACTTCCTTGGCTGGAGTTTCGGTGGACTGCTGGCCATGGAAATCACCGCACAACTTGTTAAAGCAGGAGAGGAAACTGGAGTTCTGGCGTTCCTTGATTCATATTTCAACATTCCCAAAGCAACCCACGATATTGGTCTGGATAATGATAGCAACATTCTTGATCCAATCCACCATCTCTATCGACCGGATGTCGCAGCATTACTTCAGGAGGGCGTAAAGAATTTGGTGCTCTTTAAGGCAGGGTTGATGAATGATAAGTATCACACGGAGCAGCAACGACAACTGTATGAGCATTTTGTTCGGTTGGAATTCAATAACCTGGATACGCTCGTGCCCCAGGAATCAATTGAACTGATTAGATTCGATGACAGTCATTTCACTTGGGTTGGGAACGAAGAAGTAGTTCACCGCATATGCAAAACTCTGGAGGGCTATTTGGAACTATCACAGACTGTATTAGGCTGACTTGGGTGTATTTTATAGTCAACCTACCAGACTTATTAGTTTTTTAAAAATGACCATGAACTCATAGTTACATAACTTGGAATCTTCACTCTCTTGCTCTCGATCTTGCTTCTTTCGTCTCTGTAATGGCATGTAGAACTAGATAAAATCTAAGACTGGGTGAACCGTCTCACTCTGCGCAATGGAAACTGGTATTGCTCCAAACTGCAGTTATTCCAGTCGCGCCAGATCTCAAAGTCTGCTCAATTCAGAGTAAGAAATGGATTTGCTTCACGGCGAGCAACACGCGGATGGGGTTTGCACTGTTTGCATTGAAGACCAGGCTTGGCAGCCAGACGCGTTGGAGAACAGTTGACATCGCGTCCAACCCATCACGACGAGAAGACCTCACTGCAGCATATCCAATTCAAATGTCGCCTTACAATTGCTAAAGTACTGCGATTTAAAGCTGAGACCTACAATGTACCTTCCTAGGTCTCTTATTTCTCACCTTTATTCCCATTTACTACGATCGCATCATCCCCTTTCTTCGCCTGTCTTGATTCTTGCTGCCCTCGAGCCAGATGCACTATGCGCATGCCGAATTCTGACAGCTCTCTTGAAAAGAGACTATATTCCCCACAAAATACAGCCGATTGGTGGTTATAATGATCTCTCTCGTGCTGGTGAGGAGCTGGTTCGACCAATGCAAACGACAATGGGTGGTAGCGGGGGTGTTGTAGTTTGTATGGGTGTCGGTGGCCTTGTGGATTTAGGCGAGATACTTGGGCTGGAAACCGACGAAGCCACTGGAGATAGGGGCGGAGTGGATGTATGGGTCATTGACGCGAGAAGACCATGGAATCTGGAAAATGTCTTTGGAGGCTATCCGGATCGCGCGACTTTGGATGGAACAAATGACTTTCCGAAAACGCGTACCGCCGGTGTGGACAGAGGTCGTATAACAGAGTCATACAGACCTGGTAGAGGTGGAATTATTGTTTACGATGATGGCGATATCGAAGAAGACCTTGCCGTGGAGAGAGAAGCTTACTGCAGTCTGGAAGCAATGCCGGAAGTCGACGACAATAGTGACGATAGCGACGACGACGATATCCCTGACAGTGATGGCGATCTGGAGAAGGACGCCAGTGGTCATTCTTCCAAAAAAAGAAAATCATGGTCCAGTCGTGAAGTTGAAGACTCTGAGGATGAAGCTGGACCACCTCGTCAACGTAGAAGAAGTAATTCAGTATGTTTCCGACACGGTTCTGAGCCTGGCTGTTCGCTAACGTCCTTTTTAAGGGATCTTCAATATCTACGTCAAATCCGTATCTAGTTTCACAGCGAGACTCGTCACAGTCATCCCGCTTAGGCTCTCCGGCTTCCGGCTCCCTGTCACCTGCTCCCCCAAGGGCACCATCTGCACGCACCCTAAGAAGACGTTTAATTCGACTTAAGCGAAAACATGAAAACGTTCTTCGATCATACTACTCCCTTGGAACGTCATATTCAGAACCCATTTCATCCATTCTTTACTCTCTAGCCTCTGAACTTGGCCGCGAAGATAACGATCTTTTATGGCTAGCGATTGTTGGCGTTTGTAGCCTGGAGTTATCTGGCCGCACCATTTCGGGGGTGGGAATATCGGAGGCATCCGAGTCCGGTGGGTCAGCAGGTTGGGGTGGAGGAAGGGGTGAACGAATCCGTCAACTCCTTCGAGACGAAGTTCGACGTCTAAACCCTCCCGATGACAGCGAAATTGGACGTGAAGCGATGAGGAGTGAGGTCAACGGTGTCATACCCACTACTGGGCGGTCGCCCACAGACACTTCCATACTACTATCACCGGAACCTCGCCTTTTACTACTACGGCATTGGTCTCTCTACGAAAGTATGCTTCATAGTCCATACCTAGCACCGAGGTTACATATATGGAACGAGACAGGACGAAAGCGACTCCGTAAACTTCTAGCAAAAATGGGCATCAGCCTTACACAATGCCATCAGAACTATACACATATGGACATGGACTTGAAGCGGGATCTACGGCAAAAGATGTTAAGATTCGCGCCGTTGTATGGTTTAGAGGGATTGGTGCCTCCTCCCTCTTCAGGGGGATTTTCGGGTACTCGCGAAGGGTGGGGTTTTGTTCGCAACTGGGGATGGAGGGCTTGTCTTTCTGCCACAGACGTTGGTGTAATTGTTGGAGCTATTCTGGAAGTCGGTTCGCCTCGGTCGAACTCATCTGCAGGTCTAAAACAAGAGACCTCTAGGGATACTGGTGAGCAGGCAAAGGACGATCCTTCATCAGACGCAGATTCGTCCAGCACCCTGACAAGATTTTGGGATGCGTATGATACCCTTTCGCCAACATCATCTGAATCTCCTACTCAGCTTCTTGCCTGTCTTCCCCAAGCCCAACATCTGCATCGCGCCATTCTCCGCACTGGAACATCAATACTCTCAAAAAGGCAAATTCGTCATTTACGCGCGTTTCGCATAGCGGTAGTAAAAGACGGCCCAGACGTTAAACTATTCACGAATCCGGGGGCATTAACCAAACTCGCTTTATGGGTAGCCGAAGCTGTGCGAATCCAAGAAAAAGACCACGTCAACGGGTACAAACTTGCAGGGAAACGAGCAATGGGGACACCACTTGTTCTGGCAGGACTGGATGAAGTAAAAGATGTCTACGTGGTTGTCGGTACAGGTGGGGGAGGTGGCGTTGTTGATTTCGCTGCGATGGCTCAGCGTAAAGAAAGGCGGAAAAAGAAGAAAGAAGCCCAAGAGAAAAAACGCACTGAGCGAGAAGAACGTCGTGCGAAACGTGCAGCCGAGCGCGCAGAGAAAGGAGAAGACGAGGCAGATGATGCAGAAGAAGATGAGGAGGAAGAATCGTCATCTTCTAGTTCTGATTCGGAATCTGATGATGAGCAGGTGGTGCTCTCGGGACACAAGTTTCTGAAGAACAGGTTTGGAATCGCATTCCAAGAGGTTGTTCGTGAGACAAATGCCCGTGTTCGCATCGACAGCTTTGAACACTGTGTGGTGGAAGTGCAGAAGGAAGATCTAGGCGGATTCTTGGAGGCTCTGAGCTTTAGAAGCGTCGTTGGTTGATGCGCTGAATATGTTCAGTATATCTTTGAATCTTTTAAGATACTTGCAGCAGCTGACTGTGCTTATGCGCCAACTTTTGTCGCGACTGTGACGATACCCTTCACTGCGCTGATAAGTTGGCTGATCATGATACGCATGTTCGACTTCCTCAAGTGCATGTGCACTTCAATTCCAGCTATTTTATTTCATCAGCGTGGGTGCCTTTTAGGATCTGGTCCCTTTTTATGTATATACGGATTTAGGCTTGTGCCGATGTGAAGTTCGTTAGGTGGGACTCTATGACATCGACGATAATTCATGAACGGAGTGGATTGAGCTTTTGCGACTGAACTTGAACCAGACCGAATCACCGTGTAAATATCACTAGAGCCGCGATAAGTGAAAAAGAAAAGCATATTTGCATTCTAAACATTTCTACTCCGTAAACAGGGTATCAAAACACCGGGCCCGTCTTATGTGTGAGATGTGTACTTGCAAGGGTGTCTCTGACTGAAGAATATTAGTTCAAGGTTACGATTTCGCCAGTAAAGATCCAGCAAACCAAACGCTCCCTAAGCCCGCCAGGAGAGAGAGGCCAACAGCTTGCTTGTTCCAAGCATTCGCGTCCTCCATCCTCATAGCCCCAGTGGGTATTTGAACTGGAGAGAGACTAGGACGGCTATTGCCTTCTGTCGTACCAGAGGGTTGTTCCATTATAGATTCAGTGTTATTCTTTCCTAAGAAGTAGGCTTGTTCTCGTCGTTTCCATTCCTCGGCCAACTTTGCAATAGCTGCCAGGTCCTCCTGAGTAGAGCCAGCGGTCTCATTCTTATCGGCGTCGATTTCGACATCTTGGACATTGCCGAAGAAGTCCATGACCTTGCGTAATCGGCCCGCTTCCTCACCACCGGGAAAGAGATCCCATCGTACTCCTGGCTGCGAGTGAATCTTTGACTCATCGTATGAATCGAAAAGGTCGCCCAGCGTGAGCTTGGAACTCGGCGAGGTGATCTGGGTCTCGAGAAATTCAAGAATGTAGTAGGTCCAGCGATCGATAACAGCGACTCCAACGTCACTATCGGCATGATGGGAGTAAGAAGACTGGTCTAAAGCACTGGAGCCAGTGGCGATGATGTTAGGAGAATAAAAGTGAGTGAACATTGTGTTTGCTTGACAGGTGTCGATCATGAATAGCAGTTCGTTATATCGCTTTTTCTCCCACATTTGTCCGAATGCATCCGCCAAATCCCACGCACCAATCTCTTCCGAGTCTTGGAATTTCAAGAATTGATCACCACCATGGCCCGTCATGTAAACAAGGACATTGCTCCCAGCATCAGAGCCCAATCGCTTGCTTCGCGGCACATCTTCACCCAGTCGATCGGTCAGCAAGCGAATGAAGCTTTCGACTGTCACTTCATAACCCCGATAATCCACCTCGATGTTATCCCCATACAGATCCAACGCTCTGTCGGCGTTGTTGTAGACGGTTCCCGGGAATGCGTTTCGCGGATTGCATGCCATGTCATCGGGAAGCATCAGTATAATCTGGGAGTCCGGAATGCCCAGGCGCTTCACGGTTCGGTATAGGGAGAGGACATTTGCTAGATGGCGGTAGTTAAACCAGAAGCGCGACGTGGATACCAGGACGGCCCAGTTGGAAGTATGGGCCGCGGTAACGAGGGTGATGCCATTCGCGAGGAGAAGGGCAAAGGAGAGAAGATAGCGGAAGTCGGAAAAGAGGTTCATGGCGGAGTCAGTCCACGGAGGTCATTAAACATAGGTGCTTCATGGTCAATCGCAGTGAGGGCTTTGGGACATCCCCGATAGTTGATGGTCCGATCTCAACTGGGGTACCTAAAAGAGATGTTCGGAAAATCGTTCTGCCGAGATAGTCAGTGTGGAGCTACTTGAGGTGGCTAATGCGAACATTAGTTAGTTAGTTAACTAGTACGGGTATTTACCATAGAGGTACAGAGTAGTATGATGCATCTCATTTTTGGCGACCAAAATGAGGCTCAAACAACCCAGTAGTGAGATGGGTAATCCGCCTCTGAACAAATTTTCCTGCTTTTACTCTTTGGTTTAGTGACATAATTAGTCACATTAGTACATAGATATTGGGGGCGTGTAGGTAGTCCCGTCACTACAAGCAGTACTGTATTCCATGTATATTATACTGTACTTTATACTGTACTAGACTCCCAGGCTTGTGAGTAAGATAAATTCTAGTCTACTTTAGGAAAGGTCAATTCAGGGTTCATCTGAAATCTGGGGAGCAACAATTGGATCATTTCCAACCAATCAGAAGCTGCGGGTGCAATCACCAAGAGGCTCAGAGAAAGCGTAGTTAACCCAATCAGGAAATCAACTCCCATCAACGTCGACAATCTCAATCTTCCTCCAAGTGTCCAGCTTCATCTTCATCTCCATCTATCACTATCACCAGATTCCATCTAACCATCCCCTCTAATGTCCGCTTCATAGGCTGCCAGTCACATGTGCCTTCAATCCTGCTGCGTACTTGTTGCCTAGCCAGCGCATCAAGCACGGCTTGTAGGCTCTGGATATTGGAGCCTTTGAAGCCATTGTCATTACCTTGCATTCAATCACTTCTGGCCGGCATCTTCTTTTCTGTCTGACTTCTTGTCTGATTTTTTACATATGCTGGCAGTTTACTACCTACAAGTTGCAACTGGTGGATTCCAGCCAAGCTGAACGACATTCACAGCTTTTCAATAACAGTTTTCGTTACCTTCAGATATTCACATTAGCTTAGGGTGAATAATTCACTTTACTGGTCCAAGGATCAACGTTGACTTTCTTCTGTTGTCTATCCTAGCACAACATTCGGATTGCACATAGCTCTCCCGTTTCACGCCTGTTTACCAAGATGGGTTTTCATCCAGATGGGCCTTCAACGGCTGAGGTATCGTCCATGGAGTGTCACTCCAATTTGGCTAAACCTCGCTTATTGGATCTCCCGTCGGAGACCATCAGCGAAGTATTGACATACGTGAGCAAAGCCCAATGGCAAACGATATACTTGCATTGAAACAGTCCTCTTTCGACCTCTTGCTGATTTCCGTCGTCTTTAGCTGAACCCTGCCGACTTGGCCAAGTTAATGATCACTTCACGAGCCTTGCGTGATTATTCAGCTGCTCAACTTTATCGCCGCTTGAGTCACGAGTTTTCCGACAGCGCTACCCAGGTTAGAGAGATGTCTGTAGAGAAACTCGCTGGTATTCTAGAAACCTTGGCGACAAGTGACTTTAATTATGCCGCTTATATTAAGGAAATATCATTGCGCGTCGCAAGAAGCAATGATTTAAACTGGATGAGAGCTCAAGAGAAATTGACTCACCAGTTTAAATATGATGCGTCGTGCGGAAGATTTTTGAACACGCTCTTCCTAGGCGCAATCAAAAAGATACTGGCCCTGGAAACGTTTCAGTAAGGTTCCCTGCTTTTGCTCTTCTTTGAGAGTACATCCATTAGGGATTTCGAATTTCGAATGGAGACCGGATTCTAATTCCTCTTTGTAGTTGGGATATTAAAGTCCAACTTAGCCCATCGATATTTAGCGCTCTGGGAAAGCTTTCTAGCCTGCAAGATCTCCGGGTTCGAATGCACACAGGCCGATCCCTTCATGCCCCGGTTCATCATCCGCCCTTGCCCTCGTGGCCAGGTCCTTCACCAGCCCCAGCACCACCACCGCCACCACCACCAGCAGCTTCGAGTCCGCATCCACACCATCATGGCCCTCCACCTTCATCTGCAACTGGCCTTCCATACGCAGTTCACAGCACTGCTAAAATGCCAGAAAAGCGGACGGTGTCCAACCCCCCACGGACGTTTTCTCACATTCAGAGACTTAAGAGTTTGGCTGTCCTAGACATGGAATCCCTCGAATACATAGATGAAATTGCCGAATGTATTTTGGCATCCTCGACGACGCTGAAGTCCTTAAAACTATCATTCTCACACAAGCTCACCTCAAAAGCGCGAAAAAGCACCGTTCTAGAGACGTCTGACACGGAGTCTGACTCGCACGATGATGATGACATCTATGATCCCGACAGCATTCCGCTACCGCCTCCTCCGCCACCTGCTGTGATGCAGTCATTGTTCGAAGAAGTTCCAGCATCAAACCCAAATAATGACGCAACTATTCGCAATGAACGACTTGCGCAGGAGAAAGCCCTTTCAAGACTTTTTGGTTTAGAGAAAGAGGCACTGGCGTCAAAGCGAGTCCTAAAGGTAACTGAAAAGAGTATTGCAAGTGCTGAACAGGAACCACTGATTGTATCAAACAATACAATCAAAGCCAAACTTGATCGAGCCTTCGTTCATGAGTTATACGGCATTGTGTGTGACCTGGCCCAAGGTAAAGCCACACTTGCAGGCGGTTCAAATGCCATTAAAACGGTTGACCGACTCCAAAAGGCTGCAATCAAATTTCTTGAGGGGTATGCAAAAGCGGATTCATATCTGGCTCAGGTGCTGGCCACATCCTACGGGAAACCTGAGAACAGCCATCCCCAATCATCAAGTAAAGGAGGCAATCTCACTTCTGATCCTGTATCAGACCCTTCAGACAGTGCCAGCTCTGCAGACAGCCAAAAAGATAGCCATAAGGATACTACTCAAAGTTTAGCCGATCCGAATAGCAGTCCTAGCACGAATCCAGAAACACACACCGAGGCAGTCGCTTCTTGCCCCTCAACGCCTCCCATTCCTTCGGTCGACAGGGTTCACAATCCCGAGCCCGCCAACCAGATGCCTATCAATCCCGTGAAAAATGAAATCGAAAAGCGACTGACGGAAATCGTGGACATGGAACATCCAGACGCGTTGAGCGAAGGAGAAGACCAGGAATTCATTGAGCACGAAGAGACAGAAGCCCAAGGAAGCGTTCCAAACTGGCCTGTCGATGAAGCCATCATTTTTCCTTCTCTTAGAGAAGGACTGGTACCTAAGATCTCTGCAAAGGGTAAAGAGCCGATCAGGGGTTCACAAACGCCTATTTCGAATACCAGTGAAGAGTTCAAGAATGACGACCAGCCAAGCTTTGGCGATATGTCCGGCGAGCAGGCCATTCAAGAGTATATTCGACTAAGCCATGGAATCGCGCTTGAGAGTCTTTCAATCCAACTGATCCCGCTGAAAACTTCAGTAATTTGCCGCGCTGTGAATGTCTGGTCCTTAAAACACATTTCACTTATAAATGTTGGCCCTCAACGTACATTCTGGGCGATGCTCACGCAGCTGAATAAATCAAATCCTCTTCAGCTAGCCTCGATCCATACCGATGACGTGACTCACACGCTATTGGCTTTTATAGGCTCTCTTGACTTCGTTGACGAGTTGTTTCTTTCAGAGCGACATACCAGCTCTCGGACGGATGGATCAGCTCCAAAGCCCGCTGTGAACATCGAGGAGATTCGTGGAATGATGTTAGCAAAACATATTAAACATTTGAAGCGGCTTATGCTTCGAAACGACGTCGACTCGAGCTGGAACCTAAATCGACAAACGACTAAACTCATCACAAGATCTGGTTCAGAACTTGTTGAGCTGATGGTAGCTGTGGATTCTGCGAACTTTGTAAGTGATTTTGCTAGCATGCTTAATACTTAGCATTTTATAACAAGCTTTCGCTAATACTTTTATTTCTAGCATCTGATGATGCATTACATTCAACACTTGCGCTCCCTAGTTGCCTTGCATATCCTGTTCTTCAATTCCGAATACTGTGCAGCTCTATTGCGTGAGATACGTCTTTGTGCTATAGACAACATTATCCATTTTCCTTCACTCAAAGTCCAGTACGTTGCTGTTAGCCACATGGTGAATGGTCCCGTGGCTACAAAAGCATCACGGATTGTGAAGGCACTTCTTCCAGCAAAACTGGACTCCATGAAACTGGACGTTGTTACCATGTCGGTGCTGTCGAAGGTGTTGTTGTCTTCAACTTCTAAGAATATTAAAGTGAAGCCAATACCAGCTGGAGGTTCCCAGAGTTTCCCAGCTGAAGGCTCGCTTAACGCTGTTCCTTGGGTTGATGATAGTGATGATGATTTCTCTGGACTGTCTCAATGGACCTTACTTGTGGATGCAATAGAACTTCACGATACTATTGGTATCAAAGTATGGCAAAGGGAAATATATTACTCCATTTTATGAGGTAGTCTGCTGATTTCTACAGCACCACCCAACAAAAATTAGAGTTTTGAGCTACCTTTTCTCTTTTTCCACCAGTTTATTCACTGGTTATGTATGTTTTGTTAGCTCCTCTAACCTTTACAAACATTGAAACAATGATGGACATGACATTTCTAAAGAGCAAATATTATTGTGTCAACCATGAGTTCTGCTCGACCTCATAAGAATGTATCTTCATACACAAAAGTGTAAGAGCTTTGGGCCTCATTTCCACAGCATGGAATTAATCATGTAGGTACCTGCGCCCTCCAAAATTGCAGCTTACCAGATAACTACCTAGTATCGGTGCTCCGCAACAAATGTTTTTCCAGTCTGTAGTTAATCAAGAATGGCCACAAGCTGTTGGAATCTCTCCAGTAAATTGACCCCTTGATCTTGTGTGTATTCACCTGACCTACAGATCCTGGCCATAGCTTGCTTATTTACATACAGAGATTTTTCCTTGACACCCTCTAACATGTGATTATGTTTTCAATCAATCAGAAGTCACAATGTTAAATTTTTATTTTTCAACATATTTTTGCAGATGAATCTGCATCATTTTTTAGTTAACAATTTATTTATGAATTGAATTTTCAGTTTTCAAGTTAGAGTTGAACAATTATAAATCAGTAAAATAAGCTGAGTTTTATTTTGATTTATTTTTTTTTTCAGTAAATATATATTTTGTTAATTCATTGCTGTTGTTGTGACAAATTAATTTAAGTCAGAATTCTGTCAACTGTAATTTAATTTACAGTTTTAATTTTATTTAAATTTTTTATAAATACATTATTTAAATTTTTTAAATTTTTTTCATTTTTAAACTTTTTCTTCTGATGCTTTAATATAACATTCTGCAGATCTTGTAGATCTAACTGCTTATAAAAGTTTTGAAACTCAATTTTGAGAAGCATTGTCATTTTGATCAGTTTGTTGACAATCATGTTGTTTATTAACATATATATAATCTGAATTTTTTTGTTTATAATCTTCTGCTGCAGTCAATAATTATGAATATTAACATGCTGTAATTTGATCTGCAATCTGATTATATCTTCATTAACAAGTTGAATTGTTTGTTGATTATCACATTGAATCATCATTTCATGTTGTTCTAGATTTACAGTCAGTTTTTTTAGTAACAAATCAATATAAATGTTTTTCTTGATTGCTTGAGACAATGCTAACAGCTTTGCTTCAATTGTAGATGTGATGACAGTATTTTGTTTGTTAGCTCATCAGTTAATCAAATTTTTAAACAGCTTCATAACATATGTCTGAGAGCTTTTGCAGTCAAAAATGTTGTTTGCAAAAAATGTGTCACTAAACTCTAGCTATAATCAACTTGTTTTTATTTTCATATATTAGAAAGAGATATCTGAATTGATTAAAATAGTTTAATACTTAATTCACAGTCACATGATGTTTATTTGACAAATTTATCATAAATTACAAAAATCTGAAAACTGCAAAAACTACATTCAAACATGTTGTAACAGCAGTATATTAAAAAAATTCAATCTTTCATTGATATTTTGTAATAAATAATTTAAAAGCTTGAACATCATTCAGAAACAGTTTTTTTTTGCTTATTGAAGTGTCATTTAATGTGAATAAATCATTTACAAACTTGAATATTTTGTTAATATATAAACTGCAAACAAGCCTGAGTTGAGCTGAGTAGTAGAGATCATGATTTCAAATCATACAAGTAAAGACAACAATTTCAAGATTTCATTCAATATACAAAACAAATTCAAGTCAGAACAAATAACATGCAAGTAAATCATGATCATTACATATTATACTCAATGCAGTATAGTCTTCAAAAAAATTACTTGACATTACTTACTATTCTGAAAGCAGACTAGAACTGTACACAATACTGTTTTGTGTTGTTATTATAACATTTTAAACTCATGTTACAGATTACAAGATACAAATGCTGAAAATGTTATGTTAACTGAAAAAATCACATTACTTTCAATGTATTATTGTAGTCTTAACTACTCAATAAAATAAACAAAAAATATATCAATCATTAAAATTATTACAATATAATTCTGAAACAACATTTCATGCTATGCATCATGTAATCATTATTCATCATGCTTTTTCAATGATTATGCATTATCAAAATTCAAACTGATCAACTTTCAATTTAATACAATTATTTTGCTTTTCTTGTACATTTTCTCATAAATGTATCAGCATTGAACTTGAGAGTCAGCATTTTATTTTTTTTTGTAAACACATTTGCATCAGTTAAATCATCATTCTCATCATTAAAACTAAAATTCACAAAGCACTTGCAAGTCTGATAATCTGAACAGATATTTGTTTGCACATTTGACAAATCAAAAAATACAACAGATTTTTCTTCAGAATGAGAGATCAAACTAATTTTCTCAACATATTTAGAACAAATGAAAACAGTAACAGTGAAGTCATCATCAACAATGAGAGCATTCTCAGCAACAGAAGCATTTTCAACAATAAAAAAAACAAAAACATTCTCAGAAGTGACAGATGTATCAAAAAAATTTTCATTATTATTTTGTTATTCTGAAAAAAAAATCAGCTGAAATCTCAAATCAGTTTGCTCAGCAATCTCATCTTAATGTTGTTTCAGAACAACATCAATGTCACTGATTGCTGCTGCTGCAGTTGCTGCAGCAGCAGCAGCATTAGTTTTCTTTATGCATTATGATTTTTGAAATTTTTTTTTATCAACTGCTTTTTGTTCATCAGCAATTTTGCATGCTGTTTCAGTTTTTATTTTGTATTTGCTTTTTCACTGCTCAATTTTGACAAAATGAATTTTTTCTCCTTTCTCTTCTGTACTGAGTGAGTGTTCAATTTTAAAAAATCTTGATTGAAGCAATTTAAAAAGAATAAAATTCTTAAAATTCAGTTCATAAACACTGTTTCATGTCAAACACTTTTTCTTTCAATTCATTATGTAATTCAAAGTTTTTTCTGCATATTCATCAATGAAATTCATGTCAACAAGATTTAATATTTTGATACAGTTATTCAGTTGAATTATCAAGTTAAATATCATTTTTCTTGCAAAATTTATGTGTTATCATCTCTGAAAAGTGTGATCATTGAATAGCATTCAAATGTAAACTTGATTTATTTGTTCAATGCAAGCAAGATAAATCTGAATCTGAAAAAATGTGTTGAGATTGTGTGAAAGCTTTACAATAATCATATAATGACAATCACTCAACTGAAGATTCACATCAAACTTATTTATTAAATGAATTGAAATCAAGATGTGAAGCAAGTTCAAAAAGTTGTTGAAATCAGTGATTATTCAATTTTTTTCAAATTGCATAATTGAGAAGCAAAGTCAGTCAGTTGTCAAATCTCAATTGACACAAAACATGTAAATCAGTCATGAAACAGCAGAAGTTTAACTAAAAATCACTAAACATTTTTTTTTGTTTATTCATTATATTTTAAATAATTTTTATTAAGTATTTAAAAATTAATGAGATATTCAGAAGCTTCAAAGCACAATTAACACAAGTAATAAACACATGATATTAATAATCATTTTTTACATAAATGTAACACAAAAAGTCATACAGATCATCATCAGAACAAGACAGTAACTTTTTAATTTGCATAATTTTTGTTTTCAATTGATTAATGTGTAAATGAAAAGCAGAAAATCACAGAAATATTGATTCACAGCACAAATTTTTAACACATTTAATATTCATTTCACAATTTTCATCATCAGAATTTTTCAAGTTAAGTGAATATTCTAATGATACTTTTGTCAGTCAGAAATGAAGTTCACAATATTCAAATTGTTCAGCAGAACTAAACACAAGTCTGATATTATTTATATGCTTTGAAAAAATATTGTCTTCAATCAATGCATCATTCATAAAAGTATTCAGTGTATAATGTATTATACACATTTTCAGAAGCATTAGTATTGCAACTGCTGCTGTGATAAAATTAATATCATTATTTTTGAAAAATCAACAAATATTCAGAAAATTGAAAAATTTAAACATTTTATCAAAAATTACTGCTTTGCAGAACTTTTTTAAAATAAAAAAATTACTGAATTTTTCACTGAGATTAAGATTTCAATTTTTGTTGTACATTACATGAACATAATTGTAAAAATTTCTCATTTTATTCAGAAAAAATATAGCTGAAATAATTCACATAAATCAAAAAGCAAATAATTGTGCAACACAAATTAATGTTGACTCAGAATAACAAATATCATGATTCTCATCAATGATGAGATAAAATATCAAACTGAAAAAACAAGATTTATACTTAATAATTCATTTATAAAGTTTTTTGTCTTTCTTCATCAGTGCAGCATCTTCAACTTCATTTATTTCATTCAAAACTTCAGATTTTTTTTTGATGACTTCATCAGAGTTTTAATTGTGCACTCTGATGACTTAAAGTTTGTAACTTTATTAGAAAGTGAGATTTTTGATAAATTCAGAAAGTTTTCATTATTGTTGCTTTAAGACAACATTTCTGTCATGTTTTTTAATTTTTTTAACACAATTGACTTGATGAGAATATATTTCACAATGATATAATGAAATATAATGAAAACAGTACACACAATGTCTTCTGATTTTCTGTATAAACTTGATTCATCAGAATTTGTCAAAGCAGCAGTAAAAATATTCTCATTGATACAGTAAATCTGATACATTTGATTGTCTTCAATTCAAAATGAATTATCAACAAAGTAAAAACAAAGTTTCTCTTAAAAATAGCAGTGATAATCAAAATATCAACTAGAAACAACAATTAGAGAAATGATTATCACAGTGAAATTAAAAATGTGATTGTGTTTTGAAAAATTTTTTTTTAACATTATGTAAACTAAAATAAGCATTTCAACAATCTTATCAAAATTTATGTCATCAGCAAGAATTTCAGCTTGCAAAGCAGCATGTTTTTTTTTCATTCAATTTCAAGTGTCAATCTCAATGTTCATCATAATATCAACTTCAGTTACTTGATGACATAACAAAAAAAAAAGTCTGATTTGTTTGAAAATAATTTGCACATATTTTTATTAATATTAAGTTGCTCACAACACAAATTATAATCTTCAGTTGATCAGAAGATATAATTAAAAATTTGTTGTGTTTCAATATTAATTTCTTCACTATTTTTTTCTGCATCAATGTTAATTTTTTCAATTTTGTGTCATAAAACTTCTTGAACACTCTGAATGATTTCATTAATTTGTTCATTCAAATTGTTTTTTTAATCATTACTTGAAAGCTGATCATCTCACTTGTTCTCACAAATCATTAATTCATCAACTGCATACTTGATCAGTGATAATTGCTTCTGTTCTGTCAGATTAAATAACTGAATATAAGTAAAATTGTATTCAATGATTTCTGATTCTGATTGAGTTTCAGTGTTGTCATCACTAAGATTTAGTACACTGTCAATCAAATTCACAACATTCTTTTCATTGACATTTTTTTTCTCATTATTACTGTTCTCATTATTGTTGTTCTGAGTCAACATCAGCACACTGTAATCAAAAATCTTAATAATGAAATAATCAATCAAAAGCAAATTTAAATCAATTATTCTTTCATCATTAGTAAAGTAATGCAATATCATTGCTGAGTTTTTTTATAATTAGTTAGAATTATTTAAATTTTTGATTTTTGATTTTGTTTGACATTCTAAATGCTTGTCATGCACACAAAAAAAATAATATACATGATAAAAATTTTCAGTGACAGAAAGATGCTGCTTTTTTTTAGCATCAAAATCACTAAAAATTTGTTCAAAATATTTCAGCTGAGCAACAATGCATTTCATCATTGTCTGAATGATTGCAAAATGTGTCAGAATATTTATAAATTTATTTGCATCAGAAATTGTAATATGTTTCAAAATTCAATTATGACTAAAAAGCTTTTCTGAGCAGACTTTCTGTAAATTGATTGAATTTAGATGAAGTGAAGCAATGAATTGTAAAATCAATGTTAAGCTTCAGATAATTGCAGCATTTGCAAAAAACTGTGAGATATCACTTCAGTCACTGAAATAAAACAAAATATATTTATTTAAAATATCACTCAGTTCATTAAAAATTTTTCTCAACATTTCTGTATCTGAGCAATTCTTCAAATAATCAACAATCAATGTCTGATTTTTATAAAACTCACTTTCTTTAATAACAAACTCAATTATTTTAATATTTGATGAATTATTTTTTTTGATTTTTTGTTAAATTCTTTTTGTAATTTCAAGTGATATGATGCAGAATGTCATCTCAGGCAATGATGTTTCAGAACAACAAGTTCATGCTGAAAATGTAAGTTTGTAATAATGTCAGTAATTGTGTCAAGTTTATGTCTTCAAGTGATATTCAATATGAGATGCTTTCTGAAGTCTAAAATAAGATTCATTAGTATCACACTAGTAAAAAGAAAATTAATAAGATGCAAGTCTCAGAAGTCAGAAAAACATGATATTGTCTTGAGACATCAAATCATCACAATTTAATGAAACTTTCAGAAAGCAGGTTTTCATCATTTGCTCACATTTTAACATAATTTTGATTGAGAAAATTAATTACTGTAAAAATTGAGATTCAATTAGCATGAGAAGTTTTTAATTTACTTCTCAGAAGATGAAAACAAGCAAATTTGCTTATCACAAGATTTATGAGCAATCTGAAATTCTGAATATAAAAAAATTGAGAGAGAAAAAAAAAGAAAATCAGATTGAAGCTGAAAATTCATATCTCAATGTGTTGATGCTTTTTTTTGATACTAGTGTCAGAAATTCACACACTAAGCATGAATTAGCATGATGAGTCATCATTTTCAGTCTCAGAACAACAAATCTATTCTTCACATTGTTTAATTATCATACTTGTCATATATTTTTGTTTAAGAATAATAATTCATTCATTAACAAGTCATCAAGTCTTGACAAATAAGTACTCAAACAAGTTAAAAATCTCAAGTACAAATATCTTCTCATGTTTTTCTTTCTGAAATTCAATTTACATTTGCAGTTGACTGCATGTATGATTGATCATTAAAATAATCATGAATGATTTATCAAATGATGATTATCAATCTACACAAGAGCAATCTGATAAATTTGACAATGAAAATGAGTTTGATTTTGCTAATGTGCTTTTGAAAGATACAGCTTCATTAATTTTTACATGAAAATCTCAAATCAGAGCACAAAACTCACAACAAATTCAAGTAATAAATTTCAGTTAATTAATTTTTTTACTATTCAAGAGCAACATTTTCAATGAGCAATTTTAATTTTTTCAAAACAGCATTGTGATTTTTGCAATTTTTGCACAGATTGAGTCTTATCTGAAGTATATTAGCATTTTCACAAATGAAATAAATGTCATTATTCTTAAGTTTGAGAATTGATGAGCATCAACAAAACATGATTAAAAAAATGATTAAACATGATTCAAGATGAAAAAACATTTTGAAGTATGAACAAATTTTAGTGTTATTGTTGCAAAAAATAATGAAAAAATCTTAATTTTATGCAAGCAATATGCTGTTGTGTGAGCTCATCTCAAAAAATAAGTTGAAGTATTATTTTAATGATTAAGTATGTACAATCACAAGAATGTTAACATCTTGCTAAGAAAAATGAACTCTCATTAATTAAAAACATCATCAGAAAAGTTAATGATCAAACTCAAATAAATTACTTATCTTGAATGCAGATTTTTATGATACATTTTGCTAATAATAATAAGTAAGATTCAAAACTATTTCAGATCTGAGATTTCAGCAAAAAAGTTCACTGTTAAGAGTTTCAATTGAATGATGACACATGTTATATGTGAAAAATGTTTATCATTTCACTTTATCAACAATTTTCATCTTCAGAAGCTGATTCACATGCTACATTCTGATGTTCATATCTCAAGTGACAAGAAACTTCAAGATGTCATTGATGATTTAACATAAAGTGATTAAAAAAAAATTATTGTTAAGTTATCTGACAATGCAAAAATGTCACTTATCATTGATATTTGATTAAGTTCATTTCAACAGTCTTTCATTGCAATTGTGATGAACTTCATTGACAAAAATTGAAGCTTTCATGAATTATTTTTAATCTTTATGCATGTTTCAATTTCACACAGTGAAGAAAATATTGCACAAATGATAATTAAGACACTGAATGAGTATGATTTTTTCAGTCAAATGCTGACAATTAATGACAACAATGCATCAAATAACAAATTAATGATAAAATCATTGAATACAGCAGTTGAGCTCATTGAAAAAATCACTGACAGTAAAATTTTGTTTGTTCTCTGCATGACTTATGTCATTCAACTTGCACTCAAGAATTTGTTAATCAAAATAAAAATCATGTTAACATTCAACTTCACAGTTTTCAAATGAAATAACAGCATGTTTAAACATGAACTTGATTCAAAAGTATCTTGAACTTTACAAAAAATATGTTAAAAAATTCAAATTCACACAATTCATTGTTGTTCTGAAACAACATTATGTTTTTTTTACTTAAGAAAATTTATTCTGAAACAACAATAAGTTATTTTATATTCAAGTACAGCAATTAATCTCATTTAATTTAAATCAAAAATCTTGTAAAGTTTATCAATGTCAGCAATTTGCAATGTGCTGTTTTTAAAAATTTTCAAGAAAAAAAAATTTTGAAGCTGAAGTTGAATATCAAAACACATTGAAATTCAACATATAAAATGCTTGTGTGAGCATTAAAACTTCAGTCTGTAATTAAAAAGTTTCTTAATGAAAAAAAATTTCATCAGAATTTGAAACTCTCAGAGATCAAGTGAACACTTGTGCAGTATTTGATTGAGTTTACAGAATTTTTTATCAACTACACTAAAATATTATCAAAATTTCATGATGCAATCATTCAGAATGTTTTTCAGATTTTTAATACATTATCTGATTATTTAAAAAATCAACAAGATTAATTTCATGAAAAATAAATTCAGTGAAAACATGATTTTGTTGCAGTCATCACTGCTGCACATACAAAACTAGTTAAATATTATAAAAAAACTTACAATAATCTGAACAATATTTTTGCAGTGAATGTTATGCTGAATTTAATGTTTAAGCTTATTATATTCAAGAAGTCAGCATGAAGTGAGAAGAATTATGAATGAAAATAAAAATATGCAAAGCATCTTCATAATTCTGCTGACACATATAACAAGTTCAACATGATGCAAAATGTGTCAAAACAGCATTCACTACAATTCAAACAATATAATGATATAAATGATTTATTGTATACAAAAAAATCATACTCAAGTTTTATTTCACACAAATTTACAGTTGAAAAAATTAATTAATTTCTAAATAAAAATAAATATGACACTTGATTTGCTCTATCACTTCAACTGCTAATCTTAATAAAAATTTTAATAAATAAAATTCATGCACTCAAATTCTGAAAAATTTGTAAACAAAATTATTTCATTCTTGCATTGATTGCTCAAAATTACTTCTTTATCTCTGCAACTTCAGTTGATGTTGAGCAATTTTTCAACACTGCATAAAACATTTGTTATTATTAACATGATTGCTTACAATCAAAAATTGTTAATACATAAATGATGCAATTAATGCTGAATTTTTTGAGATGAAAAATCTCAAGCAAAGTTTAATGAATGATGATGATGAAAAAACAAGTGATGAAGAGCTGAATGTGACTATGAGTCAGAAAACATATATCAGTGATAATGATGAAAAATTCAATGATGAAAATAATATACTAGAAAATGATGTTGAATTATCTGACAATGAAGATGATGTACAATCTCAATTGACTAGAAATCACACTTTGCAGCAGCAAAGACAACAAGAAATTATTAGAATGTCAACTTATCAGCACATAAATGTCATTAAGCAAACTCAATAAATTCAGCATTACAACAACATCACTGCTGAATTTCTTCAGCATATCATTAAGCAAAAACAGCAAAGTGAGCATGAAAGCAATTAATCAATTACACATCAGTTCATTGCTGCTGTATTTGCACAAATTTCACAGATACAAATTCAAAAAGTACTGAAAATGTCTGTGAACAAAAAACTTTCAACAGTATCAGTTATGCAAAAATTATCACATAAACATATAAAAAAAAAACAACTATTTCAACAGCAGCACTGAATAAATATGTAAGAAAGAAGATAACACAATCAGTGATAATTTCTAACTTCATGCAAATACTTCACAACAAGAAACACATTTTTGAACTATAGTATTATCTGATGTATTTATTGCATTGAATAATAATAATTAAACTGTTTGTTTTTATGTTATTAATTCATTTCTGTACTCACTGTACTCTGTCACTCTGCTGATTGTGTCTGAAATGTACAACTGTATTAAATTGTATCATAATACATAAATTTCATTTTTAATTTTAAGTGATTTAGCATGCAGATTAGCACAGTCACAAGATTCATCAAGTCAAACAAGTTTAAATAATTTAAGCTCACAAATTTTACTCAACTTATTAATGATTTATTAAGTTGTTATTCTGAAAGTATCAAATCAGAATCATACAGTTCAAAATCAGTTCAGACTCAAGTAATTTTCAGACTCATTTGCAGTTTATTAATATATAATGTTTGATTTAGTTAAATTTTGTCTGCAGCACAATTTCTTATAATTTTTATTTTTAAAAATTATTAAAAAATTTTTCTTCTCAAAATGTTAAAATTTTGTTTGATTTATAACATTTTCATTATATTTTTTACTTTCAGCTTGTTTTTCTTGCAGAATTCTAGTATTATATCATCAATATAAAAAAATAAAATTATATTTTTTTTAAAAAGCAACACAGCTTATGTAATATTTATTTAAATTTTAGCTTCAGTAGTTTTTGTGTAAAGAACTTTTATCAAAGAATTAAAAACTTTTTTAAATTGTAAAAATTTTTATTTAATTATAAAATCATATTTTTTTTTCATCTGTCTGACAGCATTTGCATGTAAACTTTTTCATTTAACAAAACATGTATAAAAACATTAACAGCATTATATTGCTTCAATTTTAAATTAAAACAAACTGCTACAGTTATCATGATTTAAAAAAATCTTGTTGTTAAAATTATTACATATGTATTTTTTGTTTTGATTTTTGTTTATTGATTTTCTCTCATCACAAGTTTTATCTTGCATTTAACATATTTTTTATACTTATCAAATTTATATACATATATCTACATGCAATTGACAATCTGACAGCTGTATATTTTTTTCTTCTTGACAAATGATTAAAAATTCATCAGTTTATAACTTTACAAATGTTTTTCTTCAGTTTGTTTAAATTGCTCAGCTAACAAATGATTTTGCACTTCATCTTGATGAATTAAAACATTTAAAAAATGCTTGTAATGTAAAATATACAAATTTTTAGAATTGCATTTTATTAAACATTTCACATTTGTTTTTGTAATTATTTTATTTTTTATATATTTTATTTGCTGTATTTTTTTTTCAGCTGCAAATGCAGTTTTTTAAATTTTAAAAAATTAATTAAAACAATAAATTTTTTTTATGTTGTTGCTTCAGTTGTATAATCATTAGAAAACTTGCTTCAGATGTTTCTGAAAATGTAGAATATAATTCATAAAAATTCATTTTAATAAAATTTTATTTAATTACTGAAAAAAAATTTTGTATGTCAGTTAAGCTGTTTGTAAAATTTGTAACATCTAAAAAAAAAATCAAATATTTTATTATTTTTAATTTTTATTTTTTTTAAGATTTTTTCATTTTGATAAAAAAAGTCTCATATTATTTTTCTTGTGATGAATTTTTGAATTTTTTTTATTAAAGTGAATTTTCTGATTTATCAGATTATAAAATCTTTTGCAGAAACTCTTGTAGCTTTTTTACATTTAAATGTTTAAGTTAATTTTTGATTATTTTTTTGAGTTGTTTAATATTTTCATTGAAAAACTCATTTTCATTAAATATAACATTTCAGATGCAAATTATTGTGTTAATTATAAAATTTCAAATTCAGTAAACATTTATTAAATTATATTTTATAAAAAAACTTTATTCAGATTTTTGATTTGAATTTTTTCAACTGTTGAATCTTCTTTAATGCTTCACTTGTTAAGACAAATGTTTTACAATTGTATATATGTAAATGTGCATATTGAAACATTTTTTTTTAATTTCAGCATTATTTTTGTGTGAGATTCACATGTAAAAACAATTATAAAAAATTTTTCAGTTATACATTCATTTTAAAATTTAATTGTATAAATATATAATTATCTGATTTATTTCAAATCACAACTTGTCTGACAGTTTTGCAGTTTTTTTCATTGCATGTGATTTTTTTTTATTATTATTTTTAACTGCTCTGCAGTTTTGTTAAAATCTTATGTGTGAAACAAAAACAATTTTTTAGTTATGTTTTTCTCATTGAGAAAATTGTTGATAATTTAGCTGTTAAATATTTTGTTATCAGATTCAATGATTTATATTTTAAAATCATGAAACTTCATTAGCATCAGTTAATGTTTTAGAATTGTTACAATTTTCATATACTTTTTTAAAAATAAATAATAATTTCATGCAAAGTTTGATCAACAATTCATTATTATCATTATTCATTTTACATTTTGAATTTCTAATTTGTAATCATGAAAATTTATTATTATTTTCATTTCTGAAATTAATGAAAGTTTTTTAAATTTTCTTCAAATTTGTCATTTTGTTTTTGAGCAATCACAATCATTACATTTCACAACTCTAGAATTTTGAATTCAGACATTTATAATATATTTAACAAGCTGTTTCAACTGTTTTGAGTTGACATGTTTAGTTCATAAATATTAGTATAATACATTTTCACTTAAGAATTTTTAATTTATTCAAAAATTGTAAAGATTTCTGCAGATGAAAAACATTTACTTGAGATACAAATAATTTGCAAATATGTTTTTCATGATATATTGATTATACACTTTCATTAAAATTATTATTTTTTCATTAATTAATTTTTTTCAGATGCAGTTGAACTTTCAACATGTGTTTCATCAGTAATTTGATTGTTGAAGCTTTTATAAAAACATTAAATTTATTGCAAAATTCTCACAATACATAACATTATAAAATTTTAAAATTTTTTATTTATTTTTACTTTTTTTCTGATAACAAACATTTATATCAACATTATTGTAATTTTTTATAAAAATAACTGTTTTGTTTACAATTAAATTGTTTTCAGTTAAAGCAATTCAGAAATGTAAAAATCAAGATATTTTATTAAAAATATGAAGTGTAAAATTTAAGTTCAGTATTGACAAGTTTTTCAGTAAATAATTTTCAATTTTAAATAATGCTTAATAATTTAGTAAAAAGATTAAATTCTGAACTCTTACATTTTTTATCAGCTTTTCATTTAATTTATTAAAAGTTTTGATAAAAAATTTGAAATTTTTTAAATTTATGTTTTCAATATTTCTCATCTTCAGATTTTTCAACTGAAGCAAGTTTAATCATTTTAAAGTTTTTTGTTTATTAACATATTTTACAATTTATTTTTCTTTCTTGTTTTAACTTGTTTATATTTTCTTAATTTTTTTTTTAAGTTTGAACAGCTTTGCAGAATTTCATTCTGTATATTTGTTGATGTATATTATTTAAATACAATTTTTGAAAAAATTATTCAGCATGCTTTCAATTCATGTTTGCTTGATTTACATGCTTCACAATTATTTAAATTTGTGATTTATTATTTGATTGCTGATAGTTACAAATTATTAAAAACTGAATTTTTATCTTGTTATTTTTTTTGCAAGTAAGTGTTTTATTTTTGTTTTCATTTTTTAATTTTTTTTAAAAACTTGAAAGCTTCTGAATCATTTACAAATCACACAGTAAAAACATTTTTTGTAACAGTTTCATATTTTTGAGATTTCACTAGTACTGACTTCAGATGTTGATGAAAATGAATTATTATTTTATGAAAGTTGAAATTTTCAGCATCAATTTAATTTTTGTAATGTATTTTATAAATATTTATTTAATTTACATGTGTAAAATTTTGTTATAATTATTTTTTCAGCAGTCAAAATTAGTTCTTGTTGTTTGTTATGATTTATAATTTTTTGAATTTTATTTGAAATATTATTGAATCAAATACATTTATTTATTTTATTTAATTTTTAACAATTGTTTTCAGATTGCAAATGTACTCAAAATAATTTTTTAATTTATCATTAATTTTTGCAATTTTGTGCTGAATTTTAATTTTCAGCTTAAAATATTGAATTGTAAATAAATTTTCAAATTTACAACATTTAAATTTATAAATTTTGTAAATTATTGTCTTTATTCATATGTTTAGTTTAGTAAACACATTTCATTGCTTTTTATAATTTGTCAGATTGCACTCATATTCATGAAATTATAATAAATAAATTTAATATTTTAAATTTCAAATTTTGTACTTCTTGTTAAATATTTTGTTTATTAAATTTTTTTGAATAATTTTTACAAATGTTTGCAAGTTAGTAACAGAAGTGTTAACAATAAAAATTTTTTAAATATTTTTTGTCAGTAAATTATATTTAACAATTCATTTTATTTTATAAATATAATTTAAAACAATTAAAATTTTTGTAATTGCTTTTTGAGATTTCTGTAGTGACAAAATGTCATCAAAAATTTAATTTTTTAGCTTTAGAATTTTTATCTTGTGTTTAAAATTACTTTCTCAAAAATTTCAATTATACAAATCATTTAGAATTACTTTAGCTTTCTGATTATCAGATATTATGTTAGTTCAAAAATACATTTTCAAATAATTGTAATAAAATCAGTTTTAAATTTTTAAATCAACAAATAAAACAAGCAAGTAATAAAAATTTTAAATAACACAGAACTAGCAATAAATTTTTAAATCTTGTAATTTTTAATTGTTGAAATCTCTTCAGTAAATTGATTTCTTAATTTTGTGTGTATTCATCTGATCTACAAATTCTGACTGTAGCTCACTTATTTACATACAGAGATTTTTTCTTGACACCCCCTAACACATGACTACATTTCCAACCAATCAGGAGCCATGGTGTTGGGCCTCTATTTTCCAACATGAGCTGGATAGAACCCATTGCTGACTAATCTCATGGACATCCCACTTCTGCGAATGTTATCTTATCGAAGACAAACAACTTGTATGAATTCTTATGACGTCTAATATATATAAGCGACTGTTTGATATCCTGTCCGCTACTATCAGTACCGTATTCACTTATAAATACCCCTGCTCTTAATCATGGGAGGGAAGAAAGGCGAAAATACCAAAAAGACGGCCGGCATGGCTCGTGTAAGTGCCTTTTGAGCCTTTACCCTTGTTTTTGTTCCCCCCTTGTGATTCCCAAAGAGAATAGGTGAATTTGGGGAATCATAGTAAATACTGACGCATTGCGGATGGGATTTTGCAGAAAGCCGATGCGGCAGCCCAGAAGCAGGCTGTTGCAGATGCGAAAAAAGCAGCAGAGGAAGATCGCAAGTGGCAACAGGGAGCAAAGTCGAATATGAAGAAGTAAGTTTTTTTTTAATCATCGCCCAAGGGAAAAAAGATGCTCTTTTTCCACAAGGACCAATGAGGAGGGGCGTGTCTCCGGGCTAAATATTCAAACTTGTTTTTCCCACCAACAGAGAATCCGAAGAGACAAAACGCGCCGAAGCCGCCCGCAAAAAAGCAGAACGTGACGCCCTTCTCGCCGCGGAAGAAGCCTCCCAGCCCTCCAAACCCAAAGGCGCCAGTGCCAAATCCGCCACCAAAAAGACCCGCGGCACGCTAGACCTCTCCCACCTCTCCGACCACGACGACGGCGCCCTCGGCGAGTCGACCACAGCATCCAAAAAGCCCGCTGCGCTCAGTGCGTCAGGGATCGAGAACGCGCTTGACGCATTATCTCTCACGGCAACGTCCGACCATACCAAGATCGACAGGCATCCCGAACGCCGGTTCAAGACGGCGTATGCGGCGTTTGAGGCGCGGCGGCTGCCGGAAATTGAGAAGGAGCAGCCGGGATTGAGGAGGCAGCAGAGGATTGAGATTGTGAAGAAGGAGTTTGAGAAGAGTGAGGAGAATCCGTTTAATAAGGTCAGCGTGTCGTATGATGCGAGCAGGGAAGAGGTGGCGAAGGTCAAGGAGGCTGAGAGAGCGAAGATCGAGGCTCGGTTGGCGGAGAAGGGGAAATGATTCCCGACTGTTGGGCTTTATGGAGGGCATATAGAGGCGTTTGATTGTTTATTTGTTTTTGAATGCACCTTTTGCGCGTGGTTTTTGGATCTGATAAGAGGATGTCGAAAAGGAGGCTTTGACCTACTTGGGATAGTGAATATCTTTTTTGCACAGGGAAGATGATGCTTCTTCAGACATGACCGATATGATATATGACAAAATGTTTGTTTTTGTGATTTTGTCCTATTGCATCCCTTTAATTTGATCAGCAAGTGAAATTGGCTTGCATAGAACAGACCCTCTTGAGACAGCATAGCTGTTCAAGGTTTCAGAGGAGTTCGTGCAATGGAAAACCTTGAACAAATTCATCAAAACTGAGCACAATCCTGGTATTGTAACTATTCAATATATTCTTATGCAGCAATACCTAATGCCAATAGTTAAAATGTAGATGCCAACCTTAACCCAAGTGGTTGGCCAAATGCTGGGGTCAGCATTCCCAAAGTGCACAAAAAAGCACACCAATCACGCATATGTGCATGTTACCTTCTCCAAAGCCTCGAATGTTGCGGGTAGACAACATTCGAGAGCGCAAGGAACTTTTATATCCAAACATATATGAAGATTGCGCTTTTTCGCAGTTTCGGATAATGTGGCTCAGAAACCTTTAAGACGGTTTCTATGTTGTGACGTCGAAATCCTGAGGTATTCAGATCGAATAAGAGCCTCCAAGCTCAAAATATGAAGGGCACGGTAATCGTATTTGTATCGGTTCGAAGACAGTTGAGATGAGAGAGACGACTTCGAATACCGGGAACGGCTATATTATGCCATAACGGCCTTCGCATCCCACACGCACAATCTCTCGTCCCAACCGCAACTAGCGCACCATCCCTCGCTGCCAAAAAGACACCAATCGACACCTGTAACAAATTCTGTATGTCTGCCCATACGACCTAACTCTCTGCCCACGGTAGGCATCGGTCCGGATCTCATTGGATCCGCATCCGCTCCAGGGACTGGAGCCTCGGATCCATCGGTCCAAACCCGGCACGTCATATCGTAGCTGGCACTGAGTAGGACGTGAGAAAGATGAGGCGACCATGTTAATTTTCGAACAGCATACTCGTGTCCAATGAGGGCACAAAGAGGTCCTTGTTGAGGGGCTCGAATGTCGAATGTGCGGATTGTCCTGTCAACACCACCGGTTGCAAGTACTGAAGGTCGATATTTGTTCCAATCGTGAGTTAGAGCTTCTGAAGGAGGCGACGATGCTGGTGTCATGACCAAGCCGGGATTCGCGGGCATAGGTGTCTGGCCAGCTCCATGAATTGGTATTTGAACGGTAAGATGATTTGATGCGGACGTAGGGGTACGCAGATCGAAGACGCGAACGTATGAGTCGGAAGAAACACAAGACAGGATATCAGGAGAATGGGGTGAAAATGCACAGGAATAGGTGCAGCTATGTGTGGGAAGAGTAAGCAGAGACGTTGGTCGGTCTGGAGTCCAGATCTTGACTGTGCCATCCCAACTGCTAGAGCAGAATCGATCTTTGGCTACCAAGTTCCAATGAACGGAGAAAACCTCTCGACTATGCTCCTTCCACGCCTGGATGGGAAATTCATCCACAGTCAAATCGAACAGTTTGATGCTCCCATCTCCAGATGCCACAAGAGCTTGATTTTCATGGATTTCCGACCAAGCTAGATCATACAATGCGTCTTGTGTCGTATACCTATATCAGCACAGAAACCTCCTTAGCTTGTTTTCTCAAAAAAATATCCGCTGCCGATTGTTCGGGATAGGGAAATTTGCTCGCAAGCTCATGGTTCTGGAGGTGATTACCACTTCAATGGAACGATCCCTTGCGGAGTGAGATCAAATAAGTAGAACCGCCCATTTCCAACAAGCCCGAAGTTTGCAGAAGCGGCGATGGCGAGTCGAGAGTCAAAGAAAGGTGAATATTTCACTGCGCATCCATTGAATCCCTTGGTGCGAAACTCAAGCATATTGTCGACGGACCGTGGGGCAGTCAAGTCACGGGCTTAAACAACGGCGACAGGAAGGATTGAGGATCAGGGACCGTACATCGTGTTGTGACACTGGTGTCCATTTATCTCGTACAGTTTGCTTTGATATCTTCTGCATTCTCCAGCATCCAGGCCTGTTGCTGTTGCAGGGACATCTGAACAAGTAGAGATGGATGGATGGATGGAGGTAAGAAACACCGAGGCAAGTTAGTTAACTAGTAACTAACTAACTATGTGAAAGCCCTTAGCAGCCACTAGATAACTAAGCACTTACCAAGCCACAACCATCAAATTTCAGTGGTAGTTAGTTAACTAAGACTTACTAATCAAATTCCAGAGGTTGGTAATGCTTCATGATACCCTCCCAAGCTATATAGTGGGACAGAATGGGAATGGGACAAGCTTAGACATAACTGAGATGGGAATGGGAATAGCAATATGAATTACACCCAGGTTTGGGACTGGCAGCTGATAACTAGGGACGGGATTGGCACCAGTTTCCACCTACTGTACTACTAGGAATGGGAATGGGATTGGGGTAATCAGATCTGGAACTGACCTCAATGAGATTTCCCATCCCATTCTGTCCCACGAGGCCAGTCTAACTACTCATATTCTCAGCATTATCATGAATAAATTTATCAGAGATCGATTGACAATTTGACAGTCTTTTATAATTCTTTCTCTTAATGCTGTAGGATATTTACTTTCTAAGGTTTCAGTATTAGATCTGACTAGTTGTTGAAGTAGTGGAAGAATATTGGTCTTGCTGGCTTTGGATCATTTCTGCAATGTTTATATCTTCAGCATTATCACAAACAAATTCATTAGAGATTGATTGATAATATTTTACTACTCTTTTTCTTGATGCTACTGCATATTTGCTCTTTGAAGTTTCAGTCTTAAGTCTGATTATTGCAGTAGCAGAAAAATGTGAATCTTGTTAAGTTGTTGACTTGAGATTCTTTTTACAATATTCATATTCTCGGTCTCATTGTGATAAAATTCCTCAAGAATTGATTATTGATATTTTACTGCTTTTTCTTTTAATGCTGCTGCATATTTGCTTTTTGAAGTTTCAGTATTAGATCTGATTATTGAAATAACTTTTTTCTGATACAGATTAATTTAAAGATTCAGTATAAAATATGTTGTGAATATCTTTTGCTTCAGCAATAATATCACCAAATATCTGCTTTGTAATATCATTATCTTGATTGATATATGAAGGAGTATGTGCATAGCACAAATGTTGGTAGAAAAATCAGGTAGCAATGTTATGACTCAATTTGCTTTCTCAAAAGTTTTATCAGTAAACTGATCTTTCTTGTCTTCAGTGTTTTAAAGATGAACTTGGTATAAAAATTGTGCTAAGTGGTTGACAGTATCTCATTTACTTTTTATGAGATTTTGCTTTTGAGTATGTTGTGCGCAGTCTGCCACACGCAGTGGTTTCGCGAGATGTTTGGTTGGCGAGCCGTTTCCACAACCTCCCCCCTGAGAATCGCCCCGCGAAGGCGCCACCGCAGAAGGAGCAGGAACACCTCTCCCACGTCCGCCCGGCGGCGGAACAAAAACACCAATGAAAACCCCTCGCGAGGGGGGAGGAGCAGCAGCACGAACAGCAGAGGCCATTGGAGTCACCTGCATCAGGATTGTGGGCATTGGGTTTGCAGCTCGCGGAGTCGGTTGCACCCTATTTGCATAATGGAATGGATGATTGGCTCCAATGGGGCGGGCAGCTGGGGCAGCAATTCTCAGAGTCTGGGCATTGTTGTTGAGGCCCATCATCCCGCGATGAAGGCGGGAAGTTGGAGTCGGAGTCTCATCATCAGGCGGCCAGGATCCCCTCGGAGTTAGCTTTCGCGGAGCGCTGGGGTCTTACAGTCTGCCACAGTGCACCTCCGCCCCTCAGGTCTATTTGCTAAGCGAAATTGGACTTCACTGAGTGATGGTCCTCTCTGTCTATGTTTGCCTGCCTTTCTCGCTTTTTCTTGTGAAGGATAGATGTAGCAAAGATATAATTCACGCTAATGTGGCTTGAAGTAAAAACTTTGAAGAAATTCGATAAACATAGAATTGACGTCAAATCTGAAGGTTGTCATTATCTGTTCTTTGAATTTCAACTGTGTAATCTGATGTTTGTTTGCTGCATGTCAGCTAGTCAATGTCACAAATGCTTTGTAATACTAACATGCAGGGTGTGTCACCGTCTACGGCGTCCACGCAATCAAGTATGTCAGCTCTATCACATTCACTATCATCTTGACTTTCCATTTCGTTCAGGTTCAATTCTGTTTGTTCAGGGTTGGCTATCTCCATTTTGTCCATTTTTCCCTATGTGCCTTGTTAAACTGCCGAAAAACAGAGGGACTCTGAGTCAGGCTGTTGTCTATACTCTGTTAGATTGCCTGTCAACAGGGGAGCTCTAAGCCAGTCTATCACATTTAATACACACTCAGGAATATGTATATGTCAGAAGTATCTTATAGAATGAATTTAATGAAAACTTAGTCAATTATAAAATCTTAAACAAATTAGCTTCTGAACATTAAGATCAGGCAGAAAGAAGCAATGAAGCGGCAGACTTACAGTACAGATTGTAGTTTGGTTTTGTAAGAGCTGAACAAGAACTTTTTCAAGTTATTAACTGAAAATGTTTGTTTGAAGTGTGTATACAGCCCAATATCAGCTTCAACTGACTGAAAAATGAGAATTTAATTGGCAGGATGCCATATAGACAAAGCAACAGACTAGTAAACAACTAACATGCTTGTATTTGGTGATAAATAAGGTTGAAATTGTAGTCTTGATGCTCACAGTCAACTTGATGCGAGCATGGAAGAGAGATGTAGGAAAGATGGAGAGATGAAGAAGGAAATCAAGTAAAACTATATGAGAATGTAATGACTCAAAGATTGAAAGTCAAGTGTTTCAAGTTTGTTCGATTTGACATGAAGTGTTGAAATTGGTTATTGGTGGAAATTTCTCAAAGACTGGTAGGAAAACTTGAACCTGTCTAGAGATATGTATATATCAAATGTTTGTTTCTCTATATATCATAGCAATTTAACAGTACAAGCTATATATAAAATCAATATTGATAGGTACATTATGTAGTTATCCATTTAAATCACATGACATCATGACACTACCTACCGACGCGTCCTCATATCAACCCAGAAGATTCTCAACTTTCAAGTTGTTGAACTTATGAGGTTCATTTCAGCTATCATCTGAACTTTTACCAAACTTGCTGAACAACCCCAAATTTGCCTAATAAATCCCACATATTGTCACTATCTCTCAACATCAGGTGACACAAGATACAAACTTTTCATCTCTCACTTAATTTCATATGTTTAAAATTGCCATCAAATTTGCTGCTTTTTCACAATTTTTTTTATTATTTTTATGAATTCTAAAATGTATAAATAATTCATAATTGTTTAGATAAATTGAAAAAAATTCAATAAAGTTTTTATTATTTACAATATTTTTTTAATTCAACAATTATGAATTCAGACTTTTTTAAAATTGTTTTTTCTTGCTGAATTTTTATATATTGCTCTGAATTTCACATACAATTTTATATAATATATCTCATTAAGATTTATATTATTTCAATATATATTAAACCAGCATCTTAAGTTTTTAAAAGTTTTCAAGATTCATTCAGAATATCTTACAAGATAGATTTCTTTTATATAAAAGTTTCTCATATAAATCAGACATTATATTCACATGTTATTGAAATTTCAAACAAAGTCAATTTAACATTAAATTATCACTCACAATTATATACAGATTTAACTGTATATTTGTACAAATTTCATTTGTATTTCAATTTCTCACAAGCTGTAACAGATGCTGCAGCTCACTGAACATTTTCATTCAAGTTTTTTTTTTTAAATTTATTCAAAAAAAATTTTTCAATCAAGCTTTTCTTTATGAACAACTTTAAAAGCAGTTAAATTTTAAAAAAATATAAAAAAATCTGTCAGTTAATCAGCAAACATTTATTCTGATTTTTTCTAATCAATAAAAATGTAAAAAAGCTTATTAATCAGTCATTAAACTGTCATTCTGATTTGTTCTGATTGTAAGTTTCAATCACAAAACATTATTTTTGTTGATTTTTATCACAACTTCATTCACACAGCAGATTTTAAATTATTATTGTGATTTGTTTCAACTTGTCAACAGTACAAAACAAAACTCAACATCAGTCATCAACTATAAAACAACATGTCATTCAAATGAATTTTCAACATCAGTGATGACTGAGAAAACTGAATCACTGTTATTTAATAACAAATTCAAATTTATGATATCTGAAAGTATATCAATCTGTCAGTTGAAAAGTTTTTTGAACTGAAAAAGTCAATTCACAAAGTACTAATTAAAAATGCAAAGAATGATGTTCTAGAACAGAAACTTATTATATTAAATTTTAAATAAAAAAATAAAAACTTCATTAAGAGAAGAAATGTCATGAAACAGATACAATTTTATATAAAAACATGTTTTCATTCAAAGCATTTTTCTGCATTTTACAATGCTGTCATTGTTTATGTTTTGTTGATTATTCTCAAAAAAAAAACTTGTCAAAATCACTGAGCCATAAAATTCAGAATTCTCAAATCACTTCATGATTTTTTAAAAAATTTTTAATCATAAAACTTTACTTGAAAAATGACTCAGTGACTGAAAACTCATCATGAAGCAATTTATTGAGCATAAAATCACAAATATGCTAAAAATTAGCAGTGTTGTTTTCAGATTTTTACATGCTGTCAAAAAATTTAATAAAAATTTTACAAATCATCATAATTTCAAGTGCATAAAGCAAACTCAAAAAAACAAATCAATAATTAACATCAAGAAATTAATTAAAGAATTTCATCAGCATCAAGCACAGCAAATTTCAAAAAAACAAAAATTTTCAGCATTTTCAACTTCAGAAAACAAATTAATTTTACAAGATAAAAAATAATCAAAAAAATTAAAAATCAAGTGTTCTTGCAGTAAATAACACTGAATGTTTTTCTGTTACTATCTCAATTCAGAAATACATTTAAATAACTGAAAATCACATTCAGAAATCATGAAGCAGATAAAAAAAAATTCAAAAACTCAGTTTTCAAAGCACAACTAATAAAACTTATTGAAAAACCAAAAAAATTTAAGAAAAAGAATAATAAGAAGAGCAATGACTCATTACAAAAAAATGAGATTGAAAATCAGTCAGATGATCAGAATAAAAATAATTTAATGTTAAATATTGTTAATTTTACTGTCATAATTTTCTTTAATTTCAACAAGTTAAATGCACAATTTAATTATAATTTTCACAACAGCTTTGTGATATGAAATAAGGTAGTTGATTGTCTATCTAAGACTAGCAGCTATCACCAATTATATAACACATCATATCAGATACAAACAGGTCTAAATGTTTCAAGTGATGTTTCAATATATGCAACTAAAAAATAAAAGATATGATAAGGGTGTAGACTAAATCTAAAAAATCACATTCTTCCTCACTAAACTGAACTTTGTTCACAAAGATCACAATTATAAAATATCATGTTTTAACATAAAATAACATAATTTGTTCTTCAAACATAATTCTTTCACACTAACAAATCTTAATTGCTTACTAGTACAGTTTTTCATCATAACAATCAGTTCAGCATACAACAATTTTTTTTTGAATTTTTCACTTCATCAATCTTCTTTCTCTTTTTCAAATTCTCAATTCAGTCAGCTGGCATCAGTATTTTCACTCATAAAAATCAGTTTGTATGTTGTGAGTTTCTGATTGCTGTTTTTTTTTCAATATCAGAATTCTAGAAAAGAAAAAGCAGTTCTAACAACATTAATTAAATTCTTCAAAAATTTCTTTCTTTCTTTATGTTCAGACAATTTTCTGTGTTGCAATTTGTTATGTTAATATGATAACACTCAGCAAGAATTCTCATAAGTATGAATCAAAATTTCTGAGAATCTCAAATAAATCAAAAAGTGAATTCTTGAATTTTATAACAAGCTTTTTTTGTTGTGAACTGATGTGTCTGCAGTTTTTTTTTCATTTAATTTATCTGAATATTCTTCTCACAACAAGTGTTTCTGTGAGATTTTTCTTTCTGTTCATAAAACATCAAAAAATACTTCAACTTTCTTCTTCAAAAAACTGAAGCTTTTCAAGAAAGCAAGTAAGCACAATGTCAGTAAGAAAGACAGTGTTTTTGTTTTTTTCAAGTTAATTGACTTCAATAATTCTATTCTAGTTAATAATATGAATGTTGATATTGTTTCTTTCTCATCTCTTGCAATTCATTCTGTCAAAGTCTCTTTTCTTGTCATTCAGATTTCTGAAATTTTGAAAGTTTCAAAAATAACTATATCATCATCTGCACAGTATCAGAGCATGACTGTGATCTTCACTCTGATTAGTTTCAATAACAAACTGATTTCAAATTTTTTTGAGCAAGATATAAAGACTTCAGTGATCATATTCAAGTTGTGTATTTAGATTTTTTCTGAACATAAAATTTCTTTTGCAGTTTTTTTTTAACACAGCAGTTCACTAACATGTTACTTTTGTTATGAATAATGACTTTGACAACACTAATCATGCTGTGATATTTGAGAAGATGACAATAAATAAATTCATCATTTATCATTTCTTTGTCAAGCTTTTCATGCAAGCTGCTAAAAAAATTAATATATTGTTTGTTGTTCATTCTCTGTGCTGACATTTTTTCTTGAGTATCATCAATTTTCATTCATTTACAAGAAAAACTTTCTACAACATAATCATCATTCAATGTCACAGTGAAGTTCAACAAAAGTTCTGCAAGTTTTGTGTGAAGTTGCACAGACTGTTTATCAAATGTGTTATTGTCATGACTTCAAGCAGTAAATTCATTGAAAAGAAAGCATGCATCAATTGTTTTTGAAGAAGTGCTTCAAGATGTTGCACACTTTGCTTCAATTATGTATCAAAAAAAATCACTTTGTCATTTCTCAAGATTGATCACACTCATTCATTGAAAAAAAATTTTAAAAAGTCTTTCATCTTCAAGAAAATCTGAAAAAGCAAAAAGTTCATTGTCAAGAAGTCATTCAAGTATTCTGCATTAAAGTTTTTTTTGAAGAATCTTCATTTTTTTATTGATGACAAGCAGGCTGTTTGTACTGTTTGTGATGCCATCATTAAGCTTCTTGTTATTTTAAAGAAGCAAATCAATGAGTTCTCTGACTTCAAGAATGAAAACAAGAAGAAAAAATCTAGCAGTGATGAGTGAAAGCAATACAAGCTCAAGTAGATTTGATAACATTTTTTTGCTTTTTTTTTTTCATTTTGTATGATAGAATGCTGTTTCTTTGAGCTCTAAACTGTTGAATTTTGTATCATAAAATCTGATTAATTATTCTCAGAATGAACTGAAAGTTTCATTTATGTTAGTTTTATTCTTGTAACATTTAATCAAAACAATTTTAAATTAAACTATAAATAAAATTAAATTACAACAGCAATAAAAGTATCAAATGAGACTCTGATTTAATGTGAAGTATTTTTCTTATCAAAAAACTCAGATTCAGAAGCATTTTTTTATTCATTCAATTGCTTATTATTGTTGCATTCTGATGAAAATTTCAACTTATTTTTTTTCTTGCAGTCTCAGATTTTGTGCTTTCTACTCTTGTCACAAGAAATTTAATTATCATCTTGTGCTGTTCATTTTAATTTAAGCTGTTTAATAACATTTTTGATGATCACTTTTTTTTTTTCAAAGCTGACTTTTTTGCATTCTTCTCAAATTTCTTTCACTCTTTCTTTGTGATGACTGAAAGCTTCAAATAAAAAGCAACATCATTTTCATAAGCATCAATTATGTGTCAGATCTCAATAAATTTCTCAATAAACAATTTTTTTCATTTCAAAATTCAATTCACTGCAGACAAAAATCAAAATTCTTCTGAATTTTTCATATTAATCTTGATCAATTACAATTCATTGATCAGATTTCTGAGAACTTTACTGCTAAATTCTTTCAACACATATATTTTTAACAAATGTAACTTGATTACTTTGTATGAATCAAATCACTTCAGTTGAAACTTTTCAGATTCTTCATTTCTTACAAGAATTCAATTTTCAACTTCAAAATCTGTTTCTCAGATCATTTCATTTCTAATGCATTTGAATTTAATAACTTAATTGAGAAAAAATTCATTTGTCAACAATTTCACATGATTAATTCTTTCTAATTTTTTATCTGAATTTTCAACTTCTGCATTGTTTCATAGCAGTATGTTTTCATTCAATAAAATGCAAGAATATACATCATAAAGCAAATAGAAAGAACTTTGTTTACTCATAACATGTATTTGTATTCATGCAGCAAATAAAACTTGTGATAAATATTCATCTCATAAACATGTTGACTTTTCAAGAAGATATTTTGTTAACATTCATTTCATTATTCTGTTGAAATTTTCAATCTTTTCATTAATTTGTGAGTGATATGATGTTGTCATACAATGTCATGTCTGCATTTGTGTGACATAATATTTCACAGCAGCTGACAAAAAATTCTGATCATTGTTCAATATCAATTTCTATGATGCTTCATAATTGACATAAATCTTCTCATGAATGAATTTCACAATTTTGACATTCATTGTTTTTTTCAACAGTTTGACTAAAAATCATTTCATTGTGTAATCAATCACTGTAATGATTCAACAATTCTCATTTGAAATTGTCAGTAACAGTTTAATAAGATTAATTTTTCATCATTTAAAAAATTTGATTTACTCATTCATCATGTGTTGAACTTTTCTGCATTTCAGATTCAGTTTTGAGTTTTTTGTGACTTGACAGTTTGAACACAAATAAATTGCAGCTTGAATATTTTTTTTCATGTTTGATCAGTATTCACAAAACTGTAAAACTTTTAAAAGTTTCAGTGAATTAAGATGACTGAATTTCAAGTGCATTCATTTGATTAAATCATTTCAAAAAGTTTTCTCAATATAAAATGCTTTCATATTCTCATTAACAATTCTAATGAGCATTTTCTCTCATTCATTCTTCAGAGTTAACTTGTCTCATTTAAATATGTATTTCATTTTCTGAATAATTTGCTGTAGTGTCTCATCAGATAACAATTTTCTGTTTTGAAAATATCAAATCATGATGTCATATCATTCATCTTCATCACAATTTTTTAAAACACAAAAAGTTTCAGTGACTTTCATTAAGTTTCAAAAATCAGTTCTCATGAAATCTGAACATCAACTGATTACATCTGAAATTACTGCTTTTTTTTTCAGATAATATTTAATCATCAAATCATATTTCTGAAAGTCAGCAACTTATCTGATGAGTCATTTGAATGATTTTCAGATTATTTGAAGATATTGAAGATTCTCATGATTCATTATAATTGTTATCTGAGTCTCATTATCAATATATTAATTAAACACTTTGAGAACATGCTTGATTAATAAAAGTTTTTTTTCATGAACTAAATAATTCAATTCTGCTTCTGAGAGCTTCTGTTTGTCAAATATCACTGAATGAAGTTTGTTATTTTTTTTTTCATCTGATAAAGTGCACAATCAATGATTCACTCAGAGACATTCATTTTAATGATATATAATTCATTTCTGTCTGATTGAATTATGACAGAATTTTTTGTCATTCATTTGCATAATTTTAGAAATGTCAGTTGACAAGAGACATTTCAGACAATCAGACAAAATTTCTTTTTTCTTAGCTTCTCATCAGATTTTTTCAACAAATTTAACAACAAAATGACAATTCTTGCAAAATTCAAAAAACATAACAAGAAACTCAAACTTATTTTATTAAGTATTGAAGATTATTTTTTCTGTTGAGAGTTTTTTAATTTGAATCTGTCAGAATTCAGCAATAAAATTAATTTTTAAAAAAATTTATGCTGTTTTAATGATGTTTATCAGATTTTGTATTCTTAATAATGAATATTTGTTTTTTACTGTAATCTTGTTGAATGCTTAATAATCAACACACATTCATCAAGCACTGTCAGACTTTTTGACAAAGAAAATTGAAAATTTTTATGCACTTGAAGATGACTTAATCAGACTTCATTTCAACAATTCTGTAATCTGACACTTCTGTTCTTCAAAATGCATCTGTGACAAAGAATACAAACACATGTTAATGAATTTCACATCATTTGTGTCAATATCATGTTTGAACAGCTTATCAGAAGATAATTCTGAAGACAGTTTAATGTGAAAAACATTTTTATATTTATTGAGAATTTTTTTCAGCTTTGAGTTCTCATCAAAATTTTTTTTTCTTCTCTTTCTTCTTCAATGCTGTCTGTAGCACATAAAAAAAGCACTTCATTTTTTACTGATGCAAAACTTGTGAAAGCTGATGTTTTATCATGAGATTAAGTTCTGTCTCAATCTTCAAGATTCATCATCACATATTAATAAATAATATAATATGTACTCATTGTTTCTGATCTGTTATTATCATGCAAGACATTTTTCAGCAAATTTGTGAATTTCATTGCTTGAGTCAAGATTAATCAAGTATAATGTCATAATCAAAATCATTAAGAACTCTTACTTCAATTTTGCATTTAAAAATGTTAATTCAGAGATTTAATTGAACTCA
The DNA here is from genome assembly GCA_029449355.1 of Emydomyces testavorans. NCBI lineage: Eukaryota > Fungi > Ascomycota > Eurotiomycetes > Onygenales > Nannizziopsiaceae > Emydomyces > Emydomyces testavorans. The sequence continues at coordinate 1,161,381 of CP120627.1, forward strand.
AGTGAATGATGTCATATACTAATTGTTTGAAAGTTTCACAGTTTTGTTTTCTGAAATTTTTTTTGCTTCAACAGCATTTACAATTCTTCTGCTTATGTAAATAATGAAAGCATCTGAATTGACTAGAGCTTTTATATTGTGTGTGTCAGAGCATTTAATTTTTTCAAGTATTTTATTATATAACATTTGTTTGCTTTCTGTAATGTTTAAATGCTCAGCATCTGAAAATGTGTCAAGAATTTCATTCTTCTTGAAGAGTTTTGATGAGTTCAAAGAATTAGATAATTCAGATAAGTTATCAACTGTGAAAATTTTATATAATAAATCAGCAAGAGTCTTCACATTTACTGATTCAATTTGTTTTTTTGATTTTTCTGAGTTTCAGAATTATTATTTTTCTTATTTTCATTTTTCTTCTGCAAACATTTTCAGAATTCATGATTTTTTGCATCATAATTGAAACAAGCTTTGTTGCAACAGCATCACTTTTTTCATGCTCATGTTTTCTTTTTAAAGAAATTTTTTGCTTGCATCATCACATTAATTTTTTTCAAATTCTTTTCTGTTAGATCAGAAGAAAAATCATCATTGTCAAGTTTTAATGCATTGAAATTCATTACATCTGAATTCATCAGAAATGTATGATTGTTATCACAACACATTTTCATTGATTTCAGAGATTGTTCAATGTTTTTCAGCACTTGCATAACTTCTTTCATTGTTGTTGATTTTTTATGTTCATGTTTTCACTCAGTCAGAATATTATTTTTCACATCAGTAAGAATGATTTGAATTCAAATTACTTAAGATAACTGAAATTTTAATTCAATATATGCTTGATTCAATTCAGTAAAGTAAAATTGTACATCAGTTTTCTGTCAAATTCTGACATAGCATGATCAATGCTTTTGTTCAGCATTAAGCTCACTGTAGCATTGTGTGATTCACTTCTCAAATTATTTTCAAATTTTCAGTATATTATGATTTATTAAATTCTTTTCAGTCAGTTTCTCTTCTGTCATTCAGCACTTTGAGACATTTTTTGTAAATTAAAATAATGCAAGAGCAATTTTCTGATATTCTGTTGCAGTTTTTTTCATGAATATAAGTTTCTTTTTTCAATAAAATCAGCATTGAGTCAGTCATTTGAAAATCACTTCATTTTTAATTGTTTCATCATAATTTTTTGATTTATCAAGTTTCAAGACTTTTCACAAAGAAGTGCATTCAGCATTGACAGTTGCTTGTTGTTGTTGTAGTAACAGTCACACATTTTCAGCACATAAATTTTCAGCTTCATGATTTTGTAATGTTTGTTGTAGAGTCACAAACTGTTGATTTTGATTTTAAATTTATTCATTAAAATTTTGAATTTGTTCTTTCATCATCATTCATAAATTATTAAACTTCACTTTGACAAGTTAATGCTCAATGTGACAAGACTTCACAATTTTTTGTTAAATTCATTTCTTAATTTGTGTGATAAACTCTACAACTGTTGCATTACAATCTGCTCAGTTTCAAAGCTGTTCAATTAAAATTGTCATACTAAATACAAATTGAAAAGACAAATTTCATAATGATTTTAAAGTGTCTGTCATCAGAATGTCATGCAGATTTGAAATAGACATGATAGTGACAAGTAACAGTTATTAACATAAATAGTTTTTGCACAAGTAGTAATAAAAATAATATGAAGTGTAAAATAAACAATAATGTTTGTCTTTGAGAAGAATCTTCTAAGATTTCAATGAAAAAAAAAATATAAATAAATTTGAAAATGATAATTTTTTTTTCATTTAGTGAGAGGCTAGCATGAAAATTTCTTCACTGTCAGTTTCAACAGAATTCATCTGAACTCAATCAAATTTTCAATATCAGTGACTGAATTGAGTCACTTCAACAAGACACTTTATCAAAAACTTTGTGCTCTGTTGAAAAACTTAACTTGACATGCTATCAGATGTAATATGAAATAAAATAATTGATTGTTTATCTAAGATTAGCAGCTACTGCCAATTATATAACACATCATATTAAATACAAACAGGTCTAAATGTTCTGAGTGGCATTTCAATATATGCAACTAGAAAATAAAAAATATGATAAGAGCATAGACTAAATCTAAAAAATCACAGCTTTATAATAAATTCAGAAGCTGATATACACATCTGCAATGATAAATTAAAATTTTATAAATTTTATTTTGTTGAAAATAACTCAATTTTAACTGAAAATGAAGTTTCAAAAATGAAAAATTATAAATATATCATTGTGATTGTTGATATCTCAAACAAAAAAATCATAATAAATTTCATTCAAATGATTTACATTTCTGATTTTTATACTAATATAATAGCAACATTTTTTTTACAAAAACAAAAAATTAATTTGAATGAGCTCAATTTTATTCTGAAGAAGAACAGAAAAGTTTTCATTTATTTATAAAAAATAAAATTTAAACTAATTTTCAAATACAATTCATTTAACTCTGATCATGTCATGTTTATATTTCAAGTGATACATTCAATATTCACTACAAACAAGTTAAATACAGTCAAAAAAAATTCAAAAGTGAAAGAAGCTGCAATCTCAATCATGAAAAATGCAGTTGAAAACAATTCAACTTCAGCAATTGCAGCTTCAGCTCAGACAGCTGCAGTTGAGAACAATTCAGATTTGTGACATCAACATCTAAATTATCTAGATAAAAAACTCTTGAAGCACTTACTTTCTGCAGTTAATGACATCAATCAGAAGAATCTTAACAGTTCATTAATCATTAAATGTAAAGTTTGCATCTTAAGCAAAGCACATCAGCATATCTTTAGAAAACTCATGAATTATGACAACAAATTTTTCATAAAGCTTCACATTGATTTAATTCTCATGAATAAAACTTATAACAAAAACAAATATATTTTTCACATTTACTATTTCTATCTGCATATTCATTTTGTTGAGATCATGAGAGTCAAAACAAACAGTTTGAAATACTTACAAAAAATTGTCAATTAAAATTGTCAATTTTACAATTTTAAAATTCTAATTATACATCTAAATTGAAAAATGTCACTGCAAAAAAACCTCACAGAATGAAAAAACAATAAAAAATATCATGTTAAGTATTTAATTTCTAAAATTTTTCAACAGAATAATCTGATTGAATGCTCAGAAGATATAATATTAACAATATTTAAAATCATAATTATTGTGATGAATTTATTCAAAAATTTATGAAACAAAAATGCAAAAACAATGAGTTATTTTCTCAATAAAATTTTTGTTAAAGCTTTTAATTGAAAAACATTTCTTACAATTCTTGAACACTATATTAACTTCAATTTCAAATCTGAAGATTAATCAGATGTCAGTCATATTTATATGTTCAGCTGCAGAGCTTATTTTTTTATAAAAAACATAAAATTTAAAAAACTTAGAAAAATAACTTCTAGAGCTGAAATTAGTTATCTAGTTGAGTACAAATTAATTAATACATTCAGAATTTAAATTTTTCAATTCAGAAGAATTATACTTACTAAAAATGTTATCTTCAACAAAAAAATGTTTTTTGATCTCAAAAAAATCTCAAAAAAATCTCAATTCTTCAGTTTAAATCTGAAATTGATTTTATATATTTTTTTAAGCTTATAATTGAAAAGCAAACTGAAATTGACAATAATACAAATGAGAAAAATTTTCTAATTAAAAAGTCAAAAAAAAATTAAAATAAAAAAGTGAAGTCAGCTGAGCAAATTGCTTCAAAAATTATTTGATTTAATTTTATTAATCAATCTTCAATCAATGATATTAACTTGTTGACATTCAAAATGACATCAACTTCTGATTTTATGTTCAAATTCATCAATAAAATATCAACATCATTTTTTGAAAACTTTATAACAGACTCTGAAGATGAAAAATCAAGCAAAAAATCAAAAACTTGCAAAAAAAGCAAAAATTTTGAAGAATTTAGTAATTTACAGTTTCAAACAGAACAAACTATTTCAAAAACTGTTAAATCAACTAACTCATATTGAAGCTTCAAATTTCAAAAAATCAACACAAATTAAATCAATTTTGACAAGTTATACTGTGTTAGACACTCAGCTTACACAAACATTTTAGTTAACAAATTCAAGTTTATAAAATTTCATTTCACATTTGCTCAAGAACTAAAGCATTTATCTACAAATGTGATTTCTCATTTACATCATGACAAACTGATCAAATCATTTAGAAACTGAAAAAAATTAAAAAAGTATGTGTTTACAAAAAAATTTAAAAAAACAATGAAGATTGAGATGAAGAAACTAAATAAAAAAAAATTGCTACAAAAAAATATTTATTTCAGCAAAATATTTCATCAAATCAGTTTTTTTAATATGAATATATGACTACAAATACAATACAAATAATTATTTCATCAAATTTAAAATTCATTTAGTGATCAGAAAAGATTTACAATCATTTACAAAAAAAATATATATACAGCTACACTTGCAGTCAGAGTTTTTCATTTTTTTATAATCTTGATAATGACATTTAATTTAGAAGCTCATCAATACAGCATAATTAACATTTTCATCAATGTCAATTTTGACAAGAATATATATGTTTTATCATCAGACAGATACAGAAAATTAAAAATTTAATAAAAACTTTTACAAGTTTTATACAACATGTGCAAATTTTTTTATTTTTGAAACATTAAGTTTTTTATTACTTTGAAAAATCTAAAGCTCAAACAAATCAATAATGAATTTTGTTTATTTACAAATGACATTTTTATATTATTTTTTTACATTGACAATATAATAATATTATATCACTGTGCAAATTAAAGTTTTTTTGAAGTTTTCATTTAATACTTACAAATTGTTTATGAACTGAAAAACATGAGAAGTTTTATTTGATTTCTAGACATACAAATTTTACAAGATTAAATATTTCAAAAAGCATGATTTTGTCAGAATTTTTATATTGAGAAAATTGCAACATGATTTCATCTGATTAATTAAACATTTCTGCAGAATTTTATAATTAAAAAGCTTGCAGATTTAACATTTTACAAAAATTAAATTTTAAATTAAGAAATTTTCATTTATCAAAGCAAAATAAATTTTGTTTTTTATGCAGTTATTATAATTTAATCAAATGTTGCTTTTTTTGTTAGCAGATTGAGTGAATTTATGAATAACTCAGATTCAAAACATCATACAATTATTAAATAAATAATTAAATATTTATATGCAATTTAAAATTACACTTTTGAATATTCTGCTGACAAAAAAAATGATTAGAAACAAAAATTTTTTATTTCAAGCAACATTTTATTTGTAAATAATTTTATCATTTGTTAAAACTCAGAAAACTTGCTAGTATTTTTTTCAACACATTTATTGACTGAAAAATATTTAAACAATTTTTCATAACAATTTTTTCAATAAAAGCAGAACTGCATGTTTTTATTTATGTCAAAAAAAAATCATTTAATGAAAATAATTATTCAATAATTTGAACTTCAAGCTTTACAATCTGAATTAAATAAACAATTTTGTTATATATACAAATAATCAGTAAATTTTACAACTGCTGATCAGCTTCACTTTATTTCTCATAATCAAGCTTCATTACATTAATATTCATCAGCATTGACTTCACAAGCAGATTCAACATAAAAAATTTCTTATTGATTGAATTTCAACTAGAAACATGTCTGCTGATAATTTAATTAAATTTTTAGAAAATGAATTTTTCAAGAAATTTATTGAAAATTTTAATTTAATTAATATTACAAATTTGCTGATCAAATCAAACAGATCTGATCTGAATGAACAGACAAACTAAACTCAAGTTGAAGAAAATGTATTGAATTTATGAAATTCATTTCAGTTATCATTCAAACTTTTACTGAACTTGTCAAATAATCTTAAATTCCTTTAATAAATTCTGCATATTGTCACTATCTCTCAACATCAGATGACACAAAATACAAACTTTTCATCTCTCACTTAATTTCATATGTTCAAGATTGCCATCAAATTTGCTGCTTTTCCATGACTTTTCCTATTATCCTTATGGACCCTAAGATGTATAAATAGTCCATAGTTGTCTAGATAGATTGAAAGAAATTCAATGAAGTCTTTACTATTCACAGTATCCCTTTAGTCCAACACAAGTCTACACCTCTTGATGCGAAATGTCTCATCGAAACCCATTATTATGGCTCCAAGCAGAGGTCCCTTCGAAGTCCAAAAGACCATGGATAAGTATCTCTTTCGAAAGCGCCCTCGGGAATCATCTCCCTCATCCACATCCACACACTTCCCTCTCCCCGCCATCTCCAACTCCAGCGCAGGCAACGTGGCGGGCGAGAATAAGGCAACTTCCCATAAACCCTGCAAGAAGGAAGAAGAAGACGATGACTCTACCGACATGAAGCTGGCCACGTTAGCATCTCTATTTCCTGACATCTCCCAAGAAATCCTCCTAGATCTGCTAATCGCAAATGATGGCTCCATCTCCTCAACCTGCTCCGCAGTCACCGCAGAGCTGTTCGCGCGCAAAAAGGCCAAAAAGAGATCATTTCGCGCAAATCTTGAGATTCAAAGCTCCCTGTCGTCTTATAGAATGGCATCACAGGGCGCACCTATATCCGCAAAAACTCTCTCTAAAAGAGGACAAACTCTCCACCTCTTCTCTCCCGAAGATATATCCAAACACACCCCCTGCAGTATCATTCACAACTTTCTTCCTGCCGCAGAAGCAATCTCCTTACTAAGAGAACTCCTTCGCGAATCCGAAACGTTCTCGCGCCAACGCTTCCAGCTCTTCGACAACATCGTCGAAAGCCCACACACCGCGGGATTTTACGTATCTAGCTCCCAAGAACAGCAGCAGCAGAAGTCAGAATACGCATATAATGGCAATTTCCGTACCGATGTGAGACAATTGACTCCCGAGCTACGCAGAATTTCTACAAAGGTACAGAAAGCAGTGAACGAGGAAATTGAGAAACGGATCAGGGAACATTATCCCAATGGAAAGAAGCTGCAGCATCAGTCTCCATTGGAATGGGTGCCCAATGCCGCTTTTGTGAATTGTTATGACGGCCCATTGGAAAGTGTTGGATATCATTCAGATGAATTAACGTATCTGGGACCCCGCGCCGTTATCGGGAGCCTCAGCTTGGGAGTCGCCAGAGAGTTCCGAGTACGCAAGATCGTTCCTCCTGATGGGGTAGAGGACGAGAGGCAGAGCTCTTCAGCAGCATCTCCAAGCAATCCATCTACTTCCCGCGCAGACATTCAGGGCCAAATATCCATCCATTTACCTCACAATTCCCTGCTGGTAATGCATGCTGAAATGCAAGAAGAATGGAAGCACAGCATTGCTCCCGCCCAAACCATTTCTCCTCATCCAATATCCGGAAATAAAAGAATAAATGTTACATACCGTTGGTATCGAGTCTCCTTGCACCCGAAGAACACCCCTCGTTGCCGATGTGGCATGCCGTGCGTGCTTCGATGTGTGCAGAGAAAGAAAGAGAGCCGGGGTAGGTATATGTGGATGTGTTACGCCGGCTACGCTCCAGGAAAGAAAACATGTTCCTTTTTCCAGTGGGCTGCTTTTGATGACGATGGCGAACCAATCTGGGTATAAAGGTCTCGAAACCAAAAAATAGTCTAGAAGTGCTTTTGTACATACCCTATACTTTGGTATCTTTCATGATAAACACAAGTTGATGACATAGTTCATGGTTAGCAAACATTTTTTTTTAGCCCTCTAACTTCCTGTTCGTAATAAAACACTCTCATGAAACCACTGCAAGGATGCCAGTAAGACTGCACGACCACTCGAACCTGTTTCCAAGGCTAAAATCAAAAGTCGGAATCCAAACGGCTGGTAGCATGGTTGTTTTTTAGCGACAACTGCTTTTCATCGAATTCCCGATTCTCACAGTCTGGCTTAATACCAAGGCGCCATGAATCCCGTCGGACCTTCGTCCTGATCGTTTCGCTCGTGCCATATCCTCTGATTTTAGCTTCGCAACTAGTGGCATTCGATCTGTGATCTTCACCAAACGCCTTTTCCTCTGAGTTTGTGACACCAATCCAGCCTAATTTGCATGAACCTCCTGTTTTAAGAGTCGTAGAGCCAGCGAGACAAGAATTAGTGTATCCAACAGTGGCGGTGACAATAGTGCGAGCTTCAGTACCATTGACAGTGGGTTTGAGCATTCCGTGCAATTGATCGATCATGTTATCAAGCTCCTCAGTATCCATTGAATCCTTCATCAAAAGGGAGTCTGTGCTGGTAGAGCAAGGCGTATGAAAATTATCCTCCTCCCCACTTTGTCCACGCTCCCTGACTTTCACCAACAAGGTCCAAGACTCCCCTGGCCGCAGGTATTTGCGTTTTGTATTCCCAAGCAGAGCCATAACTTCGTACCCTTCAGCAGGGTTGAGATCAACGGAGAGGTCGGAAAGCAGGCCTGAGTCAATACCCGTTCGGAGATGTCTAACAACCAATTTAAGGTTTGATTTCAGAGTGGTTTCGGGCCTATCGTAGTCCAAACTCGCCGATAAGTGCCAACCACCGATGGCGGTGGGCGCATTTATCACAACTGAATTTTCAGGGGATATGGTATGAAAACGCAACCGTTCGTTCCAGCCACCCGCAATCGTTATACTTGAGCAAGGGGTGACGAGAAATAGATGACAAAGAGCTAATCTGGAAGAATGCCGTAGTAGGAAACTGGACGCGTCCTTAAGCGCGCCGGAAAGTCGTGCCTGATTTTGGTCATCATCATGAAGAAGTTGAAACGCAGGCAAAGATCGGAACACGTTGCGAATTGCATCTAAGCTGTGCGCCTCTAGGGGTAGCATGAGGTTCAGATTCTCTCCAGGGTTGGCAGACATGCAGCCGATTGCTACTCGATCAATCAATATATCCAACGATGATGCAACATAAAAAGCGTTTCGACAGCCACCTTTCAGAAGGTCTGGAGATATTCTAGCACATTCAAAAATTAGCGTAATTTGGGGGCTTTCCACTGGGACACGTACGAATTATCGACAACAATCATAACGTCCAAGGGAACTTCAGCGGAGCTTGGGTCGTCTAAATTATTCGCCAAGTTATCAACGCGTGCTAATATTTCGACCGATACCCATGTCGATAGCTCCTTCCCAGATTCTGTTCTGAGAGCGTCTGCAGTCAACTCCACCACAGCAGTTGTGACGGGAGCATTACGTGGTAAGCGGCTTTTGCATCTCATCCGATTTCTGGGGACCCATAGCTGTTGCGTAGGGAGAGGTGGAGTGTCTTCTCTGCTTTGCTTTGATTCTGCTCCTTTCAACGGAGTGTCAAATGTGCGTTCCTGTTGCGTGTTGAGAACGGGCTTTTTTGATTGCGCTAGAGAAATAGGGGCGGAAGGGCGGACTTTCGCAGCTGAACTATCAAGGTTAATTGCCTCGTTGCTGGACTGACGATTCCTGAAATCGAACGCCTGAGTAACCCGTGAGAAAAAGCCATTCTTAGGCACAAGGACTCGTTGCCGCTGGTTGTCTGTGGTTAAAGCTTCGATCTGCCTCTTGTTTTCCTATCATTTATATCACAGCGTGAGTAAAATTTCAAAGGTAAAGACATTAACTGAGAATCCATACCAATGCATTTTCCATATTTTGAAAATTCCCACTTGACGATGGAGTGCTTGAAAGCGAATGCCAGTACTCTTTTGTTTGGCGTCGCTCCAGTAATCGGTAGTTTTCCTTATCCAATTCCGGGAGAGGAGGAGTGTCGGAAAAGAATGGGCCGTGGATGGCATATGATGATCGTCTTCGCGGAATAGGAATTGGAGGGTTTCCTTTGATTGAAAAGGGGACACCTTGACCGTCACCTCGACGCGTCTTAAGTATGCGTAAAGGTTTAGGGGCTGGGACGCGTTGATTTTGTTCACGATACTCCATTTTCTTTTGCTGTCTATCAATAATAACACGAACCTTTACACCGATGGACTTGAGCTTCACACGTGCTCCCTCTCTAAAGTTTTTTGATACATATCGGTATCTCCTCCACTCGAATCAGAACCTTTTGAGGAAGAAGAAAAGTACCAAGGAGGATCGGAACGGCTCCTTTTGTGCGCCTTTCTGCTTCGTCGGCACGTATAACGACGCTGGCTGCGAAGGCTCCAATACTCGGCGCAAGTCAGAGCTACGGCCAGAATAATGAGCAACAGGAAGATAGGCACGAGGATGAACGCAATCAGAATAAGTGTCCTTCGAGTTTCCCCGCTGGGCATATCGTCGTCAATCCAAACCAAGTGGCAATGGGAACGGTCCGGAGGGTAATACCGCTGGCAGTGATCCAGGCGAGAAAGCAGAAACACAGAATTGTTTATTTGCGAGAAAAAAGAGCTTCATAAGATCTAAAAAAGAAAAAGCAAGAGCAACTACGGCTCTCGCTCCATTGGAAATCAGGTAGTAGGAAACTACAATGGGTATATACGACAGCAAGGAGGTGCAGAGAAAGACGCTGAACACCCAAAGAGCACACCAAAACATCTTACTATCGAAAATCTTGAGTATCTTCAGCATTTACCCTTCAAATCAGAGTAAACCGATCATGTATCAATTATTACTTGTTGGATTAATCATTTCGCCTTTTATCTTCGTCAAAAGATCGGCATCAAGTTTCTGAAATCGAATCTGCAGGGAAGAAGTTAGCAACCCGTCAAAGGAAAGCACGCGAGGAGGAAAACATCGGAAGAATATGTATGTATGTATATATACCAAGTCATCTGCTGTATTCCGCGGAGAATTGCCAAAGAGAACAGACTCCAAATAGCTATTTTGGATCCCGTTCTGCACCCTATTTTCCCAAACTCCGGCCCAATTCCATTCTCCAGGAGTTCGAGACTGGGGGTTCCCTCTCCTCGCTTTAGACTCAGGATTTGATATACCTGGTTGGTCACATTCGAGGATTCGGGATTCGTTATCTGCGCCTCTGACGCTACGGCGATGGCTTCGCCATGCATGCCAGGCGCCAGGGTTTCCCGCCGCCTCTAACGGAATAGAATCAAGTATCTCCTCCTCATCAAAAGTCGTCCGAATGTAGTTTAGCAGCTTTATCACAGGGACATCGATTCCCTTATTTTGGTATATCTTTCCAGTTGGAGCTGAACTTGTGTATCCTTTAGCGACACTCGAAGCGGGTGAGGATGGCACTGGTTTTTTAGTGGTGTCGCGCTCCCATTTCGCTTCAGCTTTCGAATTGCCTGATCCAACCTGCCTCGACAGAGGAATACTCGTATCCACGTCCTGGACAGGTTTAGTTTCAGTTGTCGAAGCATTTCCACTCACATTCCGAGAAGAAGCTGCAGAATTTGTGGCGCTCCTTTTTGCCCTTCCAAACCAATGTGGAAACCCATGTCGCAGACTAAATCCGCCTGGTGGTAGCCGTTCCTCATCCGTCGCACTGACCGTATCTGTATCCAACGAGCCGGTCGTAAAAGTGTAGGTTGTCAATGGAACGACAAGGGGATGGAATATATCTGTGCTGAATGTCACGAACGGAGGAAGATCAGGGTAGCTTGTTGGGAACCGGATCTGGAACCGAATGATGGCAGAGGCGTAGGGGCCTAGGCGACACAGTATTCTTAGAAAGAGTCTCCCTCGAGAATAATGTCAAGGAAAGTTGAACGAGAGCGATTTCGATACCTTTCTGAACAAATAACACTCCTGACCATAAAGTCGGGTCTGTCGGGGAGATCGTGACATACACGCCAGGAGGAGGAGCTGCTTGGAGACTGGCACTATAACAAGGAGTAAGTTAGTTGAGGAGCTGCAGCGAATGTAGTTACTGTAAATCAGTGGTCAACTCACAATTCAAGATGAAGCTGTTGTGTGCGGAGTGAAGGGATATTGGGAAGCTTGAAACTCGACATTGTCTTTGATGATTCGGTCTGCAGCTCACTTCGCGTCTTGAAGTCTTGACTGTTCATTCGTGCAGAGAGATTGTATGGAGTAGTGCGTTTGATTGTCCAGTCTAGGCCATTCTACATACATTAGTATGTAGTCAACTATAGTTACGACAGGGAAACGTTTTCGTTTCTTTTTATTTTGCACTCTCCATCTATAGAGTACAGTCAAACGAGTACTAGATACAAAATGCTGGTGACATATAGACACACTTCATTTCTATTCAAAAACGCAAGATACATACGGAGCAAACGACGTTTCAATAGATTAGGCCTCAAATCCAGACATCCTAGGTATCCCAGATGCCATTCGCTTTTCGTCCGCCTTGCCTGATCCCACAGAGAGGATAAGAAACCCCTCAGAGACTCCCTCGGAGATCCCGCTTAACACCGCGGCACACCATCCCATCCACATCTCCACCAACACTCCCAAAATGCTGCTGGTTTTGAATGACTCTGCAATCTTTGATCCTAGAAATACAACTCCAACTCGCGCCTTTGCAGCCAAAAATGAGCTCGCAGCGAATATTTTCTTCACTGCGATTCTTGCAGACTCTGACTCCCTAACCCGAAGACAAAAGGCTCGTACGTGAGGGAGCAGAAATTGCACGAGACGGCAAAAGTAAATGACGCCTGCGGCAACGATTTGATGGACAAGAGAAGGCCGTGCAGCAGATGGTCCATCCACTGGAGCATGACGGCAGTTCGTGCGGGGATTCTGTAAACGGGGCCAGTCGGGATGATAAACCGGGCTATCCCTCAATTTCTCAGGCAGCTTCATCTGAATATTCATCACTTCCGTAGGCGTCAAGTCTGGAGGAAGCCCGTCAAGTAGATATTGAACGCCTGTGATATACAGAGATCGGACGAAGGATGCATCTGCATCAACATGTTGAGTCTCACCGCTGGCGGTACGGAGAAGGGCAAAGCCTATACGACTTGAAACGTTAGATCACCGCAACGCTCGGGAGGCTGGGCTGGGCGGATGATTGATGGCTACCTGGAACGACCCTATTCCATCGCACGCCTGACTTTGTGTCGCGATCGGTATTCGCTGGCATCATATCTCTGGATGCAGACATTTTAGCACGCAAAGCTGTGAAGACCCCTCGAAAGACGAAGATCCAAGCCTGACCAGCTTGGTAAATCGCTACGCTCGCCATGCTAAACACCTACGGATTATTTAGACTCAAAAGCTCCAACACTGGATCCCAAGGAGCAAATGCTTTTTGGAGTGCGATGGGGTTCTGGAACCATGGGAGGCCGTGGAGCTTCCTCCAGCCTCGAACAGGACCTTTGAGTCGGGCGGCAGAACTGCTTCGTCACATCCTCACCGACCGTTGAGATTGCAGAAGTTCCAGCTCTCGAATCCCTATGTAGTTGCTGGAGATTTTGCTTCATTGTGCGAGGCTATACTGTACACGGTTACAGTCCAGCACACCGCATTGTATGTAGTTAAACTCACCCTTCACACGTCAAGCCAGTACATAATCGACTATCAGCCAAAACTCTCCTCGACTGCATGCTGTTCCACGGATACCTCCAGATTCAAATCCATGGACATTGCAAACCTTCCAATCGAGACCTGGTTCCAGATTCTAAGGTTCTTATCTGGTGGTTCTGCTACTGGCTTGTGTCTGCCCGATATCGTCTCACACGTACATACAAGTAACTCCTTTACATGCATTCAGTCTCAAAATAATGGCATCAATGGCAATGAAGGAGCGGGACTGTCATTATATTCCTGGCATGCTTCTTCATATGCCCTAAACTCCATATTGTATAGTATGTATATATCTGTTTTCAAATTAGAATTACCAAAAAGACACACAAAATCATTCGGATTAACAGAGATGGGACTCATGAAGACCGGTAACTATTTAGGAGACCCATCTAAAGCATTCTCTTCTATCAATTTTTACGACTCTATTTCTCTTCGTCCTCGTACTTGAAAAAACTCAAACTGAACAGTGGAAGCAGTCATGAATCCCAATCGATATAAAGGTATCAGTTTCCAACTCCTTGATTCGGATACTAACCTTTAACGAGAGAAAAACCGACTGCCCTTTTTAGTATGCTTTTAAGGCCGTAACCCAGCCAGCTTACTCATGCCATGAAATTAGCATCCGAAGTCCTGAGCTCCTAAATTCCCAACTCCAGAAAACGATGCAGAAGGATCGAAGACATTCTGATATCCCGTTTCAGCAACGGCTGGTCCCGGTGTCGGTATCTGGGTTGGTGCCGAGGCCGTAGCCAGGTTGAAAGTGGCCGCAGTGAAACCGGGTTCTTGAAATCGGCCGGAATGGTCTGACCCAAAATTTCCTACGTGCATGCCATCGAAATCATGGCCAATATCTCTATAATCATCATCTAAACGCTGAAGCAAATCGGCATCGAAACCCATCTGAATGAGAGGATCATCGTCCACCGGCGCAGAGGAAGAAAAGTTACTAGTCGCGGTAGTACCTGGTAAACCGCTCAGGTGTCCTTGGCTAAGACCTCCAATAAAAAAGTCAACGCTACCTGCCAAGCTGGGAGCAAGGCTGCCTTGATGGCTGGCAACAGCAGAATGGGATCCGGAGCCAGGCATTGCGGGCGCCTGCGCCCTAGGAGAACCGCTGAGAGGCGGAGCGGTCTTGAAAGTATGCATGGGAGGACGTCGAAGCCCACCGTCTGCAGCGAATGGTGGTTGCATACCAAGATCATCTAGTCGAATGTTCTGTGCCTCTGGCAAGTCGTAAATCCCAGTATCACGTTTCAAGATAGCTAGCCAATTAGGATTATCGGCACATGTTTGATTCCACGGGTCGTCACTCCCATATATGATACGCCTCGCTTCTGTTTGTATCATCCCATCAGTTGGCACGACACCTTCAGCTGCCATGCGGCCAATGAATGCCGAAAGTTCGATCTCTAAACGCCGAAAACAACTTGCATCAGTCGGTTCAGGAATGTTTACCAAAGAACGGCCGAGATTGGGCGCATTGGCTTGCTCCATCATAGCTGGGCTTTGCGGTTGGGCTACCCAGGGGTCCATGGTATTCCACTCTTCACCGATGAGATACGGTGGCATGGCATTCTCAACGCAGCGCTGGACACAAGGTTCAAATCCCCAGTCTCCTTTCCATTGAGACATCTCAACTCCAGCCTTGAAATGTGCCGCCAGGTGATCAACACGATCTTTCCAGGTGCGGAAAGCGGTCGAGCAGAAGCCACAGCGAGACTTAACCTCAGTTGTAACACTCTTCCACTGATCCATCCAAGGGCCTAGCCTTACATTGTGCATGAGACGCAGGTGCTGATTGAGGTGATCTTTCCTATAGAACGTGCGCTCTTGGGTTGACTTCTCCTGGCAGGAAGCATAATTGTGCGACTCCAAATGATCTTCATCGGGGTTCGGATGCCGGCAAAAAGCGCACACAGGCTGACTATGCTCTAGCATGATGCCACCTCGAGGCGCGCAGGTCCATTTATCTAACGCAAGATGTAAGGACTTCTCGTGCCGCTGCCAGTCATATTTCGTCGAGAAAGAATCAGTGCAGAAAGTGCACTGGTATATGCGCGCTGCGCGAGACTTCTGAAATGGATTTTGGGCAGCTGCAGATTTATGACGGCGCCTTCGACGATCTCTTGCGTCCATGGATGCGAAAGAAGCGCGCGAAGAACGGTGGGAAAAAGCAGATGCGAAAGACATATCGGAGGTGCTAGAGAGTGTAGCATCCAAACTAAAGGTGCTCGCAGAATTTGCAGGCCGCACGTTGGAAAGACTGGAACCGCCATTGCTCGAGCCTGCCCTTCGGGAATTTGATCGCTCAAGGCTGGTTGAAGTGTCATTTGAATTGTGAGGATGAAGAGGAGTAGTAGCCATAGCTTGTATAATGTCACGGGCTGATGCAGCTTCGTTTTCAGGCGGGGAGTGCTTCCATCGCTCCAAAGGGTTCAAGTCTGAGAAATCAACTCCCAGGGGAAGCCTTTTGCCGGGAATAGGCACGCCGGCGGGAGAGGGTGAAGGACTGCGAGTCGAAGTTCGGATCTTTCCTCGACGACGGCCGTTCGCAAACCAATTGGAAATCTGACTTCGTTTCAGACCTGTTTTCGCTTTCAGTTCGTCTTTTTCTTCCTCTGTCGGGTACGGATGAGTTGCGTGTTCCGATAACCAAGACTTCAGCACCTTGACAGCTTTCTTTGAAAACCTTGCACCACTTTTCTTTTCCCTTTGCTCTGGCTCTTCGAGTAAAGCGCCGGTAGATGGGCCACGATGTGACTTCAAAACCTTCTTTCCCGTCAAACTTCCAGTGGGGACACAGGAGTTCTCCCCAACTACATGTAACGTCTCCAAATACTCGTCTTGAGGCTTTGCGTGGGTAAAGCTGCACTCTCGATATAAAGCTATGCAGCAAGTACACCCGTTTTGCAAAGCACCTCTTTGAGCCACAAAGCAATCTAGGCCCATAGAGCTACAAAAGAAACACGGTTCTGAAGCTCGATACATGGGCCAAAGTCCATCCAAACTCGAGGACGCGTGCAACGCCTTTGCGCCGGTAGCGTTGGTATCTATGATATCAGCGGTAGACGTAGGATCGCCTTCGTTACTGAACAGAGCATCAACACTTTGACCTTTCAGACAGCCAGAGGCTACCTCATTATTTCGAGCAGCTTGGTCAAAGTCGAAGTACTCCATGGCGCCAAGATGGAAGTTTTATATACAGGGTATTTCCTTCACCGTTCAAGGATGCCGACGGCAACAGTTAGGCCGAGATGGCTCGATCTTGTGGTTTCAAGCCGATAAGGCAGTATTTGCAACCAAAGGACACGAATCCTTCTGACTACACGTCACAGCTCGAAATTCTCATAATCTAACAACGTCTCTAGGCAGGAAAGACGTATGAAAGGAAAAAGAGGTAGAGATGACAAGGTAAAGGAAAAGACAACAACGGCGGGCAAATGCCGTTTGAGTCACTTGCCCAGCTTTTCCATAAGCTGCCTTGGCTTTGCGGAGCCCGCACTCTCGTGTCTAACTATGTATGTATGTAGTTTTTTGCTTTCCCCATAATATGTAATAGCCTAAAATGATGGGATATCGGACTGGCTCCAATCGCAAAGCGACAACCCTAGTTGATGCCGCGCCGGCAGGCACTAAAAAGAAGATCGACTGCATCAAGCAACACCAGAGAACAGCATGCTGGTAATTTGTCATGTGCTTTATTCGCAATTGTTCCGTCTTAAGCTATCACCAAACCTTGTCAGTCGTAGTTTTGAAACTGCTTTGACTTGCAACACACTCTATGGATTCATCCATTGACTTCCCCTGATCAAGTTAGCGCTGACTAATTCAATCTCTGCAGGAGACGCAAGGCAAAGAGATTCAAGGCCTCCCATCAGAATTGTCCTGCTCCAACTCCAGAGATCCAGGGTCATTCAGCTGACCCAATTCTTGACCCATTGTTGACCTAGTTCTTCTGGTGAGCAGGGATTCGTTCATCTGTAGAGAAAAACTGGGAAACTCGCTAGAATCCCCTTAGCTCGCAATGAAACTCTGAGCCTTGTTCGTGTTCGCTGCGACGTGCGGTGTGGTGCTCTGTACTTTATTATTGTTGCTCTGGAAGGTTGCTGGAGGGTGACAAGCGGAGTTGGAGAGTGGTGGAGATGTTGTCAGTCACCTGCGAACTAACCAAATGGAGATTTCTGGATGCTTACGTTGCCTCGTCCTGATTGGTGAACTTGACGATTAGACTTGCACTACGGAGCAAATCGCAGGCTGTCCACGCCCTTCCGGTGACAATTCGCGCTAAAAGCACACCACGCTAGCTAATCTGGACCAACTAGTGAACCAACTAGCCTGTTTCGGCGACTTCTAGAACACACCTTATATTCGGCCTCTCCACCAGTTCCCACACAGTGACACAGTCTACTCCATACATTAAACACGATTCTTCATCTCTGGTCCTCTGGATCCTTTTGGCCTGTGACGACCGATACTAATTTAACATTATTCAAGGGTATCCTGCGGCCCGATCGCGGAATCCAAAGGGCTGATCGGACTATTCTTCACCTTAATTGCATGCCAGGTTCATGGTTTGATTGATTCATGACCATTCCCGGGGAGAAAGATGCTGGTTAGCTGCATGGTGACTGCAGCAGCTACCCTCGCGGCCGCAAAGGTATGACTAACTAATGGGAATATCATCCTGACGCGTATCGGTCGAAAGCTGACCCTTCTAGCAGCCTTCCTCTCTCAAATTCACTCGCCTTGAAACGCTTCGGTGAATCGCGACACGCTTCATATCGGGAGCTTTAAGCGATGCCACGTGCTAAACAAATACCCGAAATACCCAAGGCTTTGGCCGAGCTCAACCTAGATGGAAACAGTACTACTATGTAAGGCTGGCATCCTTGGAAGACATGGAGTTCGTTCGGCTCTTCGATTCTCTTGCGTATGATTATATTAAAACAGCAAAACATACAAAAACCAAAACAACCCTTCAACGATCCACCCTCAGACAGTTGAACCTGGAAGAAAATCATGCCAAATGCATCCTGAGACATCCCTATTATACATAAGCACCCACAGCCCCATCTTCGGGGCTATAAATCTTGGATAAGGATTGGGCTGACATTGCAAAGAACGTGCGTCGAAATCACACCATGCTTCTTACGATGCTTGCGTAAGTATGACTGACTGCATCAATAGGTATGTTACAAATACAGCTAGCCAGGCCATTTACCATTGTCTTTTCATGCTGAACAACCACATATTCATGCCTTATGGAAAGATCATTTTCGTTGCCTGATTTGTTGCGCCAGAGTTAAGGTGCTGTCTTGGACATCAGCATGTTCCCGACAATTCTGCAAAGCAGCACGTGCTAATAATATTACCATTCAGATGATTCCTACCATAGGTAGCTTGAGAAAATTCCGCTGTTCCGCTGGCGCTAGATCAAGCCATGGAATGACCCCGGAGCTAGCCGAGATAACCTGGACTTACAAGGCGTTGGTTACTTGATGTGAAGGAAACAGAGTGGGACTATTTCAAGAAAGAAATCCCTTCAATCCTCTTGATTATCTGTCAAGTCGCAATCCTCTCCTCACCTTGGTCGCTAATCAGATTCTGAGCTAGGAGATGGAGTCAGAAAATCAACTTCAAGGCGACTGAGACAACCAGAACGAACTAACGAGAGTAGCCAAATAGTCTGGGGAAGGGCCGCGAACGAGCAGTGCAAATCCAATTGTAAGAACGTGTGATAAATGCGGTTAACGTTTTCGTTGGGGCATCAGCACCCTGTACCTCGAAAGTCCATACTTCAAGTTCTGCTCCCCATGTTGACTACTACATTGGAAACCCTTCAACAAAGGGAGTTTCCACTTGGATATGCGACGCCCTTTTCTGGCTCCCAGGTCAATTTACTATTCTGCAGACAAAGAAATCAGGCACGCATTATGAGCACAACAACAAGACCCAATGCACAAAAATTCATTAGCAGGAGCAGCCTCATGGATATTGGGCTTCTAAACGTTTATTGTCTCTCGCAAATTGCCAACATTAGACAATACCTCCCAGGAGATGGTGCGTGATCCATGCTGCTCCAGGTCTCTGAGGCGGATGTTGCAAAACATAAGCAATTGTTTGCTTATCCATCTATATTCCCTCAAATACAATCATACCTAGGAATATTTCAGGAAGATTGGATATTTTAGAAACCTCCCAAAGGGCCTGTTTAAACAGCAAATCAAAAGGAGAGAGTTCAGTTCGACCCTAGAACAGAGAGCATGGTTTTGGGGTGGCATAGTTAGCTACTGCTGTCTATCCAATAAGACCAGCATATCAGCTTGAGCCCCATTTCGATGGTTCACCATTGACGGCTTATACTCAGAAAAAGGGTATGCAAGACGCGTCTAGCGCCGGCGAGCTCAATCCCTATTTTACGCTTAAAGACAAGCCCCCTGATTGTCAACATGTGGAGAAAATTGCGGCATCAATTGTCCTCTTATTGATGCAAAGGACGCTTATCAACAAGGGTCGTAAAAGTTGAACCAAGTAACATAACCAATCGCAACTTCTGGTGCGCTGCGTGGTAGAGCGACTCAGCATATAAGATAAGGTTCAGATAAGGTTCTGCAGGAGCAGAAAATGTTCGGCTTTTGGGTGAAGCTAACAAGTACATAGTATGATCATATGGATCCATGGTGCTTTCTTCAGTCAGCTCCTCTTCGGTAACACAATAGGATGCCCTGGTTGTAAGCGAATAGTCTTTGTCCATCGCAGCATCGAAACTGTGACTTTAGGTTGTTGAATACGAAGGTAATAGAACTGGGTGGAAATCTTTTCTTATGATTGATTTGGAAACCACAGCTCAACCGACTCCTTCTTTTCATTGCAACCAGTTTTGACACCTGTCTACAGTTCCAATCGAGTTCCGTTTCATCGTCGCTAAACTACTGTCACGAGGGTAGACTCGGTTTTTCACTCATTCAGACATGGCCATTGGCAAGATTAGCTTCAAGCATATAATGTCAAGCCACACCAGACACAAAAATGCAGGCAAACCAAATCGCTATCCTTTATCTGACGAGAGCGTGGGAAAGAGAGGCCGACACAGATGATCAATTCCACCAGAAACTAACACTAATCCCCGCCTGCAGGCCACGTACATAGTGCCACCAGCCAACGGGTATGTAGAGACATTCTCCCTGCCTCAGCACTGTCTCAACATACTTTGCCTCCGAAAATCCCGGCCATAGGGAATCCCAAGTTTCGGCCTCGGCGGGAGAGAGTTCCATGGCAGCGATATCCACCTTCGAAGTATTGGACATATCGATTATTTGCTCTTCGCAAGAAAAAGTGAGCTGGTCCCCTGAATCGTTTTCGCGTGCATCAGTATTCACTTCTCCCGGGCGTGAGGAAGATGGATTCACGACTTCCATACCACGAGGATATATCCGAGACGCGGGAGTGTCGGGGGAGTAGAGACGAACATATTTCGCCCCGACAACCTGTACCAGGATGTTATGGTATGGATCATGGTGAAGCGGAGATATAGTCCACGATGGCCCGATCCAAGTATTGATTATCGGGTCGGTCGCTGTACCATCTTCCCCCTTGTTGGCATCGAAGCGAATATCATGCTCGCCAAGGGGATTGAGCCGCGTGGTGTTTGTATCAATCAGTTCTCGTGTCTGTAGCTTCTTGTTGTAAACTGGAGTACCAGGTGCAGGCCCAGGGGCTTCAGCATAACAGTAATCCGGGATTGATATGTCGTTCCTCAAAGCAGGTATTTGAGCAAGCAAATCATGCTGAGCCAAATATCCAGTCTGACCTTCGGAAGGCTCGTGGCCCGACGGCTCCTCATTTTCCGAAGCATTAAGTTCATCATTCTTTTCTTCCCTCCAGATGTAGTCCTTCATAAATTTGCCAAATGGAATAATTCGCTGGCCCCAACCCTCATCTGTATATGACCGACCAACCTCCACAGGAACCAGTCTTCTCCCACCGAACGTCCTTCTAGACCAATAATCTCTGGACGACCAGGGCCTCTCTGAAAGCGCAGGCCAATGATCCACTGCATCAGTGATAACAAGCGGCGTACGATTATTCCAGATATGTTCTGTAAATTTCTCAAACGAGAGAGCAGATACACGCGGAACGGGAAATTCCAAACAAGGAACGGGAGCAGAGTCTGGTGGGAATAGTAGTGGCTGGGCTAGCTTCCGACGTTTGGGTTGTGGCTCATCAGGCACATAAGACTTAAGCGGGGCGTAGAGATCAAAGGCAATTTCTTCAGGGCCTATAGTACTCTGCAAGGCCGATATAAGAGATTCGACAAGCGATTTACGTCTCGGAGCCCCAGTCATTATGAGCGCCCTATCAAGAATATGGATAACTGGACAGAGCCAATCAGCCGTTGGGCGGATGACCTTGCCATCTCCTTCTTCGCCTTCATCAGTGCGGCTCTTCTTGTTCCCCAAATTCAAGCCAGCATCTTCATTATTATGACTTTCACAATGGGCACGTATCAAATAGCAAGCCTTCACAATACTTGCATCAGTGAACAGTCTCCTCCAACACTCCTTTACATTTTTGAACGGGAAAACACGGAGCTTCTTATCAGCAAAGGAGAGAGCTTCATCAGGATGTTCATTCAAGGTGGTGCTGAGCTTGATATCATCATTGTAGCATTCCACGATAGGATCCTTCCCAGAGAGAGATTGGATTGTAGAGAGGATCTCGTCAACAAGTGTAAGCAGTTGATGCATGAAGTAATAATGGTCCTGTTGATGGCCGCTCAATCAAGTGTTCTGGTTAACAGCATCTGTTCATGAATAGCTGCTATATAGCAGAAAGGATTACCACACATCTGGTATTGTCAACCAAGAAAATAGCAGATCAACAGCAGGGTATGATATTGTTTATGAGAGAATCTTGATGGACACAGGTTGTAACTTGTAGAAATGTAGCAACCCAGATGCAAGACTTCTAATTGGCTGGGAAGTAACTAGGGTCACATGTCAGGGGTGCCAAAGAAAAATCTCTGCTATAAATGAATTAGAACAGTTGTGATTATGATTCATTAAACAAACAAACACATATTTAAGAGTTTTTTTTTATAAAAAAAATGCTAAATTTTAAAATTTCATTGATTTTATTTTTAAAAATTTATTTAATTATAAATACTTTTATAAATTTTAAAGTATTTTTTTAAATAATCTTGAAATTATTTATTTAATATTTTATAGCATATTCAGCTTTTATTAAAATATAGTTAGAATTGATGAACTAATATCAAAATAATAAATTGTAAGATCTCAGCTGTAAGCTTTATGAAAGCTAACACTGCTTTTGTTTCAATGTAACTAGTCTTAATTTGATTAATTTTAGTGAGTATAACATACATATAAATAACACACTAATTTTTTTCTTTATTGAGAGAATCAGTGACAATTTTTTTATCTAATAATTATATTCTTTGTTTATTGATTTTCTTATTAATTAAGTGAATAGTAGCTATTTCACATTTACTCATATATTAACAGAATAAATTTTTTTATTTTATTTTTATATTTTGTTATTTTATTTAAAAGTACACTCAGAATAACTACAAAAAACAAAAAACAAAAATTTATTTTTTTCATTTTTTAGAAAAATTCTCATAAAGAATTTTTATCATTTGTTAATTTTTAAATAAAAATAATTTCAAAAAAATTTCATGAAGCAACAAAATTTTGTTGTGAAAAAATATTATTTATTCAGAATATAACATTAAAAAATTCTGAATTTATTTGTAAAAAATTCATTAATATATTTTTTATACTTTGTGAATATTTCATTATTAAAATTATATTTTTTAAAAAATTTTATATATAAAACTGACTTTTAAAAAATATAATCTCACTTTCAGAACAATTAAAAATTAATTTAGAAAAATATATTTAATTAAAGTTTTTAAATGTATTTACTCAATAAAAAAATTCAGTCAAAAAAACTAAATGATATAAATTGTTAAAACTGAAATTTGACTACAAGACAGTTATTTTTATTAAGTTTTGTGAATTTTTTTTCAAAATTAAATTCTTAATTGAATTTGTGAACATTGAAAATTTTCAGAAAGTAAATTATGCAAAAACTAAACTTCATTATATACTTTAAAAAAATAAAAAAACATTATGAAAAAAAACTCAACAAGAAACATCTGAAAGAAAATAAAAATTTTTTTTATTTTTTAATTTAAATAATTTACAAAATATTATTAAAAATTCATAATAATTTTTTTTTCATTTATGAAAAAATAACAATGAAATTGATAATGAATTTTATACTCAATTTGAACAAAAGCTTCACAAAATAAATGATAAAATTAAAAATTATGCTGAATGAATGAAATATTTATTTCTATAAGTTATAAATAAATTAATATATTTCAAACTTAATGAACAAGAGAAATTTTCAGATACTTTTTATGAAATAACTGTTATTATCACATAATTGCACTTTATTCTCACTCTTAAAAAAATGAAAATTTTATAATGATTTTCACAAACAAATCTCAACAAAACTGATTCAAGAAAAAATTTAAAAAAAAATAAAAAATTCTGTGAAGAATAAAAAAACAAATCTGATAACAAAACTGATTTTGTAAATATCATTTACTACAATTGTAATAAAACAAATATAAATTTTCTGATTGTTTCAGAAAAAATTGAAAACTTAAAAAAAATAATTTTAGAGTAATATAATTATTTGATGTGAATTTTCTGTTTATATTTTTTATTTAATTAAGTGCATTTTCTGTAAAATCATTCATTAAGTATAAATAATCAACTCATGTGAACTTTTACTGTATCTTTTTCATCATCAGCTCTAGTCTTACAAAATCACTAAAATTGAAAATATATTTAATAAAAATTTTTCTCAAAACTGCTGAAAGAAATTAAATATTTTTCAATACTGAAAATATTACAAATATTGTCTTCAAGTGTTGAGATTTTTAAAATCAAATATAAATTTTTTGTGATCAAATTATTATTATTAATATAAATAATGATATGATTCTAAATATGATTTGATTTTTGTGATATAATTTCATCATTTTATAAAAAAATCACTTAATCTGTTTTCAGAAAACTTTGCATAATTTACTTGCAGTGATTCAATCAATTGATGTGAAGAATTTAGTGTAAGAGAAAAAGTTCATTTATGTGATAACATGTTATGAAATTGAAGAAATAATCACTGTGAACTATAATTTTTAAATATCTGAAATACATAAAAATTTTCTGAAAGCTTTCAGTAAACAAAAATTTGAAAAACTGATTTTTTATTAAGAGAAAGATTTAATTATTAAATTTAAGTCTAAAAAGAAGTTCATTTTTGATCTCACTTATTAACTTTTAGAAAATGAAACTGAAATGCTTTATGAATATCTCAACAATATAATTACTCATGATTTATTCACTCTTTCAAATTTCTTACTGAAGTATTAGTTATGTTTATTTTCAAAAAAATAATAATTTATAAATGTATGTAAATTATTATAACTTGAACTTCAAAACTGAGAAGAATTGCTACTTATTATTATTAATTAAAAAGCTTTTAAAATGCCTTGCAGATGCTAAAATTCTCACTCATCTTGATGTTAAGAATGTTTATCATTGTCTTTACATTCAAAAAAAAATAAATGAAAAACTGTTTTTTACACATTTTTAGAATTTTTTAAATATTGTGTAATTTTTTTGAATTTGTTAAATTCTTCACAATTGTGATATTTTTATAATAATTTATCTGAATGATGTTGTGATGTATTTTGTAAATGAAAAAAATTATGTTTAATATATTTGTCAAATCTTGAAAACATTCATGATAACAAATTTTTACTGTAAAAATTTTTTAAGTATTATTTTAATATTTACAAAATAAATTTTCTCAGATTTATTGTATCAGCTAATGAAATATTTATAAAAAAAATTATGTGTAAAAATTATTTTAATTTGATCATGATTCACAATTCAACTTGTAAAAAAATAATTAAATATTTTTAAAATTTGTAAATTTTTATTGTTGTTTTATTTTAAAGTTCTTCAAAATTGTTTTAGAATATATTAATATACTGAAAGATGAAAAACAAAATAAAAAATCAGATATTGCAAGAAATGAAAATTGAATAAAAAAATGAAAAAAAAAAATTTCAGAAAAAAAACTTGTGAAGTTTTTTATATTTTGAAGAAAGTTTTTATGAATATTATTATACTTTATTATTTCAACTCTGATTGTCAAATATATCTTGAAACTGATGTCTCTGATTTTGTTATATTTAAAATTATCACTTAATTGAATGACTCTCAAAATTTAATATTTGTGATTATGTATTTGTGAAAAATAAAATCTGTAAAATACAATTATAATATTTATAATTAAAAACTTTTGATTATTGTTGAATGCTTTAAACACTGATATTATTGACTAAAAGATTTATGAAAATTTATTTTAATAATGATAAATTATAATAATTTTCATTACTTCACAACAGTAAAAAGCTTATCTAGATGATAAGTTCATTAAGTTCAAAAATTAACAATGTTTTAATTTACTGTGAAACATTAAAAAAATTTTTAGCTAATAAATCTTTGTAATGATTAAATTATGAAGAAGAAGCAAATTGTAAAAACATTTAAAAGTATGAAAATGCAAATTAATTTTATATTATACTTTTTTTTAAAAAAACAAACTGTATTACTGAAAACCTTGAGCTGATGAATATTTCACTTAAATTTTTTTTAAAAAAAAATGATGTATAATTTTTTTCTGTAAAGTTTATGATACAAATCAAAAAACTACTTGTGAAAATTTTCTTGAATAAAATGTATTAAAATAAAAAATTTGAACTGAAGATTATGAGTATTTGTAAACTAGTTTATAATAAAATTTTTTATATTATTAAAAATCTTTATAAAACAAATAAAACATTCTGTAATTTTATTTCAGTATTATTTGAACTGTTAAATGCTGATGAGCATGTGACAAAAATTAAAAAAAATAAAATTTCTCTCTTAATTTGTAAAAAAATAAATTTTTAATAAGAATATATTATTTTACAATAATTGTTTATACATTTCAGTCAATGAGATTCTACAACTAGAGTTAATCAGATAACATCATAATACATTTTTAATAAATTATTTTTGTAAAAATATTATTAATTACAAATGAAAAATATAATTCAGAAATATTATAAATTCTGTGAAGTATATATAAATTTATAAATTATCAGAATTAAATTATATAAAAAATTTAATTCATTGCTGATTTTTGTGAATTTTTGAGATTAAATCAGCATGAATGTCATTATTGATTTTTTGTGAAGTAAAAACATTAAAAAAACTAAATTTAACTGTATTCTAGTAATTGTTAACTGCTTTAACAAAATAATTCACTTTATTTTTATGATCAAGAAACTCACTGTGAAGTAATTGACACATTTTATTATTTGTAAAGTTATAAAATTTTATAAAATATTTTTGAATATAATTTCTGACTGTAAATTCTTATTCATCAGTAAATTTTGAAGTAATTTCTTACATATACTGAAAATTTTGTAAAATTTAAATACTGTTTTTTATTTTCAGATAAACAATTAAATTAAATAATTAAATAATATTCTGAAATAATATTTGTACAATTTTATTGATTATAATTAAAATAATTAAATATATTTTGATTATTTCTTACTGAGTTTGCTTACAATAATTTTTAGCATTTTTTAACAAAAAATTTTTTTTTTAAATTATGTATGAGTTGAATCTGTGAATGATTTTTATAAAATTAAGTAAGTATATTTTTGAGATAAAAAATTCTCAGAATTAAGTGAACATTATTTATAAGTGTCAAGATTAAGTTTGAAAATTTTTTGCAAAAATTAGACTGTGAATGAGTTTGATCTGATTTGAGTAATGAGAATTTAATCATTAACTTGAATTGAATTAAATTTCTAATTTTGAGTGTTTGAATGAGCATCAGTTTGAGTTTGAACTGAAACAAGTAATCACTGAGTATATCAAAATTGAAAACTGCTATTTCATATACAGTTTAATGTAATGCTAAAAAACTTGATTTTTCTCTTTAATTGCAATGTGATTTAGTGTTGTATTGAGTACAGTATCTGTTATGTATCAATCATTTACACAAGTTTCTTGCTGATGTGAAAGTTATTTCAAACACAAAAGTAAATAAATTTTTTCTAGTGTGACATGCATCATTCAAATACAACATACAGAAACAACTAGACAAGCAAAAACTTTTCTCAAGATAAAAAAACTGTAAGGCTCCAGCTGTAAGCTCTATGAAAGCTAACACTGCCTCTTTTCTCAAATGTAACTAGTCTTAATTTGGTTAGCTTTAGTGAGCATAACACACATATAAATAATACACTGATTTTCCTCTTCATTGAGAGAATCAGTGGCAATCTTTTTTGCCTAACAATTATATTCTTTGCTTATTGATTCTTTTATTGATTAAGTGAATAGTAGCGATTTCATGCCTGCTTATATAGTAACTGAATAAATTTCTTTACTTTATTCTTATAAAAACAAATGTCAGTCATAACATCATTGTCTGCTGGTGATATTAAAACTTCATGTTGAATGCATTCATTTTCTTTCACAATGCTTCACATTATTTTTTATCATTTATGCATTATGTTCTTCAAACATTATGCAATCAACATGTCACACAATGCTGATTATAATTATTTTTGATTTTTTTTTTCACTTTTGATCTTACATTCAGATATTTTATCATTTTTTGTCATTTTATTTTCAGTAATGTCATGTTCAGTTTTTCTTAATAAGTTTTTATTCTAAGTGCTGATTGATTTTGTTGATGATTTTGAAATGTTTGTGAAGAAAATATCAATTGCAATATCTTGCAGCAAGTTAATAACATGAAAAATGATTTTATTTAAAGTAACAATGCAGTTTTCAATTTTTTGTGACATTTCTGATGAAGAAAAAAAATAATTTGCATTCATCATTCAAATCATTCATTTTGACATTGAGACAATTTTGAAAAATTTAAGAATCTGACTTATTATCAAACATGATAAGTGAAGTTTATTGTCTCTGAACAACAACAAAATTGAAATTCATTATGATTGTATTATTAATAATCAGTGAATTTTGTTATTTGTGAATAACATTTTTACTTTTCTGCTGCTTTTTGAAGATATTGATCAGAATTTTAGAATTTGTAGTAAATAATTTGATTTTTTTTGCTGTTTCAATTTTTGTTTTTTATTTAAATTTTTGCTTTTTTTTTCTACTGCATGTTTTATTTCTTGTTGTACAATAATAAAAAAAAAACTGATAATGTGAAATTGATGATGTTGAACTGCAGACAGATTTGATTTATTAAAATTCAATTCAAAAATACAATTTCAGAATGAATGAAATTGCTTTCAATTCATGATATGATTGAGTGTGTCTTCAGCATAAGCTGAAATATTAAAAATGTTGATTTTTGTATTATCAGTTATGTGTTTTTTCAGTTGTGTGACAAGATAAGAAATGATTTTTTTTGTCAGATTAGCATGTCATTAATACTGAAAAAAATAATTGTGAAAAAGTATTCAGATATAAATTTTATAAATTTAATTAATGTGAGCAAGTTAAGTTTCAATTTGAAGCAAAAGTTTAAGTTGTGCAGAAATTTAATTATAATCATGTAATGACATTCACTGAATTGAAGATTTACTTCAAATTTATTTATTTAATGTTTTGTGATAAGAATTTGAAGAGTGTCAGATGCATTGTTGAAATTTATTATAATTTAATTGTGTTTTGTTTAAGTAATAGCAGAATGAAGTCATTTTGTTGTGCATTTTCAATTGAGACAGAAAATGTAAATAAGTCAAAAAACTGTGAAAATGTAATCAAATATCACAAAATATTTATTTTGTTTGTCAATGATATTTCAAATAATTTTTGTGAGATAATGAAGTGAAAGTGAGATATTAAAAAATTCAATAATGTAATCAACATGAGAAACTGAAATGTAATACTGATAATTATTTTTGATGTGTATATAAAAAAAATTATAAAGCTCACTGTTTGACTGAGACAACATTTGCTTTATTTGAGTGATCATTATTTTTTTTGATTCACATGATTGTGAAGTGTGATAAATTTTAATAAAAATGATGAGCAGCACAAATTTTTGATTTGCTTTACATTTATATCATTATTTTGAAAACTGTTGAATTTCATTTTATTTTTTTTTTCAATTTTTTTTGTAAGTAAAACATATGTTGCACAGTACTTTGTCTGTTCAGACTGAAAAAAAGCAAAAATCACATTGTTGACATGCTTGTGAAAAATGTTTGTGTCAATAATTATATCATCAATCTGCATGTTCAAAATTTGATGAATTATACAAATATCAAAAAATAAAAAATTGTGATTGTAACTTGCTGAGAATCAATGTTTTTTTTTTATAAATTGTTAAATATACTGTGAGTTGAAAAGCTTGAGAATCTCATTGTTTGTTGCAGTTTTTTGAAATTTTTCAAATGTATTCATGTTTTGAAATGTTTTTGAAAGTGACATGTTTTAGTTGTGATTATACATTATGTGTATGTAGCTGTAGAAATTTCTGATTTTGTTGAGTAATGCAATTGTGAACATAATTCACAAAAAGTTAAAAGCAAAAAATTTGCAAGTATAAAAAATAATAAATGCAGAATAATAAATGTTGTATTTTTTGTCAATAATAAATTGATAAATTTTATTTAAAAAAATAATTGATATTTAATAAATCAATTGTTGTATGTTTTTTCAAAATTCATCAGATCATTATCAATGTCTGATGTTTTTTTTTAATGAAGAGATTTTCATGTTGAAAATGATGTTTTTTTTTGAATTTAAAAAATTTATTTTGCTTGATTGAAATATGAATAATTTTTTGTAATGATTTAAAAAAAATAACATCAGTGAGTATCAGAAACTTAATGAATTTGTTTTTGAAAATAAAAAAAAATTTTAATTTTATTGTTGTTCTTGAACAACATTGAATCTAATTTTTTTACAAAAGCTTGAATGTTTGTTTCAAGTGTGTACTTTAAAAATGTGAAATGAAATATATCAAAAACAGTTTAAACAATATTGAACTTATCAGAAAAAAAAATACAATTGTCAGAATTTTACATTGTCATTAAGAAAATGATTTGATTAATACAGCATGTTTGAAAAATAAAATTACTGTTAATGTGAAATGAACTGTTGACAAAAAAAATGCAATTTGTTTTGAAAGTACTTGTTGAAATTCAAGTATCAACTTGATGCAATTTCAGATGATATACACACAATGATTGAATTAAAAATTTGATTTTTTGAGATTAATTTTATCTTGACAATTTTGATAATGAAATTAAGCATTTTGATAATTTTATTCAAACTCATGTTGTCAGTTAAAATGACTGCTTGAAGAGCTGATTTGTTATTGTGAACATATTAAAAAATATTAAATTTAATGTTGAGCATTGTGATTACATCAGTTATCTGATGATATAGCAAACTGAAACTGCTGAGATGATCAGAAAAAAGCTGTTTATTCTCATTGTTAATTAGACTGCAAATGAGCCTGAGTCAAGCTGAGTAGTAGAGATCAAGATTTCAGATTGTATGAGTTTAAGCACTCTGGTTGACTGGCTCATTCAAAACCAATCTGAATTCAAGTTGAGCCAATTAACAAGCAAGCTCATCAAGATCACAGAACTGAAGAATCACTAATCTTAGAGAATTAGTTTGTTCAGATCTGATGATGTTGTCCTCAGACTACAGCAGTCAACACCAGCAGCTAACATGTAGATTATTCAACAATCAATGTTTCTAGCAGCTAGTATAAGAATTTGAAAGATAGATAATTCACTGTAGCATGTAGTAGAAGCTTTCTGTCATGCTCTGAAATTTATTATAAAAGATAGAGTTGCTATAAAAAAAAATCAACAGGGGGGGTCTCCTGCATGCAATTTGCAGTGATTCAATGTGTAATAATGTGTTAAATCAATCAAATAAGCTTCTAGCTAGTTAGTAAAGCTTGTAAGCAGCTGCTGACACCTAGTATTTGCTTGTAAGATTGTGTAGTAGGGGTTTTTTGTGGCTGGCTGCTGACAGCAGCTGGCAGCAGCAGCAGCAGCAGCAGCACCACTAGCAAGATGGATGCTCTAGAAGCTCTAGAGAGCTCTAGAAGCCTGTACAGCATCTAGAAAGA
Organism: Emydomyces testavorans; assembly: GCA_029449355.1. Classification (NCBI taxonomy): domain Eukaryota; kingdom Fungi; phylum Ascomycota; class Eurotiomycetes; order Onygenales; family Nannizziopsiaceae; genus Emydomyces; species Emydomyces testavorans. The sequence continues at coordinate 1,193,114 of CP120627.1, forward strand.
TAATTAGCAGCTGTTATAACATAAAATTAGAGGTATTCATCTTCTATAATGAGTCTTTATGAGTAAAATGAAATGAGACTTTTATATCAACTCATTTCATTCTGATTTGACTGAGTAGTTGAGTATGTGAAATTGAATTAAAACTGTATGATCTGAGAACAGTTCAGACTCAAGTAATTTCTGAACTTGTTTGCAGTTTACTGTTAATATTAAAATATTTACAAATTTTAACATAAATCATGATATTGTGTGAAGCATAATTGAGTGTTTTTTGCATTTCTGCATTTAATTTAATTTTCTTGTTATTTTGAATCTTCATTTATTGCTGCTTGACAGCATTTTGCACTGTTTCAATAATTTATTTTATTTTTTTGCTGAGTTTATCATTCTGATCACTTTCAGACAATTGATTTTTTCAGATGTTCTCATGAACTGTAAGATTTCTCATTGTATATTTTATCAAAAACAAATGTTCATTTGTTGACATCATTAGAAAATTTGTATATATGAGATCAAAATCAACAGTACTCAAATGTTCATTTTTGATTTCAAAATTAATTGCATTATTAAATATTTCAAAAATGTTATCAAATTCAACAAGTTCTTCTGTTTTTTTGATGTTGATTTTGTCAATGTTGTTCTTGAACAACAAGAAGTTAGAAAAATTAAAAATTTCAGTATTCAAGTAATTTATGACAAAACATTCTGAATTGATAATTTTTTTGTTGTTGATTAAATAATGAATTTTTTAATATGATTGTTTTGAATTTTTAGTTTTTTTCATGAGTTTTTTCAAACTTGTCAAAAAAACATGAATGATGTTGTATGCTTTGTGTAAATTTTTGTTGTTTGACAAAAAATTATCTGATCTTGATGTTCATAATTAATTGTCAAAATAAAGTGATTGTGATTTTAAAATTTTCACAAAAATTTAAATTGTTGTGATATGTGCAATAACACTGACAATTTTATTATTTGAAACAGTAAAATTTGTGATGATTTAGTTTTTTGTTAAAATTTGATCTGATAAAATAAGCTGAGTCACAAAATTATTTAAATAAATAAAATTAATGAATGCAAAAAAATTCTTGTATGATGACACAAATTCTGATTATTGATTAAGTGTTTTAATGCCAGTTCATGCTGTGACTTGAAATGCAAAAAATGAATCAAGAAGAAATTTAATTGCATTGCATATATTTTGCAATGTAAATGTATTAAAGCAATTTTGTAAACAATCAGTGACAAGTGTCTGATTTTTGTAAAAATGTGTTTTTTTGATAATGAGCTCAATGAATTTGATTTCAATGAAATTTAACTTTCTTGTTTTATTGTGAATTGCATCAGTGATTTTGACAAATTTTGAGTGAAATGTCATCTCAAGCTGAATCAATTGAATGTCAGAAAAATGAAAAAAATTTGAGAGTATAATAAAATTAAAAAATATCAATACTTGAAATGTCATAACAATGTGAAAGAAAAAGCTGAAAATAAGCAGAAAAATATTATTCTAAAACAACAATTTTATTAAATTAAAACAATAAAATTATGTTTTTATAATGTGATATTTGATTGTTTGAGAGCAGACAATGCAGAGTCAAACTGAAAATAATGAAATTAGATGTTTGAGATTAATGCTATTTTAGAGTTTGTTAGTGAATTTGAATGATGTAGCCAGTGAATAAAATGCAAAATTTGAAAACAGCAAAATCAGAATGAATGAAATATTTATTTAAAACAACATAAAAAAAATTTGATATTAAACTTTTGTGAAGTGAATCTTCACTCAATATTCACATTTTAATGTGATTTTGAAACAAAAAACAGACAGATTATAAAAATTAAAATTCATTAATATTTAAAGCACAGTGAGTAATTTTTTGAGTGTCAGATTGAGTGATTTTGCTTATTAAAAAAAAATTTTGTGAGTTGAAAATAAACATGAAAAATAAACAAAACTAGAAGTTGAAAGTTGTAAAAAAAAAATTAAACTGAAAATTTAAATTCTTCTAATACTCAGTTGTGCTTAATATTTCATTTTAAAACTAGCTTTATTTACTTGTGTTGTAGTAGCTACTTAATCATTCAAGTTGTTTGAAAACAATAATGAGTCATCTTACTCTTAATGTTAAGTTTTTCATCAATTTTTAAATTGTCATTTTCTTAATTTTTAGGAGTAAGTTTAAACTTGTATCACACTTTATTTACACTGAAAATATAAAATGCTTGAAAAATTATATAAAATGTTAAGTCATAAATAAATATCAGATGTTCAGCATATTTTATATTATTTAATAAAATGTTTTTGTCTGCAAAATATTGCTTTTTATTCATCAAGTATGTGTTTTTCTCATTTTATGCAAGTTTAAGATATATTTCAGCATCTAGAATTCACTAATTACTTTTCAGAAACAAAATAATTTAACTGTATTACAAAATGAAAAATAATTTATTTAACAGTAATGATAATTTTGAGTTTGATCAAGAAATTGTGTATAATGAAAAGCATGAGTCAGAACTTGAAAATATTTATGAAAAAATTTTTATTTTTTTTTTCAAATTTCAAAAGCAAATCTGATTAAAAAATAATTAAAATTAAAATTACACAAACTGCATTGCAACAACACAAAAAACAAATTACAATTTAAATCAATTTCAATTGTTTCAGATTAATATCATTATTTCTAAAATACTTCACTGAGTGAAGCTCAGACAACAATACATTGCAATTTTCATTAATTATAAAAATTTCATCATTTCAAAATTTGAAATCTGATGAAGAATTATTTTTTTGATCAAGAAAAAAATTATTTTTATTGAAGATTGAAAGTGTGATCATCAGTCTGAATCAACTACACTTAAATAACTGTTATTATTAATGACAAATTGTGATTTTTCTGCAAATAATATGCAAGTGTGAAAATGCATTTCAAAACAACTGAATGATTTATCACTGCATTGAGCAAACATATAAAATTAAATGAATGTCAGCATCTTGTTGTTTTGAATGACTTGTCATTTATAAAAAAACAATCAAAAAAATTCTTGAAATAAATTCAAATAAATTTTTAAAAACACACTTTTCAATTATCTGTTGATTATTTATATAAATTAAATAATTTTTTGATAAGAATTTATTGTCTGAAAAATATACACAAGAAAACTTTCACTGCATGTTAATTTATGTCATTTGTGATGCATGCATATCATTTTAACTTGTTAATTATTCTTAACTACAGCAATTAGTGAAAATGCTGAAATCAGATGTCAAGTTGTCAAATAACAAAAAACTTAGAAGTGTGATTGAACACATAATAAAAAGAAATTAAAATAAATTTTTAAGTGAATTTTTAAATAATGAAAAATTTTTATTTATAATTAATGACTGATTTAATTCATTCTGGCAGTTGTTCATTGCAATTGTAATAAATTTTATAAATGTTGAGTGAAATTTTTGTGAGTTGCTTCTCACATTTGAGCATTTTTTGAATTTTCACACTGACACAAATCTTGCAAACTTGATGATGACAATTTTTTGATAAATATAATTTATTTTGATAAGTATTTGCAATGAATGCTGATAACATTTTAAATAACTTGACAATAAAAAAAATTCTAAATCAAGTGTTGAAGCTGATCAGTGATGAAATATAAAATCAGTTATTAATAATGTTTTGTATGACTCATGTGATTCAGCTTGTTTTGAAAAATTTACTAACAAAAATTAAAATCAGTTCAACATTTAAAAAATTCTGATAATGAGTGAAATTTCAGCATGCTTGCTACAAATTTTAACTCTGAAATTTTTTGAATCTTAACAAAAATAAATTTTTAGTTAACTGAATAAAAATGTTGTTCATAAATAATATTAGCAAGATTTCAGAACTGATTACAATGAATACAATTTTGCAATTTTGTTAAGTTCATCAACAACAGCAATTTAAAATGTCATATTTTTGAGAGCGTTCAGAAAAAAAAAATTCAAATTAAAGTTAAATATCAAAATCAGATGAAACTCAACATATAAAATGCTAATGTGAATGTGCAAACTTTGACTGATGATCAAAAAATATCTTATAAAAAAATTTTTTATCATGATTTTAAACTTTTGAACACTGAGTGAAAACTGATAAAGTATTTAATTTTGCTTACAAAAAAGTTTGTGATATATACAAAAGCATTTTCAAAATTTCATAATGTCATTCTTCATCTGATTTTTTGCATTTATGATACTCTGATTGATTATTTTGAAAATTAAATAAATTTTTTTTGTTAAAAAAAAACATAATAAAAATGTGATTTAACTGTTGCTTTTGTGATATGAAATAAGATAGTTGATTGTCTATCTAAGACTAGCAGCTACTGTCAACTATATAACATATCATATCAGATACAAACAGGCTTAAATGTCTCAAGTGATGTTTCAATATATGCAACTAGAAAATAAAAAATACAATAAGAGTGTAAACTAAATCTAAAAAATCACATTCTCCTTCACTAAACTGAATTTTGTTCACAAAAACCACAACCATAAAATATCATGCCTCAACATAAAGTAATGTAGTTTGTTCTCTGAATGTAATTCTTCCACACTAACAAATTTTAATTGCTCACTAGTGTGATTTTTCATCATAACAATCAGTTTGATACACAACAATCTTTTTTTTGAATTTTTCACTTTGTCAACTTTCTTTGTTTTTTTTAAATTCTCAATTTAATTGACTGACATCAGTATTTTTGCTTATAAAAATTAATTTGTGTGTTGTGAGTTTCTGATTGCTGTTTTTTTTCAATATTGAAATTCTCAAAAAGAAAAAGCAGTTTTAACAACATTAGTTAAACTCTTCAAATAATTTTTTTCTTTCTTCATGTTCAAACAGTTTTCTTCATTGCAATTTCTCATGTCAATATAATAACATTCAGCAAGAATTCTCATAAATATGAATTGAAATTTTCAAAAACTTCAAATAAATCAAAAAATGAATTTTTGAATTTTATAACAAGCTTTTTTTGTTGTGAACTGACACATTTGCAGTTTTTTTTTCATTCAGTTTGTTTGAACATTCTTTTCACAGCAAGTATTTTTGTGAGATTTTTCTTTCTGTTTGTAAAACATCAAAAAATACTTCAATTTTTTTTTTCAAAAAACTGAAGCTCTTCAAGAAAGCAAGCAAGCACAATGTCAGCAAGAAAAACAATGTTTTTGTTTTTTTCAAGCTGATTGACTCTGATAGTTTTATTCTAGTTAACAATATAAACATTAATATTGTTTCTTTTTTGCTTTTTGCAATTTGTTCTGTCAAAGTTTTTTTTCTTGTCATTCAAATTTCTGAAATCTTGAAAGTTTCAAAAATGATTATATCATTATTTATGCAATGTCAGAGCATAACTGTAATTTTCACTCTGATTAGTTTCAATAATGAATTGATTTCAAATTTTTTTGAGCAAAATATGAAGATTTCAGTGATTATGTTCAAGTTGTGTATTCAGACTCTTTCTGAATATAAAATTTGTTTTGCAGTTTTTTTTCAACACAGCAGTTTGCTAATGTGTTACTTTTGCTATAAATAACAATTTTAACAATGCTAATCATGCTGTGATATTCAAGAAGATGATGATAAATAAATTCATTGTTCATCATTTTTTTGTCAAGCTTCTCATGCAAGTCACTAAAAAAATCAATATATTGTCTGTCATCTGTTTTCTGTGCTGATGTTTTTTTTGAGTGTCATCAATTTTCATTTGCTTACAAGAAAAGCTTTTTACAACACAGTTATCACTCAATGCTGTGATGAAGTTCAACAAAAGCTCTGCAAGTCTTGTGTGAAGTTGCACAAATCATTTATCAAATGTGTTATTGTCATGATTTTGAGTGATAAATTCATTGAAAAAAAAGCATGCATTAATTGTCTTTGAGAAGATGCCTCAAGATGTTGCACACTTTGTCTCAATTATGTATCAGAAAAAATCACTTCATCATTTTTCAAGATTGATCACATTCATTCATCAAAAAAAAAATTTCAAAAAGTTTTTCATCTTCAAAAAAATTCAAAAAAATAAGAAGTTTATTGTCAAAAAGTTATTTAAGTACTTTGCATTGAAGTTTTTTTTGAAGAATTTCTGCTTTTTTATTGACAACAAGCAGACTGTTTGTACTGTTCATGATGCCATCATCAGGTTTTTTGCTATTTTAGAGAAGCAAATCAATGAGTTCTTCAACTTCAAGAATGAAGACAAGAAAAAAAAGTTTATCAACAATGAGTGAAAGTAATACAAGCTCAAGTAGATTTAATGACATTTTTTTGTTTTTTTTTTCTTTCATTTTGTATGATAAAATATTGTTTTTTTGAGTTCTAGACTGTTGAATTCTGTATCATAAATCTGATTAGTTATTTTTGAAATAAACTGAAAATTTTGTTTGTGTTAATTTCATTTTTGTAACATTCAACTGAAACAATTCTGAACTAAATTATAAGTAAAATTAAATTACAACAGCAATAAAAATATCAAATGAAACTTTGATTCAATGTGAAGCATTTTTTTTGTTGAAAGATTTAAATTCAGAAGCATTTTTTTGCTCATTTAATTGCTCATTATTATTGCATTCTGATAAAAATTTTAATTTTTTTTTTTTGTGATTTCAAATTTTATGCTTTCTACTCTTGTCATGAAAGATTTGATCATCATTTTGTGTTATTTATTTTAATTTAAGTCATTTTATAATACTTTTGATGATCATTTTCTTTTCTTTCTTCAAAGCTGACTTCTCTGCATTTTTCTTGAGTTTCTTTCATTTTTTTTTGTGATGACTGAGAGCTTCAAATAAAAAACAATATTATTTTTGTAAGCATTAACTATGTGTCAGATCTCAACAAATTTCTCAATAAACAATTTTTTTTGTTTCAAGATTTAATTCACTGCAGATGAAAATCAAAGTTTTTTTAAATTCTTCATATTAGTTTTAATCAATCACAATTCATTGATCAGATTTCTGAGAATTCTATCATTAGATTTTTTCAACATATATGTTTCCAACAAATATGACTTAATCATTTTGTATGAATTAAATCACTTCAGTTGAAACTTCTCAGATTTTTCATTTCTTACAAAAACTCAATTTTCAACTTCAAAATCTGTTTCTTGAATCATTTCATTTCTAATGTGTTTGAATTTAATAACTTAATTGAGAAAAAGTTTATTCATCAATAATTTTATGTGATTAATTCTTTTTAATTTTTTGTTAGAATTTTCAACTTTTGCATTATTTTATATCAATACATTTTCATCTGATGTAATGCAAGAATGTACATCATAAAGCAAATAAAAAATTTTTTGTTTGCTTGTGATGTGTATTCATATTCATGCAGCACAACTCCAGCTGTAAGCTTTGCAAAAGCTAACACTGCCTCTTTTCTCAAATGTAACTAGTTTTAATTTGGTTAGCTTTAGCAAGCATAACACACATATAAATAACACACTGATTTTTCTCTTCATTGAGAGAATCAGTGGCAATCTCTTTTGTTTAACAATTATATTCTTTGCTTACTGATTCTTTTATTGATTAAGTGAATAGTAGTCATCTCACATCTACTTTATACATCAACTGAATAAATTTTTTACTTTATTTTTATATTTTGTCACTTTTTTGAAAAGTATGCTCAGAATGACTTTCAAAGACAAGAAAAAAACATCTGTTTCTTTCATCTCTCATGAAAATTCTTGTGAAGATTTCTCATCATCTGTCAATTCTCAAATGAAAGTGATTTCAGAAACATCTCACAAAGCAGCAGAATTTTCTTACAAAAAAACATTTTTTACTCAGAGCACAAAATCAGAAGATTCTGAATTTATTTACAAAAAATTCATTAATACATTTTTTATGCTTTGTGAATGTCTCATCATTGAAATCATGTTTTTTGAGAAGCTTCATGAACAAAACTGACTTCTAGAGAACATGGCCTCACTTTCAGAACAACTGAAAATTGATTTAGAAAAACACACTTGAACAGAATTTCTAAATGTGTTTACTCAACAAGAAAATTCAGTCAAGAAAACTAGATGATATAAACTGTCAAAACTGAAGTCTGACTACAAGATTGTTATTTTTATCAAGCTTTGCAAATTTGTTTTCAAGATTAAATTCTCAACTGAATTTGTGAAGATTGAAGATTCTCAGAAAGTGAATTATGCAAAAACTAAACTTCATTATACACTTCAAGAAAAATGAAAAAACTTTGTGAAGAAAAACTCAACAAGAAACATCTGAAAAGAAATGAAAATTTTTTTATTTTCTGATCTAGATGATTCACAAAACATCATCAAAAACTCATGATGATTTTTTTTTCATCTGTGAAAGAATGACAATGAGACTGACAATGAATTTCACACTCAATTCAAACAAAAGCTTTGTGAAATAAATAATGAAATCAAGAATCATGCTAAATGAATGAAACATTTATTTCTGTGAGTTATGAATAAGTCAATGTGTTTCAAACTTGACAAACAAGAGAAACTTTCAGATACTTTTTGTGAAATAGCCATCATCATCACACAATTGTGCTTTACTCTCATTCTCAAGAAAAAAAATAAAAATTCTGTGAAGGCTTCTGCAAATAAATCTCAACAAAATTAATTCAAAAAGAAGTCTAAGAAGGAAACAAAGAATTTCACAAAGAATAAGAAAGACAAATTTGATAGCAAAACTGATTTTGTAAATATCACTTGCTACAGTTGTGGTGAAAAGAAACATAAATCTTCTGATTGTCTCAAAAAAAAAATAAAAATTTGAAGACTTGAAAGAAAATAATTTTAAAGTAATGCAATTGTCTGATGTCAATCTTCTGTTCATGTTCTTTATTTAATTAAGTGCATTTTTTGTAAAATCATTTACTGAGCATAAATGATCAGCTCATGTAAATTTTTACTGCATTTTTTTCATCATCAGTTCTGATCTTGTGAAATCACTAAAACTGAAGATACATTCAATGAAGATTTTTCTCAAGATTGCTGAAAGAAATTAAGCATTTTTTAATGCTGAAAATATTGTGAACATTGTCTTCAAGTGTTGAGATTCTCAAAATCAAGTACAAATTTTTCACAAGCAAGTCATTGTTGTTAAATAAATGATGATATGATTCTAAACATGACTTGATTTTTGTGACATGATCTCATCATCTCATGAAAAAATCATTCAATCTGTTTTCAGAGAACTCTGTGTGATTTGCTTGCAGTGGTTCAATCAGTTGATGTAAAGAATCTAGTGCAAGAAAAAAAATTTATTTATGTGATGATATGTCACAAAATTGAGAAAATAATTATTATGAATTATAATCTTCAAATATCTGAAATTTATAAAAATCTTGTGAAAGCTTTCAGTGAACAAAAAGCTTGAAAGCTTGCTTCTCACTGAAAGAAAAACTTGATTATTGAACTTGAATCTGAAAAGAAGCTCATTTTTGATTTCATGTATTAACTTTCAAAGAATGAGACTGAGATGCTTCAAGAATATCTCAACAATACAATTGCTCATGATTTCATCTGATCTTTCAAATTTTTTGTGAAGACATCAATTATGTTTGCTTTCAAAAAAAATGATGATCTACAAATGTGTGTGAATTATTGTGACTTGAACTTGAAGACTGTGAAGAATCATTATTCATTATTATTAATTGAGAAACTTTTGAGGTGTCTTGTGAGTGCTAAGATTTTCACTCATCTTGATGTCAAGAATGCTTATCATCATCTTTGCATTTGAAAGAAAGATGAATGAAAAACTGTTTTTTGCACATTTCTAAAACTTTTTAAATATTGTGTGATTTTTTTTGATTTGTCAAATGCTTCAGCTGTTTTTTAGTTTTATATCAACAAGACTCTTCATGATTGTGATGTTTTTATAATAGTTTATCTGAATGATATTGTGATATACTCTATGAATGAAAAAAATTATGTTCAACATGTTTGTCAAGTCTTGAAGACACTCATGACAGCAGATTTTTACTGCAAAATCTTCAAGTGCTACTTTAATGTTTGTGAAATAAATTTTCTTAAATATATTGTATCAGCTGATGAAATATTTATAAAGAAGTTGTGTGTGAAAATCATTTTGATTTGATCAGAACTCAACTTGCAAAAAAATATTCAAGTATTTTTAGAATTTGTGAACTTTTATTGTTGTTTTATTTCAAAGTTCTCAAAAATTGTCTTAGATCTTACTAATATGCTGAAGAGCAGAGAACAAAACAAGAAAATCAGATGTTACAAGAAACAAGAATTGAATAAGAAAAATGAAAAGAATTTTCTTATGAAGAAAACTCACAAAGTTTTTTATATCTTGAAGAAAGTTTTTGCAAATGCTGTCATGCTTCATCACTTCAATTTTGATTGTCAAATATATCTTGAAACTGATGTTTCTGGTTTTGTCATCTCAGAAATCATCACTTAATTAAATGACTCTCAAAATTGAGTATTTGTGACTGTGTATTCACAGAAAATGAAATTTGTGAAATGCAATTATGATATTCATGATCAAGAATTCTTGATCATTGTTGAATTTTTTAAACACTGACATTATTGACTAAACAGCTTGTGAAAGCCTGTTCTAGTAATGATAAATCATGATAATTTTTGTTATTTTGCAACAGTAAAAGATTTATCTAGACAACAAGTTTGTTGAACTCAAAAATTAATGATTTTTTGATTTACTGTGAAACATCAGAAAAGAAAAAAAACTCAGCTGATGAGTTTTCACAGCAGTCAGATTATGTGAAAAAAGCAAATTGTGAAGATATTTAAAAGCATGAAACTGCAAATCAGCTCTGTATCATGCTTTCTCTTGAGAAGACAAATTGTGCTAATGAAAAGCTTAAGCTGACAGATGCTTTACTCAAGTTTTTTAAAGAAAAAAAAAGAAAAAAATGATGTGCAATCTCTTTCTGTGAAGCTTATGATACAAATCAAGAAACTACTCACAAAGATTCTCTTAGATGAAACATATCAGAATAAAAGATTTGAACTGAAGATTGTGAGTGTTTGTGAATTAATTCATAATGAAAATTTTTATAATATTGAAAATTTTCACAAAACAAATGAAACATTCTGCAATTTTATTTCAGAATTATCTAAACTGCTAAATGCTGACAAGCACACAGCAAAAATTAAAAAAAGAATGAAATCTCATTCTTGATTTGTGAAGAAATGAATTTTTAATGAGAACATGTTGTTTTACAATGATCATTTATACATTTCAGTCAACAAGATTCTACAACTAGAGTTAGTTAGACAACATCATGATACATCTTTGACAAATCACTTTACTACAAAATGAATCTACAAGTTACTTTTACAAAAATATTATTGATCACAAATGAAGAATATGATTCAGAAATATTGCAAATTCTGTGAAGTATGCATGAGTTCACAAGTTATCAAAATTAAATCACATGAGAAGCTTAATTCATTGCTGATTTCCACAAACTCTTGAGATCAAATCAACATGAATGTCATCATCAATCTTTCATGAAGTAAGAACATTAAAAAAGCTGAGTTTGACTGCATTCTAGTGATTGTCAATCACTTTAGCAAGATGATTCACTTCATTTTTGTGATCAAGAAGCTCACTGCAGAGCAATTAACACATTTTATTGTTTGTAAAGTTATAAAACTTCATGAGATATTTCTGAATATAATTTCTAATCATGAATTCTTATTCATCAGTGAATTCTGAAATGATCTCTTACACATACTGAAAGTTTTACAAAATTTAAATACTGTTTTTCACTCTCAGATGAATGATCAAACTGAGTGATTGAATAATATTTTGAAACAATATTTGTAAAGTTTTGTCAACTACAATTAAAATGACTGAATACTCTGATTGTTTCTTGCTGAGTTTGCTTACAATAATTCTCAGCATTCTTCAACAAAAAAATTTTTTTTTCAAGTTATGTATGAGCTGAATTCACAAATGATTCTTGCAGAATCAAGCAAGTATATTTTTAAAATAAAAAATTTTCAAAATCAGATGAACATCATCTGTGAATGCTGAGATCAAATCAAAAACTTTTTCACAAAAACACAAGTTTATCAGAAGAAGTATTATGACAAAAAACATACATTAAAATTTTACACTGTTGAAGATAGAGTTTGACTTAGTTTAAAAAATATCAAAATAATTCATGCAAGTAAGAAGCTTGATTTTTTATGCATTAATTCTTATAAAATTGTAAAAAAAATAAACAAGCAAGTTTATTGTCTGAAACTTTCACCAGATCTCACAAGCATTCACAATGTTTTTCATGTATTCTTGCTTTGTGATCATAAAAAAATGAATGATGTTGATAACACAGCTCATCATTCAGTCTGCAAAGCACTTGAAGAAAAACAAAAATTTCAAGTCAGAATTATAACTGACTCTCACAAAAAAAACTGACAACTTCAGTATCTTGTTTAATGAAAAAAATATAAAAGTAAGAAAAATGAATTTATCTGAAAATCTGCTGTGAATTTCAAACACTTACAGAAGCTTCTTGTCAAATATCATAATATTAATTCTGACAAATCTGATTTACAAGTTTTTTATCATTCTGTGAAGAACTAAAAACTTTATTCTGAGAAAGCATGACATGTATATAATATTCATGAATGATTTTAGTTACTTATTTTACAAGTTTCATGTGAAAAAATGTTTGAATTTCAATGATAATTATATTCTTGATAATAAATTCATATTACATAATTTACTGCATATCACAACATCTCATTTTTATTTTCATCATAATTGCATACTGAAATGCTCTTACTTCTGAAAAAAGCAAAAAACACTTCAATAAAAACAATTATTGCATTTTTCATGAAATTCATCAGATATGCACAAAACAAACTAACAAGTTCTGTGAGTTGTGCTCAGTTCTTGACACTGATTACATTTCTGCTCACATGAGAATAATTGTTCAGTCTGAGTTATCAACATCACTTTGTGAAGCTGAATCTGAGTTGTGAAACTTTTTCAATCAGTCACATCAATTAAATCAATTGATCTGAAAATTGATGCTCTGATTCAGTAAAGCTTTCTGATGAAAAATCTGAAATCAGTATCAACTGATGATAAAGACAGTTCTGAAAGTGTCACTGATGTGATTAATGAACACTTTTCAAAGCAACTTTCAGAAAACAGATTATGAAAGTAACTTGTTACTTAAATATTTCACAAAATCACTGCTGAAATCTGATGATTTCATTAATGACATCATAAAACATTGATCAGTGCACTGCAATCAGTTTTTTGTTTCTCAGAGTCACTCTGCAGAAACATTTTTATAAAAAAATGAAACACATTTTTCTCACAATCATTCAGCAGCAGAACAAACACATTCACAAAAATTTGTTACAAAGCAAAAAGCAGCAGCATAATCAGCAGAAATTATTAAAGTTGTCTGCATCACTGATGCAGAATTGATGACTTATGAAATCAGTTGCATTTTGTTGTCATAATGAAACAAATGCTCAGACTCAACAAAGTGAATAACAGAAATGACTTGTGAAATTTGCACATGCAGATTAAGCTTTTGCATTTCATGATAAAATTAACTTGTTAAAATCTGATTCTGCTTGTGAAAAACAGCAAAGTTAATTAAAATTTGTTTGTGAAGAAAACTCATTGAAGTTTAATCACAAAAACTTGCTGAACTCATCAGAGTTAATTAATGACTTTGCATCAAAAAATACTTGCTCATAAAAAAAAGCATCAGAGTCAGTTTTCTGTACAGATCAGAAATTTCTCAAATATGAGTTTGAGTTTTGAAAACTTATCATGAAAGAAGAAATTATAAAATTGTTAGCATGAAAACTTACAAAAAACATTTGCAAAACAAGCTTTGCTGAAATTTCATAATTTTATCTCACAAAATTTCAAATTTATTCACAAAACATAAAAATTATTCACAAAATCAGCACTCATTAACATTTCAGCATTGAAGTTTTTTGTATTTGACAGCACAATAAATTAAAGTTTACTTTCTTCTGAAGTGTTTGAATGAAACATGATGATATATTGTTGTTGAAATTGATTTTAACTGTGATTGTGCATTATACTTTCAGTTAGCTCAATTTGTGAAAACTTAACTCAGCTTGTGTCAGTTTGTGAAGATTGAATAACTTGTGAGACTGATAGCTCACAATGCTAATCACTCACAAAACTGATATAAACTTGCAGAGTTTCATTTTGATTGTAGAGTGATAAAAATCTTTTGCAAAATTTTTTCTTTTAATGAAACTGATGAATCTGATGTCAAAAAAATTGTACTCACTGCAGATGAATTTTGATTTGATTAAAAAAAAAAAAAAAGCTGAATTGCTAAAAGCTATTGTTATCATTTTTGTGAAGTCAAGCTATACTTAATTAGAAAGAATTTATCTTTGTGAATGAAAAATGAATTTTTACAAATTAAAATAAAAAATTACAGCAACAATTGTTTGACTGATGCAGCTGTATTACATACAGCTGCAACAATGAAAATTGTGAGTTTGAATCTCATCATGATCATCAGAGTCATCATGCATTTTTTAATTAAAATGCATGATGTCTTTTCAAAATCATGCACAGTCAGATGATCTCAACAGATTTTTTTGGTTTTGTGAATCAGCAACTGCTTTCACAAAGATAATTTACAAAACTGAAGTGATGAAAGTCAATGTTTACATCATCAGATCTAGTTTGCAAAAGTTTAGTAAATGATAAAGCTGTCATGATAAAATTTGATATAACTGATATCATCTGTACTGTGAAATCTTTTTGCTAGCTAAGAAGACATTTTTTTTTTTACAAAAAAACAATTTTTTTTCACAGAGTTTTTTAGTTCTTGTGAAAGTTTTTTATTGAGACTTCAATAATCATTGAGCTTATATGCTCTGAAAAAATCAGAGTTTTTGTGAAAAAAGAAAAATTGTAAGATTTCAGCTGTAAGCTTCACAAAAGCTAACACTGTTTTTTTTTTCAAATGTAACTAGTCTTAATTTGATTAGCTTTAGCAAGCATAACACACATATAAATAACACACTGATTTTTCTCTTCATTGGAAGAATCAGTGGCAATCTCTTTTGCCTAACAACTATATTCTTTGCTTACTGATTTTCTTATTGATTAAGTGAATAGTAGTCATCTCACATCTACTTTATACATTAACTGAATAGATTTTTTATTCTATTCTTATACAAATAAAGCTTGTGATAAATATTCATCTCACAAATGTGTTAACTTTTCAAGAAGATATTTCATTAACATTTGTTTCACTATTCTGTTGAAATTTTCAATTTTTTCATTAATTTGTGAATGATATGATGTTGTCATACAGTATCATGTCTGCATTTGCATGACATAATGTCTCACAGCAGCTGATAAAAAATTCTGACTGTTGTTCAATATCAGTTTTTGTGATGCTTCATAATTGACATAAATTTTTTCATGAATAAATTTTGCAATTTCAACATTTATTGTTTTCTTCAACAGTTTGATTAAAAATTATTTTATTGCATAATCAACTGCTGTAATGATTCAACAGTTCTCATTTGAAGTTGTTAACAACAATTTAATAAAATCACTTTTTCATCATTTAAAAAATTTGATTTGCTCATTCATCATGTGTTGAGCTTTTTCACATTTCAAATTCAGTTTTGAGTTTTTTGCAATTTGACAGTTCAAACACAAATGAATTGCAGCTTGAATATTTTTTTTCATGTTTGATCAGTATTCACAAGATTGTAAAACTCTCAAAAATTTCAGTGAATTAAAATAATTAAACTTCAAGTGCATTTATTTGATTAAATTATTTCAAAAAATTTTCTTAATATAAAGTGCTTCTGTATTCTCATCAACAATTCTAATAAGTATTTTTTCTTGCTCATTTTTTGAAGTCAACGTGTCTTATCTAAACATGTATTTCATTTTTCAAATAATTTGCTGTAGTGTCTCATCAGACAGCAATTTTTTGTTTTGAAGATATCAAATCATAACATCATATTATTTGTTT
Source organism: Emydomyces testavorans (assembly GCA_029449355.1). Lineage (NCBI taxonomy): Eukaryota > Fungi > Ascomycota > Eurotiomycetes > Onygenales > Nannizziopsiaceae > Emydomyces > Emydomyces testavorans. The sequence goes on from CP120627.1 coordinate 1,209,136, forward strand.
TCATCACAACTTTTTAAAGCAGAAAAAGTTTCAGTGACTTTCATCAAGTTTTAAAAATTAGTTTTCATGAAATCTGAACATTAATTAATCACATTTGAAACTATTGTTTTTTTTTGAGCAATATTTAATTATTAAATTATATTTCTGAAAGTCAGCAACTCATCTGACAAACTGTTTGAACAGTTTTCAGATTATTTGAAAATATTAAATACTTTTATGATTTGTTAGAATTGTTGTTTGAATTTCATTATCAATATATCAATTGAACATTTTAAGAGTATGCTTAATTAATAAAAGTTTTTTTTCATGAATCAGATAGTTTAATTCTGCTTCTGAAAGCTTTTGTTTGTTAAATGTCATTAAGTAAAGTTTATTATTTTTTTTCTTTATCTCATAAAGTGCACAATCAATGATTCACTCAGAAATGTTTATTTCAATGATATAAAGTTCATTTCTGTCTGATTGAATTATGACAGAATTTTTTGTCATTCATTCACATAATTTTAAAAATATCAGTTGACAAAAAACATTTCAGACAATCAGACAAAATATTTTTTTTAGTTTTTCATCAGATTTCTTCAACAAATTTAACAATAGAGCAGCAATTCTTGCAAAATCTTTTATAAAGCATTTGTAAAACATGATTAAATTTAAAAATTGTTAAACTTTATGTACATTTTTTGATTGTAGTCAGCTTCTGATTGCATCAATTTTTACTGAAACAAATTTAATCATACTTTAATCAACAATGTGACTGCAATATTCAAGCTTTTTCTTCACAAACATACATTTTGAGATTTTAGCATACAACATATGCTCATAAAGCTTCTAAAAAACTTTGTCTAGATGCTCAAAGTGTTTATTTTTTAACTGAAAGAACACAAAAATATCATCTAGATACACAAGATAAAAAATGTCAATGTGTTTCACTAACACAACATTCATCATTGTTTGAAACATTGATGAAGCATTGCAGAATCTGAAAAACATAACAAGAAATTCAAACTTGCTTTATTAAGTATTGAAAATTGTTTTTTTTGTTAAGAGCTTTCTAATTTGAATTTATCAGAATTCAGCAGCAAAATTAATTTTCAAAAAAATTCATGCTGTTTCAATGACATTTATCAGATTTTGTATTTTTGATAATAAATATTTGTTTTTCATTATAATCTTGTTAAGTGTGTGATAATCAACACACATTTGTCAAGTGCTGTCAGACTTTTTGACAAAAAGAATTGAAAATTCTCATGCATTTAAAAATGATTTAATCAAATTTCATTTCAACAATTTTGTAATTTGACATTTTTGTTTTTCAAAATGTGTCTGTGACAAGAAGTATGAACATATGTTAATAAGTTTTGCATTACTCATGTCAATATCATGTTTGAATAATTTATCAGAAAGTAATTCTAAAGACAGTTCAGTGTAAAAAATATTTTTATATTTATTAAGAAATTTTTTCAATTTTAAATTTTCATCAAATTTTTTTTTTCTTTTCTGATGTTGCTCATAACACATAAAGAAAGCACTTCATTTTTTATCAATGCAAAACTCATGAAAGCTGATGTTTCATTATGAGATTAAGTTCTGTCTCAATTTCTGAAATTTGTTGTTGCATATCAGCAGGCAGTATAAAATGTATTTGTTGTTTTTAATTCATTATTATCATGTGAGATGTTTTTCAGCAGATTTGTTAATTTCATTGCTTGAGTCAAAATTAATCAAGTATAATATTATAATTAAAATCATCAAGAATTCTTGCTTCAATCTTGCATTTAAAAATGTCAATTCAGAAATTTAATTGAATTTAAGCAAACAATGTTATGTATTGATTATTTGAAAATTTCATAATTTTGTTTTTTGAAATTCTTTCTGCTCTGACAGTGTTCACAATTTTTTCATTTGCATAAATAATGAAAACATCTGAATCAGCTAGAATTTTTATATTGTATGTGTTCAAGCATTCAATTTTCTCAAGCATTTTATTATATAGCATTTGTTCATTTTTTGCAGCATTTAAATGCTCAGCATCTGACAATATGTCAAGAATTTCATTCTTCTTGAAGAGTTTTAATAAATTTAAAAAATCAGATAATTCAGATAAGTCATCAATTGTGAAAACTTTATGTAGTAAATCAGCAAAAGTTTTCACATTTAATGATTTAATTTATTTTTTTGATTTTTCTGAATTTCAGAATCATTATTTTCTTTATTTTCATTTTTTTTTTGCAAACATTTTCAGAATTTATAATTTTTCATGCTGTAATTGAAACAAGTTTTGTTGCAACAGCATCATTTTTTTCATACTCATGTTTTTTTCTTAAAAAATTTTTTTACTCACATCATTATATTAATTTTTTTCAAATTTTTTTCTGTCAAATCAGAAGAAAAATCATCATTGTCAAGCTTTAATGCATTGAGATTCATCATATTTGAGTTCACTAAAGATGTATGATTATTATCACAACACATTTTCATTGATTTCAGAAACTGTTTAATGTTTTTCAGCACTTGCATAATTTTTTTTATTGTTGTTAATTTCTCATGTTCACATTTTTACTCAATCAGAATATCATTCTTCACATCAGCAAGAACAATTTGAATTTGAGTTATTTTAAATCACTGAAATTTTAATTCAACATACACTTGATTCAGTTCAGTAAAGTAAAATTGTATGTTAGTTTTTTGTCAAATTTCAGTGTAATATGATCAACATTTTTATTCAGCATTGAGCTTACTGTACTGTTGTGTGATTCACTTTTTAAATTATTTTCAAGTTTTCAGTATATTATGATTTATCAAATTTTTTTTGATTAGTTTTTTTTCTGTCATTCAGCACTTTGAAACATTTTTTGTAAGTTAGAATAATGTGAAAGCAATTTTCTGATATTTCATTGCAGTTTTTCTCATAAACATAATTTTTTTTTTAATAAAATTGACATTAAGTTAGTTATTTAAAAGCTGCTTCATTTTTAACTGTTCTGTCATAATTTTTTAATTTATCAAGTTTCAAAATTTTTCACAGAAAAATGCATTCAGTGTTGACAGTTGCTTGTTATTGTTGTAGTAGCAGCTGTGCATTTTCAGTACATAAATTTTCAGTTTCATAATTTTGTAGTGTTTGTTGTAAAGTCACAAACTGTTGACTTTAATTTTGAATTTGTTTGTTAAAACTCTGAATCTGTTTTTTCATCATTATTTACAAATTATTAAACTTCATTTTGACAAGTTGATGCTTAATGTGACAAGACTTCACAATTTTTTGTTGAATTTATTTTTTAATTTATGTGACAAGTTCTACAGCTGTTGCATCACAATTTGCTTAGTTTTGAAGCTGTTTAATTAAAATTGTCATACTGAATACAAATTGAAAAAACAAATTTCATAATGATTTTGAAGTGTTCATTATCAAAATATTGTGTGAATTCAAGATAAAAATGATAGTGACAAGTAACAGTTATTAACATGAATAATTTTTGCATGAGTAGTAATAAAAGTAATATGAAATGTAAGATAAACAATAATGTTTATCTCTGAAAAGAATTTTCTAAAATCTCAATGAAAAAAAAAATATAAATAAATTTGAAAATGATAATTTTTTTTTTCATTCAGTGAGAAGCTAATATGAAAATCTCTTCATAATCAATTTCAACAGAATTTATCTGAACTTAATCAAATTTCTGATATTGAAGCAGAGAATCTGTTGTATCAAGAAATATGATTAAGAATAATAAGCATCTGAGAGCATATTACATAATAAATCACCTGTGGGAGCAAATAGATAACATATTTATCATGTAGACTGTAGGCACTTGAGTACTATAACTATCTCATAATATGAGAGAATGATGACTGCCATAGCAGTCATCTCAATAGAGAACTTCAATAAATGAATAAGAAACACAATAATATTCAGTATAACTAACTAAGAATAAAAAAGAAAGCAATAACATAAGCATAATATATTATGTAAAACAAAAAAAAAACATCACAGAAGATGTTGAAAGCAACTACTTATAATACTAGATCATAATAATCATCAATCTGAACTAAATGTTGAATCAGCACTTTAATGATATCAGCAGAAATTTCACTACAATTTCTTCATTCATTAAGAATTGACATTTTCTGTCAATTTCATAGAAAAACAACAAAATTCTCAATTTTTGTAATGAATAAACAGCAAAATAAAACAACAAAATATAATCAAATTTAAATCAATTTCAAATCAGTTTATCAGCATATATTATTCAATTTATGTATGTCAGTAATGATTAGTGCTCTCATCTGATTTTGATGTTGAGACATGAGAAAAAATTGAATCTGACATGACTGTTTCTGAATTAATGTTGTTTTTCATGCAATAGTTTTAAGATACATTTTCAAAAATCAGCTCTTCATTGACAAAAATTTGTTGCAAACATTTCATAATTTTTCTTGCTGCATTTTTCTGTCAATTTGCAATATAAACACAAATAACTGACAGATTTTTTTCAAAAAATATGTTTAGATTTCTGATCACATTCAGACTAGTTCACTTCTTTCATTCAATCAATGCATCTGAAATTGAGTTTAATTTCTGTAGTTGTATTGCAGCTGAAAATGCATATGAAATTGTTGCATATTTGTTTGAATATTTGAATGATGATGTAAATTTTGAAACAAAATTTTTATACACAGCAGAAAGCTGTAATCATGTTTCTGCTTCATTAACTTCAAGATGCTCATGATTCTTCTGAATAATCATGTATCATGATAGCATTGTATGCTGTTTTTTTTATATAATTCATAAATGCTGTGTGAAAGTAATAACACAGTAACTCTGATGACATCAGACTGACACATCACATTTATTCAGTTGATTCTGAAGTTCAATGCATCTTAACAAATGTATATATTATTTTTGATATGATATATATAGTCATTTGTCATCAGTTTTCTAACTTTCATTTTTTTTCATTATTTTTCAATTTTGTTGTTCATTTCTGACAAAATTTGTGTGCAATTTCTGATCACTTCAGTTGTTAGTGTAAATGATTCTTGAATTATGTTCTTATTTTTTTCATCACTGAGAATTGAAGAAACATTGAGATTAATATGATGAAAAAATATTTTGTCATTCAGCTTTGCATATTTAATATAATATAAATAACTTATCAATCTTCAAGCATGATTATGACACAATATCACATATCAAAAATAATATGTCAGATTTTGACACATTAATTGCTGATCAATGCTGTGATACATAATTCAGAGTTACTCATAATTATCTCAATCATAAATCAATTTCTGATGATGATAATACATATTGAATTTTTTGTTAATTTGATTTAAAATGTGCATGTCATCATATGCTGATATTTCATTATTTCATCAGAGCATTAATTTTCAAATAACAATAAATTTAATTTTGAGTTATTTTTTTTTTATTTTTCTTCATCAACATTTTTAACTTCAGTGACATCAAGATATCAGTTGTAATTAAAGCCTTTCATTGCTGCAATTTTTGAAACTAATGATTTATGTGCAAATTTGTAAATGCTCAAGATATTCTCTGATCACACAAAATGACTTGCAATTCTGAATCAATTGTAAGTTTTCTCATTAGTTTTTATTTTATTAATATTCAACTGATTGTTATAAATGTGCTTCAGATGTTTCAGTAACTGTTTGTGAATAAAAATTCTTGTTTGCAATTCAAATTTTAATGTCATAAACTTTGCATGATCATAACATAATTTTGTTTTTCTGAAATTCTCAAATGTTTTTATGATTAATTTCAGAATTTGAATGAGCTTCTGCTCAGATTATTGCTTGATTTTTTTAATCTTGATCAATATTGCTTTTTTGAATTTTTGACAATAGCATTTTTCTGTATTCATAATGTGTGCTGTATTTTGTTGTTCATTTGACAAAAATTTTTCATTGTTTTCTGACAAAATTACAAAATTTTGATTTTTGTTTAATAAACTTTATGTTGTCAATACTGCAGCAATTTTCTGACTGTGATGCACTGAACAATCTGATTAACTGATTAAATTTATCAGCATGTTGATTAATTTTTTTGAATTTAGCACAAACTCTGATTTATCATCACAATCTTCATCTCACATCTGAATTGACAACTAACTGTGAACTGATGCATCACTAGCATTTTAATTATAAATATTATTTATTGCAACATTTCTTAATGACACAATTGCTGATTTCAGATTTTTCACAATAAACTGACAAAAACTTGAATTTACAGCTGAACTTTCTGCAATCATTTACTGTGAGTTTTTCACTGAATTTTTTAATGCAGCAAGCAATTTTGATGAGTTGTTCACTTTCAGAATCATTCTGCAGATAATGAGCTTATGTTGATCAATAATTAATTTTACTAAATTTATGTTTCATTTATTCAATTCTTTTAATGAAATTTCTTCATTGTTTATCACAAAGTTAAAGTCTTCAGCACTTAATTCAATCATTTTTTTGTGATCTGCACTTTGATGAATAATTCTGCACAAAATCAATACATTAACATATTGAATAAATGTCTCTCAGTTTTCAGACTTTTTCAGCACAAGTTTCAATTTTTTTGCTGTTCAGAATGATATGATGAATTGAAATATAAATTTAATTTTATTCTGTTTTCATAGTTTCATCAGTCTGTTTTTAATTTTTGTCAATTTTTTGCATTTTTTCTTCATTTTTGTTGCAATAAGTCAGAACTTATAAAAATTGTTTTGAAAATTTGCATGTGTGTAATACACTCAGAATCTTGAGTTCTTGATGTATACATAAAAATTCATTATCAATTTCTCAAGAGTATGCTGCATTCTCATGAGCTCATTCATTAATTTCAACTGAAATTCATATTTCTGATTAACTGATTGGCTTTCAATTCAGTTAATGATGTCATTCATATTCACAAACTGCATTCATTCAATAACAATTGCTGTTTGCTGAGCTGATGCTTGCTGAAGCTGCAGCATGTCTGCTGATGGCATCAGTTGAATTGATTTATTTTCTGAATTGAACATTATTAATTGATGAAATTATTATCTTCTTTGAAAAAGAAATTGAATAAAGAGATGATGAGATTTTTGTGCTTGAAGTTGTGTTGATGCAAAAAGAAAATGATAAAAAACTTGAATGTAAGAACAAAATGTCAAATGAGAAAAAAGCAGCAGATTTAAAACTGATTTTCTCAATGCTGAAAAATAAAATTAATTATGCAGAAAAGTGAATTTAACATCAACAATTAATGTAAATTAGTGAATTTTTGTGCAAAAGTGAATTTTTCAGTCAAAGTTGATGACAAATTTCAACAACATTGTATAGAACCAGTGAATTGCATCAGAAAACAATGAATAAAAATCAGTAACAGTGAATTTCATCAAGCAAAAATGAATTTTTCAAGCAAAAGTGAAGACAAATTCTCTATTTCTTCATTCATTGAAATTCAATGTTGTTTTCAGCATTCAGCAATTCATTCAACACTTTTATATCACTACATCAAATTTTCAATCTTCTGATAAAAAATTCATATTATTCAACTGTTTTATATTCTTGCCATCATTTTGATTATCTTTCTCATTAACAAAATCATCATCTTTTTTATAAACATTCAAATTTTGTTTTTTGTGATACTTCTTAATTCAATTGCTGCTAATCAAATCTGTCATTTCCATTTCATCTAGTTTTTTCAAATGATGAACACTCTTATTCTGATTGACTGACTTGATTTTATAAGAATTTAATCATTGAAATTGCAGTTTGCTGCTTTGAAACATGTCTTGTTCACTCTTCATATCATGAAGCAATACTAAATTTTCTGACTGCAATGAGTTGAAATGAATATTATGAGTATTGTTAAAGTACTTCTTATTAACATTCTGCATTTATCTCTTATAATGAGTTGTGTCTTCAATGTTTTCATCATGTCATTCAATCTGCTGAGTCTGTAACATCAGAAGTTTCTCAGTAGTCTGTATTGATTGTCATGACAAGATTTATTATGTTGAAACATTCAATTCAATTGACAGTACTGCTTTTTAATTCATTAAAAATTAATATGATGTTATTTCTGTTCTTATCTTGACAATTATTCAGTCAGTCATCAATATTGCTAACAAGTGTTTCACTCAATTCTTTTCAGTTTTCTTGATAATCTTTACTAATCTGTCAGTTAAAGCTTTATGTTCAACTTTGATCATTTCATTAGTTTGTGCATAATAAAGAAATATAATTATTTTTATAATTTTATGTTTTTTTGCCAACTTCTTCATCATGTTCTTGTTCTTAGAATTTTCATGTATTATGAATATTTGTGAGTGATTTCATTAGCAGATAATATTTTCATAAAAAAATGCAGCAACATTCTGAGCAGTTACTTTCTAAAAAGCTTAAGCTTTCATTCAGTTAAAAAAATCATATTTTGCAACAATTAAATAATTTTGTTCTTGACATGATGGCATGTGTATAATATCAACATTAATTTTTTTTCAACAAATAAAAATTCAAGTTAAATGCAGTTTCTTTCACATTTTTTAACTGTTTTAAAACTGACACTCTTTACAATGTTTTGTATAAAAAAAAACATTCTGATATATCTTTAGTCATCAGTATCTAGCATTGACAGCATTATAAATTTTTTCACATTTTTTATGATTAAGCTCATCATGCAATTGCCTCAGAATTTTCTTTTGCTGTTTCAGATCATCAATTACTTAATAAACTGACATACTCTTCTCTGCACATCTAAACAGCTGATTGTCTTTCATCAAGAATTTGATTATTTTTTTTGAAAATGATAGTATTTCTTGCTTGTCATGTTTTTGAATTTTTGTAAAAAAATAAAAAATCTTGTTATTTTTTCTGATTTTTCAGAGTAAAACTGATTCAATATTTTAATCTTCTCATTGTCAATCTGTTCAGCAAACATCTGAAAAAAAATGATATCAAAAATATTCTCATCACTGTTATCATTACTTTTTTCATTTTTTTTTTTGAAATTATTTTGACAGTTCATCAGCAGCAGTATGCTTTGTACTCAATACATGCTTAACAATGAAGTCAAAAAATCATATTTAAGCAATTCAATTGTTAATCAATGCTTCTGACACATTTGTTGATGTATGATTCAACTGTGTTATTAAAATTTTTGTGTTCACTTTCAGCACAAAGAAAACATTATATATTTAATGTTTCAATTTTTTGAATATTTTTAATACTGCTCTGCATTTTTTTTTTCAAAATCATATTTTAATTCTGCAGCATTTCAAACTTTTAAATCATACTGAGCAAAATGTTTAGCATTTTTCTGATGTTGCATCAAACAATCACTTCAATCAAAATCACTTGTGTTCACTGCAACAATAATATTCAATGAATTTTGATCATAATTAATTGACAAAATCATGAGAAATGAACATAATTTATTCTTGAGAGTGTTAAAAATTTCATTTTGTAAGTCATCTTACTTTCATGTTACATTTTTTCTCAGTAGTTTATACAAAGACTTTGCTATTCATTCATAATGTTTAATTAATATCTGAAAATACTCAGTAATTTCTAAAAAACTGTACTGTTGTGTTGTGTTTTCTGATACTGATTATTTCATCATTTTTTTCATTTTTTTTTTATTGTTGTTCATTCTGATCACAAATTCAATCAATAACATTCATTTCTGACATAGCAAACTGAGTTTTTGTGTCTGCAAGTGTGATTTTGCTTATCTCAATTAGTCACAAAATGTGATTTAAATTCATAAAATGTTCAAAAACAAAATGTTTTATTTCTAATATAATCTTTTCATCATTGTATTGTGATCATGAACTCTGGGTGTCAATATCATCAATGAAAGCTTTGATAACATGAAATGTGATGTTCTACAATATGTTCATAATTTCTTGCTGAGCAATTTCAGAAGAATTTATTGCATTTTAAATCAATGTGATGTGTCTAAACAAATTTATTGATGTCAATATGATTGTCATATTTTTGAACTTCACTGCTAATGAAAAATTATCATAATCTGAGAATAAATTTGTCAGTATTATAATAATTTACTTTGCAAAGTTTTCAGCAAATTCATTATAATTAAAAAAAATGTTTAAATTTCTTATTGTCACTGCATTATACAGCTGAGCAACATTCATCAAACAAAACTTCTTAATTTTTTTTTCAATCAGAAAGTAAAAATTTGTATAAAATTTATGACAAGATTTTAGTGTTTCTGCTGTCAATCAATTCTTGACAATTTCAATTATCTTTTCATTCAATGCTTTTGAAATTTAATAATTTTTTGCTCATCAAGCTTTGTGAAATATTATTTTGATAACTGATGATGAGAATACTTCTGAATGTATCTGATCAAGCTTTTTAAAATTTCAAGCTAATGTTTTTTTTTGAACAAAATTGTCAGAAAAAGTTTTTTTTTTGATAACAATTTCAACTCTATCTTCAGCTTTTTTATATGCTTCTGTGTCAACTGTTGCTTTACTGAAAAAATAATTATTCAAAATTTAATGTACTTGTTGAATTCAGTTGAATATTTAATTTGTTTCTTCTTTAAATGATATTTCTTGAGACAAACAAAAACTCAATTGATCATGTATTCTGATTTGCTCTTATCTGATTTCTCAGAAATTTGTGATTGAATCTTGTCAGTTTTTTTTTTGTAAAGTGTATTTATCTTTACATTTTCTGATTTTCAAATTCTTTCATTAAATTCAATTTTATATACTATATTTTTTTTCTTCTTCTGTTTTGAGCATTGACTTTTGTTGAGTTTAAAGTTTCTGAATCTTGACTGATCAATATTTCATTCACAATTGTTTATGTTGATTTTTAATAAGTGTTGCTTCATAAAATATTCTGTAGCAAACTTTGATGTTAATCAGTATACATTTTATAAGTGCATTCTGATATATATATTGACTGTATTATAATGTTTTAATACTGATTGAAACTGCTGCAGATTTTCATATTGCTGAAATTGCTTCTTGCTTTCTGATTGATTTATTTAATTCATCAGCATGATGATGAATTTATTTAAATTTAGTGCAAATTTTAATTTTTTATCATTGTCATCAACATTCATCATGTCATCTTCAATATTTCTGTCACTCATCTTCAATTCTTTCATTGCACATTTTGTTGCTGTCACTTGACAATTTTTTCTCTCATTTCTAAACACACTGTCAAATATATTTTTGTTCTCAATGAATGTTTTTCTGACACAACATTTGTTTACTTGTTTAAATTCTTTTCATTTTTCTTTCATTTTTTGATATTGTAATCTGAAAATATATCAGCAGCAAACTTGACAATCTGACACAATGATTTAAAATTTCACAATTTCAAATGTTATGTTTACTTCTCATTATATATCTCACAGAATACATCATCATTTTTCAAAATTTTTGCATTTCAGTTGATCATGTGCTGCAACAGTCATTCAAGAATAATATCATAATTGTTTTCATCAACAATGAGAAATGATATGTAAATAACAAAATTCTCTATCTGAACAAAAATGTTGTTGCAGCAAACTGTGATTGAAATAATGTATTCAGTTTGAATTATCATGATAATTCTCAGATTATATTGTATGTTCAAATTCAATTTTCTTGCAATTTCAATCAACATCACATTGATTTCTAAATCAGTGTTAAGTAAAGCTTTAAGCTTCAAACTTTGTATTATGATTAATATCATTATTAACTGAATGACATAAATCACATTTTTATCATATACAAACTCAGATTGTATTATTCTTTTCTGCTTAATGCTGATTTTGACTGATTTTGACATCTCAACAGAGTTTTGTAACTTGTTAGTCTGACTTGCACTAAACATTTTCTTATGCAGTGTTGAAAACACATTAAAAAGCTCATAAACTGTCATTTAAATTGTTTCATTCAAGATTTTCTTCATTATCTTCTGTGAATCAGTTGTATTTCTCAATTGATTGACAAAATGATTAACAACATTGTATTATTTCTTTGCTTTTTTTTGTTAGTTTGCTTTTCTCTTCACTGAGCATAATATTTATCATTGCATGATTTGAGTCAGCAAATTGAACATTTTTTTTGACAGAATGCTCAATGATTTCTGACTTGTATTTATTTTCATGATGTGTTTTTGACACAACAATTTTATCATAAATGATGAATTTTTTTTTGATCAGTGCTAGTTTTATCTGCTGCATACTTTGCATTAACTGTCATTGTATAATTTATGTTGACAAAAACTTCATACTTGCTCAATTCTTTCTCAAACTCAAAATCAGAAAATTTATTAATGATCATGTCAATTCTGACAGTTTGAACTCTCAGCTGACTAACAAAAACTTGTTTTGTTTTTTTTTTTTTAGACTTTGTGTTTTTTTTTTTGAAACTTGAGTTGACTTCTTCTTCACTCATGCTGCATATTATATGCATGTTTGCAATTTCAGATCATATTAAAATAAGCACAAATTTTTGTCTGATTACTTTCATTTGCAATTGTTTTTGTTGATTAATATGATGAAATTCTTGATAATAATCAGTGTAGTATTTCTTGCACTGATTTTGAAAATGATCAGATTGTTTACAATAAAAGCATGATGATTTGTCATTTTCAAAAAAAATAATATTTTATTTGTGATCATTATCTCTTTCACAGTTTTAATCATCATGTTTTTCTTCTCTTTCTTAATTATATAATAATGACATCATTAAATATTGCATCTGCTGATTCTGATTCAGTGCAGAATCTGAATAACATGAAATTTGAGCATTGACATTTTGAAAATTTGAAATGTTAATTAAATTGTTATTCTGCATAAGCATCTGAGTCTGATTGATTATCTGAAATTGTAAATTCATGTTTTGCATGTCAGTCAAACATTCTGCATTGACATACATTGTTAATGTCATGTTGACAAATTCTTTAGTCAGATAATCAACAGCACTTTTCAATTTTTTTTTTTGAATTTATGCTAGAAACATTGACTTTGATCTTGTTTTTTTTCTTGCTTGTATCTGAAGCTGATGTGTTGCCAGTTCTTACAATCATATTTGAAATGTTGAATATGCAAAAATACTGAGTAAGTAATTTGTTGACTAGTTGATCAATTTTCTTCAGCTGCTGCATTTTCTGAACAAAGTTTTTTTCATTTTTAAAGACATTTTTATTGCTTTCATATCATTCAATCAATTTTATAATGATCTGCACTATCTCATCAAAGTTAATAATGACTGTATCATTCACAAAATTCAATTTAATTTTATTGATGACTTTCTGCTGTAGCTTCTCTGATAAGTCTTGTAGAAATCATGTAGCTTGTGTGTAGTTATTCAATTGATCATTGACTAGCACTGTTTTTAACATTGTAACTAGACTTGACCAACTTCAGGGTTGGATCAGATTCATGAGAAGTGCTGGCTGGCTGCTAGAGCCCTTAGAGTCTAAAGCTTCAGGCCCTGCCCACTCCACAGGCCAGTGGGTTTGGGCACAGGTTTACCTGTTAAATCCACTCAGTGCCAAGCCCCCTGAAACTATACTTAATAGCACCTAGCATAGGGTCTCAATCAGGCCTGCTGCTGTCTGTTGCAGCCTGTAAGCAGCTCATAGCAGTCAGTATGCAATAATAAGCAGTAACTATAGAAGTTTATGCAATAATAAGCAATAATTATAAAGGTTAGGCACCAGTTATAGGGGTATAGGCCCTAAATATAGAGGGTTGAGTGATAATTTTAGGCCTATACAAACTCTACAAAGCCTAAATCAATCTGCTAAGCTTTATATAATCAGAATTAGATTTATCTGGCAAGTTTTCAAACTTCAGACATCAAATTCTACCTGTTCTGGTGGTCAAATCTAGAAAGCTTTGTCTGTTCTAAACAGGTTTCAGGCAGGGTCAGGTTGGGCTGATCAAGAGTTTGGCAGGTTCATTGATCAAGTCTAACTGTAACAAACTTGTGAACATATGCATGTATAAAGAAATTTCATTTGCATTTCATATAAATTATAAATTTCAAATACTTTTATTAATGTATTTTATGAGTAATGTTCTGCTCTTGAAACTTATAAATCACTTTCTTCACAAAGTTATTTCAGTTCTCATTTATATAATTATTCAGAGTTTTCATTCAATTTTCAATTCAAATAATGCAATATTGAGTAATCTGCTTCAGTATCTTCTTGTTGATAATAATATTATAATTCACACAAAGCTGATGAAATTGCTCACAAAATAAAAAAGCATTTGAATTATCAAATTATGAAGCATTGACAGTACTTGAAATAAACATAAATATATGATTATAAATCACAATCTTTCTAGTGTTGATGCTGACTGATGTTATTTGCTCATAACTTACAGTTACAGCAGAACTTTCTTGAGAACTCATCTTAAAATTGTTTGACATTATTTCATTAGTGATGCATAAATCAGTGAATTTGCTGTTGTGAATGTTGTACAAGCTGTCTCACAGAATAATTCATCTCATAAAAAATAATAGCAAGTTTTTGAAAAACAATACATCAAACAAAAACATTAAAAACTGACACACAGTAATGATACTGCTTTAACATGTAATTTACATCAATAAATAAAAATAACACAAATACATCATCAATTTTCTCTTTCAAAATAAACTTTTTCAATGCATTTCAAATGAACTTGAACATTTTTGCATTTTTTTTTATTTTTTCTTCTCAGTATGTTATGCATGCTCAACTGTAAACATTTTATGTAGCATTTTTTAAATAAAAAAAAATTCATTAAGTTTTTCTCTCAAAGTCACTAGACATTCTCAAATTTAATATCAAATCATCATATTTTTTATTTTTATTCATCATATTCTGCAAGCATCATTGAAAATTTTATAAAAACTGAAGATGAACACAATCATTTCATATACAATTTCAGAAAAATTTTATTCTGCATACATCATAGCATCATAAAAAATTTTCATTTGTTTTCATCAAATCATTTATTAACATGTATCATTCTTCTCATTTTTAAATTCACTTAGCTGTTTCAATATTATTCATTTTATCATCATCATGTCATTTTCATTCTAACTTATTCAGATATGACATCATTATGATCATTTTCTCATAAAATTCAAGATCTCAGCTTGATCATCAAATGAAGTGAAGAATTTGTTGTGTCAAGAAATATGACTAAAAACAGTAAGCATTTGAGAGCATATCACATAATAAATCATCTGTGAAAGCAAATAAATAACATATCTATCATGTAAACTGTAAATGCTTAAGTACTATAATTATTTTATAATATGAGAGAATGATGGCTGTCATAGTGGCCACCTCAATAAAGAACTTCAATAAATGAATAAGAAACACAATAGTATTCAGTATAACTAACTAAGAATAAGAGAAACAACAATAACATAAGCATAACATATTATGTAAGACAAAAGAAAAAATGTCACAGAAGATGTTGAAAGCAACTACTTATAATACTAGATTATAATAGTCATCAATCTGAACTAGATGTTGAGTCAGCATTCTAATGATATCAGCAGAAATCTCACTACAATATCAATAAATAAATCAAGTTGCTCTGACAAGACATTTTATCAAAAACTTTGTGTTTTGTTGAAGAACTTAACTTGACATGCTATCAGATGTGATATGAAATAAAATAGTTGATTGTTTATCTAAAACTAGCAGCTATCATCAATTATATAACACATCATATCAGATACAAACAGGCCTAAATGTTTCAAGTGATGTTTCAATATATGCAACTAGAAAATAAAAGATACAATAAAAGCATAAACTAAATCTAAAGAACCACACTTTTACTGCTGTGTGTTTAAAGCTTGTCAAGTATTATAACTGAACTTATGATGATACAAAATATGCATATGCTGTTGAAGCAATATTGAATTCAATGTGCAAGCTTTCAATGTTTCAAAAATTAATTTGAAATGAAAATAATTATTGATGAAAGCATGAATATTCTGATTATTTGTGAAATTTTGTTAATAAATACAATGATTCAACATTGTTGGCAAAATTTCAACTATAATGCTGCAAAATCACTTTTTTAATAAATAACATGAATGATTTTTTATCTGAAACTACTGATGATAGTTTTAATGCATTTAATTATTTTGATGAAATTGATTAATATATTGCTGAAGATATTTTGTTTCTGAACAACATCATGATTAATTTAATCAAATAAATGCTTAACTGATTAAATCTGTAAAGCTTTCTTCATTGTGAAACAAAATTTAAGAATTAAAGTTTTGAAAAAATTGTGAATTGAATTTTTTCATTTTGTTGAAGATTGTGTGAAATTACTTTTCAATTTCAGCAACATCAGTAAATGTAAAATGATTTTTTAATTAAGCATGTAATGTTTGTTATTATTGTTGTGATTAATTGCATTCAAAAACAATCAGTACATAAATGATGTAATTTGTGATTAATTAATTTAACATGAATACTCTGAAATGCAGCTTAATAAAAAATGAAAGTGTTAAAAAAAATAAAAAAAAACTTAAAAACAAATTATAATTATATCAGTGAAGAAAAAAAAATAATGATAAAAATGATGAGAATTTAAAAAAAATGCAGAACTTGACACATTTGTTGCTTTTGTTTGTTCAAAACATCATGCATGTGATTCATGTCTAAAGACAGTCTCAGTAACTTAACAAGCTGAAAATACAAAAATTTCAAGTTAATTAATATGACAGTAAAATTAGCAAAAGATTCAGTTTTCACAATGTTCAGTTATCATTAATTATGCATTTTTAAACTGAATGCATTCAGTCAATACTGCATCTTAGAATTTATTAAACATTATTTAAACTGTAAATATATAATAATTATAATAATCTGCAAGTATCAGAAGTACAATATAAAAAATTAAATTTTATATTTCAGTGAAATATATACAAAAATCAACAGCATCAAAATCAACAGCAAAAAATTTGTCAGTTTTTTTAGTATTGTGCAAGTTTTTTAAAAGTGACTGCTAATTGAAATGATGAATTTATTTATTGTGAAACTTCTAAAAACAATTTATAATAAAAAAAATAATAATACTGATTTAAATTCAGTATAATAATTAAATTTTTAGATAATCAATGTCAAGTTGTTCAAATTTTTTAACTACATGTTGCACATGAATTATGTAACAATTTACATATGTATTTTGTTCATATACAAAAAAGTACAAATTAAATTAATACTTTGTAAAATTCACTCATTTGTAATAAAATACACACTAAGTCAGAAAAAAAATAATATGTTCAGTAAAAAATTACATGACAACTGAGTCAAATGAGCATCAACTGATCTAAACTGACATTGTTTGCTTGAATTGATCTGAACTTGTAAGAATTATTGTTCATGAACAATTGAATTGAACTGTATTTGATTCAATCTGATCTGAGACTGAGTAATATCTGAACTTGTTTGCAGTCTAGCAAAAATACAAGTTTATTAAAAAAAGTATTATGATAAAAAACATATATTAAAATTTTACACTGTTAAAGATAAAATTTGATTTAGCTTAAAAAGTATTAAAACAATTTGTGCTAGTAAGAAGCTTAATTTCTTACATATTAACTCTTGCAGAATTATTAAAAAAGTAAATAAACAAGTTTATCATCTGAAACTTTCATCAAATCTCATAAATATTTACAATATTTTTATGTATTCTTGCTTTATAATTACAAGAAGATGAATAATGTTAATAACATAACTCATTACTTAATTCACAAAGTATTTGAAGAGAAACACAAGTTTTAAATCAAAATTATAATTAATTTTTACAAAAAAAAATGACAATTTTAGTATTTTATTTAATTAAAAAAAATATATAAGTAAAAAAAATGAGTTCATCTGAGAATTCACTGCAAATTTTAGACATTTATAAAAAAAATTTGTTAAATATTATAATATTAATTTTAACAAATCTGATTTACAAGTTTTTTATTGTTCTGTAAAGAACTAAAAGTTTTATTCTAAAAAAGTATAACATGTATATAATATTTGTGAATAATTTTAATTACTTAATTCTACAAGTTTTATGTGAAAGTTAATTAAATTTTAGTAATAATTATATTTTTGATAATAAATTCATATTGCATGATTTACTGCATATTATGATATTTTATTTTTATTTTCATTATAATTGTATACTAAAATGTTTTTACTTCTGAAAAAAGCAGAAAATATTTTAATAAAAATAATTATTGTATTTTTCATGAAATTTATTAAAAATATATAAAATGAACTAATAAATTTTATGAGTTTTGTTTGATTTTTAACATTAATTACATTTCTGTTTGTGAGAAAATAGTTGTCTGACTCAAATAATTAATATTATTTTGTGAAATTGAATTTAAATTGTAAAGTTTTTTTAATCAACTGCATCAATCAAATTAATTAATTTGAAAATTAATACTTTAATTCAGTAAAATTCTTTTGTGAAAAATCTGAAATCAGTACTAACTAATAATGAAAATAAGTCTAAAAATATTACTGATGTGACTGATGAATATTCTGCAAAGTAACTTTCAGAAAATAAATTGTAAAAATAACTTATCATTTAAACATTTTATAAAATTGTTAATGAAGTCTTACAGTTTCATTAATAACATTACAAAACATTAATTAATACATTATAATTAATTTTCTGTTTTTTAAAATTATTTTACAAAAACACTTCTGCAGAAGAATAAAATACATTTTTTTATAATTATTTGATAATGAAACAAATACATTCACAAAAATTTATTGTGAAGTGAGAAAAATAATGACACAATCAACAAAAATTATTGAAGTCACTTGCATCACTAATGCAGAATTAACAGTTTGTAAAGTTGATTGCATTTTATTTGCATAATGAAAAAAATACTCAGTGTTAACAGAATGAGCAGTGAAGACAATTTATAAAATTTATATAAATATTAAAATTTTGTATTTTGTAATAAAGTTGTAATGTTAAAATTACAATTTTATTTTTATTTTTAAAAAATCATGAGATTATTAGAATTTATTTTTGTTCTTATGAAAAAACAAAAAATATTGAAGTTTTTTTCTGTAAAAAAGCAATAAAAAACATCAGAATTATTTCTTCAATTCTTGTGAATAACTAAAAAAAATTAAAGTTATTTATTTACTTAAAATAAAAAAGTATTTACTTTCAGATGAAGATTATAAGAATTATTAACATAAACATTTGAGAAGTTTACTTTATAAAGTAAGCTTTGCTAAAATTGTATAACTGCTTTTTATAAAAATTAATACTTATTTGCATTTTTATATTAAAGTTTTCTGCATTTGACAGTATAATGAATTAAAGTTTATTTTTTTCTAAAATATTTTGATGAAACATGATTGTATTTTGTTTTTGAAATTAATTTTAATTGTAATTGTTTATTATATTTTCAGTTAGCTTAATTTATGAAAATTTAATTCAGCTTGTGATGATTTACAAAATTAGAATAACTTGTGAAGTCAGTAATAACTTGTGAAGCTTTTATAACTTGTAACAGCTTGTGAAACTTTCAAATTGCTTATACCAACTGTAGAGTGATAAAAATTTTTATGAACTTTTTTTTAATGAAAACTGATACAGAAAGCTTATACTTACTGAAGAAAAAATTTAATTTAATCAAGAAAAAAAAACAAAAACTAAGTTACTAAAGCTGTTGTTATTACTTTTATAAAATCAAGTTATATTTAATTTAAAAAATTTTATTTTTGTGAATGAAAAGTGAACTTTTATAAATTAAAATAAAAAAAATATAGCAATAATTATTTAACTGATGCAACTGTATTATATACAGCTGCAACAATAAAAATTGTAAGTTTGAATCTCATTATAATTATTAAAATTATTATGTATTTTTAATTAAAATGCATAATATCTTCTCAAAATCATGCACAGCTGAGTGATTTTAACAGATTTTTTTTTTACTTTATAAATCAGCAATTGTTTTTGTAAAGATATTTATAAAGCTAAAGTGATGAAAGCTAAGACTTACATCATCAAATTTAATTTATAAAAGTTTAGTAAATAACAGAACTGTTGTGATAAAATTTAATATAATTAATATTATTTATATTATAAAGTTTTTTTACTAGCTAAAAAAATAACTTTTTTCTTACAGAATTTTTTAGTTCTCACAAAAATTTTTTATTAAAACTTTAATAATTATTAAACTTATATACTCTGAAAAAATCAAAACTTTTATGAAGAAAAAAAAACTGTAAAATTTCAGCTGTAAGCTTTATAAAAACTAACACTGTTTTTTTTTAATATAACTAGTCTTAATATAATTAATCTTAGTGAGTATAATACACATATAAATAATACACTGATTTTTCTCTTCATTAAGAGAATCAGTGACAATTTTTTTTGTCTAACAATTATATTTTTTGCTTATTAATTCTCTTATCAATTAAGTGAATAGTAGCTATTTTATGTTTACTTATACATCAACTGAATAAATCTCTTTATTCTATTCTTATACAAATCTGATAACTAAGTTACACATATAGAAGTTTATATAAAAAATTAGAAATTTAATTTATAAAAATTCAAACATATCATATTACATGCAGTTTCAACTTTCAAGTTCAGTTTTTAAAACATTCAAGTTCTAAGTTCAGACTTGAAATTCTGAATCAGAAATAGCTAAAGAATATAAGTTATGCATATAAATTATATTCAAAAATTTATTTATTGTACATACTACATTGTTTGTATTTTAATTATAATCACTTATATTTATTAGAATTCTACTTTTATGTGGATTGGTAAAGATTTTAAGAATCTTAAAAGAGTATATATAATATTTCATCTAATCTACTACTATTTTAAATCCCATTTGAATATCTTATTTGGTTGTTGGGATATCGAGGTTTAAACATGATTGGTTGGTCTTGAAACTGTCATTGTTGGGGTAAAAGTTGTTGAGGGGGTAAGGAACTGCTAGTTAACTACGGAGTACTCTGTATGTGATAACTACTACAGTAGTTATGGCTATTATTAGGACCCAGTCAAGACTCGCGTCCTAAAATTAACATTTTTGGGGATGCTGGCTATGTGTATTGTGTATACTCCTTAACCTGAACTTCATCATGAGATGGCAAGTTGTTGAAAATCACTCCAAATAAGGACATACTAGTGAGGACTTTTTAATAACCAGTTAACTAACTAGCCTGGATTCAATTCTACCCAGAAGATTGGCGGCAGTCAACTATTGTCTGTTCTGGTGATCACCCTTTGCGGCAAAGCAGTCGGCTTTATTGGCACAAATCGGATCAGCGAGTTAGAAGAGCAGAACTCGAGGGATAGTTACTGTATGAAGTACGTCGTCACTTCCTTGTATATATGTACAGTACTGCTAGGAAGCTGGACGGCTAATCACTTATACTAGGCCAAAGGACTGCAGCGCGCATATTCTCCAAGATAATGTGCCCGTCCAAACAAGCACAAGCAGCTCTCGGGCGACGCACGAGGTTGTCTTCAGCCCATGATGGCAATAGTTACAAAACCAGGAAGAGCTTGCAGTGATGAGTTTCGAAAGCACTGAATGGTCTTCGACCTTTACCACTTGGTTTATTGGAATATTTTGGTCTTAAGATATGTACTCACTTCTATGTATGTATCTGTGCCCCGTGCTCCAAATTAACTAGCTACCAGCTCTGAGTTCAGCCTTGATCTGTGCCAAGTTCTGATTGGAACCTGAGATGAGGCTGAAGGTCTGAACGGGCTGGAATTGTACGCCATTCGGAGGAGAAAATATTATATCTCATATTTCTGACAGTAAACGGCACAGAAAATGGCCAATAAAGCTCCAAGCGGGAGCGCAAAGTCTTCCAAGGCTGACAGACATTCTCCTTTGAATCCTTACGTCTGGAGGATTGTGGCATAGAGCCACCAAGGCCCGCAGGAACTGTCCGCCCTTGAGAGAAAGGACGTTGCGTCTTCAGGCTAGTGATCAAGGTCTGGCAGTGATTACCCACGCAATGTCTCCGTTCCCGAAGGCGGATGATTTCTGTGAATCAGACCCCAAATCGAAATCCTATCCTATGCGCTAACGCCTTGTACGTCATTTAATGCATCAGCAGCTCGGAGGAGCCTTTTGCAGCAAAGTGTCAACCAATTAGCATGAATTTTTCACCTTTGGCTTTTTTGGTTCAGGTCGCTTATGGGCGCCTGTTTGAGATTATTAGTACTACTACCAGTCCACTGGGTCTAGTAACTACCTAGTTAGCAGTTAAATGGCTTGGTCTCAAAAATGAATTTTGCAGAAAACATCATCGAGAAATCCCCAAAAATCAATAATGCCGGATGATCGTGAACAGTCATTTCAGGGCTGAGTGTCAGATCTACACTCGCAAATTGGCGTCGCACTCACCAGTTTCAAATCCTACGCGGAAAGATCTCGCAGGTTCCGCGCATAGTTGCTGGTGGGTAGCCCTTTAGCAAACAAATTACTGGATCGCGCTTCGCGACTGAGCAGGGCTGGATCCGACACAGCAAGAAGGACGAAAAGAAAGAGTGATTGGCCTTCAGGAATGCAGTTGCCGTTTCCCACAATCAATTCTGAGTCCTCCAAATTTGATTTCACATTGAATCCTTAACGTGGTATGTGGAGTTTATAGAATCAACCCGGGCCTGTTCCCGGGCGGAATGTCGGCTGCTCTCTCCGGTCGGTAACCAACGTATGTATGTACATACATACATGCAAGCACAGTAGCCATCTGTACACAGTAGTTAACTTAACTACCCTTCCTGTCCAACCACATGGTTCATCCAGGATCTCAAGAGATCCTCGCAATGAGAAAAGCTTAATACATTCTTACTGTGTAAAATCAACCTGTGAATCATGCAGATACAGACATATTTCTACAGCATGCCTATAGGAGAGAAAATAATTTATAAAACTAGAGGCCATTTTTAGATTGGTTGAATTTTGAGTTAACTGAACCTACTTGTAATGCCAATTGTGACATGTTCCAATAAGGGTAGGCGGCTAGCTCAATATGGGTTTGCCTCTTGCCATTTGACTTGCCCATTTTAGTTTTATAATATGGCATGGCCTACTGGATGTAGTTTTTTCGGGCCTTTTTGCATTAAGGGATAAAGTGATAGATTCTAATGCTATAAGATATGAGAGAGACCTGCAAACATCTACATACATATCTGCTTTAATAAAAATGTTGTTAATCAGAAACTACCCTGATTGACACCTTGAAGTCGCATACAGAGTACATATGTATGTAACTTACAGATGTGATATCATCTATCTTTCGAGTGTCGAAGCCAATTATATAGAGCGTTCTGGAGAGAGTCCAGTCTAGCAACTCTTAGGTCCAAGCCACCCCCTGATGCACAGAGTGGTCAAGTAACTATGGTTGGTAAGTACATCCTGAGAGTACTGCTCCTTTCTTTTTTAAAAGTCCTGTTCACATCCCACAACTACATCGGGTACCTTTCCCCTGGGATCAAGCCAGAGATTGAGTCATTCAGGCCATTCAGAACAAACGGAATACATACAAAGACTGACTGCAAGGACTAAATTCCTGTTCGGTATGGGGGACATTCTGTACTCTGCATTCCTTTACTGCATTTTATCGAGTGCATACTCCATACAGAGCACACAAGACAAACATTAGCGGGCTACGCTGTCCGCCGTGTCCGGACGAACGACGTGACTACCTACATGTGTAGTTAGTTACTTGGTATAGTTACATAAGGACGTTTGGAAAGAACGCGCTAGATCAAGTGATCAGGATCCACGCTGGCGGCTCCCTTTGGCGAACTGTGCCCGAACTGTCGGTATCTTCGATTACTAACGTCACAACGCCAGGGATGCTGTGTACTGTGTACTCCTACTCTGGACTTCTAAGAGTGCTTGACCTCAAGACCGCTACTTTTAGTGCAGCACTCCTTCTTGCGTACTGTACGTGGCGTAAGTCGGTGGTCTTGTAGAGAAGGTTATAACTATAGTCACTTGACGTACTTTTGTAAAACCACGATAGGAGTTCTCGGTAGTTATGGGTGGGGCTCAATGATAGCCGTAACTACAGTACAGGAGTTATGAATACATACTCCTCTCGACGATGGTTCACGCTGCTCATGGCTGCAGGCCGTTTATACAACATTCAGTGCCCAAGTCTTGTTACATACCTGAGTTACTACTGATTACCAATAACATCACCATATACAAATAATGAGTCGACTACACGACTGGACTGAGTATGGAGTGGAAATTGTTCTACCTTACTCCATACTCCGTAGTGGCCCTGTAATTAATCCGGTTTTTTTCCGCGTTCGTACTGTATGTATGGAATATTACATACATTAGTACCTATATACGGAGTACTCCGTACATTGCAATACATCATCATTATCATTTGGAAGTTAGCAGTAAAGACTCGTGGTTAGAATTCCCTTGGCAGCCAGAAAAAGAAAAGAAAAGAAAAAATCAAAGCAAAGTTAAGCAAAGCAAAGAGGAAGTATATGTATGTATGTATGAAGTTTGAAACTATCCAAGTATGTGTACAAACACCTCCTGGCCACTATTTGGCAAACTAATACTCAGCACAGTCCGTATTACTTATTAGACCTTCCTTTTATAGTTCCGCGTTACTCGCACTGAATTTACTAGTAGTAGATTATTGCATCAATCTCTTCAATGCTTGATGATGTACAGTGCTGCGTCATTACAGAGTAACTAACAAACTATGTATGTATATACCTGTTGATGTTTGCTTTTTTTGTGTTCAGAGTCCTCCTCAAAGCCGATCAACAGTCCTAGCCATCCTTTTGTTTTATCATCCTTGCAAGCAACACTGATCACAGTGTGTACATGTGTCCTGTCAGCATGCACATACTGACGAGATGAGGTTGAGAAAATACAGATCTTGACTGTACTGGTATGTATGTAACTACATATGTTATAGTTACTTTTTTTCTTTTTTTCTTTGGACTGTTGCCCCATACATATGATCCTTATTTTGTTCTTCTTTTCATGTCTCATGCTCTCCCTCCGAAACCTTCCCGGAGAAGCAAAAAAAAAAAAGCACTCAGCAAAGTTCAAGAATCCTAATCTCATCCAGAAGCCAGCCAGTAGGAAGACCAGCGACCCTTAGCCGCAGCCCCAGCGATTGGTTGTCGTTATCATTTTTGGCTTCCTGAATCGTTCCAGGATCTAATACCTTCGCAATTAAGTTGGCTTAACCCACTCCATCAGCCATCACTAACTCAGGTGTCTCTTCCAGCCTGGATCGGCCGTTTCCCCCCTATGGACCATGGTACGCCACATAGCGTTTCCTTCTGGTTTGGAAAGCGACAGCCTTTCCATCTTCCCCGGTCTCCACCAGCTCTCTCCGGTCATGGGTTCAGCGTTGGTACGGACGGGGCAAAGCAGTACTTATTCTTTGGCGGAGGAAAGTGCTTCCAGCCCAGCAATGCGAGCCGTCGGGTTCGTTTCTACTTCTTATGTATATCCGGAAGTTCCAATATCGTCCCCATTTTCATACCAGATGCCCTGTCAGACGCCTTAGCGCAGCTGACATCAGGCTGATACACAGATCCCTGCGCGAAATCATCTGGCTGATAATGACGTGACAAGGCCTTCGTGGATCTAAAGCCACTGACTGGTGCTGCCTTCATTTACTCGATGGTTTCTTCTGTCTGCCAATTGTTGTCCGTTGTTCCTTTTATTTCCGCCGTCCCCTCATTGCGCACATACTCTAATACCTGCCCTATTTCTGGCGGCACTGAGATTTTGAAACTCAATCGTTATTGGCGGACTCTTTCATCTGTTTGTGGCCCTGTCCCGATTCTCTGGGAAGCTCTAAAAAGCTGCCATGTGCGTCTTCAAATCCTAGTGCATTACATACATACCTAACATAGTGTATATCCGGACTTGGGATCTACAGATATTTGCTTTATAGAGTCGTCCTACCACATTTCTTTCTCACAGTAGCTTTCACGGATTTTGAAGTCTTCCAAATCGACACCGTACATTTTTAGTTTTAGTTTTGTCTTTTCTTTTCTTTTCTTTCCATTTTCTTTTTTGTTCTCTCATTTTCATCTTTCAAAAAGTTCTGTCCTTCACTGTTGTTCGATATCACTCTTTCCAATAAGCTTGCCTTGTTGATGGCGCAGGATAATCTTCAGCAAGCTTTCCAACACTGGTTTTCCTACTCTTTGCTCTTGCCCTCAGTTTTTTTGTGCTAGATGCCAGTATTTGGAGCCCGATTTCAGTATTATATTCAGCATCTCTGAGCCTCTCCTACGAACATCCTGTTTAATAGCCATAAGAGTCCTCAGCTTTCAGCGGCTGCTAAACCACCATCCTCAAGCACTGGCTTTTCTGAATCACGCCAGGTTCGACTTAAGGTCATGATTCTGAAGATAGAAAACATGCGTCGTCGACCTCTACTTGGGCAATCAAAGACAGAGAGAGAAACAAAATCTACCTTTCCCTCCCGCCAACTCTTCATTTTGGGTAGGTGGTATTCTCAGATAGATAGCATTCCTAACCACCATAGCATACCCTTAATATGCGATAGAAGATTTTTTTGCTAGACTGACACATTGCAGGGCTATGCCGAATCTGTGAGCCTATCGCCTTCATGTCAATTTTTCCTTACGTCTACCACATGGTTTCTTCCTTCCACGTAACCGAAGACAATCGCAAAATCGCTTTATATGCGGGGGCAGTGACATCAGCATTTACATTTGCAGAATTCTGTGCCGGTGTATTCTGGGGTCGTATGAGTGACGGCTTGGGAAGGAAGCCAGTTTTGATCATGGGGCTTATTGGAACTGCGATCAGCATGCTGTTGTTTGGATTTGCCTCTACTTTACCAATAGCCCTTCTTGCACGTGCTCTCGGAGGGCTTTTGAATGGCAACATTGGTGTTTTACAGACCACCGTCGCTGAGCTGGTCACGGAAAAAGAGCATCAACCGCGAGCCTATTCCATCATGCCATTTGTTTGGTGTCTCGGGTCGATCATTGGCCCTGCTCTGGGAGGAGCATTGGCACAGCCATGCGATAACTATGCCTCACTCTTCCCACGTAACACGGTTTTCGATAGATACCCGTTTCTTCTCCCGAATTTAGTGTGCGTTGTGATACTGGCGTTTGGAATCACAACAGGTATTCTGTTTCTCGAAGAGACCCATGTTGAGAAAAAATTCCGACGTGACAGAGGTCTTGAGGCAGGGAAGTGGTTGATTAAGAAGTTTAAAGAAAGAAGGGCTCACGTCGACGAAACAAACGAACTATCCGGAGATCACGTACCTTGCTTATTTGAAGAATCACCTCTCGGATACGAAAGTACGGAGAATTCTCCCCGCCTCAATTCACTAAAAGCACCGGCGATGCTAGTACACGATTGCCCGAAAGAAAACAAAGCGATTGTGAGGGTATTCACGCCGCGAATTGTTTATATCATTTTGGGATACGGAATCCTTGCCTAGTGTGTTCCCCAGGCCTATGGTATTAACCTCGCAGCCATAAAATGCTTACCAGTTTTATAGCCACAGCGTTTCTTTCGATCAACTGATGCCGATATTTCTCAGCTCACCAATTTCGAATGGAAGTGTAAATCTGCCTTTCAAATTTCAAGGGGGTCTAGCCCTCTCTACCAAAGTGATTGGCTTTATGATGGCAGTTCAAGGAGTGTATGCGATGATTGCTCAACTATGGCTATTTCCTTTCGTGGTCCGTTTCTTCGGCACGCTCAAAACCTATCGACTCGTCATGTGCATATGGCCGCCACTCTATTTTGCTGTGCCATATCTGGTGCTTTTACCTGCAGCTGCGCAAATTCCGATTGCTTATATCGCTTTAGTAAGCAAAATCACCTTACATGTCATCGCATTCCCTTCAAACTCCATGCTGCTCGCGAACGCAGCACCATCTAAAACCGTCCTGGGCTCAATCAACGGAGTCGGGGCTTCTGTCGCAAGTTTAAGTCGGTCTCTTGGACCGACTTTTACTGGCTTCTTACACTCTCGGGGGCTGGAATTGGAATACTCCATCCTTTCCTGGTGGGTCTGTGGGATCATTTGTGCTATTGGCGCAATTGAAAGTTTCTGGATCGAGGATGATGAGCCAAACAACGCTGAATTATCAGAAAAAGCGCCGATAATGGAAGATTGCGAACCTGGCGTACAAATCATCAACCCCGTTGAGCCACATTTGTTGCCAGGCTCCCATGCAAATGACCTATTGTTGATTGCACCCTCTCAGCTCGATCATTACGATTTCAACAGGCCAACGACTGATCTTGATGATATCGCGGAATTCGACCTTAATTATGTTCACTGATCCCCTATCATTCGGCTTTTTTTAGTGTTTTCATTCTGGGAATCATTGCTATACATTTTCATAATACACCTACATTACCCCCTACCTTCTGTAAGATTGGGATTCCAACTGCTTAATACCCTTTTTTTCACTGTCTGAGCGATCTGCATCTTTCTTTCCCTCAAACAGTTTTTTTTTCTCCTATGTTTTTAATTTTCTGTTACTTTCTGCTATTGTGTTTAAACTTGGGCTTTCCATTACATGATTGGCAATTGGATAGACTGGTCACTGGTGCAGAACAGTTCAAGGTTTTTGGGATACTTTTCCTATATACAACTATGTGGGCCTATGGTTACAGCTATGGTGTTGCTTCCTGTGCTCTTATGCCAACAAGGAAGCCCTCTTTGAGTTTGGGTATTGGGAGGCCTCTTGCATTCACTTTGTTGCGCTGATGGTCAATGTGCAGGTCATAATTGATGGTTAACTAATATGCAGTTAGTTATAGCATAGACAAATTCAAAAGTACTGGACATTTTACAAAGAGAATTCAGCTCCTGTCTGCTATATCACTCAAAACAAAAGACACAGCTTGTGTTAGAAAAAGTTCTGATGACCACATATAACTAGCAGTTGATACCTGACTAGGTTGCTAGGCCTCACCAGACAAGGAAAAGCAAACAAAGTCACTTACAAACTGAGTCACTGCACTTTCTTCACTGTGTGTGCTCATCACATTTTTCTCTTCACTCACCTGCATTCACTTCATATTCTGCTTTGAGTCATACTTTCTTTCTCTCACTTTATTTGTTTTAGAGCAATACTATCTTAAAGCTTGATATATTATTCAGGTTACTATTATTACACAATATTTTCAGATTCTCTGTTTTTTTCTCAAACATTTCACCAGCTGCATTTGCAAGCTCTTTCAAGTTTCACACAACTTACAAGTTTCTTCTTTCATACAAGTTTTTTCTCAATTTATGGTGAATATTTATTATATATTCACTTCTAGCTAGTGCTAATGAATATGAATCTACTAATGCAGAAGATGATGTAACATCTCTGTAGGTGAGTCATTACTGCTCTATTTAAACAGTGAACTAGAAAACTAACTTTTAGCATCTATAATATTAATATCAAAATGATAAAAAGATTATATTATGATGACTATAAGATTTAGTTTCAAAAGTTCTCAAATAAACTGCCAGTTTCTAAGATCAAAGTCATCATATACAGCAGACAAAAGTGAAAAATTTCAAAGTCATACAGCAACAAGTTAAAGCTTGACACTACACTGCACATAGTTCAAATTTTAATATGCATTTTGCTATTCAGGCCAGCACAAGCAAGCAAAATGATAATATCATTAGGTTAATTCTTCTTAACAACACTAAAGAGATGAAAGCACAAATAAATATTATGCAAATAGATATCTCATCTTTGAAAGCAACTTTAGCTCAATACTACTACAAGATATGTAAAAGAAATCTTAAGATTGAGACCCCCCTTCCAGGCCACCCCCCCCTTTGGGCCACCTAGTAAAATTGAATGTAGGGTCTCAACAGGTTGATATTTCAACAAATACTATTCTATTTGTCATTCAATCAAGCATGTCTGTAGGCCAGTCTCTAATACAGCTGCAGCAGTCTTATTTGCAGCAAATAAGAGCTTTTTTGCTTAAATACACTGCTTCAAAGCAAGTGCTTTCTTCTGAACTTTCTTGATAGCTTGTATATTTGCAAATCTAGTATTTGAATTCACTATCACTCACTTCTTGATCTTCTGAGCTTATAAAATTTCTAATTAACTGTTGAGCTTGTGATTTGAAATCTGAAGCTCTGCTTAATTCTCATTCATTTAATTAATTGCACTGTTAATTTTTTTGAGATAATATCATTGTTGTTTGCTCAAGAATTTTTTTTTTGTAATTCAGTCATTATCATATAAATATCACATGTGCACTTGAGAATAACAAGAATGAAATTTAAAGTATTTAATATAATATTATTGCTTGTAGATGAAGTTTTGAAAGACAAAAATTTTTTGAAATCAAGTATACAGATTTGAGATGAATTAAAAGTTTTAGCAAAATTTCATAAGCAAATGTCAGTAGCTTTTCAAGCATTTTTAATATTTTTAAAAATCAAAGCATGCATTTTTGCTTTTTTGTAAGTTTTTATAAAACTGTGCTTTTTGATTGAAGCTGCATTATTCAAATAATTAATTTCAAAAAACTTGCTGTGGTAATAAATTTTCATAAATGAAAATACATTTAAATTCAGTGATTGTAAAACATAAAATGAATATAATGAAAAAAACACTGAATGAACATTATTTTACTTGCATTTTTATAAAAATTCAATGATTGCATAATTGCTGTAATTGTTCATGATCAATATATAATGATTATTTTTTTTGAGTTTTGTTTAAGATAGAAAAATCTGCTTCAGTCAGTTGAGATTTATTTCATTTAATGTGTAATCATTTTCAGATGTTGTAAAAACTCAATTCAGCAGCTCAATTGAAAATCATAAAATGCTTACTGCAAAATATAACAAAAAATTGAGTATATTAATCATTTGCTGAAATAATTTTTTCAATTGATATTCACTTATAATTTTTAAAAATTTGTAAGTAAATTTTAATTTTTTTTTTCTCTGCAAGCATTCTTGTAACAGTGAGTTTAACAATCAACTGTTTTGATTATTTTAAATGACTATTCACATAGTGATAGATGAACAAGCAAGTTCAGAGCTTCAGATAAAAAATAACAAGCAGCTATACAGTAATTATATAATGAAAAAAAAATATCAGCTTATAGTTCAAGTTGTATTGAACTGATCACTTGCTTTTCTCAAAAAATAAGACAACATATTCTTTATAATATACATGCAGACAAAAGTCAATATAAAGTATGTCATAAGCAAAGCATAATATAGCTGTTAACTAACAGCTCATGTGCTAAAAAGCTTCAGATCAGTATGACAATTATTTTTTTTTTATTTAAAGCTTGATTTCAAGCTCAGAGATATTAATTTTAAACACTTGAGTAATTTTCACAATATGTGTAAAGAAACAACAAACAATAAGATAGCAACAAGTTAGCTAGAAAGTAAAATGTTCAAAATTTCAATGTGTTCATAAACATGTGCTTATAAAGTAATATAAAATCTCAGTTATTTTTCAAGCAGTTCAACTTTTCTTCTTCTCTTTTTTAAGTTTATTTTTTCATAAAAATGCTCACATCATCAGATAAATTATTATCAGATAAAAAAAATTTATTGCTAATTGCTGTTGATATAACAAAAAATTTGTTTTATTGTTCAATGTATTTCTTCAAATAAATGTTTGCTAAATGTTTTACTCTGCTGACTGAAAAGAGTTTACTTTCTAAAAAAATTTTCATAAAATTTTCAATCAATATTTTTTTTTAATTAATATTAAATATAATGAATGATGCATTTTGTCTCTGAGCAGAAGAATCTCAATGAAATCACTGTCAAACTGTTTATCATTGTTGTGAAAAATATTATTTTAGAAAAAAATGTCACTTCAGAAGAGAATGTTGCTCTTGAAACTTTGAATTTGCTTGCTGCTGCAGTCAAGATTGCTGTCATCAGTAAATATGTTGCTTTTTATCTGCTTAATTGTTAATAACTTTTTGCAATCTGATATTTAAAAAAAAAATGTTTCATTTGCTTTTTTGTTTGCTTCAATTCTGAAGATTTTCAAATTTATGACAATTAATGTCATTTTTGTTAAAACATTTAATAAAAAACTGTTAAATAGCAGCAAAAAAATTACTGTGCTGTGCTTCATGTATGTTTAATATGTCAAGTGATTAAAAAAAAACTGAAACTTTGATGTATTTGCTTACATAATTACAGTAAATGCAATCACTGTCAAAAAAATGAAAAAAAATGCATGTCATTTCTGTCACAATTGAACAAGAATCTTGCAATTATACAAATGTTTGTGCTTTTAACTTCAAAAAATACTAAAATTTATGAGAAAACATGCAGAAAATTCAAATTGAAAATAAATAAATTTTTTTAAGTGATCAACATCAAATTGATTTTTAGTAAGAAAACTAGCAGCAATAAAACTGTAATTGATTAAAACATTGCAGTGAAGCATTGCAATGCTATCATCATTTTTGCTAATAACATGTACACTTTAAGTGAATTGCTGGATGAGCATTTTGAAAAAAAGTTTAAGAAAGCATCATATGACAAAAATGATGTCAAGTTTGATGATGAAGAAATCTTGTACTTTTTAAACTGCTGTTTCTTGATGATGTGACTTCAGTCTGATATCTAGTTGTTTTCAATTTGTTTTTATGAATGAAAATCAGTTTTAGTTGCAGTTTAAATCAAATTTAATTATTGTGTAGCAGCTTTTTGCCTTCTAGTTTGTCATTTCTTAACTGTCATTCAAAAATTTTGTTCAATTTCAAATTTCTGTAATAACTCAGTAGCATTTATCAAATTAATCAATGATAATCACTGATTTTCATATGAAGAATATTTTTTTCACTTGACTAAATATTAAACTTTATTATAAAAAATTTGTTTATTCAAGATTTTTTCAATTTTTCATTCTTTTCAATCATCAACAATAATTAACTGCAGTTCAGAAGATTGTTTGTCACTACATTGCAGATAAAATTCAAGTAAAGAAACATGAAATGTCAGATTAATTTAATCATAATTTTTGAAAAACTGCAGTGTATAAACTTGTGATCTGCAGATAGCAATCACTGAAAAAAATTTTAGATATTAATCATTTAGTTTTTTCAAAAATCTTCAGATTTTCAAGTTCTTTTTAGATAATAAAATCATATCATCAATGTTAAATTGCATTGATTTATGCTTTTTATTGTAGTACATTGCTTGAGTTTCAAAAACTTGTTGCAGTAATTTTACTGCTTGCTCTCAGACATCATAAAGTTTTTAAAGTCATTGATTTAATTCTAAAACTTGAAAAAATAAATCAGATAGAAAATTGATAAAAATCTGCAAATTATAATCATATAACATAAAAAAAAAACTGATTTATAATCAAATGCTTACTGCTATTGTATGCAAACTCAGCAGTTAGTAATAATTTAGCTCAATTATCTTGCTGATAAAAGTTATAATCACAAAAATATTGCTTCAATGTTTAATTTAATCATTCTGTTATACTGTTTATTTGAGAATGAAAAGCAGTACTTAATCAATAAATAACATTCAGATGATAGCAAAAATCAGCTCAGTAGCAGCTAGTAAACAGCAAATTTTTATCAAAAATTATAAATTCAGAAGATTTATAATATTTAATAATTTTGTCAATAAATATATTTACTAATTCAGAAATTTTGATTTTTTCTGTTGTTGAGAAATACTTGGTCATTTTAGTAAATCTATCAGTCATCATCAATATAACATCATAAACAACATCATCTTGCAGCAATGATGATAAATCAATAATAAAATTCATGATCAAATGTTTTTACAATTCTGTAATAATGAAAATAGTAGTTTTTTTGTCATAAAACTTGTGACAATATATTCACATACAATTGCAAACATAACAAATAGATATATACTTTTTCACATCAGTTTTTATTTTATTTCAATAATATTTCTGCTGTATAAGCTTCAAGATTCATTGAATTTCATTATGACTCACATATAAATTATCATAATGAATTTGTAGAATTTCTTGCTGTAAAGCAAAATTCTGAAACACATAAATTTATTTATTTTGCATTAATAAAATCTGATCTGAAAAAGTTTTTCAATTTTTCTGCTGTAAAAAAGCTGCTTTCTTGTCAGCAGCTTTTAAAGTTTTAAAAATATTAATAAAAAAGTATTTTTTTTCTGAATTTTCTGTAGCAGTTCACACATGCTTAATTTCAGCAAAATATAAGCATTTTTTTCACTAGTTGTTTTTATCACTAGCAATCTCAGAGCAAGACTTTCTGAATAATCTTTTTTTATCAAAATAAACATGTTGAAATTCATGATTTTTCTCATTAAATCAAGATTCAATTTCTGTTGTAGAGTAGAAAGTAATTCAACTTTATGCTCTTGCATATCAGAAAATTTGTAGTTTCATCACTATGAAGAAGCATTAGCAAAATTCAGTATTTTCAGCTTATATTTTAATGTAAAATCAAATGCTGTGAGCTTTTCAGCTCAACAAATCTGTCTGTTATTCAACAATTTTAGGATAAAAAAGTAATGCAAATTGACATGATCAGTTTGAATGCAAAATGACTGTTTAGTATCTTCTAGATAATATTTTTAATGATAAAAAAATTTCATAATAATCAAAAACTTTTGATCATGCATTTCATAACATTTTTTAATGTCATTTATTTTTCATGAATAAAAAACAACTGAATGTCAATGCACAGTTTGTTTTTCTGATTTACTGTCTGATTGCAGCAATATAGCAGCAATTGCATATTCTAATGCATCAGTAATCATCAAAATTTTCTTATTCAGATTATAATGAACAAGCAGCAATGATTTCTCAAAAACTTGCTTCAAATTTTCAAAAGTTTTGTGAGCTTTTTGTGACAACATAAATTGTTTTGATTAATTACTGCTTTGTAAAAAATCAGTCAGAAGAGCAGTTAACTTAATATAATTATATATAAATTTTCAAAAAAAATTTGTGAAGTTCAAAAAAATTTAAATATCATGAACTGATGTAAATTTCAGTCATTTGCAGATAATATTCAGCTGATTAGCATCTAAACAGATGCTGTTTTTTTCAATTATAAATCTCAAAAATTTAACTTTCATTTTATGAAATTCACACTTAGATAATTTAGCATAAAGCTTGTAGTGAGATAACTGTGAAAAAACTTTTTGAACATAATGAATATGCTTCTCTTCAGTCTGAAAATAAATCAAAATATCATCAAGATAAATAATAACAAATATATTCAGAATATCTTGAAAAGCATCATTAATATATATCTGAAAAATTGCAGGAGCATTGTAGAGATCAAACAATAACATCATGTATTTAAAATGTTTATATCAAATTCAGAAAGCAGTTTTTCATTCATCTTTTCTTTTAATCTAAAGTCAATGATATGCATCATGTAAATCAAATTTAGTAAGATATTTCACATCATTTAATCAATTCAATAGCTTGTTTATTCAGAATAAGAGATAGCAATTTTTAATTGTAATTGCATTTAATTCTCAGTAATCAACACATAATTGTAGTGATTTGTTTGCTTTCTTGAAAAAAAAAACTGATGCATCTACTGAACTAGTTGATGATTGTATTCAATTTTTTTATTGATTATTTTTCAAATATTTTTGCAAAGTATCAAGTGTCATTGTCAAGAGAGAATATAACTGCTTTCATGAAGACATCTTGCCTTCTTGAAGATCAATAGCATGTTTTATGAGAATATCTGAAAAAATATTTATTTTTTTCTTAGAAAATACATGTTCAAAATCAGAATAAATATCTGATAATTCTGACATTTTTGTCAAATTTTTCTGTGAATTCATTGTTTTAATTAATAAGAAATAAATCATGTCATGTCTGATAATTTTGAAGAATTTTCTTGAGAATTCAATTCACAACTTTGCAGATTTTTCAATGCAATAACATCAAAAAACAGTAATTCAATCAACTAAAAAATTAATCTCAGCTAATCAGTAATTATTTAATATCATGTCATAATGTAACAAATTAATAATCAAAAAATGTTTATTAAATAGCTTGAGTGTTTCAAATGAATCAAAAATCTTAAACAAAATATCAATTTTGTCATAACAAGTTGTTTTTGTTTCATTCATCATTTCAGCTGATTTCTGCAATTCAGCAGCAGATTTTCAGTCACTTTTCAATAGCTTGTGATATGAGACAAATTCATGAATAGCTTCAGAATTTAATAATGCATTTGAAAATACAAAATACTTTTCAGATTGAATAAACATAATTAAAGCAAATTTTTTTCTGTTTGTTTGTCATTTCAATTCTTCATTATTTTGTAGCATACTTACTGCTGGCTTTTGTGAATTCAGTAATGAATTAGTTTTTTTTTTGATTGATTAAATTTTTTTTACTGTCATTTTGAGCATTTTGAACTCATGTGATTTATTTCATTACAAATAAAACAATAATTTTTTTTTTGTTTTTTTTTATATTTTTGCTTTTCTTCTGCAGTATAATATGATATAAATTGTGATTTTTTTACTGCTTAATTTTGATTTTTTGAGTCATTTTCTCATTTTTTATCAGAATTACATCATCTTGACTTTTGTTACTGTTAATGTTTAAAAATTTGTTGATTTTTAGCAATTTTATTTTATACTTGTTTCATGTGAGTTTTCAGTGAAGTTATTTCAATTACTCTGTAAAATATCTGCTGATGTGAGATGATAGCACTGCAAAGCTTTGAGATTCATTTATTAAAAAAACATTGACTTTAAAACTCATTTTTCTGACATAATGAGATAGAAAACTTCATCTCATTTCATTTATCAACATAAACACATTCAAAATTAATAATTGATTGCATAAAATGTTGATGTAGTTTTAGTCATTTTTCATTAACTAACATGTTGTGATTCTCTGACATCTCAATCTAATTCAGAAGAAATAACTTAAACTGAATTCATGTATAATTATTTAAATCAACTAATTTTCATTCAAAAAATCAAGCTGATTGAACATTTTCTCATAATTTTGCTGCTGTGTATTGAATTTTATTTTTTTCTGTAATATATATATTTAATTTATCATTAAAATAATTTTTTATCAAATGTGTTTATTGTTGATATTTCTTGTGATTTTTGTTATAATATAATTCAAATTCAGAAAAAAAATTTTTCTCACTGTGATGTGTCAGCATCAAAACATCAATTAACTGATTAAATTGCTCTTAATTAAATAAACTTGTAATTGTAAATTCAGATGTTGAGTCTGCTGATTTAAAATTATTTAATTCAGAAATATTTTTCAGAACAGTAAATTTTTTTTATAATTTTTGTACATAATCAAAATTTTTTTCAGATTGAGTTGTTGTTTTAGAAAACTGTTTCTTCTTCAACATATTTTTTTCAGATAATGATGACATGACTTCAAACTAGTTATATAAAAAAAATGATCAGAACTGTAACAGTGAATTTAATAATCAATCATTTTAGTTATTTTTGATGATTATTCATGTAATGATAAATGAACAAGCAAGTTCAGAATTTCAAATAAAAAATAACAAGCAGTTATACAGTAGTTATATAATGAAAAAAAATATCAGCTTATAATTCAAGTTGTATTGAACTGATTACTTGCTCTTTTTAAAGAGCAAGACAATGTATTTTTTATAATATACATGCAGATGAAAGTCAATATAGAGTACATCATAAGCAAAGCATAACATAGCTGCTAACTAGCAGCTTACATGCTAAAAAGCTTTGAGTCAGTATAACAATTCTGATATTCAAACAAAAGTTTATAGCAATTTGATATTCATCAAAATTTCATATATTTTCAGTGATGACATTGTATTAAATTTCAATTTTATTGAAAAAATCAAAAAACTGCTGCATGAGCTCAGATTGAATTTTCTTAATTTTTTTTTAATTTATTTTCTTGTCAATAACTGAAGAAAGTTCAAAATTTTGTTTAAAAAAGTTTTTGATTTAATTTTTATATTTTCATTCATTTGTACAATTTGAGTTGCAAATTCTTGAACTAGAATATGCAAAAAAAGATTGTTCTTGAAGATTCAGCTTGTGTATTCAATTAACTAAAAAGTGCTTTTACTCTGAAGTCAATTTCTGATTGTGCTCTTGAGCAGTTTGTACATCAGTTGCTTCATCCCATCAACATTAATGAATAATTCAAGATATGTTATATAATTTAACTGCTGCACATAAAGATTTGATTTTTTCAGTATCAAGAGCAGTAATAGCTTCAGAAATAACTCTCTCATGATTTTCATTCATAATTAAGAGACTAGAGTTTGTGGTGGTTGATAAATTAGAATTGTAAGTTGAACATTGAGATCCTACATTCAATTTTACTAGATGGCCTGAAGGGGGGGTGGCCTGAAAGGGAGGTCTTGATCTTACTATTTTCTAAAGAGATGTCAAGAGAGATCAGAATGCTGCAATCCATGTGAGGGCAGTATATAAAAATATTTACAAAATGAGATCTACAAATAAACTATAATATTAAAATTTATCATATAAAGATTGACAAGAACTACAAAATCTTCAAGACAGTCATATATGAAATTTGAATTAGTTGACACTCAACAAAATTATATTATGAAGTTTATTTTCATAATATTATACTTAACTACACTTGTTGCAATGAATTGCTAATCTTTTGTCAGCAAATAAGTTATAAGTTATAACCCATAATAAGAACCACAGTCTGTCTTGAATTATTGATACCAATTGACACTACAGCTGGCTGCTGAATACCAATCAAGTAAGGAATATCATAATGTCAGCCATGTTGCAATCTGAATTTGATATACTTATTGCTGAAATTTAAACATGAAAGTTATCAGAACTCTCAACTGATCTTAAGCAAGAATCTTATATCTTATATCTCAAGCACATAAAGCTTTCTGGTACGAATGGACTGTCGCGCCTCTGGGCTCTGGCAGGAGGATACTGAATTACTGGTTAAATATGCACTGTGCAAATAGCTGTAGGAATTGTTCTTACAAGACTCTAGTACGTTTTATCAACTAGCTGTTAGTATGTATTATTAATTCATAAGAGTATCTTGCTTGATTTTCAACTATTTATTTCTTGTCCCTACAAATTTGTTCCCCAATCAATAGGCATCAGAGATGTAGAAATGCATGATATCAGTGCATGGAATGTGAAACTACACTGCAGCCACCCATCCTCAATGAAATCACATTATATCTGGTTAAAGCGGATGATGGATCTTATATAACTATCGGAACGGCATTAGGACCAGTGTGCCAAGGCACCTCACTGGAAGGGGTGTGCTAAACTGCAAGCTGAAATTATAAGTGTCCTCCGAAAGTGCCGAGTACGGAGTACATAACTTCAGTATGTAACTACAAAAGTCTGTCGGAACCTTATCCAGAGTATCCCGCACTCCGTATCGACTGCATATGCATGGGGCATACGGAGTAAAAGGACCCAGATTCCACCCCGCCTCTA
Organism: Emydomyces testavorans; assembly: GCA_029449355.1. Lineage (NCBI taxonomy): Eukaryota > Fungi > Ascomycota > Eurotiomycetes > Onygenales > Nannizziopsiaceae > Emydomyces > Emydomyces testavorans. Next base: position 1,248,625 of record CP120627.1, read on the forward strand.
CCGAATCAGGGATTTCTCCTTATTCCCCGACAAGTCCGACTACTCTTATATACTTGGCTAACATGTTTCATTGAATATCTCCAAAATCGCATAGCTGCAGCCATTGACTGACAGTGCCCTTTAGGGCAATTTGCCGCGTGCATGTTCCAACGCCCAATTTGCGGTGGAACGCGTGGTGTACGCGAGCTGTCCTAAGTAGCTTAAAGCTCCTTCTCTTCGAGACACGGACCTACACATGCGTATAGAGATATCCAATAACGAATCGGCAAAGCAAAAATATAGCACGGGGCACTCCGTGCCGGGATTCTTTATGCGCTGGACAGAGCGGGCTGAAGATCTTCTTCGGGTTACGCAAGCCAACGGTTTAGTTGAAGGTACCAGGTTTTAAAATCCGTCTAAGCCTCCTTAATCATGCCATCGAATCAGCCTCTGGAGTCCTTTCAATGTTCTGGTGGCGTAGGCCAACGGCTCTCAACTATGTCTTTGCTGTGAGTATTTGCGCCCTATGAAAGAAAGAATAGTGCTTACATGGTTGCTTGGAAGAAAGAATGCTAACCACTAGTCCAGATGGACGGCGCAGCCCGTGTTCTTCTGAGAGAATGTGCCTAAGTACCTATATAAGCACCAGAAGTACGGAGTATAGTACTCCAATATCCTGCTCTCAGGTCTTTGGTACAGTCAATTTTCTTGAACAGTTTCTGAAATACAGCACCAGTTTTGCCAGCCGGGCCTAATTCTCTGGTACAGAATTGCAATCAGCTTGCTTCATTCACATGCAAGAAACCTATTGCTCCAGTTCTCAAAGTACGTCAACTTTTCTGGGTTTAGAAGCTGATGTCTCATTCATCAAAATCACCCCGCGTCAATGGTGAGAACTCGGCTACAAACATTTCGTTGACATCATCCTGCAGTTTGAGCTCCCAATAGCCGCGCTTCCGTGTCCCTCCTCCCCGCTCATGATATGTAAGAGGTCAGATGATGCCTTGTCTCTTGCAACGTTCGATTTGCTTTCGACTGTTTGGTGCTTTTACAAGCACTGAAATCCTTAAGAGAGCCGGAATCAAAATTGATAGGAGATGCGGTGCTGTTGTGGATGGGACAAATGTAGCACTGCAATGCAACATTCTGGCATAAAGCTTGAGTCTATACTTGAGTACATGAGATATCGTGATTGCGCGCAAACGATCCTTTTGACCATCTACACACATACAGCAGGTTTGCCATGAAACCACTGGCAGATAAGTAATGCTTGCAAAGATCAGATCTTCGACTCAATAGAAATGATAACCTAGTTATATTCTGTATGATATTTTGGAAATAACTTCTGAGGATGACCCTAAACATGTTGCAATCTTCGACTGTATCAGCAATCCTTTCAATAATAATAATCGTTGCTGTAAAACTATGGCGCCAGCTATTTTTGCTCCTCTCCCTTTAACTTCTTCTACTTTGCGAACGGATTACAGCTCTGGAAACAAAGCAACCGGAGAGGATAAATGCCGAAGAAGCCAGATCCCACGGTTCTTTATTCCAAGTGATTCCGACTATGCTAGTAGCAATTCAACAGCATTTTCCCCAAAAGGAGATCCCGAGTTGGCTAAATTCCGCAACAGATCGCCAACGCTACAATCTGGATAGCTTTGTCAATGCCTTTTCCCAAGGTACACCTCAAGTCCACATGATGACCCGAGTCGGGTATGAATGTCGTGTCCCAATCGTGTCGAAGAGGACTGATCCCACCAACCCAGACCCATTGACAGAACTTAGCAATGTCTCGCTCTCAAAAAACGGATTGCTATGGACTCAACGAGTCATGATTTTCTCAGAAGTACAGCTGGAGTAGAACTTTGATACTCGTTTCGACAGACGTGTTTATGTTTGTAGGAAGGAATAGAAGTCAGTGATCTTCCGAGGATTCCCCCCCATTCACGTTTTTCCGAACAATGACTAGCAAACAGAACAAACAGGAAGCAGAGAACCCAGTGAGCGGAACAAAGTATCACCGATACAAGTTTACTTGCACTTGTACTCCGCACTCAGTACATTCCATTAATATCAGGAACAGGTGTTTTGAAACCTCCTACCACTCGAGTCTGCCAACGGCCAGGCTTTGGTCCCTGCGGTTTATTGTTAAAGGCATCAGTTTAAATAGGAGAGGAGAAGCTAATAATAACTCCTACTGCTCAAAACGACGGCGTAATCTGCGGGCCCAAGCTTCAACATGACATCCATTGCGAATACCACGTTAATGCCATTTCTCTACCCCTGTTTATTCAACAGTGTACCAAAACCTACGTTCAATTCAGCCCTTAGAGCTCGCAAAACATCCAGCTCTTCGCTCGGGTATCGACGTTTTCTGAAGGAATTTTCACTTAAAAACTCCCAGATATCTCAGAAGGCACCCGATACAGACCGTCTTAACCCAACCCCGTCTGACTACGGCCGGTTTATTTTCCAAGATCGGTGTACACTCACCGTGCAGACTGGCTCCGGTGGGAGTGGATGCGTTTCTTTTCTCCGGGAAAAATATATCCCAGAGGGGCCCGCTAACGGCGGTGCTGGAGGAAGTGGAGGAAGCATATACATTCAAGCTGTTGAAGGGCAGACTAGTCTTCACAAACTTGCAAGGAGGGGAGTGATAAGAGCTGGGCGTGGGCGAAATGGGAAAGGGAAGCTTCAGGGAGGCCAACGAGGTAACGACGTGTTAATACAAGTCCCTGTCGGAACGATGGTCAGAGAAGTGGGGCGTCGTGATCCGGTGGCAGAAAAAGAACGGGAATTACGCTTGCTCATGGGAAAAATGCCAGAGGAGGAGGCACTTCGAGTTGCCTCCTCGAAACGGGAACAATGGACGTTTTATCCAGGTACGCAGGCATCGGATTACTTGACGATGGAGTTTCCTATACTTCCGCCACCCCGGCGGCTGAATATAGCGACAATGGAGCCCCCGGCTCCCGTAAGTCTCGATCTTTCCCAGCCTATGGATAAACCAATGTTGCTAGCGGCCGGCGCGGTTGGTGGCTATGGAAATTCACATTTCGTTTCAAAGACAAGTCCAAGGCCAACATTTGCCACAAAAGGGGAACATGGCATGGCATTGGAACTGGAATTTGAACTGAAACTACTCGCGGACGTCGGATTAGTAGGCTTACCAAATGCTGGCAAAAGTACTCTACTCCGATCAATTACGAATAGCCGCGCGAGGGTGGGCGATTGGGCGTTTACTACCCTCTCACCAAACATTGGAACTGTTGTCCTAGACGATCTCACGGGGCGTCCACTTACTCAGATCAAACTTGGTGGCAAGCAGCGTTCTCACTTCACCATTGCTGATATACCCGGTTTAGTCGCAGATGCGCATCTCGACAAAGGGCTCGGCCTTGGGTTTCTCCGGCACATTGAGCGTGCAGGGATCCTGGCTTTCATTATCGATTTAAGCGCTGGCGACGCTGTACAGGGACTCAGGAGTTTATGGCGGGAGCTGGATGAATATCAACTTCTTCGAGAACGACAATTGAACATGGATACAGAAACCAGATATACAAATTGGGGTCAGAATATCAACAGTGATGAGCCACGAGTATTTGATGCTTACGCAGATGAGCTCGACTTGGACCACTCCTTTTCGCCCCAGATCCATCTCAGGAACCTTCCAAAACTAGAGACTCATACCGTATATAGAAAGCCGTGGTTTGTGATCGGCACGAAAGCTGACTTGCCGAAGACACAGGAAAATTTTGCGTCTCTTCGGGCTTATCTCGCTGACGTCGAAAAGGGGACAGTCGAGCATCCTTCTCGTCGTGAGAACGCATGGCGAGAACGCATTTATTGCATTCCTATCAGCGCAATCAACGCTGAAGGGGTGAATGCTATTCCTCACACTGTGGTTCGACTCATGGATGGTTCTACCTGATTTCATAACTAAGCGGTAGCATTCAAGTTCTGATTTGTCAACTCCAAAACATAACGAAATATATAGTACCAATAATAATAACATATTTCATTCATCAGTGTGCATACTTTGCTTTGCCTTCCAGTGAGTTTGTTCTACATAAGTTAGTAGAAGTCTGAGAAGTGATACTCGCAAGCCTCGCCCAAGCCAAAGGTGAAACTAATCGGATGCGGAGACGACAACACGAAAATCGAAGCGATGGTGATCCCTGCCGTGCGACTCCGCCTTTTCTTCGAGCCTTATTATTGTGGATGAAGTCGTCATTTATCCGCCTTATCCTCCTATCATCTGTAAGGAAAGCCTAACAGTTTTCCATTTTTGTACTCGATCTCTGTGAAGTTGTGAACTAACGCCTCGAACATCCGCATTCGGGAACTCACACACTAAATAACTAATTGGCCGAATCTAGCCTCCTTAAAACACATTGTTAAGCAATCCAACTGTCCTCTCTTTGAGAACGTCGACAGGAAGTCATCACGCTTCTATAAAATCTTTTTACTTTCACTCTTTAACAGTGATTTCTGAACATTATCCTGTACTCAGCTTCGGTGGTTAGACTGTACTCTGTACGCGCGGAAGAAAATTCTGTGCGGGGGTGACTAGTTATACAGGGTAGTACCTGATGTGGTTTCAATAGTCGACCAGTTCTAAGACAATCTCCAATTGCAACCTCACAGAACAGCGAGGCCTGCGCTAAACGGCTCAGTTTTATTTAACTTCCAAGTTTTGCACTCATTACCGGCGATTAGCAACATGGTAGCGTCGGTCTTAAAAATCTACTGAACACCGCGGCGACACAACCGTCGCCAGCTCCAATGCGCAGCCATAGTGGCACGAAGCGGTCCCACCCTTCCGACGAGGCAGATGCCATCCGTCCGTACAAAAATTCGCTTCCTCGCATTGATCGTCCTACACAAACAGCTTCAGTGGACTCGTCACCTGTAAAAGAGCAGAGGAGCATCCCACGGAACTCTTCAGCCATATTTCCTTCGTTTCGCAGCGTGTCTGCCTGCAATCGTTGTCGCATCCGCAAGAATCGATGCGACCAACGGCTTCCGCGTTGCAATTTATGCGAAAAGGCGGGAGTGCATTGCGTTGGATTTGACCCGATAACGAAGCATGAGATTCCAAGGAGCTACGTATTCTTTCTTGAATCACGGGTAGTGTACTTGGAGAGGCTACTGGCCGACAATGGAATTGAATTCGCGCCTCCAGAGCCCCATGAAGGAGAAGCGAGAGTGGGCTTGGCAGAAACCGGCCCACTCAACGTGGATTCCGTTGGCGGCGAGAAGGGATCGGAGTCGCCAGCCAAGAAGCCACTCGAACCCGAAAACGATGGAATCGATGTCAAAATCAAGGACGAAGGAAAGCAGGATGAACGCGAAAAACCTGGCGCGAAACCCACTCTGCCACCTAAAGGTGCATCTGACCATACCAGGGATCATAAACGGCGGATAGTGGATTCTAGTGGAGGATTGGATAGTCTGGTTTCAAAGATTGGCATGGTGTCCGTGCATGGTGCTTCAGACTCGAGATATCTCGGTTCCACGTCCGGTATTTCTTTTGCGCGCGTGGTCTTCGCGGCCGTTAGAAGCTCAGTTTCATCCAGCGCATCGGAACGTGTGGCAATGCGTCCAAGCTTACATCGGTCGTCGACAGGCCCTGGGAATGCAGGAAGTTCAATGAGAGACTCCTTTTTTGGATTGCAGTCTAGGCCTTCTATGAAACGAGCGCCATTCCCTGATTCTGGTGTGGCACGACGCTTAGTGGATCGCTACTTTGAGTACGCAAACCCTCAAGCTCCAATTCTCCACAGGGGAGAATTTATGGAATTGTACGAGCGTGTATATTCTACCGAAGAGAAAAACCGTTCACCTCGTGACCTGTATACTTTGAACATTGTCTGTGCCATTGGTGCCGGTATTATCTTTGATGTCAAGAGAGATGCAGTGCCTCTGGAAGGTGAAGAAAGCAGTGAGAATGACAAGCCATCTTCGCTACGTTCTGGAGAGCATAAAAAGCCATCGAATTATCAGTACCAGCCAGAAGAATATCATGCTTCTGCGATTTTACATCTAGAGTCGTGTCTCAGCTCGCCGTCTGCTGCCGATGGATTTGGAGGTGGTCTTCAGGAGCTCCAGGCCGTGCTGTTGTTGGCTAGTTTTGCCCTTCTTCGACCCGTTGCCCCAGGTTTATGGTATATCGTTGGAGTGGCAGTACGGCTAGCCATTGACTTGGGATTACATCATGAAGATGGAACTGGCCTCAGCTCTGTTGATGAAAATGCAACGGTTCGTCGGGCGAACCGACGAGAAAGTGTGAGAAATGCAAAGGGTGGTCGAGCAAGAGAAGAGTCATCGGAAAAGCCAAATGCTCGTATACGGGATTGTGGGAGACGCGAATGGGTTCGGGAAACTCGTCGACGTTTATGGTGGAGTGTATACTCCTTTGATCGCCTTGTAAGCACATGTGTTGGACGGCCATTCGGGATTACAGACCAAGTTATCACAACAGAATTCCCTTCTCTTCTCGACGACAAATATATCACCACAACCGGCTTTCGGACTCCTCCTGCTGGAGAAAATACCAGTTATAAACACGTCGCACACCATTATTTTAAGTTGCGTTTACTGCAGTCAGAAATCCAGCAGGTACTCCAATATCAGCATGCGGACATGGTTCGCAAATCAAACGGTGGTCGCAATAAGTCATTCATACCTATGGGACTCCCTTCGCCCTTTTTGCAGCAGTTTGGCTCTTTCCGCTCATGGCGAAAAGACGTTCATCGCAGGCTTGATGACTGGATTCAATCAGCACCTACTCCGAAAAGTATTGGGGTCCAATATTCTGTCCAGTTCCTGGAGCTTAACTATTGGCAAGCCCTGACTATGCTCTATAGGCAGAGCTTGACAGTACCGGCGGCGTTAGCTGCGGATCTCAGTCGGACAGAGCAAGTCATGAGCCCATCGTTTGGAAATTTGGAAGATAGTGAGGATGAAGACGAGATATTCGTCAAGGTTGCGGAAGCAGGCCAGAAGACACTCAGATTGTATCGCCAGCTGCACCGTCTCAGACTCGTTAATTACACCTACCTTGCGACACATCATCTTTTCATGGCAGGTACGCCCTTTCCCCCCATATACCTAGTCGCTTTTGATGGTGCTGACGAGACAGGTATATCATTCTTGTATGCGATCTGGCATTCACCTGTCGTTCGAAGTCTTCTTGTGAGTGATTGTATCTTTGGCTAATATACTGCGAATTGTGCTCACCCTCTTTAGACCCTTGATGAGGTTGATTTCACAGTCCTTGGTGCCACCTCGGTTTTGGAAGACCTGATGGAGAAGTGCCCCCCAGCTGAAGCATGTCGGGACGCTTTTGAGCGAATGAGCAAGGCCACGGTTCAGATGTGTCTGTCCACGACTGGATTCGGCCCACCATCTGCCACCAAAGGAGATCGGCTTGTGACATTGACAGGGAAACCTCGGCAAACTCATACTGAACCACCTCAGAACCGCAATACTCCAGCCGGAGCGCATCCTACATCTCCAACTTTGCAGACTCGTCCTGCAGAAACGAGTTTGAGTCCTGAGCAACAGTCTGGCACGAAGTACGACGGACAGTTTTTGCCTAATAATCCACGCCCTTCAACTCGCATGTATCCATCAGAATATTCCCACAGTTACAAAAATATGCACCCCTCAAAGCAAGTTTCGCCACAATCTTCACCGCCTGCTGACAAGAGCTCCTTCTCCAACCTCCAGCCACCGAGGTACAGTGCTTCCACATCATCTTATGCTCAGCAGCAGCAGTACGCAATCTCCGACTCATTTACCACGCAGTCTCCACAACAAACGTACAGCGCTCCTCCACACACCTCTCTCCCCACCCAGCACTCAGACCAAAGCTTCCACTACCTTGCTGGACTCGATTTTCTAAATATCACTCAGCGCCCGGAGCACGAGCAACTCTACAGCTCGTCAATAGGTGGTGGTAGTGTAGAGGCAACCAATAACTCAGAGCTTGACATGTTTTCGATGTCCTCGCTCTTTGGTGATGGTGGTGGATCGTCAGATACAGGAGTTGATTTAGAATTTGGTATGACGGTTGGATTGCAGCACGAATGGAGTGAAGCCACTGGATATGGTTTGTTTGGTGGGTTCTTCTTCGGTAATAGTGTTGGGGGAAGTTGACTATTAAGTGACTGTTCTACATTTGAAAAAAAAGGAATCCTGGACATCTCTTTTGGTATGATTTATGAATAGACATTCCAGCACTTTAAGCACCGATTTCAAATATTAACAAAAACAAGTAATTATTTTACAAAAGTTGAGATTTTCAGTGTTGATTTAATAAAACTGATTTGTAGTAAAAAACTCAAATAAAACAAAACTAGCAATAAATTTCTTGAAATTTGTGATTTTTAACTGTTGAATGCTCTACAGCATAAAAATTGATTTCTGATGTGTGTTTATCTGTTCTACAGCTTAGAATCATAGCTGCTCTAACCCATTTATATTTACAGCAGAGATTTTTTCTTGAGACTCTCTACTCCGTACTCCGTAGTTACATAACTAGGTATGATTCTACTTTTCAGCCAATCAGAAGCCTTGCTTCTGGGGTGCTTTATTTCAACATCAGGACCAGCATCTGATGCCCAACCAGGACCTCATACAGTTGTCGTGCAGAAGCCTTTCTGATTGGAGTGTAGCAGACTCCTCTGGGTACTGGCTCCTCTGATGCCATGACCCGCGACAGCAAGGGACTCTGAAATAAATCCCAATCGAAGGGACATGGAAGGACATTTAAGGCTTTCTTTACTGTGTAAGTGCCCTGGTGCCTGACTGCATGGATGCTGTTTTTTAGCCATGATGCTAACTAATATCCACAGGGTGATCGACAGCTTCTTCTGGGTGAGCTATAACTAATAACTAATTAGCCGCCGCTAATGACTCCTCGTTATATGCTCTGTGCTGTTCAATCCCTTGAGTCCCTGCTATCTACTATGTAATGGATTTATATTATTATCAATCCTGTCAACCTGACCTGGGACCTGGGGATCCTGAGATGCAGAGTAATAGTGGAGTGAGTTATTGCTATAGCGGTCACATTGCGGCCTACTTATGAGCCGGGCAACCCAAGAGCGGCACTGCCAGATTTTTGCCGCCGCTCCATCTTCCTAGCATCCATCACATGGTGAGTCCGCTGATAGGAATTCATCCTTGGCGCATTGAGATTGAGAAGTGACTATACACAGTACGAGAAGGGACATACTACTGTGGAAGGAGGACCAAAGTTCAATTTAGCACGGCATTGTCCTTCGAGTCAACTTTTTTACGGTTCCTTTTGGCATGTGGGCTGTGGCAATGTGCAACATCTCGGACTTGATATGATTCCTTCGATTGTGCCAGATACAGCGAAGCCGGGCCTCCCCGGCCGATGGTATAAGTGCGGGAGTATACCCCAGCCTGTCCGTGACTCCCTTGCTGTGGGGTATGCGCCATCTTTACGAAAGAACCTAACAAACGGCCATATAGTATTTTGACTGAACCAATCTGTCACCAGATCCCCCTCCCAACCAGCATCCTCAAAACGAGCAATTTGTTCCCATGGCACCTATCCGCCGAGTTTTTAGTTACGCCTTGGCTGTCGTAACAATCTTCAGCCAGCCATTGCTAGGCCGCGCTCTGCCTGCTGCCGAGTTTCCTACCGCGATTGCGCCCTCCGACCAATCTGCCAATGTCAGCGATATCTCTGCCCGCAATGCGGCCGGTGCTCGACCGTTCTACGCAATCGCCCATCGAGTTCTTATGGATTATGGAGTTCGAGACGCCTTAAAGCATGGCGCCAACGCCATTGAGATCGACATGACCGCCCGGAAAGATGGATGGTATGCCGACCATGATGGAACACCAACCAGCGCGGGCGACACCGCAGAGAAAATTTTTAAAACAATAGCCGAGCAGCGTCAGGCGGGCAAAAATATCCTCTTTGTCTGGTTGGATCTGAAGAACCCGAACTACAACGGTGATGCCAACTCCAAAACGAGTATTGAAGGTCTGAGGACTTTAGCCCGAATGATCCTGGAACCGGCGAGTGTGAAAGTCCTCTATGGTTTCTATGGCCGCGTCGATAACAGCCGGGCCTACAAAATTATCCGTGATAACTTGAACGAAAATGAGGCGATCGCTGTGGATGGCGATGCCGATCAAGTGCAGGAAATGTTTCAAACTGGCGGTCCCTCAGACACTAAGAAGCGAGTCATGTCGAACGGCCTGTTTAACCCGGCGCTCAAATTTGGCGACTGTGAAAGCGGCAGCGGCATCTGCGTTGAGCTCCGCAAGGCAGCTGCATCCAAAGCATTCGGGAAAGTTTTTGGCTGGACCGTGGCGGAAAACAATTCCGATCAAGCAACAGCAATGATGAGCAAAGCGGATGTGGATGGCATTATTTATGGGTTTGTGGCCACGCACTATTACGACCACGCCAATACGCGGGCCAGTCTGCGCATTATCACCGATTGGTTGGACGAAAACAAGGATAAGCGCTATCTCGCAAAGATTGGCGATCAGCCTTGGTAAGCTGTTCAAGCACTGATGAAGTGTATCTGGGCATATCTTCAATTCTTCCTGTCTTCCCTGTTGTTTGCATACTAAGCATTTGTTTTTGTTGTCCAACTTCTTGTCAATATACTCGGTCAGTGCTGTTATAATATTGATATAACCAAAAGGGAAAATTAATATAGCTGAGCTTGAAGAAATCCTCCTCTACCTAGAGCAACTAACAGTTTAAGAATTGGTTGAAAAGTATATTCTCTTTAGAGTTGAATTCATAATTCATATAACTAGAGAGAATGCAGCAGAAAGAAGAGGGAGAAAAAAAAGGCAAAAAGTTCACATTGGAATACCCGCGTACCAGGGCAGGCCAATGCTATGAAAACCCGCAGTGGGATTTTACAGCGTTAGGTGGGCGTTAGGTCGAGACAAAATCGAGTAGCGTGGCGAGAGCAGCGGGGCTCGAACGCGAGTATGTTCGTGCGGTGTTCGTGCGGGAAGACCTGTGGTGAGCGGCGCCGACTCGACCACAGGGCCTTCCTGCTCAAAAAGACGCTTGATATTCCATGTATGCCTCATTTCCTTTGCTTCCGTGATCTTCCTCTTCCTTCAGTCCCTCTCTCCGCTTCCCTCATCATTCTTTGCTTTACCATTTCCATATCTTTGTTACCTTTCCTTCCACGGTTACCTGCTTTTCCTCTCTTAATCATGTATAGCAGCAACTCAACTGTGTCTTGTGCCAGCTTCTTATCAATATAGTCTCAACTCCATTTTCAAACTTGCTTCACCATCTGTTGATCCTGTCATTGCAATATGAGTTTAGCACAGTTTCCATGCATGTCCAATGATATATGATAGGCAATTGTCAGAACTCGGTAACATACCTTACACATAGGAATTGGCCTCCACCATTCCATCACAATTGACTTCTGCTCATCATGTGTAGTGCAGATGTGGCATTCTCCAAAGCATTCTCTTATGCTGTTAGTGTGATTCTCATCAAATTTGACGTTTGTTATTCAAATTTAAAAGGAAAATAGCAGCATCTGGGTTTTATCAATGCACCATGGACAGCAGTGTCAGAACGGCAACCACATTTGAGAGCGATTTGCCAGAATGGAAATATCTGAGAACATCAATGCTCAGTAATGGGTTCCAAAGACAGTAGCTAGCACTGCGGATGGATATTTGGAGACAGATAGTGGCAGTGAATCTCAACCTGCCCTGCAATGAATGATCAAATATGCAGGATAAGATAGCCTACACATGCTCGATGAAGAGTGCTATAGTGAAGTGAATCGACTTTGATCTAAGAAAGAGAGATTGACAGCTGTATGGCAGTGCTGCCACAACAACAGTAGAATAGGTAGTGTCAAAGTTCAGATGGTTGAAGTCAAGAATTGTGCCTGAAGTCATGTGAGTGGGCACAGATCACCATTCCCTAATTTGGTTAGTTCGCAGCAGATAGCTAAGTCATGTGACTGATACTAAACCACCTCTTGGCCAATCATATGCGCCAAAATGAAAAGGCGGTGAGTTTTGCCAGAATGTATACTCCGTACATGAAGGTTGTTTCTCACCTCCATCTCACACAATGTGGTGGCTGTTTATGGACTTTGGCGCATCATTTGCTCTTAGAGTCTCTCTCTGTCTCTTGACAAGCTGCTTTGTCTTTGCTACTTGGCCAATTTGGTGGTATCTTCCTCTAGACCCATCAGTACTCTTAAACCATCTAAAAGGAGCCAGTTCTATGGTAGAATCACTTGCTTCATTCTGTCAACAGCCAGTTGCCTAATTGATTCTCACTCACTTGTACGTTCCCATCGCATGTCATTTCTTGATACTGGTCAATTTGTTAATACTCTTTCCCTTGCTTGCATCTGACCAAAAAGCTCGTTGGTGTTTCAATGGAGGGGCTAATCAAGTGTACTGCTACCTAATGATGCCTGCCCAATAGGCCAACCACGTTTCTCCCTTGAGCTTTTCACTTCCACTGTGCATCAGCCAGGAATCAAAACCACCAGGGTGAGTGTCTGCAGTCTTGTATCACCAAATCTGGCCTGTCTCGGTTCGCCTCACCTATCGTGGTTGGGCATGAGGTTGCCGCAAATGCGTCTATTTTCACTGAGCTGGCCAGTTTTGCTTTTTTGGGGTCTGCCTTGAATGATTTCAATAAGACATATGCTGTTCGAATGAATTTATCACACTTGATGTTTTAACTATCAACTTGGAAAAGTAGAGCCTTCGCTTCCTGGACCGTTCGTTTACCGACTACCCTCGACTCGAATTCGGATTAAATCGGATCGATTCCCATTCTCGCAGTCAAATCCAAATCAGCTACCGCGGGGCACAGCTTCATGTGAAGAAAATGCTATCGTATTAGGCAAAAACGGTTATATTCTGTCTGAGTGCTCCACCGCCGCTTCTGGTATCTATTTTCTGACAATTACAGTCAGGGTGAACGTCATTTTTGAGAATGGTGAAGGTGGATGTGAGAAGAGATTACTATGCGGAATTAGGTCTTGATATCCGTGCGGAGCCACAGGAAATCCGAAAACAGTACCGCAAGCTCGGTAAGCATATTAGATTCCCTCTGACATCTGCATTTTGCCGAAAATCTGACCTTCGATCCAATCGGACTCACATGACAATAGCGCTAGAATACCATCCTGATCGAAACCCGGGGAAGGAGGCTGAATTTATTCCTATATTCCAAGGAATTCAGACTGCCTATGAGATTCTGAATGATTCCCACTTGCGATCAAAATATGATTCCGATAGACTCCGAGCAGGTTACGGGAAGCATTACACTTCCTCACGAACGACCGCGAACCCAAGAACACCAAATCCAGGATCTCCCTTTACAACTACTCCTCCGCGAAGGACAACAACTGCTCCTCCTAGCAAACCTAGTCATTCATCAAGAGGGTCATATCCGCCTCCACCGTCGACTCCCGGGCCGCAGAAATGGAACAGCTATACAAACCCTGGTGCTTCGAAATGGGGTAAAGGATATGAGGATGTACGCACTCGAGCTGAGGCATATCGCGGGTTTCAAAATATGAAACACAATGCACATCCAACTGGCGGTTGGACGAATTTCGACCCACGAACAGGTCGCTCATCGCATGAATCAGTGCGGTCTGAAAAGCCAACAACGCCGAAACAACAGCAAAGCCAAAGATCTTACTCCGCATATGAAAGTTATTTCACCACACAAAAGCATGCAGGCTCAACACCCCAAAGGTCACAATCAACCAAGAAAAGAAACGGGTTTGCGCCTGGAACTCCTGGGGGTGATGAGCCAATGGCAAAGAGTACGTCGGCATATGCAAGCATTCTTAGGGGCGAGAGAGGTCAAGCTTCGAGCCCATATTTTGAACCAGCACCTTCCCCGACCGCTAAGAAACAACCCACGGAGAAGGAGAATCGTCCTGGATCTATGCCTAATCTAGAAAGAACTAGCAGCAAATACGCCACTACCGGCGGTGAGAAAACCTATGTATCCAGCGCAGGTTTAGGCTTTGCCAACAATGCCCGTAATACGCCCTCCAAAGATTCCGGGTCTCGACCACAAACAAACCCGCCGAGTCAGACTGCTTCACCAAATAGCGAAAGACACCACAGTGCGAGCCCTAAGTTGAGACCCAACCGCAACCGTGCGTCTTATTCTTCACCCGCATCGAGTGACTCGGATGAAATTCTTCCAAGTTTTCGCCCAAAAGCCGTCCCTCGCAGTAGAACTCGTAAGAATGGGCCGAGGTTTGACTCATTTTCACAATACGGCAAGGATCATATTACTGGTGAGGCATCCTCAGCGTGGGCAATGCGCCCTGATTCATGGTTATTTGATGAAACAACCAATGGCCATCAGAACTTGCCCTCACCTAGCAGCAGCGTTGAATTCGACGAACGAAACGCTAATTTTAATATTCATGAAGGAGTGGAATCGGAAAACACAAACCACAGCAAACCCACCGATCGCATGCCATTTTTTTCAAATTCGTCGAAAACGTCGACTCCACTAGCTAATACTGCTGGGAGTGCTCATCGGAGTGAAAACGCAACTCCCACTGATAATGAAGAGCGCCGCTCCTCTACTGCTAATATGTATGGCACCCATAAACCCTCTGTGCATCATTGGTCAACAAATTGGGATTCCTCATCTCTAACAGGCACTGATTCTCTGAAATTCCCTCCTGTATTGGCCAATCATCAATATGTGATCCCGCCAATAGCTAGAATGGGAAGGCCGGCAGAATCGAGTGATCAAAAGCACCGGCCTGCAGAGGAAGAGGAAAATAAGATCTCTTACATTCAGTTTCGTGCAAAAGCCATGTTTTCTTTTACTTTCATGCTACCTAGCACGAATGCTGACTTAAACACTATATCCAGTTTTACTGCAACGAAAACGGCCGCAGACAAGAACGAGTCTTACAAAACTACGCCCAAAAGCAAAAGTCATGATTACATTAACACCACTTTTTCCGCAAAAGATTGGAGTGGCACGTTTGGGAACGGCGCTGATTTCTTTGCTCCTGTGTCGTCTGGCAGCACTCCACCTACCTCAAGGACATCAACACGAGGTCGAACTCTGGATAAACATGACATATCTTCGCATTTCCAATCATCGGATTCTTCACAAAAGGCAGACAACGCCACTGCAGACCGTGCTTCTTCTCAACCAGCTCCACCATTTCCAGAAAATGAATTTTCAGCGGATGGTTGGGCAGAGCTTCTCAAAGATAACGCGTGGACAGTCCCAAATACCGACGGATTTCAACGCCATTCAGCAGATTCTCGTCGTCAGAAAAGTCCTAGAAAACAAAGTAAACCTGCGTCAAAGCGTCCCGCGATTCCTCGGCCAGCCACGGTGACGACGGAAGCGGAAGAAACAGAGGCAGCGTACGCTCCAGCTGCTGCTGCGGCTGCCGAAACTGCCGAAGCCATGGATATCGATGAGACGCTACCAGGTGCGCAAGACACACAGGCTGCGAATGCAAAGGAGTCTGCAAATCCCTTGAGCGCTAATGGCCCGCCTGTGTCAAACATGACGATAGACCCCCTTGATTTAAGGAATATAGGGCTTGTCAATCCTTTTACGGCGACAAATAAAAAGGGTATCAATGATTTAAAGGATTTAAATAGTACCCTTCCGTTTAATTCTCAATCCAGTTCAGACCGCACGCGTATTAAACCAAGAGGTCTTTCCCTTCCAAATCCACCGAAACCACCAACCCTTCCGAACCTCGCTGTTAACCCTGGACTTCCAGGCATGAAGCCAGAGCAAGACCTAGCTCGGGTAAACTGGGACCGTTATATGGCTGACATGGCGGCCTATATGAAGGAATGGAACACATTTAACCGAACCATGCTTACGCATTTTAATGCTCGACAGAATTTTGTTGACACTATGCTCTCCCCAAACTGGATGAATGCAAGAGGGGATAGTAGTCGATTAAATCTAGGTGAAAATCAAATACCTGCGGCCCTAGCTGCTGACGATGACGATGAAGATGAAAGCGGTGATGAGAAATGTAGGAGTAAGTCAGGAAAGTTTGGCTTCAATACCTACTTGCGTGGCATGGAGGAGGATTTTGTGGTTCGTCAGCACTGGGAGGTCGCGTGGGAACGGCATCGTCAGTGTATTTTGAACCTTGGATGTCTGCGAACTTGGATTCGAGAAGGGAAAAATACTCAGCCATTTTCCAGCAGCGGACCTTTACTTTGACAGTTGCTCTACAAGGTAATGAAGAGGGACATCAAAGGGCATATCTCTTCGGGCATTCAAACTTGATAAGGAGGCTGATATGATTTTCCAACTGCACATCTGAGCGTTAGTCAAGAATTCGTTGAGGGTTATACATATGTGATGATTTGCTTTCGAATTTTTATGCAGTTTATGGTTATGAATTGGTAGTACTTTTCCCACGCCTTGGGACCAGTAGCAGGATGGCAGGCAAGATCGCTGCATCTTTTGATAGCATGTCCAATAGCAACAATTTGATGCATCAGTGAAAGTGTAGAGCCCGCAACTTTACCTGTGTGGACAGCTTGATATTTTGACCAAGTACTAGCTTATTCTGTATAATCCCAATTTAACTGTGATCTTGTAAGTGACACTAGATTGCTAATTGGCAAAATACAGCTCTTCCAATCAATCATTCATCAAAGATGCTGAAGAAGTTCTAAGTATCGGGTTGTTCTTCTTCTCTTTTGATTTTCAACTGTGGTCATAACTTGGCCCTGCACTAGCTCACTAATAACTACTAAACTAACTAGTTACTAGTTAAACTACTCCACAGTCGCTAGTTAGTTAGTTAGTTACATAATCAGGCCCCCACCAAAGGGCGAAAGGACAAAGTGACTTGGGATGAAAAATTGACCACAGATTGCTCTCTTTTTTTGCAACTCGATCCCTATATTGTCAGTCCAAGCTTGTTTTGTAGACGGCTCATTGAAAAATTCTGCAATTTTCTCTTAATCTCTCAATTGGTTCTCTACACCTTGTTTATGGCCCTTACAACCTCTTGGACTTTACCCCTCTCTGTCGTGAGATTTGCGCTTAATGCTAGGAGGACACTGCGTGGTTGAGCAGGAAAGCAGTCAATTGCTATTACAAGCCTACCTTGGTTGTGGAGGCTGTTTGCAATTGGATCGCTTGTGTTGACAAGGACACAGCATTATGGTAACCTTGGTTTTAGGCGCTCAGTTTGGGGATGAGGGTAAGAATACTGATTCGTTACTCATTATTCAAGTCTCATCGCGAAGCAGTTGGTTGTGTGGACAGTGCCAACCGGGCTTCTAACAGCGGGGAGCTGACAAGCTTGTGTATTAGGTAAAGGAAAAATCACAGATCTTCTCTCTCAGACTACAGATCTCTGCTGCCGATCTGCCGGCGGGCATAGTGAGTCTCGCCTCCATCGTTGGTTCTTTTGCAAGGAATCTTCAGTTGATGATATCTGCTCAATGCCAAAAGAAATGAAGATAAATATTGACGCAAATTTGCAATTGCTAGATGCCGGACACACCATTATCCATGAAAACGTTACGTACGATTTCCATATCCTTCCTTCGGGTCTCATATCACCAAAATGCATCAACCTAATCGGTTCCGGAACAGTCGTCCATATTCCTTCCTTCTTTAAAGAACTTGAAGCTCTGGAACGAAAGGGACTGAAAGATGCACATAAGCGTGTGTTTATCAGCGACCGCGCCCATGTCTGTTTTGATTTGCATTCAGTCGTTGACGGACTTGAGGAGGCTATCCTCGGTGGACGGAAGGTCGGAACGACTGGGAAAGGAATTGGACCATGCTATAGTGACAAAGCTGCGCGAAGAGGCGTGAGAATTGGAGAAGTGTTAGATGATGAGGTTGCTGAAAGGAAATTGAGAAGCTTGGAGGCCGGATACCGACGACGATTTGGGGAGTTAGACTATGACCTCGAAGCGGAGGTTAAAAGATTCAAGGTATGCATCTCGACTAGTTATGGCACTTTGTACTAACCTGGAGCTAGGAGTACCAAACAATCCTCAAACCTTTTGTTGTCGATCAGTTGACGCTCTTGCAAAAGTACAAAGATGCATCCATCCTCGTTGAAGGAGCCAATGCTCTTATGCTTGACATCGACCACGGCACATACCCGTACGTCACCTCGTCGTGCACCGGCCTAGGTGGAACTATCCAAGGCCTCTGCTTGAATCCCACACATATCAAGTCCATAGTCGGTGTTGTAAAAGCATACAGCACACGAGTTGGCTCTGGTCCTTTTCCAACTGAACAATTGAACGAAGTTGGCGAGAAGCTGCAAGTCACAGGCCGCGAATATGGTGTCACAACTGGCCGAAAACGACGTTGCGGCTGGCTCGACCTGGTCATGTGCAGATACAGTACCTCCATTAACCACTACACTGCTCTCAATTTGACAAAACTAGATATCTTGGACCATTTTGATGAAATCAAAGTCGCTGTGGCTTATCGTTTGGATGGAAAGGAACTTGAATCTTTTCCTGCTGATGCCGATGAGCTCCAGAGAGTGGAAGTGGCGTATGAAACTTTGCCGGGTTGGAAGGCAAATACCATGGGCGCCACAAAATGGGAAGACCTGCCACCAAATGCACAGAAATACATCGAATATATCGAGAAGGACCTTGCTGTTCCGATTAGGTGGATTGGAACAGGCCCAGCGAGAGCGCATATGATTGAGCGGGCGCAATAAGCCTTGTGATTCCCTTGCGTCCGTCATGTCACCTCAACATTTGTCCTTTCGTTCCTCGTTTTTAGATCATATCCCGCTTTTTGTCCTGCGACATACATCCATCATCTTGCCGAAGCCACTTAGATCCGCGGTTTATCCCATCCCCCCAAGCCACACCCGAACCATTATAAGCATCTGTCTATTGCGCTTGTTTAACTGCTTCCCGATAGCTCATTGCGTTTGGGCGGACGTCTTGACGAATAGACAGTCGAACACATTTTATCTGAATAGAGAATCAGATTCTAGACATAGACTTGGCTTTATTATATTAGCTTTTCATGTGGGCAAAAGAGTGTCGAATAGAAGGCAAGCAATTAGCAATCAATGTGACTTTAAAAGAAAGGATCCCTCAGTTAATTAATTTGGAAGATAACTCGTAGTTTTGTCCATCAATCACAACAAGTAGTAAGGCGATCTGCATGGAGAGTCCGATTCATTCATCCAGCGCAAGCTTCCAGCCAATCATAATCTACAGTTAACTAGTTAACTAGTCATCTTCCGAGGGGTGGAATATTATAAATCCGCAGGTATTTGCTTATGTAACACGATGCTAAGCTGGATCGTTTTAGCCAATAACGTGATCCTGAAAAAAAAAAAAGCAACATAACGAGCGAAAATACGACACTAAGTCTGCCTTCGGGCATTCGGTCTTATTGAAACAATACAGAGAAGATTAGCATGGCCCCTGCACGAAGGATGACACGCTCAATCAAAGAGACGCTAAAGGTTTTTTTGCCGAGCTCTTGTTGGGTTGCGATGCTCCCACTATTGGTGAGCTGCAGAGGAGGTTCTGAGTTCGAGTGGAGGGTACGGAGTAAATCTATTTATTTTTGGTTTTTTGTTGTAGTCAATGAGGAGCGGAACGTGATCACAGAGAAAATAAACGTAAAAATACATAATCCGACATAAAATTACAGCTCTGATAGATTAAGCCTGGTCAATCTAGCTCTGTGCCTGGATATGTAAGTTGCAATTGTGTCTGCTTATTAGTGGGCGTGTGAGCACCCTCATTCCCATCCAAAATCGCCCCATCATCACTCAGCATCTGCTTCCTTTCCGCAAAAATCTTTTCCTGTCTTGTTAACACCTCCACGTCTCTCTTGTATTGCCTCTCGTTAGCGGCCTCGATCTCCTTGACCCGTTGCATCTCCACAGCTAGTTTCCTATTTAAGAGTTCTCGCTCTATTTGCGCAGACTGTCTTTCCTGCTCAATTTGTAGTCTACCATGGCAGTCGACTGTCTGGAGTCGAAGCTGGGCAAGGGTTTCCATGTGCTCTAATGCTAACATGCGACTATGTTGCGCGAGACGGGTTTGCTCGATTGCTGAGTCCGCGTGTAGGCGGACCTGTTGCTTTGCAAAGCGTTCGGTGTTTATTTCTCGTTCATCTGCGAGTTCGCGATCGTGTTGAATCTGCAGAATGTGAGCTTGTGTTATCAGCATATTTTGTTGGCTCGCGATGTTCATGTTCTGTGTCAACTGTATTTGATGATCTTCTTCTTGTTCTTGTAAGCGTCTGTTGCGAGCCTGTCGTCTATTTTCTTCTGCTGTAATCTCGGGTGGAGCGTTGATCATGTCTGGAGGTTGGGGACCGGAGAGTCTGTAAAATACATCTTTGCAGCCGTGCGCTTTGAGGATGTGGAGAAGCTGTGGCCCGTGTTCTCTTGGACTCGTTTGGAGATTCTTGGAAATATATGTTGACGGAGAGTACACATAGCTATCACTAGTAAAAAGATTGCAGTTATCATTTATTAGTTTCCACATTCCACTTGCAAGGAGAGCGGTCGTGGTACGAATGCATGATTCTGAGTTATTCATGGCGTGAAAAAGGAGAGATTTTCCCTGGTTTTGAGCCCTCAGATCTGCTTTTCCAGCGATAAGAGCATCAATAGCTTGCCTGGTCTTAGAAACCGTTAGCCCGATACTAGGAGCATAGAGGCATAGATTTGCCAGTGCGCAGCGACCATCATGTAGTAAGGATGGAAAATTGGGGTCATGTCCATGAGAAAGAAGGAGTTGAATAGCATCGAGGTTCAGTGATTGTGCAGCCTCATGAAGGCTCCCATCATCAACAGTGGCACCAGCCTCGATGAGATGATGCATTGTATCGATCTGGTTACGTCTACTGGCATAGAATAATGGAGTTCTCTCCGTTTTGTCACACGCGGTTACATCTGCGCCATACTTGATGAGATTCAAAACAATGTCAGGGGTGCTTTCCATTGCAGCGACGAGGACAGGGGTCTTCCACGAGCCTTTGGACTGGAAGTTGGGATCCGCTAAGTAGGAGCATGTTAGTAAAAGTCATAAGAACTGCATTGTTTCATCAGCTCACCTCTATGGACCAACAGACACTCAATGACGCATGGACTAACTCGTTGTTTGGGCTGCTGTAACGCCCACAAGAGAAGAGAAACCTGCTCCACGCTGTCCTCGCTGTCAATCGTCCAAGGAATGGTCTCATTTGCATCCATACCACTCTGCAAAAGTTTCTTCAAGACTTTGGTTCCGCATGGCCATTTCTTTAAACATGAAAACAAGGGAGATTCTTGAAGCAATCTGTCTGAGCGCCACAGATCATCAATAGTTTGAGATTTTAAGGCGCTCTGTAAAAGAATCTCAACCAACTCCAAACTCATATCTTCAGAGAGGTCTGAATTGAAAACACTCCCAAACCCAATCATCAGAGTCATATTCGATGGGTTCGCATCTACTATGCGTTTAACCAGCGAAGGCTGGCCTTTTACGATTGCAGCTCTCAGCGCACGCCCATCATGGTAATTAACAGAAGCCCCAAACTGAAGAAAAAGATCCACAAACTGTGCCGCCTCGGGATTCGTCCCCGTATTTTCAATCGCTGCGATCAGAGCAAGATTAAGCCCTTCTCCAGAGGCGCCGTGCTGAAGCAACAGTTTGATTGTCGGCAAGCCAGAAGCTGACAGCCAACCCATACCTGCCGATATCGTCTTTCCAAAGACATCAGTCACAGCGGCTTTGTCTGAAAGAGACTCTAGAAGCAGCCTCAAGGTAGAGTCATCCTGGGATATAGCCAGATGGACAAGACATTGGCTGTTCGCAAAATCGGCCGAAGCACCATGTTTTAAGAGGAGTATAACCATTTCTTGGTTGCAAGGGCTTTCTTGCACGGATTCGAGTAGACCTTCATCCACACGGCGTCCTCTATAGCCTGCTTCGAGAATTTGCGCAGTGTACTGGATACGTCGAGAGGCCTCCGCAGCCAAACAGCATTGAAAAGCAGCTTCCAGTGTGCTGGGTGCGACGGGATGCCTCAGAAATAACTTAAACGCGTCAAAATAATCGTTGTCAATTGCTTTACGGATTGCCAGGCCTTGTTGATAGTCCACGGAAGCCCCATGCTTAAGCAAAACCCTCAGAAAGCGAATACCCTGAACATTAATTCCAACTGCCTCTGGGAGCATGAAGCTTAAAGTCTCAGATATGCAACTGTCCGTCACATTCAATAGAATTCTAGCCATTTTGTGTCTTTTCGCAATATTTGGCAGCAGCAAAAGCTCCAGTCCTCTGACAACTGTCTGCTGAGAAGGCCTTCTGGATGCGAATAGTGCAAGCTGCTGCTCGTCAGACTTCTCTACAGCTCTCCGAATGAGAATGCCATCATTCGAATTCACATCGGCTCCGTAATTCAATAGCAACTCCATCAACTTCGCATTGCTCGACGGGGATTGCTGTTCACTGATCAATGAAGCGTCCAGTGTTTTTTCATTTACACCAACATCAAGGAGCCTGCGACACACCTTATAACGAGCCGTAGGATCTTTTAAAGACATTGCTGTCTCGAAGGCTGCATTTATACTCTCAGCCGACGGTTGATATTGCAAAAGAACGTTGAGAAGCCGAAGATTCGGCCTTCGGCACGCTAGCTGCAAGGGTTTTCCACCTTCAGAATTGACATTTGCGTTGCCTTTCTCAAGGAAAACGCCAATTAAAACGAGATCGAGAGGCTTCTCCTCCATAAGCCCAATCAGTTGCTGATCTACCAATGGTCCGTGAGCACCTGCTGAAAGGAGCAAATCTACGATCATAAGTCGCAGCTCTTTATCAGACAGCTGGGTTGCTGGAAGGACTGCTCTAGAAAGGGATAATGCAGACGGTTTTCCCTTAAGCAACAAGCTAAGAGCAGTGATATCTCCTAATTTTATCACTTCTTGGAAGCAATAGCCATTCATGACGTTGACATCCGCACCGTGTCTCACAAGTAACTCAATAAACTGATTTCGTTCAAATGTCATGCTGTCGGAAAATACTCTTGCGAGTATCTTGTTGACTTCTTCGCCCCGTGCCCCTGCAACTAATAACTTCGAGACAAATTCTAATTGTAGGTTTGCAGGTAAAATTGTTAGTAAACGGAAACAGCGTGAGTAAGAATCCTGCGATGGTTTTCCATCGAGGAGTTTTTTGAATATTTGCAATGATCCTAAGGACACGGCGAGGCAAAGTGGCTTTGCATCATTATAGTCAACCGAAGCGCCATGATCGACCAAGAAATTGACTAATAGCACATCACTCTGCTGAACTGAATCCACCAGATATTCATGTAGTGCAACGCCGCTAGCACCATGTTTGACTAAAGTCGATACTATCCAGAGCTTTTCGGACGAGCGCAAACCGCTCGAAACGTTTGGGAGGTTTGCCAGCACTGCAGATGCGCATTCGCTGTCAAGCTTCCCATCAAAGATAATATTTAGCAGTTGAAATTTTTTTGTTCTCACAGCCTCAGTTATTGCTTCAGAAGGATTATAAAAAACGGTATGGTGATAAGAAACGACCATTCGGGCGAGCTTTTGATCATCCGTGGCAACCGCTCTCATAAGAGCTTTGGTGACGTTTTCTCCAGACGCGCCGGCGCAAAGGAGTATGTCAATAATGAAGCGTTGGTCTTCTGTCAGCGCCGTGGGTTCATGAAGGACAATTCCAAGAGCACGATCAAGGGAGGCTAGTGATGGAGGACGCCTAGCCAAGACAAAAGCCGCGGTAAATTCCTTTCTTCCAGATCTGACTACCATTTCGAAAAGCGTGCCAGATTCCGCATTCGCACCTTGCTGGAGAAGGATTATAACGAGCTCAAGCAAACCTGTCGATACGGCGATAGGAAGCGCTTCATCCAAACATGAAGCTACAAGACGTTTCTCAGAACTGAGTAAAAGTTTGACGAAAGGAAGATTTCCATTTCTTACGTTTTCGAGGAAGGCGCTTTGACAGAAATTCGGGTCAGCTCCATTTTGGAGGAGAGCCTTAACGCAGTCCAGATCAACAGCTACAACTGATAATTGAAGAGAAACAGTCAAAGCCGGGAGGTCCGCATGTGAAGCCAATAGATATACCATACCAGATTGCCGTTTCTCTGTCGCAAGTCGCAGAAGCGTAGTTATGTCGATGTCGTTGTCTTGTTGATATCTAAAAAGCTTTCTTTCGGCTTTTGCATCTTTGACCTGAACAAGTAAGCATTCAAGAATGCCGACAGACATATTTTCCCGGATAACAGTCTCAATTGCAGCATATAGCTCGTGCTTTCTGAAATTACGCCGGCTGGGTGTCCGCCGGAAAATATGTGATTTTGACGAGAAACTCTCCAGCCGTTTTCGCTTTACAAGAGCCTCGGCTTCTTCTTTGTCCCCTTGGGCGATGGAAGAGAAAGAATCCTTCTTTCTAAGAAGCGGCAGTTGTTTGTTCATAAAAACACCAGCATTTGCAGCCAATTGTTCAAGTCGGTTGCGTTTATGGGTTGCCAGATTATTCGCCTACAGCCGATGTCAGAGAATGATATCAGCTTCTAGACTGAAAATATGAGGGGATACTGACCTCCATTGCTCATATTCAGAGGAGGTTTCTCAAGTTCCAGATCGTTGTGAACCGGTTGCAGTGCTGCAAAATTTCCATCACTGTGACTTATCACTGGCAAGGGAACAGAGGCTCGAGCAAGAAAAGTATTGTAACCGCCTCGCCAAGGTTGAACTTGGCTATCAGTGTTATTCACATTGTCACCGATATAGCCGTTAGAGGTGTTCGATCCATGGTGTGGAGCTGGTGAATAGCCTTGGGAAATGCTGATTTGAGTGATGTAAAATCAACTCGCAACATCTTGTAGAATTCGAAGACCCGAGGTGGGTTGCCATCTGCAGCATCATCCAGGATTCAATCTGTGTAGAGTTTCCCTTGCGCTACACAGCCTTGATCAAGACGGTCCCAGAACTCCGACTTAAAGCCTCCATCGCATTGTCAAATAGGTTCAGCACAGACAGGGAAACCCCTAAAAAGACCATTGAGTCGCTGTAGTTGATCAACTACAGTACGGGGAGACGATACTAGTGCATCAAAATTATCATAGCATGCGTAGAGAAACATGAGCATGAACCAGCAAATATGGAAAATGACACGTGTGGAGAAGAGCAACCGAGAAGATCAAAAATGGAAATAAAAAGGATTTTGGCGGTACTGGGAATCGAACCCAGGCTGGCGCGGCCACAACGCGACGTCATACCACTAGACCATACCACCTTATTCGTTGCAAAAAGTGATTTTTTATATTATTATAAGAAATATCAGTTTCTCGTTGACTTTGCTTTCCTCCGAGATTCGTCCTACAAGTTGAAATATCTGCCGGAAATGAGGGCGCGTTAGTGAGTTATGGCAGCGGATTCCTCGTGTTCCATTTTAGCCTCAGGCTGCCGAAGGCCTTGAATATACGGATGGCTATTTTAGCTTAAAAGCTATGTGAGGTTGAATGGACAGGATAACTAATGAGATACTCAGCCTCCCCAGAGATTCCGTTACCTTGCCAGAAAAACTTTCCACCATTGAATCATGACATCTATAAGCAGAGAATCCAGAATCAAAGGCTCCATTTTCGGTGTTGCCGTCGTCGACGCGCTCGGTGGACCAGTGGAGTTTCAGCCGCGGGGCAGCTTTCCCGCAGTTGTCAGCTATCAACACAATGCTACTTTCAATGTACCACCAGGGTAAGCAGTGTGTGCATCAATCCTGCCTTGGTTCAGACAATGAGAAATATTCGGTTCACTTAAGCATTGCAGCACCTGGACCGATGATACGTCGATGACTCTATGCCTTGCGCAGGCACTCATTGATTTCAAAGGCATTTTTGTCTCTCAGGCTGCTATTCGGAACTACATCCAGTGGTGGAAACATGGCTACCTTTCGGCGACTGGATATTGTTTCGATATTGGCAATGGAACGGCCGTTGCGCTCAGGACGTGGAAGAGCTACTTTGAGCGGAACAGCAACGTCCGGAAGGATGATCCCCAAGCTCATGAGGCCGGGCAGCCGGAAATTGACAAGGCGCTGAATTATGGGGTATGAAGATTCATACGCTTATGGCTTCAGCATATGCATTCTCTGATTCTAGTCTGTAACAGCGGTTCTGCGGTAATGGCTCGCTCATGCGAGTTTCTCCCGTCGGGCTGGTACATTTCTACAACATCGACCTGGCTCTTTCAGTTGCTGCGCGTTCTTCCAGAGTAACACACCCTTACCCCGTCTGCGCTGAATGTTGCATGCTCTATACCAAGCTCATTGTGCGGGCCATGAATGGCGGCACCAAAGAAGCTCTTGCACAAGAATTCGCGAGCTCTGCATTCATTGATGAAAAGGTGAAAGAGCGGTTCTGTGGCTATGCCGGTATCAACAATTGGAAAGCCAAGGACGAATCTGAAATTAGCTCCTCTGGTTACGTGATTTCTACACTTGAGGCAGCATTATGGAGTTTTTTCACTACGAATTTGTTCCGTGATGGAGCATTAAAAGTGGTGAATTTGGGTGATGATGCTGATACAGTTGGCGCTGTATATGGAGGGCTGGCAGGAGCGTTTTATGGGTTTGATTGTATCCCCAGTGAATGGGTTGACGGTCTGCAAAGAAAAGATCTTGTGGAGCAAATTTCATCTGGCGTTATTGCTCTTTCCTAGTAATTCCTAGGCACCTGGTTGAACATCATTTGTTCTCACCTTGGAACATGGAGTGTAAATGCTCATATTACAATGATGGTAAAATACATGGTTTTGTATGCATGACTTTCCAGCATACACATAATCTCAGGAGTGGAATAGTTTCAAATGCGATCACCTCCCATGCACTTTATAACCCAAGACAAAAGATTTAAGTCAGAGTGTTGGGAAAAGAAGAAAGACACTCCGCTCAACCATGCACAGTTTTTCAAGGAGTACAACATATCAAAGCATGAAATTGATAATAATACACATCGACAAGGTATTAAAAATCATGTTAGGCAATCGAAATGTATCCACATACATTGCATAGGCTGTATGCACAAGAGACAGTAGCATACAGCGCGTCATCCGATCTCTTTGTTTTTCAATGCCAAAAACCGACGCCTCCAACGCCATAGACTTCAAGGAGGACCATTTAGTAAGTATGACACATTGCACAGCACGAGAATTGAGAAACCAACACTGTCAGCGAAAGAAAAACTGTGTCATCACAGGAACACATGAAACACTCGCATCTTTATCTCCGGACGGAGCGCGAGCCTGACCGGGCAAATTTAAATGGTGCGGAACGTCTACCATCATCTCGTCCGCGGGAAAATCGTTCCGAGCGTTGGTTGTGCTCTCTATAGCCAAAACCACTGTTATTCTCATTACGCGAAAACCTATCGTTCCGGAAATTAAACGATCGGCGCCCAGTAAAGTCACCTCCTCGACCAGATCTGCCGTTATCCCAGCCGAACTGTCGTCCTCGCCTCTCATCAAAGTCTTGATCTCTTTGATTGAATCTGGGAGTATCCGACGCAGCCCCAATGTTTACGCCGGGTAAATGTGAAATATTGAGAAGCCTTGCTAATCTATGAGAGACTGGAGGAGGCGAGTCAAGACTCCAAAGATGTTTTGTCATTTCATTGAGTTGGCGGAACTTTTCCCTGGATGTAGACATCGTACCTAGGGCAGCCATATAGGCCTTTTCTTTCAACCCGTAATCGAGTTCGACAAATGCCGTCTTAACCTGGGAAACGATAGAAGCCAAATGGTGAGGATGGTCGTCATGCTTTTTTGACAAGTCAACCATCGAGGTTTGCAGCGAAGTATTATCTTCCTTGATCGGAAGGGCACGGAGTTTGTTGCGGAAGTCATTATACTCGGCGTCGGTGAGTAAAAGCCAGCCCTCACCAGTTTTATTTGCACGGGCCGTGCGACCAAGGCGGTGAATATATGATTCCCTATCCCGCGCGACGCCGACTTGAATAACATGAGTTACATTTGGGAAGTCCATACCACGAGCGGTCACATCAGAAGAAAAAAGAATAGAGGAGGTCGAATGACGGAAGTTGTTCGAATTGTTCGTTCTCTGAGCCTGAGTCAACCGAGAATGCATCTCCATTGTGGCGATTTTGATTGGATGGCCCGAGGAGGGATTTTGCGGATCTACCCGTAATGCATCAAACGCAGCTTTTGCTAAAGTCACCTCGCTCGTAGAGTTGAAATAAACGATGGCTTTGAAAGGCTTGTGTTTCTCAGGGTCCATCTGGTGATTCCGGACTGCCTGCATTGCAATTTCCATGACAGCTGGCATCTGATTGCCTAATCCATGAAGAAATACAGCTCTCTGAGGAACCGCCAGGTGAGTCGGGACTTCGTCATCTCTGACGGTCTTGACAAAGGTGAAATCTTGCTTCAACGTACGGCGAACAATGTTCATAATCTGGGGTGCAATGGTAGCGGAGAACAAGAGAGTTTGACGATCTACTTGATCTAGCTTCGGAAAATATTCCTGCAATTGTTCAATTGCAGGGGCGAAGCCGTCATCAAGTAAACGATCTGCCTCATCTAAGACGAATGCACTCAATTTTGGTGCTCGAATACCGGTTTGTGGGTCACTGAAAATATCTATTAGACGACCGGGAGTTCCGATGAGAAGATGACAACCTTGTCGTTGGATCCTTCGGAGACCTTCCATCTTTCGGGTGCCGCCAACAGCTGTCTGTACCTGTACTCCCGTATGACGAACAACCTTTCGAGCCTCGGTAGCAATTTGTTCCGCGAGTTCACGAGTCGGCGAAATGATAACCGCGCGAATATCGCCACCGGAAGTTCCACGATGCCCACGAGAAAAACGCGGATTTCTCAATTGCCGATCTTGACGGATTAGATTCTGAATGACCGGGATAAGAAAGGCAAGAGTTTTGCCAGTGCCGGTCTTTGCCTGGGCGAGTCTGTTGAATTAAGTCAGAATCGACCATGATCCAGGTAAGTTATAATTCTGGAGCTTCTGGCTTGACTTACACATCTCTTTTTCTAAGCGTGTGATGAATAGTTTCCACTTGAATTTCTGTCATCTCTGAAAGGCCCATGTCCTTTGTAACCGCCCTGATAACCCTCTCATCAACCAAACCCTGAGAATGTAGCTCATCAAATCGCGTTATTTTCTCTTCCTTCTCGGGAAGCTCATGCGGGACATCTGTCTCATCAATAGGCGTGAAGGCCTGGCCAGCAAAATTCCGAAGCAATGGAGACACATGAAACGCTCTCACTGGCAATGTGATAGCCTGATTCGGTGCGATTCTGCATCGACTTGCGAGCGACGTAAAGGTCGGGCGACAAATGCATCTTGGTAGGTTGCGAACGAGGACATGACCTCGACGAACACTGCCGAACATCACGGCTGTCCCGCAGTACAATCTCTTGAAAAATCAGAATACAAAAGCGGAGAGTTGAGCGAGTTCAGTGCAAAAGATCTAATTCAAAACATAAAACGAATCGACGGCTCAAAAGGTGATAGAGAAGTGGGAAGAAAAAAAAAATTCATCAGGAGGAATTCTCTTCACGGTCCGAACTTTTTTTTTCGCCAACGCTTCTCAGCAAATTTCAATTCTGTGGCCCGTGCATCGTCAGCCACGTGATAAATGGCTGATTAGTCATCCTGGAACTCGGAAAATTAAAAGGCCCGATCCACTGAACCTTTCTCTATCAAATTGTCTCATAAATTGGGCACTGAATCTGAAAGGCTTGATACACAGTTAACAGCAGTCTAAAAGGCAGCATCATACGAAGATTGCGAATATTGATCAGTCTTACGCCGATCACAAGACCAGTAACTCGAATATATTAGTACATTAGGTACATAGTACGGAGTACATTAGGTACATAGTACGGAGTACATTAGTACATATGTATTCACAATAACAGATTTTAGCGCTAATTCCAAAGTCATTAAAAGCACACGTGATCATCCCTTTTTCTTGATGAGTCAGCATCCGTCTTGCCCATCAGCATTCCTCTCATGATCCCCAGCTTGATCCATCTCGCAACACCCAGCTTCAAATAGTTGATGGAAAGGTTGTAGATGGCCAATGGTATACTGAAAGCCATTGACATAGCTGTTTTTCCTCCCATCTCAATTCCACTGACAGGGATCGCGGGCTGTGCAATGTCCTGATTGACAGCCAGAAGCTCAACCTCGTCCTTCGGGGTTTCCATGAAGGCAAGCTTTTGCAGGGAGAAAAAGCCCCCTTGACCTTCTAACAGGTTATCCCCAACCCAGCTGCCGGCATACTTCTGGGTGGATAATGCTTCTTTGACAGCCTTGGACTTTATAATATGGCTAATTGGGCTGCCCTCACATCTGGCGACACAGTTATGCCACGGCGTTGGGATATGCAACAGATCATGGGCTGAAACTTCATCATCAGTTGCATGAAGACTCTCCGTTGCACGGGCTGTGGCCGTGTCAAACAGCCGGATGCCAAATTTTGGACCCGAGTTATTGTGTGCATGAATAGAAAACCGAAGATGATCGGGGAACATCAACTCAACAAGATTTGAATATGCTTGGTTTCGCAGAATCATCTCGAAAGAGACTTTTGTCGCAAGCTTCTTCCTTTGAGAACGGGAGAGGGATTTGGCGAGTGGATGCAAATCCAGATCCTCGAGCATAAATCGTGAAAACCCTCGGTATAATGCCAAGATCGAAGGGTCTTGAGAATCAATTCGTGCTCTCAGGCTAGTTTCGTTCGGCTGGCAGCCAGTCACAAGAATACGGCGACAAAGCTCGGCATCATCTTTAAGAGCAGTTGCGATGTGGTGCTTCAAGGTCAGCATATTTAGTCTCCCTGCGTTTTCATGTACGGAAGTGCCGTATGTTTCCAGGTCGAACATGTCGACCAGCGATCGAAAGTAAATGCGGTCGGTGGAACCTTTCATGGACAATGCAATGGCTTGGTTCAGCTCTTTGAGCTTTGCGCCGTAGTTGTCAACCGTCTGGTCGTCAACGCCAACTTTTTGAAATGTTACCGATGTAGTATTTACTTGGGGAATACGCAAAACTTACTGCAGTCGCTGAATACATGGCCGTCACTGATAATCCAGACAAGAGCCCCTGGCTCGTATATCTCCTCAACCTGCTGGACAAAGCCATGCAGCCGCCTCAGAGCCATCTCCTCGCCTTTATCAGGAAGAATCCCCGCGACCTTTTCTGGGTTTGACGATTTGCAAGGAAAGGCTGGAAGGCACGTTTCGAGTCTGCGATTGCGAGAAGTAAAGAATCTTACCTTGGATGCGAAATATTCTCGGCCTTTACTATCCCACAGATCATTTGGTGGCTTGTATCGCAGCTGTTTGTCAAATAAATCAACAATCCTTTGGACCGTCGAATCGTCTTTGATTGACCATTCTTTCAAAGGCAAGGGCGTATTCAAATGCATGTTAGTCAAAACGAGCGTTAAGAAGAATTCATCAAAGTCCGATACACCATCTGTCGAGTCTCCTGAGGTAATTGATTTGATGATCAACCCAGTGATTTGGTTTTGGTCGTATTTTTGCATCTCATATATGTCGACGTTCCCGAACCCGAGTTCAGTATTATTCATTTGCAGCCGTGATAATTTGTGCGTCTCGGAACAGCGCAGTGGATTCGAACTTGCCACCATAACTGCGGATCGGATGGACGGCCAGGAAGCGGTGACGCATTGGCAATGTTTTCCCAGGCATCGAATAAGCTCGCCGTCCGGATGTCGAACATAAACTGCCACGGTCCTATGATAGATTGAATTCCCATCGTTTGAGAACTCCATGATGATGCTTCAACAAATAGCAAGAGAAAACTGCAACCGGTTTGTTGCGAGGGCTTTCAACAATGTTAAACGCTGTCAGCGCTGGTTGGTGAACTACTTCTGGAGGCGGCATTATGTCTCTGGCCGGCTCAAAGGCTTTATAAACCACTTATTGTGTATGACGCCTGAATGATGAATCTATTTTGGGGTGGCTGGATGTCCAGTCAAAGCTGGCCATGCGTTATGCTCCATGTTCAACGATGCTATTACTCCGTCTATCGAACCATACGTTATCCGGGCAAAAAGGCTACAGGTTTTCCGGGAGCAAATAGCAAACTGGACCATCGTGGGTCCAGGCTATCGCATTATCCCTCCGAAGCCTGAAGGAATTTCAGGAAATTGGGCTGCTAACTGTGCACTTAATTAAGAAAAGGCTGCACAAACGCCAATCTCCGAAAGTGACTGATAACTAAGTTGGAAGGCATGGCAATCCCAGCCCTCGTATCCTATACGATCGGAATTGTGCTGACAACGGACCCAACGAGGCGAAGCGGTCTGCTTCGGATCTGCAGAATAGCCTCAATTTCTAGAATGAATTCAAGCAAGGCCCACGGCTCAGCCAGGTATTAGCCTGTTTGGGAGGTGTTGCTGATCAACCGTGTTCACTGTTATGAACAAAGCACTTTTGCCCCACTAACATGTATGATGCTACGTTTCCATCACTATCGATACAAACAACTTCTCTAAATGCATGATCAGAGGGACATTCCAGCTGTATTCTGGCTCCCTGAATTTCTATATCTCTATGATCCGGATGGTGGAAGTTGCCAATAACTTACCCATTGATCATATCAAATGAGAAAGGGAAGTTATCTCTAACTTCTCAGAACATGATTTCGTACACCTTCACTACGTTGCTCAACAAGGTTGTTCTGGGAGGAGTCGTGATTCTTGCACTGTCAATTTGTTGGGTCTTTTTCCCGCCTCACCATCCTCGGAACATCCCGTCTGTTCCATTTTGGGTCACTTTACTCCCATTGTTCTTTGATGTTGACCAGGAGGAAACATATCGAAAATACATCCAGAAGCCCCTGCAGAAGCATGGCGCTATCAAGATTTTCTTTGGTGGACAATGGAATCTCCTCATACAACGATCGAGCTACATGAACGAAATTTTTAAAAATGAGGAGATTTACCAGAAGAGCGGGAATCAGAAAAAGATTCCGCATAGTGTCTTTGCGGAGTTTTTGGGTATGTCAACATTCCATTTTTGCGAATGATAGGGCTTACCTGCGCGGAAAAGGAGACAATATCATTTCCGCGAGAGACGAAAATTGGCGGCTTTACCGAAACATCATCCAGCCGGGTCTCCAAAGAACATTTGAGACGGAGCCAATCGTTGAGAATGCCAAAAAGCTCTGTGTCTTGCTCAAAGAATCACAGCATGGAATGGGAAATCGAGGAGTTTCAGTACAGGAATACCTCCAGTGCTACACTACTGCAAACATATCGAGGACTCTGTTGCAAACCGAGGTCGAGGTCAGTCCGTTTTCCGTAATCAATTTATCCACTCAGTTAGCTGACTTATGATGCGATAAAGTCGCTGACAACCAAAGACGCATCACTTACAAAACTGCAACTCGCACTAAAGAAAGAAATATTCAAGCCTATCTTCATGAACTTCCCCATGTTGGATCGCTTCGGCACATTCATCCCCAGTCGTACTCGTGCTAGAGAGCTAGTGAAAAGATTTTCCGAGGATTTGGAGACGAGAGTGCTCCAGAGTCATGACGGGAATCATGATCCTTCGACTTCTGAAAGTGTCGGAGCCAGATTAATTGCTGCCAGGAGTAGTGGTGCAATCACACAAAAGCAATTTCGGGACAACTTAAATGTTACTTTTGTTGCTGGACAAGAAAACCCCCAGCTTCTCTTGATCTCGACCATGTACCTCCTAGGAAAATATCCGGTTAGTGCCCAGGTCACCCGTACCCCTGCTGATGTGACAAGTGGTACTAGCTGATGCTTGACAGGAAGTTCAAGTCCGTCTGAGGGATGAAATCGAGGCGTGTGGAGCTGAGGAGCCTTCTCATCCCGTCTTGCGGGAGCTTCCCTACCTCACCTCTGTCATCTATGAGAGTCTCCGTTTGTTCCCACCCATCTCCCAGCTGGTCAATCGCTGGGTGGCCCAGCCAGTGATGCTGGGAAACGAACTTTACATCCCTAAAGGCACGTACGTAGGTTACAACTGTTACTCAACCAATCGGGATCCTAAGGCCTGGGGTATGACAGCGGACGACTTTCGGCCAGAGCGGTGGGGTGCCACAAACAAAGAGATTTCGATGCGATACAGACTTGCGAGAGCCCGAGCAGAGTTTATCTCATTCCATGGAGGTAGTCGCGCGTGCCTGGGGGAAAACTTCGCACTGTTGGAAATGAGGATCTCGCTCTTCGTCCTTTTGAAGCATTTCAGCTGGACGCTGGATCCTGAGTGGCTGGACCGGAAAACTCCAGTAAGCATCCCGCACAGTGCCTTTTTATCAACCTTCCTTGTCTCATCTGAATTGCCGTGGCTCACAAGCTAATACATGATGGCTCGCTTCAGGCTGGTCCACTCTTTCCCCGAGGGCTTCGATTGATCTTTACAGATCGAAGCAAGTAAATAAAGGGATATATATGATTTCCGGGGAAGGATAGAACAGATATGGGGCTTCTGTTTATCGGTCAGAGTCAATCTCATTTCCAAGGGGCTGACGGGCTCATCTTTCGATGGGAAAGTTTGAGGGTTCTGCGCCTTATCGACTTTCCCGTGGGCGCTGGGAGTTCCGAATGGTCGTGTTTGGGGAAGACCTTCGTATAATTGGCACAAAACTCTTGGTTTAACCTGTTTTCTGTAGCTGGAAGGGTGTTCTCCTAGCACCGGGGCCTCAAGCTAATGCATCTCGATTCTTTTCCTTCCGTGAGACAAGTGACAATTCGGAGAAGAAGGGCTGCCTGTACAAATAATAAATTAGTTATGTAGTTATACTAGACAAAAAGTTGGTCTGGCATTAAATTCTTTTCGTATTTCCTCCGTAGTTACGGAGTACCTGCTATATAATATATTGCATGCCCAGCTGGCAGCTGGGTCCAACTCATAGCAATAACAGACATACATATGTGTGGAGTAGCGAGCGGGTTGGAGTGCTGGGATTAACCATGCTTTCTCAGGTGTAATTCCTGTCCGGACACCCTTGTTGCAAGATCGATGGGCGTGTCGTGCCATGTTGATCTTTGATGGCCGGGCGTCCCAGGGGCCAGCGCGCGTTGTGGAGAAACCCATGGGGCCGACTTAGAAAGAGGACTGGGTGGGGTTTTCTACTTTTCATTTGGACCATCATAACTACATCATAAGTAGGTATGTATGTAACTACTGATAAGCTATTCTTCAGTGGTCTGTGAGACAGAAAGTGTGGTGTGACAAGCCCTGTGAGTTGAGAGCTAGTTATTTCCCTAGTTATGTCATGCTTCGAGGGAGGGTTCCTGGAGTGTTGGGGATCAACATGCTGGTTTTTCCCAGCTTCTTTCTTCATGCTGCTTAACAAAGTCTGGAGAAGATTGGCAGCTGAGCGGTTGTCTTGGCCTAGTTAACGATGTAGGAATGTACATACATAGAAAGCAGGGTTAGTTAGAAGATTCGGTACTTATCCCATTGTAGTATGCAGTAGTTTAGCTAACTAACTATGTAGTTACGTTTATCTAGCAGTTAGCCTTGCCGAGCGCGGATCGTAATTCTCGCAAAACACACCTATGTAGCTAACTACTACATAGGTACATACTGAACAAAAATCTTGCCTCTCTATCTCGCAGAACGATTCTACTGCATACATACATACTCCATTCATAACATGAAAATCATTCTCTATTCCTGATTCAAAAACCTCCGAAACTTGGCAGCTTTCATGCTATAGCCTGTAGTCTCACAGACGCCTTGAAAATGCAACTGCCCTCCGGGCGCCATGGTAGCAGCAGACAGGTTTGTTAAAATCACCCGAACAAGGCAAGGAGCAAAAAAAATTTTTGCCTGGAGGATCGAATCTTCGCTTTTGCTAGGGTGGGAGGTTGATCTCGTCAACAGTTCGTATGGATGGTGATACGAAGGACACCCCGTATACTTCGTACGGAGTATATGATTCATGATGACATGCTTGTCTGTAATACCTCGCGCGACACGAGCGATCAACGCCCATGCACGCAGCACGAGATGGCTCGGAGGGCCTTTGAGGGAATTATTGGCTTTTAAACACGCAGAGTACGGGAGTACAACGTTGGAATACTACGGAATGCAGGGAAGAAGCAAGCAAGTGTGTTTTTCTGCATTTGCTTAAAGGGCATTTTTGCCTTTGTTATGTATACTGTGTATTGGTAGGCTTTGTTATCATGATGTCATCACTATCGATAGGAGACACAGAAAAGGGTTAAAAGCTCATCGAAGCCCGTGATCGAATTGTTGAAGTGATGAAAGGAACTGTGGAGCTATTGGAAGCATCATATACTGTGATTTTTCAAGGCCATTGACGACACCCAGCACTTATCATTACATATGATAAAAAGGATAGCGGAGAGGTAGTGATGATTCAAATCTCAATGGCATTGCAACGAAACCTGCATGCTGCTCAAATCGAATCGTATTTATTATGCTTTCAGTGCCACCCTGGCATCATTGATTCCCTTTGGAATGTTTACCCAAAAGTAAAGCATCGCTGCTGCCGTTATGAGCAGCACATTCGGAATCATTGGGAACCGCAGGTTGTGCGTGTTATTCTGGATAGCTCCCTGCACGAGTGGGTTGATCCAACCAGTCGCAAGGTCCAAAGTGATTTCGAGCCCAAAGAATTGAGCTTCGGATCCCTTTGGAATAAGCGACGCGTAAACAGTTCGATTGTAAGACCGCAAGGCACTACTTGTACTCATAAAGAGCACTTGTTCCACCCAGAATTCCGCTGCGTGTTTGTATCCGATGGGGACGCTCTTGCTAATCCCGATGCAGCCCCAAAGGATACAGAGGAAATTGACAGACAAGAAGATGTATGCCCAGCTCTTGATAGGGGCCTTCACATGTGGGAAGATGAACAGAAATCCCAGACTGCCCATGCATGCAAAGATAACGTTGGTGAAAGTCCACACTTGGTATATGCCTGAGCCGTTGCTGATTCCTGTAACCTCAAGGAAGAGCGATTGGATCAAACCGAGAAAGTTGGAGTAGGCCGTATTCCAAAGGACCCAGCCGATGCAGAATTTGAATGCTTCAGGATACTGACGCGCTGAAGAAAGCATGCGAATCCATCCTCTGGCTGGAAGAAGAAAAAAGTCTACTCCTTTCGGCCTCTCTTTCCCCCGTACTGAGGGTAAGAGCCATTGGCCCAAGATTGCAAAGAGTACTATATAGCTGTTAGAAGATTCTTGAATCCACTAGACTTGCGCTGCCTACTTGTAATGCAACCGGCAATGGTGATGGCAAGCAGGTAATTGTAGTAGCCGATCTTGACATAAGATCCTCTGGTATAAACAAGGATCACACCAATGATCAACGCAATTAAACCACCGACATTACTAGCCACCAAGGCCGAAACGCTGACCGTGAAGCCCTTTTTCCAAGTTCGCTTTTCCAGCGCGCTTTGGTCTGCAGCGGCGTCGACCGACATAGCAGGTGGTGAGGCGCGGAACCAGCCCACGGATCGCATAAAGATGGGAATGTAAGAAGCCTCGATGACAGTATAAACTCCCTGGACAGTCGTAAGGAAGCAATACAAGATAGCGAGCGCGTTCAGATGGCTGTAATCTGTTTTGGTTAATCCCGCAAAGGGCAGAGCCAAAGCACCGAAAAGAAAGATTGACCCCATCATCATGGTCTTGCGATAACCTGTGCGTGGTGAGTTATTGTCTTATATAAGACCAAGGGGCGTCTTTCACGCTCTCTTACTGGAATAATCTGCTAATCCGGCCACGAGGATAGTGACCACGCCCTCCATTGCCCGACCGATCGCTCGTAGATATAGGCTGCCTCCATTAGAATGTATCCAGCGAATTCTATACAGTAGGCTTACAGGTAGCTGAGGTAGTCAATTTCACCAGCCCCGAACTTGACGATACACTTAATATCCCTTCCGCGTCGAGGACACGGCCTCTTTGATCCAGGTATATGGCCCACCAGGTTGGCAGCAGACTGAATCGCAGCAGAGACATAGGTGAAGACCATAGAGCTTGTCGGACCAGTCTATAAACACCTATCAACGCCACTGGCCTCAAAAACGCACAGAGGGAACGAGGGAACACACTGAAAAGCACAAAATCAGATACGCCAACAATGCTTTTTTTGAGCCTAGAGAGACGGCTGACGGGTCAGGCCTGTCTGCCTCGTCTTGCCATTCATCACTCTGTGTGATGTCCTGTTCCGAAGGGATGCCATTCTTGTGATCAGCTTTGGCATCCGGATCATGTGTATCACTGATCTTGCTCGAGTAGGACATATCTTCACCAGGAGACACTCAGGAATAACCAGGCCGTCGATGGAATCACGGTTCGCCTCACACAGTCGACAAGAGAGCATCAATTCCAGCACATATATGAGCTTCAAAATCGGTCCCCTGCAGCTTTAAATAGGTTGATCCCAATCTAACCCCGTCTCTCAGCCTTAACATAGATGGGTCACAACGGACATGCTGGATCAACAGTTTAAGCAGTCGCCAAATAATACATCGTTAATGAGGGTTCGGGGTGGCCAGAACGAGGGCACCAGGGTTGCGAGTAGGGGAGTCCCCTCTGATGCGCATGATTGAGCAAGTTTTCCGCTGTGCCAATGGAAAGCTAGTTAGCCAGCAGGTAATCATCCCCCCAACCCATTCAACAACAGGTCAGAAATACCTCTCATTATGATCAGATCCTCTCTGGGTGTCTGAAGATCAATTTAATTCAGAGTTACCGCCGTGAACCGAACAGTGTCGAGAATGATCTTGAGTCTTCGATCACCGATCTCGAGCTTGAGAGTTGCTTTTAGGCGCTGCACTGGCACCAATAACCCAAGACTATTAACTAACTACTACTATTATTAACTAGTGATGCTCATCCCGGGAGCTTAACTAGCCACTTAACTAACCTGTAGTTGCTATTAATAATTATTAGCGATACCTTGCTGAGTGCACCCAGGCAAGTCTCTTGGCCCGTAACTACACAGTAACTGCATACCGAACACTCCCTGGCCATGTATCGTATCTTCGGGGGATTATCATATCCAGAACTCAAAACTCAAAAGCATAGCGATAGATAGGCCCTATTTTCTCTTTCGCCCTTCTCACTGTGGTATCTTGTTTGCTTAAAAAAAGTGGATCTGGCCATGATGAGCCGTGAGCAAGTAACTTCATATATAACCACTCTAGGTCCTGGACTGTCTTCTGCTGAGCCGAATATGGCGGATCTTGTACTGAGGACTCCGTACTTCCAGCCCTTCCAACAGCTGATAAAATTAATGCAGCTCTTCCCAAGGTATATAACTACTAGCTGTGAGAAGTGGGTGGTTGTACGACTGCTGCTTTGTTCTAGCTGTTCAGTTAAAATAGAGCTGTCATTCTGTTGTCTCGAAGAATCAGTCAAAGATTTACAAAAAACCTTTCAACCCATTCAATATTTATTTTATTGGCGGAGTGATTACAGTATGCGCCATTACAAAAATGTCATCAAGTCCTAAAGACCTTAAAAATAGTCCTCTCAATGGATCAGAGACGGAGATGGAAACCAAAATCGAGGTGTCGAGCCCTCCTACGCCGCCATCAGATGTCGAACTTGAAGCACAGCCAAAGCCACCTCCACCCCCTTATACAGCCTTCTCTTCCCCCAGGAGAACGTTCATTCTGACTGTGATCACCGTCGCGGGGTTCTTTGGGCCGCTAGCAGGAAATATATACTTGCCAGCCCTTCCTGTGCTCACGCGCGAGTTCAATGTTAGCACAACGGCCATGAATATTACTGTTTCGGTCTTTATGCTGGTCTTCGCATTTGGGGTGAGTCTGGTGGTGCTAGTAGCTGTAAACTGGCTTGGCTAATTCGATTTCTCAAGCCTCTCTGCTGGTCAAGCCTTGCAGACTGGAAGGGGAGAAGGCCTCTATATATCATTTCCATCCTGATATATATCGTTGCAAATATCCTCCTTGCAGCCTTGCCAAGTAACTTTGGTGCATTGATTTTCCTCCGAATTGTACAGGCGTTTGGATCGGCTGCGGTGGTATCGATGGGGGCGGGAACCATGGCAGATGTGAGTCCAACTTCACACGCATTGA
Source organism: Emydomyces testavorans (assembly GCA_029449355.1). Taxonomy (NCBI): domain Eukaryota; kingdom Fungi; phylum Ascomycota; class Eurotiomycetes; order Onygenales; family Nannizziopsiaceae; genus Emydomyces; species Emydomyces testavorans. The sequence continues at coordinate 1,288,756 of CP120627.1, forward strand.
TTTCTGGGGCTAAGGACGAGACAGATCACGGAGCCAAAAAGACGTGCAAGGGCGATGTCGTATTTCCTCCTTGGTCCACAGTGCGGTCCAATTTTGGGCCCAGTTCTAGGAGGAGCTTTCGCAGGAAGCACATCTTGGAGGTGGATCTTTGGGTTCTTAGGTGAATCTCGTTGACTTTTTTCACTTTTCTGTTCCTACTCCTCCATCATACTGACTCTGTATTAGCAATCTCTGCATTCTTCCTCTGGCTGGTAATCATCTTGCTCCTCCCAGAGACACTACGGGCTAGAGTAGGAAATGGTAAGATGTACCGCGAGAGTGGTTGGGTACTGTGGCCGCCAAGCCTCTTTTCTGAACTTGCTCCGGAGTCCGAACGCGGACCACCACCCCCGAAGCCAACCCTGAAGGGTTATTGGCGGTTGTTCAGATACCCTCCGATCGGAATTGTTTCCCTTAACACAGCCATCCTCTATTCGTCATATTTCTGCATTGCCGTTCAACTCCCCTCTGCATTGCAGGGCGTCTACCATTGGTCCACGGCCAAAGTTGGCGCTGGCTACCTGGTTGTTGGAATTGCCATGGTAGTGGGATCTATATCCGGAGGTCATTTCTCAGATTGGCGACGAGCTCGTGCAGTGAAGGCTCATGGGGAGGACACAGTCACCCCAGAAACCAGACTGATCGATCAGATTTGGGGCGTTCTCCTTTTTGTTAGTGGCCTGTTGATGTTTGGCTGGTTCATTGACAGATCGATTCATCCAGCAGCAACGCTGATATCAACATTTTTAAGTAAGTCTCACTAGCCATGATGTACTCAGCCTTCAAAATGTTGTAACTAACCAACCTGAAACCAGCTGGATTTGGAATGTCCTGGGTTTTCGTTGCGACAAATGCTTTCCTTACTGAATGTGTGGCTCAGCAAGCAGCCGGGGCATTTGCCCTGGGGAACATGCTTCGAAACCCTGGAGCTGCAATAGCGGCAGCAATTATTGAGCCCCTTGTGAGACACATGGGTTGGGGCTGGTGCTTCACGGGGCTGTCTATCCTAAACGCGGTTGTAGTTGGAACATCAGTGATAGTCCTGCGCACAAAGTCAACCTCTTGGAGAAAGGCGAGAGAAGCTAAGGTGAGCATGAAGAATAGCAAGAACTAAGGAAGCCAATAGGTTGTGGGAATTAATAGAAAGAAGACTTATGCCATTCGCAAGAATGTATCCTAGATTTGCATGGAGTTATCAGCCCAAAAGTGGTCATAATGCAATTTCATTCTCCCTCAGCAGCTTAATCACCTGGCTGAGAAACATAGCCTGCGGTGTTCTGGTATTTTGCCATGGTCCTCAGGAAGAGGAACTCAAATGAGCATTGCCTGTAGTGGTCTCAGGAGGTCATCCAATTTGCATTTCATGGCTGTGGTGATAAGAGCAGGTGTTGCTTCGTCAGTGGATGTACTGCCATTCACTATCTGAAGCCATTGTGATGTTAACATAGTCTTATCATATGGTAGATCATGGTAATGACATGTGTGGAAATGAAGCCACTATAACCTGGCCTAAAGTCATAGTGTGCATCTAACCCAATGTCATCATACTTCATGCCTAGTCCACATTTTCATCCTCCAAACACAGGTGAAATACAAGTGGTTCTGGTAACCACTTTGATGGATTCACCAGCACAGTGTAAAAGGTGAATGGTATATCCAAACTGGCAACCCAATGCCAGTGACATTTGTTTGTTACTCCACACAATCCCAATTGTGGTGCACTGATAGTACCACCATAGTACTTCTGCAATGTGTGAATGTCAGCCATGATAGGGCAGCCTATAGGGGCCAGTCCGCCAAAATTCGTAATTGACTAGTAAATGCTAATGCCACATCAAATTTCATGATCAAGGCAAGACATAATCAGTGTGCTTACCAAATCAAATCATTTGAGTGTAGCTATGCTTATGTGATATATATCAATATACTCCATTTTTTGTGCTGATTTCAAATTTCCTGTCAGAATTTGAATAGCTTGACTTCTTGCTGAGATATTTTATTAAACTTAACTAAATATAATTTAAAATTTTTTTAAAAAAATTTAAATAAAAATTAAAAAAATTAAAAAAATTGAATTTTCATTTATCAATAAAATATTCATAGTATATTAGTAAAATATAATTAAATATATTTTTAAACTTTTAGAAATATAAATAAAAATTTAAACAATTTTTAAATTATTAACAAATAAAATTATAAAAAAAATCACTAATTTAAAAAATTAAATAAATATAAAAATAATAAAATAAACTACTTTTTAGTATTTATTTTAAATAATAAAATAAATAAAATATTGTGATATTTATATTTATATTATACTCACTAAAGTTAATTCAATTAAAATTAATTGTATAAAAAAAGCTGTATTAGTTTTTACAAAATTTATAACTGAGATATTACAACTTACAAATATAATATATTTTTTATTTAAAAATATAATATTTAATAAATATAGATACAAATTTCAATTAAATTTACATTAATATAATGAATAAATTATAATCATTTTCAAAAATATACTTGAATTAAAAATATTGAAGACTTTAAATATTGATAAATTACAAACAAGTTTAAGTTTAATCAAGTAGTGAAGATTATAGTTTTATAAATTTAACTTTTAAGTTATATATTAAATTAAGATATTTTGTTTAATTGACTTGTTCAAATATCAGTTTAAATACAATTTAAATTAAATACAATTTTTTATTAAAATTATAAAATTAACTTTATGAAAGTAATTTATTTAAATTTAATAATATTATCTGCAGACTACAGTAGTTTAGTAATATTAACAATTTATATATTAAATTATTAATTAGTAGCAATAAACAGTTCTAGCAGTTGATTCAAAAATTTAAAATATGAATGATTAATTATAATAAAATATAATAGAAATTTTTTTATTATATTTATAAAAAAATTATTGTAAAAAAAATTAATATGTAACAGTAGATTTACAATTAACTGTCTCAATTGTTTTAGATAATTATTCATGTAACAATAAATGAACAAGCAAGTTTAAAACTTTAGATAAATGATAATAAATAATTGTATAATAATTATATAGTAGAAAAAATGTCTCAGTTTACAGTTTAAATTATATTGAACTGATTGTGTGCTTTTTTCAAAAATAAAATAAAACAATGTATTTTTTATATAATATATACACAAACAAAAATTAATATAAAATATGTTATAAGCAAAGTATAATATAGTTGTCAACTATCAGTTTTTATGTTAAAAGTTTTAAATTGATATGATACAATACAAAAATTAATAAAAGTTAATAAAAAAATCTCACACACATAATTTAATATGTAATAATATATTAAATTAATTGAATAAATTTTTAAATTTTTAATTAATTAATAAAAATTGTATATATAAAAATAGTAAAGAGTTGTAAGACTCTAGCTGTAAGCTTCACAAAAGCTAACACTGTTTTTTTTCTTAAACATAATCAATCTTAATTTGATTAGCTTTAGTGAGCATAACACATATATAAATACCACATTGATTTTTCTCTTCATTGAGAGAATCAGTGACAATTTTTTTTGTTTAAAAACTATCTTTTTTGCTTATTGATTTTTTATTGATTAAGTAAATAATAATCATCTCACACCTACTTATACATTAATTGAATAAATTTTTTAATTTTATTTTTATAAAAATGACAATAATAAAATATGTATTTTCAAAAAATACTAAAAAACTTCAGAGAATTATACAGTATGTATAAAAATAATTAACAATTATTATAATAAAAAATTAAAAATATTTATTTTTTATAATAAATTTTTATTTTATCATTTTAATTTCATTAAGTAATAAAAAACATAAAATTAAATTAAAATCTTATAGTTTGAAATTAAATTAAATATAAGAATAGAGTAAGAAAATTTATTCAGTTGATGTATAAAGTAGGCATGAGATGACTACTATTCACTTAATTAATAAGAAATCAATAAGCAAAGAATATAATTGCTAGACAAAAGAGATTGCCACTGATTTTCTCAATGAAGAAGAAAATCAGTGTGTTATTTATATGTGTGTTATGCTTGTTAAAGCTAACTCAATTAAGACTAGTTACATTTGAGAAAATGAAACAGTGTTAGCTTTCACAGATCTTACAACTGAAGTCTTACATTAAATGTCAGTAATTTCTAAATTTATAATATTATAAGTTGTAATTTAAGTATTTAATATAATTGAAAAATTATTAATAAATTTAATTTGTTTTTAATTTTATTTTCTATATTATTTTACTATATATATTATTCTCTCATCTGTAGACTAGAATTTTTTAATATTTTGACATAAAGTGAATACTACAAGTAATTTAAAACACATGCTTATTGATTGAAAGTTATATTTTTCAGTATCAATTTATAATAAAAAATTTATTTTACATTTCAATAATAAATTTGTCAGTATTTTTTTATATAAAAATAAACATTGCAAATTGAGCACTCTGATCTTGATTTAATAACTTTTTTTAATTTATTTGAAAATATTTTTTGATTATATGAGCAAATCACACAAGATTAATACATTTCAAAATTAATTTAGATATAAGTTAAAGAAGAATCTGATACTGAAGTCAATGAAAATCTAAATTGCTTATCAAAATTATATATAAAAAAAATCTTTATATATAATTTCTTTTTATAATCTAGATGACTAAGAATTTTATTTATTTGTTTTTTTTATGATAAATGATGTAAATTTTGTATGAATTAACAATTGCTGCATCAAGAATTCAATATAATATGAAAAATCAGTTGCAATGATTTTGTCAATGAATTTCATAAACTGATTTATATTAATTTACTAGATTAACTTCATTCATATAATGATTATAACCATTAATGAAGATAGAAATCTCAAATTTTATTTTTGATTTATCATTAAAAATTCATCAGATAATGATATTATTTGTAAATATTTTAGAAAAATATTTGCATTTTCAAGAAATAAATTTATTATTTAAATGAATAATTGTCAGTGTCAAAATCATATTATTATTTTATCAAACAAAATAAAAAACAACATTTTTGAAAATTACAAAAAAAAATTTTCATAACATGAAAATAACATAATTTTTTCAGATTTCTGAAAAAAAATTTGAAAAATTGTTTTATTTAATGATTTTACATACTTCAATATCTTCATTTTATAAAAATTTGAATAGATGAATAAATATAAAATAGTTGTTTATATAAATTAAGTATATAATTATTTTCATAAAAATTTGAATAGATGAATAAATATAAAATAGTTGTTTATATAAATTAAGTATATAATTATTTTCATAAAAATAAAAATTAATGAATCATTCTGAATAAAATTTTTTATTTAATTATTAATCATTAATATATAACATAATAAAAAAATAAGTTATTAATATATTCAGTAATTGCTTCATTAATTTTATAATTAAAAATTCAGTTATGATTAAATTTGAGTACTTAAATATTTCAATAATGTCAAATTGCTTGCTAGAGTTAGTGAAATATTTAAATATAATCATTTTCTGCTAAACTTGATCAACTTCAGAGTTAAATCAAATTTGTGAAAAATGCTGACTGACTGTTAAAACTTTTAAAATTTAAAGCTTTAAATTTTGTTTGTTCTGTAAGTCAGCTGATTTAAACATGAGTTTACTCATGTCAAAATTTGTTAAGTACAGCAAAACATCAAGCTTTCTGAAATTATATTTAATAATGTCTAGTATAAAGTTCTAATCAAATCTGCTGCAGTTTGCTGCAGTTTGTAGCAGTTTGTAAGCAGTTTGTAGCAGTCAGTAACAGTCAGCAACAGCAGTTTAGACAATAATAAATGATAATTATAAAAATTTAAATTTTATAAATCTCTAAATATAAAAAATTGAGCAATAATTTTAAATTTATACAAATTCTACAATGTTTGAATTGATTCACTAAGTTTTATATAATTAAAGTTAAGTTTATTCAGTGAGTTTCTGAGTTTTAAATATTTAAATTTTATTTGTTTTGATAATTAAATTTAAAAAGTTTTATTTATTTTAAACAAATTTCAGACAGAATTAAATTAAGCTGATTAAAAATTTGATGAGTTTGTTGATCAAGTTTATTTTCTGTTGAAATAAATATTTTATATTTTTGTTTTATTAATTTATTGAGCATTTTATACTATTGTAGATATAAAGTAATCTGTCAAAGTATAAAATCATAATTTCATTTATAAATATATGAGATTCAGATTTATATAATTTCTGACTCATTATTTGAAAATGTGAGATGAAAAATTTTAGCTTATATCATTATTATTTTTTATTATAATCAAATTTGATACTGAAATTTGAGATGTATAGATATCATTGATTCACTTTATTTACTGAAAACAAAAAAATGTCATATACTGAATAAAAAAATGTAGAGATTTTATTGAAAGATTATTTTATTAATAAAATTCAATTGATTGAGAATTATGCACACTTATATATATAAAAATAATAAAAAAAACAAGAATTTCTGAAGATGTAATTGATTCTTGAACTTTATACTTATTTATAAAAAACTGACTTTCTCATATTTTACTGTTGTTTTGTATAAAAATTAATAAAATTGCTAATAAACTGAATGATTTCTGCTGAGATGAAAAAATTAAATAATTTTAAAAAACTTTTTATATTTATATTTATCAGAATATTAAACTTTAAAAAATAAAATTTTGATGATATTAATTAAAAATCTAAATTTTGTTAATTAGAAAATTTCTTCAAAATTTCTTCAATACTTTTCTTATTTTTCATCTTGATATATTATTAATACTTTTATATCAACAAATTTATAAGTAGAAAAAAATGTGAATATAAGTAAATAAATCTGCAGAAATAAAACAATTAAATGTATTGTATTATTTTTTTCTTTCATTCTCTAATTAATTAACTTTTTATAAAAATTACTAGTAAATTTTTTTAAATTAAATTCAATTATAATTAGAAAATTTTCTAAAAACTGCTAAAAACAATTTAAAATTTTTATTTAATTAAAATTAATTCTGATTTTAAATAAGTAATAATTTTTGTATATAATTAACTTATTTAATAATAAATATATATATAAAATATTAAAAAAGTTTAGTTCAATTATCTTGTTTAGTACACAATGATAAGTATTTTGAATTTTAAAATAAATAAATATATATATATATAAATTTATTATAACTAATAATTCACTATTTGATGATTATTTTTAAAAAATAAAATAAAAAATGAAATTTGTGTTTAAAATATTGAGAATTTCAATTTTTAAATATTTTTATTAAATTCTACATAAAATTAGACACATATTGATATATAATATGTCATGATTGGATGTTATTTGAAAATAATAATAATTAATTAATTGGTGGAATGCATTTAGTACTGAGCACACTGATGATCATACATCAAATGATGTGTGTCCTTATGTCATTTTTGTAAAATATGAATTTTGGCGGACTGGCCCCTATAGGCTGCCGTACATGATCGCCCTGAGCTGAGTTATTGTACCTACCACAGTGAATGATGACTCACCACACAAGTCACTTGCATCATGAATACAACATCTGTGTGTCAAGTGCTCATTTCCAATCTTCTTCAACAGCTTCTCTCTCAACAACAAATACAACATGTTTTCTGTAAGAAAGGCACTCTTCAGAGGCCATCCACAGCCCACAGCCTATAAGACAACACAATGAAGCTTCTGAATGATGCTGCAGATCTCACCTGGCTCTGATGCACCAAATCCTCACATATACAGTCATACTAAATTCTCTTCTCATCATGAAGCAACTGTGAGAATGGTATATAATAATAGCAAGAGTGATGTATCAAGCATATAAGCACTATATATATAGATATAGAAGCATAAGGAAGCAGATGGCTCAAGTATCAGTATATATTGAGCTCTATGAAGATAATAGTCTTAATAGACCTCATTGCTGACCTTCAGGAAGAGATCATGATGAGAGGTTGGTAAGTTATCAAGGGTGTGTTTTACGCATGTTGATATAAAGAGGGGCTGCTAGTTACCTAGTTATGTAAGATTAAAGTCCATTAGTTAACTACTTACTGCATGGGTTGAAGGTGTCACCAAATTTCCATAATTCAACCATAGTTTAACCAAAAATGAAAAGACCATGTTGTGAAAATTGTTTTACATTGTTGACAGTTGTAAAATCAACATCATTTAGGCAAATACAACATGCTCTGGAATTTCAACATTTTTGAATCTGCCATCAATGTTGTGCCAGATTTTCAAACATATTGCATATCTCATAAAACATTGTCAAGTCTGTGGCAATGTTGAGTTGCTTAAGATTCTGATACACAGCAATGTATTCTACAAATGCACAATGTGAGATGAGAATCACACTACATTGAATGTCAATCACAGTTGATTTCTCTCTTGTCACTATTCTGATGATTTCATAAACTTGAAACTGAATTCATTTCATTAAGCTAACTCTTGCTCAAAGTACTGCTCAGATCTTGAAATCAATCTTGAGAGATTATAAACATAGTTACTCTGCTGTATGTTCTGCATCTATTCTGAAATTTTTATACAATAATTGTGTATACTTCTGTTATGTTCTTGCTTAAATATTTCATTGATCTCATGTCTCTCTGTCAGTCAAACACTGTTGAACATTGCAGTGATATGAGACAACTCAATAATCTGACTGTAATGTGACTTGACAGCTCATTGTCAGTGAGGTTTTGATTCACAACTTCTATATATTGAATAAATCAACAATTGATCAGAGTAATGAAATACAGTCTCATAAAACATGATATCAACTCATCATTGTTTGTATGCTTTGAGTTTTCACTCAACAACTCTCTTGAGTTCATTGCAGTAGTGTTTTATGTGTTGATTTATAAAAAATCAATTTCAATGAAATACAGCTGCAGAGAACATGATACTCACATATAAATCATTTGCAAGTTCTAATTTTCTTGCTCTGTGAAGAATCACATATCAGAGTTTAGCAATAATGAGTTAACTTAAAATTGCAATAATCTTCATGTCTCACACATTTTGATCAGTTTTGATCAAGTTTTCAAACATCAGACTTTCAGAGCAATGAACTTGTCTCATAGAAAACAGATCATTTGATAAGAAATTAGTTCATGCTCATCTCATAAAGAATAAGTGGTCTCATAAAAACAAAATGCAAACAAAATTTTGAATTTTTGATGACAAGTGATCTCATAAAGTCACTTTCAAGCTCACATCATCAGCATCAAGATGTCTCATAAAAACAGCTTTGAACTTCTGTCATTGACAGTGAGAGATTTTATATAGACAGAAAGTGATTACTTGAATTTGCATCATTGATGACAAGTTATCTCATAGAAACAAGACAAATCTGCATCATTGATGACAAATTGTTTTCTGAAAAGAAGATGTGATTGCTTGAATTGCTTCAAGACAACTCTGACAAGATGAGATTGTAAAGCAAACAAAAAACAAATATAATTTAAACTTATCTGCAACATCAGTTATAATTTGATAAAGAAATCTTGAAGAGCTTCAGTGTAGATATTGAATGATGTTTCTTGTTTAAGAAGAGTGGTTGACAGATCAAGATTGAAGAGATCAAGTTTTGAGATTGATCAGTTGAAGTGTGTTGTGAGAAAGTGAGAAGTACATCACTTCTCATCAAATTTGCTAGTGATTTTAAGTACATGATCAAATTGTAAGGCCACTTTCTTTGAAAGAGATTTTTTTCATGAAAAAGTATCAAAATCAACAATACATGAATTTTTTTCACTGATGAGCCTGCAACAATTGACTTAGAGAAATATTTTCAATGTTTTGATCACTGAGAGAAATCTTAATATTTTTTTTTCATTGCAATTATTGACTTGAGAAATTTTGAAGCATCAATATTCACAATATATAACTTTGAGTCAGAACATTCTTGTCAAAGTTATCATTACAAAAATTCAATATTTCATGTGCATTGCAATACAAATGAGCTTTCATCTCTCAACTCACAAAGTCTATTTTCTTTTACTGCTGCTGCAAGTTGTGTTGAATATGAAAGCATATACAATTGTTTTTCTTCAATGCTTGAAAGTCTCACAATTTTTCTTGTCACAGATTTTATGTGATGAACTGAAAGTTGAAAAACAAAATCAATGATACTGCTGTTGACTGAAATCTTCTTCACATACATGAAAAATTGTTTGACTTCTCATATCAATTCATGAATGAATATTTGATATATTCTTGCAACAGATGCATCACAGTACATGATGTAGTCTTCAATTCTGAGTGTAAAACATATAATTTCATCTCTATATCAGTAAGTATTGCACATTGTGAAAGAAACATTCAGAAAACTCACTCAAAAAGAAAACTGATCTTTCAACATTATTATACTGAAAGTACATCAGATTCAGTCACTGCTCTCATTTCATAGTCAACAGCATATGCAGCATGAAGCATCTTAAGAAATGAATCTAATATATGCAAACAATGCAGTCAAACTGAAAGTTGAAGTTGACTCTCAACATGTTTTGCAGATAGACAATTTCAAGCATGAGATGACTTGTGTCAATTGATATTACTGATAAACAAACTGATATCATCAAACAATGATGATTTTTTATCTGAATTAAATGAGAGCACTGTTTCACTCAGCAAGTTGCTAAACAACAGAGAACAAAGTTGCTGCAATTTCTGAAAAAGTGCTGAAAAATGTGACTTTGTGTTTCTAAATGATTCATCAAAAATCAAATACAAAATGTGCTGAAGAATTTTCTGTAATAGCAGAGTTTTCTTCACATTGATGTGATTTGTGTGTTGAACAAAATTCTTGTAAAATCTAAATTCATTGAAAAAGAAACATCATGATTGATTAGCATCAGCTATGATGATGCTGATGTTCACTGTTTCAGAAGTGTCATCAAGACTGAAGAAATATTCTCACTTATGCTTGTCTTCTCTCATGAGAACATTGCAATTATTTGCCAGAGCATACTCAGCTGTTTGATCAATATAAGGTAAATTAATATGCATATTTGAATGTTTCTGCATTTGTCAAAATGCAATACTCTTCTTGATTTGTACAGAGCAACTGATCATGATTGTCATCATGAGTGATGAACTGCATTCATCAGATGAAGAAATGATAAATCAAGAACAAGATTTTGCAGAATGAATTTTTTTAGCAACAACTGCAGCTGTCTTCAGTAAAGCCTGCAGCTTCTTTCTTGCAGTGAGAATTGTATTTTGAAAATTCTGTCACTTTTCTCTAGAAATTGATTGACTGATCAAAACAGAGTTGTTGACTGCTATATCAACATAGATCTTGATGACTCTTTTTACAGCAGATAGCTGGTCACTCATCTCATTTGTGAAAAAGAAAACTTGATCAACTGCAATGACATAGAAGAAATTTATTCACTTTGCAGTCATGTGATAGCAAAGAAGAATAGATAAGATGATTGACATACATGCATGCTCTTGAATCTGATAGCTTTCTAAATGATGCAATGATGATTGTAGTCAAGTTCAGTCAGAAGAAAATTGAAAGTTGTTCAGAATTTCTGCAAATTTGCATTGCTTAAGTGAAGAGAAGATTGTTTCAAGCAGCAACTGCTGTGAAATTTTTGACAGATCAGAATATTTTGAGTGGCAGAAATCAAATGAACAGAATGTGATGACATTTATACTGAGTGCAATCTTCAGCAATGAAGATGACTCAAAATCAAGATCTCATTTCTGAAAGATTACAGTTTGTTTTTGTTTCAACTGCTCAACAGCAGTTTGATGTATCTGCTTAATTTAATTAGCATTTTTTTTCTCTAAACTTAGATGAGAAAACTATGAGTCTGTTGAGTTTGATAATGATATTGACTCATCATTTTCAGATCAAAGTTCAAATTTTCTTGTTCAGTCTCTGTAATTAAACACTGGCAACATTCTCTCATTGTCACTTGACTCTTAAATTCAGCATTTGCTTGTTGCTGTGACATGTCATTCAGAAAAGTCATTGCATAACTCACAAGTTTTGTTTTCTTTTCATTCAATGTCACATCAATTTCACAATCTAGAACTGACAATTCTGACAGATTGTTGATGACATCTGCAAGTTTACTTTCATGAGAGCTGAGTGTGATTGTATACACATGTTCATGACATGTCTGAAGTTTGTAAGAAAAACATGCTGAAATTAAATACACATTCATCAGGCTTTGATACATATTTTAATAAAGCTCAAACTCATCAATGAAAAGCTGATACAGAATTGAAAGACACTTCTGAGTGAATATATTGATGAGTCATTTGTGTTCATATATTATTATTTTCAGTTCACTGTGAATAAAATGCATTAAGTTCAAGAGTCTCACTGATGTCAGATATGCATTGAGAACTCTGCAAACAAAGAAGCTCATAAACTCAATGATTCAGATGCTGATATCATTCTGAAATTGATAGTCCAACAGCATCTCTTCATAAGTGAGAACTTGATTGAGTTGAATGTAAATGAAAGCATTCTCATGCAGTATCAATTCATGCTCTGGAATTGAGAAATCAGATTGCTTTAACAACTGCTGTAATGTGACATTCAATGACTTTCAAAGCAGTAGCTGAACTTGAAGTGTGACAGCATCAGAAAAAACAGTTTGTTTAGTATAATCTTGTTCAATTCAAATCACATGTCTCATATGAATTTAAGCATTTGAATTTTTTGTCTGGTCTATAAGACAGCAGAATTTCTCATCACACTGATAGTAAATGAAATTTGAGAAAAATATTAACTGTTTATTTGCATAATATGCAAATTCATCAGAAATTGAGCAAATTGATGTTTTTCATGCATTAGAATGTCAGAGCTCAGAAGATTGCTCAACAAACTTTGTCATTTTTTTATGTATCATACAGTTTAACTGCACTGACTTGATGATAAATGTGATGAGATTGATTGAATTCAGAAAATACATGTGCACTGTGAATAAAAATCAAGTTGAGAGTTTGTTGCTGTTGAGAGCAATTGAAGTGCAATGTAACTTCAGAAGAGAAAGCTGATTCTTGACATTTCATTTCAAAGTATCTAGTGTCTGCAGTAGATGCTTTAGATTTGAGACTTCTTTGACTGTGTCTAGAATTTCAAGAAGTGATGTATATTGACATCTAGAGATTTTGATTTTCTCACATCAAAACTCAATGAGCATGACAAAGTTGTGAACAGCATTGAGTGATCAATATTGTGATACTACTTCAGAGAAATCTGTTTCAACTGTACATATGTCAGACAATTGCATGATGTTCTCTTCAGATATTGTTATTTCATCAAAAAGATTTGCAGAGAGAGGTGATCATTCTTCAATGTTTTCAAAATTAATGAAATCACACTCTTGACTCTTCTCAACAAGCACTTGTTCTAGATTATCTGTAGAGATGCTGATAGAATCAACAGAATTGATGTTTGTTTCATCTTCACTAAAACATATTATAGCATTAGAGAAGGTTTTCTGATCAATTTTGTTGAGAATTGTTGATGCAAGAAAATTCACATGCTGACAACAAATCAGTATAAACTTTTGTCTACCAATGAATCAATGTAATATCTTATATTCAATAGTATCATTATCATCATCATCATCATCTGATAATCTGCTGATTATCATTGACTCAGAGATCACAGTATTCATGTCAATTTTTATTGATGACAAAGCAGTGTCAGATGAAGAAAGAAAGCTGAAGTCATCATTCTGAACAAGTGAATTGACACATCTAAAAACACAAAAATCAGTGTTGACAGTTGGGAAATAAGAAAATGTCTGCATGTCTGATGTGCAGAATCAATATAATTTTGAATCTTGAAATTGACAATGACTTATAATAATAAGTTGAACAGAAACAAAAGCTGAGAAATATGTGACAAACAAGAAGAATGTGTTGTTAAAAAAGCATCAAGATGTAGAAATGTTGAATCTGATGACTTCTGAATAATGCTGAGAGAATATGAGTTTTGTGATTGATCAGAAGCTGAGTGCAAATGAATTTTCTCTGAAGTCTGAAAAAAGCTGTCAAGATTGCTGATGCTGTAAGACACACAACATGAAATTGATTAGTAATCACACTCAATTTCAACATTATTGATCACAGTCACAAGCTTTCCACATTTTTTTTCAACATCTGTATGTTGATTGTCTTTTCATTTTTGATGATTTTTTATACTGATTTCACAACATATTGTGTCTCTCAAGTTTGCTGAAGTAGTTGAATTGTTCATTTAAAATTTATAAATTGTTGAATGTATCTACAGTTATGACTGATTTACAGTCTTACAGCACTGAAAGCTTTCAGACAATTGTATGTCATTTGTATGATGTTGAGCAATAAAGATACAAGCAATTAACAGAATCAGTCAAATAATTCATTAATTATCAAAATCATTACTTTCAGTCAGCAAACTCAGACTTCAAGTTCAGTGTCAGATGCATTTAATTTTGATGTAATTGATTCATCACTCAACTACAATTCATACACTGTCAATAATCAATGTAAAACAAATTTTTTTATTCTGAATATAAATATCACTTCAAATGCAAGAATAAATGAAAACTCTAGTACTGTTATTTCTTCTGCAGCTGCAATTCATCAGAAATGTCAGAAGAATCAAAAAGAACTTCAGAAGTGAAAGAAAACAAAGTGTATTCAACATTCAGATGCAGAGTTTTATGAGCAGACAGAAGCTGTGCAATTGACAACATTGCTTCAAAAAACAAGATGAATGTACTTGTGTCATTTTAATACTGATGATCATGCAACAGTGATTAAACAGATATACAATGATGTTGAGATTGAGAGCTATACATTCTTTCAGATCTGTGCAAGAATTCTTGATTTCACAAAAAACTGAAAGAGCAGCTGTGTCTCTCAAATGCTGATATGATTATAGATTGCAACAAAAATTCAATCTAAACTGACATTCTAATAATCTAGAAATATGTGCAAAATGAGAAGAAAATTGCAAGAAAAGATAACCCTACTTTCTCAATGACAAAGTTCAAAAAAGTTGAGACTCTTTATGTGCATTTTACAAAAAACTTTACAAAGAAGAAATTCTTTCAAATCTTTTATTTCATCAGCTCAATACTTGACTATGACAAGTTCTCAGAGTTAGATCAGTGGTTTATCAAACATGAGTTTCATCAGATCATCATATTCCTGTTTAAATGTATGTGAATCTGATCAACTATCAGAGATATATGCAAACTTTGCAGTTTGAGCAAAACTTCATGATGATCTCATTGAAAGCAACATATATAAAGAACTTTCAGAAGATCAATCAGAGCTGTTGAAGTACTGAAATTATATGATCTCATTTTCAGAATTTGATGAAGTCAATCAAAGCTGTTTTGCTGAGATTCATACTAAAATCAACTCAAGATACACTGCAGCAAGAGAAAGAGAAAATGATTTCATCTCAATGATGAAGCTCATCACAATCACTGCATCATCAAAGAAGACTATCTTGTCAACAAATAATGAATACTGAGCTACAGACTCACTGAATATCTCATTGCAATCTAATATTTTTTATTTACACTGAAGTATATGAAGAATATAATCTTACTTACATGTGTATATGATACTCAAGTGGTTCAGAGTTAAAACCTGAAAATGAGTGAGAGCATACATCATTATGTGAATGACAATGAGTGGTGTTAATGTGTATTCTTAGTCAAATGAAATTGAGATCTCTGTATTATTATCTCAAATGTCAATAACTGTAATTTTATAAAAATCATTTTACTTCATCTATCAAAAAACAATTTTCATCTTTTGTTCTCTCTGCTGACTTCATAAATCAATCAACACCACACTGTCTCATTGAAATTTCCTCAGAAGCAAGACATCAGAACTGAGTATGAAAGAAACACATCAAACTTTTGTTTCTGAAGTAATTTCTTTGTTATTCAACTCAAGTTATACAAATGTATGCTAACTGTGTCTTTCATAAATAAAAACTTCACTGAAACTCACAACTTAAGTGATATTGAGCAGTCAGAGCTTTTCTGAATGTCAATCAAATTCAACAAATTCTTTCTATCAGATGACAGTTTCAGTGATGAATCTACAATATCTCAAATCTGCAGAGATACAGTGCAAATATGAGAAGAAAACACTGCTTCTGAACTGAAAGAGTAGTGTATCAGAAAGCAAAATTTTGAATTGTTACATCAAGAACTTGAAAGATAAACACTGTGAGAATGAAGAAAAAAAACAATTCATTTAACTGAAGAATCTTCAGACAGTTAAAGTGTCAGCAGTTATAAATGATTTAAGAGTTGATGATTACTGAGCAGGCAAGCTCAATGTGAGATATCTGGCTTTCTTCTTGCTGCTGACTGAAGTGAACTACTCAATTGCCAACTTCATACACAAATCAGAAAACTATGACAAACAGTTGAAAGATAGCATCAAAATTGTTTGACAACATAGTTATTTTGCAGAGCTGGAAAAACTGATGAAACTCTCATTAATTAAGTGAAAATATTGCATTGATGAGAGATTTGTTCACTGCAGTCAAAATGTTGCTCAACTGCAATATGAATACACATTGACAAGACAAGATTGAGCAGAGAGAGCAAATGCAGATGCTTTGATCTCAGTGAATCTTGTGAAATCACAGAAAAATCAAGAATGTCTGAATTATGACTTGTTGATGTGTTTCTTCTGTAATATGTTTGAAGTCAGCACTTCACATTGATGATTCAGAAAATGAGAAATGAGCATTGACTGCAAAATATCTTGTCAACATCAAAATGAACTCAACATAGTTGAGAATTTAACAAGATTTGTAACTGTACTGTTGGATGAAGAATAAGATGAAAATAGATCATTAATAAATGAAATAATTTGACTTTCAGTTAACCTACAGCGAATCAATGGAAATCTGACACCTTAGTGTTCCGGTATGGTAACTAACTACTAGTTACTAGTTAGTTAAACTAGTTAACTAGTGTGATGCCTTCCCTATGAAAATTGTACTGTAGGAGACAGCCTGACTTCGAGGACCGCGCTATCAACATCTATGCTTCCTCTTTTCCCTTACACCAGGCGGGATTCCAAACTTATTCTACCTATCGCCTCATACCTTGCTCTTGAAAGGTGGTACTGTCCCGAGAGGCTTCGAAAATAGCCGCTCTGTTATCCACAAGGGGTTGTTGGCGACAGAGAGTGTGAGCTTGTCGGATATGGACAACATTTTCAACTGCATCCTCAGTGATGTCCAAGACTGTTCGGTCGAGGCGGTAGTAATCAAACAACGCAGCTATTGATTTTTAGGGGTTTGATGGTGCACAGACTGGAGAGCTGGACAACTACCGCCATCCCTATCAAATCTACTTCACTACTATCGAGACACCATGGGAGGATGAAGGTAAGGATACGAAGAATGTGACAAGTTCTCTTAGGCTTTAGACTGTTTGTACTCTCAGTTCCAACTCTTTAGTCTATCTTCTTGTTTCTACTGATCTTTAAAACTGGGATGGACAATTTGGCGTCAAGATGCTGTAAGGAACACAGTCTTACTGAGTACAAACACTGCAGTTGAATAACGGTTGAGTGAGTGCAATTTAAAAGATCTCACGGTACAATGTTAGGGATTGTGGTCCCTGTCATTAAGAATCCGCAAAAAGAGAGTATCTGTAGCATCATTGACTGAGGTGTGATGATTACATGTTCTCCCCTGAGAGCACTCGCGTTCCTTGGACAGCAACAATAGATTGCCAGAGAGGATACTGTTGAATACACACGAGATATCAAGTGAATAACAATAGCATTAGGACATCTCAGTCCGGATAGTCACTCCTATCTCCATCCCAGAATCCTTATGCAGAACCCTGATTTAATGTAAACTGCCTGTTTGTGTGACAGTCTTTATTAACAATTGTATATATCTACTTTGAATACCTAGTATGTACTGACGTTGTCTCATAAAGTCATGAACAATCATCAAACTCATAGGAAATTACTGCAGATAATCCCCATTTGTCTCCTTGTGAATCATATCAAACAACGGCTTTGCACTGAAGAAACCGGCAAAAGATGTTCCAACCGACTTATACGAAAACGCAGCATCCTCGTCCGGGATTTTAATAGTTTCACAACCTCGTCCAGCTGCAGCGGCGTCGGCCAATAACTGAGCCTGGCAGCACTTTTCCAAGCTAACAAACCAGAAGACAGCTTCTTCAATGGTCTTACCCACTGTAAGGAGACCGTGATTTTGGAGAAGAGCCGCTTTTCTGTTTCCCAAAGCGGCAGCGATGTTCCTCCCTTCTTCTGCAGCCAGTACAATGCCGTTGAATTGTTGGTAGACGGCGTGATCCTTGTGTCCAAGGGTCAGCATCATTGCAAAGATCAGTATCATAAAGCTCAAGGGGCCAGTCTTACTTTGTAAAAGACGCAAGAATCTTGGGTTATGATATCCAATGGCTTTCCGAGAGCGCAGAACGCACGGCCATAAATGCTATGGCTATGAGCAGCACACATAACCTCCGGTCGAGCAGCGTGGATAGCAGAGTGAATTGCATAAGCCGCGTTATTCAACAGTCGGACCTCTCCGCCACCAATGACATTCCCCTCATGATCAACTTGAATCAGATCAGATGCCTTGATCAAAGAAAAGGCCATCCCGAATGGATTGACCCAGAATGTATTGGGATCAACGGGGTCCCTCATGGTGATATGACCCGCTACACCTTCGTCATAGCCATTCTTTCCGAAAATGCGAAATGCAGCTGCCAATCTACCCTTGAGGTACTCTCGCTCCTTGTATTTATCTTCGAAAACTGGGGGTTTTGGGAACACCTTGAACTCGGGTTTGCCTGATGCCAGAGTCAAGTTCTCCCTGGGCACGGTAACAGCAGACGTTGCCGCCGTTTCAATTGTAGCTGTAGCTGTAGGAGGAGACATTGCCGTAATGGTGAACACTTTCTAAGCAGCCTTCACAATTGGGAACGACAACGAAGAGTCAAGGCCTTTAATCAAAAGATTGTTGCAATCCCCTAACATGAAGTAGTTAGTGGAGCCGTCTTGAAAGCAAACTTCTCGCGAGCTCTTTTCCAGCTTCGTCCGCAAAAAATCGAGCAGACTCCAATGACTTGAGTCCTACTTATTCGCGGACTAGAGTTGACGACGCATATATAGAGATGGGTCAACATCGCTGAAAACCCGCGAACGTGCGGGGAAGAGGTGGAGAGTTAATACAACATCCGGCGAAATATTGCGGGGCGCACTTTTAATATGAGCCTCGGGAATCGGAGGGCGTGAAAGACTCCAATCGTCGACTCTATTGCAATACATTCAAGTTGATCCAGCGGGGGTTTATATACATACATAGCTGCTGGATAATCCCTTAATCAAATCTTGATGTATCCCTCACCATTGATATCTACCTGGGGTTTTCTATATTGCTGACAGTTAGTGGTAAATAAAAATAAAGTTTTGTAATGTTACAGTACTTTTATTTAGGCTTTTCTTTCATTGGTTGAAAAATCAAAAGCTTAATTGCCAGTTTCTGTGATCTTGTGTTTGTAGCTCAGGTGCAACACTCAATTCCTGAATCTTTCAAGATTGATTGAGGCACCCACCAAAAATCAATCCTCAAATTGAATGTTATAAATAACATGAAAGTGCATGAAATAAAAACTGTTTTTTGTATGAGTGCAAGAGCTTTTATTTCAAGTAAGTTAGATTAATTTTTTTCATTTTTTTCAATTTTTTCTTCTGAGCTTGTGATTTTTGTACAGTATCTGCAACATCAGATTTTTCATTTTTTATAAAATTAATGAGTTTTTTAACAATCAGCTGCTGAATTTTTTCTGCATGTATCTGTAGCAATTGTATTCATTTATTCATCATGACAGCATGAACATTCTTGAGAAGCTTAAGCTTCATAAGATTTTTTGATGTATAATAATAAGCATGCATGAAATTATCAAGCATGATTTGAATCTTCAATTTCTTTCTGACAGAAGTCTCAATTTGCTTGTATAATTTTTTAATAATATAAATTTTAATTGCAGTTTTGTACATTTCAAACTTCTTATTCTATCACATGTATGTTTAATTCATTTACTGCTTATTTGTAATGACACTTCATAACTGTTGCTGTTTGAGAATGTAAGCACAAAATAACTGATAAAATTGTCAGAAGAAATATATACAAAATAACAATTTATCAAAAATAAAAAAATTTATTTTAATTTTATTTTATTCATTTTCATTAAGTTTTTGAAATTATTCTGCAATCAGCTGCTGCACTGAAAAAAAAATGCTCATAATTAATCAATGTTTTTAATTGTAAACATATAATAAATATAAAAATCATAAGTTTATTTTTTGCAGTTGATATTTCATTTTTTGATAACAAAATTCATATGTAAACAAAATTTTTTCAAATTGAATTTGTGAAATTCTGTTTTATGATTTGCTTTTAAAGCTGCATGTTATGATTCAACAGCATTTGTGAAGTTTATCTGTAATAAAAAATAACTGCAGATGCAGATGTAATTTGCTTAATGTTTCATTGTATTTTTTCATTCTTGTGTGATATAATTTTTTATTAAATTGTTAGAAGCAGCTGCAAGTGCTTTTGCAATTGAATTTTTACAATTTTTTTTAATTTGATGAATTTTTAAAGCAGTAAATAAGTGTTGTTTTGCTTTTTTATTGACTGATTTATTCAAATGACAGATAAGAATTTATTCTGAATGAATATAATACAAAAAATGCAATGCAGATTCAGAAAGTGAATAATCAATAAAAAATTAGTAAATGTTTTTGTAACAACAGCTTGTTCATTTATAAAAATAAAATTATCAGTTTAACTGCTTATTTCATGATTTATTAAAAAAATCAGTAAGAAATCAATGAATATTATCTGTGGAATCATCTGTCAAAAAATAATGAATTAATCACTGATTTTCATATTATATTTAAATGATTTTGAGATTTTCTGTCACAATATTGTTATTCTTATGACTTGGAAGAATATGACATGCAGAAACAAAGCTTTTATACTTATTTCAAATTATAATATTGAATAAATATCACTTCAATTTATTTATGTCATGTGTAAAATTCATAAAAGTTAGAAATTTATGTTCAATAAGAATTTGTAATTGCTTTTGTAAAGCAAATATCAATTTATTTAACTATATATCATTGTGTTGATGTTTGACAGAAATTTTTGCAATTATATAATCTAGTTGCTGCAATGAATCAAATGCTTGAGCAATTTAAAGCTCTCATGTCTTTCTTGTTTTTGCAAGATTAAAAATATTGAATTTTTAATCTGCAAATCTCATTGTATTATGAATATTGAATAATTTAAAATATTTTTCATTTGCAGCTTCAAGATTAATTTGCTTTCTCAAATTTTTTTTGATTTGTGATATTTTATAATTTTTGCTTATTTCAACATTTGAGATTTGATGTACTGCAGTATTTTGTTTGATTAAATTCATATCATTAAATGAATGATTATGTTCAACTTAGTTTTTTTGTGATATAATTTGAACAATGTTTTTTTGTATTGTTTTTTGCAGCTGCATTTCACATTCAAATGTTTTTTGTATTGTTTTGAATTGTTAATTATTTATTTAAAAAACTTGAGCTGCAGTTTTTTGATGAAAATGATATAATCAGTATTTAATTTATTCATTAAAGTCATTTTTTATTCTGTTTTGTGTTCAAAAATTATTAACAAAACTTCAATAACAATTATGCTCTTGTTGAGTTAGAGTTATAAATTTAATGAGTTTAAATAACTTTCTTTGCATCAATTCAATGTTATTTGAAATATTGAGAATATCATTATCATTTTCAAATAATGTAAAATATGTAAAAAAAAGTATTGATTGCTGAAAAGAAGAATTTGATGTCATATTAAATAAAATATTTAAATTTGAACTGATTGTAGGATTTTGAAGCTGCAAAATGCATGTATTTGCAAGAAATAACAATGAGAATGAGATGAGAAATAAAAAGTTGAAGATGTGTGTCTAAACAATATGATTGAAGAGATTTGTCAAGACTTAATATGTCATTTGATTGATTGAAAAATTAAGATTTATCATGTGAGTTGTCTGATTGATTAAATTATTAATACTGACTTGTGATTGATTGTATTATTTAGATTTTAAAGTCTAATGATTGGCTCAAGTAGTGATCATGTGGACTCAAAATTACAGAGATATTACAAAATGCCAAGGAATTTTAGCGTGGGTTTGTCAGCAATACAGAAATCTCCTATCTTCTACCTAAGGTACATACATTAGGTATGTACATACATTAGTATACTCACCATTTTCATTGATGGGCTCCATGAGTCCATGGCCGAGCGCAATTATCAGGTGACATCCCCGCAAATTGGAATACGCAATTCAGGAGGTTACTATGTATTTGGGCAACAAGATCAATGCTATCTAACCATCAAAACAGGTTTTAAAGGAAAGTATTTTGATTCCTGAGCAGTGGTTGAGAACTTATTCCGGAATGGAAAAACCGATCACGCAATGCACGCAGGGCGAATTGATGTGGTGAATCGTAAGAGGCCCCCCAATATGTGAATTGAATCGAAATAACGCTTTGACTTGGTATCATTGCACAAAGACAGGAAAAAGAGGCAATATCGCCGGATAATACAGAAAAATCCGCTTCGAAGTGGAGGACCTTTAAGTCACCGCATACGACATATTATGCCGTACTCAAGTCTTCTCAATCCCCCGGTTCAAAATCTTCTAAGCCAATCAGCCAGCGGAATAATCCTCCCAGGCACTGTCTGTCAAGGATATGTCATTCCTTGCGGGGCCTGGTAACCCCCAGACGCTGTTCTCTTAACGGCTTCTTTTTCTTCCTGGAGCAAACCGCAGCAAGGACAGCAGCACGAGGCGAGGAAGTCCATAACGCCGGAGCCCTTAATGCCGTATTGTTCCCGCATTCTGCTACGCTGCAAGCCCTGCAGAAT
Source organism: Emydomyces testavorans (assembly GCA_029449355.1). Classification (NCBI taxonomy): domain Eukaryota; kingdom Fungi; phylum Ascomycota; class Eurotiomycetes; order Onygenales; family Nannizziopsiaceae; genus Emydomyces; species Emydomyces testavorans. Next base: position 1,311,820 of record CP120627.1, read on the forward strand.
ACAATAGCACCCGACCATTGAAAGACAGTACCAGCCACAGCACTAGATTCGTCGCAATGGTATTAGCATTCCAAGCTAAGATCGTCACATTGGAAACCGTTGCGTGACGGATTTGCCAACTTACCATTCCATTAAAACTCGATGGCTTTTCCGTTGGTCTTCGCAGACGATCTTGCGTTTGGCCGAAGAGGCAGCATGGGCAAAAAAAGGCACACAAACCTACCGCAACAAAGTTGAAGTTAGGAAGGCAATGGAATGGAATGAAAATTCAACTCGTCGATTAGGAGAACAAACACTTATCAATGGGCGAGCAGCAGGCCCAGAATGAATGGGACCATTCTGAGCTGGCAGCAGGGTTTGGAGGAACCACCACCTTGTCAGCCATTGTCTTCGTTTATATATTCGCGATAACGGGGCTTCTATATGGATTGAAAATAGATTTCTCGCGAGGACTCCGAGACCAAGTGATGCTTGAAGCTTCAAAATCTAAGGGCGGAAAAAAAATTGTGGTCAATTGAGCGGAACAGTGCTTTATATCTTGCTCCTCTGATCTATCAGTATGCGCGGAGTAACTTCCAAATCTGGATTTGGCTTTTAATATGATGGGATCTGATTTGCTCCCCTGAACGAGGTGGCTTTACACGAGTTTTCTATTTTCCTTGGGAACGATAAAAAATATGGCTGTCGAGCCTCGAGGCTAGTTGACTAGCTAATTCAGCCCCATTCCAGCTTGCGATTGGTGTGCCTTACAACGTAAAACGCTGAATGGCACGCTATCACGAATCCTTATACATGGATTGTACACTGTAGTTTGGGCCCTAAATCTGGATATTGAAATTGAAACATTCATGTATAGTAACTACCTTACAAGTACCGTACATACCATTAGGTATATTATACCCTCAACGAAGGATCGGGGATACTGAAATGGCTCCTAATGCAGGTACAGTACACACATAGTTACTCTGGACACATGAAGCGGCCACATTAACTTATAATGGAAGAGATAGTATGACCGCGCAGTAGCGACGAAGCACGAAGAACAAGGGTGATATTCCTGCTGGAGTGCTGGGATCGCCATGCCTTCTTGGCTGTCAATCTCGAAACATACTTTATACTATCGTTATACTGTGGAGATTAAGATGCTTGGTATGCGGTGCCTTCATTGAAGTTCATAGCCACATTCTATTCGGAGAATGATTGATGACTGCAGTTTAGCCTAGTTGGTTAGCGTTCCAGCGTGCTGGCATTGCTTCGATTCTGTATCAGTTGACGATGCTGATCCCCGATGCCAGACTTCAGGAATGAAGAGCTCTAAACAATTGGACATATTCTGTACGTGAGGTCCGTCTGTACGGAGCCTCATTCTTGAGGAGCTATGTATGTCGTTACCGAAGCTATCGCAAAGTGAAAGACATTTCATAGGGAAAAGCGCGTTACAACGAAGCTGTTCTGCGAAGACATCTTCAGATGATTATATGTACGTCGGAGTATTCCGTTAGTTTCGTCGAAAGTTCAACGCTTTCATCAATCGAAATAATCGTACGATCTCAGCTGAGCGCTTGGAAATTCAATTTAGCTGGTGGATCAAGCTGATCCACAGCATGCCGAATCAATCTTGATGGAATGCCAGGAAGCTGGGATTGCTAACTAACTATGGAGTAGTTAACCACTACGGAGTAACTAGATAGTTAACTAGTTGGGCCAAAATGTTCAGCCTTCTTAACATTCTGGAGAGTGTACCAAGAGAACACAAAAACGTGTATATTTTTGTCCATGAACTCTGAAGAGCTGATTTAGAGCAGGGCTAAATTGCTAGTTGTATGTGCATAACTAGGACTGTCTCGAATTGAAACGAACAGCGCAACAAAATAGCGAACTGTAGGTTGTGTTAGCTTGGTCGGAATGTTGCCTGTTTCAATGCCAAAGATGCCGTACGAAATTCAAGTATTCCAACAGGCTGAATCCCATGACTGATGCCATAGTCGGATTTGATATTGAAGCAGAATTAACTAGCTCTGTGTGTGCAGCCATTGGTAGTGATATGACTGTCGGGCCGATAGCTTTTCCGTGCACATTTCACACCATCGCAGCCAACGGATTCTACCTTAGGTAGGTAGTCCCGGCGTCGCATGCTCAGCTAGAATCACAACACGACTCAATAACAATGGGGAAACGTGGTAAAAAGGTACTTCTGCTATCTTCTGAACTTGCAATTGTATCATTGCCATGAATGTAGCTGACGGATCACATTGTTTGCAAGTTCGGCCATCGCGGAACCCGCCCTACAAATTATGCGCCGATAGAAAGGCATAACGAGAAATTTGAGAGCTACTACAACAGCCTCCAAATCGTCCCCGAAGATGAAAAAGGGCAATTCTGGGATGCGCTACGGCGCGAGCTCCCCAACAGTTTTCGTTTTACGGGCTCACGAAAGTATATATTCACTTCTGGAAGCATTTCACTTGGGTGTCAAGCCTAACAATTGTTGCTCCCTACTAGACACGCTCTTGCAGTTCAGGAACGTCTCAAAGACTTTTACATTCCCAATATCACCTCAATTCGATATGAGGGTGAACTTGTTGAACCTCCCAAACCTGTTACCTGGTACCCTGACCAGTTGGCCTGGGCCATGACGACGCCAAAGCAAGTGGTCAGGCGTTTTCCGCCATTTGCATCCTTTCACAAATTCCTTGTTTCGGAAACCGAGGTGGGAAATATTAGCCGCCAAGAAATAGTGAGCATGATTCCCCCATTGTTGTTGGACGTGCGGCCTGGCATGGCTGTGCTGGACATGTGCGCAGCGCCAGGAAGTAAGTCTGCGCAGTTGATGGAGATGATCCATGCGGGTGAGGAGGAGAGAATGGAAAAAATGGCCGATAAACTTGAAAGCTACGACGCAGAAGCGACACATCCCCGAGAAGTAGAGGTTTGCGACTTACTCAACGGAGAATCTGAGTTTGAGGATGACGGAAGATCAACCGGATTGCTCATTGCCAACGATAGCGATTATAAACGCGCTCATATGTTAATACATCAGATGAAGCGGCTCAACTCACCCAACCTACTGGTTACTAATCACGATGCTACGATGTACCCGTCAATAAGACTACCGCCTCTGCCTGCAGCAGATGGAAAACGCACTCCGAACCGATATCTTAAATTCGATCGAATTCTCGCCGATGTGCCTTGTTCAGGTGATGGAACAACACGGAAGAACATCAGCGTTTGGAAAGATTGGAATCCAGCTAACGCCATCGGCTTGCATCCAACCCAGAACAGAATCCTTGTCCGAGCTCTACAGATGCTCAAACCCGGAGGGCGTGTGGTCTATTCCACCTGCAGCATGAATCCAATTGAAAACGAGGCCGTGATTGCCAGCGCAATCCACCGATGCGGAGGCCCTGAAAAAGTTGAAATTATTGATTGCAGCAACGAACTACGTGGCTTAAAGCGATCTGCTGGTCTGGCATCTTGGACGTTGATGGACAAGCAAGGCAGAATCTGGAATAGCTGGAAAGATGTCGAAGACGAAGTGAAGCGTGGAAATGAGGCCATCCAGAGAATTGCGGAAGGAATGTTTCCACCGTCCGCTGAGAATGAGTTAATCGACTTAACACGGTGCATGCGTGTGTATCCACATCAGCAAGATACGGGCGGATTTTTCATCGCTGTTTTGGAGAAAAAGAGCGAAATTAGGGCCCGGCCAGAAGGCCAAAAGTCGAGCGCGTCAAAAATTGCAGAGACAGAACGTGGGGATTCGCAGACCTCTATCCCGGCTCAAACGGCAAGTAGCAATACCGGAACTGTCTCTGAAGTTGTAAGAAATGGCCACAGCGTCGATTCTGAAGCGCCAGAGAAAGCGTCCTCCCCAGCTAAGCGAAGCTCAGATCACCTTGACGGCGAGCCAGAAACGAAGCGCGCCAGGTTATCCGACGGAACCATTACTGAAGCCTGCAGTGCAGCAACTAAAGCAGGAAGGGTCCCACTCAAGGAGCCTGAAACTGCCATTTCGCACCCGACAAAACAGAAAGCCAGACAACCATTTGAGGAGCCGTTCAAATACCTTGACCCTCGACTTCAAGAGTTCGATATGATCTATAAGTTTTATAACCTATCTCCTCAATTTCCCAGGGACAGGTTTATGGTACGGAATGCCGAGGGACGCCCGTCAAAGACTATATACTACACCACGTCTCTGGCACGGGACATTCTGACCGAGAACGAAGGCACTGGGTTGAAGTTTGTCCACTGTGGCGTGAAGATGTTTGTGAAACAAGACGTGCAACGTGCAGACGTGTGTCCCTGGAGGATTCAAAAGGACGGCCTTACGCTTCTTGAGCCATGGATTGGGACGGGAAGGACTGTCAGGGCTTATAAGAAAGAAACGTTGCGCAAGTTACTGGTTGAAATGTTCCCCAAAGTCAATGACGGTGGCTGGAAAGAGCTGGGGGAGCTTGGCGAGTGGGCAAGGGACATTGACATGGGTTGTTGTGTCTTGAAACTCGAGCCAACTAACAACGAAGATGGATTTCAGTAAGTTTACAATTTCAACTGTAAATCAACGTGTCCTACCTTAAACTAACATTAGTATCAGTGAGCGTATGGTCTTACCACTGTGGAGAAGTCTCTACTCGTTGAACTTGATGTTACCCAAAGAAGAACGCCGGGCCATGCTTCTACGTTTATTCAACGACGAAACTCCTCTGGTTAATATCACCCAGAAAAATAACGCAGGTGCAGCTCAGATGAAGGAGGATGATGGACCTGAGGCCCCTCAAGAACGAGGAATCGACCAAAAGAGTGAGATTCCAGGAGACGTGTTGCCCAGCAGAGAAGAAGAAGACGCTATCAATAAAGAAAGTCTTGTCTTTGGGAACGAAGAGCAGGATGTGATGAATGCAAGGGAGACTTATCTAACTGTTGAAGAAGAAGCTGATGCGATGAATACAACGGTGTAGACTTGTGCTGGACCTCGGTTTGATCATCAACCAGTCTGCCTCTTGTATAATGTAAAAATATGAAAAGTGTGTATAGTTTATTAGCCCGCGAGACGTCGGGACAGTTGACTATAAAGCAGCCTATATAGAGTATTTCATGCTCTATAGAAAATTACATAGATATATAGGTCGAATGGTCTCACCATGAAGATGTCTTCTGTCTATTTTATGTATGTACATATGTACTTATATTGTTCTGGAGTGATAAACTAACTAAATCTGATGGCAGGGGATGACATAATCTGCGATGGTGGCTGGGAATTCTGCCCTGAAAACAACGCCGTCCATTGTACCATCTCGGTGCTTGGGAGCTTACTTGGACTTGACAGTTATCTCTTGCTTTGTTCTCTGTATGGAGTAGATGCGTCGTTCTACTGTGTCTCTCATTGATTTGGCCGCGATATTCAAATATTACGGTTCGCTCCCGGGTTCGTCCCAGCTTTTCTTTCAGCCTATTTAGTTACTTCAAATCTGAATTGCTTTGTTCCTGTCAGTCCGCAACCGTCTTTATACGTCACCCCTTCTTACGGACCGAGAGTCGCCTCAATAATGCCTCCTATATCTTCGGAGTTCTTAGCTCTAGCCCCTGTTCCAAAATCAGATGCCCTCCATGCCATCATTGGTCCAGATGGCCTTGAGAACAATGGCCCATCAACGTCCATGTTCACTCGAATCCGATCAGAACCCAATCTTATCTCTTCAGTCCATAAGCGCCAAACAACAATGATATCCATCCCCAGCACCTATGCGGGTCCCTACACCCCCGCATCCGTCGTCGTGGGCGCTGTCCTCGGCGCCGTCGGAGGCTTCGTTCTCATCCTCGGCATTCTCTTCTTCACGTTCGGCCGCACCAAGATCAACGAAGCACAGTCTGAGGTGGTATGGGAGACCGCTCGATCGCGACGCTCAAGTTCGCGCCGTCGACATCCGCCAATGCGGGAAGTGGTCGACCCGCCGGAGAGTGTATCCACGAGGACTAGAGAGGATGATGTCATTGAGGTGATGGAGGAGGACGAGTCGTATGTTGAGTCGCCAAGGCGAGAGCACAGGCCGAGCGGATATAGGATCGTAGACCCGAGTGGATATGGAGGTCGAAGGACGTCGACGAGGAGAGGAGGCCACTGAGGGTGTGCCAAGAGTTTTTCTTTATTCTGGGCCGATTATATAGGTGTCGAGCTCCTTCGCAAGTGCGCGATAATCCGTCGAGAATGCTGGTTACAGGCCCGGTCAGGTTGCCATCTCGTATCATGACCCCAGCATGGGATTATAGGGGGATTATTTGTGACTGAACGATAGTCTGGAGGCTTATCTGTTTGATGCCATTTTTTACGGATTGCTCCAGGAATGTGTCCAGATCCCATGTGATATCAGAGATGGATATCACTGAAGGGATGTCCTTTGCAGACCTATGTCTGATGATTCTGGAAAAAGAGCACAAAGTTGAAGGTGAGTGGAACGGAGCAAATTGTTTGAAGCTTGACTATTAACAGCTGGTTTACCTAGTCAACCCATGCATTCCGTCGGCTTAGCTGTCCAGCCCTACAGTGCAGAGCTTGGGATACCACCCAAGATAATGACCAAAAGAACGACATATGTGAAGTGCGCGACAGCACATCGCATCTTTCCGCAAGAGACACCATTTCGCTATAAGAACTTGACAAACGTCCAGTGCATACCAAAGACAGTGAAATTTGTTGATCTGGAACTAAGATCTGCCTCCTATTTGTCTACCCTTCGGTCTATAGTTCTACATTAGGATTTTCGGCTTAACTTGGCCTTTTTCGAGTTGAGGGAGACATTTGCCGTCTACTCGTTACTACCGTCGAGCTCGATATGGACGAAGCGCAGCTAGACTGGGAAGGATTTTAGATTAGGTTAAAAGCTCTCAGAGAGCATTGTGGTTGATTTGGATTCGGGCCGTTAGCGCGAGAAGTATTGAAGGGTATCAAGGACTGGATTGCTGAAGAATGGGATGGTGTCATAGATTTCCCCAACCTCCTCTTCACGCAAACTACTTGTCTCTTTCTAATAAGGCTTTGAATGCTGTAGCGCTCTGCCGAGTACTGACTGTATCGTACAGATATGTGGTACATCCTTCGTTTCTCTTTGGATTCGTCCGAAGTACTGTACATTAGTGACTAATGGAGTGTGGAAATAACAGATGGTGTACTCGCGCTTATTGAAGGGAATAGCCGCGGGACTCAGCCACTAAAGTTTAGTTAGTACCTTGCCGATGCCAAGAACGTGGGCAGTCTGTGTGGCGGTGTCACTCTGGCTTACGAATTCACGATTGTTGGTGAGCAATCATTTCTCATCGCCAGTACGAGTTCAAAACCAGTGTGTTGAACAGGCCTCTTACTACATTTCAGCATCGATATCTATATACATTCAGAACCCTCTACTCAACCCTCCAAACAAAAAAATCCTACCATCCACCTCCAAGCATCAGTACAATACCCCCGATCCAAGCACTCCACTGCGTCCCCAAGAACCACTACCACCTAACAACAAATGTCAGACAAATATGTAAAGACTCACCCCCTCTCCCCATCCATCACACACCCCCCCAAAAAAAGAACCCCCCCGAATAACTAACCCCTTCCCACCCAGAGCTCCGCCCCTCCCGCCTACCCCCCTCCAGCCCACCACGCCAGCTACCAACCCCCGCCCGCGCAAGGCGCCGCACAAGACTACTACAGCAGCGGCGGCGGCGGCCAACAGTCGCAGTACCCACCACCGCAGCAGCAAGGTTATCCACAGCAAGGCTATCCGCAGCAGGGCATGTACTACGGTCCGCAGGGCGGGTATCCGCAGCCGCAGCAGGGATATTATGTTCAGGATCGAAGGAACGATATGGGCACGGGGATATGCGCGGGTCTGATGGGCGCGTTGGCGTGTTGTTGCTGTTTGGATCTTTTGTTTTGAAGGGGGCAGACTGGAGGGGTTGAGGCAAAGCGGGGGGGAGGGGAGGGGATATGTATGTTTTTTTCGAGCGTCATGGAGGGGAGGGGTTCGTGGTATTTTTATTTTTTATTTTTTATTTTTATTTTTTTGTCATTGTTGTTGTGGGTCAGCTTAGCTTGGTGCTGCGCTGGTATTGTGGGCTTTTGCCCTTGGGTATATCCCTTGTGGAGTGTGTGGTATATATATATATTTCCTTTATTGTGTCGGGGCGGGAGCATTGTTTTATGGTCTAGCCTCTTTCAAAGACTCTTGCATGTCAAGTTTAAATGGTGGTTGCGCTATGGTTTGTTTCCCTTTTAGCATCTTAAAAGAGTATGCTCTGGTTGTGATTTTTCCTTTTGCTATCCTATGCTGCTGTAACTATAGATGAGATAATGCTCATCCGGTCTTCTAGGTATCCCTATGACACTGCATTAACCAACAAGTTGTTATTCTACTTGCCATCTTTCCGGAATGCGAATTTAAGATCCTCTTCCTAGAAATGGGCATTTATAACCTATATCTCTCAGCCGGGACAGGGAATGGAACAGTCTTGAGACCCAAATAGATAGACCTACGAAGAACAGAGGGAGTGTATAATTGCCTATTCGCATATCTCCCAGGAGTAACTAGATAAAACAAACATCACCTAGGTCATTTCCATCATCAGAGTAGAAAATAGGAAACAACAGTGGGGTAAATGCTAATAACACAGAGAGAAATGAAGTTCTTAGAAGCCTCTGTTAGACTGGTAGGGGATAAAGTTAGGGGAACTGAAAAAAATTAACAGAGAAGACAAAAAGGGGCTATAGAAGAGACAACTAGTGAAACAGGAGTAGCGAGGGTAAAGCGTGTAGTGGCTGCAGTTGTTGCTGCAAGGCAGTTGCAAACAGTTCTAGTTTAGAGACTATCTCTATACCTAGAGTCAATGTGGCAGTTGAGGTGGATTCTTGTTGATAATCTAGTTTCCGTCTTCAAGCGCAGCTTCTTTGAGCTCTTCAGCAACATCCGCAACAGCGTCGTTTTCCTGTCTGAGTTCAGCTGCAGCAGAAACATGACCAGTGACTCCAGCATTTTGGATGGCCACCTTCTTTGCGTGGTCAGTGGAACCATCGATGTGAGGTTCCTGTTCAAGTTTTGCAAGTTCTTCTTTCGCCTTTCTGATGTTCTATTTGCGAGATCAGCAGCTGAATTAGAGCAAATGCCTTCGTCTACGATGCGACTTACCTCCTCGGTTTTGGCGGCTTGATTCTTCTTCCAATCGCGAAGCTTCTCGACCAGTTTTTCAATCACAGTGGGGACATCAGATTGATTCATGGGCGGGTCCACCTTGACTCGGGACAGTTCTTCAATGACTCCGAAGCTGAGGTTGAACTGTGATTTGGCTTCATTTGCAACTGCTCCTTTCTTGCCCTTTTTGTTCTTTTTTCCTCCATTGCCAACGAAGTAGTCGTCTTCACGGTCTTCCTTTCGTAACACACGAACTCCCTTGAGGTTGGAACCATCAACGATTCTGCCGATTTCAGCACGGAAATTTCCAGCCTGCATCTTTTTATCATCGTCCAGGCCGAGTGAAGATAAGTCGTAGTTTGGGTCAAAGTGACGAATAAGGCCTTGAGCAGTGAGAATTTCGTCCATGTAAGCAGGTCGAGAGGCTTCCTCCAACTTCTTATCAGCGATTTTCTTCCTTCTTTCGCGCTCGTATTTCTCCCTTTCAGCTCTTTGGCGTTCCCTGCGAGTACGTTCTAACTCTTGCTCATACTCTCTGTAAGACTTTCGAGCAGTGTAGAAGTTATCCTTGATCTCTCTCACCGAAGCACGAGCCTTTTGTGCTTGACCTTGGAGCTGACTCTTCTCATTTCTAAGAGCCTTGATGTTCTTGAACACACCGTCTTGTTCAGCTTTGATGTTATCCAGTTCCTTTTGGATGGTCGTGTACTTGTCGCTGAGCGCTTTTTGTTCTGGATTATCGAGACCCTTTTTCAACGTGGCCAACTGAGACTTGAGATTATCAATATTTTTCTGACTTTCCTCAAAACCAGCAAAACCCTTCCGTTGCTTTCGTAGATTCGAAATCTCAGCGAGAGCCTTCTTTTCATCGACAAGTTTCATAGTACCGGAATCGACCTGCTTGTCAAGGCGCTGGATCTCCCGGTCGAGCTCTTCCACATTCTTAAAGCCGACCCGACCTCGAGCGGCTTTCTGCTCGGCGATACGAGACTTGATAGAAGAATCGAGTGCATTGATCTTTTCCTGCAGGCTCGCACGGGATGCTTTGAAACCTTGTTGCTGTTGACGGATGGATGCAAGCTCGGCGCGGAGTTCCTGTTGTTTCTTCGCAACTGGAGAGTCTTGATTGTGTGGGGTCGCAATTTCGATCTTCGACTTCACCGCATCCTAGATGTATCCAAAGTGCTGTCAGAAACTATTTGCCGGACACAATGATGACTTGTAGCCAGCAATTGCGCAAAAATGTTGAAGGAGAGGGGGGGGAGGAAATACCAATTCCTGTTGAATAGATGCAAGTTCCTTTTCAGCCTCTGCTAGTTCAGCCTTGAAGGCTTCTTCGTTTGGCTTCTCAGGCCTTGATGTCTTCTCGGTCTTTTCTGGCTGCTGAACTTTTGGCTCAGCAGCCTGTATCGGTTTAGCAATGGCAGCCATCTAACTAGCTCGCGAACGACTAAGCGACTCAAGGTTCTCAAACAATAGTTTCTGTTCAATGCTTCACCAGACAGTTGCTAGGTAGATATCAATCTGATTCCCTCACCTGTTGAGTACTAACTGACTTCACGGTGAGGTCAAGCCAAAAGTCTAGTTGTTCACAATTTTGGCTTTTCAGGGACCAATTTGGGATTTGGAAGTGTGAGCCTGTGGTCCGTGCGCAGGCTGGCTAACTAAGAGAGCTGGTGAAGGGAAATGCATTTTTGAACAGAATCAACTACGATCAGAGGGGAAATCTGGCAGATCAGAGAACTGTGATGACAGCTTTGGAGAGATACCAGCTTGGAACGAATTTGCATCTTTGATCAAAGCTCAGCGGAGGCACAGGCAGGCGACCATGGCGGACGAGGATTTTTCAAAAGCCTCCGCAGAGGCAGATCGCGAGATGACACGATTATGGCGCACATGGAGAACAGTCTTTGAAATGCTGCTTGATCGGGTATGCTGTCTCTCAGCAGTGACAGAGAGCTTTATGTTTTTTCTTTCTTTTTTCTTCTTTTTTTTAACATATGATGTATGCACAGTTTTGCTAACAGACCGTGATACCTGCTAGGGCTACGAAGTTACGGAAGAAGAAGTGAAAATTCCTTTAAATGATTTCCGAAAGAAATATTCAGATGCGCTTGGCTTTCCAGAGTACGTATACGACGCCCAAAAGACGAGCAAGTCTGTACGCCTCCTGGGTTATCCTGAGCTGACCAACCATATACAGCCGCAACAAGATGCGCATCAGCGCCCGTCCCTCCCAAGCCATGATTGACAAATACACGCCTCTCGAATCACCCACGAAACCTAACCCCGTCTCCGAATGCGGTACTATCTACGTCGAATTCTGCGCCGACGCGCAAGGTGTAGGCACCAGACAGGTCCGCGCCTTTAACCACTTCGTTGACGAACAAAACTACCACACAGGCATCTTTATAACGCAGTCGCCTATGTCCCCTTCTGCAATCCGCTTGTTGACTGGTATTCCGGGACGGTTCTGTGAGCATTTTTTGGAGCAGGAGTTATTGGTAAACATCACGCATCACGAGCTGGTGCCGAAACACGTGCTGCTGAGTGCAGAGGAGAAAAAGAGATTGCTGCAAAGATATCGGTTGAAGGAATCGCAGTTACCCAGGATTCAGGTTGGTGATCCTGTGGCCAAGTACTTGGGTTTGAGAAGAGGGCAGGTTGTGAAGATTATCCGGAAGAGTGAAACCGCCGGAAGATATGCCAGTTATCGATGGGTTACGTGAATCAAGGTATCTGCAGATTTGGAATAAGTCGAGAGAGATTCGTACGGGTGGCAGATGGCACAGAGACACAGGATACAGCTTCATGGCAAGCGATATGGTTAGACAAAGGCGCTGGAAACTGGATGATGCCTACTCATATCCATCGCCAATGGGTATTTATTGTTTTGTTGTTTACTTTTTTCCGTGAGCCTGGTCAGCATAACTAATGGCGTAGGTTGAGCTGGATTTTGTATGTTTTATCAGGAGTTTATTTCATCTGCTCAAGAATCCTCAATGACTACGTGATACATAGCAATCAATTCTTCTTCTGAAGGAAAAAAAGCAACTGGCACAGCTAAAATCTCTCTCCAACCTCGCCTCTGGTGCGTCTGCTTGCTCGCTCATTTCCCACCACAACCAAGTCCCATTCTTCTTCTCTATCAAAGGTCGTGCCATTCGCACACGGCCATAAACTCCTCATTTTGTCCTATCTTTTCTAGTCAGTACAAAATCAGCTTCGTGTAACTTCCATACTGAATGCAGCATTCATTAGATTTCGGTATCTGACTCGGATTGAGTGCAGCCCCCAAAGCGAGTTCAGCTGTTGGGCCCCGTTGACCACACAGCGTTCCGCCCCCATCATCAACTCACATCCTGGTTTCAGCTCATCATGAAGACGACTACATAAGGACATACTCCCTCCCGATGCAGTTGGTTATATAAGAGGCATCTCTTTCTGTTCTCAACTGTCTTGGATGCCTGCGATGGAGTCACCACCGTCTCGTCTTCTCAACTGTCCCAAAGATGTCCTGTTCCTCGTTATTGAGCAGCTCCTGGATGACAAGACAAGCCTCTGCCAGCTCAGCCTTGCCAACAAGTCCTTTCGTCAGATCGTATTGCCCTTTCTTCTCAGAGATATTGATATAAGCTCTCACAACAATGGCCGGCTACCTGAGTGCGAAGATGAAATCCGCCCGGAAGTCTACGCAGATTTTGGAGGCGAATACCGCCCCACGAACTTGGTGTCCCGCCAACGCGCATTTTTACAACTCATAACTGACCGTCCAGAACTGGCATTGCTCGTGCAGTCGTTTACTTGGACTTTGACGTGGGCTGGTGAGGATGACGATGACAATGACGATGAATTGACGGAAATAGACCTTGAACTGTGGAATGTTTTCAGCCGTCTTGTCAATGTTCAACGGCTTGACTTGGCATCCTTGCCTGAGATCGATGGTTCACGTTACCGCTACCGGTATATTCGCGAGAATCCGCAACGGCTCTTTCCTGCAGTAATCCATCTTCGCCTTCTCGGGTGGATGCACCGCGGCCTTGCTGATGCTATCATCACCGCGATTAATCCCATGGCACTTCGCACCGTCTGCCTTGACTATCTGCAGGATGAGGGGGCGTTCCCCGATGGAAATCCAATATCTGATGATGTTGCCCAGTCGTATGCCCGCCACTATCGCAATATCCGCAATAATAAAAATTATAGAGATACGATTAGTGAAGAACTCTACAAGCGTCAACAATCTGGTCTCGCTGTTATCTTCCCTGGTCCCATGTGGACTGTCCTTCGCAAACTCTCCAGCCGTGGTTGCACCGCACTCACAAGGTTCGAGCTCAGGATAGCACCGTTTGATTGGAGAATTGATCTCCGCAACTACTTCACTTGTTTCGAAGAAACAGCAAAATTCCTCACTACTGTCAAAGAGACCTTAAGATCACTTACAATAGTTTTCGGCGAGACCTGCTTCTTTTGTTATGATTCTGCATGTGGCACATCTCGCTACATGCACCGCATTACCTGCCAGTGGAATTTAACTTTGGCGGCTGACTTTTTACATACGCTGCTACGAGCTCATAACCTAGACTTTAAGTCTCTGGACGATGTGACCCTTCAAGGCTTTCATAGATTAGAAACTGACGAGAATAACCTAAGCCAGATTTGTGGCCTCAGCAGAGAATATCTATTTGCCCCTGGCGAGACCATCATCAGAGAAACGAAAATCGATTGGCGCCCCGTGTTTAGTGGCTACTGTTATCTACCGGAGCTCGACACAATAGATAGACTTATGAAGCTGCGTCATCAAAGCTGAGTTCTCTGCTGAAAAATCGATTCAAGCTATTGCCACTCCAGTCCAGTTCAGCCCGATTTTTCAGCAGACGTTTCACTCGGGGCTGCTCTTTCCCCGCGTGAACGGCACTACGCATTCGTCTTCAGAATCTCCATCGAGTATTGATGAGTGAAGCAAGCGATCGCGGTCTATTGGGCTTCCTTGCTCCGTTTGGTCAGCTACCTCGACAGTCAACTTTGTCGAGCGTCTTGGGGAGGTCATCATCTCCTGCAATTGCAAATATGGTGGGAATTTCTCATCGTCAAAGAAAACTGGGCAAAATAGAATTGTTGCGGAATTTTCGAGCTGTTACTTGATCTCTATTGGCTGTGGGTTATTAGCATTGTTTGCTACGGCCTGCGCAGCTGTCAAGCCGGTGCTATTCAACTTCAGATGTGACTTTGTACGGTACCACACAAACGCTTGACACATGAGGATATCGTTAAAGGCAATTAGAACCTCTGCCTGCGTTTCTCACTCTTCTTGTCTGTCACAGAGGAAACAAACAGAATCCGGGCTCTGATTGTTACAACTGTGAAACATTCTCATCTTCTGACGAAGAAGGCTAAAGCTTAGCCAGAGATCTGTTCCTCCGTGGGACCTGGAGAAATCAATCATCTTCCCACAGCAAAACAATGTCTCATTGAATTCCAAAGATCCAGTAATCAGAGCTTCATTGAACATTGCCTGTATATAAATCTAACTATACAATTTCAATCTCACTCAGCAGTACAGTGTGCTTCATCCGCATTGTGATTAGTTAACTACAAAGGGAAAGGCGGGCCACAAGAACTAACCAGCCAATCAAAGGGTACAACCTCCAACATGAGCACCAACGCCGATAATCCTCTTGCGCCCATTACAACTGGGTGCACCTTTACTAGCCCCTATACCAAGTCTCTCAAAACCCCAGTGTGGTAGTTAGCCAGGCTGACAACATGACCGCACCAGAGGATGAATGGGAAGAATGGGGATCCGAAGGCATGTTTCGCGGAATGCATGACAACGTCGTTCTCCTGAGCCATCAAGGCGGTGTCAAGGTCCTAAACTTTGACAATGAAGCCATCCTCAAGGTCGGAAGCAGAGTTCGTCCCTCTGAAGAAATCGCCATGCGCCTTGTAAAAGCGCACACTGATATCCCCATTCCAGAGATCTTCCTTGCCGCCTATATTGGCGGCGAAGGCCGCCTGGCGATGAGTGTCATTCCCGGCGCTCCGCTGACAGAAGCGTGGGATGGTCTGGATGATGCAACGAAGAAGCGCGTATGTGTGGAAACTTGGTCAATGATTGAAAAACTTCGTCAGATCGAAAAGCCCGCGGCGCTGCAACGCCATTTCCTCTGCCTTGCTGACGGTTCGCCCTGTATCAACGACCCCATGGTGGCTGGACTTTGTTGCGCAGACCCTCCCCATCCTCCACTTCTTAATGATGATGCTGTCCGGGCCCGCATCTATGAATGTTACTACGCGGCAAATGGTCGAAAATACGAAAAGGAGCTGCCGAGCATGCTTCCTCGCTCTGATGTCTCTGTGTTCTCGCATGTAGACATTGGACCGCACAACATCATGTTTGATCCGGAGTCGCTCCAGATAACTGGGCTCATTGACTGGGAGATGGCGGGGTGGTACCCGGATTATTGGGAGTATTCCAGTATCATGAGGCCTGCGAGGTGGAAAGATTGGCAGAAATGGATGGACCTGGCAGCCCCGAAGAAATATGACCTTGGTGGCATTATGGCAGCAAGGCGTGTTTTGTTTTAGCGTAGCGATTAGTTATTAGATTGGAATTGAAAGCCCTATTTCTTCTTGAAGATCGACCTTTTGAGTCCACGCCGACATTCCATATTCCTCTTTGGAGCCCTTTGGTTGGTTTCCCCCATGAATGTCTGTAAATGCCTTAAAATGTCTATAGATTTGGGCGTACATACAGACGTACATAAGGCTATCTAGAGTGTGTACCCCACTAGATTTTCTCTCACTAAAAAATAACATAAAGCTTAACAGTAATGTGCAGGTGAAATCCCCCAATGACCCAGTTATTGCAGGGAACTTTTGGGGGGCTTGACGGGCAATAGCTGGGTTAAATGTAACACCTTTGATAACTTATAAGGTAACTACCTCAGGTATGTAGTTAATGTATGTATCTAGGTAGTTTTGATGCATATACATAGTGTTATGGCTGTTAACCACCATTATCTGTACTCTAGTTGGAGCACATAGTATCGAGTATACAAAATAAATGCTAGCCAAAAGGAAGCCTGGGACAAACTATGCCAGCAGGAAATAAAAAAAAGAGAGAAAGACAAAACAGACATCAAAGCTGTGTAGTGGGATATCTTCAACGCCAAGTGCTCCATCATGCCCAGTACACCGAGGTCCTCAAAAAACTCCTTGCCCGAATCGCTCCGCCAACCTGTGAATGAGGCCGTGCAAGGAAAATTACGGCGTTGTAATGTAAGGAGGTTATGCTCGATGTCCAATATGCACCCATAGACTGTATATGCCACAGACGTTGTATATGCAGAATGCCAGATCGTCACCCAAGGAGGTGAAAGAAGCTAAAGCCAAAAATATGAGGTCCCGCAGCAACCGGTAAATCCACGATGAATCCTGAGGAACTCCTTAATAGTACAGATGCAAAGCAATCCAGACCTCCAACACCGTCGCCAAATCGAATTGTGGAACAAAAGGGATCCGTAAACGCGTGACGTATCGTACTCAACTAGATGAGCGGGATAAGAAGTGACAGCAGACGACTTGGTCCAGGAAATGTATAGACCATCCAGACGTTGTATTCAAGACGATAATTAGTCATGCGGTTCCTGCAATTGACGTTCAACATCATCATCTTTCTTCAGGAGTCCGCCCAAATCCTGAAGCTCCGGCACAGGCCTGGAACTGGATGAAGGAGGTTGTCCATGTCTATTCCGCTGCTGATTATCCCGCAGATTTGATGGTGGAGAATGTTCCGTACCGTTGGTCTGTCCGGCGGCGGTCGTGGGATTCGCGGTAACCGGACGAGAGAGATGTCGTACATTTTGGGACGGTACTCGGGGTAAGGATGTCTGCGAAGATCCAGAATAAGCAGGAGCTGGAGAGAGTAAGCCACTCACGGCGTTCAAAAGCGAACGACTGCGACTTGGGTGCTGGTCCTTGGAGTCACGGTACGGGTGAGATTGCGGAGGATGGTTACGCGTCACATCTGTTGGAGAGGGGGGATCGAGGAGGCCGCCAACGTCGTTTAGAGAGACCTTGGACAGGGACATGTAGGATGGAGGCATAGTCGCATCTTTACGGTAAGGTTGCACATTGGTTTCTATATACTCGTGAGGATGCACCTTCAGACCACTCAGGCTGTCAGTTGTGGACGTACGATCGTCATCGGCATTGAACTGAAAATAGGAGAATTGCCAGTTGGGATCAATCGATCCACGTTTGGCCAATTGACCAGACGGAAGGGCCACTGGAGCTGGACGGATCTTTTGATAGCTCGGAGAGCGAAGGTCCGGATCCAAACGAATGCCCAAGTCTCCAACAAGGTCCGCATCGCTGCCCCAATGGTGATGTGTAAGAGTTGCTCGTCTTGAAGATGTCTGCTCAACGCTCTCACTCAAGGAACCAGCTTTGAATTTTTGCTTCTTTACTCCTCTGTCTCTAACAAAGGACCCAATGACAATTGCATTGGAAATTGCTGCCGCTGCGAGGATCTCGAGAGAAGCAAGCAGTGAGCGGTATTGTTGTGAGCCTTTCCGTGATATTACAGACGGAACACGATAGCAGGTGATGGCAACCAAAATGAAAGACAGTCCGAACAGAAGAGTCAACGAAACCTTGCGTTTTGTAGGCATAGCTGAGCGATAGATTATAGGTATCGGAAACGTGATAAGAAGAAGATCGGTGATAACGTCGCACGTCCCCATGGTGATGAGTTGAGCGTAGCCCTGGCGACAACTCGGGCCAGGATCCGGAAGAACTCGCCAGTAATTATCGAAGGGCTGGCATTCTGTTAATGTTGCAAGAATGACCGCAATGAAGGTAAGGACCAGAAAATAGCGTATCACAAGGAGAATTTTCTGAAAGGAACGCCTCCATATTTGGGCAGTCATGCGTTTGAAAAACGCCGTAACTGTGAACTTGGCCGTCCAAATGCTGCAATTCAACTGGATCAGTATACAGTTCGCTTCCATGAAATGAGCAAACAAACACCAAAATTAAACAAAAATAACAGGTCAAGAAATGGGCTCTCCTCACAATAACGCATAAAATATGCGCGCTCCCAGAACCATTCGGCTCCCCAGCTCTCGATGATATATGTCCAGATCCGTAAGGCCAGCAGCACTCGCATTATTTGTTCCCCAGATTAAAACCACATGAACAAAGCCCATGCGGATGAGCAGAGGCAGGATACTCAACGCCATCACCCAGTCTTCCGGAAATAGTCGTTCTGTGCGAATATATCGACCAAACACCCGGACGAGAATAATGGCAAGGGAAAATCCGGTCGCCCACCAACTCACCAACAATGTCGGGTTGGTCTGTTGCTTGGTTTGAGCTATGGGAGCGGCGGAGTACAGGCGAGGAGCGAGAGTCGAGACAAACTCCATCGCCGCTGAACCGCCTCCGTGGAGGGGTCAGGGAATTGGGAGGGATATCTTCAGACCAGGCAAGGTGAGCGCGCAACACGACTGGTCATTATAAACAACATTCGGGTGTCTCGTCGCCCGCCCGGATTCTGTTTCACACCCGACCGCTTCCTCCACTCACTTGGTAGCATGAAATTGTGGCAGGCCGGAATAGCTCACTGCTGAGTCCATCGACACCCCATTCACTCTGCGGATAAGGCGATGAGCGCTATCACTCCGTGGATAGTTGGCTTCGCCAGTATAACCCCGCAGGGCGATTCTTGATTTTGGTTTCTTTTCGGGGAGGGATGGAAATGTCGAAGATTGAGGCAAAACGAAAGGTGAAAATGGACCTGGATGGAATTAGCTGGTGTTGACAGCGACCTTGAACGATCACCCAGTTGGATCAAGCACACAGACGATATGGGTAAAATGGCAAGGAAAAGATGGACTATACTTCGTACTCTGAACGACCAGGGATAGATGTACTCCGTATATTTGAATGTTTTACTCCGTAAAGGTGGAGAAAATCGTCGTCAATTGGCGGAGAATGATGATATACGGAATCCATACCACGACAACCCTAGATATAATAAATAAGGACCATGCTATGCAACTATAGCAGAGTAATTAAAGATCGGAGTGGACTCTGGAGTAGGGAAGCTAAAACTGGATGGAGACAACGGTGAAGACGGAAACAGTTTGCTTGGCTTCAGATGGACTCTGTTTTACCTGTTTCTCCATCCCATGTCTAAGATTAAAGGAGAAACCGATACAGCAATGAGTTTGAAACTGCTGGAAGACTCGCATAACAGAAACATCGAAAGACTGAGAGAAGTGAAGCAGAACAATATACATACTAATATACATACACAGGTTGATGATTACAGTGATTGTTGTCGTTGGGGATCGGATGTCCAGGAGACCTTCAAACCCGAGATAACTTACAGGTTAGTTACCCACTAAAACACTAGTGGAGTGCAGTTGATCCCACCCAACCAACTCCACACCGTAATTGTATTGTACTAATGTATTGTATCTGGGTTACCAAGGGGTAAAGCAAAAAAAGCCACTCAACTTTAATATAATAGGCTAAATTATTTCTAGATTACTTATTGTTTGAAGTTTAATTGGGCTGTTGTGGCTCTGAAAGCTTGGCACTGAGCTTCCATGTAAGAGTTGTATGTATATCCTGTACGCAATACTGTAAACCCTGTACTGTACCTATCTGTGACTAATATTATCAGTAATTGTCCCTCAAGTATACTCCGTACAGGGCCCACCATATATGATATACATCCTACAGAGTACCTTTAGGGACTCCGGAGTTTCGCTCTGAATAGTAGTCGACGCTAGGAAAACATTTGCTGGGAAGTACTCCGTATTCCTACCAGTGTATGTAAAGCATCAGAAAGTTTAAGTCCACGTGTCATGTCAGTATTGTATTGTAAAACAGACCGACTGATATCATCTGTGCTCCGTTAACACCAGACAGCTGGAAGACGGTCGAGTGAGATATCACCGTGAGCTCATGTTGGGATGGAAGCCCGCTTATTTTCACCACTTCTGAAAAACGCCAGATGACGAGAAAAGTATATATCTATATATACGATTAATGCTCGGTACTCCATACAACCCCCAAGCTTAAGAAGTGTTGGTGATGCTAGATATAACTACATAATGTTATTACACACAACTTTGCAATTCCCACAAAGTTACATACTAGCATCTGCTGCCTCACTGGCTGCGTCAGGCCTAACATCGTACTGTTTGAGCGTCCAAGACACGAGCCACCTTGCTCAGTATGGATTAAGCAGTTCTGGCATCCCTGTCGCCACTCACACTTCAGCATCGTTTTTCGACAGGGTCTCTGCAGGAGCAATAATTGGAGAACAAGAGCAAGAACCAACCTCCGCAAAATTTTCGAAAGAACTGACTCCTGTGGTGTCGAGTCTCGTGGGATGCATGAATCTCAGCCGCTAGGCTAGTTAACTAACTAAACTTCAGCCACTCTCCCACAAAAGCATGTTGAGAAAGTTATAACTTATGGGAAAGCGCGACGACAGACCGCGTCCGTTTACCTTTCCTAATGCATGTATGTACAGTACAGTGCACAGTGGACAGAGTAACTAGTAACGAGTTGCAGTAGGAGAAACAAACGGTTCAGGTGTCGTGGTGAAGGGGTCAGACCTACACAGTAATCTCCCTCCCCCAAGACCTCCGCTCTTGGCTTCGATTCCATGATTCAGAAACGTCCTCCAGGATGAGTTGCACCATTTCCATCTCAAAACAACCCTTTGTTTCACGCGATACGAATCGCACAATAGCAGCAGAGTCTTGCTGTTAACCTGCCATCTCAAGACCAACACTGAGCAAAGCAAGTCACTTCCGCTATGATTTTCCCGACAAGAAAAGGAAAGATGGCCTCAGCGTTTTAAAACGTCGAATATGATCATGGATGATTTTTACTAGTTGCAAAATGCCGTACAGTAATAACTAGCCTACTGTTAAGGCAACGCAAAACTGATTCATCTCATCGGCTTATGTCGGACCTTTGACGAGCCGTATTACATCATTGAGGACCTTCGGTAATTTTCGTACAGAATAGTTAGGTACCCCCGTACTGTGAAATACATCTGGATAGTTATCTCTCTAAAAATGATCTATCATCGATAACCGCAGTGTATCTGGACATGCAGAAAGGATTCAAATTTTTCTTGTTGGTATGATGTTGCTACTCTGATGCCTAATGCCTATTGTACTCAGTTTATCAATATAGCTGCTCCTCCTTCTGTGGGTAAGATATAAATTACAGGGTGTGCTCATGAAATGCAAGTCATTTCGACTCATGTTACAAAGTCGCCTGAGATTAGAAAATCGGTCAGAAATTCTCCGCAATAATGTTGATCACTTTCTTGTTCAGGAATAAGAAATCGCGGCTATTCTGTCTGCTGATTAGATCAGAAAGCCAAATCGTACTAGCCTAACAGCTTTTTCTTCGTGTCCTAATCGCATACATACATACGGAGTATACTCCGTAGTATGTAGTTATATCCATAGAGACGATAACTACCTCAGGTAGTGACTATTCTTCTTTATCATACAACATCAATGAGATGAAGAAGCCCAAGACTTGCAAGAGATTGATGTGCTGTCAAATTGTGGAGGAGACACCTCGCCACATGATAGTAGTTAATATGGAGCCCTTTACGGAGGTGTGGAAAATAAGTCTTCGCACGCGCTAGTAAGCTTGGCTGAAATCCTAATACTGTTATTAAATTTTGTCACTAAACTTGCTGCTGCATGTGGTTAAAGAGGTCAAGGCCCCAGTGGTCCCTATAGGTAGTAGTAAAGCCTAGGCTTAACTAAAGTTCCAGTTAAAAAGATGGTGGGGTTGGTATTGAGATTTCCACGAAGCTTACTAGCGTGTGCAAAGACTTATTTTCCACACCTCCGTACTTGGCTTAGGTAACTCCCCTGTAGTTAGCCCCTCACTGGCCCGAGCAGAGAACGAGTCAGGTCCACAGTCTTTTACAACTGTGTATGTTAGTTAACTGCCCACTCCTATGGTTTCGCCACGAGCTTTCCATTTGGTCAGCCTGTCGTTCCCTCCACGGTAACACAGAATATGCTGGGCATCTACCATGTACGGAGTACAGTACATCCATACACAAGGTGTAGAACCTGGGGAAAGCTCTTGCGCAACACAACTAAATATGGAGTTACCTCGGCACTGACTCGTGGAACAATCTAGACAACTTGCCATTTGTCACCATGATTCTTCACTCATTCAGTCCACAAGACGCATGCAGTCTAGATGCATGTAGGTACTAACGTACGGCATTACCTACATTAGTATGTAGTAATCTGCTCGTCGTCTACCAGTTTACTGTGGCAGGCGGTAGAAAAGTGGCTACTACTACTGAGCTATGAACCTGGACGAAAAGGATGATCATGTAAAGCTTTGATGGACGGTTGTTGATGTGGATGTGAGAAGTCTTCCTTTTCGGCTTGATGGAAGGCAGTCACCCCTATCACGCCTTTGGCACTGTCAGTCAATTATTTGAGCTTCTTGCTGGCTTCAGCAAATCCAGTTGTCCAAGCAATTGCAGTATCAACATTAGCAGGGTCGTCTTCTGCTCTCATGAGAGAAAATACTCCGTGATGATAGCAAGCTACGAGCTGCAAGTGCTTGAGCAGATTCAGGACCGAAAAGACAAAGCAATTCGCTCGATTCTAAGATCCTGCTCACCTAATGAGCGTGCTCCGGGTTAATCCTGGCAGATAGTCATCGACTATATGCAGGGTTGGATCAGCAGGCGTACAGCAAGGCATCTCACTGTGGATGACTTTTGAGTGCTTCAGCAATAATGAATGAAAACCAATCTGTGACCATCGACTCATTTCACGTTCGATAATTACAGCTACACGAACGCCAAGGTGTATACCAGCTTCGTTGTCTGTCCTTTGGATCCTATATCTATACCATGTCGGCTGCTCGTACATATGTACTCACTAATTAAGCATCGAAGGGAGCTGCAGGGAAAGGTGAAATTTCAATCTGATCTGAATTCAAATTGGACCAGCACACGGGACGAGGGACGGCCAAACATATCCAGTTCCTGCTTCACTTGAAAGGTGATGCTCTCTCATTTGCTGGCTGTCCGTCTCCTTGCTTTGACTGTTCTCCAAAATCTTCTGGCCATGCAGGAGATACACGCATATGTATGCAGCGGACGCAACTATCACAAGCAAAAGCCATCCAGATGCCGTGTTTGGCTATATAGCAGCATTCTAGGATTGCAATGATTTCTTGTTGACGAATGAGATTTGGCTCATTTAGCCTGCCAATTTGAAAACACCCTGATACCTGCTGCTGGCGTGCGATGCATCCTGAGTGATTAGCCATTGGCCCGATTGTGCTTGTTCAAACGAGGTCCAAGCTCCAGAACCCCTGAAAAGGATGCTGACATGGTTGGAAGATGAAACGAAACACTCGCCCTGTGGGTTTGGAGGAGTGAATGAAGCAAAGCTCAATCATAGCCCGAATGATCTCCCCTGGCAGTCGTCCATTCTGAATTAGCAATTTTGATGCAAGCCTGCAACCGCGAACTTGTGCTGAGAAGTTCCTCTTCCAGACGTGGCGGGTTTTGTAAGATATCTAAGGATGGCTATTACAGCTTCGTCCTCCGTGGGTACTCCAGCCTCGCATACTGTTGAAAGAACTTCAACGGTTTTGGATTTGCAACTGTCGAACTTACGCTCACCTTATCTGCACTGATTAGTTTCTGGACAATTTTCACGGCTTTCCTTTTGTTGACTATCGCCAGGATCTTTGGCACTCCAAGCGTCACTTTCTGCACGTGCCTTGGCAATAGGCCGTTCAGATGACGGACCGGAGTCGTTACTCCAAGCCATACAAACGTGGGAAGCTGTTTGTTTTGCAATCTTCACAAAAAGAAAACGAGCATCATGTTTATTTTGCTTCCGGGACGGCTTGTTCCAGGAGCTATCTCAAATCTTGGAGGAAAAAAAGAAAGAAAACAGGCTTTGAAAATGTTATACATTTTGAGGATGCAGAAGCAGGTTTGGGAAGAATGTAGGACGCCCCCACTGAGTGCAAGCATACATCTTCAGTTGAGTTGTGTCTGCAATGATGGATCAATGTTTGCATCATTTTGTACTTTTTTAAAATGCATTGTGATATGAGGAGCGCACTGCAGGACCTATTTCAAGGCATACTACAAGGCACAGCCTGAGAATCAGTTCTCTATATCGCTGGGGGTTTAGAAAGGGCTTATTGGCCTTAACAAAGATCAAAGTTGAGAGCCTCGTGAATCACCAAAGCTTGTCTTGAATCTCCGAGATGTCGAGGGATTGGAAAAGATTGCATCAACCTGCATATCATGACAGATGACAAAAACTAAGTTTATTATAAACGGTATAAAAAAAGAAAGACTCGCTGAAAAAGAAAACCATATCCTGTGAACATCAAAGGAGGTTTCAGGATAATCGAGAATGGAATGATATCTTGCGTTTACAAGGACCAAAGCAGCTACCATTATTAAGTCAATATTCTAAATAATTGAGCATTAGCACATCCAATCCGACTGAACAAATGACGATGAATCGCATACTCACCTCGATATAATCTGCCAGAGAAGAGTGAGGAAGCAAAGTAATAACCCAATCACCACCACTTCCCAGCACATCAGCAAGGACCCGTTCAACTATCAGACGAAAAAGCCAAACTCACTCTGATGCTCCAACACCACTCCAGTCCCTCTCTTCAACAGCACCTTACACCTCCTTAACTGCCGATTTACCTCCGCCCTACCACCACCGCCACAACTTGAACCCACGACCACCAGACAACCGCCCACACCAGGCCTGCATTCCCGGTGCCGTCTCCTCCTGTCCATGGTTCGCTTAACGTCACCTTTGCAAAAGGACTCGTCGGTACGCAATTCGCATTTCTTCCAGCGAATCGGCAAGCCCAGCGAAAGGCGCTCGATGATCCAATCGACTCGCGACTGCACACTGGTGGTGACGAGGGAGTAGAAGTAGTTGTTGGTGTGTTTGAGCGCCAGTGCGTCGGGGTATGAGAGGTAGGAGATAATTTGAAGATGCATTTCGGGGGGAAGGTGCATGAAGTGCTGGCGGTGGTGGGTTTGCTTGGGTTCTGCATCTGAATCTGCGGAGAGGGGTTTGGATTGGGTGTGAAGCATTGTGGGTGGTGATAATGGTCTGTTGGACGGGATGGAGATGTAGTTGATGAGAAATGTTTAAGAGAAGAAAGAAGTTGAATTGGGTCGATTTTGGTATTGATATAGGGAAGGTGTACGTTCTGAATTAAATGTATGCCTGCTACAAAGTAAGATCTGGCCTTCTTTGTTTTTATTCTTATGTTACCTGCTGCTGGGTACCCTGCTCAAAAGTATAGCTAACAAAGGACCACATTCGACTTCAGAACATGAGCAACGAAGAGTGGAAGAGTAGCATCACTAAGATAATTGTTCCAGTCAGCCAAATATGAACTGACTTGCTGTTCAAAGCACTAGCTAACTACGAAGTACAGGTTACACTTGTTCAGTTTTCTGGGCATATCTTAGGATTTTTTCTCAAGGATTTCTGAGGTAAAATTGTATTTCTAAATCTCCAAATACATAACTAATTTAGATCTACTCCGTACAAAAATCGAGAAAATCTCAATCTCACTGCCACCTCATCTCTTGCCCTGCTCCTCAGACTAAGTACATAAGTGACCAGCAGAAGTTGTTCTCAGATCAGATAGTCAACTAACTACTAATTTGTATATTGTACACTAACTTCTTTTGTAATAGTAACCACGCTAACTAACTAACGAGTAGTCTAGAAAAATACAATAGTACCATACTATATTGCCTCCTTCATCTCAAGCCGTTCATCCTCAAACTCGGACCTGTCTGTCCACTACTGCCAATTTCGAAGCTGATATTCAAAACACCAAGCTTGCTCCCGCTTCCAAAAACCCCAACGCACTCCTCCCACTCCCCACAAACAATGAGCTCCTCCAAACCCAAACCCTCCGCCTACAGCACCCCATCCTCCGACACCTCCTTCCGCAAAACCTGGGACCGCGACGCCTACGCCGAAAAAGCCGCCGCCGACGAAGCCAAAGCCAAAGCAGAATCCAAAGCCCGCTACGAAGCAAAACTCCTGGGCAAAAAATACTATGCCCCCGTCGACTACAGCGCTCTCGAGGCGACGACCTCACGCACACAGAGACTCGATGTTGCTTCGTTAGTAGGGAAAACTACGATTGTCCCCGCCGGTGCGGCCGTGGGTAAACGGGGCCGCGGGGCGGGGTTTTATTGCTCTGATTGCGATCTTACGTTCAAGGACAATATACAACTGGTGGAACATTTAAATAGTAAACAGCATTTAATAGCAACTGGTCAAAGTGGAGAAGTCGTGAGAGCAGGTGTTGAAGATGTTAGGCAGAGGCTAAGATGGCTGGCATATAAGCGGAGAATGGAGGCAGAAGAAGAAAGGAAAGCGGGAGAACTCGATCTTGACCAGAGGCTAAAGACTAGGGAGGAAGAAGAGGCGAAAGAAAGAGAAGAAAGGAGAAGGAAACGAAACGAAAAGAGGCGGAAAACTGGCAAAGATGGGGAGAATGGTATTAAACAGGAAGACTCTTGGGAAGGCCGGCTGGGTGTTATATCCTGAGTTCGGATCGAGACGCACTCCAAAAACATGATAGGTTAACTACATTATGCCTATTAAGAGCATATTTATAAATTCCATGCTAACTCCGACTCATCAATGACGGATATCAGTCGATACACTCGATCTCGTCGAGGACACGCATTGCTCGTCCACCTTCTCTCTCGAAAAGGCTCACTAATCTTTCACACTCGTTCCGGAGTCTCGATTCTCCTTTCTTAGCATTCCACGCTATCCACTCTTCGACACTCATGCGCTTCTCAGGGCTGGTGAGGTCACCCTTGGCCGCATGTAGCATCTCGTTCAAATCTACGTTCTCTTTATTTGCGGAATCGGGTTGCAGGAGATCATCTAAATCTACCGGATTCCAAGGATTAGGTGTTGTCAAACATATCGACTGACCGAATCTTTTTTGCATCGACGTAGCCGGCGTGCTTGGTGCCAAAGGCACGCGAAGGATCTGGGACTTTGATGAAGTCTCGTTTTTATTGATTGAGGGTCGAGTTGAGGGGGGGCGATTTTCGGCGTCCGAAGATTGGGGAGAGGGGGAAGGTGTATGCTCCTGTGTTTGGGGTCGAGTGATCGGATGAATTGGGCTCGGCCCGGTTCTGTCTGAAAGAATCTGCTCTTGAATTGGGCTTGTTTGTGATTTTGATCTCTGCTGCCGCACATTTTCCCCATTCAGTTCTTTCGAGAAGGATTTGTCAGTGGCTTGTGCAGATAGTTTTCGCTTTTGATCCACTGCTGGCTCCTGGGGTTCGTTTAAACTAGTGGTCAGGCTTTTATTCGAGGCTATAGATTCACGACTGGTGGTAGCATCAGAAGACTTTTTCATTTCAATATCGGCCTTTTTGCTTCGAGACTTTTTGGTTGTCTTGCCCTTCTTGGGAGGTTTTGTGACATCGTGGGTTTCGTCTGTCCTTCCTTCGCTTGGGGCCCTAATTTCGGGATTGTCCAAATCCATATGAGTTGCTGAAGGGGTTCGTTCATGATGTGTTGGTGCATCGTGCATTTCTCCGCCGTTACCTGTCTGGATTGTGGTTTTCTTCGTGGTCTTTTTCCCTTGAGCTTTCTTGCGGCCTGGTTTATGAACATCATTAGCACGGTCTTCGAGGTCACTGGTAGGACCAATTCTTTTAGTCACTCGAGTTGGTGCAATAGATGCTGTTGACGAAATGTGATCGCGTTCAGAGATGCGATCTTCATGTATTTCTCCAATGGTAGTTTGGATATCCTCAACACTATGTCTTTCCAAGTCAGCTTCTAGTTCAGCTTCAAGCTGCGTGTCGTCTGGGACCCGTGATCTCAATGATGCTTTAGAAGCAGTCGATGGAATACGGTTTGTAGATGTACTTCTTTTCTTTGCTGCCTTTTTATTCGCCGGCTTTTCAGATTTGGCTGCTTCAACGGGCACATTCAGTTCATCATCGGTCACCTCAGGAACCACCGAAGTTCCAGCTGTACTCGCCTTTCGGGCCCCTATGGCTCGTCTTTTAGCTGCTGGCTCTGGCTGAGCGACGTTGTAAGGCATCGTTCCTTGTGGTGCCTCGTTTCCGTTCATTTCGTGACTCTTTCGCTTCCTCCCCCTAGCTTTTTTAGAGTGGGCGTTTTCGGCTTTTGGTTCATTGTCGTCTATTTGGCTACTAGTCTCGAGCGCATTGTCCTTCTTTGTTTTTGTCTTCCTTCCTTTCGATTTGCCCTTCGCGACTGTTCTTAGCACCTCCTTAGGCGGTAGAGACAGTAAGCTCTGCTCCATTTCGCTGTCAATATCCGCTGTTGCTGGCTCTGACAAGCTGCTTGTGGCTGACTGGGTTGAAATCCGTGAGGCCTTGGATGAGCGACTGGTCGTCCTACGACCGGATTTTCCTTTCTTTCCCGGGATGGGGGCAAAATGGAAGAAGGAACATTGGGACGATCGTCGATAGTGCTCGTCACTGGAACTGAGTTAGAATAGGAGACCAGGGAAAGAACGACTTAGAAGTGGTCTTACAATGGGTCATCCTGGGGTTCCCAGCCATCCAGTGATAGATTACAATATGCACAGCTGACGAAATCGTCGCTCTCTTCGTTGGGACAGAAGTACCACCCGGCTTCAACCATCTGACAATAAACGTTAGATCTACGCAGTTATAAAAGCCATCGGGTTACGCTTCGAGTCAACCTTTTCAGTCTTGCATTTCCATCCTCTTTTGCCATCGTGAGGCCACCACGTACCGAAGGTCGCCCTCCGCGCTTCTGCAATTTCGGCACTAGTTGGGTCAACGATCTCAGCAGGGTTGGAGGACCGTCGCGTTATATCCATCGTGATCGCCCAGCCACAATCGCTAGAATGTCTCAAATGCTCTGTGATGGGGTCATCCTCCTCTTCCCACCCATCTAGGGCGTATCGACAGAGGAAGCACGCTGTATTATCCGGGCTGATATCTGTTGGCTCATAGTAGAATCCAGCTTGCGCTAACTGAGAATCCGTTAATAATAAGAACATATCCTCCTAATATTGACTGAAAATACCTCTTCAGGTGATGGCTTAACATGAGGCCAAATAATCGCTTTCGTCTTTGCCCCAGACGCTCGTCCTTTGGATATTGGTCGGTGCGCGACTTTGAAGCTCGCTAGTCGGGCGGAAACGATCTCCATTCCGGTCAGTACCATAGTGCAAAATGAAGGTTATTGTCTCAAAAACATCTATAAGATCCAATTCATCTATCCAAAAAGCTTCAATGCGCTCTAAGTATTCTTTGTATGGAAGAACAAGTTCGCTTGTGCTGTGTTTACACCTCGACGCTGTTTGTTTGGACCTGATCGTGCGCCCAGTAGACGCGCCGCTGACTAATCATGCTGAAACGACCAGTGCCACGTGACATGATGCGAGTCACGTGCTTAATTACTAGCTCAATCAGAGGGAGGCTCTGCTTCCACAGCTTCTTGTGGCCGGCATGGACGTTCTCTGAGGATTGTATTCGATATGAGGAGCTGAGATATGAGATTCTAAGTGCGGATGCCCATGTTTGCCGTTTTGTTACATCTCCGCAGCCCTTGCTGTTGTGCTCGTTCCGTACTCTAGCTATGCGGCAGCTCCATGTAAGTGATCCCAAACCATTGGAGCTCTCCAACCAGCATACTAACACTGGAGATTTTCAGACAATAAGACCCAAGCTGGGCGCATATTCTCGACACATCTATTCTTATTTGCCATATTCCGCCCGCTTTACCTCAGTTCCAAAATTCTACCGCCATCTCTCAACAGATCCGACTCCCAATCCCTCGAGTCAAGATGGCGGGCCCCCTCCAGGATTCAACAGTGCTGCACACCAAAATACGGCATATACTTCTGCAGGAAAAGCCGAGTCCCCAAGATTTCCCAGCAGTCGTTCGCCGGACTCCGATTGGGAGGAGAATCCTGATTTTTCCATTTCAACATTCGCTCAATTGCCATCGCCGGACTTTGGAACGAACCAACACATGATCATAAACCAGGAGTTTAAAGAAGCACTGCGCCAGATACTCTGGCAATTTCGAGCTCCAATTAGATATGCATTTGCATATGGATCTGGAGTGTTTCCCCAATCAGGAACGGCGACGGGTGAAAGCTGTCATCCCGCTGCACCAGTGAGCATACAGAGAATGCAACAAGGGAGTGGGAAGATGATTGATTTCATCTTTGGAGTCTCTTATAGCCAACATTGGCATTCTCTTAATCTAAACCAACATCGTGATCATTACTCTGCTCTTGGGTCACTGGGCTCTTACGTGGTCTCCCAGGTGCAGGAGAAATGGGGTGCTGGTGTCTATTTCCACCCCTATGTGACCGTGAACGGTACCCTTATAAAATACGGGGTAGTTAACATTGACACATTGTGCAAAGACCTTAGTGAATGGGATACTCTTTACCTAGCCGGGCGACTCCATAAACCAGTTAAAATTTTGCGTGATCATCCAAAAGTCCGGCTTGCGAACCAAATGAATCTCCTGTCTGCTGTTCGTGTTGCCCTATTACTTCTTCCACCCGACTTTACGGAGTCCCAGCTGTATAGTACCATTGCAGGTATCAGCTACATGGGAGACCCGCGGATGTCGTTTGGCTCAGAAAATCTTAGAAAAGTGAACAATATCGTTTCTGCGCAAATGGCAAACTTTCGCCAACTATACGCACCTTTGATTAATACTTTACCTAACGTTGCATTCAATGACCCCAGCTGCAATGATCGCGACTGGGTGGATAATTCAGAAGCCAATGTTCGGTTGGCGCAGGACATGGACCCGGTCAAAAGAGGAAATATGGTCCGCAGGTTACCAATGTCGTTCCGGGAGAAGCTTTATTTTCGATATCAATCCCGATTTCAAATTCCTCGAGCAGAGTTCAACAACATGATGGAACAAAGCTCAGACGAAGATCCAGAACGTATTCATCGCCGACAGGGCACAGCTTTTGACCGAAGGATTGCTGCCGAAGACCGTTTGAAGGAGGAGGTCGCAAACTGCATCAAGCAGACTATATCTGGACCAAGTACAAGCCAGAGTATTAAGGGAATCGTGACTGCTGGCATTGGAAGAACGTTCCGATATTTGAAAGAGAAGAGACGAAAATATACTAATACAAAGGGGTCGTCTTCTACCCCTGATAGCGACTCGACGAACAAATCCAAAACAGACTAACGAGGTGAATCGTTTCCTACTTTCTCTTGTATACTTGGATCAAGGATTGGAATCTTTGCATTATATCGAATTTCAGTGTTCAGGCAAAATATGGCTGCAGCTTGAAACGCAAGCATATTTCGGCGTTTGGGTATCAGATAGACCAGGATAGTTAGAAAGCGCTGTGAGTGGATTTTTGTATATATATGATAGCAGCCATAATTGAAATATTTGTTTATATGTTTTTATTCCATGACCCATTCCTGTAGCTTTGAAGGAATCTGTGAGTGAATATCCGAATCGCATACATAAGGTTGAGCATTCCACCACCGTAGAATTTGGCGAAACTGCCAACGGGATCAACGTCGATCCATGTTCATCCGCCAATATGTCTAAACAACGCCCATTTGATTTGGCAAAATGCGCAAGACCCAATATTCTCCAATTGGAACCATATAGATGTGCCAGAGAGTGAGTGAGAGCATCCCTTGCAGCCCAAGATCAATTTCCCCAGCTCACATGAGTCAGTGACTACAAAGACGACGGCACAAACGTCCTTCTCGACGCAAATGAGAACGCATATGGCCCGGGACTGGCTCTAACAGACGATGGAAAGCTCGAAAGTGTGGCCACAAATGGCAACGCCTCAGCGCTCGATTTTCTGGGTCTCAATCGCTATCCTGATCCGTGAGCACATACAAAATCTGCTTTTACCCCCCACCTGCGAACAATTTGAAGTGCTGACTTTTTGAATGGAAATTGATACATAATCAAGGCACCAAATCGAGTTAAAGAGATTGCTTTGCAATCTGCGCAATACGCACACTCATACTCAAAAGCACCTCGACCCCTCCAATCTCTTCGTTGGCGTTGGTTCCGACGAGGCCATTGACGCTCTGCTACGATGCTTCTGCATACCGGGGAAAGATAAAATCCTTACTTGCCCACCCACGTACGGCATGTATGCTGTTAGCGCACAAGTGAACGACATTGGAATCGTCAAAGTTCCCCTCGACACGGAGACCGGGTTCCAACTACAACCTGCTGCGATTAATTCGACGCTTTCCGAAACGCCGCATATCAAGATCGTGTACATCTGCTCGCCAGGGAACCCTACCGCCAAGTTGATCCGAAAGGAGGATATACAAAGAGTCCTTGAGCATCCAACCTGGAACGGCATTGTCGTGGTTGACGAAGCGTACATAGACTTTGCGCCCGAGGGTTCCAGTCTGGCAGAATGGGTCACGGAGTGGCCGAATCTGGTCGTGATGCAGACGCTAAGCAAGGCATTTGGTCTTGCGGGGATTCGGCTAGGAGTGGCATTCACTAGTGCTGAGATCGCGAGGTTGTTGAACAGTCTCAAGGCGCCGTATAATATCTCCAGCCCTACCAGCGCGCTGGCACAAGCTGCGTTGGCTCCAGCAAATCTCGCTGTGATGCGAGGTAATCGCGAGAAAATTATCGTCCAGCGGAATCGAATGCTGAGGGAGCTTCCCAGGATTCCAGGTGTGGGTAGATCCCTCGGCGGCACGGATTCCAATTTTTTGCTTGTGGAGGTCCTCAATAAACCAGCCGAAGAAGGTGGCAAGCCTTGTAACAAAACTGCTCTGGTGGTGTACCAATCTCTGGCAGAACAGAAGGGGGTCGTGGTCCGGTTTAGAGGGAAAGAGTATGGGTGTGAAGGGTGCTTAAGGATAACGGTGGGCACAGAGTCAGAGGTGTCGAGATTCCTGGATGAGTTGCAGGCTGTTCTAAACAGCATATATACCGGAAAACAATGAAGGTGATGAGAGACTAATGGATAATGATTACAGCCATAGATTTGGACTCTGGCGTTCATCGTGCTTCCTCTCCTCTGAAGGTATAGAGTTTCCCCTGACTGCAAAATAGATCAAACAGTGATATCTAAGAAAGAACAAGAAAATAGAATCTATTCCAATTAAGTCCCTCTTTAGGTCTAAGTCTATTCGCAGAAGTCAAGTAAAATAACCATTACCTTAACAGGATATACCAGCACAAACCCAGGGGTATCTCATGTTTCCGAATTCACAGCAACTAATTGGAATCAAATGCCATTTGCAAAACTCCAGTTCCACTACTCCCAACCTTGATACATGTAGAGTATTAAATCTAGAATAAATATAGTCAGTTAGATATTTCCATTAAGAATATGATAAGTATCACAAATTTCATGAACAGAGAGTACTTACGAGTCTCAATGGGGTTCGAATAGGTGCACGTCCTCCATGCAACAGCATAGCAACAGCTCTATTTGAAGTAGCTTGAAGCTTTCGGAATGCTTCATGGACATGTTTTGGTTCAATTGGGACTCTCCCCTCTTCAGGAGGGTCAAATAACCCTGTCTCTCGTTTGCGTTTCTTGCTTTTTTCACCGCCCTCTTCAGATCCTCCATGACCCTTTTTGCCACGATCTTCCTGTTCTTTGACCTTCAAAGCCTCTTCTGTCAAGGTTTGAACAATCTCGAAAGTGAGAAAACCTAAGATATCAACAATATCATCGTTTGGTTTAAAGTCTGTCACGATCCCAAAACCAGCCCATTCACGAAAACGCTTAGCTTTGCGGAATGTAAAAGATGCCTGCCGGCAGTCGGACCAAAAAACATATTCTTCACGAGTCATGTTCTTGGTACGTTCATCCGCATTCGCGAGCCGCTGAAGGGTAGCATAATTTTGCTCCTCCTCCTCTTCGTCTTCCTCGTCCTCGCGTTCGGGAACCTGAACCGGATAGAGGTTGTTGAGGTCCCATGGAAGTCCAATTTTGGCACGTTTAGTTTTAGGTTTTGCAGCAACATCTTGAGCAGCACCCGCAAGTGGGTCATCTCCAGCACCAAAGTCCGCGGCATCGCCTCCACCTTTGTCATCGGAATCCTTCACGTTCTTACGTACATCTTTCCACGAGAGAAAGGTTTTCAAACGAGACACCTTTGCTTTATCATGACGTATAAGAAAGAAGAGGTCGTCGGTTGAAATAGAACGCACACCGCGGCGAGCAGCCAGAGTGGTACTTCGACTAAGCTTGTGGAAGTTAGCTTTTAAAAAGATATAAGCTGGGAATATGCTTCTTACTATTTCAATGACTTGTTGGCGAACAATTTCTTCGATCAGCGTGGTGGTTTCTACAGAAGGCTCTGCAGTTTCTCCAGAAACAAACATCATCTTTCTTATAGCGTTAGCCATGAATTGCTCATTTGAAATACAGCCGTCTATCTCATGGTCCTCGTCCGTTTTGCCGGAATGTTCTAAATCCATGGCTCGAGACTTATCAGGATTTGGTAGTTGTTGAGAACCCAAAGGTTCTGCTGTAGAGTAGCTATCCTGTCTATTAACTGGGGGATTCCACATGCTTGCTGCCATCAACTGTTTCCCCCTAAAATAAACGGCCTTAAATCAAACGTGTATTCCAAGTATGCGTACTGACAAAGCTTTGAAAGACAGCAAAGCACCTTTATAAGCTGATGGAAACAGCCAATATGAAAGAAGGCAGTCGTAATGTGCTTTTCACACAACACATATGCTCCAGTATGATAGCATCTAGAGCAAATTTTTTTGCGCCGGAAAGAGTCTTTCAGGCACAGTTGGAGATTAGAGGAAATAAACACTGAAATTTCAGGTCCGAATATCGAAAAAGACATTTAAAAAAAAGAGGTCACTATACAGCCTCGCCATCAGACTTGACTCAGGCCGACCTGAAATCAACTCCAAGAAAAGAATGATCGCACTCCAAGGGCAGGCCGTACTCAAAAATGACGTATCATGGAACAAATAGGCACACAATGAGTACTCTAAGACGAAAAAACACCACATGGAGACCCATATGGACTGCTCCGATCATATGTTGGAAATCACCATGGCTTGATGGTCAATGCCATTCTCCGTTTCCCAGCAGCACCCGTCCCCCAAACCATCCGACGGTGGATTGGAATGCCCAATGACTGAGGACGCAGGACCATAAGATAGACGTGGGCCAGACCTTTCAAGAGAGTAGGGATTTTGTGGACAAACGTACCTGCTGAATCTCCTGGCGGTATTTCGGCGTCCTTTCCGCCATGGTTGCGGTGGTGGAGTAGAACTCTAGGCGGATGCTTTGTTGACACAAAGTAACTAATAGACGGAGTAACAGAGAAGACATATATTGCAAAGCAGCTGTGGTTATTCTGCAGAGAAAGGAGATGGTGAAGAAGTGAAGAATGTATGTAGGGATGTAGGTTATGATGGAGCCGCCCTACTCCGTACAGTGGTTTGGAATGTTATCTCGGATCATTGATTTTCCTTCACCTTTATAACAAAGTGCGGAACAATTTGCTTGCACCAAATGATCAAAATACATCCCACCTGGTTTCTTTCTCATATCTACTTTGTTTATCTGTGGAAATCAAAACAGCTCTAGATGATAGTTAGCTTGTTTGATCCTTTACATGTCCATGTTTTCGGCTTGATTTCACAATGCTTTATCTGGTGGGACTGGGTCTCGCCGATGAGACTGATATTACTGTGAAGGGTTTGGAGGTGGTCAGGAAGGCTAAACGAGTATACTTAGAAGCATATACCAGCATACTTCTCGTCAACAAGGAACGATTGGTACGCCGGTATGGATCTCGTTATCGACTCATGCTAATATCTCCCAACCTCAAAGGAAACTTTCTATGGCAGGCCAGTTATAATAGCGGATCGCGAAGCGGTTGAATCTGGCAGTGATGATATCCTAGCTGAGGCAGACAAGTTTGACATTGCGATCTTGGTCGTCGGTGATCCGTTTGGGTAAGCCAGTTCCATCTCGATTGTGGAAACTCCAAGTGCTCAGATTTGCAGTGCTACAACGCACACCGATCTTGTCTTACGTGCTCGGGAACTTGCAATTCCTGTAAAAACCATACCCAACGCGTCTATCATGTCAGCAATTGGTTGCACCGGCTTACAACTGTACAACTTCGGTCAAACCGTCAGCATGGTGTTTTTCACTGAAACCTGGAAGCCGTCTTCGTTTTACGATCGGATCAAGGAGAATATCGAGATTGGTCTTCACACGCTTGTTTTGCTGGACATCAAAGTGAAGGAGCAGTCTCCCGAGAACATGGCTAGGGGGCGAAAAATATATGAGCCTCCCAGATATATGACTGTTGCACAATGCGCCAGCCAAATGCTTGAAATAGAGGAGGAACGAAAAGAAGGAGTCTATGGCCCCGATAGTCTTGCTGTAGGTGCTGCGCGGGTTGGCGCTGAAGATCAGAAGCTGGCAGTTGGTACTCTGAAAGAATTGACTGAGACAGATATGGGCAAGCCCTTGCATTGTTTGATTCTGCTGGGCAAGAAGACCCATGATT
The DNA here is from genome assembly GCA_029449355.1 of Emydomyces testavorans. Lineage (NCBI taxonomy): Eukaryota > Fungi > Ascomycota > Eurotiomycetes > Onygenales > Nannizziopsiaceae > Emydomyces > Emydomyces testavorans. The sequence goes on from CP120627.1 coordinate 1,348,626, forward strand.
TGGAACGAGACTTTATTCGAGAATACGCCGTTTGCACAGAAACCTTTGATAATGCTTGGAAAATACATCAAAAAATAAATACATAACATTCCCATCAAATGTAACTTTTGTTTTCCAGTGATCAGAATCAATCGTTCGACAAGTCGTTGAACTCACAGGACAAACTGGTAGACAGAAGATCGCGCTTTAGGTGGAGAATCGACAGGCCGCCCGATTGCGGCACGTGACTGGAAAATTAGTCAGCTTCCGACTTCCAGCTTCGATTTCGTTTCTCCATTTGACTCACAGTGATGATAGCCATAAGCTACAACTGTCCCCAAGCCTTGGATCATGGCTTAAGATAATTCCCTATTGTATCAGCCATCGAACGAAAGAACTCTCTCAGAACCATGGGGAAAATCTGAGTCGCCGGTGTGATGTATGGCTGGTTTAACAGAGGATATGCCAAAGTGATCTTTCACCCCTTTCGATAGTTTCCATATCATCATGGTTGTCTATGTCCTCCACGGATTCCGTTGGCCCCGAGTGGGTACATTGAATGCGCCGGGAATCCGTGCGCACATCGTTTCCTACAACCTCCTCGACGCGGCCGCCGAGTATCTCCAGGAGCCAGGCGCGTCTCGCGCTGTTCTCCATTCGTTCAAGCGCATCGACCCCAACATTCCCTATCACCTACCGGGCCTGCGTCTCATAGAGCCATACGACCCCGACGATATTAGCGATACTGCACTTAGCCAACCATACGCATTTGTTGCTGCAAAGGTTGTCACAATACCAGATGATGGACAACAAGGCCGAATGTTGAGTTTGAACGTTAGCGAGATTATTGAGAAAGGCCCCGAGCTCTCACCGGGCGGACCAGAGGCATTGAGAAGGCTACGAGATTTTTTAGCGCCGGAGGAGAAGATCGGATGGTGGGTTGTGTATAATGGCGATCCGGAGAGGGAGTTTATAAGGTCCGAAAAAGCGGACGAATCGACGGAAGATGAAAATGTAGAAAACGAGGATAGTGAAGAGGAGGAAAAACCCGAAGAGAAGACAGGATGAAATTTTGGTCATATTAAGGAGGAAATTCTTGGTGAAAATCATAGTTAAAGGGTTCGAGAGACGCCTGAGACAGCGTTAGGTGCAGTCCTCTTAAGTAGGACTGTCTTTGCGCCACTTCATCTCTGTTGCGATAACGACTACCGGTCTTCGTCTTGAGGTTAGTTCACTACACGTGAAATACGCAGTCTTTTGGTTATGCTGTCCCAGTCTCAGACGTGCAGTGACCACCCGAAAATATATGGGGCCGCTCAGAGCACAAAAATCATTTCATTGGGGAGGGCTTTACAACAGGGAGAGCGCAGAGTACTGTTAGGTTGCCGAGTGTAAACAGATATTCAAGGATTTTACTCTGTACAAAATAGACACTTACATCATGGTGTAATCACGATTCTCCTCGCCGGCAATTGCGCCAAAAATAGGGCTTAAGTCATCGACTAGTTATACATACTGTGTAGATGCGTCTAAAAGCGGTGTGGTAAGGCAGAATAGCCACATCCCTTGATCAGCGTCCTCCATGGCGGAGCAATTTCTCCAGTTCCTCATCCTCTTTCCAAGCGGAAAAAGGCTCCGATGTTAGCATTATAAGCTTTTGGAGGAACTAATAGGGATATGGTGCTCTCCTTCATCCTTGTTCAGAACCGCCAGTAAGTCCATCCGGAAGTGCCCGCGTTCGTACAACTTCGCTGTGGCATTCGAGTGGAATCTAACAGATATCAAGGGGGAAAACTCGGTTGGCCAAGTGGTATGCACCATATACGGTATGCTTCTCAATGTCCACTTTCTTTTGGGATATTTTGGGACAGCAGATCTGATTCAATTCCAGGACGATGAGAAAGTGAGACTTAAGGGTGAGGTATGACAATCACTGCTCAGTTTCTTCTCCCACGGCAACGGATACCACTCCCCTAATCATGGCGGCGTCTATATCCAATCATTGATTATTGCATTGTCGTTTTGCGTCTATAAATAATGCTGCGAAGCTCACGAGTGTCTGGAGAACAGGTCCATCGTCTCATCGCACCTCGCGATCAAAAATATCAGTCCAACTTTGTCGAATTCCGACGCAGCACGAAGATCGTTTACCGTCGTTACGCGGGCCTCTTTTTCTGTGCGTGTGTCGATGCAAATGATAACGAGCTAGCGTATCTTGAAGCTATCCACTTCTTCGTGGAAGTCCTGGATCAGTTTTTTGGGAACGTGTGTGAGTTGGATCTGGTGTTCAACTTCTACAAGGTGAGCGAGCGTATGCGCGCGGTATCATCTTAGTTACGATGTAGCTGAATGAAGGTGACAACATAGGTCTACGCCATCCTCGATGAGGTCTTTCTCGCCGGCGAGATTGAGGAGACGAGTAAACAAGTTGTTCTTACAAGACTGGAACATTTGGATAAACTGGAATGATATTCTGCACTTGGGGATTGCATCAGTGGCTCATGGACTTGAACCCATACAATGAGATTCGCCAAATGCGGTGATTGGCTTCATGACCATTACTTGACATTGTGCAGAAAGCAGACCCAATGCAATCAGTGCATTCACAGTCAACGAATCAATTCAGACATTCAGTCGGGACCTAAAGTGATCCCAAGCTCAATGTCACATGATTCTGTTTGATGTCAAGGTCAATTTGAGATTCGCCAGTCCTTAGACTTTGACTTATCTATGAGCGTCGGCGATTGTGATGTAGTGAATCAGAAGCGCGGATTGCTCCTGTAAACATTTCCTATTTAGCGCAAATGATTGACCTATATAGCATCATACACAGCTGTCCCCATGGGTGATGTGTTGTGCACGTGGCTCTTTGATGCTGGTTGATCACTCAAGCATAACAGACTGTCCAGTGTGAAAAATTCAGCTGTGGTTTGTCATAGAGAGAGTTGGAATACATCAAGTTCTGTCCAAATGAGCCACAAAGACTGGTCTGCAAACATTAACAGCCAGTTGAGAGTAATACCTACATTAGTACTCAATTTCGTATTTGATTGCGGTGTTAACAAGCCGAAAAGCAACTCAACTCTCGACCGACTTGTTCTCCACTCGATACGCCATGCGAAGTGTGGGTGGGACAGAACGCGAGGCTGGTCAAATATAGGTCCCCTGCATCGTAGTTAGCGGTCAAGAAGCTAGCTGGTGACCGCCAGGCTGGGCCGAGGAACCGTTCGCACGAAGAGATAGATTATCCAGACAGTCAAAGCTCACGAACAAAGAAAGGATCTTGAACATTCTTCTTTCTCTTGTTCAGCATCATGACCTCCGGGGCATTGTTACTGTAGACACAGGGTTTAGCCTTCTTCCAACCCCCAGGTTAGCGTGCGTGATGCCGTGTCCCGCATTGCTGTCAGTGCTGATGAGCGATTTGGCGATCCCCGGAGATGCTGCATGCAGCATAAGAGCGCGAGCTGGAGGCTTATCTTGCCTGCTCCGTAGTCTCTCTCTCTCTCTCTCTCTGAAGTCGGAGATGCTGTTTTATGTAGTCAGACATACAGAGTACGATACTCCATCTTTATGTGTGGATCTTCATCCATTGGCCCTTGTCTTGAGTGTTCCGTTTCTCTGGAAGTTCAAGCAAAACAACCCACGGGAAAGGGAAATGAAGTCTTCCCAGCTGCTTAACCTATTTAGTCGGGTAGTTGACTGGCTCAATCAAGGATCCCCCTATCGCGCCTCGAAAAGCCTGAGAATGTTTTGAACTGAAGGATTCTCAACATACAAACTGTTTCAAGGTCGAGTTTCGCAAAGAGAAGAACATTCCTCCAGATTCAAACATGAGCACGAACCAACAATCACAATTCAAACATCAGCAGAACCTAAAGCAGAACAATCCTCAAATGCAAGCCGAATGGGATGCATGAGATGGTGACTCTAGAGTCTACTGTGTGGCGGTGGGACAAGATCATCCCCGTCCGTCACGTATTCCTTCGCTTAAAGCTCAGTGTTTTGGGTCCCTGGTCACGGCCACGACGACATTCAGCCTAACAGCATGTCAACGGGAAGCCTCGTCTTCACTTCACGACATCCACCCAGAACTAAAACACTAATCAGATCCATTTTTTATTTAGAAAATATCCGAGACGTTCCAAATCATGCGTTCGTATGTATGACCCTTCACTCCCCCGAATCCCTTCGGATCAGAGAAAATACATACATAAACCTTCCTTCCTGGCCATCATCCTGAGCCACCATCTGATCTCTCTCCGCAACACCTCTCCTCTCGATCTCATAACCAAATCTTTTGCTGTCTTCTTGTTGCCATGTATCGTTATTGCGCTATTCTCTCGTACCAGTATTGCTCTCGATGACTTGTCCGTTACTCAATGAAATGGACGACAGAAACTACCCTGATTGTGGTCGCTGCCGCAGTCGTTGCCGTACAGACCATTTTCCGCTGCACCTATAAGCTGCTGGGCACCTTCAAAGTGTGTCCGATTATCCAGCAGAGATGGCGTTTGGACGATAGCTGGATGGCGTTTTCCCTTGTGCCGCTTCTGTCGCGAACAGGATGCATTGCTTGGTACTTTCATCTTCTTGCAATGAAGGATCCTCGGAACGACATTTTGTTGAAGAAACTGGTCATACCCTCCCGGTTGGCTTATGCTCTGTTGTATGTGGATGTCGCAAAAGTTCTTAATCGAAACAATTTTTGTGAAAGCCAACACATCCACTGATTTCACGACACTTCTTTTTTCTCACCATGCAGTCTCTGGTGTATGAAACTGTGTCTTCTCCAGTTTTACGCGCGGCTAGAGAACGGTTCGAATAGAGTCCATCGTGCGAGGCGGGCGCTCGGGTACTTCATTATGATATCGTTTTTGGTCATTCTGTTGGCGACTTTACTTGAGTGCAGGCCACTACCACTGTGAGATATTCTAGTCGTCATCTGCTGAAAAAAAAGAGTCTTCTAACAAAGTATGTGAAACAGGTCTTCCGGCCCGACCAAACGTGAGTTTCCATAGTTCCTGTCGCATGAAAAGAGAGAGTTGGGGAAGAGGTCTAATTGATGAAACGATATGCAGGTTCATGTCAAAAGGGGACGAAGAATCTTTTGGTTATGGCGTCTCTCAATATTGCTACGGATCTTGCCTTGATCCTCTTTCCGATTCCAATGCTTTGGAAAATGACTACCCTTAATTTTCAGACGTATGTCCAACTCGATGCTCTCTCTCTCTCTCTCTCTCTCTCTTCTTTCTTCGATGACCTGGCTGATTTCCTTTTTAACAGCAAGCTGCAGCTCACATTGCTCTTCCTGGTCGGTACCATCGTAGTTGTAATTACAATCACCCGATTACCTCTCATATTCAGCAACGCTGGCTCGCAAACCTCTCGCACTCTGGTACGTTATGCACGCGATACGCCGCTTCAAACAATTTCACCAGTATTATTTCTAACCGAACAACTGTCCTTCAACAGTGGGCATCAATAGAAATTGTATGCGCCTCCATCGTTGCCAATGCCGCATTCTACTACGCGCTGTGGAAAGAAATTCCCCGATGGCGCGGCCGCCAGGCAAGCCCCCTCCCCCTTGCCCCATATTTCCTGCCTCTGGAGGATAATACACGCGAAAGTCAAGAAGTTTGGATCTGCTCAGAGTGGCAACCAGTGCTAGCAAGCAACTCTCACATCGCATGCCAGTTGTACCAAAAGACACCGAAAGATGCACATAGCTTGGCTGAAGCAGGTCTTGCGAAAGGCATATGTAAGTCAAGAAGCGGATGAAAGAAGCTTCTGGTACAAACATACTTAATACACTAATCTGTATATAAAATATCAATGATACCCCAATTACATTGTTAGAATTTATTGTTTTCATTCTCCCTGCGCAAATCTTTTTCTCATGCTTGAGATATTAAACAGACCAAGAGTGGAGCTCGTTGATCTGTTAACTACTAACATGATCTGCGCGCCACGATGCATATCACAAATCTGTAGCAAGCCACGCGCAATAATCATTTTCTTCATGGTCTCTTTTATGTAGCCCCGAACTCAGGCATTGTTATCAATCCAAGAAGAAGGGAGAACATGAGGAAACCACATGAGCAAGGATGGAGTGAATCTGATGATTGTTTGCGACATCAATGACATCAAACACCAAGCCAGGTCTGGAGCAGAATCTCTGTTACAAATTCCAGTCGAAGAGTAAGCCAGATGCACATTTGGCTAACTACCCCCTTGACGAGGCATGCACTTATCTGTGGAACTACGATGCTGTGAGATGCGCAGGACAGGTATGAGCTGTGTGAATATATAACACTACTTGAGGCCGATGGACGGCGAACATATAATCTTTCCATTTCATTTGGGAGAGATTTGACTAGCGGTTTAGCTAAGCATAAGCGCATAGCTGCGACTCCGGAAGAAAGCGAAGTAAACTGTTCCAGCACCCGCATGGTCCAAGCCTTTTCCGCGTGATATAATAATGTTCACTGGAATCGAAGAAACTCCCCCAGGTCATCTCTTCAAAGCAGCAAATCTCCTTGCCAACTCATCCACCTCAGGCACGCCTCTAGCAGACCTGCTGTCCTCTGGCCCTGATTTAAGGGCTGCTGGTGGATCGGAATCAGCGTCGGGGCCGGACGGCTGAGCATCCAGTGCTTTCATATCGTCCGGCAGAGCTTTTATTGGGCCTTTCTTAGCTGCCTGATTATCCACCCGCGAAGTCTGCTCTCCAATAAATTCCGGTAGCTCATCATCGTCTTCAGCATTCTGACCGCCTGCTTCGTCTTCATTCGTATTATCTTCATCCTGATGCCACGGTATCCCATGACTCCTGGCAATCTCTTTCAAATACTTCTCAACCAAAACCGGAGAAGCTTTCTGTACTCGTAATCGTTCCACTAAGTCTTCCGGTAAATTAACCGGCGGATCATCATCGTCCTGCACTCTGCTCGCGAAATCGTTACCCCATCTCTGCATTAATTTCACACGGAGTTCTGGTAAACCGGGAACGTCCCGAGGAAGGCGCGCATAGGAGTAGAATATGACGCCGGCTGCGCGGTCGAGTTCGCGATCTATGTATACTTCAGGTTCCGTCACTTTTGGCGTCTCATCACTGCTTTTGGCGCTTTCTTCTGCAACGGTATGACTTTCGAGTTTCGGCCCATCAGGCGATGTATTTCCAGCACCAGCAGCAGCAACAGCGTCACCTGTACCTGACCGCTGCCCTTGAGCATGCGCACCTCCACCCAGACCTAAAATCTTCCATAATCCCCATCCTCCTCCACCACCACCACCACTTCCCCTTTCTCCAGTCGACGCCGCACTTCCACTGCTCCCAGGTTGATTCCCCCTCCTCCTTACCGGCGGCTTACTTTTCCTTTTCTGCCCAAACGCAATATGATCCAGTATATTCGCACGAACCTGCAATTGCTCGCAATGTAGCTCGATGATCTCCAGCGCGGCAATCAGGTTATCGTTGGCGATCATATCTTCCGTCTTGATGCGCGCAAAGTCCTCACGGCCATCCTTGAGGAGCTTGGCGACTTCGCGCGCTTTGGTTTTGGAATAGCCACGGCGTTCTTTGATGAGTTGGCGGATGCGGTAGACTAAGGCCTGGAGGGAGAAGATTAAATCTGTCTGTTTTGGTGAAGAGGATCTTGTGTTAGTTTGTATATAATATTTAAACAGCCCAGTAGTACATAAGTTGGTGCTAGGTACTCACTGTTTGCTTCGGGAGAGGCATCTCTATTGTATGGCCATCTTAATATTGTTCCTTGTGTATATATACTATCTAGAGTATATGGCGCCAGATTAAGTCGAAGGGCTTCTGTCTGCTGTGGTCTTTGCTTGTGGTTGTGTAGGAGATGTGGTGGGCAAGTGGGAGACATCACAGTTCACTTGTCCCGTCTCTCCACTTTTCTAGGAGTACTATGTATAGCCTCTCTGAACAGCAATTTCATACAGGTTTGCTGGATGTATGTATTGTAATCTTCTCCCTCGGCATTCTCACTCTCTGCTGAGTTTCCAATCAATCGCTGATATGTCTCCTTTTACAGACTCAGTCCAGCCGCCTTCATCTCAGCTCTTTCTTCATTGCCGCCATAAAGAGTGTCAGTCCATTGCTTGATTGAGAGTTCCTAGGAGTTCTGGGTTGTCAATTTTATTGGCTGTGTCTGTTTGCCTTGGGCAGCTACAAAACATGTAGTTCTGGTGCTGTTTGTGTTATGTATGGAATACAGATGGTTGAGTTCTTGAATGACTGCAGAGACAGCAAAAGACAGATGGATAGTTATGAGCCAGACTGTGTAAGAGAAAGAGCTAATATGTATATCCTTACTTCCCGGGTATCATAATATTTAAACCACTGCCTCCTACACTGTTATAGACGCCTATTCCCCCCCCCCCCCCCCCCCCCCCCCCCCCAAAGCCGCAAACATGCTCCAGAAATCACAATGTGAACACCGTTGAAGTAATTAAGCTCAGAGAAAGACAACCTTGACCTCCCTTGTGTAGATTTGCTGTTGAATATTCAGTTTCAAACCCCATAAAAATGACAAAGCAGTTCATAAATTTCGAAAAAGTGGTGCTGAGGGCGAATGATGTTCTTAATCCTTTGTAACCAAGATCTCAATTGCGACATCATAGTGATCTGCAAGAGTTCGGAATGTGCTAATAATAATCATCTTCATAGTCGCCTAGCAACTCACCGTGGGGAGCTTCGAGATCGAAGTCATAATCGACTGAGTCTGAGAGCTCCATGTCATCGAAAGCCGCCGCCAAGGTAAGAGCGACATGCAGAGATTGCACATCCAGGGCAGGTCTAGCAAGGGCAGGTCTAGCTGGTGCAGGACGCTCTGAAGTATTCCGCATTGGCGAATCTCTCAAGACGTCTTCGCCGAAGGAAAAGGCTTCAAGGCTACGTGTCAGTATATCAAAGTGTTCAGACGGCGTGATATGAAATCGAGCTCTGAGCTGCTGACTCCGCTCCTCGATTCTCTTGCGTTTCATCCACCTAATTTCTTGGGGAGAGAAGGTATATGGTTTATTGGTAGCGGGGTCGATATGGGCGTAATGGCACTGGTTTGCAAAGAAGCATCGTGGCCGAAATCTCAGCGGGGATACAAGGCACGATTCTACTTCTCCAGCATCAAAGGCGGCAACTGCTTCGCGCCAACGCTTAACCTCTTCCTCAAAATAGCGGCAAGGTATTTTCTTCAGTTTCGAAAGATAGCCTTGGATAATCTCCTCTTTCACAGGATTCTTTATTTCCTTTATCTTGCCTGCGCCTGGACCCCTCGTGGCCTTATCTGTGTCTTTTGCCGTCTCTAAATCGTTGGAAGTGGGTGGAGTGGGGAATATCGAGCTTGGGATAATGAAGTCACTTTTCTTCCTGCAGAGCGGGCAAGTCTTGGTAGTTTTCGAAAGTGCCGCTGTGTCTGTCAGTGAATAGGGATCCTCATGCAGTTCGGAATTTGAAGAGGAACGCCAGTTGCGAATGCATTCTTGCATAGTAACATACTTAGTTAGCTTCAGATCCAAACACAACCAAGTGAGCTCACAGAGGCAATGAATGCGTCATTTCCATGAACATACCTAAGCAGAAAACATGATCACAGTGAATAAGAAGCCCATAAGTGACTGGGATGTCCAGGCAAATCGCACATGATTCGCGTGTGACAGATGGAGCGGGGCTGGTGGACGGGCAAGCTGTTGGCTCAGGTTGAGATGATTCTGTAGATTCTGTTGTTAATTTCACTTTATTCACAGACACGCCCGCACTGCTAGAGATGCTCAAAACACCACTCTCACCTGCTCTTGAAGCTTTGGCTGTCTGAAGAGTGTGGTCTTTGTTTTTGTCTATCCCCGCTAGTGCTGCATCGTGACGGAAGAAGCATTTCGTGCCCCGATAGCAATAGCCTTTCTTCCACCAGATACAGTCCACTTGATGAGGAGGAAGGGTTTGGCGACAAGATGATGTGCTTTGTTGAGATTCCATTTATTTTAGCAACGACTGCAAAATGAAACGAGCTGCAAGCCCATCTAGTTATGTATGTATGTTATGTACATGTGTCACCAACTAGAGAGAGAGAGAGGAAGATGTTGCTTGAGCTCTTGAAGCAGCAAAGGGGTGAACTAATCAACAAACGTAATCATATGCTGTGATCAGGCCCAACTGGCACCAACGCTAGTTAGCTAAACAATGACGGCATTATCCTTGCTGTTGGCTCTCAACTGTGAGCACCTCACTTAGTTAGTTGACCAATCTCAGTGGCATTACGGCTTGCAGGTGCTGCTGTTTTATCTATTATTGTGTTTCTAGCTCAGGTGCAATGGGAATCAGTATCAGACAACCTCAAGCAATATGGTGAAGTCGGTTGCCACTTAAATATCATTCTTGGATAATTACCTAGGATCTCAGATTATATTCCCAAGCTCCGGAATAACAAGCCAGCAAACAACACATCTGCAGCCTCCCTAGGGCCTACCCGTGTCTGCCCTTAGCATCGGCTCCTCCCTTACAGTGTAGAACAGCATCACACATCTGGCCCAATTATGTAGGTCCTAGAGACAAAATGAGGTCCAGGTACCTATTTCTCGGAAGGCTACGGAGCATCGTAGTGATCATCAATCATTTAACCAGGGGTTATTTAAGCAGAGACGGGGGGGTGGGCTCGTTTTATATAATCGAGCATCGCAATTCATTCTAGCCTCAAGATACATCATCCACCACTTCTAGGTCTCAGCAAAACTGAATAGCTGTTTGGCTGTGGCAACCTTACTTGCTACTGAGAATAAAAACAATGGAGGACTTAGAATCTAGAGCACTTCAGCAGTTTGACAAGCTCGTCCAGCGTGGTAGCATCATCTTCAAAGATGCCCCGCCAGTGCATATTCCAGCTCGTCCATTCAATGTAAGGGAACGATATGACCACGCCTTTCTTAGGACGGCCAGTCTCTCTGCTGCAGTCCTCCCATCTGGCGAAAATGGACAAGAAGTGAACTAACCCTACGTCGCGCTCATTTGCATCAAACTCCGATGATGAATAGCTCCAATTTCGCATTGCATCTAGCCTGACGAAGAAACCACAAGTCGAGATCAAGGAAGCTGAAACCCAGCCCCGCAAACCACAGGACAAGCCTAGTCCCTTTGCCAATGACCCTCCCGACTTTGTCCTTGAGCATGTCGGCCCCGAACATACGCTGCGCTTCAACAAGTTCTGTGTCGTCCGGCCCCAATTCGTTCTGCATACAAATGAGTTCAAGCCACAAATTGAACCTCTCGCCGCGACAGATCTGGCAGCTGCGTGGAGCGTGCTTTGTCGGCTCGAGAGCCCATATATAGTCATCTACAATGGTGGAATGCAGGGCGGCTGGTCATTACCGCATCGGCATATGCAGCTACTACCACGTCCGCCGAGGGATGTACATGACCTCTTTCCGGACACATATGGTATTCAAAACGGTGTGTTCTTGAACATCCACCCTCTACTGGGCAAAATATTCAAATGGCAGACCAGCACTGACTCGCAGATTCAGGTAGAATTCCCAATATCCCTTTCCAGCATGCTGTGCGCATGCTGCCGCAGTCACCTACAGAGGAGCAGATTTTCTCGATCTATAATGATCTCTTGACTGCCGCTGGTGTCAGCGAAACGGATTATTCCCATAATTTGGTGCTGGTACGAGAATGGATGCTGGTTATACCACGTTCTCGCGCCAGCCAGGAAGGCGTAAAGATTGTGAATGCAGCCGGTATGGTTGGTATGATTTGGATACCGTCGAATGATGTCCTTGATATATGGCTTCAAAGCAGCAATCCGATGGACATTTTGGCCAGGTTTGGTAAGCCGTGGTAGCAAATCGGTCTTGGACAGCCATCACCCAGATCTTTAAATATTAGAAGAAAGGGTATGTTTACAGAGGGATACGGTGAATATTCTTTAAAAATTTCTCTGCTATTATCTTAAAAGGCAGACTGCGAAAGACTTGAAGACTTTCTATTCCCTTATTCCAATTCTGGGCCATTGATTGCTCCCTGCTGAAAGAAATAATGAATTCAAAAAAGCAAAAGCTTGTGCAGACCAAAGAGATAGAAGAAGAATTCTCAGCTGTTTTGACAATTCCCTCACCTCTTGAAACAAAAGCATCCCCAGCCTCTTGATGACTTTTCCCTCAGTAATCGCCATTTTTGCCTTGTTACAGAATCAGCTGAATGCGCTGTGGCAGTACAAAGGCATACAGCTGCTTTATATAAATATTTCCCGCAATGTCTGCAAACATCCCCCTTCTCTCACAAAAAGATACCGCAGCTTTTCTATATATAACTATAGTATGTAGAAATGCCATAAGAGTATTTCCGATCCAATGGATGTACAGCCTTTGCCTAGAATGCAGATGAAATAGGGCTGTGATTTGGATTACCTCAGCAGTCACTGAAATTGGCTTGCCCCGCTGTGTCCAATCCCAATCTGTCGGAGGATTGGGCTGTCGGATAAATTTGATTGGATGAGAGTAAGATTGATCGCAATCTCACCCCTGGCGCTTAGCCATTTCCATCCATGCTTTCCATGGATCATATGAAACTCTATCTTGTTCAGGTCACACTATCACAATAAACTATTGGAAGGCTGGACGCTAATCCTGATTCAATCAGCTAAGTGAGTGACAGCCTGACAGTTAGACTGTGAGCAACTTGAATCCCGTCGTCAACGAGAAGTTCAGAGCAGAAGAGACAGAGAGTGATACACATAACTATAGCTATAGTTATATTGGCATTTGTTAGAGTCATGCATAGGATGGAGTCAGAATGTTTCCAAATATATGGTGGGAGATGGAGTATCAACAGATCTCCGATGAACATGTGGGCGGCAATGCGAGCCTGATGTATCATGTTTGGCATTCTGAGGAGCGGGGTCAATGAGTCCGTGTATTATTGTTAGCGTTGAAGATGATCGTTGATGAATGCCCCGTATTGGCTGTTTGAGTCCATACTAGACCCCAAACAATGTTTAGCAGCCTTTTTGCTTATTGTTGGCCTTCTGCCCCCTAAGGTTGACTCTTGAGCCTCCTCGCGCTTCCTTCAACCCTCAACCTCGCTGTCGCTTCTTTCACCTCGTCTTTCTCTTTGGTGCACCACTGGGTCCCGTTCACTCCTTTTGCGTAGGACTCGTTTTCGTTCGTTGACGTATCTTCACTCCTTGTTAAATACATTCGCTCGCTTTCAATCTGCGATCCTGAACTGGCGCTGGATATAAACATTGCTTTATATGCGCACATTTGATCTGTTGCTGAAAAGCCATTTCGTGAGGCGCGAGGCAGTTCGTTCTGAGATAGAGGTGGAATCGTTGCCTTTGTGCGCCTTTTTCTTTACCGACAACAGAACCAAACCATCGAGTGGCCGATGAAATCACACTCGTTTCTCTCGAGAGCTTCGACGCTCATTCTTCTTCTCGCTTCGATCGCATACGCCGCCAGCGACGGATCTAATCATGGTCACGGAGACGTTATCGGCATTCCAAAGGATGGATTTGGCTTGAAGCATCATCATCTACATCGCCGTGCAGCCTTCTCCCCCAGAGCCAATGCTATTATGAGACGCCGCGGAACGTGCGAGTTTCCATCTGATGCCGGACTGGTTGCTGTCACACCAAATAAGGCGAATGCTGGCTGGGCTATGAGTCCTGATCAGTCATGCCAGCCTGGCAATTATTGTCCTTATGCGTGTCCCGCAGGCATGGTCATGGCACAGTGGGATCCTGATGCGACTTCTTACTCCTACCCAAAGTCAATGGTATGCATTGTTGTCCGAAGAAAATCTTTTCGCATCATTTAACAATACTTTAGAACGGCGGCTTGTATTGCGACAAAAGTGGAAAGGTTTCCAAACCATTCCCTGACAAACCGTACTGCGTCGACGCATCAGGCCCTGTTGTTGCAAAGAATAAAGCTGGCGGCGTTGTTGCTTTCTGTCAGACTGTCCTCCCTGGAAACGAGGCCATGTTGATTCCGACTAGTGTCAACAGCTCTGCCAAGCTTGCAGTCCCTGATCCTCGTTACTGGTGCTCCACTGCCGCTCAGTAAGTGCTGAGACTTGTTCGTTGTTCTGAGAACGTTTAGCTCACTTCGTTTGCAGTTATTATATCAATCCACCTGGAAAAGACACAGACACGGCTTGTGTGTGGGGTACGAAAGACAATCCATGGGGAAACTGGGCTGCCTATGTTGCTGGAGCCAACATGGATGACAAAGGGCAAACCTTCCTCAAGATTGGCTGGAATCCTATCTATTTGGAGCCTGCTACCCCCTTTCGCAGCGAGAGTCCATCGTATGGTGTGAAGATTGAATGTGAAGGTGGTGGTTGCAATGGGCTTCCTTGCGAAATCGACCCTTCGAAAAACGGCATCAACCAGATGACCGGTAGCAATACCAACGGTGCAGGTGGCGCATCTTTCTGCGTCGTAACTGTCCCTCAAGGTAGCAAGGCCAGCGTCGTCGTCTTTGACGCAGGTAAAGGCAATAGCGGCGATTCCACAAAGCCAAAGGAAGACAGCAAATCCGACAAAGCACAAAAATCCCCCGAGCCGACTACATCCACTCCTCAACCAACAACTACAGCAAAGGAGACGTCGACGCCGACTCCCGAACCAACAACTACAAACATCGTAAGCTCAACCTCATCCTTGGCAAAAACAACGTCGACAATCGCGTCGACAACTTCCACAAAGTCTAGTTTTGTAACCACGCATACTTCTAAGGCTCCTACCCTCTCGCCGCACGTCTTCGTCGAAAAACCTAGTTCATCAATCTTTAGGGCCTCGAACTCCACGACCACTGTCGCATCGGCGACCTTGTCTCCCACGGTTTCCACCCCTCCCAAACCCGGCGCAGCCTCTGCGGCCACCTTGTCTATTGCGAGCCTGACGGCCAGCTTCCTCGTTGTCTCGACCTTTCTCAGTTTTTAATTAGATTGAGGTGACAGGTATCTCCTATCACTTTTTTTTTTTTATGCAGCAGAGCAAAAAGCTGCTTATTCTCTTCGGTACCTATTTTCTTAATTCCACGCAAAGCCCTCTCAGAGGGCTTTTACACCTTCTGAAGTATAACCCCTTTTGACTTCCAACATACATTCTTTTTAACTACATGAGATTCATGTCCGAGTTAGGTGCTTATGATGGATGTTTTATATACCTTGTTAAGATTGGCCATATGATTTGAGACTTCCCCCCAACCCCTTATATACATCTTTCTTCTGATACCCCTTAATTTCTGCATATATCTTAATTAACCTTCCGCCTACCGATGTTCATGATATTGATGTTATTCTTGAAGTTCAGCACTAGAAGCGCTTTTTTGCTTCGGAAGGTGGAATTCGAAGAGTTCTTGTGTGTTGTTTGTCTGTTTGATTACATCCATCCACTTGGAGTCCTTTTTGTCGGAGAGATTGGAGCAATCCGAGGGAGAATCTGAGAAGTAACTACAGCATTGCGTTGCATTTATTATACGAGTCTGATTCGCGGCAGGCCCTTGTTGACCGTCTGGGTTAATACTACATATGTACCCCATACAGCTATATTTCGGGATATATAGTATTTTCGCTGTTGAAGAGGAGAGCTAGATGCCAGAAGAAATCCTCTAATCTCGTGTCGACTTTGCATTCATTAGTCGTAACTCTGGAGTATCAATCAGCCTGGTTGAGAACGGGCAAGCAACAGTTTGACATGCGATGTCAAGGCTACCTCAGTCCCTAAGATTGCAACGACAGCAGACTTAGCAGCATTCATAGCTTCAACAACCTCTTTTTCTCTTGCAGGCATGCAACCATGAATGATGAATCAGTCTCCCTAGCAACAACTTGTTGCCCTTTAGAGACAGCTCGCCCTGCAGAGTAATTATGCTGTGATTCTTGCTCATGTGTTGGATTCACGAACTGTGCTTCGCCTTTCAACTGCCCCGCAACTGCTCGTACACGGCGTCGGATAGATTCTAATACTTGCAGAGGCCCATAAAGCTTTGCATGTCGATCTCTCCCACTCATACTTCATCTGCATGTTGCTCCTCCAGTCCCCTCCAGGCTCCAAAAACCTGTTCTGCACCCCCCCCTTCTCCGTCAGTTTCCCTCCATCCCCACGCCACGCAGTAATGTCTTGCCAATAACCGCCACTCTTCAATCTCATCCAGCATCTCTAACCCCGCCACTCGTTCTTTCTCCTCCCCACTGACCCACTTTTCCCAGAGAAAGTCCACATCCGCCGCACCTTGACCCGTAACGAAGCCTGCGTCTCGTAATCGATCTTTTTCAAGGGACAGAGTTGCGTATTGGCTTAGGGTCTGGAGGTGAATGCCACGAGTGGCTAGGTTAGAAATCATTGTTTTGCCAAACGGGTCGTGTGGACGAATCGGCTCGTAGAGGATTAGGGCTAAAGGGGTTGGTGCCAGGTCTGTTGGGGACGGAGTGCAAGGTGATTGTTGCGAAGAAAAGAGGGTCGTGAAGTAGGAAAGGACGTTTGAAGCATCAGTCGGAGAGAGGTAAATCAGACAGCATTCGGAAATTATGAGGGTAGGAAGTGTGGTGTCGATGCCTTTGAATCTTGTTTCACAAGATGGCAGCGCAGAGAGGGAGCGGAGATCAATAGGGTGAATGTGCAGATATTTGGAATGGAGGGCATCTCCTTCCTCTGATATGCTTATGTCCTCTTCTATTTCTGCATCTGCAGAGCGTTCCCGAAGTGCGTCAAGGAGCAGTGGCGACGCACGGATTGTTTTTATCTTCATTGCCGTATTCGTTGCGAAGTCTAATTCATGGTAGACAAAGGCATCTTTTCCCCTTGCGCCTAATTGTTGCTGTTTGGAAAGTAATCGAAACACTCGTGTATCTGATCCTGCTCCGAGGGATATTATCTGTCTCTTCCTCCTCGTGCACTTCGTCTCTATTTGCGAGCCCAGGAACAGAGAAACTAAGGTATCTATAGCCATCGTCCGGACATAAGTCCCTACAGAACCAAATTCGTTTCGATCAGCTCCATGCATCCCCATCCTCGACAGCATATTCATCAACTTTCCTCAATCACTCACCGCGATTTATGATCGGGTATCTTCTCCCCGCTGCAGTACCGCCTGGTTCATTACCATTCCCGCTGAAGGCTCTCGCGAACGGATCATCCAGATATCCCAACTCAACTGCACTTAATCTGGACACGCTTGCATCATGATCGGTCTGTTGGATAACCTTGTCTTTTGCTAGAGTTCGGCTATGAGGGTTGTTGGTGTGGGCAGTGTGGGCGCCGCGTTCCCGAAGTCGAGGACCTCTTCCGCCCCTACCTCGGCCTCGAAGAAGAGTGTTTAGGTTGGGGATTTGAGCTGCGGACATGGCAAGGTATCAATTGAGCAATTGAAATCGAAGTGCAGTGAGTAGGTCTGCTCGAGGCGCTTGTAATGTCTACGAGATACACTCCGCACTCTCAGGAGTGACTCGATTTCCTGTTGTGTACATACGGAGTACATATACAGTTTGTGGTATGAGCGGCAGTAATAAAGGTGCCCTGCGTCAGCCTGATAAGACACACATGTATTCCCTGTTAGCTCGAGGTGAAGATACAACGGAAGATGGTTTGAATGTATCAGAGTCACCAATTATTGCCAGCCAACAGGCTTCAAATCGTCTGAACTTGCAAGCAACCAGTCTGTGCCAAGACCAATGATGACAAAATTGGCTGACTCAGGATGCCAAGAGACTAGCATTTATTTAGTCATGTGATATAAAGTCACCTGAATGATTATGCCAAGCACCTGACCCTTTTCATCCCATGGTGGGGCTATTTTTTACACAGAAACTATTCTTAACAACAGCACTTCTCTGAAGACAACTTGATGTTAAAGTGACCATATATCTCTACACGATCAACAACAATGCTGCGCTCAGAAGAGAAAAAAAAGAATCTCTTAAAACTACTTCTTGGCTGATTTTCTCTTTTCTCTCCTTCTCTTCTATACAAGTATGTATGCAACTACTAATGTAGTTCATTGGCCCAAACCTTCCTCTTGACATAAGCCTATGGAACTCATCTCTCTACTCAGTTCCTCTTCTTCTTCTTTTTTCTTCTCTGAGCAATTTGCCCTTGTATGTAGAGCTTCAATCTAGCTCTTTACATCGAGCAAATGGCATCTCTGCATCGCCTTCAGTCATCCCTTGAAGGCAGTATCAATTCTTTCAGCCCTCAATCCTTAGCGGCGGACCAACGCGTCCAGGCTCAGGACAGATTTTACAATATTATCAACCATTTTGATGTAACAGATAGAACCACAAGGGTTGGATACAGTCCCCCTCTACTCATCCGCTATACCTATGAATATTCGCGCTCTGAGTTGTCAAAAGACACTTTTCTAGGTGCTTTTTTTGAATTTATGAGGCTAGATATCACTAGTGAAGAAGATATAGACTTTGATGATGAGGACTTGGAGAATCAGCTGGGCAAGGACTTGACCAGCTTCGCGGATTTCCTGCTAGATAACTTCTTTCTGCCTCGTCTGGTCCCTACTGACTTCCCTGTTAATCCCTTGATGTCTGCTTACCTTTTGATAGTCAAAGCCTCGGGCCACCGCACCCCGCAGCCCTCCCCTGCACATCTTTCAGTGATCCAAAGAGCACAAGGACAAATGCACGAATTTCCTGGGACGCCAGACCAAATATCGGTCCTTCGAGGTTCCTGCCTCATCCGTGACTGTCATCGTTGTGTGATTTCACACAAATTTGACCAACAGGAGGCAATCCGTCGTCTGACACAACACGGTGATAATGCTCAAGATGATGAAGGGAACCCTCTCCAGGGACAGATATCCATAATTTTAGAAATAGCTCATATACTTCCACACTCCCTGACTCAAACAAATGCAGATTCTCAGTTAGTAAGTTAAACCCCTTGATAAGGGTCTTCATCTTGGCTAAAATGTTTTTTCCTTAGGATGAGTCTAAAAAAGCTGCACTCATGATTCTTAACATGCTTGATCGCGATGTTTCACACCTCATTGATGGAATCAACATCGACCGGCCATTTAATGCTATGAGTCTTGGCCGTGATCTCCATATTCATTTTGGCAACTTTACTGTTTTCTCTGAAGCTGTTGCTGGCCAGGAACATACCTATCGAGTTGATACTTTCCTTCCCCGGGGCATCTTACAGGATGTTCCTGTCACTCGCACACTCTATCTCACAGACGATGGATCAATAGAACCCCCTTCACCCCGACTTCTTGCTATTCACTGCGCCATTGCTCATATCCTTCACCTTTCTGGAGCCGAAGGATATATTGATAATATTCTCCGGGATATGGAGACGGGTGTACAAGAAGATGGGTCCACAGAGCTGAACCGTGTAGTGAAGTTGAAATTGGGTGGTTGGTTAGATGGGCCCGGCTGATGCCTGTGCTTAGCACTCCAGTTTGTCGCTGGTACTTCCAATTGCTGACTTGCATGAGCAATGAAAATTGTGTATAGGGTCAGATTCAATTGAGATCAATGGTGGACCTAAACATATAACAATTAGCATGCTGCTTTGATGGTATAATGACTGTGAGCTCACTAGTACACTGATCCAAGCAATGTGCATGAGATATTCACTTCAAATCAAACAGCAGATCTGAATTGTATATAGATGAGCAGGAATATATGAATGGCATAACACAATAATGAAAATCTAACTGTCACTTTTCCCTGTCGTTACCAATATTTATCTAGCTAAGTTGCCAACTGAACCCAAGAGCCTCCCAATGCAGCTACATCCATCCATCCCGGCTTCACGAATAAAGGAAATTGTTCCTACACAATGGGCAACTGCTCGAATTGCTACTCTTAAACCACCTAAACAGACAGTCAGAATGGAACGTGTTCTTGCACGTTGCGCATTTCTTGTTTGGCGTTTGCATGTTCGTCGAAATAACCGAGTAGCAAATCGCACATTCTCCTTGGCCCTTCAGAGCGCCTTGGACATTCTTCCGGAAGGCACGCAAACCATCGATAAGACTACCGTTGGAAAACATAATGACCCCTTGAATGGCCATCAGCCAGCTTTTCCATTTCTTTTCGTCGACGGCTACGCGACAACCACCGGTGACCACGGCCTGCTGAAGGGGGTATGTAGGTGGCAACGAGATAGTTATCGATGTGGAAGGAGAATCTTCGTCTATTTCGATGCTTGCGACAATTTCGGCAGCCTTGTAGGATACTTTGACCTGCAAGGCTTGCTCTTCGTTGGTCCAATCTTGGGAAGTGAACCATTCGCCCACGTTCCGAAGAGCGTCCTCCATGACTAGCGGAGAAATCTGATGTTGTCAGGGAACTAATCAAGGATATTTTGAGATATCAGCGGATGCTTACGTATTTTTGTGTCCACGCTTCCACTGGTCCCTTCACGCGGTTTTTACTATTGAGCCACCAATCCTTTGTCAACTTTGGTAGGTACCTCAAGCAAAGGTAATAGACGTGAGTTAGCAGCCATTGCGTCTCCTTCTCTGGCGATTCCGATTCATCTAGCTCAAAGGAACGAATATTGAATCTCGATGCATCAACGAGCTTCCCCTGAGACGACTGTAAGAAATCGAACATGAAATCCAGAAGTGGATCCAGACAGCTAATTTCTATGATGTTTTCGGAGTAGCGTTCTTGAACAGGTAGTGACTAAAACGGCGAGTCAGACATAATCCGTACAGATCAATGATAGAGAGACTTACCGCAAAAGCAAAATGGTCGAAGACAACTTTCCAGCTCAATAAGTAACAACGAATGCTCATCCAAACATCTTCATGGATGGGGAGTTGGGATAAAATTCTCGCAGAGGGAGCTTCGAGCAGGAGCGAAACTAACTCATCGGGAAGATTGGCCACAGTATCGGATAATGCAACATTAAAAGATAAAGACTCTTGTAATTTAGGAATCACACGACGTAAAACATCGTAAACTGCACGCTGTACGCCTCGGCTGTTGATTGACAGCGTTGCAAAAAGCTCGCTCACATCTTTAATATGATCTACACTGATCTGTTTTATCTGACGGTCGAGGAGATCGATCGTTATGCTCCAAGGCATGTCAGGGTAAAAGGACGGATCTTATCAGAATGTTAGTATGTGCTAAGAGTGATAGCAATGGCATTGACTCACCGAATTCAGAGAGTAAGCCAATTAAGACTTCTACATGACCCTTCTGTACTGCGACCCATGCATCCTCAAGATCGTCATTATTCTCCCCCGTCGCCAGTCCTCTGAGACATGCGAATAGACGAAGCGAAGCATGTAACGCCGGAAGATACTCGTCAGACCCTTTGCTGCTTTCCCATAAGGACTTGAGAACAGCGAAAATATCGACCCAATGGGATCCATAAATCTCTTTAAGCTGTGGGAATACAGTTGTGAGAGCCTTGAATATTTCAGTTACCCGTCTTAGTGATAGCTCTTCAGACTGTAGACGCTCCATCAGGTGCTTCACGAAGAATACCAATCGTTGGGTGGCGATCCTTTCAACAAAATTGCCGTCTCCTTGCATCAACGCATTAAGAGTTACAAGTTTTTGAAGACCTAGATGAATGAATAACTTGTTTGAACGGGAAAGAAACATGGCACTGACCTTCGGCTTCAGAAAGCTCATCAAGCCCCGTGGCTTGGGCAACTAGTTGGTTACACATTTTAAAAGCTGCAGGTGCCGTGGCAAGCGTCGTTTTAAAGGCCGTGACAACAGCAGCCATAACAAGCGGGTTGGAAGGGGAGTCCAGCTTTTGCGCCAACTCAAGGGAAGATTCAGCAAAGTCAACCGTTCCCACAGCCTCTCTTTCTGACATTACTCTGGCATATACGTCTGCAAGCCTATACGCATCCGGTGCATTTCCTTGTATCTGTTCCAGATACCTCTGCCAGAAAGCCACAAAATTTGTGCTCTCCTCGTCGTTTGAAGGGGAGTTAGCACCAATTGAAGTGCTTATCCACCGCTTCATGTTATGCCTAGATCCAGAAACAAGTTCAACGAAAGCATTCCGACTTTCAGGATCGTCAAAAGGTAAAATAGAAATGGAACCCTCTATATTTATATCATCGTCGATCAGCTGGGTCACGAGCGGGAGGTATAAGAAGAGCGTCTTCCGCGATTGTGAGTCTAGGCCATCAATCTCTATCGTCGAAAGCAATTTTGTAACATATAGTGCCAGCCGACTAGCCAAAACCAACTGATTGGAATCATGGGACAAGGATGAAACCTGGTCTTTTCGATTCGATCTTTCGACGAAGAACACTGCTCCCCCAAGCGGGCTCATAATGGAGAGTGACGGTGGTGGAGGTATTTCTAGAAATGGCTGCAAAGCCGCCGCCCATTGTTTCTCACTCGGAAATAGATTAGATAAATTTGGGCCTGCTTGTTCGTTGGTAGTTTTCAGGATCTCCTGGGCGATGGTGACTAAGGCATCAACCCTATGAAACCAGTAAATAGAAAGCCTTGCAAATGCTAATATTCTCGGATTACTTACGATAACGACTCTTCCCCGACGTTTTCAAAGCTATTCTGGATGATCTCCACAGTTGGCTTGAATCCAACCTTCCCTTTCATTAACTTACTAACATTTACCTGTAAAGCGTCAGCAAGATGTGCGATATCATCGTTAGGAGATTCCGAAAGAAATAGCAGCTTCGATATCAGTTTGGAGCCCTCTGCGCCAGTGATAAACGTCTTCACCGGCTCCAAATCGACAATGTCTGTGAGGCCATGCAGCGCCTCTAAAACTTTATCATCAACCGACAAACTCTCCAAGAGGCGATTCAGGATGTGATTAGAAGTTCCGTTGTGGCGAGCAGGATTGTGAAGAACCACAGAAACATTCGTCCATGCTTGCTTATCGCCATGTAATGCGTGCTCAAGACTTTCCATAACCAGTGATTCCAACTGAGGATGTAAACTGAAATCCTCTGCATTAACGGATGAAAACAGCACCTGTAACGCTGGAAGTGTGTTTGGCACCGAGGTTGTCTCCCGAAAAGCGTTTATCACCTTTGGAAACGCGGATTGGAATACTTTCTTATGTCGACATGTAAAGAGAGTAGAAACTAGATTATGAGAATACGGGGACGACACGAGACCGGGGATACCCTCAGTTAAGAATGTGTCTAGAGAGTTTGTATCAGTTATGAGCTGCGGAACATTTGCAAGTGCTTCTTTGATGATAGAGGAAGCACCGTAGGGCTCCCCTTTCCGAGATTTGAGGACTTGCAAAGAAGTATGAAACAAATTAAGGGTTGTATCATGGAAAACTTTCAATATGGACGAGCACGCATCGAGCCCATCTGCTTTATGCAAAACGCCAGCCTCGAGACCAAAGAATCGACTGGATTGTAGACATATTGCGTCTTGCGAAGCTTTGTAATTTTGTGCTTGCTCTGGCGCGGATAATTTTATAGCATCGCATAATGCTTCGGATAATTTTGTCCAGAATTGGCAGATAACATCCTCCTCGACGACTTTAGCCACCAAGACAAGGCATTCCGCGCAAATGTGAACTGCATCTTTATGATGAACTGTCCACCTCGACTGGTCCAATGGAGACATAACGTAATGCTCTAGAATTGGAAAGATGTAACTCTGGATGAAAGACAGTTGACAATCTACCTCTCCCATCTTGCCAGAAATCCATAGACTTGTCTCGATGTAAGACGACCATGCTGCCGATAGGTTCGATCGAGGTTCTTCTTTGCTGGAGATACCCTCGAGAAACGCTTCCATGACAGACGAGGCAACTTGTAATTTAGTACTCGCGTCCTGAGGTTGCGGGAATAGAACCTCGACTGGAATAATCTGCAGCAGTACTTGCAAATTTCGCCAAAAAGAAGAAGATGCGCCCTGAGAGCCTTTCTTGATGTACTGAAGAAGTCGTTTTGAAGAAGCTGTTTTTCCAGAATAATCGCTACTCCATACTTCGGAACGGGCTTTTGTCAAATTCAGTAAAAGGCTAGAAAACTCAGATGCTGACCCATGCTGATCAACCGACAATGACTTTGATAACACTTGTGCACTTATTGTCTTCCACTCAAGATAACCACAAGCTGCAGTGATTGATATCTGGCATAGCTCGTACAGGGATCGGCGCACAAAAGAATCTTCATGGTGTGCAAGTTGCCACAGAGAACGGCTCCCAAATAGTGTCTGGAATAAATGGGAGTCCTTCTCCAGGTGTCTAGCGGATGTTCTAGCTAGGATATAATTAGCATAGTAATTTAGCTGTTAGGGAATAAAAACAGCAATACCAAGTAATCGAGTAAGCATTTGCAGAGCAGTCGCAGCTACGCGTGCATGCTTTGCATCCGCCTCGTCTGGCCGTACAGTCCGCTCATCACTTAAAGTCAGGGGTGTTTGTTGAACAACGGCGTCGACCACGAATTCAATGATGGCTGACTGATAAATTTTCCAAATCGTCTGCCGCTTTTCTTCGGTAGGGAATGCGCGAATGACTGACTCCTGAGCAGCTCTGATGACTAGCTTGTCATTATCATATAGGCCAGCAAGCCAAGCCCCTATGACTCTTGGAATATAACGCGCTATGCGCCTCCCGGTTGTCGATACTACATATCCTTGAAGAACATGAGCAAGCTGACGGACCTTTCGCGATATATCTATCGAGACTCGAGGATATACTTTAGCCTGGATGAATACATCATTATAAACAATACTATTATCTCAATCAATGATCTATCAGGAGATAACACACCCAAGCTTCTAGAAACCCATTTTCCAACTGTCCCTCCTGGATGTCAAGGTCACAGACGAAATCTAGCAGGTCTTCCAGGGCCTTTGACTTGGTAGTACTGTCTTTCTTCGAAAGATTCTTGAACGCGACCACCACCTGCGGCTGGGATAACAACGACAAATCAGGCGGTTCAAATATATAAGATATTGTTGAAGGAACTCCTCCTTGCTCTGCATTTGTTTGGGAGAAGGCACCAAATGATCCTGCACCAAAAGCCCCAGAAGCTGCTCGACTGCTCGAAGCTTGGGATTTGAACTTCTTACTCATGGCGGCTAAAACTTTCGTAACATCATAGCACTAGCACTCGTGTGAACGTGAAAAAATAATGAGAAAGGAAAAGAATGAGATGCTCCAGCACAGTTGCATATCACATCATTCTTTCAATCGTTGCAAGATGGCTGTATTGGCCTGGTTGTCGTTCAATATAAAAAGAAGCTGAACATCGCTTTCTCCGACTCCCAAAAAGGGAATCTTCGGCGGCAAGCTGCAGGCAACGACAGCCACGTGACCAGGCGATTTTCTTTGGTGCTGAACGCGCTCAAAAGAAGAAAATCGTGTCGAGTATCCAGCCATTTCGCATTTCAACAAGGAGCGTGTCTTCTACTGGTAATCTGAGGCGAGCCTACGCCTGTCAGGTGCTGCAATGAAGTTTTTTATTGAGTATGAGATGTCCGCTTTACATTAAGAACGCATTGGCTAACAGCTTCAACCAACTCTTGCCAGGGACCTGCCTGTCCTTTTCCCGTACCCGCGAATTTATCCTGAGCAATATGCTTACATGTGTGATATTAAAAAGTCGCTGGATGCGGGTGGACGTTGTGTTCTAGAGATGCCATCAGGAACTGGGAAAACCGTATCGCTGCTGTCTTTAATTATTGCATATCAGCAACATTACCCGGAACACAGAAAACTAATTTACTGCTCTCGAACGATGTCTGAGATTGAGAAAGCGTTGACAGAGTTACGAGAATTAATGAAATATCGTACGCAGCAGTTAGGGTATACTGAAGATTTCAGGGCGCTGGGTCTGACTAGCAGAAAGAATCTTTGCCTTCATCCTTCTGTGAGACGAGAAAAGAGTGGAACTGTTGTTGATGCTCGGTGTCGGAGCCTGACAGCCAGTTTCGTGAAAGAGAAGAAAGAAAAGGGAGAGGACGTCGAGTTATGCTTATACCACGAGGTCCGCGGCGGTCCCTCTGTGCTGGAATAATGCTAACTGCCGTAGAACCTCGACCTTTTAGAACCAAGCAACCTCGTTCCGCCTGGTGTGTTTACACTTGATGGTCTTCTTAGGTATGGAGAGGAGCATAAGCAATGCCCCTACTTTTCTGCTCGGCGAATGGTAGGGCGATTCACTTTTTGTTTCTTTTCGCGTGTTTGGTGCGATATTACTAACGAGTTGGAAAAGATGCCGTTCTGCAACGTTATAATATATTCATATCATTATTTACTCGATCCGAAAATTGCGGAACGAGTGTCGAAAGAGCTTTCAAAAGATTGCATAGTAGTGTTCGATGAGGCTCATAATATTGACAACGTCTGCATTGAAGCACTTAGCATCGATCTTACCGAAGATTCGCTTCGCAAAGCTAGCCGTGGTGCAAACAACCTCGAGCGCAAAATAGATGAGATGAAGAGTTCAGATGCGGAGAAACTACAGAGGGAATATGAGAAGTTAGTCGAAGGACTGCGAGAA
Organism: Emydomyces testavorans; assembly: GCA_029449355.1. Lineage (NCBI taxonomy): Eukaryota > Fungi > Ascomycota > Eurotiomycetes > Onygenales > Nannizziopsiaceae > Emydomyces > Emydomyces testavorans. The sequence goes on from CP120627.1 coordinate 1,375,071, forward strand.
GCAGACCAGGCACGAGAAGAAGATCAGCTTATGGCAAATCCAACATTGCCAGACGATCTGCTGAAAGAAGCGGTTCCAGGAAACATTCGGAGAGCGGAGCACTTTGTCGCATTTCTAAAACGATTTATCGAATACCTCAAGACTCGTATGAAAGTAACCCATACGATCTCTGAAACACCGCTTTCTTTTCTTTCCCATCTAAAGGATTTGACCTTTATTGAACGGAAACCGTTAAGATTCTGTGCAGAAAGACTCACGTCACTTGTTAGGACTTTAGAGTTAATGAATATCGAGGATTATCAGCCCCTTCAAGAAGTGGCAACTTTTGCGACACTGGCTGCCACATACGAAAAGGGATTTCTCCTCATTCTTGAGCCTTTTGAATCTGACACCGCGACAGTACCAAACCCTATTCTTCATTTTACTTGCCTGGATGCAGCTATCGCCATCAAACCCGTTTTTGACAGATTTAGCTCAGTGATTATCACGTCCGGGACTCTCTCACCTCTCGAGATGTATCCAAAAATGCTTGGATTCACAGCAGTGCTCCAGGAATCGTACAGCATGACACTGGCTCGACGCTCCTTCTTGCCGATGATTGTCACGCGTGGTTCTGATCAGGCACAGATATCTTCGTCTTTTCAGATCCGTAACGACCCTGGAGTCGTTCGGAACTACGGCAATTTGCTCCTTGAATTTTCCCGTATAACACCAGACGGAATAGTAGTATTCTTTCCGTCCTATCTCTATATGGAATCCATTATTAGTATGTGGCAAGGAATGGGAATTCTGGATTCAATATGGAATTATAAATTGATCCTCGTCGAGACGCCCGATTCCCAGGAATCATCTCTCGCACTTGAGACATATCGCACTGCGTGTTGCAATGGCCGTGGTGCGGTTCTCCTTTGTGTCGCCCGTGGCAAAGTGTCCGAAGGCATTGATTTTGACCACCATTATGGCCGCGCAGTTCTCTGTATTGGTGTTCCATTCCAATACACAGAATCACGCATTCTAAAAGCCCGACTTGAGTTTTTACGGGAGAACTACCGAATCCGAGAAAATGATTTCCTCTCTTTCGACGCCATGCGTCACGCTGCACAATGTCTTGGACGTGTGCTTCGCGGTAAAGACGATTACGGAGTCATGGTCCTTGCCGACCGTCGTTTCCAGAAGAAACGGAACCAACTTCCGAAATGGATCAGTCAGAATATGCTCGAGAGCGAAACGAATTTGAGCACTGATATGGCTGTGGCGACGGCAAAGAGTTTTCTGCGGACAATGGCGCAGCCGTTTAAGGCTAAGGACCAGGAAGGGATCTCCACGTGGAGTTTGGCTGATCTACAGCGCCATATAGCAAAGGAAAAGGGCGACGCTGAAAAGAAGCACCAGGAGGCCGTACAGCAGCAGCAGCAGCAGCAGCAAGCTGCGTTAGCAGTGACTAATGGCTCAGGCGTTGGCAACGGTGATTTGGATATGTATGATGAGGATATTGACGAAGATTTATTGATGATGGACGCCGAATAGATCGGTACAATTTACGCGTAAATGACTACACGATTCAGGAACGGCGTTTTAGGGCCTTTTTATGGATATCAATGATGAAAATACCTTAGCAGAGTTTTGCGGCGTATTCAAGCATTTGACGGATATCTGACTGATTTATCTACAGAATGACATCAACTTAAAATTTAAAAACCATTGAGACGACCTAACTTTGTACTATCCAACCGATCAACATTCAGGGACAAGTGATATGAAACCATCAATCCAGGCAATGGAAGTCAACTAACTTCCCAACAATCACGATCGTCTTATCCAACTGGTGCAAGAACATCAAACGATCCAGTTCCCATCGTACCTACACGTCCCGCAACAATCCTACTACTCGGCCCAGCAAAGTTATCCCAATCGCGCTCCAAAACTGCATCCCGCAAGAACCTCACTGTGGTCTCGAAACTCATCTTCATCAACGGCGACGAACTATCCTTGACAATGCCCATCCGGTTAAATGGACGGTAACCTCCTCCCTGAGTCATCACATCGCCAATGAGGTTCAAATGACGGTTATCAACTGCGATGGTGTGGCTCTGGAAAACGGAGTCCATTTCACGAACGATGCTCGCTCGTGCTGCTTCAACACCATAAAGCATGAGCATGTGATGAATGGAGTTGCTATAGAGTGTGTGCGGGTTGATGATGTGTTGATAATCACGCATGGCGAGGAGATTGACTCCATCTGTGTGAACATAAGCTGCTGTGCCCTTGTCTTCGGGCACGTATGTGCAGCTACCAAGACCGGGAATGAATTGGATAACTGCTGCACGTGCAGCGTTCTCAACAAGAGGCAGGAGGAGAAGCTTGGGCGTTGAGACCTCATACTGAAGTTGGATATGGCACGTCGTGCCTTTTTTAGGATTGAACTTGAACCGGGTAACTTCAGCGTGTTGATCTCGGACTAATTCCTCACGTTCTTTGACTTCATCTTCCACGTCAGAAGCATCTGTCATCCCGGCATCACCATCACCTTGAGGTCGCTGCTTTCTTTCGTTGCTCTCATCTTCATCTTCATCGGATTCAAGCTCTGCCGTGTCTTGACGTCGGATTATGTCTTGGTCGTCCTCATCAGGGGCTTCGTATGACACCTGATTCGATCTATTTTGTGATGATCTTGCTCTCTTCGCATCATCTGGATCTTCGTCTTCATCATCACCATTACCATCATCTCTTCCTTCGCCGTGCCGTGGGCCTTCTTCGAGAACTCCAACAGATGCCCCTATCTCTGGCTGAGCAGCAGAGAAATTAGACAACAACTTTTCACTGGTTCGTTTCTTCAGTTCTGCCTTTGTCAGTTTCACAAGCCTTGGGAGGAACCTCTTCTCAAGGGTTTCGAGCACGTCTCCAATCTTAATGGCATATTCTTTGGTGTACTCTTCAGGGGGAAAGAAGTCAATATGAATATCGTAAACTTTCGCTTTCATGCTCCCCTGACTTGAGATGCGTTCGTGCACTGAGAGTTTATCAACGACCTCTGCAAGGGTAAGTCTGCTTATACCCTTGGCAAACAATTCTCCGTCTTCCGGAGAAACTTGCTCATAGAAATTTGCTGACATCGTAGGCGTCAAAATGTGAGTACTAGCTGTCATAACGATTTCTCTAAGTCGAGGAATACCCAGTGTGACGTTTTTGGTGGAGTGACCTGCCAAATGGAAAGTATTCAACGTCATTTGCGTAGACGGTTCTCCGACAGACTGTCCAGCAACAATTCCAACAGCTTCGCCTGGCTCCACGACAGAACGCATATATTTCATGTTCATGATATGTTCAAAATCTTTCTTAGAAGTCCCCTCGACATGTTTACTTTTATCTTTTAAAAGCTTGTCTGGATTTTCTTTCACGTACTAACGAGGGGTTTGTATCAGTAAGCTCTTCAAGACCAGGAAGGATCAATGTTACCTTCTTGAGTGCAGCAGCAAAAGACTCAGATGTACTTCCAAAGTTGGCTCCTGGATGGAAATGGGCCAGCACTGGATCCTTTGCATCTAACTGTCCTGTCTTTTTAACCTTCTTTATGGCGCTCTTGTTCCATTTGGAGGCAGCTTCGCTGTTAACTTTGTTAAACTCGTCCATACCATTGACTTGCGAGAGAATTGACAAATAATTTTGTGCCATGAAGCTAAAATCACGAAGGTGCTTCTGCTTGGTAATATCCAAGCCATCCTCTCCATAAAGGAATTGTACAAGAGTTCCATCTGATGTATCCCGAACCGAAGTATCATATTCTGCTTTTAACCCTTCCATTCCTTTAATCAGACAACGCTGAAGGTATCCAGAACGTGAGGTTTTGACAGCAGTATCGATAAGACCTTCTCGCCCAGCCATGGCGTGGAAATAGTACTCCTGAGGTTTAATGCCAGTAAGGAAACGGCCAGAGACGTACCCACCAGCCGCGAGCCTGGTCTCAAACGGTCTGAACGACGGTAGGGTCTTCCCGCTAATCATAACTGGGACCCTACGGCCTTCCAGAACCTGCTGGCCCAAGTTGCAGGATATCAGATTTGCGTTGACCACCGACCCTTTAGCACCAGATAGCGTCATGGCTTGCATCTGGTTCCACGGGAAAGGTTTCTCAAGACCACGAGGTAAACATGCCGTTGTAATATCAGACGAAAGACCAGACGTACTAGCCTTAACCATACTATCCAAACCAGCTTGTTTTTCATCGTCGCGGAGTACATCTTCTAGTCTCCGTTGTAATTCGGCATCTTTACCCTCAACCAAGCTCTCATCCAAGGTGACGTACTTGAGAGCAACCTCATAACCCAGTTTGTCACCCCTTTTCAGCTTCTTCTTCCGTTCTTCGTCTGCCTGTTTCGTTAACCGGAGATCATCCATACTGCACGTAAAAGCGCGCATTTGCAAGAACCTCGTAAGTAGGCGTCCCAGAATACCGATCAATTTTCCAGCAACAATATGTCCATAGACTTCATGAACCGAGTGAATAAGTCCGCCGACGCTGGGCCCAAGCTGGGCTTTGTCTAATATACCACACAGCAGCTCTCCGCCTTTGACGATAACCCGATCTTCTTCTGAACCTTGTTGCCACCGATACCCTGGTGTGGAAGATTTCCCTATTAAATTCAGACCAGATCGAGACTCAGGAGTAATGTTCTTTATGATGGTGGAGATGACTTGCTTCCCTGTCCACCGCGGCTCTGGTTTAAGGATGGCGGGTGGCATGAGCTCAATCTTCTCGCTAACAGTATGCGAATTCTCGGGTCGAAGGCAGCTATAAAGCAACTGATGGTAATCATCTTCATCAAAGAGAGTATCTCGGGAGGTAAACCATACTCCCATAGAGAGATGATCCTGAATCAAGCCGCGAAGAGGTTTACCAGAGGTGGCCACAAGATACTGATGATCGGTATCGGCAAGTTGCATAGCCTCAGCCCGCGCAATCTCATTTTGAGGGAAATGCAGATTCATTTCATCACCGTCAAAGTCGGCATTGTATGTATTACAATTGGCGTAATGCATTCGAATCGTTCGTTCTCCCGCCAGCACCCGAGCGCGATGACCCATGATGGATGGTTTATGCAAAGTTGGTTGCCGATTCATCAATACCACGTCTCCTGTCGTTAAATGTCGATAAACTTTCTTGTTCCGTGAGCGCTTTAGCTTCCAATTTGACGGCGATAGCAGCATATTTGCAATCGCAATCCGCTCGTCGACGGATTTGAACTTTAGATTGACAACCTGACCAAGCTCATTCTCGACGGCCGTAGCACCTGGATATATATCTGGGCCATTTATCACGGCTTGCTTGAGCTCCCAGTAATTGTGGTTTGTCACCGGCTCAGGATACGTAAGCTTTTTAGCAAAGACAAGAGGAATTCCGATCTCGTTCGTCTCAATGTTGGGATCGGGAGATATAACACTCCGGGCTGCAAAGTTGACTCGTTTTCCCATCATATTCTTTCTGAAAAGGCCATCCTTTTTTTCTAGTCTTTGTTTAATGCCGTCCTCGTTCTGTATGCCTGCTGCTCCCTGTGCTGGGTTTCGATCTCGGTCCATTAAACTGTTTACAGCATCTTGCAATTGAACTATGGCATGAAGAAGATCGCGATAATCGCGAATCCTTGACACCGATTCACTAGTGTCCCCTTGTCTTTCCCGGCTGATTTGATTGATCTGATCACAAATCTTCAGGATTCGGGTGAAAGAAGTGTTCTGTTGAGCTTCTAGAATCTCATTTGGACCTTGTTGGGCAGCTGGACGGTATTTGTTTGGCGGTACAAGAAGGTTCTTGATGAAAAACATATCAGCCGTCACACGAGGCTTTTGCCCCGAACCCGGCCTTGAGTCATAAATCAAATCTAATATCTCCTGTTCTTTCTCAAATAGAAAACGAATGGATGCATAGACCTCTGAGGATGGTATATACTGTTGAGAGTCATCTATTTGGCCGCTCATCTTTGACGATGTTTTCTCTTCAACTGCAGTGAGCACTGCATTTCTCATTGACACTTGTTGCTCGGCGCCGTGCAAGTCAGAGGCAATGCTGACATCATCACCTTCAGCAATCTCATTGAGATGGTCCATCTTTTGCACCTGCTTGTGCTTCTTGGAGAGCCGGTTCGCTTCCTCCATCAGAACAAGAGGGTTCGGAATTTGAAATCCTGCCGCAATCATGGCCGCTTTGCATTTTTGTGACAGCGCTTTTCGAAAAATTTTGGAGTATCTGTCTCTTCGGTAAGGAGGAGAAATTCTGATAACTGTTAGTTTCCATATAGTAGCGATTGTAAAAGAAGTTCTAGACCCACCCGCTACAAGAGGTGCATTTCTTGGTACTCACAACGTCCTTGAGAAAGTCGCGCACAACATTCCTTCTCATTTCTGCTGCTACCGGATCTTTGGTCATCTGCATATGACTTTTCCCCTCTCGATGGGCCGCGTTTTTGGAAATGCACTTTCTGACAAAGGCATTCCGGCGATCCATGAGAGCCTCTTCATCCTCGTCTTCACTGCTCTCTGAATCTGCATCCTCTTTATTGCGTTTCCCCTTTCGAAGTTCCATGGTTCCAACCATTGCGGCATCCTCCACCAAGCCGTATTGTAAGAGACGTAACTTGCAAGCGTAGGTATTAATCTGCACCCTCGACATTCGAAATCGGTGGCAGTAAGTGCATTGAGCCCTTAGAAGACGAAAAAGCTGATCAAAAAACGTAACATTGTAAATGTGAACCGGCAGTTCTATGTGGCCTGGATGGCCAGCGCAAGACCATGCATTCAATCGACATGTTGTGCAGCTTAATGAAAATAAATTGTCAGTGAAAGTTCAACTATCGCGTAGAAGGGAAATCAGTTGCATACACATGGTCACCCCAAGCACCTAGAGCTGGATCATATAGGCCTCCAGGAACGGGGTTATTGAATGAATCGAGGGTAGGCGTATTGTGTATGCGCTTCACTGATATCGATTTTATCTCGTCATTGGAAAGGATTTCAAAATCGACTCCACGGATTGTGGAAGATACAGGTCGGGTAAAACTGGCCATCGCTTCATAAATAGTTTTAGCACCAGCAGCTCTCCAATACGACCCTCTCCCCGATTCCCAGAAGCGATGCGCTTTTCATCTCCACCAGCTCGTTCGATGAAGCTCGAAGCCTTTTTTTTTCTGCCGCGCATCCCCGCTTTTAGCTCCCACGCCAAACAAATTGCTGACTCAGCAAAGTCGCGACCTCATCATGTCTCTTCGCCATCAGGACAACTTCCCAAGAGACTCATACAGCGCCAGCATGGCATTATTTTGATCAAGTCGAGCCATATATCTCTGTCTCTGTCACAGTCCAATCATGACCGATGTACCACGGAACTCGTTGAAACGGTTGCACGCCGGAGATGAAGAAAATAATGTCCAGAAGCGACCTCGTTCCAGACAGGGACCTCCTGCCCCTGCAAGCAATGGCGGTGCTACTCCAAAAGTCGACATTCAGAAAGCCATCGCCGAAGCACGAGCCAAGGCAGAAGCTGTACGTGCTCGGCTTCAAGCCCAAGCGGGGATAGGAGCAGTCTCGGCCCAAGTCCCGTCTCCCTCTCCATCTCCCGCACCACCCGCGCCGAGCGCATCCCTTTCCAGAATTGAACAAATGAAAGCCAGAGTTGCAGCAGCTACAGGGAGAGCGAACACCACTGCTCAACAGAAACCACAGCCTGCGCCGTCATATCTACTTCCACCTATGGACGAAGGGCTATCAAGAGCCAGAGGAGGCCTCGATGTGGGTCTGCACCCAGCTCTACTCGGAGATGCAGGGCCAGATGGTCGGTCTTCCAAGTTAAAGCAGGCCATGCAGCCTAAGTTTTCTACGACGATGGCAAATCGTCGAACAGAATCCCCAGTGCCGACGATTGCCAAGGGGAAGCAGCTCGATCTCTCTGGACCCTCGATTGAAGAAACCAGGAACAATCCTTACTTTGACCCTAGTCTTGGGCCAAAGACAGCGTTGGCTCGTCCTCGCTATTCTCGCCAACTGGTTTTTAATCCAAAAGGAAAATATATCCAGCAGGCTGCTGCTTTACGACGACAAGCGCAACTGGAAGCCATGAAGAAACGGATTGCTGAACGCGCGCGCCAAGCTGGAATAGATGAAGACCTGGATGTTGAAAAGGCATTTTTGGTCCCCGCTCCTCCTGCTATTGAATGGTGGGATGAAGGTCTGGTCAATGGAACTGACTATTCCGCTATTGATGACCCCAATAATGTGAAAATAGACACTCCCGACTCAATTATCACCATCTATGTACAACATCCCGTCCTTTTAGAACCTCCTCAGGAAAAGAACATTCCACCACCTAAACCCATGCATCTTACTCCAAAGGAACAAGCTAAAATACGCCGCCAGAGACGAATGGCAGATCTTAAAGAACAACAGGCTAAAATCAGGCTGGGCTTGGAACCGGCTCCTCCACCGAAAGTCAAGAAATCCAACTTGATGCGTGTTCTCGGAGAAGAAGCGGTTAAAGACCCCACAGCTGTTGAAGCCCGCGTCAACCGGGAGATAGCCGAACGCGCAGGGAAACATATGGCAGACAACGAAGCTCGCAAACTCACAAAGGAACAACGGAACGAAAAGCTGGCAAAGCAACAAGAAAAGGACGCCTTGAAAGGCATTTACGTCACCGTCTACCGTATCGATAGCCTTGCCAATGGTCGCCACCGCTTTAAAATCAGCAGAAATGCCGAGCAACACGCGCTCTCTGGTATTTGCATCATGAATCCCAAGTTTAATCTCGTGATTGTTGAAGGCGGATACCATTCTATCAATGCATATAAGAAGCTTATGCTCAACCGCATCGATTGGACAGAAAACGCGGGACCCAACGACGTCAGAGAAGGAAATCGAGAAGCGCTGGCATCATGGCTGGCCGCAGAGGATGAAAAAACTGGAGAACTCAAGGATTTGAGCCTCAATACATGTACATTAGTTTGGGAAGGGGAGGAAAAGGCGAGGGCGTTTCGCAAATGGCTTGGTGCGAGGGTCTGTGAGACCGATGCCTCGGCGAAGGACGCTCTGTCACGAGCTAAAATGGAGAATTTCTGGACATTGGCTAAGAGCATGAAGTCGAATATGGCTTGAAGCAGATAAACCGTTAGATAAACGCAGACAGGCCCCAGCATCGCATGCACCAACCACTAATATATGACTTTTCTTCACAGATTGTGCATCAAAGATCCAACTATGTACCTAAATCAGCATCAATCATTTGCAGATGCAGACAATTTATTGTGAGAAGATGTGGCAATAAATCATCAAATAAAACAACTTTTTGCAGACTAAAGAACTTCCTAAAATGCAGCCCATATGCGAGATCTTCAGATAACATTTTAATTTACACAACATTTTGGGTCCATGATGATGGTGAAAAGTGCAGGACTTCTGAGGGCGGTGTATTCTGCATTATTATTACCGGAGAGATGGACACTGGCCCAGTCTCATGAAGGACGGCGAGGCTGCAAGATAACATTATCTTGGGTTAGAGTTTCTGGGCAGGAACCTGCTGTACAGTAGAGGTATTTGATTGATGTTACTTTAGCGGTGCTGGCAGTAAATCTAACAGTCCGGTTTCGCGTTGCGGTTTGCGAAGAAAGACGGTCCTTAAGGCCTCATCCGCGGCTTCAGAACCGTAAAGAGGCTCACGATTTTAAATATAGGAATCATAATCATAATCCACCACCACTTAATCGCCTCAGTAGATCTAATTGAGCTTGAGCGGCAGTAAATGCATCGGTTGATGCTTGAGATGTCGGCGTTGCTGGTGACCTAGAAGGTTCATGTTGCGGTCGGAATTGCTGCTGTTGCTGCTGCATAAAGTTCGAGAAGAAAGTCGGATTGATATGAGACCCCGGTGGCGGGAAAGGAAAAGGGACTTGCTGAGGAGCGAAAGGAAAGTTTGGCAGGGGGAATTGAGGCGCCGACGGTGACATTGTGGGATATGCTTGAGGTGGGCTTTGTGGTAATGGATATGCGGTAGGGCTTGGATTATAGGACGTCGGATCTGAAGGATACTCTTTCGAAGGGTTCTGGAGCGTTTGTTCGGAAGGAGGCGACTGCCGGTGAGTATTTCTATACGATTGATGTCTGGCACTACCACCCCTGTCGTGACCTCTCCTCCCTCGGTCGTACCCTCTCCCTCTTCCTCTGCCTCTGCCGCCACGGAAGCTTCGGTCAGGATGATGGTAGGGTCTCTCTTCTGGTATATTACGAGCCATCATCTGCTCGTGCAAATCTTTAGGACGCTGTAATGTAGTATATCCATCCTCCCGAGGTTCGTCATCATAATTTAGTTCCGTATATCTCAATCCAGAGGGACCTGGCGGTCTCCCCCGGCTTTTGCCGCCTCTGATAAACTCAGATCGGCCCTCTCGTTTTTGCTGGCGTTTTAGTTTGAGCTGACGCTTATATTCTGCTTCCGCTTCGTCATCCGAGAATTCTACCTCATCTTCTCCGATTTCCTCGTCATGGAGATTCGACGCGTCGCTTCCTTTCAAACCTTTGAGCGGTTGTGTGAAAACGAACGTCGAGTGATCCACCACATAAAACACTGGTACTCCCTTCTCTAAGCTTGCCTTCTTTATTTCTTCTGAGTTCGTAAAGTGAACAGTATAGAGAGGTTGCTCAACCTTTCCAAATGTATCAGATACGACTCCAATGACCTCTAAGTTCGCTAGGCAGAGAACAGAACCGGCTTCCAGCACTTGATATTCGCCAGATATGTTGGCCTTGATCAGCACGATATTTTCAACGATCGACTCAACGCTTCCAAGCATCTGGACCTCCATATCGGGCGTGACGGTGATGTTTGGCTTCGGAACAATATCTTCCTGTCTCTCATTCGCGGTCCTTACTTCTCTTGCCGCCGAACTTTCGTCCCTGGCGTCTTCATCATCCGATCCGGCGGCAGCCAATAATATGCGAGCCTGTTCTTCGGGGTCTAACATCTCGTAATCCTCATCGTCGTCGCTTGAATCCGTTGAAGAATCTGAAGAAGAGTCAGACGACGACTCATATGGTGATGAGTCTGTCTCCCACTCCTTTTCACCGTTCTCCTGGGGTTGATCTTCAGCGATCAGAGCTTCAGTCATAACTGGGGTAGCTCCATTGCATATCGCACTCTCAGCAATAAGCATCGTCGTATCGCATGTTTGTAGTTCTGCCAGTGTTCGGGCCTCATTTGTCGCAGATGCCAGATTTTCCGTCTCTTTTTCGACCATGTCCTCATCCGATTTTGTGCCTTGCATTTCCGTATCTCCTGAATCACAACCCGTTCCATTTATTCCGCTTGAAATATTCCCAGCTTCCTCCTTCGCCGCAGCTTCTATTGCCGTGATGACTCGGTCCAGAGAGTCCGCCATAGACTCACTGGCATCCGTGACCTGCTCCTGTTCCGGATGTGATTGTAAGCCATGTCCGTCAGACTCATTACAGAGACTTAATCCTGGTATTTGCGGGCGAGGCTTCTCTAGGGTCGAAGGTTGTCCTGTCTCAGACAAACTCGCAATGTGTGACGGAGGAAGAGGGGTGCTGCCGTCCAGAGGAGTGTTGTAGAAATTGCTACCATCGTCGACACCGTCATCTGCCATTTTCTAAAAATTAGCATGTTCGTGATATGATTGTTTTGTGGGTGGATAGTAGATACTGTGTACGGCGTCGCGTTGAGGTCTTCAATCTCTAGTATTCTAAGCCTAGATAGGCATAACCGGTAACTTAACTACTTAACTAGTGTTCTACATAATCTTGACGACGACCCTGCCACGAATCTATTTCTGTTTTCTTCACATCTATAAGATATATGGAGGTCCATTTGGCTGAATTATAGCTGCAGACATCAAAAAAGTGCGTGCTAAGCCAATCAATCCTGTCTCTATGTGACTACGGTGCTATACCGTCCTTTACTGTGTAAGGTTGGCTGCTAGCAGTGGAGATCGGATGCCCGAGATACGGCAGAAGAGGGGCGAAAACCAAGCTCAGAAGGGGTTTAAAGCCGTGGGTGAGGCAGTTGAAAGGCATTTGAAGGATGAAGAGTAACAAAAAGTGGCACCATAGAAGCACTGAGGGAACTGTCTCCAAGGCCTTGACAATGCTGTCCGCGAATTAGTGAGGTCAAAACGCAATCCTTATGTATATACGTTGCAATCCCTTGTCAGGATTATATTTGGAGCTGATTTGACCTCCTCAGAGACCCGATTATTAAATCAAATATCACCCGGAGATAGTGCACCATTAGCATTACTGTCCTCGAAGGCTAATTGGAGTTTATGATCATATTTTTCCTTATCGGAGAGCTTACCGGCGACGAACTTTCCCACATCTTTCTCCCAGTAAAAGGGCAGAACCTCACCCACTTGCTCAGAACAGTGCTCGGATAGCAAGGGCTGGATACGCTCATAAAACAACCGGAAGAGACCTGTAGGGCTGGAGAGTGCCAAGGTATACCAGAATGTTCCCATCACCCATGCCTGTTCCATGACCTCAGACAGTTGTGGCATCCTTCTACCAACATTCGCTGAGGTAGCATGGCGGTATCCTTTTGTCTCCTCAGCTTTCAAGCAAGTCATTAATTCTGTTCGACGCATATCATATTCTTCAGGATCAATTTCATCCACACCCTTGTTTGTCAGCCAGTAAGGAGGCTCAACCATTTCAATGGGCCGCGAACATGCCCATTCAAGATCAACTAGACATGTGATGTGCCAATTATCATCGACAAAGATATTGCTTTGATGGAGATCTGTTAATGAGAAAATAAAAGGTCCACGATGAAACTGTCGGCGAAAAAACAATGGGACTATTGTTCGCATTGCTGCCAATGCCGTCATCTGAGAGCCACAATCCTCCAAATTGTTCACGGCATTGGGTTGGTTTCGGAGGCGACTGTCATGGATTCTAAGCATGTCCGCCACGTAAGACTCAACAGTGCAATAGGTGTATTCACGAGGCAAGTCGGTTGGTACGTTCTCATTTTCTAGAGCTTGGATCTCAACTGAAAGCGGACGATTGCTTAAACACAAGAATCCTTCGCTGTTTATCATGAAGGAGCCAATCCGAGGTAGGGGTATTCGGCTGATACTTAGTAAAATCCGCGAGAGATCTCGAAAGAAGTTCGTCCGCAATGTGATGTCCTGTTCTTTCTCCGACCATGTGTTGGAAAGCATCGTCCCTTGTGCTTCCTCAATGTACTCTATCAATAAGTAACCTGTGCCGATCGCATCGTTCAGAGTAGCCTGCGCTTTGTTCAAATGGCGGGCATAGAATGAAGGCACCGGGAGGCCTAGCCATGATAAGAATCGGCGGCGTAGGAGTTGAAAGCATCGGCTTAGAAACGGCAGGTTTTCAACTCGAGTAAACTACATTCGCCACGTTAGTTGCTGTCGTGGCTGTCCAGAGCATCTGGCCTCGTACAGTCTTGCCTGTTGACGTCGCAAAGCCGTAAAGTCGTGGAATTGGCACATCTGGGCAATTCTCCTGAAGCCATGCATAAGCACCAGCCTCACATTGGACTTTTTCGTCGCCGTTTCCGGGTCGAAATGCGTCGCCGACACGATATGGAAGAGGAAACCGGAGGAGGACACGCTGTCCGGGTTGCTGTCTGCCCTTCCAGCTCCCAATTGTTACTGGGATGCAAACGTTGAAGCTGCCATGGACCCAGTCTTCCATCTCTGCCACATGAGACACATAATTTGATCGTAAACCCAGATGATGGGCGACGACACATTTCATACAGGCCCGTCTGTCATTGAGGTGAGAGAAGAAACGGCGCTGCTGGTCATAGTATCCCAGCTGATGAATGATGTTGACCTCCCGCTCCTTAGCGACAGAGTATGTGATGTCCTCCCTGAGGAGACGGCGCGTTGTGGGCATAGATATGTATTCTGTTATGGAAGAGATATGGTATGCTGGGTTGAAGCTGGCCTGTACTCTGTTTTCTCTGTTAGTTAGTACATATGTAGTTATGGCTGGTTCTATGGATGAAGTAGCCCCTGAATGAGCCAGCTAGAAGCCATCAAACACTGTTTCATGGCACACAAAAAGTCTCAACAAACCACATCATTCTTCACCTCTGAACTGATCAATAATCAGCAGATATTCTAAGTGCATGGATATGAATGCATCTCTGTCCTATCAGTTCAAGCTAGGCCTTAAGTTTTGAGGCTTGAAAATGCCTCCAAAGGCGCAGGACTCGAACAGCGAAGCTCCCACAGCTTCACCCACTAACCCCCAGTATGTACGCGGTGTCCCATGCGAGATTATACCTGAGAGCAAGACCCGTCAACCTAACTGTCAATCTGTTTTTAACACAGAGCAGTTCCACGGCCTTTCTTCCTCCCTCCAGACGTCGTTTTCTACCTCTGCCTGTTGTCGAATATCCTGGCCGCCTCGTTGGCACCAATTCAAGATTGCGACGAAGTCTTCAACTACTGGGAGCCGACTCACTACCTGTCTCACGGCTATGGCCTTCAAACCTGGGAATACTCGCCCGAATACGCTATCCGTAGCTGGCTCTACATCGCCCCCCATGCCGTCGTCGCCAAAATTTCTACCTACTTCACGCGGACAAAGTCGGCTGAGTTCTATTTCGTCCGCATGGCTCTGGCTGTCGTCTGCACGATGTGTGAGACGAGGTTATACTCCGTGGTATCACGCACGTTGAATCCAAGAATCGGTGTTCTCGTCCTCTTGATAATGCTATTCAGTCCCGGCATGTTCCATGCTTCCGCTGCTCTTTTACCGTCTACTTTTGCTATGTATACCTCAATGCTAGGCCTGTCAGCATTCTTAGATTCCCGAAGAGGTCTCCAAACTGCCAGAGGTATAATGTGGTTTGGAATAGGCGCTTTAATCGGGTGGCCATTTGCTGGAGCTTTGGTACTGCCATTTGTCTTAGAAGAGCTTGTTCTCGCCATTATTTTCCGGGAGGTGGGCCCAGCCTTTTCTAGGATCATGAATGGGGCATTCAGGTGTCTGAGCATCCTGGTAGGGCAAATCGCTTTTATTCGTTGCCCATGTTTGTGTGCTGACCATTTTATAGCTCCTTGAAGTAGCTGTTGACAGTCTCTTCTACCGTAAGCTAGTGGTTGTTCCTTGGAACATGGTGGCATACAACGTCTTTGGTGGTGCAGGAAGAGGGCCTGACATCTTTGGCACCGAGCCGTGGACATTTTATGTGCGGAACCTGCTGCTGAACTTCAACGTCTGGTTTATATTGGCACTCTTCAGCGGTCCTCTGCTCGTCTTGCAGATATTATTCCGCTTCCACAAGACCTCAAAACAAACACTGCTGAGATCAATAACGTACCTCTGTCCATTTTACCTTTGGCTGGCGATCTTCACGCTCCAGCCTCATAAGGAAGAGAGATTCATGTACCCTGCTTATCCGTTTCTCGCTTTGAATGCTGCGATTGGTCTCCATATAGTTCTTGCTTATCTAGGATCTAACAACCGTCAGGAACTGGTTGGACGAATTCCTGTCAAGTTGAAATTCGCTATGGTTATCGGCGCAGTGCTTTTTGCTCTCAATCTCGGCCTATTGAGAATCGTGGGCATGACAACCGCATATAATGCTCCGCTCAAAGTCCTTGTTGATCTAGAGCGGCCCAATATTACCACTTCTGGAGATTTTGTTTGCGTTGGGAAAGAATGGTATCGCTTCCCTTCATCATTTTTTCTGCCCGGTGGACTACGAGCCAAGTTTGTCAAAAGTGAGTTCAGGGGACTGCTACCTGGAGAATTTGCGGAGCCAAATAACAACGGACCATTCCCTGGAACCTGGATAATCCCTCTGGGAATGAATGACAGGAATCAAGAGGATCCTTCAAAATATGTGAGTGGGTTTTCTACCGTGATTTGAACCAGTTTACCAAGTGCATGAGGACTGATAATTGGCAGACCGATATCTCGCAGTGCAAGTTTTTGGTGGATTCTTACTTCCCAGGAGACAGAGAATCTGAACTGCAACCTCATTATATCCTCGATGACAAAACGTGGGAGAAGGTATCATGCAAGCCATTCCTTGACAGCCGTCGCACCGGTAGTTTCGGTCGAATTCTCTGGGTGCCTGATTTGCCATTTATCCCCAAGCATCTGCGACGCCAATATGGACAATACTGTCTGCTCAAACGGAGAAATCCAGATACAAATGTTTGAAAAGGATCAAACAGAAAAGCATGTAATTTGCGAACAATGAATAATTCTCTCCATCATCCAAGCAATGGACAAGTGCCTGTCTCTGTATGATTCGTTGTTCGGCTAAACCTCCAGTCACTCGCATTGGAGTGTGTGTTGGATGGCTGCTGACACTTTACCCAAACAGGCGAAGATATCCACGACCAGTCCAACCACCAAGAGAAAACCGAATGAGACAGCGTAGCACAGTGGTTGAGTCAGTCCAGTTCGTTAATGCGGGCTCAAGACACCCCTCTCTTCTCCAAGAAGCCGTCAAGGGCTTTTTACGACGATGTATTAATGTTGCGTGCCCCCAACTGGACTCGATGTGCAGTTTTCCTGAATGGATTTACAAATCATCTAATGATACCAGCTCCGATGGAAGCTCGCATGATAGAACGTGCCAACCAATTCTATGTGAAGGAATTAATTGGTGTTTTATTTGTCTCCTTTGCTTTATCATGGGCTGTCAATACCCTTTGGAGAAGATTCAGTTCTCGCGTTTTAATGCGGCCAGGTACTCCTGACCTGGAGAAACCCAGCACACAAGCACAGAAGGCAAAGGCTGTTGGTCGGACGCCGGGTGGTAAACACGTCCTTTGCTTATCCGCTGGACAGGAAATCAGCAAACTGAGATCGCTGCCTAGAATGGATACCACAAGACTTCAAGCGGCCAGACCCAGTGCCGTATCCAGATTGGGATGTCCATACGTTCAAGCCAAAGGCGTATCGACCCTTTAGATATGGCCCGTAAGTCGATCTTACTCCAAAGATGGGTTACTAGTGAGCAAGGGCTTATTGGGGAAAGAAAATATTCCATCACTATGGGTTTGAGGTCCATGAAATGGGATGAATGGATTGGTGCGCCCTCTCATTTCAACTTGTCACTGATAGAACTTCTGTGTGTAATGGCTAATCTGACGGGAACTCAGAGCTTGATAACCACTATCTGAGATATCATGCCGACAAAGCCCGCCGCATTCAAGAAAGAGAGAAGAAGTGCATCATGGTTGCTCCCGAAGCCATGGACGGCGTCATCGAATTGCTGGAAGAACTGTATGTCACTATCATGAAATAAATAACCACCAGCCGCTCCCACTCACTCAACATGCCCAGCTGCTCCTATCTACCCCTCCGCTATCCCTCCCTCTTCCGCAAAACACCCGTCGGCATCGACAACCTCCTCACCCGCGAATCCTTCAACATCACCCACCGCCCTCTTCCCGAAAATCCCATGACCACCTGCGCCCGTCTCATCCAAGACGATCTCGCACTCATGTTCGAAAAACCCGACGGCCAATACTACCTTCTCGCCGGCGCCATCCTCCTAGCAGGCTTCTGGCGCCTCGAAGACAAATTCCTCCTGCCCCTCTCCCAAATCCACACCTCAGGCTCCGTCCCAGGCTTCGAATCCAAACTCGAAAAAGGCATGCTCAACTTTTTCCGCCGCATCAAGCCCTGCGACCCCGTCCTACGCAACAACTACTTCATCCAAGTCGACCCCGACCTCGCCTGGTCCTCCAGCATTGGCGCCGAAGACAGCCGCTCCGCGAGCTGGAACACCGCGCAGAAAAACAAAGCCATCGAGCACCACTACTTCCGCTCCGAGCGCCAGTCGCTGCGCCGCCTCCCGCGCTCCGGCGCCGTGGTGTTCACCATCCGCACGTACTTTGAGCCCGTCACGGAGATTGTGGCGGAGCCGTATGTTCCGGGGCGATTGGCGTCGGCGATTCGGAGCTGGGGGGAAGATGTGTCGCGGTACAAGGGGCGGGAGAAGTATGGCGAGGTGTTGCTGGAGTATTTGGATAGGAAGCATGAAGAACAAGTTGCAGCGGGGTTGGATTTGGAGAGGGAGGATGAGGTTCGGAGATACCCGTATTAAAATTAGGGGCGATGTGTATGGGTTTTCATCTTGGCTATTGATTTTTCCATTCCTTTGTTTACATATGTAGTTATTCTTCCTGGTTTACTCCGTACCCTACGTAATGTCTCTAATGAAATATGGTGAGATCCTAACATGATTTGGTCGTCGTTCCATGTGGGAGCCTTCATTACATATATCTCTAATGTCTAGCAACGATTTCAGCGATGATGATATTTCCAGAGTGCCCTTCTCCTCCACCGCAATTGCAGCAGACCAATCTCATCCAACACCAATTATATATTCTTACTACTATGCAAAGTCACTGAATCTCAATATTCTCCCAAATTATCATTCCATCCACTCTCATCTCATATTGTACAGTACATATATACAGGGCACAAAAATCTCTAAGATATCCGCTCCATAATCCATCAACATGCAGGCCATCAAAAGAAAATCAAAAAAACGAAATATCGTAAATGTCGTCTATAACACCGTAAATCCCCAAAATACGATGCCAAAGTGACCAAGCCCTCCCCAGCCCGGTGTCATACCACGTAATGCCAGATGCTAAAAAGTGTTGAAACATCAATATGCACATCGCATGCAACCAATAAAAAAAAAAAAAAAAAAAAGAGAGAGAGAGAAAATGCCACGTCTGTTTCCGCCGGGTACCACAGCATTAGAAGATATGTAATAAACCACCATGCCGATGATTACAAAAGAATAGGTACAGAATAGTCACCTGGACATAGGTCTTTCACCCTAGCATAGTAGAACCGAAAGAAGCAAGAAACTGGTTAGAGGTGACAACCAGCCCGAATCACAAGAGAGATTGATATCAGCGCAATGGTTGCGCTTTTGCATGACATAACGTGGCATCAAATCCATAAGGAACAACGCACTTAATAAGGCTGAACTGATCTTTTCTTTTTGAAATCCATGCCAACAACGCCCAAAAGCCGCTCAAACAGGAATCCTAAATCAAAATGATATCAAACGCAGAGTAATAGTCATCAATGTAATTATCTCGATATGTCAACGATTTGCATGATCTGAGTGGTCATTCATAATGAAACGCGTAAAAATAGCAACAAGCATGATCATAAAGATGAGATCGAAAAGATCGAAGCATGTCAGGAAGGTTACCAAGCGGAAAGATTGACAGCCACTATGACGTCATCGGCGGTCTATTCTGGAAGAACTCCCAAATGGGAACGGGGACAGAAGCCAGCTCAGAGACAAGCAGGAAAGGTCGATCACTCCACGGCGCAACGATAATCTGACACAAGTCCACTTGGCGACATGTCATTGTTCTTTCATGTCCAGTCACCGAAAACCAGATTGTGTCCCAACATGGGCTGAGATGGTGTCATCCTCTCTGGTAAGCATCATCGAATTCACTCCCTGCCTCGGCGTCTCTGCTTGCCAGGCCAGTTTACGTCAGGATGCACTACCCGCATGTGACGTGTAAGGGCGTCGTTGCGGGAGAAAGTCTTCTCCTCGGTACAGAGGTGACATCGGACTTTCTGCTTCCGGGCATTGTGAATGGTATCTTCATGGCGAGTAAGGTCGTAAGGACGGGAGAAAATCGAATTGCACGGCTTTCCTGTCGTTGGGTTGACCCGCTCACATTTGTGTGGGCCAGCCTGAGAATTGCGCAGCGCAAGAGCTGAACCGTCACGTGCAAGTCCGTGAGATCCAGGAGTCGTCTGGCGATGACCTTCACGTTTGTGCTTTTGGAGCTTCGCCGGAGTTTCAAACCGTAGAGTGCACCCATGATACGTGCAGCTGTACGTCCCAGCGTCAGAAGAAGTATCCAAAGGCCTCTTGATTGGAGACTTTGGTTGCGTCGGTGTTGTCGTAACTCCGGAGTTGTTCCTCTCGCTTCCTGTAGACTCCATAGATGGTATATGAGCCGGAAACTCAGGCGTGTGGTGAACTAACGTACGGTCAGGTTGAGCTGGATGGCTGCGCGTAACTCGTTGCTGCGGCTGGCCGGGGGTCTGAGGGTGTTGCTGAGCCTGCGGCATGTAAAATTGTCCATTTTGATTTCCGTTCTGGCTGAATTGATCAGGATATTGGCCAAGAGAAGTAAAGTTCGTCGGAACTTGGAAGGCGGATGAAGTGCCCATGGTCGTAGAAGGAACGTTGTACGAAGGCTCTGGCTGCGATGGGAACAATGGGACGCTGCCCTCTTCAGGTTCGTGATATTCCAACAGTGCGTCTTTCGGCGATATCGTCTTGGGTTCTTCCTGCTCTTCTGAAGTCGTACCCATCAGTTCCATCCCTCTCAGCCCGGATGTATGGTGCGGCGACTGCTGTAGGTGTGCCGAGGCATAGGCAGAAGACATATGAGCATAGGGAGAACCATGACGGAAAGGAGAACGCTGTCTAGCGATGTTTGAGTTGGGAGAGTGTGATCGAGCGGAGATATGACCTTGCTGGGCAGCCTGAAGACGATCTGCCATGACATTGTGATACGAGAAGGGTTTGTTGACCCGCATCTGTGGAGGGTTCCTCTCTTGCGAAGCTGTTGCCATGGCGGGATTATACAACTCGTCCTGGCAAATGTCGGAAATGGTTCGACCCAGCTTTGGCATCCCAATTTGGTTAATTCCTTGAGCTCCGAGATCTGCGATCGCATCGGCATGTAAGTATTCATCCATCCAGCGATCAATATCAGGAAAGGTTGTCTCACCATTTGAAAACGACTTGGAGCTCTCGTCGTATTCTTCTGGATAGCTCGTCTGTGGTGTCGCAGGAGAATTATGACTCACAGTAGAGACGGATGGAGCCAAGGAGTATGGGAATGTTGACTCATCTTCGCCTTGCTGCTGCTGAGTTTGATGAGTGGAGTGTTGCGTCTGTCGAAGCTGCTGTTCCTGCTGAGGACGTCTTTGCTGTTCGAGTAGAGCTCTTCTCATTGCCATCTCAGCCTCTGTATTATTATTGACATCTCCAGAGCCGGAGTTGTAGGATTGGAAGGACGGCGCAAGAAAAGAATTCTGTACAGGCGTGCGCTGAGGAGTGGGTAGAGGTCTTGACGGACTCCGTATCGCACAGCCTTGATCACTTTTATTCGCAGGAGATGACACAGACGAGTAAGAGTATTCGAGACCCGGCACTGCAGAAGTTGATGGTGGGAGCGAGAGAACCGACGGTCCCGACGACGCTCTCTTATGATTAATCCCAGAATAAAACTGCTGTTGCGTGTTGTGGTTCAACTTCGCTGGACTCAGCAAGCTATTGAACTCCGTGTCCAAAGGCAATCCACCCTGCATTAGCATGGACGCGCTCGTGATATCTTGCGGGTCGAAGCTGTCGTCCCCAAAGAGGGCTGGCTGGAACACCTTGATCGGTGGCGTATGCGGTAGACCTCCCAATGATGTGTAGTTATTGCCTTGCATAGAAAAGCCAGTAGGCTCGGGCCAGAAGGAGGACTCGAAGTCGGTAGAGGGAGAGTTTTGAGTGGAAAAGACCGGAGAAGAATAGGTTGGGGAGGCAGCAGCTGAAGAGGCGGGTGGCGATGACAGATACGGGAGCTGTGACTGCTGCGATGGAGCTGGGGTGAGAGGAATCGCGGTGAGGGATTGCGACGATAACGAGGTGGATGGCGAGTCCCAAGCCTGCTGTGTAATGGTATCCAGATTTCTCTGCTGCTGCTGTTGCTGCAGCTGCTGGTGTGGTTGAGGTGGTTGGTAGTGCGAAAAGTGATGCTGCTGCTGTGGTAGTTCAGCCACAGTCGAGTCTGAGTTCTGGTGGCGGGAAAAAGGCGATTGCTGGTGAGATGGAGGATGAGGAGGAGGTTGTGAATGGCAGTAGTGGTGAGTGGTAGTGAGCATGATGGCGACAGCGAGAAGGCAAATCGCGTCGAAGATATATAAGAAAGTAAAGGCAGGAATTGGTCTGTGTGTCAGGTGGGTGGCGAATTTCAACCAGGGTAACGACGTGAGGTAATCGAGACTAAGCAGCGCATGTGGAAAATAGCCAAACGTGGGAGGAATAGAGTTGGAGTTTCTGTAGCAAACGAAGGAAAGAATTGGAAGACTGTGAAGAGAGTGATATGGGAATCGAGCAATAGTATGTGTTTATGCCCTTGAAATAGTTATATATTCCCGAGTATAGCTAAGTCTGATGATGGTGAGAGTCTCCGTGTTCTTTTTCTATCTTTTTCCTTTTCTCCCCGTCTTGAATCGTGTATTGCTCGGTTGTATATATAACTAACTTGACGATCTGTTGAAAATCCGAAACCCGGCGCAACTGTTTATGCAGGCCCTTGCTGGGGCTTGATGCTAATCACAATTAAACTTTTTACGATAGTGTGACGCTCTGCCGTATTGTAATTTGTACTGTCACTCGGGAAAAAGCAAAAAAAAAACCAGTTAGTTTACCGCTAATATTCATCATTCAACAAGTCACTTTTTGCTGGTGCAGTCGGACTCTGCCGCCGATTAAACCCCGATCTGGATTGAAACACAGTGAGGTCCGCTGACTCGTAATGCTGATGAATGATGAGTATATCGCATCAATACAGTTTGTTTGCATGCGTCATGGAATTAACCCTTCGTTACTCCCAACACAAAAATGGGCAACTCTGATGTGGAATTGCATGGAGAACAGGCTATGGAGACTCATTACGACTACGCAGGTACTCCTCTGGCCAAACGAAGCTCATCTTCCAAGATCAAGCCCAAGATCAGCAATGATCCGTGCATCCTTGGTCTGTACCCGGATTGGAGGAACCTTGTCGCGACCGCACGCCTTTTTCCCACTTACAGAGTACTTACATACAAGTCGTTAAAGGAAAAGCGGGACGAGGTTTTTTTGTCGCATCTTCCACTGCCGAATCCAAATACTACGGACTTCAATGACGCAATGATTCATAGTGGTTCTTGGCCTGCTTGTGCGTACGGATAAGTAGCGCGCATAATAACGGCGAGAGCCGAACGAGCAAAAATCCTATAGCCACGGCGAAAAAAATTTGCAATTCCACGCGGTTTGGCCAATCATGTTGACATCCTGTTGGACGGCAGTGCAGAATGGCTCTAGGCTCTGGCCCTATGGACGATGCCCGATCTATCAATAGCCCCAACCCCATGTCAGTTTAATGCCAGATCTGCGTAGTGCGACACGCTAAAAGATTTTGGGACTGAAAATTTTCTGCATCGTTCCAATATGAGGAAACAATAAGCGGTAGGGCTTAGCTCCCAACAAAGCTATGCTGCTATGCAGAATTCGCTAGTCACCTAACTACATACCTAACAACTCGAGTGACCAACACAGTAGAGAATGAACTGTTCCCTTCGACGTTACATTCCTACGCAGGACCTACATACTACAATGCGCGTTCTCCGAACAGCCCTTCCAAAGGTGTAGCGGAGAAACCCTAGAATGCAGGAGGAGCTTCAACCCAATCCTAGACTTCTTGTCGACTGACTCGGATCTACCTCAAGCTTTCCCATATCCCGCGACTTCGACGTACTGTATAAAACTTTACCCCAGATCAATGGAACCACGGTTCTCCTATCATGCTTCAGAACAAGGAATAATAATACAGACTAGTAAATGATTCTACTTACAGTATGGAGGAAGACGGAGCCACGAGGAGATCTCCCAAAGCAGGTCCCTTTTTTTTTTGCGGATTGCAATCGAAGCTACCAGAACCTGCAAAGTGTGGCTAGTGCCGAAGGATCAACTTTTTCGACCCAAAAGTGTGGCTTGACACGTCATGAATTACCAACTCAAAACCAGATTTTTGAAATTTTCTGTCGGTATCGCCGATATCCTGCGCACCGCCACTGTATTAGGATTACAACATGTAAGTTTTGATAGTTGACAAATCATGATGATGTGGCTAGTGAGTCGCTTAACAGGAATTGTGGGATGTTCAGTCCTTTTTTTTTTTTTTTTCTTCGCTTCTCCCGATTGCCCACCAACCTTGATTCGAGCAATTGTTTGGCGCCAATCAGAGCTGCGGGAAGCATACTCAGCCACGATACATGCGACATCAACTTGCCGATTTAGGAAACACTTACCGCGGCAGACAACGAAGTGGGAAACTGGGCAATTGAAAAAAGAAAAAAGGGTCCTCAACCGCGCGCGATAAGCACAATCGTAGCCGCAAAGTTTAGGCGCCTACATTACTTTCTCTGCAGTCAAACGTTTCCATTACGAATAATTATGTGGCGCTTAATAATGGCCGGTCTCTGACAATAACACCCGGCTGATCGACACATCTCCAGGCTGCTGTTTCGCCGACAACAATATCTGATACATGATGAGTAAACACATCCACCTCATTCGTTAATCTATCTGCCTGATATGAAAACGCCAAAGCCTCACTTCAATTGCGTAAGGCTAGACTACAGTATTGACTGACTCACAGCTCGAATTGATTCCTGTACAGGTCATGTGCACACATACCTAGGTAAGATTGATGCTTTGTACTCGTTTGAAACCTCCTGATTGTACTGAAGCTGGAGCTGGAGCACATGGCTTATCCCCAAATATGGTTAAAGTAGCCGGTATGTTACCTAATCCCACCTCAGTAATGCGGTCTATTTCCGTGCTCTGTCTGGACTGGCCCAAAGAGTCAATACACGGGTCGTACATACATGCTGTGTAACTAATAATACTCGTCTAAACAGTTCTTGAAGATGTGGTCGACGGACGACCTGTAGGCTGTACTGCTAAGAACACCATTTTCATATTTCATGGCCTTCACCTCCCAACTAGAGGAATTAGTCTGTATGGAGTTTTAGCATCATTGAAAATTGCTGGGGATCTTCTAAGGTCCTCTGACTCGCCCAAGACACTGGTAGCTGCAATCATACTGTGTCTATATGTTGGGATATATCCCTAACTTGCCGAGCTATCCAAGGGATATATTCTTTGTGAAGCATCAATTATGTGATTATTGATACATCTACATCATCTCTTGCTTGTTATTTTCTGTTCCATTGTGTACTATATTTCTTAGATTCTGAGGACACATGTCAACTTCTCCTATCTCTTGCAAAGTATATAAGGTCCCAAAGTTGTTCTCATAGTTGAGATAGAGACAAGCATAAGTTACTCTCATCTGATCTTTTAGTGCATATATTCAAAACCTATGTACTGTGTAGAGTCCGACACTATAGCAAGCACATACATACGCAAGTCAGTAGCCAGAAAGAGCAGGCATTCATTCATGTGAAAATGGCCAGACTTCTTCTTGGGCAAAGCCACAGTTCAGAGTCCATCCAGTAGCTATCTCAAAGCCAGAGACGCGTGGTTGTTTACTGATCCCTCGAGCATCGTATGCTGCATCTTTCAGTCCTCTCAGTGTCTGAAACTGGCCACGTTATTCTTGCATCAACCTTAGTCCTTTAGAGTGCTGTGTACGGAGTAGTGTGGTGTTATTCCAGTTTCTTGCACACTTCCCTGTCTTGCTGAGCGCCAAGCACCAATCATAATGGCCCCAATCCCAAATAAGGTGGAGCTTCCTCGTGGCCCTGACGTCATTTGGCTGCTGGTGTTTTGACAGGCTGGCTATCGTCTTTCATCTCGAGTTTGTGTGCAGTGGTTGCACTGCTCTGGAGCTACAGTATCGATTAACCTGCCATTGAAGCTGAAGAGATAAGTCCCCTGAAAGCGGAGATAGTTTCCAAGGGAGTCTTAAGAATGTAGGAAAAGTATTCTGTAGTTTAGTATGTATTGCTTTGCTAATTTACTGGCGGTCGGGAGATACGACTGGTTGCAGCATGAAGTTATGCGGTGTCCACAGTCGTCATGTTGGCTGTGACGTCACCCGAAATGAAATCGCAGCAAGCTTGGTTTTTGGATTGCCCGCACTGGAATATATGAAGCTTTTGCAATCCACAGACTGAGAATTTCACCAAAACTTCTACTCTTCCATCCATCAAGCCTTTCTCGATTTTATACTCGTGGTCCTGTCTTCGGCCGTTCCAGTCATCAGTCCGAGAATTGAGTAAACTCGGGACTTTATCCTGACTTCATCCCGAAAAATTAACGATGGCCGATTCGTAGGTTTTATCCAGACCATTCGCCAAACTTCTGCAACAAAGAGAACTAATTGGTTTTCCCCAGAGATAACAACCGCGACATGGATTCCGACCGCGAATCTGACAACGATCAGCCGGAACCACAATCGCAGCCGCAGCCGCAGCAGCAACAGCAACAGCAAAAGCAGCAGCAGCAGCAGCAAGCGGGGGATAATAAAATCCAGCCCCGCCGGCGACAGAACAATCAACTCCAACAACGTCAACCGCAGGCCATGCAACAGCAACCACCAGCTCAAATGCAACAGCAGCAGTCTTATCCGTACTACAACCTTCCTCCTCGCGCCGAAGGCTACCGACCACCAGTGATCCGCGAATCTCGGATCAAGGACCGGCCACACTCCAAGGATGCAGGAAACAGCAGCATGAGCATCAAGATCGAGCTCGATTTGGAAGTTGAAGTTGATCTGTACGCGCGGGTCAAGGGTGATGTTACAATTGGATTGATGTAAAAATTTGATCTATTGAGACCTCTGCGGCCTTCCTTTTTTTATGTTTCTTGGTTTTCGTTTTGTCGATTTTGGCTGTCTGTTCATCTATAAGTTATACATGTGGTACATTATATACTTTGGAGTCCCAGCGGATTGATTCGTGAGTGACGAGTTACTACATACCCACTTCTCGCAGGATTCCACTGTGTGGTTATGTTATGTTGATTTGTGTATGGAGATGGTCCATGAAGTAGATTTTCCTTTTTTTGAATGCAGTGACCGCAATTGTGCTTCCTTTCACTAGTTAACTAATGGAGTCAAACTTATGAGATGACAAGATCTACCCTTTTCTCAAGGCATGAATGGGTAGGTCTCTTTCCGATTCCCTTGAAGAGCTTAATGTGACGAATCAAATTGACCGCTGTTGACTAAAATAACTGCTTAGAAATGTTACAAGTAGACCATCTGGCAAAAGGCCAAACACCAAATATCATAATCAGATAAAGAGTAAGTCTAATACAGGTACTTGGGTAATCAGTTATCACATGATATCTCTCTGATATTTACGGAGTAGGTAAGGCCGAATGTATTCTCCGAGACCCGAACCATGATTTTCGGCACTGCCACAGCCCTACTGCACCAGCCGAGCTAATAACCTTACAACGACTTAAGTCCGTGCTTATCCCGCAGGGAAAACGTGGCTTGGCAACTTGCGCTAGGGAGTCGATCAGGTCGCGCCGAAATAACAAAGCAGTAACCATAAATACATGCTTTTGTCTGATTCGAGCGACGATTCACGAAGCGATAGGGTAGGAATTTAGTTTTTTCAAATACACGCAATAACTGTGTATGCATGTAGTTACGTACTGTACATTCATACATACATAGCTTTTTTGATATCGGAGAAACACGGGTGCTCACGCTCCGTGGTCCAGTGATGGCTTGCCAGACATCACGGCTCGGATGATTTTAAGTAAGAGATCCGTCTTTGTTCCAGTAGTTACAATACAAAGCAACTACTGGTTTCTGCAGAGTAGGTAATCCCGTTTGGATAAGTTATGGGACTGGCTTTGAAATCAAATAGCAGCATGGCGCCAAATGTATTCGGCTGCCGAGATCAGAATTTTTCCGCTCCGTGTAATATTCGCTGTAACCACTGTGTAATTTCTCGGCAAGAAAGTTTAGCCAGAATGTCCTCGAATGTTCGAAATGCTTCTAGCCGTATTCCTAGTCAGGACAGGCCAAGAGTCTCGAAAGATCCGTGCGCTTCTTCTGCATGGCTAGCGCGAAAAAAGTTTTTCTTTTCGCGCGGTCCTTGGAACTTTTTCGGTTCTTCCATCCATTCAGAAATCCTTGGAAGCAATCCACCTTTTGTTTTTTGCAAGATGTGACATGCATCTTCGAAATTCCGCACTTCTCACCCGGTTCTATTCCGGACAACCTTAAAACTATTAAGGATCCACCGAACCCCAGTCTCGGGAGCCAGTGGGGCTTGGCCGCTTGGGTGAAGAGATTTTCTTCAGATCCTTTTGCTATTCTTAGAATACATCTCTTTATCTTTGTTTCTTTTTTCTTTTTCCCTTTTTTTTTGTTGAACCCATTGAACAACAACTCATCAGATTCTGTTGGGGACTAGGTAACTACGGGGATTACCTTGTTGTTCACTTGGTTGTCACTTGGTTGGCGGCCGTGAAGAGTGATTGGCGGCTTCATCATTGACCATGTTGTTCATTTCATCGATAGGATATTGAGGATCATCCCCATTCACAGCATACAAGCCTCAAAATGTTGGCGGGAGCTGCTGTGATCCAATCACTTTGGGCTGGGTTTTCTGAATCCCAGACACCCCTTGCTATATCGTCTTAGAATTTGCCTTCAGGCAACATATGGAGTTGCCTTGGTTGCCTTGCCGCTCTGCCAATCTAACAGTATCTGTTAGGCATGGTGGTCGGTGCCTTTAACCAATGAGCGCCTTGCTGTTTCTTTATTTCTTCAAGTTATGCTTTTGGTCCTTGGAGTTATCTTCTGACCTGACCGATGTGAATATTGGCTGCATAACATTAGTTAAGCCTCGGCATCCTTGAAGACTGAAAGCTCACCATTCATACGTCGGCATGCTGCGGAACAAGGCAGAATTTGCCTCTGCTACTGAGGGTTAGTTTAGAGGGAGGGATCAAATATCCAACTCGTTGTTGCTTGGTCAGCTGGAATGGACATTAGCTGTGGCAATGTTTGACAAAGCTGAAATACAGTCAAAGATATTGGCTAATATCCAAGGCGAGCATTACGCGTCAGAGAAGGATATGAGTCACTGATTATTTTGTGCACCCTTGAGGCCTCGAATCCCAGCTCGCTTAAGGCATGAGTTGAGGTTGTGGGGTCATTCGAAGGGAACGGGATTACGATTCACCAGAGCAGAAGAGATGCCTCCTTATCTCTATCTGGGGTATTCTTCTGTCTCTATTGGTTACCTGCCGCCCTACCTTTATGTCCCTGTATTATCGGTAATGCCGGTCAGAGGAGTCTTGAATCCAGAGAGCACTTTAGATTGATGGATGGTCAATCTATGTATATTTCATATATATACCAATCCATACCAGGGCAGCAGCTTGCATGGGAGACCTATGCAGAGAGATTATTGCTGTCCAATAATATTTACAATACACAGTATATCCACAATTTGCTATTGTCATAGCTTTGCTCCCAAGCAATTATCCTGGACATCCAAACACCGAGCCAATAGATAAATACATATTACTCAGGTCACACAGACCAGAGTTTGAGGATTGTCACAGCGACTGGATAGATGCTTAATCCTACACACTGCATAATGTGGGAATGGATAGCTCAACAGAGGAGGCGTTACCTATTTAGAGTCTCGGTTGGAGTATGTCTTTTAAGTGGTATTAATAGTATATATGGACTGTACATACATACATAACTAGTTAGTGGTTAGTATCTTTTTAGAGATATGTATTCCTTCACTATCACCAATCTTCCATCCTAAACAAGTTAATGCGATTCCATGCTCTCCAAAGGGAAACTGGTTCCTCAACGTCCCCGATCAAAGTATTGAGCAGTTTTTAGAGTTCCAGCCCGTTTCTTAACATCCTCCTGGAAGGAGCTTATCGCATTCTAGCTCACTCTCGAGTGGAGATTGGACTCCATTGTTGCACACAGCGTTTTTCTTGGCGGTACTCGGGAGAAACCGAGTCGGCGTTGCCATGTGAAACGACACTCTATTTTTATTATTATATTACTCCAAGTCGGTAAGAGAATTTCTTCGATGCATCATGTTCAGGGAGTATTCCCATTCAATTGTATTTCTGGAAATGGACTTTGGACTGCATAGCAAAGAGCAGAGCTTCTGCCTGTTTTGAATCTAGGCAAGCAATCCTGAGCTTTCTTTGAGCGCTTGACGATGCCATTCTAGCCTTGACTTGTGTCTAGAGGAGTAAAGTAGAATGTGCCTTGTTCAGACAATGCTCTCCATGAATATAGACAATGGCAGTTGGTGCAACAGAAGTCAAATTGCACAAACAGAAACTTGGCGTGCAACTCCTCTGCGCACTTTACATTGAACAGGTCTCAAGAAATAGCCAGATATCCTTGAGTCAAAAGGCGAGGATGCAGGATCTGCTAGGAAATCTGAAAAACGGGAAGGGCGCAGAGCAAGCACGGCGACAGTCTTCCCAGCAGTAAAATTTGTCATTCGACACAGGGTGTGTCCATATCATATTGTATTCTTCGACCTTCACCCAGGACATGGCCATATAAAACCCTTTTCCCAAATCATATTGGAAACAAATCCGTCCATATCACCACATGGCTTATGTGCAGATACTCGCTGAAGTTGATATACTATGTAAAAGCAGTGGTTTATTAGAACTCCACAGCCAGTCTGGCAAGTACAGCTGCAGAAACAGAAATACCTCTATCATCGAGAATTCCGCTCTCAAAAAAGCTAAGCGATGCCGAATCCCCCCGCGTCATCTGGCAATTCCGCTTAAGAAGTCTCGTTTCCCTGTCTATCAAGAAATCAAGGCAGTCGCAAACTTCAAACCGCGATTCGTAACGAAGGTCAGCTGCCCATTCGAAACACAAGCAATCGGAACAATCACGGCAATACAGATCAAATACAGAGTAACATTCTGTAATATCAGTCTACAATACTGAGTTCACCATGGACTGATTCAACTGCTGCTACGGTGCTACCTGGGGTGCCGAGTGGGCTGACTCGTCCAGTGCAGATGGGGTGGCATGTTATTGTGGCACGTGACTAACTAAAGTTTCATGTGACCTCAAACTCGGCATCGGGCTAATGAAAATCCGACTTAGTTTTGCAACATCAACTTCACCTCAACTGACACTCGCTTGCTGGGTAGAAATGAGCTGCGTGAGGATTCCCAGGTGAATCTCATTTGGCTTCAGACTTGTCTGCTGACAGAAGCGTTTGATCAAAAGAAGCAGTAGTACTTCCCGACGTTCATCCACGAAGTCTCTATGTTGCCTCCGTCCCAAACACGACGAGAGACAGTGGCAGATCTTAGATACCCCCGGAGCCATGAAGTCAAAGCGCAATACTATGAATGCAAACTGACATGAGCTGTGGACAGGCCGTTACAAGCGTCCAGGATTAGGCTGGAAAAAGGTAGACGAGTGATGGACTTTTCTATTCCAGCCGTTCACTTTGCGCATTGGCATTTTGACCTCCTCCTCAGGCTTACATGGAAGTGGGCATCAGGTATATTATGCAGACTACAGGAATCTAGACAACCTGGCCATGAGTCATGCCTAATAAGCTTGCACTTCCATTTTCAGTCTGACAGTTATGAGCCCAGGCTCTTCCTAGGCCGCTTTCTTATGCTGAAGTTCCTTATATCTTTATGGATGTTACCTACTAAATTATTTTATGACATTTATCGTTGCGACAAATTCTGTCCCAACCAACGATCTTATTAAACAACAAGCACGTTGTTAAGCCCTTATGTGCCTCCGATATTTATATGGATTTCTTCCCTATAAGAACCGTATATTAGTCTGTTAATTGAGGCCGTTGACGGCCCCAATCTAACGTCGAATTACACCCTCTTTTATATACCGATTTGGCTGTATTTCCGTACGGATTCCAACTGTATTCGAACCCTGCTCGACCTTTATGTTGGGCCGTTCAACACCACATTAGCAAGTCTCAAATCTAAGCTTGTCAGCTCACATCCTGAATTGATGTCATGAAGCCAGCAGCCAGAGAACCAGAGCCCAGATAGCGCCTGAGCTAAGTGCGAAAATCAACCTTTTACATGTCTATTCGAACTGAAGCAAGGGCTGTAGCCTTACATCTATAAGACAGCATGCCAATAACAAAGATTTAAGACTAGAAGACCCTAGCAAGCCCATTCGATCCCCGAATCCCCGAGCCCTACCAAGAGGAGAAGAAATTGAGATGGCATTTAATGCTTCTCATTTACATATGCATAACACTGGAACTCAAATTCTTCAAGTCTCCTCATCCGTTTCGTATTCCATCCCTACACGTGATTCCAGTTCAATGGGCATCAGCACAATTCGAGCTCGCTCATTCGACTTATCATAGCTCTTCTTAACTCGGTAGCTCACCACGAAAGGAACTTGGCACCGCTTTGCGACGGATGACCGGCCTAAGCAGATGCGTTAGCATGTGGTTTGTCATAGTTATCCGAATGATTAATCATACTGGACAACTGGGCTAAGAAGATGCGTTAGCACGTGTTTTGTCATCATTATCACGATGGACGTCTGGACGATTCCAGTGAATTTTGTAGAAGATGGCATTGCAATGTGGGCATTTGATATTGCTTCCAATTTCGACATTGGTGTATTCCAAAATATTCAAGCAATATGGCTGTTGTTGGTTCATCAGGTTCGCCTTTTCGTCGCACATTGCAAAGCACTCGAAATAATGTCTTCGCTGGCCATCGCTTAACTCCACTCCTTCATGTGGTAGCAAATTCGTTCCGTTACAAGCGTCGTAAACCGTGCGGATGTTGATACACATTGTTAAGCTTGAACTTTGGCAAAGTGTATGAAGAATAAACTGGATAGCGAGAAGAGGTTCGTAGATATGTAGATTTGTATTTGTGGCTGCTGAGAGAGAAAAGATGAAAGGATTGCTGGTACAGAGGAAAGATGGACTCTTTATATCTTCTAAATATGACCTGCTGTGCTCAGCTTCGCATTTCCCCAACCATCCCATAACACAGGCGGACAGACCTATCAGCATAAAAAGGAAAGGGCGCGCAACATGTTAGCATTGTAGCCTAGTTGGCGTTTAGAGAGCGACGCGATTGGTGGATAACTATGGGCATGGCTGTGGGCCAAAGCCTCTCCATGGACCAAGTCCATAACACAGTACAGTAACTATTTATAGGTCCAGCCAATACGGAGTAGGTAGCCCAGCATATGACCTGCCTTGTACGGAGTATAAGGGTGGTGTTTTAAGTGATTATGGCATTCTGATATATCCTAGTACATACTCCGTAGTAAATGTATGGGATAAATCAAAGTGGAGGCTTTGCAGATTACGGAGTAACTACACAGTACAGCCCGAATCTATGTACATACATACATCATAGTAGACAACCAGGCCAGCCATGAAGTCATGTCTAATAGTTAGTTAGTTACATAAGCTAAGATCCAATAGTGGAACGCTTCAAAGTCTGTCCCCGCAATCAAGACCACATTGTGAGCACCACCAAAGAACTATCTAGAATTTTTAAATCGCATTATCTTGATCCATTATCCTCAGGGGCGCATTCTCTGATGAAAGCAACATGGAGATTATCATTGTCTATGTTACGGAAAGAAAGCCGTCTCAGAACTCAAAGTGAAATACATACTAATGTATCTTAGGGCTTTCCTTTTCTACCTTAAAGTGCCCCAAGAAGTACATTTGGAAGAAAACTCCAAGGGCAGTTTGGACTCTTTGGAATGGAGGCTGCCATTATTTGAGAAAATACAAGCCAAGCAACGGAGAATGAAGAGCATTGTCTTTTGACTGGATGGTCTGCAGGAGAAAGAGAGGAGAAGAAATTGATATGGCATTTGATGCTCCTCTTTTACATACATATGCATAACAATGTAACTCGAAACTCTCCATCCAAGTCTCCTCATCCATTTCATATCCCAGCCCAGAGTCAAGCTCAGCAAAGCACACCTTGTTTACCATGGTACCAAAATGAATGTTCCTTAAGGACAGACAGTCCTACACATGATTCCAGTTTGACTCCAGCACACTCGAGCGAGCTCGTTCGACGTATCATAGCCATCCTAACATGCCAGGTCTGCTAGGATGGATGAATGGCTGGCCTAAGCAGATGCATCAGCATGTGTTTTGTTACGATTATCCGTATAATCATACACACCTTAATAGTTCCAGTGAACTGTGTAACGAATAACATTGCAAAATGGGCATTTGATTGTGGTTCCACTCTGGAGATTATCAAAGGGTACAGGATTGTCGCAAAAGTTCTGTGGTTGACCCGCCCGGATGAGGGCTATCTTCAGCGTGCACATTGCAAGAGTTGTAAAATAATGTCTGCGCTGGTTGCCAAATGCCATTCCTTGGTTACCTCCCAAATGCTGCCCGGTACAATTGGCGTAAATTTTGCGCACTTCACCACACATTGTCACGGTTGAACTTTTAGCAAAGACTTTTGAATAAACTGGATGGTGATGAAAAGGATGGAAGTCAAAGGCTTGTTCTTAGGAAAGAAAGAAGGATAGGAAGAAGGACAGGAAGTGCTCTTTATATGTTTGAATATGACCTGCTATGCTCAGCTTTGCATTTCTCAAATCATCCCATAGCATAACTGGACAGACCTATCAGCATAAAAGGAAGGCAGGGCGAGCACTTTGTTAGCATTGTAGCCTAATCAGTGTTCAGACAGTGATGCAATTGGTGGATATGGGCTTTTATGAGCCCCAAAGCTTCTTAATAGATCACAGGTTCAGCCAATAGGTATCCCAGCATATGACCTTCTGCT
The DNA here is from genome assembly GCA_029449355.1 of Emydomyces testavorans. Taxonomy (NCBI): domain Eukaryota; kingdom Fungi; phylum Ascomycota; class Eurotiomycetes; order Onygenales; family Nannizziopsiaceae; genus Emydomyces; species Emydomyces testavorans. Next base: position 1,409,671 of record CP120627.1, read on the forward strand.
ACATAGGCGTCTGAAGGTGCTGCGACAACATAAAGATAGCCTGATCTGAGAGCCTTGATCTCCCCACTGCCCTATCATAGCAGCACATGGCGGCACAATCTCAAGCCTCAAGGAAAGCTGGCAGCTTCTCATTGCACAGATTGAACATGAGTGTGTGACTCACAACCACTCAATGAACATTGTTATGGACAGTCTATTGTCTTCGGCGCCTAACACATTGACCCTGGTATGCATATCTCCTCGAACCATTGACCCTTGGGTAATGCTGGGAAACTGAGCTCCGCCAAGCAGGCAGCACTCTTCAAATCAGACACCCAACATTTAATGGAAAACATGATAGGGCACTCACAATAGTGTTTGCAGTGCTCTTACTGCAACTGGGAAAGCTGTCTGCAGGCACCAGGCAACATGGCAATGCGGTGGGCCAAACAGTTTACCTTGTGTAGTCATGTTTGTTCAGTGTGGCACTTGGTTTGATATGCCCAGAGTATGTATACAGTAGTATTTATAGAGAGTGTGCTACATATACATATGTAGGTGGTTAAATTGGCAACATGTACGGAGTAGCTATGACAATACTGTGCAGTAGCACTAATGCATGTATGTATGTAGTTAACTACATCATGCACTATGTACGGAGTAGGCATCAGTCAACAGTTTGGCTTGGCAAGACGCTGGTTAGTTAACTGAACAGGAGTCTGTGTGTGCATGAATTAACTAACAACAAACTAAACTAACATATCATATGATTGGCTTTTGGAGTCCATATGTAGACGCCTTGTATCACCGCCCGACTTTGCGCTTTTTCCCACTTTCAACATGCTCACCAGTTCTTATCATAACTCCAAATCCCCACATTGAAGGAACTGCTACACGTCCAAGATAATAAATTTGTGTAAATCAGCCCTCCAACAGGCAGTTGAAACCAGTGATTTTTGTGCTCTTTATTAAAAGATGATGCGAACTATCAATGACCCAGCAACGGCAGAAGTCCAAAAGGTATGTATGCTGGTATTCAGCTGGAAGATGTTCCTCTCACTAATCTAAACTCCCAGGCTCGAGGCTGGCCTCCAAAGCCTCCAGATATGGCTGCGGAAGCTGTTATCGCTGTGATCGACTCAAAGGCGCTCTCATTCTCAACAAATTCCCAGATCTACAAATTCAGGAATGAGCAAAAGGCGTACAAGTTTGGTGCTTCTCAACGTGAATTTGATTTTCTGCGTGCAGCTGGGGACTGTGCTGTCAAAGTTCACGGGAGATCTCTTTGGAGAGATAACTGTGGGGTAGTACGGGTGGATGGGGTGATCATGGACTTGGGGACACCTTTTGACCCCAAAACCGTGGAGGCCTCTCAACGCAAGACCTTGATGAACCAAATGATTTCGCTTGTACGCAAATTGCACAGCAAAGGAATCATCCATGGCGATATCAAACCAGACAACTTTCTTCTTTGCAAGGATGGTCAACTCCGCCTGTGTGATTTCAGCGAGAGTTTGAGAATCGGCGAAGATCCTTGCGAGTGGGGTGGATTGACAACAACGAATTATATATCACCAACCCGCACGCGGAGATGGCCTGACCACGGCGAACCACCTCCAACAATTGAGGATGATCTCTACGGGGTTGGTGTGAGTATCTGGGAGCTCTACACAAGGAAGAGACCCTTTGACGGTTGGTATATCGATGATATCATGTGGGCTCTGCAGCGAGGGGAGACAGTTGATGTGAGCGAGGTGAAAGATGAGAATGTAAGGGCTGTGATTTGCGAGTATCTGAGATATGGCGGTGCAAAGGTCTAGTTTACCTCTGCGTTCTTGGTTTGAGTATGATTTTGTATCAGGCTAGTAGGAAGAGCATATCTAAACTTTTCAGTCCAAGTGAAAGCTCGCTTTGAATCATGTTAAGGAAGTGGCTTGGAGCGAGGACAAGGTGTTACTTAGGTGTCGTTGGCTTCTAATGAATATTCTATTTTTCTCCAACATCCTCTCAGACCAGATTTGGCAGATGATCAACCTTGTGCACATGAATTACAAGAATCCCCTACTCTGCTCCGTATCCCTTCGCGGCCCAAATATCTTCGAGAACCCACCCAGAAACGTAACCGAATTTCGCGTCTCACGAGACCTAGGTATTTCATATTGCTCCTCTTTTTGACGTTTTACCAATTTCCGACGCATCGGAACACCTTGATGCCAATTCTCAGATGACGCTGTCGCAGATCGCACTGGCGTATTTTGATCATCAGAGACCAAGTGTAGGGTTGATTGCGAAAAGAGAGCTACTTCGCTTCCGTTCAGACATTGATCGACTAGCGGGCGGTAGGGAATGTATGTAGTATGTCGTGCTGATACTGGAAGTTGAGGGAGGGGGGCGTAGTATCTCGATTGCCTGGGAGGAGGTGGTGGAGGTCGAGGTGGCAGCGGTGATTGCTGTATATTTTGTGACACTTGCTCCTGCTGTTGATACAGTCGTCTTTGTTGTCGTGGCGGGGATTTAGGCGGCGGCGGAGGAGGAGGCGGACTGGGTGGCGTAGTCGGGCTAGGGCTGTGTTTGCTAGATATGCCGTTATAGCAACCACAATGTCGACAAATGTAAGAATCCCTTTGGCTCGCTTCAAACTTGTCATCTTTCTTTTCGTTTTCTTTGGATGGCCTGCGCGGTAAGGTGGGAATTGGCCATAAAAAGGTCTCCTCAAGCGGCGATACTGGCGATTCATCATGGCCAAATGGATCGAGTCTGTAAGGGTCCGCGTTATTGTTTGTTCTGTTCACCACCTCCATGTCGCTAATATAAAAGCTATGTCGAGGATTGACCTGGGTCACTGGAAAGACGAAACTCCAGCAGACTTGATGAACCGGCAAAGAACTTCACCATCCAAAGCGAGATTGTGAATGTATAACCCGGGTTATAATTGTTCTGTAAAAAAAAAGGAGCTCTTAAAAAATGAAAGGGGCCTAAGATGGGACTTCAGATTATGGTGATAAGCGGAAACAATTCAAAATTGACGGGAACAAACACGCGGAAGAACGTAGATCTATTTCTATGCCTTAAATCACTGTGGCCCTCTGGAGATCGTTGATCATTGTCAAATCAAATCACCGAAACAAGTCCCTCGTTTCGGACTCTTTCGCCAAATTCCCCTGAAACAGAAATTCAACGACCTCGAGCAAACGGAGCAAACACCAACCCTGCTGAATTTTATAAGAGAGAGATGAGCTGGAGGATGTACGACTCCAGACCAGATGCAAGCTTGAGGAGAAAAATGCAAAGTTAAAAGACAGCAGATGAAAGACGCTTTTCTTTGTGCTTCGCCATCACGAGTTCGAGATCTCCAACGCAGGGCTCTGCAGCTGCGTCTGTATATCATCCACTCAACTCCAAAATCTGCAGGATGTGGTCTCTTTCATTGTCATTAGAATGCATTAAGCATGCGGCTGTGAAAGCATCCCCATATGTGGACTCGGTCATAACAGAAACCCTCAAACCCATTTCTAAACCCTAGTTTGTGTTGGATACTTGGCTTGATGTTCGGAACTGTAGTCTTCTTTCAGAATTCGCAATGGTCTTAGCTGTCACTCTTGTTAGGAGCGCGATGGCGGTGCAGCGATATTGGTTTGTTGGCTGGATAACTAAAAAGGTATTGATGTCGTTGGTTGGCTGGGTGACACGAGACAACCTTCAATGGGGGTTAGTCAGCAAACTCAATAAGTCACGTGTCAGAGTCATTGACGCGACACACGCGGCTGATTGACCAATCCATCTGAAGTCATGCCATTACTCAGTAATCATGATGACTACTGCGCCGACGTAAACACAGAATGTGGAATCAAAAATACTTCGTAATGGTAGAGGAATGTTAGATGGATTCTTTGAATGTTCCAAAGCATATCATATTCTTTTGACTGTGCTTTGACAGAATCATTTCATAAAGGAGCGATATTACTCCAGATGGTAATCACCAGTTACATGAACGGAAGAGACATTATGATACGCATGACTCCACGACCCTCCAACCTCCCAAGGATAAAATAGAAACCCAGTAATATGCCCATAGAAGAAAATCGAGAAAACACCACCAAGTCCCAGTCATTGTCGTAAGAGAAACATTTTAACCACCGAAACCATAGAGAGTACCTAGACAGAGTTAGTCAAGGAAATCAAATCGACAAAGGCTGCCTGGGATGACTCACGTCCTTGACGCTTCAAGGCATAAACAACATCTAAAGATGTGACAGTCTTTCTCTTGGCGTGTTCAGTGTATGTGACGGCATCGCGAATAACTCCTTCGAGGAAAGTCTTCAAGACAGTTCGGGTTTCTTCATAGATCACTATTTTGAGACGCGTTAGTTAGCTCATATCGCGCTAGATGAATTCGATGGACATACTAGCTGAGATACGCTTAACACCACCACGACGAGCAAGACGACGGATAGCAGGCTTCGTAATGCCTTGAATGTTGTCACGAAGAATCTTTCGGTGACGCTTAGCACCACCCTTTCCAAGACCCTTGCCACCTTTTCCGCCTGTTGAAAAATCGCGTTAGAATGAGATAAATAGACGCGTGGATGGAACTGCAAAGCTACTTACGTCCAGTCATGTTGATTAGATATGAAGAGATAAGTTGCTATAATAAAAGAAGCTTTGGATGCGAAGGTTTGCTGGTGAGTGCTATGGAAAAAATCGCGTGCAAAAGTCGTGTGGAGGGAGAGAGAAAAGAAAGGCAAAGGAAGAGCAGTCGAGAAGAGCGATATTTCAATGTTGCGGGCGGAGAGAAGCTGATGTCGATGATCACGACTCTTCCCAGCCAATCAGAGAGCTGAAACAGCTGAGTTAGCACGCTAGTGGGCTTGGTGCGATCCAGCCAATCAGAGCTTCGGATCAAGGTACATAGATCTGATCCAACTGTGCATCTGATCTCAACGAAGAACCCATTTTCATTACGGCTTACTGAGATCAGTTGATTTTCGCAAGTAAATATCACCTAGATCACCTAACTAATTGATTTGATCTGCGTTGTGTGGTGGGTGGGAGTGAAAGATCAAGGGTATCAAGACGAGTGGTGTGCTCGGTCGGAGTGGCGTCCTTTCGAGAGTTGATGTTCCCCCAGCAAAATCACACCCGCAACATCAGGGCGTAACGAGTGCAGCTTTCCAGCACTTTTTCCCCATCAAAAAAATCCACGCTAACAAATCACTTTTAGCGTCTGCCTGCTTTCACTTTTTTTTTTTTGTTTTCAGCGCAACCCACTAAGATCACCCACTCCTTGGGCTCGCTACTACAAATACCTTCCCCCCACCCAATTTCCTTCATCTTTCTTACAACCTTTCCAACCTCCAACCCATCGCTAGTTTCAACTTTGCATCGATTTTTTCATCAACCAACGCCTTATTTCATCGACTTTTTACTACTCAATAACTTCTTCTCGACTATCTAAAGCCTATTACAATGGCTAGAACCAAGCAGACTGCCCGTAAGTATCTCACCTCGCTGTCGGTTCATACTTGTCACTTGTCGCGTTCCAGCGCGACTTCTCACCCTCAGCCAATCTCAAGCCCGCAACATGTCAACAACCAACATCCACTAACGCCTATTTATATAGGTAAATCTACTGGTGGCAAGGCCCCACGTAAGCAAATTGCTGCAAAGGCTGCTCGCAAGGCTGCTCCATCCACTGGTGGTGTCAAGAAGCCTCACCGCTACAAGCCTGGTAAGTAACAAGCAATATCTTCAATGCCAACTAGTGATTGATCACTAACAAGTCGTTCAATAGGTACTGTCGCTCTCCGTGAAATCCGTCGCTACCAGAAATCTACCGAGCTCTTGATCCGCAAGCTTCCTTTCCAGCGCTTGGTCCGTGAAATTGCTCAGGATTTCAAGTCCGACCTTCGCTTCCAGTCCTCTGCCATTGGTGCTCTTCAGGAATCCGTCGAGGCCTACCTCGTGTCTCTCTTTGAAGATACTAACCTTTGCGCTATCCACGCCAAGCGTGTCACTATCCGTATGTCATATCCATTACACCTTTTCAATTGTTGCATGACATGTATCGTGTACTAACTATTATACAGAGTCCAAGGACATTCAGCTTGCTCGTCGTCTCCGTGGTGAACGTTCATAAACAGTTTTGACTTTGGTTTTATGAATTGTCTTTTCTTTGCTTGTTTATAACAGTTACGACCGGCGAGACATGATGGTTTTTTCACTGGGAATTTCAAATTGGGCTTGTTTTTAATCATCAATCGTGGAAATGGGGGTTGGTCTGGTCTGAGGCGTCTTTGTTTGTACATTATCTCGATTGAGAAACCGCTCCGGATCGAATCTTGTTATCAGGAGGCGATGGCTTAGATGCTATAATCAATACTTCTAAGTCTTCGACATTTTCACTATGTTTTCCACCCTGAGTCATACTGTAAACAGGATATAGCTCTTGACACGTCGTTGAGCACTGTATTCCAAACACTGTACTGTAGTGTATTAAATCAATAGCAAATCACCTCTATTGCAATAATCAAAATATCATTGTTACTTCCTGCAGGTGTAGAATCGTGACTCATCAAATCACCGAGACAAGCAGCAATTAGTACCGCCAAACAGCCGAGAAGACAGAAATTCTCAAAATGCGCAATTCGATCACCACGATCAAGCGATCTGTTGAAGTTACATTATGTCACCAATAATGGTTTGATCGCCCAACTCCTTGTATCTCAGAATATTTCGTATTCATCAGCCTGCTTTGCCTGGATTTCGTTCGCAGCAAGTCGCCAGTGTTGGTGTCCCGCCTCAAATACATACCGTATTTGATCAACCACCCTTTCAGTCACTGTTCTTGTCATTCATTCGAAAGGGATGTTTCGGTGAATTTACTTTCCTGTGCCGGAGTGGGACAGTGGAATTTGATTTGATTTGTGCGCGTTTAGGCGCAAGGTGAGCCTTGGGCTGGCTGCTGAGCGAGGAGTTCCTACTTGCTCTTGATATCCTCAAGCCAGAGAATCTGCGGTATATTAACTCCATTGCAGTATGAAAACCATTGCACGAGGCGGATTGACCGTCTCAGCTGTGGTTAAACGAGAGACACTATTACCGCATCGTTTGACGCAAGTGTATCGGAACAAATCAACCTCCGCGAACAGCGAAGCTCCCTTCAGAGCTGCGGGGAACGATGCGCCTTCGTCCAAGTATACCGCGTCACAATCGCATCCGCACAGCTCTGCAACAGCATCTGCTGGGGCTCCGGTGCCCTCCATGCAAGAAGCGTCATCACGCTCGTTGCGTCAGATTTTAAAAGCTGGGCCGCTTGGGAAGTCTGTAGGATGGTATAGTCGGCAGCAGCGTACGCGGCCCTATTGGACTCAGATGTGGAGTACGCTTGTGATATATCTCTGTGGAGACCTTTGCGCACAGTTGCTGGTGTCTGACGGTGAAGCTCTGGAGCCAGAAAAGCAGGAGGATGAAGAAGGACTTACGGCTGCAGCTCAGGGGTTTCAAAATACAAGTCCTCGATTGACGTATGATCCGTTGAGGACTGCGAGACATTTGACAGTGGGAGCTGTCGCCTGTATTCCAGTGTACCGATGGTATGTTTGATACCTTTCAGATTGCTTGCATTATATGTATATATTCCTGAAATTAACTGGCAGCGTTTGGCAGGTTCATGTTCCTCCACAATAATTTCAATTATTCCTCCAAAGCACTCTCAATTTTCACCAAAGTTGCTGTGTCCCAGGCTTTCTTCACGCCTATTTTCAATACGTACTTCTTCTCCGTGCAATCTCTCCTCGCGGGAGCCTCTCTCGAAGATACATGGGAGAGAGTTAAAAAAGCAGTGCCCAACAGCATCATGAATAGTGTCAAACTATGGCCCGGCGTCACAGCTGTCTTATTCCTATACGTGCAACCGCAGTTCCGCAGCATCGTTTCCGGTATCGTGGCAGTTGGCTGGCAGGCTTATTTGAGCTGGCTGAACCAGAAGGCTGCTAAGGAGGTTAGGGAAGCTTCTGCCATTGAGGCAGTTGAATTGATGGCAACACGCAGTCCGCGGGAAGCCACGCTCCTTAATGCTTCGTGATGAAGTTCTTAAAATACGTTTTTGATTTCGCCTTCGGTCATGCATATATTAGAACTCCGTTTCTGTTATAGACTCCGTCGATTGGACGGCTCAGGCTGCGCTTGATAGGGGGTATTCCCAGCGCTGCAAAAGATTTTCTTTTTTGGTTTACGAAGACATGAATTAAATAGATGTTTAGACTTGTTCCTTTTAAAGACGCCCGAGGTGTTGCCATGACTATCTAGGATTTATCTATTAATTTAACAAAATTCAAGCACTGTCTTAAAATCACTCATACTGTGGATCAAATTCGGGACTCAGCTAAACAAATAGCTGAGAGGTGAGGTTGTTTTCTCTTCAGCAAAAGGAGATGGTGTCAAGGTCATGAACCAACGCGCCTCTCTCTCTCACAGAGTCACCACTCTCACTGTCTAGACCGGATTCTCTTAACCTCTCGATGAGCCAGCTTCTGCGCGTCAAATCATTCTTTTAATCCCAACAAACTAATCAAAATAACAGCCCTATGCGGTGAGCAACAGTTCCTCATCCCTCTTTGCCAAGTTCGTCGCAGGCATGTCCTGCTGTTCGCCACATCAAACTCATGGTTTGGTGTCTGACGGGACGCACGGCGGGAGTATTTGCGGCTACGACTCCGATTTTACGCCGGAAGAAGAAGAGCTTCTAAACGAGCTGCTGGATAAATTTGTGGCGGAGAAGACGGAGAAGGACACTGCTGCTACTGTTGCTTTGACTGGTGCTGGTTGTGGTGTTCCTGCAACGGCGGGACTTGGAGGTGTGAGACTGCAATCATTACCTGCAGTGATACCGGATATAGAAGATCATGTCCATGTATCTGCTTTGCGGTTCGGTGAGGGCCCGGGTAGAGAGCCGCTCAGTTCGACTGTTGAGGGGATTTTGGAGATCTGGGAGTCAGTCTCTGATTTTGAGATCGAAGACGTCGTTGGCGACGGGTGTGGTGAGTCTTTTGCTTTGGACTGTTGATTTGGACAAAAAGTCGCGAGTTTTTTTTCTAGAGACTGGCTGACATCTGACATTTAAGCGACTAGCTGAGCATCCGGATTCCATAGAAGGCAGAGAGAAGGATCGACGTCGAGATGCAGAGGAAAGCCAGCTGCAGGCTGCTGCGGTCAGCACAAATGGAGATACAAAATCCGATGCCACCAAGTCGATTGATAAACGATCACCTTTGGAGCGATTTCGTAAAGCACCCAGGAAGAATCTTTCGGTGACGGATTTAGTCTCGCCGGCCTGGTGTGAGCTACAATACTGGTATAGTTTGACGAGACACGGACGGAAGAGGCCTACACCGGCAATGAAGCAGGGAAGTGCCGTCCATAGGACTCTTGAGGAACAGGTGCATACCACCATCCCAGTGGAAGTGTTGACGAGAGAAGATGGCTGGGCTTTGAGGATATGGAATGTGATACAAGGCTTGCATACGTTGAGAACGACTGGGATGACGAGAGAGCTTGAAGTATGGGGTGTCATTGATGGCGAGATGGTAACTGGAATCATCGATGAGCTTTCTTACGAGTGCCCTGATTTCGAGCTTGAACTAGCCTCGGATCCGAAATTCACGGAGGTGCGATCAGCAGCGTCCTTGATTCCAGAAGATGGAATTTCGATTGCAGATTACTTGCTATCCCCTGCGGGAGGGTGTAAACCACTTTCAGATTGGGCTGGCAGCACGACATCTGCATCATCAACGACGGAAAGGCAAATATACATAACAGATATTAAAACCCGCCGTTCCTCAACGACGCCGACTGTCTCAAGTGTCGCGTTTCGACCCACGCTCCTACAGCTTCATCTATACTACCATATGCTCACACGACTCATCACGAGCGACGACATCACGATTGATTCCATTGCTTCACGATATCGGCTGAATACGAGTCAACCGTTCTCTGACAGTTTTGTCGCTCAAGTAGGAAGTCTTGATAGTCAATTCCTCGACATTAACTCGTCACCGGAAGCAGAGCAAGATTTTGAGGGAGAATCGATTCCCTCTAATGAACAAGATTCCATCGCCATATTACTAAGTCACAACTCACTCTCCAGCCTCTGGTCGCTCATGAAACAACACCTTCAGCTTACATTCCTGCCCACATCCCCAAATTCCGAAAGCTCCACCACGCCAGACCCCCTATCCACAGGACCAAACGACGACACTACCAACACCAAAAAGGACAGCAATCTCTCTCCACCAACCCTCCTCTCCCCCCTCCTCACAGCAACCTACGTCTCCTCCCCATCCGACTCCTCCAACCCCATGAAATACATAGGCAGCAGATCATTCTTCTTCGACTCCCACGACCTCTATCCCTATCTCGCCGACGGGATGCGTTTCTGGCGCGGAGACCGAGCTGCAAAAGGTGTTGGCATGGTAGAAGCGTGGAAGTGTCGGATCTGCGAGTTCCGGGACGACTGTGAGTGGAGAGGGGCGAAGGAGGAGGAAATTGCGCGGAGGGGTGTAACGAAGGAAAAAGAAGAACGTGACGAAAGAAGAAAGGATAACGCAGAATCATCTGGCTGAGTTTGGAGAGAAAAAAAGAGAGAGGGATATTTCCACGCATCGGTTTTGAATAGAGTGGGCTATCTACTCTCTTGCTTTTGGACTCTCCTGGGAAAGCGACGTGGTATGTATATGTATATACATCACTGCCAAAGAGACAGTCCGGCTTCTTGATCTTGGTTTTGGGCGTCGCATTCGGTGACCTGATAGCGAATCTGTCCAGACGCCAAGCCTCAATCTTCTCCCTGGCTGACTCTTGAGAACTGGGCGGACTATTGAAATTGGTCTGTCTGACGAATCCAAGTGTGTTTTATGACCCTCGCAGAAACTGGACTATGTACAGAACATGCAAGCATTTTTTGACGAGTTAGATCTTCTTGGACGAGCTTCTCAAGACAGCATCTAGCCATGGAAAGCTAATACGTAAATCATAATAAAAACCATATATTTTGGGCTTTTTGTGAGTCAAGGCCCGTTGGACATTCTAATACCGCTCTTTACTGCAACATGGAGAAAAGCTCCACGAGAAAGGTACTTGAATCTTAGTATATTCTATTTTATATCACAAGAGTGGGAAAATATACAAATGATCCCGGAAGTATTGCTAAAAAGGAGAATTTTGGAAGGAAACCGAGAAAACGACCCCTTATCGGTGTCAGTTGTCGGCGTCAGATTCCATGACTGCGGCCTAAGGAGGGAAAAAAAAGGGATTTGTTAGTTCGCATACTGAGGATTCCACTGCGCCCAAAGGGAGTAGGGACAGCATAGAAAACTCACCCTAGCATCTCGATAGACAGGCATAATTCCGGTCCACAGTTCAAACTAGATGACTCAAGTCAGGTATAAGATTATTTTCAGATATCTAAGTAATAAACTGACCTGATAGACTCCTTGTGCAACCAAGGCCTCCAAGCCAGGAATTGTTGTCCAGTTACAGTCACTTGCTAACTGACTCAACGGCGTCACTGTGGGTTTATACGCCATTTCCAAAAGAACCCTCTTCACTGGCGCCTCTCCTTTCGCTAAAAGTTCGGCATCAAGACGAGCAGCTGTTTCAAACAACTTGCACAAAGTTTCCCTCATGCAGGAATCGATTGGCTGGTCACCAGGGATTGTGCCAATCGCTACTGAGGGACACATATCCCGCGATACGGTATCTTTCAGGATCTCAATGCTATATTCTGCGGGGAAGGATGACGCCATATCGGTGAGTTTGGATTCTGAACGACCAACAACGTAAATGGGAGAGTACCCCATGCTGTGAAGCGCATAAATGGCTGCGCGAGCGGTGCCTCCACCACCAACAACGAGACCGGGAACAGGACCATTAGCGATTGGGGGAGAGACGGCGCCAGCGTCGCGTAGGCATCGGACCATTCCCTGCCAATCGGTGTTGTAGCCAATAAGACGTGAAGATTTCTTCTTGTCGCCTGGTTCTCGTGGCGCTGGAACAATAGTGTTTACCGCTCCGATGATTTGAGCCTCGAGTGCAATCTCGTCGAGTAAGGGCATGATATCGAGTTTGAGAGGAATCGTGACGGAAGCACCTCCAAAGTCAGGCGCATATATGAATTCCTTAACGTCATCTACCTTATCTGTTTCCAGGCGGAGGTAAACATGAGGCAAACCAACTTCTGCAAACAAGGCATTATGCATTGCAGGAGATCTGGATGCAGAAACTGGTTTCCCAAACACAGCGAATTTCTTCGCTTCAATTTCACCCATCAAAGCTAATCCTGCTCTGATATCTTTGGCTGATAGTTGACCAGGTGCAGCCTTAAATGGAAGCTTTGGATGGGATACAGGAGTCATGAAGTCGTTCAGGATACGGCTGAGTCGACCTTTTTCGCCCATATTGATGGCGATCACAGGTATATCATGAGCGTTTTGGGCCCAAGTCTTGAACTGCCTGAGAGCCATATTGTCATCGAAATTTCTGGCAATCCCAACGAGCTTTATAATGTCTCCATACTGTAATGCCTTGTTGTAAAATTGGCTCCAAGAACCATTCGTCCAAGACAGGCTGCCATTAATATCATGGTGTGAAGCAATAATTTTGGAAAAGCCTTTGATTTCGGTCACGGTACGGAGAATAGTTTCTGGCATTGTAACTTCAAGGTCAATGAACTCCGATCCCATGCGCACAGCAAGTCGATAAAGTCCCAGAGCATCGTCATATGCATCATTAGGAAATCGGCCACCTTGGCTTTTAGTTCGGATAGTGAACACTAGAGGCACCGATACACGGTGTCTTAGGATTGATATTTGTTCCGCAACGTAGTCAATTGATGGGACCACGCTGTCAGAAGACGGGTCCACGAGTAAATCAGCTCGCAACTCTACGGCATCTGAACCAAGTGTAACATCACCTAATATATCGGCAGACCGACGCAGGTCAGGAAGCGTTAATGAAACGAAAAACGATTGTTTCCTCTTTTTCATCAGGGAAAGATGGTCCACTTCTCCGGTGATAACTTTCAAAAAGCGCGAGAAACTCTCTAAGGCAGAACTCATCTTCTCTGGGCTAGCTTGCTGGCTATAATATTGTATATTGCTGCATTGTTGAAACCAAGGTTTTCGACGCAGCCACACGCCTACCATATCTTCAACATAAGCCGGCCGCGTCTTGTCGATCTCTAAGTAGCTGATGATATCCTTAATATCTCGCGTAATTAGAAGCACAGTTCCTTTGGCTTTGTGATATTGGACCAGAAGATCACGAGCTTCCTCGATTTCAACTATGCCGCCTCCACAAGCAAACACGTATCCTGTCGGCTTCTCGCGTATTACTTGGCGTAAGAGAGCCAGTTCTGCTTCCCGGAAACCTTCCCAGCCTCGTTCTTTGATAATTTCTGGAATTGACTTGCCTTCTGTATTTTCAAGTTCCACGTCAAGGTCAATGAATGCACGCTTCAGAATCTTGGATGCCCACAGTCCGCTTGTCGTCTTACCAGCGCCTCGCATGCCAATAATAAATATTGACGTTGCAGGATTTTCTACCTTCGTTTTGGCGACATTTTTCAGTTCAACACCTTCGAGTTTCGCTTTGAAGAGTCGAGCCAAGGTGTCCCACCAGCCAGGCCACGTCTTTCCTACGCATTCCTTTTCAAGAATTAGGGTCGGTTGGGCGGCTGCCAGAGCAAGAACGCTAAAGCTCATCGCTACGCGGTGATCGTCATAGCAGTAAACTCCATGCGGAGGTTGCAACAATTCAGAGCGACCGATTGCGTCGATCTCGAGGCCATCATCGTGTTCTCGGCAGCTCACCCCAAATTTGGCCAGTTCATCTTTCATTGCTCTGATTCGGTTGCACTCCTTAACTCGCTGGTTTGCAATGCCAAATATTCTGCTTGTACGATTTGAACCTCCTGTTGCAACGGCTGCAAGAACCGACGCTGTCAGGAAGGCGTCCGTCATAGGTTCCATATCGACATTTGGTAATGATTTCAAGGCTCCATCCTTGGGTCCAGTAACAGTAGTCGAAACCGCGGATTGAGTGACTTCGCATCCCATTGGTCTCAAGACATCTACTGCGAATCGCGCATCTCCCTGTAGAGACTTAGACCCAATGTTGGGAACAGTGCAGGTAGTACCCGTTATTGCAGCAATAGCAAGAGGGTAGGTTGCGGAGCTGGCGTCACTTTCGATAACATATTCCGCTGGGTTAACATATTTACCTTTAGGAATAAGGTACGTATGTTCTTCGGTTGTCGATTTAGTCACATCAATGCCGAATGACCGCATCATAGCAGTGGTCATGTCGATGTAGGGCTGTGAAACCGGTTTGCCACCGACCAGCTTCAGGGTTACTGGCTCTTTCGCATAGGGCGCGCACATCAGCAATGAGGACACATATTGGGAGGAAACTTTAGCCGCTAGACTGATTTGTCCTCCCGCAAATCCACCCGAGGCGTAAATTTCCAGCGGAAGGCATCCTTCAGTTTCCACATACTCGATATCTGCACCGTTGGCTCTAAGAGAATCAACGAGAGCACCAATTGGTCGTTGCTTCATTCGCGCATTCCCCGTAAGAACAGTGGAGGCAACAGTGCTCTTGTTTGCAAGAGTTGCAACCGTGGTGAGAAACCTCGATGCCGTTCCAGCATTACCTAAGTAGAGATCCTCCGAGCTTGCTTGCAATTGACCTCCCTTGCCATGCACAACAAGTACGTCACCTTCTTCCTCCCACGAAAAGGTCGCGGCCCCTAAGCGCTCAAGGGCATTGAGCATAACTTCTGTGTCGTCTGAATGAAGAAGATTCTTGATACGACATGTACCAGAGCCAAGTGCAGCAAGAACAAGGGCCCGATTGGAAATACTCTTTGACCCTGGAGGAGTACAAGTAACTTCCAGAGTCTCGGGGACGCCAGGGTAAACTTCAATGCTTGGTGCAAGCACAATTTTGATATGTTCATTCGACACCACACTAGCTTTTTGTTCATAAGTACGACCGATAGCGGATAAGAGAACGACTTTCTTCATTGGGCCAGCGTTCTTCTTGTCCACGGCCATGAACGCAAGCAGCAGCTCAACGCTGCAGTGTTTTCCAGCACTCAGGCGTCTTATCCGTGAGTTTTTTAGGGATGTTGGAAGACCATAACTTGCCAAACACTTAATAAGACGGGAGACTGCAACGTCCTTCAATATTCCAAGATGCCGGGCCAATTCGGCTTCTTTGACCATACCCACAGCTACGCATTCTCCATGAAGAATCTGTGGCGCCAGTATGCCTTCGATAGCGTGGCCAATGGAATGGCCAAAGTTTAGGAGATTTCGTAAGCCGCCTTCTCTTTCGTCTTTTGACACAACGTCAGCCTTGAACCTTGCGGATGCTAAAATCGCTAATTTTAGAATTTCTTGAATTCCATTGAATCGTGGACGGCCACGTGTATTCTGAGATTTCACAGCAGAAAGGATAGCATCTGCATTATTTTCCAAAAATGTGAAGTCTTCTTCACTAGAAATGGCAGCAGTCTATAAAGCTTGTTAGTCTCATAGCCAAGTTAAACGTAGACAGTGAAAGCTCGCCTTAATCACTTCAGCCATGCCATTGATGAATTCCCTTTCGGGTAAGGTATTCAAAAATTCCATATCTAAATAGATCCTTTGTGGCTGCCAGATTGCGCCGATTAGATTCTTTCCATGAGGAGTATCAATTGCAGTTTTCCCACCAATTGACGAATCCACCATCGCCAACAAAGTTGTAGGCACTTGGACAAAACGGACCCCGCGCATGTATGTCGCAGCAACGTAGCCGATGAGATCTCCTATGACGCCTCCGCCCAGGGCTATTATGACAGTATCGCGACCACATGGTGGTTGACGACTCAGCATCCAGTCCTCGATTTCCGCCTTTGTCTGACGGGACTTGGATAGTTCTCCGGGGGAAATGGCATAAGTGAGAAGACGTGGCTTTGGTGCAATGTTGGTGGATGCATCTTCAAACGCTTGTTGAAAGCTGGGTACATACAAGGGGGTTAAAGTGGTATCGGAGATGAGGACATATGTGGACGAGTCGCAACTGGCAAGCAGATCGCGGGCAACGTAACGCTTCCAAATGCCAAAGTCGGCAATGATGCTGTCACGACCTAAGATTCTGATTACTGTAGGAGCTGTCATTGTGAAAGAGAACGGTGGACTGTGTTGCCAACGGAGTAATGGAGATATTTCGAGGTGACAGTCTGGATACCTTCTTGATCCTAACATAGGCGATTTTTATTAGTTAATATACGCAGAAGCTCTAATCAAGCTAGTTATACCTAGATGTGCAATTTTCTAACAATAAATGTGCTTCCTAGGGTTGTAGCATCGCGCCCAAAATGTTTCTGATCGGATGCAAAAGCTGCAGTGGGAGGGTGGGACAGGATCGTAAACTGTGCAAGTTGCAGGAAATGGACGGTTGTCCCTTTGCAATAATTAACTAGTTAAAGGGTCAATTGAATGCAACTAAAAGCATTCAGTACGGCTCAAACCCCAGAAAGCCTGATGCCCTCAATCAATCAGTGAGGATGTGTAATTGTCGCTGGTTGACTCAAGAATATAGTCGGACATTCAAAAATAGTAAGCTGCTATTTTGCCGGCCGTCACCGCCTCCGAAGTCGTCTGAACGGCGGAACAGTTCTCACTCAATGGACGACGCGCGTTGAGAGCTTACGGAGCATGCTGGTTGCTCGACTGATCCTGAACCAGGGAATCTCTCACAGATGACTCATTGTGGGCTGTAGACATTCAATTTCGGATCCTCGCTGTAAATCATCTCTATTTGTTGTTCATTCAAGGCTCTCCGGTATCGGGCTTCTCATTTAGGCGTTACGAGGAGTTTGTATATGAAGTGGATGGTCGATAGGTACTGATTATCATCTTTCGAACTATAGGCTCTGGAAGGAGGATTCATTTTAATATGATTATGTATTTTAATGATGACATACTCAAACAGCCCACGAGAAAGTGCAGACAATTTACATCTGATGTTTTAGATTCAGGACGCATTCACCAAGCAAGATTTGTACATCCTACTACATACATCAGTATCGTCCATATCCATCATTACGCCCACGGTATCCTGACTGCGAAGATCGTTGCTGGCCACGGCCACCGCCTCTGTAATAATTTCCACCACCACCTCGACCCCTGGTGCTTGATGGACCGTATTCCCTATCCTGAAAGCCGTATTGCCTGTCCTGATATGAATCTCTGCCATGAGAAGCTGGTGGATGATATGAATCCCGCTGTCCGTACGAGCCACCATGGCTTTCGTAAGCTCCATATCCCCTATCGCGAGACTGCTGAGGAGGATACTGAGACCTATATCGATCAAACTGAGGAGGCGGTGGTGGGCCGCCACGGGCAGACCCAGGGGGTGGCGGAACCCACCCTTCGGGAGGGGCGTTCATGTGTCGTGGTGGTTTAAAATTTGGATCAAGATGAGCTGCAAAGGGATTTGGTCGATCACTGGCATACGATATTCTGCCCCGGCCCCTTCCGTTACCTGAATTTAACGGAGCGCCTCCAAAAGACCTGCCAGACTGCCGCGCTTTGGCCTTGGTAACCTCAATATCGGTCCGGTCAAGGACTGGTGGGTTGAATTTCACTCCACGGAGAAGCATTGATTTGTGGGTATACATAGACTTAGGGATGTCGTAGAGGACACTAGAGTTCATGGTTCATTAGTATTGTGCGAGAAGCTGTCAAGAAAAAAAAAAGAAAAAAAAAGACAGGACATACCTAATTGAACGATCTTGATCTAGACTGGGAAGTTCAACTCCATCGACGGACGGCACCAATGAACTATGTGGGATATACGCCTCGTTACGTTCGACTTTGCCTCCAAGCCCTTCGCTGGTTCGCATGTTGAGCTTGAATTTGGGAACACCCTGCTTTTTGGAGTAAAAGTTGGCAACTATATCATTGTACAAGGGATGACGATCTGAGATAAATAAAATATCTCGACCCATTTCATTCCGAGCTTTCTCTTCTTCCGTCAAGTGGTGATATCGCTTGGCCATAGCTGTCAAAAGACGATTCTCGTCAATGAACGGAAGCAAAGCAACTCCTTGCCATGCAAATTTTTTCCCATTAAGGTCAATAGGGAACTCTTCGGGATAGAAATCAATAATTTCGCTTTCAGGATGAGACATCAGATCTCGAAATATCTCCGGGATCGCATGATTAGATGCAGCAGGCAAGACACCCATCAGCTGTTCGAACGGCCTGAAAGGTGTACCTTTGCTGAATTGAATATCCATTTGGTCAAGGTTCACAAAGTCTGCTGCGAAGGGAGCATAATGGTAAGGATAATACCATGTCCATGATGGACAACCTTGAAAGTAATATAGAAGAACCCAACAAAGACCCTCGACATATGCTGCTGCTACTTTGTGGCGAAATTCAATATCTTTCGGATCCACATGGAACTTCTGTTCATAATACCGATCAGCATAGCCTTGTTCCCAAAGGCGCACTGAGTCCTCGGGCAGCTGATCTTCATCCTGCGGAGGTTTTTCAGAATCTTCTTGTTCAGTATTATTCTCCGCTTCAAGTGCATCGGCTTTCCTTTTCCCTAGAGCAGAAGGTGATATATCATTCGATGAGGTTGTCATGGAAACCTCAACATTTATGTCAACATTGGTTGTGCGCAGTTCGTCATTATCGGAAGAAGCAGTCAACAATTGACTTTTCAGAGCTGCGGCCGCGCTTTTGTTTGCCATGTTTGCCTTGTAAATAGCCCCTCGATTTACAACCATGGCATGTGTCAGTTCTCGCTCTGCTCTGGGTAATTCGCCTTTGCTCGGGATGAAAAGAGGCATATTTGCGGCAGATCCACCATCCATATCTTTACCACGACGCGAGCCGGGTGTTGATACTTCGTTTTCTAAAGACTTTCTGGGCCTTTTTTGGGCCCGCTCCTCATCACGCTGCCTCTCTTGTTCTTTGCGCCTTTTCGCGTTCGCATGCTTCCTCTCTTCAGTCTGCCGCCTTCGACGAAAGATAGCATCTTCTTGTTTGGCTAAACCTTGTAAAATCAATTGTGCGCGCTTTAAGTCAACGTGCCCATCTTTAGTCAAGTAACCTCCCATTAATGGCAAATTATCACGCCATATGGCGATCAGGGTGTCAATTCCATTCTCCCTTATATCCAACGATGGTAGATGGGGTAAGAAATCGTTACCCACAAAAAAGCACATAAAGACCCAATCGTCAAGAGCTCTCTCAAGATCGAAAGGAAAAGGTTGGTTAGGAACATACATTTCGGCAGCTAAATACTCACGAAGGACGGAGACATGGAGCCAGATGAATGGCTTGAGAGGTGACCCTTTTTGTTTTTCATCGAAATCTCCATTCTTTTCCTTTGCTTTGCCGGTGCAGGCTTCAGCAACGTGCCCTTTTTGCCCGCAAAGGTGACAGGTTCTCGCCTTCGACTCTTGGAAGAATACATCCTCCCGTAGTACACGAAAATGTGGCTCATGGGTAGCGAGTCCAAGCATAATTAAATCGGCATCCTGCGAACGGGTTAGTGAACGACGGGGAGACTGGAGCCATTGCAACATACCAAGCCATAAATCACATGGTGCGTGTTGGGATCATGTTCAGCACAAGATCTCTGAGACCGAATAAATTCCATGATCTTATGCTCTCCTTCACCAGGGACGGTCGCATCGGAAATAATAATTTTGAGCTAGGCTGCATGTTAGCGGAGCCCACACTGTATGGAGTGGGACCAACGGACCTTTTCCCAGGCCGGGTCAGTATTCAGTTTGTATGCGACCCAGTACTGTAACGCTGCTGAAAGAATGTCCATGAAGGGTGTGCCAGGAGTAATGACATTGCTGTCCCACGTCTTTTGAATTACCTCCTCCGCAAGGACCGTGTCACTTTTTCCTCGATTCTGCTTTCTGAGCAGTTTGGCAAATTCAACCTTCTTTTCGTCGGCATCCTTGGCTTCCTGAGCGGAACGGAATCGGCGGGAGCGTTGTTGGTTCATCTTCGCACGGGGAGCTACACCATCTGTAAAATCAAGCATTAGGATCAATAGGCCCATGAAATCACGCAAAGAATAACAACAGATGGGAGAAAAGAACTGTCTAACCCCCCTTGGCGACTTTGTTAGAACATCATATTTAGATAATGCAGCCGTCCGAGGGGAGACAGTTGAGCTCCCACGCTTTTAGCCCTAACGTACCAACAGCGATCATCAAAAGCTTCCGCGGCCTGACCATATTCACAACTCGTTCGGTATATTTGAAAATCTCTAGCATCATCTCTCCTTCGTTCGCTGGTGGCGGTTTACCTTCAGGATGCGTACAAGGATGCACTATCCCGTTCATGTCAAGATAGAGATTGTCCATTTCCTCGCCATTTGGGTTGGATTTGGTGGTGTCCACCGGAATCTCTTCACCATTGAACTCTTGAGGTAATTCCTCGACAACGGCCGATATTATTTTCGGGTATTTGGTGGATAACCACCGAAAGAGTGCTGGGACACCCATCGCATGAGACCAAACCGCCGCGCAACACGCGTTGGGATGAACTGAAATTTGAGAAATCTTCAACAATTATCTATAGAGCTTAGGGTCATTCATTTGCTTTAGTTGAGTAAATTGGCAAACTGAAGATCTTTTTCAAGTCTCCAGGACAGAGACTGCGCAAAGCTGAGTCTGTAAAGGTGCTTCGAGTTAAAGGTTCGATAAGTCCAAGATCAACGCTTTTCCCAAAATGGAGAACTGGTGTCCGGATAATCTTTTCTCCTAGTGGCTGCAACAACCAGTAGTTAACCACCATAGCAGAAGTTAGTAGGTCCGAAAAACTGTTGGAGCATGATTAATTCATCAAATTTTAAATTGAAACTGATCAGTAACTGTATATAAATTAGAAACTGTTAAATCATCATAAATATACTATACTGTGTTGATGTATGTTTTTTAATTATAAACATTTATCAAATTGAAATGTATAACATAAAAAATCATTAAATTGAAAATTATGTTGAAAATTGATGCAATGTTTTTAATTTAAAAAAAATAATCTGAAAACAAAATTTCTGACTGCAGTATTTCAACTGAAGTATGAGATTTTAACTGACAGTTTTTTCATTTACTTAGTATATACATTATAAATAAATAAAATTGAAAAACACATCACATAAAAATTTTTTTATTTGAAAAAAATTACTAATTATTTTTTTTAATTATAAAAGAAAATTTAATTCTCATAATTTAGAGCATAACATCTCAAAAAATCAATCAAATATTATCATTTTTTTTCACTTTGATATTAGAAAATTTAGTTAAAGATTTTAATGAATTAATAACATTAAAAATACAATTTGAGTCATTTAAATAAAAAATGCATGTAAATTTGCAGCTTAATTCATCTGCAAAATCTGCTTTGCATTTCAATAAAGAATGATTTTTTTTAATAAAAAGCTTTAAATTAAGATAAGTAATTCTGAAATTCTGAATATAAAGCAATAATTTCATTTTTTTGTTTTCAAAAAACTTAAAATACTTACATTAACTGTAACTTTAATGACAAAAATAGTATGATAAGTCAATTCATTAATTTTTTTCAGCTTTCTCAACTCATAAACTATAAGAATAGAGTAAAGAGATTTATTCAGTTAATATATAAGCAAGTGTGAAATAGCTACTATTCACTTAATTAATAAGAGAATCAATAAGCAAAAAATATAGTTATTAGGCAAAAAAATTGCCACTGATTCTCTCAATGAAGAGAAAAATCAGTGTGTTATTTATATATGTGTTATGCTTGCTAAAGCTAATCAAATTAAGACTAGGTACATTTGAGAAAAAAAACAGTATTAGCTTTTATAAAGCTTACAGCTGAAGTTTTACAATTTTTTTTTGTGAAAATTCTGATTTCTTCAGAACATATAAGCTTAATAATTATTGAAATTTTAATAAAAAATTTTTGTGAGAACTAAAAAATTCTGTGAAAAAAAAATGTTTTCTTAGCTGACAAAATGACTTTGCAGTACAAATGATATCAGTTATATTAAATTTTGTTGTAACAAATTTATCATTTACTAGATTTTTGCAAACTAAATCTGATGATGTAAGCATCAGCTTTCATTATTTCAGTTTTGTAAAATATTTTTACAAAAGCAGTTGCTGATTCACAAAGCAAAAAAAAATTTGTTGAAATCACTCAGCTGTGCATAATTTTGAAAAAATGTCATGTATTTTAATTAAAAAATGCATGATAATTTTGATAATCATGATGAAATTTAAATTTATAATTTTCATTATTGCAGTTATATGTAATACAGCTGCATGAGTCAGATAATTGTTGCTATATTTTCTTATTTTAATTTGTAAAAGTTCACTTTTCATTTGTGAAGATGAATTTTTTTCAATTAAATATAACTTGATTTCACAAAAGTGATAACAACAAATTTTAGCAATTTAGTTTTTTTTTTTTAATTAAATCAAAATTATTTTTAGTGAGTATAAGTTTTCTGCATCAGTTTTCATCAAGAAAAAAAATTTTTGTGAAGAATTTTATTGCTTTACAATTGTGATAAGCAATTTGAAAGTTTCACAAGCTGTTGCAAGTTGTGAAAATTTTGTGAGCTATTGCTGACTTCACAAATTATTCTGACTTTGTGAACTGTTGCAAGCTGAGTTAAGTTTTTATGAATTGAGCTAACTGAAAATATAATGAATAATTACAGTTAATATTAATTTTAAAATTAAAACATAATCATATCTCATTAAAACATTTCAGAAGAAGCTAAATTTTGATTCATTATATTGTTGAATGTAGAAAACTTCAATGTGAAAATGCAAATAAATATTAATTTTTGTGAAAAGTGATTATATAATTTTAGTAAAATTTGTTTTGTGAAGTGAATTTTGTGAGCATTCATGCTGATAATTCAATAATTTTTTTCTTTGTGACAAGTTTTCAGAATTTGAATGCATATTTTGACAATTTTTAATTTATATAAAAAAATGATTCTGATGTTTTTTTTTAAATAAGTATTTTTTGACTTAAAGCTGACAATTAACTTTGATGAAATTGACAAGTTTTGTTTGTGAATGAATTCTGATCAATTTTGCTGCTCTTCACAAGCAAAATTAAATTTTGATAAATTAATTTTGTTATAAAATACAAAAATTTAATTTTTATGTGCAGATTTTGTAAGTTATTTTTATTGTTCATTTTGTTGACTTTGAGCATTTTTTTTATTATATTAACAAAATATCATTAATTTTGTAAACAATAAATTCTGCATTAATGATGCAAATGATTTTAATAATTTCTGCAATTTCAATGCAAATAATTCTGATGATTTTTGCTAATTGTGCTGCTGTTTTTTTTGTTTTATGATAAATTTTTGTGAATATATTTGTTTTGCTGCTGAGCAGTTATAAAAAAAATATATTTCATTTTTTTGCAAAAATGTTTTTGTAAAATAATTTTAAAAAACAAAAAATTGATTGTGATGTGCTGATTAATGTTTTGTAGCATCATCAATGAAATTGTCAGATTTTATTAATGATTTTGTAAAATGTTTGAGCAGCAAATTGCTTTTATAATTTGTTTTCTCAAAATTGTTTTGAAAAATGTTTGTCAGTTACATTGATGATACTTTCAAAACTGTTTCTGTCATTAACTAATACTGATTTTAGATTTTTCACAAAAAAGCTTCACTGAATCAGAATGTTAATTCTCAGATTAATTAATTTAATTAATGTAATTAATTGAAAAAGTTTTGTGATTTAAACTTAACTTCATAAAGCAATATTAATCATCTGAATCAAACAATTACTTTCTTGTAAACAAAAATGTGATCAGTGTCAGAAATTGAACAAAACTCATGAAATTTGTCAGTTTGTTTTATGTGTGTTTAATAAATTTTATAAGAAATGCAATAATTGTTTTTATTGAGATGTTTTCTGCTTTTTTCAGAAATAAAAGCATTTCAGTATATAATTATAATAAAAATAAAAATAAAAAGTTGTAATATGCAATAAATCATGTAATATAAATTCATTATCAAAAATATAATTATCATTGAGATTCAATTAACTTTTCACATAAAATTTGTAAAATAAATAACTAAAATCATTCATGAATATTATATACATGTCAAGTTTTTTCAGAATAAAATTTTTAGTTTTTTGCAGAATGATAAAAAACTTACAAATTAAATTTATTAAAATTAACATTATAATATTTGACAAAAAATTTTCATAAGTGTTTGAAATTTGCAGCAGATTTTCAGATGAATTCATTTTTTTGTTTTTATATTTTTTTCATTGAACAAAATACTAAAGTTGTTGATT
Source organism: Emydomyces testavorans (assembly GCA_029449355.1). Lineage (NCBI taxonomy): Eukaryota > Fungi > Ascomycota > Eurotiomycetes > Onygenales > Nannizziopsiaceae > Emydomyces > Emydomyces testavorans. The sequence goes on from CP120627.1 coordinate 1,434,056, forward strand.
TTTTTCATGAAAGTTAATTATAATTCTGATTTGAAATTTTTGTTTTTTTTTAAATATTTTGTGAACTGAATGATGAGCTGTGCTATCAATATTATTTATTTTCTTGTGATTTTGAAGCAAGAATACATGAAAAACATTATAAATGCTTGTGAAATCTGATGAAAATTTCAGATGATAAACTTGCTTGTTTATTTTTTTCACAATTTTACAAAAATCAGTGTGTAAAAAATTAAGTTTCTTACTTGCATGAATTGTTTTGATATTTTTTAAGCTAAGTTAAATTTTATTCTCAACAATGTAAAACTTTAATATATGTTTTTTATTATAATATTTTTTCTGATAAACTTGTGTCTTCACAAAAAACTTTCTGACTTGATTTTAGCATTTGTAAATGATATTTATTTAATTTTAAAAACTTTTTATTTTAGAAATATACTTATTTAATTTTGTGAGAATTATTTGCAGATTCAGTTCATACATGACTTGAAAAAAAAATTTTTTGTTGAAAAATGCTAAAAATTATTGTAAATAAATTCAGCAAGAAACAATCAGAGTATTCAGTTATTTTAATTATTATTAACAAAAATTTGCAAATATTATTTCAAAATATTATTCAATTACTTGATTTAATCATCTGTCTGAAAATGAAAAGCAATATTTAAATTTTACAAAATTTTTAGTATATACAGAAAATCATTTTAAAATTTACTGATGAATAAAAATTCACAATCAAAAATTGTATTCAAAAATACTTCATGAAGTTTTATAATTTTGTAGATAATAAAATATGTCAATTGCTTTGCAGTAAGCTTTTTAATCACAAAAATGAAGTAAGTCATTTTGTTAAAGTGATTAACAATTACTAAAATGCAGTTAAACTCAGCTTTCTCAATGTTTTTATTTTGTGAAAGATTGATAATGATGTTCATGCTGATTTAATCTCAGAAATTCACAAAAATCAGCAATGAATTAAGTTTTTCATGTAATTTAATTCTGATAATTTGTGAATTTATGCATATTTCACAAGCTTTACAATATTTGTGAATCAGATTCTTCATTTATGATTAATAATATTTTTGTGAAAATAATTTGTAGATTTATTTTATAGCAAAATAATCTGTCAGAAATGTATCATAATGTTATTTAATTAATTTTAATTGTAAAGTTTTGTTGACTGAAATGTATAAATGATTATTGTAAAATAACATGTTTTTATTAAAAATTCATTTCTTCATAAATCAAAAGTGAAATTTCATTTTCTCTTTAATTTTTGCTGTGTGTTTGTCAGCATTTAGCAATTCAAATAATGCTAAAATAAAATTGCAGAATATTTCATTTATTCTGTGAAAATTTTCAGTATTATAAAAATTTTTATTATAAACTAGTTTGTAAGCACTTGTGATTTTCAATTTAAATTTTTTATTCTGATATGTTTCATTTAAGAAAATTTTCATGAGTATTTTTTTAATTTATATCATAAGCTTTGCAGAAAGAGATTGCACATCATTTTTTTTTTAAAAACTTGAGTAAAGCATTTATCAGTTCAAGCTTTTCATCAGCACAATTTATCTTCTCAAGAAAAAATATGATATAAAGTTGATTTGCAGCTTCATGCTCTTGAATATTTTCACAATTTACTTTTTCTGCATAATCTGACTGATGTAAAAATTCATTAGTTGAGTTTTTTTTTCTGATGTTTTACAGTAAATCAAAAAATTGTTAATTTTTGAATTTAATGAACTTGTTATTTAGATAGATTTTTTGCTGTTGTAAAGTAATGAAAATTATCATGATTTGTCATTACTAGAATAAACTTTTACAAGCTTTCTAGTTAATAATGTCAGTGTTTAAAAAATTTAATAATAATCAAAAATTCTTAATTATGAATATTATAATTATATTTTGTGAATTTCATCTTCTGCAAATACACAGTCACAAATATTCAATTTTGAAAATCATTCAGTTAAGTAATGATTTCAGATATGACAAAGTCAGAAGCATTAATTTTAAAATGTATTTAATAATTAAAATTAAAATGATGAAGCATGACAGCATCTGCAAAAATTTTTTTTAAAACATAAAAAATTTTTGTAAGTTTTTTTTATGAAAATTTTTTTTTCATTTTTTTCATTTAATTTTCATTTTTTGTGATGTCTGATTTTTTTTGTTTTGTTTTTCATTCTTCAATATATTTATCAAATTTAAAATGATTTTTGAGAACTTCAGAATAAAATAATAATAAAAATTTGTAAAATTTAAAAATACTTAAATATTTTTTTGTGAATTGAGTTCTGATCAGATTAAAATAATTTTCACATGTGATTTTTTCATAAATATTTTATCAGCTGATACAATATATCTGAGAAAATTTATTTTGCAAACACTAAAATAACACTTGAAGATTTTACAGTAAAAATTTGTCATCATGAATGCTTTCAAGATTTAATGAACATGTTAAACATGATTTTTTTTTATTCATGAAGTATATCACAACATCATTCAGATAAATTATCATAAAAGTATCACAATTATAAAAAATCTTGTTGATATAAAACTGAAAAGCAGCTGAAGCATTTGATAAATCAAAAAAAATTACACAATATTTAAAAAATTCTAGAATGTGTGAAAAACAGTTTTTCATTCATTTTTTTCTTGAATGCAAAGATACTGATAAATATTCTTGATATTAAAATAAATAAAGATTTTAGCATCTGCAAGATATCTTAAAAGCTTTTTAATTAATGATAATAAATAATGATTTTTCACAGTCTTGAAGTTTCAGTCATGATAATTCACACATATTTGTAAATCATCATTTTTTTAAAAGTAAACATAATTAATGCTTTTGTAAAAAATTTAAAAAACTGAATGAAATCATAAACAATTGTATTGTTGAGATATTTGTGAAATGTTTCAGTTTCATTTTCTGAAAGTTAATAAGTGAAATTAAAAATGAGCTTCTTCTCAAGCTCAAGTTCAATAATCAAGTTTTTTTTTCAGTGAAAAATCAGCTTTCAAGCTTTTTATTCACTGAAAGCTTTCACAAGATTTTTATATATTTCAAATATTTAAAAATTATAATTTATAGTAATTATATCTTTAATTTTGTGACATATCATCACATAAATAAATTTTTTTTCTTGCACTAAATTCTTCACATCAACTGATTGAATTACTGTGAGTGAATCATGTGAAGTTCTTTAAAAACAAATTAAGTGATTTTTTCATGAGATGATGAAATCATGTTGTGAAAATCAAGTCATGCTTAAAATCATATCATCATTTATATTAACAACAATAACTTGCTTGTGAAAGATTTGTGCTTAATTCTGAAAATTTCAATATTTAAAAACAATGTTTGCAACATCTTCAGCATCAAAAAATACTTGATTTTTTTCAGCAATTTTGAAAAAAATCTTCATTAAATGTATTTTTAATTCTAGTGATTTTGTGAAATCAAAACTGATGATGAAAAAAATGCAGTAAAAATTTACATGAGTTAATTATTTATGTTCAGTAAATGATTTTACAAAAAATACATTTAATTAAATAAAAAATATGAATAAAAAATTGACATTAAACAATTGCATTACTTTAAAATTATTTTTTTTTCAAGTTTTTAAATTTTTATTTTTTTTCTTAAAACAATCAGAAGATTTATGTTTTTTTTCATCATAATTGTAATAAGTAATGTTTGTGAAATTAATTTTGCTATTAAATTTGTTTTTTTATTTTTTGTGAAATTTTTTGTTTTTTTTTTAAACTTCTTCTTGAATTGATTTTGTTGAGATTTATTTGTGAAAATTTTCACCAAATTTTCTTTTTTTTTTCTTGAGAATGAAAATAAAGTGCAATTGTGTGATGATAATGATAATTTTGTGAAAAGTATCTGAAAGTTTTTCTTGTTCATTGAATTTGAAACACATTAATTTATTTATAACTCACAAAAATAAATATTTCATTCATTCAGCATGATTTTTGATTTCATTATTTATTTTGTAAAGTTTTTGTTCAAATTGAGTGTGAAATTCATTATTAGTTTCATTGTCATTTTTTTGCAAGTGAAAAAAAAATCATCATAAGTTTCTGATGATATTTTGTAAATCATCTAAATCAGAAAATAAAAATTTTTTTATTTTTTTTCATATATTTTTTGTTGAGTTTTTTTTTATAAATTTTTTTTATTTTTTTTGAAATGTATAGTGAAGTTCAGTTTTTATGTAATTCACTTTTTGAGAATTTTCAATTTTTACAAATTCAGTTGAAAATTCAATTTTGAAAAAAAATTTGCAAAATGTGACAAAAATAATTATTTTGTAGTCAGACTTCAGTTCTGACAATTTATATTATTTAATTTTTTTGACTGAATTTTTTTGTTGAGTAAACACATTTAAAAATTCTGATTGAGTGTATTTTTTTAAATTAATTTTCAGTTATTCTGAAAGTAAAATCATGTTCTTTAGAAGCTGATTTTGTTCATGAAGCTTTTCAAGAAACATAATTTTAATAATGAAATGTTTGTAAAGTGTAAAAAATATATTAATAAATTTTTTGTAAATAAATTCAAAATTTTTTGATTTTATATTTTGAGTAAAAAATATTTTTTGTGAAAAAATTCTGCTGTTTTGTGAAATGTTTCTGAAATTACTTTCATTTAAAAGTTGACAGATGATGAAGATTTTTTGTAAGAATTTTCATGAAAGATGAAAGAAACAAGTGTTTTTTTTTGTCTTTGAAAGCCATTCTGAGTGTACTTTCAAATAAAGTGACAAAATATAAAAATATAATTATTAAACAAAAAAAATTGCCACTGATTCTGTCAATGAAGAGGAAAATCAGTGTGTTATTTATATGTGTATTATACTTGCTAAAGCTAACCAAATTAAGACTAGTTACATTTGAGGAAAAGGAGCAGTGTTAGCTTTTGTGAAGCTTACAGCTGAGATTTTACATAAACAACACATTTCAATGAAGTTAATATTATTAAATTAGCACTTTTTTGAGAGGATTTGTCAAATATAATCTCAATGTTGTCAGTTTTTTTAATCATTTTAGTCAGAGTTTTTTTTATTTTTTTATTACAATATTAATAAATATAAAAATGACAGTTCTGTATGATTTCTTCACAGTATTGTTTTTTTTAAAATATATTTTATGTATGTTTTTGAGTTTATATATCACATTTGTCATTTCTTTCAAAAATTCAAAACAGGTTTTATTGTGCTTGAAACAATGTGAACAAGTTTGTTTTAATTTTTGAATTTTATCACAAAACTGATTCATGTGATGAGAAAACATATATAAAATAATACAATATTGATAGAACACTTCAATTTCAGAGTCAGCATTCATTTACTACTCATGCTTTAAATTTTTTTCATGTTGCACAGTAAAATGTTTGAAAATCTGCATGATTTTTGCAATGCAAAATACAATCAAATTTTAATTTTTTAAAAACAATATTTTTTTATAAAAAAAAATTAATATTTATTCACTTCATTTGAGTGCATTCTGAATATTTTTTTAATTGAAATGTTGAATTTGAACTTGTGTGTCTAAATGAAAAAATAAAAAAATAAAAAAAAAAAATTTAAATGTGAAAAAATAAATGTTTTATTTCTCAATCAGATTATTTCAATTACAATTATATAAATATTCTAAATTGTTTGAGATATAAAAATTTGTCATACATTTTATGACTTTCAATTGCTTCAAATTGAAGATATATATCTCAAAAACTAAATTATTAGCATATAAAATTTTACTGACTGTGAAAAATAAAAAATTAAAGAACTGCATTATATTAACAGTCTCAGAAAAGTTTAATAAAAAAAATTCAAGAAAGATTTTAATTTCAATTTATTATTTAATTTCATTTAAACAAAAAAACAAAATTGTCTGATTCTGCTCATCTGTCTGACAATCTAAAACTGAGCTTATTTATTAATGTTATTTGCATTAGTTTTCTTGAAGTCATTTTGTTTTTTTTGTTTTTTTTTGTTTTTTTTTAATTTAATCTCAAACTCTTGATCAATCTTATGAAAGATTCTAATATGTGTCAGATTAAGCATTGAACTAGAATCATTGAAGCTGTATTATTCAGCTGTTGAAGCTGACTTAAAAAAAATTAAAATTGAAGTTAACTTAAAAAATATCAAAATTGAAGCAGAAGTTTTTTTTTAACATTTGAAATTTTATTATGAATACTTGAAGAAAAATCATCAAGTGAGAAGATAAATTTATGTGTCAATGTATAAGTAATCTTAACTGTAAAATTTTTGAAAAAAGTATTAATTTTATGTTTTAACTATGAGAAATTTATTTATTAACTTTGATTTTTTTGCTAATAAAAAATATACTTACATCTTGAAATTCTTCAGAGAAGAACTTGTTGCTTTTCATCAGAAATTGAAATGTTTTCACAAAACTGATGAAAATAATCTAGAAAAATTAGTGATTGATTTAATAAAAACTGAAACTTTTAGAAGTTTTACAGTTTTGTAAATATTGATCAAACATAAAAAAAAACATTCAAGCTGCAATTCATTCATGTTCAAATTGTCAAGTTGCAAAAAACTCAAAACTGAATCTGAAATGAGAAAAAACTCAACACATGATGAATGAGTAAATCAAATTTTTTAAACAGTGAAGAATTGATCTTATTGAACTGTTGTCAACAATCTCAAACAGAAATTGTTGAATCATTACAGCAGTTGATTACACAATAAAATGATTTTTAGTCAAACTGTTGAAAAAAACAATGAATGTTGAAATTGCAAAATTCATTCACAAGAAAATTTATGTCAATTATGAAGCATTACAGAAACTGATATTAAACAATAGTTAAAATTTTTTGTCAGCTGCTGTGAGACATTATGTTACACAAATGCAAACATGACACTGTATGACAACATCATATCACTCATAAATTAATGAAAAAATTGAAAATTTCAACAAAATAGTGAAATGAATGTTAATAAAATATTTTTTTGAAAAGTCAACATGATTATGAGATGAATATTTATCACAAACTTTATTTGCTGCATGAATACAAATACATGTCACTAGTAAATGAAGTTTTTTCTATTTACTTTATGACATACATTCTCACATTTCATTGAATGAGAACATACTAATATGAAATGATGCAGAAGTTGAAGATTCTGACAAAAAATTAGAAAGAATTAATTATGTGAAATCATTGACAAACAAACTTCTTCTCAATCAAGTTATTAAATTCAAACACATTAGAAATGAAATGATTCAAGAAACAGATTTTGAAGTTGAAAATTGAATTTTTGTAAGAAATGAAGAATCTGAAAAGTTTCAATCAAAGTGATTTGATTCATATAAGATAATTAAGTCATATTCATTAGAAACATATGCATTGAAAAAATGTAACAGCAGAGTTTTCAGAAATCTGATCAACAAATCACAATTGATCAAAATTAATGTGAAAAATTCAAAAAAACTTTGATCTTCATCTGCAGTGAGTCAAATCTTAAAACAAAAAAAATTGTTTATTGAGAAACTTATTAAGATTTGACACATAATTAATGCTTACAAAAATAATGTTGCTTTTTATTTGAAATTCTCAATCATCACAAAAAAAAATGAAAGAAACTTGAGAAAAATGCAAAAAAGTCAGCTTCAGAAAGAAAAAAAAATAATCATTAAAAATGTTATAAAACAGTTCAAATCAGAACAAATGACACAAAATAATGATTAAATCTCTCATGACAAAAGTAAAAAACACAAAATCTGAAATTGCAAAAAAAAAATTAAATTAAAATTTTCATCAAAACACAATAATAATGAGCAATTAAATAAACAAAAAAACATTTTTGAATTTAAATCTTCTGACAAGAAAAATGCTTCACATCAAATCAGAGTTTCATTTGATATTTTTATTGCTGTTGTAATTTAGTCTTACTTATAGTTTAGTTTAGAAACATTTTGATTGAATGTTACAAAAATGAAACTAACACAAATGAAATTTTCAATTCATTCTGAAAATTATTAACCAGATCTGACATGATACAGAAATTAATAATCTAGAGTTCAAGATATCATTTCATCATACAAATTCTTCAGTTTTTGATCACAAATAAAAAAAAAAAAAAAACAAAAAAATGCAATCAGATTTACTTTAACTTGTATTGCTTTCATTTATTGCTGCTAGACTTTTCTTCACTTTTTTCTTTTTTCAAATTGATAAAATTTTTGATCTGCTTGTCTAAGATAGCAACAATTTTAATGATGACTTCACAAGCAGCATAAACAGTTTTTTTGTTGTCAATAAAAAAGCAAAAATTCTTCAGAAAGAACTTTAATATGAGAAACTTAAAAAATTTTTTAACAATCAACTTTTTGCTCTTTCTGATTTTTTTGAAAATGAAGAACTTCTTGACACTTTTCTTCAACAAACAAATGCAAGTAGTTTTTGAAAATGATGAAACAATTTTTTCAGATTCTGCATAATCAGAACAAAGCATGCAATCTTTTAAAATTTTCTCTCAAAAACAATTGACACATGCTTTCTTTCTGATGAATTTATCACTTAAAATCACAGCAATCACACACTCAGTAAACAAATCATGCAATTTTGTACAGAATTTGCAAAATTTCTTTTGAATTTCATTGTGACACTGAACAATGACTGCATTGTAGAATGCTTTTTTTATAAATGAACAAAAATTGATAAAACTCAAAGAAAAATACCAGCACAGAGAATGAATGAAAGACAATATATTGATTTTTTTAGCAGCTTGTGTAAGAAATTCAACAAAAAAACAATGAATGATGAATTTATCAATTGTCATCTTCTTAAACACCACAGCACAGTTAACATTATCAAAATTGTTATTTATAGTAAAAGTAACACGTTAGCAGATTGCTGTGTTAAAAAAAAACTGCAAAAAAAATTTTATGTTTAGAAAGAGTTTGAATATAAAATTTAAACATGATAACAAAAATTTTCATATTTTGTTTGAAAAGATTTGAAATCAACTTGTTGTCAGAAACACTCAATATGAAAGTAATAACAGTGCTTGATCATTGAGCAGATGATGATGTGATCATATGTGAAACTTTTAACATTCTGAAAATCTGTATTGAAGCAGAAGAAACTTGAATAAAACAAAAAATAAGTGAAAAAACAGAAACAGAATTAATTTTCATATCATTCATGATAAAGAAGTTCTTCAAACTGATTGATTTGAGAAAGAAAACAGTGTGAACTTTTATGTTCATTTTTTTGATACTTGCTCTCACATGAAGCTTTGCTTTTTTGACTGATGAAGCAGAAACAAAATTTTTATTAATTTTTTTTTGCAGTGAGAAAAAGTTTATGAAGATGCTTTAAGTGAAACAAATATTCAGATGAGCTGAATGAAAGAGAAGCTGCAAATGTATCAGTTCACAATGAAAAAAACTTGTTATAAAATTCAAGAATTCATTTTTTGAGTTGTTTGAAATTCTTGAGAATTTGAATTCATACTTTCTGAAATTTTTGTTTGAAGTTCTCATATTAATGTGAGAAAACACAATGCAGAAAACTGTTTGAACATAAAAAGAAAAAAAAAATTGCTTAAAAAGTCTAGCTGATGCTGTTAAAATTGTTTTTCTTTTTCTAGAATTCTGATATTGATAAGAAACAACAACTAGAAATTTGCAACACACAAACTGATTTTTACAAACAAAATTATCAATATCAATTGATTGAATAAAAAGTTTGAGAATGAAAAAAAAAAACTGATGAAGTGAGAAATTCAAAAAGAAAATTGTTGTGTGCTGAACTGATTGTTATGATGAAGAATCACACTAGTGAGCAATTAAAATTTGTTAGTGTGAAAGAACTACATTTGAAGAACAGACTATGTTATTCTACATTGAGACACAATACTTTATAATCATGATTTTTGCAGACAAAATTCAGTTTAGTGAAGAAGAATGTGATTTTTTAGATTTAGTCTACACTCTTATTGTATTTTTTATTTTCTAGTTGCATATATCAGAACATCACTTGAAATGTTTAAATCTGTTTGTATTCAATATGATGCAATATATAGTTGGTGATAGCTGCTAGTCTTAGATAGACAATCAACTATCTTATTCCATATCACACTGTAGATCTTGTAAATTTTCTGTTAACAAATTAAAATATGCAAACAGTGTTAAGAAAATTCAACTTATCATTGTTAAAATTAATAATTAAAAATGTGATTGAAGTTGTTCAGATCAAGCTTGCAGTGTTACAAAACAAGTGTCATGTTTTTAATTAATTTGAGCATGTTTGTTTAATCAATAATATTGATTTGAACAATGTGTTTGCTGTTATAAAAACTCATGCATTTACTTTGTTTCATTTCATAAGCTCACTGACTAAAGCAAATCATGCAATTGAGACACAGTTTCATCATCAGATGCAGAAGAGTCAGTTGATCATGATAATTTCAATGCTTCAGCTTGATTGTGTCTGAAATTCTGTCAATGTTTTCTTAAAAATTATGAGTTTGTATCTTCTAGACATGAATACTAAGCATCAAATTTTGTCAGTTTTTTATAATCTTGATATTGTTGATAATTATTCTACAGTCAATGATGAAAGAATTGAGTTCACAACTTTAATCAAAATAAAATCAAACATGCACATTGATCTGATCAGTATGTTTAACATTAAAAACTAGAAACAACTCAAAAACAAATTTAAGTCAACTGAAGTAGTTATATTTAACAATTTTGAATATCAAAAAATATCTGATATCAAGTTGTTGAAGATAATGAGACATTTTATTCATATATTATCAATTTATTGATGCAGAATTATGAAATATTTATCACTGAACTTATCTGCAGAATGCTAAAATTAAATTCACTTAATTTACTGCATTTTTTGAGTTTTCTGAATCATCAAGTGAACAATATTAAGCATAAATTATATAATTTCTACATTGTTGAAATTATTCAGTCAGCATTTTCATTGAAAATGAAAAAAATTTTGCTTAGTTAACTGAATCATTGAAAAATCATGCACTGTTCAAATTATCAATTATTTTTTGTCTGAATATCTTCAGATCAACTGTACATTCATTTCTTGATTTAATACTAGTATCAGAAAGCAATCATGATGATTTATATAATATATTTGACACAATTTTTCTTCAATAATTTAATTTAAATCATGATACAGATTTTGATGCTCATCTTCAGCTGATATATGAAAATCAGAAAATGTATGCATTTATTAAAAACTGTAAGACACAGCATATTAAAACAACTAAATTTTATGACAATCTTAATTAAATATTGTCATTATCAACTTCATGACATTTTTGACTTAATTTTTTGTATATAATTATGAAAATCTTCTACAACTCTGTCAAAATTAATCAGAAGTTTATAAGTTTATTTCATAACATTAATTTTTTGCAACAATAATATTTGCTCAACAAACAAGTTTTATTTCATCATTTTGAGAAATTGATTTTTCAGAGCTTCAGTTCTTGAGTTGTTGTTGTGTTTTTGTTAAGATTTCAAAAAATGAAGAAAAAAAATAATGTGTTTTTAAATTTTACACAAACTGACAAAATTGCTGCTGCAATTCTTGAACTCACATTACAGTTTATATAAGTGCTAATAAATAATGTTTACAGCATCTTGTTTTCTCAGAAAATTGTCTGAAAAGCAAAAAGTTTAACAAACACAAACTCAAGTCATATCTTGAATGAAATTATTTCAGTCAAATTCAGACAAGATATCAACAATTTTGATTATGAACTGTCAGTACACATTAGATTCTTGCAAATCATAAACACATACAAGAACATTAAAACTGATATTCAGTTAGAAAACATAAGTTTATTGAAACAAAACATTGAACAGTTAATAATCTTTTTTTAAGCACAAAACAGTTTAAATATGTTGTTGAAATGCTGTATTTCTGATGACTCATATCATTTTCATCTCATAATCAAATTCTGTGTGACACAATTCTTGTGAATAATCTTGTTACTGTACAGAATAATACAATTCATTTCATAAAAACTGACAAACTGAATGAACTGTTGAATCTGAAGCTGAAGAAGTTACTTCATTATAAACACACATTTATATTTAAAATCATAAAGTTATTTCAAAAAACAATATATACATTCAGATATACATACAATTTGTATCATAAGATGAAAAATGTGTTTGAAGAGTACACAAATATCAAACATTTCAGCAAACAAACATAATTGAATGTATGAACATTGATATATGCTCTGATAAACTTTTTGACAAACTTCTTTCAAAATTCAAAATCATATAACAGTGGCCAGTTCAATTCAACTCTGAAACTGTCTGAAATTATTCAGAATCTGCATCAATATATTAATATAATTAATGATTACATTCAGAAAAAAGTTATAATAATGAGTAAAATTAAAGTTCAGAAAAAAAATCTTTCTGCTAAATTATTTAATATACAAGTAAATTGAAGTCACAAGTTCATAACAGTTTTAATATGAAATCTGATCAGACAGAATACTGATTTAATCAGAATTTTGTTGATGATATTAATTTAGTTTAATGATAATATAATGAAATAAAAATTTATTTTATTTTGAATATTCTAACTACAAATATCATGCATTACAGTCAAACAGCTGACATCAGAAATGCATATGAAGAAAATCAAGAGTATTTAAAAAATTTTATGTTATGTTTATTTTCTCACAAGTTTTCAAAAGTCTTGTAAACTGATTTTAATATTTGCAGAATTTATTTCATGTTTTATTCAATTTTAATTAATTTAGTTTCAATGATGACAATATTCTGATTGTTTAATGTTCTGAAACTCTAAATCAACTTATTAATGATCATTTTAAATCATGCATCAGTCATATTGTGAACTCACAAAGTAAATAATGATGAAAGTCTGAATGTTTCAAACAAATGTTACTGTTCAAGATTTAATGTTTCAGATATAGCAACTGACTGATCATGTTTTTCAGAAGTTATTATTTAAATTATATGTATCTTGATAAATTATTTTATGAATGAAGTATTGATGAGCTGTGAACAAAATCTTTCTGAAGTTGTAATGAAAGCTTCATTCTTAATTATTGATTTTGATGATGAAACACTTTTTATTTCTTCTGAGTTAATAAAATTCTAACATTTAATTAAATTTTTGTGACACTGCAAACAACAAACTCTGATATGTTTTTCAGTTAATACAATAAAGTTTTTGTATACATAACATTTTCAGTCATGCTTGATGCAAAACTGACAGCTAAGAATCAACAAAACATCATTCTCATCTTCAATTTTATTAATGTGAAATAAAATTATTTTTATTTTTTAATTGTAGCTATTTCTTTTTTTTTTAATTTTCAGAAAAAATTATTTATTTTTAAAAAAAACTTTTCAGCTGATTTTTTTCTTGCTCCTTAGCTGTTTTGTGATGATTTTGAACATTTTTTGATTGCTTAAAAAAATTGATTAATTTAATTACAACAATGAAACACATTTATTTTTGCTCAGAATGTTTTATTTTGATGTTTGATGCAGAAGTAAATTCAAAAATTTTGTTGTTTTCAACAAAAATTATAATGATTTTGTGTTCAGTATTGTTAGACAGCTGAATGATCAGATTGACATTGCTTAATTAAAAAATATCAACAGTCAAGAAATTCAATTCAGCACAATATTCAAAAAATATCAAATTTGTTTGTTAATTCACTGAAGTTCACTGAAAAACTGAATACATATTATCTTCAGATTTGCTTTTCTGATCATTCTGAATATGAACAACTGATGTTTAAGCTGAATATGTTAAAATTTTACTTTTATAATCAGAAAAAACTCAATATTTTATAAATAAATTGTCAGATTCTGATTTGTTTAAACTTTTCAACATGTTTTGCAATGTTAGAAAAGTGTTCTGAATTTTCAATTTCATTAATACACTTTCACTCATTTGCAACTTATTGTCAAAAAACTTCTGAAATGTTTGTTAATATTGAATTAGTCAAAATTATTTTGAAAATATAACTCATCAAATAATTCAGAATTTCATTCACATCAAAAAATGTTGTCTATAAACTCTATACTATTTGATTCAGCACTGTTGAAGTTCAACTGATAATAATATACTTTTTTGATGATAATTCAGATTTTCTATCACTGAATGTAACTTTGTTATCTTGATTGATGATATTTGCAGTCAATAAATCATCATTTTACACTGTTTCAGTTACAAGTTATTTAATAATTTTTGTCATGAAAATGTCAGCTGTATCTGAACTGTCATTGTGTTTAAAGCTTAAAATCTCATGAAATGACTGCAGTGACATTGTTGATTATTTTATTTAAACTTGAATTTTGTGAAATATAAGAAGAAAGAGATGTTTTATATATGAAACTCATAAACAATTTTTATTTTTCTAATCATGTAATATTATACTAACAGTTAAAACAAAAATCATCTGATCTAGTGTGTCATCTGATCAGTTTATATACACACATTATACTGAAATATATGTTTCTACATTACATTTCTAATCAATTATTATAATTTACATTTTTCAAATGTTGATGCTGTACACAGTTCACTGAATATTTAAGTTTATACTGATTAATGACATGCATGCTGAACTACATGATATAAATTTTAATACTGACTGATTGTTTATCAAATTATTATAAATAAACTGACTATGCTTTGTTTGACTCACACTTTTCATTTCTGATGGCTTATGTTGTGTTATTTAACTGTCAATCAGCTCAAACTGATTCAGTATTAACTTTATAATTAACTGATTTTCTGTAGTCTGACTTTCAATTATCTGACTTGAAATACACTGATTTAAACATGATTAAAATAGTTTTTATTTATATTAATTCACTTAAAATGCAGCACATTTTACATTCTGTTTTGATTGAAGATTTGTTTCTCTGATTGCTTGTTAAAAAATACAAAAAAAATTTGAAATTTTGAGCTGCATTTCAGACACTGTTTTTCAATAAGAAAAATAATTAAAAAAAATCATCATCAGAAATCACTGAATTTCTTGAACAAATGATAAAAACTTCATCATAATTCATTAAACACAAATAAAATAACTTTCAAAAAGTATATTTTAGATGCTTTCAAGCTTATTGATTTAATTAATTTTGAATTTTGATAACAATTTTTGAATGTCATTTCAGTCATGAATTTGCAGAAATTTGTATAATTTATAATTGTTTCAGAAGTTTGAGCTCACACACTGAACAACATGCTGAGTTATCACACATATCATTAATTTTATTGTGAAAATGACACAAAATCATTTCTTAATGACAGTTGTTATGAAAATTAATCAGTTGATACAAGAGTTCTGACAATTCAGTCTGCATTTTGTTTAATGTTTTTCATTTATGTTTTTTCATCAAATCAATTTTATTAAATAGCTGTTCATGTTGATCACTGAATATCATTTTTCATTTATATACTGCAATATTGTTTGTAATCTCAGTGATTACTGATGCAGTATCATCATAAAGATTGATCAAATCATTTTCATCTTTCATAAAACATATAAATTAAGTTAATGTAATATATTCATAAAATTTCTGATACTGATTTTTCATTAATAAAATAAATTTTTTTTTTACTTTGACACATGAACTGTACAGTCAAGTTTCTGTCAAAGCATGTTAAGTGAATGATTAGAAAATAATTCATATTAAACTGTACATTAAACATCTGAAATATCAACTTTATAAGTTATAACATTTGAGTAAAGCATGATGCAAATCTGACTGCAAGATTTTCTGAATTTTTCATATAAACAAGTTTTATTATATTGTGTCAAACTAGCATGATAAATTTTAACAGTTGAAATAACTTCAGTTCAAATATACTGATGATACATTATGAATCACATTCAAATTGTATGACAAGCAATGACAAAAATTTGTTTAAAAAACATAAAAATTAACATTTTTAATATATGTTCAAATGTTGACAAGATTATTTTTTTTCATTTGCTTCATTTTGTTGCTATAAGAATAGAATAAAGAATCTATTCAGTTGGTGTATAAAGTAGATGTGAGATGACTACTATTCACTTAATCAATAAGGAAATCAATAAGCAAAGAATATAGTTGTTAGGCAAAAGAGATTGCCACTGATTTTCTCAATGAAGAGGAAAATCAGTGTGTTATTTATATGTGTGTTATGCTTGCTAAAGCTAACCAAATTAAAACTAGTTACATTTGAGAAAAGAAACAGTGTTAGCTTTTGCAGAGCTTACAGCTGAAGCCTTACAGTTGCTTCAAGATTAACTCTGTCATAAAATAAAAAACTGAAACTTATTGAATTATTTTTAATCAATATAATTAATTAAAATTATTATTTCTGATTTATTAATACTGATGAAAATAATTTTATGATTTACTCTATACTGAACAATGTCATGAACTGCTTTCATTGTTGCATCATCACAAGTAATTATGAGTTCAACTCACAGCACACAATTAAGTAATGTTTTAACAATATGCAATTGCACATAATATTTATGAAATTTTTTGCTTCAATCAGTCATCAAATGCAGCTCATTCACAACAATTAAAACTAGATGATTCTGAAATATTGTGTTTTTAAAAATTGATCAAAATTTCAGCTCAACAAGCAACTCAAAGCTGATATATATATAAATATATTTTTTTTGAACAATGACTTGAAGCAGCTCTGCACTGATATTATCAGTATGAACATAAATTAATTTCATTTCAAATAAGCTTCAAATCTTCTCAACTTGCTCTGATTCAATGATATTCAGAAGAAGAATATAAATGACAATTTTTTCAAATAATAACATTAAAAATGTTTGTATTATTAAATTCTTGTTAAATAACATTTTAACAATCAATATCAAGTTCATCTGCTGAAAAAAAACTGCAGTAAGCATATTCAGTTGTTGAAAATAAAAAATGTAGTCAAATGTGATGTCAATTAACAAGTTAATATTCATTTGTCATTTATTCTCTGTACTTAATACATATAATTAAGCTTGTTTTGAAGCAATCTGACAATATCTTCAATTGCTGATCATCTGTAAACTGCTGTTCAACACATGTTAATAATAATTTTGTCTTGATCACTTCTGATGCTTCAGTCTGAATGATGTAAACATGTTTTTAAGTTTCAAAAAAATTGAACAATATAATAAATGACATCTGAAAATAACTAGCATGTTGTTAGCAAAATGTATACAGTATTTAGCTCAGTATATAAATGATTTTCATGTTTATTTGTACTGACTCAAATCTGAATTTTAAATAACAATACTTTTTAACAAATTGTAGTGATTGAATTGAACAATATTAATAAAATTATAAACACATTTACTGAATTTCTGATTAATTTCAAATATTTGATTCAAATCATTAAGTTATATTTATAGTGATGATGATGCTGACTCAAATAAAATCTGATCTGTTTGATCAAAAAAAACAACAATTTTTTACAAATGTTGCAAAACTGACTCAGATGTTGCTCACATAAAACACATGATTTTTTCAAAAAAAAAAATCACACTATACTCTTTAGAGTTAGTGTATACACATTGAAAAGTTTATCTGAGCCACATCTGAGATGCTGAGGTAAATTATATTGATAAAGTTAAAGTTGACCATCAAACTCTATAAATCTGAGTTCAATCTGGTCTGACCTGCCTGTTGGCCTGATTCAGACAGACAAGCCTTCAAAAGCTACCTGATGGGTAGAGCAGAGTCTAGAGCTTCTAGACCTGAAGACCTGCTGGACAGACTCAACCTGAATTACCTAAGACTTATAGGGTTTATATAGAGTCTATAAGGTCTAAATTATTGCTCAAACTCCTATATTTAGGGGCTTATAGAGCCTAAAGCCCTATAATTATCACTTATTATTGTGTAAACCTCTATAGTTATTGCTTACTATTGTGTAAGCAGCTTGGCAAAGCCTCTACAGGCTGCTACAGGCTGCTGGTGGGCAGCAGCAGGCCCAGTTGAGACCCTATGCTAAGCATCTTTAAGTATAGTTTCAGGGGTCTTGATGCTTGGTGGGTGCCCAGATCAGATTCTGCCCAAACTCTAGATGCCTGTGAGTGGGCAGGAGCCAGCTCCTCAAGACCCTAGATTTTATTCAGATGAACAGACCCTCTCTAGAATCTGACCTGACCCAGAAGTTGGTCAACTCTAGATAAAGTTGAATTTATCAGTTGAAACAAGTGAAGAAGTGTTATCATTTATAATGTCATTATTTTGCAAATTCAATCAATGCTTTAATTTTCTGCTACAAATTATAATGAAAAACTATTACATCTCAATTCATCATTTTTCTCAAATGAGTTGATTGCAATTGAAAATCAGTCAGCATTTGTTTTAAAGCATAATATTTTTTCAAAAATCAATGTGTTTTTTGATTATAAATTTGACTTTATTGCTACTCAATTTATAAGCATTAATTAATATTTTTTGTAACAAGTGTTAAATATTTTGTTAAAAATAATTATTATATATTCAATCTTTTTAATCATTCTGTTGCATGAAAAGTTAGAAATTGCAGCATATAACAAAAATTACTTGAAACAAATTTTTTATCAATTAAAAAAAATTATATTCATTTCATATCAATTGTTTATTGATGATTTTCATTTTTATTACAATATGTATCAAAATTTCATAAAATTTTGTATAATTTCTGCTGATTTAAAAACTGCTGACAGAATCAGAAGAAACAATATATATACATTTATTTTTGAATTACATAAAATCAATTTTTCAAATATTGTTGAAGCTTTAGCTTCAGATTTTTCATTGATTGATCAGAACATTAAAGTCAATGTTTCATCTGAAAAAACTGTTCAAGTTATTGCTACATGCATTGCATTTCTAGAAGATATATTTGAATATTTCAGCAAAATGACAATGTAGTAATTAAAAAAATTTTAGCAATTCAATCTTGTCAAAGTTGTACAACTTCAAAAATCAAATAACATAACATGTTATTTGATATTATTAAAAACAGTTAATATCATTATCAAATTCTTCAATTAAGAAAGAAAATTGAATCAGTAATATCATTACTAAAAAAAATTATGCAAGAAGTATAAAATAACAAAAAAATAAATATCATTTTTTAAAATATATTCAGCATTAAATTTAATAATTTTTTTTTATTCATGTTATAATAAATTTTTAGAATTTTCAAAAATGACTTATGTTTTATTAATTTCTTTCATTTTAACATCATTTGAGAAAAAAACATATTGTCAATTACTTCAAAAATTTTTCTTTCATCAGCAGTGAATCTGACTACAGTTTTTTATTATACATTTAAAATTATATTAATTACAAAAACATGTTTGAACATTTATAATGATTTTGATTTTTTTTAATGTGCAATAAAATCTGAATGAATTTAATTTGCAGTACAATGAATAATATTAATAATGTTCAAAAGCTTTTCTGAAATATTTTTCAAAAATTTAATTATGCAAGTTTTTATCATTATTGCACAAAGCAATTGTTTTTTGACATCACAGTTATTAATTTAATATATTAACAAGTTTAAAAACACAATACTACAAACTTAAATTAATTTTCAAAATTTAATTAATTTTGCTGTTTTGATTGTTGAATTAGAATATATGATTTTTCATGCAGTTTTAATAATGAGTTTTCATCAACTATTTTTTGTTTTAAATCAAAAAGCATTATTTAAAAAAAATCATTATTTGAGCAATTAATAATATGTGAAAAAAAATCAAAACTCTTCAGATATTAAAAAATTGTTTGAATATAAATATCAGCATACATTATATTGAATAAGCAACTGAATATATATTTTCAAACAATTGCAATGTGCTAATCAGAAAAAATAAACATTATGAATTCAAAAAGCTTGCACAAAAAACAAATAAATGAAATGTTAAAAAACAATTGCTTTTACAAAAAAGTTATAAGCATATATTGTTTTTATTGTTTGAAAATGCATTTATTAACACTAAACTTGAGCTGATGAGTGTCATCTGACAATTATATAATTAATGTTTATTTTTTTTCAATAATTTGTTGTGATTAAATGTCAATAAATCAAAATATGAGTTTACTTGTCAAAATGCTAAAAATTTGTCTGAAAATATTGATAAGTTTTTAATTTACATTTTATTAAATTTTTGAACTCAACAATTATTCAAGAAAATGATATTGAAAATTAATATATCAAGCACTTGGTTTTTCACATTATTCATTTTGCACTTTTTTCTGAAAAAACTTCAAGAGATATATAAAAAAAATGAAAATAAATCATTAATTTTAAAATTAAATTCAGTACTGATTCAGTTCTACAAACATGTTAGTTTTTTACTTAAAAATGATGCTCATCAAACAACATTAGCACAAAAAAATTTAATTAAGTATACTTGTGTTTCTGATGTTAATATTAGTTAAATTATTAGCATATTTGTTTATGAATTAAATAAACATTTGCAGATTTTCTTCTCTGTCACTTCAGTTTATTAAATTAAAAAAAATAAAATATTGAATCTGCTGATAATATAATTAAATAATTATGATTTTTATGAAATTATTAAACTTTCAGCAATTAAAAAGTCAAGTTTTTATGCTGTTTTTATCAACATCAATTTTTTAAAAATTGATAATCTGATGTTTTCTTGTCAGAGAAAAATAAAAATATTTTTAAATTGCACATGAAATGTTTTTTTTATAGCTAGTTATATGATATTAATTAAATTATTGCTTGTTGATGTTCAATATTATATGTAATGTTCACTGGTGTCATACCAACTCAAAGCTTTTTAGCACATGAACTGCTAGTTAGCAGCTATATTATGCTTCACTTATGATGTATTCTATATTGACTTTTGCCTGCATGTATATTATAGAGAATACATTGTCTTGCTCTTGAGAAAGAGCAAGTGATCAATTCAATACAACTTGAACTATAAGATAATGCTTTCTTTTCATTATATAACTACTGTATAGCTACTTGTTATCTTTTATCTGAAGTTCTGAACTTGCTTGTTTGTTTATCACTACATGAATAATTATCTAAAATAATCAAGACAATTAATTGTTAAACTCATCATTACAATTCTGATCATTTCTTTTTATATAACTAGTTTGAAGCTATGTCATCATTATCTGAAAGAAATATATCAAAGAAGAAACAGTTCTTTAGAACAGCAACTTAATCTGAAAAAAATCTTGATTACATATAAAAATCACAGAAAAAATTTACTGTTCTGAAAAATATTTCTGAATCAAACAATCTTAAATCAGCAGACTCAATATCTGAATTTACAATTACAAGTTTATTTAATCAAGAGCAATTTAATCAATTGATTAATGCTTTGACACTGACACATCACAGCAAGAGAAAGAAGTTTTCTGAATCTGAGTTATATTATAGCAAAAATCACAAGAAATATCAACAATGAACACATTCAATAAAAAATTATCTTGATGATAAATCAGATATATATGTTACAGAAAAAAACAAAATTTAATATACAGCAGCAAAATTACAGAAAAATATTCAATCAGCTTAATTTTTTAAACAAAAATCAGTTGATTTAAACAATTATACATGAACTCAGTTTAAGCTATTTCTTCTGAATCAGATTGAGATGCTGAAGAACCACAATATGTTAGTTAATGAAAGATGACTGAAATTACATCAACATTCTACACAATCAATTATCAATTTTGAACATATTTACATTGATAAATGAAATGAGATGAAGCTTTTTATTTCATTACATCAGAAGAATGAGTTTTGAGATCAATGTTTTTTTAATAAATTAATCTCAAAGCTTTGTGATGTTATTATGTCACATCAGCAGATATCTCACAGAGTAATTAAAATAATTTCACTGAAAGCTCACATGAAACAAGTACAAAGTAAAATTGCTAAAAATCAACAAAACTTTGAACATCAACAGCAATAAAAGCTGAGATGATGTAATTCTGATAAAAAGCAAAAAAATGATTCAAAAAATCAGAATCAAGCAGCAAAAAAACTGTAATTTACATCACATTATATTGCAGAAGAAAAACAAAAATATAAAAAAAAACAAAAAAGAAAAAAACATTGTTTTATTTGTAATGAAATAAATCACATAAGTTCAAAATGCTCAAAACAGCAGCAAAAAGAATTTAATCAATTAAAAAAAAAAACTAATTCATCATTAAATTCACAAAAGTCAGCAGTAAATATGCTGCAAAATGACAAAAAATCAAAATGACAAACAAACAAAAAAAAATTTGCTTTAACTGTATTTATTCAATCTGAAAAGTATTTTGTATTTTCAAATGCATTATTGAATTCTGAAGCTACTCATGAATTTGTTTCATATCACAAATTATTGAAAAGTGACTGAAAACCTGCTGCTGAGTTGCAGAAATCAGCTGAAATAACAGATGAAATGAAAACAACTTGTTATAACAAAATTGATATTTCATTTAAAATTTTTAATTTATTCAGAACACTCAAGTTATTTAATAAACATTTTCTGATTATTAATTTATTGCATTACAATATGATATTAAATAATTACTGATTAGTTGAGATTAATCTTCTAGTTGATTGAATTACTGCTTCTTGACATTATCACATTGAAAAATCTGCAAAGTTGCAGATTGAATTCTCAAGAAGATTCTTCAAAACTATCAGACATGACATGATTTATCTCTTATTAACTGAAACAGTAAATTCACAAAAAAATTTAATGAAAATATCAGAATTATCAGATATTTATTTTAATTTTGAACACATGTTTTTTTAAAAAAAAGCAAATATTTTTTCAGATATTTTTGTGAAACATGCTATCAATCTTCAAGAAAACAAGATGTTTTCATGAAAGCAGCTATATTTTCTCTTGACAGTGAAGCTTGATATTTTGCAGAAATATTTAGAAAATAATCAACAAAAAAGTTGAATACAATCATCAATTAATTCAGCAGATGCATCAGTTTTTTTCTTCAAAAAAGCAGACAAATCACTACAACTATGTGTCAATTATCAAGAATTGAATGCAATTACAATTGAGAATCACTACTTTTTATTTTAAATAGACAAGCTATTGAATCAGTTGAATGATGCAAAATATCTTACCAAATTTGATCTACATGACATGTATCATCAACTTCAGATTAAAAGAAGAGATGAATGAAAAACTGCTTTTCAAACTCAATATAAACATTTTAAATATATAATGTTATCATTTGATTTTTGCAATGCTTCTGCAATCTTTCAGACATATATCAATAATGCTTTTTGAGATATTCTGAATATGTTTGTTATTATTTATTTTGATGATATTTTGATTTATTTTCAGATTGAAAAAAAATATATTCATTATGTTCAGAAAGTTCTTTCACAGCTATCTTGCTACAAGCTTTATGCTAAATTATCTAAGTGTGAATTTCATAAAACAGAAGTTAAATTTTTGAAATTTATAATTGAAAAAAATAGCATTCATCTAGATGCTAGTCAGCTGAATACTATTCACAAATGATTAAAATTTACATCAGTTCATGATATTCAGATTTTTCTAAGCTTCATGAGTTTTTTTTAAAAATTTATATATAATTATATTAAATTAACTGCTCTTCTGACTGATTTTTTACAAAGCAGTAATCAATTAAAGCAATTTACATTGTCACAAAAAATCTGCAAGACTTTTAAAAATCTGAAGCAAGCTTTCAAAAAATCATTACTGCTTATTTATTATGATTTAGATAAAAAAACTTTGATAATTACTGATGCATCAGAATACACAATTGCTGCTATACTGCTTCAATCAGACAGTGAATTAAAAAAACAAACTACACATTGACATTCAGTTGTTTTTTATTCACAGAAAATGAATGACATCAAAAAACATTATGAAGTGCATAATCAAAAGCTTTTGATTATTATGAAATTTTTTCATCATTGAAGACACTATCTAGAGAGTACTAAGCAGTCATTTCACATTTAAACTGATTATGTCAATTTGCATTATTTCTTCATCACAAAATTATTAAATAACAAACAAATTTGTTGAGCTGAGAAGCTCACAGCATTTGATTTTACATTAAAATATAAATCAGAAATATTGAATTTTGTTAATACTTTTTCACAACAACAAGATTACAAATTTTCTGATATGCAAGAGCATAAAGTTGAATTACTTTTTATTTTACAGCAGAAATTGAATCTCAGTTTAATGAAAAAAATCATGAATCTCAACACATTTATCTCAACAAAAAAAAATTGTCTAAAAAATCTTGCTTCAAGATTGCTAGTGATAAAAACAGCTAGCAAAAAAAATGCTTATATTTCATCAAAATCAAGCATGTGTGAACTGCTACAGAAAATTCAGAAAAAAAATGCTTTTTTTATTAATATTTCTGAAGCTTTAAAAATCATCAACAAAAAAGCAGTTTTTTTACAGCAGAAAAACTGAAAAGTTTTTTTTAAATCAGATTTTATTAATGCAAAATAAGCAAATTTATGTGTTTCAGAATTTTGCTTTACAGCAAGAGATTCTACAAATTCATCACAATAACTCATATGTAAGTCATAACAAAATTCAACAAATCTTGAAGCTTATACAGCAGAAATATTATTAAAATAAAATGAGAATTGACATGAAAGAGTATATATTTATTTGCTACATTTGCAATTATACACAAATATATCATCACAAGTTTTACAGCAAGATGATTATTATTTTCATTGCTACAGAATTGTGAAAACACTTGATTATAAATTTTATTATTGATTTATCATCATTACTGCAAGATGATGTCATTTATGATGTTATATTGATGATAATTGATAGATTTACTAAAATGATTAAGTATTTTTCAACAACAGAAAAAATTAAAGCTTCTAAATTAGCAAATATATTTATTAATAAAATTATTAAATGTTATGAATTTTCTGAGTTTATAATTTCTGACAAAAATTCACTGTTTACTAGTCATTATTGAGCTGATTTTTATTATCACTTAAATGTTATTCATTAATTGAGCACTGCTTTTCATTCTCAAACAGACAGTATAACAAAATAATTAAATCAAATATTGAAGCAATATCTTCATGTTTATAGCTTTTATCAGCAAGATAATTGAGCTAAGTTATTATCAGCTGCTGAGTTTGCATATAATAATAGCAAGCATTTGATTATAAATCAGTTTTTTTTTTTATGTTATATGATTATAACTCACAGATTTTTATCAATCTTTTACTTAATTCATTTTTTCAAGTTTCAGAATCAAGTTAACAACTTCAAAAACTTTACAATGCTCAAGAATAAGCAGTGAAATTGCTGCAACAAGTTTTTGAAACACAAGTTATATATTATAATAAAAAGCACAAACTGATGCAATTTAATATCAGTGATATGATTTTATTATCTAAAAAAAACTTGAAAATTTGAAAATCTTCAGAAAAGCTAGATGATTGATATTTAAAATTTTTTTTTATAATTGTTATTCACAAATCACAAGTTTATATACTGCAGCTTCTCAAAAGCTACAGTCAAATTAATTCAACATTTCATATTTTTTTACTTGAATTTTGTTTGCAATGTAATGACAAACAATCTTCTGAATCACAATCAATTATTGTCAATGACAAGAAAGAATGAAAAGTTAAAAAAATTTTAAATAAACAGATTTTTTGTAATGAAGTTCAGTATTTAATCAAGTGAAAAAAATATTCTTCATATGAAAATCAGTAATTATTATTGATTAATTTGACAAATGTTATTGAGTTATTACAGAAATTTGAAATCAAACAAAATCTTCAGACAACAATTAAAAAACAGCAAACTAGAAGACAAAAAACTGCTACACAATAACTGAATTCAATTCAAATTGCAACTAAAATCAATTTCTATTCATAAAAACAAATTAGAAACAACTAAATATCAGACTGAAGTCACATTACAGAAAAACAGCAGTTAAATAACTACAAAATTTTGTCATCATTAAATTTAACATCATTTTCATCATATGATATTTTCTTAAACTTTTTTCTGAAATGCTCATTCAGCAATTCATCTAAAGCATATACATTATTAACAAGAACAATGATAACATTGTAATGCTTCACTGCAATGCTTTAATCAATTGCAGCTTTGTTGCTGCTAGTTTTTTTACTGAGAATTAATTTAATATCAGTTACATGAAAAAACTCATTTATTTTTGATTTGAATTTTCTGCACATTTTCTCATAAATTTCAATATTTTTTAAAATTAAAAACATAAATTTTTGTATAGCTGCAAGATTCTTGTTTAATTGTGACAAAAATGATATGCATTTTTTTTTATTTTTTTAACAATAATCACATTAACTGTAATTATGCAGACAAATACATCAAAGTTTCAGCTTCTTCTTCAATCACTTGACACATCAAACACACATGAGATGTGATATAGTAATTTTTTCACTGCTATTCAGCAGCTTTTTATTAAATATTTTAACAAAAACAGCATTAATTGTCATAAATTCAGAAGTCTTCAAAATCAAAGCAAGCAAAAAAGCAGACAGAATATTTTTTTTTTCTAAACATCAGATTGTAAAAAGTTATTAATAATTAAGCAGATAAAAAGCAGTAAACTTATCAGCAACAGCAATCTCAGCAGCAGCAGCAAGAAAATTTAGAGTCTCAAGAACAACATTTTCTTTCAAAGCAATTTTTTTTTTAAAACATTATTTTTAACAACAGTAAACATCTCAGCAGCAGTTTCATTGCAGTTTTTTTACTCAAAAACAAAGTGCATCATTTGTTATATTTAATATTAACTAAAAAAAAAAATATTGATTGAGAATTTTACAAGAATTTTTTTAAAAAGCAAACTTTTTTCAGCTGATGAGACAGAACATTTAGCAAACATTTATTCAGAAAAACACATTGATTAACAAAGCAAATTTTTTGTTATATCAACAGTAATTAGCAATAAATTTTTTTTTATTTAATAACAACTTATTTGATGATGTGAGCATTTTTACAAGAAAATAAGCTTGAAAAAAAAATTGAATTGCTTGAGAAGCAACTGAGATTTTATATTATTTTATGAGCATGTATTTATAAACATATTGAAATTTTGAACATCTCACTTTCTAATTATATTGCTGTTATTTTATTATTTGTTGTTTTTTTATGCATATTGCAAAAATTATTCAAGTGTTCAAAATTAATATTTCTGAGCTTAAAATCAAGCTTCAAATAAAAAAAGAATAATTATCATATCAATTCAAAGCTTTTTAGCATGTAAGCTGCTAGTTAGCAGTTATATTATGCTTCATTTATGATATATTCTATATTGGCTTTCATCTGCATGTATATTATAAAGAATACATTGTCTTGCTCTTGAGAAAAAGCAAGCAATCAGTTCAATACAACTTGAACTATAAAATAATGCTTTTTTTTCATTATATAGCTACTGTATAGCTACTTGTTATCTTCTATCTGAAGCTCTGAACTTGCTTGTTTGTCTATTGCTATGTGGATAGTTGTCTAAAATAGCCAAGGTGGTTGGTTGTTAAACCCACTGTTACAACTGGTCTAACTATGTATATTGTCAACACATAATTATTAATCAAAAATATTTTTATTATTTGAAAATGTTACTGCTATTTTAAATACATTGTTCAGTGTAAAAAACATTTATTTATTGAGAATGTCTTCAAATCAGGAACAGTGCAGCATGTAGAACCTCTGACAAAACAATCAGAGCAAGGGAACTGTTTGGGCATGGTGGATCCACTGTATTTCGGACCTACCAAATTCCGGTATGGTAGTTAGTTAACTAGTTAGTTACCCACGTGATCTCACTAGTGTCGGGAACATGCGAATCTGGCAATTGACAATCGTTGGCTGTTTCTGTGGTTGAAGAGGCCAGAGCTGATGAGCTTTTCTTTTGAATGATGGTCCTTGAGAAGTGCTCCGATTGCCTCGATGCCTATATATAATAGTGAAATCCTTGGTCTGCGATGACCATGCTGTTATGCATATCAATAAACTGCAATGTTTCGAATCCTTGAATCCCAAGCTCCAGCCCGACAAACGGCAACGGATACAATTAGTACGCTGAGCAGCCGACTACAAAGTGCAACCTTGTTAGAAGACCGTAGAGCTGCGATCCTCGGCCTCCGAAGCTTTGCGAAGGAGTTTCCTGCCTCGGTTGCCTCTGGTGCCTTGAGAGCCTTGATTACTTCTCTTCGAAACGATGCGGAGGACGTGGATACGACCAAAGTGGTCCTTGAGACCCTATTGATGCTATTTGCTCCGGAAGAGAGTAGCGTTCGTGTCCTATTGTAGCCTGCACTATTGTCGAACTAGGAGAGCTGACAACTGGTTTTTACAGCCAGAGGCATCGGATGAGCTCGCGTTGTGGCTTGCTGATGAATTTACGCAAGTACGTTGCAATACTCCTGAATACGGCGAGGTCGATTTTCCTGATGTATCAGACAGCGGCAAGATAATATTACAGTACTCCTCGGTCTTCTAGATTCTAGAGAATTTTACTCGAGGCTCTATTCTCTGCAGTTGATATCTCAAATCTCCGCCGCGCGGCCAGAACGTACGCAAGAATGCATCTTCACCGCTCCATTAGGTATATCAAGACTTGTAAATACGCTGGGGGACGTAAGGGAGCCTATACGCAACGGTGCGTCTGTCTAAGTTTACGATCATTGCCTCGTCAGACCGACAATTGACATGCATATCACTTTCTGCAGAAGCGCTGCTCCTTCTCATAGCACTTACCCCCTCGTCAGCTGAACTACAGAAAGTCGTCGCATTCGAGAACGCATTTGATCGCATATTCTCACTCATCGAACGCGAGGGCTCTTTGACTCACGGTGCCGGTATAGTCGAAGATTGCCTTTCCCTTCTAGGGAACTTACTGAAGCTGAACGTTTCCAATCAGTCATATTTTCGTGAGACTGGATGTATTAAAAAGCTAGCATCGATTTTAGCTGGTGCTGCTGACGAACAGGAATCAGGCGAAGATGTTCCGGAATGGACCTTGGCACAACGAGATAAGAACTTGTGGGGAACCTTAGCTGTCATTCAGCTGTTTCTGGTCAGGGGTGGAACGAGCACACCTGTGAACCAAACAGCATTCTGGCAACATGGTGTCATGCAACAGATACTTCGGATTGCTTTTAGCGAGGAATTCAATGTTGCAATCAAGGCGAAGGTTAGTTTTCTCTTCAAGAAATATCATACAATTTCTGACAATTGGTAGGCATTAGCAACATGCGCTGGCTTAATATGTGCAAATTCTGCACTGCAAGAAAAATTTGCGGACTTGACAGTTGTTGTGCCTGTAAATCATGCCGAAAAACAAGCGGCAAACGGGAATTCTCAAGTGGATGGACCACACCCAGTCAATGTTATTGAAGCTCTTCTCAGATTGGCCCTACTTCCAGCCGCGCTGCAGCTATTGGACATTCGGCTTGCAGCTTGCGAATGTATTCGAGCTTTCACCGAAAATCACCCCGGTATCAGAGCCCATTTTTTGCGTAGGGCTATAGATGGACATACCAGTGGCGAAGATCAGATTCCCAACATTCTCACTATTCTCGTCAGTCCACCGGAGAATAGAGCCAATTCCGACCCCTATCAGATCTGGCTTGCATCCATTTTACTATTCCATTTGATACATGATGATCCAGAAACAAAGACCCTCGCGATGAAAGTCACAGAAGGGGATGAATCGAACGGGGAAGAGGTTATCACCTGCGTGCAGGCCATAACAGGAAATCTGTTAACAGGAATGCAACGGAATGATGATAAAAGGATATCGGTCGGCTATTTGATGTTGCTTTGTGGCTGGCTGTTCGAAGATCCAGACGTGGTCAATGACTTTCTCGGAGAAGGAAGTAGCATTCAGAGCCTTATTCAAGAAACGAAACAATGTGTGTCATCCAAAACGTTGCTTCCAGGGCTCTGCGCTGTATTGCTTGGAATAATATATGAATTCTCATCAAAAGATTCTCCTATCTCTCGGTCGACGTTGCATCAACTGTTGATGGGACGACTCGGTAGAGAATTATATATTGATAAAATCACAAAGCTCCGAGAGCATCGGTTGGTTCGCGATTTCGAAGTTTTGCCTCAGACTTCGCAAAGCCATTATGACAGTGGGTTACCGGAGGTGTTCTTTGACAAGATATTCATCGATTTCTTGAAAGACAATTTTAGCCGTCTTATTCGCGCAATCGATCGTGAACCAGGAATTGAAGTCCCAGTGATAGCGAACGGCATCCAAAAGGGTATATCACGTGAGCTTGTTGATTCTCTTCGGGCGCAAGTTGAAGACAAGACCCAAACAGTCCAAACAATGGAGACAGAGATTTTGTCACTACAAAGGAAACTCGAACAGGAACATCTTGATCATCGGAAAACTAAGGAATCCTTTGAGGTTGAACTCAACCGAATTAAGCATGTCAATGAGATGCTCCAAAAGACCCATGCAGAGGAGGTTCATGAACTTGAAGGACGTCATGGGAGTACTAAAAAAGAGCTGATTAAGCAGCATGAAGAGCAGTTAAGGGTCCTGGATGGCCGACTTAAGGAAACCTGTGCCAATTATGAGGCAAGAGCCACGAAGGTGCGGGAACGGAACGATGCAGAGTTGGCCGATCTGAAAAAGACTGTTCATATCCTTGAAACAAACCTCGAAAAAGCAAATAAAGACCACATTCAAGATCTTCAGATTGCGCACGAAGAGTATTCTTCAAAACTATCTACTTTGGAGGCCCGTTGCAAGCGAGCAGAAGACCGCGAAGAAGAGAATCGCGAACGTGCTGCGAAACTTGAAAATGAGTTGAAAGACGCCAAAAATGGAATTGAAAAATCGAAGACTGCGTTGGAGGAGAATGAAAAGGCCCGAAAGGCCATTCAAAACGAGCTTGAAGACCTGTTAATTGTATTCGCAGATTTGGAGACAAAGAGGAATGAAGATAAGGTAAGTCTCCGGTCAATGTTTCATGATATTTCATAAATTAATGCTGCATCAGAAACGCCTCAAAGCCCTGGGTGAAGAAGTCTCTGACATTGAAGACGATGGCGATGATGAGGACGAGGAGGGAGACGATGATGAGGACTCATAGTTGAAATAATGGCTTGACTGTAGCGAGGAAGTCAACATGTGCCCTGTCACTGATCTGTCAATGCTTTGATAGCGCATATAAAACTAGCAATGCGAGATACCCAGTGATTTCGAGTAAGAACTATTGACAACGAGGTCCGTAATAATCCATAGCGTGATAGTGACTCAATATCAACACCAGGCTACTGTTCGGAAAAACAATATCGCGCGGGAAGGGTTGAGTCATGGGCTGTGAGCACTTAAAGTTTGGCGGGCTACCCCTCGATCTTCTTAGGTTCTGAACACACGACATCACATAGACATTTTTTGGAGTGCCGACTCGCCATGTCTATTGATTTTCCCAAAGAGGAGGAAGCTGTCCTCAAGCGCTGGAAGGACATTGGAGCATTCGAGCGGCAGGTTGAGCTTTCTCGTGGTAGAAAACCATACACATTTTACGATGGACCTCCTTTCGCTACGGGCCTGCCCCACTACGGTCACCTTCTGGCCTCAACGATCAAAGACATTATTCCCAGATATTGGTCCATGAAGGGCCATTATGTTGAGCGAAGGTTCGGCTGGGATACACACGGTGTGCCGATTGAATATGAGATTGACAAAAAGTTGGGAATGTCTGGATCCGAAGCAGTTGAGAAAATGGGCCTTGCGAAATACAATGCTCAGTGCAAGGCGATTGTGATGACATACGCGGCGGAATGGAGACAAACTATTGATAGGCTTGGTCGGTGGATTGATTTCGATAATGATTATAAGGTGCGTTTCCCAATCCCCCCAAGGAATCAAAATGGCCCGCTGCTGATGGGTGCAAGACTATGGATACCACATTTATGGAGTCTCTGTGGTGGGTTTTGAAACAACTTTATGATAAAGGAGCAGTTTATCGCGGATATCGAGTCATGCCCTATTCTACCGCTCTAAATACGCCATTGAGTAATTTCGAAGCAACGCAGAATTACAAAGATGTCCAAGATCCTGCTATTGTCGTATCGTTCCCTCTTGTTGATGATCCTCAGACCAGCCTGCTAGCATGGACAACAACACCTTGGACACTTCCATCGCATCTTGGTCTGGCTGCGCATCCTGATTTTGAATACGTTAAGGTTCATGATGAGCTGTCGGGGAAGGATTATATTTTGCTGGAGTCATTGCTAGGAACTCTCTATAAAAACCCCAAGAAGGCAAAATACAAGATCCTGGACCGATTCAAGGGCTCTTCCATGGAAGGCTGGAAATATAAGCCTCCGTTTGACTACTTCTACGAGAAGTTTAAGGATGTCGCTTTCCGTGTCTTGATGGCCACCTACGTCAAAGCGGATAGTGGTGTTGGATTGGTTCACCAGGCGCCTGCCTTCGGTGAAGATGACTATAACGTTGCGTTTAAAGCCGGAATCATCAGCGATCAGAGACTGCCACCAAATCCAGTCGATAACAAGGGGTGCTTTACCGACGAGGTCCAGGACTTTGCTGGAGTTCATGTAAAGGCAGCAGATAAGGCAATCATAAAACATTTGAAAGAAGCTGGACGCTTAGTAATGGAAAGCCAGATTACCCACAGCTATCCATTTTGCTGGCGATCCGATACCCCATTGATTTATAAAGCAGTTCCAGCCTGGTTCGTTAAAATTGGTCCCATCATCCCCACAATGCTCGAGGGTATTGAAGATTCATACTGGGTGCCATCTTTTGTGAAAGATAAACGGTTTTCCAGTTGGATTACAAATGCCAGGGACTGGAATATTTCAAGAAACCGGTATTGGGGGACGCCAATCCCTCTTTGGGTCAGCGATGATTACGAAGAAGTTGTGGCCATTGGCAGTGTGGAAGAACTGAAAGAGCTGAGTGGCTATACGGGAGATCTGGCGGACCTTCACCGTGACAAGATCGACCATATCACCATCCCAAGTCGGCAGGGAAAGGGTGTGCTGCGTCGTATTGAAGAAGTCTTTGACTGTTGGTTTGAGTCTGGAAGCATGCCTTATGCTTCACAGCATTATCCGTTTGAGAATAGAGTCCAACTTGAAAACTCGTTTCCTGGAGACTTCATCGCAGAAGGTCTAGATCAGACTCGTGGTTGGTTCTATACCCTTACTGTTCTAGGTGTGCATCTTTTTGGAAAGCTGCCGTTTAAGAACTGTGTGGTCAACGGCATTGTACTTGCAGAAAATGGCAAAAAGATGTCCAAAAGATTGAAAAACTACCCCGATCCTACTTTGATCATGGACCGGTATGGATCTGATGCCCTTAGACTATATCTCATCAACTCCCCCGTGGTACGCGCTGAACCCCTTAGATTTAAAGAATCAGGTGTGAAGGAGGTTGTGGCAAAAGTCCTTCTTCCCTTATGGAACAGTTACAAGTTTTTTGAGGGCCAAGTCGTCCTTCTGAAGAAAGTAGAAAATCTCGATTACGTTTTCGATCCATCGATGGAAGCGACTAATACCAATGTCATGGATCGATGGATCTTGGCAAGTTGCCAAAGCCTTCTCAAGTTTGTCAATGAGGAAATGGCTGGCTACCGGCTTTATACCGTTGTCCCACGGCTTTTGGAGTTGATTGACAACACAACAAACTGGTATATCAGGTTTAACCGCAGACGCCTAAAGGGAGAGCTGGGGTTGGACGATACCAGACATGCGCTGAACACGCTGTTCGAAGTTTTGTACACGTTGGTCCGTGGCCTTGCGCCTTTCACGCCATTTCTTACTGATACCATCTACCTTCGCCTCCTTCCTCACATTCCCGAATCTTTCCAAGCAGTGGACAACCGTTCAGTGCACTTTCTTCCCTTCCCAGAGGTCCGGAAAGAACTTTTCGATGATGCCGTGGAAAGGCGAGTCGCTCGGATGCAGCGCGTAATTGAATTGGCCCGCGTGTCGCGTGAACGCCGATCCATTGGTCTCAAAACGCCTTTAAAAAGTCTTGTGGTCGTTCACCAAGACCAGCAATACCTAGACGACGTGCATTCGCTTGAACAATATATTATTGAAGAACTCAATGTTCGCGATCTTGTTCTGTCTGCTGACGAAGCAAAGTACAATGTTCAGTATAGTGCGACAGCCGATTGGCCTGTCTTAGGCAAAAAGTTGAAAAAGGATGTACAAAGAGTCAAGACGGCGCTACCACTCGTCTCAAGCGATGACGTCAAGGGCTATGTTCGTAACGGAAAGATGTTAGTTGATGGAATTGAACTTATCGAAGGTGATTTGGTGGTCAAGCGAGGTTTAAAGGAGGACGATACCTCCGCAAACCTCGAAACAGGCACCGACGATGATGTGCTCATCATCCTGGATGTCACTTTGTACCCTGAATTGGCTCATGAAGGCGTGACCAGAGAAATCGTTAACCGCATTCAGCGACTGCGCAAAAAGGCTGGATTGGTTCCCACGGACGACGTCAAAATGGAATATCGCGTTATTTCCGATCCCGATAATATTGGAATCAGTGAGGTCTTCGAGACACAGGCAAAGAACATCGAGAAGGCACTGCGGAGGCCTGTTGATAAACATGTTGTAACGGAAGTTGAAGGTGGAATTCCCGACGCTGAAGAAGAAGGAATCATCTTAGAGGAAGTGCAGGAGGTACAAAAGGCAATGTTTTTGCTTAGATTATTGAAGCTGTAGAGAGGCAATGTCTGTGGTTATGTCTGTAGATCGCCTTTCTTTTTTTTAGACGAATAAACCATACTATTCACATCTGTGTCATATCTCGACATCTCCATGCACTGGCCACAAGAATTCAACGCCTTCTCGGAAGTTTGGGAGTCAGAACCTGGTCTATACCACGAGTTCAAGAGGATTTGAAGTTACTTCTTTTTCATGGCTGCCTGTGTCCATTGCGTTAGTTAGCGATCTCTATGAGAAGGATATCGAGAATGCCTCCATACCAAATAGCAGTCCTTTAATTTCATGAATTCCTTCTTACACATGTCTTTCGTGACAGCATTGTAATCGGCGAGGACGCATTTTCCATACACAGTGGCCTTTGACAGCCTTAATCAATGTAATGAACATTGGAAATGGTGGATTTTGGGAACATTGTTCGCCTACCTCTGTAGAGCACTGTGCTGCTGCCTGCGCGAACTTCTCTATAGGCCTCGTCCTCCCAGGCATCCTGTTGGCAGCCTCGAATAACTAGTCTACCCTTCTCCTTCAGATCTAGACTTTTTCTCTCTCCCTAACTTGTGGTTGTCGTGCTGTGATGGAGAGATGCCTGGAGAGTGATTACATAACCGGGAATCGTTCCATCGTGCGTGTTACTGTTACTGGGGGAGAAGAATCATCAACAACACAACATTGAGACTCGTCATTGAACTGAGGGACTGAAAATGTGATGTATTCACCCAGCAAGTGTAGGATTTGAGATTCATTGATGTTGGTGAATTATTCCGAGTCTAGTTGGAGGATGACGGTTTCACTGCTTTGTTTCCGTCCGCCTTTATCTGTTTCGCGTTCGCAATGACTTCCTGTCGCATTCTGCACACCACGCGCCTCATGTCTCGAAGCTTTCGATGCCTCCAGTTCCCATAAATCACGAAATTACATCGCCTGAGCAATTGGCTCTCAGCGATCGAGGTCAGCATAATTATGTAGCCTGTTCTTTTTATATTATACCAATGTTGATAGTTCCGTTGCAGATGTTCACATCCTCTATCAAATTGTCACGCGAGCTGAGCAGCATCCCGACGTCAATACCCATACGTTTCGAGCTCTCTTCGGGGAATACCATGCCGTCTTATCTGAAAATGGAATTGAATCGGAGGCCGATCAGATATGCCTCCGCTTTCTCTTCCTGCTTGGCAAGCACCTGCGTGGGGAGAGCCTCTATATGCGCTTCGAATCGCTTCTCTTCCAGATGGGCATTCAAATTTTTACCGATCCAACGACAAACGGAAATGGACTGTCGTACGTGGATCCGGAGAGCAAGACAGAGGCCGACTTCGACCCGCGTGAATCCCACTCGCGGCCGAATGGTACCAGCGCGCATAAGAGAAGGCAGAGGAGAGCCTCTTTCAATTCGATGTACGACGCGCCAACCGAAAATACTCACTTGAGCCTTAATAGACCACCTTCGAGGTCATCGGTGTCGAGGCTGGATATAGAAACTGGGTTCGTGGCTGCGCCGCGGAACAAAAGGAGAGCGTCGTTGAGCGCAGTTGAAGACACAGATCTATCTTTACAGAGTTCGAGGTTGCCTAAAACTGGCAATGCCATGCGATTCCTTAATGAACATGAAGAACCAGTACGCCAACAGCAACATCTATCAGATTATGATGAGGAGTCTGCCCTTGAACCGGATCCATCTGAACACCATGTCCCTAAACTTTCAGTGCCTCCAGAAATGCTTTATCAACCGTCTCTTTCGACTCTGCTCGCGGATTCCTCTGTATTCAATGCGTACCGTGAAAGGAGGATAGCCCGACATTTACTGACGCAATGGCGCGAGCAAACAAGGCGAAGACAGCAGTCTGTTGAAGCTATGTATCAAGTGGCTGTCAATCGAGATACCATCACTCTTCTTCGTCAGGCTTTTGATGGGTGGCGGTCCGCTTTGGAGCAGAAGCGGCAAGAAGCTAAAACGGAGCGATTTTTCAAACACTTAAAAGCTCGAGCAGTGCGGGCCCGAGATTTATACTTACTGACCAAAGCATTTACTCATTGGGCACAGGTCGCTTCTGATGAGATCGAAAGAACCAATGCAGCGCGACGACATATTCTCGGAGTCAAATACTTCAATGCGTGGAGGGAAATAACTGCAGTGAACGAGCTTAAGATTCAGCGCCTTACTGTTAAAAGACCGTTTACTGTCTGGACTGGGCGGTTTGAGCAAATCCGCTGCCACGAAGTTAAGGCTGATGACCTTTATTGTGAGAATTTGGTGAGGCGCATGTATTGGCGCTGGTTTTGGTCTTTCTGTGATCGTAGGGCGCCACAGCGGGCTGAGTACCGTTTGAAAGAGCGATCATTAATATCGTGGCTTCGTGCATTCAGAAACCATAGAGAGCGCGATCATGAGATAGACTCTCAGCGCAAGCAAGCTCTGCTTCGCTCCATGCTACAAAAATGGTCGCAGAAGGCCCAGTCGGTTGTTAAAGCTCAACAGAAGGCAGATAAATGGCGGTTGGACCGTTTGCTGAGAGAAAACTTTACTGAATGGCGTGTTCAACACAGTCTTGGAGCAGCTTCAGCTAAGGTGACTGGGATGATGAATACTAGAATTCTGCGGTTTTCGTTTGATACCTGGGCCTACAAAGCGTATATGGAACGGCTCGCACGGGATGTGAACCGTCAGAGACTAATGCGCAATGCTTGGACAATCTGGAACGACAAATTGCGTTGTCGTGCTCTGGGTATGCGAATTGACGCGCGTATTATTATGCAGTCACTTTATAAATGGGTTTTAATGGCGCGACTACGCTTTATGATTCGAATTAGGGAACGACGATTGAAGAGTACGATGCTGTCGAAATTAATGGATAATTCTAGTGTTTTGTATACCGAACTTTTGCATCGAGAAGAAGAATTTCGCAACTACAAGAAGCGAGAATTTACTCGGACTCTATTCCACCATTGGCGCAAAAAAGTGGTCGTTCAGGCCCAGCGAGAGCGAATCGCCTTGGCTTTCTATGCGCCTCGTGTCGAGCACGATGCCTTGAGCCATTGGAAGGCTGGCCGGGCTCACCTTTTGAAATTGGAGAGTTGGTCGAAAAATGCACGGTATTTCTTTTTGATGATGAAAACGCTTAAAAGATGGCGGGCGGTTGTGCAGCAGTCGTTGAAGAAACGGAAACAGGACGCCTATGCGACGGTTAGGCGAAAAGTGAAAATCAACTTGGTCTCGGAAGTGCTGTCTACTTGGCGATCCCGCCTTATCACTGTTGCACAATTGGAACAGCAGGCAACAGAGGTATATCAACAAAAGTTGTTCAAGATAGCTACTGATTTGTTTGACCGGTGGCATCTGGAAACTACGAGCCGCTTAAAACAGGTTTCTGACGCAGACGTCTTCTACAATCGCCAGTTGACTTATAATCACTTGAGCCACTGGATAGGATCCTGCAGGTCACACCAGGCTCAAGAAGAAAGAGCCTCTCGGTTTCTGGAACTACATGTTTCTGCTGTAGCACTCGTGCAGCTCAGGAAGCTCAGCCTGCGGGTTTTCCAGATCAGAACAGATTATGAAAAGGCTGACGCAGCGAACGACCGTATTCTACGAAAGCATTTTCGAAATATGTTGCACCATTGGAATGGAACAGCGAGGGCTTTGCGCGCGACTAAGGAAGGGGCAGCGGCACAAGATATCACCACTCCAGGCCCGCGATATGAGCCCCAAATGTATGACGATCCGGATGAATGGCAAAACCCTGAGTCGACCCTTCGAATAAGTGATCTTGGGCCCGACCACGATTTCACATCCCATACGCCAGGACCAACACCGGGGTATTTAACTAGCCCTTCAAAACGAGCTGCGCGAGCGCGATCTCTGTACCAAATATCGACTACCCCAGCAACCCCTGCGATAACTCCGTTTGCTGTTAGACTAATGGCAGCACGAGACGCTCCTCGTTCCCTTCCTGGGCGGAAAGCACTTTATGCACGGAGTCCGTTGGCAACGACCGTTCGGTTTGCGATCGATGAAGAGCCAGAACCAGAATCGCCCACGGAAGGCAGATCAACAAACAGCCGCAAACTGGCTTGAACGCTACAATTGGCATTAGCACCTGTTTTTTGTTTCTCATTTTGCTCTCTGTCCTTGAGCGCCTGTATCATTGGTTGGTGGATTGGATTCGTTATCACTGCCACGGGTTTGGGTCTCCAATTGGGCTGTATGAACTGATGAACCTGTATGCATGGAGTTTGGGCGATTTGGGCTTTTGGAGTCGCGTATGTATCTATCTTGATAGTGCTGTGATGTATTTTGGACTTGGTTGAACTCAATGATGGCGTGATGACACTGTATACTCCTGAGGCAATCCTTTTGTTTACGCCTCGGGTCAGCATCTTTGGAATGAAACTGTACTAAAAGACAATCTGGTCATTCTAAGTAGTCACAAGGTCTCCTAATTGTGGTGTGAACTAGATGCTGCTTTGATGTGTAGTAGAGTTCTTATATACTTGGCCTGTGAGATGTTCCTTGTCACGCGTCCTTAGTTCTTCACTCTGTGGACGTCATTACTCACGATGAGATGCAGTCAGTTAGGAGTATTGTTACTTCATTGCAGCTTCGTCTTTCAAAGCCTCAACTAATCAACTCTGCCTTTTAATTTGCGCATGGGATATCTGTCCAGTTAAGCAATGATTTAATGCCAGCAACTGGTCCTGACGCCCTCGCAAGCGTTCCTATGCGGACCGTATTACCTGGACGACCTCCAGCGAAGCTCCAAGCTCTCAGCACCGCGCTGTGGGATGGCGTTCGCATCGTCGTAAGCTATTTACCCTTGTCAAGTTTTGGCCAGTTAGTCTGGAGAATAATGAGCTTCATGGAATGAAATTGGAACCAGCACTGATTTAGTTTGGATTTGCAACTCTACATAGGCCTACATTACTGGTCGCGCACTCATGATCCTAGACGGGCCTCACAGGCTTCTACAAACGATCTACTTGGATGATACCGACTTGCTTGAGGCCGTTGTGGTTGAAGAATCTACCGGGAAGATTGCAGTATGCAGCGGATCGGATGTTTCCATATATCAACCGTATAGTGTCCGAGATGACACGCCCAAGGTTCGTGCGCTCATTTGGCCCCGTGAATTAGTACCTAGGCGTTACGATCTGCTGTTGTGAATGTGGTTCCTAATGGATGCAATTATAGTGGAGCTTAGCATGCAGTTTTCGATCTTACGAACACGAAGAAGACCCGATCAAGACCCTATCGTGGGGTTCCTCCGAAGAGCTCCTCGTTGGTAACAGCCGACTTACATTATGGCTACTTGCAGACTCGCCGCGCGCCATTTGGACGAAAGAGTTGGGAAACTGCGTCAAATATGCACTTTTTTCCCATGATGCAGGTTTAATAGCGTCCACAGGCCAGTACGACCGACTCGTGAAGATATGGAGGCGGCTCTCTTTCGTCGCTGACGAGGTTCGTTTTGATGTATCCTATCTTCCTCACCCCACAACCGTTACTGGCATGCATTGGAGACGCCCGCTTCACCGAGAACAGACTATGGAAAATGTACTCTATACGATTTGCGCAGACAACAAAATACGGATATGGGCTTCTATCGAACGACAAAGTGCCACCGCGCTTCAGCTATGGCATGAAATTGATATGGTAGCTTCGATTCAACCGAGGCACTTTGTGCAGACAGAAGAGGCGACGAGGCGGTATGGATTCATTATCGATTGTCGGGACTTCGCTCTGGCTATGGAGCATGCTGTGCAGCGCGGAGACTCGAAGGATGGGAATCATCACGCCCTTGAACATCTTATTGAAGTTGCCGCTAAGAATCCCGAGATTTGTGTCATTTTGGACGGTAGAGGCCATATGTGTGCCTGGGGACTTGAAAATGTTGGCTGTAAAGTCCGGTCACCTGCGAACATTTTTAATATCGCTCATGTCGAGGGCCTGCATCTGTCTGTTCCTTCAGGAGTTCTCCCTCAAGAGGACTACGCCCGATTTTATCCCTTTGCCGGTGGCATATCTCATGACTCCTTTACAATTCTGGCTCATTATTTCGACGGGCGCATTGAATGGTTGGATTCCAAAATACATACTCTTTTCGATCCGACTCGGAGGAAAAACAGGTTGATCTCAAGGGCTTTGTGGTCAGGTCATGGGCGTGCGATAAAGAAAATTGTCCGTACACCCGTTGGCAAAATGCTAATTTCTCGTACGGACGATAATAACGCGATGATTTGGCGGCAACGATCTAAAAACATTAGCTCTGTCCTCGTTCAACAAAGTTCACTTTCCTCTGATCTACACATCCATCGAACACTGTTTCTAGATGATGGGAAATATCTCGTAAATTTGCACCACAACGGAGTCTCGCTCTGGGATGTCCGCTCGCTTCACGGAAAGCTTCTCGAACAATGTGATTTTCAACTAAGCAGCAAGCCATTATGCGTTTTGCTTGTCCCGACTACAGATACCAAACCTTCAGCTGTTTACGTCGCGGCCATAGGAGTTGATATGGGAGGGATTGCGTGGGAGATCGATCTTCCAGAAGGCGGCAATCTTGCCAATGGAGTAAACGGTGACCACAGATACTTGCGTCAATTTTGCACTTTCAATCTCGGGGCGAACGAAGATGTCTCATACATCATTCCTGTCGATCCTGCGGGAACCAGAATGCAAATATCTGGTTTCTTAGATCTCTTCGCTACAGATATCGCCTTGTCATACACTCATAGTGGAACTGTGAGGACGTGGACAGCGAAGGTTGACAAACAGAATCGGAAAATTGACTGGCTATTAACATCTACTGTCGAAACGGGAATCATCAGTCCCTCGCTTGCCAGCGCGGCATCAATGCGTAAGGCTGCACTGGTAGATCAGGGTCGAACCCATCTAAGCATATGGGATATGAATGGCGCACAGCTAGAATTCGAAGAACACTTTTCGCAACAGGATATCATTCGGGATCTTGACTGGACATCTACGCCTGATATCCAGTCTATTCTCGCGGTTGGATTTCCACGAAAAGTGATTCTTCTTTCCCAATTACGATACGATTATCTTGATGCAGGTCCGTCTTGGACTCAAATTAGGGAGATCCGAATGCAGGACCTTACTCCACATCCGATTGGCGATTCTTGCTGGTTAGGGAATGGAAATCTAGTTGTTGGGGCTGGTAATCAGCTATTTGTATTCGATAAATATATCGAAGCAAACCATCCCGTAGTCACTCGACTTCGCATCCCGTCGCATGAATCCGTCTATGTCGATCTGTTTCATGTCGTCAGCCGGTTGAACGGTCCATTACCTGTGTTTCACCCTCAATTTCTCGCTCAGTGTATTCTTTGCGGGAAGACCAGCTTAGTTCATCTGATTCTTACCAGTCTCTATCGAAAGCTGAAATTCTTCACTGAAGGGGACGATATTGACGTGTTTTTGGATATGGATCTCGAGCGGATCTATGAAAATACGCCTGTATGAATGCCCTGTTCGTTATTCTGCAATGACCCATTCTTCATACTGATATTGACTACAGATGCTCCAGCAAGTAACATGGAAAAAGGCACACTCTTTTCATGCGGATTATTCGCTCGAAGATGACTCACTTGTATTGGACGAAACAGTTGCTGCTGCTTTAAATGAGCATTTGGCACGAATCGCTCTACCGCATCTCTCAAGCAGGGAACAATTTCGCTTGGTGGATATCGTAGAATGCGTGGCTACTGTGGAGAAACATCGACGCTCAATGGATGACAATGCAGCGCGCTATCTTCTATTCTTCCGACAGCACATTCTCAGAAGGAGTCAAAGGTTGCCGGAGCTTTCCACTGTTTCGTGGCGCGAAATTATATGGGCGTTTCATAGCGATAGCCATGAAATTCTAGCAGATCTAGTTTCTAGACAGTTCCAAGGAAAGATGCTTTGGGGAAATGCAAGAGAGAGTGGTCTTTTTATGTGGATTACTGACGTGAATGCATTGGTGAGTGTCAAATTGAGCAGAGCTTCGAAAAGCTGAATCGCCCGCTAATCTATTCTAGCGAACGCAAATGGAAACCATTGCACGTAATGAATATGGGAAGACGGACGAGAGAAACCCTGTTGACTGCAGTTTATTTTATCTGGCTCTTAGGAAAAAGAAAATTTTGCAAGGGCTTTGGCGGATGGCGACATGGCATCGCGAACAGGCAGCAACATATCGGCTTCTGTCTAATAACTTTAAGGACCCGCGCTGGCAGTCGGCAGCTCTGAAGAATGCCTACGCCCTACTAGGGAAACGGAGATTTGGTTTGTAGCGCAGGTTTAGTGTTAGTGAATGTTCAATACTGACTGTCGTCCAGAATACGCAGCGGCATTTTTCCTTCTGGCGGACCATCTACGAGACGCCGCATACGTGTGTATTAACCAGCTCAAGGATATCCAACTTGCGATAACGATTACACGTGCATACGAAGGTGACGATGGCCCAGTACTTAACGAGATTCTCGAAGAGAAAATTCTGGTAGATGCTGCATCTGAAGGCAACCGGTGGATGGCAACTTGGGCCTTTTGGATGCTAAATAGACGAGACATGGCTGTAAGAGCGTTAATTGTAAGTTTCACAAATGCTGTCAACGAGGAATGGCTTCTTATCACTGGCTAACCTTGACCCAGTCACCTGTCGAGACCCTTTTACCCGTTACGCCCGGCTCTCCGGGCGGCCCTCCTGGAGTCACTCTACACGCCAAATCTTACCTATCCAATGATCCCGCCCTCGTTGTCCTCTATAAACAACTCCGAGAAAAGACCCTCCAGACCCTCAAAGGCGCCTCCAAAATCGCTGCCAGAGACGAATGGGAATTCGTCCTCCGTAATGCTCGTCTTTACGACAGGATGGGCTGCGACTTGCTGGCCTTGAATCTTGTTCGCGACTGGGAATTTTTGAATCCCTCTCCTGTCGAAAATTTGCCATCATCACACTTATCAATTGGCCTTATGGACGATGTACCGGATCCC
Organism: Emydomyces testavorans; assembly: GCA_029449355.1. Lineage (NCBI taxonomy): Eukaryota > Fungi > Ascomycota > Eurotiomycetes > Onygenales > Nannizziopsiaceae > Emydomyces > Emydomyces testavorans. Next base: position 1,477,823 of record CP120627.1, read on the forward strand.
AGGAAGCTCCTGAGACGAAGAACCAGTTTGGTGGTTGCAGATGTGCCTCTCTCTCCTGCTGGCTTGCAAGATGAGATTAGAAAAGCGACAGTAAACGCCACTGACAAGCAGGCGCCTGTGGGTACTCATGGCGCTCGTCCTCCACCCACCGTGTTTGAAGAACCGGATGCGAGTTCTTTGCTTGATAGTTTTGGATTTTAACACTTTGCATGATAAAAAGGTTTCATCTACATATTGCAAATTTGTCTCCACAGGTTTCATTCATGTTGGTGGTGTGAGCATTTGCTGTGATCTGAAGCTTTTTCATTCTATGTATTTCAATTCTACTGATATTCAGGGCTTTTCATTATTAAACGTCATGTCAAGGTTAGATATGGCGTTTGAAACTTTAATCACAGGTATTCCAGTCCCCCAACCTATTTATTCCATCAAGAACGCTTTCCTTCTTCTTCTTCTTCTTCTTCCTCATCTTTTCCGCCTCGAATTCTGGACGCATGCGCTCCAATAAATCAAGCATGATGAGCTTCTCTTCAACAGCCTAGTTTCCTTCATCCCCTTACTGGAAGCTACACACAACTTGCACTCTTGTATCAAAACCCACCCGTCAGCGAACGCAACCAACTCGACATCATCGACGCCTCCGTACGACTTGTCTCTGTCAGAGCCATCGCTGATGTAGATAATCTAATCTAATCGCGTCTCTGCAGTAACTACCCACGGACTGGTCGTAGCGTAAAGTCTTCCCAAATATTACTATGAGAGGACTTTACGCTATGAGAATTATGATGGGTATACGAGTGATAAATGTTAAAACCGTCTTAAAAATCGCCCGAAGGTACCAGTTCGCCAAGTCTACGCAGCCCAGGAATAAAAATGAAGAAAAGAATCACTCCCACGGGCAGCACGCTAGCTAGCACGAGCCCGGAAGCTCCTGGGCCCCGCGGTCAGGCTGCGTTACAGCTCCCGGAGTTCTACCTCCAAGTCACTGGCAGCGCGGCCCATCTTTCTCAAATGGAAGATGGCACCATGCAGGTGCAACAAGCGTTTGATTCGGTCGGTTGGGGCAGGCATTGCTGGCATGGGAGGTACGCCTAGAAGAGTTAATAAACCAAGAAAAAGGGTATCTGGGTAGTTAACTATTGAAACAGCTTTCAAAAGTCGCCAAAGGCGCAAAAACCTAATTCTTCTTGCTCAAAATGCAGACAGGTAGTCTAGCAAAAGAAAACATGTCCAAGGGGACTGGATAGCAAAAGAATTGAAAAAGAATTGTATCCACTAAGAGAAAAGCACGCAAGATGCGTGATTGTAAACAGAGAAATACGTGCTCAGCATAGGAAAAGCTTTCTATTTGACCAAAAACACATACCAAAACCAACCGTACTTGCGTACAGCCCCAGCAAGGTCTTTCTTCCTCTCCCCCTTCTCCCTCCCCTTCATCTCCTTGGTTGTTTCTGCGGATTCCACCGCGCCAGAAAGACCTGATCTCTTCTCGGTCGTGCGAGACCGCTTCTCCGCCGAAGGCAGGAGTTGCTGGCGCCTCAGCACACTGTTTATATTTGGAATAAAACCACACATCTCCATCCTTTTTAACACGACGGCCATGGGCCTTTTTGGAGTTCGGACTACAACCGCTCTGGTCTTTGTCGGCCCGGGAAAGGAGGAGGAACGAAAAGAGAAGAAAAGAAACCAAAGAGGTCTTTGTAAAGGAAAGGTGATTCATTGATTTAAAAATTAAATCAAATTACAGACTTGCCGGTGAAGCTGGGCAGCAGGAAGGGAGAGGGATAAAAGTATGTAGTTAACAAAGTGTGAGGACTCAGGTCATTCACAGACCAGCATCACTGTGTGAATTTACCAGGTTCAGGGGAAATAAGTAGTATGAAAGAATACAGATCAATCAGTATGTCTTTCTCATGCCAGAGGTCTCATCTTGAGATGTTTTGATTGGGAATCTCAGTCTGCTTCTCATTGGGTTTGTGTCTGTGAATAATGAGTGTGACCTTTATTGCAAAGACAGTTTCAAGAGCCAACAGATAGTTACAGGTCAAGTTGGCATCAGTTGTTATCAAGAGTCATAGAGAGACATATCTTGAATTCTGGACATGTCAATGAATTGACTTGCCGGGAGTAAAAGTTGCTGTGCTGAATTTGTCCCAGATTAATGAGATCATGAAAAAGACAAGAGTATCTCTTCATGATGAGCAGATGACTGTTCTGATTAGAGATCATTCTGGTAGTAATAGAGAAAAACTATTAAATTTCTCAACAACTTGCATGGTCGTTTTGCCTCAGCAGCAATAACTGAACTGAGATGCCATAATAAACTGTAGAGAAGAAATTCAATGACCTTTGCAAGTCAGTTCAGTATCTAGTTATTGAGAAGTTGATAGACATAGATAAATTAAAAAGCAGGCAAAAGAAAAGGAAAAGAAGGGGAGGGAGAAAGAAAAACCCAAGAGTACATAGTAATATTTATAACTGAGTGTTTTTCTATAAGGCTCACTGTAGATTGTATAATTTATTTGGTTATTAACTCTGACAAGCAACAATACTGCTGCAAAGTGAAGACTGCATGCAGCATCATGGCCTGTAGACTCTGTCTTCTGCAGAATTCATCAAAACTCTTCTGAAGTGGTTGTAACAGAAAGAGCAATTTTCAAGTGAGACTGTGAGAAGAGAAGGATTCTTCGGCTGATATCTCAGTTGCAGACTGAAAATGAATTAGACATACACATGTATGTAGGATAAACAAAGGACATTGAAGAAGATAAGGAAGAAAATCACTGCAAAGATGTTATTGGTTTCATTTTTGGAAGTGTGTCTGTACCTGTTGAAAGGAGCTAGGATTTCGGCGATGTCCAGAGCTGCTTGAAAATGGTGTTGTATGTACACAATAGAGCCTGTTCGACCCGACGCCAGGGCATGACATGAAAGGATTGTTGCTGGTTGTGGTGCTCCCAGTCGCTGAGCAAGCGCTGATGGTCTCGTGAAATCTTCGCGCGGCCTATTTCTGGGAACTGTACTCCGTACTCTCACAGCGGTCCAGAATCAGAAAGACGCAGGCTATCTCCCTGTCACAGAGAGGAATAGTCAAAGCTCTCTCTTAACCGCCCAAGTCCTAGGACAGGACAAGTGTGAAAAACTGGTTATCTATCTAAATCCGAAACGCGCAACACAAATGGGTCCTTCATCCAGCAAAGTGATGGTACCAATATTCTCATCATGACTCCAATGAGTGAGGGACAAAACCAGGGCCTGCAAAATGTATGTACATACATAGTTATAGGAACAGAGTAACAGGAAATCACCAGTGCCATCATAAGAGAGATCACTGGAAGGTATCAAAAAAGACAAACAAACAACTGAACTACAACATTCCTGCAGAACAAGCTTTGGAAGATATATTCCATGGAAAAATGTGTTTCTTCTAATATGACCCCAAAAGTGATGCAGAAGACTGGAGAAATATTTGTATTAGTGCATACATATGGAGTAGAGATTCTATTCGGACTTTGCCTGATATCAAAATGATGTCAAGTCCGGAGATGTATAGTTAAAGTACTGATTATCAACATTAAGAGCACTTAGCTATGTGGCCCATTGAAATGGAGTAGTTAATGAAGCCTCATGAGTATAATGTATCTTGTTTAACTCGAGCATTGAGCCTTTAGTTAGAGATCCAAGTGAATTATTGGCATTAGTTATGCCTGAGTCCCTTGCTTGACCAATCTTCTGGATACTGCTTTCGTGTCATGGCGGTTGCTGTGCAACAACTGATCAATTACAATATACTGTTGCCTAATATGCATCAAATAGCTAAAAATAATTGGACGGCGTACCCCGTATAACAATGGGTTTCAGCAAACTAAGGCAACCAGTTGAAATTGCAATCCCCACCTTCCACTGAGTCTGAGTGGCGGCTTGGAAGTTGGTAGGTAGAAAAACAATTCATTGCATTGTACTCCGAACTCTGTACGGAGTATTACTATATTGATATGTGATGCCCTGCATATTGTGGCTTAGAGATACATATGTGGAATCAAGTTAAAGCTTCATAAAGAGGAGAAGGGCCTGCCCTCTTTAAGAGAAACCACAAGTGCTTGTTGTATTTGTTAGAAAACATACTCTCATAACATCAGACTAGAAAGCCCACTGTTACCCAACGAAGTCTACCAGGGTCTTTATCTTGAAGGTCATCATGTGTGTCTACACCCAAACTGTTCAAAAATACAATGCATGCACCCTCCCATACGGAGAAGACCATACAATCTCGCAAAAGACACGGCTCGAAGTACCACAACCAACCATGGATGAAGATACCGTTTATAAACTGTCGTGCGTGAAGCCTAAGGGACCCGATGGTCTCTGTGATGACGCCGTGCAATGGCCCCTCAACCTGGGATCAACTTTCGTTCGAGCAACAATAAGTTGCCCAATATGTGAAGCAAAGGGATATTATGATCGTCCTGAATGAGGTATGAAATGTATGCCCCCGCTTCTTAGTTTTCCATCCCAGAGATTTGGTTGACTGATGCTCTGGATGCTTCATAGCACCGCGTCCGGCGATCTGTTAATCACGTATGCGGGTTGGGAAAGGGAGGCTTGAGGGGGCGAATTGGATAAGGGAATGTTGTGGTGTATGGTCTCGATGTGAAGGAGCTAGGATTGGGGATACGAGCGCAATTCAGTCTTTCGTTCAATGTGCATTTCCGTAATATTAATAAACGTGGACGAAGGGTAGCTTCTCAATAAGCATACATCGAAACAATGCCAAAGTCAATCTGAGATGTAGCCATACACTGAAAAGAGGCTCATTACCTCAGACATGCCCTAAATTTTTTCAAAGCAAAGAGGCCTAAAATAACTGCCACTGCAGCCCCCGTAAGATGGAGCCGTGGCCACGAGTGGGAGCTGGTACAGGATGGCCGCTCTAATTGCATCATTAGCTAGCTGCTGCATTGGATCAAATGAAATCAAGCATTGTAAAGCGGAAACCCACGTAAATCACGCAACACGTCTTCTGCGCCTTCGTACTCACAGTCCCAGCATTTTTTAATCACCATTCGAACGCTCGGTTCATGGACAGCGGTCAGATCTGGATACTCTCGGCCTTGAAATCGTATTCGGATATCTCTGCTTGATATCTCTGGGAAAAGCCTTGCTCCAGTACTGATTTCATATAGCACAGTCCCAAGGGCGAAGAGTTCATCTTTGACAGTAGGGTTTGCCAGCCTCTCCGATAACGAAGATGGTCGTTGATAACGAGTCGCATAACCGACTTGGGCGATGGAGCCATCGATAACAGAACCACCAAAATCTGCTAATGCCAGGGATCCATCGTCCTGAATCAGGAAATTATGGCAGCCAACATCCCCATGTAAGACGCCCTTTGAATGGATATGCCGTAGCGCTTCAGCGATTTGGGCTGGCCATCTGTTGAGATAAAGTCAACGTTAGATCATCCGAGAAAACAAAACAAAACAAAAACTCCACCAACTCGGTTCTCTTCTCAGCATAATTCGACAGCGAAAGATTGTCAGACAAAGCGCCTCCAGGTAGGTATTCAAATACCAGGCCGTTCAAGTGACCCCTATGCATCTCGCTACGGTTCTCCCCATAGTAGCGAAGGATGAAGGGATGGTGTCCAATCCGCTCATATATGCGCTTTTCAATCGGCTGCAAGTCCCCTAATACTGGGTGGGGAACTGCTTTCTTGACAACGAGACCTGTGTCTCCGACTTTGATGACTTGGGCGAAGCAACCAACACCTGCGAGCTGCAATTGATTCCACTCTGCTTTCCGAAGGGACTGTTCCCAAGAACACTTCTCAGGCATCACGGCAGTTGGAATGATTGATTCACGCATCAATGGAAGACACAAGGCTAAAGACAATGAAATCAGACCTTCATCTAATGGGATGACTGAGAACTCTCACAAATAACCCGATGCACCTACAGATGCCCCTAAGCTTAGCCACGTGATATTCATAGTAGGCCATACCGGAATCGCGGAGATTTGTTGTACAGTACATATGTAAGCATTACTGTATAACTACCCACTAGTTAGTTACACAGTACATAACAGTAACTATGTAACTACTAGTGTTTAAAAAGACTTCTGGTCCACACCTCCATACACAGTAGTTACAGGTTTACTACATCCCTAGGTCGCTAGGCGTTAGGTCACTAGATCCCCTTTTCAGTTGCTCTCAGGGGCACCCAAGTAGGTTACTAGGGGTTATCAGGGTTCCAGTGGTAGCAGATAGTAGCCAAAGTGACTAGATTTGGGGGATTGAAGAGCTCTGTAATTTTGAAGCTTGTTAGATTTCTAGTTCAGTAGCTACTAGTAGCTCTCAAGTAGTCTCAAGTAATTTTTTAAAAATTGTAAATCTTCAGATCTAGTGAGATATTTTTAAATTACACAATAATTCTCTAAGTTACTGTAACAGTGGATTTTGCAACCAACCACCTCAGCTGTTTTAGACAACTATTTATATAGTAATAGATGAACAAGCAAGTTCAGAGTCTCAGATGAATAATAACAAGCAGCTGTATGATAGTTATATTATAAAAAAAAATTTCAGCTTATAGTTCAAGTTGTATTGAACTGATCACTTACTCTTCTTTAAAAATAAGACAATGTATTCTTTATATAATATGCATGAAGACAAAAGTCAATATAGAATATATCATAAGCAAAGCATAACATAACTGCTAACTAGCAGCTCACATGCTAAAGTTTTGAGTTTAATATAACAATTATTTTTTTTTATTTGAAGCTTAATCTCAAGCTCAGAAATATCAATTTTGAATACTTGAGTTATTTTTGCAATACATATAAAGAAATAACAAACAGTAAGATAACAGCAATATAACTAAAAAATAAAATTTTTAAAATTTTTAATGTATTCATAATCATATGTTTATAAGATAATATAAAATTTTAATTATTTTTTAAGCAATTCAACTTTTCTTTTTCTTTTCTTCAAGTTTATTTTCTTATAAAAATGCCTGCATCATCAGATAAATTATTATTAGATAAAAAAAATTTATTATTAATTTTTAATTATATAACAAATAACTTGCTTTGTTGTTTAACTTAATTTTTCAAATAAATGACTGTTAAATATTCTGCTCTGCTGATTGAAAAGAGTTTATTTTTAAAAAAAATTCTTGTAAAATTCTTAATCAACTTTTCTTTCTTTAATTAATATAAAATATAATATATAATACACTCTGCTTCTGAGCAGAAGAACTCTAGTATAATTGCTGCAAAAACATTTTTATTTTTCACAATATTCAAAAACATGTTACTGTTGAAGAAAATTTTATTTAAGAAGAAAGTGCTTCACTGATTCAAGAAACTTTAAATTTTCTCACTGTCATCATTGAGATTACTGTCACTAATAAGTATGCTGTTTTTTATTTGCTTAATTATTAATAATTTTTTACAATCTGATGTTTAGAAAAAGAAAATATTTCATCTGTATCACTGATCACTTCACTCATTGCTCTGTTAACTTTAAAATTTACATCAATCAATGTCATATCTGTTGAGAAACTGTCTGAAAAGCTGTTTACTAACAATAAAAACATTGCAATTCTGCACAAAATATATGTTTATTGCACTAAGTAATTGTGTGAGAATTCTGAATTGTATTGTCTTCATTTCAACTGTTATGTCAAATGCACATGTTATCAAAGAAATGATAAAGAATACTTTGCATTTTCTTCACAACTTAGCAGTGACTTAAAGAAAATTCAGCAATTTGCTTTGTTTGTTTCAAAGAATAGTAAAGAATATAATGAGAATTTCAAGAATTTTAACTCAAAATTGAACATTTTTTTTGTACTTTGAATATGAAATTAACATCAAGAAAAAAAACAAGTAAAAGTAATATAACTGTTATTGATTGTGTAATTGTTAAAAAGTATTGTGAGACAATTATTAATCTAACAAACAATATTTATACTTTAGATTGTTTTTTAGAAGAATATTTCAGAAAGAAATATAAAACAACTTTATATAATAATAATGATGTGAAATTAAATGATGAAAAATTTTTGTAATTGTTATCTTGCTGCTGTTTTTCAATGATGTGACTTCAATCTGATGCATGATTTTTAATTTGTTTTGTTTTGAAGCAATATTATGAATAGAAATTGATTTCTAGCTGCAATTAAATTGAATGCAATTATTGTATAGTAGTTTTTTGTCTTCTAATTTATCATTTCTTAACTATCATCTGAAGATTTTGTTTGACTTCAAATTTCTGTAGCAATTCAGTAGTATTTGCTAAATTAATCAATGATAATCACTAATTTTTATATGAAAAATATTCTTTTCACTTGATTAAATATTGAACTTTGTTATAAAAAATCTGTTTATCTAAAATCTTTTCAACTTCTCATTTTTTTTGTTATTAATAATAATTGACTGTGATTCAGAAAATTGTTTGCTGCTATGTTGTGAACAAAATTCAAGTAAAAAAACATAAAATGTTGAATTAATTTGACTGTAGCTTTTAAAAATTGTAGTGTATAAGCTTGTGAATTATGAATAACAATCACTGAAAAGAGTTTTAGATATCAATCATTTAGCTTTTTTGAAGATTTTCAGATTTTCAAGTTCTTTTTAGATAATAAAATCATATTGTTGATATTAAATTATATTGATTTATGCTTTTTATTATAGTATATAATTTGTGTTTTAAAACCTTATTGCAGTAACTTCACTGCTTGCTCTCAGATGTTATAAAATTTTTAAAGTCATTAATTTGATTCTGAAACTTGAAAAGATGAATTAGATAAAAAATTTGTAAAAATTTGTGAATTATATTTATATAATATAAAAAAAAACTGATTTATAACTGAATACTTGCTGTTATTATATACAAACTCAGCAGTTAGTAATAGCTTAGCTCAATTATCTTGCTGATAGAAGTTATAACTTACATGAAGATATTACTTCAATATTTGATTTAATTATTTGATTATACTGTTTGTCTAAGAATGAAAAGCAGTGCTTAATTCACAAATAACATTCAAATAATAACAAAAATCAGCTTAATAGTAACTAGTAAACAATGAATTTCTGTCAGAAACAATAAATTTAAAAAATTTATAACATTTAATAATTTTATTAATAAATATATTTGCTAATTCAGAAATTTTGATTTTTTTGTTGTTGAGAAATACTTAATCATTTTAGTAAATTTATCAATCATCATCAATATAGCATCATAAATGATGTCATCTCACAGCAATGATAATAAATCAACAATAAAATTTATGATTAAGTGTTTTCATGATTTTATAGCAATGAGAATAGTAATTATTTTGCTGTAAAACTTGTGACAATATATCTGTGTACAATTACAAATATAACAAATAAATATATATATTTTTATATTTGTTCTCATTTTATCTCAATAATATTTTCACTGTATAAACTTCAAGATCTGTTGAATTTTATTATGATTCATATATGAATTATCATAATGAATTTGTAGAATCTCTTGTCATAAAGCAGAATTCTGAAATATATATATTTAATCATTTTACATTAATAAAATCTGATTTGAAGACATTTTTCAGTTTTTTTACTGTAAAAAAACTGCTTTCTTGTTGATGATTTTTAAATTTTTAAAAATATTAATAAATAAAATGTTTTTTTTCTGAATTTTCTGTAGCAGTTCACATATATTTAATCTTGATGAGATATAAACATTTTTTTGCTAGTTGTTTCTATAACTAGTAATTTTGAAGCAAGATTTTTCAGATAATTTTTCTTTGTTGAGATAAACATGTTAAAATTCATGACTTTTCTCATTAAATCAAGATTCAATTTTTGTTGTAGAGTAAAAAGTAATTCACTTTTATATTTTTACATATTAAAAAATTTATAATTTTATTATTGTAAAAAAACATTAGCAGAGTTTAATATTTCTGATTTATATTTTAATGTAAAATTAAATGTCACAAGCTTTTCAGCTCAATGAATTTACTTGTTATTCATTGATTTAATACTTTTGTGATGAAAAAATAATGTAAATTGACATAATCAGTTTGAATGTGAAATGACTGCTTAGTATCTTCTAAATAACTTATGTCTTCAATAATGAAAAAATTTCATAATAATCAAAAAATTTTAATTATGCATCTTATAACATCATTCAATATCATTCATTTTTCAAAAATAAAAAGCAACTAAATATCAACTTTGTGCAGTTCATTTCTTTAATTCACTGTCTGATTGAAGCAGTATAACAGCAATTGTATATTCTGATGCATCAGTAATCATCAAGATTTTTTTTATCTAAATCATAATGAATAAGCAATGATGATTTCTCAAAAACTTGTTTCAGATTCTCAAAAAGTTTGTGAGCTTCTTGTGACAATGTAAATTGCTTTGATTGATTACTGCTTTGTAAAAAATCAGTTAAAAAAACAATTAATTTAGCATAATTATATATAAATTTTTGAAAAAAACTTATAAAATCTAAAAAAATCTGAATATCATAAACTGATGTAAATTCTGATCATTTGTGAATAATATTCAGATGACTGGCATTTAAATAAATATTATTTTTTTTAATTATAAATCTCAAAAATTTAACTTCTGTTTTATGAAATTCACATTTAAACAATTTAGCATAAAGTTTGTAGCAAAATAATTATAAAAAAACTTCTTGAATGTGATGAATATGCTTTTCTTCAGTTTGAGAATAAATCAAAATGTCATCAAGATAAATAATAACAAATATATTTAAAATATCTTGAAAAGAATTATTAATATATGTCTGAAAGATTGCAGAAACATTGCAGAGATCAAATGATAATATTATGTATTTAAAATGTTTATATTAAATTTGAAAAACAGTTTTTCATTCATTTTTTTTAAATCTGAAATTGATGATATATATCATATAAATTAAATTTAGTAAAATATTTTGTGTCATTTAACTGATTTAATATCTCATCAATTCAAAATAAAAAATAATGCTTCTTGATGATAATTACATTCAATTTTCAGTAATTAATGCATAATTGTAGCAATCTGTCTGCTTTCTTGAAAAAAAAAACTGATACTTTTACTGAACTAGTTAATGATTATATTCAGTTTTTTTATTGATTATTTTTTAAATATTTTCACAAAGTATCAAGCTTCACTGCTGAGAGAAAATATAACTGTTTTCATGAAAACATTTTATCTTCTTGTAAATTAATTGCATGTTTTACAAAAATATCTGAAAGAATATTTGCTTTTTTTAAAAAAATATATATTCAAAATTTAAGTAAATTTCTGACAACTCTAGCATTTCTGTTGAATTTTTTTGTGAATTAACAGTATTTGTCAATAATAAATAAATCATATTATATTTAATAATTTTAAAAAATCTTCTTGAAAATTCAATTCACAACTTTGCAGATTTTTTAATGTGATAATGTCAAAAAGCAGTAGTTTAATCAACTAAAAAATTCATTTCAGTTAATCAGTAATTATTCAATATCATATCATAATGTAATAAATTAATAATTAAAAAATATTTATTAAATAGCTTGAATGTTTCAAACAAATCAAAAATTTTAAATAAAATATTAATTTCATCATAACAAGTTATTTTTGTCTCATTCATCATTTCAGCTGATTTCTGCAACTCAGTAGTGAGTTTTCAGTCATTTTTCAAAAACTTGTGATATGAGACAAATTCTTAAATAACTTGAGAATTTAATAACACATTAGAAAATACAAAATACTTTTTAGATTGAATAAATGCAATTAAAGCAAATTTTTTTTGTTTGTTTGTTATTTTAATTGTTTATTATTTTGCAGTATATTTATTGCTGACTTTTGTGAATTTAACAATGAATTAATTTTTCTTTTTTGTTGATTAAACTTTTTTTATTATTATTTAAAGCATTTTGAACTTATGTGATTTATCTCATTACAAATAAAATAATAAATTTTTTTTTATTTTTTTTTATATTTTTGCTTTTTTTCTGCAGTATAATATGATGTATATTGCAGTTTTTTTGCTGCTTGATTCTGATTTTTTAATTCATTTTCATGCTTTTTATCAGAATTACATCATTTCAGTTTTTGTTGCTGCTAATGTTTGAAATTTTGTTGATTTTTAGCAATTTTATTCTGTATTTGTTTCATGTAAGCTTTTAGTAAAGTTATTTCAATTACTTTGCAAGATATCTGCTGATGTGACATAATAATATCATAAAGTTTTGAAATTAATTTATTAAAAAAACATTGTTTCTAAAATTCATTCTTCTGATGTAAAAAGATTAAAAGCTTCATCTCATTTCATTTATTAATATAAATATATTCAAAATTGATAATTGATTGTATAAAATGTTGATATAATTTTAATCATTTTTCATTTGCTAATATATTACAATTCTTCAGTGTCTTAATTTGATTTAACAAGAATAATTTAAATTGAATTTATGTATAATTGTTTAAATTAACTAACTTTCATTTAAAAAATTAAGTTGATTGAATATTTTTTTGTAATTTTGTTACTGTATATTAAATTTTATTCTTTTCTGTAATATATATATCTGATTTTTCATTAAAATAATTTTTTACTGAATATATTCATTGTTGATATTTCTTATGATTTTTGCTATAATATAATTCAAATTCAGAAAACTTCTTTTTCTCACTGCAATGTGTCAGCATTAAAGTGTCAATCAACTGATTAAACTGCTCTTGATTAAATAAACTTGTAATTGTAAATTCTGATGTTGAACTGACTAATTTTAATTTTCTAAATTATTTAATTTAGAAATATTTTTCAAAACAGTAGATTTTTTCTGTAATTTTTGTATGTAATTAGGATTTTTCTCAGATTGAGTTGCTGTTTTAAAGAATTGTTTCTTTTTTAATATATTTCTTTCAGATAGCAGTGACATAGCTTTAAACTAGTTATATAAAAAAAATAATCAGAACTGTAACAGTAAATTTTACAATCAATTATTTTAATTATTTTAAATAATTATTCATATAATGATAAACAAACAAGCAAGTTCAGAGTCTCAAATGAATAATAACAAGCAGTTATATAATAATTATATTATAGAAAAAAAATTTCAGCTTATAATTCAAATTGTATTGAACTGATTGCTTGCTCTTCTTCAAGAGTAAAATAATATATTTTTTATATAATATACATGAAGATAAAAGTTAATATAAAATATGTCATAAGCAAAGCATAACATAGCTGCTAACTAGCAGCTCACATGCTAAAGCTTTGAATTTGGTATGACAGTTACTTCTTACTACTCTCAGTAGTACTCAATAGCAAATACAACTAAAGAAGTAGTCTTTAACTGTATAAAACAAATGAATAACAATATTATTAATAATCAAAAAAAATAAGATATTAAAATAAAAATAACACTACATGCACATTACATTTCTTATTCTGACATTATCAGATTAGTAAGCATTATTAGCACACTACATATACAGAATATAAGCAATATAGTGAAATTTTATTAGCATACTATATATAAAATTTCAATAAAAAAAATGTCAAGCTCTTAGTAATTGATCATTTCAATATTTTCAAATCACAGATGTGAAAGATTTGATGCTCAGTTTGCCAGTGAGTTTACCAGTAAATTTATCAGTGAATTTGTCTACAACAGCTAGTTTGGCAGTGAGATTTGCAGATCTCAGATCTGTCTGACATGACAGATCAACAATCTTCATCTGAATTTTTGCATTCACAACTACAGACTTATTTGTCAAATCAAGCCATTAGATAGGAAAAAAAGCAGTTAAATTCATGAGAATTAATTATTTGAGTGACAATTATCATTATTAAGATTTATATTGATTATTTGATAGAGCAAGTAAGTTTGTGAATGACAGCAAGAAGATTTGATGAATGATTTCATCTAATCTCTTGCTTCATCAATCTGCAGTTTGAAAATATTAAAGTGATCAATTACTAAAAGCTTGACATCATTTTTATTGAGATTTTATATATAATGTGCTAATAAGATCTCACTATACTGCTTACATTCTGTATATGTAGTGTGCAAATAGTGCTTACTAAGCTGATGATGTCAGAATAAGAAATGTAATGTGTGTGTAGTGAAATTTTAAAATAAAAATATAAAATTTTTTAAGTTTTTCATTGTTAGTAGCTGCTGAGAACTTCTAGTAACTGCTGAGAATACTTAATATAATAAAAATAAAATAATGAAAGAAGACATAATATAAAAAAAATGCTAAATTCTCAATGATATTTTTAATTCTTTGTTAGTATTATTATTGTTGTTGTTCATTGTGTTCTTTGTTAGTAACAGCTGAAAACTCTTAGTAATTACTGAATAATAAATAAAATTAAATATAATCATGTAATTTATACAATATATTACAACATCTGATTAGATTCTGATTTTTTGAGATTTCTAAAAGTTACTTAAGAGCTACTAGTAACTTTCAGTAACTACTTAGACTGTAATGTTCTTACAATCTAATGAACTTCAAAATTACAGGGCAGCTCATCCCCCTCAAATCTAGTCAGTTAGGCTACTATCAATTACCATTGAAACCCTGATTATCACTGATATCCTACTTGGGCACCTCTGGGGGGAACTGGAAAGGGGACCTAGCAACCTAACACCTAACAACCTAATCATGTACCAACCTGTAGTTACACAGTATTTATCTTATCTTGCATCAATCAGTTCTCCAATTAGTCAGGAGCCTTTCATATTGCCATCTTAGGTGGTAATTTTCAGTCTCCACTTTTGTAATGTTACTGTCCTATTAAATATGCTTTTCTCTCATTGGCTGAGAAATAAAAAGTCTAATTCACCAACTCCTGTGACCTTGTGTTTGTAGCTCACATGCAATACCCAATTCCTGAACCTCCCAAGATTGATCAAGGCACCCACCAAAAATCAACCTCCAAATTGAACAAAATAACTGACATGGAATTGAACAAGATAGGAGCTGCTTTTTATATGATTGCACAGGGGTTTTATCCCAGCCAATTCCTCATATTTCTCACAAATATGTCAGATCAATTTTCTTGAATTCCCCAATCTCCCCACCCCCAACTTTTCTACCTCCTGCTTGTGATTCCTGTCCTGTATCCACAATGTCAGGCTGCTCATGATTCTCTATAAGATCTGCAAGCTTTGCAATTGCCAGCTGTCATGTCTCCCCTGACTGTAGTATCACCACTCTGTAGAATAGCCAGCATTTGAGTGGTTTTTGATCCTATTTCAAGTCCAAAAATTGTCAGCAAAAGATCAATAATGCTCATGCTCTTTCAGAGATTGAGTGATGAGTTCTGTCAACTCAAACAGTCTCTTTTGCATCAATTCAATATCATCCAGTGCATTTAGAATGCCAGAATTTGACAAGAAAAGTGTAGATCATGAAGAAAAGAAAGTTGATCACTGAGAAGATGATTCTGAAGACATTTTGAGCAAAAGATTTGATGATTTTCAACTGATTGTAGAGTTTTGAAGCTGCAAGCTCTGCTGTTGCAAGAAATAGGAACAGAAAGAATGAATGAAATAGAGATGAGACACATGTTCAAAACAATGCACTGAGTAGAGGGGATGTCAAGACTCAGTATGTGCTCTGATTGGCTGAAATTTTGAGTTTAGTCACATGATGTATATTATTGACTGGTTGTATTTATTTGCATTGTGATTGGCCCAGTCAATTCTAATTACAGTGTATATGATTGATTGAATGACTTGTCATGTTATTGTAAAATTACAGACAGATTTCAAAATGCCAAGAAATTTTAGCATGGAAAAGACGGCAATATATAATTCCTCAATTAGTCATCCAGCTGAAGATTTCAACTTCTCAAGAGGCGGACTTCACAATGGTGGCCTCCCTAATTCAAATTACTCTGGTAGGATCAGGGATGGAGGACGGTACGCTTTAACAGTATTTGCTTCATTGGTAGCAGCTTGTGGTCGGATGCGTTAGCGGTGGCTGGACTGACAGCCGACAACCACGATGGCTTCAAATGGGGACTCGCTGAGCCAAAGCCTGAATGTGCAGGATGAAAGTGCCTCTCCACCAGTGCCAGGAGCCTCAATGAGTTCGCATCCATCAGACCAAGAGCTCCATGACCATGACAACTACAGCAATGGCCCTTCTCACCTCTTCTCCTCCCCGGCGAAAACTTCGGCGCAGAGTTTCACACCCAGGTCGCTTCTCGTGGGCCTCGCCATTGGCACGCTTATCACCTTTTCAAACACCTATTTCGGCCTCCAAACTGGCTGGATCAGCAGTATGGCCATGCCCTCCTCCCTCATCGGCTTCGCAGTCTTCAAGTCCCTGACCCGATATCTTTCCTTCCCATTCAGCCCCATCGAAAACGTACTCATCCAAACTGTTGCTGGCGCAGTGGGGACTATGCCACTTGGCTGCGGTTTTGTTGGAGTAATTCCCGCGCTGGAGTTCTTGCTTCGTGAGGGTCCGGATGGGGAGAAGGGTGGAAATGATGGACAAGGGGAGGGAGGACCCTTGAAGCTGGGTTTCATGAAATTGGTAGTTTGGAGCTTGGGCGTATGTCTGTTTGGAGTGGTCTTTGCGGTGCCATTGAGGAAAGAGGTTATAGTGAGAGAGAAGTTGAAGTTTCCGAGCGGAACGGCGACAGCGTTGATGATAAGGGTGTTACATGGTGGTGGACATCAAGCTGAGAAGACGAAGGACACCAGAGGCAGATTAAACGCGGATCGTCAAGAAACGGAGAGATTAATTGTCCACCAAGATGAGGTCGCTCAGGTGTCCAAGCCATCAGATGGACGCGATCACAGACAGGATTGGAAAGGAAAGATAAGGCTGCTTGTTCTTGCCTTTGGAGCATCCGCATTCTATGTGAGAAGCGCAGCCCAATCTAACTGGCCACAATGCCAGCGAGCACCTTGTCGGAACTGTATAGATTGACCTGCTAAACAGACACTTCTTTCGTATTTCATCCCACTTCTCCGCAATTTACCAGTGTTCGGGTTGACGCTTGGCAGCAAATGGCTCTGGACGCTGAACCCTTCACCAGCATATGTTGGACAAGGCATTATCATGGGTTCTGCTACCTCTCTTCATATGCTGGTCGGAGCCATTATCGGATGGGGAATCTTGTCTCCTTTGGCAAAGAGTAAAGGATGGGCACCAGGCCCAGTGAATGACTGGGAGAACGGCAGCAAAGGCTGGATTGTTTGGATATCACTGGCAATTATGCTCGCTGATTCAGTTATGAATTTGGGATGGTTGGTGCTCAGGCCCATAATCCACTATGCGCCGGGAGTGTTTCGCACACTGCAGTATCAGCTCAACCAAACGGGGTTCTTGAAGGCCCCTTTCATGGATTCCCCAGACTCACGGCAAGGCTATATTGCCATTAATTCTGAGAATTGCGCACAATACCAGTTATCCGACATATCCAAGCGAGATCGTGACGATGATGATGCTCCTCCTTCGCAACTAATCTCAATGCGAACAGTTGCTATTTTCCTTCCTTTGACCTTAGTACTCAATGTTATATGCATGCACATCGCCTTCGGAAGCATCATCACACCTTTCTTATCCAGTCTTGCAACCCTACTTGCTCTCGTCCTCTCGATCATGGGTGTCCGAGCTCTCGGGGAAACCGACCTCAACCCAGTCTCCGGGATTAGCAAAGTAACCCAGCTCCTCTTTGCACTAGCCACACCTTCTTCTACCCATACGCGCCGGTCAGCAATCATCACAAACCTCCTTGCCGGCGCTGTCTCCGAATCTGGCGCCCTACAGGCGGGGGATATGATGCAAGACCTGAAAACGGGACACATTCTCGGCGCCAGCCCCAAAGCGCAGTTTTACGGACAACTCATAGGCAGCGTCTTTGGCGCCGTCATCTCCGTCGCTGTGTATCGTTTATACATCAGTGTATACAAAGTCCCCGGAGACATGTTCCAGATCCCCACAGCATATGTCTGGATATTCACCGCACGACTCGTCACGGGTCAGGGTCTTCCCGAAATGGCATGGCAGGCAGCAGGCATATCCGCCATTATTTTCACCATCACCACTGCTGTTCGAATCTTTGGCGCTGCTGGATCGAGACGTGGAGGTCCTGCTCCGTCCTGGAGGGCGTGGGTCCCAGGTGGCATCGCTGTTGCTGTGGGTATGTATAATGTTCCCTCGTTTACGCTTGCAAGAGCTATTGGGGGTGTGATTGAATTATGGTGGCGTTGGCGTCAAAAACGAAAACGGGAAGGGCAACAAGCTGCTACTAGCGTGTTGCGTGAAGATCCTGGTGTATTTCGAGATGGCGAGGAAGGTCCTGCTGATTCGGACGAGGGACAAAAAGACGAAGAGGGAGTAGACGGCTCCCATTCAACGATTGTTATATTGGCTTCAGGGCTAATTCTCGGAGAAGGTGTGGTGAGCATTCTCAATTTGGCCCTTGCGAGTGCTGGCGTACCGCATCTTTAGTTCAGTCTGAGGATAAATACCCTTTATGTGTATAATAAATGCTGAATTATTTTTTGGCTCTTTCGGCTTTGTAGACAGAACTTGTTTCCCAGCAACTCATCAGAGCTGCATCAGATGAGTGCAAAAATTAAATCCAAATCAACAATCAGTCATCCAATTCTCGTAAATTATATCCAATCCATTCATTGAGATACATACAGTGAATTGTGAATGTAAACTAAAAGAAACTCTCCATCAAACTCATTCTTCAAAAGCCTCTGACTGTAAGTACCCATATCCTCTTTGAGAAGAGAAATAGGATTTAAAATTTCGTTCAACCTGTAAGTTACATCACACCACATGGAACAGAAGGTCACAGGAAGAGAAGCATAAGTATGCGTCCAATGGACACATAGATGAAGTAGACCAGAACCTGAATGTGCTTTAGATATCAGCTCTGGTCAGTTCTCCAGCCTTGAATAATACTTAAAAAATATCAAAATGGATGTGAAAAACAGCCCAACTGTTAAAAAGAAGAGTCAAATCACATACACGGAATCAGAAGGGGCTTTTTTTCTGTTTCACAAGCGGCTAGCCAAATTGCGCAAGGAAACAGCTGCACATTTACAAGTCAACAGTAATTTGCACCCTGTAATGGCTTGCCCGCACAAGGGAGGAAAGATGAAATAAGGTAAAAACATTTAAGATACAATGGATTGCGTTGGGAGTTGCCAACATCCAAGGAATTGATCAAACATTAAAATGTAACCGAGACATCAATATCCAAGGATCGAAACGAATCAATTATATCTGAGAATGTAAGAGAAACAAGAAATACACGACATAAATAGTAGATATTTCACTTGGGTATCGGCAGGGTCACATCGTAGCTCATCGTCTCACGCTTGTCCCATCCAGAGCAAGAATATATCGCTCACATTCCACTCGGAGGACTGGGACATTGGCTAATATGTGCTTAGAAAGGAAAGATTTCAACTAGCATGCTTCACCAGGCACAGGTTTTCGTTCAACCAAGCCCAATGATGGAGGTGGGCTCCGCATTGGCTGGGGCGGCTGCTCTGCTGGCTGTTCTGCTGGCTTCTCTGTTGTCTTGACTACAGAGTGATCCATGGCATCTGTATTTTGGACTGAGGCTCCAAGAGCACTTGGTCCCAGATTAGGAGCAGGGATTGGTCCTATCACACCAGCAGCGCTATTACTTCGCTTTCGTTGTGTTTCTGGCATTCTTGGTTTTTCCATTTCCCCTGCTCCGTAAGGCCCTGGGCTCATGGATCTTGGTTGCGGAGCCCCTGAACCAGGAGCAGGAGACAACGAGCGTGGGACCTCAGGGAATCGAACAGGTGACATTGCGCGGTTTGGAGCAGTATATGGACGATACCCAGAGCCGGGGGAAGCCGGACGACTGTTTTGCTGTGGCGCAAATCGAGGTGGCCCATTCAGAGGATATCTGGGACCAGGAGAATGGCGTCCACCGGCCGGAGACATACGGCCATGTGGACCGCCAATCGGTGGAGGACCACGCGGACCTGGCCCTGGGGGAGGATTCCGTGGGCGTGGTTTAACCGGGCGAGCGGAGAGACACGTTCTTGGTGCAACACCCTGCTGAGAGCGGTCAAGACGAATACAAAGAGCCTAACGAACCATGGGTTAGTTTACAAGTTTCTACTGCAGGGCGCTGGACACATACCCATCCATCATCGTATTCATGGAGGAGGCGCACGAGCTGCCCAGCTCGAAGTTCGAGCTCATCATCCATGGAAGGAGCGAAATCGAGCTGTATACGGTGAACATTGTTCTGTGTAGAACCGCCGGTACTGATTGCCGCAGCGGTAGTAGAAGTGACGGAAACGGAATCCATACTCCTCGCCGGACTCGGAGGAGGCATATCCTTCAGCCATCCTGCAGGAGGCCCAGGAACGTGTTGCAACGACGGCGGCTTGCCGCTGTGGCCATTCATAGCAGCACCGGCAGCAACGGCAGCAATCGGAGCAGAGCCAGCAGCAATCGCGGTGCCAGCCGCAGCACCTCTAGAGCTCACGGTTTCTGGGGAAGGTGTTCGCATATTGGATTCTTCCGGGCTCGGAGTCCGCATTCCCAAGGGTTGTGGTGCTGGGCCAGATGTGGAGGTTGGAGTAGAAGCACCTGATCGGGTCTCGAATGGGTTCACTGGATCGTTGAAAGGATTCGAGGAAGTGCTGTCCGCTGTTTTGGGAGCATATATGTTTTGAGAGCCATTTTGCTGTCCAGTAAGGTTACGCGCTCCAACAACGCCAGCAACATTTACCATAGTCGGACTATTAGCCGCACGGCCAGTAAGGTCCAGTGAGAGCTGGGTTACAGGTCGAATGTTCAGCTGGGGAGGAACAGACGAAGTCGTCTCATGCTGTGGTGGAGGAGAATATGCGCTTGCAGTTGGGGCAGGCGGAAGTGATTTTTCATTGTCGACCTCCGCTTCTTTCTTCTTCTTTTCCCTCCTGCGAAGAAACAACAAAGCTGCGCCAATAAGAAGTCCAATCAACGCTAGAATTCCTATTGCGGTTCCTGCCTTTGCGGCAGTTGACATGCCACCTGAGGCTGGCACTGCAGTAGGCGAAGGAGTAGAAGCGGTCGTGGATAAGCTCACGGCATCATTACTTCCTGTTGACGTCGGAATCTTGTCCAATGAGGTTGGAGTCGACGTGACAACGGGAGTGGTGGACTCTGCTTTGGGGCGTGAGGTCGGGACGTGAGTTGTGCTTTGTGATGTTGGAGTCAGCTTGGGTGTTGGCTTGTTTGTCGGAGTTGGCGCGCTCGTCTCAGGTTTGGTCGAGGGCGTAATTTGTACAGGAGGTCCTACCCCTCCACTGTCAGAGCTTTTCGCAGGTTGACCCTGAGTTGAGTATCCGCCAATTGGGCCATCAAAGGTTGGTTTGGCCGTGACATAGATGATGGACACTTCGGGATCCTGCGCGGGACCAGTGTTGTCAATGAGTTCGATAATACTATCTTTGAGCTTCCCGCGTTTCTCGACCTTTTCGTGTCGCCGTGCATGATGTTTATGGTGATGAGGCATGTTGACGACGTCTCAAGCTGACAGCCTCGTTCACACACACACAAATGGCAAGCTGGCAATCGTGCGCTTGGAGGATGACTGAATCAGGGTAAGATCTCTGCGGTTGAAGCAATGTTTCTCTGTTGTCAGCAAGGCATGAGACTAAGATACTCAAGGACACTCAAAGGTCCATTCGCATCTCTCCCATGGATGAGTTCAAATGACGATGGTACTGTTGCAAAAAGGAGCGATTAATTGACCTCGAGTATGTGGATTGGCAATAAAAAGGAGTGACTAGTAGCAATCAGGCCATAATGATTGAACCTGATGACGGCGATGCAACGAACGGAATAGCTGGAACAATGGACCAAAAGAATGTGGTGAGGTCAAGACAACATTGTGAGCAGCGACGAGAGAAGGGAGAAGAGGAGAGAGGAGAGGAGAGGAGAAGAGAAGAGAGGGACAGGGAGAGAGAGTGTGTGTGAGTGAGCCAGGAGGCTGAAGAGAAGCTACAAAAGGGAAAAGGCGGGAGATTGGCTTCTTGGTATTATTGTTCTGTTTGGGTAAGGTAACCATGGGAAATTAGACTCTGTTTTGTTTTTTGGTATTGTGAGAAAACATCGTTATGGAGATTGTGATTGGCTAATAATGGGCTACACACATGTGTATTTCAATGAGCTTGTTTTTGTGAATACACAGACTGATATAAATAGTCTCTTCTTCTCAGTCATGCGATGGGTCCCTGGGCGCATATTCTGACCAAATATGATTACCTTTACTAGATCCACAGAGAAGCAGAGACACATGGTGCATACCTTTAGGCTTTAAGAAACAGCACAAAGGCTCTGTTTCAGTCATGCCATGATTCATTTAACTGGCCTTGCTCTGCTCACTGTTGCTGAAACAGAAATGCGTCCTACCTATACCTACTGAAAGAAACATGCATTGTTTGACAAGTCCCTGGTGTTTGATATTGGTCTCTCACGAGTCACAACAACCCGCGTGGCTTGTTATTAAACCTCTGAGTGGGGGAATAATTGACCCTCTATTGCCTCATTGACCAATGCCATCAATGAAGCCAATCTGTATTAAGCTAAGTGTCAGGTACCATGCTGACCTGACCGTGGTACATGCTGTGTAGGTATCAGGGGTTGTTGAACTCAATTGCTATACGGAACCCTTCGTATGACAGTAATAATACAACAACGATACACAAAGTGAAACCAAACAAGGGCTCTCGTTTATCAGCCGGCAGGCTCCAGCCGCTAATAGTTCAACCACTTACTCTGTATCAGGACCAGCCTTTCTACAGAGCTCAGAGAGGACTTTCTCTTTGGGAAAAAGCGTTTTTTACAGCGTAACTTTAGATGTGAAGATCTGGCGATATAGCCGCATTGATCCACAAATTGCTCCAGGGTTTTCAAGCAGAGAGCGAAACTGGTGAGGAAACAGAAAGCTGGGAGCCTGGAATTGTGAAGGAGTCGTAACTATAATATAGTCAGGGTCACTTCTACTATAGCTATGCCTGTATTCACCACTTTAATGAAACCTCTGGAAACGTTTAAGAACATAATTATCTGCATTTTTGGAAGCAACGTCGGTATCTTCATAGACGCCAGATCTCACCTCATTGCTAGGCTGGAATCTGTAATTCAGATATGCCGTGGTAAGCTAGGAATGCTTGTTGAACGTTTAGAAAGAGAGGTAAGGGTGCTCGAGTGCCTATTTTATGCGAAAGACGAGACTCATTAGCTCACCACTTCTTACCTGCAGTTGTATTTGAAAAAGGAGCTGGTTCAGTCATAACTAACCCTTGCAGCGGTCAAGCGCTCGCTGCCTTCGTATTTGACCAATTTCTTCACCAGGTCTCGACCAAGGGACGTTGCTCCGCTCAGGATTTCTTCCCATGTCTGCGCTGGATACTCTCGAAACTCAATTTTTCCCCAGTCGGGCAGATTATCCCTGGACTGCCAATTAACATGGTTAGATCTAATTTCTCGCATACATGCGGGGACAGGCGAAATGGTCACATACCGGCCATGACATGGCGGTAGGAGTGCCCAACGTGGTGAAAACCGAATGTACCAACGCGAGTTCGCTACCGACAGGACCTGCATCAAATAACTGACGATGGTCTGGCGCAATCGCCTCTGCAACAACACAACCTGCAGCCCAAAGATCCAAACTTGTACCATACGATTTATCGCCAAAGAGTGTTTCAGGAGGACGATAGCATGTGGTGCCCACATCCGTGATTTTTTCATCAGGCGCTTCCGAGGACTTGTCGTCTGGTGACCATGCAATCCCGAAATCCGCAAGATAGGCAGGCCCGTTTTTGCCCCGCAGCAGCACATTTGAAGGCTTTACATCGCGATGAATGATACCCAGTGTGTGAATGTGTGCTAAAGCACGAAATACGTCCCTGAGATGAGACCGGATCTGGCGTGCGGTGAGCTGGTTCCCCTGAAGCAACTCTTCGAGATGGTATCTCATATATGGGAACACCAAGACAAAACGGCTTCCTCCCTCGTGGAAACTCTCTAGCAGCGGTATAACATGTTCGCTGGACGCTTGCTTCAAGAGTCTAGCTTCCCGTTCTGAATCATGCGGCGGGCCTGTGAGATGGGGGGTTGTGACCTTGAGCGCTACGAGTAAACCCTCGCTGTTCGTCGATTTCCAAAGGGCGGAAAAGAGACCGTCCTGGTCATAGACAGCCTTCTCATAGGCACCAATTTTCTGGCCCCGTCCCAACTCAATTTCTGCCGTTACTTTGGCGGACCATTGCTTGATGTCCTCTTCATTGTCAAGTGGAGCACCTTGACTATCATATTCATCAATTGCTTTCTGACACATAATCTGGTATTCATCCTAGAAAGGTGTGAGAGGAGAGTGAGTAGTGATATCAACGCAAGAACGCGGATGACAGAGCTTTGGGGAAATGCTGACCTTAGAGCATGCACTGGCATAAGCCTCCCCTTCGATTCTAGTTGCCTCAGAATGAGCGGCCGCAAACTCAGTAGAAGGCGAGGTGCGGCGATATGCTGCAGTTCTGTGAATGTTATTATGATCATCTCTTGTATTTTTGCTCACCATCACCACCAGCATTGCATTTGTCTACTCACATGGAAGTTATTGCTGCCAACCGTTCAGAGAAAGTGAACTCTGATTTCCAGTTGAGTTCTGAAGCCATAGCCTTCCAGATAGCCAATTAAGGGATAAGCTGTGATATGCTTGCCAGTTTTCCTGCTCAGCAGAATTCAAAACATTCATCTACTCACCAGAGCTGAAGCTGGCCAACACTGATATTACATCTGGGCCACTTTGTATAGTCGAAGGCCACAGTGGGGCATGTCTGGGGGAAGCTACAATGCTGTAAGTTTTGCCGACTGGCTTTAATACTTAGATCTAACTTAGGGGAGGTGGAACTGGCGCCTTTGTTTCAACATTCCAGTCCAGTCCAGTCCAGTCCAGTAGACACCCGGAAGAGATATTCAACTTTGGATTTCTATCCTTTGCACTTCTCTCTTGTGAGAGTGCCCTGAAACAAACAAAGTGAGAGAAAGGGTCTAGGACCGTCCTGATCACGTGCAGGAGACAGGTGTGCTGCCCAGGGGAATTTGGTGGGTTTTGAGGGATTGTTGCAGTCACCTGACTTTTTTTGCTTTTTCTTCAGCTGCTGGGGGGGCAGACACAATCATGTGATTTTCTTTGCTTTTTCTTTCACTGCTGGGGAGACAGACACAATCATGTGATTTACTAATGTTTTCAATTGATTAACAACAGTAGTTTTAACTTTTAAAAATTAAAATCAGCTTCTTATGTTAGAGTCTTAATATTTCAGCAGCCAGCTATTAAATAAGATATTCAAATAATATTAAAAATAATTAAATATTAGTAATTAAATGAAATATTATATATAAATATTAAAATATTTTTTAAA
This sequence comes from Emydomyces testavorans, assembly GCA_029449355.1. Taxonomy (NCBI): domain Eukaryota; kingdom Fungi; phylum Ascomycota; class Eurotiomycetes; order Onygenales; family Nannizziopsiaceae; genus Emydomyces; species Emydomyces testavorans. The sequence continues at coordinate 1,503,271 of CP120627.1, forward strand.
TACTTACTAATAAAATAAATAACATAATGATAATAGGTACAAATAATTATAAATTAAAGCATAAAAAACTAATAATATTGTAATGAATATTTCAATAAATATATTATAAATATATAATTTATATTCTTTAATTATTTTTGATTCAGAATCTGAAATCAGAATTTAAATAAATTGAAAGTTAAAATCAAAATTATATATAATAAATTTTTTAATTATAAATTAATTTATATATATAGATTAAAAAATTTAAAAAAATATAAAATTCAAATTTGTATTGATTTATAATTGATTTTTCAAAATATAAAAACTTTAATATTTTATAAACTTATAGTTTTATTTATTTTATATATTTAAATATTAAAATTTACATTTAATAATTTATAGCTCTTTTATTTTTGAAGTTGATAATATAATTTAAAAATTTAATCACATCATATAAATTTACATAGAAAATACAACTAAAAATTTAAATTATATTACAAAATAGTTTAAGCTTTAATAATATTATTTTTGTATTGTTTAAATTTTAATTTTAAATTCTGAATCACAAATAGCAAAAAATAGAAATTATATATACAAAATATGTGAATTTAAATTATTATTAAAATATAATTACTTTTTAATAAATTATATAAATTTTGTTCAATTAAAATTATTAGAGTATTAATGCTAATAGTCTAATATTTTTGAAAAAGATTTATATATATATTTTTATGTATTTAATATTTTAGTATTTTAAATATTATTTAAATATTCTACTATTATTCAATTGTTAAGATATTGAGATTTAAATACAATGAATTAATTTTGAAGTTATTATTATTGAATGATAAAAAATATTTAAAATATAATATATGATTTTTGTACTTTTTAATTAATATACTAAATCATTCAATAATAACAATTTTAAAATTAATGATTTATATTTAAGTCTCAACATCTTAACAATTCAATAAAATACTTAAATCAGATTATCAGATTAAAAATTTTAATAAATGGAGCAAAATATTATATAAAAATTTATTTAAACTGTTATTTTTACTAATTTACTTGAAAGTATATTTAATAATACTATTTAATATAAAGTTTGAACTGAAACTGCTACTGCTGCTTATAAGCAGTCTGTATACAATAATGAATAATAATTATAAATATTTGAACTTTATAAACTTTAAAATACAGAGAACTGAGCAATAATTTAAATTTATACAAGTTTTATATAATCAAAATTGAATTTATTCAATAAATTTTTAGTTTTTAAATATTTTAACTTTATTTATTCTAACAATTAAATTTAAAATTTTTACTCATTTACATTTTAGATTTTAAATATTTTAACTTTATTTATTCTAATAATTTAATTCAAAATTTTTACTCACTGTAAATGAGTATCAAATTAGACAGATCACAAAATCTGAATTCTGACAGATTAATTAATTAAGTTTAATAAAAAAAATAACTATATTTTAATAATAATTAAAAAATATATATTTTGAATTTTGATTGTATTATTTAAAAATTTTTATCATTTATAACTTATAAATGAAATTAAAAATTAGAAATTAAAAAATTTTAAAAATATATTTAAAAATTAAAATACTATATAATATAATTTTGACTTAAGTTTTGCTTTTTCATATAAATTAATATAATGTAATTGAATTACAAATATTGATAATTTTATTAATATTAAAAATACAAATTTTAAATTTAAATATATTATAAAAGTATTTATTTAAATATTTTTCTAAAAAATTTATATTAAATTATACAAATTTAATAAAATTATAATTAATTAATTTTTTTGTAAATTGTGAAATTAATAATAAATTAATAAATCAATAAATCAACACATTAGTAAATTTATAATTTATAATTCTTTTTGTTTAAAATTTTATATTTGAATTTTGTATTTATTTTTTACATATTTAAAAAAAATCTTTAAGTAAAAAAATTTAAAAATTTAAAAATTTATTAATTATTTTAATATATTTTACATATATATAAATTCTAATTGATTTTATAAATATTCTTATAAAAATTATAGTAATATATTAAATAACAAAATAAAATATAATTATTTAAATTTTTTTTTTTACAAAAATCACTTAAACTAAATTTTTGTTGATTTTGATATATAATTTTCATAATTTTGAATTATTTACTTATCTTAAAATATATTTTCATTTTATCAAAATATATTTAAATTATTATTTGAAATTGATTAAGCAACATTAAAATAATGTATATGATCATTCAATGACTTTTATCTCTCAACAACAGTGTATACAAAACTAACTTTCTATGTTTAAACCTCAATATCTCAACAATCAAATAAGATATTCAAATAAAATTTAAAATAAAGGTATATTAGATGAAATTTTATGTATATCTCTTTTTAGATTATTAAAATTCTGATTAACTCACTTGAAAACATACTTACAATAAGCATATATGATTATGAACTAAAATACAAAAAGTTCAGAATAGCTTATTAACAATTTGTATAAGTAAATTATATATATATAATTTATATTCTTCAGTGATTTTTGATTCAGAATCTGAAATCAGAATTTAAAAAATCTAAAAATTGAGCTTGAAATTGCATGTAATACAATGAGACTCAAAAGTTGAACTTTTTATACAAATTTATATATATGTAATTTAATTACAAAAAGTGTTATTTCTGTATTATTCACTCAATTCTGCATATCATTTTATAAAATTTGAATATGTTATGAAACTTTATTTAAATAATTTATATTTTCATTTTTATTTGAAAAATATCAAACTAACTAAAATACTTACAATTAGAATAAATAATTAAAAATAATATTAAAAAATCAACAGAAAATTGAATTTTAATTATTTTTAAAAAATTTTTCAAAATAATTCTATTTTATTTTATTATTTAATATATTAATATTAATTTTATAACAATATTCAAAAAATTAATTAAAATGTACATATATATAAAATAATAAAATATATCAAAATTAGACTTGATTAATTTCAGAATTGAGTTAGATTCAGAAAAAATGCTGACTGTCTGCTAGAGTTTTTAAAATCTAAAACTTCAGATTTTGTTTGTTCTGTGAATCAGCAGATTCAGACACAGATTTATTTGTAACACTCATCAAGTATTAAGTTTTTTGAAATTATATTTAATAGCAGTTAGTGTAAAGTTTTAATCAGATTTGCTGCTGTCTGTAAGCAGTCTGTAGCAGTTTATAACAGTTAGTAGCAGTCAGCAGCAGCAGTTTATGTGATAATAAGTAATAATTGTAAAGATTTATGCAATAATAAGTGATAATTTTAGATTTATACAGACTCTATAAAGTCTATAAAATTTTAATTGAAAAGCTTTAAAATTTAATTTTTCAGTAATTTTCAATTAATTTTTTAATATATAAAAATTTTAAATAATTATATCTTAATCAAAATTTTATATTTTGATACAAAATCTTTTTAAGCATTTTAAAATAAATATTTCTATAAATATTTTAAATTTTAAATTTATATTTTTATTACTTACAGAGTTAACAATATCTGTAATATCAGTTACATTATATAAATGTATATAAAAAAGCAAATTATAAATTATAATCATATTATATCATGTTTTGATTTCAGTCTTTAAGATATTTAATTTTTGATTTTGGATTCTGAATCAGACATAGTTAAGAAATATAAATTACATATTATAATTATATAAATTTAAACTAATTCTTAAATGTAATTAGTTTTTAGAAAATTTTATACTTTTTATATAATTGAGATTATCAGTACATTGAAGTTGATATTTTTAAAAAAGAATTTTGAATATAAATACTAGTATATTCTAATCTACAAATACTTCAAATATTATTTAAATAATATACTTGATTGTTGAGATATTGAAATTTAAATATGAAAAATTAGCTTTGAAATTGCTGACAGTGAATGATTATTATTGTTGAATGATCATATATATTATCAATTTTTGAAACTAATTATATATAAATTTAATCAACAAATCTGTCAAACTCTTGAATGATTTGATCTGATTCTGTCTGAAATTTGTTTAGAATGAGTAATATTTTCTAAATTTAATTGTTGAAATAAATGAAATTTAATGTTTGAAGTCTGAAAATTTACTGAATAAATTTAATTCTAATTATATAAAACTTAGTGAATTAATTTAGACTTTATAGAATTTGTATAAATTTAAAATTATTACTCAATTTTTTATATTTAAAAACTTATAAAGTCTAAACTTTTATAATTATTGTTTATTATTATATAAATTTTTATAATTATTATTTATTATTATGTAAACTGCTGCTGCTGATTGCTGCTGACTGCTACAGACTACTACAGATTGCTTACAAACAGTAACAAATTTGATTAAAATTCTACATTAACTGTTATTAAATATAGCTTCAGAGAGCTTAATACTTAATAAATGTTATAAGTAAATTCATATCTGAATTTGCTGATCTGTGAAGTGAGCAGAATTTAAAGCTTTAAATTTTAAAAACTTTAGTGAATAATCAGTACTCTTTCTGAATCTGATTCAACTCTGAAGTTGATCAAGTCTAATTATATATATAAAGATTTATATAAAAAATTTAATTTATAAAAAAAATTACATTATATGTGATTATAAGTTCAATCATTAATTTTTTAATTTTTAATTTTTTTAAATTAAAAATAAACTGATCACAGAAACTAAAAATTTTCTTTTTTTTGTTTTTTTTGAGATGTTTGAACTCAATCAGAAAACAGAAACAAAAAATCACTCAATTATATAAAACAAAATTAAAATCAGCAGTTAATTACATAAAACAGAAATGAAAAATCAGTTAATTTACACATAAAATAAAACTGAAACTAGCAATCAATCAGAAATTTCAGAACTGAAACTGAGATAATTGAAATTAATAATCTCAAATAGTGTCAAGATTTATTATTTTTGCATGCAAAGTTGCTTAATTATTTGAATTTTTCATCAAAAACTCTAGTAAAGACAGATAACTACATAATTTTTTAATGCATTTATTTATTTTTTATGTGTAAAATCACTTAAATATCTAAATTTTTCATTAAAAACTTTATTAAAGACAAGTAATTATATGACTTTGCACTTGATAACAGTCTGAGATAATAATTTTATCATGTAGTTGATTAATTTTGTATTGCTGCTTCATGTAATTGACAGAATAAGAAATCACTGATTTTAGCTAATTTTAAAAATCAATTAATTACAGAAATGAAACTAAAATCAGCAGTTAATTAAACAGAACAGAACTGAAAAAATTAATCAATCAATAAAATAAATCTGAAATCAGCAGTTAATTACACAGAACAGAAATAAAAAATCAGTTAATTATATAAAATGAAGCTGAGACTACAATGAATGAGACTGAAACTAAATTTACTGAAACAAAATGAAATTTTTCATTTTATGTGATCAGTCTAATTGAAAATATCTATAGAATATAAATTATTTATATAAATTATAAAAAATTCATCTTCAGTGAATTTTAATATATAATACTTAATATAATATAAAATAATTAATAATTATTACTTTAATTATATTTAGAAACTAACAGCAGTATATCTAAATTCAGTAAAATTAAAATATTTTTAATATTAAAAATTGATTTTCTATTTTTATAATTCTATTTGTTTTAAAAGTGAAATATTTTTAATTTATTTATAAATATAATTATATAATTTTGTAAATAAATAATAAATTTTTTAAATTTTTTAAATTTTAAATTTTTAATTTATTCTATACTTTTGCTATGTAGATAAAATCATATAATTTTGTTAAGAAACTTTGAAAGTTGCACATTGATTGATTGAAGTTATACATTCTGAATTTCTGATTAACTGATCAAAATTAATTATTAAAATTTTGATGATATGTATTTGATCATTGTCATGTAAAACTCAAAATTTATCATGTTATAAAGTATAAAGTTTTAATTTATAAAAATGAAATCAAGTATGAAAATCAGAAAAAAAAATATACATCTGAAAAAACTAATATGATTAAAGATTATATTTTTTTAGTAATGAATAAAAAAAATGTATAAAATCTCAGCTGTAAGCTTCACAAAAGCTAACATTTTTTTCTTAAATATAATTAATTTTAGTTTGATTAGCTTTAGCAAGCATAATATATATATAAATAACACACTGATTTTTCTTTTCATTGAGAGAAATTAAAATAAAATCAGTGACAATTTTTTTTGTCTAAGAACTATATTTTTTGCTTATTGATTTATTTTATTTTATAGAGAGAAAGAAAAAAAAGTAAACAAAATGTAGACAGAAATTATATTTTTTAGTAGTGAATTATTTTATAATTATAAATATATAAATAATATTAAGCAGCTCAAAAGTCAATAATATTACTTTTTTAGTGATGATAGAAAAGTATTGAGTTTTGATTATAAGTTAGTAATTATAATTTATTACAAGTATAATTTAAAAAAGCTTAATACTTAAATTTTGATGAAATTAAACTTAATCAACAAATCTGTCAAACTATTAACTGACTCAATCTAACTCTGTCTGAAATTTGTTTAGAATGAGTAATGTTTTCTAAATTTAATTATTAAAATGAGTGAAATTAATGTTTGAAATTCAGAAATTTGCTGAATAAATCTGATTCTGATTACATAAAGCTTAGTAAGTTGATTTAGACTTTATAAAATTTGTATAAATCTAAAATTATTACTCAACTTTTTATATTTAGAAGCTTATAAAGTCTAAATTTTTATAATTATTATTTATTATCACATAAACTGCTGCTGCTAACTGCTGTTAACTGCTATAAACTGCTACAAACTGCTTATGAGCAGCAGCAGACATCAGCAAATATGAAATGAGTTCTGGGCTAGCCTCAGACTGATTTTGCTATGAGACTGATGAGCATGAATTTTATGTTTGAAGCAAATTCTGAGCATTTTTAGTTTATTGTAATGAAGCTCATGACTGAACAAACAACAACATTAGTACAGTGTTTTCATTAAAGTTCTGAGCTTTCACAACAGCTCAAATTATGATTGACAAATCTTGAAGTTTCTTGCAACTTGATGAAATATTTAGCAGTTAAAGCTTTTTTGTGTAGCACATAATTTTTATTGCTGCACATAGTTATTATTTCTGCACATAATTATTATTTTCATATATAGCTTTTGAAATTGTTTTACTAACTCAGTGCTATACTATTGAGCATTATACTTTTTTTTATATACATGCACAATTTTTGTAGTCTACATCATCATCAGCTTCTTGCATCAGCATTGTGAAATATGTGATGCTTGTAATTTACTTCATAACATGAAGCAATTTACAAAAATTGATTTAACATTTGCAGCAAAAAGAAGTACAGTGCTTCATTTATAATTTCATTGCTTCACTTTAAGCACATGCTTTTTCATATTGCTATTATAATCAATTGCTTGCTCATGAAAGCACACTGTCTTTCAAATAACATTCATCATCTCAAATATATACACAATACACACTGCTGTTTATATATCTTCAAGTATTAATTACAGTTAAATCAATGAATGCAATAACAATATTATGAATGCATCACATTCTGAAAAACACCAACACATGAATTTAGCATAATAAAAAAACATCAGTATCTGTACTTTCTGAACAAAACATCAGATAAACATCATGCATCAAGTAATTCAAAATTATATAATGAAAAAAAACTTCAGCATTTGAAATTTTTCAATCTGGATCATCACTAATTTAAATCAAGAATAGCACTCAATTTGTCATCATACATCAAGTAAGTAATTCAAAATTGTATAACAAAAAAAAATTTCAGCATTTGAAATTTTCAATTTAGATCAGCAATAATTTAAATTAAAAATAATACTCAACTTGTCAAGCAGCATTGTTTGTGATATATCAATTTTATGTTATACAAAACAATCATTTTAAGTTTTTTGTGCAGTTTGAGAAAATTCAGCTGTATTTGACAATTGCTGACAAACTCAAGTCAGAACAAATTTATTAACATCAACATCAAAAAATATACATTTTTGTAAGAAACTCTTTAACATAATGTTCATCTTATTTATTATGAAAAATATCAATGACTTTGATGATAAAGTTACAACTTGTTTCAGTTTCATCTGATGACTTCTCACTTAATTCTTCAAAATCATTAAGTTAATTTATATATTTATTCTCAACAATTTGTACAGTTGATGTTTTCTGTATACATTGTTTGTAATTACAGTGCTTCTTCACTTTTCAAAACAAAATATTTAAAATCTTGAATCATTTTGCTTCTGACTGAAAAAGTCAGAAATGTTACATTTAATTAAAATTCACTAGAAGCATCAACAAACAAGAATTAAAATTAATCATATTGATATTTTTGATTATTTGAAACAATTAACTTGCTTTCTGCATCAACATACTTAAATCAATGAGTGGCATGAATATCATTATTTTATTTTTATATGCAATGTCTCATGTCAGTTGCAATAAAAAAAATAAGAGTTTTTGAGAGAGAATCACACAGATTTTTTGTTGCAAAATTAAAAACTAATTTTCAATTTTTTGTATAAAAAAAACATTCAGATATTTTTTTGACAAGTATTTTAGCTAGAAACTGTCATTTGTCATTTTTTATATCAAACACATTGATGAGTCAAAACTGTGATATCAAGTAAATTATATCATTTAATTTAAAAAAAATGCTTATTTTTTTCTTTCAGAACTCACAAATGAAGTTGTCATCTTTCAGAAAATTATTAATCAATTGTTTGTAATTTTTCATTTGCTGAAAGTTGAAATAATTCTGAACAACTTTACAAAATTTACTTATCAAGTAACTCTGTCAAATTTCAATATCATTATAAAGCTATATACTATCAGTATGATTTTGTGTAGCTAGCTTGATATTAATAATGAAAACTGAAAACTTGTTATTTTTTTCACTGCTGCTCTTGAAGATATCAAAGATGAAAAAATTATTTTTTTATTGCTAACATTGAAACTCATTGTTGAAAATCACTTATTATGCAGTTTTAATTTTTCTGTTTATGTTGATTGCATAAAATTATTAATAACTTCTGCATTTAAGTGTTTCAGTCATGATGACAATGTAATATTTTTTTTCTCATCAATATTGACTGTTGTCATGACATGTGCATAAAAAATCATTTAGATTATCTTAAATACATTTTTATTTGCTCATGAGAAAATATTCATCTTGTCACATTAATCATAATTTTTTCATAATGTCATTTAATTTGCTGTGAGTTCATTTTCAGAATTTTACACTTTATTTTTATTTAATGTTGAAGAATTCATTGATTGTGTGCTTAATAAAAATGAATTACAAAAGTTATCTGATTGTCATTCAGAAACATTATCATTTTGATTTGTATCTGAGTTTTCAACATGAAAAAGTCATCAAGAACAATTTGTAAATTTGACTTTATTAATCACAGATTGTGAATTTTAACTTGAATAACATTCAATTAATATAAGTTCATACTTCAATAATAAGACAAAAAAAAAACAATCAACTTCAGTTTCATAACAATTTATCTTAAATTCAAAATTCTGACTTGATTTATTGAAGTCATGTTGTGAATGAAACTGATGTCTGAAAATCAAATCACATTTCTCTCTTGACAGTGAGTGATTATTCAAAAAAAATAAATGTTTCTCATCTTTATTCAATACTGACTTGTCATTATTAAAGCAATTGTTTTTATCATCATCATTTGCATGATCATCAAATAAATTTATCATTTTAGACTGAGCAATTTTTAGTAATAGTTATGAATTATTTAATTTCAAACTAGCTTTGAACTGTGAATCTCATTCAGTATGATTTTGTATATATATTAAACATCACATATACTTCAGATAAATAACAATTGATGACATGACAAGAAAATTATCACAAATGACATATATCACTTGCTTATGCTTTTTACTTGCAGTGCTGTCAGAAAATCTTGATTCATCTGAAGATAAAAAATCTGAAAAATATCATTTTCATTCAGTTTTTAATGTTACAGAATTTGAATATCTTGAAGAAAGCATGTTGTAATCAGATTATTAATTTATATATTTAAGTAAATTGATCAATGTCAGTTGAAACTGATTGTAAATGACTTGCAGTTGTAAGCACAATTGTGCTCAATCATGATCAAGCACATTGTTTTTGCAATCAGTAAAAATCATGCTGTCAATGAATAAAAACAATTTATCAACAAAAAAATTAAGTAATTAATTTTATTTTATTTTCAAATATAGAGAAGAACATCTCAATTGAAGCTCACTGAATATATTTCAAATTTTGCAGTAAGTAAAATGAAAGTAAAAATCTTCAGAAGATTTTAAAAATGTTTTAATGTATTTATGTGTTGTCACTGAAACTGATTAGTTCAGCAGAAAATATGTGTTCTAGCATTTTCACATAATTTCTTAGTAAAATTTGTGACAAATTGTGATGATTAATCTTGCATCAATAAAATAATTCAAGTTATTTACAGTGATGTTGTTCTTTAATTCAATAATGACTTATCAGAAAAATTAATCTGCATTCACATTAGATTTATATGACAAATGTTTAACATATTTAGATTAATCAAAATAACATAAAAACTGAATTCAAATATGATTTTTGACATTACAAATACTAGACAATCAAAGTAAAATTAATTTTGAGTTATAATATATCATTCAGTTCATTTTCAATCTTAAGACACAGAAGTGATTCAATATCTGATGAATCAGTAAGAAAAAATCAAAATCACTTTCATTATTTATGATGTATATTTTTCAATGCTGTTCAGAAAAAATGTTTATCACAAATTTTTAAAACTTCTAACTCATTTCAGAATCACAATCTGTGCTTATTCAGATTAATTTGCAGTTTCTGCTGCATCAACTGCTTTAATCATTCATATTTTGATTGCATGATCACAGCAATATCTTAAGATATTGCATCATTATTATTTAATATATTTAAAAAATGAAAATACATCAAATTCTCAACAGTGCAAATCATCATTTCTCATTTTTTCAGATGTTGAATAACAACTAATATTGATCATAATGTCATATTTATTATTGCATTTAAATCATTGTTGTAGCTCATTGAAACTTTTCATTTTTTTAAAACAACATTTTGTGACATATGAGAAATTGACACATCAAACTTTAATATTGTGAGTTTTAAAAATTTACAATTCAATACTGCTGATTTCTTCACATTTTGTATTGTGTTGCTTGAATTGCAGTTATTTAAATAAACATTCTTGAAATGTTGTTTTCTAAACTCATAGCAGTGTTTTCAATTGTTGTTGCATCATTAAGCAATTGCTATCAAGATTCACTATTTTTGTGACATTGAGATGAAGTGAAACATTTATTGATATTGTGAGTTGTTCAGAATTTTGTCAATAATAAACTGCAATTGTTATTTATTCTAATGAGTATTAAACTTGTTTTTAATTAATTTTTTTTTGCTCAGCTTATTTTTCACTGCTTCACATAATAATGTGTATTTATCATTATTAATGCTCAATTTTTGCTTAATTTGTGATACTGTTCAGTATCTCACAGTAAGCATCATGTTACACTCAACAAATGTTTCATTAAAATCAATAAATTTTTCTGAAACTTCATGATTCATCTGATACATCATGAGTTATTCATAATCATCAGACAATATTAACAAAGTAATTTGATTTTTTACAGCAAGTAAATTATTTTGTTGACTATTAGAGTCAGTCATCAAGTTAACATTCATACTGAACTTTTGAAACATTTGTGTATGCTGCTGATAAATGATTAGCAAAAACTGAATCATCAGTTTATACAAAATGAAAAAAACACATAATAACATTTTTACTAGAGTTGACCACCAAACCCTACAGACCCAGGCCCAACCCGGCCCGACCCGCCTGTTGGCCCGGTTCGGATGGACCAGCCCCCCAAAACCTACCTAGCAGGTAGGGCAGGGTCTAGGCCTACAGACCCAGAGACCTGCCAGGCAGACCCGACCCGGATTACCTAAGGCTTATAGGGTCTATATAGGGTCTGTATAGGCCTAAATTATCGCTCAAACCCCTATATTTAGGGCCTAACCTCTATAATTATCGCTTATTATCACATAAATCCCTATAGTTATTGCTTATTATCATGTAAACTGCTGCTGCTGGCTGCTACAGGCTGCTACAGGCTGCTGGCAGGCAGCAGCAGGCCGGGTTGAGACCCTACACTAAGTGCCATTAAGTATAGTTTCAGGGGTCTTGGCGCTTGGCAGGTGCCTGGGTCAGACCCTGCCCAAACTCTAGATGCCTGCAGGTAGGGCTGAGTTTGCCCTCCCCAGACTCTAGACCCTATTCAGATGGACAGACTCTTTCTAGAGTCTGATCTGATCTGGAAGTTGGTCAACTCTAATTTTTACTGAAATAAATATTTGATAAACAATGATCTGAAATGTGAATTTTCTGAATGAAAATCAACACATCTGAAAAAATTGTCAAATGAACTGAAATCAATACAATAAAATCATATTAATAAAGTAATGATTGCTGATTCATTGTCAGATGTACAGCAGTACTGAGAGTAACTTGCAGTATTACTAGTAGAAAAATATTAATGTATTATATAAAATCAATTTCTTGTATGACAATTAGACTGACCACATGAAATGAAAAATCCTCTCTCATCTCAGTGAGCTCAGTTTCAGTTTCAACTACTGTAGTTTCAAACTCATCTTTAGTTGCAAGAACTGTTATTCATTTCTGTTATCACTACATGATGAAAAATCTCAGTTTCATTTCAGAGTTTTTTTTTTTAATTTCAGTTTTGTCTCAAGAAATAAGCTGTAGTTTCATTTCAGTTTCTGATTACAAAATTCTGATTTCAGACTCATTTCAAATCATTTCAGATTAATGAAATGAAATGAAACAGAAATTCTTAGTTTCAATGTCAAGTGAAGCATTTTGTCACATTTGCATGTGAGATCATTATCTTGAACTGTTATCACATCATGTGACAAAAATCACACAAGAAAAAAAAATTTCTGAAAATTTATTAATTTATTGTGAGACACATTGCCTCACTGAAAACTTATTTTATTTTATTTAATTACTCAATTTTGTAAACTTTTTTTCAAAAAAACTTTCTACCCTGTCTTCTCACAAGTTTTTGCAGATGCAGACTTAAAAAATTGATTATCAACATGTTGAATTAACTAAAAAATCAGCTGAATATCATTCTGAATTAAAATAACTCAGTTTTGATGAATTATTGCTTGAATATCATTTATTTTGTATTAGTAAATGAAATTTTTGAAAGTGAAGAATATATTTATACTCAAAGAGCATGATGATTATATTCTTGATGACAAGTTGAAGAGCATTGACAGTGATTATCTGTCAGCAGAAATCTGATTTCATCTCAAGAGTGACTTGATGAATCAGTCACTGAAATTGTAGCTGAAGAATAAGAAAATTCTGATTATGCTGATATCAGTATATTTTTTGAATTGCTTCTAAAATTTTATTAAATTGTGAGATTGTTATCAAAAATCATTATTTACTATTGACTTCATGAAAGTTTGAGATGCATGAGACTGAGTTTGCTGCATCTCATTGAATGATGAAGATATTTGAGTGTGCTTAATGTTAAATCTGATGTCTTGCATTGTAGTTATTCAGATGATGCTGATACTCAGCTTGCAGAACTAAAGCTGTTTCAGAAAACATGACTGCACATTTAATTAATTTATATTCATTGCATTTTTTTTAATGATAAATTTTCACAAAATTGTTATCATGTTTTGTTACTTACATATGATTTTCAAATTTTACATTGAGATCATCAGAGTCAGAGTCATCATGAAAAATGTAATTCTCATTTATGTTTTTGTTGTGACAGTTTTTAGACTGCTGCATCATTATTTTTTTTTTTTTCATTTTTTTCACTTTTCTTCAATTCAAAATTTTCATTTCTGCTCTCATCTTCTTCAACATTTTTCATATTCATGTCTGCATCATTGAAATCACTCTTAATAACTTCAGAGTGACTTTTCATGACATTTTTTTTCATCACATATATAATGTTATTGATCACATTTTCAAGAACAGTTTTCATCTTCATTTTGAAAATCTCAGCAATGTCATTTTCAATCATTGATAATTTGTTTATCAAATATCAGTCATATATTTGTGTAAAAGCATAAGAATACTCACAAGACAAGCAATGGTTAGAAAATAATATGAAAAAAAAAGAAAAAATAAACAGAAACAGAAACATAAACAAAAAATAAAATCATAAAAAAATAAAGTTATGTGATTTTGTGTTGCTATGAAGCTTTTCATCACTTTTGTCTTTGTTTATATATGTACATAAACATCTCACTCTCTGATGCTTTTTCTTTCAACCTCACTTTCACTCAGCTCATTGCATCATATCAATCAAGAAAGCTTCATTCATTATCAAATTCTGTTACTGTTTATAATTCATCATGAAAAACTCAAACTCAAATAAACAGTTGTCAACACAATCAAAAACTGTCACTGCACACAAGAAGAAACATACATTTGATCAGAAAGAGAAGAAAAAACACAAGATTGATCAGATTGATTGCAAGATCAGATATGACATTATTTGACATTTGAAAAAAACTGCAAAATGATAACAGTTTTTGATAACAAATCTCAAATATTTACTGACAGATTTGTCAGAGAAAATGACACAGAAAAAAAAAATAAAACACAAAAAATTGTCATCATTGAAATCATGATGCAGAAGCAGTTTAATCAAGAAAAATCTTGTGAATATTTTGAAATCAAAAAAATGAAAAAAATCAAAAAAGCTGAAGATAGAGAAAAAAAACATCATGCAAAAAAATTTAAGATTGCAATGCAGTCAAGCAAAAAACAAAAAAAAATAACAAATTCAGATAACAAGTTTATGCACATACTGACAAAATAACTAAACTGAGTCAGAGACTCAGAATCACAGCATCATGAGCTGTTTTCAAACTTGCTTTCATTAAATCATTCAAAAACTAAAGCACAATTGAGTTAAGTACAAATATAATTGTTTTGAAGTCACAAATGCAGATGATGAATTTATCAAAAAATAAATGAATTATTTTTTTGAGCAAGCAGATCTGAAGAAGTTTGAGAAATCATCAGCTTCAAAAACAATCAAAAAAACAGATTTTGAGATGATTGTGTCATCAGATGAGAGTGAGAATGAGAATAATGATTATGATGAAGATTGAATGATAATTGATTAAGAATTTTCATCAGAATTGCAGCTCAAACACAGTAATTAAAATTAAAGTTAATTGTCAATAAAATGATTTCAATAGAATTACTCTTTATTTCTATATTAAATTTCTGTAAGAAGTAAGTTCATCATATGTATATTAAATATACATATGAAATAATCAATATTAAACATTGTTTTGTTGAGTATTCACTGAAGATAGTGAAATGTGAAATTCAAACTTAAATGTGAAGTGAAAATGTCAATAAACAAATATTATTTTTCAATATCTGACATTTTGACAACTACACAATTCAGAATCAGATTCTGAAATATTTGCTTAAAATCTTCAAATTTAATCAGACTTGTTATCAAAGTTTGTTACTATTATTTCAACTTGAATATCATTCATTTTTTATATTTTGAGCTTAATATGTTCTTCTCAATGTCAGATCTTGCTGTTGTTGTGTTATTAAATGTGAATAAAACTTCAATTTCAATTTTTTCTTCATTGAACATTCAATCATCAGTTTCTGACAAGAAATTAACTGAACTGTATCTTCATGAGAAGTTTTTTATTATTTATGATTTTGTTAAAAATATTGTCTTTAATTAGTGATGAGAAGCAACATTTGCAAAAAAATCATTAAAAAATCATAATCATATTCATTCTTCATGAACAGCATCAAGTGATTTTTCACTGCATGAAATCAGATGCTACAAGCAGCAGAATAATTTAATGATGAATCAATTGTTATATGTAAGAAATGCAACATTATACTAAAACATTCAACATATACAGATCATGACATCAATGAATTGAAGAAGCATATAAATAACAGAAAATGTGATTGTGCTGCTTTTTCAAAGCATGACAGAAATGAGTCACTTAATAATATGCTGATGAGAAGTTTTCTTCTAATTATGATAACAATTCTTGATAATGAGCTTGATCAAATTTAAATGAATCAGCACAAGCATCTGAAAATTACTAAAAAATCAATTTTTTATTTCAAAAACAATTTTCACAATTTTTTTCTCAAAGCACTCATCTTGCTGAACTTGTCTTTTCACATGATTAATAATCAATACTTTTATGATTTAATGCATTATTTTTGATCAGCAGCAATTTCTGATCTTTCTCATTAAATTAAAATATGTGATTTCTTGAATGACAAATACAATCAAACAGCAAGTTGATTATTGTGAAATTGTGAATCAGATACAAAAATATCATTTGCTGTTGATGCATAATCAAGTTTTCATATGATTTTTTTTATGAATGTTGTGATTTATTTTGTGACAAACAAATGAGAATTTAAAAAAAAGCTGATTGACTTTGAATCACTGCAAAAATTTCATAATGAAATGAATTTAAGTAAAGCATTATACAAGCTTCTGAAGCAAAATAAAATCACAAAGCAATTATTTTGTGTTACTGCAGATAATGCTGATAACAATTGTATTCTTCAAAAATTTTTTCAGACAAAAATCAAGTAAGTCAACAATCATGAATGAAATATGAAACTTGAATCAATTTCTTGTATTGCTCATGTTCTGCAGCTTGTTGTGAAGCAATTGATGAATGAATTGAAAATTGAAAGTGAGAATGAGAATTCATCATTTAAGTTTAATGATGATCACATTTCAGACAAGCTTCAGATTGAAATATTCAAGAATACACTTTAAAAAATTAATAACAAACAGAGATAACAGACTCAGAACATTTTGCTTATAATAATATTTTTAAATTTAATTGCTTGTCAATGCTGTTCATATTTTTTCTCAGCATCAAGAAGTTTTTTGTAATCTGCAGTCAGCTGATAAAGTTTTGAATATGAAAACTGATGTGAAAATTTGATGAAATTCAATTTATAATATGATGATTTGAGTTTTTTTTCTGAGACAATATCTGAACTTGTGAATTAAGAGTATTAAGATTGCAAAAATCAAGAAGCTTCAATTAACTGATGATGAATGAAAACAAGTGAAATATGTCATATGTCTCTTGCAGTCATTTATGACATATACAAAAAGTTTGTTGATGACAAAAAAATCAATGATTCATTTAAGCTTTTGAGTGTACAATGCAATATTTGATCATTTTGATGAGCAAGAAGAAGAAACACATCTGAAAAGTGACTGAAAAAATGCACTGATTAATGTTTGTCAAAAAGCATCTGTTAAATTGTTTGAATATTATTCAAAAATTATAGATGAGCATGAAAAGATTTATTCAGTAGCAGCTGTTCTCAATTTATGCATCTGCATGAATGCTTTAAGCTTAAGACACTGAAAGAATGATGAGTTTAATAAGTATGAACAACTTGTAATTGAGTTTTATGATGAGAACTACAAACAATATGAGAGAGCATCAGCAGTTATTCTGAAGAATGATTCAGATTCAGAAATAACAATTTCTGATAACAAGTTTGAAAGAATTTATCTAATCTGAAACTAGAATTTGAATATAATTGTGAACAATGATATGAAAAAAAATACTGATGACACATTGTCAAAGAATGAGTTTGAACAATATTTACACAATACTTGAATTACTTAAATATCAGAAAAAAATATTTTCAAAATGTAAGCAATCATTAAATATCAGTATCTCACTGTGACACAAATGATCAAAAATATTCTTAATGTGTCATCACATGCTGTTGATGTGAAGCAAAAATTTAATTCAGAAAGAGACATTTGTTTTTATTAACAAGAACATCTTGCAGAACTGATGATTAAAAAAATTATGTTGATGAAACATGATAATCAGAATTTGTTTGTTGATGAAAACATTACATCTGATGATAATTCTGATGATAATTATCTAATTATTGAAGACAGTGAACATGATGAGAAAAAAGAAAAGAAGCTTTCAGAAAAAGCATAATTAATGAAAAAATGTCAATTTGATGAAAAGAAAAAGTGCTTGAAAATCAACAAAATCAAGAAATCAAATAAAAAAATTGCAGAGTCACAGAAAAAAAAGCAGTGACAGCAACAACAAAAACACAAATAATTGTGTATTATTGAATTCACATGTGATTGAAATCATTATCTTGAATCATTATCTTGTCATGTGACTTTTTGAATGTGGTGAATATTCAATCAATTTTCATTCATGCTCATTATCAGAAATCATTATCTTCATCTTTTGTGTTATGTAATCAGAAATCAGAAACTATGATTTCAACATCATGTAATTTCATCTCATTTTGTGTTTGTTGACAGCAGTTTCATTTCTGTCTCAACAGCTAGTTGTTAGTCTCTAACTCATCCCAACAAGTGCATTCAAGTTTCATTTTCATCTCAGTTTGTAGACTCTCAGTCTCATTTTCTTTCAGTCTCATCTCATGTAGTAGTAATTTTGTTCTGGCAGCATGATACAAAGTTTCATTTCCATTTCAATAATGGTTTCAACACTCAGAACAGAACAGAAAGTGACAGAAATCTTCAGTTTCTGCAGTCAGTCTAATGACAATTTGAAGATTAAATGATGTCAAAATGTTATTTTGTTTTTAACATGTGATGAAATTTGAAATTAAACACATGATTATTGAAAACACAAGAATTGTTGCAAATCATCAATGTGACTGCAGTATTCTTGATCTGAGTTGAGAATACTCAAGCTAGAAGCTTGTTATCATCATGTATATATTTTATAAATTTTTGTTTTTTATTATGAATATTCAATGTACAAAAATATATTGCAATTAAATAAATACATTGTAATTTCATTTCTGAGCTAGTCAGCTGCTTGTTTTGTGTTCATTGTAAAGCTCAAATGTGTATATATGCAAGTTGTAAATATTTTATTATTATTTTAAATTTTGTCATCAATGCTATAGAAAATTTGAACTTGCTGAGTGCTTTTTCAGATTATTAAATATTTTACATGATTGCATTATTCTTCTCATGAACTAGCACAGAGCTTTTTTTGCTTAAAAAAATTATGAAACTTTGTGTGCATTTGCTCAAAGATAATTTGTCTTACTTGAATTATATATTTTTATACATTAATTGTCACATAATATTAATCAAATAAATTCTGTGATGTAGTGATTAATAATTTGCTTTTTTTTTCTTTTCAAGTTACAAGTTATATGTGATGAAAATTTCATATATATTAAAAAATTTATAATTGTAGAATATTTTCTACATGATCTGAATCTCATGAATTAATATAGCATTCATTCAGATTTTATTTTTTTGTGACATCATTACTCAAATCATCACAAATCAATCAATAATTTTGACACATTGAATTCATTAGAAAATTGAGATTGTGAGTTCAAATTTCAGCATCAGCAAATTAATTTTTTTTTTCATCAGTGCAGCTTAACTGTACATATAAATTATCAAATAAGTAACAAGAACATGAGTGAGCTAGTAAGAGATGAATGAAAAGCAAACAAATCAGCAGATGTGAAAACTGATGAATAAGCAGATGAACAAAAATACAAGAAAATCAATTTTGCTCTGAAGAGATTGAGAACTTGTTTGCAAGTCATTTTTCATTTATTTTAAAGTTTAGTGCATATAATGTATTGAATTGATTTTAGTTAATGTAATTATTGATGTAAAATAATTACTTTTCTAATTCAATGTGTGTATCTGAATGTGCAGCAAACATAACATGTGCTTTTTGTATTATGCTTTCTGATCAATAAAATCATCACTTTTCTAAATTGTGATCTTGAAGATCATTTGATAAAATCAGAATAGCTTTCACTTCATACATTTCATGAATTTCATGAATGATTTATCTTCTGAATTAAAAAACATTAATAAAAATTTCATAATATATTGCTGATCTTTCAGTGATTAATTCATTAAGATTTATTTAATAAACTCAACAGCACTTATCTGAAACTGTAATAAATATCAAAAATCAATCAACAAGCTTTTCATTCAAAATGCTGCAAGTTTTGTTTTCATTCTTCTGCACTTATATATAATTACAACATCACTTGTCAGTATTTTATCAATTTGAGAAACAATAGATAATTTAATTATCAAACTTTTTTGAATATAAATTCTTTTCACTTGCTCTGTGTGTTATAATACTGATATGAACTTTCACATTGTAATTATTAATTCAGAAGCAATCAGACTCACATCAATCACTAACTTTAAATTGTTTTTAATCAGCAACTGATTAATTTTGATCATTCAGTTACAGTTGCATCTGTCATATAAATACAACAAGAGCTTTCAAAAACTCATCATGCAGAGTTCTCATCTGCTGTGCAACATTTAAAATTATTAATTTGTTAGTTTTTGAATTTGCATAACAAAATATTCAACTCAAGTTTTTCAGCTCAATATTCATCAATAATTTGACAAACAAATTGCTTTTAACATTCATCTGATCATCAACAGCAAGTGCATTTTCATTGTTTGTATTTTCATGATAAAAAATATTATTCATTGTCATTATATTAACACAACAATCAGCAATATGAATTATTTGTTTTTCATATTTTTTTTGTTTATTACTTCAGCAATATGAGTTCTTACAGTAAATTTTATGAGCACTTTCATAAGCACTTGTATCATAGCTGAACAGAGCATCATATTCTTAAATAAAATTTATATAATGTGAGAGTAAATAAAAATTTGAAAAGTTGAAATAATTATTTTTCATTGAATTTTTTTTGTTAATTCTGTAATCACTAAAAACTCACTTCAATTTGTTTATTTGATACAAAATTTATTTCATATAATAAAAAATATCACTGATGTGAAAGTTGTATTGAACAAAAAACAAAAAATTGATAAAAACACATGTGAAAAAAACTGTCATCAGTTTTTTTAATATGAAAAGCAGAGCAATGATTGTCACTAATTGTCATGCAATGAATTTTTGTTGCTCTTCAGTGCTTTACTTTAACTCAGTAAATTTAACAAAACTCTTCAGATCTGAATACTCTGAAACATTTTTAAAGCATTTGTTAAATTGCTCAAGCTTATTATTTTCTGACAGAAGAATTTTTGTGTTTAAGTGAGAACAGTGTCATATTTTATATATATTCTTCAAAAAATTTTTCAATCACATAACAAAATTTTCAATTATTTTTTTTAGCAGCTGATGAAGCAAATTCAGCATCATGATTGAATGAATATTAATCAATTTATAATTTTATACAAAATTGTTGACATTACAAATTAAATTATTTTTTTTTTCTGATTCAAAGTACTTAATTCAGTTATCAACAATCATTTTTCTCTGTTCATTGATTTGATTCTGCATGAACTTATAAATTTTCAATAATCAGCATTTTATTAAATGTTTTCATTTTTTTAATAAAACAATGCAGATGCTGCAGTGTCTTTCACTTTTTATTGCAGTAATGATGATTTGTTTTTCATAATTTACTGAAATGACAGCAATGATAAAGAAGTAACAACAAACATGATTATCAGCACATTACATCAGAATTTTCACATGAATCAGTTGCTTTATATTTATACAAAAAAACAAGTTAATCATGAAAAAATTCACATGCTCAATCTTGATCAATGATCACATGAGTCAAAACTTGAAATACAAATTACATTACATTAATCTAGATTGAGAATCAGAAAAATCAAACACAAGAAATAGAAATTATATTAACTCAATCTTGATCAATGATCATGTGAGTTAAATTTGAAATAAAAATTACATAATCATCAATCAAGATCAAGCATTCAGCAGTTGTGCTTGTAATACATACTCTCAAAAATTTATTTTATTATAGCATGATATATTCTAGTTTTTATCAAAACATTTATTTTTTTACATTAAAAAAAAACTCAATCAATCAAATATCATTCATCTTCTGTGAACAGCAAGCTCAATGACTTAAATTTTCAATTGTTAAATACATCAGCTACATTATTTTATTTTTTTGCAAAATAATTAAACATGTTTTGTCACTTGCAATAAGCAAGAAAATAACAGTAACTTCTTCAGAAAGTTTATTCTGAATAAATTATTATCATTCTGATGAATATATTTTCATATACATTCTGCAGTCATCATCATCATATTAATGCACTGAATTATATGTAAAATAATTCTTAAATGATTTGTGATCAAGAAAACTTTAAATAACAGTTTTCACATAAGCATAAAAAAGTGTGAATTGCTTGTTTTTCACATTTTTAATGCTTGAATCAATAATCAAAGTATTTTTCTTTCAATTCTTGTCATTTTCATATGAAATATAATCAATCAGATTATAAAGCTGATCTGCATTACAAAAATTAAAATAATTTATAATACTTTTTAATACAAAATTTTGAAAAAAAATATTGATGTCATCTTTAGTCAACTCACAGTCAACAAAAAGGTGTGTGATTGCATACTCAAACTCATTTTTAAATGAATAAAATGCATCAGCAGCAAAGTTAAATGCAGATGACAAATAATGCTCATTTTCTTAAATAATCATGTCAGTAAATTAATTCATTTTCAGTCAGTATGTGAAAATGTGCATTATCAAAACAATCAAGTGTGATGCAGATGATACTGTCACACAAAAATTTGCAAATTTAAAAGCAGAATTAAATAATAAAAAATTGTTAATTTGTGTGCAGATTATCTTGCAGAAATTTTTCACAATATTCATAATATCAAAATTAATAAACTTAACTGAGATGATGTTAACAATATCAGTTAATTTCACATACAAATTATCATTGTCATCAGCAGCAGTACACATTGTGTCATCTGTATTCACTGAATGTACACAGATAACAAATTAAATATTTATGTTGAATTCATGAAAAATTATATTTATTTCTTTCATAATTGTTTTTCAAGTTTTGCAATGTGAACAATGTTGTTTTCATCTGAAAATTGTCTTAAATTTCTTGTCACAATAAGCACATGCTCAACTGTGTATGTCTAACATTTTATGTGTAATCTTAACAATGATATCAAGTTTCAACAATGTACTTAATAAAATGTCAATGAATAATTTTTCTCAGTGACTTCATCTGTTTACTAAATTAGTATATTAGTACAGAATACTTCATACTTTATATATAGTTACAAAATTATGCACAGAAATAAGTTGATCTCTTAACTAACATTTATTTCATTTAGAAACTACTCTACTAGTTAATCTCAAATTGATTTTTACATCATCATATCATCAATCTCAAATTTCTTCAGTAAGCTTAAGTTTCTCATTGTCATCAACTCAAAAATTCTGTGACAAACAAACAAAATTTTAAATTACTTTCTTCAATTTTGCTGTATTCTGCAAGTTCTTCATAAATTTAGAATCAATAACATCAAGCAGAACATTGAATAAATCTTCTTTCATATTATTTTTTTGTGTAATGAATTGAATCATGATCAAGATACATTTGTTGAATTACATCAAGCAGTGATTCATACTTTATATGATCAATTTCATTCTTTTTCAAGAGTTCTAAATCACAGAGATGTCAGTCAGATGTAATATTAGCATTATTATTATTAATTTATTTGTGAACTAATCTTCATAGTACTTAATGTGATTGTGAGTATCAGAATACATCATATCAAAAATTAATGTCTGACAATATAACAGATGATAAAAATGAACAGCACAGCTCAAGATATACATTATTTCATTTGTATAACAAGTAAGCATATGACAAGAACAATAACTTTTGTATATTTTCCATACTATACATCTCATTATCAAAAAAATATGAAAACATCAAGAATTAAAACACAGAATATAATATATGTAAATGAAACTTGCAAATTAATTTTTAGAAGATTCAGAAAAAAAAACTGCAAATTTGACACTGAATAAATAAATGAGCTGAAGAAAAAAAAATAATATATTTATATGAAAATTTTTTATTGATCATGCAAGCAAAAATCAACAAATTTTCACATATAATTACATCATCAGATTTTAGTATGAGCAGATTTTTAAGTTCACTATGTTTTTCAAGCAAGAGCTCTAAACTGTATTATGCTATCATTCATCAACATCATGCAAATATTTTTTAGAATTGATTACAATTTCAAACAATATTAGTTTTTTCACTTAATGCTCATTCAAAAACATGTGCAATATTTTTATTTTACAGTTAATAACTCAAGAATAAAGTGAAATGAGATCATCAACATCAGAATTGAAATATCAATAACTTTACAATATCAAAATTCAAATATATAATATGAAACAAAGTATTGTTATACACACAGACACTTAACTGCAGCAGATTAAGAATATAAAAACAATGTAGTTAATGAAGCTAGAACTAACTAATGTATTTTATGATTGATTTTATCATATTTAAACTTATTTATTAACAATTGATGATTGATAGCAGCACTGACTAAGTTAACTAGCTAAGTAGCTAACTAATTGTGTAACTAGTTTGAATTTATTAATGTTAAAAGATGCTAATGACTTAAAACTTGATGCAACACAAAATTAAATTAATACTGATATTGTGTTGCTTCAAAATCATTGTTATGTTCAGATATTATGTTGAAAATTGTCAAACAAACTTGAAGATTTGAGATAATTCAAATCAACATTTATTGTCTTGATTTTTTATATGTTTGAAAAATATAAATACACTGATACTTCAAGAAAACTTCAGACAGAAAAAGTCATCAGTTTTGCATCATTTTACATCACAAGATACTGAAATACTGAAAAATGAATATTTTTCTTTTCAAAATGAGTTTTGCTCAATTAAAATCAAATATTGTTGATGTGTTTTTATCAAGAATAACAACACATTTAAGTTTTCAATTGAGAAAAATTCAGATTTTAACTTTAATTCAATATTTCTTTTTATATGCTTTTTATTTTTTCTCAATTTTTTCAATTTTTTCAACTTAATTTTTTTATTTATTTAAAAAAAACATTTTGTTTCTTTTTCTTTCTAGCATTCTGCTTTTTTTTTCTACTTGTTTAAAGTCTCAAGTTTACTTTCAAATTTGAATGCTAGTTTAAGTTTTTTTTTTACAAAAATTAATGTGAATTTTGTGATGTATTGAACTGCTCAAGTTTACATGTTGAATTTAACAAATTGAGAACACAATTTTTTTGTGAGTTAGCAAGAAAACATGCTGATTAAGATCAAGCACATGAAAAATCATCACTGATTAACTGAATTCAGAAGTTAATATATTTGTTAAAAAATATTATCTCAGAATAAATATTCTGATGTGTATCTGAAAAATAAAAATTTTGATAAAAATTTTCAAAAATTATGTAATTATCTAAATTTTGATGACACTAGAATTTTTCATGATTAATTGAACAGCAACAGTATGAAATTTTTTCTTAATTTATTTCAAAAAGCACATGCAAATATCTTCAGACTTAATGTTCTCAATTTCAAGAAAATGAAGAAAATGACAATCAATATCATATTAAAAATGCACAATTACTTTCATATTCAGCAACAAGTCAACAGTATGAAATCTGTAATTAAAACTTCAACAAAAAATGTTTTTTTACATGTGTATTTCTGAACAATCAAAAAAATCATAAAAAACACATCTGAAAAATTTAATTTCAAGAATTTCAAAAATATTCTGCAATTAACATATGTCATTAAATATGCAGTTAAAAAAATCAAATTCAGTCACATTTTGACAACAAAAAAACATAACAACAAAGTTGTTCAGTCAGATTTCTGATCACAGCATGAAGAAACTTTAAGCTTAATCTTGATTAAGCAGAAGCAATTCAGAAATTTTCATGATAAATTATTAAATGAAATCATTATTTTTCAGAAATTCATACAATTTAATATTAAATTTATCATTAAAAATGATGCTCTTGATTTCAATACACTCAATGATTCTGTTTCTGTCAATGTCAAGATGATTGAAAACAGTATGAAAAATACATTCAATGATATATCTCAAGATAAATTTTCATTTCTGAGCTTTGAGATACAAAAAAAAATACTTAACAAATATTGCAAGATGATCAAAAATATTACATTAATCAGATGATTCTGTCATCAAACAAATAATGAAATTATAAAAACTGTGCTTGCATTTGAAATTGTCAACAATTTTAAAATTCAAAACATAGCAGATGAATTAATCAATAAAATAACTTTAAATCTAAACAAACTTCAACAAATCATAAATACTGCAAATGTGTTTTTTTTTAATTATATGAATGCATGCAGAAAGCTGAGACTTTTTTCAGACACATGTTAAGTTAATATTTTTCAATTAAAATCTTGACAAACAACTGAAATAATCTGAATGCTTCAACAGAAATCATCATCATTGCAGAGCAATGTTCTCACTGATAAATCTAATTTGAGAAAAACACTGCAGTGTCTAACTGTCATTTATGTTAAGTTAGAATTGAAAATAAAAAATTTTTATTTTTTCATATTTATTTTTTATTTGTCAGTTGTTATAATCATCTGAGTCAAGCAGATTATTCATTTTATTGAGAATATTTTTAACATTTTTCTTTTTCATGATCATGTTGAGCCAGATGATATGTCACACTTTTTGTTAAAGCTGTTTATAGTCAACAATACAAAGCAATTGATAAGCAAAATACAACTTCTTGACTCTAACAATTCAATGACTTCACAAACAATTGTTTTGTTTTTTTATATCACATGATATAAGCACACATTGATAGAGAGATCAGTGGCTCATGAAATTAATCTAGATTAAAAACAATATCAAAAATAAAAGTTTCAACTGCAAACAGATGAAGCAGTAAAGCAGAATGAGATGAAAAATCAAAATAAAATGAAAAACAATAACAAAATAAAAAAATCAGATGCAGATAACTTAAAAAACAATGAAGAAAACTTGAGTGATGAAATCAAGTCAAATAAAAAACAGAAGTCAACTTTTCATTCAGCATGATTAAATGATGTTTTTTTCAAATAAATATTTCTTAATAAAAATCACATTCTCAAAAATCACAAAATATGCATTTTTCAAAGTGTTAAAACATTGAATGTTCAATTGAAGTGATTTATTACAGCAACATTAATGATGAATCACACATTAAATTTTCTGAATATTTTTATTCTTCTGTATTGTGCTGACTTTGAACAATCAGCATCAACATATATATTTAATATCATGTTAACTAATGTATTCAGTAAAACTGAAAGCATTAATTTTCATATTTTCAATTCAGATTTGTATTGTTGTTTTTTTACTGTCAGAGCAATGTCAAGTGAGACAGCACTGATTATAATTTTGAAAATTTTCAATCAAATTATGTTGTGATGCTTTATAAAACAATCAATGATTGTTGAAAAATCAGATTCAAACTTAATTATGATAAGTCAAATTATTTTATTTTACAAAATTAAAACAATTAAGTGTGCAATGATATTTCAACAATTTTTTCAATACAGAATGATTCATGATTTTTTAATAAAATGTTTATGCAAGATGTGTTAATCAGATGATGCAAACAACTTGCAAAAAAATGAAAATGATGTAAATGAGTGATTTGATATGCAAGTTTACTGTTGTTTACATCATGCATCAATGTGTTTAACATTAAATCAAGTATACAAGATGACATCAGTAAAAAAAAAAAGAAAATCTCACACAGAATATTTTATTATGACAGTTTAAATCTGCAGAGAATTTGATTTAACTTGTTAGTTACATGTTTACTGATTTACAAATTTCATTTATATCACAAGATTATCAGTGAGTAGTTGAATATCTGATGAATAAAACACTGAAATATTTTACACTTTTTGCAATTATAAACAATATTGTTCTGAAAAAAAAACATTATTTATTTTTTTTTACTGTATACTCAATGATACAATTTCATGTTGAGATTGTTCTTAAAAGTTTGAAATTTGAGATGTTATCATTTCATGCTGAAATAAATAATGATAAATGATTTGCTGTTGCAGAACAATTTAATAATGTTAATGACAAAATTCAAATTTTCATGATTATTTATGTAACTTACTTAATTAAGCTAAACTTGCATCAGCAATGCTTAAATCTGATGATGTTAAAATCTGCAGTGAATGCAAACATTATTTTTTAAATAATAAAATGTGTGCATTATCTAGATCAAATTCATCTTCAGAACATATGAATACTTTATGATGCATAAATTTTTGATTAATTTGTGAAATTTAATCAAGCATGAAAGATGAACAGTCAAATAATCAGAATGAAAAATAAAATTTTTGAAAATTTTAATTTTGATCAAGTAGAAGCTGCAGTCAAAGCAGAAATTGTGAAGAAAAATGATGATAATGAGACAAAAAATGATTTTGTCAATTTATTATAATTGAAAATTAATGAATTACTACAAAAAATGTTTGAACAATCTTTCTCACAATTGAATTAAAAAAAATCAGAAAATCTTGATTTATTTGCAAGAAATGAACATATTGCTGCAATGCTGACAAAGCAGATGCTGAATCAGTTTTCTCAAAATCATTACAAAAATGTTTTATCTCTCACTTCAGTCAAATCTAAATTGATAAATTCAACACATAATGATACTGAAATTCATCTTGTTGAATTTTCACAAGTTTAATTAAAAACTTTATTTAATTGTTCTGCTTTTTCTGTTGATGATATTAATTTTATAACTGCTCAATTCATCTTCTTTGCTTATTTTTTTGATAAAATTAATTTTATCATAAATTCATCAACATTTTTTGCTGCATTCTCATCTTCTGATGTTATCTTCAAGCTTGAAATTGATTTTACAATCTCATTGAAGTGTGATGTGTTTATTTCAATTGTTAATCATTCAAAAAAATGTTTTGTATTTAGTCAATCACAATCAGAACATGTTTCATTGCAGAAACAATAAATTTCAGATGAACAACATGATATTAATTAATTTAATAATATGTTCAGAAGTACTGCACAATCTTTACAATCAGAATTAATTAGCAAAAATATTGATGAAATCAGTATTGAAAATATCAATTTTAAAAAAAATTTCAAGTTTTCACAACAAGTTTGTCATTCAGCTTACAGTACTGCTGACAAAAAAAAAGTTAAAATATTTCAAATATATGTTTGAATGAGAATCAATCTTTGAGTACAAGTTTGTGATGTAATATAATTGAAATTGTGTTAAAGTGTTAGTTTATTCTGATTGAATATCAAGTTGTATGATTTCAAAGTACAATTTCATTCATTTTTCATTATGATTTTATATATTACTATATACTGAAGAAGCTCTGAGCTAGATTTGAGCATTTTAATAAATAATATAAAAATGTTATTTGCTTGAACAATTGTGATATAGTTATTGTAGATAACAAATGATATGCTCATTTTAATTTCTTGATAAAATAATCAAGCAGAGTTGTTGAAATAAATGAAATAAACAATGAAATGAAGTTAAATAAATCAATACTACTTTGTGATTGCAAGATTTAATTTTCATTTGCTGATCATGAGTAAATAATATTTTATAATAATTTCATGTGATGTGATGATAATAACTAGTATTACTTGACATCAAATGATGTGAATCAGTCTTTTCACTGTAAAGGTTTTGTTGAGGTTTGCCAAGAATTTGATATTGACACTAACTTCACACAAGTTAATTTCAGTGAATGAAAGTTTTTTACAAATTTGTCAATGAATTTGATTGAGATTCTACACTAACTGTTATTAAGTATAGCTTCAAAAAGCTTGATGCTTGATGAATGTTATGAATAAATTCATGTTCAAATCTGCTGATTTGTGAAATGAGCAGAGTCTGAAGCTTTAAATTTTAAAAACTTTAGTGAATGTTTAGTATTTTTCTCAAGTCTGATTTGACTCTGAAGTTGATCAAATCTAGATAAAATATTTAACTAAATTTATGTCTAAATCTGCTGATTTGTGAAATAATTAAAATTTAAAACTTAAAACTTTAAATTTTTTAATAAATAATTAATATTATTGATTTTTTGTTTGATTAAAATTATTATTTTATTAAATTTAATATTTTTTTAAAAAAAATTAATATCAACTTTTATATTTTATTTATTTTATTAAACTGCTGAAATAATAAAATTTAAACTTAAAAAATTATTGAATTTATTATTATTAAATAATTAGTAATTATTATTCTGAAATAATTGTGTATATTATGTTAAAAAATAAAATTATATAATATTTTCTTTATTTTTTCTTTAATAACTTAAGAATAATATATTTATTAATAAAATAATACTAAATACATATTATATTTATTATTCTGACATCATATATTTAGTCATTATTATTAGAACATTACATATACAAAATATAAGCAGTATAGTAAGATACTAACAGTATATTATATATAAAATCTTAATAAAAAAATGTTAAGTTCTTAATAATTAATCATTTTAATATTTTCAAATTATAAATTAAATTAAAAAAAAACAAAAAATTAGGTAAAAAATCTATTTTGATTCTCAAAATCACTTATAAAATAATAAATTTTTTTACTGTCACTCATAAATTTATTTATTGTATTAAATACTTAATATAAATTTCAACAATGATAATTATTACTCAAATAATTATTTTTATAATTTAACTACTTTTTTAATTTAATTACTTAATTTAATGAATTTAAAAATATTTAATATTATTTTAAATAATTCAGATTTATTTATTTATTTTAGTTATATTTACTTCTACTAAATTTATATTTTATTAAAAAACTAGTATAATTATTAAAAAATAATTTATCAACAGAAATTGTTAGTGATAAATTATAAATTATATTTATTTAAAAAATTATAAAAATTTTCAATATAAAAAATAATTATAAAAATAAATTAATAATTAATTTTGAAATAATTTATTTAAATACTAAATAGTACTAAATTTTACAATCTAAAGTTCAAAAATAATTTATTTACAAATATCAGAATTAATATAATTATTTATTTGTTTATTAGATTATTTATTTATAATTTTATAATTTTAATTATATTCAAAAAATAAAATTTTTTATAATATAAAATTTTTTGTATTATTTTTAAGATATATTTAATGTAATTTTAAAAATATATTATTAGTATTATAATAATTGATTTGATTTTAAGTTTTTTAAAAAGAATTGTTTTGATTTATTTTTAAATTATAAAATATTTCTTGCTGAATTATCTTAATATGAACTAAAATTATTAAAATTTTGAAAATAAATCTGAAATCAGTATAAAAAAATGAAATATAATGATATATATTACATAAAAATATGTAGCTATATTCAAATACAATCAAATGATTTGATTTGAGGTTTCAGGGCTGAGGCGTGCTCCGCGCGCGTCACTAGTATGAGATGAACCTCAGGATGAGGTCGATGAGGGCGGGAGGGATTTATTTCACGTGACTTCACCTAATTTCAGATAGTTTATGATTACTAAGTTAGTTAATTGAAATTACTAGAGACGGGAGATCTTCCGCGACATCCTCCCTTTCATCAGAATCACCACCATCATCACCACCATCATCGTCATCATCGTCAGGGCATCAGTTCAGTTGAAAGCCCATCACAGCCATCGTTTCATCAGATGTTGCCAGCAAGCCTTCCAGCCCAATTCATATCCTCCAGATCTCTTGGCCTATCTCTTGGTGATTACTGTATCGTGCATTCATCGCAATTATCAAAAGTCTAATCATGTTGACTGAGGAATCTGGGTTTTGACAGCAGAAGTGTGATCATTGTTCAGGATGGAGTTGTCGCGACAGGAGTATCCTGCTCTGGCAGTAAGTGATGAAACAAACTATGAACTTCCACAGTGCTTGAGGGTGTTGTGTATGCTGATTCATACATTTCATTCTTAGACACTCTTGCAGCCAAACCAAGCCGTTACTGTGATTAGCGAGCGGTTGAAGCTCATCCACAAGACCCATCAAGATATCGCAGATTGGCTCCAGGCATGTTCAGGTTTTGTCTTTCCGCTTAGGTTCTAGTTGCTCATGCATGTTCCCAGGAACGGCGCCGACTCGAAGAAGCGTACTGCATCGGCCTCCGGAAACTCGCGCGACGTCCTCAGCCAGACGGAGGAGCCGCTTTGGGGTAGGAATAAGATACGCAATGGCAATGTGACTAAAGATACTGATGGGTTTTAGCATTTTCGAATTGCCATGGCAGCGCATCTTATCTGCGACAGAGTCCTTAGCCCAATCTCACGAGACCTTGGC
The DNA here is from genome assembly GCA_029449355.1 of Emydomyces testavorans. Classification (NCBI taxonomy): domain Eukaryota; kingdom Fungi; phylum Ascomycota; class Eurotiomycetes; order Onygenales; family Nannizziopsiaceae; genus Emydomyces; species Emydomyces testavorans. Next base: position 1,535,690 of record CP120627.1, read on the forward strand.
ACAACGAATCGAAGCGGATGTCGAAAGGCCATTAAGGGAATACAACCTCAAGAACAAGGATTTAAAGTCCATGTCCAGTGTTCAACAAGATCTAGCGAACCTTGCTAGATCGTTAGAGGCAGCTCAGAAGAAAGCCGATAAGCTGAAGGACAAGGGACCCAAGGCGGCAGGAAAGTCGTTGAGTGCTGCATCGGCTGCTCAAGATGCAAGAGCTCAGTGGGACTCTAGAGTACCCTTTGTATTTGAGCAATTACAGGCTGTCGACGAGCATCGCCTTAATCATCTGAGAGACGTCCTCACGCAGCTACAGACGCACGAGGCTGATCAAGTTGAGCGCAATCGCCAGTCAGCAGAGAATTGCCTCAACGCCTTATTGACAGTTGATACCGCCGAGGAGATCGGCACCTTTGCGCTTCGGGCGAGCGGTGGCCGAACCGCTGAACTGGGAAATCACAACCCTCCTCGTGCAGTTTCGCCTCAGCCTGAGACCGCGCCCATGGAAGCCCTGCAACCACCTCCAAGATTGAATGACGATGGTGCCAGTCAGCGTTCGAGCAATTCCATTCACGGGCGGCCAAGCTTTGGTATTGCCCTCCCATGCATGGTGCTGGTTTAAATGCTGATGATCCTTGTGTATTTAGCCCTTGAACAGCAACAACATCCACAACACCGACATGCACCATTAGGTGGGCTTAAACGCCTTGGGACGGTCATGGCCCGAAGGCGAAGCACGGTCCAGACAACGTCGGGACACGCATCCCCAGAGAAAAAGTTCAGGTCTCCCTTTATGTCATTCCGTCGAACTGAATCAGCTCGCAACTTCCACCATGTCGAGCATCAGCCTAGCTCTCCCAACGGTTTGGCTCCCACTCAGTCCCTCGATGAATCGTCACAGCATCGACCAGGTTCTTCTGCTACCGCAAATCATTCTCAAGCAGAACCTCGCATTGAATCTGTACTCAACGGTACTACTATACCTGAGGAAACAGCTCCTCAAGAAATACCCGTGGCAGCTGCTGAGCCCCATGATGAACGACCTATACTTCTCAAGGTAAAATCATCCGTTTCCTTTTGTTTTCCAATTAACTGATCCTGTAATAGCAAGCATCAAGAGATGCGGATGGGTTCTCTGCTAAACCGGATACCATTGATGAAATATCGAGAGTGCAACGAGAAGCCGATGTGTAAGTGCAGTATGGGCTTTCTAATATCGGAGATTTGCTTATATTGTCCTATAGGAGCGAGGATCCAGGGATAAACCTTACGATACGTGACAGGCCTATTCAAGAAGATGAAGGGGAAGCTAAGCAAGCGATGGATGAAATGGCGAGTACCTTAAGACGGGTATGTAATCTGGAAAGGTGATTCACCTTTCTCTGGGAGCATCATGTTCACATCCCAATTAGCAAGCAAAACAGTCAGGCCTCGCCCGAAGTCCAGGAAGTCTACGTGGCCGTCGAGATGTTCGGAATACTGTTTTCATACCAAATCTTCCGGTTTCTGAGAACGAAATACAGAGTGGCATTCCCTCAAGGACCAACCCAGAGACAGTGAATCCGGCAGTATCGCCATCACATATCCCCCAAAGTGCAACCCTTTCTGGTACGAATCAGGATGACCACACCCTATCCGATGTCACCTCGATCCATTCGTCCCAGACCTTACACAGTTTATCAGGTCTAATATCTCATCCAGAACTGCATGCACCTGGGCTTAGTGCCTCTATAGTTGAGAAATTGACCGCGTCGGTCTCGGGTGGAATAGTCACTCAATCTTTCGTTGTTGGAGAACTAGCTCTGGCGTACAACCCTACGGAAAGTTCCTCCGTGGATCACCAAATAGTCCGTCTGGACAATTTTCAGGTTTTGGAACGAGTCGCAGCGAATCCTCAGTTTGTCACCGAAGTTGGGCACTCGCCCACCAATGGTACGCAACCTTCAGAAACAACTGATGATAGGAAGGGAGAATATAATATTCTTCTCACTTCCCTGAGAGGTCCAGCGCCGGCAGTTGCCTTCAAATACCAAATTCATCTTGACTCTTCAAACCTGTCAGCTTACTGTCCCTTGATTTTCGAGCCAATCTGGAATGTGCAGGAGTTTCAAGCCAGTGTCATCATCAACTACTCCCTCAATCCGCAGTTCATTTCATCAAGCCCATTAACATCCATCATTCTACAAAATCTCGTTTTGACAGTTAATTTGGATGTCTCTCCTTTTGATGAAGAGACTAAACAACCTCGTGAAGTCGCCCGTGCCACCGGGGCTGCCATGCATCCAAATATCGGCGCTTCATTCAGACGCAGAACGTCCTCAGTGGTGTGGAAAATTCCTGAACTTGAGGTTAAAGCAGATGGAGAGAACAGATTCCTTGCACGCTTTTCAACAATAACCAGCTGGCCGCGCAAGGGTAAAGTCGAAGCTAGGTTCGATGCCATTACCAAAGATACCAACTTGCGATTGGGCATCAGCTCATATGGGCCTGCTGTTCAAGGCGAAGAAGCCAAGAGTGTGGATCCTTTCGCTGATGCAACTGGGGGCACCAGCTCTCAAGTTGCCGATCCTACAACAGAATCTGAAAACTGGACGGAGCTGCCAACGCAGCGAAAGCTATCTGTTTCGAGATATGTTTCTGCCTAAATGATATCTCGTTCGTGGCGTATTACATTCTAGACTGCATCAGCATTTCTATTGCTCGCAGTACATTATCGCATAGTACTCTCTATACTGTCCTCATTGGCAGGAGCGCCTTGGCTATATTTTCGAAACTGAACAGTTGGCTATCTTGGGATCATTTTTTTGTGTCTAAGAGAGATTGGAAGACTTGGACCCTATGGCAAACTTTGCCTGACTTCGACTTGTACTTTTTAACACACATACTCAATAACCGTTTGACGTAACCGTTGTCGTCCGACGCACCCCACAACACGCGCCCTGGCCAATCGAACCTGTGAACATTAAAGCCACCAATAATCATAATGAAACTGTTTTCAAAACCAGGTGGGCCGCACAGTCGAGCTACCTTCCATTAACGCCAAAGCCATCGCGCTTCCTTCAATTTCAGTCGCTTCTTGGGTGGCAACGCCGCTTAATTCGCTATGGACCTTTGTTGGCTTGTTTGGCATACTGTACCTTTCTAATGCACGTGTGTATGATACATAATTCCAAAGCCTGTACTTTGTACTCACTGAGACTCTTGTGCCAAAACAACCCTTCTAATACGTATGTAGGGGTCATTGCATACATAGCATTGGAAGATTAGCTAACGCGACAGCACTTGAACTCCCCCAACCTTCAACCCCCTAACATCTTGTTTAACAGCTCCCCTAACAGCAAGTAATCTCCCAGGCTATATAAGGATTAGATCTATAAGCAACTAGGGGGTTAAGTAGCTTCATGAATCACGTACAATCAGTTCCTAACCAAGGGGTCAACAATCTCCTACTGAGAGGTCAGGTCTGTGAGCACCCAGGATTTGATGGGGGTATTAACATGTAGTTATATAATCATTTCTTCAAATGAATACATTGTTGTTGGTTTACTATGTCACTAGGTTGCTAGGCATGACCTCACCAGATGCCCTTCCCAGTTGCTCCCAGGGGGACCCAGGTAGGATATCAGTGGTAACCAGGGTTCCAGTGGTAGTCAATAACTAGTAGTTAGCCTAACTGACTAGGTTTGGGGGAGTGAGCTGTTCTGTAATTTTGAGGCTCATTGAATTTCTGGTCCAGTAGCTAGTTACTAGTAGCTCTCAAGTACCCTCAACTTATACCACATATGAGCTTCATAATAGATCTTTAATGAAGCAGAGCAAAATGATAAAACTCACAGATTTCACATTCAGCATGTACTGTACATTACATCATGAGTCATGACAGTATCATCTCTTAGAGATGTGTTAGTGAGTCAGAAAGAGCAGCAGCTAAGTATAAATTTTTTCATTGTCTTTCTTGTGGAACAAAAAATATATACAATAGTGAAAATTGCTAGATTGTGAAGTCAGTTGTGGTAATAATTGTATGAAGATTCCAAAATTGTTGATAATTATCATCTGACTAGTGAAGCATAAATATCATAACTGTCACACAATCATTTTTGAACATATGATCAGAATTATTTTTAGATGTGCAATGATGTCACAATAATAATATTATTTAAAAATTGTTACAACATTATTGTACAATAAACATTAATTCATAACAACACAAAGTTATAATGATATTATAACAAAATCATAATTAATGTATTACAAATTGATACAATAATTGAATAATTTGTTTGAGTGATGAAATATTCATACTACAGTTTGTAATGATGCTTAAACAATTATATAATTATTTTAAAATGAATAATAATAATTTTAAATCAGTGACAGAATAAATGTATTTTCAAAACAAAACAAAATGAATGATTATTGATGTAAGTAATTATTATAAAAATTTATTAAAAATGTTTTCTTCAGAATGTTTATCAGTATAAAAAAATATTGTGTATTAATAAAGTATATAACAAACATCAGAACAAAAAACATAATAAATTATAAAAAATCAACATATCAGTCACAATGAATAAATTTATTGTTTAAATGTAATACAAAATACTCAAAAGAATCAACAAAAACATGTAAATTAATTATTAATTAATTATTAATGACTTAATATTTAAGCAAATTCAATATTAAATTATAAAATATTGTTTTGCATTTTTCAAATAATTAAATTAAAAAAAAACATATTGTTTAAACAAAAAATGAGCAATACATTTAAGCATTTACACAAATTTTATTTTTCATCTGATTACATTTTCAGTTTGATAAACATGATGATTATTTCTGAAAAATATTAGCATATACTTTATCAAATCACTTGAGAAACTTGTTTATTACAGTATGCAATTGAATTTGTTATTTGAAATTTGTGAGTTTCAAAATTAATAATATTTTTTATATTGTAGTTTTCAGAATAAGCTAAAAACAATTTTTTAATAAAAAATGTATTGATATCATATTGTTTCAGTTCATCATGTGAAATGTTAACTGAAATTGAAAGATGAAAAACTTAATGTGCAACATTACTTAAGCTTCACATGTAAATATCAGTGTGTCTGACATTAGTGACATACATTGTTTTTGTTTGTTTGACAAATTTATTTAATGATAAAAAAAAATTCATCAGAATTGAGCACTTCTTCATGATAAAAAACAAAAAAACTGTGTCATTGTTATATTATGCTTTCACAAATTCAAATTACATTAATTGCTGTATTTAATTTTTAACAAAAAAATACTTCATTAAGTTTTTTGAAGAAACTTTATCAGCTCACTGTTTGAAGATGCTAAAAATACATATATTAGTATTCATTTATGTTAAGTACATATCTTGCACATTATTACTGATGTTTTTCTTCATCACTTAATACATTGCAATTCATTAAAGTATTATATTCATCAGCAAATTCATTAAAATGTAAGTTTGCATAAACATTAAAAAAAATATTTTGCTTCAATAATTTTTGTTAAGTAAAATGTGCAGCTTTATTTGCTTTTCTTAATATTAATTTTTGAAAAATTTAATAATTTTGCATTATTTCAATATTCAATGTTATTTTATTCACAGTAATTAATGTACTGATCAGTAAAACTGCTTTTGCAAAAATATTATAAATCTGAATCATTTATTTCATGACATTAAATTCATTATCATTTGAAAATTAACTCAAAAATCTTCAGTTAAATCAGATGTCACTTACAAAATAATGAAAAATTAATAATGTAAAAATAATGACATGTTCAGCTTCAGATAATGATCAGAATTGTAAATAACAAGCAAAATTTTGAATTTATAATCAATCAATTGATGCTGAAAATGATTAAAATATTTTTATATATTTTTAAATTTCAATTTTTGAGAATGCTATTTCAATTAATAATTTTTGCATTAAATAATTGAAATTTTTTCATTCAGAATGTAATATATCATATGTTTGTGTAAATATAAAATTAAATGTAAATATCAGTTTTATCATAAATGATGTCATTAAATGTAAGTTAAATTTTTTTCAATACTTTTGTTGTGTTTTTTTCTGAACAATGATGAGCTCATGTTTTTGCTTTGCAACAATTTCATGATGATATTTTTTCTTGTTAATAATATTAAAATCTAAATTATTTCATTCATTTTTTGAAATATAACATGTGCAACAATCTGTATTGATCTTGTGAGTAAAAAAATTGTTATTTATTACTTGTTGTGACATATCATCAGTGAATGTCAGTATGTATGTACATATTTGTTGAGAAACACTGTCAACTCTCAGCAATGTATCATGATTCAATTTTGCTAATTTTTTGTTAAATGAACTGATTATATTTATTGACTTTGCACTGTGTGATTCTAGTGTCAGCACATATGTATTTAATAATTTTTGATGATTTTTATAATCAAAATCAGCAAAAATTATGTAAAATATTTTTAAAGCATAATACATGTTTCTGTGCACATCAAAATCATTGATAAAAAAAATAAAAAAAATTTTAAATGTATTTTGATATTTCATATTCATGTTTTTCAAATATTGCTGATTATAATGCTCAATTTCAAGTTCATCTTGCAGAGAATGACATTGTGCAATGAATTAATATTTTTTGAATTGTAAATTAACAACATGCTGAATATAAGTGTTTGATAATTTAAAAATAAATTTAGTAAAATGATGCAATTTCATCAGAATATAATTCACAACTTTTCTGACAAATATTTTAAAAAAATAATTCTCAACAAAAATGTATTTTCTAAAAAGCAAAAATAACTTGATGAAAACTGAAGAATCTGATGACAATACTGCTTGAATTTTTAAAACAACATTATTTTTGAAAAATAATGTGAATCAATGATTACAATTAAAAAATATAATTTAATCATATGTGAGATGATCATTCAGAAGAAAACAAAAATAAGATTCAAACTGAACAAAATCATCTGAAAAAATTATTTTGTTTTAAAATAAATAAACATAATTTTTGCTGACTGCACAAATGAAAAATTTTTAATATTTTAATTGTTACAGTTCAAATGATTTTAATGAAGAATTATTGTATGTGATCATATCAAAATGCAATTTGTGATGAATATCTGAAGCTTTAAATATTAACAGAAACAAATGCTTTATATTATATCAAAACTGAAATGATATAATATTTATGTTATATTTCATTAAAAATAAAACTGCAGAGTTAATGAGAACATTTCTGTGATGAATTTAAAACAAAAAAATATAATTCTGAAGCTAAAACTGCAGTGTATCAAGTTTCAGTGAAAGATTATTAACTTGTTTATTATTGAGAAGCAGCAGAATCTTTCTCAGTCATACATAATTCAAGTATGAAATATTTGATTGCTCACATCACAGTGTCAGAATTATAAAAAATAATATACATAATGTTAACTGTCTGAAAAATGTGTGAGTTGTGTTTATTAAATATTTGTTTCAGTTTGATTGTAACTAAAATAAGCTGAAAAATACAATTACATATTGTTAATGTCATTATTATTATTTAGCTCAAGTTCTTCATCTGAAAATGCATCAGTTAAACTGATATTGAAATCATTATTGAAATCATTAGTATTTAGTGAGTCATTCTCAAAAGCTGCTGAAATAAATGATGTAGAAATGTTTTATATGACTGTAAGCAGCATGATAAAAATCAAATCATTACATGCATTGTTGAATTTTAATTTTCAAAAAAAAAATTTAAAAAATTCAGATAAGATTGCAGTTCAGATGAGCTAAAATAATATTGTTTAAATGCATTTAAAATGACATTCAAGTTATAAAAAATGTTAATTTTTTGTGAAGTCATTACTGAAAGTTAATTATATGTATAAATGCAAAATAATGAAAAATTCAGACATGTGATGATTCAAATCAAAACAGCATGTTACACTAGACTGAATTGAATTTTAAATTATTTTCATGATTAATGATTAATGTGAAACATCATGCTGTTTGTGACACTAGCTTGTTGAGTTTAAATGAATTAAACTTATAAGTTTTATTATTGTGTATATAAATAATGTTATCAAGTACAATTCACTCTAACACTTTTCATTACTGAAAACATTATGTTGAAAATTGCAGTAGCAAAATTTGTGTAAATTTGTGCAATTATACTGAAAATACAGTCAAGTACTGATATAACATTTAACTTGAAGCAATAAATTTTTCTGAAAATGTATTATAAAATTTAGAAATTTTCAATTTTAATTAAAAACTTGAGATTGTTTGAACACATCAAAGTGAATCAGTACAATGTTAGCAAGTGAATTTGAGTTTTTAGAGATAAAGTTTGATCAGAAAACAGTAGTAATTACATACAATTTTAATTAATTTTGATCATGAAATTTTTAATTGAATACTTCAGCACTTTAGTGTTGTGTTCACTTTCTAATTGAAAATAATGTAAATTTTTTTTTAACTTATTTTTTTTTTTTTCAAGCTTGTTCACTGAAGTTGCAGTATTTTATTTTTGTTGTAAGTTCTTGATATTTGAGCTTGATATTGCTTTGCATTTAGATAACTAGCTTGAGCTTACTCTGCTAATCAAAATATAAGCAGAAAAACAATTTTTACATATTATAAAAAATTCTGCAAAATCAAAATAAATGATTTAATTACTTTGAATGAATTTGTGCATGTTAGAATATATATTTTTATATCTGATGAGTTTATATATCTAACAATTTAATAATGTTCAAACTAGATGTGAGTCTGAAATACTTCATCAGATAATTTCATTTTGCTTATTATATTTGATGTACAGAGCTTGCTATATTGCTTCTGCTGAAATCAAACTAAATGTGAGTTTGAAATACTTTATTAGATGATTTCATGTTGCTTATTATATTCAGTGTACAGAACTTTTTATGTTGCTTTCACTGAAATTGAACAATCACTCATTTATGTATGATGAAAAAGACATTCTCAAACTTTGTTAAAAATTTAGAATTGATTTTTGCTAATCACACAATTTTTAAAAATAATCATGAACAACACAATGAATGACTTGAGCTCAGAATCAGAAGATTTAAAAATGTTTAGAAATGAGCTGATGTTTCAACTCAGTTTGTGATTGTTATCTTCAGATTGTTCTAGTATGCTAATATATGTATAATAATTGAAGTTTCAAAAATTTTTTTAAAAAAATCTTGAATAATGAGTGAACTGAATATGTCAAACAATTGATACTTTCTTAATTTTTTGCAGAATGTCACAATTAAATTCTTCTGATGTGATTTTTATCTGAATCACATTTACTCATAACAACAGCTAGTTAAGAAAATAAAAAAATTTCATATTTGTGATTTGTTTCTCAAAAATGTGCAGATGCATATTGTAAATGATGAAAAAGCTGATCAACAAATTTATATTGCTTTTTAAGTTAATAAAAATGCTTGATTCATCAAAAATCATCTTGCTCATTTTTTTATTCATGTACATTACTGAAACATTATCAATCAACAAGAAATGTTTTATAATTAGAAGCATCTTGCATTTCAAATTAATGTTTTTTTTAATCAGTTTATCTGTATTTATGTCAGAAGCACACATCATCATGAATCAATTGTGTTATTGATGACTGTTTCATTTATTTTGATATCATTGAAAAAACTGAATTAAAGCATAAAATTAACACATTTTTTCATTTATGATTAAAAAATATCAATCATGACAGTGATTTTCTCAGTTTTTCTGATACAAAAAATACATCATGCTAATGTTTTCAAAAACACACTAAACTTGCTTTTTTGTCAGCAGAATTTGTTCATAATGATAACAATGCTTCAGATGATTTAAATGATTTGAATGTTCTGAATGCTTTGAATTTTTCTGATGTCTGTACATCTGACTTCTCAATTGACTTTGAAATGCTTAATTATACACATAATTTTTGTTCAGAAATCAATTTGAATATTACTGAAAATTTTGAAAATGAAAATAATTTTTCTGAAATATTTCAGTTTAATTTTGATGAGAAAATTAAAAATTCAGTCACTTTTATACTGTTGCAGTGATGTGAAGAAATGCTTATTTTTTTTCAGCAAGTTAGAATGCAGAAAAAGTCAGAAATTATAAATTTTTTTGAATTATATTAATGCTTAATTATAAGTTATAAAATTTTTAAAATAATACAATGCTTAACATTATCTGAAACTCTAGATATTAAAATTGATCAAAATGAAGAAATTTTAGCTGAAATTAATAAATCAGTTTTGCATGATTTGTTAAATGACACATTATATCATCTCACAGCAGAAAATCTAGACTGACAAAACAAAATTGATGACAATATTATTGTTTTCACTGAAAATGCAGTGAAACAATTCAACAAACAACAAATGTTTTTTGATAATATTAAGTATCAATGTTAAAATCATGAGAAAGCTTGTGAAGATTTTGAAATGAATAATTTTATTATTTCAAAATTGAATTCAATGAAATTTTTCATCATTTTGAAATTTTGACAATTTGTTGCTGTCAAAATCATTCTAAACTTTGAAGCAGATCATCATTTGTGTGATTGTATTTTGACTGATGTTGTTAATTTAAATAAAATATGAATTACAATCTTGTATTTTTTAGCAGTAAGTTTTTCATCTAAGTATATATTTTTCAAATTGTTTTAATCAGCAAGTCATAAATTGCAAAAAAATATTTACTCATTTCACAAGTTAAAAAATTTTCATTCAAACTCATTTTTATTGTTGTTTTGTCATCACTTGTTTTTTAATGAATTAATAAAATTTATTAAGTCACTTCAGCTTTTCATGTTGTTATTTATTATGATGATTTTCATGATACAAGAGCTGAATATGATCAAGTTGAAAATCATTTTGTATGAAATTTTTTATATTTTAATGACAAGCTTAAATGCATTTGAACAATAATCATCATTTTATATCAATTGCTTACTGATTGTTACAAACTTTCAAAATTTAAAATCTAATGCATGATGAAACAAAGTATGACTCAAGCAATTGCATTTTTTTTTTTTTAAAATTAATGATGATTCATGATTCAGCTTTCTTTCAGAATTATTCAGCTGTATTGTATTGAATGAAGCACATTTTGTGTAAAATCAAAAATTCTTGCAAACTCAGATTATTTATTGATTGAATTTTGAGTTTTATTTTTGCTTAACAACAATTTTTTTTTAACTTTCATTTAAATTTTCAGAAATTTTAGTTTTTGTTACTTTTTTCTGATTTCAACAATTTCTGATTATCAGAAAATTTGAAATATCTCAGTATATTTTTCAATGTAAATTTTTTTAATTTCAACATTAATTACTTTACTGCATGTTTGCAGTTAACAAATTTTGTTTTAAAAAAATTTGTATGAAACAAAACAGTATCAAAAATCACTGCTGATGCATGTATTAAACAAATTTGAAAAATGTGTCTGATTCAGCACATTTTTATATCTCACATTTTTTTCAAAACAAATTCAATAATTGAAGCAAACATTTCATTATTTCAGAATAAAATCATCAAAACATGTTTTTCTGATTCTGAATTGCAGAAATACAAAAACTTAACAAAATCATTTCATTATAAGCTTGTAATCAAACTTTTTAATGAAAAATTGATTTGAAATATGAAAAAATACTGACAGTTGACTTTTTTTATCAGTTGACTCAGTTTTCAGTTTGTACACAAGTTTATTCATTCTGACAGTATGTTACAAATCATCAAATAAATCAGCAATGAAACACTTTTATTTGACTGATTGAATTGTGTTGTCAGAAAATATAAATTTAAGAAATTTTTTTTCAGAAATATTAATTTCAATGATTTGAAGATTTGACAGAAGCAATTAATATACATTTTTTATAAATTTTCTCACATGTGTGTCATGCTTTTCATTATCATTTGTCAGATTTTTGTTCACAAAAAAAAAATCATTATTTAATTTTTTTTTTCACACAGCAAGCTTTTATCATTGCTGTTTTTTGTTTTGTCAACATTAATGCTCAAATTTTTCATGCTCATCTCTCAGCTGTTGAGAAAGCTGAATTTATTCATTTTTTTAATGAATTTCATACAAAATGCATGATATTAATTTGTTTTTATTTCATGAACTCTGCTGAATTAAATCTTCAGCATATATGCTGAAATGTGCATTTATTTGATATATTATTGTTGAAAATCATCATAATGCAAGTCATTGACAAAATGCAGCACATTGAACAAATTCTCATAATTAAAATTTATAATTTCTGTGTTTCAGATAATTTCAATATTAAGCAAATTTAAAAAACATTTAATAAAGCAGTTTCTGATTTTATAACTGAATTAAATGAGATGTTATTCAAAATTGAGAAAACTGAAAATGATAAAATCTTAATTAATGATTAAGCAATGAACAAAAATAAATATTTGATTTATTTTAAAAACAACAAGATTTCAAATGATTATACTGTTGTGAAAGCAGATCAGATGATCATGTTATTTGTTAGAATGATGAAGAATGATATTATAATTAGCAGTTAAATTGAGTTGATGATTGCTGTTTAAAATTTAATGACATTTTCAATGTGATTTTTGTTTTGTAATGAAACTAAATTAATTAAATTTAGTTAGCTCAGCAACTAGTTTATTACACATTTTGATTATGTAACTAATTTGTATTTTTCATTTTGCAATCACATTACATTTCATGTCATTTAATAAATATTTTTTTCATCTTGTTTTTTTGTTTTTTTTCATACTTCTCAAATATTCTTCATCATTTTTCACATATCAGCACAATGTTTTCTAAATGTAATTTTTTTTCATTTTTTGATTCTGAATCAACTGCTTTCAGTTCATTTTCTGAAACTGAACTTAAATAATATGTTTTGAATTTTGATTTTTTTATAATTTTTAGTTTTAATCTGAGTTTTTCAGCTTCAATTTCATCTTCACAAACAGCAGTTAATCAAAATGATAACAATTCTACAAATTCACAATTATCATTTAAACTTTAAGTTTTATAATTTAAAAATTATTTTTTTCAACAAAAAACTAAGAACTTACAATCATCTTCTCAGCAGTTATTTTAAATTTAATATATTTAATTTCAGAATTTTCAACAGTTATTTTTTTTCTGACTTCAGAATTCTCAATCATCATCTCAATTGTGAGTTCAAAACTTTCAGCAATTTTTATTTTTTTAAATGTTAAATTCACAATTTTCAATTCAAAATTAGTAATTACACACTCAGCTCAAATTTCAGAATTCACAGTTTCAAATTTAAAATCAGCAATTTTGCTTTCAGTCTGAATTTCAGAATTCACAGTCATTATTTCAAAATTAATAATTTTACTTACAGTTTGAATCTCAAAACTTTTAGCAATCATCTCAAAATCAACAATTTCATTTTCAGTCTGAATCTCAGAACTTTTAATGATTATTTCAAAATCAACAATTCTGCTTATAATTTGAATTTCAGAACTTTTAATAATTATTTTAAAATTGATAATTTTGCTCACAGTCTGAATTTCAAAACTTTCAGCAATTATTTTAAAATGCAAGTCAGCTGAAAAGCTTATTGCTTGAAAATTAATTACATGAAGCAAAATTTCAGACTTAAAACATTTGCTTTCATTTTTACTTCAGTTTTTTTATATTCAATGATTCAGATTCAGTACTTGTATCATCATCTTCACATGATGCAATTTAATCAATATATATTAATGAAGAGACAATCAATAAAAAACTTGATATATTAATTAAACAATATTATTTTGTTTATTTATTACAAAAAAATACTGATTTTGTGATTCAGATAATTATTTTTTAAGTAATAATTTCTGAATTACTGTACATCAAGACACAAAAAAAAATTCAGATATTGTTTAAAACTTGAAAGAATTAAACTCTAACTAAAGCAAAAAATTAATTTTAATTATAAATCAGATAATCATCAAATTAGCAGTATGTAAAAAAAATTTTTTTTAAAAATTTGAAAAATGTTTTCAACAAGCAATTTCAGCTTTACTGATTTTTAAATATTTTCATATTTACTTGTGAAATTATTAACTTTGATAAATGCTCTGCTGATGAAAAGCTTTGACTGAAATGTATGTTGTATTTTATAATTTAAAATATATGCTTAATTTTAGTGCTGACTTAATGTAGATGTATTTATTTAAATTATTATTTATACACATTTATTTCATTTTTGAAAACATAATATTGTTAATACAAATCTTGCTAAACATGATTAATTTCATTTATTAACAACATATGATGATTTGAATAAAACAAAATGATTTTAAAATTTTATTATTAAAAATTTTTCACTTCATTTTGCAAAATCATATTAATTTACAATGTAAAATGTTATTAATCTGAATCAGAAGTCAGATGAATCAGTTAATGAAAATTTTAATATTGATAATGATAATAATAATTTTGACTTGTAATATTACTGCTGTAAAATAAATAATTATTATATAAAAACAATTATTTATAAAATAATTATTTTAATACAATTTAATATAAAATTATATTATTGCAGTCTTGTGTTAAACAAATTTAATAATTAAAATATAATAATTGTATAATAATAATGAAATAATTTGTGATAATTTTTTACAGTTATTAACTGTGTTTAGTTGTATTATAATATCAGTTTAATTTTATATTTAAATGAATATAATGTTAATATTGTATTATTATAAAATGAAAATAATTTTATACTAGTTAAAAATTATTGTACAACTTAAAAATGTTATATAACAAATATTCATTATAAAATACAGTATCAATATTGTATTTTATAATTACACACTAGTTATACTTCAATGTTACATCTGTGATTTATTGTTGTTAATAATTTTAAAACACTAAACTTTACAACAATAAACTTTAATCTTTTCACAATTGTTTTCACAATCATTCTGTGAAATCACTCAAAGGTACATATGTAGTTATCTAATCAAGAGAAAGCTGCAAATTCAATGTTAAGAACAATTCACAATGAAAAGATTCAATTCACAGAACACAAAATCAGAAACAAAATCAGTTCATTATTTTCTTATCTGTTACATAAGCTTTACTTCAGCAAGATTTTAACTTGCATTTTGTTAATTATCATATATCTTTACAAATACTTATTATCAAAATAACTACAATTTCTTTCATAAAAGAACTAGTGTCAGATTCAATCTTTACTTGATATTCAAACTACTTCAGTGAAGATTTCAAAAAATGATCTTCATGAGCTGAAAGCAATTATAGTTTATAATAATCACCAAAATAAGTGTTCAAACTTTTCAGTTTTTTTAATTGTTCAGTGAATGATAAATCTTTCACCACATAGATTAGCAGTTAACACATTGATTGATAATAAGAATTGATACAGAATATTTAAAATCAGAGTCCAAATTAAGCAAAGATGTAAAATAATAATTGAGACTTTGAGTTCAAAGTGAATCAAATGATAATATTCAGATTGCAATTACAATCAAGATTGAGCAAAAAAGTATAAAATTTATTCTTAATCAATAAAAAAAAGTGACAAAATTTATCAGAAGAAATTCAGTTCAAAATGCAATTGTTTAACATATAACAGTTTACTCAACACAGACAAGAGTCAAGAGTCACAAGTCTCACAAAAATGAAAAGAGTTGAATCTTTAATTTTATCATTCAGCAAAATATTTCTTCAGAATTCAGCAGATCATGAAGAAGATTTCACATTTTCAGATAATAAGCTTATTGAAAATCTGACAAATTCAGTTTAAAGTATTATATGGTGTTTTAATTTATATAGATAATCACTCTCAGATTTCAAAGAGCATACCACAAAATCAGATAAATTGATAATACTATCATTATGTAGTGTTAAAATAATAAGCTACTGATCTAGAAATCCAATGAACTTCAAAATTATAGAGTAGCCCACTCCCTCAAATCTAGTCAGTTAGGCTACTATCAATTACCATTGGAATTCTGGTTACCACTAGTATCCTACCTGGGCGCGCCCGGGGGTAACTGGGAGCAGCTGGAAGGGACCTAGCGACGTACCAACCTATTGTTGTCCTCTCGGGATAGAGCTTTTGGCTGCGTGGCAATGTCTGGAGACTTGATTTTAGCTCTTTTGCAACTTGTGGTTGCAGATGTAACTTTCGGTATGTTTGAAGTGTACAGGACAGGAAGGGTAGTTATATGGTTTGACTTCATGCAAAAGGCAACAATATAAATTACTTCATCTTACATGGACTACTACATTAGCTACTGAGTGACATCAGTAGCAGTAAGAAGCATGTGAGATATGAAGGAAAATATAATATATCATCATGTACTTTAACAGTTTATTATCTAGATCTTGAGAGCTAAGAGCTTCAAAGAGTTACTTGGTAGCCGCTAGGAGCCATCAGTCTATAGTCATTTACAACCTGGTGAAATCCAAAATTACCATCAATTCCACTTGATCTAACCTGGTCAGATATGCTCCCATCTCTGACCATCAAGAAACTGATTACCACTAGTAGTCCACCCGAAGCAGAAAAACCCTGACAAGGTCAGACGTCGGGACCTAGGGATCTACCAAACTGGCAAATGAACCTGGCTGACGCCTCAATAGGGGGTAGCGACGAGTGAGCATGTCCACGCCTGGTAGGGACATAGAAGAACAACAGCAATAAAAGTAACAAGACGGATGAGAGCAGCCTCTCTCTCTTTCACATTCGCGCAGCCCTCGTCGTCTTGTCGTAAAACTCAAGCGTCATGGCTGCCAGGAAGCACGGGATATCTTTCCGCTCCTCGACCCAAAATTTAATCAAATCCCGGATCTCAAGCGCGAACATGCTATTCGGTCCGCCAGAGATCTTCATCGTGCCATTTTCTCCATCAAATATGATTGAATTTTCTTCACCGTCACCCATACTTCCCGGTCCTCTAGAATCGGCTGACGCACTTGGGTCACCGTGTCTGTAGGCCGGGGACAGGTGAAACATAGATGTCACTCTTACACGGCCGTTCGGCATGAAATCGAGTTTGTAGCCTAGAATGGACGCCACCGCTTCACGGAATTCGGAAGATTTTGCTGTCCAAATCTCTTTCAAACGGCGTATTCGTTTGTCTTTATCCGCGATTTGTTTTTCCATCTCTTGGAGATCGAGCTGCAAGCTATCAAGGGTACTGGCGGGGACCATCTTAACATCTTTATTCTCCCCTCGTAGCTGTTTCAAAAGGTCCCGGTTTTCAGCTCGTAGAGTCGTGACCGTAGAAAGCTTCAGGTTTTCAAAGTCAGACGTGGGATTCGATCGAAGCTCTAAGATACGGGTCCGTGATTGGGCTTGCAAAGACGAAAGATGAGATTTCGCAGCTTCAAGTTCTCGACGCAGTAGTTCAACTGATTGTTCGGACTTGGATAGAGTATCCTGCAGGGTTCGATTTTTGCGGACCAAGACGGCCAGTCGCTCGCTATCAGCGTCGCTCTCCGCCGGAGAAAGAGGTCGCTTAACGCCACGCATAGCCTGGGTATCGCTCGGTGCTGCACTTTGCTCTTGTTTCGACAATTCTTCGTGCAATTTGTGGATTTCCTCTCGATGTTCACTCAGAAGGCTCTCCAACTGCGCAATGTGTTCAGATTTCTGGACATCAATGCGGTTCTCCTCTGGATTCATTGTCGTTTCCTCCACATCAAAGGTTTTCAATTGTGCTCGCAGGTACTCCACTTCTTTGATGGCCAGGACTCTTTGGCGTTCCAGTCGCGTCTTAGCAGGAGTATCAGCTGTGAGTTGACCTGCTCCACCCGCACGAAGGGCTTCCGCCTCTTTCTGTAGTTTTCGCTTCTGCATTTCCAAGTTATTTATTGTCTCTGCCTTTTCTGCAACCTCAATCTGGATAGTCCCAATCTTATCAACAAGTGACGCATTTTCAATTCTGGTTTCCACTAACGCCCTGACAAGAGACTCCGGAGAGTCGAATTCCGGCTGTTGTCCATCTACTTGTAGAAGACTAAGCCAGGACCGCCGTTCGTCTTCTAAAACCTGATTCTGGATCCGCACATTCCTAAGTTTGGCTTCTAAAGCGTTCATTAACTGCAGCTTGTTCTCGAGTGCAATCTTTTGTTCTTCAACAACCTCGACTTTCTTTTGAGATTTTCGTAGAGGTCGTAACTCAGCTTCCAATCGCTTGACCAGCGACAGCTGTTCTGAGAGTTCACGCTTGAACACATTCAAAACTTCGGGTTCGCATCCTTCAGATTTCAATCTTATATTTTCCGTCTCCAAGTTGTCCACTTCGGATTCACGTTGCGACAGTCGCTCCTGGGTCGTTTGTAAGTTGGCGTTAGTCTCATGAAGCTCATGTCGTAATTCATCTAAGGTCTGTTGAAGTGACGAGCGAATGGTATCCAGTTCGCCGAGTTGATTCTTGTACTGTCGTTCTCGGTCCGCCAGTTGTGATTGTGCATCATCATATTCCTCTTGTAAAGTCCGATTCTCATCCTGCAAGTCTCGTATATTTCTTTCAAAGGAGCTTCGCTCATTTATTGAAGTTTCCTGCAAGTGCTTTAATTCCGCGGTAAGCGACTCGATTTTGCGTTGCGCTTTGGCGGAGCTACTCTCTGCAGCCTAGATATTGACATCCGAGCCGTCAGCGTATTCCTCACATCGTCCTTCAGCGCGGATAGCTCACCTGCGCTTTTCGAAAGTCCGCATCTGCTCTGGCTTGCAGATCCCGTAATTCCTTCTCGTGTCGGAGAGCCACTAAATCTCTGTCCTGCTTGACATTTTCAAGCTCATACTTTAAAGTGCTAATTTGGACGCGTAATTCTTCATTTCCAGCATCTATAAAGTAATTGATTATGGACCGCGTCAGTACTTCCGTCCATTTTCATGCCAGAGGTTGACTATCCACGAAACACAAACTCACCCGGCTTAATCGATGGCTCCTGGCCTCGAACACTTCTCCGGAGAGGGCTTCTGAACGCGGATGGGGAAGAAGACGCGCCAGATAAAAAGTCGCACGAGGGTTGCGATTGCACGAACCGACTGTTATTCATCTGTGGAAAAGGCAGTCAGTAAAGGGAGACGTCGCTCAGGCATCAAGCGGTGGAGAGATAGGTCCGACTGCTCACCTTGCACGGAACAAGGAGGTTCAGCCTGAAAAAGCTGCCGATTGGGCATTCGGAAGCGTCACAGCATCCAACGCTGCTACGATGAGAGCTCGACGAACAAGCAGCTGCTAATCGACCATCCAAACGAACTAATATGAGCAGCTTAGTCAACCAGAATTATGACTAGGGGTTAGTAGTTAACCAATTGATGAAATAAACAAAATTTCAACACCCAGTTCCGCACTAACTACTTGTGCAGGAGAATCTCCTTTACACAGTAGTACATATGTAACCAAAGGGTTTACATAACCAAAGCAATTTCCATGATTTAAATACTTCAATGAGGAGGCAGCTCCCCAGGCGTAGGCATCTTACCTCGTATTCTTGAATGCGAGACACGGGGCGTTTAAAGATACCGTTGTTACTGCCTTACAAGTACTTCTTCGTCTAAAAACTATTTATATTCATTATAGCCGAAATTATTCCTGCTCAAACTCTGAAACAGGCCGAGTTAATGACTTTTTCTATTTTTCAGAGTGGCATCCAAACACCAAGATGTTTATTCGTCCTTCAAGATTCGCTGAGGTCAATACCGGCAGCAGCTTCGGCGTTGCCGTAGGCTTTCAAGCGGATAGCCTGTGTCGCGATAAACCCAGTGGTATCTGTGGGCTGGAAATCCTCAAGACTGTCCATGCTGCTCTGTTCAGGACTGTAGAGCTTGCTTGTCTCGGAGCTTCTTCCCAAGACGCTCACTGAACCCTTGTAGCAGCGAAGTCTGACCTGACCGTTGACATCGTCCTGGCTGGCGATGATGCTTTTCTCAATGAATTTACGTTCAGGGGAGAAGTAGAGACCGTTGTACAGAAGTTTGGACCAGGTGATGGTGACGAATTGGTCACGGAGCAGCCGGACTTCGCGGTCAAGGACGAGGCCTTCGAGGTCGAGATGAGCGAGGCGTAGAATTGTCATGGCAGGAGAATCACTAGAGAAGGAATGCAATCAGTATTCTATCCGACTAAGATCATAAATCGATGGCGTTTATTGGTTGGGATAGAATGTCCGGCTCCTTACTAGCATCCACGCTGCGAATAGACAGTTAGCGGACGGCATTAACAAAACCGACTTTGATGAGTGGAGCTTACAGATTTAAGACCAATGTAGCGATTTTCCACGATGTCAATACGACCAATTCCTAGATTCCTTCGTCAGTCCTCGGTTACCGCCATTTAGACATTGCTGAATATTCCCAGATTGATAGATGCAAAAGGGGTTTTGAATTCACCATGTTTGCGGCCGAGTTCATTGAGAACAGTAAATAGCTCCAAGGAACCGCTCATCTTATTTCCCGCTTTTGGGTCGGACCCAAGGACAACTCCAACAGGCAGACCTTTCTCAAAGAATATGGTAACATCTTCAGGTGTGTTTGGAGCATTTCGTGGATCGTCAGTCAGTTTCCACATATCATCTGGTGGCGTCACGTCTGCTTCTTCCAAGATGCCAGCTTCGTAGGAACAGTGAGCGAGGCTGGTCAACCGTCAGTCAAGCTAGTTCCGTAGTGGCCTAGACCAAAGAAAGAGTATTGCTCACTTTTCATCCATCGACCTATCCGCATATGTACGTCAGTTGTCTCTCATAATGACAAGAAAAAACCGATGTGTCAAAACCCACCATGGTTTTGCCTTTGTCGACGTGACTGGGATATTGCGTTTGGCGGCATAATCGAGCAGATCGTTACGGCCAGCGAAGCGATTGTAGAATTCAGGAAGACGCCACGGAGCAATGACATTAATGGAAGGCTAGATTGATCAGAACTGAAAGCCTTCCTGGACCGACCACGCGGGATCGGGAGGACTCACGTGGATGGCATAAAATGCGAGTTCAAATCTAACTTGATCGTTCCTGAAATTGCAGTCAATATTTGAGCCTGGTTAAGGACAAAACGCGTTGTGGGAAAACTACCCTTTACCAGTGCAGCCTATTACCAAGCACAGAACAATAACAGTCAGCATTCGACAAGGATATAGGGACAATCTTTGGATGGAACGGTGTGCTCCCTACCATGGCTAACCGCTGTGCAGCCTTCTCTCTTGGCAACACGCATCATAGCTCTGGCAATGACAGGGCGGGCGCTTTCTCAGATATAAGTATTCGTCCGAAATGCGTTTCAGGGTTCTTCTTACAGGGAGGTTCTGTTCCAAAGTTAGCATTATCACTATTGGCCTGGGGAAGCATATACGCCATTTGAAAGCTTACCCAAGAAGATATCTGTCTTCCCAGATGGCCTGTCCCCATTAATTAGCGTAATTGGCCCACAGTGATCTAACTATTGCCGTCCGCCCTCAAGGACAGCTTATACTGACTCACATTGCACTGGATGGCGCGAAAGCACAGATCCTCGACGAATTCGCGTTTCAGGTCCTCGACAACAAACTTCTTTGCACCAATTGAGACAGCCTTGCGCTCTGCTTCTTTGAAATCCTCTGCCTGACCGACATCGGCAAGGAAGCACACGACTTCGTGCCCCTGCTCGATGAGCCAGGCGAGAATACAGCTGGTGTCCAGGCCCCCCGAATACGCAAGCAAAACCTTTTCCTTGTTCGCCATTTTCTAGGCAATTGATTGCGTTTCTGGTGCTGAATTATTCAGTGATAACGCCCTTGAAAGGAAGCTGACGAGCCAACTTCCAGCCAGCCGTTGAAGAAAACTTCCACAAACGGCTCTCCCACTGACTGTCAGCTAGCACGAACTGTTTAACTGTCCAATGAGAGTACATAATTAAAGGAGACCCTATGAGTCAGCCTCCGTGAAGGGAAAGTTAGGGCTTAGGCGTCTTCAAAAGCTCCGCCATTGGTGGGATTTCCCCGCCTCACCGCCCGGTAACTAGATACATACATACATACTATCCAACCTTTTACCTCTATACCCCGCCATTTGTTGTGATCCTTTTTGAGATTTCGTTGGGAAGCGGAGGAAGGATGAGAATGGGGAAATGGATGTTGGGAATAAGTCAGATGACATGCCTTGGAAGCACATGTTTTGCAGTGTTATCAAACTGAGTATTGGATAGTACATAACTACCTATACCTACATTAACTAGGTACTCCATACATACATACATGCTATTATGATGAAAGAAGTTCCCACCATGGGAGATCATCTTGCGGCTCTCCTGGTGCTTATTCTATAACTGTTCGACTTTCAATTGCTCCCAGCGGTGAGATTGAGACCCAGTTCCCATGATTCCGAAGCGGAAGACGTTCCGTAACCAGAAGAGTGCTCGCAAACAGACGTCTCGAATTCCAATCAGCTCCCATGTCTATATCGAATTTGTGCTATCAACTAGTATGTACCTATCCACCCGGCATTTCATTCCGCAGTGATGAGATAGGATAGGCTCATCCCAAGCATCTCCAGGCATGCATGACATGGAAACTTACATCTGTTCGCAGCAGAGTTCGGTGTGAAAATGACCTCAAGCCCATGTGGACCATCGCATGCCAAGCAGATGCTTCCCCCGCTGCTGGTCTCCATCCAGTGCAGAGACTTCAACGGGGGAGAGCAAGCCACCAATTTGCTTGTCTGTACGGAGTATATGTAGTTATACAAGATTGTAAATGATGAAGAAGAGCAAGCTCAACGACATGAACCTCCTAGAACCGTCTGCACTTCTCTGCTATTCCCAGTTACTACACAGTAGTTATCCTAGCTATCAGTCTCGTCCCAGCCTTCCTTTCTGCTGCGAAATCAACCGACGAAAAGCCGAGGTGAATATGGGACGATGATTGGTTGAACCAGAACTCGGGAGCACAGGGAGTCTGTGAGAATGCATCCTAGGCTTGGATTTAGGCTTTGAGGGCTAACTAACTGACTGGTTAACCTAGCTGGGCTGAGCAGCGAAAACATGTGTTGCTTCTTCTGTCAGTCACCTCCATTGATGATCGCAGACCTAACTACACCTCCCTCCACAATTAGCGGTTAATGCACTGATGAGAGGAGACGATGCTTCTCATTACTCACGCTTCATGATCAATCATTCTCCATTTCTGCTGAGACGACTCCTTCATACACGTCCAGTATCTTCTTCTTCGACTCTTCATTTGTTGATATGCCCCCTTTTTTGGAGTACTCCCAGTTTCAACACACAACTATCTAGAAAGCGGAAACCTGGTCTACGCCTGGACCAAAGACCACCATCAAAGAACCATTGAGCCTCTAAGGTCGGACATGATAATGAAGATGATGATGATGCTCTTTCAGAACAGCTGCATTTTCTGGTAAGCCTTATCAAAAACTTTAAAAGTCTGGTGTTCTTTTCTTTTTCCGTTCCAAATTAGTATAAAGTTGCTGACGCTTGCGTTGCTCTTATTGCGCGTGAAAGAGAGAATGGTCTCACGACTTGTCCGACTATGTGGTATATGATCCGTTTCGTGCTTTGTACTGTACATACATTCGACGTTGTCTACCCTTCTTTATGTCTCCCAGCCTGACCGACGGGATGCACCGAGCACCCTGATGCAGCGATTACGAAATACTGAAATCCGGCCAAGCGTGGTGTGAGTGATCAACGTTGTTCGCTGACATTCGTCAAAAGATGGAGAATCGAAGCACGTCATCCAAAATGGGAGACGTGCCCGTGCCCTCTTCGAACTCCGATAAGCGACTGCCTCCTACCGTTCCTGAACGCGTTATACCTGAACCTATACCTTCTCTGCAGAATTCCGCAAGCTTGGAGAATTTCGGCCTTCGCCGGTCGCATTCAGTCGCTCAGAGCAAGAATATCCCGGAAATCTACTCGTCCGCTACCAGAGACCTTACCAATCCGCGACGCCGTGGGCCAAGGCGGAACGATCCAATGGGAACAACGCCATTAAAGCGATCTCAGAACAAAACCTTAGAAGCTGACGGTTTGACGATGTCAGGCAATCGGGAGGGCAGGCAATTCACAGTCGGAAACGTGGGCCAAAATGGGAGAATATACTTAAGGTAGTGCTCAATACTAGAAATTGAAGGCATGGTTTTTGGACAGTCACTAAACTGTTGTTTTGCACGGTGATATTGCAGGCCAATACCAATATCAAACGAATCTTTTCATCCCCGTGGATGCTCCCAACCGCCATGTTCCTCGGAGAATAGAAGAAAATTACGATCGATGTCGCAAAACGAAGACTTCAGGTACAGCGTTTGGTCCAATTCACAGATATCCGACTTGCGTCCCAATTTACTCCGGGAAGGCAGTTTGGAGAGCAGTATGTCTCAACGACCTGGGTGGGCAGGTTCAGAATATCATGGTTCCCAGCTACGCAGACGCCATTCACTTTCCACAATTGGGGACGAATGTCAGACCGCGCCCTCGAGCAATCGTGGTGAATTAAGAATTGTCATTGAGCGACCTGACACCGAAGGATCTGAATCGGCTGGCATGCTCGAGGCACCCTCGTTGGCAATACCCATACCGCATTATAGGCTTGGAGGCTTTACATTCACATCTAGCGGCACGCCCATCCTACGCAGTTCAGCGTACACGCAAACCTCGGTGTCAGATAATTTTCGATCGTCCACCTTTATGAGAACGGACGCACCTAACGTGCCTCCTTTACCTGGTGAAATAGTCTCAATGGTTCCGTCGTCATACACCCTACCACTATCCCCTTACTCTCGTGCGTTGAGTTCAATGAACCCCTCTTCGCCCCAATCAAGCGTCTTTTACAAGCTGAAGGAGCCTATCGCGCCATCTATATTTGATCACCTGATGCTAGTTATGGATGACCCGTCTGTGGTCCGGTACGCAAAAGGAACCAAACAACTGACCGCTGCCACTCCGGCTCGTATTGTTGCCCAGATTTCATCCGACTCATTCATGGATTATGAGCTGGTATCCGACTTTTTTCTGACCTTTCGTTCTTATCTTTCACAAAGTAATCTACTTTCACTGCTCTTGGCAAGGCTCGAATGGGCGATCAACCGCTTAGAAGATGATGGAAGGGTTATTCGAATTCGTGTGTTCGCAGCTTTGAGACATTGGATCTTAAACTACTTTGTCGACGATTTTGTGCCAAATCGTGATTTACGGATCCAGTTCTGCGATCGGCTTAATCGAATGTACGAGGAAATCAAACGTAGAAGCAAAAACAGCTACAGCGATGTCAAAATTCTAATTGATCTGAAGAAGTGTTGGAACGGCAGATGCTCGCTTTATTGGAACACGCAAGAATCTGCAACTGGTAGCAGTGCTGATGACCCTGTGGTTCCCGGCGGCGTTGACGGCGGCCAAACCGGGGAAACAAGTCCTGGGGATGTAGGAGAAGCCAGATATAATGCTGAAATCGTGCTAATGCATGAGCAGTTGGCTGCTTCTCCCCAGGCTTTTGCACCTGCCACTGAAAAAGTGATTGCTCACACCCATCAAAAGTCACTTGAAGTAGCTGCTGAGAAGCCAGCATCCCCAGCGAGCTCCAGCACTATTCAGCCAAACTCCTGCTCCTTGCCCAAGATTACCACAAAGAAGGATTCCTTCAACTCTAACCAGGCTGAGGCGCCACATCCTATGCTTTTGGCGTCTCCCAAACTCTCCTCCCCATTGTCTCCTGGGCAATGTTCTTTTCCTTTTATGTCTCCTCTTTGGCGTCGACCGATGCACGCTCATAAGCGAAGTGGTAGTTTCTCGGATTCTGTTCGCGATGATCGAGCACCGTTGCCGCTTTCAAGTTTTGAAACTCATGGACAAACTCCTTTTCAGATGTTGCCACATACCGAAAACATCAGCAGGGACAAATTATGTAGCGTTTCTGAGCCCTTTCTGCTTTCTCTGGGCCCACCATCTCCCAACTTCGAGGTGCCATTAATAGGTTCCGGGCAACAAGACCCAGCAGGTCATTTGGATGGGCATAAGTCCCCAGGACCTGCTATGAGAACCTTCATTGGAACAATTCGACGAGCACTGCAGAACCGACCATCTGGACAACATGGCGCTCCTCGGGTTGGGAGTCCAAACGAGTCACGAGGCAAAAGATCACCGCTCCCCAAGAACGTGGCCTTTCTCCCTGACGGATATAGAGGGAGAAAAGCCAGACTATATTCGCGGAACAACACACGAGTTGACCTGCTTTGTGAGGAAGCATATCTGTCTTATCGGAAGTTTTTTAAAGAGTCGGAGCAATCAGGACCTTCAGTAAGTCAGGACACTTCGTCTGACATTACAAAGGAGCCCTCTCTTTCCAAGGATATGCATACCAAAACAGACCATCTTGCAGTCCTACGACATGATAGTATTCCCAGCCAATTGACAAGGGGAAGCAAGTCCATAGTCATTGTAGACGATACCCGTACGGGTGCATTCATGTCAGGTGGATTGCAAATATCTTTACCAAACACAACGTACAAGGGTGTGCCACCCTCCGCGGACCGGTTGTTATCACTCAGCGAGGATTTCAGCACTTTAACACCCTCAAATACAGTGCAGGATACCCAATTATTTAAAGATTCAGTTGGAATTATGTTCGACGCCAACGTCCATGAGTCGGAACCGGGATCCTCAGTAGCTCACGAGAATGGCAGTCGTGGACTCGATAGGCTACTATTACGAAAGTATGCATCTCATGAAAGCGCGATGACAAAACATAATCCAGTTCCCGAGTCTGAGCTCAAGAGTCGATCGGGCTCTTCTCAGATCCCTAATTGCAGACCTCGTAGTCCCATGCTCCGTCGGCGACCAGGCGGCGACCTGCGAAAAATGCAAAATAATCTGGAACCAATGTCTAGAAGCAAATCGATTTCCACTGATGACCTAACGGAAACGAGCTCGGTGACAGGTTCCATGCTACATATGGCAGAGATAAGCCGCTTCATTGAACGAATTGAAGGCATTCCGAATCCAGTTCATCATCATCAGCGCCACACTTTGGATGGACCGCGACACATGCGGCGATCTTTTGAGGCCGCTGTTGCTGGATTTGCGAAGATTCCTGATGATGAAGACGGGGGCATAGAGTCAGCGTTATTGAAACTCGAGGGTAAATGGGACAAGCGCCCACCCAACCATGGACACACACTTTCCTCTACTGCTTCTGTTGATGAAGACGGCAGACTTAATACACCAGGAGTATATTCGCCTTCATCTAATAAAGTGGAACGCAGAGTTTCAAGCACTTCAGGAGTTCGAATTAGCTCCTATGTTGAGTCTGAGGATTCCTACTGCTCAATTCCACTCCTCGAACGTGGTTTAGCCGATGGGTCTACGAATAACCTGAGGACGTATGATACCACTCTGAATGCACTTTCACAACCTCAGTTTCGTGGACAGGAGCAAGTGTCAGAGACTGAGCTTTCATTATCAATTGAAATGGTGGAGAAGACAGAGAGTTTGCAACAAATTTCCCCCCATTCAACATCCGCTGAAGCGCAGGTTCACCCAGTCGCCCATCCTTACAGTACGCAACCTGAGACGGACGACTATACTTCGGAACTCTCGTCGGAGATTTCGATAGATGTCATTGATGGTGCTGAAGCAACTGGCGCACCTAACGAAAATGGCCTCCTCTCCTCGCCGATCATGTCGTTTGCAAGCCTTGGAGTTCCAACCCACCCTCTCGCTGAACCACCGTCTCCACCGATGACCTTGGGACGACCTGGACCTAGGACATCTGATACATGTCCAATGAGTGTGCATCAACAGCCTTTGACTCCCGACTTTTCGCCCACTGGCATAACTTCTACTCAACGATCTAAACATGTGCGCCCTCATTCTGACCACATTCGGCTCAATTTGGAGATGCAAACTCAAAGTTCTCCAACAGGACCACTTTCGACTCCTGGCCATACGCCGTTCATTCTTGCGTACGATCCGGGCCTTCTTGCTCGTCAGTTCGCTATTGTTGAGCAGGCGGCTTTAAGCGAAGTTGACTGGAAAGATTTAGTGGATATGAGATGGAGCCATTCGTCGCAAACCACGCTGAACTGGGTAAATTACCTCGCAGACCAGGATCGCAAAGGCATCGATATGGTCGTGGCACGATTCAATCTTATGGTAAAGTGGGCATTGTCAGAGATTGTAATGACAACCAACAGGACCCTACGGGCGAGTACGATTACAAAACTTATCCATGTCGCGGTTTGTTCACGGAAAATCCGCAACTACGCTACGATGTTGCAAATTACCATAGCTTTATGTTCGGTTGATTGTACCAGACTTGTCAAAACGTGGGAACTTGTTCCCGAGAGTGAGAAGCAGCTGCTGAGGGAAATGGAGTTGTTGATTCAGCCTACTCGGAATTTTTACAATTTGCGGTCTGAAATGGAGACTTGCAAATTGCAAGAGGGCTGTATACCATTTGTTGGTAAGCACCTCTGCCGGATGGTTCTAACCTGATTATTGCCCTTTGGTTGGGACAATCACTGATAAATGGGAATATATAGGCCTCTATGTACAAGACCTTACTTACAATGCCCAAAAGCCGGCGCAAATCGCCAGCACTCGCGATGGCGAACCGTTGGTCAATTTTGAGCGATATCGCACGGCAGCTGCCATCGTCAAACGATTGCTTCAGTTGATAGACGCTAGTACGAAGTATAGCTTTGAACCTAGTTACGGTCTGGTCGAGAGATGCCTGTGGATTGCATCGTTGGCGGATGATAGAATCATCGCCCTCAGCAAAGAACTTGAATAATGCAAAAATTCGATTAAATAGTTTGAAACTGTCTACCACTTCGCATACCGCATTTCACTGGGCTTGTCGCCTTGGTTCCCAAGCTGCGTTCTCGCTTGGGCCCTTCTGTCTTCTGCCCGCTCGCTGGTTCGAATTTCTATGTATAATATAGCGCCTTACCATGCTTCGACGCCTGATTTCTTTTCAACAAACATTTTTTGCACCGTCTTTCTTATTAGCATTTCATGTTTTTGCTTTGTTCGATACCCGGCAAGATTTACTCGACAGGTTAATATGAATGTATGTTGTCGGGGGCGTGGGAGGAACTGTCCTTTAAATAGAAGTCGGTTTAGCGCAATTGTGATCATTAGAGACGAGATTATTCCTGATTCAAGTTCTTAATATTAGATTCGGCTTCAAAGCTGATCTTTGCGACAGACAGATGCTGTCAGCTTCGTCTGTAGACATCTCATCCATAGCAATACGATCAAAATACATGTTAGTAGTTAGTGGGGTTGAGAAGCGTTGGCAGAACGTCAAAGGTTCACCGCGCGGCAACTTGTCTCCAGATCAACTCTCCAAACTGTGCTTGGTCCAGCTCAATCCATACTAATGTAACTACATACTACATACATATATCAATGTTCTCGATTACAATCAACCAAAGCATTTAATGGAATCAGCGGTCTAATAAACTTGCAGGCACTCAGGCCGAAGATCCGATTCAGGCCCCATGGAGTTAACTGACAATCACAGATAGTTGTTGTCTTCTCGCCCTTTCAGATTATGGACCTGGCGAGCCCTCACTACGAAGCGTCATCAGACGCTAATATTCTCGAGCGCAATGCGGATCAGAAGCCAAAATCAAGGATGCTTCCGGACGATCTCCCTACTTCCTTGGATGACCGTCGCTCTGCACCTACATATACTGCGGAGACGGAGATGTATGACGGCTGGCAGGGTAAGCCTCTCTTCGATCTCTTTGCGTCATGGATTTGGTTTCTTTGTAACGAGGCTTTCTGTTGCATACATCTTATGCCCATCTATATACGCGTTGTCTATCGAAGTGTGGAAGGAGACAATTGATTTCAAGCCACGAAGTTTAGGCATAAAGGGACTAAAAGTGTCGATAACTTGTCTGAAACAGGCCAATCGCAATTCCTGACGAGCCCCCTGCCCACAAAGCCATTAACCTTTAACCTCGCTCTTGATGATCAAACACAGGACGATGAGCCTCTTGATTTTCGAGCTCGATATAGCGCCCATGCAGAACATGAACGGATGGAAGATAGCGATGCCCGACTAATGGAGATGTTGGCAGCTCAGGCGGCGCATCGAGATGTTGAGACGATGGGAGCGGATGAAGATGATATTGTTGCAGATGAGACAATGTCGGATGAGAGGAAGAGGGATATTCTGCAAAGGACGTTGAATATGGCAGCTAGCAATGGCGATGTTACCAGGGTGAAGAAGATCCTGAATGGAGGAGCACGTCAATACGTAAATGTGAATCTGCCAGATGAAGATGGGACGGTGCCGTTGATATATGCCAGTTGCTTTGTGGGTGCTTATCATTTCTTGGGCGTAGTTGATTCCGGGTAAACTCGATGCCATGGAGGCTAACCTACCTATAACAGGGTCATCACGAGGTGGTGTCTGCACTGCTCGAAGCAGGAGCGCACGTTGACAAACAAGATCGCAACCAATGGAGCGCGTTAATGTGGGCGATGACGAATCGACATAAAACCATTGCAAAGATTCTGCTTGACTACGGAGCGTCGCCCGATATTAGATCGTCTTCTGGAGGTACGGCTTTTGATTTTGTGCAGCCAGGAACGGATATATCGAATTACCTTCACGAAAATGGCTACCACTTTAGGTCCCCCGGCATTGAAAGCGACTTTTATGATTCTGGTTTCGTCCACGGCCGCTTTGAAGAAGAGATAGCCGAAAGTGAGATGAAAAGAAGGATGATGATGGAGGAGAGCGCGATAAATTTAGAAGTTGATCTGTCTAGTCTGGGCCTCGATGAAAAACTCGATGTAGGGCATCCATTCACGCTTGCTTGCTGCTACTTCAGCTTGATTGACATATTTGTAGTCTCCTGACGATTTCGAAGACCAACAAGAGTTTGTCTGGGACCGCTGCCTTCACGACCAGATGTTTGTGTTCCAGGAGAACGAGTTGGATAGAATTTTGGATATTGTGATCACCAACATGACACCACAGCGATCTCCCTCACAGAAGCCTATTCCCGCGAACGTACTATTCCTCTGTGCTCGATATGCCCATTACCATGCTAGCCCAGAGCTTCTTGCTACGTTGCTCCTGTCGGCAACGGAGAGAATAAATCATGTGGTGGAGAAACATCAATGGGATATGACCATTTTGGCATTCTGGATATCGAATGCTACGTTGTTACTCCACTATTTGAAGAAGGATGGAGAGTTGGTTTCGGCAACCATTGAATTCCAACTCCATCTCGCAGAACTGATTAATGATATTTTTATCCTCGTCATTCGTGACGCAGAACGCCGGATGGACAAATTTTTTGATAACGCGATGCTTGAACATGAAACAATTCCTGGATTTGAAGACGTCCACTTCCAGAATGAATGGAAGCTCTTTCGATCGAAATCCAAGGTGAAACCGGAGCCACCAGAGAAAAGGTTCCGGCCGCCGTCCCCGAAACGGCGAGCTGAAATCTCTCCGCGAAACATTACCTCCTTACTGTCCTCGACGCTTTTCGTGCTCGATCTTTACGACGTGCACTCCGTGATCACGGTACAGATACTGTCTCAATTGTACTATTGGCTGGGTGCGGAGCTTTTCAATCGGATTATGACCACAAAACGGTATCTTGCACGTACGAAAGCAATGCAAATCAGAATGAACGTGTCCGCACTCGAAGACTGGGCTCGCTCGAATAATCGACAGCCAGAGCACTACGAGAACGGATCGACCACATGCACAGGCGAAAGCACAGTTGAAGCAGCTCGCAGGCACCTTGAACCCGTCATTGAGTTGCTACAGTGGCTTCAGTGCTTCTCATCTCTGGGCGATGATCTAGACTCCCTGGTTGCAACTCTCCAGCAACTGCCACGACTCACCCCCACTCAGCTTCTCCATGCAGTGAAACTGTACCGACCAGAAGTGGGTGAGAAGGGACTGCCAAAAAGCGCCATGAAATATCTCACGGCACTAAAGGACGATCCCTCTCTGTTATTCCGCCCCACGTCCCCAAAGCCGGAAGACGCCCCTAAATCTCTCAAGGCGGGTGAGGGACCAACGATCCCCACAATCGCTACTGGTAGCAGTAGTAGCGGTCCCGATCAAGGCCACGGCGGGAACCCTGCTGAACCACCACGACCTAAGACCCCCCAACTGCAACCGCCCAGCTCCTCACAGCTCCAGCAGCAATCCCCATTGCAGGCGTCTCCGCAACCCAGCATCTCTGCCACAGAACGCACATCTCTGCTGCTTGATCCCTCGATGACCCTCCCATTCTCTCTTCCTACTAGCACGGACATGCTGATCAGCTACGGCGCAGGATTTGGAGGGACAAATCGCGACCGAGAGCGCAAGTACATCCCGACTGTTCCTACGGAGTTCCTGGCGAGGTTTGATAGGAGCTGAGTTTGCAAGTGTGGGGTTGCATTATGGAGGACGGTTTTAATCAATGTTTATAGATCTATCGCTACGGAGTACATCCATACATACATCATATATGGAGTGCCCCTGTGCTGTATGCAGACTTTTGAAGGAGCAAAGGGATTTCGCGGTGGATAATGCCTCTAAGAGGTTAGCGTGGCTCGCATAAACCTTCCCGCTGATGCTCATTCCAGGCAGGCCGGCTAAGGTTTCCCAAAACGCAATGATTGGATCGATTTAAGGTTCCACCCGCAGCCAGCCAGCCAATCATCAAATGCCCTCAAAAATGCTTACATATGTTGCCGATTTCGGCGTAGTGGAAACTCTATCGTCTTGATCCTGATGGAGAGAAGACATACATACCAGTACGTACTCCGTAGTGTATCACAGTTACTATGTATAGGTAGTGGTGGTAATGTAGTTGGGATTGGCGGTGGAGCGCTCCGTAGAACCCAGTTTGGGATCACAGTAGTTACATAGTATGCAACTTATGTCCAGACTTCGCGACAGGAGGATGCTCAGACAGTTCCTGTTGGAGCTTGCGGGCTGAGTGTGTCAGCTGTAGCTAGCTAATAGTTACCGTACAACTGGTTCTTACTGTGTATGTACATACAACCTCAGCTTCACTCACTCACTCCCTCCCACATCCAGCGATTGACCACGCCACACACTGGTCCCAGAGCGGTTTAGCGCGTGTTCGGTTCGCGTTGATTTACCCCCATGTGGTTGCCCGGAAAAGGAAATACTCCGCCCCGCGAACGAATGGGGCAAATGGTGCAGATTTGGGACGGATTCGGCAGGTCTGTTGGGGGGTGGAGGTGCCTGGTACATGTGTGCGAGTGGCAGTTTGGGTGTGTGTTGAGGTACGCGGTACCTGGTCGCTTGCTGTCCACCAACGCTGCACATCGACCTGCAACGTACAGCGTGTGGAATTCCAACGGCCGTTTCTTCGCTCGCTCCTCTTCCTCCATCACTGCCGTCTCGACGTCTTCATTCTCTTGTTTCGATGGAAGCCAGCCAGCGTGAGCCTGATATACGTGCTGTTGACACTCTTTGATCGTTTTTGAAAGCTTGAAGCTACCGAGTATACTTTTTATCTACATATGTATGTATTGGTGATTGTGGATGAAGCCTCTACTGTCTGCTGTGCATCTCTTATCTCTAACGCCATGGGAAAGGCCAGTTCGTTTGCTTGAGCATCTATCACTCATTGACGTGCCACCACATTCGCGAACCACCCGACTTTATGTTGCTCACCTTGAAACCTCAGCTCCTCAATCGTACACCCAATGACTTTGCGCCCGGAGCATCGTCTCCTTCAACCCGGAATATTCCCTCCTCGGTGGCTTCGACTCCTCGACCCGCTAAGATTTCGTCTCAATACACGGGCAGACAGGAACAGCCAACGCCAACATCTGCAACCCACGACCACCCCGCAGACGCAGACCACAGAAGCCTTCTTAACCCCGTGACGATGGCACTCCCCGCTCCCGATCGTGGTCTCCCTGCGATAAGCCAGGTGCCCACTCCCCTGGCTCACGTGCCTCCGTCACAGTGGCAGAATTCGGAAGATTACGTGCGGTTGTGGCTTCAAACGAAAGGGGAGGAGGAACGAAGAAAACAGGAGCAGGAGCGGACGCAGCAGGAGAGTTTGAAATTGGATCAACGGAAAATTGAGCAAGCTATGTTACGGGATTCCCTGCAGGCGGGTGTCCCACCGTACATGATACCGTTTATCTTCACGGGCTTGGGTGGAGGGAATCTGCAATGGGCGCAACAGTATATTTCGCAAATGAGCGCAAGCACCGGACAGTCACCACCTCAACAGATTCATACGCAGTCGTACTCACCGTCTAGCCGTCAACCACACCAAGAATATCACCAACCCCAACAGCCACGACCTGCACCCCAGACGCTTCCGCCTCAACCACTCCCACAACAGAAATCGATTCAAGGACAGCACTCCACGCTGGAAGTTCCTCGAGATAATCGAATGATCCCACCGAACCCATATGCTGCCAGTCGCGCCATTCCTGCAGTGGCCCGGCCCGCTGTGCAGCAAACTCCGCCGTCTCCAGCCATGAATTCCTATCATCGAGTGTCACCACCGCGTCAGTCAGGTTCTACACCCGCAGTCGCGCTAACCCAGCCAACAGCACCTCTTTCGCGTATCAACTCAGCTGAAATGCATATCCAGCATTCTCCCGCGATTTCCAGCGCACAAGCCTCAGCAAGATCCAGCTCGCGCACTTCCCACCCCCAGCATAGCGCGTCAGTCAAACAAGAGTCCCAGCAGCAAGCCCAATCGTCTCCTATATACTTTCATCATTGGGTCCCACCTTCCAACCCAAACACTCCGTCTGGGAAGAGCCCAAATATATCTCCCAATTCGGGTCATCCAGCTTCACATCTTCGTTCAGAATACCAAAACTCCCCAAGGAAAAGAAAAGCTCAGGGCAATCATCAACCTGCTCCTCCACCGTCGTCTCATTTATCGGACACAGGTTCTACGGACCCATCGCCTGACAGATCACACCCATCAGCGAGACGAAGTATTGGGCATTCGCGTCACCGGAACGACTCTGTATCCCAGAGTAATGATGCCACCTCCACAAATCAATCTGAGCTCAGCAGACCCGGTGGGCAGATGAATGTGAACGCCTTGGTTAGCAATCCCGACAGAACCACGAGCCGATCCAGCCATCGAGATGAGCCGAACGCTACCTCCTCGGAGCCAAACCAGCATGGACAGATCATGATCCTAGGGCGATATCGGACGAATAGAAATTCCCGTGAAAATTCTATTGCTACCAATGCTAGCGCTCCGAATGAATCATCCGGTCACCGGCTAGAGGAGCACGCTCGAAAACAGAGCATAGGCTCGCAAGGCGGCAGCAATTCGAACCATATTTCTTGTACCAATGGCTATCATCACCCTCAGGAAATTTCAAATGGTGCTGGACTCAATGGCTAGGTTTGTGCATTTCCTTATGTACTGTTCCCTGGGATGATTTAACTCAACTGAACTCCTTGGTGAACAACGCATCTTAATAATCTACAAGCCTTATCTATTTCTTCCTGCAATGCTCTTGGTTTGTGAAGTAATAGTAGAGTTTTGAGATCTGAATAGTTTGTCTGTATGAACAGTGCGATACATTTTCCTAAACTTCTGTCTAGCATTTTGCATAAATTTCCCTTTTTTTTTGTCTCCAGTTTCCTAGCCTTTTGATACCACATATCGTTCATTTGGGAATCTTCTTTGGTATGAGCTTATCTATCAGGTTTTTTTATCTTTTTAGCATTCTTTCAGTTTTTCCTTTCCGAGTCTGTCCTTTTGTTATGTCTTGTAATATCTTGTTTTGGCTTCTTTGCTGATGTTGTTGTCTGGCATATGCATACATCCTCTCTTCTTGTAGTTGGGTTTACGTCCTTCTTGTTTTTCTCTTTTAAGGTCTGATTGAGCTACCTTGGATGATGGTGTCAAGCCTTTGCCATATTGTGATTCTTAGCAGCATGCAATATAATAATACGCCCTATTAATATTCATTTGAGAGGACTACCTAGTGCAATGCTATAGCTACATATGTATTCAACCTGACATATTACCCACTACATCGTTAACAACAAGCTCCAGCTTTTGTCCTTGAGACTTGCGCGCTCGTGGTAATAAACTTGTCAAAAGTTGGGGCTCTAACACCCCCAGAGAAGTGGCAATCAACTGTTCAGCTTGGCCCTTTGCGAACACGCCTCAGATGACTTCATCTCAAGTTTGAAAAAGTTCACTAGGGAATCCAAGAGGGCATCTATCAAAATTAGTATGTAGTTACCTCTGCGCAGCACTGGAGACTTTTTAACTATTCATTATTATAATTTAGTATGTGGTCAAGGGAGTGGTCCTCAATGGCTACATAGTTACTTTCAGTTCTCACTACCACAGATGAGTGCCATACCTACCGCCGCACCCATGATAAAGTGCAGCATCATCAGTTGATTGCCAAACAGCCCACTCGAACCTCTTGAGATCCAGGAACTATGACAAAAACCATGAATTGGCTGGCCTTCCTTATTAGTGACCTGCTTGATGGGGCCCATTATTGAATACATACTACCCTACTAACCTTACCCCTTTTGGGAATTTAATCAGTAACGATAACCAGTTAACTAAATTGATTTATTTTCTTTTCCTTCTTTCTCCATTTCACGATGCTGAGCTTTGCAATTCTGCCCCAGAAAGTTGAAATGCAGGAACCGCAATCAAACAAAACCGTCCCCGGCTCAGGGAAGAGTCGCGGCAAAGAAAGGTATAAAATTATCAATTATAGATTAAGCTCCTGAAAGTACCTACATAATAAATAAAATAAAATAAATGACATTTTTAAACAGAGCAAATAAAAAGACTCGAAAACTAAATCAATCAAATTGAATATGCCTTTTTCTTCAGCATGAAACCTGCATCGATGTGTATTAAGAATTAGAGGATAAATAGAGACCCCAAAAAGTGGAGGAAAAAGGGATTCAAAACATAGTATATATGAGAGCTGTAGTTGTTAGATGACTTTGAAGAAGGAAAAGATCAAACATTGAATATAAAAGAAGAAGAAAAGTGGCTGAATTCAAACAGGGAGCTTTCTCAGGGGAAGGGGGTATCTAGACGCAATATTCCTATATCATGAAAGCAGGTTTTGCAGCGAAAGGTCGGACAAAAAGGTTATATAGAACACAAACGAGAACGACGGGTTCGACTTTGGAAAGTACACGAAAGGCAGAATCTTTCAAGAGATGTCTCTGGCAGGTTTGGATGAAAATCGAACCGGTGTATAAGAGCGAAAAGGAAGAAAGAGAACCACATAGCATTTTAGTGTAGATGCATAAGATCCGAGAAAGAAGAAGGGTAAAAAAAAAAAAAGGAATTCGACTATCAAGCTCTTCAGTGAAATAGTCGGAAAATGTCTCTGTATAACCCACACGAGAAGTGTTGGGAAATTGCAATTGCGCAGATCGCAATAAGACCGGATCGCTGAGCGTACTAACTCGACTGACGTGCTCGGTTTATAGCTTATTTTAAGATTTCTTTCGACAATGAACCTTCCATTCCGCTTTTGCAACGCGCATAAACAGCTCGATATCCTTGATGGGTACCCAGCTGGTCAGCACCTTCATCGCATTTTCAAAGTCAGATTCTAGAATGATATCGCGCATGCCATCAATTAAAGCCGCTGAAGTAGCATGCAAAACATCAAGACTGCGTCCGAATGGGGTTGTGTCCGCGACTTGAGGTTGCTGTGGATCATCGGATGAATCGCCATTTGTGGAGTTAGCGCTGGTGAGTGGTCTCGAGGTCGTCGGTTCGCCAGAGTCTCCGAGAAGCATGAAGACGTCCCAGACACGGAGTTGGGCGGGAAAAGGTATCGAATAGTTGAATAACGTTAGATACCATCGAGTTCCGTAGGCCGTGGGCGGTATACTAAGCTCAGTCTGATAACCAGGTTAGCAGCCATATGCTATGTAAGGCTCATCTATAAACATACCAGTTTCTCTGCCACCTCCCCGCCGTTCAGCCAGTCCTTCTCGAAGTTCCCCAGCGCTTCCATCAACCCAGAAAACCCAGATCGATATAACCGTTCGAGTCCTCTAAGTTGCCAAAGTCTAACTAACATAACAAACGCATGTTCTTCATCGTAGTATGCAAGTAACGTAGCTGCCAGCGAGGCCATTCCTTGAACGTAGCCGGTCTCTGGAAAGTAGAGCGACATAGCATGAAGAACACGGAACAATAGCCTTTGACCACCCCTGTAACGCCGGCGGAACATAATATGACTGCTTATTGTACGTGGGACGTCAATATCGATCTGAAGATCATCAGGCGATGGCTCAGCCTGCAGCTCATTGAACTTGTGAATGAGCTCTTCGTCAGTAAGGCCAGATTTCCGTTTCTTGGCGCTAGCTGTGAGAAATGCATGCCATGCTGTCGCTCTCCATCTATCAGGAATGCCTTTCCAAGTTCGTTCAATGAGTTTGGAGCTGGTGGTATCAAACTCGAAGGTCATTCCTGAGCCATCCCGATTCTTGGACGTCAACTTTGCCATTTTTTTCCATTTATCTTCTCTTGCCCACTCCTTTTGCTTCATGGCACGAGCGTACGGCGTGTCGTCATCCTCTGGAAGTGCATCTTTATCTGCCGAAGTAGGGAGCGTTAACATGTCTCCAGCTTCATCCACCAGCTTTCGATCTTTATTGTGAGGCAATTTATTAGTCGCATATCGAAACTTGGACGTAGATCTAGCCAGATTCGGCTGATAGGAGCTTTGGGAAGAAGTTGGCCGATTCTGCTGCTCTGTCGACTTTCTCGAAGGAGACCGGCCAGAAAATGATCTGATACTAGCGGCTGTGGAAGGGCTTCTTCGCAATGTCCGCTTTCTACGTGGTGAAGCAGCAGCAAGCATCAAACTAGTCGACACACGCTGGAGTGGTTGAGGCGGGTTCGATTCTGCACCATCTCCTGTGTCCCGCCGCGGGATGATAAAACCATATCTGTCAACATCTTCATTCCTGACATCATTCCAATCTTCTATTCCGCCCGCTAGTTCGGTCTCTTCTCGCTGGATGACACTGTCCGGCCCAGATCCATTTTTCGTAGGGGCATTAAGCAACTCGGTACTTGAACTGTTATTGGTGGGGGATACTTGGTCCACGTCCCCTTCAGATGATGCTTCTTCCCAGAGTACATCTTGATCCACACCCAGCAGCTGGCTAATTTCTGACTCATCGATATCGCCGTCGCCTTTTTCATACATCAACCTGACTTTGTGAGAGAGTATTTCGTCATCGGCAGAGATTGGGCGACTCGAAGTAATACTTGGCTTACAGCGTAAAGAGTTTGCCGATCGAATGCGCCTTGTGCTGGAAGATCGAGGAGCTGCAGAGTCTATGCTCTTTAAGCTGCCTTCGGCCATATTGGCCGGGTTTGTCGAGTCTTGTTGGGGACTCGACAATTGCATCGCCTCCATTGCCACAGCAGTGAGATCATCCAGTGAACCAGATGGTATATCTAGTTTTATTCCACGGAAAGGTTCAATAGTCGGGAGGGGCGGCACGGACGGAATTTCGCTTCGTTTCTCTTTGCGACCGCCCCATCTCAGACTCCGTTCTGATCTTCGCGAACTCGGACGGGCAGGGGCTTCGTTGACGACAATGCTGGGTATACGAGAAGGAATTCTGAAACTGGCAATGGAGCGGCCATCGGTAGAAACTCGGGCTCTCGTAAAACTCGTTCGTGGAAGTGCTGTCTTGGGCCTTCTCTTCTCTGTGATATCAACTGGCCGAATTGCCGTTGTCGGGATTTGTGGAGAAGTACCAGATTGCTTTGAGGCGGCTGTACATGATACCTCAGAGGGTACGGAGAGTGTAGTGCCCATCGGGCTGGGCGATTCAGCAGCTGTAGGTTGTTCCTGTGAGATCGACTTGAGACTCGAGCTCGAATCCATCTTTTCCTTTGAAGGCTCCACGTCAGCCATCTCTATATATAGCCCCTCTCAAGGCAGAATGAGCAAAGTAATGTAGCCAGCGTCGAAGACACCAGGGGGCATGGGTTTCAGCGAGGCAGCTTGTCAGAGACGCTGGGGCCAAGGATCGAGCGGAGGTGCAGGATGAGGGAGGTACAGTTTCGGAGGATGCACATCACTTAAGCCATTGCTAGCAACTGCATATAAAGAACATTATCAAAAGCCTTGAGCACCTCATTCCTTTATGAAGATTGAGTTGGTGGTAGGGCAGCAGAATTGGCCATATGGCGACGAGGGAAAAAGGAATGCCATGATGTTGTTGATCGACGACAAATCGTCTGATCAATCAACTGTGATTAAGGGGGCACAGCAGGCGGGCCTGTTCGGGTTTAGCGCCATTGGATCTACAAGCCACCCCATGCACTAGCGGGCAGCTAGTCCAGATCCGGCTAGCGTTCCAGATTCTGGGATCGAATGCAAACATGGCAAACATCACAGGTCGAATTCGTCTCAACTCGGTGTTGGTATCTTTAATAGACTTGGGGGTTAGTTATGTATATATTGTTTTATAACTGCTTGGGTTTCTAAGCTCTAATTATCGGTTGGCGGGGAATCATGCACTTGTATGCCTACATACATACTCCCTTCTCTTCAGTTTCCATTGGCTGCGGTCGCGGCCGCAGCTGCAGCCCGTAGTCTCTTCTCCTTTAATTCCAACAAAGCAGTGAGGTTCCATGGGGAGTCGAGCATGTCAAAGAAAACCTCCAAGAGTTGGATCCGATCTCCCTTCTTGAATTCCTCATCGTTCAAGACCTTGCCAAGCTCTGCGTACGTTTTGGCTACGAAGGCGGGAGCGTTGGGGGCTCCGAAGAATGCCAGCATCTTCTGGTGATCCCATTGCGTTGAGATGTCGTTATATTGTTGCATGGGACCGTGGATGAGGCGTTCAATGGAGTATCCGGCGTTATTTACCACAAAAATGGTGGGAGTCAGCCCCTCTCGTATTATCGTTCCAATTTCCTGCACGGTCACCTGCAGACTTCCGTCACCTACCAGCAGAATGACACGGCCCCTCACGCCCATTTCTTTACGCGCCAGGAGTGTTCCAAGGAGCGCTGGTACGGTGAAACCAATGCAACTGTAGTACAGCTGGCTGTAATATTCGCAGTTATCTGGCAGGTTCAGGTCCAGGGAACCAAACTGTGATGTTCCAACTTCGGCGATCACGAAATCATCAGGTTGTAGGTACTTGCTCAACCTACTCCAGAAGCGTTTATGGTCAAGGGGTTCAGCACATGAATCGTCAACTTGGGGGCCCTACCACAGAATTAACACTATCCGCGACAGTTATGACAAGAAAGGGAGGACACTAACCTCGGTATGTGACTGCAGGTTAGGAAGAGGGTTTGCTTTGCGTTTCAATGGATGTTTTCTAAGTTTTTGGACCAATTTCTTAACCACTGGTCTAAAGTTGAGTCCATCCCACACTTTATTTCCCACCGAGCAATAGCTGGGATGTAATTTGATAACTTTGTCCGCGGGAAGGTTGGTAGAGAATCCGCCAGTGTTCGCCGACACGGGGAAGGGACCAATATGCAAAATGATATCGTGTGCTTCTGCCTGTGCTTGCAGGTTCGGGGGACTGGAGACTATGCCTGCGTACAGTCCGGCAAAGTGAGGGTCAGATTCATTGATGATGGACTTCCCCATCGGAGTGATATAGGCCTACCAAGTTTGGCCAGTTAGCCAGATCTCTCTTCTTCGCGTCAAGTCACAAAAGAAAGGAAGCTCACAGGGGCGTTAATCTCCTCAATCAACTCCTTTGCTTCTTTGACCAGTCCATGACGCTGAACCAACATATCCACAATGACACTGGGATTGGAAGCCTGGTCAATCGCACACACAATTTCCGAAATCACTTCATCCTCCTGTGTTTCCTTTCCCTCGTTGCAAACCTCTAAGTCAAGAGGAGTGGACAACCGCGAGGAATCCGTCATGAGGTCCTGGACATCGAGGGGAATGAAGAGATACACAGGCAACCGTGTCTTCACGCAGGTTTCTATCACACGATCGATCTGCTCCGGGGCAGCTGCCGGATCTGTAATGAACGCAGAATCACTCTGCACTGGCTCGCTCATCTTCTGGTAGGTGGTATGATCCCATTTATCCATCCACAGCGTATGGTGGATCCTGACATGGTTCCGCTGCATATCACGAGGGGTATTGCCAACGATATGAATGACAGGAACGTATTCGCTAAATGCGCCCGCGATACCATTGATCGCACTGAGTTCTCCAACACCATATGTCGTCACCACAGCTCCAGGAATACCCCGTGTGCGCGCGTAACCGTCAGCGGCGTAGGCAGCATTGAGTTCGTTGCAGGTGCCCACCCAGCGCATATCAGGCACATTGTAGATGTGGTCGAGAAGATTCAAATTGAAGTCGCCAGGAACACCGAAGACATGGCGAATGCCGAGCTGATGCAACCGGCGAAAGAGGTACTCGCTAACGGGGATCTGGTGTCCTTTGGTCATGGTTGCATGTTCTTTGAAGGCAGACTGAGTGTAAACAAGACAGGAAATGAGAACACTGACAGTAAGATTAAAGAGAACAAAATCTCCGCAGTCCCTGTTCCCTTGAATGCTCTGGATTCAACTTCATCCCGACTGCTCGGAGCCTCGGCCGGACTGGAACCCCGCACTCGTTTGTTTGGGTGCTGAATGCCGAGCCGGAGCTAGTCTCGGTGATCGGAATTACAATACTGTATGTAACTACTCCGATGGCATACAACGGCATATATACGAAGCAGATATCTCATATTCTAACATGGTGTTATACACAACTGTCTAAGCAATCATTGCAAGTATAGACAAACTTGTCCAGGCTCATGTTACCGTACTGGACACCCACAACCGCCCATCAATCCGATGTGTTTCAAAAAATCGCTCCTTCAGTCCAGCATCATCAGTTTTGGTGTCTCTCAAACTGGGTAGGGAGGAAACTTACCCAGAGTCGGTCATCCATCCATGATTGATCTTATACTTTGTCCTGCTGACCAGCCACTCTGAAGTGATTCTTTCGGTATCATATAGTGGATCATCGTCTCCCTGAGCGTTTCGGCATTGGCGGCCACACCTTTGCGGTTTTCCTCGATGTAGGTATATTCCTCGAGGGCACACATAGACCTTGTTGTCGGCTTTGGATAATGAACTGAATTTCAAATTCCAGGTGCTGCTGTCTTCGATCAAGCTAGGCAACTCTTCTTGTGTGTCCGTGAGTGTGCACCGGGTGATGCATTTATAATACAATTCATCTTTCAGCCATGTAATCAGCTTCGAGCACTGAAAATATTTCGCTTCCTCCAGTATCCTGCAGTATAAAGCGTAGTCATGTCCCTTCACAACATCAAAGGCAAGCGGAAATACCCCCCGTCGAAGATACCTCATAACATAGTCAAATGCATCTGGATCACCATCAACGAATATAGACCCATCC
Organism: Emydomyces testavorans; assembly: GCA_029449355.1. Taxonomy (NCBI): domain Eukaryota; kingdom Fungi; phylum Ascomycota; class Eurotiomycetes; order Onygenales; family Nannizziopsiaceae; genus Emydomyces; species Emydomyces testavorans. Next base: position 1,579,091 of record CP120627.1, read on the forward strand.
TCTTGCTCCTCAACTGGCCAAATTCCAGAAAGCTTATGTTTGAAATAGTCGCTTCTCTCTTTCAGTGTCCCAATAGTTGTAGAGTATCGCTGTTCTCCCACTTGGAGGACAACGCGGTCGATCTCTGGGTGACTCGAGGTTGCGGACTTCATCATCGCCATAATTTCCAAGAAAGCACGAAATTTTATTGAGAGTAGAAAACGGGAAGAAGGGTAGTAAGCTGATAATATGTTTCAGATCTCCCATCGTAGGATCTTCTGACAATGATGACTTTTTGTAAAGAGAGAAAATCAAATATGAGGTATTCTTGACGTCAGCGATATGCTCAAGACGTCATCAACTGGTTCACCTTTAGAGAGTCTGGTCAATGACGAAGTGTCCGGATGAGGCGCGAGATGTTTCCACACTCATCAATCTCAACATGTCTTTTTGAGCAGTGTGGCTTCTTCCCTGAGAATGAGCCTTGCCAGTTTTGCTGTGATAGATTAGCAGATAGACCCAGATGGCCAGCAGAAATCCATATTTGAGACGAATCAATGATGCCCTTTGCACCGAAAGGCTCTTTGACCATTCCTCTTTCCAGATTGTTTGTCGACTGTTGCTAATGATTCGAAGTTCGCCCTTGGACTCACAGATCTGTACCAACCATGGCTAATCCACAAATTTTGTGCTTGGATTCTGACGGGTAAAGAGTGTTGGGGTTAGAGAGAGCCTGGAACAATAATTGTTGGGTTTTATAGTTTGACTCTGAAGATTCCTTTAACACCAGCAATAGATTGATGGTGATGGTGATGGCTAATAGCGTTATCCTGATGTTACCTCCTGTTGCTACCTCGGAACAGGGCCTGGAAAGAGTATAAAAGTGTTAACCAACTTGAAGCCGTCAAGCATCCCATAAAGGGCGGGTCAATAGTGGATTGCCTCGAGATCCTTAGGTGGATGACAATAGCTTATTTTTATAAACAAGGCTAATATTAACGGCCCAGAATCTTTTGATAAGACTTAGCCCAACTAAGCCTTTTGTTGCAGAGAACGCGGTGCACAGTTATTTGCTATAATGTTGTGGAGTCGGCTGAGCATCCGTAAAAGACTCCAGTGAAATATGTTGGAGAATGGAACTGCAAATTTGTAGAGAAAAGCAGCAAATATGTGGTTAGAAGATTTGGCCTGAAAGTAAAACGGAAACGGCTGAAACTGCTAGGAAAGAGACTTCAACCTGTAGTGAGTGAGATGTTAATGAAGAATAACTTCCAGTGCTAATGCAGCTGGTATACCAACAAAAAAAAGAAAAAGAAAACGGGGGGGGGAGGGGAGAGAGAGAGGTACCAAATACCTGGATGTCGTAATTTAGCCTTAATTAGAGGATTTTCAGAATCCTCTGGCAGTATGTATGGAGCAAGTAGCAAGCAATTCTCCAGTAAATCAAAGTAAATCTCTGGAGAAATCGCCCCTGGTAGAGAATTAAATATCATCACGAAAGCCCAGTAGGGAACAAATCATGTCTATGGGAGCTAGAGCGTAACTTGTGGAGTAGAAGGCATGGATTTTGCTCCAGAGAGGAGATATTCACATAAAAAAGCTTGAATTTTGCTCACTCACAATTCTGGGGGACAATCCTAACTCCACCTCCCTAAAAGAATGCAGGTCATTTGAAAGAGCAGAAAGTCTTATATAATTCAAATAATGCATGGGAAATATTCATTCAAGAAAGGTGATGGACAAACAAGAAAGAAACAATTCAGGAGGAAAATTGACGAAACACGCTGTTCAAACAGGTCAAGCACTCCCCCTCTGTATGGTCGGGGCGTCATCTGGGTGGAACTGGTTCTGGAGGAAGAATCTCAATTTGACGGACAAGAAAACTCTTTTCGTCTGTAAATTGGTCATCGTCCGTTCGATCCTCAAGGAACTTAGGGAGAAATTTAAGGAGTCGATCTCGGTTGTTTATCAAAATCCGTTGCACTGCAACAGACTTGTTTGGATTTGCTACGAACACCTGCAATTGGTCAAATAAATTTCCTGCAACGCCAAGCTTGTGGATAGGAAGGTCATCTTACCTTGAAGATGTGGAAGCCTTCGTACTGGACCATTTTGCGGTCATCTTTTAGCAAATTCATGCATAATTTCAGGTGATCGCCGCTGGCCACATATGTCGTCATGACACCGTAATATGCGCGGTCAAGGAGAAGTTCGCCCAGTAGTTTGATACTTTGACGTTTGGTCACATATGAATCCGAGAGTACCAGAACTTTGTTATATGTGGAGAAGAAAAGATCGAAATTAGTCGTGAGGTAGCCGGCTACCAAAGCTTTATGTCTCGTCAAAATTTCCTGTCTGGCATTAGTGAATTGCATGACGAAGATCGCAACATTGACTGGGAACGCACACGGAAAGTTGTAAATGCATCTGCGCTGACTTCGAAGCTGCCTTGGTTGATCCATTGGAAATACTTCCAGAATACCCCTTCACCTGTTTGTGGTTCCCCCGGCTGGACTTCATTTAGTCTAATCGCAGGCTCTCCGTCTCTCGACTGATCATACAATATGATTCCCGTAACCACTTCATATTTCAACGCCTCCCTAAGGATTGTCCCACATGGCATCGCGCTTCGATTGTTCTCGTAGCCGTGGCATAACTCGATGAGAATTTCAGGTCGTTTGTTGACGATATATGAGATAACGGGTGGATCTGAAGCGCTGACATTTGGGGGCCTGAAGCGTAGAAGGTGGGAAAATATCGTTTGCGTATCCTTTCTCGCCTCAAATGGAAGATGTTGAATGCTTCGCGCTAGCTCGTAGAGCAGGTCGTCAAGGATGAAGGCCTGCACTAGCTGATGTACTTGATCTGGGAGACTATCTATCTCTGCAATGGCCAATTATCAGTGACTGCGCGGGGTAATTTGAGTGGTCTGGGATATCAGATATTTACCTTGTGTGCCTTGAACGATCAGTTTTATGTGTGCCAAATGCTTTGCCAAATCCTCCTCGACCTGGGTTCGCAATTAGAATGTTATCCAGTGCTATGCTTGGAGGCCTTCACCTTGGACGAGCCTGGTGTCTGCCATAGCCGTACGAGAAGGTCTTTCAGAGTCCTTGCAACCTCTGTGGGTTGCCGTGATTTACTACGATTGAATAGGAACGCCATCAAGGGCGGCAATGCAGACCTTTACGGTGGCAATGGGGTCGAGAGACGAGGAGATACAGAGCGCATGAATCAAGTCAATGGTAGGGACCAAATATCAACCATCAAGCTCGGATCGGATATGCAAAAGTAATGTGACATGCCTTGCCCCCATAAAGTGAAGCCAGGCTCATGAAATCCACGCCATGATAGACAGATCAAAGTTACCGTATTGGCGGATGGAATCAACAAAGCGCGACTAACTTATAATAAGCACGAGAGGGTTGTCTTCCCCTGAGAGTTTAACCATCTGAACCTCTCTTGTCTGTTTGGTGGGGCTGCCAGTCAATTGCTGGTTAACTTCAAAGTAGTTAACTAACTAGCTGCCCCACCATCAACCAATCTCTTCATCTTCAACAAGTGGCAGGATTCCAATTGAGCAGACAGCGTGTTTCCAATATCAATCACAAGCGGAGCTCTTGTGCAATTGGTGTTCAGCCTGAAACTGATGCTGCATAATCATGATGGCGACAGAGCTGCATAAACGTCACCGCGAGGATTTCAATGATGCGGGGGACAGTTCATGTGAATCGAGTCCAAGTGAATGTCTCGATGTCACCAAGGACGATGGATGGGAGGATATTGAACCAGATGAAGAAATTCAGCCTGTTGTCAGTCTCTTTAGTGGAAGAGTCTTCTCCGATGTTCAGTCAATGCTCAAAGACTGCAAAGAAACCTTCAACTTCGACCTTCTAAAGGTGCAGAAGGAGCTTGGTGTGTAGCTAGGAGAAAGGCATTGAATTCTTTTACTCGGGATTATTGGCTGACATACATCTTTTGAAACTTCAGGCCTAGATTTTTTGGGGTCCATAAGGCTCGTGAATTATATCCGGTCCGAGGTTCAATCGGGAAACGTGAAACCTGATGTGTCGTCGAGTTCTCTTTTTGAAGATGAAAAGTATCTTAAGCCAGTGCTGGAAGACGATGCGCTTCTGTACAACTTGGATGATATCTCGGGTGATTCATTATTCGGTGAGAGAAGTCATGACCAGCAGAAAGCCGCGAATTCAATCGACAGGATAAAGGATCTTGAGGAGGAACTCGGTCGGCTCCGGGAAGAATTTGCTGAATATAAACACCTCGTGCAGAGATCCTTAGGCGAACAGTTCGGAGATGAAGCAGAGAAGGACCTGTCAATCTCGTCGCATAAGCAGCTAGAAGAAAATGGCAGAAGGTCGAATAGGTTTGAGAATGCAGAAGCTGGGTATTTCACTTCGTATTCATATAATGGTAAGGGACACCCGTTCCAAGACAAGGTACAGAATTTTTGACAAAGTTTGCCTTACAGCGATACATGAATCTATGTTGAAGGATACTGTTCGCACAGATGCTTACCGTGATTTCATTTACGACAACAAGAGCCTTTTCAAGGACAAAGTTGTGCTAGACGTGGGCTGCGGATCTGGCATCCTGTCTATGTTTTGTGCGAAGGCTGGAGCAAAGATGGTCATCGCTGTAGACAATTCAGATATCATTGACAAAGCACGTCAAATTGTGTACGAGAACGGCTTCGGAGATTTGATTAAGTATGAGTCCTGGGTTGAATTGTTTACCTGTTAGCATCTAACATTTCAAACTTGCAGATGTGTAAAGGGAAAGATTGAGGAGGTGGTCTTACCTGTGAAGCAAGTGGATATCATAGTCTCAGAATGGATGGGATATTGTCTGCTATTCGAAGCAATGCTCGACTCGGTGCTTTTTGCTCGAGACCGCTACCTTGCGCCCCAAGGACTGATGGTGCCTTCGCATGCGACGCTTCGAATTGCTCCCATTTCGGACCCCGAATTCATTGATGAGCATATAACTTTCTGGAATTCAGTATACGGTTTCAAAATGTCAAGTATGCTTGAGAATGTATATGATGATGTTCTCATCCAAACAGTGAAATCTTCTTCAGTGATTGCAGACTCTACCCCGTTTTTGTCTCTTCCATTGCATACAATTACAGCAAAGGAGCTCATATTTGTGAAAGATTTTGAGTCTATCATAACAAAAGATGGTGATACACTAGATGGTTGGCTTGTGTGGTTTGATATCTTCTTCATGCCTTCCCCTGAAACCAAACTCGCTGAGAATGCTGTTCCCAGTGCTCTAAAGAGGGCGGACTATGTAGCCTTCACCACTGGACCTGACGGACAAGAGACGCATTGGCAGCAAGGAGTTTTTCTAATAAATCATGGAAAACATGGAAAACTCCCAATGAGAAAGGGTCAGGTAATCAAGGGGAAAATCGGGTACAGAAAGCAAGAGGAGAAGTCACGACTATTGGATATCAGTATTGAATGGGCTAGTGATGAAACATCGCCTGTGCGCCAGAAATGGGCATTACAATGAGCTTGCCAGCTCTCAAATACCCGCGATTACGTCTGATGTGATATGGGCAGCAGTCAAAAGATTGGCAAAACATTGGAGTCTGGAAACTAATAGATAAAAGGGATTGTCATTAAAAATATAAAATAAGGGTATAAAGTTTTGATCATAGTCCTGCGAACTGCGCACTGTACTTTTTACCTGGCGCATGGGCCCACGAAGAGGAGGGTTCGCTCTCATGTTTTTGCTTAGGTGGTTCTTTTCTAGTACCTTTCTTGTGACCGTGCCTCGAACTGTGATGTTCGTGACGTTCAGAATGTCCCTCTCGCCTCGAGCTCCGGTGTTCTCTTCCCCTAAGATATCTATGAGAACGGTGCTTTTTGCGTTTGTCCTCATCAGCTGGGGCTTCATCCAACCTAAAATCGTCAATACTATCATACGATTGAGACTTTCGGCGACGTCGTCTGGCGTCTTTGTCTTCCCACTTCAAACTATCAAGTTCACGTTTTCTTTCTGCTTCCCATTGCTTTCGCTCTTTCTCAACCTCACGAAGCTGACGAACTCCCCGTTTCATCGCAGCCAAAGGATCATTTGCATCTATTCTCATCTTTTCCCGTTCTCGCCGCCTAGGATCTTCATTACCCCAGACGTCTTTGGCAGGAATCTCTTGTGAGCGCACAGTAAGGTCGTGCGTGCCAGTGGAGTACCAAGGCGCTTCCATCCCCTGCTTATATCCTGCTGCATTGGAAAATCGCATTGTATACTGATCTTCATATTCTTGTTTCTTCTTAGCGGCTTCTGCTTCCACGTCTTCATTCTTTTCAATATGTTGAGCGGCTTCCTTCGGGAACAAGCTGATGTGTCCCGAAGCGTCCAAGAGCGGAGCATCGCTCGTTGATTTGCGAAGGGTACGTTCGTGACTCGACTCTGTTTGTAGAAGCACATCTTCCCTAGCAAGTCGAATATCCCTATCTGTATCATCTTCACCTGCTAAGCGCCTTCGCTTACGGTGTCGGCCTTCAGCAACAGCCTTTGTCACGCCTCTGTCTTGTGGCACATCTTCTCGGGACAGAGAGGGTGACACGCGTTGACCTCGTAGGATTTCAATCCGCCTTTCCGCGTCAATTCCTTGCACTCGTCGCTCGTCCTCTTCTTCGCAGACTTTGGCCAGAGCCTCATCCCGCCGGACCCTGGCGATGTTTTCCCTGTTGTAGACATTCCATGACTTCTTCCCTAGTAAATGCCTATTATAAACGTCAGTAACAGCTCTCATATCAGATTCTAAGCATAACGGAACACTCACAGAGGCATAATTCAATCTAGACTCCTCTCTTCGACGCTGAGCTGTCAACTAGAGAAACCTGACGAACTGCACCTCCGCAACTTGCGACGTCGATCGTTTTGCTTGAGGTTCCTGAGCGATGACTAAGCAGCGGGACTGCAGGTGGGCGGCGAGACAGTTGGAGTATGAAGTTGCCTCCAAAGGCGCAACGGGACAGCATGGTCGATTGTCCGTTTATAAAATCCCGTGGATTTGGAATAGAGCTGTATCCTTTCAGTCTGCTTGATATAGATTTCTACTGTTCTGTTGCTCTCTTACTATACATTACTGAGAATTGGTTTGCTGATCTGTTGGTGAACTCACCAAGCTACTTTAGTAGCTCCGTATTTGGCATAAAGACTACAAGTCCACATCCCGAAGAATCCATGCCCATCTGAAGCTGTTATCCAGCTGGAGATATCATGTTTAACCGCAACAATTACCCTTCCGTTCCAAATCCCTTCTCTTCGAGCGGCTCTCCTGGTGGTGATGGAGCTCGACCACCCCGCGATCGATACAACATGCCTCCCCAGCAATCAGGTCGCCCGGATGCTTACGGCCAAGACCCTCGAATGGCTGGAGGGTATACGGCACCAACTTCTCGACGCGATTATGACACTGTGATGACTGACGGAAATAATGGACCTAGAGGATATGGAGGACCTCCCGCCGGCCGGGCTTCCGCACTCCCTTCAAGGCCAGGTGGAGGCCGAATGATGCCGACTAGCGGAGCTAACGAGCAGACTTGGACTCTACGCCCTGCGAAGAGTCCAGATAATTCATATACATATGGGAACTTGTGAGTTTGTGGCAAACGTCCGCCATGTTACTTTTTTGCTGACGATGATGGTGATTGTTCAGAGTAGCTGTATCGCCCCGTGATATTCCACCCTCGCGAGACGGCTCAGATGTGTTGATCCTAGTAAACAACTTATACGTCTTTTCAGCTCGCCCTCTGGAGGGGTTTCCTCAAGGCCATATTAGCATGTCCGATCCACAACGGACCTGGGCTCAGGTTGCATTAACAGATATGGTGGAAGTAAAAATTTACGACGTCTTCAGCCAAGGCAGCCAGGCTTATCTGGCGTCTATGGATTTGGAGGTTGGATTCGCTGGCAAAAAGCGAACGGAAACCCCGTATGATCAAGATCAGCTTGCGAATGTTTTCATAAGAGTATGTATTTGCTCCCAAGACAACTAAATACTGAAGAGGACTAACAAAGTCAGAATTTTGAGAATCAAATTCTCGCACCGGGTCAAAAGATTTTAATGGACGACAGAAGCATTCCGCTCTTGCTAAGTGTTAAAACCGTACAACTAGGCGATCTATCGGAAAAGCCGTCATCTTCTGCCCCTACATCGGCAGATCCAACTACAAGAGGCATACTTACCAGACAAACTTTGATCAACTTTTTCAAAGATGCGAAAACAGGCATCAATGTGAAGGCGTCAAACCGGAGACCTGCGGCGAATTCAATTATCCAGCCGGATTTCAAGTTTGAGAATATGGGAATTGGAGGTTTGGATATGGAGTTCAGCACCATCTTCCGAAGAGCCTTTGCATCTCGCATTTTCCCGCCTGGCCTTGTGGAAAAGTTGGGAATTCAGCATGTCAAGGGCATTTTACTCTATGGCCCCCCTGGAACAGGTAAAACGTTGATCGCAAGGCAGATCGGCAAAATGTTGAACGCAAGAGAGCCGAAAGTTATCAATGGCCCGGAAGTCTTGAACAAATATGTCGGTCAATCGGAAGAGAATATCAGAAAGCTCTTCGCCGATGCTGAGAAAGAGTACAGGGAAAAGGGAGAAGAAAGCGGACTTCACATCATTATTTTCGACGAACTCGATGCTGTTTGCAAGCAAAGAGGTAGCGGCGCTGGCGGTGGCACCGGCGTAGGTGACAGCGTCGTAAACCAGCTTTTATCTAAATTAGATGGTGTCGACCAGCTGAATAACATCCTGTTAATTGGAATGACTAATCGAATGGACATGATTGATGACGCCCTTTTACGTCCCGGCCGTCTGGAAGTTCATATGGAGATTTCCCTGCCTGATGAAAAAGGCCGAGTTCAGATCTTGAACATTCACACAAAGAAAATGCGGGATGGCAATCTTATGGATAGCGATGTTAATCTCGCTGAGCTGGCTCAGCTAACCAAGAACTTTTCCGGAGCAGAGATCAGTGGCTTGGTCAAATCTGCATCGTCTTTCGCCTTTAATCGACATGTCAAAATCGGAACAATGGCAGGGATTACTGATGATGTTGTTAATATGAAAGTCAATCGCCAGGACTTTCAAAATGCACTAGAGGAGGTGAAGCCTGCTTTTGGCGTGTCGGAGGAAGAGCTTGAAAGCTGTATTCAAGGTGGCATCATTAATTTCTCTCCAGCTATCGAGAGCATTCTGGAAGAAGGAAAGTTGTTCGTCAAGCAGGTCCGCGAACCTGAATCAACAACTCAGTTGTTTTCAGTATTGCTGCATGGACCTCCAGGAAGCGGTAAAACCGCATTGGCTGCGAAAATTGCCATAGATTCAGACTTCCCATTTGTGAAGCTAATAAGCCCAGAGGACATGGTGGGCTTCAGTGAGATGGCTAAGATTCAGCATATGAGCAAAGTATTTAATGACGCTTATAAGAGTCCTACTAGTGTTGTGGTTATGGATAATATCGAGCGGATCATCGACTGGGTTCCCATTGGGCCACGATTCAGCAATTCGATTCTTCAGACCGTTATGGTACTGCTAAGAAAGCAACCTCCGAAGGGTCGTCGGCTACTGATCCTTGCCACGTCCACCGAGAGGTCGATACTGAAGCAACTGGATGTCTTCAACTCTTTCAATTCCGACATTGCCGTACCGAATGTAAACACCTACGAGGAGTTGATGCATATCCTAAGGGAAACAGAATCATTCTCTTCCCAGGAAATGGAAATGGCCCTATCTGGAGTTCGTGATATGACACAGAGTGACAAGATAGGTGTTGGGGTTAAGAAAGTTCTACTTGGCATTGGAACGGCTAAGCAAGACACAAACAAGGCGCGGCGTTTTGCTTCAGTTATAGCTCGGGCTATGGATGAACACGAGTTTGTCTAGAACCCGCCAGTCTTCGTTTGAATCCATAAATTTAATTGGAAATTTAAGGTCCAAGATTGACCAGATGCGTTGCCGGCATATCAGTCCCTTTCTTCTTTGTTGCCACTTTGTTCTGTTGAATTAGCCTTCGCCATTCACTGTCAATAGACACCCGAACCCCTTAAGACGAGCCACTCAGACATTGATATGGCTCTTTCAAGGAGATCCGGCCGAATTTGAGATTCTAGTATTGGGTTCAAGAGAACAACATTATGGATATACCATATAACTATGGAAGAAAGCTGTTAGAACAATGTCTTCAGATCACTTTTTATGCTGTTGACATGCTATAATCATGCCAATTTTCTCGCTTCAATCAATGCATTGTTGATATTTCGTCTATTACTGTCTAATATCAAGCATTTGTCTTGATTGGGGGTTTTCCAATATCATTTCAAGCTTAGAAACGTCAGCAAAGTGATATCACTTTGAGCTCTAGAGATACCCCAGTCAGAAAAGCGATATAATCCAATAGCTCCTTTTGCAACATAAACAGTAATGAATGATATTTTGGAGGAATGCAACGGTGTGTTGTAGCAGCTTGATGTTTTGTTACTTCTCGTCCCAGCTTTGTATCCTTTTTTGTCTCCCTCCTCTTCCGACTTCTTGAGGAACTATATAAGCTGCTTTTCAATCTAAGTGTACTAAATAGATGGGCCTTCCTCCCTTAGGCCTTCTATTCTCAAGGTGTTGATATCCAAGCAACAGGTAAGAAGCGCTTAGCCCCTTAAAGGTTCACTTTTTGGGAATAGGGGCTACATTTCCAGCACATTTTAGGGCACGCTTTTCAAGGAGAACCATCCCTATAAAGCCTAGCTATGTAATTAATTAAAGCCCTAAGATGCTCTCTAGATACGGGTTTATCATCCTTACAAGAATGGGGGCACATAGCCCCTAATGCTCCCCAAATACTTAGCAGTCTACGGGCTACAGGAGAGGACCGTCCATATAGACACAAATCCACGCATCTACAAGCAAAACCACCGTACTGTCTGTAATCCATTCAATCCGTGGCAATAGCCCACATGACCATACAGCCCATCCAGGTGACCATTTCGCTAATCACGAGGTCTGTAACGAACGATTACCAGAACCGGAGAATACGCGTAAAGACCCGGCCGGTTTCCCCATCCAGACCCTATAGGGCTGAGTGGGACGGGATCGACTCGCGGCGGGAAGCAAGTCATCTGCAGGGGTATCGGTGAAACTGTGGGACTGCGGGCAGTGCGGGGCATGCATGTCTTCTCCCCCTGAGAACCAGAACCAATTACGAGCAGCGTCTCAGCTAGTCCTCGCGGTTAAAGTGGTGTCGCTACTCCGTATCTGGCTGAGAAATTAAGCGCCACGACTGTTAGCGATAGATTCCGCTAAAAGCGGCGAGGTAGCCTGCCAAAAGTATGGGGTGGGGCGGAATCGGCGGAGCGGAAAACGGTGTGGGTCCGCCAAATGGCATTTTTGAGCAGTTTTGTCGAGAACAAATTAGGTTGATCTTTCAGAGGGATCAAAGAAATGCCGTGTGACGGTTGACGGTCCAAACAAAAAAATTGATGTCCAAGCCTAGCAAAGCAGCCCAAATTCAGGAGGTATAGTAGTCGATGTCGGCTTGTAAACCACGAGGGGCTGAAAAGGACAAAGCTTGTATATTGCCAAATATGCATATTAAGAACAGCGTAGTTCCAGACATGTCCAGCCTGAAAAGTACTCACAAAAGCCAAAAACTCCTAATTTTCAGATTTGCCTAAGAAAACCCCTCCCAGCAAAAATACAGACAAAGGGATCGCGTCAAAAACAAATAACCGCATGATCCTGAGGGGATAAAGAGAATCCAAAATCGTAAATTCATCGAGTCATTAAAATGAAGATATCGAATTAGCCTTTGGGGAATTAGTAGTCGCCGTTAAATGTGTATTTGCTGGCAGCTGTGCGATACTCGCTCGGAAGTTTTCGTTCAGCTTTACTCTTCATAGCACTGTAGAAGAGGTCTGAATTAGCACATACGCAAGATTTCCCCTGAAACGCAGGGAAATTATGATCAAAATACTGAAAATTCAAAAAGACCACTGGATGCCAAGGACAGCGGAGCGGAACGCCCGTGCACGGGGCGGAGCGGAGCAGAATAGTCACAAGAGCCAATGGGCGATGCATGAAGAGCGGTGACTCACCTCACTCGCTTTTGTGTCCATTCCAAGTCGGATTTCGTTTCCTTCGCAGCTTTGATTCCTTCTGCGAAATTCGTGCGCGCACCCTTGATACGGCGCTGCATCAGGGCTTGCAGTTCGAGAAGTTCTCGCTGCTTAGCATTGAGCTGGCCAGAGCTGCGGATTCGTGTCAGAGTGAGAACAGACATTGAGATTGATTGAATTCGTTTTGAAATGGATTTTATAGATTTCAGAATATGTACTCACAGCTGAGTCTGCTTTGCAATTCCCTTGTCTAGTCTGCTAGGATCAAAGACATTGCTCATACGGTCATTCAGAGTGTCGATGACGTCAACACCAGAATATCCCGACGAAGACACGTCAAAGTCGCTGGCGCTTCCCGTGGTGGTGCTCACATCAGAGATTTCAGGAGGTGAGCCGGCGATGCGAGAAATTGGAAAGTAGTTCGCACCGGCCGGAGCCTTTGAAGGCATATTGATGGGGAGAGAAGAATTGTGCTGGTTGACATGAGGGCGGAAAGCGGTGGCCATGATGATCGATTTTCGACAAGAATGGAAGTATCCAAATGGTGAAAATGCTGTTGCTTGCAAAGGATAGCTTCACTCGCTGACTTGAATCTGCGGGGAGCAAATTTCCGCTCGAGAAACGGACAAAGAGAATGGAGACAAAGTCCCACAAAGATCGATCAATGAAGACGAATGCCAAAAGTGGTACAGCAAGACGTGCACCAGGGTGGTGATGCAGTGCTATGGGTATCAAACGGGGACAGCGAGACGGCGAAGTGATATCAGATCCGTGAGCAATGAAGCTTATCTCTGGGCTGGACGTTAAGAAGAGCAAGGATGGACAAGTATGATTGATGGCAGTGAGCTATATGCTAGGTCTTCTGAGAGATAAGAGGCAAGTCTGATGAGTCGAAGCTGGAGAAAATAAGGACGAAGGAGGAAGACGAGGACGAGGAGGAATAGGACGCTCCTTTTATACCCATCTCCAAGAGAGCCCATCCCAATTGGGATAGTCTCCTGAGGACTTGCCTCGACCGCATTGCAGTCATGAGATGCTCTGAGTGGCTGAGAAGCGAGCCCGTTTCCGTCATTCTGTCCCATTCTGCCTTCTTCTCTTCCCGGTCTTATTCCTTCCTCCTACTCCTCTCTTCCCCCCCCCTCCTTGCAGGGCCCCCATCCCTCTTTCTCACTCCCGATTCGTCCTTTTCGTGGATTGACCCCGCTCAGAGTCGGGAAGAGAGGCGTCCGCAGGGCAGCTATCCGCACGGGGATTCGCCAGTCAGGGCCCGCACTAGGGAATTGGGTCCCCGCCTGATCCGGCGAGGGCAAAGTTAACTCTGTGAGAGGCCAGACACACCCTCCATAAGTGATCGGCCGTGTTAAAATCCGCTCAAAAAAACAAGACCGAACGGGGGTGGGGAGATGGCGCAATCCTGCTTTCGTTTTCCGGATTCTGACTTCTAGGTGGGCGGCAAAAATGGGAGCAAAAGCAAGCGAGACGAGTGGTTCCTTTTGCACTCCCTTGGTTCTGTGAGACGAAGGGAAAATAGGGGCGCTAAGGAGGAGCTCTCTGGAGATTTGTTACATCCTTACCGAGTTCTTACCTGCTAAAACGATACCAGAGACAGACTATTGGCTAGAGATACGGTAATCAGAGTGTTTTGGGGGACGATGTGGTGCGTGGAAGCTTGTTATTATAGACTGAATTGACTGGAGGCTTGGAGTCCAATGTTTGCTTTGGGCTGCCAGCCTCAACATGATGGCAGCGATACGGGGGGGAGTGAACGAAGATACATATATTGAATGAGGCTTCAGGAGATGTCGTTGGCACCAGCTGGATGCGAGTAAAACTCATCTTACATAAGAATTGACTGGCAAGGTAGCGACATCCATACGTTGATGTCTGCGTCGTTGAGAAAACCAACCAGCAACGGTCTGTCGGTGAGTGCAGAAGAGCAGACGCACTAGTTAACTGACTAGCAGTGAAGAACAGTCAAATGAATGCTAAATTTATCAATAGGTGGTTTTAATCTCCTATTCCTCGGCGGTTACAGAGTCGAATGAAACTCAAGCCCAAACATCTCGAGTTTCCAGCGTCTTTGGAAAAGCTCATCTTTGCAATCCGACTTGACCAGCGTCTAACTACTGGAACTGTCACTGCCAGCTTCAAGGACGGTGCTGCTGCTGCAGCATACATACATACTACTAAACTAACGTCTGCCTGTCGCGGCAAAGCCTCACTTCTTTGACTGATCTAAAACCACAGAAGCCATTCAAAGCAAGCCCTGGAATAAAAACACCGCCCTCAAAAATGGCAAAATGCCTGAAATGCTCTGGCCGTTTACATATCATCCCCAACGCTTCTCCCTCCCTCCTAATGCAACCCTTTTCTCTTTTTCAAGCAGGCAACAAGCAATACATACATACAAACATAACTACATACATGGCTAATCAAGGTGTGAACTCCAGCAGAAAGCAAAAAAGCAAAAGTCTCGCATTGCATTTCAATTCATAGGCATCATCATCATTGTTCCCTCCATCCCAAGCCCAAAAAAAACCCATCCCTGCTGCTTAATTGCATGGGTTATTACGCCCCAATGATCTGCAACTGCGTTGTTGCCAGTCTATTCCATCCGTGTGGAATGACAAGAAGCCCAGCCTGAAGGTCGGAGTGTAACATATTGGGCAATAAGCGCGACACCGCAAGTTGACGGTGAGACGGCCAGACCGGGATACCTGCGGGCGTTTTTTTTATTTTATTTTGCGACCTATGAAGAGAGACGATATGTATGGCTTTTGGGTAAAAGTTGAGAGGTGTCTCGATGAACGGTAGCGGACGAATCGACGTGCAGAGATACGACAGTTGGGCATTCATTCACTGACCCAGTCTAACTCAAATGTTGTAGCTATGTATGTGAGAAACCTAGTAGGGCCAGAATATGGTTGTCTATTGACAAGGAACAGGCAAGATGAAGTTGTAGCCTTGTCGAGAACAGATAACGAGTATGTAGCTATATACAGAGCTTCATTAAAAAGAAAACAGTAATAATAAAGAAGAAAAGAGAGCGCAAAAACCAATCCAAATCAATCTCCACCAAGGGCCTCACGCCTGCTAGTCATTCAAAGTTAAGTAGATAACTGGTTCCCATGCGTTGACACTTCCTTCTCAACAGCCTCAGAAAAGAAAATACGTCTATAACATGCTATGACCCGAAAACCCACTCCAAGGTTTTACGGCGAATCTCGCATGCATCCAAGTCCTCTTAGATATGCGCTTACAGCCATCTGTGCATGCCCACGAGAAAAGAGACAGAAGGAGACCAAAAAGAACCGCGAAGTGCAAATGCAACGCTAGAAAAATGCAAAGAAGAGGCTGGATTCGTTTGCTTTGTGCCAGAATACAAGGACTGGTAAGAATAAAATGATTTCGAAGGATGGAATTATTACTTTTGGAAGCAGAGCACTGAATCATGCCCCTTGCAAAAATGACGGTCGGCCAGGAATAACGAGCCGACAGTACTGCTACTGAAACTGAATTCTCTTCAAGATCCAAGGTCAGTGGCTCCATTGGGTCCTCCGTCTTTGTCTGTCTTGTCTGAGGCTACACCATCAGGACCTCCCAAGTTTGCTGCATGTGGTGCACTTCTTGTGTGTGGTGTTGCTTTTGAGGAAGTCTTATCCGCTTCTGGTGGTGTGAGTCGGGGGATACCACCACTCAGCTTTGGTGCTGTAGACCGCCTTGACTGCGGCACCAGATACCGATCGAGCATGCTTCTCAGGACGTCGGACCGAACGGGTTTTGCGAGATAATTATTCATGCCCGCCTCAATGCATTTTTCACGATCTCCCTCAATGGCACTCGCAGTCATCGCGATGACTAGGACTTCGTTCACGTTCGGATCGTCGTCCTCACGGATCTTTCGTGTAGCGTTATAACCGTCGAGGACTGGCATTTGAACATCCATCAAGACCACATGGTACGGGTTCCCTTCTTTAGACCGCTGTTGCAAGGCTCGGACGGCTTGTTGGCCGTCACTGAATACTTCGCTGGTAAGTCCCAAATTCTGAACGAAATTCATGGCAATCTTTTGATTGATCGGATTGTCTTCGGCAATGCAAACTCGAATCTGATCCCGAGGAATGCAAGTGAGGTCTCGCACTACTCGTTTGTGGGGCTGCTGTTTCTTGTCATGGGACAAATCTTGAGACCAGGGTGTTCTGGCAACGGCGTCTTCTGGTGCCTTTTTGAACGTCACGGTAAAAGTGACAGTGGTGCCTACTCCCACCTCAGAGCGTAACCAGATCTTTCCTCCAAGTACATCTTCGATAATGGCTTTGCAAATGCTTAAACCTAGCCCACTGCCACCATAAGATCTTGCTGTCGAGCTGTCAGCTTGTGAAAACGGACGGAAAAGCCGCGCCATATGTTCGTTTGATATGCCAATCCCCGTGTCCGTGACTGTGCAGGTTACTCGAACCATGCTTTCGGTCTCCTCAACCATTTTGGCCCGAACAGCAACTGATCCCTTCGGAGTAAATTTGTAACTGTTGCTGAGAAGATTCATAAAGATCTGATGTAGACGAACGGGATCGCCCAGAACGAGTAGATTTGGGTCAATATCATCAAGGTCTTCAATTGTTTCTAGACCCCTGTCTCTGTGGGTATAGCGAAGGGCCCGAACCACTTCAGCAATTGTTTGTCTCAGGTTAAGGGGAACAGTGGACACCTTCATCTTTCCTGCTTCCAATTTCGAAAAGTCTAAGATGTCGTTGATGAGAGTGAGCAGTGTATCCGCACAGACGCGAATGGACTCAACATAAACATCCTGCTGACGATCCAAGTTCGTCTGTTTAAGCAGCTCAGATAGTCCAATAACTCCAGTCATCGGCGTCCGCAAATCGTGAGAGATGTTGGCCAAGAAGATAGATTTGGCCTTGGCGGCCTCCTCCTTTAGCCTGACGTTATGCCTGGCTTCTGCTTCTGCTTCTTTAGCTTTCTGCTCTGCTTCCCGGGCTTGCGCTAAAGCTCGTTTCTGGGTTTCGATCATTGCAGCGTTGGCAGCACTAAGTTGGATATCAGCATCAAGCTGAGGTCGCGCGAGAGGCACTAGTGATCCTTACCTAATTTTGCGAGCTTCCTGAAATAAAAATGCATTTGCAAGCGAAATGCCGACTTGATTGCACACAAGTCTCAAAACAACTAAGTTGCGGTGCGTAAATGAATTGGGCTTCCCTTCAATGTGGATGACTCCAAGGAAATTATTCGCTTGAAGAATTGGCAATGCAATCACCGATCTTCCTTCGGGATTTCGACTGGCATAGACTTCGGAGACGTTTGAAAATCGCTCGTCTTCCAAAACATTGTGTACCAGCACCGGCTCTCGAGTTCGCAAAGTATAGTGAGTGATCTGCTGGGCCATTTTATCTTCAACCTCGGAGAATGGTAACCCATCTGCATAAGCAAGTTCTCCTTTGTCGATCTCCCCAGCTGCAGCTACACACCACCCTTGAGGCTCGAATTCGGTGATAATGAGAGCTAACTCGGATCCACTACAAGATTCCAAAATTATGCCAACCATTTTTGTGAGCAGCTTGTCGACTTGAAGCTCAGATGATATCACCTGGCTGAATTGCAGAATACTCGATAAATCGATGATGTCTGATCCCTGTTAGATTCGACAGTTCAGTGAAGGGTTGACCAATGCAAGCACTTACCTAGCCCAACTTGTGAGACGTCCAGATTCCCGTCTGCCCAATCCTGGTCCTGTTCTAGCCATTTCCTGTTATGCTCATCTTCGAGACGCCCTTGAGTGGTGGTTGGCTCTGCTTCTGGATTCGAAGGAACAACAAAAGTGTCAACCGTTTGACAAGCAGCATCTTTAGATCGTGACATGGTCCCCATTCTCAGCAGCCACTCGTGTTTCTCCGATAGCTGTTTCGCCTTTCCTGAGGCACTCATTCGACTCCACGCCGGAATAGCATTCCTTAACATGGCCTGAGCTGCTCGCCTTGCACCACGACGAACAAGAAAATCAACTAAATATTATTAGAAGGCAGAACGCCTCAAAAGGGAAGTGGTAAAACTTGCCTTGCAATTCAAGAGCCATGGCCTCCTCAAGTCGAAAGTTATGAAGCTGGGTGTGATCGAGTGCGGCCTACACCAAAGGTAAGTATCGAATGGAGTGCTCTCGATCGAAACATTAAACACGTCTTTCTTACCTCCAAGGCTTGTATTGTTGCTGAATAATCCTTGCTCACTTCGCTAAGCAAAGCCTGCACCAGCAGTGACCACATTCCAAAATTTGTATGGCAAGCGGTTTCCATGAAATCAATTTCTTTCTTATATTTTCGAACAAGCTCAATGTCTGCTTCCAAATCTGGTCGAGATGGATTCTCCAGATGGCGGGCCAGTATACCAAGCGACAGATAGAAATATGTTTGTGTTGCGAATCGAGAGGTCCACAGGCATTCAATATTGCTAAGGATTGTTGTACCGATTTCCACAACTCTATCGTAATAGCCATAGAGATAAAGTGGAATGAGCATCATCGCGCGGTACGAGTTCAGTGAAAGCATACTCGAACCGCGAGAGACAAGCGACTCCAAGTATCGCTGCTCATCATGGGAGTTGTCGGACAATACTCGTTCCGGAATGTGAATGAACGTCTTTCCTTGGAGTGCCCGAGCCGATTGCCTATATTGTATAATACCGTTTAAGTACGAGAATTCATTCGAGGTATAAATGACAATACCACAAGGGACCTACCTGACAGCCATAATAATAGGGCCTCCTCGCAAGTCAATGTCCCAATCGCTTACCTCTTCACTGGCACAGTTGCAATGTTGTTCGAGCTCTATGAGATCGTGCCCAAGCGAAAAGCCAGTGGTAACCATAATGGCGATAGTGAACAGTGTCACATGGTGCTCTCCAAGCATGTGTGCAACCTGCATCGAGCTTTCGAGCATTGGGAGCGTCGACGCCATTGGAACTCGAATATGATTCACAAAGACATTGTGAATCAAGATGCCACGAGATGAAAAGGAGGGCTCTTTGAACTTTTCAAGAAAGTTTAGCGCAGCATCGCTTAGCTTCCACCCTAGCTCTATATCTTTGTACCGACTGACGACAACCATAAACATATGAGTGCATAGATAGGCTATCTGGGCAAAACACCCCCTGGATATATAGATATTCATCAGTTCTACTGCGTACCGATAAAAGAGTTTCGGCCGAGTCCAGACACACAGTCCTAGCGCTTCGGCCATCACAGCTCCGATTGCGAGTACTGTTCGATCCTCGCTAAGAGGCCGTGAAAAAATGGCCTTCAGGTCAGCCGCGTGGAGATATCCACTCAGTTCCATATACGCCTCATCAATTTCTTCCCAGGTCACATCTCTCTTGATGCTCACTCCGAGGTCACTTAGACCCGAGAATAAAGCATCCAAAGCTGCAGTAAGCTCGCCACTGGCAGCGTTGATCCGACTTTGCAAAACCCAGGCCCGCCCTTTGCAAGCCGCCGTGTGTGCTTTGTCAAAAACCACGGACAAAAGCTCTGTGGCCTCTGATGTTCGACCTTGAGACAGAAGCATCTCTGCGGTTTTGATATACAATTCTCTGGTCTCGTCATAAATGACATCAGGGTTGGAATCATCCCAAGAGTTTTCTTGTAGCAGGAAGATGCATGTCTGATAGAACGTGAGTGCGGTAGTACTGGCGCTTGATTTCTGTGCTGTGGCAGCTGCCCTGTATAGCTCGTCCCTGTATTTGATACGGTGACAAACTTGCTCCTTTATTAACTTGGCTGCATGGGATATATGGTGGGCCCGGGAGTATAGCATCTTTTCGTCCGATGAAAAATATTTCATCAGGGTCTGGGCAATAGCAAAGTGCATCTTTTCCAGGTCATGACACTGTTTCATTAAAGTTGCGGCCTGCGCATAGCGATCAAATGAGAATCTAGCAGAATTAGACGAACTACTCTGCTTACAAGAAATCAGGGGAGAGAAATACCTGAACTCGTCGTCAGTATCCCCTGGGAGTATGATATATGATTGTAGCAAATATTGAAGCCCAGCAACAACATTACTGCCTGCCTGTGTGTTAGTTCGTTTTCGAGATCCACCGCGTTCATCTGGATCGCCATCCAGATGTTGTAAGAATTCTCCAGTGAGGAGTTTTTGAATCACGGAGAAGTAGAACGGGCTCCCTAACAAAGCGGCCCAAATAAGAATCGACCTCGCATCTGGAGGCAATTCTTCAAATCTTCTAGCCACAAAATCGATCTCCAGGCCCTGACCATAATCGGGAGCAGCAAGCTCCGTGAAGATACGATCGATATCAAATTGCCATTTGGAGTCTCTCCAGGAATACCAGATGCAATTCTTACGGCTACAAGTCTCCAAGATTAGCCTGACGTAAAAGGGAATTCCTCGACTCTTTTCCTGAACGATCGCGGCAAGGGGGATGAGTGAATTGTCCGGGGGTCGATGAAGAGTTGCAGCTACATAGCTGAGGATGTCATCTTCGCTAAGAGGACCGAGCTCTATTCTTGTGAGTTGTGGGCCTTCACTATGAAAAAGGAATCTAACATCAGCCGAAACAATCTCTTCTGGTCGACCAGTGACTATAAAGACACATCTCAGCTTTGTTCGCAAGATATCCAGAAGGAGACTGGAAGTTTCATCATCAGCATATTGGACATCTTCCAAGCAGATGGAGATTAATTTGTGCAGTGTCATCGTTCTTAGGACATCTATAAAGATGTCTGCAAACCGAAGATTTTTTGCAGAAGGTTGTTCCTGACAGAAACTATCTGGTGTCTGGCCAGAACTTAATAGGCTAACGAACCCAGCGCTATCGGAGCTAGTTTCTTTTTCAGGTGCCAGTTTCATGTCGGGCGTAGGAAGGGCAGTGGATTTGGAACCTAGGTGCTTGTTGTTCCCAGAAAACGGATAAATCAGCTGTTCCGGAAGGTCGAGGGTGCGATGAAGGCAACGCCATATTGGCCGCAAGGTTGCGCGGATAGAAGTATGGAATTCGGTGGTGATATCACGTTCGGAAAATATCTGTTGCAACAACGTTGCCAATACCCTTATAAAAGGTTCAAAGGGAACTCTGCGAGACCGATCAAGTCGTGCAACCGCCATATATCCGCGTTTTCGAATTTCTGGCTGAACCCTCTGTATTAAGTCCGATTTTCCCAACCCCCCGGTGCCTGATATTGTGATCACCTCACATCTACCACCATGGCGATATTTGGACTGGGCCATCAGCTTGCCTAGCCATGGGAAATTTTCGTACTGATTATTGTAGCCACTAACGCTGATATCTTTGTCACTATTATCCCATGAAAGACGAGAATCTATAGGGCTTTTCACGCGGTTCAAAGAAAGATTCTTTTGCGTCAAAGCGGCAGGCTCTATGCTGTTAATCGATTCCTGGGGTGAACGATGGGGGAGGAGAGTAGGTCCTGAAGTAGAGATATTTCTGAAACTCGCCCGTCCATAAGATCCAGAATCGCTCGAAGCATCCCCAGCTTCACAGATATCAATACGTTCACCTGATAGAGAGGAACCAGAACTGAAGGCGTACTTGGGATGAAAGTTGGCTTTGGCCCTTGATTGGGCCATCGGGTCCTGTAGACGACTTTGAACTTTATGAACAACTCGAAGAATTCGTTCACACTCCTCTTTCCGGCCAAATAGAGCAGTTGGTAGGGTAAAAAATGCTGTCACATCTCTTTGGGCAATCTGAAATTCTTTGAGAGCCTTGGAATTACCATCTCCCAAAAGTCTCATAATCTGCTGCAAATCCATTTTCACGGAGGAAATAGTATGATATCTATCGGTGATTTGTTTTTGGACCATCTTCTGGATCACAGCGGAGATAGCATCTGGTATATCCATTCTCTTGCTTGATACTGGGCTTAGCTTTTTACTCAAGACATTTTGCACCACCTCAACTGGGTCGTTTCCATCAAACGCAGGCCGTCCAACAAGCATTGACCAAAAGAGGACTCCCAGCGCATAGATATCGGTGCGACTGTCGGGCTCGGTAAGCAGCCTTCCGGTTTGCTCGGGGGCAATGGATCGTAATTTATCCTTTGCATCTGATTCCCTCGACAGAGACGACCAGCCTTCACTGAGGGCGTTATCGAAAGCTCTTGAACCATTTCCAGTATTGAAAAGCTTCACGGCTCCTGTTTCGCGGTTAAAGTAGAAAGCATCGGCTCTGATCTCGCCGTGGACATTTTTTAACCCGTAGTGTAATAGTTCAAGGCATTCGCAAGCACCTATTGCAAAATCCAGAAATATGGATAATGGCACCTCATTCACAGACGGATGGTTTTCCAGTTCAGAATCCTTGTTGGCTTGATAGAAGTCCGGCCCAAAACTAACCAACCGCCGCAAGTAGTTTGGCCCGGGGAACTCGAATATTGTCACCAGCAGAGCACCACTATGGCCCTGTTGGGAGGGAAGGCGAATAATATCAATTGGCCGAACCGTATGTTTGCATTCTGGATCTGACATATCAATTATCGTCTTCATTGAGTGATATTCTCGTTCTAGGCGAATGATGTGACTTGATATTCGTGCAACGACTGGTACAGACACTTCAGCTTCCGTGCGAGGCGAAGTGACTTCGCTGTTTGCTTCACTAAGGCTGCGTCGACCATGATGACGAGAGAAGGATTTCAATTCGGCTCTCGAGGGTTCTTGTACAGAGATTGAGTCTTTTGAGAAGGACAAAGAGGAGGCTGGAGTTGATAGAAACACGTCTGATTCGGAGTAATGTTTAATGCCCGTCACTTGCCAATGATCGTAGGAGGAGTGAACGGGGTGGATCGTAGAGTCCCAAGTATAGCCAGGTATCTGCCCCAAACGCTCAAATAGCTGCACAACGGTGAGAGGGAGATCCTCCCCGAGAACTCGACTCTCCTCCATCGTTCACCAGAAGGAGTCAGGATAACTAGACGGCTGGACATAAGCCCTGATCGACTAAAGCATGCTTTTGAGCTGAGAAAGAGAGGACACGGAGGTAAAGAAAGTGCCAACCCCTGATCATAGTGCTGTCATCACCTCTCCGAAAGCACTTTCCACCATCAATAAAACTGAAAGCGACTTGGCTTTCTGACAGAATGATAAAAGGATGGCGGACGATCAGTCAGTGTTCACTGTTGCGCTGGTTTGGTTTGGCCCTTTGGGTGTTGTTATGTCTTGGCACGATGCGGGTTGAGTTGCCAAATCTGGACAGTCACAGTGATGTTTTAGCAGTTTGAGCCGAGTCCAGCCTATAACATCGACTTTCAGCCTCGCTCCAGGTACAGTATGGAGTAGTTATAGTATAATAATATATGACTGTTCTAGGATTAATCGAGTCAGACTTTTGTGTAAGGAGTACTCCGTAAGTACCTGTAGTTACATACATCAAACGTACAGTACATAACTATCATGGGGACAAATCAATGTTTTGACTAGTAAACCTTTTCTTACTATTAGTGTGCTTGCTTTACTCTCAAGTCTTACACTATCCTTATTGACATCATACTATTCGCTTTGCAGAGCATAGAACTGACGTAGGGATGCATGGATATATACAGGACCACATACGGAGTACACACAGTACAATAGTTACATGGAGCAATTACTAACATAGTTATGTATCCATACATAGATACATATATTGTGGCCATGAAACGAGATGCCGACTCATCTCAAACATGCAGCGCTTTTGTTGGCCATTCATTACTAAAGCCCTACTAGTGATATCAAGAGAAGAGAGTTTGGCGCTTCCGTTTACACAGTCTCAACTGCTTTGTCAAGGATCTGGATTCAACTTAACTGTGCTTTATCTTCAACTCCATGAAAGCCCTGAAGGTTGGAGGCTCAACAGATCTGACTCAGCAGAGATGGAAGGATACGTTTAAAAATGTGGTTGTATCTACTGCTGTTGAATGCTCTATGCCTTGGGCTGGTTGTCGTTTCTCTTTGACGTTACCAGATGCTTGCAGGATGATATCTCGGCCGCAGGTCACCTCTGTTTGGCTGAACAACGTCGCATGTCCACGGCATACACCAGCCTCGGTCCCGCCTTCTATAACTTGCTTCATGTAACCATTACGGGTTGCTGTTCCCTGAAAAGAAAGCTGCTTATCTTATGTATGCCCCACGTCGTGGACGCAGGTGCATATCCAATCTGACAGGCTGGAGAGCATCTCAGAATGATAACACTAAAGATGCCCATCTTTGTAGTGACTGTCACTAACAAGGTCATTAACAGTAAGAGAAGTACTGTTCACGAGGCTGCCCGACTGGTGTTTTCCTTCAAATATCGGCTCAAAACCGCCGGGAAGGCTCGGTAAAAGTGGTCTGTTTTGCCAGTGATTAACCTCGATATTGGCATCTACACCCTCTCTTATCGCCATGCAACACTCTGTGGTATTGAAAACAACAATTTCAAGTTGCACTTGGGTATCGTGTGCAATATCAAACTTGGAGCTGGTGCCTGCGATTCCAGTCCTCGGCATATCACCTGGTTGGATCTAGGAACAATCTAAAAGACTAGGATCATGTAGTAGCGGTTGAAGCTGTGATCCATTTTGACAGAAGACTTTATGTAAATAAATCTCAGGGTTCTGATCCTTCTCAGCTTCTTTTATCGATGGCGACAGAGTGAGGTAAGTACATAAACAGACAAGATCAGATGTCTAGGGTAACGTAACACGGGTAAAGAGCAGGTTGATAATCTATTACATGGTGGTACTCTGTATGTATGGTGCAGAGGTAACCAGTGGTTACACAGTATTTCACACATGCACTAGAGAATAAGGTTTTGATTTTAGAGTACTCTGTACTCCATACGGAGTATGGTTCTGTATGTTATGTACTGTGTATTTCTCGGAAGCAGCCAACAAAAGAACCAATCAAAAATTCACAACCCCACAAAAATCAGTTACTCTCAACCACTCAAACTGCCCTGCTGACCTCATCCTTAACCTACCAACCAACACTAACAAACCCAGCTTGAAGGTTGGGTGTCTTTTGTAATTATCGATTACAGTATTGGCTGTGTCATGTTGATTTCCAGCCAGGCGATCATCCATCTACAAGTAACATATTCGTATCAAGAAAGGGCGTTAGTCAGAGGCTGGGTTTCCATCTGATTCTTTCAGACAGAAGTGGAAGACTCCGTATGGAGTATTATGTCCAAGCGGACTGCTATGTAACTGATTCCCAACAAGTGTTGGCACAGTCAAAAACAAAATTGAAGCCAGACAAACATCACAGCAGAATGGAATTAAGATATTTGAAACCCTTATTAGTTCTCTGTCTCCGACCGTACTGACCGCAGTACAAGCAGTTACATAACTAGACGGGTCTGCGCAGTGGCTGCTATTATTATTATCATTAACTAGCGCTGTGAAGTCCTAAAGTGGTATGTTGACGTCATACCGCCAAGCCCCAGGAACGCTTACTGTGTATGTAGTGACCTTACGGAGAACAAGAGACACTTTTGCAGTTGGCGTCCTCCCTCAGTACCGAAAACAGCAAAAGGCACGCCCACTCATCTGTCTCCAAAGCCAACACCCTGACAGTGCGTTGCGCGACATCGAATCATAGTCCTTGCCATCCCCTCTTAAGCTTGAAAGCGATGCAAACTTCTGTTCTGTCCTTCGCCATACCATTTCTCAGCAAGGATTAAAACCAGCGTCTGGTCCAGAGTCCATGGTGGTGGTGGTGGTGTTTGTTTGGCCCTTATTGCGAGCATGCCATCATGCGTATGTCTCCCCACCACTTGCTGGATAGATGCCACATCCTTTTCCGTCCTATCTCATCATTCCTTACTGTGGGTTTCCATATACCATCTAACTTATGAGTTAGGGACTTCACACCGCTCGACAAACCAAGATGATGGGTCTCAGGCCCGCGAAGGCGCTCCATCCCCAGAAACCGCTCGTCTCCCTACCCAGGAATTGCCGTCCACTACCTATGGTACATCTATAGACTCACTCAGAAGCAAACGGCAAAGTATGCAGACCCTTGAGGAACTACGGAAAAAGATGAGGGATAAGATGGTCCACCAACAGAGCCAGGTCCAGCAGCATCTTGATGAGTCGCAGTTACCGGGTCCAGATATGGGATACGCGCGCCATACCTCACGAGAGCTAAGGTCTAATCCTTCTACGCCGCTGAAGGCTCCGACGTCCCCTCATTATGTGAAATCCACGAATCGCTCGCATAAAAGAGGCTCTTCCCAGGATCCGGACTTTTCATCTTACCCTTTTCCATCGACGATACCTTCGAAAGCTACCATGGAACACTCCATGAGGTCCCGAGACGACTCTCGCATGTTTAACCTGCGATCATCTCGTGGCTCTCTGAAAAAGAAGATCTCCAAAAATCCTGATATCCGTAGCGGCCAAGAAAGAGTGCCTCTTGCACCACCAAAGGGTGACTTTTTACCTTCTGGCGCTGCCAGTGTTGCGGAAAATCCATCATATCCAAGCCCTAACCTGTATGACTTGACGTTGAAGTTGAATGCAGACCCAGGACTGGATGGTTGGTGGTCGAATGTGTCCCAAATTCTACGCGTTCATTACGGTGCTGAGGGTGCGAGTCTTGCAGTACCTGGTGATGTAACTGATCTTGAGAGCGTGCCTTGGGGTCAAAGGGCAGCATACAGCTCTTATGGTTGGGACCTTGGACCGCACGGTACAGGCAAGAAACAAGATGCGCCAGGAACTACAGCTGAGAGTCGTCGTCATGAAGCAAAAAGTGCAGTGAATACTGAAGATGTGGAGTCTGGGGACTATCCCACCTCGAATTTGTTTGGACGACGGCCACATATAGTGGCCCGACATTCATTTGCCGGGTATGGAGCGGTTCGAAATGACAGTAGACGCGAGCTAGAATCCAGAACTACAGAATTCAAACCTGTTGATACTGCAGCACGAAGAAGGAGTTTATCTGGAACATCAGACCGAATTGAAAAAGCAACTGTTGATAGGCTAACAACTGAGCCTATAACTGACACAACGGTTGTTGCTGCACCATCGCAGCTCCAGTTAAATCCCAGCAATGACTATTCCCAAACGATAGTTATTGGCCCCCGAGCAACCGTATTCCAGGTTCCTCGGCCGCTGGAAGCAGAGCCAGACCCGTTGATTAAGCAAGCCGGGATTGTGAAACTTTTCGGTCGAACAAAACCAGCTGTTTTAACTCGGGAATATGCTGATGATCCATCTGTGATTCACACCCCAACCTCAATACATCGCCACAAAGATGTCGTCCAGCCGACACCCCATGAAGAGCATCCTTCCAAAGCTCCGATTTCGCATATTTTGCCTTCAAGTCAGCGTTCCGCTCAAAACCGCCCTGCAATAACAAGAGCAGGGCTGGCGGTTCTCGGCGAGGATGTTGAATCGGAGCACGGCTCTGCTATAGAAGCTTATGAAGAATATGAACAAATGCCCCAGTCTCCCTGGTCTCAGTCTCCCGCACCATCTCCAGCTCCTTTGTCAAAACCAGATGAAAACCCGTTCTTCACTAACCCCGAGGTAGATGAGGATGCATTCGCTTCGAGCCCGCCGCCTCACGATTATTCCGAGGATCAACCTTTACACGCCATCGGCGTTGATGCGTCAAAAACGATTATTCACATACCCCTGTTGCATCCTGCCTCATCAAAACAATCAGAATCAACGACTTTAAGGTTTCCTGTTGCTATCATTTCCTTGCTAGCATCTATCGTTCCTTATCCATCTAACTTGAGGACCTCTCTTGCGTACCTTATGCCCCATCTTACCACTTCGTTTTGCCTGGCGCAACAGTATAGCCAGTTGGAGAAACAGCTCTCAAGTTCCTCTACCGGAAGTTATGGCCAGCTTATAGGGCTTGGCGGCACATTTTCCGATGAAGGAAGCGAGCTGGAACTGGTGGCAGGGTTAAGTGGACAGGTCAATCAACCGCCAGGTGACGAGAGTATTTCGGCTATGCATTCTGTTATTCCGAGTCCCATTGCTGTACCGCACTTGACACGATCAAATTCTGGTTTCTCGGCACCTGGTTCGGACCTCGCGAGCGCAGGATCGCGGAAGGATTTGTTCTTGAGCCCGGGGCCTTTGACTCAAATCGGAACAGAACCTGCCGATAGTTATTTCAGATCAAAACGGCCAATCCTTGCAGCCAGGCAGCATTCTAAATCTTCACGTGGTTCAAAACCCGGGGACACGCCTTCGAGTCCATCGAGCCCAGAACTGCTGCAAGAAAAGGGCAGTGGTAGTGAGGAACTCACCCCAAAGGATACAACATCCATTTCTGGCAAACCACAATCGTATGGACAATCCCGTACCTCTCGCCATTCCTCAACTACATCAATCGCCACCCAACTCCATCGTGACATCCAATCTCGCCCTTTCTCGAATTCAATAGCCCAGCTGATACTTAACTCAGTGCCCTTGCACTTATTTCTCGCAAAGCCTCGTACCGGTGAAATGATCTGGGCGAATGCAAAATTTGATGCGTACCGAAGGCATCCTCAGGAACCGCGAATAAGAGATCCATTTCAAAACGTCCACAATAGCGAGTATGACAACGTTATAAGTGAGTGGACAAAAGCATTGCGGACCGGATCACAATTTACCGAACGGGTTCGCGTAAGACGTACCAATGACGAGACTACATATCGCTGGTTCATCTTCCGGGCAAACCCTTTAATATCGTCTAACGGAGAACTCCTCTATTGGATTGGCTCGTTCCTTGATGTTCATGAACAGCACATGGCCGAATTGAAAGCCGCTCAAGAAAAGGAAACGTTTGCTACTGATGCAAAATATAGGGCTTTGGCCAATTCCATACCCCAGGTCGTATTCGAAGCTGCCGAATACCGAGGCCTTATCTCAGCCAATCAGCAATGGGAGCTTTACACAGGTCAATCTCTCGAAGAGGCCCAGAATCTAGGATTCGCCAAACATATTCATCGAGATGATCTTAAAAAATTCGGTATTCTCACGCCCCCTCACGTTATTCCCGAGTCAACCAGTGCCACGGAATTCGGGCAAATCATGTCTAACCCTCAGATGTCCCAGCTGCGCAAGTCGGATGATTCATCGGAGCCGTGTAGTTCAAAGCCCGTTCCTGCAGCCCACAGAACTAACTCTTCGACCGAAGATCGTCGTTATAGTCGCGGAGTAACAGAAGCACTTCAGGAGTTAGTTCGAAGAGGTGTTGTTACGACTCAGCGTGATGAGAACGGCCGAGACTCATACACGACCGAAATCAGATTTCGGTCAAGAAAAGGAGACTTCCGTTGGCACCTCGTTAGGCTCGTTAAGGTAGAAACTACAGACTTTGGAGATGGAGAAGCATCATGGTACGGCACATGCACCGACATAAATGATCGAAAGCTGCTGGAGAAAGAGTTAAACATGGCGATGCAAAAGCTAAACCGCGAAATGGAGTCGAAAACCAAGTTCTTTACTAACATGTCCCACGAAATTCGAACACCACTGAATGGAATTTTAGGCACAATTCCATTTATCCTTGACACCCATCTCGATAGTGACCAGCGGCGCATGCTTGATACTATCCAGAACAGTTCCACTAACTTGCGTGAACTCGTGGACAACATCTTAGACGTGTCTAAAGTAGAGGCAGGGAAAATGAATATTCTTCGGCAATGGTTCCATGTCCGTTCTACACTGGAAGATGCTA
This sequence comes from Emydomyces testavorans, assembly GCA_029449355.1. Lineage (NCBI taxonomy): Eukaryota > Fungi > Ascomycota > Eurotiomycetes > Onygenales > Nannizziopsiaceae > Emydomyces > Emydomyces testavorans. Next base: position 1,608,910 of record CP120627.1, read on the forward strand.
TCGATACCATCGCGTCTAGAGCTATTGACAAGGGCCTAGAACTGAATTATGTATTTGAACCTGATGTTCCGTCAATGGTGTTTGGCGATAGATTCCGGATCCGCCAAATTCTTATCAACCTGATTGGCAATGCTGTGAAATTCACGTCTAAAGGCGAGATCTTTATTCGCTGTTCAATACACCATGGTCTAGATAGCAGCCTTGAAAGATCAGAATTTCTGATCAACTTCGAAGTGATTGATACCGGCAAGGGTTTTAGCGCTAGAGATGCTCAGCTACTGATGCAGAGGTTTAGCCAGATTCAGAACAATGATGCTCCGCAACATACAGGAAGTGGCCTAGGATTGTTTTTGTCGAAACAAATTGCCGAAATGCATGGAGGACGGTTAACGCCGACGAGTATGGAAGGTCGCGGGGCCAAATTTTCGTTTTATGTCAAAGTTAGCGCTGCTCCGGCGACACTGCCCGGAAAGACAGCGCCAGCCGACAGAAGAACCTTGTCTCGGCCACACTCTGACGTTCCCGTTGGGAGTTCAGCTGGCAGTCAGAGAATCTCTTCTAGTCAAATCTCTTCAAATGTCCCGACAGAAGATAGCCCAGAATCTACGAACTCTAGCAGTTGTATCTCCACACATTCTGGATCATCTAGTGTGGCTACGTCCGAGCCATCTACCAAACACAAATCAGTTCAGTTTGATTCTTCCGCCGATGGTATCCATTCTGCAAAGATAAATTATCAGAGTCCTTCACGGCAGTCTGAATCTGGGCTGATGACGATCGAAAACATCAAAAGCAATGAGGCTTCTGGGATTCCCACGACGTCAGGAATACATCCTCACCCCACCACGTATTCTGTGCTTATTATATGCCCATTCGACTATGCGCGGGAGGCCATTACGCAACATATCGAACAAGTTGTCCCTTTTGATGTTCCAGCTAATGTCACTTCAATTCTTGATTTGGATGACTGGAAAGAACTTATTAGTAACGACGAGGTTCCAATTCTTACTCATCTGGTGCTAAACCTACCTGACGTGAACGATGTCAAAGAGGTCCTGCGAAATGTTGGTCAGTTGTCAGCTATTTGTTCGCCAACTGTCGTGATTGTCGCGGATGTATACCTGAAACGCGGAATTAGTGAATGCTATGAAAAATTTGTTTCTACGGGCAAGAAAGCTTTTATTGTGCCTAAACCATTGAAACCCTCGACGTTTTCACCAATTTTCGACCCGCACAGTAAACGGGAGCTCAGCAAAGATAGGAATCAAGCTACGGCCAGAGCGATGGATGATAGCTTTAGGACCATGTCAAAGATGGTCAAGGAGATGATTGGCAACAAGGGGCATCGAGTTTTGCTTGTTGAGGATGATGAGACGAATCGCGCGGTAAGTCTAGCATGTCTCTTAACTAAAAAGCTGCCACTGATGTGTATTCTAATCAGGTCATGCTGAAATATCTGGAGAAAGTTAAACTGATGTCGGAGACTGCTGGAAACGGTCAAGAATGTATCGACATGGTGTTTTCTAAAGAGCCTGGATACTACTCGCTGATCATCGTAAGTTTCGGGCGCTGTCCAAATTTTCACCTTCGAAACCATCTCATTAACCAGCGTTGGGTCATGCAGTGTGATATTCAGATGCCTATCAAAAACGGCTATGAAACCTGCCGGGAAATCCGTTCTTGGGAGGCGACAAATCATTTCCCTCAGATCCCCATCATGGCCCTTTCTGCCAATGCAATGACGGATCAAATCGATGACGCTGTACGCGCAGGGTTCAATGACTATGTCACCAAACCCATCAAGCACAACGAACTCGGTCAAATGATGATGGCGCTCCTGGAACCACAGGCTACGCGGATCCTTCTCGAAAGTCGAAGACGATAACTACTCGACCGTAAAACTTCAATGACGGTTTATCACCACCTTTCCCCTCTAATTAACTCACCTAATTCTTTTTTCTGGCCTATTTTTCATTTTTCTGTCACGCTGTGATACTTTCTGTCTGGTGCATCAGATGGGTGTCTTATGGTTCGGTACAAACGATGGAAACGCATTTGCAATTGGAAAGAAAAGATAAAGAAACGATATGGCGCCAGGCGTGTATTCATTGGCCTAGGATTTGGGGCTTCTTTTTGTGTTTTGAATACTATTGGGAAAGTGGTCTGCTTGTTTAATGTGTTTTATCCAGCAAATACATCGGTGTGTACGTTAAGGCACTTCTGTGGGTTCCTAGGAACCGTTTGCTGCTTTTTGTATCTCTGTGGTCTTTGGTCCTTAGGCATGCTCACGCTGCTTGTTGGGATCTTATATATGCCGCCTGTGGAACGTACACCCTTGGGCTTGACATACTCATCGCAGACGAGATGGGATCGGGGAGATTCTTTTTAGTTTCTTTTGTTGGTTATTTGCGACGTGCTTTTTTTTTTTCGAGGTTTGGCCAGAAGAGCAGATCTTTGTATGATGCTTCTGAAGATGTATACATATGACTATATCCTTGATTTGACAATACTAATTTTTCTTGATGGATCCATGAACACGTTATTATCTGAGCACTGTTGTCCTGCAGAGAGAGACAGTTCAATGCAAGCTTCTCCGGCCAAACGCTCGGAATCTCTTGACTCCACCGTCCGGAACCAGCGTCAACTTGACATGAGTAAAGCCCACCACGCCTCGTGCCGCGGCGGCCAAATCCTCACCTTCAAACACATGCTCCGTATCAGCCGTGCACAACCGCTCCCCCCGGACGAGCTCCATCCACGCCGGATTATCGTGCGCCGGATCCTCCTCCTCTCCGCCATCCGCCGCCCGATACTCGATCCCATGCACCATCACTGCCCGCGGGAAATTCCCCCGGAAATCCTTCGTGTCCACCACGACCTTCTCCACCGACCCGCGCACACCCAGCCTGACAATAGCCCAGTCAACATGTCCCGGTTCTCGCGAGCGCGCCGTCTCCCATCCATCGCCCATGTTGACGCCGCGCCCGGGCAAGAGGATGTTAGAGGCCGGGGTATAGTGCTGGTCGCTGGCTGCGGTGACGACGGCGCCGAACAGCGCAGACGAGAGCTCTTCGAGGGGGAGGTCGTGCGGATGTGAGGACGCGGAGATGGCGGGTGGAAGAGCGGGCGGAATGGCGTGGCCGTAGAGTCGGGCTCGTGCGAACCCGCCGTCGGGATACATGCGCACGCGTACGTGGGTGAGGGGTGCGGTGGGCTTGCTTAGGGCCCAGGCCTGGCGTTGGGAGGGGCCGCAGCGCTGGAGGGGGAGGATGGTGGTCCAGTGTTTGTATTCGGGGCGGGTGACGTCTTCATTTGCGTCTGTATTGTTGTCGTTGTTGTTTTTATCGTTGGGGGCGATATATGTCCCTTCGACGAGGACCTGCTCGCCATAGTTGCCCACGAAATAGGCGGTGTCGATCTCTATGCCTTCCACGACGCCGCTGCCGACGCCGAGCTGGATCACGGCCCAGTCGTAGGGTTGTGGATTGTGCCGGCGTGTCTCCCAGCCGTCGTACCAGGCTCCCGTGTGCACGAAGACTCCAGGGCGGTGGATGGGGGCGGTGGGGGTGAGCAGGTTGGATGCGGCGGCGAAGAACTGGTCGCTGCAGGAGAGGAGTTTGGAGTTGAGGGCGGAGGAGGCGAGGTTGGTGGATTTGGAGAAGTGGGTGTCGATGCGGTTGGGGGGGATTTCAAAGAGATCCATGGTGATGTTTACTCAAAGGGAGATGAGGTGTAGATGCTGTCGACACTCTGGATGCTGAAGAAAGATGGTTCATTCATCATCCTTGACTTGAAGATCCTCATGATATCATCTCCTCTTCTCCTCTCTCTCTCTCTACAGTACATACATTAGTATGTAGTCAGAACAAATAAAAAGAGCAGCAAAGAAGATATCAGTTGACTAACTCAGAAGAAATTGAAAGATTGTTAATGACTGGGATTGACTCTCTTCTCTCTGGTTGGAATTCGAATGCAACTCACTCCTCGCTGGGATAACCACCTGGATATAACTACGTCTTCTCTAACCACAACATACGTTTCTCTTGATCGATCTTGGATATGGCTTCAGCTACTGGAATCCCCGAGGAACGGCCAGCTCTGATCAGTGAAAATGCAGAGGAAGAGCCTCTACTTGGACATGCTGGCGGTGTCACTCAGAAGGAGAACCACAGCATGCTCACCAACCTGGTGACAGGCAAGTATATCTATCTATCTATCTATATAAATATCCAATTCACGTCGATCTGACAGTTACAGGCACTGCTCCCGTTGCTCAGGCTGGAATCTGGATTGTGAGATCAATCATCCATACTATATCTATCTAGCTATCTATCTAACTGATATGCTAGATTGCCGCCCTTGTCTGGTCTGCCATCTTCTCCAACAAGCTCATCTTCTTCTCTCCGCATCCAGTATGTTTGTTCTATATATATATATATATATATCAAGAGTGGGCTCGCATTGACAGATCTACAGCTTCTCAATTCCGCCGGCGTCCTGCTCACCACCCAGGCCATTCTCCTGCTCCAGCCAACTCACACGGCCTCGCAGAAGCGACAAGGCACATGGACTCACTTCGCCGTCATTGTCGTCGCCAATCTCGCCTTTATCGCCGCCTTCACCATCATCGAGATCAATAAAGCGTCCCACCCAGAAACGCGCTTCACGTCTGTCCACGGAATCCTGGGATTGATCACCTACATCCTCATCGTCCTACAGGCAGCCGTGGGAGTAGCGCAGTATTTCTTTCCCACCCTGGTCTTTGGCAGCGTCGACAACGGGAAGAGGGTGTATAAATGGCACCGGCTCTTTGGATACTTTATTCTCGTCATGGAACTGGCGACCATTGCGGCAGCGACACAGACAGACTATAACGTCTACGTCTTGCATATCCGGCTTTGGCCAGTACTGCTGGGCGCACTGCTGGTGATTGCCGGAGTGTATGCTCGGATCAAAAAGCACAAACTGCCTGTCTTTGTGAGAGAGGAGAGGGAGACACCAAGGGAGCGGTCGGAGTAAGACAGCATGGATTTTCGGTTGAACATTTCGGGTGAATTGCGAATAAAAGCACTGTTAAAGGTCTATTCTGTAGTCGAAATTGAGAATTTATATTGCCGTCTTTTCGTCGAATTGAACTGCATTATCACCAAAACTATATAAGAACAGAACTATATAAAACTATATAAATTGGAAACAGAATCCTCATCTGCAACACAACTCAAACAGAAGCATTCTACGCTGCTCAGTCGAATATAAAATAGATTGAATGACATGAACTCGCCATATGTCTGTCTCAATTGCTGGCGAGCACGTCTCCCATTTCGCCGTCCATTCTGCTCTTCTGCTGCCATCCTGCTCGACACCGCCAGTTCCTCCTCCATCAACCGTCCCCCGACCAGCCCCAAACCAGTCCCCAACGTGAAGCACATTCGCGACAATGCCGACCTCTACTCCCAGAACTGCATCAACCGAAACTACAACGCCCTGTCCGGCCATCCGGCCCGCATCAAGGCCCTCGCCGACGAAGCCACGCAGCTGCAGCGATCCCTGAACGCTCCACGCTCCAAAATCAAACAGATCCAAACCGCCATTGCCCAACTCGCCACCGCCGTCGCAGAACAAGAACGCGGCCTGAGCCTCGATCCCGACAAAAACGAAGAGCTGCACGCCCTGCATCTCGAAGCCAAACAGCTCAAGGACGCATCGCAGGCCACGACGCTCCGCAGAGAGCAATGTCTCGACGAAATCCAACGCCTCGCACTCTCCCTACCCAATCTCACCTCCCCCGAGACACCCGTGGGCGACGTCCCCCGCGTACTGGGCTATCTCAACTACAACCCTACCTCGCCTCCCCCCTACCTCGCCCCCCCCGACCCATCCCGCAACCACATCTCCATCGGCACCTCCCTGCGCCTGCTGGACTTCACCAGCGCCGCGACCTCCACCGGCTGGGGATGGTACTATCTCACCAACGAAGGCGCCCTGCTCGAACACGCACTGATCCAGTACGCACTGCACGTCGCCATGCGTCGCGGCTGGACCCCCGTGGCGCCCCCCAGCCTCGTCTACACCTACCTCGCCGAGGCGTGCGGGTTCCAGCCGCGCGACGCCCACAACGAGCAGCAGATCTGGGCCATTGAGCAGAGCGCGCGGGACCAGGGGAGAGGCAAACCGCAGCGGTGTCTGACGGGCACCGCGGAGATCGGCTTGGCGGCCATGTACGCGGGGCAAGAGATCCCCGCCGCGCAGCTGCCGCTGAAGTTTGTCGGCGTGAGCCGCTGCTATCGCGCCGAAGCCGGGGCGCGCGGCGTCGACACGAAGGGGTTGTATCGCGTGCATGAGTTTAGTAAAGTCGAACTCTTCGCGTGGGCGGATGATATCCCAACTACTACTACTACTACTACGACAACTACGACAAGTACGACTACGGCGACGGCACTCTTCTCCGAAATCCTCTCTATCCAATCCGAAATCCTGTCCTCGCTCCATCTCCCCTGCCGCATTCTCGAAATGCCCACTGCCGACCTCGGCGCCAGCGCCGCGCGGAAACAAGATATCGAAGTCCTTTTTCCGTCTCGCGTGCACAACAACAACAACAACAACAACAACAATAATAATAATAATAACAACAACAGTAGTGACAACGGCTGGGGCGAAGTCACTTCCGCGTCGATCTGCACAGACTACCAGAGCCGTCGGCTAGGCACGCGGGTTCGCAGCAGCAGCAGCAGCACCAACAACGACGCAACAACGCGGTTTCCGCATACGGTGAACGGGACGGCGGTGGCGGTGCCGCGGGTGTTGGCGGCGATTTTGGAGAATGGGTGGGATGAGCGGGTGGGCGGGGTGGTGGTGCCGGAGGTGTTGAGGGGGTGGATGGGTGGGATTGAGGTTATTGGGAAGAAGGCGGGATGATATCGTATATACAGAAGGGGATGGAAGTGGGTTGTTATTTGCTGTGATATTTAGAAGGGTTTTGAAAATGAATGAATAGTATGGTATAAAATGCATGGGGGATTGAATATATATATTTAGAAGTGGCGGGGAATAAATACATGGAAGTAGAGATTAAACAGATAAAAACATAATAGACAGATAGACAGAGAGAGAGAGCCAGTATCCTCTGAGATCGGAGATAAATACATTGTATAGCAAGCCGTTTCATGATCAACAGGGGCCAAATATATACGCTTCTGATGGCTGCTGAACGCTCCTGAGGTATCCAAAAAAAGAATCATCACAGCAATGCAAATGGGGGGATATTATTCAAACCAAAAAAAGAAAAAAAAAAGACGAAAAACATTGTCATCAGCTGGGGGGTCATGTCATAAAAATCATGGGGATACAAAACCCTTCAATCGAGTCCACATTTCACACACATTCAATATAAGCAATCCACCACTGAATCACAGGATGTAATTAATCCCACGGAAAATCCGCCTCTCCCACCCTCGTACACGTCAAATACGGCAGCACCGCCCCATGCGCCGACGACGACCCCTCCTCCTCCCCATTACTCCCACCACCGCCTCGCAAATCCAGCTCGAGAAAATTCCGCATCAGCGGCTTCACCATCTCCCGCGCCAGCCGCTTGATCTCGTCCATCTTGCGCTCGAACCGCTTAAAGTTCTCGCGCGAGTAGAGCGAATCAGACGAGGGGTGCAGTTTGAGGAAGCGTTTGAGTTCGTCGTGCGGCAGGTACGCTTGCGGGTTGGGCGAGCCGAGCAGGCGGTATGTGCGGCCGATCGAGAACGGTGGGGGGTTGGTTAGGGAGCGGCTGCCAGTGCCGGCACTGGCGGAGGTGGTGGTGGCAGCGGCAGCGGTGGTGGTGGAGCCGGTGGAGCCAGAGCTGTGGATGTTTCGGGATGGTTGGGTGGAGGAGGTTTTGAGGATCGGGGCTGGTGGTGGAGTAGTGTTTTCGACGAGGAATTGGCGGAAGAGCGAGACGGCCAGCCAGTCGAGATATGCGTTGTTTGGACTCACGCGTTCGCCGCGTGAGGTGGTTAGGGTGAGGCGGAAGAGTTTTCCTTCTGTGCGCGCGATCAGGTCTTCGAGGTCGTCGACTTTGTCTTCGATGAGGTCGAGAACGGAATCGGGGAGCGGAGAGTAGGAATTGGGGCCGAGATGCGGGAGCGCTGCTGGCCATTGGCCCACGACGTGGATCAGAGCTTCTGCGAAGATAACGCGGCTACGGGCCAGGTAGCCGAGTCGGAGGTAGCTGGGTGGGTATTTTGCAATTTGTTTATACAGTCGGGACGAGAATCGTAGCAGGTGGTGGTCGACGCGAGGGCCGACCACAGGAAGCGCGTCGTACATGTCAGCCAGATTCAGCAGAGACTTGCATTCGGCGTAGGCAGAGGCGATATTGACCGAGTTGAGATGCGGCGTGTAGTTGTAGAAAATGCGAAATAGATTATCGTAATCACGGATTGTTGGGTCCATCGGCGGTTCTTCCACCTTCGCGGTGCTGGGCAGATGGAGGGCCGACTGAATGCCAGTCAGATTCGCCATGGTTCGAAAGAATCCGTGCTGCGGCGGCGGCGGTTTGTTTCTCGTCGGAGGCGGTTGGCGAGGTCTCGTCTCTCCAAACACAGCGTTACTGGCAGTCGGCGGCTAGATTTCAGTCTCATCCCGTCAGCCCAAAGAGCTCATCATCTCGAAAGAACTATATAGAATGTATCACCTTTTGCACCAGAATGGGCAATTCGTCATCTTCCCGATTCTCCCAGTCCAATTCATACCTCCACCTCTTCTTCTTCGCGACAGCAGGCCGTGATTCTCGACCATCATCTTCCCGAATCGCCTCCAGCCCATTCTCTGCGCCATTCGCGCGCGTCCCATTTTCCCTCGCATTATCCGCCTCTTCTCGTTGCGCCTGCACGCGCGACCATTCTTCACTGGTGCCCGCCTCGAAGAATCCCGAGTTCTGCGCAAGTATCAGCCGATGCAACAGGTACTTTCGCTCCTGGTTCGACGCCTGGATCACAATCTCCACGTCGCCAGTGGCCGCGAAGATCGGAAACTCGTTCAGCGGCTGGCGCGACGAGCCGCCGTGATGGGAGCGACCTCCACTGTAGCGACGACGATGGGAACTCTGTGGTGGCAGAGGAGAGTTCGTGTAGCGAGACGAGGACACAGAAGCCGGGGCGCGGACAGGTCGGGGACGGTCCGCGAGCTCGGGATGGGAAACCATGGGAAGAGAGGGGGGTGGCTGAGGACGCGATGTCATGTCATGGAGGAGATGGGCATGGGAATGAGGACATGGTCTGGCTTCCAGTCTAAGCCATCCAGATGAATAGGAAGAGTGTCGGGCTGAGCGAGCTTGACGCGTGTTTGAGTGAGTTGAGTTGAGAGAGATACTAATACTATAAAGAGAGAGAAGAGAGTCAGTAAAGAGGAGAAACAAACACTTGAAACAACCAGCTCTTCTTCAACTCTTCATCTCCAGCAAATCAAAACATCTCTCTCTCTCTCTCTCTCTCTCTCTCTCTCTCTCTCTCTCTCTCTCTCTCTCTCTATCTTTCTATACTTCCTCTCTCTCTCCATTAGTATATACATGTCTCTATATCTTTCTCTGCTGAGCCTCGCGCCAAGCCAGCCCTTGCCTCTCCCCCTCTCCTCCTCCAATCACCACCGCACTGATGAGCAATTCTCTGACCGAGCCGACCACTAACACGCGCATCCAGGGTCTTTGCCACGCCGATGGAGCTGAGAAATTGGCCACAGCAGCATCCCCGACGAACTGGTTTGTTGCTTCACCTCGAATAGACTGGCCGATCTTCGCTTCATATCTAACTACAAAGCTCGACAATCGTCTTCTTATCCGTTCAAGAGTGCTTGTCTATGGCACAGCACTCCTCAGTCATCGCGCTTGTTACAATAACTAGTTAATGCTGCTGTGATTGGATTTGCGGCGTGCATTTCGTTGCGGTCAGGAGATTTAATCGCCTTGAATGACTGGAGATGTGCCGCTCAGATTGAAGAATGTTTCTTTCTAGGTGGATAATTGATATCTCAGAGAAAGTCTGCTAATTTCTATGCCTACAGTTTAATATGATAACAGCGGAGTGTGTCGATATCACAATGAGAGCTCGAATTCTACACTGATTCTGAAAAGATGAATGAATTCTAGCAGAAAGGAGATGGATTGAGCGTGGTATATACGAGGCAAACAGTCGAAGAATCCACAATCAAACAGGAGCAAATGACCTGGGGAATCATCACGCATGTACAGTACAACACTTGCTCTAATCGACAAACCTTTTCAGAATGAGAAGAGATCTCTGGCAAAGCTGATTAGAAAAAAAAAAAGATGTATCAAGATTGATAGAGAACCGGACGTAAAGGAACGCTATTTGCTTGTCGGGTCGCCAAAAGTTGAATGAGGCTGTAGACATGGATGTAGACAAAAGAATAAGACAGAAGAAATCTTGAGTGAGCACAGCGGAGTCTGAACCTTGGGGAAGATGGAAATAAGCGATACAGTCACAGTATGAAACCAAGTATAGCATGCAAAGCACTAAGCTAGGGGTTAACAGGCGGGAGGAATATGATGAGATACTCAAAGCAGAGAACAAGGATGAATAACTAGAAAGTTTGCAAAAGGAAAATGCGCTGAATTAACAGGCTGTTTAAGAACGCTCGATAGCTGTAGCTAGTGCAGGTCATCATTCGTAGCCCAAGGTCAGAAAACGACGGCGCAACAACAACGGGAAAGGAGGATACGGTGTGATGGAAGAGAGGTAACAAGTCGATGAAGAAGAGATTCCTAAAACGCCGATAATGCAAACAGAAGAAAAGGAAGAAGAAAGGCTCGGGCGACCTGGGTGGAGGGCAAGTGCATGCGATTAAAAAACCGCCGAAAGACCGTTTTTCGAGTGCCTACGGCTGAATCGCTTTTTGGCTTTGACTGAATCCGAATCTGCTGGGCCTTGACTCTTCACCAGCGTCCCTCTTCCGCCTGAAATTTCAGCTGACCGGTCTAATGTATTGGCATGGCTCGAAACATCAGAAGATAAATCCCTAAACCCCTCATCGCCCATATAAGAGCCTGTTGCAGGGTTCAGAGTGCCCATTTCTTTCGATCGATCTAGAGTTTCTATCCATTCCTGCGTGGAGAGAGCGGACGTGTTGGTATCGGCTGCCGAAGACTTTGTCTCCTCAAATACAAAGTGCTTGTCTCGCTGTCAACAGGGAATATGTAAGTAGTATTCAATATTACAACGGTCAGGATCCAAACTCTACACATACCGTATCTATAATCCAAGACGAATGCCCCTTTAAATCTGTGCTACTTTTATATTGGGTGTCTGGCAGCAGTAGCGATATCTCCAGTTTGGCCTTCTTTTCGTCACCGCCAGCCGGGACAATGATCACGCGGCCTGCAGAAGTGACTATCACTAAGCGTTGGCGTTTCCTAGTTGTAGCACCACCGAAAAATCGAGATAGCTTCTTTGGACCCTCATGCTCTCCATTTCCGTGCTTATTCTGGGACCGATGTGGCACCGTCGATGACGAAACGGTTAGATTTCCCATTTTCAATATGCGCTCATTGGGTCGTGTTAGAACTGGAGACCATTCAATATCCAGCTGGGAAGGCGGAGGCAGTTCGGTGATAACTCGTGGGTAAGGCCGGTTATTCTGCAAATGATCAGAATTGGTCGTGGTGTTGATATTGGGCGGAAAACTATCTTCATTCTTATTGCCGTTAAGCTTGATTGGTTCCGGCGGCGGCGGCACATATGGCTTCAGGCGAGGCGGTTTCTGTTTCCAAAGACCTCGACCCCAGGTAATGCCTGCAAAAAATTCATGATTTTTGATGTGCTCAATGGGAAGTCTCCGCGTAGGGTCGGCAACCAGCAGTCTTTCGACCAAGTCTCGAGCCACGGGTGGGAAGCCGTTCGGAAATTCATAGTCGAGGTTGACGATCTTCTGAAAGGTCAAATATTCATTGGCCGCCTTGAATGGTGGTCTTCCTGCCAGCAGCTGATAGATGATACAACCAAACGCCCATAAATCACTGGCCTTACAGGCATTCTTATCAGTAAGGAGCTCTGGGCTCACATATTCTGCAGTGCCAACGAATGAGCTGGCTCTCTCTCGACCAGACATATCAGAATCCAGAATTTCGCTAGAACTTTCTTCTCGTCGCCGCGGTAGATCCAAGATCTTCGCAGTGCCAAAATCCGTAATCTTTACATGCATCTGGCTATCCAACAACACGTTTTCCGGTTTCAAATCGCGATGGATGATTCCCCGTCTGTGCATGTAATCGATTGCATCTAAGATTTCCGCGCCATAAAACCTCGTGCATTCCTCGTCGAAAGTGCCCAGGCGCTTAAGAAAGTTCAACAACTCACCACCCAGAGCTATATCAAGAACAAAATAAAGGGAGTTTTCGTCTTGAAAAGTGTAATATAATCGAACGACCCCTGGATGATCCGTCAGCCGGTTCAAAGTGTCCTTCTCGATATTGACGTATTTAACTTTCTTTTCTTTAATAATATGGCGCTTATCAAGGATTTTAATGGCATATTCTTTGAGGGTCTGGCGGTCCGTGCCAGCTACCACGGTACTGTAGGAGCCTTCACCGAGTGTTCGGCCAAACTGAAAGTCCCTGACACCTTTTCTGACCGTTTTCGAGACAGATTTACCATTCGCATCAATCTCTTGACGTACAGCGACGGCAGATCCACGCTCCTGCCAATCTCCGGCGCCATGGGCAGATCCATTTGTCGGTTTGTATTGTGAACCTGACCGGTGTGGCGGGCCGTTGCTGTGTGGTGCCCGAGAACTCCGCCGAGGTGGCAACGTCGCATTCTCCCCATAATACAGAGATTGTTTATATGACCTGTCGGTGTGGCTATTATCGCGAATGGGGACTCCGGCCTGCAACGCAGCTGATCCACCGCGAGAATCAGTTCGGGTTGGAAAGTTTAATGCAGCCGAAGCCGAGGAGTCCGTCCGAATGCGGTACGATCCGCCTCTGTTGGTTGCATTGGCGGAGCCATTCGTCATCGGAGGCAGGAATCCAGTCGATAAGGGTGGGGTCGAAGAAGGAGGAAGAGGAGGAGCGTTGCGCGGTTGTTGCGGTAAATTAAATGCAGATTGCGTGGGCAAGAATTGCTGATCGTCTTGGCAACGTATTGACACTGAGAACCTATTTAACGGTGGAGTGGCATCATTCGATGCAGGCACTTTTCGACCTTTTCCATCAGTCATAGGACTACAGGAGGGTGGGGGTGATTAGAGAATCAGGCCCACATACCATGGTTTTGCCTGTGTGGTTCTGCTGCTGGGGAGAGCGGGTTGGGTGTCGGTTGTTCCTCTGAGCTCCCAGGAGAGATATCATCAGGGTTGGCAATGCGTAAGCCGCCAAAGGACTGCGAAAGACTCAAGTCTCCGTCCATGGCAGGCCAAAGGAATAGATGTCCACGACACGACGAGGGAGGGCAGAATCTGTGAACGCGGGTGACGAGAAGAAGAAGCCGTAAGCTCAATCAGACTGAATTTGACACCACGAGGATGAAGTGAGCGACAGGTATGCGACAGCGAAATCAGGCGTCTTGGTTATTCGGTTCCAACGTCGACTACCTCAAGGGCGAAAGAGGCATGGTGGATGGAAACCAGGGTATAGAAAGGGGAGGGGGGAAAGAGTCGGCACCACGTAACCCAAGAACCACGTCCGAGACACGATACCGAGCAGTGAAGCTGTTTGAAGTGACTGTTGATGGATCAAAGAAGAACAAGGTGCATGCATGAGTACTGATAAATGTGAAGAAATGTAGTGAGTGACGGAAAGGGTGTGAAAGATGAGCAGTGAAGATCAGGGTGAAGTGACGGTTGAAGAAGGTCTAGTGATGCACACTCCACTAACGGGATTCAGCATGTCACGAATCTGTATTGTCACGCAAGATGCTGAGATGGAGAATAAATGGCACTTCCGTCAGATGAAAGCCATGTTGACCTCGTCGTCGCGATTGATCGAGGAGAGTAGAGAGAGAGACTGTCAAGAGAGTCTTTTTCTTCTTCGTCAACCCCAAAGCAGGCTGTATTAGGTAAGCAGGTATCGTGACAGTACGGAACGCGATTTCTTTCCATTCAGCCTCACTTAAGAGTGCAGCAGGCCTGTATCAGCTATGACAATACGGTATTTAAGCTGCTGACGACCGAGGGTGGTTGACTTTCCTCTTCACGCCTACAATAGTTATCTGCTAGTTATCCATCACCACCACTGACCACTGACCAGCCAGCCAGTACGAATGGCAGCCACTGAGCCACCGTGTCACACTGACCATCAGGACTCAGGACTCAGCCTTGAGAGAATCGACGTCATGCTCGCTGCTGCTGCTGCTTTCTGGAATGAATCTACTGCTGCTGTCGCCAGCACAGCCCGAGTCAAGGCCTGCCTGGCGTGTCGCTGCCACTATAAAAAGGCAGTCGATGGTCTTGGATGTCTTAGACTCAGTCAGATTCACTATTGACATCTTTAACTAGCTAGCTATGAGGTTTAACTCATGGCCTCTCGGAGCTCCCCAGTGAAAGTTTGAATTGCTTTAACCTGCCTGAATGGAACTAAAGGCATATGTACATAGTTAACTAGTACCTAAAAAAAGCCTTAGGCACCTGGATGTTCTCTGGGTATATGCACTCTCACCCTTTTGTCCACCATCAAAGGCTCCAGCTTCCTGGAATAAATATCACTACGATATGGCTCTATGCCTGGAAGTCTTTGCTCTCCCTATGAGCCGTTTCATGAGAGCTACGCAGAGCTTGCCAAACATTTATTAACATGATGTGCGGCATTTACATATAACTAGGCCATTGTTTGGGCTGTATAGTTAACTACCTGCTCACTGTCCTGTCAGAGGATTAATTTTCCTTGGAATGAAACTGGTGTCCTAGGAAAAAGACACCTGTGCTGTTGTTGTTAATCGACCGTGAAGGTCCACAATGGCTATGTACCTATGTATGTTGTATTCTATGCTTACTTGGATATCAATGTAAACAGCCAACTCAATATTTTCCTAGAAAATGGTGGCCCATGGCCATTTTTTTGAAGGGTTAATACATGCGGTGTGTTCTGAGCAAAGTCGTCTGGCATCAAGATCCAATGGAATCCACCATCTTTATGAATATTCAAGCTCAAAAACATCCATATTATTTTCTCGTGCTATTCTTTCAAAGCACAAAATCTATGATTGATTACCTTGGAACAGTTCTAATCCTACACCCCGAAACGAAGACAAATTTGTGAAAGGTAGCGAGGGAATTCTGACCGACGACCACGCCGAGGTAGCAATTTTCTCCTTTTCTCCCTATTAAGTATCCGCCTGAAATTAGAATGTCACTCAGCCCAGCAAAAAGCAGAGGAGCATTAAGACACTTTTAGTTGCTAATCTGCAACTTTCTAGCTTTAGCAAACACCTGTGCGCCATCAATTAGTCTTCGCTCAGTGTTTGCTCTTCCGTTCACGAAATCTGGGTAGTTTAATGTTAGTTCTGTAGCGCCGTTGACGATGTTATCCACAGCTTCAACACCCAGCATAAAGGAGTGATCCTGGTTTCCGACTTCATAGCGCCAGCTCCCGAAACGACCACGCGAATAGATGCCCATTTCCTGCAAACGAGGGAGGAGCTTAGTGAGAACGCCCTCACGCTCGAGAGTCGGGGTCGGATAGCCATGATCAAAGCGACGATGATAAGTGGAAACGATTTCATCTGTGGGCTTGAGCATTGAAGTGTTGACCAGGCCTTGGATGCATTCGTTCAACAAAGTATCGCTATTGACGGGTTTAAGGGATGACTCAGAGACCTCAAGCATGATGGACCAGTATGGACCAGATTGGGGTTTGGTATTATCAGACATTGAGCCGTCGGCGATTTGTTTCGTCGGCAACTGTTTCGAAGCATCGGGCTGGTTATACGGAGAATAGTTTGAGAAGATGGTCGCGCGATAGAATGGGCAGTTATCTTCAGGGAAATAAAGCTTTGTTTCCATCGTGTCAGCTCTCAAGGAAGATGAATGGAATCGCTAGAATATACATACCCAGCATTTATCTCCAATTCTTTCTGGTCGCTCGCCACGGATGCCAACGCCAATGACATGAGTAGATGAATAGAAAAGTCCTTTGCTAAGATCGATCAATTCTTGATTGCCCATATGCTCAACCAATGAGTCAACGGCCATGGTGGAGACCAATCGCTGATATTTGACTCTAGTTCCATCGCCTAACGTGACAGCTTTGTTTTGAGCATCAACCTTTGTCACCGCGCCGCGTTTGCCAAAACGCGCCTTTTCGGCAGGCAGAGTTTTTGCGACAGCGATCCAGATGCCACCCGTACCACCGCGGGCAGGGAAACGGAAAGTCGCATTCGGGCCCCAGTTGCCAGCTGTTTTTTGCAAAATGACATTTGTCGTCACCGCCTTCAGGTTTGGGGCAGCTACACGTTCACCTAGCCAAGCGCATTGCATCTCAAAATGCTCTTAGCAGGTCCCTTTCCAGCCAAACCCCTCCTGCATGACTCACCTTTGTCGTTGGCACCGCCCAGACCTTGAAATTATACGGACGCATGAACAGATCTGCAATGCCAGTCCCCATCATACGTACAATCCAGTCGTCAAAGGTCTTCGGTTTGGTGATGGCCACTCGAGCTTCCAGGGCAGCGTCAATCATGCCGTCAATGCATCTCACTTGCTCTTCCTTGGGAAGCATGGAGATGTTGTTCTGGAATGGATACGGAACCCATTCTTCCTTGCAACGAACGTATGAAATGCGCTGGTGAGTATACCAATCGTCGTCCTCGGGAAGAGCTTCGTCAAGACAATCATCGAAATACTTATAATGGGAGAAGATAACGTGGCCGCCAACGTCGTAGAGCTACAGTTATAGGTTTAACATCAGCGAGGGCTTTGCGAATATCAATGCATAAGATGAAAACGAGTGAGGACGTACGAAACCTTCGGGAGTCACATCCGTGGAAGCCAATCCACCAGGAGTCTCGTTCGCATCAACGATCATCCACGACGGTCCATTCTAATTGCGCCACTTAGTCGAGCTGCCCTCAATCCAAGCAAGACTTCAAATTGGAACTAACAATTTGGTTCAATCGCTTTGCAGCTCCCAACCCTGTCGGGCCAGCACCAATGACCAGAATATCAACTTGACTGTGAATTTTTCAGAGGTCAGCCATCACCAAATTGGTCCCCGAGATTCGAATTGAGCAACACACAGATCTTCTCTGGTCATAGTTGCGAGGGAAGATTTTGGCAATCCAGAGATGTGATGACAAAGGAATTGGGCCGTTAAATGGACAACGCGGGTTGATGAGGATCACAGCAACGAAAGAGCAGCCTCCGAGCTATTCCAGCATGAAAGCAAGAGATCCAGGACGACAAACAATCGAGCAGCAGGCGTGAAGGGAGGAGGGGTTTTATCGAGAAGAATAGAGAGGTATTGATAACCCAACAGGGCAAACACGCCAAGAAGGGGACGGTAAGGCAAATACACGATGTACTATTACATGCAGTATCATTCAAAAGTATCCAATCAGAGCCAAGCTATATCAAAGTATGAATCAAGTTTCATGTTTGAGTATTACGAAGCACAGCAAAATCAAGTATTTTACACCCGGAATTCAAAATTAAAAAAGTGGAGATGGCGCTGGTTGGCTGGCTGGCACCCGTGAATTTCCAGCAATTGCCAATCAGCAGCCCACGTTGACGGGAATCTGGCTAATAATAGATTAGTATAAAAGTATAGACATCTACTCCGTAATGTAGCAAGTTACACAGTACTCCGTAGTAACAACAACAATCTTCCCAACTCACATTCAGATTTAAAATCCAACTTCTCAGCTTTCTTCACTTTATTTTCACTTTTCTCGAGTTATTGACCTCGAGGTGAGGTTGTCCATGAAAGTGAGATTTCCATTTACAATGTGGTTAGCTTCTAGTCAATAATCAGTTAGCACATTTCTCTTGTGCAAGCACAGGGGAAAGAGATCCATTGCCAGCTTAAAAAATTTGAATTAAAAAAAAAAAAAAAAAAAGGCTTTTGGTGAGGTTCAACTCATTCTTTGATTCCTGTTTTCTTATCAATCTCTATATTATTTATTATGGGCTAAGTGAGTCAATTTCTCTTCACTGTACAAGGATGCTAACCTCAGTTTGCAGGATTCCCAAGCAATTTTTATTCAAAAATAAAAGATATAAGTATAAAAAATACAAATGCGAAATAGCAAACCGAAAGCCAAGTCATCAACATTATGGTTGTGGCGGGCTGCGAGGCCGTCGGCGGCGCCGGTTCCGTCGGGGAGGACGGGCGGCCAGATGCGCTGCAGGGGGCGTCAGAGGCGCGGCGCGGGGGGACACAAACCCAACAGCGGCGGGCGGCGGCGGTGCCAGGGAAGCAACGGGAATGGCAACAGGGGCGGCGATGGGGACAACGGGCTTCGTAACAGGATTTGCCTCAAGGGCAATGTCAGCATCGGAGGGAGGGACGCCCTTTTTCTGGTAAACCTGAAAATATACTGAAACTATTGTGAGTCTTCAGTCTTGATATGGCTTGTCCATAAGAGTTCAGTACTACTTACTCTGGATCCGGATACTCGAAATATCTTTGATGACCTTTTTCAGCCATCGACCTACTTTGGTCCATCTTTGATATCCATTAGCAACATTCTTGAAATGACTGCATAATGCGGTACATACTGGGCTCTTATAATGAGCCCACAGATAATGGCGGCAAGAATAATGCCGCAAAAAATAAAAATGTCCCCCTGGGACAACTTCCCCTTCGGGGCTACGGCCCGAGAGGCCTCCACCGTCACGTTGACGGCATTCATTTTTTTTGAAAAAGAAAACAAAAGAAAAGCAAAGAGTTATATTGTTTGAGGCTTTGGTTTTTTGGAATGTTGGTGAAGATGAGACGAATGCGGACTTCAAAGGAAACAGAAAAGAAAGAAGAAATAATCTCCAGCAGACTCATACTTTTATAGAATCAGTCTTACCTGGATCTTGAGTGGCAGGTACATGGACACTTGCATTGGACCTTCCAGCTCCTGGATGCTGCTTTCCTGGTTGCGCAATCGTGGCATCTCAGCAAGCACGATGAGCATTCTCTTTCAAGGCCACAGCAATGGATTACTCTGTGTGTTGAATATTGATTTATGCAGGTTGGACTGTATATCTGAGCTGTGTTGTGGAAGGAAGTGTTGCCCAATGGGCTATAACATGGAGGGGGGATTTCTTCACGCTGTTGCTTCATGATGCCAATCTTTTTTCTTCTAAGAAAGAAATGAATGAAGATTCATGCAGGTTTCTTTACTTAGAGAGTGGACATAATAAATATATATGTATTATATCATCAGGCAATGTGGATGACATTTTCAAGGCCACATATTGACAGCTGTGTCAGAAATAAGTCTCTGTGTGGTTCGTCCTTGGTTCATTCCCTACTTTACGAGACAAATCTGAGATTTCATTAGGCTGTCACTACTTGTGTAGTGAGTCATAAATCATCCAGTAATTAGTAGGCCGCGCTCTCACTTTCAAGGGCAAAACCAAAGAGTATATACTGGAAGGAAAGCATGCCGGTAGTTGTAGAGATCAACCATCGTCTTTTAACCATGGAATGGATCGCTAGGCAGAGACCAGTAACGATATACGGTTCTCAGGAAGACACTTGCCGAGACTGGTTTCCATGGCTAGTTCCTGCTCTCTTTGTAGTTTGGTTTGATGGACCATTCTGAGTATAGCCTGGATACCCGGCATGGAAGTAGCAATCCTTCTTGACAGAGAATATGTCCCACCTTGGTTGAAGGCGTGTATCAGCCAAATCCAACCAAGGCAAGTACTGTAACAGTTTCAGTCTCTTAGGAATGACAATACACACTCTACGAAGATTGTTCAGTATATTGCTTGCTCTGAGGCAGCAGACTACTAGGTTATAGCACCTTCTTTCTAGTCCTCTTCCTAGAAATACTCTGTCACAGCATATAGTATTACTTAGTGAGGGTTTTAGCCAGCCCTGTCTGATTCTTATATCTTCATGACCTTGCTATTGTTCCTAAACAGGATTTATCGATCATAAAGCTATAAATAGACTCGATGATTTTGATAGTGTTGTGCCCGCTTACTCATCCAGCCAATCACCTGCAATCAATGCTTCACAGACTACCAACATACATCCTTAGACTGTCCTTCTCATCCCCATTCCTGTGTGATTGTAACCTCGTCGAATCTCCTTTTCACCGTCGATTCTATCTTCTCTACTCTCGCTTTTCCCAATTTGAATTTTCCCCCTGGCTTCTGGCGCATTTGGACAGAGTAACTTGCTTCGATCGCGGCCGTTCGACTTTCAACGGTTCCTTGCGGATCAAGCTCGTTCCTTTTCAACCACCGTCGCAGCAATGACTGCTGAACAACAGGAGAAATCCAGGGTGTCCGGAGAGGACAAGGCACCGCCCTCATCGCCCCAGCCTGATGCTCCGGTTTTGCCTACCGTCAATCCTGCCGCCCCGAAGCCAGACCCTCCGAAGCCTGCGCTACATCCAGCGTTCTATGTCATGTAAGGAATATCTCTGGACTGTTTACATATCAATTGATCGGCTAACTTTTTCCGATTGCTTCGTTGTTTTTAATTGTAGTTCGTGGATTTTCTTCAGCTCCACCGTCATTCTTTTCAACAAGGACTTGCTGGACCAGAAACAGAATAAATTCCGTGAGTTTCGCTGAATCTTGTGTGTTTGAAAAGGTAGCCCGAACGAATCAACTAACTGATTGCTGAAATTGTTAGCGTTTCGTATGTGTCTCTATTCGCTCTCGTCCAATTCAGTCGAAACCTCTCTCTATTAATCGTCGCTCTGATTCGTTTCTACAGCGATTATCCTCACAACATGGCATTTGGCCTTTGCGGCTTTCATGACCCAGGTTTTGGCTCGCACCACGACTTTGTTGGATGGTCGGAAGAAGGTCAAGATGACGGGCCGTGTCTATCTGCGAGCCATTGTCCCCATCGGCTTCTTCTTCAGCCTGAGCTTGATCTGTGGAAACAAGGCATACTCCTACCTGAGTGTGGCCTTCATCCAGATGCTCAAGGTATGCGGTCCCTAAAACTCCATCTTTTGATTCGGTCTTAACCCATATCTTTCAAAGGCGACCACTCCCGTTGCCGTGCTTCTGTGCACCTGGTCGCTCGGGATAGCACCTCCCAATCTGCGGATCCTTTTCAATGTGTCCTTCATCGTGATCGGAGTCATTATTGCGTCTTTCGGTGAAGTCCAGTTCGTCCTCATTGGATTCCTATTTCAGGTTGGTGGCATTCTGTTCGAAGCCACTCGACTCGTCATGGTGCAGCGTCTATTGAGCTCGGCCGAATACAAGATGGATCCGCTAGTCTCGCTCTACTACTTCGCCCCCGTCTGCGCCTTTATGAACTTCATTGTTGCGATGGTTGTGGAAGTCCCGGATTTGACTCTGGCACATATCCAGAAGGCTGGCGTCATTACTCTTTTGGCTAATGCGATGGTGGCTTTTCTTTTGAATGTGGCAGTCGTATTCCTCGTATGTCGTGTCGACTGGTTCATCATCTACTGACCAGATTGTTAACTGAGTATTCTTGTTAGATTGGAAAAACCTCCTCCCTCGTGCTTACACTGTGTGGCGTTCTCAAAGATATCTTACTGGTCACAATTTCCGCAATATGGTGGAAGACCCCGGTGACAGCGCTTCAGCTCTTTGGATACAGCATCGCCATCGGAGGCCTGCTCTATTATAAGCTGGGAACAGACAAGATTAAGGAGTACGCCAGCCAGGCCAACAGGACGTGGGTAGAATACGGTGCCACCAACCCAATCCGACGCCGGGTTATCATCTTCGGGGCCTCAACCGTCTTGGTCCTTTTCCTCTTAGTGCAACTGGGAGGCCCTTATGATCCTAACAGCCTCCGAGGCATGATTCCAGTTGGAACAAGTGCGACCAACGCTTGATTTCGCACTCCAATAAGCCAACACACACATCTATCAACCCGATACTTTGCCTATCCCTCGGCGCCGCATGCGTCAGCCGTTGAGCAATCTCGAAATCACCTCCAAGTCCATCATGGCTGGACATCATCTACCTTGTTCGCGATAGAATACAGCTTCTTGCAGACGGTAGAGTATTGCTGGCCGGTTTTTTCTTTCGAATAATTTTATGAAATATAGATATTCAATGACGCGTGGGACGGAAACAGAAACTACAAGATCCCCTGCATCCTCATGATTGAAGTTGCTGCCCCCTTCAATGCGATTGAATGGTCATTATTAATTTTCTCTTTTTTTTTTTTAATTCCTTTTTGTTCTCTTGCATGTATCGCATACATATGGTTCCGGGGAACATTTCTTTCCATTACTACTTGTTGGATCTATGAGGATTAACTAGAGTTTCAAATGCGATGAGCACTGCACTGTCCATTCTTGAAGCCTCCGTATAGATTCAGAAGTATCGATACAGCTTCCGTCCGATCTTGGAAAGGAAAAGTTCTCGGCCCGATAAAATTCCCAAGACTGGCGGTAACCGGAAGTTGGGGATCCGATGATCCGCAGAACAGGGCATGACGCTATTCTGTTTCGGGGCTAGACAGACAGGAACAGGGATCAGGCTGAATGGTGATTGGCGGTTTTGAAGGTGGGCTAAAGTGATGCTGCATTCTGATTGGATCAAAAGAAGGTTCGTGATTGGCTATTCTGGTGCAATCCAGGGAGAATTGCGACTTGTTTATTGGCTGGGAGTAGAGTGGGGTGTCTATACTTCAATATACTTTAATTGTGTGTAATTTTGCGTGACATTGGAGGTACTGTTCGGTATCTCGGGTCTGCTGCTGGTTTCCCCATGCAGCCTAGCGCGGAACCAGGGTGTTTTTCCCCATCTTCTCGTTCAGCCTCTTCTTTCGTCTCGTCTCGTCTTCTTCTCTTCTTCTTCTTCTTCTCTTCCTCACCTCCTCTCTCTCTCTCTCTCTTCTCTCTCTTCTCCTCTTCATTCCTTTTCTTCCTCTCCCTCCATCTATCCCCTTTGCGAATCTCCTCCATCAACACCAGCTCAAGTTCATCGTCTTCTCATCCCTTCGACTTCTTACTTACTACATACTTAACTACTTGCTCATCTCGACCAGCAAACCCACCATCTCGGCCCTCCTCCTCTAGAGTCTCTCTCACCGTCCTTCCCACCACCACCGCTTCTCGTCGCCTCGAACATCGTCTCTTATGACTTGTTTTTATCTTCAGGTTCTCTAACGTTGTTTTATTATCACTGATAACTCAAGCCATTTTTTAACCAGATACCACCATCCTTACTCGTCATCCCTCCGCTCTAGTCCAACTCATCATGTGCCGATTGCTCCTCAGCACCTACTCCGACGGCCCAACAATGGTGCTATCTCCTCCATATCTCCATAATACGGAATCCGGTTATACCAGCAATCCAGCAAGCATCGCCCCAGACCGCCCTCAATTCCCCAATCCCAGTCCGGCTTCCAATCACGTATATGGTACCCAATCGGGACCTCCCAAGTCTTTAATTGGCCGTTCTGGTTTCTCAATGTCGGGCTCTTCTTCAACGCCTCTCATTGCTAACCCATCACGGAAAAGATCTCGCGACGAATTCAATACGTCCAGCGACGAAGACACGAATAGAACTCCCTCATCCCAGCATTCTCCCGCCTCTGATCCCACTGGAAATGAACTGATTTACGGAGAAGGCATGGTCCTTTTGAATGCGCGCACTGGCCTTTTTATATCTGCTGAAAGTCAGACTGGCACCTGGCTTGAGGAGAAATTTGAAGCAGAAGCTGCCACTGCCACTCCGATCGCTGTGGCTTCAAGCTCAGGCCGACCAGACCTTCCCAGCCGTAAATCTCAACGTCTTGACCCCTCTGCCTCTGCTGGCTGGGATGATATTACTGCCGCTGCCGCTCAGCGCAAACTTCAGTCTTCTGCTCAGGATGACACTCATCGCAATGGTAACAGCCTCACATCAACCGTGGGATCGACTACCCTTGGCCCACAAAACCCACTAATTGACGACGCAACTCATCTCCTTGGAATTAGTTGGCAGCGAGTCAACACGGACGATCCAGATGTGGCTGCAGCAGTTCGTGGTTGGGAAAAATTCATCAACAACCACTTCTCACAATATCTCGAAAACGCTCAGATCGTACTTAAGCACCGGGGCCTCAATGCATATCTTGTCACTGCCAGACCTCCCCATAGCCACCCAATGGACCGCAATCATACGTCAATGAATGGCTTCAGCCACGACACCGAACAACCTTACTTTTACCTGTTCAAAGACGACCTCGGCGAAGGCCAGCTGGTTGGCAAGAGCTGGGAAACCTGCCTCCGTAATTTGAGGTCTACTCCCATTGCGTTTGAAGCTGGCGCGGATGTTATGAGAGCGACAGAAGGAACACCAGAACGGCTGGTTGAAGACCAAGGAATACCGAACGGGGCCACTTACGTGAACGGAAACGGAATCAAGATGGGGAATGAGGGAATGGAAATGGCCATGGATATCGACCGATAGCTTTCGAACGAACGACAAAAAGAGCATCCCCGCCGAATGTACCTCCACGCAGAGAATTCCAGTCGCATCTGTGTCTTTGCTTCCCGTTGTTTGTATTTTATCTTTAGGTTTGCGTTTCGATTTTCTTTTCTTTTTCGGCTCCTTTTAGATGCTATTCTGAATTCGTCTACCTTCAGCACAATATCATTATAACTTGTTGCTTGCACCTGATATCTGGTCTTTCTAGTTGTCTGTCTCAAGGACCTCTGATGCCCTTGCTCATGGCTTTTGTCTTTGTTCTTCAGTTCATCGACATGTAGCTTTAGATGCGCTCGTACAGGTATATGCAATCATACGAAATATTCTGCGTCTGTGGCTTCATCCTAGCAAGGATAGCTAGCTGGACTTGTCATTAATATGGAAAGGG
This sequence comes from Emydomyces testavorans, assembly GCA_029449355.1. Taxonomy (NCBI): domain Eukaryota; kingdom Fungi; phylum Ascomycota; class Eurotiomycetes; order Onygenales; family Nannizziopsiaceae; genus Emydomyces; species Emydomyces testavorans. The sequence goes on from CP120627.1 coordinate 1,633,877, forward strand.
TCTAGTTAAAGGTTCCTCGACATTGAGAGCTTATAGTCATAAATACGGATTCTAAGATAGTCAGTCTCTCTATGCAGGAGACCACCTCAGACTGCATCCTGGACTCCCGGCTCGAGAGAAACAGAGACAACTTCTTCTTCTTCTTTTTCTTTGCTTCATTGCATTAGTATATATCTACATAGTCAAACTGGCCTCCAGCCACCAGATCTCGCTAACTCGAACTTTAAGCCCACAAGATGCTCTCAACCCTCGCGCCCCTCCAGCAGGTTCAGAGCTACATCCATTCTTGACCAGAGCTGCATTTTCATTCTCCCAACTTCAATCAGCACGATGCCACCAGACATTCTAACTAGCCAGTATTTGCAATACAAGGCTGACACCGATGCCGTCGCCTCATGGCTGGCGCGAACAGCCAGACTCTGCGGATATCCTGCTGATCTCCTACACCACCCGCAGTCTACCCAGAGGCTCAAAGGAAAGCAGAGGAAGAAGGGGAAGAACTCGCAGGGCAAGGCAAAACCGCCAACCGCAGGCAGCTCCTCCAAAAACCCGCAACCTGCGGATCCTCCGACCTATACCATTGCTCTAAAGGACTTTACGGGTCTGGCCGAGTTCATTGCGGGCTCAACTAAGGCTGCAACGCTCAGGGTTCCTCGGTCCTTCAATGAAGTTCTTGAGCGGGCCATTTCGCTCCGCAAGAGCCATGGCGCGCAGATATCGGCCATTGCAAAGACTAGCGGCGACGATGCGAAGCATTCGTATTTCGTCTCGATTCTGGAGCGCGTCCAGGAGATTCTTCGGCCGCGCATGCCTTCAGACGTAGTCAAAGATTTTGCGACGGCGGATAAGAGCGCCAAAACAGACGAATTGCGGAATCAATTCGCTGGACTCGAAGTTCAAGAGCCTTCGGAGGAATTCCTACGTGTTTCTGAAGTCTCTGTGGTTGCTCCCGAAGGTCCAGCGGAGCCAGAGCCGAATTATAGAGCTGAGAGACTGCAAGATCGTCAAGAGGCGGTGTTCTTGTTTTACCTTTTGCTGGAGGATATGACCAGTATCCGCGAGGCCGTTATAAATACATGGATCAATGTTACAAATGGGATCTTTGATTTAGTTTCTGCGTCTGTGATGACCAACACGGCGATTGATCTCGTTCGGAGGTTTGAGGAGGAGCTTGCGCCGATATTCGACAAATATGATGGATCACAAGCGATGTATGAATTCTATATCAAGGCGCAGGTGTTTTCACAGGGTCACAACCCTTCGTACCATGAACGTGTCGGCGATGATATAAACTTCCGGGCCTACGATGTTTTGGAGTCCCACTACTTCACAACATATCTACTCTTGAATTCATTCCGGGCGGTGGTGGGCCCAAATGATCTCCCGGAGTACAAACCTGGCTATTTTGGCACGTATGACCTCTCCAGCGATTGGGAGGCAAAGACCAATCGCCAAAAGTACGCCGAAGACAAGGCTCTCCTGCTGGAGATTCTGCCCGAGTTTGCCGCCGCGTGTCTGTTGATCCCAGACCTGCCCGGTGAAGATGAGTTGATTAGAGGCCTGCGGGACATCTTTAAACATAAAGCAAAACCGATCCCCATCTGGCTGATTTTCGCCACGCAAATCTTCCTTGACCTGCATCATCACCTCCGAAAGGACGTGGAGTTTGGGTTTCAAGAACTGAAGCGCCAGGCGGGCTTGATTTCTAAAACCATTAAAGAGAACTTTGAGTTCCACAAGCAAAACAAATCGGAGAAAACCTGGCCGGCGGCAAACGATCGAGTGCTCGAAGCCGCGGTGAGCTGGATTGGTGAAATAGTAGAAAACGACCTGATCCACAAAGCAAAGCCGCGACGTACACGGAGTCCGGATTTTAAATTGATGAAGCATCACCCAATCTTTTGCGGGCTGGTGCTGTACGACATCAGAGCAAGATATCATGAGACAGGAGTCTCGTTTGCGGGAGCATGGGGCTCCATCATGAACATGGAGCATCTCTACAACGCCCTCCGCAGCGAAAAGCTCCTTGAATCCCCATGGACAGACATGGAGCTCGCCGAAGCATTCCAGCGCGAAAGCGTTTTCGTCGGCGAACCCCCAACCACCGTCGACGGCTACTTCAAATCATGGTTTCTCAGCAGCGGCGGCTCCGCCGCCAGCTTCGCCAGCAACAAACAACAACACCAACAACGCCGTCAGAAAAAGGGTATCCCGCTCTCCAAAAAAGGCCCCAAGAGCCTCACCGAAAAGGGCCCGATCTCACAGATGTTCAAACACCGCTACTGCCGCGGCTCCGGCCGCACCGACCTCTCCGTCGACGACATCAAAACCATCCTCGAAAAAGCCACCTGGATCCAACAACCCAGCGAAGGCGGCCACCACCTCATCTTCGACAACGACGGCGCCAAAAACAACCCACCCGTACGCTTCCAACCCGGCGCCCCCGTCCCCGTCGCAGACCTGCTCACCGCACTGCGCAACGCCCTCTGCGCAGAAAAAGCCGAGCTCTCCTTCGACTACTTCCTCATGCACCGCGTCTGCTGGACCGCGCTGCGCCAAATCAACACCCACTGCCGGCCGCTGCTCACCGACCTCTACGGCGCCGGGTACCTCGCGCGCGAAGACCAGCTGCCGTACATCGTGGGATACATTTTCGCAGCGAGCGCGGACGTGGAGACGATCAAGGGGGCGGCGGGAGCCGCCGCAGCGGGGGAAGAGGTGAACGTGGCGATGCGGCCCAAGTATTTCACAAAGGCGCTGCTGCAGCGGGCGGCGCGTGCGGTGCAGGAGATGATTGATGGAGAGGGAGGGGGGAAGGGAGCGGCGACGAACTTGAGGGAGTTCGGGGTGCAGTTTTGTTTGTCGGAGGAGGAGATGGAGAGGGAGATTATGGTGGCGCGGTTGATTGATTCGATTAGAGAGGATATGGCGAATGGGATTAATGTGGTGCTGACGAACGAGGATGAGGATGAGGATTAGCTTAGTTAAAAAGGGGCTGGTGTATGGATCATTCTGGGTGGTCACTGGTTCAATGGCTCGTCTCACTGCTGTGCGGCTGAGCTGCTTTTGAATGTATGTATTGATATGTATGTATTTATTCAGAGATGTAGAGGTTCTTTCAAATAGTAGATTTATGAGAGCTGAACACAAAAACTGGGAATAAGGGAAACAAACATTACTCCGAATAGTTCCCTATGCAATCAATGCCAGAATTTCCCACTCGTCAGTAAAATCAACAAAATACATATGTAGATTGACAATGTCTACCAGGGGTGATGAATAGATAATACACAAATCTAAAACCAGTCAATCAAACCCTCTAATATCAAGAACCAAGCAAGATGTGTAATAACATAAAGAAAAACAGCTTTCTCCCAGTCCACTCAGCCCAAAAAGGGGGGGACAGGAGAGATACCATGACCAGAACACAGCAGTCTATTCACCCTGAAAATAATCAAAGCAGGGAGTCAAGCCTCTAACCTCACAACCCGCAAGGCGAGGGGGTTAAGAGTGAGAACATCCATCCAAGGCAAAATGCCAACAAGCATTCAAATCCACAACACCAAACACGAACAACGCCAGCCTCTTGAGCCGCTCACATACCCAAAACAGACCTCTAATAATCATCATCATAACCCCCATCACTTCCCTCATCATAATAATTCCCTGCGAATGCCGCCTCAATACGCTCATTATCCTCATCGTCCTCGTCTTCTTCTTCTTCTTCGTCCTCTTCATCTTCGTCATAGTCTTCCCCATCACCCAGTCTAGGCTGCGTTCCGGGTTCCGGCTCCGGAATATATCCCAGAATCTCTTCATTCGGATTCGTCGGTTGTGCAGGTTCAGGTTCAGGTCTTGGCTCGGGCCGACTAGGCGCAGCGGGTTTGATTCTAGTCGCTGGGGGCGTGGGAAACTGTCTCCTGCTCGGTTCAGGGGTGGCACTTGCTCTTGCTCTCGCGGCGGCAGCAATGGCCTCAGCTACTGCAGCTTGTCTACCTTTGAGCATCCTCGTGCGCGCTGAGGGTCTAATACTACCAAAGGCACCATAGCCACGATCAGATGCCACGCTGGAGGCTCGTACGCTTCGAGCGAGGCTTGAGCTGCGGCTGCGACTCCGGGTGCGGCTTCGAGCACCTTCAGTCTCGTTTTCTTTGCTCTTGATTTCGACATCATCTTCATACAATTTCTCGAGTAATGAATAGTTAATCTTTTTACTGAATCCTCTTCTTTCAAGCATGAGTCTGGTTGCCTCTGCCGGCGTTGAAGCACGTGATGAGGCTTTGTCGCCATCACCCGATAAGTACGTGACGTCTCCCATCCGGCCTTTTCGTCGTTTGCGAGGTTTATGAGCTGCGCCTGCGCTTGATGGATCTGCTGCTGCTAATGCGCGTTTAAGAGCTTTGGCCTGCTGTGTGCGTAGGTAGTCTTTATTTTCATGGACCCAGATACGCTCTTTTATTTCTACCTCTTCTGGGGAAAGGAGGCAATCTCGAACTTCAGGGTCTGAGTCGAACTCGGTAGGATCGATATCTTCGCTGTCAGAAACTGGTTTGGGGAGTTTGCTCAACGGTGGCGTTTCTCCGTTGGACGATGTTGATTTAGGAGCTTCTGCGCTGGCAAGTAACGAAGATCCAGAGGAGAGGAGTGCGGTCATTTCGTTTTCGAGAGCAGATTCTAATGCTAGCTCTGCTTCTGTCGGCTCTGGAACCTGTGACGTTTTATTGCTTTTCCGTCGGGTAGGCTTATTAGTTCCATCGCTAGCAGCGGCTGTGACTTTGGTGGAATTGCTATCTGTAGATAAACGGCCATCTTGTTTCTCTCCATCGAGGATCGCCGGATCGATAGGAATATCTGGTATTGCGAACCCATCAGCATCCACACGACGTAGTCGTTTTGAAGCAGGCTGTGCTTGACTCGTTTCATCGTCTTCGTTTTCAATTTCGGCAGCGGTTTCCGGTGCCTTCCGTTTCTTCCCTTTTTTCAGGCGCCGGGTCTCTTTGGAGTGTGAGAAGCAAGGCGGATCATGGCTGGTTTCCAGGTCCACGGAACGGAACTGATCAACTGTGAGGTCGCCACTGTCAGTGAGTCTGAATTCGTTCAATCGCTGGTTGATAGTCAGCTCTGTGACCTTGACGACATAGACAACTTCCCGAACGGTCCGTCTGAAGTTGTTCATCCGAGCAGCCAGAATCAGTGCAGCTCCGCAAATACCAGCTGGCCGTCGACCAGTGATCATCCAGTCACGATTCATTCTCTGTACGATGCGAACGGCTTCACTGGCGACCTGCATCATCGAGGAACCGAATTCGAGTTGCTTGGCAAATCGGTAAATCAAACTTTCGGGGTCGATAGGGTTCATGATAAAGGCATTTCCACCCAGGCGCAATTCGTCCAGGAGGGCTTTATAGGTACGGCCAAGTTTAAAGACATTGATCTGTACCATTGTCAGCTTTTGCACAGGGCATCTTCATCAAGCGGAGTAACAAAGCATACCATTAGAACATCGGCCAAATCAATCAGCATGACGGTATTTCCATCTTGCCGCCTGCATGCGACGTAGAGACAGATAGCGGCGACGGTTTTGGTGCGTCGGCCTTGAATAAAGTTCAAACCGACCGCGAGTTTGAACACCTGTCCGGCCGCCTTCGAAGCACTTTCAGGAACGTTGAGTGCGCGAGAGAGCTGCGCTATGTATCGATTTCCTGTACAGAGGGTCAGCAAACGCTATTTCTCCGCGAAGAATGGCCTGGTAGGTGCCTACCGTGTTGCTCCGTGATCTCTCTGCTTTCTATTCCTCCACCTCGCTGGAATCCTGGGCCTGTACTGCGAACATGACTCTGGTCTGCTCCGATGAAAGTACCTTGGACTATTGCGGCACCGGAGGAGGATTCTCCGAACGTGATTTCGGAAACGATATTGGCTTCGCTAATGACAGTACCACACCCAGAACACACTTTCTTGCCGTCATCTTCCACGATATTCGGAGCTGGACAGGCAGGGTTGGGACAGGTAGTGGTGGTGGTGGTGGTGTTTCGGTGGGTGGGGGGTTTGGTCAGCGGGCGTCCGATCGGGGTGGAGTGTCGATTTTTTAAGCTGGCTAGGCGCTCAACGGGTCGAACTCCAGCCCTCGAAGGAGGAGGAAGACGGGTAGGGCGTATACTTGCCATAAAATGACAGTTAGTAAAGGAACTATGATTGGTATCTGAAGAACAGCCAGGTTAGCTTGGAGCTTGGAAGTAGAAGTAGCAGTAGCACAAGGAGAAGGAGGACAGACAATTTATTCCTGACTGGTCATTTGTTCACTCCCATCTCCGGCAATCTTGGAATACTAAACATAGAAGCCAATGAAGGTGAACAGAGCACGTCGACTGATGATGATGATGATGATGATGATGATGATGATGATGAGTTTGATATCGATAAGAGGGAGAGGAGCGAAGATGGCGGGGATTTATCAGACGGAATTTAGATGGGATGGTGCAGTGGTGAACAGTCATCGCGCGCTATTCCGGATTGGGCTGCACTGGCACGCTTCGAGTTCGAATCCCACCAGAACTACCTAATGTATGTATGTAATTATATCACCACACAACGACACTATCCATTCGATTCTCAACAGTCAATGTGCACATATCGCGGTGAGAAGACAGTGATGCTCCATGGAATCAGCAATCTCGGTACTCAGTCCTGCTCCGCCTTGCATGGCAGACCCAATAATCCTGCCTTTGGAGCTGAACAAAGCCATTTCTAGCAGTTTTGGTTACATGGAGTATGTATGTACCTCTCCATGAGCTCTCAGGATTAGCAGTTTGCTGCAAAATCCCAACAATGAAGATTGTTGCTTTCTCTTTCCTCTTCTTCCTTTCGCGAAGCTTCTTGTGGCTTCTTTGGCTCTCGTTGGTGTCGTGGTTCTCGAGCCATAGAGCCCTGCGGCATTTGTGCGTTAACTAGTATAGCTACACTGTTGGTCATCCTGACCTCATATCCGCACAAGTCTCGCACCTCACCGCTGCTGTCATCAATATCATTCCGGATGACTCTTAAGCGAGATGATGGTATTGATTTTTCAAATATCTTGTCTTGCATCTGTTTTCAGATTTGCTGAACAAATTGCAGATCCTATTTCTCTTTTATCTTGAAGTCAAAGCAGCTTCGATTTGTATTTATTGGGATATACATATATACAACTGTCAATTAGCAATTTCCATACAAATTACTGGAATGATCATGGCGAAGAACATAGTCGAATTACTGCCTAATCCATTCTCTCATTCTCTTGCGGTGTCTGCCGTCAACTCACGAGCTCAAGCACTGACAACTACCCTCCTGGTGAATAATATCCACTGTGCGTCTTGTGTGGCATATGCGAAAGAGGTCCTCTATCATCTACCGCACATTACCCACGTTGAGATCTCCATACTCAAGCATGAAGTTCGCGTCTCACACTCCCCAAACCTTTCAGTATCGGAGCTAGTGAATGCCCTTACAGACGCTGCTTTTGAAGTGTTCCATGCAACTATCCAGGACAGGTCTGGTACCAGAATTCAAAGTATCGATATCGACCCTGCGTCGTGGAACACAGTCTCCTGGATAGGACCAGCCTCTCGCATTGCAGGGTCCACCGTGGACACACGGGTCAGGGAGTGGAAGAAACGACATATTGCCAATTGTGATGCTTGCAAGCGAGAAGAGCAAAAGCCAGGCCTATCAGACAAAGCTGCAGAGCAAGATAAGAAAGTAAGAAACCCACATTTGCTGATCAGTTCTGATGAGTTTCGCTCATTATATTTGACGTCGCAGGATTCGAGTCTTGCCGAATCATCTCTGCTATCGAGTAGAGAAACCTATACTCCGGATTTTCCCCGTGAACATGCCCAGAATGATGATGAATACAGCGCTTTGGTCAGTATTAGCGGGATGACCTGCGCGTCCTGTGTTAATACAGTCACCGCACACTTATACGAACTTGATTTCGTCAAATCTGTCCACGTCAATCTCCTCACCCATACTGCAGCATTAACTTTCGGCGGTCCCAAAGCGAATATTGACAAGGTCATAGAGCAGATTGAGGATATCGGCTATGGTGCAAGTGCTGAGGATCCGGTTGTCAAATCACGACACGGAGATCTTTACTTGGCGGATTTGAGCATATCCGGCATGACATGCGGCTCCTGTGTTGCAGCAATCACACGGAGCTTAAACACCCTGTCCTTTGTGAACCGTGTAGTCATTAACTTACTGGGTCATTCTGGGAGAATTGAATTTGAAGGAGAAGCCAATCTGCAGGAAATCCTCGAAAGCATCGACGATCTCGGGTACGAAGCTGCTGTTGTCGATTGTAGGCCCCTTGTCTGCAGCAAAGATGCAGATAATGGCCCGAAAGCACGGACGATACAAATCAAAGTGGATGGAATGTTTTGCCATCACTGCCCTCAAACCGTCTTGAATGCTTTAATGGATATATCAGAGGGCAAAATTGAGGTGGAAGAGAAGCTCACCCCACAGAAACCTATCGTCACAGTTACTTACGTCCCGGATCCACCAAGAATGACCATTCGCAACATTATTGCTGCGATCGAAGCCTCCAACGAAGCTTTCGAAGCGAGTATTCACCATCCTCCATCAATCGAAGATCGTTCTCGCGCAATGCAAAAGCAAGAGCAGTATCGCCTGTTATTACGCCTCCTATTCACTTTCATTGTCGCAATACCCACCTTTCTAATCGGGATTGTTTGGATGGCTATCGTTCCCAAGTCGAACGCAATTCGGAAATATTTTGAAGAGCCGATGTGGACTGGTTCTGCATCACGCTTGGAATGGGCCCTATTCTTCATAGCCACTCCGGTGATGGTCTTTGGCACTGATGTCTTCCACATCCGTGCTTTCAAGGAGATTCGTGCTTTATGGCGGCCTAGCAGTCGTGTTCCCATCTTACGAAGGTTTTATCGTTTTGGGAGCATGAACATGCTTATCTCCGCTGGTACATCGGTGGCATATTTTGCTTCTTTGGCCCTGTTGATTGTCAATGCGCAAAATAAAAATCATGAGATGGGGCAGACTGCTACTTATTTCGATACGGTGGTCTTTTTGACCTTATTCATTTTAGCAGGCAGGGCCGTAGAGGCATACAGCAAAGCTAAGACTGGAGATGCCGTTGCCATGCTTGGTAAACTACGGCCGTCTGAGGCATTGCTCGTCGTCGAATCTCCTTCTGTTAGTGAAGGAAATGGTGCTGGATCTAGCATCCAACGTGTACCTGTTGACCTTCTCGAGATTAACGATACAGTCAGCGTTCCCCATGGGGCTTCTCCACCGGCTGATGGCCTGGTTATTGGACCTGATACATACCAATTTGACGAAAGCTCGCTGACTGGAGAGTCTATTCCAGTACGAAAGGTCGCTGGTGATAAGGTCTATTCCGGCTCTGTGAATGTTGGACAACCTGTGTCAATGCGAATTACGGATCTCGGCAGCACATCGATGCTAGACCAGATTGTGGCCGTGGTTCGCGAGGGACAAACCAAGGTGGCACCGGTTGAGAGAGTAGCGGATGCCATGACTGGCTACTTTGTTCCCATCATCACTCTTATCGCGGTTCTCACTTTTGTCATTTGGGTGAGTTTGGGTGAATCCGGTCGGCTTCCTGCGGACTATCTCGATACATCTCAAGGAGGATGGGCTTTCTGGGCCTTGCAGTTTGCGATCGCTGTCTTTGTCGTCGCTTGTCCTTGTGGTTTGGCACTGGCCGCCCCTACTGCGTTGTTCGTCGGTGGTGGTTTAGCTGCGAAGCGTGGAATTCTAGTGCGAGGTGGTGGAGAAGCGTTTCAAGAGGCCAGCCGACTGGACGCTGTCGTTTTTGATAAGACCGGCACCTTAACAGAAGGAGGCACCCTAAAGGTGTCCGATCATGAGGTGCTGATTAAAAACGAGGAGCTGGTGGAGGTTGCGTGGGCAATTGCCCAGGCGCTGGAAGAAAGCAGCACTCATCCTATCGCCAGAGCGATTGTCGAGTTTTGCAATGATAGATCGTCGGTTTCAGTTACGTCGTCTGCGATCACTGAGATCGGCGGTCAAGGAATGAAGGGCTTATTCACTGTATCTGCAAAACGCTTTGAGGGTGTCACAGTGGAATATGAAGCCGTCATTGGAAACCAACGTCTCCTGGAGTCACTTGCCAGAACAGATAGCGACACCTACTTCTTAGACAACCTTCTCTCCAAGTATCAATCCGCCGGACGCTCCACTGCCATTCTCTCGATCCGCAAAGCTGCTGATACCGAAAAATTCATCCCCGCCATTGTTTTCGCAACATCTGATCCTATCCGCACCGAAGCCGCCCACGTCATCTCCCAACTCCGAGCTAACCACATCGACGTCTACATGTGCACGGGGGACAACACTATCACCGCTCACGCAGTGGCCTCCACTCTCGGCATCCCCAGCACAAACGTCATGTCCAACGTCCCCCCCACCCAAAAGGCAAAATACATCCGCAAAATCCAAGAACAAGCCCTTCCCACTCCATCCGCCACACCCACTCGCACCACCAACAAGCGACCCATCATCGCCTTCGTCGGCGACGGCACCAACGACTCTCCCGCCCTCGCCGCCGCAGACGTCAGCATCGCCATGGCCACCGGCTCCGACGTCGCCGTCAACTCCGCCGGCTTCATCCTGCTCAACTCGGACCTGCGCACCATCCTCGACCTGTGCACCCTCTCGCGGCGCGTCTTCCGGCGCGTGAAATGGAATTTCCTCTGGGCCGCCGTGTATAACGTGTGCCTTATCCCCGTTGCAGCGGGTGTTTTCTACCCGGTCGTCAGCGGGCACGCGACGGATTCGCATGGGGTGGTGGTGAATACGCATTGGCGGTTGGATCCGGTGTGGGCGGCGTTGGCGATGGCGTTGAGTAGTGTGTCGGTTGTGATGAGCAGTTTGGCGTTGAGGTTGGAGTGGAGGGGTATGAAGGATTGGGTTGGGAGGATGTTAAAAGAAGTAGGAGGGATGGAGATGTGATGAGGTTGTGATATTATTTTCCCATTAAGCGCTTTTCCATGGCTAGTACATACGATACCACCTATGAGGGTGCCAGTTCTGATCACTGAGTTTTTTGTATATTTTTATTTTACTGTATATATTTACTAGAATGAGAAGACGAATATCTAAATGATTTAATCAATATTGATCTATTGAAACTGAGAATTTAAACGCCATAAATTTCTAAAAGTAACAATACCTATCGCATATCCACAGTAGTAAGTAGTTGTAATCCAATACAAACCCTGAGCCCTCAGCATATCCCTGTCCACCCATTTACGCGCCCAACATCCCATAGCTATCTCCTCAAAAAACACGCTCCAACCATCTACCTACCTACCTCTGTCTCCCCCAGACCTCCGCAATCCTCTTACTCAAAGCCTTTCCCACCTTCTTCCTCCCCACCAGCTCTCCCATCTTCGAAAAGACCAATTCCTCCGCCCTTTTCTTCCCCTGCTCATCGCCAGTATCCACCGCCTGCAACGCCTCAACGAACTGTCGTGGCGTGGGCCACCGACGCTGAATCTCCAGCGCTTTCTCGCCCGTCAGTCCACGAGTGCACATGAGCATCTTGAGAAAGAGATCACGGAGCGTGAGCATGTCAGATTTTGAAGAGAGGGCGGAGAAGGTCGGGAACGTGATCGCGTAGGTTGTTGTTGTTGGTGATGACAACGTGTTTGCACTGCTCCTATTGCCAGGTTTGGATTTATCGTCTTCGTCACGGAGTCGGTTGAGGAGGTCGAGGTAGGATGATACAGAGGTTATGCTGCTTGTTGGTATGAGCGTGATTGAAGAAGAGGGACGTGTATCGTTTGCAGAATTGGTGCTCGTGCATGGATCGGTAAACATTCTCCTCAGGAGCGATGTCATACGCGCAAGGTATCGGATGGTGTCATCCAGGTTGCGCGTCTTTTTAACGAAATACCCATTGACAACCTGCGTCGAGGCTATCGCTGATGCGATAGCTTCTTGAGAGCGGGCGGCCGTCGCACTCGATGGATCTGCGAATGCAAATTCTTCGATTAGGTATATGACGTTCTTAACTCCTGATCGGCGCAGGCGAAACTTTTGTTCGTGGAATCGCCCGTCTTTGATACTGCCAACTAGATCATCGAGCCGCTTTCGCTCTATAATCCAGTCCAGCATTATCTCATCGCCTTCTTCGCCATATTGTGCAAGAAATCGCGGGTTTTTGCATTTAGCGACCCACAAGGCATCTCCTAATTCAAGTGCACGGACGATGGGCGTCACTCCTCTTCTGATCAGCTCGTTTGAAATGTAGTCTCTATCTTTGGGCGTGCGGATTTCTCGAACATCAAGGACAAGCTCAATGGTAAAATCACGTGGCGAAAGCGGAACCAATGTGTCTGACACGGGTGACGGTATTGCTTGTTGTCTATTGTAGTCGCAAGCTGCAGCACTTCTCATGGTTGACGTACACTGTCTACTGGCCGATGCTTCTGGAGTCTCATCAAAATCACTCAAATCTATCGTGTTGGAGCGTTGAGAACACGGTACGTTTTCAGAAATGCCTGATGGATACGCAGACACCTCATATTGAGATCCTCCAAGGGAGCTTTGCGAGGGATTTGGATTTTCTTGACCGAATCTGCGGTTATTAGGGAGTGTATTGCTTGGCGCTGAGCCTGAATTCGCTGCAGCAGTTTTCTGAATCGCTTTTGCAGTCTCCCACCCTTGATCCGTTAGGAGATATCTCTTTAGCGGCCGTCCGTGCTCATAAACAAGATCTTTTCGAACAAGAGTTTTCATCGAATTCCAGGCAGTATAGAACTTTGTCGGATCCGCTGGAGCCGTAAACGATGCGTCACAGTGAGGCTGAGCAGCCTCAATTAGCTGTGCTTTTGTCGCACCCACAGACGAGCTTTCTTCAATTGTCGCGAGTGCCAGCAACAATGCGTAAGCACCAGAACGGAGCACGGGAACGTAAGGCTTCGATTTCTTGGTACGCTTTGGTGGCACTTCCTCCAAACGGTCATCTGCTTCAGTAGATGTTCGCTTTTTCGCCTTGACTGGTAGTAGAACACTCGCTTTGGTAAGACAATCTAGTCTAGGGAGCAAAAATTGCAATCTGAGGTATGTGCTACGAACCTGCATATGGAAGTTCAGGCATAGGAAGCCCATTCTCAGCACAGTATTCCTCTAGTTTGGCTGTCAGACGCTCGCATAACTTCGGTCCAAGGCCATTCAATTGTTGTGCCTCTGAAGGGTGATGGAACGTTAACGGGCAGGCCTTCATGGAATCGTAGGCCTTTTTGTATCTACAAAACAGGTCAGTACACAAAACTTCATAGCAAATGATCATTGAGGACTAACACAGAAACCCCTTTGGAATTCCGCTCTCGAGCCTGGTCCAGCCATTCTTTGATCCATTCAAGAAGTAGAGGATTTGCGCAGCTGTTGTCCGGCATGCTTTCGACGCTCCCCCCCAAAAAAAGAGACTCCAAAAGGTATTATGGAGTTCAATCCAAGCGCTTCCAATCTACCATATCAGATATTCCAAAAAAGAACTGCTTGTTCTCAATCCTCCGTCATGGATGAGCTCTGTGGCCGTGTGGTCTCTCGTCGTGCTGCCTGACGTTTCCGGGGAAATAAAGTTATAAAAACAAACACTGCAAACAGCCCTGTCACTCGTCTGAAGTGAAGTCGCGACACGAAGTCACATGATTAGTAATTAGCTTCACAATTATATTACTAATCAAGAGTGGTGATTGGTCAAATATCGGCAAGCAGTTAAATCCCAGTATGATTGGTGGATATATGATTGTACACAGTAAGCAGCAGGTCAGGTTGTGAAACAGGAGATCGCAGGTTCAACCCCTGCATCAGTCATACAACACAGTCATTTTTTTATATATATGCAGTGTATACGGAGTATTCCAAATCAATGGATGCTGACACTTCTAGAATCCAGTCTTGCAGTAACTACTGCAAGTACAAAGAGAATGGAAGCTACTGAAACAAATGAATACGCTGATATACTCATTTGTATGTTTTGTTGACTGATAACAAATGGCTACATATGTAGTTAGTTACTTTGTCATGGATTGCAAAACCAAGGAATTCCAATTTGTCCAACTCTGGCAATCATTAACGAGAAAAAGATAGCTCGAGAAGCAAGTAGTGTTCAGAGACTGCCTGAGCTCTCTCACTCACAGCTGTTGCCCCTGCATCAGTGCATCGTCACCCTGCGTCTTTGCTGCACCTCCTTCATAATGTGGAATTTATTACATACATACATACATGCTCGTCAGAGTGTGTTTGCCGTACCAAGAATGAAACCTGCTGGAAAACAATTCTCTGTTTCTGATACGTATTGAGACCATACCTAATGGTCGCCTCAACCTGGTTACCTAATCCGCGGGGACTGAACCTGGTAATGGTATATATGTAATATTTTTTATTTTTTATTTTTTATTTTTCAAAACTACTTCATCTTTAAAACATTCGGGACAGAAATAAACCTGTAGAATATGCAAAATACTCTATAGTGTATGGAGTACTCCGTACGTCTGAGTGTACTCTGTAGGACTCGTAACATTCAACACTGCGCATGCTTAGTAATGCCGTAACATTGAACGGGCTGTACCACCTACTGGTATCCAGCCATCCGATATGTTACCATACGGCGTATTTTTGTAATACAGCCTTGTTTGGAACCCCTGACGTACCCTCATAGAGTCTATTACTGCTATCAAGCTTGCCCACCCATATGTAATCCATTCCCCCCTCACGCCAACCTCCCATCTTTTATCCCAGAGACCTCACCTCCTTTTCCCTGCGACTTTTTCCTGTCGCTTCTACTGTCACCTCATTTTCGAGTGGAAACCGCATCAATTGACCTCTAAGCTCGTTCAAAATCTCCTACATCTCACTTATATTCTGAAACTGGTGTCCTCTTGCGCTCAGGCGCATTATTAAGCAGTGCACCCCCTCCAATACACAAGCTTCCAGACATCGATCCGTGAGCTATGTCAACCCGAAAGAGACGACAGGAGTTCGAGGAGGAAGAGGAGCTGCAGGCTCTGCCCAGTGACGAGAGTGAAGAGGAAGAAGAGTACGTCATGTCTGTTTCTTCCTTTCCAGAATATAAGCTCGTTCTGTATAGTTCCCCAAGTGGCTTCCTGGGTTTAGCTGCTTTTGTGTGTTTGTCTTTCTTCAGGGATGTAAATGGCATTCATCAGTGTTAGCACTATCACTGAAAACAAGCCAGATCGGTTTCTGGTGGCGCCGGATGCTCTTTCTTGATACTTTTCATCGATGTCGAATTGTCATATATTTTTCATCTGAAACAACAGCTATCACTCTGCAGAGAATGGTGGTGGCAATTACTTACCAATAGTTCGCAATAGATACGAGGACTCAGAATTTGGAGAAGAGGGATCCGAAGAGGAAGAAGTGGAGGAAGAAGAAGGCGAGCCTCCTGAAGAGAAGCCTGAGCGTATGTTGACCAACTGCATCCTTTCTTTGATGGAATGAATCATTCACATCTGCATTGCAAAGTCAACTTCAATCTCCACACTTTCTTCTTTCGAGTCTCTGCACATCGACAAACATCCCAGGAGCTGGTAGTTCATCGCTAATGCACTTTGTCACAATAGCACGTCACAAGCGACTGAAAACGGGTCCTGCCCCTCGTGAGAGAGGGGTGGAGGATGAAGAGGAGGAAGAGGAGGAAGAGGAAGAAGAAGTAGTAGAACCAGAGCTAGAAGAAGAGGAAGAAGAAGACGGCGGTGCGCCACTTGAAGAAGCAAATGGCGAAGGCGAAGAAGACGGTGAAGGAGAAGAAGAAGAAGAAGAAGTAGTGGAGGAGGAAGAGGGAGAGGAGGAAGTCGATGAGCCTGTAAAAACTGTTAAGGGTAATGTGCGTCCTGCTGCAGAAAAAGGAGCAGCAGCATTGAAAGCAGCTGCAGAGGAAGACCTCGAGGTCCAGGAAGAAGAATAAATCCAACTGCGCATAGAGAAGGGCAGGTGCCATGGCTTTTTATATTATTTTTATTAAATGGAATGGAACTGTATTCAACTTCAGACACTCAGAGGACAAGTAAGATGTGATTTCCATCCCTTTGCTGCAGACATACCATCATCAGCTGTCTTAGCTCGAGGACTTTTAACTACTCCGTAGGTACTTTCATTGCTTCTTCACAGAGTTTGCAGTTGGGAGTAAACAGTCAACCCCAATTGAAAGGTGGAGCAAACTAAACTGCTCCAACCAGTGCAAACACGAATGATGTTTGCACTGTTAGAGGCCAGAAATCAGTACTACATAAATCAGTATCTAGAGGTTGTATGGCCACAGTAAGCCAGCACAGCCGTCTAGGTAGCCTGTGTTGGATGCATCTATTTCAAAAGCAACCCTTAGAAGAACTCTGTAGGAGTGCAGACTACAACAGGATACATGTTATAACATATTAAAATACCTTTAGATATTCTAATCTCAATCCGTACGAGCAAGATGCTTTGGCAACTACTAGGAAAGAAACATTGAAGTGATCTTCTCGACTCAGCCATCGCTGCCAGTACTTCTGAATGTAGCACAAAGCTGGCAATAATGGTGTGTGAGATCTAGCACGGGTTGTGGCAGATTCGTGGCCTGTACGATACTGCGAACCTTAACAGCGCCTTCTTCTTCGATCAGTTTGCGGATGGCAAGTAGGAGCTCGGGAGAGAACTGGGCATCGTAAGCATTCGCATCCAAATATTCCAATGGTTTATTGTAGTTCAATTTCAACATACCTCTGAATACCAGCGATATTGCCAGGCAATAAGTCTGATTAATGCATTAAGCATACCTCTCGTATCATTTTGCCGTTCATACATATTCAGGATGCCTTTCATCGCTTTGGGTGAGAAGCGAATCTGCAGGCAATGTTGGTATGCTTCTATGGCTTCATTGAAATGATGCAGGCGCTCTGCCAGTTCTCCCAAGATCTCCCATTCAGTCGCAGATTTTTTATATTCTCTCGACTGTGCGCGAGATTGGGCAAGTTCGCTGCGCCAAATAGTGTAGACTCGTAGATCCTCGTATAAAACCATGAATAGATTGTCAAGCCAGCGCTCACATAGCCGTTTGTTGTGGAATTGTGTATAATTGTGCGACGCTTCGTGCTAGAATCAAAGGTAAGCCAAATTCACTCAAAGATTGGGCGAAATGCTCTGAGCAACGACTGAACTTGAACTTACATCATCACCGCCTGATTTCACGATCTCCGATGCCATGCTTTGTTCAGGCTTTTCGATTTCGGATTCAACAGGCTGACGTTCGGGGTCTCTTGAATCTCCATTTGCCTTCGTCACTTCGCTGTCATCGCCATTTCGATTAAGGTTCCCTTCAGTATCATTCGTGCCATCGATTCCATTGCCATTTATATCCGAACCTACACTAGAGGCCTCGTGGATTGCTACCGTACTAGCATTATTACTTGTTGCAACAGCTCGGGTCGAATTTGTCTGTCGTTCTACCCTATATTCTTCTTCCATAACAAACACTTCGCTTCGAATTTTTAAAAGCTGATCCCAGCCGATGGCTGCCGCAATCTTCGTGAGGAGACTGTATGCTTTCAAAAACGTACCCTGATAGCTTGAAGCATGAAGCTTCTTCAAAATAGGGTTGACAACGTCATGGGGATCTCCTGGTTTTGGCTGTCCTTCGTCGATCTCATCCAACATGCTCTCGGGAAGGATTGGTAGGAGGATCCGAGATGGCTGGGGCATCCTTGGAGAATCTTTATCTTGATAAGTAAACATAGGGCATGAATTCAGCGTCAACAGGGCCAGGTTCCACTGTTCCAAGTCCACGTATACTTCAGTCAGCCGAATCCAGGAACTAAATTCGCTAGGAGCAGCGGTAACACTTCGTTTCGCACATTCAAGTGCCATTTCATATTCCCCTTTGCTCTGACAAAACGTTGCTTGACAGTCCAAAAGGGCATAATCCATAGGAACGTCTTGCAAGGCGTCATGTAGCAACCGAACCGCCTGGACCTCTTCATTTGCTGATATTAAAACTCGTGCGAGTAATGACGATACCTCCACATCTTTCGTTCGAAGCTTTTCAAACAAATTTATACCAGACGCATAGCGCCCGGTCGTGTGAATGTATTTCAACAAACCAGACGCCAAATGGTTGCTCACAGTATTGGGAACCTGTGTCTCCGGGTCGGAACTGAGTTGACGTCCTAGAGCCCTTGTAAGCCTAACTCGGTAATCTTATCCCAGGGACATTCAGACCATTGAAGAACAATTTTTCTGCAGCATCGAGAAATTTATGCTCCATTTCTGTATTGGTTATAGGATTGAATCTCCGAACGCCGACAATCTTCTTGATAGCATCTCCACTGCCATCGTCCGCATATGAATAGGCTCTCAGAACGCCGCACACGAAGGTCTCTAACCATAATTGGTCCGTCGCAACGCGTTTATCTCCACGCTCATCAATACAGTAGCTCTCTAGGGTACCAGGAATCTTGACCTCAACTCGCATGTCTAAGTGGGAGAAGGCATTGTAACAGCTTCACACTGTCAACGGTTGTTCCTTTAGGACAGGGCCTAATGACCTCACCAATATATCCCAGAAGTCACTTTATTGTGCTTGTCAAGTGGAGAGTAAGTAAGTGTATTGACATATGCAGCGAGACTGGCAGAGGAGGATGCATCGATTCCTGTGACGTGATGGTATACTCCTGTCTATATCAAGGTTGCAATCAGCACATCTGGTCAAATACCAGCTGTAACATAATTCATAAGACGCCTGAACTTCGTATATCACCATTAAGCTCACTGACCTGATGATTGGCATTGGCTTTTGATTGTTTGACAACATGGACAAGGTCTGGAGGGCCGAGTTCCCTTAAACTCTGCAAAGATTCTGTGCGGGCGTCAATTGAGGCATAGAAGTCCTCATCCTCTATAAGCCTGATTTGAATATGTAGCTGTTAGTAGATACACATACCAATTGAGTACTATGAACAGTCAAATCATCATTAATTGAAGAACATACTCTGGAACAGCCGGTGTAATCATCATGCCAACAGTCAAGCTTGACCATGTGGCTGTCGGCTTTCAAGCAAGCGATACCTGGTAGTTAGATGCAGTTTGCGCCAGAGAGTTGGATTCCTCATGGATATGAACAATGTCCTTGAATCTGGGAAGGTGTGAATCCTAGAATCTACTATCAACTGCAAACCCTCATGTTGGTTAGCAATTGATGGCAGCAGAATAAGCTTACGACATTAGTTCTGTCAGTGAGTTCGTTAGAAGGTTGGTTATAGGGACAAGTAGTTATTGTGCCACGCTATGCTGGATTAGGAAACTTTGAACATCCTGTCTCCCAGAGATCAGAACTGCATCACAATCTAATGTATATATGATCTTCCATCTCTGAAGCTCCTTATTGATGCAGTCCCTTCTATTGTTCATTAGCTACTCTACTCACTTTATCTTTTGCTATGCACCTGGATTTACAGTAGATAGAGCTACACATGAAGTGAACTAGGGCAGGCCCTGGCACAGCTTCAGCCATGTCTGCGTTTGTTGCGCTGAACATTGAAGCTGATGAGGAGATTGAAGATCTTGATGATACCAAAGAAATACAAATAGAAGAGGCTCTTAAGTTATATCAGAATGCCTTGAAGCTTCATTCTCAAGGGCCCGAATACTACGACCAGGCCCATGAGGCATATAAAGCTCTTTTTGAATCTGAGATATTCAAATACCCAGAAGCTGTCTCCGAATTCAAGAGAGACCAGCTTTTAGACTCTGATTTCGACGATGTTTATTTCCCTGAAGATGATACTGAAGGGGATACGGCGCCGGATAACATCAATACGGCTTCGAGTGCCTTGCCCCAGACGATATTCTTGTCTTATAAAAACCGTGCGCAGTTCATCTTGGATCATTTGAAGAGATCACTGGAGCAAGGTGGAAAACAGGATGCAGTGTATGTTTCAAAGCAAATCAAAGAATCCCTGGAGGATTTCGCCGAAGCGCTCGAGCGAGATGACACCGACTTGGAATTGTGGAGAAAAAGCAGCCGAGTAGGAGATGCACTGAAAAGCCACCGAATCGCAAGGTTCTGCTTGGAAAGCGTACTCGAATGTGATGGCTTCGGAATAGACGAGCACCCTGGACAGATGGGAATCGAGCAAATTTTCGCCATTAGAGACTTGCGAGAAACCCTCATTACTCTTCAGGACAAACTCTCCTCTGCACAGCTTCCACTTGGGCAGCCAAAGAAGGGAATTGCTCGCCTTTTCGCACAACAGGCAGATATATACCCATTTCTTCCCACCAATTCAAAAGAAGTGACGAGGCATTTGACTCTTCCACAAGTCGATAATAGACGGGCCGGTTACCGTGTCGCTCAATCTGAAACTAACACTTGGACGGGCGTTGGGGCTGCTATCCTTAGGGCGTTAACAGTGGAATCTGAAGTTGATGACCCGTTTTGGCTGCCTGCGACGTTACGGATCCAAGTACCTGAAGATAACTGCCGAGTCGAGCTTCCTTCGAGACTCCCCATCATCCAACGAAGTACGGTAGATGAGTCTGCAAACGCGCGTCAAAATAAAAGTGAAGACATTGAAGCCCCAGACGCAGTTGGCGAGGAGCTGGCGACACCTACGCATAGGCGACCAATTCCTGATACTTCGAAGGATGGATCAGAGAGAAGTAACGAGGATACTGCCGATAAACATGCAGAGGAATCTGCTAAGAGTATTGCAAACACGATTGAGCAAGGGATTGGGAATATTGAACAAGACGTTAAAATGTCCACCTCAGTCATGGACGACAGCAACGTGAAGATAAATGCAACTCAATCTCGGAAGAGGTCATCGACTTCTGTTGGAAATGAAGAACCAATAGATGGTGGTAGAACCAAAAGCCGTCGCATAAGAGCGCGTGAATCTATCGCTGAAGCGCAAGCACAGCAAGACGACGTTGTTCTTGACCAAACCAAATATTTTGAGGACCGTTTAGAACATTTTGCTCATGCCGATCAATGGATGTTTAGTACGGCCGGCGCACTCCTTTCAAAGTTAGGCGTTGAAGAGCTTGGCACTATCGATGAATTGAAGCGCACCGTAGATCAGTCAGATGAAGGTATCTCTCCACATGATTTTTCTCATGAACGGCATGCCGAATCAGTGAGTATGCGGGACCTACGCGACGCGATTGAAAATTGGTCCACGACGCAAAACTCTATGGATGATATTTTTACATCCCATGATGGCCTAACAGGAGTGAAGCAATTCGGCTTGAACATCTTTCTTGAATGCTCTCGACAATCCCTGCCAGTTCTGAGTCCAAAGGAACAGTATGATGATAACAAAGGTTTGCCGCTATTTTTGCAGTCCATCAACTCTGGACATTTCCACCCGCAACAAGTCGCCTCCAAATGGTTGGAGGAGCAGCTTGTATCCAATTCCTCTGCCGCGAGTGGCAGCTCTTCCTCGCGCTTGCAGGCAAGCTCAGCTTATGCCAATAGATTCTGGTCAGAAAAAATGCAAAAACTGGTGAAGGAATTGATCGTCGAGAACGATGAATTTATGTATCGAGCAATGTCTCATGGTGTCTCTGGTTTAGAATCCGCAGCAATGCTAGCGTGCGCCTCTGAAAAGCTTCCGCCGTTCACGAACCCGATCTCATCTCTCGCGGAGATGGCTCAGAGTCTTTACGAGCTTCATTTGGACATATACGCATCCATGAGATTGCCAAATAGTGATGTTGAGGAGGCATCCAAGACATTGCAGCGGGATCGACTCCGCCGTTGGGGATCGCTTGCACGAACCCTAATAAATTACCATATAGACATCGGTGATGACAGTGATCTCCAAACCAGCGTTGCTCTACGCCATCTTTGGTCGACTATAATGCATTTGAATACGGCAGACGATGCCAGTCGTGAACATGTGCTGGCATACTTGGAGGATCTGAAACGGGTCTTGAAATGCTTTAACGAACCCGTCATTATATTAGTGAATAACACAACTATACCAGAATTGTCTATTTCTGCGGTTGAGCAAGAATCAGCAAGGATTAGCTCTATGGAGTTTTTCATGAACGTATTTGGTCCAGGAAAAGATGATCCAGTCGATTTAATTGAGAATATTGAGCCGATTCTAGACCCATCAGCGGTCGAACTTCATCCTTGCCCGACCACAGAGAAACAAAGCGCGAACTCACCAAATAGCTCAGCAGGGATTCAACGCGCTCAAGACCTGGCATTCTTTCTGGAACGTGGTGATGCAACACTGAAGCTCTTGCTCTGGCGGCGTCTACAAAAGGCTTACGAGTCCATTCAATATCCCACCAAAGTTATTTCATGCTCACTCAGGAGCATAGAAATTGTTGCTGGAGAGCTCGTATCTGCTACATATCTGAAATTACCAAGTGATCAGCGCCGGCAAGCACTATTAAAATGGCTCAACCGTGCAGACTACCTATTGCTTAAAGTCATCGGAAAGGTTTTCGAAGAATTTAAGGGTTCTTTCGAATGTATTGACATAAGCCACCTGCAATCCTCGATGTCTGCTATTGCGCGACTCTCAAGGCTTCTTCACTGCTTTGTCCTTTATGAAGACTCTGTACGAATCTGTCAGATTAGCGCTCCAGAGATTCGTCCAGCAGCAGCAGCAAAGACATGCGATCACTATAAAGAGAAGCTCCGTTCGATGTTGGTCAGATTATGGACGTTACAGTACGCGCTAATAAAAGAAGGTATTGAGCAAAGCAGAGAATTATTTGACATGCCATCTGATGATTGTATTAATTACTTACGATCCGTGCACAACGCCCTCGGAATACGTTCATACTGCAGATATTCGAATAAACTCCTTCTGAAGGTAATGAAACAGGAGCTTCTGACCCTCGAGGCAGAAGATAGTTACGAATCGGACGTTGCACAAGCACTGTTTGATTATTACGGACTCAAATTTTCGCCCGAACTCGATATTTCCCTGGAACATGGCTGTCCAGTCGACAGGTTAGACAAGTCTACGGCTTTGATGATGATTGATTTTGCCATGTTGCAGGCGAATCGAATGAACATTAAGGATTTCCCAAAGTCTGAACTGAAATCCACAATAGACACCATACAATCTGCTATTGGGTGGTCAGGGAAAATTCACCCAGGCCTTACCCACAATAAGCGAATTATATCCTCATTTTTGAAGTCCCCGATAAACCCTTCTAATTTGTACCGTGCGGTCCAGGGAGTGAGCGAAGTGTCGGTGGTCCTAACTCACACCGAGAGCTTCAAGTTGGCGGAAAGAGGATGGTATTTCTTACTTGGCTTTGCAGCATTTATGAAATACAAAACTCAAAAGCGCGTTGGCCCGACAAGCTCGGATGACCTGGATCTAGCTGCAACGTTTTTTCGCCGCGAGTTAGAGCATGGGATTGACAGGTGGGAAACATGGTATCGGCTGGGACAAGTTTACGATTCCAAACTCGAGGAAGACGTAACCTGGTCTGCCGAGAAATTAAATCATAACCGAGCGGACCTCGCGTTGCTGGAAAGGAGGGTTATGCATTCATATTCAATGGCAATAGCTATCGCCATTCGAACAGCAGATTCTTCTCCGGAAACAAAGAAGACTATATCCGACCTGTATACGCGATTTGGCTTTCGGGTATATGCTTCTTCTAGAGAACCTTTTTCGATGGCTGCATTTAATTTGGATGATTTTGCGCGACACTTCAGCAGTGATAAGAGCCAACAAATGTACAAAGGCCGGCCGTTTAGAGACCTGAAACTCTACTCCGCTTGGCACTTCGCTGGCTATTTGTTTCGAAAAGCCATGGTGGACCGGCCGATGAACTGGGTGTAAGTGAAATCGATCAACAACAAGATGGAATTGCCCGAGCACTGACAGTGCGTATTAGAAACCATTACATGTTCAGCAAATGTCTCTGGAAAATGTTCACTTCTGAAGACCCGTTGAAAGCACGTTATGAACCAATTGAAGTCGACGACATTCTAGATTCGTTGGATGCTGCCATCGAATCACTACCCAAGAAACGAGACAACCGATCTGACCCCATACTCGAGCCACATTTGAAACTAGCATCAGTAATTCATAAACTGGTAAAGCGTGGCGACCTAGATGTCAGTGCCCTTGACCAATCTTCGTTGTTGCAAGTTACAATACCTGACTTTTCCTAGCCACACGACGCGAGTGAAAGACTTCTTGCATTTCCTTGGGCGAAAAAGCTTCTCCCAGTTAATGATATGGACTCGTGGAAACGATTCATACTAGATGTGCTGAAGAATCTCCGCAATGCTGACAAGTCCAACTGGCATCATCGTATCGTTGCACGGGCAAGTCTTTCTTCTTCCTTATGTGGCTGTCTACTTACTCATCTTTGCTAGGCTGCTCATGTTATATACGACGATGCTAAGGATGTTGAGGCTGCCGCTGCAACAAAGCACGAGCTTTCACAGCATGTATTTACAAAGACAATGACGCTTCAAGTCTGGAAGCCTGAAAATGAGCGGCCAGGGCGGCACTTTGTGTATACATCACGATATGTTTACTTCTTCGTACATATCCTGGATCAACTCAATGATCGGGCAGGTTTAGATCTTCTGATTCGTCGCGTGCGGAGGAAACCGAATGATTACGTTAACTATACGAAACTCTGGGAAGACATATGTACTACTTATATCAAGGTGCGTTGTTTAAGTTTGGATATATTGGCTCTCAGTTCCACATTCTGACCGTTACTCACAGCTTTTCCGCCGCTCAAACAACGTCGCTGCGAATCATGAAGAAGCAATATTTAAACCCATCGGTCATGATGAATTTGTCGCGAATGCTGGCCATTTAGATGCTTGTATCCATGCAGGAACAGCAGAACAAACCATGATAGATCTTGTTAGAGAGGCCGTGGAATTGAAAAAGCTCAACGCAGGGCTAATCAAACCTGGGATATTTGAAGATTTAGTTGGAGACGTTTACGCGCTTCTCTACGAAAAAACTGTTCCGAGGATCTTGGAGGGGATTGCCAAAGAAGAGAATCGTGAGCGAATGAAAGTGGATCACCTCCTCTCAGCTGGTGATACCGCTGACGGGACTCACACGCCGCCGCCGCCGCCACCCCCAGCATCTGAAACACTATCCGAAAAGCTTCCAGAGAAACCAACTCATCCCAAAACCAGAACTAAAGGTGTTACAAGAAGAGAAGTGCAGCGAAAAGCAGATGCCATTGCCACCAAAGCAGCCGCTGCACGCCCTGCGGGAAAACCCACTCGTCCAGCCGACGAAGATGCAAAACCTCCGGCTGCCGAGCAAACGGCCATCGAGACAACGACCAACAAAGACGAGATTCAGGAAGAAGCCACACAACAGGCTCCAGAAGAAGTGCCGGAAGCACGGGACGCCCCCGTTGTTCCCAGCAGCGCTCTTCCAAGCATTCACGGCAGTGGTGATGATGAGAGCGAATTGAGTGAACTAGACGAGTCAAAGATCTCTGAACCGTCGAAGCCAGCTGTACCCATGTTTCCAAATTTACTTGTGAAAAGATTAGCCTCGCCGAATCCTCTGTCTGAAGCGTCTTCGAATATTAGCAATGATGGTGGGGATGGGGATGGGGATGGGGATGGAGATGTTGAGGGAGACGGGGACGGGGACGAAGATGCAGTTGTGGATACAGATGCTGATGTAAATGACGGTGGGGACGGAAATGGTGATGGTGTTGGCGATGACCACGAAGGAGATGAAGACGGAAACGGAGACAACAATGGCGACGATGATGATGACCCCGGCGACGGAGACGCAGACCAGGAGAGAGATGATGACGGTGACGGCGATGGCGATGGCGATGGCGATCGTGATGTCGATGGAGATTCAGCTGTAACCATGTCGCTACAAGAGCCTAAATCCGAAGGTGGAGTGGCCGATAATGAGTCGGAGCACACTAACGAGGCACAACCTCCTGGTCAATCGGACGTTGAGATGGAAGATGCGTGAACAAGAAGCAAGATTTTTTTTTCCTCTATATAGCAGGCAGCATTCGATATTGCTTTCTATACATGGATTCTGAAAGGCGCATATTCTGAGAGTCAGGAACATGGACTATCAATGGAAAGGACTGGGGCATTTGATCTCTGTGCATACAATGTATACATACATGGGCAACTCCGACATTAATCAATTCAAATGTAAAGAATTCAATCAGTCTAAGAGTCATTACAAAATATTATCATTGCCTCCCAGAAACACACAAGCAAACTTATTATATGTACTACAGTACAAATACACCTCGCCCATGGATATCATGCTCCTATTAAACAATGTTACAGCATCCAGCACCAGCCCGTAACACCTAAACAAAGCACTCTCATTCGCCATCATCAAAAATCGACTCTGGACCAAAATCCAACTGCCGTGTCGTCAATGTCCTCATCTTCCTCCCTGGAGTTTTACTCTTACTCGAACTAATAAATGGAGTCGAGGTCAAATTTTTATCCAGCTGCAGCATCTCTAGTTTCTTATTAGCCACCGCCATCGAGTGATTTTCCACATCACTCTCCGTGCTGACAAAACTGTAGTCTAACGAGTCAAAGCAGCCGGGAAGCGTGTTCTTCTTCGACTTCGACGCAGGTTTCTTGGTAGGCGAACGAGAGAGTAAGTCGCGTTCCAGCGCGGCGATTTTACTTCGCAGCATGTCGTTTTCTCGCTCAAGCTCCGTGATGCGCTCTTCGGCGGGTGGTTCCGGGTCCTCATGGACTACAAATTCAATGGAGTTAAGTTGGTTGTTCACAAGCGTTAAGTAGAGAAGAAAAGTAACCTACTCTTAACACCTCGTGAAAGCAGGTCCAATTTCTTATCAAGATGATCCTCATGCCTTAATGCCTGCTCGTCCCAGGCTTGCTGCCATCGTCTCCTTTCTTCTTCCATTCGCTCCTCCATCTCTGCGAAACACTCTTCTCTGATTTCTTGATCGAGAAGTAGGCATTTCTCCTCTGCGGCTTTCCATCTGATTTCCGCTTCCTCCCGAGCCACCTCTTCTTCTGCCAATTTATATGCTAGTGCCTCAAATTCGTCGCTTAATTTTGCAATTTCCAGAGCTGCCCGTTCTAACTCCTCGGCTGACGCTGACAAGAAGGCTGATTTCCCACTCTGGAGAGATTTTGACGGAGCGGCTAGAATAGTACTTGTGACGGAAGGGATCCTGGGAACTGTGACTTCTCTGGCTAAAGCAGAGTAGCGCAAGATCTGCGAAGTTGCATTAAAATCTCCCAATGGATCTGCAGTTACAATCATGATTGCTTTTTGAAGGTTTTTGTGAGAAGAGCTAGCCATCTGACTCGAAGAGGGGAACGAATTGGAGAATAGCAACTCCGTAAGCTTGCATTGTCTGAACGGAACAAGTGCCTATGTCCAGATGATCAGCATCTGCACAAGCGGCCTTGACGGTTCTGAATTACCTTGTTACCTGCCTGTAAGTCAGTCTGCATCTGCAAGCACTGGCCCAGGTACATCAAACTCTCGTTGATTTTACCACCCTCTGCAAGTGTTGCACCAGCAGTCTTTGCGTTCCTGGCTCGCTCAGAGCCTGTTATGCAAAATTAGCACTTTCTTTCGTCAAATATCAAGTTTCATACCAGCAAGATCAACGATTGTCAGCGTATTCCCAACCCAGGACTCTTCTCCAAATCTTCTATCTCGAACCTTTTTCTTCACCTCAACACAGAAGAAACCATGACTTCGCGAGCTGGCACTGTTGCTCCCTGTTCCCGCAACTTTTCGTTCTATCAGTCCAGTTTCTAAAACCGTCAGTGCTTCTTCATAAGTGCTGCAAACAATCTTTCGTAAACCCGCGACAACTTTTCTGTCCGTTGAACCTTCGGTTGGTTTGAAAATTAGGGGTCGGCGGCGATCTTTCTGGTTATTATTCGCTTGGCGACCCGTCGTTCCAGGGCTTGGAGAGAGCAAGTCGAAAATCCGGTCGTTGTACACTTCATACATTGATACCAATACGGCGTATTCCTCGTCTTCAGGCATGGGAATTATAAAATCGCTGACGTCGGGGGTTTGCGGGAAAGCGCTGGGTCGCGGAGGCAGATGACGACGAGGGAACGTCGATGGAGCGTGAGTTTCCTTAGCAGAAGACTGAAATTTAGCTTCACCTCTTTTAAGTCTATGAGTTCTCCAAAAAGGCAATTGGGAAGGGAGAGTAAGCTTCTTGAGCGCCGGCCATATAGACGCATCTGCGGCACCAGGATCTGTTGGACTCAAAAGTCGAACGGTAGATGCGCAGGAGCCACTCTCTGAGTCGATTTGTCCAATAATCGGTCTGGGAACTGAATAAGAGAGCCCAATCAAGGGTGTCTGCGGCTTGGGCGGACTTGGGGATGGGAACTGAAATAGATTGCATACCAATGGCGTCTGAGCCCTTGATGAAGACATAGGAGTTTGGGCTCTGGAGCTCCGTCCGCGGTCTGCATGTGGATCACCGTATACGCTCTCGACAAATGATCTCGCTGCATATATCTGAGCTTCGGAAGGATCTGAAGCTGCTAAGGACTGTATAAAAAACGGGCTGGTGTTATCTGGGGCTTGAATGGAGGAACCGAGGGACTTGAATAGGACATCGAGAGACATTTGGGTTATTCCACGCTGTGACTTCGAGCCGAGGATTGTATGTGACTAGAAGAACATGGCAGTTTTGTCAGCCTCTATCCAACGCCTTTTCGACTCGCAGGACCTCAGTCGATGGATTCGAAGCTGCAGACCTTCCCGCTGCCAGTGACGCCTAACGTCGCAACCAATCCATCGCGACCTTCGCCTAAAACCCCCTTTATCAATGAAATTATCCCAGATTCTTCAAATACTTCTAATTGAGAAGCCTGTTCCTCAAAGACTTTTGTAAATGCAAACTTTTCCACTGCTCGCTTCCTCGAATCATTCGGGGGCTGAACTGTGATATGTGTAGGCCACGCCGTTGCTGCTTCAGAATCATCACTGCCATTACACTCAACTGCTGGTTCGACTATTAGATATTCTGACTTTTGACTCTGTGAATCGGGGGTTTGATTGATCGGAGGTCGTAAACGAAGGTACACTTGGAAGAGCGAGGTCGGCGCGTGCGAGGGCTTCTGTGAGGATTCCATATCGTAGAGTGAGCTTCAAAATCAAAAATCACAGCTAGAAAAAAAAAAGAAAAGGAAAAAGAATCAATGCACAGCTCTCTGTATCTCTTCACACAATCAATGGCTTGACGTTGGCTTGTTGGGCGACGTGATGTTGTCAAAGGTAGGGGAAGTGAGGTTGGCCAGGCAACAATCACAATCAGCAACCAGCATACTAACTAAATAATACTGCGTGTTACTGGTAGTAAGAGTAAACTATCAGCAAAGCTTCATTTGCTGTAGTTCACACCATTTTTATCCGCCAAAAAGCTATTATACAAATCAAATTCCCCAGTAAAAGGCTGGTAATAATTAGATGTTGGCAACACACATAGTCCACTCTCTGATCTGTTGCCTGAAACTGCGAGCTGCTGGCTGGTGAAGATAAAAAACTGTAGGAGTAGGAAAAAACACAAAATCATCCAAATGTCCGCTTATCAGGAGCTCATTCTTATTTGGCCTTCGAACGAGTCACCCGGGTCGTCTTCTTCGGTTCAGCTTTCTCAGCAGTTTTCCGAGACCGCTTAGGCTCAATTGCCTTGGAGCCTTTCTGTTCCGCCTCCGAATTCTTACCTTTGCCACCTGACTTGCGGCGCGCCTTGGGTGGTTCCGCCGGTTCATTGCTCGCATCAGGTTCTTGTTCCTCCTCTTCAGCCTCTGCTTCAGCAGCTTTCTTCTTCTTCTTGGAGGCAGCAGTCTTTGCGTTTTTAGTCACTGGCTCTGCAGCTTCCTCTGCATCGGATTCTCTATCCCTCTTTTTGCCTCGAGGGCGCTTGGTTTTCTTGGGAGTGCCTTCTATTGCTTCCCGATCCTAGTCTAAATGAGCAAAGAGTCTTAGAGTCTTCAGAATGCAGAGAGCTACAAAGCACTGACATCTTCATCTGCGTGTTTCTTTGAAGCCCGAACGCGGAATCCCGTCTTACCCGGACGGTTCATTTCGACATCCTGCATCAAATTAGCTTGGGGAAGGGGAAACAGAGAAACAAGATCCCGCCATCACAATTGCATAATTAAACTCCTCAACTTACACCTTTCCAATCAGAATCAGCAACATGCCCTTGCTCAACAGCTTCACGGATCTTATCCTGATTAGCAGCAGACAGCTCATCAAAGCCGTCTACAAGAGAAAAGTCCTTATCCTCCCCAACGATCTCTTGAAGGCTAGCAATTTGTCTTGGAGTCACGCAGCCCCTGTAGCATTCAACATCAGAATACACATCCATGAGTAGGAGAACATTAAATAAAAGGGGAAACGAGTATGTAGCTAGCACATACCAATGTTTCCATGCCCAACTCTGAAACTGCTCGGTATCAACCCATGAGCCCATTCGAAGTTCGCCCTTGAGGATTTTCTTCTTCTTCTCCTGGCATTCCTTGTTTTTGCAGCCAGCACGACCAGTGCTAGCTTCCTCTATATGCCAGAAACATCATTAGCTATGTACTGTAGCAGAAATATGTCAAACGCCCAGTAAAGTGGAAGCCTCTCTTGCATTGGTATAGCTTTGAGAGTATAGCACCAGAGCATATAAGCAGTCACTGCACCTCTAGGATATAATGCATATCCATTCATAACAAAAAAGAAACACAAGTAAAGGCGGCATCTTACCAACACGATATGTGGGCATCACGTCAGTATAGCAGCACCACAGCTATCAAGGCGAGTGGAGAACTTCAGATCAAAACACCAGTCTTCACACGCGAAATATGTAAAATGCTTGATATATTTAGGGTGATATTGAGCAAAAAGAGAAAAACAGAGGAAAGAAGATACCAATTACTATCTAAAGTGATGGAAAAACAGACAGTGAAGAGTATATGTGGTGGTGAACTTTGGCCACAAGTCAACAAAATCTGGTTTAATAGCAACTAAGAGCTGGGTGCAACCCTTGTTGCTCAGACAGACAGCCACTCTCACTGTTGAGCGGCAGAGATTCACTTGATTTACTGTCAAATAGTAAAGTCAAATAGAATCGCTCAATCATGTATTTACTATCAAAATGTAGGTTTTTTGAAGCCTGCTACAACTGCCTGCTTTATGTCCCGACCCCATTCATCTATACATGTTCCTCAACTTCGTGAAGCGCCTGGCCATTTATGCAGAGAAAAGCCGTCCCGCTAGGCTCTGATACTCATTATCAACTATATTATTGTATACATTACCAATTCTCTGCCCTACTTGCTGATATGCCACTGCCCAGTCTCAGTATTATTCGTAATATTTGTCTGAACCACTTTTCCATCCTTAAGCCAGCCATTCTCCACAATGCCTCCAGCAGGAACGCCAACACCTCCACGGTCAAGACGATTCGCACCACTCTTGACCGTAAAATTGGCCAGCGAAATCTCTCCAGGATCGCGAACGCGTAATTTGGGAGTTCCAAAGAATCGAGCGTCGACCTCCGTCGGTGTGATATGGAGTTCGAAATATCCGCGATAATAAAACTCTGACCAGTGAAGCTCCGGATTGGTGTTTACAATCGCTTTTGAAACATTGACGGAATCCTTAATGGTAATCCTTTGCCCGGCTGGGGACGGTGATGAGATCGCGCTTCCGCCAAACTCAACGCCAACTGCTCCAGCTCCGGTCTTTGGGTCATAGTTCTCATGGCCGAGCCAGACTAGGTCACTCACCCAATTTGCGTGGGAGTCGCCTGCAATCAAGATATTGTTGTCGATTTTGTTGTCATACAGAGTCTTGAAAGTCCGGTTCCGGTTGGCCTGGTACCCGTTCCAAGCGTCCAGATTGAAAGCACGGCTTTCTCCAAATGCAGCAGACTCATTAATCTGTGAGAATACTGGCGTAATTGTTAGTCGCATTGGGTTATATTATAGATGAGGAAATTTTACCTATTTGACTTCCAATCACACGCCACTTAGCACCGCGTCTAGCAGACTTGATTAAGTTGCGGTAGAACCAGTTCTCCTGGCGGGAACCCATTAACGTATGACTGGCTTCATCCTTCAATTTCTTGACGTAATTTAGATTCCAGTACAGATCGGTAATCGAGCGATCATAGTTCCTAGTATCGAGCATAATAAGATCAATAAGCGATCCAAGCTGGAAATTCCTCCAGATACGAAGGTTATCGTCCATTTCGACTTGTCTATATGAGACCTTAGCACATATCTAAAAGCGAATCCCAAGCAGGCCCTTATGAGTGCCTACCTGATTGGCATCCATTCGAAGTACGCGCGAACTGCATTCATCTTCCGCTGGTCTACGGAGATACCACCGTCATGGACGAATGAGGCCTCCGTGTTATTCAGTTTGGATGAGCCGTCGCGGTAGACGTTGTCTGCCACTTCTACTTGGGAGTTAGAAACAACAAACCAGATCAGGAAAAAGGCGACATACCGTGATCATCCCATACTGGAATCCAGGCGAAGTTCTGGTGGTTGGCCAAAAGATCAAGATCGGTCCTATAAGTGGCAATGCGTTTTCGATAATCGTAAAGAGTATAGATCATACGGTTTGGCAAAGGTACGCGCCCAATATCCTTTCCTGAGCCGCTGTGGATGGAGTTAGCGTTCGGATTCCTTACTTAAATGGGATTTGCAGTTGCAACTCACTATTCGCCATCGGCATATTCATAGATATAGTCACTTAAGTCACAGCACATAGTCAGCAAATTCAACACTCATTGCTTCAAAGATGAAGCCCAATTCCTTACCCAAGATGGATGACATAATCGACGGAGTCTTTGCGCACTGCATTACCAAATGCATTGAAGAAACCGAATGCTATCAAATCTGTTAGTTGCCTGCGTATTGACATAGGAGCTAGGAGGCCCACGGAAATTGCTGCAAGAATACACAGCCAAATTAATGCGATCGACCAGATCAGACGGTCTTGGAGCCGTTTTTGTACGCCCGATAGGGCTTTTGTTCTCGGAACCACACACAGAAAATTGATAGTAGTATGTGGTGAAAGGCCTCAAATTTGTTGCTTCTACCTATTTTATTAGAGTTAGTACGTGACTTTTTGTAAAGCTAAATGTCCATGCTCACCTTCACCGTGTAATCGACGTCTGAGCTGGTGAAAATCGTTCCTGCGTCTACCACTTGCCTCATCTGCTTATCAGTAGCAACCTTGAAGTGGAGGCACACCGGCGCATTCGATATGGGCTTATGCTCATCGGTATCCTTGTAGATAGGCACGGGGTTGTATAATGGCACGACGCCAGAGACAGTGCTGTTGTCATTCACATCATCGAGCATTGGGGAGCAGCGCGTCCATAGGATGATGGAGTCGGAGTATGGATCGCCAGATGCCACGCCATGAGTGAAATTTAGTCTTGCAGCATCAAACGCGGATGAAGGGTCCGATCTCTTCGCGACCTTGTGGATGGAGACTCCGAGGGCAGGATGGTTATGCGAAGGACTACGATAGTTTAGATTTCCTGCGTAAGATGCGGAGACCGTGGCCGCACACAGGATCAGCAGATACAACGAGTACTGCATTGTTATCTTGGTTGTCGACGAAGCGATCGACGAAGTCCCGTTTCAAAAATATACTCCGCAGCCTAATCTGGCAATGTCGGGTTGCAGTGCCCGTTATATATGGCTTCTATGGGCCACATGTCATTGCCAGAATTCGGGCAAGAATACTCCGTACATATCCAGTACCCATTTCCCGGGATATCACAGAGCAAACTGTGCTTCCAAGACTTATAATCCTTTCTGCCGGTCTGGACCGGGAGCAAATGGTATGTAGACGCAATGGCATGTGCTGGATGCATACACAGATTGTAGAAAAGGCGGCATACCCGTCGTTGAACTAGGATCCTTAAGAGGGGCATCCACGGCTTCTGAGATTCCCGAAGAAGACGGAAGATCTGCTCCACAGGCAGCTTGCATACATAGACCTGGCTGCTCTAGCCAGTCGATTATAATTGGGGACGCCTGATTGGAGAGAATGCCTATTTGCAGCAGGGATCAGAGGCATGATGTCTGTACGCTGTATCCCACGCAGGACAGAGTATGAGCGATAGCGATTGATATCTTTCAAGGCACTCCACTTCAGCAAAGAGGTTCTAGTAAAAATCAATTTAAAGCATCATAATCTCAAGATCCTCATGGCTTCTCTCATCTTGTTAGGGCCTCCAGGAGACGGACCAGCAAGGATGCCTTTGTGAGTGAAGCCAGGTACCAACGCATTGAGCAGATATCGCAAACCATCTGTTCCTGGATATCCAGTGCACGTGGGTGCATTGATTGCCAAAGAAAGGATTTCGGATAATTAGAGCGAAGATTGCAGATCCTAGAGCATACTGTGAAGCAATTATAGGATCATGTTATGCTGTACGGAGTACGGAGTAGGGTGGCTTGTAAATGCCATCTGCTGAGCTTTTCCTGCCACAGAAACAAAACAATCAATCAAGCAGGACACTGATAATGTTTTCCACCTTCAAGCGTCCA
Source organism: Emydomyces testavorans (assembly GCA_029449355.1). Classification (NCBI taxonomy): domain Eukaryota; kingdom Fungi; phylum Ascomycota; class Eurotiomycetes; order Onygenales; family Nannizziopsiaceae; genus Emydomyces; species Emydomyces testavorans. The sequence goes on from CP120627.1 coordinate 1,668,486, forward strand.
GGAAAGGGAGAGTTCTCTCACTGTCTGAATACTATCTTATTGCCATACACGGTGCATACCTAGTTAACTGGAGGATGCTAGACACAGGCCGAGGCAGATTGTTGGACTAGCTAGTTAACTCATCACGTGACAGAAGAGCTGGCCTGGCCACGTCAATACCAGTAACCGCTAGTTGATGAAAAGGTCCAGTCACTCTGTGGCTAGAAGCAACATTGAAGAAGGAAGCTCAGTTTACTCTGTCCCCTCTGCAACTCTGCTTCACTGCTGGGGAGCCAGTTAGATGCAGTTTGCCTAATACTCACAGAACTCGAGCACAAGCCGTGTCTGTACCCAGCTCATTTTTCCATCGCAATTCACTCACCATGTCCGAGCCCATCCCCGAATCCATTCCCACCAGCCAAGACCCACGCAGCAAGCGTCCCCTCAAACGTCGTGCGCTGACCCCTCTCTCCGAACAAGCCAAACAACTCGACACTCTCTTCAAAGACCCCGACAAAGAAATTCACATTCCCGCCGCCTCCAAACCGCGCACCGCCGCATCGCTTCCCCCACCTCCAGAGATTGTCGCGAACGTGCAAGGCTCGTCTGCGGGTGCGGGCTCAGGCGAGTTCCATGTGTACAAGGCGAGCCGGAGACGTGAGTATGAGCGGGTGCGGTTGATGGAGGAGGAGTTGAAGAAGGAGAGGGCGAATGAGGAGTTTGAGAGGAGACGGGAGGAGACGAGGCGCAGGGATGAGGAGAGGACGGAGAAGAATCGGAAAAAGAGAGAGAAGCGGAAAGCGGCCAAGACGAAGAAAGCGACTGGGAATGCTATCACGACGAAGGAAGAAGGTGAAGATATGGCGGTTGATGGCATCGGGACTGCGAATGGGCGATCGCTGGATGGAAAGGGAGAGCAAGCTCTTGATCAACTGGAGCCAAGTAACGATCATGCGGAGCCCCCAGGTGTCATTATCCATGACGAAGACTGAACTCAGTGCTCTGAACTGACCGTTGTCTTTTGGCAGTTGGGAAAGGACAAAATACATGTATATTATGAATGATGTACCAATAACAAGATACCCGTGATAGCATTATATTGTTTTATTGCAATTATTGCGTTCCAAGTCTATGCTACTTTATTTGTTCGCAGAAAGAAGGCAAGTAGATGATCACTATTCCTCACCACCACCGATATTCGCAGCTTGCTTCAACTGTTTGGCACTGCAGATGTCATCAACACGGAGCAACAGGCATGCAGACTAGGGAAAAAGTTAGCCAGCTTCCACGGTTTCAGGGCAGAGATACATTGTCCTACCTCAACAGCAGTCTTAATACTCTGTAGTTTTACTGCCTCTGGTTCCCACACGCCGTACTCTTTCATATCAACGATGGCCCCCGTGTCTCCATCAATGCCATAAGTACTATGTCCTTCCACTTGTTTAGCTCTCAGTCCAGTCAAAACGCGAATAGGGTTTTGTCCCGCATTCTGAGCCAACGTCCGTGGAATAACTTCCATAGCTTCAGCAACAGCTTTGTATGGCCATTGCTGAACACCTTCAATCGATTTCGCCAGCTGTCCAAGCCTTACGGATACAGCCATTTCAGTGGCACCTCCACCGGGCGATAGACGAGGATGGAAAATGACATTCCGGGCAACAGACATAGCATCTTGCAAGTTTCGTTCAATCTCATTTAAGATGTCCTTGGATGGTCCTCTCAGCAGAATCGTGCAGGCCTTCGGCTGCTTGCACTTTCGCATGAATGCAAAATACTCATCTCCGATCTTCTCAATCTCGAAAAGACCGCAATGAGTTCCAACGTCCGACTCTTGTAGATCGTCAACACGGTTAACAATGGTAGCCCCTGTTGCACGAGCAATGCGGTTGTTATCTGTCTTTCGGACTCGTCGTAAGGCTGTGACATTGTGCTTAACCAAGAAATGTTGAGCCAAATCTAGGGGCGAGTTAGTATATCGCAACCGTAGACTTTTCCAGGAAGGAAAACGTACCAGAGACCCCTTTCTCAGTGATAACCAGGTCAGGTTTAAGGGCCAAAATCGCGTCGCACATGTGTTTTATCTGCTCTTCTTCGATTTGCAAAATTTTATTCCAGTCTTCTTCCTTAGAAATCTCAATATTTGTCTGCGATTCTCCTTTTTTGTATTCCAAAGGACAGTCAAGGAGGATAATTCTTGGGTTTTCTATTCTCCGCCTCATCTTTGGATGGGTGATATCCTTGTTGATCATCACTCCATCGATGACCTCACTGTCTTCAATCTGACCACCAGGAATTTTCTCAATACGAGCATATCGCTTGATATCGACTTCTCTTTTTCCGCCACCTGCGTCGAGTGAAACAGTGCGCACAGCTTTCAGAGCCAGACTACACATCAGCTCAGACCATCGGGAAACGAATTTGGTGCCAATGGATGACTGTATCAAGCTGTACATCGCCTTATCATCGTCAATGTCGACAGGTATAGAGATCTGCTCCACTATGTCGAGAGCATCACTGAGGGCTCTTTTAAATGCGGAAATGATGACAACGGGATGGATATTTCGTTCGAGTTGAGGGAGAGCGTAGGCTAGAATCTCACCCGCTAAAAATAAATCAGCAACAAATAGATTTCCATACGGCCCATAGTCACTCAACAATACCTAGAATTATAACAGTGGTAGTTCCATCGCCTACTTCCTCATCTTGTGTCCGGCTCAACTCGATCATGCTTTTGGCAGCGGGGTGGGCGACTTCGATTTCTCTGAGGATTGCGTGACCATCGTTTGTCAGGACAATGCCGCCCATGGGGTCAAGCAGCATCTTGAGCATGGCTTTGGGTCCAAGACATGACCGAATAATATTTGCGACGCTGCAGTTTGTTAGCTTTGAAGCAAAATCAGCTGCTTCCCCCAAGCCATGCTTACGTTTTTGCGGCTGTAATGTTCGATAACTGAGCCTTTCTACCAACTTGTCTGTCACCCTGCTGGGTATCTAGAAGCAATTTCAATAAGCTTAACTAGATTTCGTATTGAATTCGTTGCGAAGAGGGGTTAAGTCATACTCATTACCACCACCGGAGCCTGCATTTTGGCGGGGGCGATCTCCTTACCCACAAAGCACAACTGCAGCTATGAATCTAGGTGGAAAAGCACACAGGATAGAAGAGAAAGTAAAATGCAAATCAGGAGTTGATTCACTGTAGAGACTGATACAAGAGCATTGAATTGAGGTTTGAACAATCAACCTGGAGCTGTTGATGAGCTGCTCTGATCTTTTTTCCAAGTGGGCGGCCAATATGACCCTAAACCGAAATCATCCTAGCGCAGATTCCAAGGAGCGACATCAACTTCAAGTCTTCCACTTCCACTTCAACCTCACTCCATCCCTTCGATTTCTGTTTGGAAAAGCAACCCATTCGCATAAAATCAATATCAATCTTTAGAGGAAAATGAAACCGTATGAACTGCCCATGTTGTTGCGATGTCTTGTTGATTAAGCTGCCTTCACACGCTTTGCTACTAGAAACCCCAACGGGTTGCCTAAGATTATCACGGCGAGCCGACTGTCAAAATTCACCTTCAGGTTTCAGGTCAGCGCTTGAATCGTGCAAACAATGTTAATAGCTAATTAGCTAAAGGCGGAGGACACATACTGGGTGCTCCAGGAGCAATGGAGTTCAACCAGTCCCAGATTCTCTGGTTCCTGACGGCGACGCACTGTTCGTGAGTTTCAGGTTCTTCGCCTTTTAGTGGTTCAGTACGTGGTCCTAAATAATGACCCATCGGATGCATGGCAGATCCAAAGTGGTCATGCTCATTGCGCTGCTGAAATCCGGGAGGCAATTGCATCAACGACGAGGGAGACTGATGAGCGCCTCTTAGTCCATGCTGGTATGGCTGATATTGCGGGTATGCCGAACCAATGCGAGGCAGAGGAGCTGGTAGTGGTTGCCGGTACGGAAGATTCATTGGGTATCTTCGATATCGGCTAGGCTGCGGCCCTGGCGCTAAGCTATAAGGCGGAGACGCGATGTAATGCCGATGCTGCGGATGACGGATGGGATGAATTCTTGATGGTGATGCGTATTGCATTGCGTGCAGAGCTCCCTGAATGTATCGACGATCAGCTGGCGTTCGTCTCACGTGTGATGCATCAGCTCTTCGCCTGCCATGCTGCTGAAGTTCATTTACATTGAATCGAGAGGCGACTCTGTGGCTTTCGGATGCTCCATTTCCACTTGGCATTGGTGAAGGGTCAGGATTCATAACGCGTAGCGGGCCTCTGGGTCTTCCTGTTGTGGCGATGTCTCCAAGGTTATTGTCATGTAGCCCAAATGCCTCCCGGACATATGCCAAATCGGCCGCGAGTCGAGACATCGACGGATGCTTCCTAGCTCCCCCTTCGGGCGTCACGGCCGAAACATTTAAGGGGGTATTTGCAGATTGCCCAGCATTGTTTTCAGCTTGGATTGCATGTGGCGATTCGAAGCTAGAATAGAACCCTCCAGCTGTGTTTCCAGCGTTGGCTGCAGTGGCTTTATTTGTTTCTGGTCTGGGAGTTTCCATACCATCCATGTTACTCTTCCAGGTGAATCCTATGTTGTGGCATCCGTGGTCTCCCGAATTGGCCATGTCCTGTCACTTTGTTAGCTACATGTCACTGGCTCAGAAGCCGAGATTATACCTTCAATGAGGGAGTGGGATTATCTCTTCAGAGCCCTGGCCTTGGTATTTTCCTCCCTTAGGAAGCATCAACGACGTTAACTGGTGTGAAGATTTTCCAGTAGGAGGGGAGTGTCAAGGGAAATGGGGAAGAAAGTGAGAGTGACAACAGAAGCTCTCTGCATAATGTTTGGGCTTTGATAGCTTCTCTTCCCTTTTCTGCTTAGCGTCCTTTTTCGCACAAGAGGTTATTGAATTCACCATACAGCTGTGGACAGATGGAAAGACAATTCTACATGCTGCGGATAGATTCTACTGTTACTGTTGATATTCCAGCTGTTCATGATTTTCCTTAATCTCTGGCTCAGTAGATTCTACATCTACTGCCCTGGAACTTTCCAAAGTCTGGAATTTCCCTGAAACTATGGAGTATTTTCTCATATTTCATCTCCCTCAGGAAACAGAAAGGATTGGCTGGGTAACCCACGACACAACCCTAGTCTCCGCTCAAATTCTTATACATCTTGAGGCGAATTGTCATAAGGAAAAGCCCCAATCTTACCCTTTTTACAACTTTCTCCCAAGGAGAAAGGAAAGGAGGAGCAGAGGACGGCCAACAACAAAATCCTAGGACACTTAAACACTGGCAATGGCTATTCATTGCTAAGCATTTGCTTTAAGCCCTAAATCCAGTACATAGCAACAGTCTGATATCATGGTTTCTTGAGGCTCCAGACTATTAGTTCTGCTTCTAGTAGTGTATGACCTTATTTGCCCTTGTATAAGTGGTTTCCATCGCCACAGCGATGAACTGAGATACACAGTTTCAAAAGCAACAAAACATCTTCATCGATCTGATCTTATTTCATTTAGTTTGGGATCGAAGGGCAAAGTGTTGTTTTGCCTGGGGTATTGTGACCCAACAGTGAGGTTAAAGTGAGGTTCCGGAAGGGTCTCTCACTTTGTTGTTATATAAATAGAACCCAGCAGGAATTCAAGCTTGTAGGTCTATTGCGATAGATTTTCAGGATCTGGCAATGGAAACAGTGGGATCTAGTGCAAGGGAAGCTGAAAGATATACATGTGACAATGTGTTCAATCTATGTAGTCTTCTACACAGCAGAGTGTTCTTGGGAATAATGTTGGAAAATCTCAGTCAAATAGCAATACAGTCTAGGGATATCAGGAGTGAAATCAATAAGGGTATATGTAGACGGAATGGCCCATTTCAATGGCATAAAGGAGCAACAGGTAGAGAGGAAAGAAACAGACTTCTTCAGAATTCACGGCTTTCACCAATATCACAGATGTCGAACACGCCAGTTTCTGAGATGCCATTCTGTTTTAGTGCTTCCTTTAGTGTCTTTGGTGGCTCCAATACGTCCTCCTCGGTCAGAACCCACGTTCCCCAATGCATTCCAAGTGCCTTTTGGCACTTTGTATCCTGAAATATCTTCACTGCATCGTGCGGATCTGCGTGCATTGAACTCATGATGAATCTGGGGTCATATGCTCCAATGGGTATCAAGCCCAGCGTGAACGGACCGCGATATTTGCCGACCTGGGCGAATGCTGGACAATGTGGATAGTCGTGGTCGGGACCGTGATCATCCACCTCTTTGGGAAGTTCAGGCACTGCGCGGTAGCCGGTGTCGCTGAGACTTGTTAGACACAAAGGCGATGTATATTTCATAAAACATAAAGAATATCCAGGGGTCATACCCAGCAAAATATACCTTCGAACCTCCCGATTCCACACTCCACGAGCCCCAGAGAGTTTTTGACCTGTCCCATAAGGTTCGTGCGCTGGTGTGCTGACAGGGAAGGCATCCAATACGAGCAAGAATATTTGATGTCTTGATCGAAACGTCTTCAACTGATGTCACTTCCACTGAATTGCCTTTTGGTGACAACGAGAATTCGCGTTCTTCCCACCAGTCCAATTCCGTCATGTTGGAGATGCCACTCGCAGTAAACCATTTTTTGTTTCCAAGAGGAGCGAAAAAGTGGCAATTTGGATGCTGCTCATGAATCTTTTTGATCGTCGGATAGGAAAGATGATCATAGTGATTGTGTGAAATTACAACAGCATCGATAAAGGGCATATCCTCCATCTTGCAGGGCATCTCTGTGTAGCGTTTTGGGCCAAGCCAGCTGAAAGGAGAGCACCTGTCCTCGAAAACGGGATCAAACAGCACTCGCAGGCCACTTGGAAACTCCACGTAGTAGCATGCATGCCCTAACCAAGTAGCTCTCAGTTTTGGCGTGGCCCTGCCTGGCAGAAACTGTGGCTTCCGCACTGGCACCGTAGGTGGTGAAGTGTCGGGGATATTCGCTTTCCCAGTGAAGCGTCGCCTACAGATCAACGTTAGGCCAGGTCGAAACGGTAAAGATGCCTACATAGGTATCTAAATGAACCTACGCAATCATTTTTCTGACTATTGTAAGCGTGGGCATCAGACGCCATGAACTGCGTGACTCGTGTTAGTATTCTCAATCTTGTCAGGTAGTAAAGACAGACTTGTAGCTCACTCCCATGGATTCCGGAACCCTCCTCCTTGCAGGTGATGGGAGTGCATTTCCACATCCTCTGGGATCGAAGACTGAGGGGGAATAGACACTGTAGCAGCATATAGAACAGCTGCAATGGATGAACCAGTCATATTTCCGGAAAGTTGTAAAATTAGTATGTAGATTCTATAAGAACGAAGAGCCACAAGGAATGGTGCTGAATATCTACATAACAACACGGAAAAGATAGAAGAAGATACGTATGTCTAGGCTACCGCATTCGTCCTCCCGTGGTGCTTTTATAGACGTCTCAGCCTCAATTCAACGAGCGGAGTTGTTGGCGTTGACCAGTTCACCTTAACTTGTAGTTGGCTGTGACCCGGAACGGATGAATATTTAAGCTGCTGAAATTCAAATCTTCAATATCGCAAGCTTGATCCGAGTTCAAACGTCTTCGCAGCCCATCGCCATTCAGATGCCCAACGAGGATGGAGCGACAGGTTTATTACGGTCAATGGAGCCTACTGCAGCCGTGGTTGACCAGCCATCCAACGCAGCGGCTGACTTGATCCTTCAGAGAAGGCAAGCATCTGGAGTATCTCTTACAAAGTCCGACCATGGACTGTTAGCCCAGCTTTCCAGCAATCCCTTCTTCACAGCTGTATGCGACAATATTGTTTGACCTGATTTTGACATGCCATTTTGCTTAGAATCTAATGAACTTTCTAGGGATTTGGTTTAGCTGGCCTTGGTGCAGGCCTCACCCTTGCCCAAAGAGGAATTCGACATGGAGCCGCGCTTCTTCGCAGACGAATGCTCGTCGATGTCGAGATCAGTATTAAGGATGATTCCTACCCATGGTTTCTCCACTGGATGACCCTTTACCAACGGTCGCAACTTGCCAACGCGAAACAGAAGGTCGGGTTCCTTGATTCTCTCCTCCGTAAAATTACGCCAGGCATGCGTCATCTCTCCATACAGACCGAGAAAGTCGAATTAGCGAACGGAGCTCTCCACACACATTTCTCGCTGATCCCAGGCCCAGGAAAGCATGTGCTTCGGTATAAGAATGCATTTATATTCGTGAATCGGGTCCGGGAAGCAAAATCTAGGGATATGCAGACTGGTCGACCCTGGGAAACTGTCACTCTAACGACGCTATACTCTCAAAGGCATATATTCGAGGATCTGTTTAGAGAGGCTCACGAGTATGCAGTAAAATCGCACGAGGGAAAAACAGTCATTTACAACTCTTGGGGAACGGAGTGGCGGCAGTTTGGACAACCACGTCGGAAACGTCCTCTGGATTCCGTCATTCTGGAAGCCGGCGTAAAGGAACGAATAGTAGCAGATGTTAAGGATTTTCTTGCCAGCGCGTCATGGTATCACGATCGTGGCATCCCTTACCGACGTGGGTACCTTCTCCATGGCCCTCCAGGAACGGGAAAGAGCTCTTTTATCCAGGCTCTGGCTGGTGAACTAGACTACGACATTGCAATCCTCAATTTGAGCGAAAGAGGGTTAACGGACGATCGGTTGAATCATTTACTTACCATTATTCCATCCCGAACGTTGGTCTTATTGGAAGATGTGGATGCTGCATTTTCAACGCGGCGCGTACAAAGCGATACGGATGGCTATCGTGGGGCACATGTGACTTTCTCGGGATTGTTGAACGCTTTGGACGGAGTGGCTAGCGCTGAAGAGCGGATCGTTTTCCTTACGACGAACCATGTTGAGAGGCTCGACGAAGCTTTAGTTCGCCCCGGTCGCGTGGACATGACGGTTAGGCTTGGTGAAGCCACCAGATACCAGGCTGCCCAGCTCTGGGAAAGATTCTATGGTGAATTCGATCACTGCGAAGCATACCAGAAACAGTTCCTTGATAGGCTTTCCACTTTCGGAATTCTCGAGGATAAAAATGGCCGAAAACTGGACCCTTCAAGGGCCACTAGTACTGCAGCCCTGCAGGGTCTCTTTTTGTACAACAAGGGTGATATGGCCGGCGCTATTGCCATGGCTGAAGAACTTTTAGGAGATGCAGAGCCCCACCACATTTCCATGACGGACTCGCTCCATGACCAGGAATATAGAGAAAAGGTGGTTAATCATTAGGCTGTTTTCCGCCCAATGAATGAAGTGATTTCCGAGTTATAGTCCATGCTGCTTGCCTATACTACCATACTCTGTAATCCTTCTCGTTTCTTCTGCTCTCTGGCCATCCTTGTGATGTTGTATTCCTACGGTCAGATATTCAATTCAGTAGTCAATACATACATATACACCTCCTAAGTGATACATCTGCTTAGGCCACTCTTGACGAGAAGGCTGTAATTCCACAGAAATGTAGAAGGTCGGTCACATGACAATTGAGCTTAAACCAACCACATCGACTGGACTCTCGCTGTCGATGCCACCTTCAACTGCAACTTTCAACAACGCTGAAGGATGTCAATGCTGGAGTATAATACCACTGTCTTCAGCTGCGAGATGACTGGGTTCACTTGCAGAATTCTGCACCCGCCGCTCCAAAATAGTCGATGGGGACTCAAGGAAGACCCGTTTACGAATCAGTTGCAAAAGCAAAGTTTCCCCAAGCGCCGTGCTGTGAGCGCACGCAGGGGCGTTCACCAATCGCTTGTCTATTCGTCAGGTCTGCAAGCACCGTCACCCTTGCAACCAGTGAGAGCACACTCTTGGCCACGAATCATGCAAGAGCCCGATATCCCCAAGCATTCGAAGCTTATTACTCTGGATACCAGGCGAGATGACAGCAGACCCTGCGTGCCAGACAGCCACTGGGGTTGGCCACTCATGATTTGCAGAGCTTGCCCTATTTGGATGTCAATTAGCCACTATTCTTGAGACCGTGACCAGTTGGCTTTGATATCCCACTAGTTAAAGCAAATAGCGGCGGTAAACGTGGTTGGGAAGATGGTGAACTGTCATTGGCTTCGGGGGCGAGCTCCCACACAGACCACTTGATCAACTCCAGTTCTCTTCATATCGGCTTTTATACAGACCATTGCGGCTAGAATACTTCATCTTCTTCTTCTTAAGACTTTGAAGCCCTCTCTGATCCCAAGTCTGGATCCTGTTCCAGTGCCGGAATACTGTCTGTTCTCAACAGCCTGTGTGATATCCTTTGTTGGGTTAACACTTTGGTAGCAATGACCCAAACACAGCAATCGTCTTTTCAGTTATTTCCTAACGTTCAACCACACAATCACCCACAGATCAGTCAACCCAGGAAATGGCAGAGAAGGTATTCGTCGAAATCGCCCACGGTATCGCCGGTTATTGAAGATGTGAAAAGTACAGGCCAAACAGAAGCTGTCATACTTCAAATCATCGAAGATACGAATGTCATCGTGCCGCCTCTACCTGCACGAGCTGCGCGAGCAAAGTCACCAGCAACTGCGCCAATCTCGGGCGAGTCACGACCAGCAATCGCTACGCAAATACCTTGGGATCGCAGAACTCCATCTCCTTCACTGACCTCTAGAGCTCAATCCCCACCGAGCTACAAGATTAAGAACGACCAAACTAAAGGCAGATCGTTTTCGACACCTTCTCCGGCTCCCAGCTCTCTGCGTTCTCCGTCACCAACAATGCTACAAGATGCAAATGGAGGCGTGAACCACGCGGAATGTGCGCAGAACCCCCAGAGCCGGTCATCTCCCTCTCCATTTTCTTGTTTAGAATCACCTAGATGTGGCTCTAGTGCGTCTGCTTGCTCGCATACTGGATCTCCGCAAGGCGCTAAGGAATCCACTCATACACAAATGAAATCACTGTTTCCGCTTTACGATCCAGACGTACCTCTGTGTAAACAGAAATACTACCCTCATCGCTCATCGTCTCTTCCGCAGATTATTATCCCAAGCACCGAGCAAAAACACAGCCCACCATCGATTCCTGTGATCCCGAAGGCTGCTAGTTGTCTGTCAGTAGCGCGGAATGAGAACGTGTCATTTTCTTCAGCCGATGAACTCACCCGATTGTGGGATGCTTCCAATGGAGAAGCGTCGCAGGCCAAAATAGGCATTTTCCATTTACGGATGTGGAAGTAAGTACATCCTGTTTGTGTTCCACTTCGTAGCCCAATATTAACATGCGATTAGGGTCGATGCGTTTACTTTTGCATTTGGAAGCCGTTCTACTCCCTTCTATACTCTTCGAACCAACCCCATGAACGATCTTGAGATCCATAGGACTCATCCTAGTAAACCTAACACGAAATCTCCTGTCGTGACATTAAACATTGGTGATCTCAGCCGGGAAACCCCCGCAGGCATAGCACTTACTTTATTTCCCAAATTGGCAGAGATTCTTACCAGAGAACAAGCTTTGGAACTGGCGCGAAGAAATCAATTGGCTCCTCAGCATGCAATGGAAGCAGAAAATGATGCGCTTCAGAAATCAGAAGCTCAAAATTCCTGCGTGCTGGAACTACGCCCAGCGCAAAACCGATATAACCTTTTTCATCCAGCATTAGCGGGGTGTGGTATTACATCTGCGGCCGACTGTGCAATCCCACAGCCGCTAAACGGGCATTCTGGACTACTTCATGCAACAGTGTCGACATCGTTGCCCAATACGATTGCTATGCGTCAATATCCAAGAATTCAAATTACAGCCCCGAATCGTAATATGAACCATAACACTCCCCTGATCGTTCTTGACCTCGAAACTATGGCTCTATCTATATTTGCCGAACAGATACTCTCAACGATACCTTCATTTTACAGCATTGACACTGTGGTCGCCGCAATCCTCACAATCGCAGTCTCAAACGAGACTTCCAAGTCCATTTTCGCAAGTATGAGTATCCGATCTTCCAGACCGACAGGCTTCCCGGATCCATATAGGCCTGATTCTCCGCGACCAGAATCCACTACTGGCAAAGCAGGCATCCAATTCATTGCCACCCAAGCCGAGCGCGAGGAGGCCGAGCAAGAAGCCACATTAATGGAACAAATTCGCTCCAAACCTCGGTTCCAAAGCAAACATCGATTCTCGCTTATGAGTATCTTACACCGGAAATCAGCCAACGATGAAATCACAGAAGTCAGAACGAAGAAGAACAAGAGAAAAGCAAAACAACCCGTCTTGGTCGAGGAGATTGATCTTGAGCGGTACGGAGATAGCGATGCTCATACGAGTCAGGCACTCCCAAGACCGACAAGAGCGCTGCTGAAGTTTATTTTTTGGATTTTTTCGACTATTGTTTGGCTGTTGACAATGGGAGCGAAGTTCATGGTCTGGGTCGTGATTTCAATGACAAAATGTTTGACTCGAGAGAAGTATTAAAGCTTTTCTAATTTCGAGTGATTAAGTTGCTAATTCTTTGACGATACTCCTTTTCGTATCTTCTCCATTCTGACTTTTAATTTTTGGAAGAGCTTGCTCGATGATACCCTTTTTATTCCACTAGCCTTTTTATGTGATATGCTTGATGCAATGGCCTATTTACCTGCATGTTTGATGAAGATTAGCATTCCCAAATTTGTCACCGTCACATTTGTTCTTCATTTGATGAATGTTTCAACGTTACTTTTCTTTCATTCCAGGACTACTGCCCTGCAGTACGTTTTCTCTCATGCTTCTTCCTCAAGTACGAAAGACAAACAAGATCTCATGCAAAAGTGCAATGAAGCAACAGAACAGAAAATAAAACTCTTGATCTGCATTATACCACTTGTCACTTCATTCTTAGTAGTAAGTTACAGAAGATAGAACCATGGGAGCTTGGGGTGCTTATTCTAGCAAACAGAAAACAATATAAAATAATCCATAAATAAAGTCATACACTTTCTCTTCAGACATGTCCCAAGAAAAATAAAAGTAAAAACCACAAATACCAATGGAAAACAAATGGTAATGGCAATGACGGCGCCGAAATCTATCCCCGGAACACAACACCCAGAGACAGCCGAAAAACTGCGGACATGCATCATGGTGTTACCAGACAAATAACCAAGAAAAAAAGCCGTGGGAAAATTCTTTTAAAAAGAGCTCGACGTTCTATATATATGTATGTATGCTAGAAAGTATGTAGGTTTTTTGCAATGCTAGGAAGACACACAACCAGCGCCAGAATTCGAATCATAATCCCAAAAAAAAGAGTAAATCGACAGGGGAATCGAAAAAGTTGGGGAGAGGGAGGAACGGTATGTATGTAGTTAATAGGTCGTAATAATAAATTACCACGAAAACTTATCTAAACGTGTGATTCTTCCAGGTCTTCCACATACCAGGCAGAGCAGTCGTGGAACCCGTACCGGGACGGCCGTCCGGATCGGCTCCGAAATGACCAGGACGAGCCAAAAAGGACGCTCGCTCCCTATCTTCCCTAATGGCCTGCCTGCGCGCCGCTCTCAGCGACTCGATGCGTTCTTGGGAGAACCGAAATCGTCGCACGAAACATTCGTCCGCCAGAGCGCTCGCGTCGATCATTTTCTTCGGAGCAGTCTGCACGATCTGGAAGATCTCCATGGGGTCGCTGACCGCGAGTATGTCTTTCTGGCTGAGTCTAAAGATTGCTAGTGCGACACGAAAGAAAGTTCTCGACCCTTCGTAAAAAAGAATATCCCACACGCGCAGCGTGGTTTCAAGTGGAAGGCTGCCGATAAACATCGACATCAGCCAGTTTGTAAGTCCAAGGGTAATATCAGGTAGTCGGGTCGTAGTGGTAATTGTTGGAGGTTTGGATCTCAGAGTCGTTGGTGCTGGGCTAGCAACTTTTGTGTAAACGGATGGGAGGGATTCCTTTAGGGCTACCATGAGGATCCAAAGATCGGCATTGGCTCCTTCTAAGCTGACTTCGTGTGTGCCTGGCAAATATGTAGAAGTAATAATATGTAGCATACAAAAGGCCTTTTCCTCGGGAAGAAAGAGAAGCAGGAGACCCGTAATGAAGTTGAGAGATTGTGTATAACCAATCTTCGAGTTATGCAATGAAAACGCATACAGAACGCGACGTAAGGACTGGATAATTGGTGTCTCTGGAGCATCTGAAGAATAGTTGAGGTTGCTACTACCGGCACCAGAAGGACGCCGTGTTTCAGAGGCCGAATCCGGTTTATAATGTATATTATCAGGAAAGGTCCTGTGAAGATCTCGCTCAATATGTTCCATATCGTCATTCATTGGAACCTGGAGAGCTTTCTCAACAAGATTCCGGTAAAGGCCAGGATTCTGACGGAGATAGTCATGGCCACCAGCATACCAAAACCACACAGCTCCGCGATATTCGGGAGGCACACCTTTTCTAATATACCGCTTCATTTTATTGGATCTCGGGGGAAATGTAAGGGTCTCTTCATGCCTCAAGCCATTATCCTTCAGCATCTCTATCCATTTTTGCCGCCGATAATCCACATATCTCGAATACGGTTCATTCCAAGCATTGTACTGCGTCACCGTTATATAAGCTGTTTCCTTTTTGAATCCATATTGGTCTCGTAAGGCGGTTGCCGTGGACAAGGGAGGCGGAGCACCAGCCGATAAGGATCCTCGCAGCGTAGATTTTATTTCCATCGTCGGTCGCGGCGCGTCACTTGAAGAGGGATCAGTCACCTGTCCGCCAGTTTCCAGAGAGCTTCTTAGGGGCCAATCCAGCTTTGCCGATCGTTTGGGACTCAACGAAGATTCCGTTTCTGACAAATCTTCGAGGTTTTTCGAGGATGCTGGCGTGGTCGGGCGATCTGATAGGTCTGGAGAGGCTGGTGGCTCCGGCGATGATTCTGGCGTTGGAGAAGGTTCGTCTGAAAAACCATCAAGATACATATCTATCGCATCATCGACACTCATTCCTTCATCCTCGCCTGGAGTAATTGGCGAAAACAGGCCATCGGTCAGCGAACTAGTACTTGTAACAATGCTGCTCCTTTCTGTTCCGCTGGTAAACTCCACGCTTGAACCCCCGGTCGTGGCAGACTGCAAACTTGATCGAACTGGCACATCGAAATGTAGCTCAGGAGGTTGATACTGATGATATGGGAAACGAGCGCTTATGGGGGTGAGAAGTGGAGATTTGTCAATTCGAAACGGAACAAATCCTTTGGACTGCACATGGGTCACTGAAGGAGTCGGTTTTGGATTTGTTGAAGTAGTGAGCGTTGTTGTCAGTAAGCCCGGGCCGTCATCTGCCTCGCCGGCCAAAGACAAGGGTTCAGAGCCATGTGGACTCGAGTCGAAGGAGGCCGCTGAACGGAGCGGTGGCGCGATGGGGGTGATTGTCAGGTAGGTAGGACGCAGTGGCTCAGGCCTTTTGGCGCGAAAGCCCGCCAACGGAGGAGCGGAGTTGGCAGGTGCGAAAGACCGGGCCAGGGACGAACCGCGGGGCGGCAGCGTGGTGTTTATAGCATTGAGAGCCGGACGCTTGACAGCAGGCAAGTCGTGGCACTGAACTGTCGTGGCGTCTTCGCTGCCTGGTGGATCAAACGTAGGATCTGCGACAGCGTGTTTTGTGACCATTGCCACTGAAGCAATGGGTGCTCTGCGGGGACATTTGTTTGCCCTGCTCTCTAACCCTGATACAGCACAGCTTTCGTCTTCAACGAAATATAAATTTAAATAGAGAGTGAAGAACCCGGGCTTAAGCGCCGAATGCGTGGAGCGAATGCGCGTGGGGCCTTGAAAAGAGCGGCGGTTAAAGGAGCGATATCACAGCATTGCAAGAACGGTTGAGGAGAGCCTGAAAAGCAATCGACTGGGAGATCTCTCGTGCAGGCCATGAGACAGAAAAAAAAGAAAGGAATAGCCGATGTGATGAGAGAAGATAGGTATGTATGTAGTGAACTAGTTGGTGGTGAATCTTTTTCTAGTGGCAGCCAAGCCGTCGAGTTGGGGATGCTTCATCGCTAAAACTCATCATCACGAACTCCCTTCAACTCGACTTGTTCCAGACATACAGATTCCCAAACATGGAATAAAACATGATGAACACCATCAGGAGATTTAGTTCAGAGCCTGTGTTTGCAGCCAGGTCTATATCAGCAGTGTCATTCTACAGGTGCGGACTCTATGCTAATTATATGTGAGTTTTTCTCTTCTTCAGCTTTTTCATCAGAGCAGAAAACGCTCGGATCACTGCATAGAGGTGGATGCTAACAGTTAATGGTATTCTCCAGGCAGCTCATCGTTGTCAAACAAGCTATCCTGCATGCATTAGCTGCTGCAAAATGCAGGGCTTGTGCCTGTTAAATGTTATCTTCAAGCCCGGTCCATCATCGTGCTCTTACATGTTCTGCTTCACATCTCAACAAAGGTTTCAGAAGTGATGCTTTTCATGGTGCCAGGTGATGAAAAGGCCAGATTTTGGAGAGATATATGTTAGGGATTGGTTGCAATAACAGAAGAGTAACAACACTTGATTGTTGTTTAAGCATGTCGGTGCCTGTTCTAGAGGCAAGGATCCCATGCCCTGCAAGCTCATTTAGTGAGTTGGACCCTGATGTGCTTGAAAGTGGCCTACATAGTATATGGCTTTGGACACCCATGTGAGATACCTATCACTCCTGTGTGCTATGTGTTTTTACAGGATTTATGAATTGCATTCCATTTATGGATATCTGCCCTCGAAGCTAGAGCCCCGAGCTTTGACATCCTTACTTGTCCTCACTGCTTGCCATGCAGCAAAGACCAGAAGGCTGAAAATTACTCACGTCAAGTAATCCCTCTGGGTTGCTCTTGGTGGCGGTTGTGCAAACGTGCGTCAATTTCTGCTCTCAACTACAAATTAAGCAAATAACCCCTTTCAAAAGGATGGAGCTATCTGCTAGTTGTGACTTTTCACAACTGAGCAGCCCTGGCAAGCAGTGGTGGAACCAATACAGGCACGGGTCTATCTCATGAAACTGGCAAGAATATACAATCACTTGCAATGGGCCCTAATGCCTCGATCCCGGCCCTCATATATAGTTAACATAAAATTTGTCATGATAGTATGATACATAACTTCTCAAAATGCAGATCTTCACGCACAAGCGTCACCAGCTGCTCAGGTGCTCAGAACCAGAAGTTCAATTGCAGAGCATAGAGAGAAGCTGCTGGGACTGGACCTCTAAAAGTGTGCAGCGTATCATTCTCATCTATTTCATCAGAAAGCAGTCTAAAACGCCATTCGTATATTCCAAACCATAAAGGACAAACGAAGATGAGCCCAAAAAGCCAATCCTTCCAGTCAGAAAGCAAATGCTCGTAGCTCACAACTTACCATTCACTCCTATCCTAATAACACCACTCTCGTGTCGATCGCGCATAGTCGCATCCCTCTAAATCCCAACGCCCAATTCATTTCTTCCCCTTCGCATACTTCTTCGTCCACTCCTTCGCCGTCTCATCAAACATCTTCCTCTCATTATTAAACATCTCCGCAATTCTACCCTCCACCGCATCATCCGGCATGGGTTCCGAAAGCAAATGTCTTGCAAACTCCAGCACGGACTGGACCTTTGTCGAGGGTTTCCACTCGTCGGCGCGCAGCATGCCCAGGCACATTGTCCCCTTGTCGTCGTTGGTGACGTTGGGATGGTAGATTTTCGTCGCGAAGGAGACGGTGGGGGGTTTGAACGGGTATTCGGGGGGCAACGCGAGCTGGAGGAGGAACGTGCCGCCCTGGGGTGAGACCGGGGAGGGTTAGTTACATAAATGTGTGATATAAATAAGCTGGTTGGAGTGGTTTGCGTGTGTAGTACTTTATAGGGCGAGTCGTCCGGTCCTTTCATGTGGACCTGCCATTTGTATAGATCGGCTTCGTCGACGAGAGAGACGGTGATGCCTGGCGGCGGAGACTGTGTGAGTTCGCTCAGCTCCTGCGACACGAGAGAAGTTTTGTAAGCAAGATTAGCCCCTTTTGAATGCGCGTAGACGACGAGTGGGCACCTTTGCTATGCGCTTCTGGCTTCCCATGACTTCGAGTTCCGATCTGCGATGAGGGGGGTTTCAATATCCGGGGTCAGGCGCGGGGCTGTTGACAATAGCAAAAAAGCCTATAAAAAACAAATGGATATGATGTGAGATCTTATGAGATACTGGTACAGGATGGAGATTCCCTCTACTGTTGAAGAAAAGCGAGAATGTAGAGTGGGAAGATCTGCTGAATGTTCAGGGCGTATGGAGTGGAAGTGGATGAAAGTGTCGCAGTCAGCTGGCACATGGATGGCCAAACAGTCGTCTCTGCTGATTTGAATCAATCAACACCACGAAATGATAAACCTTCTGGACAGAGCCAGCTGTATTGGTTGGAAAAGGACATTTGACGAGTCTCTTCCAAATCTATCAACACCCTGTCCCTTGTCCGGAATCCCATTTTGCATCGCCGTACTCCAGCAGAAGCCGTATAGTAGGTATCTCTAAGACACTATTCTCGCTGTAAAATGACCATGACTCCCATAAGCCCCAACATCACTGTCTTAAGCCAAGGATACTCGCTCAGCAAGATTGTCACATATCCAACCGCAGGAATATAGCCTCGTACACTGCCCACCAAGTCCGATTTCCGATCTAGATAGTCTTGTCCTTGGGCATACAACTCCGTGTCATCAGCGACGTTATTATCACCCTTGGTAAGAAGCTTATGAGAGACGAGAGACGCATCCGAGTGAACAGCCCTATACACGCAAGTCAGCACCAATGGATGTAGTATCCAACTTCAACTCCGCATCAAGCCAACACACTCTCCCTCCCAAATCCCTCCCCCCTGAAAAGAAAAGGAGCCCACTCACCCAGCCGCAACACTCTCCATCTTTCCCACCTCCCCCTTCCCCTTACTCTTCCCTACCACCTGCCTTGGATCCCTCTCTCCCTCCGCAAACGTCCTCACCACCCGATGCACAATCGGAATATCCTTCCCCTTCACATTATACACCACAATCTCCCCCACCTCCGCGCGCGGACTCCGATTCCACAAAAACAGCAAATCGCCGCGCTGAAACGCGGGTTCCATGCTGCCCGACAGCACGACGACGATGGGAGACGAGGAATTGGTGTAGATGGAGAGGCCCTTCCACATCATGAAGGCGGTGGAGAGTACGAGGGCGAAATTGAGGACTTGCGTCAGGGTCTGCCGGAGGTTGGCGAGGTGTGGGGATATACTGGCCAGCATGGTGTTTGAGTTTCGCGACGGTCAAGCTGGGGAGGGTATAGCGATGAGGGAGTGTATTTAAGGAGAGGGAGTTTGTGGGATGATGATGGATGGATGGAATAGTAAAATTGCGTCTCAATTATTCGTGGACCTCATCTGTAGCTTGAAGGAACCCGACAACGGCATCAAAATCTTGTCCTTGGGCTAGTTGTGTAGACTTTGTCGCATGAGAAAGAGAGCAAGCTGTCCCCTTTTGTCGAGAAGTTCGTCTGTATCCGCTCAGCCCTACACATCTCAAAACCGACTGCCCCCAGAAGACAGCAACCTCCTTGCTTCATGCACCCGTTTTATTCATTCAGAGATACAGAATCAGAATGGAAAACAAATATATATGGGCATTTAGCCTATGCAACACTGTTCTGACAATGTGCCGTAGTTCACCTCGGAGCTATCGAAGAGACCTACGGTCATTTCTTGCTGCAATATTTCCACAGACTGCCTTCACATTCCCTCAGAATGAACCTCACAGCCCTTGATACCAATTCGAGGAATTAAAAAAGGGGATTAAAAAAATACAATAAAATTCATATTCCTCTAAACGCACTACTAAAGTTGTGCCCACTCCTTCGACCTCGTTCGAGATGTGTCCCTTGAACCTCAAAGAGCGAAGTCGAAACAAACCATTTACCTCTTACAAAAGTGAAGAATTGGACGAGACGCTCATCGTGCTGTCGAACGGTCATTCGAATCCTGAACATTTTTGGTTCTCACTTCTATGGCAGTGCTCCACGATTCGCACTGATCTACCGCACGTTCCGCAGCTCGTACCAGGATCCCAGCTCTCAGGTCAGGATACCTCCTTAACAACGATTTAAATTCCTCATTCATACTGATAGAGACGGAGGCCAGTTTGCTCGCGAAATAATCCACAAGAAAAGCCCGCATCGGCTCCATTTCACGTTCATATCGTCCATTGAAGAGCTCCTCGGTCGCGTATCTCGGGACATAAGGCTCGTTCCAATCCTTGCCGATGGAAGAAAAGATCGAGTCCGCAATTTTCACGATGTGTCTTTGCTCCAAGTCTAGAAATCCGAATTTAAGCTTGCGAATAATGACCATTTTAAGCCGCGGCAGCTTAAGCTTGTGTGCAAGATTATAAACCTCTCCGCATCGGATGAGCTCCTGCTCGTATTCCCTTTTGGTTACCAACCCTTCCAAATAGTAAGTTATCGTTCCTGGGGGTGGCTGCTGATTGCCCAGAGGATGTCGTCCCCCGCGGCACTCGATGAGAATTGGAGGATATTCGCCCGTCAAAAGAAAACTGCCAATCGTCCCAAAATCCCTCTCGTTCAGCGTGCGAAGGAGAAGGGCTGTGGAATCATCCACAAGATCTACCAATGTCTCCATCGAGACTGCCAATAGGCTGGTTTTGCTCCTGGCCTTCAAAAACTGAAAGAATTTATCGTTGTTTCCGCAAACTCGAGCTAGGTACCTCCGATTGTTGCTTTTTGGAACCGCTTTTCTAACCTCAAGGTCCTCGCTGTGTTTATTGTGTATAGAAATTCGATCAACTTCAGACTTCTTGCCGCTGGTCGAGTCAGGAAAGGAAATCCGTACTTCTTCAGGTTCGGATTCTTCGTCCGCTTCGCGTATCGTATCTCTGAGGATGTCCCACTTGTCCTCGTCCGACATGGAATCTGCGTACAGCTTTTCTTTCTCTGAATCCCACCTTTGCACTGGCCGCTGGGATGCCTCGGCCTTGAACTCTGGTATGACTTGGCCTTTCATTCGTTTGTCGGATTTTTTTAGGAACCCCGTTTCTGAGATCATATCAATGATTGTGCTATGACTGTTGCTATTAACGTCAAGATATACTTCGGTTTGAAGGAGGGCCAACTTTGTTCTTAAAGGATATATGTGTAAAACAGGCCCCGAGAACAGGCAGCAGAGTGTCTGTAATCGGGGCAACCACTCCGCAGTCATTCTCCTACAATATGTCTTTCAGATATGCAATACGGCAGCGTCGATTCGACGTTGGGAAATCGCTTACCCATCTTGTTAATGGTTACTTGTGGCGCTTTCCTTTCATATTCTTGTGCCGCTATACTGACCTTAGGCATTGGGTCCATACCTGCACATACGGGTAGGAGCTCATTGAGATAGATTGTCGTGAATCTGGTGCGTCGAAAAGACGGCGTGGTTTGAACCAAACACTCGCATCTACAACTGACATGTTCGTCGAATATCTGATACCCTGTCAATGATACGAGAAAACCATATGAGGTGGCCGATTATTCTCATATTTCAATATTATCCCTGATCGAAGCCAATAATACATAGGACAGAAGCAGTTATCCGAATCAGTAAACAAAGGAGATTCGTTGCGAAGGACAGTCGCAGACTGACTTTGCTTTCCCTTTTCTTCCTCGGAAGCAGAGAGGAGATGGATGGGACAATTAGTGTGTTAAAAAGGTGCCAGACCCGCAAAATAGTAGCAATCTTCTCCAAAAACCATGGACGTGCAGGCTCCAATTTAGTACAGTTATCAAAACAACTTAATGGAAACTGCCATGGTGAATTGTCTAAACCAAAATATGCCCTGGCCAACCTCGAGTAGAAGAAGTAGAAGATATCCAAAGAAGTAGAGATAAGTTTCACTGTGGAAAGCGAAAACTCGCTCGGACCTGCTTTCTTTCCCCCGCTCTTCCCATCTAGTGTCGTTCACATTCTGGTTTAGTGTTAGTTGCTGGTTCATTTTGACAATTTGTTATAACAGCGTCCGAGCGAAATTCGATTTGTTTCAATAGCAATTGGTGCAGACTACATCTTGTTTAGATGAATTTGGGAGATCGGTTGTTGCTGTAAGAAGTAAGTCACTGCATAGTAGCAGTTGTGCAAAGAACAGAATGCATATTAGCCTCTCAAGGAACCAGGAAACTCAGGGTCCTTACCTAATCTCAACAATGTCATCGATGTGATTGCACATCGCTACGAACAGATCGAAAAACAATTTGCCACCTGTTTCCATCTCCATCTGCATTGTTCCGCTTCTCTTGAAAGTCTTACGGCTTCTGATAATCAGGGCTAGAAAATGAGCTCGGAGGCGTGATTCCGAGTCTGGCGTATTGTCGTACGCATACCGGGCCGAGCGAAGGATCACATCGACTGGAATTCCAGACCGAAGACCTTGTTTTTTAAGAGCCAAGTTCTTCAGTTCATCCAAGCCGTACTTCTCAGCAGCGCAGTATATGACGGTGTCCCGAAGAACGTAGTTGCCTACGCCAGGATGGAAAATGGCCGATTGACTTGATCCTCGGCCGCCGGTTTTATGGGGATCCTGCGCGTTCTCGAGGTACCAAGAGTTACGACGCTTGCTATGTAGCAAGCGTGGGTAATAGTCACCCTTGTAGAGATATTCCAGGACGCAGGAGAATATCTCGGGCTCCCTAGAGAATATATTAGGTACGGGTCCAGGGTGAGATATCAGATGAAAGACGTGTACATACTCAACATGCAGGCCAATCTGTTTCGGGCTGCCATCCAGAACTTGATCCTTCAAAGCAGCAGAAAAGAAAGGAGAGAGAGACAAGACATCCTCATGCGCAGCAAAGAGCCGCTGTTCTTGACCTACAACCAACGTCACGATCGGACTGCTAAGGTTGCTGGGTGAAAGTCAGTTCTGAGTGTCTCCCAGTTGAGTGGAAGCTGACCGAGACGAACCTCCCAATTGACGAACTGTCCAGTTTCTCCTGCAGCTTGACCTTTATCTGGTCGCGATACGTCTTCTTAGTGGGTTTGACCGACTTGCTCACTCGATCCTTTGATGAAAAAGAGCGTTTGAACATGGCGTTCAAAATCACAAGAGAAACGAATTGACAATCGGCGAACAGAAAAGAAAAGTCAGAACGAATGGCAGGAGGATCCCCAGCATGTATATATAGTAAAAAGAGTGGACGGGCTTTGCCAGATGAGTTTGACGCTGATCGATCACGCACGTAGCATGGGAGCCTTGGAAAGCCGTTCCCAAGAATTACGTCCCTTACCTATCTTCGATTCCTCAAATGCAGAGAAAGTGACGACAGAAGAGACGTGTACCCTTGAAGAAGGCTTTGCGCACGAGATGTCATACAAAAATGAACCTCGAGCGGGGTGGACTGGTCAGCTCTGCGAAGCGTGAGGAGAAGAAAGGGAAAAGCAAAGGATGGAGTGGGAGAAGTGATGGAAGTCGATAGGATGCGGGACGTGGTGGTGTGGTCACGTGTTTTACCCAGATGGGCATCCATGCCGCTAACCAGTTAAGGAGAATTTGAGGCGGAGTTGGGACGAGGCAGCCACCTCATCATCATCATCTCACCAGTTGAGCACCAGGCGAACAATGTGTCTTCGAACAACGACGATTGGCTGGCTATTTTCATTGTTTGATCATAAGGTGATGGTGAAGATGAGTCAGTTCAAGGATGGAACGTGCTATTCCCGCTTGTCTGGGCTTTCTTCCATACAACCAAGCTGCTGGGTGGTAGCTTATTCAATGGGCCCTGGAGATGTGGCGACTCTGCCTCGTAACCTAAGCTTCACATCCCTGGCTTCTCATACTGCAAGACTTCATGAAGGATGCCATACTACGGTTTGTCCCACGATATCATGTTGCGCGTTAAACAAGATCTCGGGACTGACACGCAAACGGTGTAGTATGGATGACGGCTAACCTCCATGGTCCAGATCCCACTATATACTTGCCGCATTATCCACAAAACCTAATCTTGACAGCAACTCCCTTCCATCCAGGAGCACCTGATGCTTGACCTGCCGCGTTTGCAAACGTTCGCCGCCACGGCGCCACGGCCTGCATTCTCGAAGCATCCATCGGCTTACTTGGCGGTAGCGTCGATCCCCATTAATATCCCGAACCGTGAGCCTCATGCTATGCGACTAGTAACCCGATCTTGTTGATCCGAACACTTGACCATCATTGCACCCCTCCAACAGAAGAATGACATGTTCTGACTCCACAGATGCTCTTTAAATCATCCGATGGCCATGCCAACCTCGTGGAGCCAATGCAAGACAGATATCTTCATACCCACGTCGGTCCGAGGCATTATGTGCCTATGTCGTCCCTTGCAGGGTTATACGAGCCCTGGGTTTCACAAACTCCGAGCAAGCGAGTTCCACGCGGAGAATAGAGTAAGTTGAAGGCAAAATTGGACTGTTTCACACATGATTCAATGGTCTTGCTGGACTGAATTCTGTCCTCTATCAGGCATTCTGTCGAACTGCCAGGTTCATATGCACATGCAGTGTACACAGTAGGGTTGATGCTGGTGTCCCTACACCTAGGACAGCAGCTAACTCTCAATATAAATCTAGATTATGTTACAAGAGTTCAATTTCTGTAACTAACTAGCTGGTCATTACATCGGTTGCGGCAACCTTTCTACTCTGTTCCTCATGCTCCTCAAAGCTCCCTCCTGTCATTACATGATTATTATTAGCCACATCCTGATATAACTAAGCTTTGCGGGGAGGTGTGGCTGTGCAATAGTTACTAGCGACTTGGATTATGTAAGATGTTTGTGGCAGCCTGGCTGGCCCAGCAATTGGAAGTTGGAACAACCAGACTGACGTCAACACCTTCATCACAAGTTTCTCAACATTGGTGTGCACTAGAAATATGATATGATATCCTTATGAATAAGAAATTATTGAGAATTATCAGAAATTAGATCCTATTTCATTTGGCAATATCTCTACTCCAGCCTTCCACAGAGTTTATACCAGTGATACACAGTGCAAGTTGGGTATTGGCCACGATCCCCTCATCTAGACGCTGATCTTATACACCCGCATTTTCATTCTTTTAGCTTCACATTGCTACAATAATGGCACTGAGATATTTCAAAAGCGTCAAGAGCAAAATACCTTTCACCAAAGCACCAGCGAAACCCCACAATCCAGTTCTCAGCGACGAAGACGAAGTGTTCTTGAGTCAAGTTGCCAATTCCCCTGAGAAAACCAGGGTAGATCACGCCGGCAATGCACAAATTGCCTTGATGGATGGGGCGCAAAATATCCCGCTACCCACGTCTCCCCGAGAAGAAGACGGTTTGGATAGAGAGCTGGCATTGGAAGGAAGCAAGTCAAGGACGGAGAGCAAGCCAGCAGAGGAGCCTAAGAAGACGCGCTGGAGTTGGATAACTGGTGGGCAAGCAAAGGATAAGACAGAAAAGGGAAAGGATGCGAAGGTTAGTGGAGCTCACTTCTTTTTTGGAGATTATAATCGGTAATAGTATGAGTATTAATGATTTTCGATCTTCTTTAGGAGCAGCCAACTACTACGGAGCAAGAAGTCAAGAAAGAAGAGGAAGATATTTCTGAAGTGTTGGAAAAGCTCAACCTTGCCGCCGTAAACAACCGAGTATTCTCACTGGGCGATGAGACACAGGAGTTGCTGGAAAAGTTCAAGCTAGTGTTCAAGGACTTGGTAAACGGTGCCCCAACCGCGTACCGAGACTTGGAAAGTCTCCTTACAAACGGGGATCAGCAGTTGCAGAAAACTTTTAATCGACTTCCTGAATTCTTGCGCAAGTTAATCGAACAGTTGCCAGACAAGGTAACAGAGAAGTTTGCCCCAGAGATACTCGCTGTCGCTGCAGAACGAGCTGGACGACATGGATTAAATGCCGAAAATGCTGGGAAAGCAGCTGGTGCGGCGAAAAAAATGGGGTTCAAGGTCCCGAGTTTAAAGGAGCTCGTAGGAAAGCCAGCTGCAATTGCAGGAATGTTGCGATCCATCATGACCTTCTTGAGAGCTCGTTTCCCTGCGCTTATTGGTATGAATGTCCTCTGGTCCTTGGCATTGATGGGTAAGTGACACTCTCAATTTCTTTTGCCAAAGGAAGAACAATGTTTGACACTGATTTTTCAGTCCTTCTCATTGTCTTGTGGTATTGCCATAAACGCGGTCGAGAAGAGCGTCTCGAAAGGGAGCGTACTTCGAGAGAAGCATTGGCTTCCGACCTCGAAACCACGGTCGGGCCAGCAGAAGCTTCCATAATTGCCTCTGCAGAAAACGCTCCAATTGGAAACGTGGAAACGGAGGAGAAAGAAGCCCAACAAGCAGAACAAGCCCCGAACTTGTCAGAGGGGAAAGAGCCAGCTGCCTTACTCCCATCTGCATCTGGCAACAAAACACGTCGCAAGACAGTCGAGCCGTACGAAGGAACTTAATTCAGGCTCTTTTGCTCTCAGTTCTGAGGCACGGATGTCCACGTCAAAGGCACGCTACTTGAATGTTGTAATAATGGCCAGGGAAGTTCAGATCCATGGGCTGTGGTGCGGGCCCGCCAGAACAAAGCGGTCAGTAATTACTTTGTACTCCGTATTTATCTTTCAAAATTTCTCACTTTTGGCAAAAGTTTTTCATATATGGCGTTCATCATATTTTCTCTGTCATTGCTATGATACCATTGGCTTTTGGAAGTTGATATCAGTTTTCTGGATGTTATATAGTAGTGTATGAAGGAGTGTTTGAATCCAGCTTTTTGACGTTGATTTTTCGCAAACGGAGTCTTCAAAGTACCCACTAAAGGAACGTATCAGATTCGAAAAATGGCTCGTAGTCTTTTCTTTCCTTGTTCAAGAAGTGGGTCCAGATATGCAGGAAAACGCCAACCATGAGACCGCTGGCTTGATGTCATGCCACTGGATAGCCTAGAACTCCAGGAGAAAGAAACGAGAAAAAAAAAAAGGAAAATTCAATGTACATACTCCGTACTCCGTATGTAGGAGAAGAAATGCGCATCTGTCCAGCTTATAAAATTCTAGCCCAGCCTCAATATGACTTGGGACTGTTAAAGTCAATCCTGCTCTTCTGCGCAACGATAATCTTTTGGAATAGGATCAATCTCAACACCTGGCCGAGGGAATATGCAAGGCATCTGCAGGACCTTTTTCAGAGCTGTATGATCCATGCTCCCAAGATTGCTGACAGGCCTGGATTCGCAGTACGAGGTGTCGCATTTTTGTAACAACACACAAGTGAAAATCAACAGCTTTGGTCCCATAACTATCTGAGGCCCGAGTGGAATATCCACTGTTAGCTTGAAGATCCTGTATCAGGAGGAGGGGCAGATTCTCTCTGACCAGGTTGTGTACAAGTTGCGAATCCAAGAGAGCAAGATGCGATCATGATCATCATCATACACAGTAGACTCTAGAGAGCCTCTCAGTAAGTTAGAACTGCTTGTCAATGGTGCGCCACTTCATACTTCTTGACTCAAAGAGGACTGTGACTCCTCAATCAATCCATGTTTTGTCGTCACCTGTAAATTACATACCGTCCACCCTTGCATGTCTGACGCACCCCACGCTGGCCTTCCATCTCAACATCCAAGCAAGAGGTACTTGCAAGGTATCTTAGCATAGTAAAAGAGGTGCAGAGTAACCAGCTGACAGAAGTGCAGTCCAAAAGACGGTGAGGTTATTCATCCATCACATTCCTGGTACTGGTGTGTATGGTATGGTAAATTGAGAACCAGACTGCAGTTCTGAGTGTAACTTTCCGCCCCACCATCTGAACTCCAGCCAACCAGCACCTCACCGCCTCATTGTAAATCCGTTCCGTCGCCAAAGCCCCCAGCACGGTCCCCTGCAGTGGTCCCATCGCTAGTGAGTGATTGTGTGAGAAAATGGCTTTTATGATGATTCTCTCTTTCTCTTCTCCTTCTTCTCTTCTCCTCCCCTCCTCTGACCACCAACACATCACTTTGTTCATCCAGAACCCCCCTATACAACCTAATCCAGAGTTCGAACGTCAGTACTAATCAGATATTGTCGAGTACGCCTGCCAAATGGCTGTCGTTGGGCTCTAAATCTCTTTGCTGGGGAGCATGGTCCCTTCTAGAGGTCCATGTTCCTCCAGCTCAACGAGAAGTCCAGCGAGGAACAATTTACTTGACTCGACGATATTTGCAAACCTCTTTCGACCGCCGCTTCGAGCGTCGAAATTGCCCCTACTACGATCATAAGAACAACCACGACGTCCACAAGGGTTGGAAGTGTTCAGAGTTATCGATTTGTGTTCCCTTTTTTCCTCTCGTTCTCGAATTTTAGTTGCTCTACATACCCATTTCCTCGAGGTTGATCCCATGCGACATTTGCCGTATACTACTGTCTAACCCCGCGCACGTCGAGTTTCTCCGCGTCTCGATACTATCATAACTTCAACCGGACCTCAATTCGAGCCCGGACGATCTTCTCTGTCTTACACGATCCTTTGCATATAAATCTCTAACAATACGAATAAGACACGAGCCAGTTTGGTACCACCATAACTAATAACAAATGGATTCACCAACACCATTGGTTTCAGCCAGGAGATCGCGCTCTTCTGGGAGTGACAACGGCACGTGCTCTCCTCTCGCTGTCCTCCACAACACCACACCTACCAAATCTTTCCCTCCTTCGAATCAAAAGCAGAAGAAGAAGCAAAAAATACCACTGTTGAAGGATCTGAACAATAATACCAATGCCAGCAAGAGAAAGAGACCACAATCCACGTCGGATGAGGCCGCTTCTTCAGAGGCCATCGATTTGGATCAAGGAGATAGCGATGATGCCAATGGTGATGACGATGAAGGAGAAGATGCTGAAGAAGACGAGCCGGCAGTCTTTGCCCCGTCTTATGGCATAAAAGCAAACAAGAACCATGAGGCGGGGCTTAAAATCGGCCCGTCATATCTAAAACGGGGGAAGAAGTTAAAAGTCAAAAACAATCATTATAATGGCAAAGAAATTGCCAGCGAAGAAGAATATTCCATGGAATCTGTGAGCTCGGTCTCTTCCGTTAGTGGCGCCGGTGTTGAAGGCTCTGCCGCTTCGGATGACTCTGATGCGGAGTACGAAGGTGTAGATGATGTGATGGATGGAGATGATGAAGATCTGGAGGTGGAGAAACTCGAGGAGGAGCTGATTCTCGGTGAATTTGAACAAGATCGTGTAAGCGTTGCGCCTGAGCTGCGATGCCTTGGGGATGAGTGGAGTGGCTTCGACGACCTTGAAAGTCGACCTCTATATTCTGCTGCTTCGTTTTTTGACGATGAGCATATTCTTTCGCAATCTGTTACCACAGAAGTTTTTATTGACGTTGACGTGGCCACTGAAGCTGTTGAGACTCGTACGCCGCGTCGAGTTCATTTTGCCGAGTCTGATGACGATATGTCAGATTTTGATAAGACATCAGAAGATGAGCTGTCTGATTTCTTACAACAAGAAAGTCTAGACCCCGATTTGAGACGCATGATAGAAAATGATGGCGATGGACCCAAGCGTACTCGGAGTCCTCACAATCTCTTTGCGACTAATGATTTCTATGATATTCCGAGCAATATCTATCACGTGGAGTCCGACAGTGAAGTTGGTAGTTCCAGCGGTTATGAGTGTAAGTGCTATTTTAGCGTAATCTAACATTGAATAAGTTGCTGAGCCTCTCACAGCGGATGACGGAGAAACCACGGATGAAGAGGATCATCCTCCGTGCGCGACCATTACTCATCCACGATCTCTTCTTCGTTGTGATTCCAGTGTTTCAGTGTCACCCGATGACGAAGAGGAAAACCAGCAGTCACGGCCGTTGCGTCGGCGTGGTCCGCTCCGGGGAACGTTCATAGCCGATCCCCATAAACCTGTTGCTGTCGTAGCTCCCAATGGCAAACAGCTTATCCTGATCCCACCATACGCCTCTTACCGGCATGACTGGCTTGAGTCAGCAGCGAATAGTTTGGCAAATACTGTTGTTAATAGCCCCCGGGCTATGAATACTGCTGATGACAGCGACACTGATGCTCTGGTGTCTCCCACTCGGCCGGGTCTCAGTCCAATGTTAAGCTCCGCTGCAAATCTTATGATGACAGCCGTGGTCAGGAATGACGCTGGTGATCAGGTCATGGGTCCACCGGAGGCGTTCTATCCTAACGAAAGTTATATTTTTGATGCCCTTGACGATGATGAGGAGGATGACAGTGAAGCGGCCCTTAATGTCGATGACTTTATTGATTTTGGCGATGGCTCTTCTGGTTGCGAAATGGATAAAGTGATCGATGAGATGGATGAGATAGCCTCTCCAGTCGTTCCACCAATTGGCAATGTTGATGTAACTACCACTCCGAACCGGATTGTCGAAGCTTCACAATCAAATAGCGCCGAACGCCTTTTACACCATTTGGACCGAGGAATCGTCACTGCCTTCCGTCGCAATCACACTCGCTATCAAACACTGATTCGCTTGCCCAATCACCGAGAATTTATGCCAGCGAACTCACCTTCTCGCCCTGCAAGTGCATTCCGACGGTCCAAATTGACTGAGACTCGTACTCCACCACGGAAGCGTAAAGCGAGTAATTACCTTGGCGGCGAGGTGGTTCGGAGAAAGCTGCTGGATTCTCATCGAAAAAACACGACAACTGCGTGATCATACTTTACACTCTTCTAAAAGTTTTCTGAGGAGTGATGATTTCTGCATTATCCACTCCCATGCTATGCGTCGGGAATATCAAGACAAATCCATTTTCACTACTACACACTCCAACTTTGAAGTTGCACCCGATTGGCCCTCGTCAATTCAAGGTGCCAATTGAGATGTCCCTAGGGCAATTGTGATTAACATGACACCAAAGCTCGTTGATCAATTCCACATGAAACCCAATCTATAGACACTTCCATTGATCTACCTCTTACCTATTGGGGTCTATGTCGCAATTATCGTCATATATGACCAGTGGGATTTTTCTGTGTCATGATCCAAAAAAAAAAAAAAGAAAAAGAAAAAGCTTGTTTGAGATAACGCTTTGCACGGTTACAAAAAGCAGGCACTTTCTCCACACTTTTCTATGTGGATGTATGAATGACTTTCCTCTGTTTAACGCATGATTTATGGATTTCCCTTTATTTGATGTTAGTGTGTGTTGTACTGTTTGTTCCTTTTTTTATGGTAATTCAGCTATGTACCGCTCTACCGCTCTGTTCCATGACCTGGCGCAGCCCTTGAACTGAGACTTGATTCCGCATTATTGCATGGAACTTTTTTTTTTTTTTTCTTCAACTGTGCCTGGGCCCTAGGATCCCTCATCCCTTTCATATTTCGCTGAAACTCCCCGTTTTAAGAGTCCGAGATGTCAGCCTAGCTTGCATGGATTAGTGTTTCGAGTTCGCCTTTTCCGGTTTCGAGTTCACGGCTCGCGTTGGATTATAAAAACAAAAGGAAAAAAGGAGAAAAGGGGGTATCTGCTGCGGTTCGAGTAAGCCTGGACTTGTATGTGTAGTAACTAATTTACATGGGCTTTCAAGTTTCGAGAGATATTATTGAAAGAGTAATCTTTTTGACGTATATACGAATGTCCGCATATATTTTCTTTTTTTCTTCTCCGGAGCTTCACAAAATGCCGCAAAGGGCAAAAAGAAAAAAAAAAGTCTAGGATCACCGGGGCGCTGGAAAAACTCCCGTCTACAAAAGTCAAACTGTACAGTACATCGGGTATCAAGCCTTCCGAGACCAACAGGTAAAAAGGGAGACAGAGAACAAAAAAATAACAAAGCCGCCGGCGAACTGATATGTAACAACAATTGAAGGAGATAAATTACCACAATTTCACCACGGCTCGGAAGTGGAAAGATTGTACATACAGTCCAACCATGTATAGTACGTAGCGTGCGAATAAATGCGACAATGCTGTACTATGGTCGAAAATCGATATCAATGATGTGAGAACCGCCCAATCAATACTAAATTATTTAGTTCTCAACAGTGGAAATTTTGGTTCAACGAAGGGAAAAAGGACGTTTGGTTTGGTATCACGCGGTTTTGCGTTTGATGACTTCGAGGACTTCTGGAGCATCGAACTCTTCATCTTTCCTGCAGGTTAGATAGGTTCGGACCGGTTTGGCGGTTCTGTTCCAGTGTAACACACGGTTGACGTTAGTGATGCTAGACTAAATTGTCAAACAGACACAGCCCTCCTTCCCTTTGACTCAGGTGAAGATGCGAAGGTCGGGTCCCGCGTGGGGGAAGGGGGTGGAGAGTTTAAAATGGTGAACCTACATATTCCCCCTGGCTAATGGAGACTTCAGAAAAGCCATCTGCCTCACCAAACCCCGCTTCCTCAACGCCTGGGTCAATGTATCCTCTTTTACATCCAGACCCAGGGCATCCACCACTTCCTGATACGTCATCTGGCGGTTTTCGAGCGATGAGGTGATAAAGGCCTCGATCTCGTCGAGCTTTTCATCGGTCAGACGCCTCGCCCGTCCTGGCCGGCGCTTGGGCGACGCGGAGCGTTTCTGGCAGGTGTATTGGACGGCGCCGAAGGGGAGGTTGAGGTGTTGGCAGATCTGGTAGTAGGTGTGACCGAGACTGCGCATGAGGAGGATATCGCGCCGTTGGTCACGGGTAAGGCAGTGGCGGTGTGGCTTGGCGGATCGGGAGGGTTCCGGGAGCGGCGATTGGGAAGACTCGGGGATGGAGGGAGGGGCTGGGATGGTGGTGGTCGGGAGCGAGAGGGATGGCGTTGGCGGCGGGGGTGGAGGAGGTTGTCTCGCTGCGACTACTGGTTGGGTTTGTGCTGGCGGTTTCGGTGATGGCTGCCCGTTACTAAAAGTGAGCGGTAGGGGGCTCACGGGGGAGGCTGAGGGCTTGGGAGGAGTGTCGGGGCGGGGATCGATTGTCGAAGCTAGAGAAGTAGTGCCGGCCGTGGAAGAGATCGGAGATAGGGAAGATTCCATTGCTGCCGCTGCCTTTGAGTGTTTGAATAGTAATGGTTCGGTTGCCTGTGACTCTAGGATCAGGGGGGCCGCAGTACATGGGAGTTACTGCAAGTACCCTCCAAACTGACCACTACTGTAGACAGGAAACACATCAGTCAGATTGGCCCTTATCAGTATGTGCATGGCTGTCAAATGAAATCAGATTCGTCCAACAGGTCAAAACTGAAACGTGCCAGTGATAGGGGGAGGAATGCAGCTACACGATTTTGGAGACTTCCCAGCCCCCGAGGTAGTTAGTTAACTAACAGTCAGATCGTACTCTAGTTAAGCCCTTTGACTTGGTGAAAATGCTCTCTAGCGCGAATACAGCAGGTGTCGATTGCGACGGCGGTTGGGAAGTGGTTTCACAGTGAGACCCCTGAAGAACTGGCTTTGGACCCGAGGATAACTACTTCGACGCGTAGTTAGAAAAGCCTAGAGGGACAGTGTCGAGCTAATAAAATCCTCAAGGAGAAAGTTGCAGATCCGGGGGTTGCCGACCAATGGCCTTTGAGGTGCTGTGAGGTTCTTGAGAAGGTAAAAAGCAAGTTGCAGAGAGCATGCCATTAGCCACATTCAGTCGCGTCTCCCTTTCATCAATTTGAAATCGTAGGAGTAGAGACTAGAGAGAGAGCAGGTCGATGGATGGCGAGGAGAGTCGGCGGCAAAAGATCAGACGAGACCAGCGAATCAGACGGGCTTCTATTTTGGGAATAGCACGGTCATTGGTTACGTAATCTCCCTCACCTGACCTCACTATTACCACTCATCCCGAAATAGGAAATCAACTCTTCTCTCCTCAGCCCCTCTCACCTCTCATCTCTCATCTCTCTCTTCACTCACCTTTCTCCCTTTCTCTCTCTCTCTCTCTCTCTCTCTCTCTCTTCATCAGCATCATCTCTCATCATTCAATGGTCTGTCATTCTCTGCTAAAAGAATTGTGAGACTTGCTCATTACTAGTGAGTGTCTGGTCGTCTCATCACATGCAGTGTTTGGTTGGTCCGTTTTAAACGCTGTCACTTGTTCATTAACCACTAGTTAACTCACTAACTAATTGGCCTTAGGCAACCAGGATTGGACGTCATGCTGCTGCCCCTGGTTTCAAGTCTTTTGACAACTGAGCAGTGAGAATGCACCAATCTGATGGACAGGGAATGCGCGGAAACAGTCTTTCATGCATCAAGACTGGATGCCAGCTCACCTTGACACCTCCATACTGTGGGAAGAATCTGTCAAGATTCCGGTTCCTCCGATCATGATTCGTTTGCTGGCCCTAAGCGTCTCGCTCTTCCGTTGCTCCTGCAGGATTGTGATAAAAATAAATAGCAGAGCGACCATGGATATACATGACATACATACTACTACTAACTACTAGTTCGTTACTGTACCACGACTGACTCTGGTGGACACCGCTACAAATTTATGTACATACAGTATATGTATGTACTGACAGCAATTCAGATTTAGAAATTCACTCTATTGGTGCAGATCAATGAGCCTGCGAGCTGCCAAGTACCTGCATCCATAGCCGTACACTGCACAGTCGAGGACCAACCCGTACACACGTCCTCGGATAACTCCTTATTGGGTATGTGCGTTTTCTGTTCCTGACTAGCACATAGCGATTCTCTTTAGTTACAGCATGCGAGCTTTGTCCAATTTTGACATTGAACGGACGTTTCATGGGTTTGGGCCTGGCCTGGCGGATGTTCGACTTTCAAACTCTCGCCACCATAACGTCGTTGGCCGCTAGAGATAGTTACCATGATCCTTCCCCCAAGGACTGCATTTCGCCCTCTCGGACTACAGTATGCACTCCCAAAGGGAGCATGTGGCCCATGATCAGTTCGAAAGTCAATTTCCAATTCGCTGCGCCCTAGCGCCAGGGGTTGTTCCTTTCAAGTTCTGCTGTTAGTTTTGATTCCCACCGCTTTGTTTGGTCTCCACTTGCGCAGTCAAACATTTCTCGACATATAGTATATATTTAATATTCTTGAAGTTTCCCTTCTTCAAGTTTCCATTTTGTTATCATTCATTATTGCTATTGTTTGTGCCTGCCAATTCTCTCTCTGTTTCCTTATAGCATTTTTCATTTTGGTCTGTCGACTGCGCCCTCATTCGTTAACGTAACAATCACTCGTTTTATATATACCAATAATTTGCCTGTGGCAATCCGTCCCTCTCTCGATATCTGCTCTTCCGTCCAGTTTCAGCAAGACTGAACCCATTGAATTTTGGATAATCGTTTTGCTCTTGGTGGCTTTCCACTCTTTTCACCATGAAGACTCACCAGAGTGCAGCAGCGCTCTGGCTGCTTGTTGCTAACCAAGCGAGTGCCACTGTAAGTATCTCTTTCCTTTTCTATGCTTCCAGAGGGATATCCCTGGGATATAGCTAACAGAGGATCTAGCTTTGGGGTTTCCCTGATCTGCTTGATCTGCCCGGTCTTCCTGGTCTTCCCGGCCTGCCTGGTTTCCCGTCTCCTCAGAGGTGTGACAACTCGTGCAATCCTAGCCAGAAGACTGGCTTTGACTGGCTTGACCTTGGCCTGGGGATTGTTTCGCTCTTCGACGACTTCAATTTTTTTGGCTTTTCCTGTGAGAGCAAAATTGATTTCAAAACATGGTCCGGAAAGTTCCAGGTATGACCTTTGTTGATGCTCATTAGCTTGCGCGTTTTCTCACAATTGATGGCAGGATAAATGTATCACGGGCCTCTTGAACAAGGATAAGTCGCGATGTCCAAAAATTGTTTCCAGCAAGAAGGAAGGCTTCTCTATTGAAACCTTTGAAATCACTGTTGACATCGAGATTGACGTTGGCTTTGAGTATAATATGCCTGATGGAAATATCTGCAAAGAAATCCACCGCTGCTCCCCTGGAGGTTCCGTCATCAAGAACACTCAGTGTGGAGGCGCAACCTCAGTATCCTTCTTCATCCCTAGCTTCGTTGAGAAAACGTCGTGCAACTTTGCCATCCACAAAATCAATTTTGATTGCAATCCTCCAAACCTCCCACCGCCAAAGAAGCCGAGCTTGCCAGCCTCGAGTACACGAGCTACGTTAACAACCTTGACAACTCGCCCCTCAAATCCCGCGTCGTCCGCTGTTGGCACTACCAAACCCAACTCTCCACCTGGGCAGACGTCGAAGACTGTTGTAGTGTCAGGCACCAGTTCCGCTGCCACCGCCCCAGGAAACACTACTCCTGTCGTTGTCCCCAGTGGCAGCTCACCTGCTCTCACGCCCAGCCCCAGCGTTTCGATGTCAACCTCGACTGTATTTACTACTAGCCTTGTCACCGTCACCAGCTGTGCTCCCGAAGTTCCAAATTGCCCAGCCAAGTCCGGGTCCACCGTTGTTGTCACTTCGACCATTGCTGTCTCGACTACCCTTTGCCCAGTCACCATTACCCCTGGTGTTCCAGCCGGCCCAAGCTCTACGGGAACTCCAGTTCAGCAGCCGTCTCAACCAGCCAGTCAGAGTTCTAAGTCGCAAGGTTCCTCTCCCACTCAATCGGTACCCAATGTTCCCGGCCAACAAAGCTCTCCACAAGGCTCCGCTCCCACTCAATCGGTGCCCAACGTTCCTGGCCAGCCAAGCTCTCCACAGGGCTCTGCCCCCACCCAATCGGTACCCAACGTTCCCGGCCAACCAAGCTCCCCACAAGGCTCTTCTCCCACTCAATCGAAACCAAATGGTCCCGGTGGGGTTGTCACTAAACCATCTGGGCCAGTACCGACCTCTCAATGCCCTGACCTTGTTCCTAAGTGCTTCAACACCTGGTTGAACTTGGTTCCAAATTGTGACTCCAACAGTGACGTCGACTGCTTCTGTCCATCCTCCGAATTTACATCTGAAGTCATCAAATGTATCGAAGCCTGGGGTGCCGCTGAAGAGGAAGTCCTGATCGCCATTTCGTTCTTCACTGGTATCTGTGCTCCATACATTCCCAAGAATCCCGGAATCGTTACCCAGATCCCATCTCGCATCCCTATCGGACCGCCACCAACTCCATCTGCTCCAGCTGGCGTTACTATTACTCAAACTGTTCCATACACCACAGTCACAGTTTCGCAGGTGATCACCATGAGCAACGCTAAACCAAGCACACTCACTACCCAGATTACTGTTCCGCAAGTCGCTTTCAGCACCGGCGGTCCTTCAGCCAAGCCCACCATCGACCTCATCCCTGGACCAGCTCCCGCCGTCACCACTGGTCCCGTTGGAGGCGGCGTGAACGGAACTACACTTTTCACAGTTCCAGCTACTGGTGGTCGTCCGAAGCCCACTGGTACTGATGTGTTCACTGGTGGTGCTGTGTCTATCCCAGTCTCCGTTAGCTTCCTGCTTAGTGCTGCTGCTGCTGCTGGCGGTTTAGTTGCATTCCAGATGATGTAATTCTTCGAGTCTTGCTCGCAATGACATCCATATCTTCTTTAGTAACCAGCATTTTGGCTATTTATGTTTATTGACTGATGTCTCGTTTCCGCTACTCTCTGAGATTCCCCTGGCTTGAGGACATAAGAAAACAAATATCCTGTTCTAGCTTACTGTGCCATTTACACTTTGTCTTATTTTTTGTTTTGTTCACAGTCGACATCTATGGACACTGGGCTTGCACGTCGGATAGAGTGTAACTATTATGTGGCCTGATGTTTTCGGATACTTACAATGTACTTAATCAATTAATTTGTAAATTCTGGTTCAAATTGGAACTTTGACTATTCTCTTCTCCACTGCTCTCTACTTTTTAGTCATTTTATTGGATCCTACTCTTGGTATTGTGGCAGAAGCAATCCATCCTAACCATTGACAACATGAGAATGTCTGAATCAGGCTTCTAGAAACTCAGTCAGCTACTGTGTATGTAGCTTTAC
This sequence comes from Emydomyces testavorans, assembly GCA_029449355.1. NCBI lineage: Eukaryota > Fungi > Ascomycota > Eurotiomycetes > Onygenales > Nannizziopsiaceae > Emydomyces > Emydomyces testavorans. The sequence continues at coordinate 1,706,402 of CP120627.1, forward strand.
TGGAATAATCTACCAAAATTTTTGTGCTTATCATGATTGTTAGGGATATCAAGCGATACCCTTAGGATCAGACTCACTCTCATATCTGATATGACATTTGGTAACTGGCCTTTTGCCAGATGGTCTAACAATGATAACAAGAGCTGGACCAACCTGAACATCAGCTTCTTGTGACCATTGCGCGGAAAAGCCTTCATAGACCCAGTAGTTACTAAGTCAAAGCCAGATAAAGTATGTAACTAATCAACTAGTGTGGTCTGGCGAAAAATGTCCAGGAACGCGTACAACCCAGTGGAGCTTTAAAAAGCCAAGGATGGAGAGTTAATGTATATAGTGAGTATGTGCTGTATCTGCTTTGTTGGTGCGGGCTGATAACTTTTACAATCAAGTAAGAAGATTAGCAACTAACATTTGTATGTACGTACATACATAGTTAACTAGCTGGCAAGGTGAAATGGATACATACATACTCCGTAGTGTAAAGCTGTTCATTTTCTCAGATCAGGCGCAAGACTGGTCATAGTGGTGGAGAATAGTATCATTTTCTATGAATGCTGAATGGATGAAAGACAGATCTCATAATTGTAACTAGTATAGTTATGTACTGTGTACTACATAGTTACTAATGTATGTTGTCATCTCCATCAACAAATAGCTCAACTGTCCATGATTGTATTCATGATCAGAGTGGTTGCAACATGGACAAGAAGATGCAATGTATGTAATGAATTGATGGGAGAGAACACTGCCTACATATGTATGTTGACTTATCCCACCGCATCTCCCTGTTCAAGGCCATCTTAGCAAGAAGAATGTGAACAATTCAAGTGGTATCTCTCATAAGAATACATACATACATAACTATCTAACAGCACAGCACAGCACAGCATCAAATACCAAGCCCATATCAAAAGATAACACAGCCCCTGTCGATTATCTTGTCAGCAAAACTTGGAAGGCATATCTCAAACCCTCAGCTCTTAGCCAATATGATAAAGAAACCAACACCATCATGCTCTAGAAAGGGCCAGAACAAGGACCAGAGCAAGGGACCAGCAGATTGATCACACAGGACTGCAAAAAAAGGAACAAGATAAAACATCAATAAATTCTCCCACTACAAATCACAATTCTTCATGTAGTCTAAGGACCCATGTATCAACACCACAACTCCATGAGCGCCTTTTCCTGCTAATCGATAAGATTATGTTTTCCAAGTCAATCGAATGTCTAATCGTCTTTCCGAGGATATGCTCGAACGAGATGCACATCCATATCGCATGGGAAGTCGGGATGCAAACTGCTGAATCGCTCACAGTGAATCGTCATGCCCTTAGACTCTGGGGGCACCAGGGTTTCGAGAAGATGGTTGACAAGACGGGTGTCCACCCATCCGCGTGGTTTTGTCTTCTTCAACTTCTCGATGCGCGCAAGGTCATCTTCGATCTCTTCAGGCATGAGAGACGGCGGAGGCGGTGCCGATCCGGAGCCGTTAGGGCGCTGGTGATAATTGCCTAGGATATAATAAGGCAGGTTTGGGCGGTTGGCGTTCTTGTCTGTCAGCTCTCCAAGGAGGTTGAGACCCGCGGTTCCGTTATTGCGCGTCGATCGAGTTGCGTGTACATTTTGACTAGCAGTTCGCTCCATTTCGGGAGCAGTAGCACCCTCTTCTTGGTCACTTGTATCACCGGATCCTGTTCCCTCCTCGCCTTCAGCACTTGGACCTTCCGAATTAGCTGCGTGTTTAGCGCGTTTTGAAGCCGACAGGAAGTGCAACGCGGCAACATGGGCCTGATTACTGTGCATCGCAAGCTCTTTCTCGGTGAAAAGTGAAAGGATATTGTATGCAGGTGCGTTTTGCTGCTGATTCAATCGGGCTTTGGTGCGTTCCGCAGGAGTAGAGAGGCCTACGATATTTGGCGATCCGAAATCATCGTCCGCCGGTGCTTTCCGTTTTCTCTTTATGGCTGCTTCCGCGATAATAGCATTACCCATGTCGTCAACATCGACCCTATGACGGGTGTGTCTTGTCTTTCGGTTACTCTGTAGTCCTCCAGGGCTTGCAGGATTGGTGATGCTGAATTGACTTGGATGAAGAAGGAGGGCATTGGTATCAGCAACATCGAGTTGCTCCTTCTCACGCATTAAACGGTTCTTTCGTTGCGAGATCGACTGGATCAGCCGCTCTCGAATGGTGTCAGTCAACTTGGCGCATTCTTCGATGGCAAATTGGTGTCGGAATTCTCGATCCTGGGCTAGCCTGTTGAGGCTGTCGCGGTGACGATTCTACCTGACGTTAGCACAGCTAATATCACTATGGGGCAGTCAGAGCATCAATGTGGAGAATTCAGCCTACCATAACTACAGTCAATTCCACATCTCTCTCTTCTTTACTCCGATTTATCTCATCAACAAACCTCGAATACCACCTGCCGGTGAGAGGTGTATCTGATACTGTATGCCCACTTGCTGCAAGCTGTTTAAGCTGTCTAGCAACATCTTCTGGCGCATCGCTCATAGGCCATTCATCATAAACTTCAGCATTGGCAATAAGAGCCATTTCATTCTGGAGCTCGTGAACATGTTGGCGGAAATGATAATCACGGTTATTGGTAAAGGCTTCTCGGATATCATTGAGCCGATCGTGGATGGCGGTGCGTCTTTTATCTCGCTTTGAAAGGGGCAGAACTTGTTGTGGGGGTGTTGGAGAACGAGGGGTCAAGTTTGTCGCTGCCATTATATGTGAACGTGCTGGAATGGTGGTAAAGGAAGAGGCAGGTATCGCAAAAGGATGGCTCATTGACTGTATTCGAGGGTTGGAGGGCGCAAGACAGTTGTCCTCCTTCTACGACTATGAAGGAGACTGCGTCGAACAGATTCACAGGAGCTCTAAAGGTTTCATCGGGTCAGTCTCACTGATATATCCCATTTGTAACTGAACAGGATAATGGAAGAAGGATGCCCCATCGCTGTCAACTGCGACAATGAACTTACTTCCTTATTGGCGCCAGGAAAAATCCTGTGGAGAAACCGAGCAGCCAAAAAGTCCTTTCGCGCTAAACGATATAGTACGCTACCCACACGCCCTCAATGAATGCAGAAAAAGACTCAATAGGTATACGACGAGCTATCGTTATTCGGTTCAAAGGTAGAGGGCAACGTGAGAGGAGCTCGATTCGTAACTGTGGAGAAATGAAGATTTGCCGAGGGTGCAACAAAGGCGCAAAGGCTGTTTTCCTTCGAAGAGCTATTACCAAAGAGACAAAGGATTAATATCTAAAGAAGCAAACCAATCCCCCACCGCTGTAGTTTTGTTGCTGGTGAGATTTCGAAGCAATCAAAACTGTCTAGACTCTAGCCGCTGGGGGCTCATCCAAGCTTGTCTGTGTGTGGAAGAGGCAGAAAGCAGAGTGAGAAGCCCTTTCGAGTGGTGATGGCAGCTATAGCAATATACCAGGATGAGGAACAAACAGCAAAGAAGGCAGATAGAGGTAGAGAGTCATTTCTGAAGAAGATTGCTCACGGTGCAGCCAGATGAAGGAGTGAATTGAGAGCCGATGGGGGAGATTCGAGTGGAGGGCGTGATGTAACAGGGCGGAGAGGAGCGGCAGAACAATTGGCTTTGGTCACGTGTAGTTCAGGAGAGGAGAGCAGATCAGATGAGATGAGGTGAGGATGGATGGGCATGCTGAATGGCATCACAGCAGACAGGAAAGATGTTGAGTGGTAATTCATGCTGGTGTTGCATTCTTAACTACTGTTGTGAAGAAGAGAACAAGGAGGTTGGTTAACTAGAGCGATGTTGAGAGTTTTCCTAGAAGTTAGAACACAATCTCACTCATTCCTTTAGTTAATGCGACAAAGCCATTGAGGGAGAAACAGGCTGGAACAAGATGAAATCTTTTCTTCATTCCAGGCTATTCATTGATGCTGCATTGAATAACTAGTTAACCTATCAAAAACAAACATCTCCTCCACGAGTCAAGCAGAAAAGAAAAAAGTCACAAAAATGCTTTCAAACTGCTCTGAAAACCTGCTATATTCCTCATACAAGATTGAAGGTGAAAAGAAGGGAAAAAAATAGAGAGAAAGAGAAAGAGAGAGAGAAATCAGATTCGCCTTTGTAAAGAAGAGAGCCTCACAGTTCCCGGAACACCTTACTGCCAATACGGAGAGCAAGAAAATAGAAATTTTTGCAGTGGGAAGTTGGGTATTGCTAGGGAGAAAGCAGAATAAAATAAGATAAGAACCATAAGATATCCCCTTACAAGTACGCCTTCTATGGCACCATCGCATTGCCCAGTCCAAAATTCAGCAAACGGTCCAAGGAAAAGCGAAAAGAAAAAGAGCCCGAACGTCCTGATATATTTAACGCGCTGCCTTTATGATCCGCTATTTTTGTTAAAGGAACAAATTTTCGCCTATCGTACTCCTTGATATTTTAAAGTGATCTGCGAATCACAAATACCCCTAGCTCTAACCCGCAATCCGGTAGATATCCTTCAGGGTACGGCCGGCTGCGAACACCATCTAGGATCTCGCGCAGAAGGGATGAGCCCGTGATCTCCTGGGGAGTCGGTTTTCTTTGCGTGGCATTCATCATATTAGTGTCCGGAAGACGGTGACCTTTGCGCCAGTATTGATTCAGGATATCCCGGGCACGTGGCGTTTCTTGCTGAATATACCACTCAGTCCAGAGGTTACGGTCGACTTGGACGGTAGCCTGTCCGGCGTAAGCCAGTGTGAAGTTTGTCTCCCGGCAAGGCGAGCTGGTTGAGAGCGAACTTTTCGAACTGATACTATCACATAACGCGAGAAGTCGGGCCTTCATCCCTTCAAAATCATCCATGTACGCAATAGACGCAATACGACCCAACGCGTTACCAATGTCAGCCGATAACCCATTGATAACGGTTAATTGGCGAAGAAGCGGATCGAGGACAGGGCTGAGGTATCGGTCTCGGAAGGTTTCAGCACCTCGCCTCGTGGGATAGATAAACGCTAGGCTGCCTCCACTTGGAGAAAGCTCAAGGAGTCGATCAAGTAAGATCGACGGACCCTTGTTTAGAAACAAAGCTTGATATTCGTGTGTCGAAGTAGGTGGTAGATACCTTTCCACAACAGCTACATGCGCACTGAATGGAGGGACAATTGGAGCGGGGGCCTGCTGTCCTCCCGACGGTGGAAACGCCGTCGGATCAATGTAAGGGTAGGCCGGAACTGCCGCTGCACTCGAAAAAACCGTGTTACTAAAGTAGTCATCGCCGGGAAAGAGTAAATGTGGCGTGCTAGGAGGCGACGTGGGTAGGCTGCTAAGGCTGAACTTGGGAGGAACTGCGTGAACGATACTGATGTAAGGAGAATAGCCTGGTTCAAGTCGGTTTTGGATTGCTTTCACAATAGGTGTAAAAGCGGATTTCGGTAGCGCCGACGCTGACGAATCGGACGGTGGGCATGGAAGGGTCTGGGAAACCAGTTGTACGGAATCACCTGGCATCTTTGGCATAGGAAGAGAGGATACTAAGGAATAATAACATAGTCAATATAATTCACAATTCCACAATAGAAAGTGGACTTTGGACGAGAAACATATAATCAGTCATGGATATACTGACCTATATGCAAAATGGCATCCTGCAGCCATTCCTCTGAACTGTCCTCTAAGAACTGGTTTCTGTTTGCAATATCCATTGAGGTTGAAACTCCCCTAGCATCCTGCACAGGTAAAGAAGCCGATTGCCCGCCCCTTTCAGGTCCAGAATCTGAATCACAGCTTTCTTTTGCGGAAAAACTCTCCATAAAAAGGCAAGAGTTGTGCAGAACAGGTGATGAATTATTGTCACGCGGTGAGATATCCTGAACTGGAAGCTGTGTGTTTGGGTTCCAGAAAATATTATCTTCATGTTCTGGTGGAGTAAGCGGTAGTGGTGAGCTATAAGGATTATCAGGTTTCATGCGATGAGGTGAGGATGAGACGGGAGACGAAATGATTGAAAACCCATCCATCACTGGAGGGCAGAAATTCCCGTCATTGGCACGCCGAGAGGCCATGAAACTGGGTGAAGGGTTTGCTATTCCCAGTGCTTCAAAGGAGAGGAGTTGCAATTGGTGGTTTGTCCTTGTTGGACATCGCATGGCTGAAGAGGGTTCAGAGCGAAGAGAAGAATAAGACGTGCTGCGTTTTGCCATTGTCGAAAGCAAAAAAGGCTGAGAATGGGCCTGGGGCTGTTGATCTCGGCAAATGAGGCTGTTGCTATCTGACATTACAGTAGAATCTCTCCCAAAAGGAGATTCACAAGAAGCACTTCGACGGCCAGTTCGATTCGAATGATCACCAGAGTCGAGCGTCCAGCAGGAAGAATCGTTCCTGCTCGGACGATAAGCTCTCAGGTCCGTTTCGATCTTTGATTCTGCCGCTGTTGCCGCTGCTCGAGAGAATGATTGATCATCCTTGTACTGGCACATTCACAAAAAGAAAGGGAGTTCGCAGTGAAATGTATATGTATCCACCAAGAGGCCGAGTTTCAGCAGGGCCTCACAGTCCACGATACGAAGAGAGAGCTGTCGTTTATTTGGCAACTTCGACCACTTCCGAACCAACAGTATGAGCCTTGCTTAATACGAGCAGGCTGATGGGTGCAAACATTAGACGAAAAAGAAGTAGACAACCTGAGAGGCTCGATCCCAATCAGCACCCCAAGACCAAGCCTCCGCGATATATCCACAAACCCTTGTAGTATCAACACAGTAAACGGGGTCAATAGATTTGGCTGTTCGGGCACGCAAACGCGAGACGAGCGAGGCGTGGATGGGAAAAGACAGGGATGGAGGAGAGTAAGAAGCTCGGGAGGCCCAAGGATTATAGCTGAGAGTAGGAAGACAGGAGAATCAGTTGCTGCGTCGTCGTAGTCGTGGGTGTCGTCGTCGTAGAGAGGAAGAGAGAGAGAGAAAGAGGGGTGGAGGAAGCGGGATGGGCTGGGGATCTATCTGGTCGCGACTTGGGTAGTTATTAGTTAGGCTTGGTTGGTTAACTAGTAGTTAGTTAACTAGTTGGTTACATAGGCGTGGAGCTGGGATCTGGCGGGAGGAACGCTGAGCATCGAGGGTCCGTTCTGGTCTCGCAGCATCCAGCCCACCAGAGACGAGAAGGAAAAAAGAACACGAAAGTGAAAAGATATGTATGTATGTATGTGTGCTCGAGGAAAACAGAAACAATGAGCGACGATGCTTTTTGATCACCGAAGGCTGGATCCGAGTCAAATCAGAGTTGAACCCAATTCTCGCCCAATTGATGGCGTTTTGTGATTGTTCGCTGACTTGTGTCCCAGGGTTCCTCAGGTCTAGACCAACCAAGTGGTTCACAGCAAAGGGGAATAACCCTGAACTCAAGGCCAGAAGAAGAGAACGGCGATGAATCCGTGTTATCACGACATCTGCCTCGTGTGCTGGTAGCGATAAACAAAGCGAGTCAGACACATACCGACTGTGACTTTTACCTGCTTCGAAGCACCCAGCTCGCATCAAAGCCCAGGCTTGAAGTCACATCGAGAGCTGGCTGCTCTTTGGCCTTTCTGGCCCGTGTGTATGGGAGGAGGAGATACGACGTAGAGCTACATTCTACACTACTAGTCAACTATCATGATGTGGCGACCATCATCTGTGACGATCCTTGATCTTGATCATATAAGGCGGCAGTGTTATAGCAGGACGACACTGAAATAACGGAATTTGACACAGAATGTAAGACAGAGGTGAATTCGACTGTGCAACAGTTTCAGAATCTCTGTCCTCAGTCTGATTCTGCCTATTATTAGCTGACGACCTCCCAGACAGATATAACATCGTCAATGTCCCAGCCGTGTTTCTCCCTGATACTGCATCATAGCGAATGTTTCATGTGTCCTGAGGCAGAGAAACATCTTGTTTATTACAAAGTACAGCGACATGACTCTAATTTCGCTCATGCCTACCGAGCATTGACCGAATCCTCTCAAGGGCTGACCAGCCACGGGCGCGTACGTACCCTCACTCTCTGCCGTGCATCACAAGGCTGAACGGCTCATTCGGATGGGATACATACCTACATACTCGCGAGGATCATCCACTGGCTCTGAAGAGTCTGAGGTCTCGATCGATGATTCGCTTTCTGCCCCAGGGTGCGCTTCCAATCTTCCTTTTCACGCGATTAAGTAGGCCTGGATGTAGCTACCGTGTAGAACGCGGTTATCTCCAGCAAATCTCCTCCAGGTATGGATTGGATGTCCATGGTTCAATGATGGTGAAATCGGCGGTTATCCTCCGAGCGGTGGGTTAAACTCTCTCCACGCCTTCCAAGGACGACGCAGTCGATCTCCTGATCGAGCTTAAAGATTAATGAAAAGTTACAACCCGATACCTACCTTCCATTGCATAGCTACCTACGGTGTAAGGTAGACGCGAGGAATGCAAACTCTTGAAGGGCACAATTTCAAGGAATACATCTGGAGGCGCCTGCATAGCTGCCACTATATAGTTTGGCTTATACTGGGGCGACCATCCCACGCACGCAGACACATGGGAAGCAAAAGGCAAGAAAACTCAACTCGAGCAGAACGAGATGGAAGCCTAATATGGAGCTTTCCATCTTTTCCGCCAAAAAGAAAAGAAAAGAAAAGAAAAAAAGAACAAAGCTGAGCTGGATACTTGAAGGGCGTCGACAACTTACAAGTATGTACTCTGTGCTGCCCAAGGAGTCTCGGCCTCTTTCGAGCCTGCAAAAGAAACTCAGCGATACCGTCCAAGCTCCACGAGAAGATCCTTGATGATTCATCATCGTCGACAGATCCACGTTTCCTTTCACACGGCCATATCTACATACTGCCCCCATGAGCGGAGACTTTGGTGGCGAAAAAACCCTCTTTTCTGTCCTTCACAGATATCCGTTTCGGCACGGACTTTCGCTTGCTCATAGGGCTTTGCGTGGTGGCGTAGGAACCGCGGATGATTGTCATCTCCTCAAGCTTAATGCCTTCATTACTAACAGCTAACTAATTAAATGGATGGATGGCCCAGATCGCCTTTTTCGCCACAGGTGCCTGGAGCTCAGTGATCGTTTTTTCTTATTTTTTGTATCCAGCTAGCTATCGGCATATAAGAGAGGGAACTAACTCCAAACCCTGTTGTTTATCTGGTGCAGGAGGCTGGCTATGGCCCCAGGCGTGCTCTGTTGAATCTACAAGCAGTGCACCGCCATTCGCAGGATCGGCCCTAGCGGAAACAGCCAGCTGAAACGAAAATCATGAATTCAATGGAACCGCTCTCACCGCAGCAAACTATGGATGTAAATCCACCAACTCGACGCATTATTGATCCACTCGATCAGCCACACAAGATCCATTATTGACTACAGTACTGACCTGTAACTACAGGCCAACTCACCCGTCCATTGACCTCCTCGAAGCAACGAATTCGCACTGCACTGCACTGCTTACCTCAATCTCAAAAAGCGAAACCCTCTTTCGTATCATCTGTTTAGTATCCGCACTGACCTCTTCGGCTAATCCTCATATCCTGACGCCTGGACAGTGAATGCTGTCAAACACGGCTGCCTTACCCATCGCATCGCCCAATCGTCCAATAGAATCTTCGGCTCAGCCTTTCGTCAGCAATCATGGCTCAAATTTGAGACAAAAAGCCTTCCCGCCCTGCAGCGCATCGTGGATTACATACCTTACCTATGTAGTTAGTTACCCGCGCGCGCTCATCAGGAAAACAGAGCGAGAACGGATCGCCAGACTGAAATCGAACAAGTAATCAACTATGGATTTCCTTCACCGACGTTTCTACACGGACGCACGGTCATGCCCAAATACATGGCTGCTCATACATATGTACATATGTATATATTGGGCCTCACATGTACACGCGGATAGTTAGCCGATCACTAATCTACTGTGGTAAACAACCTCACAGCTCACGGAGAAGTCCGTAACTACATACATAACTTACATGGCCAAAGAAAAAAGGAAAGAAAAACATCATCTCATTAACAAGCGCCCCAGCCCACACACGCAGCTCCAGGCAAGGTCCAGACCTTTTGCCCGACTGCAGAACCAAGAGCAGCCAGATCCCTTTTCCAAATCCCCAACCCAAGCCATTGGGGAATCTACGCAGTTCCAAGCAATGTATGTAGTTATTAAGTACGAGAACCTTGTAACTCCCAGCCAAAAAGTAACTCGTAACTAGCGCTCATCACTTGCATTATGAAAGGACTACATATGTATTACACACAGATAAGTCAGCAGGACTTAGACGCTCTCGAACGATGATAATAATGATAAATGAGTAAATAATCTGTTAGCGTCCCGGAATGCGGATGAAATCACTTCTTTTCTGTTTGTGCTATGGAGGTATGTAGGTAGCTAGGGAGCTACCAAACCGAAGGCCTGAGCGCTCCATTGAATCCTCCCAGAATGCTCAAACAACTCTCTCAGAAGGCATTAACTATCAGCATTCCTTCTACAAAGAACTTCATAGCTCATGCGGAGAATCTCCCCTGCTCAAAGAGACCAGCGAATTGGAGTTCTGCTTGTCTGACTTGCCTTTACTTGCGTCTGAGCTGACCTTTTTTTTCCCGCTGTTGAGTTGAGACTCTCCCAAATCCTCCATACGTACATATGTATGTAGTACACAATAGTCCTCCTGCAATGTTACATCCCAAATGGTCGACTTGCAGGGAAATCCAGGTGGTATCACAATCGTCAACCAAACGTATAACCACCGAGAACATGGTTGTCGATCCGTCCGTTAACAGGCACATCCATAGCTAAGGGCGCTTGGCTCATAGCAGCTTGAGTACACGCTAGTAGTTCTCCTACTACGGGCAGACATCGAGGTATTTTATGCCCCTTTCCCCCCTGAGCAAGAAATGGCGGTGGCTTTGGCGATTTTTCAAGCACGGATTGAGGTTTATCTATGTAGAACAGAGGAATGTGGTTCCATTGATTGGCCATTAAGAACACTAGATTACTCCGTGCCTATTTTCTTATCAACTTCGGGGATAGAAAAAGCCTTGGCCCTTGGGAAAGAAATGATGCAAAGGACAGTCTGAGGCTCTTTCAAACCGAGAATGCAGAGCCTTCAGATTGTTAACAAAATGGGTAAACTGCATGTGCTTTCCATTCCAAGGTATATCTTATTGCCAACGGGCAACAAAGCACGATTGGAGCTTGCATTGCATTAACCGGGTAAAGAAAGGGACTATTCACTATTCACAGCGTCGTCAACATGGCTGTCAAGGTGCCATCAAGAATAGCTTGTCCATGGATCTAAGCCAGTGTGGTTCTTTGATTTAGAAGCTGGGGCGGATACTCTGCATTCAACTTCAGCAGTTGGGTCCATTCGTCCCCACTTCATTGTTGCCTGTCTCAAAAGCCCTGGCTGTGTGAACTTGCCCAGACTATAGCGGAAGCCTGGACTTAATATCGCGTCTCGGCATGCTTCACCGAGTGTTTACCCTTGGGGTCCACAGTGCGGTGTTGAATGCACTGTGATATGAAGTGCTGCATCCTCAGCTTCAACCAAGACGCACAGTCATCAAATGTCGGCCAAAATCCATAACCCATGGGATCTCTCACCACCGCCACTCTCGAAGCACTCAACCAAAACCGGAAAAAGGGCAGGGAACACTGGAAAAGGAACGGATCTTGCAGCTGTTGCATCCTCTGGGAGGCGGACGTGCAATGAAAATTAGCCACATAAGTGGCTCTCATTGGAAACATCAAGCAAAACGCAGGCCAGACGTCCGCACGAAAAGACTATGAATTATATCAGGTTGACGAAGGCAACTTTTGCTTTTCAATTGGTTCCTGGTGCGATATGCAAGGTCTGCCTTCATCAGCACATCGCTTTTAGCGGTGTGCCTGCTTTGAGGTGTCTTTTCACTGCCTGGAAACTTTTGTTATGCTGTACCCTCTAATTCGAAACGAAGATCCCATTCTGGAAGCTGAGTGTGCTATTGTTTAAGGTATTGGAAAGTGAAAAATTCGACATAGAGCGCCTATTGAATATTATAGTCCGCATGATACCCGGTTAAGACAATGCTAGGCTGATAAGAATAAAGCGAGGTCAAGCAGTCAGTCATTCTGTAAACCATGGAAGTTTTTCATGGCAGATCGAGTCACTTACAAGAACGGTACAGGCAAGGACTAGTCGTGGTTTTTGAAAGGAACCAGTAAGTCGGTGGATAATGGCCAACCTTCAGAGCTTGCTGAGGTCCATTGCCCTTGCAATCATGTGTTCAATAATAAGTGAGAGACTCGAGCTCAATGGGTAAGCCCTGACCAAAAGGCGACGTATTCCTGCTCAATGGAGCGCACCAGACTGGAGATGCTGTATGACCTCGTCAAATAGTCACTGTGCTTCAAATATTCGTAGGCACCAGATTGTCTTGCTTCATGGGCAAGAAAAGGGGAATTTTGGCTTTTGTCCCTCACGCCTCACTGAAATCGTTTCGCATCCGTTGGAAATTCTGTAGCTAGTGTTGCTCTTCCCATCTTCCTTCCGTGCGATATGTACCAGATCAGGGATTCATTCCATCAAATGATGGGTGTCCGTCGGAGTCGTCGGATTGAGGGTTATACTGCTAGCAACATCTGTTGGCATCTTGGAATGGCAGAGAATAAGAGCCTGTCAGATACCAATGGACGATATCTTGAAGAGATTGAAGGTATCGGATACTTCACAGAAAATTGCGGATGGATTGCTGTGCCATGGTCGTTGTCAGAGATACTCGGAGAAGAGAGTCAAAAGGACGCTGTTGGACCTCATCTTTCACAGCTTGACGATTTGCGAACATTCCATATTGTGTCAGTGGATCACCACCAGCATCTTGATAAGGCATCCACTGTAAGCTAGAAGAGCACTGTATTTTTATCAGTGCATCTTTGAACATTCTCAGAGAGTTTATGATCTCAAATTGAAATGAAAATTTGACATGCATCCGACATTTATGGATACTTGCAATCTTGGTTAGAAAATTCATGAATTTCAAAATATCAATTGTCTCTCTGCTGAAGTTGTCATGTCAAAATTGAAATCACAGTTAACTCTGTTGAATCTTGATAGTTATGAATTCAATGATGTAGTCTTCAGAGGTAAACTTTTCTTAATTATTATATTTATTATTATATTTATCTTTTTTGTTCTTTTTAAATGATTTTCTCAATCCTAATATTATATTTTAAGAACTTTTTAGCAATGAATATTTCAAATTTGAGATAAGTCGTATGGAGAATTTTATCATGGTTCACTGAAGATCTGATAATTAATTTAAAACAAAGAATTAATGTGATATCACTATTAAAGAGTTTAATATTTATTTTGAAAAGTTGTGTTTCAATGTCAATTCTGAGCGCATTTTTGGAGGTAAAATTGCAGATTGTTAGTTCCTTTATCATACCAAACTGTGCAAAATTTCATGAAAAGAAGTACTTGACTGTGTCAGATTTGATGTATTTCAAGGGAATAAGTTATTTTCTTTTGTCATATTGTTTGAATCACTTATTCTCTGAATTTTATTTCTGATACTTTCATTCTGAGCCCTGACTATATCAAGGCAGAACGAGCGGCTGGGGCCTGCAGAGCTTACAGCTGGGGCCTTAAAGCAGTCAGAAATACAAATATTTAGTATTCATTGAGACTTAAGGTTAATTGAGAAATAAGTAGACACTTACCTCTGTGCCTTGCTTGAATAAATTGAAGATTCAGAATTGAATTTATTTTAATTGCTTCAGCTCTTGTAGGATATTATTAGGGTGGTGCAAAGAATCAGTTGTGTCATTGAGCAGTGTGACTTGTATTGTTTTGTCTTCAGTTGGTTTCAACTCATGTGATATATCACTGATAATTTGATATTAAGTTATTGATATCATTAATAAAATGAGTCAACTGTCTCGTCAGGTAGAGTTTTCCTTATTGTGAAAGAAATTAATCAAGCAAGTTGTTTGCTAGTCAAGATTTAGAATAAATTTTTAAAAAAAAACAATTGTAAATCTTTAATCAATATGAATTAAACAAAATAGAGATAAACTGAAAAAGTAAAAAAGTTAAAAGATAAATCATAAAAGTAATTTGTCAAACTATTTCAGCACTTATCACAGCTTAAAAGTGATTAAAAGTGAAGTGAATGACTGAAAAGTATGAGAAGTGAGAAAGATTCAAGAAGAATAAAAGAAAAGTAAGATAGTTAAATTAATAAAGATGAAGTTTGAAAATTAAAAAATCTACCAAGCAATTAAAAAGAACTCAGCTGATTGTATTAAAAAAAGACTTTGATGATAAAAAAAATCTCATTCAGCATGGAAAATTTTGTTCAGCAACTGCAAAGAACTCAGCTGATAGGGAAAAGAAAACAATTGAAAAGGTGAAAGAGCCATTAAGAGAAAAAAATAAAGATTTGATAATGAAAGTTCTTTTACCAAAAAGGCTCAAGTGAAAGAGAATCTTGAAAAGGAAACAAAAAGAAGAAAAAGAAATAGTGAAAGAGAGCTCCTTTTATTGATGGATTCAATGAGTCACATCTTAACAAGATTACATAACTAACTAATACAGACAGCAAATGAAGATAGATGTCTGTCACCCATTTCAAGATTGACAAAAAGCATTCCAGAATCATTTGTTGACGGTGATGGGCTTTTCATGGCCAGGCAAGCCACCATTAGTTAATCATCACCGAGTCTATTAGCATAAACGTTGCCAGCCAGTATGTAAATGCGGCATAAATATCCCGAAGATATGAGAAACGGGACCGGCCTTGTTTTGTTTCTGTTCTTCTTCTTCTTCTTCTGGAGACGAGATTGAAAGGTGACTTTACTGCCAGCAACCTGTTACAGAGTCACTTTCTGCTCTGAAGAAGAAGAAGAAGAAGCAGGTCGAGATAGCACGAGATGTAAAATCAAAAATCACTGACCGCAATCCTTCAAGGCCATCCTTGACTGGGTGAATGCTCTAGGACAGAGTGGAGAGTATGTATTGCTATAGGAAAAAGTTGGAAGCGATGATGTGATGCCTTTTAATTTCGCTGCCCCTTAACGCGTCTCAAAGAGAACATCAGGCATTCCTAGCCAGCAGTGCCAATGGATTGCTGGCTGCCGTTCTTCCCATATTTTGTTTTTAATCGCTCATTCAGTGGTGGTTCTTCCTAGGTCAGCAAGGCTTTTCTTGTCTTGTTGATCTGGAGAACTGTTCCTTTTGCGGTGGAGAGTTGGACAAGCTGCAAGTCGGCGCACAGCTTCCTCTGTTGTGGAACACTCCTCTCTCTCTCTATCTCAGTTCACATTCACTTCTTCAGTTTCACTCCATCTCTCTCTGTCTCATTGCTGGCTGCATTTAACAGTTCTGAGCTTGAACCTGTGATGCAACGCATCTTACAGCCAAAATGAGATCACTGTCATGGTCTGCTTTGGCAGCTTTCACTGCAATTCTTTCCCTGTCGCACAGTGTCTTAGCTATCTCGAAGATTTCAGCTGTTGGCTCTAAATTCTTTAATGAAGAAGGAGAACAGTTCTTTGTCAAAGGTGAGTCTCCAGCAGGCTTGATCTGAACGCTTGCTAACTGTCATTTCTATAATCCTAGGAATCGCGTACCAGCTCACTCCTCACGACCCTCTTGTGAACACGACGCAATGTAGCCTCGATGCGCAGTTGATGAAGGAATTGGGCGCCAATGCCATTCGAGTCTACCACGTCAATCCTGATGGTGATCACACCGGCTGCATGAAAGCATTCGCGGAGGCTGGAATATATCTGTTTGTTGATCTGGACGATTTCCCTACACAGATTGAACAGGTAAAATATCTCTTGATCACACGCGAAAAATGGGAGAAGCTCATGGTGTTTTGGGTTGACAGAATTATCCCACGTGGAACGAAACGCAATTGAACGCGTTCAAGAAGAATTTGGACGAGTTCCAAAAGTTTGACAATACTGCTGCTGTATTCGTTGGAAACGAAATCTTGACCGCCAAAAATGGCTCACACGCAGCTCCTTACATTCTCTCAGCTGCTCGGGATATCAAAGCTTATCGTGATTCGAAGAAATACCGAAAGGTTCCAGTGGGCTATTCTGCCGCTGATATCGCGGAGCTGCGACCGATGTTACAGAACTATCTTACCTGCCGATCGAATGCCTCAGAAACCCTGGACTTTTTTGCTCTTAACGCATACGAATGGTGTGGACAGTCGTCGTTTACCCTTTCTGGTTATTCCACACTTCAGGAACACGCAGAAGGCTTCCCAGTGCCAATTCTCTTCTCAGAAACGGGATGCAACACGAATCGCCCAAGAGATTTCCAGGATCTGACTGCCATATATGGTCCAGAGATGTCTGGAACTTGGTCCGGTGCAATTGTTTATGAATGGATACAAGAAGCAAACGATTACGGCTTGATCACATACGGCAAAGCTTCCAAGGAGGATGCCGAAAAGGATGGGACTGGTACCGTTATCATGGATGGTTATTCTCGCCAGGGCAAACCAACTCCAGTTACCCCAGACTTTCCCAATCTAAAGTCCCGCTGGGCGACATTGACTCCGAAAGGCGTAGCTCGGACCGAGTATTCGAAAAAAGCATCCTCTGTTACCGCGCCTCCCTGTCCAGCTTCGACAGTGGGGTGGGAAGTTGATCCTAGCGCTCCATTGCCAACTCTTGGTCAATTGATAGCGACCTCCACTACCGGAGTGAAAGCTACCAAAACAGGGAGCGGATCGACATCAGTTCCTTCACATAAGAACAGTGCAAACCAGTTACTCCCTTCAGGAACCACCGGAACAACAGTATTCTCATTCATGGCTGGTGCTTTGATTGGTCTAGGAGGAATAATCGGGTGGCTTCTTTGAAAGACATATCCTAGATTTCTACGCACAAGGCGATCCAACACTGTGATTTTCCTACGAGCATTATCGGTCTAGTTTCAGGTTGGGCTCGGGGTGCCGGGGGACATGGCGCAGAGAACTCTATATGGGCTATGGGTAATAATGCTTGCTTTAATTATCTCGTCCTGGTGGTGCATTGCACTATTTCAAGACTATGCATTTCATAGACTTGTGTGGATTCATAATGCCAACCGGTGTGGTGATACGATACCTATAATACTAATGTTAGCCATCATGATAATGTGGTGTTGTGCCGGCTTAGAAGCCTGCTTGGTTTTTAAGAGGCCTATATCAATGTTGTTTTTATTCTTAAATACACCAGCCCAAGGTTCTATGGAAGAAATCTTTTCACAAGGCCTCTCTCCAATGATGGTTAGCTTCGAAAAGAGGTGAACAGTAAATATAAATATGTAAACTAATCCAAGACCGAACTCTTTGCGCTTCGTTTCTAGCCACAAGGCATAATGTATAGTGCTGTAAAGATTCAGCCATTGTATAGTTATAGCAGTCTTGCCCATGTCAATTTTTTTTTTCCCCCAAACGAAAAAGAGTGGAAAGGGAAAAGACTCATAATATAAGAGGAACAAAACACTCTCACTCAGGATATATATTCCTAAATATTAACTAGAAGAATCTAGTGAAAGAACAAAGTATAATCGCTCCAGCTACCAAATACTATCTAACCCGAGAAAAAAGAAGGTCTAAAATAGACAGATCAGATACCGAACGAGAGGAGACCCAGTCTTCAAAGTAGACAATAAGTAGGGATGATATTCCAGTCATGGTTAAGAGATAATTTGTCAGAGCAAGTAAGAAAAGCAAAAAGATGGTAAGTATGTTATATACTTCGTTGGACAATCTTTCCCAAGTTCACCTTCTGTTTAAAGGCGGTATTGTCTCGAAAAATTCGTATAAGCCCTCCTATTTTCGCTATGAGTAAAAGCATCCTGAGAATTCAGGGGCGTCGACGATGATTGTAGCTGCTCGATATCACTTTCTTTCCATGGTGATGACATGGGCGGCTGCGGGAACTTCTGGAGTTCACGCCTTGTTCTCCGGATTCCACTTCTGTTAGGTGCAACAGATCGTCTTAATGGATGGCGGGCGGGTGTCGAGATAGGCGGGGAGGGAAAGTCCGGAATGGGCGGAGGGGAGAACTTGGGGGCCGGGGCGGGAGAGGGTGGAAATATTGAGAGTGGGGCGGGAATCAGGTGGTGTTTGGGGAGAGGTTTGTTTTGTGGCTTGGCATCGGGAAGGGTGGGAAGGTTGGGATTACTGAGGTTGGACAACGAGGACCAAGGAGAAAGCGTTGGTTTGGGGGGAGGTGACGGTGGTGGTGTTTCTGCTCGCGGTGGAATGCTTGGGGCATATGTTCCTGGCTTCGCAACCCCTGCGTCGAGATCAATGCCTAAGCCGATCTCCTCATCATCGATGATGTCAAGGTCAAGTGTAAGGGGCTTGAATGGCTTTGGCTTCAGGTTTCGCTGCTGGTTTTGATCCTGTAAAACAGGCCTGATGACAGGTTCGTTTTCATTCCCAAAACTGTAGCATGACGAAGGTGCCCGACTCAGATCTGAATGCAGGGTTGTGAGCGGGATCCGCTCTTGATGTGATTCTGTAACTGGGTCAGGAGTAAGCGGGAAAGATGAGATTGCTCCAGAAGACAGAGACGAACAGGAATTGTGTCTGTTGTCAAAACTGTTGCTGTCATGGTTGTCACCATTATCCCGGTGAGCTAATAGTGCCTCTGGATCGAAACGGCAATGAGGCTCAAAATCGTTGGCCACACTACATATTGCCTGGGCGTACCGAGCTACGACTTGGACCGCGGATGGTCTGGTTTCCGGATTCCGCGAAAACATATCTCTTGCCACAGCTAATAACGGTGCCACGCCGCGGTAGTATGGATTCTTATGCTTCGAGGCTTCGCGTTTGAGAATATCCATCCATGAAAATATTTGCTCAGCATTTCGCGCGAGATGAAACGACGCATCAGGGATATTGCCGCCATAACCAGGTGTTCGATTCTTGGCGCTTCTGTGGTTGACAAACGCGGACTGTTTCTTTTTACAGAAACAGGTGAGGATGTCCACAGAGATAGCTGCCAGGCAAAATACATCTGATGCCAGATCATAGCGCCGGTTAGAAGGCACGGCACGCACTTTATTCCCACCACCTTTTCCCCCGTCCTTCCTCGTGTTGTTGTTGTCGTTGTTGCTCGAATTCAGATGATTTGATGCGGCTGATGTAGGTGCTGACTTTGGTATAGCGGAATATACATGGCTTGAGGGTGACATTGACATTGTCGACTGTGAAGTAAAACTAGGGATGTTCCTTCGCGTTATCGAGCTATGAGAGCTGGACGTGCCGGACGACGACGACACGGATCTTTGCAGAGAAACTCTCGATCGACGTTTTGGGAGTGATGGCGGAGACCGCGCGAAGAATCCGGCTGTTGGCGAAAGCGGAAGATAGGCTGCTAAGTTATGAGTTTGAGTGGCGTCCCGTTTTGCAGTCGTAGGCCGGCTGGGTGAATACGGGCTGGGCAGGGAAGGTAACGTATTTGACTTCTGCTCTGGTGCGGCATATTGGTAGGATTCGATATCGTTCGGCTGCCGATGTGGGATCAATGGATCAAACAAATCAAAAGCACCTAGGAAAATGCGATTCTCCGAGTCAATCAAGATGTTGGATGGCCGAATGGCACCATGATGTTGACCACGACCATGAAGCCATGCAAGTCCACTGGCCAAACAGTGTGGCCAATTTAGTAGCACCAACTGTTGCTGATCCTTGGGTAGGCGTTTAAACGAGCTTGATCTGTCGTTCAGGAACGATTTCAGTGTACACTCTGGTGCACCAGATAGTAATACATTGACTGTTCTTCCCACAGAATAAGAACCAAACACAGAAAATACATGTTCATGCGCACATGGTCTTAAAGCTTTCACTTCTCGAAGCACGTCTTCCTCGTCCAGATAATATGGTGCCTCTCCAAGCGTGACTTTCAACCGCAAGAGTCCCTGACAGGCCGTACCTGCATGGACAACTTTATCCACTCGGACGGAGTCTGGGAAGGAGATGGGCAGCTTCTCTTCATTCTGCGCTTCCACTGGTATACTCTCCTCTTCACGGTATTTCACATGTTTACCTTGATGGATTGTTCGCACCAAGAAGCGCCTCTGTACACCGGCAAATCTGAAATCCGAAAGGACATCCTTAACCACGGGAGACAGGCGAAGACTAGCTGTGTTTTCTGAGGTGATGGGGAGGTCGGCATCATCATAGCCATAGTCGATCAGGTAGAATATCCGATCGGGGACGCTGAGCTCCAACAGAATGAGGTAGAGTTTGCGAGCCCGTGCAAGAATCCAGTCGAGATAAGTGTCGTCCGTCAGCTTTTCGCCAAAGGATAGATAGTAGTTGAGGCGAGGATGGAATGTGGGATGGAGAGTCCTCAGGATGTAATCACGCGACACCGTAGCATCCACTCGCTCGTCTGGCCACCACGGAGATGTGATCTCAGGCATCTTGATAGCATGGCGTACAGGTCTAATTCACCCAAGGAGGCACGCTGTTCACCCATACTGTTCGAGCATTTTCTTTTGGATCGCGTGGAAGAAGGGATTGACAGCATTATTAACCCGTATACCGCGATTCTCTCCTCGTCTTCCCCGCTTCCCCATACTGTTTCCCGGAATCCTTCGTCGATCACGGTCACCACCATTAGTACATAGCTATAAAGATATCTGCTTCTGATATTGGACATGGAAGATGCAGCAAGGGTGGGAATGAAACCTCGCGATTCCTTGGCCGTCGTTATTTGCCCAATCTCAGTCTGCCATCACTCTCGAGCGGAACGAAGACCATCCCTGCTAGTCACCCTCTGTCAACGCCGTCGTCCCCACGATTCTTCGTTTCTTCTCGAACATCGTTGGATCGATTGGGCCCTGGTCTGCCGCTTCTATTAATTGGATCTGGGTCGCTCAGGATCTGATACGACCGTCGCTATTCAAGAAGCTTTTTTGGTCGTAAAACGCGCTATGTTTTTAATTCTGGCCAGCCATTATTAGTTAGCGAAGGGGAAAGGAAGCGAGTCCAATAGTTAATTGAGAGCAACTCTGTGTCCAGCATCGAACAGTTTCACAGACAAGTTACATGGCGCGTGTGGTTTGTCGTGATACCCTTTTATCCTCAATGCGTGTGCTCTGTAGGCAATAACTAACTAGTTAACTGACTAGTTAGTTATCTGTTGACCCCAAACCCTAGCTCGACAATCTCAGGTGGTCACTAGAGAAAAAGCACCAACAATAAACTGGGCCCTGTTAGAGACTCCATCCCAGGATGAGCTCGTTTGTCGATGCCAGCCGAGACCCTCAGCCATTATTAATGGAGTCTCCAGGCCAAGTCTCTGCTGCATCATCCTGCCTCAGTCGTAAAACAGGGTAGGGCTGACGTTGCACACGATGCATCAGCTCGATACTCCAGCTGTTAATGAACGACGCATTAGGTTTTCGACCAGCACGATGGGCCAAACCAAAGCACGAGTCAAGGTCAACAGTCGTGATGATGTTGGTGCTGTGTGACGGATAATACAAAGTACATTTATAGAAATTGGTCGTCGCACTTAAGACGCTCTCGATTGTCACAATGAACTGAAGTGGAGTGAGGCGATCGTTTATGCAGTGATTAAATGCCGATGCTTCATGGATTGCAAGTCATCGTCCAAATACTCCGTACTCTCGTCCATTTTGAGATCAGGATTTGCGGAGGACTCCGTAAACGGCTCGCAACCACGCACTCCACGCCACAAAAGTATCCCCTTTCTGGTGCATCACTCGTGGAGACCCAAAAATGGACTGATCCTTGAAGGAGTAATTTCCGAAAAACCCACGAACTGCCCTCTCGAGTCTCCAGGCACAAAGACACCAATGGGCGACTTTCTTGAGGGTTGGACAATAACTAGCCCAGCTGAAAAGTCCAATGGAGCGCCAGGATTCAAGGTTGTTTTGCAGAAGCCATTTCGCTGTCAGGTCCAACAACGATTTACGAAATGAAATTGTGAGAAAAGTATTGACTTCGAAAGAGGATTTGATCTGGGCCCTTCAGTGGATTGGTCACATCAATTGACGTGCTCTCTAGGCCGTTGACCATAGCAGGGGCATGGGCTGTTTTCCACGCAGAAAATACTCCGTACCTGGCAACCCTGAACTAACAGAAACGTTGACGTGCCCCAGGTCTAGCTGCAAGTATTCCCCCAGCTCCGTAGGGGGTGAAACACCAAATGACAATAATATACTGGACTTGGTCGCATGTTGCCATATATCAATGTTGGCAGGGACTTGTTGGTTTTGATCAGTGGATCTCGCGACTGAGAGATTTTTGAGTAACTATATTTCCCAAAAGTTTGAGAAGACTGTTTAAATGTACCCTGTCTTCAGATCTCACCCCTGGCTAACGGAGAGCCCTCGCAGTAATGTGAATGCTGACACAATGTTAACGCCATTGGAAGTAGATAACGAGATCTCAGACCTCTTCAGTCCTTAGAACCAGCGGCATTGAGGACAGAGAGGGTTTTACAGATAAATTCGAAATGGTTTTGTCATCAAGGATACCCCGAAATAAGCAAGCCGCAGAAGTCAGTCGTTGATACTGACAGTTCATGTGAGAAGTTTGAACGCCGGTACAAGATAGCTTGACTCTGTCCAAGCAAGAACACAGTACACCAAGCTATTTGGTTTGGCTTCAGGGGTGCATCCGCATCCATTGCGCAAAGGTGTGTAATAAGGCGTCCTCGCCTAGTTTTGACTGGCACTGGCCTGCCTCCAGCCAACCAGGCAACCGTACGATGCAGGTCCACGACGAGCGCTGGCCTCACGTCGATGCTGTCGTACAAAGTCTTATCGAGGAGATTCGAAAGACCAACCCTCAGATGTTCCAAATATATATCAACTTCCTCTCAGCCTTTCCATTCAAGGAGCAAAATTGATATCCGTATTCTTCGTGTTTCCTCCTTGCAGTCTTTGTATACTCTCTGGAATTTAAGCGAGAAGCCACAGTTCTTTCTGAATGCCTTTCCAAATAGACTTTTCTTTTTTGAATTCTTGCTGGAAATTTGAAAGGGACAAAAAGAAATGAACAGCCTCCAGCAGAAAAGGCATGTGAAAAAGAATGTGAGCCCGTCCTCCATATTGAGTATTCCATATCGACTCTATACTGGTTGCATGCAGTTTATAGAGCACTGTCCTTCAACCCAGTTCCACAGCCAAAAATCCCCGCTTAGGCACTGTCCCACATTTCCTCGAGAAACCCGTGCGCATATCATATGGGCATCTGCAGCTGGTGTTAAACCAATGCACTGCAATATACTCCACGAACATCTTCTTTTGAACTCGTCAGCAATCGAATGGTCCTCGTAGATGGAATGGTAACCAGAACTCCGTCCCAGAGAAGATAAAACATGATGCTTAGAAAGGGCCATCAAGGAACACTTGCTCCAAACCGGACTTTTGCACAGTCTGAGAATCAATCACATCAGCCCAGACTTCAGAGCTCCGATCCAGGCAGAACAGGGAGGGAAAAAGAATGTATCATGTCATACCGTGTATACTGATAAGCAACATGTTAGTCAGATATCAAAAAAAAGGGTTTCTTGACCGACGGCGCATCCGACACCAGTAGTACGTCCATCCTTTGCCGCGATTCGAACCCAGACTCCCCGGCTCACGCAGCCGCAAGGATGCTCTCAAGGTATTTAAGAAGGACTCAGAATCACTACCACTCGAGGCTCTCTAGGTTGAAAAATGATATCAGTCGATCTTCACAAAAACCCAGCCCAATGACTGTCAATGCAACGATAGTGATGGAGAGGATGGAGAACCTGCGGGGACGTTGGATGATCCTCTTTGCATACGCAATATGATAGATATGCAACAAGGCGAATGCAACTATAGTTCGTGAGCATCCGGGATTCTCTAACTAGCCCATACAGCGAGACGGTCAAGTGGGCAATTGATGATGGGCGGAATGAGGGAAAAGTAATGAGACAGGTTGATGAGACAAGGTAAAGATCTCGCTCTCCAGGGTCTGTTCTTGAGCGGGCCTTTGGTAAACGAGCGGAAAAGAAGCATGACCAGACATAACTACCCCGTACTCAAGACGGAAATCAGATTTTGTTGACTCTCTCTCTGATTGTTGCAACTATATACTCGTTACAAATAAGTATAATAAGCTGTTGATCAGACATGAACCCCGGACAAGCCCGCCACACATTGAAAATGATCTCATCCTCGATGTGTCTCCTTGCTAAAACTGAAACGCGGTCAATTCTCTGTCGTCCTGCTACATGAATGCTTTTGTCAGTTCAACTCCCAAGCAGATTGTATCAAGGAGATGAAAGATATTGGACCCAAGAGGATGCAGCTCCTATGGTGACTTCGTTGAAGCATGAGAAAGTGATGTGCTTGAAAAAGCGGTTCAAGAGTGCACAAACCTTTCGGGAAAGGTTGAAGACCGCCCTGTCTTCAAACTTCAGGACGAGTAGTCCTTATAGTCCATGACCTCGTTGGACTGTCGAGTGTGCCTATGCCCCATTGGTATCGCTGGTCAGTCCTGAATAAGACAGATTCTTCTGCAGATCTGATGATAAATGTGAAGGAAAACAGAGAACGTACTCACCACCTCCAAAACTCCTTCTTGAACTTTTGAAGCACAACCACCCCCTGACCCCGTTAGCGGGGGGATCCGAATTCCTGGGGGTGACTGGAGCTCTGGAACTGATGCCCTGCAACCCATCTGTGTTCTGGCGCAGGCACCACCCCCAGACCCCATTAGCGGGGGGATCCGAACTCCTGGGGGTGATGCCTTGCCCTCGATGCCAACTACACTTTGACAGGAGCAGCTGTGACACCACTCCCGGTGCCCATCTTAACAGTGGGCATCGGACGGGAGTGGTGCCTTGCCCCGCAAATTATCGAACGGTGTTGAGACCAGGGAGACTGGGTGGGGACCGGCCCCAAAGGCCTCAGACTTTGAGGTATTTCTTCGAAACTTTGTATCAGAATGCTGTATACAATGCTTGCTTGGACCATATAATATCTGTGACACTTACAGCTTTTATGGCACCAAGACATCAGCAGACCTGGGGCCATTGGCCATATTATATAAAATAGACGCCATCGATGTGACTATAAGGTATTTGACCTTGAGAAGTTAGCAGATCCACTCTTGAGGGCAAGGATAAAGATGCACATGGATGTTAACATTCAGACCTTGATATATATATATATATATTGGGTATATGAATGAAGACAGGAGATATATATATACTCAGAGTAGCCGAGGATGAGTGCAGTAAAGAGAAAGGAAGAAGAAGAGCCAGGGAAAAGTGCGAGATATTTATACTCAAGAAGCGACGCGAGGGCAGGCAACAGCTCTATGTCTGTTTCGGCGGGCACTGATTAGGGTATGGATTGTCATGGGAAAGAACTGTCACGGATCAAAGTTGGACGACTAAGCGACAGTGACCTCCATGAGACGATTTGGTGAATGTCTGGGGGTGCTGAGAGGGATTCACAATTGTGAATGGGATGACACTGTTGTGGTCGACCAGTCATGCTGTGGCTCTGGCTGGGATAGGATATGGGTTCTCTTGCACAAGGAGAACTGGAAACAGAGTGAGAATGGAAGAGCAGTGCTGGGAATTCTCATGCACTTCCTATTTTCCAACAGAATAGGCATGAGAGGTGTGTACTAGCACAGGCGGATATTCAAAGAATGATTGTGGCCAGACACAGTTGCCATGAAAGAACCCACTGAATCAAAGAATGGTATATCCACAGTATATATGTAGTACGTATGTACAGAAAAAGAAAAACAGAAGCTGACAGAGTGCCTGTTGTGCAAGCAGCAAAGGGGTCGTAAAGTCTTCGGTCATCAAGATCATCATAAACGTACCTATTCCGATATCAGACTCCAAAACAAGGGTTATGCAGTTCCTTTAAATTGAAAACCACCAAATAGCATCCAATGACACCCACGCAATCATATGCTAAGTTCAAAGAGCATCTCGATGTAAGGCGCAGATTCCAAGCGCACTCCAAGGATAGTGTACGTCCGAAGCGACAAGACTTCAAACCACATCCGGGATTTCAATGTCTCCCAGCTCATCAACATTATTCTCAATGGCATATTGCCTCTTTCTCTCCCTCCTCAGTTTTTCCCCAACGATAATGCTAAATAATCTCCACAGGATATCCTCTTCGCTCCATTCCAGATTATCAGAACCGCCACGCCGTCTGCTTGCCTCGATTAAGTCTCTTCTATATTTGTCAACGATAGCTAGTTGAATTTCTGTGACCTGCCGATGGTGATGACCATCAGCGGACCACATCCACTTGCCTAACATTGCATCACGTTCAGGCGTCGGAACATAAGGAAAGAGGTGTGGCAACTCTTTGGCTTTGCGATAAACACGGCGCAGCGCGACGTAATGGTCGTCTGTGAAGTAGCCCGAAAGGGCCAATGGCTTGTTGCTTGCTCTTTTTGCTTTTTGCTCAGATCGTGGAGCCATGCGCGGATAAGACTGATATGGCTGCTCTTGCATCATAGGCTGAGATGGAATCGGCTGTAACGGATGCTGGGTTCGATTAGCGGATGGTTGATTTTCGACTTTCGCTGGGCGCGAGGCAACGAGCCACTTTGGCGCGAGACCTGTTAATCGATTGTACCAAGATGTGGTGACAGCCGGCTCACGCTCCTTAAGATCGGATGTAAGGTCAATGTCCTCCATATCTAAATCGCTTTGAACTGCTTCATTTAAGTGACTCTCAACCCTATCTCCTTCATACCTTAATCCCGCAGAAATTCGATCCCAGTGGCGCTCCTCTTGCAAGCCTGGCTCTCGTGACGAATTTCCGAGAGCTGAGGGTTCGTCTTGCTCGTTTGTTACGATGTCACTGCCAGTGTACTTTAAAGAAGGAGGAGGAGGTAATTCCGATATAGAGTCGCTCGAAGGTGCATAAACTCGCCTCTGCTGCTGCGTACTCTCAAGGGGTTTTGCTTCAGTTTCAACTTCAGTTTGGGCTTCGGTTTTGTCATCGACAGCGGGGCCTGGTGAATCTCGTTGCGCGACATTCGCTGGTATGATATTCAAGCGCTTTGAACTGCTTTCAGTAGACGCTGACCTTCCCTCTATGAATCTCCTCGTCGAACTCTCGGGAGTGGCGATTAAAGACGAAAACTCAAAATCATTATCTCTGTATCTTGCCAATTGAGACTTTCCAAGTGACACCATTGGATATTTCTTGCCATGAGCTGACCAAGACAGTTCGGGAAGCAATTCCTGATCCTGATCATGATCTACGCGTGCTTTGATAGGGAGAGGATTTCGACGTGGATGAACTGTATCGTCGTGTGACACATCGGCAAAGGACGGTGACTCCGAATGCAGGGCACCATCTCGAGCTTCTTGCTGCCAAATATCTTCATAATCGTCCGCCTCAGCGACAATGTGGTTTCCAGGCTCACTTTTCATTTCGTCTTCCTGTTTGCTAGGAGACTGTATGGCTGATGCGTCGTCATCATCACTATCAATGACAATGACTTGGCTAGCATTTGCTGCCTCGATCTGACGACTTATTGCTTGTCTTTCGCGCTGCCACTCAGCTTCGCGCCTAGCCATTTCCATATTGATTTTTTCAGTCAGATTTTCATCGGCGGGGACTAAACCCTCGACTTGGTCTGTAGCTTGGTAATCGTATTGAGATATTGTTGAAAGGGATTGCCCATCATCGGCTGCCAGATCGAGTGTGGGATACTGCACATCTCCAGAATCAGAGATGGAAAGGCTATCGTCCCGGTTCACTTGTATTCGCCGCTTCTTATGCGCTTCTCGAATCCTTTGTGCCAACACTTCTCCAAAACGTAACCCAGCGCACAACTCCCTTTGAGTTTCCATGTTAAAGTTCCTAAACGATTCGTCTAATCGTCGTCGTGTAGCTTCCGAATCGTAGTCCTGAGAATCGTTAGGGTCATTAAATGAGTCTTTCATCCTGAGGATAGTCCAGTTGCGGCGCAGGATCCTCTGGAAGGAAATTCCAACTCTAATTATACGCACAAGTCTAACAAGAGGGCTCCAACGGGAGACTTGTTCGGCATCACCTGGAAGAGCCGGCGATATCAAATTGACATCGTTAGCAGAGGTCTGCGGTTGAGGTAGCGAAACGACTGGCAACTTGCTCGGAACGGTTGCAACACAGTGTAAACGACTTTCCAAATGAGATCCTTGTTCTAAGGATTTTGCTGCCTTCGTTTGAATTTGCTCTGAAATATTCTGGAAAGAATCCTTGATGGTGACAGGTCTAGTCGAGGTTCCTTGCAGGGAGCTGAAAAGGTTTTGTTTTGCGGATGGAAGGGAATTCAGTGAAACCATGCTGAATCCCTCACTTTCCATGATGGAATCAAATTCTCTGTGTTCTTCGGTTGGGTTTGCATTGCGCTTCTTCTCCAGCTCCACTACGCCTGTTTTAGCAGCAGAATGAATGTTGGTCTCCTCCGGAGGTTCTTCTCCCAACTGAGACGAGGACGTGGGAGTCGGATAGAGACGAAACTTAGGCCTAGGGGTATGTCCAGCGAACGTTACGTTGATGGGAGACAGGCCAGTTTCTTCTTGGGTATGTCGTGAAGTTTCCGAGTCAACAAGTTGGTTTTCACTATCCAGTACTACTCCTACGTTGTCCATTGGAGTCGCTTCTGGCAAGAAATCGCCATTTGGAGTCGTAGATCGTCTCATGTTTGGATGAAGCATCGGATATAGATTGTCATATGCTTCAGGTTGACCGGTAGGGGCACGAACATTATCTTGCGCAATATCCAAAAACGGATCATCTTCACTGGGCAAGTCTCTGGTCGATTTGACGGGCGAGGGCGAATTCTCGTCAACTGGCTCTAGTGTTTTCCTTGGCCTTCCTCTTTTCCGCTTTTGTGCACTATCAAATACGCTGTCAAAAGGTGTGGCAGATTTTCTTTTCCCCGGCGTTGGCACACGTGTTGATACATCAGATTTTCTACTTCTCCCTCGGCGCTTTTTGGGCGTTGCAGCTGCTGACGAATCTCCACCCTTCAAGGGAATTTTCAAGGTATTGCCATTTACCCAGTTACTAACTGCGTTTTGGACCGCGTCATTAGTTTCCTCCTCGTCATCGCGCTCAGCTTCTACCGTCACGCGGATGCGCCAGGGGCTGATATTGCTTTCTGAATGTAGGGTTGTCTTCGTCGGGGAAAGTGATTTGCGGTCAAAGCGACTTCCTGAGGGTGTAGATGGTAATATTATATCCGGATATTGAATGGATCTTGCGATCTTGCCGTTTTGGTCCTTGCTCTTGAGGGGCCATGGCTTTCCCGGAGATCGCGACTTGAAGGGTGTCATGCTCAATTTTCGTTGGGAAAATGGCTTCGCGGCGGATGAAAGGAGAAATGAAGGATCGCCGGGATAGCTCAGCGGGTCAGGAGACGAACTGCCATTTCGAGCATCCATTGCGACACAGCGTTGTTTCGTCTCTTGGATGCGCGGACAGTAGTAGACGAAGACGGGGAATCGCGATCAGGTTGGAGGCATCAACGGCAGCGGGCATCAAAAATTGGAAGGGATGCTCCATCGATTACAGTTAAATTCGAATCGCAGGACTCACGAATCCCACCCCAACGCTCAATCACGATCCGAGGGGTCCAGCAGTAATGATAAACTCCAGATGCTGCGTTTCTCTTGTCTGATGATCGCAAACTTGCTTGAGCAGCTTCATATTGGCCAAGTCGTCAAGGATGGCTCGTGCGCTTTGTTTACACAAGAGGGATTACGTAATGTATATGACCACCCAACGATTTTTACCCCCCAACAACTGTTGGAAAATAGAGGCCCAACACTGTGGGTCCTGATTGGTTGGAAACATAGTCATGTGTTAGGGAGTGCCAAGGAAAAATCTCTGTATGTAAATAAGTGAGCTATGGCCAGAATCCATAGATCAGACAAATACACACAAGATCAAGAAGTTAATTTACTAGAGAGATTTCAACAGTTAAGAATCACAAGACTCAAAAATTTATTGCTAGTTCTGTGTTATTTGAAATCTTTATTACTTGCTCATTTTATTTGTTAATTTAAAAACTCAAAATTGATTTTATTATAATTATTTGAAAATTCATCTTTAAATTAATATAATATTTGATAATCGGAAAACTGAAGTAATTCTGAGTGATTTGTATGATTAAAATTTTTGAAAAAACAATTTTAAACACAAGATAAAAATTCTAGAATTAAAAAATCAAATTTTTAACAACATTTCATCATTGTAAAAGTTTCAGAAAGCAATTTCAGAAATTTCAATTATTTTAAATTATATTTATAAAATAAATTAAATTATTGAATATAATTTGTTAATAAAAAATATTTAAAAAATTTTTACTGTTAACATTTTTACTACTGACTTGCAAACATTTGTGAGAAGTATTTAAGAAAATTCAGCAAACAAAATATTTGACAAGAAGTATAAAATTTAAAATTTAAAGCATTAAATTCATTTATCATAATTTTGTGAATATAAACAAGATTTGATAAGTTATAAAAAACAATAAAATGTGTTTAACAAGCTGAACACATGAATGAAGATAATAATTTGTAAAATTTATAAATTTAAATGCTGCAAATTTGAAAATTCATTTGTAACTCAATATTTCAAGCTGAAAACTAGAATACAGCACAAAATTGCAAAAATTAATAATAAATTAAAAAATTACTTTAAATACATTTGCAATTCAAAAATAATCATCAAAAATTAAGCAAAATAAATAAATGTATTTAACTTAACAATGTTTCAGATAAAATTCAAAAAATTATGAATTATAATAAACAGCAAAAATTGATTTTAACTATTGAAAAAACAACTGCAACAAAATTCTGCACATACAAATTGAATAAATATTTATAAAATACATTATAAAAAATTGAATTAATGCTGAAAATCTCAACTTTTATGAGATAATGACTTATTTTTGTCAACATTTAAGATCAGTATTAGTGAAATCTTAGAAATGTGAAGTTGTTACAAAAAATATTTTTATTGTGTGATTTATGAATGATTTAAAAGTTCTCAAACTTCTGAAAAAAATATTTTTAGAAAAAAATCATCTGTAAGAAAAAAATTAAAAAACAAAAATAAAAATAAAATATTTACTTACAAAAAAAAATAATAAAACAAAAACTCAGTTTTTAATAATTCACAACTGTTAGCAATCAAACAATGAACTGCAAATTTAAATAATTGTGAAGCATGTCAATCAAGCAAACATAAATTGAAAGCATGCTGAATAGTTTTTTCAGAAACTGCATTCAAATAATATACATTAACAAATATTCAGAATAAGATTTTGAAAAATTGTTCAGACTTAAAAAAAATTTAAAAAAATATGAATGAGCTAGTAAGACAAAAAAACAAATTGCAAAACATGTTAATAAATAAAAAACTTCAGAATGACTAAATTCACTTCAGTTGAAAAATGTGAAAATGAGAAATATTGAAAATATAAATCTAAAAAATCTCAAATTTTTTATCAAAATCTTGAACAAATTAAATGAAAAGCTGATAAAAAATGTAAAAATTCAGAATTCAATCTTTCTACTAAGTCATTAAGCATCATTTAAAATTAAAAATTATTTACTGAAAAATTTGTCAATACTGAATTCAGATTTTACATTTTATGTTTTTAATGAAATATCTTGATTTTTACATTTCTGAACTGCTTCAACTGAAAACAATTTAATTATGAGCAAAACAATTATTTTTATAAAAAACTACAGTGATGTTAATATAAACATTTATTACTGAAAAAAAAATAAAAATAAATGAAAAATTCTAAAACTTTATAATGTTGCATATTGTGAGAATTTTGCAATGAATCTGATGTTTTTATGAAAGTTTTAACAATCAGATTACTGATGAGACACATGTTGAAAGTTCAACTGCATTTAGAAAAAATTAATCAATGAAGAAATAACAACTTCAATAAAAATGTATAATTAATACATCATGAAAAATATATTTGCAAACTACTTATATCTCAAGCAAATATTCTTCATTTACAAAATTTTTTACAACTTCTGAACAAGTCAAAAATTCTTAGATAGAAATATGTTATACTAACATTTACAAATCAAATATATTAACTCAGAACAGTTAAAACAGCTTGTTAAATATATTATAAACATTTGAATTTAAAATTCTAGAATTGTAAAATGTGATGATTGCATCTGCTTAAAAACAAAACAACAAATCTGAAAAAAATTTAAAAAACTTTTATTGATTTTAAAAATAAAAATAACAATAAATTTTCACAATTACAAACTGAAAATTCAAAATGCAAAACAAATGATGATAATAATGAATCATTGATCAAGCTTTGTGTGAAACTATTATTTATCTTCAAAAAAGTATACAGAAATTCTAACAGCTTTAAAATATTGATTGATACTAATGAAGTCTCATAGCTTCAAAATGCAAGTCATTGAATCTGATAACAAAATATTCAACAGTCAAATTATCAATAATTTTCTCAATGAGAAAAATATAACTAAGAAATCATCTTCATTTCACATGCAAAATCTTAACAAAATCACAAAGCAATTAAAAACAATAATAAAAAAAAATTGTGAGCAATAAGAAAAATCACAAAATTGTCAAACAAGTTGTGATTTGAAATAAATTAAATGATTATATATTTGTACAATCAAATTTTAAAATGAATGTACAACTAAAAAATTTTGTATAACTGATTTTACATGTGAATCTCACACAGAAATGATGCTGAAATTAAAAAAAAATTTCAACATGCACATCTACACATATACAATTGTAAGATATTTGTCTTAATAAATGAAACATTAAAAAAAACTCAACAATTGAAAAAATTCAAATCAAAGATCTGAATAAAGTTTTTTATAAAGTATGACTCAACAAATGTTTACTAAATTTAAAATTTTATAATCAACACAATAATTTGCACTCAAGATATTATCTTTAACAAAAATGAGCTTTTCAATGAAAATATTGAATAGCTTAAAAAAGCAACTAAAAATTAATTTAAACATTTGAGTGTAAAAAAACTGCAAGAGCTTCTGCAGAAAATCTCAGAATTTAATAAATTAAAAAATTCATTTCAACAAAAAAAACTCAAACATTCATCACAAAAAAAACAGTATAAAGCTTTTTTTGTTAGAACAAAAAAGTTTTAAAAAAAACAAAAATTAAAAATAATGAAAT
The DNA here is from genome assembly GCA_029449355.1 of Emydomyces testavorans. Lineage (NCBI taxonomy): Eukaryota > Fungi > Ascomycota > Eurotiomycetes > Onygenales > Nannizziopsiaceae > Emydomyces > Emydomyces testavorans. Next base: position 1,739,621 of record CP120627.1, read on the forward strand.
ATTTAATTTTTTTTTAAATATTACAAATTCTACAAACAGCTTAACTGACATACAAAATTTCTCTTCAATAACTAAACAAAATTTTATTGAAATGAATTTTTGTGAATTGTATTTTACATTTTCAGAAACATCTGAAGTAAGTTTTCTAACAATTATACAGCTGAAGCAACAATACAAAAAAGAAATTTATCATTTTAATTAATTTTTCAAATTTTGAAAAATCACATTTGCAACTGAAAGAAAAATACAATGAGTAAAATGTATAAAAAATAAAACAATTACAAAAGCAAATGTGAAATATTTAATAAAATGCAATTTTAAAAATTTACATACTTTACATCACAAGAATTTTTCAAATGTTTTAATTTGTCAAAATAAAGTGCAAAATCATTTGTTAGCTGAGCAATTTAAGCAAACTAAAAAAAATCATTTGCAAAGTCATAAACTGATGAATTTTTAATCATTTGTCAAGAAGAAAAAAACATACAGCTGTCAGATTTTTGATTGCATGTAAATATATGTATATAAGTTTAACAAGTACAGAAAATACATTAAATACAAGATAAAACTCATGATGAGAAAAAATCAATAAGCAAAAATCAAAACAAAAAATATATACACAGCAATTTTAGCAGCAAGATTTTTTCAAATCATGATAATCATAACAGTTTGTTTCAATCTAGAATTGAAGCAATATGATGTTGTTAACATTTTTGTATATGTTTTATTGAATAAAAAAATTTACATGCAAATATCATCAGACAGACAGAAGAAAAATATGATTTTACAATTGAATAAATTTTTTTATGATTTAAGAAAGTTTTTAATTCTTTGACAAAAGTTTTTTATATAAAAGTTACTGAAGCTAGAGTTTAAACAAATATCACACAAGTCATACTGTTTTTTAAAAAAAAATATAATTTTATTTTTTTATATTAATGATATAATACTAAAATTCTGCAAGAAAAACAAGCTGAAAGTAAAAAATATAATGAAGATGTTACAAATTGAATAAAATTTCAACATCTCAGAAAAGAAAATTTTTTAATAATTTTTGAAAATAAAAATTATAAAAAATCATGCTGCAGGCAAAATTTGACTGAATCAGATATTATATATTGACAAGATATTCAAGCTTGCAAATAATTTATTCACATTAAATAATATTTTAATGAGCAAAAAAAAATTATTTCTGAATGATGTTTAAGCTTTCAAACTGTTTATTACAAAATATCAACAAAAAATTGAATTTTTTTTATATGCTGTTGTTATAACATGTTTGAATGTAGTTTTTACAGTTTTTAGACTTTTGTGATTCATGATAAATTTGTCAAACAAACATTATGCAGTTGTGAACTGAGTATTAAATTATTTTAATCAATTCAAATATTTTTTTCTAATGTACAGAAATGAGAACAAATTAATTATAACTAATGATGCTTTTTTTGCAGACAACACTCTTGACTGCAAGAGTTTTCAAATATATGTTATGAAGTTGTTTGAAGATTTGATTAACTGATGAGCTAATAAACAAAATACTGTCATCACATCTACAACTGAAGTAAAGCTGTTAGTACTGTCTCAAGCAGTCAAGAAAGACATTTATATTAATTTGTTACTAAAAAAACTGACTGTAAATTTAAAGCAACATGAGATGATGATTTAATGCAATAATCAATAAATGATTCAGTTTATTAATGAAGATATAGTCAGATTGTAGATCAAATTATAATATATCAATATTTATAATCATTAATTATAGCAAAAAATTATAAATGAAAGAATTCAAATTATATATACATTAACAAACAACATAATTGTCAACAAACTAATCAAAATATTTTTCAAGATTGAGTTTTAAAGCTTTTACAAGCAGCTAAATTTACAAAATCTGCAGAATGTTATATTAAAATATCCAAAAAAAATTTAAAAATGAAAAAAATTTGAAAAATTTAAATAATGTATTTGTGAAAAATTTGAATGAAATTGAAGCTGCAAATTAAATTGCAATTGACAAAATTTCAGCTTAAATCAATTTGTCACAATAATAACAATGAATTAATAAAACATGTATTTACTGAAAAAAAAATAAATCAGAGCAAAACTCAGCTTATTTTACTGATTTATAATTATTTAACTTTAACTTGAGAGCTGAAAATTCAATCTGTAAACAAGTCATTAACTAGAAAAATAATGTGAATTTATTTGTGAAAATGTGTTAAAAAATAAAAAGTCAACATTGTGAATTCTGATTGATTGAAAATGTAGTCATGTGTTAGAAAATGTCAAGAAAAAATCTCTGTATGTAAATAAATGAGCTACAGCCAGAATCTGTAGATCAGATGAATATACACAAAATCAAGAGATCAATTTACTAGAGAGATTTCAACAACAATGATCAATTTGAACTCTAACTCATCAGCTTTCAACTTGTAAGGCTTCAGCTGTAAGCTCCACAAAAGCTAACACTGCTTTTTTTCTCAATGTAACTAGTCTTAATTTGGTTAGCTTTAGCAAGCATAACACACATATAAATAACACACTGATTTTCCTCTTCATTGAGAGAATCAGTGGCAATTTCTTTTGTCTAATAATTATATTCTTTGCTTATTGATTCTCTTATTGATTAAGTGAATAGTAGTCATCTTATGCCTACTTTATACATCAACTGAATAAATTTTTTACTTTATTCTTATATTTTGCCATTTTTTTGAAAAGTACATCTGAAATGACTTTCAAAAACAAGAAAAAAACATTTATTTTTTTCATCTCTCATGAGAATTCTTGTGAAGAATTTTCATCATCTGTCAACTTTTAAATGAAAGTGATTTCAGAAATGTCTCATGAAGCAGCAGAACTTTCTCACAAAAAAACATTTTTTACTCAGAGTACAAAGTTAGAAGATTCTAAATTTATTTATGAAAAATTCATTAATACATTTTTTATGCTTTGTGAATGTTTCATTATTAAAATCATGTTTCTTGAAAAGCTTTGTGAATGAAACTGACTTCTAAAAAACATGATCTCACTTTCAGAACAATTGAAAATTGATTTAGAAAAACACATCTGAATGAAGTTTCTAAATGTGTTTACTCAACAAAAAAATTCAATCAAGAAAGCTAAATAATATAAACTGTCAGAACTGAAGTCTGACTACAAAATTATCATTTTTATCAAGTTTTGTGAATTTTTTTTCAAGATTGAATTCTCAACTGAACTTGTGAAGATTGAAAATTCTCAAAAAGTGAATTATGCAAAAACTGAACTTCATTATACATTTCAAGAAAAATGAAAGAATTTTGTGAAGAAAAACTCAACAAAAAACATTTGAGAAAAAATGAAAATTTTTTTATTCTTTAATCTAGATGATTTACAAAACATCATTAAAAACTCATGATGATTTTTTTTTCATTTGTGAAAGAATGACAATGAAACTGACAATGAATTTCATGCTCAATTTGAACAAAAGCTTTGTGAAATAAATGATGAAATCAAAAATCATGCTGAATAAATGAAACATCTATTTCTGTGAGTTATAAATAAATTAATGTGTTTCAAACTTGATGAACAAGAAAAACTTTCAGATACTTTTTGTGAAATAATCATCATTGTCATATGATTGTGCTTTACTTTTATTTTTAAGAAAAAAAATGAAAATTTTGTAAAGATTTCTGCAAATAAATTTCAACAAAACTGATTAAAAAAAAAATCTAAAAAAAAAACAAAAAATTTTGTGAAGAATAAAAAAACAAATTTGATAGCAAAATCAATCTCACAAATATCACTTGCTACAATTATGATGAAAAAAAAAAACATAAATCTTCTGATTGTTTCAAGAAAAAGAAATAAAAATTTAAAAACTTGAAAAAAAAATAATTTTAAAATAATGCAATTGTCTGATGTCAATCTTCTGTTTATGTTTTTTATTTAATTAAATGCATTTTTTGTAAAATCATTTACTGAGCATAAATGATCAGCTCATGTGAACTTTTACTGCATTTTTCTTATCATCAATTTTGATTTTGTGAAGTCACTAGAACTGAAAATACATTTAATGAAAATTTTTCTCAAAATTGCTGAAAAAAATCAAGTATTTTTTGATGCTGAAAATGTTGTGAACATTGTTTTCAAATGTTGAAATTCTCAAAATTAAGCACAAATTTTTTGTGAGCAAGTCATTATTGTTAATATAAATGATGATATGATTTTAGACATAACTTGACTTTTGTGACATGATTTCATCATCTCATGAAAAAATTATTCAATTTGTTTTCAGAAAATTCTATGTGATCTGCTTGTGATAATTCAATCAGTTGATGTGAAAAATTTAGTGTAAGAAAAAAAGTTTATCTACATGATGACATGCTGTGAAATTGAAAGAATAATCATCATGAATTATGATTTTCAAATATCTGAAGTTTATAAAAATTTTGTGAAAACTTTCAGTGAACAAAAAGCTTGAAAGCTGACTTCTCACTAAAAAAAGAACTTAATTATTAAACTTGAGTCTGACAAAAAATTCATTTTTGATTTCATTTATTAACTTTCAGAAAATGAAACTGAGATGTTTTGTGAATATTTCAATAATATAATTGCTCATGATTTCATTTGATTTTTCAAATTTTTTGTGAAAGCATCAATTATATTTATTTTCAAAAAAAATAATGATTTATGAATGTGTGTGAATTATTGTAACTTGAACTTCAAGATTGTGAAGAATTATTATTCATTATCATTGATTAAGAAGCTTTTGAGATGTTTTGTGAGTGCTAAAATTTTCACTCATCTTGATGTCAAGAATGCTTATCATTGTCTTTGCATTTAAGAAGAAAATGAATGAAAAACTGTTTTTTGCACATCTTTAAAATTTTTTGAATATTGTGTAGTTTTTTTTTATTTATCAAATGCTTCAGCTGCTTTTCAGTTTTATATCAACAAGATTTTTTGTGATTGTGATGCTTTTATGATAGTTTATCTGAATGATATTGTGATATATTTTGTGAATGAGAAAAATCATATTCAACATGTTTGTTAAATTTTGAAAATGCTCATGACAGCAGATCTTTACTGCAAAATCTTCAAGTGTTATTTTAATGTTTGTGAAATAACTTTTTTTGAGTATATTGTATCAGCTGATGAAATATTTATGAAAAAATTATGTGTGAAAATTATTTTGATCTGATCAGAATTCAACTTGTGAAGAAATATTCAAGTATTTTTAAAATTTATGAATTTTTACTGTTGTTTTATTCTGAAATTTTTAAAAATTATTTTAAATCTTACTAATATGCTGAAGAGTGAAGAACAAAATAAAAAAGTGAGATGTTGCAAGAAATGAAAATTAAATAAAAAAAATGAAAAAAATTTTCTTACAAAAAAAACTTGCAAAGTTTTTTATATCTTGAAGAAAGTTTTTATGAATGTTGTCATGCTTCATCACTTCAATTCTGATTGTTAAATATATTTTGAAACTGATGTTTCTGATTTTATCATTTCAGAAATCATCATTCAATTGAATGATTTTTGAAATTAAGTATTTGTGATTGTGTATTCACAGAAAATAAAATCTGTGAAACACAATTATAATATTCATGATCAAGAACTCTTAATCATTGTTGAATTTTTTAAACATTGATGTTATTGACTAGAAAGCTTGTGAAAATCTGTTCTAGTAATGACAAATTATAATAATTTTTGTTACTTCACAACAATAAAAAACTTATCTAGATAACAAGTTTGTTAAGCTCAAAAATTAACAGTTTTTTGATTTACTGTGAAACATCAGAAGAAAGAAAAAAAAAAATCTAACTGATGAATTTTTACAGCAGTTAAATTATGCAAAAAAAGCAAATCATAAAAACACTTAAAAGCATGAGACTGCAAATCAGCTTTGTATCATGCTTTTTTTTAAGAAAATAAATTGTGCTGATGAAAAACTTGAGCTGATGAATGCTTCATTCAAGTTTCTTGAAGAAAAAAAAAAGTGATGTGTAATCTCTTTTTGTGAAGTTTATGATACAAATTAAAAAATTACTTGTGAAGATTCTCTTGAATAAAATGTATCAGAATAAAAAATTTGAACTAAAAATTGTAAGTATTTATAAATTAATTCATGATGAAAATTTTTATGATATTGAAGATTTTCACAAAACAAATGAAACATTCTGCAATTTTATTTCAGCATTATCTGAACTGCTAAATGCTGATGAGCATACAGCAAAAATTAAAGAAAAAATAAAATTTCACTCTCAATTTGTGAAAAAATAAATTTTTAATAAAAACATGTTGTTTTATAATGATTGTTTATACATTTCAGTCAATGAAATTCTACAACTAGAGTTAATCAGACAACATCATGATACATTTTTAATAAATCATTTTGCTACAAAATGAATTTATGAGTTACTTTTGTAAAAGTATTATTGATTATAAATGAAAAATATAATTTAGAAATATTGTGAATTTTGTAAAGTATGTATGAGTTTGTGAGTTATCAGAATTAAATCACATAAAAAGTTTAATTCATTGCTAATTTTTGTGAATTCTTGAAATTAAATCAGCATGAATGTCATTACTGATTTTTTGTGAAGTAAAAACATTGAGAAAGCTGAGTTTAACTGCATTCTAATGATTGTTGACTGCTTTAGCAAGATAACTCACTTCATTTTTATGATCAAGAAGCTCACTGTGAAGCAATTGATACATTTTATTATTCATAAAATTATAAAACTTTATGAAGTATTTCTGAATATAATTTCTGATTGTGAATTTTTATTCATCAGTGAATTCTGAGATGATTTTTTACACATATTGAAAATTTTGTGAAATTTAAGTACTGCTTTTCATTTTCAGACAGATGATCAAACTGAGCAATTGAATAATATTCTGAAATAATATTTGTGAAATTTTGTTAATTACAATCAAAATGACTGAATATTTTAATTATTTTTTGCTAAATTTGCTTACAACAATTCTCAGCATTTTTCAACAAAAAATTTTTTTTTTCAAGTCATGTATAAGCTGAATTTGTGAATGACTCTTGTAAAATCAAGTAAGTATATTTTTAAAATAAAAAACTTCTGAAATTGAATGAACATCATTTGTGAATGCTGAGATCAAATCAGAAAGTTTTTTATGAAAACACAAGTTTATCAGAAAAAGTATTATGATAAAAAACACACATTAAAGTTTTACATTATTAAGAATAAAATTTAACTTAACTTAAAAAAATATCAAAACAGTCTGTGTGAATAAAAAGCTTAATTTTTTATGCACTGATTTTTGTAAAATTGTGAAAAAAGTAAATAAGCAAGTTTATTGTCTGAAACTTTCATCAGATTTTGTGAGCATTCACAATGTTTTTCATGTATTCTTGCTTTGTGATCACAAGAAAATGAATGATGTTGATAACACAACTCATCACTCAATCTGTGAAGCACTTGAAGAAAAACAAAAGTTTCAAGTTAAAATTATAACTGATTTTTACAAAAAGAACTGACAACTTTAATATCTTGTTCAATGAAAAGAATATAAAAATAAAAAAAATAAATTTATCTGAAAACCTGCTGTAAATTTCAGACACTTACAAAAGCTTTTTGTCAAATATTATAATGTTAATTCTGACAAATTTGACATGCAAGTTTTTTATTGTTTTGTGAAGAATTAAAAATTTTATTCTGAGAAAGCATGACATGTATATAATATTTGTGAATAATTTTAGTTACTTATTCTACAAATTTTATATGGAAAGATGTTTGAATTTTAATGATAATTATATTTTTGATAATGAATTTATATTACATAATTTACTGCATATCATGACATTTTATTTTTATTTTTGTCATAATTGCATACTGAAATGCTCTTACTTCTGAAACAAGCAGAAAACATTTTAATAAAAACAATTATTGCATTTTTCATGAAATTCATCAAATATGCACAAAATGAATTAATAAATTTTGTGAGTTATGTTCAGCTTTTGACATTAATTACATTTTTGTTCATGTGAAGATAATTGTCTGATCTGAATTATCAACATCATTTTATGAAGCTGAGTTTGAGTTGTGAAATTTTTCTGATCAGCTGCATCAATCAAATCAATTGATTTAAAAATTGATGTTCTGATTCAGTGAAGCTTTCTGATGAAAAATCTGAAATCAATATCAATTAATGATAAAAATAATTCTGAAAATGTCACTGATGTAACTGATGAATGCTTTTTAAAATAATTTTCAGAAGATAAATTATGAAAATAACTTGCTGTTTAAATATTTTGTAAAATTGTCAGTGAGATCTGATGATTTCATTAACAATGTTGTGAAACATTGACTGATGCATTGTGATCAGTTTTTTATTCTTCAGAATCATTTTATGAAAATGCTTCTGCAAAGAAATGAAATATATTTTTTTCATAATTGTCTGACAGTGAAACAAATACATTCACAAAAATTTGTTGTGAAATGAAAAAAATGATGATATAATCAGCAAAAATTATTAAAATTGTTTGCATCATTAATGCAGAATTGAAGATTCTTGAAGTTATCTACATCACTGATGCAGAATTAATAACTTGTAAAGTTGATTGCATTTTATTGTCATAATAAAATAAATGCTTGAATTCAATAAAATGAACAGCAAAAATAACTTGTGAAGTTTGTGCATGCAGATTAAGCTTTTGCATTTTATGATAAAGTTAACTTGTTGAAGTCTGATTCTACTTGTGAAGAGCAGCAAAGTTAATTAAAGTTTGTTTGCAAAGAAAACTCATCAGAGTCTGGCTGTAAGAACTTGCTGAACTCATTGAAGTTGATTAATGACTTTATGTTAAAAAATACTTGCTTATAAAAAAAAGCATTGAAGTCAGTTTTTTGTATAAATCAAAAGTTTTCAAAATGTGAGTTTGAGTTTTGAAAACTTGTTGTGAAAGAAGAAATTATGAAATTATTAACATGAAAACTTGTAAAAAACATTTGTGAAGCAAGCTTTGCTGAAATTTCATAATTTTATTTTATGAAATCTCAAACTTATTTGTGAAACATAAAAATTGTTCACAAAGTCAGCATTCATCAACATTTCAGCATTGAAATTTTTTGTATTTAACAACATAATAAATTGAAATTTATTTTTTTCTGAAGTGTTTGAGCAAGACATGATGATATATTATTGTTGAGATTAATTTTAATCATGATTATGCATTATATTTTCAATTAGCTTAATTTGTAAAAACTTAACTCAACTTGTGTCAGTTCACAAAAACTGAATGACTTGTGAGACTGATAGCTTGTGATGTCAATCACTTGTGAAGCTGATATAAATTCACAGAATTTCATTTTGATTGTAGAGCAAAAAAATTTTTTTGTGAAGTTTTTTTTTTAATGAAACTGATGAATTTGATGCTGTGAAGATTGTACTCACTAAAGATGAATTTTGATTTGATTAAAAAAAAAAAGCTGAATTGCTAAAAGCTGTTATTATCACTTTTGTGAAGTTAAGTTATATTTAATTAGAAAAAATTCATTTTTGTGAATGAAAAGTGAATTTTTATAAATTAAAACAAAAAATTACAGCAATAATTGTCTGATTGATGCAGTTGTATTACATACAACTGCAACAGTGAAGATTGTGAGTTCAAATCTCATCATGATCATTGAAGTTGTCATGTATTTTTTAATTAAAATACATGATGTTTTTCTAAAATCATGCACAGTTGAATGATCTCAACAGATTTTTTTTGCTTTGTGAATCAGCAATTGCTTTTGTGAAGATATTTTACAAAACTGAAATAATGAAAATCAGTGCTTACATCATCAAATTTAGTTTGTAAAAGTTTAATAAATGATAAAACTGTTGTGATGAAATTTAATATAATTAATATTATTTGTATTGTAAAGTTTTTTTACTAGCTAAAAAAATATTTTTTTTTTCTGTGAAGAAACAACTTTTTTTTCACAAAGTTTTTTAGTTCTTGTAAAGATTTTTTATTGAGACTTCAATAACTATTGAGTTTATATATTTTAAAAAAATCAGAATCTTTGTGAAGAAGAGAAAATTGTAAAATCTCAGCTGTAAACTTTGTAAAAGCTAACACTGCTTTTTTTCTCAATGTAACTTGTTTTAATTTAATTAGCTTTAGTGAGCATAACATATATATAAATAACACACTGATTTTTCTCTTCATTGAGAGAATCAGTGGCAATTTCTTTTGTCTAATAACTATATTCTTTGCTTATTGATTCTCTTATTGATTAAGTGAATAGTAGTCATCTCACACCTACTTTATACATCAACTGAATAAATTTTTTACTTTATTCTTATACAACTGTGATAAAATGCTCAACAAAGAAGCTATTGAGTTAGCTATTAAAGAATTACAATCTCAATCTCTTCCAAATTATAGAGCTGCAGCAATTAAATATGAAGTTAATGAATGTATGCTGGCATGATGATTCAAAAACAAACAACTGTCTTGCAGCAAAGCTACATCTTTATATCACAAATTATTGACTGGCAGATTCACAAGAAAGATCTCTACTTGATTATATCAATAAGCTTATGCTTCAAGACTTCTCTCTGATCCCTCAAATTCTTTAAAATCTTGTTAAAGAAATGCTCAAAATGCAGATTAAAGAGCACTGAGTCTTACACTTTGTTGAAAGACACAAATTTGAAATCAAAAACTTATACTTATAAACAATTGATCAGCAGAGAAAGAATGCAGATAACAGTTTATATTATAATCACTTTTTTAATCTGATAAATATTCAATTTCTTGATTGTTTGAGAATTGAAATTTCTAAAAATCAGTTTTCTAATAAAATCACTTAGCTTAGAGAAAAAACTCAGCAGTATCATATTTTTTTCAAAAATATCTACAATTTTGATAAGAAAAAATTCATGTTGAAAATGCTGAAGATGCTTAAGAAAATCATCTCAATTGATGCATTAAAATCTGATTGAATATTGAAAACAATGCAGAATGACAATAAAAATTTCATCTCATTATTAATTTATATTTGTGCAGATGAATCATGAAACAGCACTTTCATTTTTTTTTATTTTTAAAAAAAATTCTGAAGATTTTCAAGATATTTAACTCACTGATTTTGAGTTTGAGAAGCATCAGATTTTTTTTGCTACTTCTGAAAATAACTAAAACAATGATGAATTTGGGTTAGAATTTTTCAAACAGTTCAACATACTAACAAGAAAAAAGCATGACAAACATTTTCTTATTATTGATAAGCATTCATTTCATATTAATTTTAAATTTATTAATTATGCTGATCAGAATAGCATTTTTTTGCTGTTTTTTTATCTCATTTTACATACTGATTACAGTTTCTAAATATTGAAATTTTTAAATTTTTATCACATGTTTATTTCAAACATCTAAATGACTTTGTTCATGATGAATTTGACTTCAATTAAATGAATAAATCAATTTTTTAACAGATATTTCATTCAGCTTGAAAAAAATGCTATAACATCAAAAAATATATTATTCAGATTCACAAAAGCAGAAATTTACTTTATAAATTTTGAGAAGATTATGTCAACCTTACAATCAAAAATCTTTTCAACTAGTACTAAAAAATAAAGAAAAAAGTTCATAAGATTCAGAAAGAAGCTAAGAAGCAAAAACATGCTTGTAAGTGACAAAAAATCAAAAAAAAAATTTCAAAAAATTTATCAAAATAAAAAAACAGCAAAGACTTCTAAAAACTTAATCAATGTAATGATGGGTTTAACAATTAACCATCTCAGCTATTTTAGACAATTATTCATGTAATGATAAACAAACAAGCAAGTTCAGAACTTTAGATAAAAGATAACAAGCAGCTATACAGTAGCTATATAATGAAAAAAAAATATCAGCTTATAATTCAAGTTGTATTGAACTGATTGCTTGCTTTTTTCAAAAAGCAAGATAACATATTTTTCATAATATACACAAAGATGAGAGTCAATATAAAATACATCATAAGCAAAGTATAACATAACTGCTAATTAACAGCTCATGTGCTAAGAAGCTTTAAGTCAGTATGACAATTATTCTCAAGTCTTTTATTTGAAGCTCAATCTCAAGCTCAGAAGTATTAATTTTGAATATTTAAATAATTTTTGCAATACATATAAAAAAACAACAAACAGTAAGATAGCAGCAATATAACTAGAAAGTGAGATGTTCAAAATTTTAATGTGTTCATAAACATGTGCTCATAAAGTAATATACAATCTCAATTGCTTCTCAAGCAGTTTAACTTTTCTTCTTCTCTTTTTCAAGTTTATTTTTTTATAGAAATGCCTGCATCATCAGATAAGTTGTTATTAAATACAAAAAAATTTATTGTTAATTGCTGTTGATATAGCAGAAAATTTGCTTCATCATTCAACACATTTTTCTGAACAAATGTTTGCTAAACATTTTGTTCTGCTGACTGAGAAAAGTTCACTTCTCAAGAAAATTCTTGTAAAATTTTCAATCAATATTTCTTTCTCTGATTAATATTGAATATAATGAATGATGCACTCTGTCTCTGAGCAGAAAAATCACAATGAAATCATTGTTAAATTGTTTATTGTTGTGAAAGATACTGTTTCAAAAGAAAATGTTGCTTCAAAAAAGAATGTCATTCTTGAAACTTTGAATTTGCTTGCTGCTGTGATCAAAATTATTGTTGCTGATAAGTATGCTGTTTTTTATTTGCTTCATTGTTAATAATTTTTTGCAATTTAATATTTAGAAAAAAAAATATTTCATCTGTGTCATTAACTGATTTGTTTGTTGCTTTGTTGATTTCAAAATTTACAGCAATCAATGCTGTTTCTGTTGAAACATTTAATGAAAAGCTGCTAAATAACAGCAAAAAGATTACTGTGTTGTGTCTCATGTGTGTTCAATGTGTTAAGTAATTGAAAAAAAAACTGAAACTTTAATGTATTCATCTGCATAATTACAGTAAATGTGATTGTTGTCAAAAAAATGAAAAAAAATGCATGTTATTTTTGCTGCAGTTAAACAAAAATCTTGCAGCTATACAAAAATTTGTGTTTTTAATTTCAAAAAATACTGAAATTTATAAGAAAACATGCAGAAAATTCAAATTAAAAATAAATAAAATTTTTTATGCAGCTGATATTAAATTGATCTTCAGTAAGAAAACTAGTAGCAACAAAGCTGCAATTGATTGAGACATTGCAGTGAAGCATTGCAATGCTATCATCACTCTTGCTAATAATGTGTATGCTCTAGATGAATTGCTGGATGAGCATTTTGAAAAGAAGTTTAAATGATGTTAAATTTGGCAGTGAAGAAATCTTGTAGCTATTTGACTGCTGTTTTTCTGTGGTGTGACTTCAGTCTGATATTTAGTTGTTTTCAATTTGTTTTTATAAATAGAAATCAGTTTGATTTTTGTTACAGTTTGAATCAAATTCAGTTATTTAAATCAAATGCAGGTATTGTGTAGCAGCTTTTTGTCTTCAAATTTGTCATTTCTTAACTGTCATTCAAAAATTTTGTTTGATTTCAAATTTCTGTAATAACTCAGTAGCATTTGTCAAATTAATCAATGATAATCACTGATTTTCATATGAAGAATATTTTTTTCACTTGACTAAATATTAAATTTTATTACAGAAAATTTGTTTATTTAAGATTTTTTCAACTTTTCATTTTTTCTCATTATCAACAATAATTAACTGCAGTTCAGAAGATTGTTTATCTCTACATTATGAACAAAATTTAAGTAAAAAAACATGAAATGTCAGATTAATTTAATTATAACTTTTGAAAAGCTGCAGCATATAAGCTTGTGAATCACAGATAGCAATCACTGAAAAAAAATTCTAAATATCAATCATTTAGCTTTTTCAAAGATTTTCAGATTTTTAAATTCTTTTTAGATAATAAAATCATATCATCAATATTAAATTGCATTGATTTATGCTTTTTATCATAATATATAACTTGTGTCTCAAAAACTTGTTGCAGCAATTTCACTGCTTGTTTTTAAATATCATAAAGTTTTTGAAGCTGTTGATTTGATTCTGAAACTTGAAAAAATAAATCAGATAAAAAATCAGTAGAAATTTGCAGATTATAATTATATAACATAAAGAAAAAAAACTGATTTATAATCAAATGCTTGCTGCTATTGTACACAAACTCAGCAGTCAGTAATAATTTAGCTCAATTGTCTTGCTGATAGAAGTTATAAACACAAAAATATTGTTTCAATGTTTGATTTACATTGATGAATTAATTTTTTTTTTGAATTAATCAAATTTTCTTTACTGTTATTTTGAGCATTTCAGACTTATGTGATTTATTTCATTACAAATAAAATAACAATTTTTTTTTGTTTTTTTTTGTATTTTTGCTTTTCTTTAAACTTTCACAGTATAATGTGATGTAAATCATGATTTTTTTGCTGCTTGATTCTGATTTTTTTAAGTCATTTTCTCACTTCTTATCAGAATTACATTATCTCAGCTTTTGTTGCTGTTAACATTTAAAAATTTGTTAATTTTTAGCAATTTTATTTTGTATTTGTTTCATGTAAGCTTTCAGTAAAGTTATTTTGATTACTCTGCAAGATATTTACTAATGTGACATGATAGCATTGTGAAGTTTTGAGATTAATTTATTAAAAAAACATTGATTTTAAAATTCATTTTTTTAATGTAATGAGATAAAAAGCTTCATCTCATTTCATTTATCAACATAAACACATTCAAAATTAATAATTGATTGTGTAGAATGTTGATGTAATTTCAGTCATTTTTCATTAGCTAACATGTTACAATTTTTCAGTATCTCAATCTGATTCAGAAAAAATAACTTAAATTAAGTTCACATATAATTGTTCAAATCAACTGATTTTCATTCAAAAAATCAAATTAATTGAACATTATTTCATAATCTTGCTGCTGCATATTAAATTTTATTTTTTTTTGTAATATATATATTCAATTTGTCATTAAAATAATTTTTTATCAAATATGTTTATTGTCAATATTTCTTGCAATTCTTGCTATAATATAGCTCAGATTTAGAAAATTTTTTTTTCTCATTGCAATGCATCAGCATTAAAGCATTAATCAACTGATTAAATTACTCTTGATTAAATAAATTTATAACTGTAGATTTCAGCATTGAATCAGCTGATTTTAAATTATTTAATTTAAAAATATTTTTCAAAACAGTAAATTTTTTTTGTGATTTTTGTACATAATCAAAATTTTTTTCAGATTGAGTTGTTGTTTTAAAAAATTGTTTCTTTTTTAATATATTTTTTTCAGATAGTGACAGCATAATTTCAAACTAACTATATAAAAAAAACAATCAGAACTGTAACAGTGAATTTAACAATTAAGTATTTTAATTATTTTAAATAATTATTCACATAATGATAAATGAACAAGCAAGTTCAGAGCTTCAGATAAAAAATAACAAGCAGCTATACAATAATTATATAATGAAAAGAAAATATCAGCTTATAATTCAAGTTGTATTAAACTGATTATTTGTTCTTCTCAAAAAGCAAGATAATATATTTTTCATAATATACATGAAGACAAGAGTCAATATAAAATACATCATAAGCAAAGTATAACATAACTGCTAACTAGCAGCTCATGTGCTAAGAAGCTTTGAGTCAGTATGACAATCAATCAGAATCTGCTCATTATAAATCTTATTATTACAATTTACAGAACAGATCTCTAAGAATTTTCTCAAATCAAAATCAATCTGCTCAGCTTCAAATTTGAATATTGCTGTTGCCTCAATTTCAAAAGAGTCAAAATCAGCTTGCTCTTGCTCTAATTGTGTTATTAGATCTTTCAGATCAATTTTGAATTATCTATAGAGATTTATATGTAATATTTCATTTAATCTACAAGTATGGAGGTGTGGAACAAAAGTCTTTGTGTGATCTGCAGTACCTGGTACCTAATCACGTGATCTTTGCCATATAAATTTCTATGTAGCTAGTCACATGACCAGGTACCAGGTACTGCAGATCATGCAAAGACTTTTGTTCCACATCTCTGTAGTTAATATCTTATTTGAATATCTTATTTCATTGTTGAGAAATCACAGTTTTAAGAAGGGGGGTCAGTTTTGAATTTGCTGTCGTTGGGGGGTAAAAATCATTGGGTGGTCATAAACATTAATTAACTCACAGCAACACCCCGGCTTCGGAATAATAAATTCCTGGAAGCAAAACTGGACTAACCAATTCCAGATAGCCAGTGCACTGAATGCGCTAAGCTACTTTGGGTACTTTCGGATCTATATCGGGCCGGAAGTTTAGCAGGTAGCGTGACATGCTTGGTCACCTGCCCCCCCACCTCAACCTTCCAAGGATCATCAACATCACCTTCGTCTCCATGTCCCCAGAAGAGCTCAGACAGGAACCAGGGTTGATCGAACCCATGAACCTCAATGAATCGCAGCTGTTTTCCTTTTAACCAAGTCAGTGCATGCTTTTGTCACTGCGATACCATCCTTTGGCCAGCGTTTGGCGTTGATGAGAGCCGGAAAGCCTTGATATCTCCCAAATTTCCAGCCCTGCTCAAGCAGAATGCCGATTATGGACGGAGAGAAAGCTGCTTACGCACGCTGGATGAACTGATCTTACAGTTTAGCGGCCACTCGGCCAATCCGTCTCCCCCGCAAAGTGTCTGTGGATAACGGCCAGAGCCATGGGTTGTGAATTGGCTTTTAGAGGTGGTTGCAACGACCGACGATCCAGCGTCCACGGATCGACACATTCCCAAGTACTCCATACCTACATACATGTACCCCGGTAGGTATCTATCTTGGTATGTAGCGACAATTTCTCACTGATTGTCGAAGTGCTACCTGTGTTCCTGATAAATATGTACTTTCCCTTAGGCTCCGAATTCTGCTCGGCGTCATGTTCTCTCCTATACACCCTTTATGGGATGCGCAGTCAAAACGTGAACGGTGCATTATACGATCCATGGAATGCCATGTATTTCCTACAGCCTGAGATTCTTCTTTTTGGTTAACGTGAATGGTGACGTCGTCCGATTGATGACCGATGCCGGGAAAGAAATATATAACCCCGCCTCTGGGTCCCTTTGCTGCAGATCAGACGGTGTATCTGTCGGGATAGGGTTCTTCACAGAATGTGATCCACCTCTTAATATTCACGTTTGTCGTCCACTAACTTCTTGAAATATCTCAATGCATTATCCTCATCTTTACGCCTTCATTGGTGCTTTATGGCTTGGTTCGGTGGCCCTGTCCGGGAAACCGAATTTCAATGCCACCTTCCCAGCTCCTGGGCCTACAGGAACAGCTGCTGCACCAATTCCTGTGCCGACTTGCCCAGCTTCTAATGTTTCCACCTCGTCTCCATTGCAGGTGTTCACCATCTCTGCGAACAATATCACTGCTTCTTTTATTCCATACGGTGCGCGTTTGATATCCCTGCTCGTTCCAGACCGAGCAGGTCAACAGCAAGACGTCGTGGTTGGCTTTGATGAGCCAGCCTTATATGTTCAAAACTCCATTTCGAATAACGCCTATATCGGGCCTATCGTTGGACGCTATGCGAACAGAATAAAAAACAGCACATTCGTTTTGGATGGCACCACTTACCATATCGCTTCGAATGAGTTCAACAAGACCCAAACGTTGCATGGTGGGCCAGTTGGGTATGATCAGCGCAACTGGACAGTCACGGATCATACCGCAAACTCCATAACATTCACACTCTTTGATAATGGATTTGAGGGTTTCCCGGGTGATGTGATCAGCATAGCAACGTATACAGTCAGCTCTTCTTGGAGCCGAAATAACACCAACTTCCAAACTCAGCTCACCACGAGAACGGTATCTGTTGCTCTGACCGCCAAAACACCTATCATGCTGAGTAACCACATTTACTGGAATTTGAACGCTTTTAAGCAACCTAATGTCCTTAACGACACATTCCTTCAGTTACCACTCTCTGGTCGATATATCCCCACAGACTCTCATTTAATTCCAACTGGAGAAATAAAGGATGTCAAGGCAACAATTAACAAAACTCTCGACTTCACATCTCCCAAATTAATTGGACAAGACATCGTTTCCGCCAATGGCATCTGCGGCAACAATTGCACAGGCTATGACACATGCTTCATTATCGACCGGCCAACTAATACTTCGGACTGGACCTCGTCACCAAAGACAGTAGTTGTGGCACTCAATATGACGTCCACTACCACCGGCATCTCCATGCTTGTTAGCACAAATCAAAAGGCCATCCAGATTTACAGCTGCAATGCTCAGAACGGAACCCTACCTGTCAAGCCATCGCAGGTTCAACGCAACAAGCTGGAAAATATGGGAAATAAGACCCACCCAGTCGATACAGTGCAAAAGTATGGCTGTGTCGTCATTGAGCCAGAGGGCTGGATTGACGGAATCAATCATCCAGAATGGGGTCAGCTTTCGTTTCAAGTCTTTGGGCCCGACACCGTGCCGGCGGTTAATTGGGCTACCTACGTGTTTGGAAGAGTGTAGTAATGAGTAGGCATGGAGTTAGCGGACTTGCTACGTCGCAGGTCGTTTTGGAGTCTGGCGTAAACTCTGTTTTGTCTGGCGAGCTTGCGTTTGGCTATGATAATTGTATACAAGAAGGTAGTTTGGTCTATCCCCCCTGGTTACCACTAACAAAGGTTGTAGCAGTATTTTTTGCCTGTGTGGCTGTTTGGCTTTGAACGTATGCAAAGGTGGCATTCCGCAGTATGGACTGGATACCAGCCGATTTATTCCTATGAACTCGAAGACATTTTGAGAATAATTTCAAATCACCGCTGATGCGTGCAAAAATCATTCTTTCCTCATTAACGCTCCCTCGATATGAAATGACCATCACCCTAAATTTTCCCCAAACCCATTCATTAGACTCTAGAAGCCACGCCGAGCCAACGAAAAACAGCAACTCCTTTCTCACAGTGATCTCATACTCCAGGCGCCAAGCCGAAAATGGTAAAGTTGAAAAGTAATCTCTCTTTATCTCCTCATAAAATCAAAGCACAAGGGGTTTATCATATAGACGTGCTGCTCTAAGAAAGAGAATTCGAGGCATAAGAGTGCGTAAAAATCTTAATATCCTTATGTTGACGATGTCACTGTGCAAACATAGAATTCCATTCTCGATACGACGGTAGACTAAATCTGTAGACGCGCAACCGAGTTAGCTACATACTCAGAGGCACAACCGAAAATTGCCGAAGTCAGGCTCAGTACAAAAAGGATGGGCCAGCTTACATGTTCGATGCTCGGCGATGTTTCTCCAACGACCCCTTCGCTTCATCGATCCGCTCCAACTCGCGAAGATGAAACAGAACGAACTTCGCAAGTCTGTTCCTCGCGTTCCTCAGACCCTGGATTCGAGCATACAAGCATCCAGCGGCATGCACGAGATGACTATGTTGGCGCATGTCGTAGTAGGTATACGTCAATTGTCCGATAGTCTCATTGTGCATATCTACTTCTCGCTTGATTCGTTCCAGCTGGCCGACATGGTAGTTCAACAGTCCCTCGAGTTGGGAAGAGTCGTTGGGGAGAATGTCGCGTGGGGAAGTTAGCAGAGAGGGCGATTCAGACTCCGCTGCAGAGAGGACGTCCTTCAAGATGTACTGACTCATTCTTCGGCTCGAGTTCATTGAAGTGTTATCTCTGTTGAGGACTGAACTCGAATGGTCGGCACTAGAAGCGCGTCGGTCAATGGGGGATGGCGACTCCTCTTTGGATGGCAGTGAGGATCCAGATATTCTGCGAAGGCCCTGCATGAAAGAGCTCATCCGCTGCATTTTGGTGAAGGTAGGAGCGCCACAATATTATATGGTCCGCTAAAAAAATTGAATGAATGAATGAAAGAAGCTGCCTTCAGAGCTCGGGATGCTCTGAAAGCACACAGTGTTGTAAGGAGTAGGAGCGCAACAGGAGAACTTTGAAAGGGAAAGAGAGCCGTCTCCTTCACATCACTAAGGGTCTAACAAATTGTTACAATGAGTAAAAGAGGTGGAGGAGGAACCCAATGTGGGGTGCGTGAATGAGGAGATCGCATCATAATGAGGATCTGGCTTCATTCTTTCACTTGCAAGCCCTCTGAATCCCTGAGCGGTCGAGCTCTTCACGGCATATAACAGTATCTCTTTTAGCTGTAAAAAGAAGGGGAAAATTCAGGAACATCTTGGCTGAAAACATCAGCAGGACAAACTGGGTGATTATCCCCAGTCTCTATTAAATTGGATTTTGATAAAGAGACACCCAAGCGCGATGTAATTGCCATAAGCTTCTCTGCCCACGAAACATTATTCACTAGTTAATGAATTGCTGTGGACTATGACGGTATCACTATCTTCCAGTCTCACAAGGATTGCAAAATGGAAGATATACCATGATTGCTTTGCAACATTGCAAAAGGCAAGACTATGCCCATTCTCCCAACGTCCAACTTGATCGATCGCCTCCAGATCTAGCCATGCTTGGCCCGTAGCCTGACCGTCGATCCATCACTGTGCTCACATTATAATCGCGGCTAGCTCCAGCGAGGCCATGTTGGAGGAACTTCTCCCGATCCACTTCAACCAGACCCTTCACCTTTAAATTTGCTACCAGACTGGCGCCCGCCCAGGGACCAAGGGAATCTACTTGTCGAAGAGTTCCATGCACATGTGGTTTGGCATCTTTATTGTTTCGCTGAAATCTTTCGTCGATAAAACTAGTATCTGGGGTCTGCTCTGACGCATTAAGGGGAGCGTTCTTGGTTGACTCGTCAAGATTGGGCTTGCTCCTTTGCTCATTCACACTTAATTCTTTTAGCTGCCTTGTTTGTTTCTCCAGTACTCTGCCTCGGCTTGGACGCCATTGACGTTTCTGGATCAAGGTGTTCGCATCCTCGATAATTCTCTGTCGTATTCCTGGGATGTTTGATCCACCACCGATGAATGTAATTCTTGACATACAGGTCCCACGTACGTCTGGAGAAAGAGAAAGAAGTGTGCTATAGAGTAGCATATCCAATGGAGTATCTTCATCATCCCAATCGTGTTCCTCAGCCCCAACCGCGAATATAGCTTGATCAACCAATTCAGAAAATTTCGCGAATGGTACGTCAACATGTGTCATGACATTTCCTACAGGGAGCGGAAGAGACACTGCACTTGGTTGCCCAGATTCCGGATTGAGACTATCATCGCCGTCGTTTAAGCCAGGGGTAGTACGGTTAGGATCTTCTGCCTCCTCAGATACCGGTGGATGCTGAGCATTTCCTCCAGTTCTGCACCACGCCAGTCGAGTTAAAATTTCTTCGCATAATTCAAAGCTCACAGTTATCGTATCGTCGCCCACGGAACTTAAATTTTCTTGTTGCCGAATAAGTTGGGTCAAAAACTTCCCCATATGCAGTATTAAAACCTTCATTGCACGAGTACTTCGTTTGGATTGAATTTCTCGATACTCGTAAAGGGCAGTAATGGTTGTCTCTTCCCAGCCGATGTCTACAACAAGAGCTGACCTGACACCAGCGGCAACTGCAGCCATGGCAGATGATGGGAGCAAGGTGATGCTAGGATACCTCCAGCGGTGGAATATAGTGGACAAGAGGGAAGACAGTAGAACATGAGGTACAATCGATGGAAGAACAAGCACAAGCCGTGATGATCCAGCATCCGTAAGAAGATATTTGTTGTATAATTCGCGAATGGCCCGTTCAAGCTTGTCTTCAAAGAGCCCGATATCAAGACCTCGAATGTCCCTGCTCCAAAGCTCGTAGTTTTTGGGCCATTTTTCGGCAGTCGTAGGCTTTATCTTTGCTTTTCGCACCTCTTGATTCCCGCTCCGTATCCATCCCCGATAATCACCAACCCGTCGCCCTTCCTCGGGGCCGAATCCTACTACACACATTGGCATGTTAGTGCCTTCAAATCCAGCCCGTAGCCATCGCGATCCAATCTCTATAATGACGGAATCTTCCTCATGTCGAAATGATGATCCTGGCGACGAAGAACTGGTGTATGGAGGGTACATCTGGCGCGATTGCACCGGAGTGCGAGGCGATTCAGGGGCATGTGCTCGAGACGATCGCTCCTTTGTTCGTATGCTCACTCCAGCTGCCGATGACCGTCTATCTAAACCGGAAGATGAGGAAACAGTCGCCATGACAGTGAACTGCCAGTTTTAGTTGATATGCACAAAGGTCTGAGTCGTCAAGCAGCCTCGACAGAACAACTTGATACCAAAGAAACCATTTGCATAGTGCTGGGAATCCTCTAGATGCAACAATAATCTGGTACCCTTCTGCAGTTCCATGAATGGTTTCTGTAAGAGCAATTCCTCCAAGTGCTGATGGCTTTTAATCATGCTTTTGTTTTGCGATGCGGTGATGTGGTTGTGACTGGCGGTGAAGCTGGGCAGAATAGTTGTTTACCTGCTCATTCACACTGCATTCTGCCAACTCAAGGACGCTACCAGTTTTTTACAAGGCCACTGCATTAGAGTGTCATTGGATCTCAATTTGGCTCTAATGTCATGAATGGGTATCCGCGGGTAAGCTGTTGTTGTTCTACGGGGGAGATATGACCGTCACATTGAATGCTGATACTGCTGCAGGCTAATCCAAGAGCTAGGCTCTGGAGACCGCATCTCCTTAGCTAAGTTGTCAATCGATCATCTTCAACGAACATCTCGACCCCTCAAAATCGCAGTTGATGTCTCTATTTGGATTATCCAAGCACAAGCTGCTCAAGGTGGCTCGAATCCAGAGCTCCGAACGCTGTTTTATCGACTTGCCAGGCTCATCGCGCTGCCAATCCATCCCATATTCGTGTTTGATGGACCTGGCCGCCCTAAATACAAGCGAGGCAAGCTAATTGCTAGGAACAGCAGGAGTGGGGAGTATATCGTTCGTTCTGCAAAACGTCTTATTGAGCTCTTCCGGTTCCATCATCATCAGGCTCCGGGAGAGGCCGAAGCCGAATGTGCAAAACTCCAGACATTGGGCATAGTTGATGCCGTCTTGAGTAATGACACCGATACTATCATGTTCGGCTCTAAAGTCACCTTAATGAACTTTTCAAAAGAGACCTCCAAAAGTACAAGTGCTGCTGCTACTCACGTTAATGTATATCGGCGTGGTGGATCCGGCAGTAATGTCCAATTCGATGTTGGCGGGATGGTTTTGTTCGCTCTCTTAAGTGGCGGAGACTACGTACCTGCGGGTGTGCCAAAATGCGGACCTAAGTTGGCAGCTGAAATTTCACGGGCTGGGTTTGGGGCTGACTTGCTGGATGCTATCAAGGGCAACCGTACCGATCTAAATACGCAGCTACACGAATGGCGTGAAAGACTTGATTACGAACTCTCAACCAACGAGAGTGGCTACTTTCGATCTAAGCATAAAGCCGTCCGTATCCCGGAGAGCTTCCCCGACGCCCAGATTCTCTTCGATTACGCTCAACCCAGAACTTCGCCCGAAAAGCAATTAGAGGGCCTTCATACATTACCATGGGATCAGAATATCGACATCAACGCACTGAAGCAATTTGTAAATGAAGAATTTGGGTGGAAATACCTTACCGGCGCGCATCGATTCATAAGAAAAATTGCACCTTCGCTATTGTGTTACTACCTACGTGTTTGTCCCGAAAAACGGCACCAGGCTCGAATATGCGGTAGAAAAGAGAATTTTAACATGGATGGGCTCGCGGAATTGAAGTTACAATTTGTACCGGCTCACGTTGTTGACATAGATCTGAACTCAGAAACGCCTCTGGTGTCGCAAGAACAAACCCTCGATTCAGCCATTCATATAGACGAATCGGACTCTGAAAACGGTCAAGCAGGGCCTTTTGATTCTGCTAAAATGCGGAAATTATATGATCCAACAAAAGAACAAACGCTCTGGGTGTTTGAAGCCATAGCCAAACTTGGCATGGCCGATGAGATCAAAAGTTGGGATGATGAGCAAAAGCGGAAAAAGCTGGCAGGTTCGAAATCACAAGCCTCTAGAATGGGCTCTAGAAGGACAAAAAAGGTTTTAGATACGGGTATGACACCTGGTGCCCTTCATCGATATGGCACCGTTGTGAAGACCCGGGCAAAACTACCGTCTAAACCTGGAAAAAGTGCAGAGATATCTACAACTGCAGATCATGCATCCAAGTCCGATACCTATGGAAATCGTTCACAAAAGACTATCGCTGATTTCACTGCGTTCGGCGTCCGAAGCTCAAAGAGCGGGATCTCTTCCAGGCAGCTCAAACAAACACGGAAAAAACACAGCCCTACTTCAAGTGATATTGAAGCTGCGACGACTCTTGGGCACAGTGATGAAGGTAGATTGCTGTCTTCCTCAGATCAACAGGGTGATTCTAATAATCCTCACTCGCTTGTCAGAGCCATGGATCGAATAGAAACGGCCCCGCAATACATCACGATATCTTCCGCTTCATCTGACGAAAGCCCATCCCCAATTAAGAAAAACATGGAAACATGTCTCCCAAAGGGCAAGGCAAAAACCGTATTGCCAGAAACCCTCCTGGACAATTCAGCGACGCTGAAATCCTCTAAGCATTCTCGGCGGCCTCCATCGGGTGTGATATTGGATCGAGATGCAAATAATATGACAAAGAAGTCGTCACAGGATTACATGAAGTCCAATCTGCGTAAAGGAAGGAGGACGGCATCCCCTGACTCATCACATCCCGGTGAACCCCAAGGACCATGCAAGGGTAAGAATTCCACGCAGCCCAGAAAGGCCGAAAGTCTCATTGAGCAGGTTAAACATGTCGAGCTGGCAGACATCGACTTCAAAAACGGCTTTTGGACATTTTCGCAAGAGAATGATCCAGAGCAAGCTTCAGGAGCACCACATTGTGATGAACAGCCAAGGCAATCAGGTAAACGGGTTGGGCGGGTTAGCATTTTGGACTTGACGTGACCTGACGGGTCATGATATGATCTCCGCCGTGATCATCTTGGAGAATTATTTTTTTCTTTCTTCTTTTGGTTCTTATTCTTCCTTGTGCAAGCTTGTCCTCTAGGATATTGCTAGGCTAGTTCCATGAGTACATACTACTTATGTACTTACTTTCAGGATGGAAAACTGTTGACTAAATGTATGTACATACATACATCTGCTACATAATCTTCTCTTGTGAATGTCAGTTATAGGACGAGCCTGTCTTGATAGAAGTCATCGATCAAGTCCTCATTTTCGCAATCAATCATTAATGTAGAGTTTTACACAAAAGATGCAATGCAGTCTACTTAAGACAAACTATGATTCCATTGACTTGCATCTGAAGTAATCTAAGGTGAATAACAATAGGAAACATGGATTCTGATGGAATTATAAATCATCTCTACATGAGGGGTATTTATTTTCTTTCAACGGCAAATGTTGTCATGGGCATCAAAACAAGCGTATGAGGGGATAGTCGTATCAGGAAAGCAGCCTATTAGCTGTTCGTGCAATGGAAAAGCTACGAATGTAAAGCCTCGTAAAAGAAGGTGGACCAAGTATGGTTTAGAGGACAAAAGCAAAAGCAGAATGAGAAAGATTCAGTGAATGCCAGTAGGGGAGTTCCGGCTCGAAAAGCAACAGACACAAAGATATCTAATGGTGTATCATCAAGCTTAAAAGGGTAGAAAAAGTAGAAAATATTGCGCACCAACGAAAAGGGTGACGCATACGAAGAGACAAGCCACGTACAAAGTACGGAAAATGGTAAATCAACGAAGAACATAGATAAAAGACCAGTTTATGGCCCAAACACCTTCAAAAAGCCCCACATTCCAAGGCCGCTCAACACCGGAATAGTCAAATTATCATCCCACCCGAAAAAATCAATCAGCTCACTACCAGCCGCAACAAGGCCAGTCCACAAGCTCACCACGCCCAGGGCAAGCGGGCCGGATATCACAGCTTTATCCATGAATTCTCGAGGAATACCCACCCATTCCAGGGCGCCTTTCACTGAATCCGGGATAAGATTCAAAGTTCCAGTGAACATAAAAGAATTCTCTGGGTCATTGGCGAACGAACCAACGGTAGGAACAAAGTAGCCCCAGAATGCTGCAGCGGTAATGATTCCAACGGCACAAGCAGCCAAAGAACCTGCTAGACTCTTTCCTCTGCGAATTCGAGGGGTATAGCGACCATAGAGGCGGCCAAATGTCGACGCTGCAGTATCGCACCAGCTCAGCAGGAGTACTCCCATGACACCGACATCTTTCGGAAAAAATTTCAGGACGAGGAATACGCCGAGAAGGTACCAAATGACGCCATTGTAGCTTTGAACCTCCGTCTCCCGCATCAATGCACCCAAACAGCGAATGTAAAATTTATTAACTGTCTGGAAACGGTGTCGAAGAAAGTCCGTCGCAGCAACGGGGATGAGTGCCGTAAGCAGCCAAGGGGTAATCTCGAATGTCCGCACACCGCGCCGATAAAGGTCGACGGCGACGAAACCAATCGAGACGTGTAACAGTTTGCGGGGGATTTCATGGCGATGGATGAAATTTCTGTAATGCCGATGAAGAGGAATCAAGCCCAGCGGCGACGGGGATCGAGAGAGATCGCGGAAGACACCTTTGGTTGTGGAATATGGAGAGAGGTGGCCATTCGGGGAGAGAAGGCCATTTGCTGCAGGCCCAGGCTCTGCAGATGATTTCTTGACGGGAGTCAAGCCAGACAAACGGCGCCGAGTTTTCCCAGACGAGCCTGTCATCGGGCTTCGAGATCGGGCTCGTGCGCGTTTATTGGTGCTGGAATCTGAACCAGATTCATCTTCCTGCGGTTTCTCCTCTTCTGAAATCGGTGGAGGAGAGGAGAGCTGCTTTCTTGCGGATGCAGAGCGGGTCATAGGTCCTCGATAGCCATCCCTCGATTCCGAGCGTTCCGAGGGGGTAGGTGAGGGAGATATCACGCGGGGCGTCGCCGGAATCTGGTCTTGTAGCGGCATGGCAAGGAGAAGAGGATTGATGCCGTTGAGGCACGGTCCGCCTAAAACTTAAGGAAGCTGTTTTCCAACGTCAGGAAGAGCAAAATGATGGGCGAAGATTCCTTCTTTTTCTTTTTCTTTTTTTTTTTTTTGTGTTTTTTCAAATCTTCGGGAGGACGTGGGAGCTGGGGCAGGAAAGGTGCAGGCGCATGTTTGTCAAACTAGAAATCCAGCGCAAATCGTGAAGTTGAAGACCGCAATCCAGCAACAGTGGATGATGCACTGCTGAGGGCTGATTGAGCAGCCAGAGTGAGGAGAAAGGCAGCTCGCCAGGTGGAAAAGTATTGTGTTTGCCATTTTCTTGATCTGATCAGAAGCAGATGCGATGATTCGGTACGTCGCTGTTACAAGGCAGCCCGTGAAAATTCAAGGCTGTGTGAATTTACAGCCAATAGAATCCGGACTTTTGGCTTTTCGCAACAAACCAACATTCGGTTCGTCCAATCAAAGATTTTGTTTCTTTGAAGAATACGCATCTGGTAATTTGTATGTAATTTACTTGTAATTTTCCAATACCGGGATCACATGTCAACATTCCCAATCAGGAAGGCGGTATCAGCTGGCAGAACTTAGTCCCGTGATGAGGCTGATTACCTAAGCGAATGGACAAAGATCCGTTAGTAAGATATTAGTAAGATAAATGTTTGCGGGTTGAAAATGGCGACGACGAGGCGTGACGGGGAGAAGAAGAGCAGAAGGTGAAGTCGGAGGGACCAGCAGCTAGATCCATTCCGAGTCAACGTGGAGAATGGCTTCCAAAGCCCAATCGTCTCATTCCCGCGCCTGGGAGGCACTCACGCCACCGTTATCAGAATGGATTCTCGATGCCGTTGCGGCGATGGGTTTCAGTCGCATGACTCCCGTTCAAGCGTCGACTATTCCGCTCTTCATGGGCCATAAGGATGTCGTGGTGGAAGCTGTAACTGGCAGTGGGAAGACGATGGCCTTTTTGATTCCCATTGTTGAGAAGTTATTACGACTGGAAACCCCGATGAAAAAGCATCATGTTGGAGCCATTATAGTCTCGCCAACAAGGTAAGTTCTGATGAGAAGTGGTCTTCATCAAGCTTGTAAACCGCTAATAGATCTGTTAGAGAATTGGCTGAGCAGATATACAAAGTTCTCCTTTCCCTTCTGGCATTCCATGGCCCGTCGGCTACTGCGATGGAACCCCCAGATCCCAACGATACAGAAGATGGCACAAGCGTCCCTATATCCTATCCATCCTCCACGCTGAAAGTGGTCCCTCAGCTTCTCTTGGGAGGCACCACGACTCCCGCGCAAGATCTAAGTGCTTTTCTCAAACGGTCTCCAAACCTGCTGGTCTCGACTCCTGGCCGGCTATTAGAACTACTCTCCTCGCCACATGTCCATTGTCCGCAAACATCGTTTGAAGTTCTTGTTCTTGATGAAGCCGACAGACTGTTGGATCTCGGATTCAAAGATGACTTGCAAAAGATCCTTGCGCGGTTACCGAAGCAAAGACGAACTGGCCTGTTCAGTGCGACCGTGAGCGACGCTGTAGATCAGATCATTCGAGTTGGGTTGCGGAATCCTGTGAAAATTGCGGTGAAAGTCAAAGGAGCATCTGGCGCGGATGAGAAACGTAGTCCAGCGAGGTTTGCACCAATAGACCTTTTTCAAAGCATAAGAATCTGACATCTAGACAGCTTACAAATGGCATATCTACTGACACCTCTCTCCCATAAACTGCCAGCGGTTAAACAGATTCTCTCGTCAATCGATCCGACTCCTCAAAAGACCATTCTATACTTCTCGACATGCGCAGCCGTAGATTATTGGAGCCATATCCTGACGTTCTTACTTCCTGAAAGATTCGTCGCAATACCCCTTCACGGGAAACATCCTCCCAACGTCCGACAGAAGAACTTCACCCGCTTCGCGAATGCGGTATCACCATCAGTTTTAATTACCACCGACGTGGCTGCTCGAGGATTAGACATCCCTCTCGTCGATCTCGTCATTCAAATTGATCCTCCAACAGACCCCAAAGCCTATCTCCACCGATGCGGTCGCGCGGGACGTGCCGGCCGTCGTGGCTTAAGTATTATATTGCTTTGCCCTGGCCGAGAGGAAGATTACATTCCCTTCCTTGAAGTCCGAAAAACACCAGTATCACTGCTTGAATCCCCATCGGTATCGATATCCATCACCGACGCGATCGAGACGACCAATAAAATCCGACAGATTGTCCTTCGTGACCGTGCATTACACGACAAAGCCCAAAAGGCCTTCGTCAGCTGGGTACGCAGCTACACCAAGCACCAAGCGAGGAGCATCTTTCGTGTCGCAGACATAGATTGGGAAAAGGCCGGTTGTGCATGGGGCCTGCTTAAGCTACCTAAAATGCCCGAGTTACAAAAGTTCACAGGCGATAAGACACTTGGGGTCACCATCGACTGGGAAAACTACTCCTACAAAGATAAACAACGAGAGAAGCACCGTCAAGAATCCTTCAAGACCAACGCCGATACACCCACCAATAATAATTCTTTAAAACGCCCGGCCTTATCATTATCGTCAGCCAACGACCCAGCCCCCTGGAGCAAAACCCACGAAAAGAAATCCGACAAGGAAAAACGCCGCGAACGCAAGCGTGCAAAGAAAGAGAAACAGCAATGGGAGAAAATGACCGAGGAAGAAAAAACCAAAGCCCGCGAGACCCAGCAAATGCTCCACGATCTCCGTAGCAAGAACCAGCAAAGACTGAAAGAAACCAGGAGCGAAGCTCACCGCGCTTCTTTTACTCAGAATACCGGGATGGAAGCTGACAGTAACGATATCGACACCGAATTCGAAGGATTTGATTAGAATACTAATGCTTTGCAAATGTCCTCTGGAATCCTCTCTCCCGATGTCCCAGATAGAAATCACAGAAATATACATACATAGTTTCCCACAATAATAATCAACCAAGTTTGAGTCTCTTCAACCCTTTCCTCCATCACTCACGATCTCAGAAATGGTTGCAGCTTCAAAGATTAAAAACTGCTGGATTTTTCCAACCTCGTCTCTCTTCCATGCCCTCGGCCCCCCTAAATAGTACCCGTAATAACAACAATAGCAGCACCTGTTGCCCATCATTCCATCTTCTCCCTTCTGCACAATTACGCCAGAAGATTACTCTCCCATTCACCATCCACCACTATCCAAAAAGTTACATGCCTATACGAAGTATATTTATAGCATTATCACTTCCTGCACTTACCTAGTAGTTACCACTATGCTTTTATGGAAACCCATGATGAAAACACCCACTCGTCTAATCACCAAAAGCAACCTCCACATCATCAAGAAGCGCTATACAACCATCAGACCACGACTAGCCGACTTTAATCTTCCCCATGCAACGTGCAACTCTCCCTACAACTTCTCAAAATCCACTTCAGATGTACTTGTTTCTTTGAGACCAGATCCCCGACCATAAATACGCAACAGTCCGTTTTGATGACGAATAGTAGATGTCAGGCATACAACGCGTTCTGAATGTCTACTATGCAAGTAGGAGATTTACTATAGCCCAACTTTGACTAGAAGGTGAGAATAGAAGAAAGCACAGTCGGAGATAAAATCGATTTCGATCACCACTAAAATTTGATTTTGTGATCGTCCTACTTACATGCTGGGCTCCTGTCTCTCTAAAAATAAAATAAAGTAATAATGAAACAAACAAGAAGGAAAAATAAAACAAAAGAAAGAACAAAAAAAAAAGACAAAGGAAAAAGTCCCATGCCACTCTGGGAAGCTAATCAACCCAGAGGAGGCACTCCCAGTGACACCCAATCCCGAAGGCGGGCATGCACAGAGGAATGCCAGGGCTAAAAAAATCTATATACATGAGGAAAATCCCCTTTCAACTCCGGAGTTCCGGAGAGGATGCAATTGCAACGCACCAAACCAAAAAGGCGGGCGTGTACAAAGGCATCAGGGATACATGAAGGAAAATAACTTTTTTTTTTTTTTTTTTTTTTTTTTTGGGTGAGAGACAGGAGCCCAGGAAGAAAAGAAAAGAAAAAAGAAAGCGAAGAAGAGGTAACACCCCCAAACCTGACCACCCGTCTAAATGACGAGTGTGCCTCGCAACCGGTCGAATTCACGACCGAACTGCCCAGGACCTGGGGCTCCCCTGATCCGACTGCCAAAGGCAGGCGAATAGGGGTTGGCCCCCGGCCAACGAAGCACAGAAGTGTCTGCCAACACTTCTGCCTTTGCGGGCGAAACCTCCTCCTCCTCGACGTCATCATCGTCGCTGGAAAACAAGTCGTAATCCAACTTGTATGTGACGGGAGGGGACGGCTTCCTGGTTGGAGGACTCCCCACAGAGGGCGAGAGGACTGCGGAACCGTGGCTCGCTGGCAGTATGCCTGGCGAGGGTTCGGTCAGTTCCGCGAGTTCGACCTCTCGCGAAAGGCAGCTCCGAGTGATTGTCGTGCCGGAAGGTGTCGCGATATCGGCAGTGGCCGTGGTCCGTTGAAGCCGAAGCTTCGACGGAGTGTCTTGAGGGCTCACATCAAATCGGACACGCTTCCGTGCTCGGAGAATGCCCTGTGGGGATGGTGGTTGCGGTTTGGGGGGCTCGGATAGAGGAAGTTCCTCTTCCTCTTCTTCGCTTTCTGAGCTATAGCAGAAGTATTTCAGATCCATGCCATAGCTCACCCCCGGGGGATTTGGAATCACCTCGGGTGAAGGGGACCGCTTTCTCTTCTTGGGTTTGGCAACACCCTTGTCCCTGCTGTTAGCAGCAGGAAGAGATATGACCGGTTCTTCACACGAGGCTACTTCATCCTTCCGGGGTCCGAGATCGAGTGGGCGGGGAGATAGAGAGTGACTCAGGTTGGGTAGGGGACTTCTCGTTTCGGGGTGTCTCGGTTCAATCAGTTCTTGACGGGGTTTCATCGACGGGGCAATAGTGACGGAAGTAGGGTTTGTAACAGGGGATGGTACATAGGGTGTCAGGATCATCGGATTAGGCACAACTTGAATGCCAGAAACTGGCGGTGGAGTAGTGGGGGTAGTGGGTTCTGTCTCATCGACTAGTGCTGCGGTACGGGGAGTGATCGACTCTGAATTCCTGACAGCTTTTGAGGTAGGGGGCATAGACAACTCTGCATTCCTGACAACTTCTGAGGTAGGGGAACTTGGCAACTCTGCATTCCTGACAACTTCTGAGGTAGGGGAACTTGACAACTCTGCATTCCTGACAGCTTCTGGGGTAGGGGGAGTGATAGGCTCTGCATTCTCCGTTGTTTCTCCAAAAGACGTAATAAGTCTGGAAATCGAGCGCGGCACGGAACTTAGCAAGCCTCGGATACCCCATCCTCGAGTTTGTTGAGCTTCTGGCGTCCTCGGTTCTGTATCCGCCGTTTCGGTTTTATTATCTCTGGCTATGCTTGCCGGATGCCGAAGGACTTTGATCACCGATGGAGTCTCTGGCGACTTTGGTGATTCACTTGTGCCAGGCGATTCGGGAATAGTGAATAACGCGGTCCCAATGACAGTCTTCTTTTCGGCCAACTTCCGAGAACGACGTTGGGAATAAGGGACAATTTGGCGGTTTCTATGGTTGGCTATGGTTGCGGCGCTGAGTTCACGGCGTTTTGCCGAACGCAATTCTGCATCATTTTCAGACATGTCTTGAGGTCTCGATCTTTTGCGATTGATACGAGGAGTGACTGGGTTTCGTTTATCGGACGTATCTTGAGTTTTTGATTCTTCGCGATCGACAGGAGGCGCGGCTGTGTTTGGTTGAGTCAGCGGTATGCTTCGTGTAAACTGACGAACTTGAGACTGCGACCAAACGGGATGACCATTGGGACATCTTAGAATGGCAGAACAACAAGGACAAGCTGGACCATATTCCAAAATTAAACTGGGAGAAGTCTGTGTAGCCATACAGCCAGTCCGGGGGGAAGTATCAATCTCCATAGGGTCACCAGACGAAGAACGAGTAAAAGCCCTTGGACTGGTAGTCTGTACTCCAGTGACAGTAGAAGTATTTGTGGACTGCTGGAGCGGAGATGCAGAAATAGTTGAACCAGGAGGTATAATTGCGGCAGAAGCATTTGGGGGTTCCCCAGGTGGAGTGGTAGAGACAGCTGGTTGTACGGGAATAGATGGAGCAGATGAAACAGACGACAAAACTCTGGTGTTGCTATTCTGAGCTCTTTCCGCATTGTCACTAGGAAAAGCGGATTGCGGTGCAGATTCATGTTGGATGGAATCGGCAGAAGTATCAATGTATCTTTGAGCTCGAGTAAGAACAGCCATGCGCAAAAGAGGACTTGGGCCGCTCCTAAATCTAGAAGGGCGGGATTCCCGTCGTAAAGGCTGCGGCGATCCTTCAGGAGTAATAAAAACTGGAGTCCGCTGGCGAATAAACCGAGGTTGAGCACTGGAAGAAGGCATTGAAGAAGCATTCGCGCCAAAGACTGCTGAAGGATGAGTATTCTGTGAAGAATCCTGAATTGACGATTCTGACTGCTGAACGCGGACTTGAGGATGAGCAGTAATGCTAGCCGAGCCAGTATTCCCTGAAACAGCTTGCGGTGGCGCCCTTGGCTGCGGAACAGGTTCTTGAGAGCGAGCAGTCGTATTAACCACTCCAGGTTTTGAAACATGGTGACGGAGCTCCGAAGACAGCTGAGCTGCCGGATCTGGCCGCTGAAAGCAGCTTTGAGTAGTAGAAGAAACAGCGACTAAGCCAGTCGATACAGAAGAAGATTCTTGAGTAGTTTGACTGGTTGTAGAAGGAAAAGTGACTTGAGGTTGCTGTGAGCTCAAGTGCAAAGAAGTACATGATGAATGACGACCCTTGGGAGGAGTAATTTGAGATTGAGAGTTTAAATCTTCAGCTGCCGGTGCAACTGGTCCTTCCTTTGGCGGAGTAACAACAGTTTCCTGGGACACATCCAAAACTCCATGCGGTTGATTATCCAAACGCTTATTAGAATGTCTAGGAGATGGTGTACGAGGTAGATTCACTGGCGAAACAGAATCCCTTTTCCGCGAAGATGAAAAGTTGACATTTTGAGAAGAAGAAATTTGATGCTCACTTTTAGCAGCTGGAGTAGCAGTTGACTCAGCTATTGCTGGAGTAATCGAGGGCGACTGAGAAGTCGGTTCGCTACCTTGTGGTTTGGTCTGCTCTTCGGTATTCGGCTGTTCGGTATTCGGCTGATCGTCTTTCGGCTCTCGAGATCTCGTCGAACGCGTTCTTTTCTTCGGGGCACGTTTGTTCGTGGAACTGGTGCTAGATCTTGTAGTAGTTTTAGTAACTCGACGTGCTGGGTTATCTGTGCTGGCAGAAGCAACAGTAGTAGCACGCGTATCCGTGTTTTCTGCATTATTAGCAGTGGGTTTCGCAGATCTGCGTTTTCGTGGCACGTCCTCGAGGGACTTGAAGCCGCCAGGAGAGATTGGCTGAGATCGAGTTCGAGGCATCGCGAAGAATGATGAATTATTCACGCGTCGCGAGGGTTAAAATGTTAAGGCAGAAGCCTATTGGCCTTTGCTATCTTAGAGAAGACGCTTAATAGCGCTATGAAGCAAGACGCGTGTTGGCTGCTTGAGATGAATAAATGGTTAGCAAGCAGAGCAACACCAGCGGAGGGGTCGACTTACATTAGTGGAAATTTCCACGAGAGAGATCAACACGGGTCTGTGGCGGAGTTGTAACGCAGCACTCAGTATTTTTTTTTTTTTTTTTTTTTTTTTTTTTTTTTCGATAAGAGCCTTCAGAAGCTCGAGAGAGATGGCATGTCAGTGACTTGTTCAACCTTTGCATGTGTTGCGTAGTGTTGAAGATGGATGATATGTACTGTACCTTTGTTGACAACACCTAAGCTAAGAGTGAAGATCAGAACTCGAACGGAGAGTATCGAGTTCGAGAGAGCTTGAGAGAAGATCAGACAAGTAGCTTGACAATGAGGATTTGATAAAGCAATTTAAGCAGTTGAAGTTGATGGAAAGACGCGCAAACTGTTGGATCGTGATGTTTGTGTGTGAGAGGAAGAGAGGAAGAGGAGGAAGAGAGATGGGAGATGGAAGGGCGAGAGGGGTAATTTATGTTGACACTCACGGCCACCAGATCAACCCGTCGCTTAGGGCAATAGCAACCAAAACATTGCCGAATCAAGTAGTTGTTGTTTTGATTTCTGTAATATTTCCGTCAAGAGAAGGAGCGATGATGTTGTTGCGCCTTCTTGATTTGGGCTCAAAAAAAAAGTTAAGGTTGTTTGATAACGGCAGAATCAGGGCGGTGAGTGATCTGCCTGCCGAGATAAGCTTTTTGCCTCGATGTGTCAAAACGGGAAGTTCCGCCGCTAGAACTGGTGCTGCACGCCTGAACTGGAAGGCAACCCGGTGTAAACAGCAGAGATTTGGACGAGTCGGGAGCATTCCATCCCAAGCGAGGAAACAGCTGATCCTGACACACTGAGAATGGATTCTACTTAGGTCTTTTACCCGTGAGAAATCTGGTTTAACTTACTGGACAGACTACAACATGCTGTCCGGGAGAGAGTGTGTGGTATCATTGATACCAAATAGCTCTACAGAGAGTCGTATAGGCTGCCAGTACATACAAAGAAGGATTTGGTGCATCTACTATTTTGGATCATAGAACCCAGGTCATCCGCACAGAGCAGGAAGCAGCAACAATCTCAAAGTCGACGTAATAGAGAGGCAGGGGAACATCGTTCCAACAGTTCTGAAACAAAAAGAAAATAGTAGTATGGTACATACATCCAACAACCCCACGTCATTTATAGACTGATTTCTCCTTTCCAAGTGGCATCGCTCAGACCCAACGTAGTCACCAAGTTTTGCCATCTTGGGCCCCCACGTTCCTTCTT
Organism: Emydomyces testavorans; assembly: GCA_029449355.1. Classification (NCBI taxonomy): domain Eukaryota; kingdom Fungi; phylum Ascomycota; class Eurotiomycetes; order Onygenales; family Nannizziopsiaceae; genus Emydomyces; species Emydomyces testavorans. Next base: position 1,775,530 of record CP120627.1, read on the forward strand.
CCGCAAATAGCTCAGTAGTTTTTGCCGCCTGTGAACCAGTAGTCTAAGGTTGCGTTTGTTATGCTTGTCCTTGTGCGACGTCGTTTCCAACTGCTTTGCGAGAGTAAGAATTTTCGTCGTCAAAATTGCGACCTGAACTTCCGATGAACCCGTGTCTGGACCCGCGCGTGGTGATCTCGGTGGATACTGAGGGGCAGAGGGATGTACAGGAGTGGCTGGTTTGGGTGGAAGGACAGTGTCTGTATTGTGACGTCCGAATGTCTCAATGCAGCGCTGGATGTTCAGCCGTGTTCGATCCTTGCTACTGCCATTGTCCAACTGCATAATACGTTTCACTGCCTCCTCTGCATTTCTATGCTTCTCTAAATGCTTCTGGAGCGCTTCCTCGGATTTTTGCGGATCGAAACTGTCGCTCTTCGACTCCACCACAGGTTCGGTGCTTGTTTTGGAGTGTGAAAGGGCAAAGTTCAATTCGTCTTCAGAAACAAAGAAATTGAGATTCGATGATCCTGATTCAGTAGAAGAGGCTTCGCAGGGCCTTGCTGGAGCTGGAGATGGGAAAGGCTGTCCGTCCAACAACGCTTCTATAACAGGGGTTGGCTTTCCAACGATGGGGTCGCCGCGAGCGGCTTCACGCTCCTCTCTTAAAACACGCTGTCGGGACAGATTTGCAGCTTTCCGTTGACGAGCCTGGGCTAAAGCAAAGGGATCATGCTTTTTCTTTTGACGTTTGGCTTTCGACGAAGCAGATCTGGCGTAGGCGCTGGGCTTCAGAGACAAGCCAGCGAGCCAACTGTGTAGTGGCCCTACAACGCCAGTTGTGTCAGCAAGGTGTAAAAGCGGAGATCCAAAACATTTCTCACCATTAAGGGATTTAGAACACGATTGAACTAGAATTCGTGGCGGCATCTTCGACAGCACCGGCACTCTCTCCTTGCTGCGTATCTCAAATTCTTCCATACAATACATATTGATGCATCAAAAAAGCAGTTTTGCTGGAAATATTACGTAATACGTAGGTTGCGGTCCGGCTATTTTTCCGACAACCATGCCCTAGCCAGCATCCACTAATTCAATGTGGCTTAGCGTCGATTAAGCTCTCCAAAACCGCACAAAACCACCGAATTCAGATAATTCGAATCGCGAACTGTCGACGAGCTGATCTGCCTTTCTCTCACGCCAGCAACTCTGTCTCTTATCCATTCGACAATCGCCAGACGATTGATATTTTCTCTATTAGTTTAACCAGAAATATCAGTCGCCTATCATGGCTCCTTCTAATCTTCCTCCGGTTTTCAATGCCACGTCCCAGGACATCGAGATGCTTTTGGCTGCTCAATGCCATCTCGGCTCCAAGAACTTGCAGGTTCACATGGACCCTTACCTCTGGAAGACTCGACCAGATGGAATTAATGTGATCAACATCGGCAAGACCTGGTGAGCCCCAAGAAGGGATCCTAAAGCCTGAGTTTAAGTTACTGATTCTCCGTGTGAAATATGAAGGGAGAAAATCGTTCTTGCTGCGCGCATCATTGCGGCCATTGACAACCCCGCTGACATTTGCGTGATCTCTGCACGTCCATATGGTCAACGTGCTGTCCTCAAGTTCGCCGCTCATACCGGTGCCGTTGCTATTGCGGGTCGTTTCACTCCCGGAAGCTTCACCAACTACATCACTCGCTCTTTCAAGGAACCCCGCTTGATCATTGTCACCGATCCCCGCACAGATGCTCAGGCGATCAAGGAAGCCAGTTACGTGAATATCCCCGTTATTGCTCTCTGCGACACCGACTCCCCAACTGAATTCGTCGACGTTGCCATCCCCACCAACAACAAGGGTCGTCACGCCATCGGTTTGATCTGGTGGCTCCTTGCTCGTGAAGTCCTTCGTCTCCGCGGCACTCTCGCAACCCGTGAGACCGAATGGGATGTTGTTGTGGATCTTTACTTCTACCGCGACCCTGAGGCCGAAGAAGCCAAGGAACTCGAGGAGGGTAAAGCTGCAGGTGTCGACGAAATTGGCCCTGGCGCGGTCGAATCTGGATTCGGTGCTGAGGGATGGGAACCTAGGGGTGGATCTGCTTTTACCGCTGCGGCTGCCACAACTGGCGCTGCTACTGCTGCTCATACCTGGGACTCCACTGGTGCTGACTGGGCCGCCAGTGGCACCCCTGCCGAGGGTGGCTGGGCTGGTGACGCTCCCACTGGCGACACCAAGTGGTAAAACGTAAAAAACGAAATGATTTCGATATGAGACTTGAGGAACGCTGGATTGAGTTTCTAACAGATACGAAAATTTGAACGTCGGGTACCTGGTCATCCACGATTTGATTGCTTTCCGCTATCCCCATCCGACCCGTATCTCATTGCTCATTTCCATTCTTTTCGAAAGAGCCAAAAATACCGAAACGCTTCAAATCTTGAAACAATTACACGTGTTCAAACTGTTTTCTCTTCATTCTACCCATCCTGGTTCTGGCATGGAAGGCATGTACAATCTTATTTGACGGCACTTATGAGGGAAAGATATCCATTTTGATTTCATTATCATATGGGGGAAAGCCCTGTGCTGTCAACCCGGGGCGGACTTAATCGTTGTCCCACTTCCATTTAGTTACTTGTTAACTGGGTAAAGAAGATAAATCTTCGAATTGAAACTACTTCCATACATGTAGATCCTTCCTTTTTGTAGGCTCGGCTATAGTACAAAGAGTATTCAATTTCATTCGTTTCGCAAAAAAAAAATAGCACGAAGCTTTGGAATACAAATCACGTAGCAAATCGAATTTTGGAGGCCAATTTATTCCATACAGACATTGTTTGTAACGCTCCTCATCGTCGGGCAACCTACGCATAATCAACTGATAGCTGTTCACTGTAAAACGCAAATTGGTCCCACATCGCAAAGCACGCAACAAATTCAAGCGGAGAAAGCTCTCGCAAAGTGAGTTGAGCCGTAGAGCCGTGAGGTCCCATAAGCTCCAGCGGGATCCCACAAGGGCCACGGTCCACCGCGAACTTCACCAGACAACCAACAAACCACACCCAGTTCTTGACTTCTTCGAAGTCTAGTGTGCCTTTGTGCTGTCCGAATCGAATCGTCCCATTATAAACGCTGCTGTCATCAGGGTCGGTCAGTCTCCGAATGCTATATGCAGCGGCTTTGTGTCGAGTCTGCTCCTCTGTAAGGTCGCCTTCCCACAAATCATAGAGCTCCTCCATGTCCACGCAATCCAAAATTTCACGGATGACCATGTTCGGTTCGATGGATCCCAGCGTTGCAGTCGGAGGCAGGCAGCGGGAATTTCCCCAGACACGATGCGCAGGGTGTAGAGCGTTAATCTGCGCTTCGAATTTCCACACGAACTGCAACAACGTCTGCACGGCTGAGAGATTGAATCCGTGACTCGCATAGTTTCGAGGATTTGGCCATGGAACATTCCCGACATGGACTGTCATGGCGCACGAATTATTCACGAACGTCGTGTATTCATCCTTGATCAGCGTGAGGACTCGATCCACTTCAAAGAACGATGACCGATGATATGGCAAAACGCGTGTTTCCAGTTTCACTTCAAAGAATTCCCATTCGTCGGAGCAGCAGTCGATGTCGGGAATTTCCTGGACGCTGACGGCATTCGCCTTTTCGATAGTCCACGCTCTCAAGTCCCCAGGGTACTCGCGATAGTGGTTCACGTTTACTCCGAAACGTCTTAGGTAGTCAATAATCTGCTGATGAACTCCACGCATCTTTTGTAGGTAGGACAAATTGGCCCCCTGCGCGCCAAACATCGTGACAACGTCGAACTTGACTATGAACTCGAGGTGAATCGAGAAAGACAGCGTGCAAGTGCTATCCGAGATTTCAGATTTTGGCATCATCCTGCCGATTACCAACCCGCCGCCTGCCAGCTACACGACGCCTAAGGTTAGAGAACGTAGCAAGGCCAAGGAAGATATTGAGATTCACTCTGTTAAGAATGAAATAATGAGAAATATGAGCTATAGAGGCTCTAGCACCAGCATTCAAGCAGTGCTGCCATGGAGATTAGAACCCATGAAGTGAAGGCAACAACAGAAACAGAACGTAGAGCTGAACACTCTGATTAGTCGTGAGAGTCACATTTCTCGGCGACCCTGCTGAATGCTTCTGCAACGAGATCCTTATGCCTTTTGTGATATCTGTGAGAGGCAACAACCAGCAAAACACAATGGAATTGCATTGCGCATTGTAACAGCCATGGTTATTAGGAAGATTCCAGCTTCCTGGAATGCCAAAGATCCAACTTTGCATGTAAGGGGACAGTACTGTTAATCAACTAACAGGCTAGCTGACCAAATGTCCTTTGAGCTTGTCCATCTAGGCTGACAAGCATCCCAGAAGGAGTTATGGATGTAGAGCTAGATGGCAACCTAGGAGTCTCTGATCTGTTGTCCCTTAACATCTACATGTATCAGAACAGATGATGTTCACAAGCTGAAGCCTGACAACGCTAATGATCTGTCACGTGTCACTGGGTATTCATGATACACATAAAATACACGATGCAGCTAGATAATGGATACTGAAATGGAAAATATCCGTATCGAGATTACCAGTCTCCAAGCCCAAAACTTTCGAGCAAGCGAGACGGCGAGGGCCAGACATGCGAGCTGCAAGAGGAGACAAAGGATCTCCTTGAACTGGGAATGAGAGCCCCTATCTGGAAGCTTCATAGCTTAAACCGAGCATCAAATAAGTCCAGATTTGTCATACGCTCTCTAACCTCCCAGCTTACGCAGTGGAAGCACTCGATACGTCCGCTTTCAACAACAGCCATGTCTGCAGCGAAAGACGGCTCTATGACAGCCTCTCAGACCGATTACTCAACATGGGATACCGCCCGCCTCATCTGCCGCATTACAGAACTAGAGCAGCAGCTTAATGCCCCCGCCAGAAATCATCATCGTGGCCAGAACAAGCCGATCAACGACCTTCCACCTACGTCGCCATTAATCAACCCTCCCGATTCTTATCCGCCCGGACCATGTACCCCCTCGAGATCTTCATCGCGAGCGGCGAGACCGCCACGAGATATTGATCCGTCGAAATACAATACCCGCTTCATTGCGTTGAAGCTCGCTTATTTGGGTCAACAATACAATGGATACGAACACACAAATGGAAATATTACGCCGTTCCCCACAATCGAGGAGGAGTTGTGGAAGGCATTACGGAAAGCGCGATTGATATTTCCAAAAACGGTGGAATGTGCAGACGGTTCTGAAGGAGCAAACAGGCTTCTACGTCCATATTCAATCGACTGGAACGGCTGTGACTATTCCAAGTGTGGCAGAACAGACCGCGGAGTCAGTGCTTTTGGACAGGTTGTTGGAATCAGAGTGCGAAGTGCAAGACCGAAAAAGAAGAGTGGGAAACCGGTTGAGACTCAACCGGGCACATTGGTCCCGCCTACCCCCGAGGCCGCCAGCATGGTTACAGAAAGTTCACTTGCTGGATTGGACATTAACGTCTCCAATCTTGAAATTCAAGAAAGGCACTGGGATGACATTGCAGATGAACTCCCCTATATACAGATGCTAAACGGCGTCCTTCCTGAGGATATTCGTATTCTAGCGTGGTGTCCCCATCCTCCGCCGGATTTTGATGCTAGGTTCTCATGCCGTGAGCGGCGGTATCGATATTTCTTCACTCAACCAGCCTTTTGCCCCACGCCAGGTCCGTTAGGTTTCGTCAAAAGACCCTGTGGCGCATTGGGCTCTAAGATGCGGGAGGGTTGGTTAGATATAAACGCAATGCGGGAAGGAGCAAAGCATTTTGTAGGGTCCCATGATTTCCGGAATTTCTGCAAAGTCGATGCGAGCAAGCAGATCACGAATTTTGTTCGGAAGATATCCCATGCAGATATTCAACTTCTCGGCGCGAGGAATCTCCCGCCGGCATTTCCGGGGCAGCAGGGCTTTCAGCAGGATGAAAACCCTGAACTTCAAAGGACTATTGGGTCTGATGACAGTCACGATGCTGCCATGGAAGTGTATTACTTTACTGTTCATGGATCTGCCTTCCTATGGCACCAAGTCCGGCATATGATGGCGATCTTATTTCTTATTGGACAAGGACTTGAGTCACCATCTATTATCCCCGAATTACTAGACGTAAGCAAAAACCCTCGACGTCCAACGTACGAGATTGCTTCCGATGCCCCATTGGTCCTGTGGGACTGTATATTCCCTAGCCTAACGGCCGATAATGAAAGCGAAGGTGGTCTAGACTGGGTGTATGCTGGAGATCCGCGTACCGCGAAATCAGGAAGAGGAGATGGAAAGTTCGGACACGGAGGGACAGTTGACGATCTGTGGTCACTATGGCGACAGCGCAAGATCGACGAAGTCTTAGCGGCAAGCCTACTGGAGCTCGTTGTAAGTCAAGGCGACAGCAGTTCAGTCGCCAGAGGAGGTTTCAAGCATCCCACTTCAGACAAACTTAACCGAAGTCAGAAGATGTTCTACGGCAGCAATGAGGGAAAGCCAAGTGGGAAATACATACCGTTGATGCAAAGGCGGAGGAACGATACCGTCGAAGATATAAATTTGCGATGGTTCACCAAAGGAAAGAGGCGTGTTAGAAACAGTGCCACCAAGACTGGTGTTCGCAAGCTTGACGATGCCACTTGAATCGATCTTGTTCCCCGTTTGTATCTGGGACCTATGCAGTAGATGGGAAATTCCGGCGTTTCTGCCAGCCACGAACTCATCTCCGTGGCACGGTTCTGACCACAACATCATGGACTGGGTTCGTAGAGGCACTTGCGGGCTCCCTTCCAAACGTCTTCCAAAATTACACGCCGCGGCAAGAGGTTCTATCAGATCATTCATTGGTTAAGAAGTCTTGAGGTTTAAGGGGTTCCTCAATGCCCATACCGGAAATACCACAACTACCTTAGCCTCACCTTCCACAATAATCGCCAGATAGAAGAGCACTTCGAAGCCTCTAAACGCTTCATGGATAACAATATCCTGTATTTGCGTCGTGGGAATAAATCGTGTTGTGGGGCTTATAAAATATGTAGCTGAGGAGGTAAATGTCTGAACCCCAAGGCCACGAATTACCAAGAGCGATTCCTCTTTGGAAATTCATTAGTGCTCCGAAGGTATTGGAGGTAAAGGGTCGAAACGCACCAGTATATCCCTTCTTAATCATAAAGTACAATAAAACGGCACTCACAGGTGCGATTACTTGCCAAAGATGACGATCAGCGATCTGACACGCGATCCCGCCAACTCGACTGGACCAGACGTCGCTCCACGGTATGAGACCATCACGGTAAAAGGCGTAGCTGCGGAGCTTTGCTGCATCGACCAGCAGAACAGTTGCAAATATGACCACGCGCAAGAGAATTCCTAGGTAGAACAGAAGCTTTGAGCTTATGGTCGAGCGGGAGGGTGCATTAGAAACGGTGAAGAGTACGGTGGAGGGAGATGGCCGGTGGGTCGAGAGACGCGGAGGCATGGAGAACGAGAGAGAGCTTAGCTCCCTGGCAGCTCAGCAGCACAGTCAATCAAGAAAGCCAGGCAGGTAGAATATTGCCCAAGTGATACTCCGTAAGGGTCGCTGGCGAGCTCAACAGCCTGTGAAGCTCCAATTCATCCATCCCAAGTTACCTCGAACCACTGCAGAAACTCAATTTTACAAAATCACGTGTACAGTGGTCGAGTCCATTCGAATTTCGTTCGAATTACATTATTTTCTTTTTTTTTTTTTTCAAATGTTGATATTGCTGCCTTCACGACATTTTTCAGGCAAAAGAAGCCAACTTTCATTGGATCCGGCGCTGGCAAAAACTCGGAATCCCGAACGCTGATTTGCTCGTTGCCCGTTTGTTTTCTTGCGCGACCTTTCCATTCGCAAGACCAGGCACACGTGCGCACTTTGGTCTCCTCCACACGTTCTTCATCCTTTGCTGGTTGATGCTTCCCCGCCATCTGCCCAACGGCGTTTTACTTGCTTGTCGACCTGACTCGTATTCGAGGAACTGCTGAGATTACGCCTTTATATACCTATCGTCTTTCCTTTGGGCCTCACCCCACCTTTCGATGCCCCGTTCGACGGATCGCTCTCCTTCGCCCCGTCGAGAAGAGAGAAGACGGAGAAGTCGAAGTCGAAGTCGAAGTCGGTCGCCTAGACGCAGATACAATGATGATAGAAACAGAGATCGGGATAGAGAACGGAGGAAACCAGGTGGATTCCGGTGGAAGGAGAAACCTCGTCGTGAGGACGATACCAGGGAGTCAGAGAGAGGGTTAGAGCGTGGATATAGAGAAAAAGACCGCCCAAGATCACCTTTTCGAGATCGTCATCGAGAGAGATCGCGCGAGAGAGGTCACGAGACGGACACAAGGCCTTTTGAGCGGGATAGAGATGGCGATCGTGTTCGAGATTTGGGCAGGAACAGAGAGAGAAGTAGAGAAGATCGTGAAAGAGCGGAACGAAGCCTCAAAGAGAAGAAGGAGAAGAAGGAGAAAAAAGAGAAAAAACCCCCGGCTCCTGCAGAACCGATGATTGTAGTCCACGTCAACGACCGACTTGGTACAAAAGCAGCGATTCCATGTCTTGCTTCAGACCCAATTCGTAAGGCTGCAGTGTTTCCTTTCTATTTACTCCAAGGCAGACGATTCCATTTGCTAAGATTCCACTATGGCAGGGTTATTTAAAGCTCAGGTAGCTGCACGAATAGGCCGTGAACCTCACGAGATCTTGCTGAAGCGACAAGGAGAAAGACCGTTCAAAGACCAGCTCACTCTTGAGGATTACGGGGTTAGTAATGGCGTACAACTTGATTTGTGAGCTTTACATTCCCCAACCGTTCTTTCCTCTTGGATGGCATCAGAATTTGACTGACTTTTACTATAGGGAAGTGGATACGGGAGACTAACTGTATTCTTTCGTTCTGTTTCTTCCGCCCAGATGACGGTTATGACCATGGCAAGCGTTTGAATTCTTCTTTCTCATTGATCATGTTTGAGTATAGAGAATATGTATTATTACTACAACTGTTGAAGAATGGATATTGGGGAGTATTTGCACACTGCAATTGTCAGGTCCCTTCCCGGTCCTCCCTGATCTCATCAAACATTGGAGCTTACTATAGCATCCCGGTGCCCCATGCAAATCGCCTGTCGATCGTGGAACTCGTTTGGCAGATCTTGTGACAGCTATGTCGCTCAACGACATCTGTTCCATGAGTCTTCTGCCCTGCTTTTCTTTGCCTCAAGCTTGCTCTTCTCTGCTACCTGACCATACCACGGCAATCCTTCGGGCCATCTCTCCTCATCATTTTCGTGGAGAAACATAAGCTAAACCAAGCTCATCCAGCGCTATTCCCGTCCAGGCCTAGTGCGGTTCTCTGCGGCTCGCATCAACGATAATCCAGCCAGTCACTGCGCCAACCCCGTGACTCCTATGGCACCACTGCAAAAGCTGCTGGCGTGCATGGATTTGCCCGAAAAACCCACCTTCAACTCTATTTTAAATCTCTTTTCGCTTTTTCTCTCTCCTGTGTGCTTGTGTGTGTCCAGGCAATCCCACCAAAATTCTAACTTGCTCAAGATGACCCCTCCTCTTTTTATCGTCTATTTCTGTCGTCGTTATTCTAAACGATGATGAGAGGTCTGGTTCTCTGATCCAGTCACATCCGTCGTTGATCCCTATCCTGCGTCCCGAACAGCCGTTCGAACGTTGAATATCCCAATTGCCTCACGGCCCTGGTGCGAAATAGCCCGTGTCCAACGTCCACCAACGGTTTCAGTCTCGTCACTCTCGTTTCGAACGTATCATCTTCGGTGCTTGACAACCCGGCCTGTTCAAAATGGTTCGAAACATCGTTGTGTTGGGTGGTAACTCTCATCCGCATTTGAATAAAACCATCTGCGATCAGCTCGGCATTCCTCCAGGGAATGTTTTGCTATCAAAATTCTCTGTGGGAGAGACTCGAGTGGAAATATATGAGTCGGTTCGGGGTAAAGATGTCTATATCATCCAGTCTGGAGGAGGCAAAGTGAACGATCATCTCATGGAACTCTTGATCACGATCTCAGCTTGCAAAACAGCCTCCGCGAAACGCGTCACCGCTGTTCTCCCTCTTTTTCCGTACTCTCGCCAGAGCGACATCCCGTACAACAAAGTTGGAGCGCCGCTAGTAAAGTCATCTCTCACCCGAAATGACTCACACGCTGCGTATACCTTCGAAAGCACCCCGCCCACCCCACACCCTGGAAAGGTGGACAGCATCGGCCTCACAAACGGTATTGATGGGCTACAAAAAGGCCTTGCATCTGTGCAGCTTGAAGATCGGGATGGTTTCAACTATTCAAGCCCACAGAAGGCTCGGATTTCTCATTACGTCAATGGCATTCCGAAGCGTAGTGACACCATGGACTCCGTTAGATTCGAAGCGGCCACCAAAAGCAATCGATCTTCAGGTCTTATCAATGGAACAGCTTCCCAGGATGATACCGCGAGCGTCATATCAAACTCTTCGAAAATGAGCTCGTTTCAGCCACGTCCTGGATACCGACAATGGGTTGCGCAAGCCGGAACTCTTGTGGCTGATCTGTTGACTTGTGCGGGAGCGGACCATATTATTACGATGGATTTACATGATCCTCAGTATCAGGGATTCTTTGACATCCCCGTCGACAACCTCTACGGTCGGCCACTGCTCAAGAAATACATTCAAGAGAACATTGCCAACTATAGAAGCTGCATCATCGTTAGTCCAGATGCAGGCGGTGCTAAACGAGCTACAGCCATTGCCGACTCGCTGGGCATGGAGTTTGCATTGATTCACAAGGTAAACGCCGCCCCGACATGTCTGGCCATTGGGTGATCAGGCTGACCGAAGTCTTCTCAAAGGAACGCCGTCCCACGAAGATCACAGACAGGCAAAATGCCACCATGATGTTGGTTGGCGATGTGAAGGACCGGACTTGCATCTTGATTGACGATCTTGCTGATACTTCCAATACCATCACGCGCGCCGCCAAGTTATTGAAAAAGGAAGGCGCGTCGACAGTGTATGCGCTCGTGACACACGGTATTCTCAGCGGCGATGCCATTGATCGAATCAATGCCAGTGCGCTTGATAAAGTGATCGTGACCAACACAGTCGATCAGGATAATAACCTAAAACGTTGCCCGAAGTTGGAGGTTTTGGAAGTAGGCCATGTGTTCGCCGAGGTAAGACAGATTGATCTGGACTTTCCCAAGCGGTTTTTCCATCCAGTTGCTAATCATTACTGATTGTAGGCTATCCGTCGTGTGCATCATGGAGAGAGTATCAGCGTGCTCTTTCAGTACGATTGAATAGGTGTTATCAAAACTCTACTTTTCTCGCAAGTACTATGATGTCCAGCCACAGACGAACAATAGACCCGATACAACGATGACAACAAGGAATGCCATGTATTTCTTCCCTCAAGATTCGCGGCCTAGTTTCCTCTCAGACTATGAGCTGGTAAATGATGACAGATACCACAGCGCATGTCATTTTCTATTTTATGATTTTCTTTTTTACTTTTAAATAATGCTTTTCTTTCTTACAGCACGATACTATTAGAAAAGGTGGATGATTTTTTCCTTTCAGGGTTTGGAAAACAAAAAAAAGATGACCATACTTTACCAAGTGCTGGATGGAAGTGGTCAAGTCGATTGATGTATCGTTCCCTGGTTCTGCTACATTTTTGTCTCTGTCATTATCCTTGTCTTCCTTTGCTACTGTCTCTTTTGCATACATGCAAAAACATACAATCGAACCGGATGTTTGGTTTTGTCCCAGTTTAGATTGTTTGGTGGAACACAGAACAGAAGAATTAAGAGCTAATGGCAATGATTGCAAGAGATATTTGGTACTGAATTTGCTTGTGGATAATAGTTAGGAAGCCAGTAAATTTCAGCTTCTGGTTCCCTGGAGTCACTGACTGCATTGATGATGGTTTGGGTATAAGTTTGCTTTGCTGTCTATTGCTCAAACTACATATTTGTACAGTATATACATACACAAGCTTGTTTCCTGGTATGTCTACATTATGATGAAGGATGATTGTGGATGTGATGATCATGCCCTCACACTGCCTACAGAACCAAAAATAATGCACCCTGTATACCAATGTACTGCCCCCCAATTTGATCAATCAGTTGGTCATCAATCAAGCCATATAAAGGTGTTAACCATGGTGCGGATCAATTTGTTTAAAAGTTAGTTGCTACTAGGAATACCAAGGAGCTCTCAAATTCCACATATTCTAGCCTTGTTTACCAACAAGCTGATATTCTAGATACATAAAATCATGGGTACTCAATACGAAGATATTTTCAATGCCGAAGAGAAATGATAGATAAAAATGGGAGAGCCAAAGAGCATAGTACATAGACTTGGTAACACATAAAACCAGGTATATTAGCAACATATTGGATATAATGCTCAGAAGACACTGATATAATTGCCAATCCGCTCTTTCTGGCTCTGAGCGATACATTCTGCGATCCATGTGATGTTTCGGATTTCCTAGATACATACTACGTTAGCATATTTCCCCAGGAATACGACTGTGGGAAGCAACTCACCTGTTCTCGGAGTTTTACCCAGGCATATATCACCGCAGGTGTAAATTGCCTTGTAAACACAATCTTTGATAGCTCCATCTCCTTTTGGTAGAACATATCTTCCAAGCTCCTACCATCGCTGCCTGTGCCGCCGGCCATATTTCCCAGACCTCCGCTCCCGGCCTGATTTAGGCCCACGGCATCAAAAAACGCCTTATAGTCACCAACTCCACTAACTGCGAGAGCAACTCCCTCAACATCGTCCGCCCGTGAAAGCATCAATGACCCTTCTGGGTATAACTTTCCGAATTCAGGATATAGCTTCTTTCTCTCTGCTTTGGAAAGCTCCGTTCCGAATGAGTTAAGGGTGATATTAATGGCGCGACGATCAGCCTCAAATTCCAATATCTCCGACATGACCTCTGAAGTTGGCGAGCCTTTGAGATCTGGCTCAGCATTCACAAATCGATAGAAGTCCTCCAGGTAATTCTTATACAACATGTTCCTTACAATCTCGATATTTAACTCGTCCAGGTCTTGATGACTTAAGCTTCCCTTAAAATACGGGGCTAGGGGTGTCTCGACCAGCACGGAATTATACAGTTCCTCCATATTCGTTGCGACGCAGAGAACCGGCATGGTCTCAAACCAGCCGAGTGGATGACATCTTTCCAATAACTCCCGAGTATCTCGCTCATGCAGAGTACCTGTGATCAGAAGCGCAACATTGTCGATCATGTATCCGTACGTCAAGTATTCCATGAACTTGGCAGTTGAGCCAATTGCTTGGGCTTGCAGATATCGAAATTCAGCGACGAATTTCTCGGTTGTCTTGCCGGCTAGGGATGATGTGGAAGGATTAGGAGGAAGAGAAGCGAGGAAGTCGCCATATGTCGGGCCGAGCTGGAGCTTGACATCTAGATTTCCACGTTAGAGAGCATCTTGCAGAAGGGCAGGAAGGCTCAATCTGTGACTTGAAAAGGGATAGCTCACCGTCGACGGTATCGCATTGTGTCAAATTGCCGTAACTTTGTGCGTTAAGAAGATTGTTGCGGTATCCCCGAACGATGCCCTCAACGTAGCTATATGACAGGTTAAGGACATCAGATCACCCAGTCAGTTGATGTATGGACTTACCCTCCATCCACATTGAACCACAGACCCTCCATTAGTTATACGATAGATTGAGCTATGTATCGAAGTTGGAGCAACAACTTGATCCTCATAATGTCTTCAAACCACTCAGTCTGATATTCCAATACATACCTGAGTTACCCTACCTACAGTATGTTGTAGATACATAGATAGTGTTAGGTAATACAGCTTACCCAAATTCACGTGACCCAAACAATTTCTAGAGCGTGATTACTAATATAATCTAAATCTTCAATAGGAAAAAATTATGAAAAAAATAAAAAAAACACACAGAAGAGGAAGTTCTGAGAAGAGAAGAAGCACAGTAGTACTCGCACAGGAAGGCGCAACAAGATAACTACACTACCAAATCAGGCTCGTCCCATCTTGGATCTGAACCGAAAGCGGAAGCGGCGCCCGACAGCCCTCACCGAGCCTCCCTTGAGCCGCGAACAATGACGCTTTTCATTTTAACCGAAACCAGTGCTGGTTATGCACTTCTCAAAGCAAAGGACAAGAAGCTCCTCAAGAGAGATGACCTTGAGACGGAAACACAGACTGCGGAGGGCGTTTCGAATCTGTGAGTTCAGTTGGTGCACCTCACACATTCCGTGGGCTCCCTCTAACCTCCAGCCACAGCTTGAAGTTAAAGAATTTCCAGAAATTTGATAGCGCAGCTACAGCTCTCGAGGAGGTTGCTGCTCTCGTGGAAGGAAAGGTTACACCGCGGCTTGCAAGTCTGCTCGAGTCCATTAAGGATGAAAAGAAAATCTCTCTGGCCGTTGCAGATCCAAAGCTTGGTATGTCCCTTGAGAACTGCCTCTGCAAATATTGCGACAATACTTATAATCTTTTCTCATTCAATAGGAAATGCAATTGGAAAGCTCCCCGGGCTTTCAATCCAGGCGATTGCGGATTCGACTACAGCTGATCTCTACCGAGCCATCAGAACTCACCTTCCGTCACTGATTCCTGGACTTCTACCGAATGATATGTCCACCATGTCACTTGGTCTCTCTCATTCTCTTGCAAGACATAAACTTAAATTCTCGCCTGATAAGATTGATACTATGATTGTTCAAGCAATTGCCCTCCTCGACGATCTGGACAAGGAGTTGAATACTTATGCAATGAGGGTAAAGGAATGGTATGGATGGCATTTTCCAGAATTAGCTAAGATTTTAAATGATAATATGGCATATGCCAAAGTCGTCTTGAAGATGGGAATGCGTTCGAATTCGGATTCGACGGATTTGGCCGAGATTCTGCCAGAAGAGATTGAGGGCGCAGTGAAGGCGGCTGCGAACCGATCTATGGGTACTGAGATCAGCAACGAAGATCTGGAAAATATTCAAGCTTTAGCAGAGCAAGTGCTTGGTTTCGCCGAATACCGCCAGCAGCTGGCAAGTTACCTGTCAGCACGGATGATTGCGATTGCACCCAACCTCACGGCTTTGGTCGGCGAATTAGTTGGTGCGAGACTTATTGCTCATGCTGGAAGTTTGATGAATCTGTCCAAGAGCCCTGCAAGCACGATTCAGATCCTTGGAGCGGAGAAGGCTCTGTTCCGCGCTTTGAAGACGAAACACGATACTCCAAAATACGGTCTTATCTACCATGCGTCACTTATTGGGCAAGCCACAGGCAGGAACAAGGGTAAGATGGCACGTATCTTGGCTGCTAAAGCTGCTCTTGGACTCCGCGTAGATGCTCTTGCCGACTGGGAGGTGGATGAAGATGGCAATGAACCAAGAGAAGAAGAGAAAGCGGCTTTGGGTATGGAATCAAGATACTATCTTGAAAAGAGATTGGCAGCCATGGAAGGCAAACCATTGAAACCGCGAGGGGTTGGCATTGCTCCAAACGGCATTCCAATTGAGCAACCTAAAAAATGGGAGGTTAAGGAGGCCAGAAAGTATAATCCCGACGCTGATGGTTTGGCTGGTGATGAGGCTGCTGCGACGGAGAAACCTAGCAAGAAGCCAAAGAAAGAGAAAAAGTTAATAGAGGAGATCAAGGATGACGATATGGAGGATGCTGAATCTGAACCAGAGAAAGTTAACGGTAAAGAAGGATCCTCTGCAGGATCAGAGAGTGAAGAAGAGAAACCGAAGAAGTCTAAGAAGAAGAACAAGGAAGAGAAGCGGTCAAGACACAAGGAAGCTGATGAAACTAAGATTCAACTGCTGGCTGAAAAGGCCGGACTCAGCGTTAAGAGATACCTTAGAAAACTTGAACGAGGTGAGATTAATTTCGATGAAGACGGCAACCCTACTGCCGTGAGCAAGAAGGAGTTGAAGAAGGCCAAGAAGGAAGCAAAGAAGGCCGCACGATCTGCAGAAAAGGACGCCGGAAAGAAACGAAAACGCGAAGCGAACGAAGACACCGGAGAGTCTAAGAGCGAAAAGAAGAAGAAGAAGAAGAGCAAGGCATAGAGGTTGATTGGCTTTTTATTTCTCTTGTATGATATCATGTTTGATCTTTTTATAGTGCTGTCTGGTTTTCTGCAGGTGTTTCTGGAGATCTGATTGTCTACGTTTTGATAGTCTACGGCATGGAGGCGCTTGTGGGATCTGCTTGATTGAATTCTACAACTATTGTGTAGTGATCAAAAAACGAGTTTATATCTAATGCTTTCATTTCTTGTGCCAAATTTGCTCTCCTCAGAATGGCGATCAGGAGTGAATTGAGTATTATATATGTAGGCCTACAGAGTAGATGTGCGCCTTGTGTGGAAGTGCGTGTTGGGTGACGATTCCTATGTATGACCCTACTCCAAAAGCTATCTGCATGCAGCTTCAAACACCACTACGGCACCGACATGAAGGTGAGATCCCGCTCCAAATAGAAGCTTCACTGGAGTGGCAATGCGCTGATCAAAAATCTTCCGCTATTTAGATCCTCGATCCACAGTCAGCGATATTAACCAATGTCGAGGTTCTGGCTCACTTCACATTGAACCCTCCGCATCCATCGCCGCAACACCCGCCTAATGCGCGGAATTTTACGCCTCGCCCTGATCTGAGGGATCACAATACGGTTGTTAAAGAGGTTAGTGAAAGAGGGAATTTTTCTTATTGCTTGCTCATTTGCGATTTTGAGAAAGGGGCTGCGCTTGTCTGAGCGGATCTGATCGTGGCTGTTTGCCCAGTGCTGGCAACATTTACGCCCCATCTTACGGGTGGGAGATACCATTCCATAGTCTCTGTGATGTTATCTGCGACTTGTTTTACGGCTTTGCAGAACTAGCTAACCTATTCTAAATGCTTTCGATCCAGTTTCACAATTATGTCACCCGCCTTTCGCCGCATCTCCTCAAATACCCCAGTTTCATCCCAAAATCCAGCCCTATAACACAAGATGGCAGCGCCGCGACCGTGACCGCGAGCTTTGCAAAAACTGCACAGCAAGATCCAGAAACCCCCAGTGCTCAACCCACAGATCTCGATATCGCCCTGCGCACATTAATAACGAATCTTAAGCCGTTCAATCTCACCAAGGCGGAGGTTCTGATGATTGTCAACCTTGGAGTTGGTCTAGATACAAACCCTGAGGGCGAGAACGCCGCCGCCGCCGCCGCTGCTGCTACCAGAGAAGATGATACAGTGGTGATGCAAGATGGCGACGCAAATGGTGAGGATGATGTCGGTGGCAGTGGTGGGGTGGGCGAAGAGGAGATGGGCGAAGCGGAGGATGCGGATTATGGAGCGCTGGCGCTCCTTGACACAGTTATTGAGGACCGGGAGGAGAGGTTGTCGAATGAAGATGTGGGTGAGATTTTGAGGATTGTGAGGGAGACATTGCGGGGGAAGAAGTGAGAGATTTTGCAGCTTGCGGAAGGGTGAAAATGTTGGGGGCATTTACTGGGCGTGAATGGAGTGGTTGGATTCCTTTTAAGTCATGATCTCATTAGATATTTAATGCATGGAATGGGTCTGTTTTGGGGACTTGAGTAGTGCTGGAAGGCATGTTAAAAATGGCGTTTTGAGATGGCCCTTTTGGAAAGCAATGATGATATTACTTAGATATGGTGTGCCTTTCTATCAAAGTTCGATTGCATAGCACTTATAAGCAGTCGGACCAGACCCTCTTTGAGGAGAGAGAGAGAGCGACAACAGTTCTGTATCTCGAAAGAATACTTCCTGGAGTGAAGCAATCAAAATTGAATGAGATATTACCACCATGGTGTTCAATATCAATGATGTTGCCGCTGGTTCACTGAAAAATGCTGAATCCAGAATTCAAATGAGGATGCCTACAAAAAGGAATGTAGTCATAGACATATCTTCCAATCTCATCATTGTTAGAAGACACAATGGTTATTATCGAGGATACCACTCCTCAGTTACAAATCTATTCAAGGTATATTTCATCCCGTAATCGCTGTAGATTTCGAAATAGACCTCCGCCGCTGCTCTCTTGGTTGGCCCCCCTATTGGAATCTGATGACTGCCTGCTCGAAGTCGCAGGCGATTCTCCTCGTTGTCGGGAGATTCTGCTATCTCGAGCCCTAGCCTGGCTATCAAGAACCTTCCGTCGTTCCTCCACAAGTCTCGCAAGACTGTCGACAAATTTCAAACGGGCTTTTTCCTCAACGGTGCCTTTCCACACGGTGGCCAATTGTCGTAAAGATTCTACGCGTCGATTGGCCGCTTCAAGTCCAGCTTCGCCTCCACCGTTGCTGTCTAGAAGCTCTGCAACCTCGTTCTTCAATTTCTTGGCCACATCCCGGCCTTTCTCTTCTCGACTGTGACTTTCAGATCCAGGTTCAGGCGCCGAGACAGATATGAATGAGGAGGCGATGGATACTTCTGAGGGAGGCAGCGGCCATTCCATTGCCTCTCCAAAGATATGAATCACATCTTCAAGCCTCGACCTGACTTGAGTCAAGGTTCGAAGGTCTCGGATGTAATTTGGATCTGTCTCTGCCTTCCGTTGCTGTATGTCTGTATCCAAGTCTGCAGCTCCCTCTGCAGACACTTTCTGTTCCTGCTCCTCTCTGTTTAAGCATTCAGGTAATCCCTCAGGAATGAATTTCCGGATATCATCTTGCAACACATCTGTCAACGTATCCGACAAGCCTAAGGTTTCTCCCCGTAGTACTTCCACCTCATACGCCAGGCGCCCTCCACTTCTCAGTATTTCATCCGTAAGCTGCGTCAAGGTATTCGATAACCTGGCATTCTGGGCGCTTAATTGTGATAAGAGTGATTGAGTTTGGGATGAGAGATCGGCGATTGAGACCGCTCGAGGATCCCTGATAGTGTCGGATTGTCGTGCTAAAGGGGGGAGGGAATTGTTCAAGAAATCGACCGGATCAAATGCAGGATCAGCGAAATGGCGCGAGGAAGTATCTAGTTGAGAATTGGAGTTTTTGGAGTCTCCTGTGGCTTTGATGGAGCTGTCTGCAAGTTCAACTGGTAGGGACATTTGACAACGATAGCCAGATGACGCGCTCAGATTCAGGCTGTATCAAACACGGTTGCATCAGGGCTGCTGGCTGGTCTAGACTGCTATGAGAGACGTGGACAGTAGAGTCAGTTGCGAATCATGGTCATGGATAAAGTCTGCTGAAGAGTTGATGTACAGAATTGGCACTCCTAACTATAACTAATAGTGGATGTAGTTATATAGAAGAGAGTTCAGATGCTCCATCGAACCCTAAAGCTAGAACTGACAGAAGCATCTCAAGCTATCATCCAACTACAATACACACACAGAACTACTCGAGACAAGACATGGCGACATCTTTGCTTGCAGACATGCAGGAAAGTGACTACTTGTTTATACTGCTCTATCTAGTCCAGAGTGAGTCATTATTGACTCCTTGACCGTTCAACTAACACAATCGCATCGTTTGAAGCTACCTGGGCCGAGCTGGTTGCCTGGACGGCGATGCACTCCCACCATTCTCCAGATCCAGCCTTGCTCACCACCTCCCACCGACAGAAAGATATTCAAACTCAGCGTGATCCATGGCTAGGCTTGCACTGCTTAACCATGACATTATGGTTGCTGACTACGTCCTGTCGCTGTGTGGAAAGTGATTCTTTGCTGGAGATTGCCTGTTGCTCAATGCCATACCCGCCGTCATCTGCATTGTGAGAAATTCACAACAACTAACACAGTTCAACCCCTATAAACTGCTTTCTGTTTAACTAGAAGCAGACTGCTTGTTGGCATCCTGACAAGGAACACGATCTCTCCGTCACTGGGCTTGATTTCCACCCCATTCCTGGCCCGCTGTGGCTTTCCTTCACTCAGCATTCTAGCTTATCATCAATGTTCTCTTCCTCTCTTTAAACAATTTTTCTATTCTTCTGCTTTGAAAACCTACAAAGTTGGTGAGCTTTAGGTGGTTATTTCGTCTGATCCTCACAATATGCCCAGGAAAGACTTTATCCATGATTTGCAAGCAGCAGCATCTTCTGAATATGTCGGTCTGGCCAGTGTTGGGCCTGGTGAAGATGATGGAACCATCTCCTGCAGATTTAACCCTGATGGAGACAATGGAAACCCTGTTGATATTCAGTTCTTGATATCTGGTAGGCGCTGTGTCCTTTTCTCGGCTTCAACCGTCTTAAGGGGGGAGTCGATGCTGATTTGTGGCCTTCAGATCTTTCCGATTATCCGCAAACACACGAGTATTTCCTGTATACAACATCTGATGACGTCCCGAATTGGGTCGCGACATGTTTGGAAAGAGTACAACCTCGTCTCCGCGGTCGACGGGTAACTGATATGCTGTCGCATCTATCTAACGTCCTAAATAAGACTGGGTCCTTGAAAAAGGGAGAGAAAGCTGCAAGTGCGTTTGACTATGATGAAGAGCTGGCGAATGACCTGGAAATGGATGATGCCGATGTCGATGAGGATTTTGACAACGGCTGGTCACCAAACTCTCCATTTCTCGCCAATTCTAACTTGGATACGCTCAGAGACAATGAATTAAAAGCCGAGAGTTATCCATATTTACTGCAGAGGCTTTCAGCAGATCTGAGAGCTGCCAAACTTGCCGGTTTCAGGGTGGGATACCTTGGCAATGAGGTTAATCCAGTCGTCTGCATTTCTTGCCGTATCTCTCGACTTGGAATATCAGAGGAAGCCATGCAAGCTTGGCAAGTAAGTGGGAAGCAGTATTTAATTTGTCTCGTTCGCTACATTGGGAGATATCGGTCTCTAGAAGAAATCATACAGGAAGATGCTACTCTCGGAAAAGCGTCTGTTGAGCTGCTTGTCGATCTATGTGATTCTTACAAACCCACCTTGGAAAGTGCGCTTAGCGCTATGAGCGAGCACCGGAAGAACTTTGAAAATTCGTCTATATCGGAATTTGAGGCCGATCACAGCACTACGAGCCCTCGGAAGATCATTCGGTCTTTTATCAGCAAACCTCTAAACTCTCTGATGAACGACCGATTTGTCAAAATTTTATGCTACAGGCACATGTATGGTCTTTCGTGGGAGGGAGCAGAGTTGTTCTTCAACGACATTCAGGGGAAATCTCTGGACCATGCAGACCCCAGGGACCAAAAGTATCTTACTGAGGAGAGAGAGACTTCAACTGATATCGCTGTACCGCGATTTGTTACCGCGGACCATTTCTTTGAAAAAGATGGTTTTGACGCCTCCTTCCCTCTTATTGCAATGCAATTCACACTTCGGCATTTCGTAAGATGCACAGAATTCTGTCTCGTATGCCATTGCAAAACGAATGATGCCTTTGAAGCACTGAAACCATATGTTTGTTCGAAGCACCTGTGTCTCTACCAGTACATGGCTCTTGGATTTGGCCCTAGCTTGGAGTGGGAGATTTTGTCGCAACCTGATGTTGTTGACCTTCTCGTTAGTTTTACATATTGCAGTGCTGCTAACGGTCGCCTGAAAGACTTTCCTATTGGTCTCGGCTTTCTCGTCCCTTCCGACCTCGTCGGTTCGCTGCCAAAGAGAAACGCGTATCAAGCGTTTGGTCTTCCTGCCCCATCTTCTTCAGCATCAAAAAAAACCAAAGCTCTTGAGAGCGGCAACCAGCTCCAAGCTAAATTGAATCGTCTTACCATGGAACTTCTTTTGCACAATGATTATGGAGACCGGTTCCTTCGTCCTGGAGATTGGATTGTAATCACCAATTACGATGGAAATATAACGCAGCTTCATTGTCGCATCCAGGAGACATCCCTTTGGCCCACAGTTCAACTTGACCCTCCCATTCCCATTCCGAATCTCCCAGAGGACCAAATGAGTACAGATGTTCTCAGTTACAAGAACGTTGACTTTGTTGTTTACGACAAAAACTTCGATGAACTGACCGAATCACACCGGCGGGCTACGATATGTTTGCTTCTCGAGACGCTTCCGCCCGTAGACGAAATGAAAGCCTACCTGTCCAGTTTCCCATCCGCTTCTCAACCGACTCTGAGCAACTGGAAGGACAGAATTTCAAAATCAGCACTTGATGTTTTGCGCTGGATTGTAGCATCTAACCGATCCTGCATTATTCAAGATGACCCAGAAACGGTGTCTACTTCTGAAATAGCTTCCGAAGCTCGTGGCATTAAAGATCATCGCGTCGGGGGCGTGAATGGATATATGCAATTTCGGTTTGCTCAAGGAGCACCTGACAAAGAACAGCGCTTTATACAGTCTGTGGCCACGTCGAGCGACGCTCCCAAATTTCCGACAATCTTTGCCTGGCACGGTAGTCCGCTGCACAATTGGCATGGAATACTACGCGAGGGTCTGCACTACAAAGACACAATGCACGGTCGGGCGTATGGAAATGGTGTTTATATGAGTCCGTATTTTGTTACTTCTTTGGGTTATACGACGAGGAATCCTGGTGGTACTTGGCCGCAAAGCAAGTTATCGATTTCAAGCGCAATTTCATTGAATGAAGTTGTTAATGCGCCGACAAAATTCGAGAGCGCTTTGCCTCATCTGGTGGTTCAACAATTGGACTGGATACAAACGAGATATCTTTTTGTCAGTTGCAGGCAAGGTCCTATGAAACAATATGGTGCATCGAACCAACATTCCCCAGACTTTTATTACCAACAAGATCCAAAATACACAGCTACAGGTCCTACTGGTCAACCAATTACGATTCCAATGATTGTGTTCAGTCGACAGCGTCGCTTGGCCATGGAAGCCGCTTTAATTCAATCTTCTTCTGGACCAACTGGAATGAAAATTAGAGATGGTGTCTCAGGTCTAAAAGAGGAGTCTACAGCATCAAAAAAAGCTCGAATGAACGTAGGCGCTAGCCAACTGGTTGATACTCAAGAGGACTGGATTAGCGATGATACTGACACGGAGGACATAATCATTCTGGTCAAAGCGGATGAGCACAAAGGGAAAGCACCAATTCGAAATTCACCTAAAGCTCCGGAAATTCCAAAGACTGATTTTATCCCTGGAAAATTGGCTGGTTCCACATTGCCATTACTCGGACCACCTTCGTACGCCACACCTGGAGCTACTAAGGCGTTGCAAAGAGATCTAAATACTACTCTTCAGATCCAAGAAACCACTCCTTTGCACGAACTTGGATGGTATATCGATCCCAATCTTATCAACACGGTTTACCAATGGATAGTGGAGCTCCATTCCTTTGACGCGAATCTTCCCCTCGCTGATGACCTGAAGCAAGCCGAACTGACTAGCATTGCCCTTGAACTCCGTTTCTCAAAAGACTACCCCATCTCTCCGCCATTTGTCCGTGTCATTCGTCCTCGATTTCTGAGCTTTCAGCAGGGTGGAGGCGGTCACGTCACGGCGGGCGGAGCTTTGTGCATGGAACTACTCACAAACTCGGGTTGGTCCGCTGTGTCTAGTATCGAGAGTGTATTGTTGCAAGTGCGCTTGGCGATTTCCAGCACTGAGCCGAAACCGGCAAGACTGGAACGTGGCCAGAGTGCGACAAACGGTACGGTTAGGGACTATGGCGTGGGTGAGGCGGTGGATGCATATGTTCGTGCCTGTCATGTACACGGGTGGGAAGTTCCGAAGGATTTTTCACTGTATATGAGAGGAGGTGGGTGGTCTTCGAAGGCGAACTAATGTGGAATATCAGAATGTTTTCCCTGCTGGATTACGTCTGCGTGTCTTCATGGAGACAGCAGGATCGCCTGCCACTGGTTTTTCTAGTGGGAATTTCACATTAATACACTCAAAGGGCGGCCTTGGGGCGTTGCTCATCCGAATAATGAGGATTCTTGGGTTGTTCAACTATGTATTATACCAATTCTCAAGCAGGAGCAGATAGTTGATAACACAATTCAATCCGGACTCTATGATTTCAATTCCCAATTGGGGTTCAGATCTATATGCAATATCTGTTCTCACCACTAATGAAGATGTGAAAGAGTTATACCATTCTAGTTTTATTCAACCGGACAGAGCACATGGTTGATAGTACATACTCTTGAATGTGATTTGAACTTTGCGTTGATCTACCTTGAACAAGGTCAAGTAGTTACGGAGTACATGTCGAAGAACTCCACAGTCACAACTCACACTACAGACATAACTAGTTCATATGGAGTTTGAGATGAACTAGTGATATCAATACTATTTGCTCGCCCAGGATAACTAAATATGGGGACAGAATGCCCCTGTCACACAGTGCCCAAGTCTCCTCTACAAGCTCTATTTAGTGCTTGGGCTACGCTGACTGACGGCAGTTTTGAATCACAAACAGTGTCAGAACTCGCGCCATCTGCAGCAAAAGCCTTTCTCCTGCCCACCAGCCCTCCCCAAACGAACTTGATATACTTAAATAATAAACAGCCATGCCCTTACGAACCTCTCACCATACTCACTGATCCCCCTCCCAGATTCTCCGCATACAATTGAATCCAACAAAAATCCCATCCCAAAATAGAAAAATGCTGTCTATCTCCCCATCTCACCGTCCACCACCACCACCACCACCACCACCCTCCACCCACTGGACCACCCACCTCACCCTCGACCTCATCCTCCGCGTCCTCCACAAAACCTTCCTCCATCCCTTCATCGCCTGGCTCCTGCCCCTCTGCCTGCGCGCCCAAGCAACCCCCTACTCCCACCCCGCCTTCATCCTCACCACCAGCTACGCGACGCTGCTCACGCTCCTTGTCGGCCTGGCGCTGCTGAACAAGCGCATCGCCTACGGCGCACCGCGGGATGTCGATTTAGAAGAGGAAGTGGTGGTGGTGGCGGGCGGGGCGAGCGGCGTGGGGTTGGTGCTGGCGCAAATCTATGGTATGCGGGGAGTGAGCGTTGCGGTGCTGGATGTCAAAGCGCGGAAAGCGGAGGGCAAGGATGATGATGATGATGATAATGGGTTGGGGGAGATGTCGAATGTGGAGTATTATCAGTGTGATGTTGGTGAGAGGGCGCAGGTGGAGGAGGTAGCTAGGAGGATAGAGGATGATGTATGTTTTCCCCCATTGATTTTCAGATTCACTTTTTTCTACTCCGATGGTGTCTGTCTGTCCATGCCCGCTCTTAATGCCCAAAGTCTCTGCAGCCGTATTGATTTCCTAGGAAAAGCTCTAGACTGGTAGATTGTGTCTGGAGGATCCTCTAGCTAATAATGTGGATAAAGCTTGGAACTCCCACGATTTTGATCAACTGCGTGGCTGCGCCTATCAATGGCCTTCCTCTGCTTGCTCTTCCTGAAAACGCCATTCAGAAAACTATCCATGCGAACCTCAATTCTTATTTCCATACCCTACAAATATTCCTCCCTGGAATGCTGGCTTCTCCCACTGGCGGTACAGTAGTTACTGTCAGCTCTGTTCTCGGGCACCTTACCGCTGCCGGTCTTTCAGATTATACGGCTACCAAAGCCGCCATCAGCGCTGTCCACAAGACACTAGAAGCCGAACTGCGTCTGTCGGGGGCAAGCGAGAAAGTGAAGTGCTTACTTGTCGAGACAGGACAGATAGCCACGCGGTTATTTGAACGGGTTGAAACTCCAAACAACTTTTTTGCGCCCGTCCTAGAACCGGTCCAAATTGCGCGAGAAATCATGTCAGTAATCGATAGCGGAAATGGCGGGCTAATCAGGATGCCCGCATTTGCTTCGCTCGCAAGTTGGTACACAGTATTGCCAGCGTCAATTCAGAAACTTGCCAGGTACCTAAGCGGAATCGACCAGGCAATTCAAAAAGCAGGCTATTCGGCAGAAGTCGAAGTGGATGGCTCGAAGAATTCAAAGGCCGATTGAAGTGTCAACATAAGCTACTCTATATGCTTCTAAGGGAGCCATTTGGTAATCCCTGAGAAGAGATCGTGCTGAAAGCAGCTTGTAAGATAATAATTGTGTAAGATCCTGAGGAGTCGTTGGTTGAGTCATCATTAGAAGTTTTCATCACCGGATATAAACGTGATGTCGAGTTAAAACGGATAAAGGATAGGAGTGGAAGGCCAGTCGGGCGATATAGTGTTTCCAAGGTTGGCCCTCAATTGCGAATCTTAGAAATAGCCAAATGCAAAAACCCGAGTTTGACAGGCCTCGAAGTTCAGCAACGTCTTCTGAAACCATGTATTTACGATGTCGTAAAAGTTTTACCCGTTCTGCGATCATTTATCCATCGCCAGGACCATCTTCTCTCTTTCACTTCGTCGAGGAGGCAATGATCCCTTTTTGCTATTTTTCCTGACATTTTCTTCTCTTCTCTTGATGGCATTGAGCTCCTCGTTTTTGATCTTGCCAGCTTTCTTCACAGCTTTGGGAAGGCGTCTATGGCGACTGATACGCCGAATCTCAGGCATGTGTGCATATCTTCGCTTAAGAGCTTCGTCATATTGAAGTTTTTGGCGCTGACGAGCACTCTTAATTCCACTTCGGGCAGACGCCTCTGCACGCCAAAGGCGAATATTACCGTCATCGGACCCAGAAAGCACGTATTTATTGTCAGGCGTGAACTTGGCCGAAAAGACTCTGCAGGAAAAGGGTTAGCTAATTAAACTTGTGATCGTAGTGACCAGGATTAATGTAGAGGAAAAGAACTTGCCTCTGCATTCGTTTTGTGTGGTAAATATCCCTAGAATGACCGCTTGCACGATTCCATAGTCGAACTGTACGGTCATATGACGCGGTGACAACTTCTTCGCCAGTTGGACTAAACTCGACATCCATTACTGCTGCAACATGGTCTTTAAGAACGTTCAGAGCGCGGTCCATTTTCCGCATGTCAAAGATATAAACATTATGGTCTTCATTGGCCACAGCGAAATTAAACGCCTCCATTGGATTCCAAGCAATTGCATTCGAAGCCATAGTAAGTATGGTTTTTGTCAGAGGAGACGATGTTCGCAGGTCGTACATTATAATGGATCGGTCCGTAGCCGTGGAAGCTAAGATTGAGGTTTCTGTCCGGTTGAATGCAAGGGATGTAATTGTATCAACGCTAGTGGGCCAGTGAAGCGTTTGAGATGGCGTGGAAGATGGCCGAGAGAGGTCATAAATGGATATCACAGACGATGAAGCAGCAAAAGACGGATGGCTTTCATGATGGGATACTCCAGTAAACGCTCCCTGCCCGAGGTACGTCGCTAAGGGATGTGCCTCGGAAGCGGAATTATAAGGATCAAAGAGCTTAATCGTTTTATCAGCTGCACACGAGAGTAGCTTTTTATCTGATGTCCAGCACATTCCCTTGACAATATTCTCATGCGCTTGGGACTGCCAAATTTCGTCACGATTTGTTAAATCCCACACTTTCACAACGCCATCACCACTTCCACTCGCAAAGCGTTCTAACGAGTTTGGATCTTTTGCTAGGCAGTACACTCCGTCAACATGGCCCCTTCCAAGCTGCGCAACAAATGGGGCAGCAAACATCCGCTCTAGTTTGGTGGCATTGAGTGCTCTTGTATATTCTCGTGCTCTCTCAAATGGGTGTTGGGCTGGATCAAGGTTTCGCGCGAGTCTTGTAGCGCAAGTTCCGGGTGTCTGCTGCGAAGACGCAGACCGTGAAAGAGCTTTTATTTTCTAATATATCGTCAGCTTTGACAGTTTTCATTATTCATAAGTCTTTGCTTACCATCGCGATCGTCTTTCAGCCTGCGGTCAAGCTCACTTCATGGTTAAAGAGAAATCACTCTGTGGCTGATAAGATATCTACATAGTATGAAGTTAACTCGCTAGTTAACTGAATTCTCGGCGTAATGTTGTTCCGCACCCCCGGAGCTATGGTTGGCCGATCCGAGAGCAAGCAACATCGGAGCTTCATCGATTCGTTCTTCAACCACCAGCGCATCTAACGTGAATCCATTGGGGCCTGTTCTCTACTTTTTCGTTTATTGTATTCTGTCTATTACTCTACGTGGCACGGGCCTGGCATGGCTCCAAACAACTCCGAGACTGCTGCGCTGCTGAAGGAGGCGACCACATCGTCAAAAACGGATCCGCAAAAGGCAGAGAATCTCTTTCGTAAGGTCCTAGCATCGGGGCCAGGATCTACGGAGACAGCATCTCGAGACTATGAAGCTGCGCTAGTTGGACTAGGCGAGCTATATCGCGACCAGAAGCGGCCCAACGAGCTCGCCGAACTTCTGAAAACCAGTCGATCATCCTTCTCTTCCTTTGCGAAAGCGAAGTCGGCGAAACTTGGTACGTCGCTGCTAGAATGGGAGCTCAAGCACTCGTGCACTAACTGTATACAGTTCGGCAATTGCTTGATTTCTTCTCTGCAATACCAAACACCCTCGATATTCAAATTTCAGTTATCAAATCATGTATAGACTGGGCGGTGTCGGAGCGACGGTCTTTCCTCCGCCAGAACCTCGAAACGAGACTGGTCACCATATACATGCAGAAGCAGTCCTACTACGATGCCCTCACTTTGATTAATTCGCTCCTTCGTGAACTTAAAAGGCTCGACGACAAGCTTGTATTGGTAGAAGTGCAGCTTCTAGAGTCGCGCGTATATCACGCTCTTGGGAACCAGCCCAAAGCTCGAGCTGCTCTGACATCCGCCAGAACCTCAGCCGCGTCTGTTTACACGCCGCCGTTATTGCAAGCCGGCTTAGATATGCAAAGCGGTATGCTTCATGCAGAGGATAAAGATTTCAATACAGCGTACTCCTACTTCATTGAAGCTTTGGAGGGCTATCATTCACTGGAAGAGGACAGCAAGGCTACTTCAGCTCTGCAATACATGCTTCTTTGCAAGATTATGTTGAACTCTGTGAACGAAGTGAACTCCCTCTTGGGTTCAAAGCAAGCTATTCGATACGCCGGAACCAGTCTGGAGGCCATGAAAGCAGTTGCGAAAGCCCACTCGAACCGATCGCTAGAAGAGTACGAGAGAGCCTTGTCCGACTACCGTTATGAATTAGGAAGCGATGTCTTCGTCCGAAATCATCTGCGAAGACTTTACGATGCCATGCTCGAGCAAAACTTAATTAAAGTCATTGAGCCTTTCAGTAGGGTGGAGATTGACCATATTGCGAAGATGGTTGGCTTGGATACGCAGCAGGTTGAGAGGAAACTTTCGCAGATGATCCTGGATAAAGTGATCATCGGTGTGTTGGATCAAGGAGCGGGTTGTTTGATCGTTTTCGATGAGACGGAGAGGGATCAGGGTTACGATGCTGCATTGGAGACGATTGACAAGCTCAGCAGCGTGGTTGACGTCTTATACACCAACCAGGCGTCGCTGCTCGAGTAACATGTGCTTCCCATCTTGTACCTCAGACCAATAGATACAAACATTAGTACTTGATTATGTAATCTACACTAAGCGCTAAGCGATACTAAGGTAGACGCAGTCACATACCGAATCCAGTCTAGCGCAGTTTGGCAGCCAACCGGACTAGGAAACTCAAAAGCGCCGTCTGTTTGTTCGACTGGAACTGGTTGCACGACGACACGCTGGATCGTTCGCAACAGCATCCACCTCCGCGTCGCTGTCACCGCAGAATCAAGCCATTCCTTTGGCTGATCTACCGCCGCACACGGCTATCGCCAAGATGCACGCCCCAATGCAGCCCAACTATCGTGGTTATCCACAACCTGTCCATCATCGACAGCCTGCCACTCCGCGACGAGCTGTTGCAGTTCCTGGTTTGTAGCCCGCAGCCTGCAAGGATCGAATGCAATTTATTCAATCTCTCGCGATTGTGAGGATTTACAGTGATACGTTCTGTACATACTAACAGCCAGTTCCTCTGCTAGGAATGATGCCGATGCCAGTCTCGCAACATAACATCCCTAATCCTCAAATTCTTGCTGCGCAGCAACGCCATGTTCCCACTCATCCAGACGCAGCAATTCGGCGGAGCCGTAAGCCAACAGACAAGACTCTTCCTGACGGTATAGAGGAGGCTGTGATCGGTGATGGAGTCCAGCAGTATAGGCGCTTGTGTGAAGTTGAACGAAGGCTGGATTCTGCAATGATGAAAAAAAGATTGGATCTTCAAGACTCAGTGAACAAAAACACGAGGAGATATCGAACAATGAGGTTATGGATATCAAACACGGTGGAGCAACAACCATGGCAACAGACAGAGCAAAATCCCGAAGCTCCACCCAGAATAGGTGCCGGGCGATACAAAATGAAAATCGAAGGCCGTCTTCTTGACGATGCGACGGATCCCACCGTGCTAGATGAAGATGATGAGGATGTTGATGGGAAACATCCGGAAGGTAAGAAAGATGCAGATGCAATGGAAGAAGATCGCAAACCACAAAAGAAAGCGGATACGAAACCCTCTCCACTCTCTGTTCGGAAAAGGCTATCACATTTTTTCAAAGCAATTTCAGTCGAACTCGATAAGCCTTCGGCGCCCGGAGTGGCAGACTTGGCTACAATAGTCTGGAACAAGCCCGCCTTACCACCAAATGCCACGGCGTTACCACCTAACACTGACTTTGACGCCTTGGAATTTTCACGAGCTGCTGAAGTCAACATTAACGGTATGATTACCATGACGCGAGATGAAAATCCAGAGCGCTGTGTCTTGAGCAAAGAGTTGGCATCCATCCTTGATGTCGAGGAAGACACCCGTGCGGGGGTAATTATCGGACTTTGGGAGTACGTCAAGGCCGCGGGTCTCCAAGAAAGTGAGGAAAGACAAACAGTGGCGTGCAATGAGCGGTTGAGGGCGGTACGTTTGCACTGAACCCCTACTCTAACGACCTCAATCTTGAAGCAATGTGTCTAACTCCCAAATTTTCCAGATCTTTGGAAGAGACAAAATCTACTTCCCCACCATTCCTGATCTCATCGGCCCGCACTGCTCTCCCCTTCCACCCATCAAAATCCCCTTTACAATTCGTGTCGACAAGGAATTCCACACAAACCCTACCCCAGCCATCTACGACATCCGCGTTGCCGTCGACGACCCCCTCCGCAACAAAATGCTTCAAGTAATAACATCATCCGATTTCCCCACCATGCTCCGGCAAGTTTCGAGTCTCGATGACCAGCTCGCCCTCATCGTCCAGGCCCTCCACCACTCCAAGGCCAAGCACTCCTTTTATACGAACCTGAGCCAAGATCCAGTGACGTTTATCAAACGCTGGATTTTGAGTCAAAGGCGCGACTTGGATACTATCCTGGGCGAGTCGACGAGGGTGGGTCGTGCGGATAGTGATGCGCCGGAGTTCAGAAGAGGAGGGTCGAATGGTGCGTGGGGCACGCCCGTTGCGAAGGAGGCGGTTAGATATTTGCTTGCTAAACCGGCTCATGTCGGACGGTGAGGAGTTTCTGAGTATGTGATGCAAATGGGGCCTTTTTTTCCTTTCCCTCTCTCTTCCTCTAGACTATTTTTGAACAGAAACTATCTGCCAAGGCGAATATGTAGGAGGAGGTTTGGGGAGTCTTGCGTAATGAACTGGTTTCTTTTTTCTTACTTATGATACTTCTGCATGGGTGTAGCACTACGAGCATTCAATGTACTTATTCGCTATTCAATGATGTGATCAAGTTCGAGTAGTTGCGCTCTGCCAATGCTGAGAGAGCCATGCAGAACAGATGAGTCCTAGTTACATAGTTACGCAAGCCAGAGCTGAACGTATTCAATGGCGTGGTTTATAGAATTGACTTCAATTGAATCAAACGAGTTCAATAGTGATTCCCAAGTCGGACTCCATCTAGCCTTTCCAGCTGGTAGGTCCTAGTAATCATGCCGTAGCGTAAAAAAACAATGTCCAATAACGGGAAACGATGCGAACACCCAATATGTAACTAATCCACTCGATGACCCGTCATAACAAGATGAACACCCAGAGGCAAGGATGCACCGTACGCCAAAAAAAAAAAAAAAAAAAAAAAAAAAAGCATCCAAAGCAGTGAAAAGATTTTCGCAGATTCTATCCAATAGAGTAGAAAGAAGGCAGTATGTCATAACCAGAAAGATAAAAAAAAGATATTTTCCAGAGAACTGAAATGCCAGTTTACAAACAGTAAGCCCCAAGTCCCCTCGGAATCAAATTAAATTTTACTATGCCTTCCGTCTCCTAGCGCTAGGACCTTTCTTCTGGGTGCCAGAAGAAGCAGCGGTCCCGTACTTTTGATCCTCAGACTCGTCGTCTTTCATGCGGCCATTAATGAAGATACGTTCTTCCTCCTCCAGAGTGGCAGCAGCTTGAAGGATCATCGCCTCTGCTTCTTTCTCCATCACCTGCGGCGTGAGTTCTCTCTTAGCTCTGTCATCGGCGGTATCCCTGAATCTCTTCATTACTGCCTCGATCATCTTCGAGAACCAATAGAAGTTCAGCGAGTTGAGAACTAGGTTGCTGCCTAAGTATGTAAACACCAACCAGAGCGGGATGCCACTTTGCTGGTGATGCGCGAACTTGGATATTTCGTCGTTTGCTTTAATGCAAGATTCCTCAACGCAAAGAGTTGCGTTTCTAGCCTGGAAGATCATCGTGTGAATGTCGAATGGTGCACGAAGTGTTGACGAAGCGCGTGTTTGCCCCAGTGCTTTGAAAATGTCTCTGAACACTTGCACTGATTGATACGTTCCCCATAGTAGGCGGCAGGAAAAAAAGACGGAAAGGAGAATCATGCCATTGTACCATTGGGCTCTGCTACCAGTCATGTTGACTTTATCGAAAAACCAGTGGAAATTGAGGAACGGGCTAGAAAGCTCGTAGAGGATGAAAACAGGGCTGTAAAAATTTACGAAAGGCCTCTAAATGAAGCGTGAGCTCGAGTTCCATTCATGAAAATACACAAAGAAGGGATACGAAGGGGCACTTACGAATCCCAGGCCAAACACCCACAACGCACTGACTGCATGAAACCACAAGCCAAGCCCAAACACCCTGACATGCACCGTGCTCACAATCAGGTCCCACAAAAAATATCCCGTAGCCAGAGCCTGAATCAATGCGGAAGCACCAGAGTACCCAAACACCCTCTCGCCCGCATTCATACTCTTCCGCTCCTCATCCACGAACATCACCCAAAGCGCAACAGTGTTAATAATCGTGCTTTGAACTAGCGAGACCACATGAACATCCCAGTTCAGTTTCGTTCGTCGTGGGAATTTCGGATATATGTTCGGGAACAGCCATGAGGAGACAATCGGTGATATGACGGATTGGACGAGCTGATAGAAAACGAACGCGCCAAGGACTTCATGGATGTGGTATTGCAGAGAAGGCAGAGAGGCGTATTCAGTGAACGGTCGGATCAGCGTTTGAAGCCAGGCTGGCGGCGGAGGGACGGGGTCCAACATGGCAACCCAGGACCTGTTTAGAGGCGCAGACCACAGGAGAGCTGGCGCGGAGGATCAACGTAAGGAATAAGTGGCTAAAGGAGGCTAGAACTTGTAAAGAGAAGCATCCAGACAGTCTAGTCATCCATTAGAGGGAGGATTTCATCTGTTACCAGGCAGCCATGGCTGAGGGTAGAGGGTAAAGGGAAGAGAAGAGGAGAGGAAGAGAAGATGCTTCGACAACCATCATCACCAGCTCGAGTGGAAGTGGTCTGACTGCCAGGTCTAGTTATGAGCCAATGGGCTTGCGAAGAAGTGCTGCCCGCTTCCCAGAAAAGAGTTGTTGGGGATGATCCATAACGTCTCTAACCTGTTTAGGCTTAATGCGATGAAATTAATATCCAATCACACTCCTTGAAACAAGGGAGCACGTGAGCAAAAGCTGCAACCTTACGTAACCCGCAAAATAAAATACCCGCGCCGAGGTAATACTAATCACCACTCAGGGGTACTCGAGTGTATATCAAGTCTGACTCTTGATAAGACTCTGCCACTGCTGATATTGCTGAATGAAGAGAGGGAATTCACTAATAAAAGGATGTCATCATTCATCTCTAAAGGTCAACATACATAAGCTATCATACTTGTTAAAAGACACTAAACAACGATGGTATCATCCAAGGCAAACACACTAGTCCCAGTTGTATACGACCACATTGCTCAAACAATGGCAACTAGTACCTGCTGGGCTGGTCTCATGAACACAAACGCAAAGGAAAGGAAATCCGCTATCAAAAAAAAGACAAATCATTCAGTTAAAACAAACAAAGGAAAAATAAGAACCGAAACACATCGCCGATTAGGCGAGTTCCACTTCCAGAGGATGCATGACTATACCACACCCGATTCCTGACCGAAAT
Source organism: Emydomyces testavorans (assembly GCA_029449355.1). NCBI lineage: Eukaryota > Fungi > Ascomycota > Eurotiomycetes > Onygenales > Nannizziopsiaceae > Emydomyces > Emydomyces testavorans. Next base: position 1,809,850 of record CP120627.1, read on the forward strand.
CGAATCGCTTTTCGCTGGCACACGTCGGCATCTCAGACCCAAGCCCGCTATCGCTGGGCTGCCCATACAGCACCATCTCAGTGCCGTTCGCTTCGCCTTGCGCATCCACATCTCCAGGCTCACGTTCATCTCCAGACTCAGGCTGTATCCCGCTTCGCTCAATATCATCCTCTCCAACCGTTTCCTCTTCAACGTGACTATCATCATCAACGCTTCCTTCAACCCAGGACCCTTGTTCAGCGGAGACTAAAGCGTTGGTTGAGCTGTAGCTTGTTCTTCGATCCGTTGACACAGTACTGCCAGTAACATATGAGAGACTGTCCGCATACGTGTCTGTGTAGCTCAACCTCCGCTCCGTTCCCGCTTCACTTTCGTCTCCGACAGAGCTTTCATCTTCTTCCTTGACTACTTCGTTTTCCTTGTTGGCAATCGAGTCTCGAGTGTCCCAAGAAGCTTTTCGAAGGGGAAGGGTTGACTTGACCGAATGACTCCTCTTCAAGTTAGTCAACCCGCTAACGCTGGACTGAGGAAGGGACTGCCTGTCCTTGGCTCCACGGTTGCTTGTCACATGGCTGAGACTGAGAATCCGTCTTCCATTCCCTGAATTCGAGGATAAAGCGGACGAGGCGTTGGACCTCAAGGGAGTCCGTCTCTTCAGGGCCACATTAACACCACTGCCAAGAATACTGCTCTCTTTTGCAGTACTAGCAACACTTTGTCGTGTCACAGTACTCGCGGAGCTCGGAATGCGCTTCACGCCCAGAGCATCTCCAACAGAAGATCGACTAAGAAGCTGGCTGCGGGCGTGATCCAAAACGCCCTCAACAATTCTACGTTCAAGATCCTCCGCGCGATCCTCCATGAGCTGCACTTCTTCGCGTCGGATGCGTAACGCTGTTTCCAGCCCTGCCACCTCCTTGGCCAGCCTGACTTGCTGCTTGGAAAGATCATCATTCTCTTGCCTCAGCGATAGAATTGATTCAAGAAGTCTCTCTTTTTCCTCATTCAGAGAAACAACCTCTGACTCAACCTTCTCTTTCTGAGCCAGCCTCTTTTCCAAAGCAATGGCTGTCTCCACTGCCTCTTTCTTCTTATTGTCGTGCTCTTCCGTGACAATCCTTGTCTGAGTGGCCATTAATTCACCAACCTCTTTGGCCATGCTTGTAAGGCGTTCGTGAATCTCGTCTAGTTTGTCGATCCTGGCGATGGATTCGGTTGTCGCGGTCGTCTCTTTTAACAATGTATCAAGCTTTTCGTGCACTTGAGAATCGTCGTACTTCTCCGGCTCGGGAACCTCCTTGAGGAGAAGCGCATCCAACTTTTCATGTACCTGGGCATCATCGTACTTCTCATGTGGCGGGAGCTCCTTGCGGAGAAGCGTATCCAGTTTCTCATGCACCCTGGAATCGTCATACTTCTCATACCCTGGCTCTTCTTTGGGTTCCTCGTGAGGAGTCAACGCCAACATGGGGAGAAGTGGTGGAATTGCCTGTGGAATTGCGGATAGATCAGTCTTAAGCTCTTCTGTCATCTTCCGCGAGTGTTCATAATGCTGGCCGACAATTGCTAATATATCCTTGACAGAGCTGAGAATCTCGGGATGTGAGTCCGCAAGATGACGTTCCAATCGATCGGTTGCGGCCAAAGCTTTCTCGAACTGACTCTTCATGTCCTCATGCTGTGTCTTAATATCGGTATGCATGTCATCAACTTTTACAAACGATTGGTCGACTCGCTCGAAAAATGTCTTTGCGTCGTCACTCATCCTCTCGCAGGCTTCGGACAAGGTACTGCCCATACCGCCGATGACCGTCTTAATTTCTTCCGTGAGACCTTTTGTACTCGTCAACGTTTCGAGGGACTGCACATCTCTCTCCTCTACTGCAGCAAATTTAGATTCCAGAGAGTTTTGAGCATCGTCATACTTGACAATGACATCGTTAAATTTCTCATCGATTTTGGCACGCAATTCTGTCAAGATAGCATCTCTGCCTTCTTCCTGCTTGGTCAGTATCTCACAATGCTTCTCCTCTGTTTCCATCTTGGCAGCCGCGCGATCACCATGAGACCGTTCGAACTCACGACTTACAAGATCAGAAAGCTCTTTGATAGTTTCTGCTTTTGCCAGGTTTTCCGCCGCATCGTTGAAGCCCAAAACCATCGTTTTTAAGTCATTGAGGCTCTCATCGCTCTCGGAAAGCTGTTTTTGAATTTCATCCCGAAGCCCACTGATTAGTGCCTTTGCCTCCTCTATTTTTTCCGCAAGACCACCATGCTCTATCTTGCGAGCTTCAAATGCCTGTGCTGTGAGTTCATTTTCCACCTCCGTCTTCTCTTTAAACTCATTTACCAAGGTTGTGAGAAGGCCAAGGTCATCCTTGGTGGGGAGAGTCTGAACGTCAGGGAGGACGAATCCGTCTAGCTGAGACTTGATTTCGAAAATCAAGGTCTCTAAATTTCGGAAGTCTTCTTTGACTACTTTTTCTGGAGATTCTTCGGGTTCTTTCGGCATCGTGCCCTTAAGATCCTCAATAGCAGCCCAGACATCTTTGAGAACAGTCTCAAGGTTGGTAACATCGGCTTTCTTTGGTGCTTCTGTTTCTACATGAGCGACGAATTCATTTAGCAGATCCTTGAGCTCTTTGGTTAAGACCTCTAACCCTTCGACGCGTTCAGCAGTGACAAAACTCGCGTTAGTCGAGGTAGACAGCTCGTCGAGACGGGCCTTTACGTTGTCCACGAGTAACCCAACTGCCTCTACGTCTTCTTTCATTGCTGCCCCTTCTAGCGGATTCTCGCGAGAGCCAATCTCAGAAAGCAAGCCTTGCATTTCTTTAATTGTTTCAAGCATTTCCACCAGGTCTTCTTTTTTCGCGATGTTTGGATCGATCTCAGGAACTCCGGGAGTGGAGTCAATAGATTCTATCTTGATCTGCAACTGAGTGATCAAAACCTTCAAGCTCTCGATATCTGCTCCAATGGAAGTTTCGCTGGCAAGCATCAATTCCTTTCCTCGGGCTGCGTTGGTCTCATCTACCTCTTTTTGGAAATTGCGGAGCTGTTCAATCTCTGCTTGAACACCCGCTAATCCCTCCTTAAGCGTGTTTAGTAGCTCATCGTTCGCGGTTGTGTCAGGAGCTTTGTTCAAGATCTTGTCCATATCAGCACGAAGGACATCGACTCCCTCGTGAAAGGCATCCAAAAGTTCACTGGTGTTCGATAAGATGCTCTCGTTACCATCTTTCTTGCGATTATATTCATCGAGAAGCGTCTCAAAACTCTCTTTGAGGGCCGATATAATTTCATCCTTGTCTGTCGCGGGGTCAGACTTCACAATGGCCATACTTAGGGTCTCGCGCAAATGCCCAAACTCTTCCTTAATCATACTGGACGTCTCAGAATTGCTATTTTTGAATTGATCACTTTCTGTTATGTCACGAATTGCGTCGAGAATTTCATCCTTTTCATTCGAAATGTTGCTCCGAATTAGTAGGCCGCTCAATGTCTGACGCAAGTGTTCAAACTCTTTCTCCATGGCATCCAGTAGCTCAACCGTATCGGTCGCCCCAGTTTGAGAAGATGAAGTAATTGTCTTTTCAAGATCTGCCTGGAGGAATCGAAATCCATCTTTCACGGTGTCGATTATCTCGTCCTTGCCAGTCACATCGGCCGCCCGATCGACATATGACTCGATTTCACCTCGCAGGGCTTCGAGGCCATTCTTCGTTGCATCAAGAACTTGATCCATAGCTCTGCCGCTTGTTGCAGAGTACTCTTTAAATTCATCCTTCATTTCTGCGATTACGCCGTGGAAATGCTCAATGACATGTTCACCGAAATTATCACTAAGTGAGTTTGAGGCATCATGAAAGCCGGCCCTAACAGCCTCGAAGACCTCTTCACGATTGATTTCGGGGTCCTTGGGAGCTGGCTTTTGGCTTTCGATACCTTCCCTGACAGCATTGAAAACATCGTCGCGGGAGAGGGCTTCTCTCTCGAAGACCGCTGGAGGAATTGGCCACTCAAAGCTCTCCAAACATTCGCGAACAGCATTGACAAGATCATCCCGGATTATGGAAACATCAGGCTCGACACGAGGAGGGTTGAAGTTCTCCAATGCCTGATTTATCGCATCCAGAACTTGCCCATAGGTGGCACCTGGCTCAGGTGTTTCCTTTTGTGGTTGATATTCCTTTAATCCTTCGGCCAAGCATTCCAGAATTTCATCCCTTTCAAGACCAAAGTTTTGCAGCTCAATTTCTGGTTTGTAAGTTTCCCAGGCTTCTCTAACAGCTTCGAGAATTTCTTCTCTTTCAATTCCAGGCTTTGCAGGTTCGGGAGGAGGCTGCTTAGTAAAAGGACTTTCTTCTAAAGCTTTTTGCAAGGCGGAATAAACTTCGTTATTGTCAATGCTACAGCGCACGACAGGTGGTGTTGGCTGACGACGACTTTCGCGAATGAGTTGTTCCATCTGTTGTCTCAAGTCGACCAGACCACCCTCCACAATCTGCTCAATCTCCTCTTTGCTAGGAGGAGACGGTTCTTGGGCGCTGGAATTTTGCCGTCCTTCAGCTGCTTCAAGCTTACGAGCAATTTCTCTTCCCATGCCCAGAACCTCGCCACGTAATTCTCGAACAAGTGCCTTGACTTCGTTCGTTATGCCTCCACCTTCTGTCACGCTAGCTTTAACGCGCTTGAGAATGTTAAGCACGTCTTCAGCAACGATATTAGATGGCTGCGGCGAGCCTCCTCGAGCTTCAAGGTTCCCAAGCTGGTCGGACGTCTCCGTTGGCCCATTCGATGAAGCTTTATTGGTTGCGGTCCTCGATCGGACAAGGGCGTGGCTGTTTGAACTTTCCTTCACCACATTTAAAATCTCCTCCAGCATTTTGAGCATTGAGCTATCGGCATTCTTGTCACTAGAGTTTGATTTCATCCCTTCGACGAGTTGAAGGAGTTGCTCCTGACCTTCTTTTGTGGCCATTTCCCGCAAAACCTTCTCAAGCAGGGCGATGCTTGCGGACCCATCAGTGGAGATTGCTGGTGAACCTGCCAACTCCCTTTCCATAGCCATTGCAAAACTGCTTGGGCTTGGGATTCGTGGTAGGGTATAGCTTTTCCTTGAGCTTGGGGAAGCATCTCTGTTCTCGATCATATATGGACTGGTACCAGAATGCATATACGGTCTAGTACTGGGTTCGGCTTCCAGGAGTTTAGAGGATATATTTGTGGCCAGCTCTTTCAAACTCTTTCGAATATCTTCATCTCGTGCGTTGGTTGCAGCCTTGAGACTGACGAGGTCGGTAGCATTATCTTTACTTCGGCGGCTGAGTTGGGCCATTTCTTGCTGTAATGACGTCGCAATGCCGGTCAAGCTAATGATCTGGGCGGAAAGGGCTTCTATACTCTGTGGATGTTGCTTCGGAGTGTTATTGGTACTGTTCGAGAGGGCGCTCGTGGGCAAATCAATGTCGATCGGCACTTGCATGTTTTGAAGGGCTAGCATAGTAGCAGAAGGAGGTGTATTCTCTCCAAGGATGGGCTTGGATAAATAACGGCTCGACGGTCGATGGGTTGGGGACTCCCGCCCAGGTGGCGTACTGGTACTCCCCCGGGTTTGATTCTTCTCTGGGGTTTTAATCTCCGATTCATAGACACTGGCACGATGTGCCTTCTCAGGCGATCTTCTCTCAAGGTAGGACGCAAATTCACGGCTGTTGGTTGACGTGTTCTGGAATGACTGCATCCGCTTGTGATATTGTCCCTTGATCAGTGACTTTTCTGGAGAAGGTTTGAGTGGCATAGGGTTAACTGTGTAAGAGCTGGGAGTGCTATCATGACTTTTTTCCACTAGAGCAGCAGCAGCAGCTTGTATAGATGCGGAAGCATTTGTTCGTGTTGCGGGGCTGTTGGAGCCTGGGTTCAAGGGAAGTGGTGGCGGCGCTCTGTCAGGATCAGCGCTGTCCCACCTATAATGTACAGGTTAGATTCAAGTCTGCTATACAGTCAAGGAGGGCTGAAGATATTGAGGGCAGCATTCGCATACATAGGAATATGAGGGCGGCCAGCCTCTGAGATCGAATGATGGTGGCGATGATGCCCTTTGAGCACCAGCTCGCGATCGGAGTGCGCTTCTCGTTCGTTTGGAGCCATTGATAAACTGTGAAGATGCAAAGAGGAGAAAATCTCAGACTAGAACCACTGACAGGTTTCGTAAATCATTAAAACAAGGGCATGAAAATTGGAACGCCAACAATTATACTCAAGCAACCGTCATGACGCGAGGACAGAGAACATCAGTCTAGAGTATCGACGGTGATGTATGTATGTACATATGTTCGTAGCCGCAAAGAGGAACAACTGTCTAGCGATCTGATAAATACCAACATACAAGTAATCAGGGCAACGGGCAAATGCCGCCAGCAGTCACGTTGAAAGTAACAACGGACACGGCAACCGCGCGAACTCTTCGTGATTGGGTGTTCCGCTCTCTATCGGGTAAACAAACAGGGATGAGCAGGTGGCTTCCGCGGTTGCCCGAGTGATGGTTAACTAGTTATGTAATCTACGCTAGAGCCAATGGAGAAACCATCCTGACTCGGCTAGATTCAGTTTTGATAAGCGGGCCAATCATATGATGGCACACAACCAAACTCACACTGTTTATTGCGAAAATTGGTGCTTTTCTTTTGCAGTGAATCGAACTCATCAGGCGTGTTAAAGGTCGACAAGTACACGCTCTCTCAAGTCACACGCCATCTAGAGCTTGCCGACGTCCATCAGAACTTTCCAAAAAATGAAGTGTATGTCGATTTGCTCTGGGATATTCGATGCGATTGAACTCTGGCACTGTGCTGACTTGGGGGGATTTAGTCATGAAGGTTGGCCGTGTGGCCATTATCACCAGAGGACGATATGCTGGAAAAAAGGTACGAGACGCCTTTCTTCTCTTTGAGGCCGTGGTGGGAGAGAATTGGAATTTTAGCAGCGGAGGGAGAAGTGGGAAAGTGAAAATTATGACGAATGAACCCCAAACGAGGAACCTACATATTGGAAATTTGAAAATCACGTCTCCGGATGAAGGAAGTTGCGGGACAACAGCGAGCTGACGATATACTGTTTTACACTTTTCAGGTCGTGATCATCCAGCCATACGACACCGGTTCCAAAGCGCACCCTTTCCCCTACGCTCTCGTCGCTGGTATTGAGCGCTATCCCTCAAAGGTTACCAAGAGAATGGGTGCCAAAAAGGTCGCCAAGCGCAGCAAGGTCAAGCCGTTCATTAAAACCGTCAACTACAACCACCTTATGCCCACTCGCTACACACTCGAATTGGAGGGATTGAAGAACGTCATCACAAACGACACATTCAAGGAAGTATCACAGCGAGAAGAGGCTAAAAAGACAGTGAAGAAGGCTTTGGAAGACCGATACACAAGCGGAAAGAACAGGTGGTTCTTTACTCCTTTGCGTACGTTTCTTCCCACCGTGCTATCACCCGCACCCAGTCTCTGGGGGATGAGCTGACAAATCTGCCAGGATTCTAAATGCGTTTCCTCTTTTCCTTTTCTAATGGAATGGTTCTGGTTGCTATGAAGCCTTCGCGTCTTTTATGCCATAGATACGCCATAGTGAGAGGGGGCCAAAAACAATGGAAACCATGCATATCAGGCAATGATATAATGAACTGATAAATCCATTCTGTACGCCATGTTGAGAATTGAAGTACCTAGCGACGAGATCGTGTGATTGGTTCCAATACTTATCAAAGGATCTTCTTACCGACACCTTTTGGTTGCGTGTATCTTTTGACGGAGGTTGTGTTCGATTCCCGTGGAGTCAGGATACAGCGAATAATTGTGGAGTCGCATTGATGGCATGAGCTTCTCTGTCGTACGAGCTCATATGTATAGTTGAAGTTGACCACTCGCTGTCTTCGGGATTCCTTTCCGTTTATGCACCATCAAAGGCCAATATCACGACATGCATAAAATATTCTAATAATGGAGTGACATCGATTTCGCATAGCACCAGTAAGCAGATTAGCTCTTGGCATGTGTGGAAAAGACTTGGAGGCAGCCCAAGTAGTTGATAGCTTCAGGCCCATCTTGATAGCTCTTAAAACGTTACGCAAGATAGGTAATCCGCAACCCCAAAGAGCCAGCAGAGGCAGTATTGTCCACTCCAACCTCATTATCACATGAATTCTCCTGCTACATGTCACTAAACACCTGTGAACAAGGACAAGTCGACATCAGGACAGGGATACTCCATACCACGTATGTATATGCATACATCATACATGCATACATTTTGTAGATAACAATCATTTTTGCATTGTTACTGCATGATAAGCAGGTTTTCACCGACTTCATGAGATGATAAGCAAGCAGACAATCTGTCTCTTATTTTCTGAAGCAGGATGCCTGTTTAGCTCCTGTTTCTTAGGAATGTACTCTGTAAAAGTGGAGGTTGATGTTTCTAGAACTCAAGTGTATGGTTTCAATTGTGAATATTGCAGGGGTTTTGGAGGCTGGCCGATCAAAACAGGATGATTCTGTACACAGTATCTATTGCAATGGCAGGTCTGTAGCTCCAGCCTGGCCCAAGCGACAATACACAATAATGAACTCCATGCCACTGACATGGAATGTGCATTGGGATTTGCAGTGTAGAGATAAAGAAGCTGTGATCATCATAGCCCCATTCCTTGGAGTTGAAATGTACCTTTGGCATGTTTCCAACAATTGACTACTGGATGGACCACAGCTCTCGAGACAGTGTATTGTTAGGTATCATTTTCTCATTTGCAAAGCGAGGAAAGCTCAGAATACCATGTACCTCATAACTTATCCTACTCAGATAGGTTAGGTACTGTACAATCGATATAAGTATGGACATATGTATGCACGGAGTATGTAGTTACTGCGTAGGGGATGTAACATGTAGTTACAGTACTCCGTACCTACCTAAATTTCCAGCTTACATCACCAATTGTCACATGCCAGCCCCTCCAAGCTTCCAAGTGCTTCACCAATTTGCTGCAGAGATCACACTGAAAGAGTGTTTGACTCATTATTTTCAGTTTTCATCCAACACTATAGAGGGTTCATCAATCAATTGGATACACACATGTACATTCCATACAGGTTGAGCAGATGCCAACATGATTGTGGCAATTGGATGATACACGGCATGAAAGTGAACTTGATTTGAGAGTAGTCACCTCCCCAGACAACTAACTACAATAACAGCACCAACCACCACATATATATACATGTCTCAGCTAACTGCAAGCCTGACGGATTGCATCATTTCGCCTATAGCTCCATACATAAATGAGAATATCTAGTCTTTCAGTTACCATGGAACAAAGAAACCCTGCTATAGATAGTATACGCTTCATCGATACCATTTTACTGCATGATACGTCCTGAAAAGTGACTTTCACATGCCAACAGCCCGCCATCCCAAGTGGCCAGAACTCATTCACACGGCATCCGCCAAGGGTCGTCGTTGCGCTTCCCGCTGCTCTGATTCGCTATTCCGTGCAGGAAATCTAGAAGCAGCAGGAGATAGCCCGATAGAGTTTCAAGTCTGTCGAGAAGTGGTGGAAGCTTCCTTCCAACATCGCTGTCTCCTTCCCGATATCATCAAAATCAACCCATCCCTCCCGGCCTATTTCCTAGGCGAAAGCTAACCATCTCATCCAGGACCCTTTTGCCTCCCCTCACCTCCCCCCGGCCACTTGCAAGTTGTCACTAGAACCTACAACTACTACCTATATAGCTTCTCGCCCACCCTCTCCCCCCCTTTGATCGTTCCAATCTTTTCACCGATAGTTCTTGCTACTCTGCCAATTTTTTTTTCCTTCCGCTGTTTGTCTTGAAATCAGGTACGTTCCCCGCTCGAGCCCTGACTTAACTCGAACTCTGCTGATATTGTATTCTACCTAGTTCAAGCCACTTGAGAAGCTCCTCTGCCATTGATACATGCCTCACGCAGAAAAGGACGTCATGGGTGAGCCAGCCGTCAACGGCGTTATGCCGCAATCCCAATTCTTCAACGTACGTGACATCCCTTCTGTTGACCTGTGACATCGTTGCCTGAGCCGGACGTTCCGTACTAACCTGTGACTTCTGGTATCCAGCACCTCACTTCCTACCCCATCGTCTCTGAATCCCTTCAGAACCTCAAGGCCAATCCCTACGGCCAAAAATCCCTCGAGCTCGCTGACCAGGGCTACTCGCACTTCGCCAAACCCATCCTTCCCTACCTTGCTAAACCGTACGGCTACGTCGCACCTTACGTCAACAAAGCCGATGAACTCGGCAATGAGGGCCTCAACCGAGTAGACAACACCATCCCCGTGGTCATGCACGCATCAGAGAACATCAAACAGACCATCAAGGGATATGTCTCTGTTCCGTTCCGTCTCGCTGAGGGTGGGAAGGGATACGTCCTCGAAACCTACTCCAAGGAACGCAATGCCGTGGGCGATGGGTATCTCGCACGCAGCAAGGCCGCTGTTTCGACGGGATTAAGGCTCACTGCCGATTCCTGTCTTTGGCTTCGCGGATACCTGGTTCCCCATGCGAAGAGCAATCAAGTCGTTGAAAACGGCAAACCTCGCCAGAATGGAAAGAAAGCTGGACCAAAGCAGCCAGCACCGTCTGCAAAGTGATTTGACTTGTGGCCACGTTCTATTTCCCGCTTCTTCCTTGCTTCTTTCCGTCTATATGCTTTTAGAGAATTATGATTTAGATGGCGAAATTGTTTTGTACTGGGACTTCGGGTTGCTGGCAGCTAAGATTTCAATTCCGTCCGTTCTATTTACTAGTTACCGGGTATGGTGTTTCTGAAAAGAAAAGCTCTCATGGACTTCTCTCTTACTCTTCTCCTTGCTCCTCGACGTGACTCCCTACCCTTCCTTCTCCCAGCTCTACCTGAGACACTTGTATTATTTACATTCTTCCACTCCTTATGGCTGCTTGATGTCATTATCCTGTAATTTTACCACCCGGTTGCTCGCTACATATTTGTTTCTATTTCGACTTAAAATGGCATCTGTTAGCATGTAGTTAATCCTCTATCCCATTACGACTCCAACTCTCCAAAAAAATCTGCAAAAAAAAAAAAAAGAACTTGTTTGATCCATGTCAGCATGTGATAACTGGTGGGGCGGAACGATCCGCCACCCGTGCTCATGACGTCTGAAAGCTCCGAGTTTGGATGAAATAGCTACATGCGCATCAAGTTCATCCCGTGAAAGGGTCAAATACTAAAAAAATGACATGTTGTTTACCAAGTCATATCTGAGAGAGATATGCAAGTAATCACTAGTTTTGTGAATGAGAAGTTGTTAGTTTCTTTAACTAGCCCAGCTTCCTGAGCATTGGAACACACAGTACAGCTGTTTCAGTGTGGATATTGACTAATCCATTCAGCATTCCTTTGCCTAGGCACTGGAGATAGGGTGAGAAGTGGTAAGAGGCAATTCAATCTCTTCTGTTTGTCTGTGCGAGATGGTAAGATTTTTTGATTTTTGATTTTTGATTTTTTTTTTTGCCACATGCAGGCACATCCATATGGTTGCTCTGTGTGAGGAAACATGTGAAAGATGTCTGTTGATGTAGTTCTTCAGGCTGGTTTAAAACTATATAAAGCATCTCAGGTTGCCTCTGATGAGAAGCATATCTCTCTGTGGAGCCAGAGGTGGTCAACCTGTTGGATAAATATGATGCTCAGATTCTTTTGGTCTGTCAATGATTGAGCATTTATTTCTCTGGTAGAAGATGGTAGTTTAGTATCTGCTGAACGGGCCTTTGGCAATCGCATTGAATTGCAGGTGTTCTGGCAATGCCCAAAGGTTCTTGCTTCTCAATATGACCCAAACAGGATAACGAGGTACCTGTTCTCTTGACCAGCTTGTCTAGGAAGAGCATGGAACTGGTTGAGTTGATTCATTCCCAATTTGTGTTGCATTAGCTTGCTGCCAATTGCACGCTCCCAATTTTTCATCAGCCTCATAGTTATGAACTCTTAGAGGGAAGATGAGCACTCTGAGTCTACCAGTGCTTTTGGTCGAACTCAGATTCAGAAACTTCATGTGCGATTCATGTCAATTTCAATCCTGATATCGCATGCCCTTGGGATCAAGACGCAAAGCCTTAGCTTGACCTTTAATGAGCCGCCATTGAGTAAGCAAGAGTGGAATTCCGAACAGGAGGAAATTCCACGCACTTGAAAAGCGATCAGTGGTGACCTTTTCTGAAGAAGCAGCTCTTTTTTTTATAAAGTTTCGATCAGGCACCTAAGACTAGTTACATGAATTAGTATGTAGTTACGGATCTCTGTCGCAGCAGCCAAGTAGACTCTGATTTGCTCGGTCCATTCTCAAGAACAGGCTGCAGTCCCACGCAAGTAGCCTTATCAGAGGCAGATGGAATCAACTGGCAGCTCCTCTAGAAGCAAGGGAGCTTGCTGTGTCAACACGTTGGCCAATAGAAGCAACCTTCGGCAGCAGTCGGCAAGGATGGAGGCGGTGCAAGAACGCTCTGCAGCTCTTCTTCGATCAACGGTCAGGCAGCTGACCCTCGCAGCGGATGAGATGTGAAGTTGCAGTATTCAGAGCTCAATTGGGGATTTGTTCGTTTAACGTAGTGAAGAGCATAGCAGCTTCGCCACTCAATTCGTTGGAAGAAGCCTTTGAGAAACCGTAAATCCGAGAGCAATGATCATGACTCCATCACGTCTCCCTCAGCCCAGTGTTTGGAGGCGGGGAGACAAGCCCCTGTCAGACTCCTTGTATGTGTGTAACCTGCGCCATCTGCTGTCCAGAGCGAGCTGGCATATCACGATCACATATAAACGACAGCCTCCCTGGACGTTAGCTGCTTCTATGTCTCACGTTGAGATTGCGCTTGCTTTTTCTCCAAGGAGCTCCTGAAGTTCTATCAAACTCTACGCGCTCGAGAATTAACAAACTAGCTAACCAACTCCTTCAAGCTTCGACTGTTATTTCTTCGCATCAATCTGAACTGCAGCAGATAATTCCATCCTTGCTTTCTACGAATTCAACACTACGTTGCACCATGGATGCGGGCAATCCATCTGCGGACAGCAACCGCAACGGCAAAGCTCCTACGCATGGAAGCCAGCCACCAATGCAGAGTGGTCCCAAGCCTCTCCGCCAACCTGGCGCTGGCGCTGGCGAAGTCATCACTGTCCAACCTGCGCGCCTCGAGGATCTTCAGCCAAGCTATGCTCAGGTGCTGAGACATCCCACTGACAGTGGTGCCGGCCACGGGTGGTACGCGGGCCTCAGTAAGTATACATACACACGATCAAGCTAGTCCACGGAGTCGGGCACTAACCACCTATCTCTCTCTCTTCGCTTCCATTTATAGTCCACGGTTTAGGCGAAGTGATCGGGTGCCTTGGCGCCATTCCGTGCTGTTTCTGCTGCCCCAATCCCTTCAGACCCGTCGACCAGGGACATGTGGGCCTGGTGACGAGATTCGGTCGTTTCGAACGCGCTGTGGATCCTGGCCTCGTCAAAGTCAATGTTCTCAGTGAACGGCTGAAGACGGTTGACGTGAAGATTCAGATTGTCGAAGTCCCACGTCAAGTGTGCATGACGAAGGATAATGTTACCATGCACCTGACGTCCGTCATCTATTACCACGTTATTTCTCCACACAAGGCCGCCTTTGGTGTTGCGGACGTGCGCCAGGCGCTGATTGAACGTACCCAGACTACCCTGCGACATGTGGTTGGTGCTCGTGTGCTGCAGGATGTCATTGAACGCAGAGAGGAAATAGCCCAGTCCATCGGGGAAATAATTGAAGACGTGGCGGGTAACTGGGGTGTCAAGGTTGAATCCATGCTCATCAAAGATCTCATCTTCAGCGATGATCTGCAGGAATCTCTCTCCATGGCGGCGCAATCCAAGCGAATCGGTGAAAGCAAGATTATTGCGGCTCGTGCGGAAGTCGAGTCCGCTAAGGTATAACACCCGTCCACTTGAACATATACATGATAAAAGTAGGTACTAATGTGCCGATTCTAGCTTATGAGAACTGCCGCCGATATCTTGTCCTCCGCTCCGGCGATGCAGATCCGCTATCTGGAAACCATGCAACAAATGGCCAAATCTTCTAACTCGAAAGTCATCTTCCTGCCTGCGCCGAATCAGTCCATGGCGCAAATTCAGGAATCGCTGAACCAAACAGAAAACGCTGGTGAAGGTCCCAGCCGATATAGCAACCCGTTCGATGCCCATATAAACGACGGGTTCCAGCAGGCTATGAATGCTCGCGTAGTCGAGAACATCTAAACAAGCTTGTCTAACTTTTTGGCGACTCTCTCTTTTTCCTCCAGTTATTTGAAGTTGAGTGACAACTTCAAACGTAGTTTATGCGATACCTTTCTCTCTTTTTTTCTTTTTTCTTGATGATATCCTTGAGTCTTTCGTTTGTGCTCCATACCCCCCGATGAATGTGTTATTCAACGTTTGCTTGAAATGAATTGTTGTCTTGAACTTTGCGGATAATGTTCGCAGCCTGTCATTCCTCTTCCCTTTGCCATGTGCAAAATAATGCTTTACGCTTCCAGGGTATATGTAACTAATACTTATGGACACATTGGGTCCAGAGCTATTGTATAATGTCGTTAATTCAATTCAATCAATTCTGCCTTACCCTTCCTTGAATTTTGGTTGTAGGAGGGATACCACCTCGTGATAGAATATTTGATACAATCCCATATTCGCTCTAAATGATATACACATAAAACTACAAGTGAAAATGCCATGTCCACGTAAAAAAAAAAAAAAAGCAAAAAGCCGAAGAAGAAGGCCAGCACTCCCAATACCAAGCCTAGAATTCTAAATCTACTTCAAGCAACACCAACATTGACCTCTAATCCCACGACGTCGCTTCTCATCTTCGCGGGTCCATGCAGCGCATGGCTGAACGTCGGACAGCTTGCGTCTTCGAGCAGCATATCCAAGTCCACTGAGTCGGGAGGGAGTCGGAAACCGTTTCCGGGTCGAGGATAGAGTCGGTGTTCGGGGATGTATTCGTCGTCGGAGTCGTAGGAAGGAGCAGGAGCAGCAACGGGAGCGGAATTGCATGGGGCAGGCTGGTTTTCGGGGTCTGTGGTTGGTTGGGAAGTTGTGTGGGAGGGAGCGGACGATGATGGGGTTGTTTGTGTGGGGTCCTCCTGGGAGAGTGGGTTGATTGTTTGGTTTGATGGCTTCGAGGTGGATGAGGGTATGAAGGTAGAGGGATGTAAATCTTTCAGGTTGCTAGGGAAAAGTGGTAGGTCAGGATCTGAGTCGGATATTTGGACGAGCAGGTGGACTAGGGCGGCGTGAGAGAGGCGCGAGAGATATCCTAATTTTTCTGCGTAAGTGAAATCTGACCCTCCAACTAGGTTGTGCGCTTCCAGAAAGCTGTTATCGTAGGCTGTAGTCGTCACAGCCATGCCACCTTCTGTAGAATTAGCTATAGCCTCGGTGGATGCGGAAACCTTGACGGGTCTGCATTCGCTACAAAACCATTCTGACTCTTTCACCTTGACCACATCTATTCCAATCGGCGGATCGTGACAGAATTGATGCCATGCGCCATTACAATCATCACAAAACACAATCGGATTGCTCGACGGGCTGTAACCCCTTTCGCAGCGCTCACAGGTGATATTGACTTCTTTGCCCTTGCGGACCCGTCTTTTCTTCCGCGGCGGGCTCTGTCCATCAGCCGCTCCAGCGGGAGACACTGTTGGTCCCGTGGCAGAGGTCGAAGCAGAGTTCTGCTGCGGCGCAAAAACAGTGGGCCGATGGATCTGACGACCTGATTTGGTCTGGGTAGTGAGAGAAGTGCATTCGTCTGATTCCGAATCTGAGTTTCCAGCCTTGATGATGCCATCCTCGTCGTCGTCAAACGGTCCAGCTTTGCGCTTCTTGTTTCTCTTTTGGGCTGTTTTCCGAAGACGTTTTGGAGTTTCGCTGGGTTGCGGGACTAATGCTGGTGCATTCTTTCCAGCTACCTCGGCGGCTGGATGAGGAGCAGGGGCGATCTTCCTCAACGATGCCGCATTTGGTTTTGTAAGTACACCAGCCATAGCAGTTGTAGCTGCAGTTATCGAAGCAGCAGTCTCTGAGACGCTTTGTGGCGTGGAAAGAGAATTGGAAGTCATCGAGGATAACTCAGCGTGGCTAGAGATCATAGCACCAGGTGGCGAAGCAACAGCATCTGCATTCCTCGAAAGATTTTCAGATTCTTGTGGTTTAGCATGCAACTTCGCAGTCTGTAATTGTTGGTCCCCGCCAGTACCTGATGGAGCGTTCGGCTCCGAAACACCCTTCAGGCCAGTAAGAGATTCGTTCGTCGAACGTGAAAGAGGAGTAGCAGAGCTTAAGGGACTTGAGGATATGCTCAACTGAGGTACACCAAGCCGTGGTTGAACAACAGATATTTCCGCTCCCGAACTCGCACCAGGGATAGGAGAAGTGGCTAGATTGACTGACAATGGCTGCGATTCGTTGGAGTTTGATATTGAGCCAGCATTGGGATTGACAGAGGAAAACGGCGATTTAGAGTCCATGGTGACAATTCCAAATCATGTACGCCGCCAACTGACAAAAAAACAAAATTGAAATATTAGCAGCATTCATCCTCAATTGACGTTTGCCATTCAATCGCTCGTTCTATCTTATAAGTTGCAATATGTGCCATTTTCGGCTATATCACGTGATATCACTCGGAGCGGAGGCTGGAAAAGGGATATCAGGAGAGAAATGGATGGATAGCATGAGAAGAAATTCAAACCAGAGAACGGAATAGTTGTGGATAGTTATAGACAATTGGAAATCTATCTGTTTTTAACCTACATTGTGATGATCTCGCCCAACGCAGGTCTATAAATCGTACATATCATCACTGAGCCAAAAAGGGGAAATATAACTAGTATCTTGTCGAACACAATGCCGAAATGACTAAAAATGTAATTTTGACCATTAAAATATGAATCCGCCTTTCTATGCCTTACGAGACGATGCCATCTTGTCGTAATTGGTCTATTTTTTCGCTGTCAAAGCCCAGATCTTGAAGAATTTCATCGGTATGCTGTCCAAGGGTTGGAGGGGGAGTTCGAATGCCAGGAGTCGCATGGGAATACTTAATCGGAGTGTTGACGAGCTTGATGCGTCCACAGACAGGGTGCTCGACCTCTTGCACCATACCACGGGCTCGAACTATTAAAAGTTGTCAGGGGATCATCTAGCGAATACCCGAGAGTGACTTGACGCTTACCATGACTATGGTTGAGAGTTCCCTGAATATCATTCACAGCTGAGTACGGCATGCCACTACCTTCGAGGGTCTCTAGCCATTCCTGTGTCGTCTTCTGTTTGAGAGTGTCTTCGATCAAACCATCTAGTTCCTCCCGATGTTTCACACGGAGATTGTTGGTAACAAATCGAGCATCCGTCGTCCACTCAGGGTGACCCAGACGTTCACAGAGAATGCCAAATAGTTTATCGTTGCCACCACCGAGAAGAATATCGCCATCTTTGGTTTTATACCCTCGGTAAGGAGCAATAGATGCTACAACAGTTAACCAAATTGATTTTGCCAGTCGACCAGCGAACTTACGATGAGCAGTACCCCATCTCCCCGAATCTTTCTGGCCACTGATCAAAGCGGAACTGGCAAGGTTCGAAAGAGTAGCCACTTGACAATCACTCAACGCGGAATCGATATGCTGGCCTTTGCCCGTTCTCATTCGAGCCAACACCGCAGCCATGATGGCATTCGAAGTATACAGTCCAGTGGTCAGATCAGTGACAGCAACACCAACTTTGACCGGGGGTCCATCCCTCGAACCGGTAACGTGCATCAGGCCCATTTCGGCTTCAACCATAACATCGTAGCCTGCTCTTTGACTGTAAGGACCTGTCTGTCCATATCCAGTAATACTAGCATAAATTAAGCGGGGATTAAGAGCACTAAGTGTTTCATAGTCCAACTTGTATTTCTTCAAGGAACCGGGAATGTAATTCTCAACGAGCACATCGGCATCTTTGACGAGTTTGTGAAGGATTTCAATTCCCCGAGGATCGACGAACGAAAGGGCTAAGGACTTCTTATTTCGATTCACCTGTGGGAAAAACACTTCAGTAACCGTAGAACAGTTGAAAAAAAGCTCCAGTTAGCTTACTGCTAAGTAATACGCGCTCTCTCCAGGGCCATCCTTCGCTCCCTCTTTGTACTTCGCGTATGGGGGACCCCAAGCTCTGGTGTCGTCTCCACGAACGGGATGTTCGACCTTGATCACGTCGGCACTGTCAAGGGCATCCAGAACTCAGCAAACGTCCCGATTCGGTTCCAAAAGGCCAGTTAACCGAAATCTCACCCTAGATCACCCAGAATTTGTGTGCAATATGGCTATAGTGACAATATTATCAGCTCAATTGCTTGTTGATACTCTCAAACCCCTATTCACAGAAGGGATCAACTTACGCCTGCAAGCACTCTGGTCATATCCAAAACACGAATACCAGCCAAAGGCAATGTATCTGACGACGGCACTCCAGTCGAGTAGTTCCGCTTCGGCGACAATGCCACCCCATTGCTCAAATCCATAGGGGAGGCTCGTCTGGCGACACTCCGCAATGCACTGATGTATCCCCACATATTGTAACGGCAAAGATGGAAGAATTCCACTCAATATGACTTTGACTTACGTCGTATTTGATTCCATTTCATCGCAGCTGAGAGGCAACCCCTGAATCCAAGTGATGAATCACTATTTAAGAAAGCTGGAAAGCCACCAGTTGGATTGGTACTCAATAAGCTGAAACCGCCCCGATAGCAACTTTTAATGCAGCTCATCCCTGACAAGCTGCCCCGCGTCTCGGCATCAGACGGAAAAAGCGCCACCAACGCTAGGCAGTGAATGAGAAACGACGATCTTGAGAGTCAGATCGAATATCAGGATAGATTGGCGAAAGCTGATTTCCGTTCGAGATGTTTACTGGGTTGGTTGAAACCATCGGCAGTGAGTTCCCTCATCGCAAGCTAACCGGAGTCCTGCGTGACTGATTCGTCTAGCTGTCACGAAGCTCGAGCCTCAAGATGCCACTGCCAGTGGAGGCGGCGGGACCTCCCTGACTATCTCCGATTGTGGAGAACTCGTCGCAGATGCTCGGTTAGGAGACAGTATATGTGTCAATGGTGCGAGCCCTTCGTTCTACTCCCTCTCATTTCCTACTCCCCTAACGCACAAATCACCTTTGTTTCTCAAACTCCCAGCTTACAAACATGGCGACCCACAGGAGCATGTCTAACTATAACAACCTTCGATAAATCCTCCTTCAAAGTCGGTATCGCGCCGGAGACCCTTCGTCGCACAAACCTAGGCTCTCTCGCATCCGGATCCAATGTCAACCTTGAGCGCTCCGTGACTGCCACGACTCGCATGGGTGGACACTTTGTCCAGGGTCATGTCGATACCACAGCGACCATTCTCTCTGTGACTCCAGATGGAAACTCACTCGTGTTCAGACTCCGGCCGAACGACAGGCACGTGCTACGGTATATCGTAGAAAAGGGCTTCATTGCCCTGGACGGTGCGAGTCTAACGATTACAAAAGTCGATGACGACGAGGGATGGTTTGAAATCATGTTGATTGCGTATACCCAAGAGAAGATCGTCACTGCAAAGAAGAAGCCAGGAGATCTTGTTAACGTCGAGATCGACATGGTAGGGAAATACGTGGAGAAGACTGTCGAAGCCTATTTCCAAGGGCGAACTGGAGGCGACGCAGGAGCTCTCGAAAAGTTGGTTGGGAGACTCGTTGAAGAAAAACTTCGAGGTAATGGCACCGCCTGATTCTCGAGTGTGACGGGTTTTAATGGAGCGTTATCATCTAGCCCCTCAAAAAGGACACGATGATAGGTATGTGCTATGATTATTTGGGGTACGGGGTGCTACGAGGAGAAATTCCACTGGCTTGGAGAATCGTATCTAAACAGGGCCTTAATAGTTGAACTTGGAGCCAATTCATTCCTGGTCATTGGTATCAAGTGGCGTCTAAGAATATTTCACATAAATCCAGTTGTCCGTTTGGAACATCTATCATTACCCAGCGGGCATAAAGCGCAGGTCAAATTTGAGAGAAGTCGAGGCAAGATCATGGATGAGCGCTGCTCTGAGAAACTTGAAACGCTGTCTCGCTTCTGGCTTTTCAAAATGGATCAAGAACAGGTTGTCCTTCCCAGTCAGATAACCCCGATATTTTGGCACATCCTGCTCTCTCACTTTCTGGTCAACATGCACCCTATTGTGGGGAACCGTCTGCCGACCTGGGACCCGGAGTTTATGAAACCAAAAATGATGATGGCGATTGGAACATGGCATAATGTCCCCTCTTATTTCGACGTTGTAGAGATAGCATTCGGATCTTATCACGCAAAGGAGACAAAACGGATCCTTTAGAAGATCATCAATATCCTGTTTGAGAATTTCTATTTGCTTTTTGAGATCTTCATCTATCATGGGCAAATTGGCTCCCATGAATGCGTCCGATGCACCCAAAAGATACTCCGAATTCGGCCCTTGGTCGATATCGACATTATCCCAGACTTCAACGAACAACCTTTGGATTTTTGCGAGAGAATGTTCAGCCAAACAATGGGGTGGCCAAAGTTGATGCTTTTCCAATAGGACTTGAATCTGGAGGTCTCGCGTTGCGGCCTCCGCGCAGACTGAAGTGAGCCTCTCGCACAAACCAAGGATCACGCGAGTTCGAGCAATAATCAGTTGACCTCGAAAGGTGTAAGTACATATGATGAAAGCGTCGATAAAACAAAAGAAAAAGAAGGGTGCTCTTACTTCCTGTTTCCTTTAACACAAGGGGAGTTGGGAAGTTATCAGCTGCAGCCAAGTTGAAGGCAACCTCACTATATTTAAGGATGGCATTCAACGCAAAGGCCAAGTGATTCCACGCACAGGAGTGATAGAGTTCAGTGATCATTTTGAATCTCCTTATTGTTTTTTCATCAACAACAGTTGAAGTTGTCATTGGGGCCAAAAGCCACTCGCCTCCTGAATTAAATGATTCTGGAGTTTGAGCTGTAATGATATCCCTCCTGGAGCCAACGAGAACTTCGAATATATCTGCTTTGATATTGCATTAGCAGAGCATTCTGTGAGACCACAAAGTGGCCAGTGGAGGTCCATGAGCAGTGGATGCCTACCTCTCAGTTCTTGTTCTGTGGCGCAATCCAAAGAATGGTCTGCATTCTGCATATTAATAAAGAACAAACAGGTGCTGCAAATGACTGATAAAAAAAGAAACGAATGATCATGAAATATCATACAACTCTACAAATGGGCCTTTGTCTAAGAAACAATCCTCGTGAAGTAGGATGGAGAGGAAATCAGAATCTGAGAAAAAGCCAGAGTCTGGAGAAACTTGATTGCCCCTAGGAATCGTACCAGCTCCTTCCCTAAGGTTGATGCCATGATGTGCTTGCAGAAAACAGACTCTGGAAGCCGGGCTGAGGCTGCGGAATTGGCGAAATCAATGTTCTCTGCCGTCCCCGTCTTGATCCTCATCCGCGCTGATATCTTCGCTATCCCACATCTCGCTATCGTCATCTTCGTCCATTTTATCCCCATCTTTCGGGGCTTGGCCATCCTTTGCCTTTGCCAGCTTCTTTTTCTCAATATTCTCCTTTTGTGTCTTCTTTCGAAGTTCCTTCTCTTTCCGCCTCTGTTCCCAAATCTCTTCCATTTGATCTGCTTCCGCTTGAGTCTTGTTCACCAGAGCATGCCACATAACTCTGCCTCCACACAACCCTTCTTCCACCTTCATCAGTTTGAGTCTCATTCGAGGCCCTAGCTCTACCAATTTCACAGCTCTCTTCTCCACGTTTGGGGATGATGTACTGTTAGATTTCTTTTCGCCCGTTTTCATACGGTACAGATCCTTCTTGTTCAAGACTTTCCTTGTTGTGGCTTCCATCACCTCGACTTCGGCATCCGTATCAAGTTCTGTTTCACTCGCGGATGTATAGCCTGCAGCTGAGGGGTCCAGCAAATAGTCTGCTACGTCATTAAGATTACCTAGGTTTGGTACAGCCCTCTCCTTTTTATATTTTCGGCGCTGTTCTCGAGTATCAAGCCGCCGTATTCGTTTTGATATGTCGACTCGTTTTGTGGTAATGGCATAGTGGCGGAGGTTTAAGATGTAGGAGTCCTGATCTATGTCATTAGATGTAGACGATAACTCTCTGTTTAGAAGCATTATGCGGCGAATTGAGGATAAGGGCGTGCTTTGAGGAGAAATTGGAGGAAAGAGGGATTGAAAGACAGTGGTTGTAAGAGATTCCAGATGTTTCGGTATCTTTTTCGAACCAGGATCTTCCTCAGGTTTTGATGTCATAAAGTTGTTCATCACAAGTAACGGAGGGCTTATATGGCTTTTGCTTGAGACCCTGGGATGTTTCTGTGCTTTCGTAACATCTTTGCACAGAGAGTACTTCTCGACTCGAAAATGTAAGGTCGGGCCACGGGGCGTAAGGGCTATTCGAAGGTTTGTGTTTCCCGTCGGCGATTTAGAGAACAGGATCAAATGAGTAACTCCCAGTGGGCCAGTCATGACAGTGTAGTCCTTCAGTTTGTTCCCTCTCCGTTCCTATACGCAATTAGCTTACTGCAGTGCGGACGAGACGCCACAAAGGGAAGCATTACCTTCAACCGGGATGCTGTGTCTGGCTCCATCATTGATCGCACATCCTTAACAAGCTGGCTCACACTTGGGCCAACCTCTCCGGCGCCCATGCGGACCACCATACTCTTTGGTGACCGGGTCATTGAAGCAGCTCCATTTCTGACATTGGGATTGACGTTTTGTGGAGCTGGTTTTATATGCGTGCGCTTTTTCGTACGTCTCTTTGCCATGATTACTTCTTGTGATCAGGATGGAAGGGAAAACAGATTCGATAACTCTGGAATGAGAGCAACAATTCCCTTCTTCTGATACTTTTGATGCTTTTTTTCGTTGGAGATACCCTGGAACATCTGTTTCACCGATCTCCGCGATGACACCCACAATTTTATATTTCGCACACGCTCGTTTCTGATGCTTGAAGCTCTCGAGCACGAAATCCGAAACACTCTTATCCGCTGGAAAATGCTTTCCACGAAAAGGAGAAAGCTATCGCACACATCTCCACGAGATGGAGCGGAGAGTTCATCCTTGGGATCAGAAGCCTCACAGGTTGCCGCTGAGGCACCACCCAAGAGCGATGGTCAGAACAGCGTTGAACCTTCTACCACGAAATCATTCAAAGACTTAGGGATTATCGACTCTTTGTGCGAGGCATGCGATTCACTGGGATATAAGGCTCCTACTCCAATTCAGGCTGAGTCTATTCCTTTGGCACTACAAGGGCGAGATTTGATCGGTTTAGCGGAAACCGGAAGTGGTAAAACGGCTGCATTTGCTTTGCCCATTTTGCAAGGTTAGAACAGCCGTCATTGAATTCAAAAGTACATTTCCACTTATGTTTTTCTTGATATAGCTCTCATGGATAAACCGCAGCCCCTGTTCGGTCTCGTTTTAGCTCCAACTCGTGAACTGGCATACCAAATATCCGTCCAGTTCGAAGCTCTCGGTTCGCTCATTTCAGTCCGGTGCGCCGTCATAGTGGGAGGAATGGACATGGTCTCTCAAGCGATTGCCCTCGGAAAGAAGCCTCACATTGTTGTCGCCACTCCAGGACGTCTGCTAGATCACTTGGAAAACACCAAGGGGTTTTCTCTTCGCAATCTCAAGTACCTGGTCATGGATGAAGCCGATCGCCTTTTAGATCTGGACTTCGGCCCAATCCTCGACAAAATCCTCAAGGTCCTCCCTAAAGAACGCCGCACCTATCTCTTCTCAGCAACAATGAGTTCAAAAGTTGAATCCCTCCAGCGAGCCTCCCTCTCCAACCCACTTCGCGTCTCAATCTCCTCCAGCAAATACCAAACCGTCTCGACTCTCCTCCAAACATATCTCTTACTGCCCCAAAAATACAAAGACATTTACCTCGTCTACCTACTCAACGAATTTCCAGGCAAAGCCGTCATCGTCTTCACCCGCACCGTCAACGAAACCCAACGTCTCTCCATCCTTCTCCGCACTCTGGGATTCGGCGCAATTCCCCTACACGGCCAGCTGTCACAATCCGCTCGTCTCGGAGCCCTGGGGAAATTCCGTTCCCGGAGTCGAGATATTCTCGTAGCCACCGACGTCGCAGCGCGTGGTCTTGACATTCCCTCTGTGGATGTGGTTTTGAACTACGATCTCCCGCCTGATAGCAAAACATACATCCACCGCGTGGGCCGCACGGCTCGGGCAGGTAAAAGCGGCCTCGCATTCAGCATCGTGACGCAATACGACGCCGAGTTGTGGCAGCGCATCGAAGCCGCGCTGGGCAAACAGCTGAATGAATATAAAGTTGAGAAGGAGGAAGCCATGGTGCTGAGCGATAGAGTAGGCGAAGCACAGCGTCATGCAGTTACGGAGATGAAACAATTGCATGAGAATAGGGGAAAGAGAGGTTCGACTCTGAGGAATAGGAGGACTGCGAAGGGTGCGAAGAGGTACCGAGATGAAATGGATCGTGAGGAGGGATGAGATATCATTTGATTTGGTTTTTTCTGAGCTGTTCGATGAATTAGTGATACCTTTACACAGATCAGTAGAATTCTTGTTCGCAATAGCTCGATCATCTTCATTTATCATATTAGCTCTTGACTATGAAATGCTCATATTAACTCGTGAATGATCACTGCAAAGCTAGTGACAAGCCTGTGTCTTCGTCTTTAGAACAGCAAGAGGAAGAAAAATTTTCAAGCGTCAACGGAGCTAAGGTTGGAATGTCCCAATGAAGAAATCAAAAACGTATTTATTGACCTCGAGGGCACACCATGCTTGGAGCGCTAAACATCTATCACTTCATCACTTTTTTTCCATTTATTCTTTGATTACAATAGTCTGGAGAAAATTTCATGGTTTTTTGCTGCGAATCAACAAGCCTTTCATAGACTGCGCATCAGGGATATTTTTTCTGAACAGGATAAATAAATTCTGAATGTAAACGGAGACATTTTTATGGTTTGCCAGCTCTGCCAGCTTCCTGAACAGCTGCAGAAACACGAGTGGCCAAGTCATCTGCCTCGGATCTGCTCGCAGCCTCAGCATAAACACGCACTGCATCCTCTGTTCCACTGGCACGAGCAAAGCTTCTACCGCGATTGTAGCGTGACTGTAGGGCGTCGATTCGCTGCTGGAGACCAGCAGGAGATTCTAGCTTGCGTTCCGCATCAACAGCCTTGAAAATTGATCGATCAGCGACTTCAATGCGAACGAGACGATTGGGAAGATCCGTGTAAGTTGAAATCCATTCTTTTGGAGTCCAACATTTATGAGCAAGGATGACTTCAACTAGAAGCAGATCTGAGAGCGCGTCTCCAACTGCCTGATTGATGAGTTCTGTAAGAGCAACGAGACTCTGTAATGCATACTGCTGAGCGGGCGACTGAGGTTCAGCATTTTTGATAATCTTCAGAGCTTGTTCCGAAAAAGTAATAGTACCATGTCCATTTGCTTCAAAATACACACCAACGTCGAACCTCATGGCCGCGTGATGAAGATGTTTGACACCGGTTGGGGTACAAATAACTGGAAGTTTTAGGACCTTTTCAATATATTCGGTACTTGCACCGTTGGCATACGCAGTCTGGACAACGCCAATTCTGATCTTGTTCGCAATACCAGCATTACGTGCAAGTTCGCCTATGAATGAAGCAGCCAGGGTTGCAATACGATCTCCATCGAGAAGCTTGAAAATACTTCCGGTGTCGAGATAGTAATAGACCAATCGGTCTGCGTCGCCATCCAGGGAAGCGCAGCGATCGTGCACTGCAGCTTTGGACGAGGGCGGGGCTCGCTGCCTAGTTTTCACGAAGTCCGCTCCGCACTAAAGCCAAATCCAGTCATTTATACAGCACGAACGCAAAGCGACGGAATACATACCTCGTGATTCAGGCTATCTGGATTGATGACATTGTCGTTAACAACGTGGATATCCACACCACCTTCTTTAGCACCAGGCAAATACTTGATAAGCTCTTTAAGCTTCGGGCCTCCGACACCATTCGCACAGTCAACAGTGACTGGACCATGGATAACCCGGCCTCTCATCAAAGTCTTAAACGCCTTGCTGATTTTCTCATAGTAGCCTTGTTCAGTCGGCTCACCATATTCATATGGAGTGCCGAGAGTGTTCTTGCAGCGAACAATGTAATGCAGTTGTGGTGTTGTCAAATACTTAAAGTCCGTATATTCGATGCCGGTGGCATTTAGTGCAGCTGTCAGAACACCAACGAGGCGAGATCCGGAGGCGCGAGTGTCTCGACCAAACACAACGCGGCCAGGGTTGTTCATGTTGACTTCAATCTCTTTGATAAGCTCTTCATACACGTCTCCGAGCTTGTCAAGTGGTGTATTTGCAAGTTTGGTCGCATACATTTCCCACTCAGCCTGTATTTCAATGGATAAGCCAACAGTCCGTCCAGTTGGGAACAGGTTCGGTGCAACCCACATCAAGCATTTCGCCCTGTTCGTTGAGAGAGAAATTGTCAGATAATCATTCAAGTTCCAAGTTCGTTTCAAACAAAATCCTTACCATTGGATCAATGAGCTTTACGCCGTTATCAGCAGCGGG
Source organism: Emydomyces testavorans (assembly GCA_029449355.1). NCBI lineage: Eukaryota > Fungi > Ascomycota > Eurotiomycetes > Onygenales > Nannizziopsiaceae > Emydomyces > Emydomyces testavorans. The sequence goes on from CP120627.1 coordinate 1,836,639, forward strand.
ATTGTGACTTGCAGTGATCATAACACCAATGGTTTGGCTCTTGAGTTTTCTAGAGCGTAGACCGGCTAAAAGACCGACGGCAAACACAACGGTATTGAGCATATCTCTGATATCACACAGAAGCAGTCCACGTCAGCTAAGCATTTCTCAGGCGTACACTGAGAGCTAGCAGAAGCACGAAATCAAGAGCAAGCTAATCTCACGATTTCATTCGAAACTGTCGAAGAAATAGTTGTTAAAATCGGTAATTTGAGCTGCTGATGCTGGGTGGGCTTACCCCAGCAGTCCCATATTCGAAAACCTTGCCCTCTGGCTTAGTATAAGCTGAGGCGGCTTCAGCGATGGCCTTCTTCGTGTCTGCGGAGGCCATGGTGAACCTCGGAGGCTTCTATGACAAGCTGTAAGTCTCTTCAGTTGTAGTCCGTATGTGGTGAGGAAGCAGCACAAATACAAAACAAGCAGAGGTCAAAAGATTTGCAATGTGTCAGAAGCTAAAGAGCACCATGAAGAAGAGCTGATGGCTTCAAGTTAAAAGTGAGAAAACAGCTGGAGCAGCAACGTGGGGTGACGGTGGGGGGTGATCACAGGAGCAAACAGAGCAAACAAGGATCAGACGACAGGGGTAACTTAGGTAACTAGGTGGGCTATCATGAGACGGAACGTGCGTGACATCGGACGGAAGAGTGCAGGGTCAACAAACTGCATTTTCTAGTATCTCTGCAACTCATGGCCAGATAAAGCTGTCTTGGTTCTTAATAGTTAAGCCTTACCTAAGTCGTATGACATACTGTGAAGCATTAATTGTTATTAGCCATCTTAAGAGATTTATTCTGTGATCTATAAACAGAGAGATAAAGGATGGAGACGAAACCTTGCTGCTTGATCAAAAGTAGAAATTGACCACTCCATAGCCCAAGACTTGCAAGCAATAATCATCTTCTGACAATGCATTACAAACCCCTCCGTATTTAATTCAAGACACCAAAGTCTTCTGATGGAAAGACCAATATTGTATAATCCAAAGCACCAAACCAACTCTACGCCATGCAGTCTATGCTTTCAGTCTCCGTTCGATAAGATCATCTTGCGTGTCTTTAATGAGGAATCTAATCGAGGAACAATGTCAGCTCAAAAATTGGGTTGCCGAATGGATTTTAAAACTCACGTATACCACCAAATCGTAGGAATGACGGTCCCAAGGTGCCATAGGCTGTGGGCATCAACCAGTCCCCACGCTGGAGGAAAATCAAGAAGTTCCAGACTCATGGCGAGGATCAGCCACGCAACTATCATTCCTGGCCAGGCAGTCCAGCTTTTCATGTATTTCCTATATCGACAAACGCTGAACCAGGTCCAGAGTAAATTCTGCGTTATACCTATCGCCACATTCGCCGCCATATTGTACGAGTAATCCCACGTCCAAAAGGTCAAATATGAGATGTGTGCCAAATATAATCCACTGCAGAGTATTGTCCACCAACGCAGAAATATGGACTTAACGCGCGGACGAGTTTGATCGAGGCGAAATATTCGGACTACAGACAGATATAGCCCATAAAGCACACTAGCTCCAGCCGCGAAATAGTCGAGCTTCTCCGTCAGAGGAAAATCTCGGGTATGAAAGATTATACTGAAAATCCAGCTCGCTAGGCCGAAATATCCGAACCCCAGGTAGTATTTTCGTAACGGATAGGTCTCCGGGATCGATTCTCGAACTCTTGCCATGCCTTGCTGGTGAGCTAGGAAGTTCAAGAGCGAAAACAGGACGGAAAAGAACTCCTGAATTCCCAAAATACGGTGGAATGGCCACTTTCCATGAAACTGAACTACAGGTTGGAGCATCGGCGGATCGTGAGAGACCCGCTTATTGGTAATAACATGTTGGCAGGTATAATCGCACTCGGACGGACAGTCCCAGAGAAGGAGTCGAAGGTGGAGCGCTGTGCATATCAATCAGCATCCCAAGAATGTTGTAGACAACTTAATAGCAATACTAACGCAACGACAATTGTCCTTTCTCGCAATTCTCCGTGACGCAAACCTAGACGATTACAAGATACATGAGTAAAAAGTCAATTGGCTTGAGGACTCAAGGTTCAAGATTCCGAACAGACCTGAACACATTCTTTGAAGTCTGGTAATCGGTCACCGAGCGAGGCCTGGGCGGTTTGAATAAGAAGTATCCATAGGCAAAACGTTAATAGCGACGACGACCGTGATTCACGGATGTTCGTCCTGTTGAGCTTCATGGCTTGAGTCCAGCGTTGGTGCAGGGACCTGGGATAACAGGTCCAAGCAGGACAACTGAGAGGCGGTGGAACGCGGCAGTTTCCAGGAAGTTGCTGTGAGCCGGTTACCGAGTACCGTAACTTGTCTAGAGAAGAATGAAGCAAGGACGGAGAAATACTCTGTGCAGAAGAGCGTATCCGAAAAATACTAAGGAATAATTCATTATCATTAAGTATGTATTCAAGGTGCACTAGTTAATATAGGTAGAGCGTTGCTCTCAGAAAAAAAGAAAAAACAAAAAGTTATGGACGATGGGATAATCGAAATCCCGACCTTCTGTACTCGCGATAATGCAAAACAGACGTTATACCACTAAACCAATCGCCCTTTGCTTATATTATTTCTTTTCAACACTATCTTATAACACTCATCATCTGCGGATGCGCTAGGCCCGTTTCGCTGGTAGTGCGAAAGGCTAACTGCAAGTTCGTTATCAAAAAAGACTAATAATAATCTCAGTGATTGAACTCGAAGTAAAAGTCATTGAACTGCAAAGAGCATCAGTACAGCTCGCATTCTTTGCAGATATTCTACAATTCTTTTGGCGACTTTTTTTCTTATTGACTTGTAGCTCACTAGTTCGTTTCTCTTTATCTATATCGCCAAGTCACTTTTGCTCGTTGCCAAATTTCCTCCTTTCGTCCAACCCCCACTCATCATGAACGGAGCTCAGAACACGACGCCCGCCGCGTCGATGACATCTAGCGCAGATAGAATGGTCGGAATGGATCATGCGGAGGTGCGCTACTTTACCAGGTATGAGTGGCGATGCTCCCTTTTTCAGCTTCTGTCACTGAGCTGCCTTTCTGATATGCAATTTTTAGCTACGATCACCACGGTAATTTCGATCTTGAATACTGGCCATTCTACGCCACTTTTTTGGAGGTTGAGAATGCTAACCAGCTTGTTATGTATCAGGAATTCATGAGGAGATGCTTGTATGTGTTACTCGCAAGCTTTATCCGTGGGCCTGATAACTAACGTTTCGTCTTTTTCAGAAAGATGAAGTTCGAACTCGGTCATACCGTGACGCCATCTACCAAAACGGACACATCTTTAAGGACAAAATCGTTCTCGACGTTGGCTGTGGGACTGGAATCCTTAGCATGTAGGCAATCGGCCCGGTTCGGTGCACGCTCTTGAACTATTACTAAGAGATTTATCATGATGGAAGGTTTGCCGTCCGGGCTGGAGCTAAACATGTCATTGGTGTCGATATGTCCTCCATCATTGAGAAAGCTCGTCAGATTGTGGAAGCCAACGGGATGAGTAACAAAATTACACTCCTCCAAGGCAAAATGGAAGAAGTCGTCCTTCCATTTCCCAAGGTTGATATAATCATCTCAGAGTGGATGGGATACTTTTTACTGTATGAGAGTATGCTAGATACTGTCTTATATGCCCGCGATCATTATCTCGTTCCGGGAGGCAAAATTTTTCCTGATAAAGCCACACTCTATCTGGCCGGAATTGAAGATGGCGAGTACAAGGAAGAGAAAATAGGCTGTAAGTGGCCCCATGCCTCTCAATTAGCGGACAAGAAGTTGATACATCGACAGTTTGGGACAACGTGTACGGCTTCGACTACTCGCCAATGAAGGAAATTGCCCTTGCCGAGCCCCTGGTCGATACAGTCGAGCTAAAGGCTCTTGTGACAGATCCTTGTCCAGTCATAACTTTCGACCTATACACTGTTACCCATGCGGATTTAACCTTCAAAGTTCCCTTCAATCTCACTGCGAAAAGAAACGACTTCATCCATGCCATTATCGCTTGGTTTGACATTGATTTTACAGCGTGCCACAAGCAAATCCGATTTTCGACTGGACCTCATGCGAAGTACACTCACTGGAAACAGACAGTCTTTTACATCAAAGAAGTAATTACCATTGAAGAAAATGAGTGTGTGACCGGATACCTTAGCAACCGGCCAAATGACAAGAATAAGCGCGACTTAGATATTCAGATATCATACAGGTTTGAGACGCCAGATGAGAACCGCTACACACAGGGCCTCTGTGAATATAAGATGTAATGCCATTTCATCCCGTGGTGGATTACTTCTTCTAAGAAACATGAGCTGATCGTCTTCCCAGGTGTTGAATGCCATATGTATCTGAGATACATGTTTTACGCATGGCTTGTTGCTTATCACTTGCACATCAACAGGCTGCCAGCCTCATTCTATTCTTTTTGCTTCACTGTGATTTGCATAGCAGCGCACGATATCTAGCAAGTGTAAGGTTCTTCACAAAAAAAAGGGGGCGTTGGGTGTACGTGTTATGGATATGAAATGATGGTCAAAAATCGGATTTCACAGCTCCTCGATTTGCAATAGATACCCTCGAGTCGATGCTTAATCTAGCCAATTCATTTAATAGCTTATACATAGTATGTTGTCTTAACATTAGTTCTATGCGTTGTACTCTTCTCGATCTCCATCCACTCGAATGCTATGGCTTTGCCAGTAGTCAGTCGGGATATCCATCCAATGTCACCCACCAGTCATCATATCCAGTTCCCACCTTCCATGATGCCCAACTCATCTTAAGAGCAACATTTATGAGCATCAATATCAGCTCTCGAATACAAAGCCACGAGGGTCAACGATCGCCAGATACGGATTTCAAATACTCAATCATAGGCCAAAATTCTTTTGTTCGCAGCATATACACGGTTGTCATGAAAGTCAGCCAGGTGCCTCGGCATAAATGCCATCCCCAACCCCCGCAGGCTCTCCCCAAACACATCTCCAGCATATCAAGGGAGTTCACCAAGCCATGACATGAACCTCCCAAAAGCGTTCAGTTCTCGCAGCTGAAACAAAATTTCTTCTCTTCGAAATACGTTGAATGAACCTGCGCGTTCGTCAAACAATTGAAACGTAACCATGAATGGTCCCGGAGCAGGACATAAGTTTCCTTCTCGAGATGTCAGCTGGTTGAAGAGAGATTCCCTTCTTTTCGCCAGCAGCATCGGATGCACTGCCGATGAACTACATTTCCTATACGTTCGATAGCCCGGCTGACGCTTCTGCTCCGTTTGACATACATAAGTTGACAATAGCTCGCAGGAACTCCACCCTAACTTCACAATGTTCCCAACTTACCCTATCGTCCTCCGTACGTGAACTTGAAGATAGCTGAGAAGCTGTCATATTCCTTCTGAAGTCGGTGGGACCGTGTTAACTTGCATTTCATACAGCATTCAAACACACTGAACAAGAAGTCGTAGACTTCCATGGAGCCAAGTCCCAGCAGGTTATCCCTGGTGTTCCCCAATTCGATAACCGCCGTGTTGTCGATGGACAGCGGAAAATGATTTTTCATAAGCAACTTCCCGTCACCAGTGAGGGACGCAATTTTGAGCTCCGATCAAAAGTTATTGGCGTCTATGATAAGGGGAAGGCAGGCTCCGTCGTGGAGATCCAGCAGGAGATTGTGGACAAGGAAACTGGGGAGGTGTATTCTACGGCTGTAGGAAGTGGCTTCTATGTCGGCCAGGGTAATTGGGGTGGACCAAAAGGTGGGAAGGCGCTTCCAAGTCTCGATCAAGGTCTAATCTTGCATCTCTCGTGAATAGGACCGGCCACTGTTAATTATCCTCCTCCAAAGGGGCGGAACCCAGATGTTGTGTGTGAGTATCAGACCACTGCACTTACACCATTGCTTTACCGGTATGGGCACACTTTCGCATGGGTTTATTTCCAACAAGGCAGTTTAAGTATTAACCACCTTTCCAGCTTGAACGGCGACTATAATCCTCTCCATGCCGATCCTGAGCCAGGCAAGAAGATGGGCTTCGGAGGTGTCATCATTCACGGCCTCTTCAGCTGGAACATGGCTGCACATGCTATCCTTCAGAACCTAGGTGGCAGTAACCCTCAAAATCTGAAAGAATTTCAGGCTCGATTTGCGTCACCAGTGCGGCCGGGTGATAAGCTCACCACAGAGATGTGGAAGACTGATAAGATGGAGAATGGTTTCGAAGAAGTGATTTTCATGACGAAGAACCAGGATGGCAAGGTCGTCCTTAGCAATGGTCGTGCATTGGTCAAGCTCGCTGGATTTAAGAGCAAGTTATGATATTTTTTTTGTTCAGGTCTTGCTGGGAAAGCTGGAAAGCAAACATCATGAAGCTATATACTAATTCCAATGGCAATGTTTCTATAAATTCAATACATAGTAAAAATGTTAGTATGTATGTATCATGTCCCTGTGATGTGCTTGGGAAATGAGAAATTTTCTCAAAAAGCAAAGGATGAAGCATTCACCTTACCACACAAAAGATGAAAAACCAACTCTTCGACAATTGAAAGTCCATGGAGTAGTTATTGATCAGTTACAGTGGTTGTAAACTATATATGGAGCCGTGCACTGGCTAGTTAACCTCGGGGTGTGATACCAGCCAATAATTCTAAGTGTTTGATATTGTAGTTCATAGTTAACTAAGTTAACTAAGGTTTTAGCTTTGAAAAAACTGCTGAAGGTCAATTGAAGCTACACTCACTACATCTGTACTGCCTAAGGAGCAGGTCCACGAGAATTCACGACAATTTGACACAGTTATCCTCTTTTGCTCTACTTGTTAGAATTATACTCGAATTTGTCTAAAATATGAGTATTCTGTCATCGAGAGCTCTCAACGTCGTGCATCAAGTCACTCAACGGTAAGTATCATCGCCATCTTGCAACATGTAACCCAGATAAATATTGACAGTCACTTGTCCACAGAACACGAACTCCGGCGTTCCGTCAGGTGCCGAGAGCATGGACGGTTAGTTTGTTTAGAGATTTGTGTCTATAGACTGCTGGACAAAATAACTGACCTGCAACGTTCATACAGCAATATACATCGAAGCCGCTATGCCAAATAGGAAATGTATTGCACAAACATGGCCCCAGGAAGCTTCCAAAAAAGAAACCCGCAGCCATCCCGAGGTCAATGTTTTCAAATGCCATCGTCTTAGATGTCCCGGGACAAGGGACACAACGCTGGTGAGAAGACCTCAAGTACCCCCTCAGGATTCATGTCATTATAACTCTCTTGATGTTAACGCGTATGCTGATTGAAATGATATCTAAGGTCCCCAATATGGTTGAGGTTTGGAATATGCATCATCTGTGAGAGGCGCGATATCTAAATACTCGACAACCAGGGAGAATTGTCCATGCTCTAAGTGTACCCATCCAGAGACGAGACAGCGCTTAATCGACACAGTTTCGGTTTGATTGGCCTTGTTCTCCAAGCTTCATGGCAAGTGGTCATACTGACAATGATCAGATCCCCCTTGACATTCGTGCCAGGGATATACGAACCGACAGCGAAAGGGGCGTAATAATCCAATGTGGGTGATCTAGAGTTTCCTTTTTTTTTTTTTCAAAATGGAATAAAAACCTAACGATTGGAGCTAGGGGACCAAGACGGACATATAAGTACATATAACTGGGATTGGTTGTGCAGCCATATCATACCAAAACAACTCGAAGGCCTTTGCTTCAGGTCATTGCTCCTCAAGCCCGTTGCATTGTCAAACGTTTTAACTTTTAATTCAGATCAGATTTGGAATTTGTACCTGATGACCCGAGTGCATTCCCAACGGTGGACTACAATGAAGTCATGGCTTCCGATGATGGAGTGCGCGAATGGACTCGCAAAATTGTTAGGTTATCCGACTAGAGGTGTAAGCTTGAAAGATCTCTCTGACATATCATAGTACCTCTATGGTTTCTGCTTCGTCAAAGGCTGTCCGGTTGAGCCGAAAGCCACGGAGAAACTGTTGGAACGGATAGCCTTTATCCGACGTACTCACTATGGTAGAAATCCTGAAGTGCATGTGATCCGAACAAGACATACTGACTGATGCCAGGTGATTTTTGGGATTTTACTTCTAATTTGGCAATGAAGGATATGGCGTATACCACAGAAGCCCTTCCTGTTCACACTGACACCGCGTATTTCACGGACGCTGCGGGACTGCAGATGTTTCATCTCCTTTCTCATACAGGCGGCGACGGAGGGGAAACGCTACTGGTGGACGGTTTTGAAGCTGCTCGCATCTTGCATACCGAAAAAAAGGACGCTTATTATGCGTTAAAGCACCCTATTTTCAGCCATCATGCTAGTGGCAACAAGGACATCTGCATCAGACCCGGTGGAGGCTTCCCTACCTTCTCCCATCGAACTTATACTGGAGAGCTTTATCAAGTTCGCTGGAATAACGAGGACCGAGGGGCTGCAACTTCAGCACCAATTTCAACGCTAGAACGCTGGTATTTCGCCGCACGAGAATGGTCTGAACTTCTGAAGCGACCTAGCCTTGTGCGCCAGTTCAAGTTAGAGCCAGGAACACCGCTGAGTACGTGCGCTTCACATGCATATGAGACTAGTCCGCTGCAAGAAAACCGTTACTAAATCACTATGATTCTTAGTATTCGACAATTGGAGGATGCTCCATGGCCGAACGGCTTTTACAGGAGAGAGGAGAGTGTGTGGTGGCTACAGTGAGTCGCGTCAACATGGGGTTTCCTCCCTCTTCTAGCAGCGCATTTCACTGATCTGTGTCGAATCCTCCCTAGTAAACCGTGACGACTTCATATCTCGCTATGAGCTCCTAGCTAAAGGCCGAGAAAAGGTTTTGATGGAAATATAACCAAATGTCTTAACATGATGCGGAAGCTCAGAAAACTCTAGCCCATAGATTCATATATTTTGCTTAAGATATTCATCTTCTTCCGTCCGTCGCATGGAGGAATGTCGTCTGTACTATATAATGTATGTAGTTTTTTTTGAGTGAGGAAAACTGGGATTTTCACGTGACTCAGGCAGAGCTCTAGCTGCTTACGTAACTGCAATCAGTTGGAAGCTGAAGGACCGACGCTAATAATAAGCTGGAGGAACAGCGAGCTCTTCACTGACTATCAACCTCGCACCTCAATACCTCCAGTTCTTCCGTTCCACTTTGCTTCGCCTCCCTTTGTACTATGTCTCACTGAGATACTTCTTCCTTTGCCTGAAATTGCCCGTGTACCCATAAATCCACATATCTCAAACAAACAGAGTAACCTTATACCGCCACCATGTCTACTCTCGAGGAGCTCGAAGATTTGGAGCGCGAAAACAAGGATAAGAAGGAACAAGGAGACCGCGATGGAAAGAAGAGTGAGGATGCAGAAATGAAGGATGCGGACCAAAAGAAAGGCGGAGATGACCTGCTAGACGACGAGATCCTGCGATCAAGCACAAGAGATATCATGAACCGACGGAAGTTGCTAGACAATGATATGCGCATTATGAAGAGCGAATTTCAACGGTTGACGCATGAGCAGAATACGATGAAGGAGAAGATAAAGGATAATCTGGACAAGATTGAGAATAATCGGTATCTTCGGCCCCGTTCTGGCAGGATGGCATATTATTGGCACGGACGTGGCTGAAATGACTAACAAGTGATTCTACTTTGCCTTTAGACAATTACCATACCTTGTCGGAAATGTTGTTGAGCTTTTAGATCTTGACGTTGAGAAAGAGGCTGCTGAGGAGGGCGCCAATATAGACTTGGATGCCACCCGCGTGGGCAAGTCGGCAGTCATCAAGACATCCACTCGTCAAACCATCTTCTTACCCCTCATTGGCCTCGTCGACCATGAAACGCTCAAGCCTGGTGACTTGATTGGGTTGAATAAAGACTCCTACCTCGTTCTTGACACGCTTCCAGCGGAGTATGACAGCAGAGTGAAAGCGATGGAAGTTGATGAGAAGCCAACAGAGCAATACACCGATGTTGGTGGACTCAACAAGCAGATTGAAGAGTTGGTGGAGGCCGTAGTCTGGCCAATGAAAGAGGCTGAACGGTTTCAGAAAATTGGAATCAAAGCTCCCAAAGGTATTATTCCCTAGATTTTGTCATCCAGATCCGCGTGTTAACCTGCAGTTCCTTTTTTCAAGGTGCACTTATGTACGGCCCACCAGGTACTGGTAAGACTCTCCTCGCCAGAGCTTGCGCTGCGCAAACAGACGCCACATTCTTAAAGCTCGCGGGCCCTCAACTCGTCCAAATGTTCATCGGTGACGGCGCCAAGCTGGTTCGCGACTGTTTCGCCCTCGCCAAAGAAAAAGCTCCCTCCATCATCTTTATCGACGAACTCGACGCCGTAGGCACAAAGCGCTTCGACTCAGAAAAGTCCGGTGATCGCGAAGTCCAACGTACCATGTTAGAACTTCTCAACCAGCTTGACGGTTTCGCCTCCGATGACCGGATCAAAGTCCTCGCGGCAACAAACCGGGTCGACGTGCTTGACCCGGCCTTGCTCCGCTCTGGTCGATTAGATCGGAAGATCGAGTTCCCTCTGCCCAACGAAGAAGCTCGTGCGCAGATTCTGAAGATCCATTCCCGCAAGATGACGGTGGACGAGAACGTTAATTGGGCGGAGTTGGCGCGGAGTACGGATGAGTTTGGCGGTGCGCAGTTGAAGGCGGTTTGTGTGGAAGCTGGTATGATTGCACTGCGGAAGGGCATGAACAAAGTGGGCCATGAACATTATGTGGATGCGATTGCGGAGGTACAGGCGAAGAAGAAGGATACTAATGTGGGCATTTACGTCTGAAAAAAAAAAAAAAAAAAAAAAACATGTCTCTTTTTTGTTGTATCCTTGGGTTAGAACTATCCTATCGTCTCTTACTCTCCTCCTACCCGTGTCTGTGGGTATGTAAAATGCGATGCAATCCAGTGCATATACGGAATAATCAATTTACGTCTCTGGAAATCCCTAGATTTTTTTTTGCAAACTCAATTATGCATATGTTGGAAACAGTGATTATTATGGAATTAAGGTAAAAAAAAAAAAAAAAAAAACATTATACAGAGTATGGTATGCACATACGCATCGCACACTATGTACATACATATGTAAAAGGGATGGAAATACATCGTTCACGAAACCAGGTCACCCACCAGCAAAACTCCGTCTTAAGATCCAATAAGGCAGAGAGAACATGAAGCCAAACAAACACTAGAAACTGTTTTGACGAAGGGGGGAAGAGAAGAAATAATCGACATAGCGGGAAAAAGTGGGAAAGTAAAGTAAAGCAGATAATGCACGGAATTTCGTTCCCAGATAGCTTCCCATGTACCGTCCACCAAGGGGCGCTGTCGTTGGGTCGTATGAACAAAGAAAATAAAATAAAATAAAATAAACAAAATTAATCAAATTAAAAGTTAAAAATCAGAATAAATGCCCCAAGTTCAACAACCTCGTCATCGAGTTCTCATTCCCGACCTTCTCCCTCTCAACATGCATCCACCAGTCCTTGCCCAGCCTATGTCCATGATTCCATGATCCGTTACACGTTTCTCGCGCCCACAGCGACTGTTCGGTTGCGGTCCAACCAAACGGTGACATTGGAGGCATGGGAGACGTAGGCGTTCGTGGTGAAGGCAATGAACCGCCGTTACTTGCTCCGCTCGTACTCCACATCGTGAAGCGGGAAGAGGTGGGTGATGGCGACGGAATGTCGTCGCCGAGGCTTGAAGCTGTGTTTGCTCGGGCGGCGAGAAGAGGAGGGGATGAAGGGGTGTAGTAGGACCATGTCTGGTTGACCGTGAGGATGTGCTTCCAGCTTATTAGGCCACCGTCGATGTCGGAGCCGGGGATGTCAGGTTGAAGATTGAAGTGAGGTGTTGTAGGAGCCATCTTGTTATTGACTGAGTTATATACTCGGCCCATGCAGCCTGGGATGGTGAACTCCTGGATTTTGATGGCAGGAAGTGTGAGGGATCGTTTGGGCGGAAAAGGCCTTTTCTTCTTTTCTATTGACTCCAGGATGTGGTCGATTTCATCGATGTCATTCTCTGAGCTCGAATCGGAGAATGCTGGCGCTGGTGCTAGTTCTTTCTCCGCAGAATGATCTGTAACCACAACCCTAATGCCTTGGTCGACCTCTCTTGCTGCCATATCAATGAGCGTCTGTGCACGTATCCGAGCTGAAGTCAGGTTATTACCACCAGGCATTGCGAGTGGCCGTTTCGAAAGTGCGCCTTGAGAACTTCTGGGAAGGCTATATCGATCAGTAGGAAGCATTATCTGGCCATTTCGAGTTGGACGGCAGACAGACTGTAATGATCCGAGAGGGCCGATGTCGCTTGGCGCGCGAAGAGTCTCAAGTGAAGGGAAACCAGCATGTAGAATACTTTGAGAAAGATGAAAATTCGGGGTATTCGCATCTCCCAACGGCTTCTTAAGCTGTTGAAGATCCAACTGATTCAAGGAATCTGAGTCCGCACTAGAAAGGTCCCAGTGTAACCGTTTCAGACTTGGGGAAGCCAGAAGCGGCTGGAAGACCATGCGACCTTCGGGAAGCGTTGGGGCAATGTCCTGTTGAACAATGGCAAATCGTTCCAGGTGCCTCAAAGATGCTAGAATTTTGGAAATTACGAGTAATGAAGACACGCTTTGCTCTATAAGTGTCAATGATTTCAACCCTCTGGCTTCTTGTCTCGAAAAATAGCGTGACAAGCCATTCTCTGTCACGCCACGCAGTGACTCAAGACGCAAGGAAATAAGAGGGGGCAAAAACAACAGTGTCCTATCCGTGAAATCGTTGGCATCAAAGCATGAAACGGATAAATGGCGCAAGGCTGGTAAGAAATTCAGCATTCGCAAAACTATCCCATGTTCAAGAATACCACTTGAGTCCAAAGAATGTAGCATCAACGTTTCCAAGTTGGCCCAGAAAGTATGGTAGCTAAGGAACTGGTAAACCTGGCCTTGATCTAGAAGTTTTGGTGATTTCTGTTTCACTCGCTCGCTCACAGCCGCATTTTCTCCAATAATCCAGGCATGTTCTTTTAATTTTTTTCGAGTTGACAAGGCATGGGTCAGTCGATCGAACTCATGAGTGTATGGCAGCATGATACCTAAAAGACGCTCGAGGTTTGGGCAAACCATAACAACCGATGCAACCAAATCAAGGTATTCCTGCAAGGTGGCACTATGCTTTCCCGTTGATACCGACAGATCCAACTCTGGAACTCGAAGCTCCAGGACAGCGTTAGCCAGCAGTTTTCTCTCACGTAAAGTTCGACGAAGCAATCTCAATCGGCTTCCGCGCTTCCATTTGTACTTCTTTAATTGGGCTGGTGGATCAATACCATGAATGTGGATTTTTCGATAACTAGAAATGGTTTAACCAAATGGGCATGGCTCCTGAGATAACTTCTAGCACTTACAGTTTACTTCTCACTGCTCTCTCCCATGCCCTGCTCGTTAAACTTAGAGCATAGAGATCCCTCATAAAGCAAGTTATACATCCTTCCCCATGGGCGCCAAAATGTAATAGCTGCAATTGAACGAGGATACATTCGTATACCTCCTGAGGCAAGCACTTTGGAAATGTGGGTGACGGAGTATCTGGAAACACCGGGCTCTTCGGTGATCGAAAAGGAAACTGGACCGCAGTAGGAGTGTAACTCCTGGGGGAATTGGAGTTTGAGTAGTGATGGCTCATGTACGAGAACGAAGATGATCGTGGGGACGAAGCAGGAACCATCACTCGAGGATGGGTGGGCGAAGGGAGCTGGTGACGAGACGAGCCGTCCCGATATGACGACGGAGAGGTGCTGTAGGCCATTCGTGGAGATTCTGGTGGCCTTCTTGCGACGACGCTCATTCTTCTGCAATCATGGAAACCGAGTCGGATGGGATAGCGAGAGAGCACGCTAGACACGAAACGCGAGAGCTCCCCAGACTCGGTTAAACGAAGAGTGGACGAATCGACGGAGAAGAGACGACGAAGCTCACAGACTCCGTATTTCACGCTCGTACCAAGAGCCTAGTTATGTGTGCTGGAAGAGGAAAAGTGCTGTTGGTCCTGCAGGAAGCAGTGACGATCTAACTCCACTGAAGAAGGATGATCAACTCGGTTATGTTGCGCAGCGAAAACTACCCGAAGAGAACTGTGAGTGACTGACGGAGGGAATTGCAACGGTTCCTGAAGTTCGAACGACTAACTATCTGGGTACGAAGCACCGAGAGTGGAATCCACAGATATCCGTAACCTCCTGGCAAAACAGCCTTGCTCAACGGTCAGGATCTCCCTCCGCTCTGAACACGACCAACAAGCGGCAGCCATCATGATAGGCCCAAGGCATATAAAGAGAGCAACAGTTCTCAGCTCTACTGGTGCGCTATTTTAGTCCATCCAGTCAGATTGCACAGTCTCAAAAAAGGGGAAGCTGTTGTGGGATTTTCGAACTGGCTGGTTCAGGAGGAAAAGGGGTTGATATTGCACTAGTCCCTTCTGGGAATCGATGGGCGCGTAGTCTACTCCATTTTAGGAATAGCGTACAACTCTGGTGGAACATTTTTTTTCCGATTCGTTGTTTGTTGGTTTGTTGGTTTGGTAGCAGTACAGCCCTACAGACATAACACACTGTGTTAAAAGAAGTAATGAGGATGAATGGCTTGTTGTATATAGTACTTAACCAGGTCGTCTGCACTCTGAATACATTGATCAATGTATACCAGTGCAAACCATTTGCAAAACAGTTAAAAGTAATAATGAAACAAGACAACATTGAGAGATCCACTTCTCCTCTCCTGAGTGACATAAATGCAAAGGTATAATTCATATAATATTTCGTGCTATCAATGTCACTGTTTCAAAGACTTCATAACCGCATTGCCCGGGCCAAACAACACCACAGGTTACACTTCATTTCATGCATATGTCGCTGCTGGAAACCACTGGAATCAGACCGAAGCAAGCTAACGAGAGAAAGGAAAAGACATCCATATCACAAGTAGAGGAGGAGAGGTTGAGAGCAGTAACAAACGCCAGAAGAAAATGGGAGATAATCACAAGAGGAAGAAAAGCGCACGGACTGACATTGTAATTACTAATCTCCAGCAGGTTATGGTGGAGAAACGTAAAGGACGTCAACATCAGTTAGCGATAATTCGCCAGACTTTTGACTGATCATAGTCAAATCCGATGCAAGTGTTGCAAAGAACGGCACACTTGGAGAACATTGCAGGTTCTGGTAACGATCTCCGAGAGCGCAATGCAGAAGGGCACGCAGCATGTAAATATAACACCAATGACTTTTGTTTGTTCAAATACCATAATACGGCTCCTCCGGAGACAGTAAGAAAAGCGCGAAACATCAAAATCAGATCCCTCTGCCCAGTCATGTACATCATGTAAATGAAGTGAAAATGTAAGCCTATATGGGATATCCTGCGGTATGTTTCACATCTCAAAATGGTAATCGTCATTGAAAACCTCGCCTTCCTCGTGACTCCTTGTGACGCCGCTCATCCGATGCTCAGCCTCCACGTTATCGGCAGTCCTCATCCGGTTGATCCAGGAGTCGTCTTCCTTGAAATCTTCATCCATGGAATCATGATGAAGATCTCTCATATGTTGTTCCATGGTGCTTTCATTAACGAACGTGAAACCTTTGAAGTTTGCCTGCATTCCAGGAGAAAGCGGAGTGGATTCGGTTGCGGCTCCTGCAGCAAGCGCAGCCGCACGAGCATTCAAAGATGCGGAATTGTCCAAGGCAGTCGTGAACTCTGGGTCAAAGTATGAGGTATCCGACACAGACTTCAGCTTTGGCTTGAACGGGGGAATGACGTTCTTCCGACTCATCGCATCCCAATGGATGTCGTGGAAGAACGGGTGAGCCATGAGTTCTCTGGCATCATCCTTGGCGCCAAGGCGATGCTTCGGATTTCGGTTCAATAATCCCTTGACGAAATTCCGGCCTTCGGCACTTAGGGCGTCTCTTGGAAAGCGAACTTTTCCGAACGCAATGTTCTTGTACATCTGCTGGGTATCGTCTGCGTAAAAGGGGCTCCACCCGCAGCACATTTCGAACACCAAAACGCCCAAGGACCAGAAGTCTACCATTTTGGTGTACCCTTGTTCGTCAAGAAGAACTTCTGGGGCAAGATATTCAGTGGTCCCACAGAACGTGTTGGTGGTATCATTCTTTGTAAGATTAGCCTTCGATAAACCAAAATCGCAGAGAGCGATATGTCCGTTGGCGTCGAGCAAAATATTCTCAGGCTTCAAATCACGATAGACGATGTCATGCTGATGCAGATGTTGTAGGGCGAGAATCAACTCCGCAATATAAAACTTGGCTCTGGGTTCCTGGAATCTACCTTCCTTTTGTAAATGCCAAAACAACTCTCCACCAGACATATAATCAGTAACAAGGTATAAATCGGAGGGCGTCTGGAACGAGAATTTGAGACCAACGATGAAGGGAGAGTCTGTCGTCGCTGTACGAACAAGGATATTCCGCTCGCCGAGAGTATGAGCTACTTCCTTCTTCTGGATGATGACCTTCTTTGAAAGAACCTTCATCGCATATATCCGCTGCGTATCCTTCTTCCTAACTTGATACACCTGTCCAAAAGTTCCTTTACCAATGAGTTTGAGGATCTGGAAGTCGTTTGGACCGACTTGTTTCTTGTCCGTCTTTTGGAAAAACATATGCAAGTGAATTTCACCCGAAATGTGACCATCACCTTGGCCTCGTGTCTCGAGAGGAAACCATCCAGCAACGGACTTTTTGTCTTCTTTCAGGTTAAGTCGAAGTCTGACGTGCCCTAAGAAAGCTTCCTGATTGGAGCGGTCATAAACGGAGACATCAATTTCTGATTCATCTCCTTGAACATCACTAAGGGACGGTCAGAAAGTTGGGAGAAAACGACGGAAGCACACAAAGAACTAAAGAACATCCACATACAAAACAGCTTCATGGTTCCACTGAGGATCGGTGACTTGCGTGGTCCCGCGCTGGCTGGACCCATCCAACACACTATTTTGACTGCTCTGTCGACTTTTCATCGGAATCGCCATCGGACGACCTGAGTCACTGTTGGAGCGTTGAATTGGCACAGAACCTACAGCGTCAAGATGACTCCTATTTTTATGTTCGGTCTGATGCGGTTGTTCAAAGTGGGCACCCTTGGAAATATACTCGCTAGACTCAAAAACACAAACAACATACGGATCATAGCTTGGACGTAGACCCCTCCCCTCTGATATCTTAACGGTTAATTTCCCCTTCAAAGGTGTAACAGGTGGGCCTTGGGTGTCCGAAAGGGTTCCCTGTTTAGAAAAAGAGGACCCCATTGGGGTCGCTGATCCGCGATCGCCCGGCCGCACTTCAGGTTGACTGCGGGCTGGCGAACTAGCCAATGAACGGGCAGATCTCTTATCCGTCGGGTTGGCTTGAAGCTCGTTGGACATCGCCCGAGGAGTAAGTGGCGGCGTATTCTTCATACGCGGAGCCGTAACCGCGTTGTCAGTCAGCTTCACCAGTTCTTCAGAAGATTTGGAGGTATTTTGAGAATCATCAGGAGATGTTAGAGGTGCTGAAGAACCAGGGAGACAAGGGTTGGAAAAGTGAGATGCATGGACTGAATCATGGGTGATACTGGAAACAGGATGGGAAGTGTGTCGTCTATTTTTCACAGTAGTTTTCGGCAAGATGAAATTCTTCAAAGCTTGATAAATAGAACTCATTCCCCTGTCGACTGCAACTCCACCATTTTCCGCTTCTTCTCCGTCTTTCTGCACGATGGAACAAAATGATGAAGAGGAATGGGGAGGTGTAGGCAGAGGATTGAAATCTGAAGGTCTCAACTCTTCAAAGGAACCGTGTCTTGGCTCAGAAGCCGGACTTGCTTCGATGCTCGAGCTCTGGTCATGTTCCAACACGACCGTCGACCCAGACAACGAGCGTATAGTATCTGACAGGTCATCCTCCGGATCAAGCTGAGAATGCGCCTGAGATCCAAGTTTTTCCGGGGCTTCAGAAGTCATAGAAGAGGTTCCCTGGTTCCCAACACCTGAAGTTGAATTAGAACTGGCACCAACCTGTGCAAAGAAGCTGTGCATTATACCCGGTAAACGTTTGTCCGCGAGGTCAGGTTGCGGCGTCGCGATACCCGAAGGAGTCGAACTCATCGAGCCAATCTGGTCTTGACCATCGTCATCATGATGCAAAGAACTGATAACCCCAGAAATGTTAGCCATGGTGATTGTGCATCTCAGTCTAAAGTTAGTGCTTCAAGATATGCGCAGCACGAAGTGGAAGCTAGACCATATGTATGTATTTCAGAAAACATAATCCTCGTTCGACAGTATGAATCTGCAGCTTGAACTGGATGTTCCCCTGTAACCATCTGCTCAAGAACTGAAAAGTTATGGGAAATTCAAAAACAGGAGGTACAGACAACGTCAGCTGTAGTGAGACAAAAGGCCTTGCATGGGGAACAGAGTATTGGACAGTATGAAGAGAAACACAACAACTAATCACAAGTTCATGGTTGACCGCCGAGCCCAGCAGGACCACGATTCGCCCTCCTGTTTCGCAGTCTCCGAGAGGTCAAGCTGACAGGACAGGGTAACAGAATGAAGTACACAACAACCCAATGTCACGCAAAGAAAGACAGTTTGTGAAATAGCAATGGTGAAATAACATGTGGAGGAGGGATAACTGTGACTCACTTCTGCATCATTGCTTGTCGCAGCAAGTCAGCATGGTTATGAGGATTCACTCCGCCGTTCTCAGCCATAGCTGGATGTCCATCCAGCAAGTCCTCCTCCAGATGTAGCTCTCTCTCCGCACGTAGCCAGGACGATGCAGTTTCACGTGAATAAAAGGACAGACGAGTTGTGGCTGGCGTGTTGGTTCGCGCACTGAACGAAGATGTGGCAAGGAAGGAAACAGTTTGGGAGGTGAAGGGAAAGATCAAGTGAACGCAGAGAAAGCCAGAGAAGAGTCCAGGGCATGTAACTTCACAATCAATGTAAGATTTTCAGGCATGGGCAAGGCAAGGGTACATACAAGCCAGAGCATTTGGAAGCGGAGGGCAAAAGAATTTCAGCGGGGGAGGCGAAAGTAGCCTTGAGTTAATAAAGATGGGGATCCAACAGGAACTGACGTCTGTTTCGGGGTGATTCGGGGACTGAGAGTTGCTCATCTTCCTGGCTTCAACCCACTAACTTAGTTAACTAAAACAAACTGTGTTCATAAGAAAGAGGAGTTCAACAAATATCGATCTGCTGTAGTTATATAACTACCTATGTAACCAATCTCACACTGGATTGTTAGAATTGCTTACAGAGTACAGAGTACTAGTTATAATCCTGATTACAATAATAATAAGCCATCTTCTGCTTTCTGCTTTTGTTATATTCATCTTCGTCTTCTTCTTACATGTCAAGACTTACTGTGTATGACGATAACCTACGCCCTAACTCCAGCCCACAAGCCGGGGCCGGTCTGAGAGTTGGCGCCTTTTTAGTAGCTTCATGTGTTATCCTTGATGGGGGGATTTGTGATGTACTCATTGGAGCCTGGGTATGTGACAGGTCTTCGGAGTAAAGGCTCTCTCTCCCTACAGACTTTCGCAAGGAAAATCTTGATTAGAATACCTCGCAAATCCGTGGAATCTCACTACCCTTTTACATACTACATAGATAAAGCTGCATCCTTACTTCCTATAGCACTTACTAATAGCAAGCTGTACACAGCATCTGTGGTATTATTGACGAGATCATGGCTGAAACCGTCCAGTTAGGCTGAAGTTACCGAATAACACTCATACTTGGGAAGTCATAAGCGCAAACATCTGAATATATCTAATCACTAAAAATGATGACATACACATATTCGTCAAACTCCATGTTTTGTCATCTGTGGACATCATCAAGACATCATCGAGACTACAGCTCACTACCCCTCTCCGTTGAGAGCTTTCTTTTTTTCCTAACAACCATAATCTCAAGCTGAACCTCCTCATGTGGGCTTGTGCCAGTGCTGTGTACCAGCTTTGCTCTGACTGCATTGCAAAAAACACCGGGGTGATAAAATCTATCAAGTAAGGCACAGGATCTCTCTTCCTCTTCTGGGCTGACAGTGTATCTTATAAAAGGAGACTTCAAGTCCATCAATCACTTGCACGCTCATTTATCGACCTTGGGAATTGCACATATGTCCCAAATTGTCTCATCTTTAGATCATTTCTAAAGGATATCATCTATCTGTTTGCACAGGTCGCTGTCCTGTTAATTTTGCCTAGGGATCAGGAGATGACCTGGAATTAAGTGAAAGACCAGAATATATGTCCCTTCATTCTGGAGTCATCTTGAAGCAAACTGTGCCAGGTGGCTATTTGAAGCTAAAGGGTGAAATCTGATGTCCTGGTCTGACCTCTGGCTGCCGTCTCCTCCAGTTGTTTGCTCATGTATGTATGAACTGTATAATACATACATCTTCGTATCTCATTTCTCCATATCTCCTAAACAATGAGATCAATCATCATTGGACTGCTCGCAGTGATTGATTGCCAAATAATTTTACACTTCACTCTCGATATTCTGTTGCGGGAAGACCGAATACCAACAGATAAATAATTCTAAGCTTTCGGGATGTTCGACGATGAGTGCGGAACGGCTATTCCTGAGTATCTCGGACTAAACATGGGAGTAACGAATTCCCAAATTACAATGGATGAAAGTCATGAAAAACACTGCATTCTGGCATTTTATCTACAACAGGTAGTTAGTATGCGTCCAGTACCACTTTCATGAGACTGAGAATATGAAGAGGGTCCAAACAACGGAAGCTACTACCGATAAATCAATCTGAGAAGAACGAGGTCGGATATCTAGATAATTTATGGAGAGAAAGCTTCCAATCGCTTTTGCGCGACGGCTCCTTTGTCCTGTTTAACTGACTGTGAATTCTGATGAGCAAAGCCAAAGCCGGCGACGCTGGAACTTCCGCTGCAAGATCAGCAGTTATATCAACAACGTCTATGCTGACGATCATAAAGATCTACATGTAATTCTCAAAGAAATGTTTCGCCGCGCAGTTCTTCTCTAGAATATAGTGCTTCCATGGGCGAGAGGCAGGACACTGTCTAGACAGATCACATATGGTATTGTCCAATGTGATCCAAATCCCGAAGATATGCCCGATGAGCCGAAATCCCTGCAGCGGAAGGTTGAGAAGGTGGATAAATACTGCAAAGGCTAGACGACGAGAGGAAGAAATCAGACAGCTAGTTGTCTTAAGGTATGAATTTCGTTTGGGAGACTATGAGGGAAAGTTTGAGATTCTACAAAAAGAATATGATGCTAACTTATTCGAGGACTCTGAGGTCCCTGGCCTCCAGGTCATCGCTAAACTGGCATATATCCAGTGGAGCTCAGAAAAGCCGAAAAATCGAAGGAATTAGCATGTGGAAAGATAGCTGGTTTCTTGGGAGTCTTCCTTGACGCTGAGTGCTCCGAGAATAAGAGAATTTGCACGACTGCGCTATATTATGCTACCATGACAGTGAGAATATAACTGATAGTCGCTTCCTTTTTTAACAGAACTTGAAGATGGGCCCCAAGCAAATGACCAAGGCTATCGCGAGTGGCCAGACAGAAATATATTTGGTGTTAAAGATGACAGTTCTATGATTCAGGAGGATGGATTTTATACATAAGCTGCGAAGACGACTTTTCAAATGAGATCTAGCACCGCATGGAGTGGTTTAACAAAGCCTGGCCATTGCGAGACCATTGTCATCTGCCTCATAACCCTGGATGATCGATTCACTTCCATAGTAGAGATGCCTGTGGAAAGGAAAGATTGGTGGGACGGGATGACTTGGATCAAGTTCTCGTCCGACCCAAGGAACAAATGCACAGTGATTTGGATGAATTCATACTTGCAATAGAAAAAGCTAAGGGCCTTCGCCGTGAACTAGTTAATGGATGAATGAGAGGCATATGCAGCGTACCAAAATTGCATCGAGGAATAGTGTTTCTCACTTTGTGAGCATCGAGGTACTTATCATCTATGAATTCTACCACGGCAAACATGTGAGAAAGGCTTGACCGCAGTTGGGACCCAGAATCGGCGAGATGTGGCTGTGGCTTTTATAAACCGTTCGTATCATCTCATCGAATGTATGTATGTACATGTAATGTAGCTTGGGAATTTGGACAAGAGTTTCAAATCGGAAGCGTCACATGTGTCCTTGGACTAATTCAACATTATCGATTCACGCAGCTTAGACTCCATCTGCAAAGTTTCTCCGCCCGTTTCTGTAGTTCATTTGAGCTTGTCCAGTTGCTGTGTGCTATTCAGTTTGCTGTTCGCAAAGGCTGAAGAACAATTCCTAGGTTAGATTTCTCTGGGAACCGGTTGGCTAACCTCAAGATCTTGTTCCGTGAGTGCGCCTACTTTGTGCTCCTACCGTTTGCCTCCACACCAGGCCTCAGAAATGCCGCCCAATCAAATGGTAAATTCTGCCTCAAGAGGTCTATTTAAGGCGTCCGAGTTCTTGATGCCTGGACTCATGGAGTACTTACATATTACAGCGCATCAGTTCCCTATTCACTGAAGGCTGCAAAACCCAGTTTCTTTCCCTCTTGATGAAGTAGTGACTCTGGAAATTTTAGCACTGATAGGTGTGGAACTGAAATTGAGGGAAGAGTTGGGAAACAGCTGAACAAGAAGATCGAAGTTACTAAACCCACAGACAGGGAGGAAGTATGACCACTCTGTATAATAACCACTACACTACCCTGACGCTACAGTGGCATAGTCTAAGTGGCCTAATAAAGGTGTTCAGCCATTCTACCCTGGACATCTCCCTCTGAGTTGATTTTTCTGATAATGAGTGGTTTGTGTGTTGTCATCCAATCAGATCTCGCGAGTGACTCACCTAACTAATGATGATTACAGGTCTGTAATGAGTTATGTAAGGGCACTAACTATAACTGGCTAGCTGTCGGCCTAACTAGAGGAGGTTAGCATCATTGCTAAGTTAGGTAATGATCTACTGTCTAAACATGTGACATTTGCCTTTGTAAGCTTGGTACCTCACCATTACCATAGTATGACAGTGCATCAAGAGCTTGGTATCAACAAGCTGATTTAGAACACTAGAAGTAAAGGCTCATGCCTAGCGCAACTTCTATACAAAAAAATCAGGATGCCCAGGAAGCGCAGGGCAGCTGCTAGAAGTGAGTATGGGTATTTTCTCCTGTTGTGCAAGACAGTACACTGCTAAACACTTCTATGGTTCCGAAAGAGGCAGCACCGAATCGTTCTCCTGATGACGCTGATGAAGAAATGCCTGATGCACCTGCGTCGGGACCCATTCCTCAAGAGGATGTAGAAGACCGGGTCATTGAAGATGAGCAGCAAGCAGCTGAACAGAACGATGATCGGGATGACGACCAAGGGGATAATCCAGAAGAAGACGACGAAGAAGAAGAAGCAGAGCAAAACCAAACACAAGAACGAGAACCCGAAGGCGATGAAGGACAAGCGCCGACCGAGCCATCGACACCTCTGCCCGAGTCAGAAGAACCGTCTCGTCAAGATACACCCTCGCGCACTCCCGGCAGAGTGTCTGCCTTAACGACTGGGCCTCGACGGCGTCGTCCTGGTCGCCCACCGAAGAACAGGCCCCCCGATTGGGAAGCACCCGAAGCAGGTGAACCTCGGTCGGATGCCAGTGGTCCTCCGCGAAGAAGAGGTCGTGGCCGCCCGTCCGCTGGAGGCCGGTGGGGAAAGTCGAGGGGTGGACCGTCGCATGTTACCCAGGTTCCTGTCGATAAGGAAGGGAATATGATGAATGTGGTTAATGATGAAGTTGATTTGCCAGAGGACCCCGAAGGTGAGACCAAGGTGGACAAGCTTGGTAACTTACTTGGTGGCCGCGAGTATCGAGTGCGAACCTTTACTATCCTTGACCGAGGGGAGAGGCAGTATATGTTGTCAACAGAGCCTGCACGTTGCATTGGGTTTCGGGATTCATATCTGTTTTTCCAGAAGCACAAACTGCTCTATAAAATTATTATTGATGATGATGCAAAGCGAAACCTGATTGAGAGACAAATCATTCCGCATTCCTACAAAGGCCGAGCTATTGGGGTGGTTACAGCGCGTTCAGTGTTCAGGGAATTTGGAGCAAAGATTGTGATTGGTGGCCGCAAAATCATTGATGAATACAATGTGAAAGCTGCTAGGGAACGCGGAGATGTTGAGGGCGAGCTGGCGGTACCAGATGATATATTACCTGGCCCTGGTGAAACTTATGATCGCAACCGCTACGTTGCCTGGCACGGCGCAAGCAGCGTTTATCATTCTGGAGCTCCTTCAGTTCCAATGCCTGCTGGAAAAACCATGGATGCACGGAAGAAGAAAGTCATTGTGACTGGAGACAATTGGATGATTGAACATGCTAGAGCAACTAGGTAAGCCCTGGAACCTACGTGATAGTATTTGCTTCTGAACTCTTGAGGCATGACTGGCGTGCACACGTGTTTACTGACGTGAACACGCTTTTACTTTGTGTTAGTACGTTCAACTCTTCTCTTGCCAACGCTCGCCGCAAAGTCCTCAATGGAGTTTACGACATCCACACCAATGCAATGCTCTATCCCAAGGACATGCAGCCTTGCCATATCCGTGTGGAACGCGTTACCACTGAAGAAGAAAATGAAGCCGAGAGGTCGAAATTGATCGAAAGCGCCAATAGGGAACTGAGACGATTAAGAGAGTCTACAGATGAAGCCCCGATGATAAATGGCGCCGCAACTGAGAACGATGGGGGTGATTCCGACGCCATTGTTGTTGATGAAACCGAGAATCCTGACGAGAACGCTGCACCCGGCTCTACAAGCATCTTTCGATCAGTGCCGCCTCGCGTCTCCCGCCACTTCGCAGTCCAGGACATCTACTTTGAGACCCCACCATACACCGCGCTCGGCGCCCCAGGACCCAACGGCAGCGGACACTCCGATGGCTTAGTTTCTGTTGATCCAAACACTGGGGAACCGGTATTTAACATGGACACAGCAATCCTCAAAGAACTGCCCCCTGAGTGCCGAGAAGCGTATATCGATGCGGCCATGAAGGAGTGGGAGTGGAAAAAGCAGTTCACTGCAGTTGGTGTGAATCGGGGAGTTAGTCGGCCAAAGATGGGCTTTTCTTACCTGCTTTAAAAGCGAAAGAGCAGCGCTTGTGGGTCCCTTTTTACGTTTCCTATCCGCTTTATCCATTTCCTCTTGTTGGCGAACTGGCTGGGACGGCTTATGGGCGGGAAAAGAGTTTTGTTTTTCTTTGCTCCTGATGATAAGATACTTTTTTTTTCTCTTCTTTTCTCTTACGGTTTAAAACGGGCCTCGGTATACTATAAAAGGCGCAAGCTGGAAGTGGGATTAGGAGTACAATACTCTGTATCGCCGTGACATACATTCATATGTAGTGAATCTAATAATTGTCCTTCAGTAGTGAGTCAGTCGCCGTCTATAACAGTCTTTTGATGTAAACTTCCCTTTCTTCCGAAGGGCCCTTCTACGATCTTGTTGATTGCACTGTCACCTTCTTCTCTCAGGCATCATCTTTCGACCGAAAAACTCCATCCAAATTCATTTCCGACTTACTATCTCAATCATCTCTGGTGAAACATTGTGTTGAAATTTGCAAGGAGCATCACAGAAGGTAACAGGCGGGTTTAATGAGAACCATTCGCGGAATTAACAGCGTAGTATCGTTGTTTTACCTGTGTATTAATACAGCATTTACTGGCATTGTTGGGGGTTGTATTCGGGAAAAAAATAAAAGAAAAATGGGGAGGGAAAGATCCGTTTCTGGGTTCTTGTCTTGTCATGCTGAGAAGTGAGAACCGAACGGTGGGGAAGAAATCGAATCTGTGACTCACTTCTCGCTGCTCAGATGGGGGGGGGGATCTGGAGGTCTTCTTTTTTTTGCTCATTTGGGTGTCATGCTGAGAGTTTTGTATGCAGGGAACTATTATTTTTTTTTTTTTCTCAACACAATAATAACAGTATGCAGGAGAAGAGGGGAAAGAGGATGATAAACCTCCCGAACTGCATTGCGTGCTAGGAACGACTGGCTATCTAACCGCCCCTTGAAATCCCGCATGGCGCATGTTGCATCTTATAAGAGTTTGTATGTATGGATGTGTGGTTGTGGCAGGTTGTTTTCTTAGAACCAACCCTCCTTAAGCACTCCAATTTTAAACGTATCAATGCCCAACGAGCCAGCTGAAAAGGAGGAGAACATGTGAAGCCCTGGGAGGAGGGGCTTACATGCTGCACTTCGGAAGCACAAGCATCGTCATCATCGGGCTGGCTGTTCTGGGTGGGTGCGGCTGTGTCGCTTTTCTTTACGACTTACAACTAGCTTGTGGATGACTTCGAATCCCATGTTTGTTAACCCACCCCTTCTCGTCATGTGGATGTCAGGGAAAGGAATAAAACAAGGGGTTTTTTTTGACGGTGGCAGTCCTTTTAGGCACTCGTGTGATGCAAGCGTTTCGTCATAGGCAATCGTCCTGGGTCTTGTTCGGATGGAATAGCTCTCTCAGGGTTTTTCTGGTTGCTCTTGGTAACCACAGTAGCTTTAACCCGAGTTCCATTTGTCATCACGGCCAGTCTGGAATCTGGAATCTGGTCCACAAGCACAAGCACAAGCACAGGCAGAAATAGCAGATGACCAGGTGTGACAAAGGAGATGCGTGGCTCAAAACTTGAGAGCAGCATGCTACGCTGTGGTCAGTTGGAAAAGGTATCTGAGATGGCTTTGTGGTCAATACGGGTCCTTCCAGGCAGCAAGCATATAGCAAGGGCTTGACTCTCAGTCCAGCCTTTGAGATATATGTAAGTCACCACGAAATGTATTTTTGTGGTAGATTGCTTTACCAGGTTCTCTCAAGCATATGTAATTCCCTTATTAGTAGGCTGTAGAATAGCATTTCAGCTAAGGCGAGTAATTTCTTTTACACAGTAAATTCAGAAAAAAAGTCTGACACTGACACTGTGCTGTGTAAGGTTTTGTTGCCGCCGAATTTCTAATAGATTCTGGCTAGACATGTCTTGAAGACATGGTGATTCTTTGACATCGGTCTTTGCAAGCCCCGATTTGATCAAAAAGAGTTTTTGAGGGCCCTTTTGCTCCTGGAAATTCTCTTGTTGCGCTTTACACAGTGTGCATGTCTGGTCTACCATCCTCCAGACATATGCAACTACATATAGCATAGGAGAAGGTGATGGTTGTCGAAATCAGATCAGTAACTCAACAGAGGAACTGAGAACAATGTGTACACATATTATGGAGTAACTTTACTTCGACGAATCTGAGGGGATTCAATCAGTGAGCGCTAGATCCAGTTTGTTGATGTTATAGAGGTAACTATCCCCCAGGGCCACAGAGTCCACCTGCAGATATATGTGTTCATAATGCCTGTCTGGTTGTATAAAGTTTCAGGGCAGGACATTCTACACAGTATGGACACAGCAAGTACTACTCTACTACATATGCCTGGCATCACTGAAATGTGAATTCATCCTCATGTGCAGAGTAGATTCGCAGTGAAAATTTTTATTTTATTTCTGGAGGTATGCTGTATGTACTGTCTAGTTACTGTAGCTACATAATTAACTTAACTAACTAACAAGAATAGTTACAGTTTTCTTTGGTTGTATCTGAATTATTCCTGTAAGTTACAATGCAGTTGAGACAGTTTCATTGGTGGGTTTGGCGATTCAATAACAGATTATTGTATTACAGCATACAGATACACAGCCTTGAGAGTATTTTGGAAACTGTGAACTTTAATAAAAGGCAGTACCTACCACAGTACGGAGTATATGCACTTCTTATCCTCTGTGCACGTTATCCGTCAAGTTGATACTTAGCGGTTTGGAGTATGCAAGACTTCAGTAGCAGTGAAGACACATGTAACTATCACATATGCTGTACGGAGTACATAGTCAGTATTACAGTACCTGGAGTCTATAGTTAGCTGCAATCCATCCGTGCTAGATGGAGATCTTCAAAAGGTGGTGCTTTGACTGGTACTGGTTAACTATCCACTCGATCCCATCGACTGCTCGATTTTCGACCAAAACACTCCATAGTGTCTTTGGTAGTGGCACAGTTGCCCCAGTTTTCCACAGTATCGGCGGCGTACTATGCTTCTTGTACTGTATGTAATGGCGGTGTCGTTAACTGTCTGGGCCAGCATGCAAAATTGACCTTGAGAGGGAGGACAGACTCCATGGAATTATGGATGGAGAAAATACGACGCAGAATCACCGCATATTTTATTCGAATTCGGTTGCCTAGCACGTATGCTTTCATACATACACCACATATCTTATATCACACAGTGTCTCTGGATGGGAGTCATGTCTCAATAATGGTGCGGACTTCCCCTTTCTCCCAGGTTGAGAACTCAACCCTTTGCACACTAATGTGTCAATGTCGCTGAGATGTGTTTTATTTGTCAGCAAGTATGTCTGGAATACGGTACTGTACAGTGTATTGTAGCTGTGAATGATTAATGGTACTCCGTATTGACAGAACTTTGACTGGCTTAACTATTAGGTTTGAGTTGCAAAAATTCTTCCCTTAGCGCCAAGTGCACATATTACGTCTGTTGTGCCTTGAGATCGAAGGGAAAATTTTCGCCTCATGAAGAAACCAGATTGCAAGTTCGAGAACACCTTTAGAGTCATGTGGACGTAAGGTTCCTGGCTTGATCTTTGGGAAATGGCGAGTAGAACCAGTTTTGGGACCGCAACTCAGCTTTGCGCAGTCCAGTCTAAGTCGGTAATAATGGCGTAATGATTTTACCAGACCAGCGTGGAGTGGTACCGGTGTGAAATCTCTTTTTCTCATCCCCACCCAAGCCAACCAGTGCCAGAAAACCCAAATCTGTCTTAGTCTGTCATCAAACCCATCACAACCGCCTCTTCTTTTTCCACTTTTCCCCTTCCTCCCCCCTTCCTTGTTGCTTCATCCCTTCATCATACTACATCTCTTCTTCCTACATCACTTCTCCTCCAGCTCTTCACAACTCCGACCTGCCATCACCATCACCATCATCGTTCCTCGCGACAACTTCTTCGTATTTGCCCCAACGAGCTTTTCACTAAGTCTCGTTCCTTGTGTTCTTCAGACCCGGCTTCTTCAAATCTCCTTCTGCACAGCTGTGTGATATTTCGCCAACCATAGACTCTTCGAACTTCCTTTCTTATTTTTCTTCTTTTTTCGAGCCTGGATTATCAAGACTCTTGTTTGATTCTCTTCTGTCGACAAAGTTTTTTCGTTGAAGCAACGCCTTGTGCTTCCTTCGTTGTGTGCCGCATACCCTTTCAAAAGTAATCAACACCCCCATCTCCGATGTCGCAGTATTAGGCAATACTCTATTTTCCAAGGTCGTCCGCGGAGCTTCGGCTCGTCGTCGAAGCTCTTGAAGCTTGGGACCCGGAGAGGGTGTAGAAAGGGTAAGGTGTCTCGCGAGAGCCCTACAGTCTGCAGTGGTTGACATTGGTGTCTAGCTCGCAGCCGTCTACATCTTCATCCCTGGTCCGGCTCCACCCCGTTCATCATGCCGTCTTTCTATTCTGCTGCGATGAATCGCTTTCCACCAACTCCCCCTCACGTCCATGTTGGTAATCGAATGGAGGTTGATCCGGCGTACTTCTCAACGGGACATCTAGTGTATCCTGTGAGATACGCCAAGGGGTGCGATGGCAATGATCAATATCCAACAGGCTACTGCAGCCGTCCCTCGATGTCGACAAACCAGCAGCAGTTGCATCCAGTTCATTCGCTCCGAGAAATGAAAGCATCCACTTCCACATTCCCTCAACAGTCGATTCCGCAGTCGTTATACACCTCTGCTTGTTCCGGCACAAGCCTTCCTCCTCTGAGATCCAGCACGGCACTTCCACCGATGGATAGCGCGATTCCCCCGCAATACAGACGTCGGGAACCATCAGCTCAAGAAGAATTGAGATCCAAAGAACAGAAATCTACCGGTGGCGTTGCGGCACATTTGGATTACGATATGGATCAAATGACGGATTTTGTGGCAGAAATGGCCCAGGGAATGTATGCTTTATACACGTCCAAGATCAGACTTTCAGATATTGACATGCTTCGAAGCGTTTACCCAGGAACGACAGTGCCCCGACAGTTTAGGAAATACGTCTATCAGATCCTTTCGTCGACGCGTTTGCCGAGCTCAACAATTCTCTTGGGACTGTACTATCTCGCCTCCAGGATGCGAATGCTCTCCACAGCGGAGGTGTATTCATCCGGAAGTGGAGAAGTCTATCGAATGCTCACGGTTGCTCTACTCCTTGGCAGCAAGTTTCTCGACGACAATACGTTCCAGAATCGTTCATGGTCGGAGGTCAGCAACATTCCTGTCTCTGAATTGAATTCAATGGAGATAGATTGGCTGTTCGCTTTTGATTGGAAAATACACAATCGCATCCACAGTCAGAGCGATGGATTTATGATGTGGAAAGCCCACTGGGATACATGGCGTGCGAAATCTGACGCTCAAGTCTACGAATCCCGTGTGAAACTGGCTCCTATTGATACAACTATTCAGCGGCAGCATTCAGTCCCGAAGCCTCTCCTCTCCCCAGAGGGGCCGATCCCTCCACAGTATCAAAGAAGCGGGTGGTTGACCCCAATGAGTTC
This sequence comes from Emydomyces testavorans, assembly GCA_029449355.1. Lineage (NCBI taxonomy): Eukaryota > Fungi > Ascomycota > Eurotiomycetes > Onygenales > Nannizziopsiaceae > Emydomyces > Emydomyces testavorans. Next base: position 1,867,486 of record CP120627.1, read on the forward strand.
TGACTATTCACCACCATCCGCACCTCACACTGGTCCAAATACGCCGGATTATTATCAAGCTGCCCCATGGCCATTTAATAACCCACCTCCATATTCACGGACGTGGGTGCTTCCTCAACAATTCATGCCATCTCGATCCCAGCCGCCATCGTATCAACACACTCCGTCTTATGCTCCAGCATTCTCCCCATCAGTATGGACTGGACATGGTAATGCATGCGCTTGCCTGTATTGTGCCAAGAGCCAAGAGCATCACCTCCAAGCAATGCCTTTCGGTGTCCAGGCAGTCGCAGGCTGACTTTTGGGCTGCTACTTTACTTTCTTCAAAATACAACTTTTAATGACGCTCTAAATACAAACACGACGACTTAATGCATCAAGTGCAGAAGAGTGATACTACGTGCGTTTGCATTCTGGAGTACCCCCAGAGGACACAAACTTCTATATCAAAACGTTCTGTATTCGAAAAAAAAAGTTTTTCTACTAGCCATGAATCAGCGAGTTTCTGGACTCGTTTGGTCTGCATGCGGCTTTGTTCGTTCTGTACTTTTTTCTCCAAATGCAAATATACCCTTTGTGGTTTTTTTCTTTTCTTTTCTTTTTACTTTTTTATCTATCCCCTACACTTCCTTCAAAATTTTTGGCGGGCATGCATCACGTGTTTACTGTTTTACTGTGTTTGAGGATGATTTATGATTTGATTGCCTTTGCGGATTTTTGTTGTCTCTTTTGAATTTTGATCCAGCAATTCCCTTGGGCATTTATCTGGAGGCGCATTTTCTCGGCATAGAACAACTTGTTACTTTCTGTCTTTGAGACTGAATATCGCTTATTATATTGAGGTCCAACTGGCGTTCCCCCTCCCCTTTATTTCACTTAATGACTGTTTGCATTGCGAGACATCTTTTTTTTTTTTTTTTTTTTTTTTGCCAGGCTTTTGACAGGCGATGCTTTGTCTTCCAGGTGGTATCTTTCGTTTGTTTCGTCTACATAGGTGCCTACTTACCGCAGAAGCCAGATGGTCTTGGATCTTTGTTAAGGATACCATGCCACCGAAGGCCTTTTGCCCGTACTTCTCTAGCATATACCCTTCTTTTCCGCTTTACCATTCCTTACGTTTTGTTAATATTTCAAGTTTGCCCTTTTCATCTTGCCTGATTACGCTCCAAAACCTTTTCATAATAAAAAGAATTTCCTAAAAAATCTGTTCTTGTGTTCTACTTTACTCTGCCTTCTGCCTTATTTCTTATTTCCTATTGCTGCTTCCTTAATGTTTTACACATTTTCAGATTCCCACAGCTGCTTTCTCGGTTTTATGGTCTTTTAAAAATTGGTTCGTTGAGTTGGGGAAGAGATACCATCGTTTTTATTATTACTTTTCTCTCCTATGGCCTTTGTTTGAAATTCAAAAGATAAATTTGTTGTTTCAGTTTGATGGCTTTGTTATGGCGTTCTATTTGCCTTGATTTCCCATTCAATTCTTTCAAATTGATTCACCCAAACAGGGGATGCTTTTATTGCTTTTCAGGGTGGTTGAGTTTATGTTTTGTATGTTTCTTATGGCGGATTTCATGCCTTGTGGGATTGCTTCTCTACTTTAAAGACTTCTTCCCGTTTCCTTTGAATTGTGGGACATTTAGCTGGTACAGAATAGTTATGGAGAGATGATGAAAATAGAAAAGATTGGTGAGGACTAGCTACGTGGTCATTTTTCCTATTTCACATTTGTTCTCCATATTCCGTATTCCCCCATACACATTTTCTTTTTTAAGATTTAGAAGAGGATGATTAGAATTTGCTTTTCGTATGCACTGTACATACTTTTTTAACCAGACTTAAAAGAAACGGGATTATAGATGGTAATATACCTGGCTTTGTCCAACCTCGTAGCCCTCCTTGAGGCATCCGATATCAGTATACACTTCCCTGAACACTCTGCTCGAACGTTTTGATCGCATCAAGAGCTGCCTCCTCGTCTTGAAGCTCGTCGGAGTGACCGTTCTCACCATTGCGGGGTTTCAAGTTCGAAAGTAGCTGGCCCTCACCGGCGTCGCCCTCGTCGTCGTCAGTGAAGGAAGAATCGGACGTTACTTGCGACGATAGGCCGTTGTCGTTGTCCGTGTCTCCGAGGGAGTTTGCTAGGGCGTAAGGGCGTTTGATAGTAGTAGTGGTGGTAGTAGTGGCTGAAGTGGGAGTAGCGCGTTCGTGGTGCAGGTTGGCAAAGGTGAGAATGCTTAGGCGTCTGGGCGTCTGGCCGTTTTGGTCTTCTTGGTCGCGGTCGCGGTCGTTGTCTTGGTTGCTGAACGGTTGGAGGCTGGTGAGGTGTTCGTCGTCGTCGTGCTGGTTGGATGCGAATGAGGCGCGGCTGGTTGCGCCGCTGCGGGAGCCGCCGGCGTCTCTGCCACAGCCGAGTTGGAGGATGGCGAGGCCGTGGGTGAGGGCGCTTTCTGTGCTGTGGTTGTGGGCTGGGAAGTCACTATGGGCGGTGGTGGCGGTGGTGGTGAAGTCGATAGGTTCGGGGTGTGGTATTGTAATTGCGTCTTGTTCCTTTTGGGCTTGCTGCGGCTGGTCGTCTGTGGTTGACTCTTCGGATGCTACTTTGTAGACTTCCTTTTGTAATAGGAGGCTCGTCTTTTTCTTCTGCGGTTTCAAGCCGTGATTGCAACCATCGGGGCAGCCTCCCCATTTTCTTCGTATCGGAGTCGGGGAGCCTATGGTCACTGGGCTCATAGAGGCGAGATCTGACCCAAAGGTAGCTTCTCGGACAGCTCTCTCCTTCTGCTTCTCCAAGTCTCGCTGTATCTTGAGTTCAGACCAGGTGCGCAAGTGGTTTTGTAGGATATATTTCCCATCGTCCACGTTCTGCTTCATCACAACAAACTCGCAGTGGTTTATGTTCCGTAGATCCTCAAAATATTCCACACTGAAATGGTACCATTTCATGAGAAATATGCGTGTCATCAAGCCATGGGTGACCAGCACGCACACGCTGGCAAAGTCATCTTCGCCGAAGAGTCTCCAAAGCGACTCGTTGAATCCACTCACTCTGTCGTACGCATCCGCGGCGGATTCTCCGTTGGGAATCCGGTAGAAGAAATGCCCATAGTCGGCACGTTCGAGCCACATCCTCTCCATGGCTGCCGAACAAGGCTGGAAATTGCCAAAATCTTGCTCCCGTAGCCTGGGCTCCTCATATACTTTGATCGTATTCCGGGGGAACGGTGAGGGGGTCGGGTCATCTGAGGTCAGGGAGGTGAGTATGCCTTCTGTTGTTTCGCGCGTTCGCTGATAGGGAGAGGTGAAGAAGTGCAGGGTATCGTCCGGACGCAGCATGGCCCGCAGACGTTGCCCGGCCTCCAGGGCTTGTCTGTGCCCCTCGGGGGTGAGCTTGACTCGGTGGTCGGGGACGGTTTGGTGGATTTCGCGGTTCTTGTTTCCCTCGGATTGGGCATGGCGAATGAGGATGATCAGCTATAATTTGTTTGAAGATGTTAGTACTAGGCGTGAAGGGACGTTCGAGCTGGAGGTTGGAGGTGATACAGACTCGAGGTTTGCCCATGGCTGATCCCGAGTAGCTCGTTTCTGGTGGCTACAGCTGGTTTCAAACACGACGAGGTCAACGAGACTTGCTTTTCAGACTCATCAACGTATACTGGATGCTTTCAGAAATAAAAAGGCGTAATATTGAAGCATATTGAGACTTGAGAACGGGTTGGCGTTTCTCTATCGACAGTCACGAATGGGCGGCGGTTAGGCAGTGGTTCTCATTTCTTTTTTTCTCTCCTGCAGGGCTACATAATCAGCGGATAAGACTACAATATCTATCTCACACATGCTTCTCGCAGTTCATGACAACTACTTAGCTATTCTAAGGTCCTAACCAGGCTCAAGCAGCCAACAGCAGCAATCGGGCCAATACACATTGGAACATCCTGGTGCACTGCAGTGAGCTTGGGTCATCATGGCAAATCCATTATATGAGCTTCTCGTTCCCTATCTCGACCGTAACAATGCGTCGCAATGCCCGCCTCCTCCAGCTACCAATGCCACAACTTCCAGATACCTTAGCCGCTTGTCGACGCTCTCCCTCTCATCGTTGAACTCCACCGAGCTACAGTCCCTTTCGCAGTCCTCCCATTCAAATCTAGTCTCACTTCAGGCACTGGCCAACCGCTCCCACAAAGCGTTTATCGCTTCTGCCGATAACCTATCTTCCCTCCAGGCCTCAATCCCGAGGTTCGCAAAGGAAACCACGAAGCTACAAGATGCCATACCGAAGCTTGACGAAGAGGTTGTTTGCTTTTCGTCAAGATACAGTAGAATCGGGGAGAATCAGATCCTGGATAGGAGGAGAAAGGCAATGCAGCTGGCTCGGAACGTGGACCGACTATCGGACATTTTAGAATTACCTGTACTGCTTTCTACGGTGGTGTCTTCGTCCTCAGTCAATGCTGGTGCTGCAGGGAATGCGGCTGCCAGCACGAATTATTCATCCGCGTTAGATTTATTTGCGCACATCAAGCGGCTTCATACTCTCTATCCAGATTCTCCACTGGTGAGAGATATTGCGCAGCAAGCGGAAGATGCGATGAGGGATATGACAAGCAATTTAATTGCTAGTCTCAGAGTACAGAATATAAGGCTTGCTGCAGCGTTGAGAACTGTTAGCTGGCTTCGCCGTGTGGCTCCGGAACTTGAGCGTCCTGCTGGTCAAGGCATGGGTTCTGTGAACAGTGAAGGGGCATTTGGCGCGCTGTTTCTGGTATGTCGACTGGCAAATCTGCTGAAAATGCTTGACGCTTTAGAACCATTGCGCGAGCTTGCAGATCAAGAGACAAATAAACGAATACAACAGAATGGAGAGCAAGGCGACTTGCGAAACGGAACAAAGAATCTGTGGTCCAACGGTCAGCAAACAGAGCGGTTTCTCAAGAGGTACATCGAAATCTTCAGAGAGCAAAGCTTTGCCATTGTGTCCTTATACAAAAATATATTTGCGCCAGCACCGTCAGAATCTGACTTGGCGACTGCGTCAATTCCAGGGCTTGATCTTCGGAAGCTCTCTATTGAAGGGGAAGAGCCGGATCAGAGAAAGCGTGGTTTGCTGGATTGCTCGCTATCCCGCCTACCTCCTGCGTTGGCAACCTTTCCAATGCATCTTGCGCAGCTCCTTATGGAGACCTTGAAAGCCTATCTTCCTAACGTCAAAGACAAAGGATCCCGTGAGAGCCTGCTTACCCAAGTGCTATACTGTGCTGCGAGTTTGGGACGATTGGGTGGAGACTTTAGCATGATTCTATCATTCTTGGATGAAGACGAAGCAGAAGGCTTCAATCAAGCTGCAGATGCTGTACCTGAGTGGGAGAAAGTGATGAAGAAGCACCGTGTATTGGCAGAATGGCTTGATTCACTTACTGCTGGCAGAACCGAAGGTGATGGGAAGGATGTTCATCGGCAGGCTACATCATCACAACATTGATTGCTACATGTAAATGCAGATGACTGATTTTGCTTAGCAAATTCCTAGACAATCCAGCATCAGAAGCCCCCTTTGCTTGCAAACCTTGCCCAACTCATAAGCAAACCATCTAATGCTATATTGAATCCACGTTTTTGTGTCTAATGGTGCAAATCTAAGAAAATTGAAATGACCAACCCAAGGCCAAAACAACGGCAATATGACAATCCTCCAAGAGAGTCTAGTGAGTAGCCGTTTCAGAGAGATTTTACATTGCATTTTCTATCACTAGATAGGCTCCCTCCCAGTATTCACATCATTTTGTAGTCCATAGTTCATTTTGCACCATGAATCGTACCTGTGCCACATAGATAATCACAGCCACTACTTACTTGCGATCTCAGAGCAGCGTGTAAGGCATTGCTATCAGATCAATCTAGTAGTCAACAAAAGGGAAACATGGGAAGATCTCTCTTCCACGCATGTGTTTGCTGTGGGGGATGTATAAGAATTGATTTCAGTCTTGGATTGCTCAGCTCCTGGTATGTCACAGCCAGCAAGGAGAATGAAGATGACCTTTATAGTCTCATCTCATAAGGTCCCTATCTGCGGCCTGCAGCAGTGTATAAACAAACTCTTTCGCGGCAGACTCGTCTATATCATCCTGTTTTCAAGGTCCTTTCCAGCCTGATGCTTTGATGCGTTCATTACCAAGTAGATAACAATCTATTAGCAGGAATCAGCAGAAAGCTAAAGAGAGAATGTAGCAATTTAATCATTGTATACCACTTGATAAATATCACCAGGATAGATGAGGTGGCTTTCAAGCAACCAAAATGGAGGCCTTCTTCTTCCTTGTTGGAATGCGGTGCAAGGTGAGCTTCTGTCCAGAACTAGTTTTTCTACCACTTGCTGCTGTGGTGGTTAATCCTTACTGATGATCGGAGTGTGTATGTCGACATCGATGACAGAGGGTGACATGTTTATGCCATGATGGCTGATTGAAACTGATCCGTGATGTAACTAACTAGTTAGTTAATGAGGCTGCCGTACTAATGTTACTTTGTTGGAAGACTTCAAGTTCAGATGATATCGCTTCCTCATTCTCGCTATTTGATTGCAGGGTTGACCATCTTTTGAATAGCATCTTGATCCCCTCGATCTCTCTCCCTCATACATTCGTTCATACAGAGTTTGTTAGATTGTATAGATAGAGACAGCTTACTATTGGAGTGCTTTCCCCGCATTTTACCAGCATGATTGTTTGAAGCTACTATACATATTGGAGCCGCCTTCAGAGTCCCTTTCTTTAACTTGCCTATTCCTAGTGTTGCACAGGCAATATCCTTTCTTTCGACACTTCTAGATGGCTGCGCTATCTGCTCCTCCGACTCCTGGCTTGACTGGTGGGCTGATTGACCCGACGAAACAAGCAGAATATCCTATCCTACTGGGCGATAAGCTAGCTGGAAAAGAGTCATCCCAGGGAACACGATTTATAAATGTAACTTACAACTACAAGACCAAGGGAGCCTCGCCGCATCAGAAGACTACAATCACGCCCGGTGACACACCAGATTTTTACAAGCTGACAATCCAAGATAAGGCCAGCAACGCGGAACAGACAGATTTGACACACGTCTACCATGGCAGCGTTGATCCTACATCCTCAGTGTCCGAGCCAGAATCGAGCCACTTAGTGCTGGTCTTCGATCCGACTCGCAAAGCCTTTATCCTCGAGCCTGTTTCGACGAAGTTGAATTTTAACCTACGTTCCGCACCGGGGAAAACAGAAAAGCAAGTTGTGGATCAATATCAGCAGCTCAGCGTTTTGTCAGATAGTGAAAAAGTCTCGGGGGACGATGGACCAGAAGGGAACAAGAATGGCGATGACACACCTGAGGCCGCCGATAAGAGCAATCCTTATGATTACAGGCATTTTCTGCCCAAAAAGGAACTAGAAGGCGAGAAAAAGGCCGAAGAAGGTTCATCCGTGAGCACTCCGGATCCCCATAATCTGGTGGATCACGCTCTGGCATTCAGTTTGCCACCATCCGTGGCGGCTGTCCCAAAGCCGAAGCCAAAGCCGAGAACCAAACCCCAAGCAAATCCACTACGTCCACAACAAAAACGAGCCAGCAAACCCCCTGCAGCCAAAACTGGGAGTACATCCAAGGCAAAACCCAAGCCCAGATCAGCGCCTCGCGTTGATCTCGAAGATCTGGCCGTTGACTCATCTCCGTCAGAGGAAGACCCCACCCCAACTCCAGCAGCGGCGACTTCCAGCAGCAACGTTATAGATGACGATTATCTAATCATCGACATGGGCTCTCCTCCTCCGGAACGACCTAAATTCAAACTTAACCCTCGTCATTTTGCTTCCAGCAATACATCCGCCAACGAAGCGGGTTATGCCAGTGACGATGACGAGGACGATGACAACGGGCGATCGCCGTCCCCACCAAGGTTGGCCGTTAGCCTGGCGTATCAGAAGCGCGCTGACCAGCCGTATGAGGAGTATGAGGAGGAAGTGGGTAACGGAGAAGATGAGAATGAAGCTGAACAGGAAGCCAACGATGACATGGTTGATGACGATGATTTGGCGGCCGAATTGGAGGCAGCATTTGAAGAAAGTGCCAGGGAAGAAGAAGAGGAGAGAGCTAGAAGCTTATTGTTGCAGCAGCAGCAACAGCAACAACAACATATTGTCAGCGACGATGAGAGTGAAGTCAGCGAGGAAGAGTGAGTGTGAGATTGGGGTCAGATATATTTGATTTTCTGATGGCAGCAGATGAGCTCTGGACCCTTGAGCTCGTTTTTGGACTTGAAGATGTATTTTTGAGAGGGTTAGGTATGTACATAATGTAGCTACGGCTTATGCCATGAATCCTTGGTTGATACCAGTCAGCTTTGCATGTATGATAGCAGTTGGACAATTAGTGACAATGCCATATTGAAAGAGATAACATATCTTTGCTTTTGGAAGACTTTTATATGCCGTCTGATCTGAGTTGAAGCTGGCTCCCTCAACTTAACAGCCCGGAGTGGAAAATCTTCGTTCCGGCCCGACGACCACCAGCCGTTCATCTCCAGCTTCCACCAGGACTTCACGATTCTTCAAACTGCGAAGCTCTTTTCTCTACTGGGCCCATTTCTCTCTGTCCAGTTGGTTGTCAGCTTCGAGTCCATGTCATATTGCACCTTGCCAATATTCTATTATCATCGGATTCGTCACGGCTGAGGCGAGACTGCCTTCACAATTTCGTGTTTATGACATCAGATCCTCCATGAATCGGTTGTTTGCCAGCCACGGCTGAGGAGAAGAAAATGATATGTGAGAGGATTGCAGGTAGCAGTTGATTTGCACGGATTTCAATAATCTACAGCGAGAGTTTAATCCCTGGAATCACCCTTCGAGCAGCTTCAACCCGAAGGTCTGTTCACATTGCATTGTTCCGCATCCGCGGCCAGCCAGCCAGGACGAAAATGCCTTCGATCCCTTCAAATAAGCAATCCTGTGCGCCTCAGATTCCATCTCCCTCCAACCCCGTCCTTCTAACTGCCCAGTCGCAATGGCTCTTTACCGATTCAGAACTCCTCCGAACTCCGTCGGTTCTGGACGGCATGACGATCGAAGCGGAGCACACAAGTCGAGGGAAGGGAGTCAACTTTATCATGCAAGTTGGCATCCTGTTGAAGCTCCCACAACTTACACTCTACACGGCCAGCGTCTATCTTCATCGTTTTTTCATGCGATATAGTATGGTGGATCTGCCACAGCGACCAGGAATGCACCCTTACTCGATTGCCGCTACTGCCCTTTTTCTGGCAACAAAAGTGGAAGAAAACTGTCGCAAGATGAGAGAATTGATAATTGTTTGCTGTCGTGTGGCGCTCAAGCAGCCAAACGCCGTGGTGGACGAGCAATCCAAGGAATTCTGGAAGTGGAGAGACACGATTCTACATAATGAAGATTTGCTCTTGGAGGCGCTGTGCTTTGATCTGCAACTCGAACAGCCGTATCGACTGCTTTACGACTTCCTTTACTTCTTTCACCAACACGATAACAAGTCACTGCGAAATTCGGCTTGGGCGTTCATCAATGACTCGATCTATACAGTCTTGTGCCTACAGTTCACTGCCCGAACTATTGCGGCCAGTGCTCTATATGCTGCAGCTAGACACTGCAATATTTCTTTTGACGATGATGATCTTGGTCGTCCTTGGTGGGAGCAATTAGATGTCAACGTAAAAGATTTGAAGCGAGCGTGTAACAGAATGGCAGAGTTATACGAAAGGTCTCCGCTACCAAAACCAGGACAAAAGTATCCGTCTATTCCCGGAAATGAAGAAGAACCAGCCGACAAGACGAGGCATGTTCTCGCCCGCGAAGACGAAAGCGGTGCAAGGGAAGACGGCCGTGCAGATGAACGAAATGGGTCTTTATCACCTGGAGAGATCAGTGAACGGAAGCGAGGCCGAGAAGACGACAATCTGATTCCTTCTACTGAGCAGACGGGCCACAAAACGAAGAATACTGTATCTACGAATGGAACGCGGCATCACCAGCAAACAGAACGATCTCCCAAACGCCAAAAGCGCGATGATAGCGAACCAACCATTGGTTCAAATTCTACGAGCCAGACACAGTCACAATCACAACCCGGACTACAGGCATCAAACCTCTCCTCCCAACATTCCCTTACACATGCAACATCCACCCTCAATCTCTCCTCCTCAACCACCTATCCCGCAACGCCTCCATCTACCGCTAACCTTCCTCAAAACGAGAACGCGAAATTAAACGGAAATCACGCCAATCCAGAACATAGGCCGCCTCCACGCCTTCCTCCCGCCACCACTACTAACGATAAACCACCGTCTTCCCGCATTCCGGCTAGCTATCAGCGAATGAAGGACAACCTTCCCCCTCGCCCACCAGGTGGTCTTCCCGCTAAACCACCGCTAGATTAGGTGGATGTGTGAGAGTTTTCTTGTAAGATCAATTAAAGTCACAAATCAGCGAAGAAACGGGGAGGATAGAGGATTCTCGCATTCTACATGATCTTCGCATTGGGAGATTTGAAGGATAGAAAAATCAAGTTAAATGAAGAATATTTTGCAAATTTCTTCTTTTGTCTACAAGCAAGCGCGGATTTGGTCTATTATAGTTATATGGAGGGAACTTTATGGGCTTCTCTTTTTGCCGCTTAGTGTTTCCCGGCGAGTGTTTGATTAAGTAGCAACAGACCTTTTTCTTGAAGGGAATTCACTAAGAAAAAAAAGAAAGGTGAAAAAAGGGCTTTTGTATACCGAAATTATGAGAGCAGCTTTTCACCTTGCTAAGAACAAAGTGCATTCATATACATACATATGTAGTTGAGAGTGGTTACTGTGTAGAAATCCTAATTCTTTTTTTCGATCAACTGGTAGGTAGAAAGAACCAAAGATGCACCACAGTATTCATACAGCACAACGAGAAAAAAAAAAGAAATCAGACAGCCACAAAACCAGTCAATTTGGAGGAAGAGATACAGGGAGAGGAGAGTTAAAGAGAGAGAGAGAGAGAGAAAGAAAAAAAAAGGATATGTCTGAGAACAATTGCTGATAAGACCAATTAAAAGCCATATTTTGACGAAAACCGAAAGTGGAAGAACAGTAGAAGTCAAATACAAAAATCGAACAAAGAATAATATGGGAACTTGCTTTCAGATGCGCTAATGGATTTTCTGGGATGGCGCGCCATATTAGTTAAAGACAAACAAAGGAGCAAGCAAGCAAAAAAAAAAATAAAAAAAAAAGACCCCCTCCCTGCATGCCAACGCCAGATAGTCTGCATGATATGGTACAGGTTCTCCATGAAAGATGACATCGCTAAAGAAGAACCGATATGAATACATAAAAGGCGAATATTTAAAACATTTGTAGAACATATATAGCAAGGTAGCCGAGCAAAAGGCAATTGAGTGTCCATGAGGAGGTAACAGGAGACTGTTTTCGTTCAAACGTCTGCAAATATAGCGTCCAGCTCGTGAAGCTCGACAGCCTCGGGGCTCTGCAGATCAAGCCATGAATCTAGCGCAGAATCGATACTGAGGCCAAAACCTCCATCAATCATATCTAGTGAGCGCTTGGAACGAGACACGGTTCCCATTTTAAGAGAAGATAGCCCGGTCTCAAAAGGAACGACTGGTTTAGTAGCAGTCAAATCATCAACTTCAACTTCTGATGTAATGCTTGACGCCGACGACAGGAAAGATAGTTCGGAAGACATGGAAGGGGATGGCGATGTACCCAAGTTTTCCGCATCTACAGCATCCATGTGATGTTCGTCCCGAATGATTTGTGACGAAAAGTAGTCGTACTCTTGAGGTTGAATGTGGGATTCGTGGGAGGCAAAACAATCGTCCATGCTGACGTCTTCTCGCGCCACCGCGCCTTCGACATGGCTCTCCTCAGACACAGGACTGTCGTTTGGTCTTGCCACTGAATCTTCAGCCGAGGTTCTCTCCCGGACGGAACTTGCGGTCAAAGTGAATTCTTTCTCGTCGCCTTCCAAAGGCGGCGACACTGCACGGGTGTTATGCGACAAGCCATAATTGTGCGGCATGGTATTGCGCACTGAATAGCTACCAGTGGGAGTTGGCGGTCTTCCGGGAGTGGAGTGCTCTATCAATCCAGGATCTTCATGGTCGAATGCTGGGCTTGACAGATCAACTTCGGGGCTCGGGCTCATGCGCGATCGTCCCAAAACGTCATCTGCGTCGTCCAGATCAATGCTATCATTCGATATGCTCGGAGTAATTTGCTTCGCCGTTGTTGGAGGTGAAATAATATCACTCGAGTCCTCTGGCAAAGGTTGAGCAGATGAATTCGTGAGGTAGAAGAAGACTTTCCGGGGATGAACGGGTATCTGTTCTTTAGCGATCGGGCAAGGGGCGAGCGCACTCCAGGGCCGTTTCAAGTACAAACTCAGGCGAGATGAGATCAGAGCTGCTGCATTCGCCGAACTGAGAAACTGTTAGCGACATCCACTAGAGGAAAGCCACATCATCAAATACACAGGAGTAACTCACTTCGCAATCGTCTCATTTGTAGCTGACAAAACAGTCGCAAGCTCCTTGATCAGATGTGGCCTATTTCCGGTTTTCTCGAGCTGCTCAATCACAGCGACAATAATGTCATCACTTATTCCCTCGGTATCAATCTTAGCGGTGGCTCCGGTATCCGCCGGGGACGGTGGTGGTGTGTGGGTATAGGCAGCAGCGACTCTTCCATTTCTTCCATCTGTAGATATTTGACCATCAGGAGGTGATGTTGTAATCGACCGTGATTCCGAGTCGTGTGACCTTTTGACCCTTTTAGATGGTGGTTCATTTTCGGGGGTCGCTGGAAGTTTGGACGTGGATGGAGAACGATGGGAGCGCGATGTATTAGGGAGGTGAATGCCTAGTGAGGGTAAAGAGAGCGATTTTCGACGCGTATTGTAAGGCATGTTGAAGCGATGCTGAATTGTATGAGAAGCGGAAGATCAAAACGAAGACTGCGATAGGAGTCTTTGGATGTTTTCTTAAGGGGAGGAGTATGAACCAAAGATGGAAAAAGAAATCAAGGACAAAGGAAGGCCAGCGATCAAGGCCAAAAAAAAAAAAGTTGACTATAGGAAAGGATCAGTGCTTTGGCTTGCTGGTCGGTTTCACTCAGGAGATTATAAGCCGTTTCATATCGGCCTGATTGGACCTTTTTCGGTTGTGATGTGGATCAGGGTGCACTGGGGGAAAAAGTCGAAGCACACTAGAAGAAAAGTGTGTATGGAGTAGCTCTCCACTCTGTGCAAAAAGGACGAAGACAATAGGACGGTCCAGGGTGGTTGGTGCTGGAACGGATCCAGTCGTGGCGGTTGATTGCACTAGAACCTTGTCCGTTCCAAAATCAAAAATCGTATCGCGCATGCTTGGGCCCAGCAGCACCCAGTCTGTTCTCCTATGAAGGGATTAGGTTTGGGATCCGGATGCAAATGTCACACCGTTTTTGCGCAGCGACTCAGCGAGAGCAGGGGCAGCTGCAAGGTTGGTGAAGTCAGGACAAGCAAACAAATTTACTTGTCACATATGATTATGACAAGGTCCGTAGAGGAATCCAAAATTTGATTTGATTTGATTTTTTCTTTTTTTTTCCTAAATTTGATAGACGTGACGAACAAGACCATGCACAGGTCTAGTACATAATTTCCGAGAATGGCCACAAGAAGCCAGCCACCAAAAAAGTTTCGATAAAGATTAATAAGTAGGTGGTATCTCGCATCGATGACGGGATGGCAGGTTGACGGAGCAACGAATAACTATGCGAGAGCAGGCTGCAATATTCCGTAATCGCTGCGGAAATTCGCCTTCTCAGTTGACTTTCTTGTCTGTGTGGAACACTATTCCAGCATTATCAACCTTACCACTTAGCAAGTCGCAAAGGGAGGCAAGCAAGTAGTTGACAGGTGTATTCCTTCTTTGTCCGTACACCGCTCAGATCGCATTGAATTTGTTCAAATCATCCTTGCCACTGTGTGTGCGCTTTGTCACCACGGCGTGTACGTATATGTATACTTGCCCTAATTTAGTGCAGACGAATCGAGCTGCGACTCAAGAGTCAACAGGATCAAACATCTTAAAATAAGATGGCGTCAAGGGTCTGAAAAGAACTCTTGGCCAATGCAAAAGCGAGGTAAAAAGGTACAGTCGGTGACTCGAGAAAGTCATCCACATGGGAATATGGTGCGAGTTAGCTTCTACTGTTGTAGTAACAGTATGAAGTGAAAGCACCAACAACAATCGCGAAACCACTTGACTGACGGCTTCATCCATCTGTATCAACTCGGTTTGTATGAGGCCTTTTGACCTTGTAGCAGAGTTTGAGGGCCAACCAAAATGATCGGGAGGGTGCAGAGTTCCCCGAGAAAAAGAAAACTTAAATGGAGGCTTGCGGAGGGCAAATCAAACCATGATTTTAGCTAACATTTTGTGACAGCACAGGGCAGGGAGCAGGACCGCACAGCTACAAATTTGATGAAGTCCACACCCAATTCTTCAGAAGCATCTGTGCAAAATGAAATGTGTGCTCCGTCCTTCGTATTTTTTTTAGTGACATATCAAGTGAAATTCTCTCAGACTGTATGGCAGCAGTCCATGATTCCAATTTCCTAGTAGTAGAAGGTACAATGTCAGCCTTCTCGTTCTCGCCCACAAAGAATTAGTACAGAATGATATAAAAAAGTTTCAAACCAGATATCACGAAGTCAAAGCAAGAATCGGGTACATGCCACAGATCTCACATTCGGCGAGAAACCTTGAACCAAAGCTGCGGATTGCCTTTTTGTCCCAGATATTTGACTAGTGGGATAATATCATGTTCTCGAAGATCTTTTTTGGCTTCTGGTGATCTTGAAGTGCTGCAAGGGCTATGGCATCGCCACTGACGAGTGCCGATGACCCATCGATCAGCGAGAAAGGATTCAAGGATGAAACTTGGAGGTTTCCAAGGACGATGAAGCATTACAGAATTGTTCAAAGGGAGCACAGAGGACGTCAGGATGCTGCTTTGTTGTTGCTGTGATTGTGGTGGAAGAATGAGCTCTGAGATGAAGAGAAGTGGATTTTGAGTGTGAAGTTCTTTTTTTCCTTTTTGGGACAACATATACATCTCAACTTCTACATAACAACAGGCACTTAGTTATAGAGTACATCTTGATAGTCCTGTCCGATAGCTAATGCACAGAGGATAGAAATACATCTTCTACCTGTTAGTCCAACTATCAGAGAGGCAAACAGGTAATCCATCTCTCAACACACTATGCTACTCTTGCAGTCTGTATATTTATCCTAGCATTGCACTGATCATTCCCCAGGATTTTCACTGCATGCCACCGTGGGGATTAGTTACGCCAACTTGCTTCTTGAGTCCACTATCATGTCAAGTTGCAGCAGTTGCGCATTCAGCCTGGTCCTACGGAGCCCACAGCACTCCTCTCGAGTCTTCTGTCGTACACCCTCCACTTGTGTGTTGAAGATGGGGCATTGAGCAGTCGGCTTTGTGCTCTAAAAAGAGATGCGATCCACTTCCAACTCTGCAATTTCGTTATTACAAAACATATTCCGGAGGATCATGTATGTATTGAGTGATGAAACCACATACCAGCATGGGATCAACTGGCAGATGCTTCACCTTTGGCAATCCCTGAGGGGTTTCAAGTCGGGCTTGTGCAGGATTCCAGGCTCATCGGGAATTTGTTGCCGCTGATCGGATTGCGAATGACATCAGAAGCTGCGTAATAGCTGCCTGTCACAACAAAGTGTGGAAGCAGGGATGCTTCAAAGATTTCGAAGGAACAAGGTTGAACATTTCCATCTCGCCGTTCGCCTTTCTATCTATGTATGTAGGTATACCGCTTTCTCCAACAATGTCATGCCGCAAACAAAGAAAATCTCCTGAGTCAGCCACTGTTGGCTGCATAGAGATCCCAGAAATGTGTTGGTACATCTAACATCCAAAGGAAGAGTGTCGATCTGCTCGTCTACTACAGATGTAGATATCCGCATGGTTGTACCCATGCATGTATATGTACTGCACATATATATAGGTCAAATCAGCGTAAAGCAGAGACAGCTAGCTATCGTGATTGCTTCTGAATCCAGGTGAGCAAACCACTGCCCGCTGCAGGCTTATCGCTGGCCTTCCCTTCAGTGTCTGTCTTGTTCTCTGTATCAGCTTCTCTTCTTGGCCGCAAAACATATCTCCACGTCGTCCCCAGATGCCACCTCTTAAATTCCACGACTTCAAGCCCGCTTTGCTGGACAATTTCTTCAATGTCCCTATTCCACCAGCATCCGTGCTGATTTGCGTGCGCAGGTGCAAGATCATCTAGGAGCTTATTCACCCAACCATAGTATGAACGACCATGCTCCAATAACAGGATCCGACCCCTTTCTGGCTCAGTTATCTCCCCAAGATGTTTCAAAAATGCGGTAGGGTCGGGTATCGAACAAAGACCCATGGTCTGAACAATTGTATCGAACTTGGGCCCTTTCGTGCCAACAGGTATTCTCATGGTCGTTCCCGGCGGAGGAGAAATAGAGCCCATCGCATCTTGTACTCGGAACGCGACCTGTTTAAACGCCGGATATTTTTTCTCAAATTTCTCCCTCGCAACCTGGACCATTTCACCACTCTGGTCTACAAACGTAATGGACCTACACCCTCGGATAGCGGCCTTGCCGTTCTCATCGACTCCTCTCTTCTCGCCTAGCGTGTAATAGTCCATATTTCGACCAGTCCCACAACTGACTTCTAACACATTCCCTCTCGCCATCTGAACAAGCTCTTTCCTACGTTTCCCAAGTCTCATTAACATCTCTGCTGTATCCACCTCTGAATCATAGGTGCGCGCCGATCGGTCGTATCGATCGGAAAGGTCACAAGGAACATCAAGCGATCTCGACGCCTCCACAGCTTTTTTATAACTCACGAACAGGTAGGTGCCATATGTTGAGAATGCAAAGACCGCGACTGCGGCCAGGGTAAGCATTTTCGGTCGCACAGACTGTGAAGGAGATATCGATGAAATCGCAGGGGATGGAAGGGGAGATTTCTTCTGCGTGGTCCTAAATGTCCATCGGCGTTAGCTGTATAGTTTCACTCCCAGAATTGAACAAATACCAGGTCTATAAGGAATTCCAATTCACTCTTCCAACTCTGAGATCAACAACAAAGAAACGGCCCATTGTAGAAGCAGGGTCCTGAAAAGGAAAAAGGAACGAAAGAAACCGCATCCCGTCGGATCATACCAGCACCCAATCTCATGGATTCAGGGGCAATGAGATTAAATAGCTTTCATCATCTCACACTGACCTCCTTGGTGATGCCGCTGATCGCGGGCTTAAAGGCGGCTTTCGTGCCATCGCAGGACCCAACAGTTTTGAGCTAGCCCTGCCCAACAACTGCGTTGCATCTGGCGACGGCATGATTCGCAAAGACTAGGTAGTGTTGTTGTTGTACCCGTGCGGAGAAGGTTCTAGGGACATTTCGGTGCGAGCGTCTTAATGAAAAGGTTTCGTGCAGAGCAATCTGATAGCTGGGAGACGAAGGGAAATTCGGGGTCTATGTTTTGAAAAGCAACATGAAGAGCAAAGAGTCCAACAAATCGAACGATAATTCATACAAGAGAGTCAGGAACTCGAAGCAAAACAGCCCATGCTTGAGTGAAAGAGTCAAGTTCAATTAATTGTTCATGCTTTGACTCCGTGAGGCGATCATCCCTGGGATTTAGTTAGTTATATAGGGCCAAGAGCAACCCTGCCTCTGTACTCTGCGAGATCTCTATCCCTGTCTGAAGCTCTTTCAAGCTCACTATTTTTGATACTATCAATTTCAATTTACGATTGCGATGGAAGAGATTTCGTTCTGCCTTCAATATCGCAAGCTCATCCTTCCAGCAATCCCGACACTATGCGACAACAAACGGGGAGTACGAACCATCTCCACTTTCTCGGTGTTGGCAGCGAGCGACGGCCTCCTGTGTGCAGCCGAGACAGTTCATCGTACCACGCTTCGCTGATGGCTTATATACTGGCTGCTGGCATTGAAAAGGCAGCTGGTCAGATTTACTTGCAAGGACTTCCACTGATCTGAGAAGACATGGCAGCGACAGCGCTACCTCAATCCATTCTCATCGTTGGAGGCGGGGTCTTCGGCTGTATGTGATCAATTCACCACTCACTTGAGTCGGATCTAATCTGTCTACCAGTATCGACTGCTCTGGCTCTCGCACGCCGTCACTCCGGTAAAATCACCCTTATCGAATCCTCTCCCACGATACCCAATCCCCACGGCTCCTCCGTCGATGCCTCCCGCATAATTCGGGCCGACTACGCCAACAGCGCTTATGCCCGATTCGCTGCGACCGCAATCAAGCAATGGCAGACTACAGAATGGGGCCATGAAGGACGATACACCCGCAACGGTCTTGTATTCGTATCCTCTGGCGGGTCAGAAGCCAGCGAGTATGTGAAGCGAAGCTACGAGAATGTCAAGGCGCTGGATAAGGATGGAAAGGCAGTCAAGTCCTTGCCAACGAGGAAGGATGTAGAAAGAGTGATTCCAGGTTATGGTATTGGCAACAATATTGCTGGTGGATATGTGAACTGGGATTCTGGCTGGGGTGATGCCGAAGCATCAGTGCGGTTTGCGAAAAAGAAGGTCGACGAGACAGGCAGAGTGGAATTCAAAACCGGGAACGTAAGACGCCTTCTATTAACAACTGGCCCCCACGGTAAACAAAAGGTAGCTGGCGTCGAACTCTCCGATTCCACCACACTGACCGCAGACCTCGTCATCCTCGCTACCGGCGCATGGACCGGCCAGCTCGTCGACCTCCGCGGCCACGCCGACGCCACCGGCCAAGTTGTCGCCTTCATTCAAATCACCGACGAAGAGCAATCCAAACTCGCAGACATGCCCACAATCCTCAACTTCTCCACCGGCATGTTCATCATCCCACCGCGCAACAACCTCCTCAAAATCGCCCGCCACGCCTACGGCTACCGAAACCCCATATCCATCCCCGACCCATCGGGCAACAAGCGACCAATCGAAGCCAGCCTTCCCGAGAACGGCCTCCCCATCCCCCCCGAAGGCGAAGCAGCATGCAGAGCCGCCTTACTAGAAATTCTCCCCGCGTTCGCAAATCGTCCCTTTGTCAAGACCCGCATCTGCTGGTACTCAGATACGTATGTGTGGGCACTTCTGTTTAATTCTGACATACAAAAGAAACTACACCTAGAATTCCACCCCCTGACACAAAACAAATGGATCACACTAATAAACTCTTATAAACACAGTCCCAAAGGCGACTTCCTAGTCACCCACCATCCCACCTACGATTCTCTCTTCCTCGCAACCGGCGGGAGTGGTCACGCATTCAAATTCCTCCCCGTGATGGGGGACAAAGTCGTCGACGCGCTCGAGGGGAAACTAGATCCCGAGTTAAAGAAACCCTGGTCCTGGCAGGGATCGCCTCGCGATGTTGGTGAGAAGGGGGAAATTCCCGTTTTTTGGACAGAGGACGGAAGTCGTTCGGGCCCGAAAGGGCTGATATTAAAGGAGGAGCTGGCGAGGAAGAGGAGCACACACTGCAAGTTATGACCTCCCTAAATCTACGGGCCCTCTTGCAAGTCTTCTACAAAACTTCCATTTTATATATCTGATGCACCATGCTTGAAGAACACTTGCATGCCTTTTCTTTTATTATTACCTAGTTGGTCTAATACCATTTTTTGTTTTTCCCTTTTGCACAATATGATAACTATCAATCTGCGATCTAGTGTGCATTTAATGCCCCATTCATTCATCCTGATCTCCACCAATTAAAAAACTTGGGAGTGAACCAGTCTGTCATGCAAATTCATGCATATTAAGAACAGCTCGCAACAACTGCTCCTGTCTCAGCAAACATGAGAAAGGCCAGAGAATTAACCACCATTCAACCACCATTCCCTTATGCGCCAGTGCACCCATCCCAAACCAGCGGAGATCCGCGATTTGTCTAATTTGAAGCTGATGGAAATAGATACGCCCCCTTTTTTTTAAAAAAAAAAGAAGAAAAAAATAAAATAACCGAATCCGGCAAATGGACTGCAAAACAATCGCTATAACACCGTGAAATGCAAATGTGCAACAGAAAATCTGACGGAGGATCAAAAAGACCATTCCTACCGTCGAAAGCATATTGACCACATACGAGTAATGCAGAAAGTGATCGCAAGGCCGTTGGAAAGGGGGAAATATCATGTTAATACAGAGGAGACAAGAGAGGTACACGATAAGTATGTACTCCTTGCTCTAAGAAGAAAGCATTAGACTTTGCGGAAGTCTAGAGACTGTTAGCGTAATGGTTCAAGCGGCTTTAGATATGCGTAGAATTACCAGTTAGCACGGGATAGATCATTTCGAAGGCTTGATAAATTTCTTCGCGAACTTTGGCGCCTGTCAAGACGATCTTCCCGCTCACGAAAATGAGAAGCACAATCTTCGGCTTCATCATACGGTAAATAAGACCGGGGAACAATTCGGGCTCGTATGAGCTGAAGTTGTGATGGCGACTGGCAAGACCCTCCAAACGGATAGGGAACTTGATGTCGCATGATCCCACGATGTTTTGGATCTTAAAGTCGGTGAATTTGGCATTGAAGCCGAGCTTTTGAATAATGCGAGCATATTTTCTTGAAGCCAGCTTAGAGTCGTCTTCTGACTTCGCTCCCGTAACAACCATCTTGCCAGAGGCAAAAATCAAGGCAGTAGTCTTGGGCTCACGGATACGCATGATGACGGCAGCGAAACGCTATTGAAAAACAAGCCTTGTTTAGCACAAGTGGCTAGAGACATAAAAGGAGACAACTTTAAAAGGTGCATCTTAGTACCTTTGGATTGTACTCTGCATTTCGCGCATGAAGGGCGATGGTCTTCAAGTCTAAACGACAGTCCAGATTGACCGTGGCGACAATGTTTCTTTAGGGAGAAAAAAAGACACATTGTGTTCAGTATTCTGGTAAACCAGAAAGGACAAACAGTAGTTTAATACTCACTGCAACGTTGGCACAATGCCGCTCACGCCTGGCCCAGCTCCAGGAGTGGCAGCAGGAGTAGCTGGAGCTGCACCATTTGTACCCTGCTGGCCGTTCGCCTGGCCATTGTTCATCCCATTGGACTCTTTTTCGGAGGGGGGTGGGGTCAAATCCCCAGCACCTCCTGGGAAGGACAAGGACGCTGGAGACGTGAACGCCTTTGCCTGTTGCGCGGTAGATGGATGGGTAGTAAGAGACTCCATGGTCAATGTTCGTGGTCAAATCTGAAGTAAAGCGAGAACTTAACGACCTGATCTTGCTATGTTGCAGCTCAGATCGAAGCAGCCTGCAAATGAACGGCACTGTTAGAAAGGATTTGTTTGGGCCAACAGAAAGAGAAGTGAGTTATATATGTGTTGTGTTAGAGGCAGCCCAAGCAACCGATGTTGCTTAGTGGTGAACTGCGCTAAGAACTGCGCTAAGAATTGCGCTAACTGCGCTAATGAACAGAATGTGAAGAAGAGGAACACTTTTGTCACAAGAGTCACTTACCACTCAATGGAAGATGAACAACTGAATGTCTCCTCCAAGGACGGCTGTTGAAGGGGAAGATGTCCACCACAGGCACAGTTGCTCTGCTTTTCCTTCAATATCCAGCAACAACACGGCTGTCAAAGACTTTCAATATGGAGCGGTGCTGAGCAAGTAAAATGGGACTCTGAACACGGAGATTCTGTCAGTCAGCCCCCCAAGTCAATCAACTCAACTTCAAGGGATCACAGGGCTGACGTCGAGAGACAGCGCAACGGTCGCAACTCCGAAAAGGGAAACCAACACGACAATATCACCAAGAGCAAGCGTCAGGCTGTATAAAAAGGAGCGACGGTGGGATCACGACAGTCGACGAGTGCCGGCGGTGTCCCTTAAGAAATCTACCGTTGGAAAAAAAGGAACGGAAGGGGTGAAGACAGGAAGCGAGATGGAAGATTCAACCAGAGCACCCATACACTGATTGGATCTCTGCAACAGAAATAAGTATGTGGCTTTTTTTCATTGATATCTTGCACTCATAATACTGTGCCTAAACAAGGAGGCAGAAACTAACAACCAACTAAAGTACCGCAGGATCTGATATCGGCGGGATCCCTTTCTCCTCCTTCTTGATACCTCTTTTTTTCCTCTTTTTCTTTCTGCTTTTTGTTTGACAGATGGCTTTTTTAAAAGTACAGGTGGGAATTCGCAAAATGCGGGGTGGGCGAGGGGACGGCGATGGACTCCAAAAGAAGAAAAAGCGGGTTGCGGAGGAATGATTATGCGGTTTGACGTTCCAGACGGTGCCAAGACCAGCAGCAAAGCCCAAAAAGAACGCAGCAGCGAGAAGTGGGAAAAGGGCCTGTTTATATACCTGTGACTCATCCTGGCTGATGTGGCCACTGCCAAGCCTTATGCGCACTCGCGGCACATCCCTTGCTTCGCCGTTTTGCCCAGGAATCTGCGTATCCTGCGCTCTGATTGGTCCATATGTAGCTTGCCTGCAGCGTCATCCTGGTACCGGAGGTTATCCACCAAAGCTTTGCTTTTCCTGGTTCGTGGTTACGCCGCATCACCAAGCGCCGCCACAACCAATCACTGCCGTCATCCTTGTCCCAACAAGCATTTGGTCTGACACTCCTCCCTGTCTCGCCACCCCTTTTTGCGGGCTTTGAAGGCTGGCTTGAGTCAGAACCCACTCTGTGTGCGTGGTTATAAAACGCGATCGATTAACTCTGCTGCCTTAGAACCACAGAAGCGCCGTCATTGCGCGATACATTGCCCCTTATCACATGAAAAAATATTTTACGCGTCTTTTTTTTTTCTCTCTCGTTACCGTGATCAATACTATCAAAGATTTTTCCATCTATCTGTCTGTCCCCTGAACACTGAACAGGTGCTCTTTCTGCAATGTATACACAGTATGTAACTTGTACAGGAGAAGTTTAGATGCAGTGTCTTTTTGGAGCAGTTGATGGAAATATTCTCTTTGACGGAGTTTCCAGATGCTAAGACAGACCAAGCATTGCCGCGGCCAGTTTCCTCCAGCGCGATGTGTTTGAAACCGTGAGCGAGGAACAAGCCGAATCTTTTGCGCATACTCAACACCATCGTATCATAGGAAACAAATTTAAAGAGAGGAAAACGAGTACGGAGTATGGAACACTTGTTCTGGATCTGTGATGTGGACTGGATTTCTGAATTGGCTTGTGCGCCACGACTGACGATCTTATGTAGTTAGTCATGTATGCAGGTTCAAAGATGATTCTTAAAAAAAAAAAAAAAAATCGATTTTGTGATTTCTGATTTCTTTTTCCGTAGTTGCATTGTTATACAAGAGCACTCTAGGCCCTCGAGGGTCACCTATCTACCTACATACCTAGGTAGATACATTTCTTGTTGCAATTTACAGTAGTATGGATGAAGCACCTCCCATCAGCCCACTCAGACATATAAAACTCAAGAGTGCCTCTTGCTGCTTTTGACTTCTCTCTTTCCCTCCTGACACTCCCTCTTTCCAACAGACCCGAACTCTTTCTTCAACAATCGCTAATGCCACACTTTGATTCCTATGTCACTTATTACCTGTGATCCACCTTTTTGACCTTTTTGATTTGCCAGCCATCAGGCATCCCATGCTGCTATGTCCTCACAGATTATGTGTTTCTGGGTGTTCTGGGTGCCGGTTAGAATAGTTTCCCACAAGTCGAGGTGAATACGCTGCTGCCTAGCATTTATGGAATTTTGCTTTCAGTGACTGCAGTTAGCTGGTAGATAAGGGGGCCATACGTCCCTGATACCATGATTCCATTGTGATATTTGGATTCGGTGTCATAGAAAAACGAAGAACTCCTTTCCCCGCCGCATTCTCCCCGCATTCCGCTTCATAATGTTGGCCTTTAAGTTTTGTCGCTCGTTCCATCTGCTCCATCATCGCGGTTGGCTCAGTCCACATCGATCTAGATACCGTATATCATGTACCCGGCGAAGAAGCATCTCAGCTTGGACAAAGTTAAATAGCGCTTGGATCCATTGTCTGCTGAAGTTGAGTTTGTTCCGAGACTAAGAGAGTCCTGGAGGGGGAGAGAGATGGGAAGGTAGATCAAGAAGAAAGATACAAGACAAGAATGACCCCAGTTATTCCGTCATGATATTAACTCCATAATCACCTGTCTCAAAACCCATTCCACCTGCTGAAGAAGTGGAGACAGGACTCGAGTCGCCTTTGATAGGAAGGCATCCGGCTTCACCACAATGAAACATGCGTCACCACGGAACCTGCTTTGTATTGAACCATGCCCTGAGCATACCATACATGGCAAGTCTAGGCAATCCTCTGGCTATCTCTGAGGGTGGACGCATCTCACTCTTGCTGAGCTGATTGACTTGAATGTCGAGAAGCCTATGACTCCTGATGCATCTTTTTTCATCTTATAGATATGGTCAGTCAACTGAAACGCCATTCCTCCTGTTCAACGGATGCATCTTTTTTTTGCGAAGAATGCTTGACGATGAACCTAATCGCTAAATATTAGGTGCACTAGCTTCCTTTCAAACCTGGCTGCTTTCCTCCTCCACTGGACGGCAATTAAGCACGGGAAGAAGTGTCGCCAAATGAGCTGTATAGGCGAGGGGTATTTTCTTCACTTTTTTGCTTCATGAATGGCAATCTCCGAAGTTTGAGATTTGCTGTTGTCTTGAGGATAAAGGGAATCTTTCAGATATATCATCAGGC
Source organism: Emydomyces testavorans (assembly GCA_029449355.1). Classification (NCBI taxonomy): domain Eukaryota; kingdom Fungi; phylum Ascomycota; class Eurotiomycetes; order Onygenales; family Nannizziopsiaceae; genus Emydomyces; species Emydomyces testavorans. The sequence continues at coordinate 1,892,315 of CP120627.1, forward strand.
GATGTGAATGACATTCTCACAGCCACGAAATGATAGCTGTGGTGAAATAGAATATGAATAAGACTCTTCCAACCTCTATCAAATCATGAGTGACTTGTATCCAATATCAAGGCTGTTTGTAAAGTTGTAGGCACGAAAGTAGTGAGAATAACCCATCAGGCACAATGCTGTTTCCACTGGTCCATCTACTCTCAGGATGCCTCTGCTAGCACTAAAAGTCTGGTCTCGAGACTATGCGGTTTCATATTAGAGGACTATAATCCATCCATCTCTGTGCGTACATATATGTACCTAGTAGAAGGACCGGGCGGAGTGACGGCATCACGTGCTGGCACCAAGATGCGCCGATAAGATCGAGTTGTATTATTAGCGTCCATCCTATTGGTCGGGGCGATTTGTCGGTTGGCCTCGGACGGTCACGATTTTACCTTGGGATGAAAAATGACGGAATGAAACTATGAAAGTGCTCCTCCAGGCTTTCGGAGTTTCGCACTGTCGAATAAAGAAATCTCTTTTTTTTTTCCCTACTTTCTTGCTTCTATGCAACAGTGAAGGTCACTCTTTGAATAAATCGCGCAATGGCTTCAAAATCTGCCATTATACCTCTTTTGCGGCGGGAAGTCCTCCCTGCTTCCAGACGTTCGTGGACGAAAGTCATATCGACGAATTGCTGCGCTCAATATTCCACACGGACAACAGAGGCCGTTCAGTGGTCGACAAAGAGAGTCAGACGGAAGGAGTGCTGGGCTCACAGTCGAGTTGTGAGCCAGAGGAGGACGCTGTCCGGGACACCAGCTCAGCGAAATGCAGAGGTCAGTGAAGATACGTTTGATCCGTCGCAGATTGAAAGAGAATCGGATAGTGTAGATGTGTGTATCGTTGGAGGAGGTAAATTGTTCTGGCTCCGGTTCGACGGGTGCTGAAAATTGTCGCAGCATGCTTACAGTGCTCTTAGGTCCTGCCGGGCTTGCAGCCGCGATAAAGCTGAAACAGCTCGCGAACGAAGCGGGTAACGAAGATTTTCGCGTTCTGTTGCTAGAGAAGGGTGGTGAGATTGGAGACCACATCGTGTCCGGCAATGTCCTCCAGCCGAGCGCAATGAACGAATTGCTTCCGGACTGGCTCTCCGAAGACAACCCATCACGATTCCAGCATGCCACAGCTGCGAGGGTGGACAGAATGCGTTTCCTTACCGAAAGCGCTGCCATCTGGCTGCCGGAGCCTCCGCAGATGAACAACCATGGCAACTACATTCTCAGCTTGAGCCAGTTATGTAAATGGCTTGGTGAGCGAGCGGAGGAACTTGGTGTTGAAATATATCCTGGTTTCGCTGCCAGTGAACTACTTTACAAGCCCGATGGGTCCGTGAAGGGAGTGGCTACAAATGATCTTGGCATTGGACGAGATGGAAAACCTAAGGATTCTTTCCAGAGGGGAATGGAGTTCCATGCTCGAGTTACTTTTCTCGCGGAAGGATGTCATGGAAGTTTGACCAAGCAAGTTGTCAAGAAATTCGATCTACGCCGAGATTGCCAGCCCCAAACATATGGCATCGGAATCAAAGAAGTTTGGGAAGTCAAGCCTGAGAATTTCCGAAAAGGTGAAATCACTCACACTATGGGATACCCGTTACCATCGGACACATATGGCGGATCATTCATGTACCATTTTGGGGAAAACATGGTCGTTTTGGGGCTGGTCGTTGGACTTGATTATCCCAACCCCTGGTTGTCTCCTTACGGCGAATTCCAGAAACTGAAACACCATCCGATATTCAAATCAGTGCTGGAAGGAGGTAAATGCATCTCGTACGCGGGTCGTGCTCTTGTCGAAGGCGGATTGCAGTCAATTCCGAAATGCGCGTTCCCTGGCGGAGCTCTAATTGGAGATAGTGCCGGGTTTATGAACGTTCCCAAAGTTAAAGGCACACATACCTCTATGCTGTCTGGCATATTAGCTGGAAAAGCCGCATTTTCTGCGTTGTCGGGAACAGAAGATGCAGGTAGTGTATTCTTGTATGAATACGAAGATGCCCTTAGAAAATCTTCGATTTGGAAGGAGCTGAATGAAGTGCGCAATATGCGTCCGTCATTTAGTTCACCCCTTGGTTTGTACGGCGGGATCCTGTATTCAGGCTTGGAAGCGTATTTATTTAAGGGACGAGTCCCATGGACTTTGAAACACCACTCAACCGATTATGCAGCCACGAAACCGGCATCCGAATGCCCCAAGATTGAATATCCTAAGCCTGACGGCGTGATCAGCTTCGACATCTTGACCAGTGTCAGTCGCACGGGGACGAACCATGAAGAAGATCAGCCAGTGCATTTACAAGTGAAAGATTGGGACAAACATACAGATGCAGCTTGGCCCAAATATCAGGGTGTTGAAAACAGATTCTGCCCTGCTGGCGTCTACGAATACATTGAAGATCCGTCTAAGCCTCATGGTGTGAGATTCCAAATCAACGCACAAAAGTAGGTTTCCCGTCATAGTTCATTTGACTATACCATGTCCGCTTTTCAGACATAGCCGTCCATCAATGACTGACTTTTATTTTGTTCCACAGCTGCATCCACTGCAAAACCTGCGATATCAAAGTTCCCACTCAAGATATCAACTGGCAAACACCTCAGGGTGGCGAGGGCCCGAAATATTTTATGACTTAGGAGCCATACATTTTGACGCATGCAAGAGAAGCATACCATATAAAAAATTGGTTGGCTACACTAGTACATATGTATGTATCTGTTTGGACTTCCCTGTTCCAGCCAAGTTCTAGCAAGCCGCGTGGACGAGCTTGTCAATATGATTTAGTCATTGGCGGCCTTGAAAACTGCCCTCTAGTGCAAGGCCATGTAATTGTACATAATGTATTAAACACAATCAACTCCAGAAGAATGAATCATATCAAAATGAAGCCGAGTAAGGATGAATCGCGGTGAAGAAATCGAAATGTGAAGTGGAGGCCTGATGTGGTTTAGTGGAGGCACGTGGATTGGACCAAAGTGAGGCTGAGGAATTTGAACTTCTCCAGCGAAGTCAAGTCGCTACACCACTTCTTCTCCTCTTCATCCAACTCGCTCAACCCCATCTCGACGAAAATTGGACTCGTCGCAAGCCATCCTGGATATCAGAGATTCCACGTCCATCCCAGGAGGAGCGGTCTATAAAGTTGAGAAGAATCCTCAGATTCTGGGCGGACTCCATCTCTAGGTGAAGATCCTCTTACCCTCTAGTCCGCCTCACCAATCTTCTTCAGAAAAAGAGGTGATTCCGCCTGCCCACCATGAGTGAAGTATCGTCAACGCGTCTTTATCTCGGCAATCTGCCCCGAAATGGTACGCTGGTTCTACATCCTCTTACTCCTTCTCGTCCTCCTTGGTACAGATGACATGGCCATGTTACCCCACCACATTACACACGCACTTTGTCTCATGTATCGGATATCTGGATTTACTTCCTCTCCCCAAAGAGGAAGAGGGAAAAGCGCAAGCTTGGTAAATTGCAGTGCGAAAGGCAAAAATAATGGGCCTGTTCAGATGTTTTATGTTCCTCTTCCAAACAGTTATGGACCTGGCTTGACCATCTTGGATTTTCGTTTGGCCGCGAGAGGCTGACGCAAAAGGGCATCACTTTTGCCTGGACTTTGTTATTTCCAGTCACCAAACAGGATGTCGAAGAACACTTCACTCAACACGGATCCGGGAAGATTACGGATATCAAGCTCATGAATGGTTTTGGTTTCATCGAATACGAGGATGCTTTGGACGCGCGGGATGTCGTTCCTGGTGAGGACACTATTTCATTTCCAATCAATTCCCGGTTCTCCCTTTTCTTCCGGCAAAACACGATCATCCATCATATTTTGCTGACTGAGATCTTTGCTTTTCCTACAGCTTTCCGTATGTGGTTTCAATTCTTTGCCCGTTCTGAGAAAGGTTTCCATTTTAACCCGTGATGCCTCGCAGATGGAACCGACTTCAAGGGCTCGAGGCTCACCGTTCAATTTGCGCGCGGCCCACGGCACAAAGAAACATTTTCAGGACCATCGGACCGTTCTAGTGCTCCGCGTCCACGCCGTACTATTTACCGTATGCAAATTTCTGGACTTCCAGAGACGAGTTGGCAGGTTAGATCAGTTCCATTTCCTTCTTGAATCCGCTCGGCGCAGTTTCGCGCTGTTTTGATCCGTGATCTCAACATTACTCCTCTTTTCTCGGCGACCCATTACGAAAAGAGTTATCGACATCACTGATAATGCTCTCTGTGTGCTGGGTTCATTTCCATCATCTTTATTTGTGGTCTATTTTTGCGTATGTCTTGTGTGGTTCTGATCGTTCTATACCCCCCATCCACACCTGCGTAGTTGCTATCAACTTGAGTATCCTGAATCCATGACCACGCGGAGCGGAATTTCCATTTCTTACCCAATTAGAGAGTACTGTTTCTCCAGGACAGAGGTCCCGTGGTTGCTTCGACAACTTCTCAAAGTCCCTGGCCTTGCGAAGGACTTGTCGCCATTGGACCTGGACTTACTCGAATTGGTTTATTAGGATCTCAAAGATTTTGCCAGACAGTCTGGCCTTGACGTTGTCTACTCAGAGACACTCCGCGACCATGAAGGACGAGGGTAAGGCGACGTTCGGCATTTAAAGGAGCCGTTTGACTGACTACTACCAAAAGATTTGTTGAATTTGAGACCGGAGCCGACCTGAAGACGGCTGTCGAGAAACTGGATGGACGTGAATTCAAAGGCTCCCGTGTGACTTGCACCCAGGACGTAGGGATTCCCTGGCCCTTTCCCCAGGATTACTGGTCTCATCATTTCCTAGATCCAAACTCCCGATGACCGCCCAGCCCGTGACCCTTATCGCTCTCGGTCTCCCATGCGTCGTGGCGGCTACCCCCCAGTGGATGAGTATGACAGGCGCCCCCCACGCGGATATAGCCCCCGAGGACATTACCGTGAGCGTTCTCCTCCACCCATGCGTCGCGACTATTATGATCGTGATGGCTACGGTCGACGTACGCCGCCTCCTCGCTCTCGTATGGATGATTATCCACCACCTCGTCGACCCTATGATGACCCTTATGATTTCCGGCCACCACCACGCCACTATGACGATCCATACATGCCGGGTAGATATGGACGTCGGCCCATCAGCCCTCCTCCTAGAGGTGACTATGGAGGCTATGATCGACGTGGTTACTGGTAGATATCCCTCTTCTACCCATTGCGCTGCAAGAACCCCCGTCTGTCCTCCCTCTTTTCTCTTGGCGGCTTTGCACCGGCGAGATTCCCGCATCCGGGCCTGATACCTATTAACTTAGAACGAGCGCTTCGTAAATCGCCCACTTTCACCCCTTTTCCATTAACGAACTGGAGCGCCACAGATTTTCGGATTCAGAACCCACTGTTTACGACTAGATATCCATGCTTGCTCGCTTTATGATTATTCCTTGAAATTCACTCCCGATCGACGCCATTTAACGTTATTGTCTCTTTTGTGAGATTTGAAGAAAGCGGAACGTCTGGTACATCGTATGTAAATTTCCTCCCAGTCTGAGCACGAATAATACCTTTCTATTGTGCTTTATGACCGCCTTCTGCTCTACCTTTAAAGTCAATGTGATGATTTATTGTCGACTTAATGTGTTGGAGAAACTTGCTGTTGTTCATTATGGACTGGTTATGTATGTAGCTTATGCGGAGGATTTGCGAGTGGGATAGAGAAAGCAGGGGACTTCTTTAGTTAGTGTTATGAATTTAGCAATGTCAGATTTAAGTGTCTAACCCGTATATCTTGAATTTGGAATCGAGCTCCCACCTTGTCGTTGACGTTTTGCAAAGCCCATAGAGATTCAACTACTGTTGTACAGTTGCTAGTTACATAGGGTGTAAAAGTCCTACACTCCACAAATAGTTAAACCAACAGTTAGTTAACTATGCACCACCGCACCTAAAGTTTGCTTTCTCATCCTCAGTACTCATTCATAAACGACAATGGCTGCCAAAGAGCATTTTTCTGTTGACTACATCAACCTGCGAAACATCCGCTTTCCTGTTCCACTCGTAATCGATCCAGATGCGTGGAACCGATGTAATAAGCCGCAACCAGCAATAATCTCGCTTCGCATTGCGTTCCCCAGCGTTCTAATAGACGAAGCTGGGCGAAAGGATAATGTTGCAACTACCTTGAATTACAGCTTTTTATACTATGTCTTGGAGGCCGGAATACAGACAGAAATCGAACTGTCTGTTAACCGGAACACGGCAGTTCAGCGTGGCTTGCGTCTGGAGGATTTGATTAGTTTGATTGAAGAAGGAGTGAAGCACCAGCAAGCCAGTAGTATTGCCGACGCGGATCAAGAGATGGGGGATGAAATGGCGCGGCAAGTTTCCGGAATGGTCGAGATGGTTTTACATTTTCCCAAGGCAGTGTTGCGGTCTGCTGGGGGCCTGAAGTGCTTGACTCGCAGTAGTAGCGAATCTGGTTGGGATAAAAGGCAGTTCAGGATAGAGGAGTTACGGTGTTATTGTGTTATCGGGGTGAATGCTCATGAGAGGCTCGAGAAACAGGCTGTTGATGTCGGGCTTGAATTCAGCTTTGATCAGTCGAAATCTGGTGAATATGAGATCTTTGCGCGCAAATATCCTGTGATAACGAGGACCGTCGCGGAGGTAGGCTCTCATCCCATATTGCTAGCAGTCTTGCATTCATGTTAGGAACAGAGAGATGTCTACGGAACAGTCGACTGACCGTAGTCCTTTAGGCAGTTGATGCGTCGTCTTTCAAGACGGTTGAGGCTCTAGCTACCATGGTCGCCAGAATCATTACAATCGACTTTGAATTCAGCGAGGTGACGGTGAAGATAGATAAATTGAGCGCATTGGCTTTTGTGGAACACTCCGGCGTGGAAATCACAAGGACTGCGGGCTTCTTCAAGGGACAATAAAGTATCAAATATAGAGGAAGATTCAGCCTATTCCCAGCAAACTACGGGATGTTCATACACCCTCTCTGGTCGACCTTACTGGCTTGTAGGAATGATTTTCCCCCAGTGGTGTTGGAGAGGATGTATTAGGCGGTATGTCGAAGCTTCTTTCGTTTCTCGCAGTTTTTGGGGATCAATCATCATGGCCTCAAGCGTACATATACTCCCCGGAATCCTGTCTGCCCGAAACATGTTTTCTACAGCTCGAATCCCGCAAAGTCTTTGAAATGAACAGCATTAATATAAGACATGTCAAGCTGGGTTAGTTACTTTCACCACACAACTTGGCACTCCAGTTGAACGACCTGCAATGCGAAAATCAGGCACAGCTGGCCTCTGATCACATATCAGATACTGTTGGACTTAGGGGATACTGTGAATAGTAAAGACTTCATCAAATTTCTGTCAATCTATCTAGACAACTATGGACTATTTATACATCTTAGAGTTCATAAGAATAATAGAAAAAGTTGTGAAAAAGCAGCAAATTTGATGGCAATCTTGAACATATGAAATTAAGTGAGAGATGAAAAGTTTGTATCTTGTGTCATCTGATGTTGAGAGATAGTGACAATATGTAGAATTTATTAGATGAAGTTAGAATTATTTAATGAAAGTTTGAATGATAGCTGAAATGAATCTCATAAATTCAACACATCTTCTTCAGCTTGAGCTTATTGAATGCTTATTTTGCCTGTTTGTTAGAGTCAGATTTGATGATTAAATTGTTCAATTTAATCAGCAAGTTCATAATATCAACTAGATTGAAATTTTTAATGAATTTCTCAAAGAATTCATTTTCTAAAAATTTGATCAGATTGTCAGTGAACATGTTTCTAGTTAAAATTCAGTTAACAAAAAACTTTTTATGTTGAATTCACTCACAGAATCAATGCTGATGAATATTAACATAATGAAACTTGATTATGAAAAATAAAGTGAAGCTGATCAGCAGCTGTAAAATCTGCTGATCATTTATATATATAATAAAATTATTTGTTTGATTCAGACTGTAAAGCTTGAAGCTCAAATTGTTGAATAATTATTTTCATCAGATAATTTTTTTTTAGCATAAATAAAAATATGCAGTTTTGCTTTTGTGAAAGAAATTGTTATGAAATGTTATTTAAATGTTTTTCAATTAATAAAAATATTAAAAAAAAATATTAGCAAGTCTTGCAAGCTTCAGTAAATGACAAAATTATTTGTAAATAAAATGTTGCTTGAAATGAAAAAAATTTGTTTTTAATCATTTTTTTTTTCAGCAAAATATTCAAAAGTGTAATTTTGAATTGAGTATAAATATTTAATTATTTGTTTGATAGTTGTATAATGTTTTGATTTTGAGTTGCTTATGAATTCACTCAATTTGCTAACAGAAAAAACAATGTCTGATTGAATTATAATAACTGTGTAAAAAGTGAAATTTATTTTGCTTTGATAAATGTAAATTTCTTAATTTGAAGTTTGATTTTTGTAAAGTATTAAATTCACAAGTTTTTTGATTATAAAGTTCTGTAAAAATGTTTGATTAATCAGATGAAATTGTGTTGCAATTTTTTTAATATAAAAATTCTGACAAAATCATGCTTTTTGAGTTGTTTGATTTTGTAAAATTTGTATGTTTAAAAATCAGATAAAACTTCTCATGTCTTTCAGTTTATAAGTAATCTGTAAATGTTGAATAAAAATTTTAAAAAAGCTCTGATCTGCACAGTGATATAGCATCATTATATTATTAACATAAAAAAACAATATAAGAGTGTCATCTGTAAACAAATAAAATTTATTATTAATTTATTTAAGCTTTAAATTCTTCAAAGTAGTAAAAAACTCAATATTTCAAAAATGAGAAAATTTGTGCATACTGTATAAAATTTGTAAGAGTTCTCATCAAATTTCTGATTTTTTGTATTTGTCTGATGACAGAACATATATATTTTTGTCAAGATTGACATTGATGAAAATATTGACTGTGTTGTATTGATGAGTTTTTAAATTAAATGTCATCATTAAAATTATAAAAAAGTGAAAGACTCTGATTGCAAGTGTAGCTGTGTATATATTTTTTTTGTAAATAATTGTAAATTTTTTCTGATCACTAAATGAATCTTGAATTTGAAAAAATAACTATTTGTATTGTATTTATAATCATAAATTCACATTAAAAAAACTAATTTAATGAGATATTTTGCTGAAATAAACATTTTTTTATAGTAATTTTTTTTATTCAGTTTCTTTATTTCAATCTTCATTGCTTCTTCAAATTCATTTGAAAATGTGTATTTTTTCAATTTCTTTCAATTTTTAGATGATTTGAGCAGTTCATTGTGATGTAAATGAGAAATTATATTTATAAATAAATGCTTTAGTTCTTGAGCAAACATGAAATGAAATTTTATAAATTTGAATTTGTTAGCTAGAATGTTTGTGTAAGCTGAGTGTTTGACATGATATAACTCATCAGAGTTAATTTAATTTATATTGATTTTTCAGAATCTGAAATTTTGATGTGAGTTAATTAATTTAACAGTTTTTGAAGCAGTTTGTTCTGTCTGAAACTGTAAATTATTAAATTTTTCAAAATTTTTACTTTTTTTGTGAGTTTCTGATTTTTTGCTTGATTTTTTATCTTCAGAGTTTGTTATAAAGTCTTCAGAGAATGATGTTGATGTTTTGTTGATGAATTTGAACATAAAGTCAGAAGTTGATGTCATTTTGAATGTTAACAAGTTAATGTCATTGATTGAGAGTTGATTAGTAAAATTAAATTGAACAGTTTTTAAAGTAGCTTGCTCAGCTGACTTTATTTTCTTATTCTGATTTTTTTTTTGATTTTTCAATTGAAAAATTCTTCTTATTTGTATCATCATCAATTTCAGCTTGTTTTTTAATTATAAGCTTGAAAAAATATATGAGATTAATTTCAGACTCAAACTGAAGAATTGAAATTTTTTTTGAGATTTTTTTAAAATTAAAAAACATTTTTTTGTTGAAGATGACATCTTTAGTAAATATAACTCTTCTGAATTGAGAAATTCAAATTTTGAATATGTTGATTGATTTATATTTAATTGAATAACTGATTTCAGCTCTAGAAGCTATCTTTCTAAATTTTTCAAATCTTGTGTTTTTTATAAAAAAATAAGCTTTGCAGTTAAACATATGAATATGACTGACATTCAGTCAGTTTTTGAGTTTGAAATTGAGATTGATATAGCATTTGAGAGCTGTAAGAAGCATTTTTTAATTAAAAACTTTAATCAGAATTTTATTGAGAAGATAATCTGTTGTTTTTGCACTTTCATTTTATAAATTTTCAGATAAATTTGTCATGATAATTATGATTTTAGACATTATTGATATTATATTTTCTGAGTGTTCAGCTGAATTATTTTGTTAAGAAATTTTAGAAACTGAATGCTCAACATGATATTTTTCATTATTTTTTCATTTTGTGAGATTTTTCTACAGCATCATTTCTCAATCTAGATGTATAATTAGAATTTCAAAATTATAAAATCAACAAATTTAATTGATGATTTTTTGTAAGTATTTCAGACTGTCTGTTTTAACTCTCATGATCTTAATAAAATGAATATGCAAATAAAAACAGTAAACATAAAAAATGTATTTGTTTTTGTTATAAACTTCATTCATGAAAATAAAACCAACATGAAGCTTCATGAAGAGTTTGTTGTTACAGTTCATGAGTTTTCTAGAAATATGCTGATGTGTTTTGCTTAAAATGCAAATCTTACACTCAACAATTGATAAGTTGTTGAGATTCTTCTGATTGATGTCATTAACTGCAGAGAGTAAATGCTTCAAAAGTTTTTTATTTAAATGATTTAAACATTGATGTCACAAGTTTGAACTGTTTTTAATCACAGCTGTCTGATCTGAAGCTGCAGCTGCTGAAGCTGAATCATTTTCAATTATAATTTTTGTGATTAAAATCACAGTTTCTTTCTCAGTTGTATTTGAGTTATTTGTAGCAAAAATTGAGCATGTTGCTTGAGATGTAAACATAATATGATTTGAGTTAATCAAATTGTATTCAATAATCAGTTTGAGTTTTATTTCTTGTAAGTATGCAAAAATTCTTCTGTTTTTCTTCAGAATGAAGTCAAGCTTGTTCAGATCAACTTTCTGTCTTCATAAAAAAAATGTAATTATTATATTAATATGAAAATCAGAAATGTAAATTATCTGAGTGAGATTTATTATGATTTTTTTATTTGAAGTATTGATAATTACATTAACATTTTCATAATGTTTTACATTTAAGATTTTATTTTCAGTCAAAATTGAGTTATTTTTGACAGAATAAAAATTATGAAATTTCAATTTATTGTTGCAAATGTGTATATCTGCTTCTGAATCAATTATGAAGTTGTTGTGAAGATGATAATTGAATTGTGTTTCTGTTTCATTAAAATTAAAAAAAACTGTAATGATAAAATTAACAATTTTCAATGTTGAGTTATCATTGTTTCAATCATCTGATTGATTTTCAATCTCACTTTCTAGCAGTGAGTTATTGCTTTTCTTATTAATTTTTTTTCTTAAACTTTTTTGCTTTCTCAATAAGCTTTATGACTCATATTCTGAAAATAAAATTTTTGAGTTTTTTTTTTATCTGCTTCATGATTTCTGAATTCAGTTTTCAATTGTTTGAATATATTTCTGAATTGAGATAGTAACAGATGAACATTCAGTATCATTTGCTGCAAGAACATTTGATTTTTAATTTTTCTGACTGCATTTTGCTTTGTAAAGTCAGTCTGTTTTTTGAAGTTGAAAATGCTGAAAATTTTTGTTTTTTTAAAATTTGCTGTACTTGATGCTGACAGAATTTTTTAATCAATTTCTTAATGTCAATTACTGATTTATTTTTCTGAGTTTGCTTCATGCATTTGAAGTTATGATGATTTGCAAAATTCTTATTAAATTTTTCAACAATGTGCAGAAATTTGAAAATAACACTGTTGTTTTCTAGCATGTTTGTGATTTTATGTTCAGTAAATCACTTCATAATGAGTTTTTAATCACTCAGTCAATCTTCAAGTGAAGTTTTATAATCAGAATTTTTTCAAAAAGTCATGAAGTGATTTAAAAGTTTTTAATCTCATTACTTAGTGATTTTGACAAGTTTCTCTTTGAGAATAATCAGCAAAATATAAATGATGATGATGTTGTGAAATGCAAAAAAATACTTTGAATGAAAACATGTTTTTATATAAAATTATATTTGTTTCATGATATTTTTTTTTAATGAAGTTTTTATTTTTTTATTTGAAGTTTAATGTGATGAGTTTCTGTTTTAAAACATTTTTCTTTATATTTTTTATCATTTTGCAGATTGATTTTTCTAGTTCAGAAGATTTTTCAACTGACAGATTGATATATTTTCAGATATCATAAACTTGAATCTGCTGTTGAATTGTGATGATTCAATTTTTTCAATTATTGCTGATGTTAAGAATCTGTTTGAATGACATGATTATAACTGATGACTGATGCTGAATTTTGTTTTGTACTGTTAACATGTTGAACTGTAATAAAAATCAATAAGAATATTTTGCAGTTAAAGTTTATGATTAGAACAAATCAGAATGACAGCTTAATGACTGATTGACAAACTCTTCTGCATTTTTGTTGACTAAAAAAAATCAGAATGAATGTTTGCTGATTGACTGATAAGTTTTTCTGCATTTTTCTAAAATCATTCATAAGAAAAGATTTGAATGAAGAAAAGCTTGAATAAAAAAAATGTTTGATGATTGAATATAAATAAAATCTGTAAAGAAAAACTCAAATAAAATCATTTAATGCTTAAATACAGATAAAATTCATACAAGAAAAACTGTGATATCTGATGCAGCTTGCAAAGAATTGAAATACAAATGAAATTCATACAAATATACAGTTAAATCTGTATATAACTGCAGATGATAATTCAACATTAAATTAACTTTGTTTGAGATCTCAATAACATGTGAATATAGCATCTGATTTATATGAAGAAATTCTATATAAAAAAAATCTGTTTTGTAAAATATTTCAGATGAATTTTGAAGACTCTCAAGAACTTAAAATGCTGATTTAATATATATTGAAATAATATAAATCTTAATGAAATATGTCATATAAAACTGTATGTGAAATTCAGATTGATATATAAAAATTCAGCAAGAAAAAACAGTCTTGAAAGAGCTCAAACTCATAACTGTTGAACTTAGAAGATATTGTGAATAGTAAAAACTTTGTTGAATTTCTGTCAATTTATTTAGACAACTATAAATTATTTATATATTTTAGAGTTCATAAGAATAATAGAAAAAGGCATGAAAAAGCAGCAAATTTGATGACAATCTTGAACATATGAAATTAAGCAAGAGGTGAAAAGTTTGTATCTTGTGTCACCTGATGTTGAGAGATAGTGGCAATATGCAGGATTTATTAGGTGAAGTCAGGGTTATTTGGTGAAAGTTTGGATGATAGCTGGAATGAACCCCATAGGTTCAACAGATACTCCGATGTTTCAGCGTGGCTCAGTCTCTCTCTTGCGAATTTAGGCTTGCTGCAGGTGGCTTGAAGATTTTGGGTTTGAAGAGATGCCTGTTGATGTCGTGCCATGGCTTTCCCCTGGCCAAATCTCCTAGCATGTGCTTCATGGAATGTCCCTGCAGCTCGATCGCCCTTCAATATCGAACCATGTCTCCCATTCTTTGCTAATATTCAATCTGGCTGTGACCTGAGACTGTTCATTGTGATAGCTTACATAACTACCCTACAATAGCCGCGCGGGTAACTATGGCAGCTATTCCCAGTAAGGTCTAGCTTCAGGACCTGGACCAATAGAAGGCCTTGCTTTTAATTGGTCAGTTTGAGGTGAAGTTGGAAGCGACTTTTGGTGTGAGACTTCTTTGGACACTCTTCATCATCATCTTCTTCTTCTTCTCACCAGATCTACATCGAAACGAGCTGTCCTTTTCAACTTCTTAGGAGCGCTAGACTCGACATCGTTATCACTTCAAAGTAACACGACAGATATATATACCTTCTTGACATTATCTATGGGCTTACGTGCACCAAACTCGCGTTCTTCGAATATCACCGTGCTTCCAGGCCGCCTTTTCTCGCTTGCGTTTTTCAATCGGTTTTCGACTCAGGATCCTTCTTCACTGCCAGTGGTATATTTCGGAGAGGGCGTGCCAGGATCAGCCGCGGGCAAGGTGGTTTGGCTACCGGTGCAAAGTCCGTCCTGAATAGGGCGGACGGTAATCTAGTACAGGGCTGTCAGAAGACACAGCACCTGTCAGAGAAACTAATTAGCATTCAGGTATCTTGCTGATTATCTTGCCTGATATTCCCATGCTTTCTATGCTTGTGCTTATCCTTTTTTTTGATTAGAGATTGTTTCGAAGTAAACGGCTATCAGCACTACCTGTTGTACCTTCGCATTCCATGTGAAGCCATATATACAATCCATCCGCTGTTCGCTTTAACCCAGTTGCAGCCGGCATGCAAACCTCAACTGCCTTGAAAGAACCAGAAAAACATCTACTTTCGCTGAACGCAGTTGGAAACGAGATGTGTTCAGGGGCGTGGTCAAAGGAAGAATTGATTGTATCTGACGTCTTCGCTCCTCAAAAAATGGAAGATGTGGAGCAGACAGAGTCGACCTTGTTCCATAATGTAGTCGAGCGATCTGCCCCCCGTGCTATTGGAAGCTCCAATTCTGGATTCCGGATGACTGCCCAAGCCAGTCCTACTCGAAACCGTTGGGTGGGCTCAGACCTGGAAAAGAATGGAAATACTGGTCAACCAGTATATGCAACAGGCTCCAAAAAGAAGCGGAAAAATAAACGGGGCCAGAATTCGAAAGCTCTTCAAGAGCTCTTTACTTCCCGTTTTGGAGAAATTCAGTCTAATAACCGGTCCAGTGCAACTTCCAATGATTCGATGAAGGGATTTTCGCCACGTCTTCAGCCACTTGCTAGTACCAGCAGAAGCCCGACATTCCGACCAGTAACGCCGAGTGAGGGAATCAGTGCGCTCAAAATGCAGCTGGATGCGCTCAATCTCACTCAGAGTCCGCCACCATCAAGTAATACAAGTGTTCTCGGTTCAGAAGCTGAAACCAGCTGTGCCAGCGCAGTATCTGATAGTGATCAAACTGAGACATACGAAGTTCCCCTGGAGCAGGACTTTGTTAGCTCTGATGCTAACGGAAAAGGGGGCTTTGACAGCTTCACGGAGGAGCAGAAGCAACACATGCTTTATAGGAAAATGACGGCTGATGACTTTGAGCCCCTGACCTGCCTGGGACGGGGAACTTTCGGAACTGTGCTGCTGGTTCGACATAAAATGACGGGGGTTCTCTATGCACAAAAGCAATTTCGTAAAGCATCCCTTACCGTGCATAAAAAGCTGGTTGAGCAGACGAAAAACGAACGGGCTATTCTCGAAAGCGTCAATCGTTACCCCTTTATTGTTAACCTGTACTACGCGTTCCAGGATCGTGAGAAGCTTTATCTTATCCTGGAATACGCTCAAGGTGGTGAGTTGTTTACTCATTTGGCATTGGAGCGCATGTTTTCTGAAGATGTGGCGGCGTTCTATATGGCGGAGCTCGTTCTTGCTCTGGAGTATCTTCATCATAACATTGGCGTTATCTACCGCGATCTTAAGCCAGAGAATTGCCTCTTGGATGCGGACGGCCATCTTCTTCTGACGGATTTTGGACTCAGCAAGGTAGCTGTGAACGGCGAAGATCGCTGTAACTCGTCTTTAGGCACCATTGAGTACATGGCCCCGGAAGTCATCCAAGGCAAACCCTATGGCAAAGCATGTGACTGGTGGTCACTCGGTGCGCTGGGTTTTGACTTGCTCACTGGGTCCCCTCCTTTCAAGGGAAACAACAATGCCAAAATCTCAGAGAAAATCATCAAGCAGAAAGTGGCTCTTCCATATTTTCTTGGTCCAGATGCGAAGGATTTGCTTACACGTTTACTCCGTAAAGAGCCCCACAAGCGCCTTGGTTATCATATGCCTAAGGATATTAAGACCATTAAAAGCCATCGCTTCTTCCGCAAAATTGACTGGAAAGCTCTTGAGAGGCGTGAACTCGATCCACCAATTAAGCCTGTGGTGACGGACCCATCGCTGGCAGAGAATTTCTCCGCTGATTTCACGACCTTGCCCCTTAGCCCCATCCTGACAAGCAAAGGCGGTTTTCAAATGGGTAAACCTGAAGATGTGTTTAATGCTTGTAGTCCAACTCGTTCCAGGCCGATGGAGTTGGATGCTGCAATTCACGATGATCCGTTCGGTGGTTTCAGCTTCGTGGCACCGAGCAGTCTCCTTGACAGCGAGTTCAATATGGGAAGAGGGTACTTGGCTTGACTATATGGCTGTGCTCTGGAGCAGCTGCCTTGGATTCTGCTAATGCAAGTCCATGTGTAAGGCGTCATTTTTGTGTGGGTATGGAAGCTATCCGATTAGAGCTGGGCGCTCTGTTAAGGCAGATCAGGCTAGGTTGACATATGTTGTTTGAGATGATGGATTTTAGTATCTTGGGTTGGTAGTAGATAAGTCCTGATTCAGTTTGTGGCAATATCATTATGAATCACAGGAAATCTCTGTTCCTGTTCCTATTTTGTTTGTAGATATCAGATAGTAAACCACACTTTTGGTCATCGGCAATGCTAGAACGAAGCTTTGGAAGCCGCACTGGTGAGAGTTTACATCTGCAATTACTCCAATTCACCAGGCGCAGAAATATTCAATTCCATACCCACCCTTTCATTGTGGTATAATAACAGAATATTCCGCTGCTTGGCCCCTCCGCCCCGGTTTCCGCGCCTGCCAAGCTGCTCTCTCTGCTTTCCGCTCCGCTATGTTCATTCTCATCCCCCCGCAATGCCGCATTTGTTGAGACAAAAAAGAAGTTCTGGCAGAGTAATGTGCTTTGGGAGTTTAGGTACAAGTTTTGTAGAATTGACTGATGATCATCCTCTGCGGAAGCGATCAGAATACCACCGTTTGTGATCATGAGTTCTCTGATTTTGCACTGATCGCGGGCTCTTCGGATGGGCCCATCTACCAGGATCATTGGAGGAGCATGTCATGAAAAACCTGTCAGAATTTTCTGAGCGGGTCATACTTAAATTTGGTAGTTATGGGACGGACTCTCCAGAGATGAGACAGTTAATCAGAAGGGAGTGTATTGTCTTGTTGATGAGCACAACTGGGTATTAGTCACATATCTATCCAAAACATCGTTGATAATATACATAATCGTCTGTGGGACAAAGATACAGAGTCATCAGAATCATGTCCAAGTAAAATAGTAATACATGCAGTGAAGAAACTCAACTGCCCACTCAACCAGCGCTGCAAGCCATCAATGCATCCTTTTACCATCGTAATCTCTCTCTGGTACGTGTTAAATGCCCATCCAGCTCCCTATCAATCTCTCTGTCTGTCAAGCCCAATTCAAAAAAAATGCGTATGCACCAATTTAATACGGAAGTTACGCTTTCAGAAGTGATCTCATCCGAGACCATCTCGCGGTTCTCCAGCAACGATTTCTGTTCCTTAAGCGCACCCAATGCGATGACACGGACGACACTTAGGTCCGGCATGACCAACTTTCCACGATTATCCGCATGCCAATGTGGATCGAAGCTAGGTTCTATCCCTCCAATCTCCGGATTCAGCTGTGAAGAGTAGAAAAGCCTGGCATTTCCGCCGGAATCTATACGCCGGGCGTGCGGTGTCGTAGGAGACATGCACCATTTGTGATATAATCGTTGACCGACAGTACTACCGTACACCTCGACGACGGCGGCTAGAATTGTGCGAAAGGCATCGGCAGGTAGGTAACGAGATGAGTTAACTGTACCTTGCCATTTCAACTTTACATTGCTGCAAACGTCTGAAAGAGAAGGCGATTTTATTGATTCGAAGATGCGATGAAACTGGAATAATGTTTGTTGAGTGCCAAGGTCACGACCCTTTGAGAAGTCATCAGGAGCATCGAATTCTCCTTCCAGCATATGTCTTAGAATCTGTTTGCCTCCAGCTAAAGCGCTTTCATGATCTTCTGGTGGCAGGAACTGTCTGAAGCGGTCATGTGGTTGATCCAATCTTAAAATGGTAGCGGCGAGAGTCGCAACATTTTTCGGCTCCCACTGAGCCCGTTCGACGTCACGGAGATATATCAGTAATTCAAGAACCTGCTTCCAGCGAAAACGTGTTATCCTAAACTCGAGCGTGGGCTGTAGAGTGGATCTTGGCCATGGACGACGCACAGTTTCCAAAAGACTGAAGACCAAAGGGAAATCTTTTGTCGCAGTCGCAAATCGAATGATCGCAGGAGACAGAACTTCGTCATTGTACATATCAATCGGAATTATCGGCCCAGCAAATTCACGCGGGTTGAGAATCCAAGACGCCAAGCTGAACACTTCTGAATCAGTCAAAGTACTAAGGAGAAGGTTCAACGAAGAGGCCGGAAGCTGAAGCCCTGCGAGCGGAGGCGGTCTGCTGTCATTCAATTCAGGAATTGACGCGGGTGTCGAGTTTGTTTTTCGAACGTTGTGCGCCTTTGTTAGGTACTTGGATTCCATGATCAACTCTCGGATTAGGTGGACTTTCTTATAATCCACAGCTCCAATGAGCTTCTCCAGGACGTCAATTGTACCGGAGATGTGACCAGATGAAGCATATGCATTCAAAGTGTAGTGGTACAGACCCAGTATCACCGCAGATGTATTTGGTATATTTCCCTTATCTGATAGCTCGACTAGCTTTTCAAATGACAGATCAAGTTTATCGGCAGTCATAATCGAAGGCGCAACGTTTAGAAGTAGATCGAGCGCTTGAGGTTTGACTTCAGCAACAATGCCTCCCGCCTCGAGGATTCTAACAATCAAATAGTTGATAAATCCAGAGTTGACGTAGAGAAGGTTGCGGTTCAATAGTCCCCGAAGTAATCCTATGCGCTCCCACACATAATGAGCTGAATCGCCCCTGAAACTGACTCCGGCTCTAACGGCGTTTGTAAGCCCATCCATAACAGAAACAAGGACTTCTCGGCTGATAGTCCGTGCTCCGAGTCCCAGAAATGGGTCCTCAGACTTTTTGAACTGCTGGAGTGTCGAGAACTGTCCGCATTGCGCCCAAGTGTCATGATAGTCTATTTTTCTGGGATCAAGTGGGCCGTTTGCTTCTAACAAACGAGCAAAGCTTGCTACCTTCCATTCTTTTGAGCGGTTTCGTGTATTTTGTATAATCCAAGCAGCTTCTCGAGCATAGCCTCCCTCTACACAGCACCAAAGAATAAATTCGAGCCAAACGCCAAACCCAAGTCGCCTTTCCGAGGACCGTAGCAATTCCATTGACGATCTTTGGCCACTGGCGACGGCCAATTCCTCCATGTTTGGTTCTAATATAGTATCTGTCAACGTACTCATAATACGCGTCGATAAAAGATGCATCGCTGGCGGGCGTAACGGTGGTGTGGTTCCCCGATTTGCCGCATCTCTATAAACGTTTTTTGGTATGTAATCTAAAAAATGTAGACGGGCGACGATATAATAGAAATGATGAATCACCAGCGCAGATTTTTCTGGGTCCATATCTGCAGCTTCGATGATAAACAATCCCAGAGTCTGCCACAGCTCCTCCATGGTTCCAATTCGAAGATTCGTTTCCCCCAGTCGACCTCCGAAGGTAGGTTCTTCGGAATACGAATCGTACGACACCAATGGCTGATGATCGATGCCATTTTGCAAAGATATCGTTACACTTGGATATATTTCATCTCCAGTGATTTCCTCGAAAGATGGTCCCATACTTTTCCAATCTATATTAGATGGAAGACAGCCTTGAACCGAGTGTTTTGACTGTAACCCCTCTGCATTATCAAGCAATTTATCCACGAGCCTTCTCACAGCTTGCCATCTATCCAGCTTGAACCCCATATACACTAGTAGGTCAAAATTCATAAATGACCTGGCTTGAAACAGTAACTGTAATATCGCCTGGCATTGCTCGGCTTCGGATTGCAATTCAGCTTCCAGAATATTGGTAGAATCGCCGCGCAGGTGTGACGGGAGGTATCGATCCAAAAAGGGAACCCATTTTGAAATATCAGTTCGCTCCGCACGGGGAACGGGACACGGGAGACGCCTTGCGCGGGATTGAGGCGGCCTGACAACGTACGGGTGGGTGGGAGTATTCTTCACGCGGAAAAAGGAGGAATTAGTCTTCGCAAAACCTCTGACAGATATAGGCGCTGGACATCCTTGGTCAGGAACACGTAGCCTGTGGCCCAGAAGGATTCTATTGCCTGGACGCAGGCAAATGATCATGACCCAGCAGAAGGAGAGCTGTTGGTAAATCTTTCCAGTCGAACTAGAGAAGATTCACCCGTTGACTTCACTGATATGGCAAAACCATGACTAGCTCATAAAAAGACACACTGCCATGCAGCCAGACAGCTTTGACTGTATTACTGCAAGGCAATGCTGTTGTCCAACAAGCTGCTAACTGAGGAGAGAGAAAAGACTTCAAATTTATCGCAGAGTGACCTTGAGCTCCTGCTTAGTCATCGAATGAGGTAACTACCTAACTAACATGGTGTTAGCCCCTTAAACCAAAAGGAGCTTTCAGAGCTGCCAACACAGTCACAGGAGATGGTAAGAATCCATTTGGAAGAAGCTGTCCATTGATGTCTTTCCAATTTATACACAGAGGAATCAGTAATGAGTTAATAAGGGGCATTGTTGCCAAAAAGGATTGAAAAAAGCGCAGTATCCTCACATCCAGTATTGCCATCATCTGGCTTTGCATAAAACCCAACAGAAGCCACCAACTGACTATTAAAAAACAACCCAATGCTCCAACAACGAGAGATACTCCAGGCTATCGTAAATCATAAACCATTAGGTCAAACAAAATCTACATCGTTGCTCAATAATTCAGGCCCTTCAGTCAACTTCCATGTCATCCAGGCCATCACCAATGTTCTCTCCACCCAACTCCTGTTCAACCTCATCAACAACAAAGTTCTCATAGTCTTCCAAGCTCTTCTGGATATGAACCTTGAATCGAATAATATCGTTCAGCATACTCTCAACTCCAGTGTGGAGCTCCTCCCGTAAAGCGTTTGCTCGCAGTACCAGCTGCTCATATTCAATATTGGTGTTCATTTCTCTCTGCTCCATCAGCTGTACGCTCTCTGTCAAACTTGCACGCATCTTGGCGAGCTCCTTTTCCATCTTTTCAATCTGAGCATCTGAGGCCAGCTTTTGCGTTGTTGTGATTTCTTTGGTCTTTTCAAATTCCTCCTCCGCTGCTCGTCGCTTGTGCTCCAGGGCTTCGACTTCGCTCCGCTTTTCTTCCATGGCTTCTTTGATATTGTCTAGCAAGTCTCGGCGATTCATATCGTCGTCCAGAGCTATTTTTCGACGTTCGTAAATTTCTTTCCGGAGAGCAACAAAGCTGGGTCGAACAACACCTCGGAGATCCAGATTAATTAGACTAGCTGGGCTATAACCAGTGAATGCATCAGCAAGTAATCGATCGCCCTCGGGCGAGCCTCTATTTTGGGATCTGCCAAGCTGCGATGACGAGAAATTATTTTCATTAACGTTGAGGCGTAACTCGTAATCATCTCCCTTGGCGTTGGCAGCGGTTGAAGGAATCAGCCCAGTTTGATATCCCAGCGAATTATATGTTTTCACGACCTCTTCTAGCTCCTCGAGCTTTCGATTAGCTTCCGCTCCCTTCTCCATTACCCTCGCGTGCGTTTCTTCTAACTTGATGAGAATGTCATCAACGCTCTTCTGCAGTCGATCACGCTCCGTATTCATGCGGTCGATGTCCTGTATTGTAATTCCTTGCTTGTCAACACTTAACTGCAGATTGAGTCGTTCTTCTTCCGCTTTTTGGAGCTCCTCATTCGCTTTCTTGACCTCCTCTTCTAATAATTTGATTCGATTGTCATATTTATCGATCTTTCCTTGAACGTTCTGGTTGTAATCCTCGAATTTCTTTTTGTCATCTTCCAGAATTTTAAAATGTTTTTCCAGTTTTGCCATATCCGGTGCATTCTTTTCAAGTTCCTCAATCTGGTCGCGCAACGCCCTATTCTCTTCCTCAAGTGCATGCATTTCTTGAATATATCGTTCATTTCCACGTTCGAATTCGGCAGCCATCGCTTCAACATGGGGAATGAGCCGTTTTTCAGCTACTTCATCATCTTCGTCTTCGCCCCCTTGCAACCACTCATGATATGCGCTTGACAAAAAGCGGAAAATAATACGGTCTCCCGTTACATCAACACCAGCATCTGCACATGCATAATCATACTGATCCATGTAATACTTATCCAACATCTGGGCCATCTGCATCATCCAATGTAGCATGGCTAGGAAAGTAGGCCAATTCTGGCCCCCAACCGCAGCAAGTTGGGATTTTGTAATACTCTTTTCGAAAGGGTACCTCAACTGCTTTAGGATCGGTGGCACTTCGGCATCGATACTTCTTTGAAATTTATACCCTGGGTCAATCCTCCTGTATAACCATTGGAAAATTAAGTTGAAGTCCTTTTGAGTGGGTGATTTAAGAGTGTTCTGTGTCAGGGAATGTTTCATTTCAAGCTCAAAATTATTATGCGTCAAGTATTCCAATATTTCTTGACTTATTCGTGCTTGGAAGCTTCGGTCTCTCAAAGGACGGGGATCGCGCGGGACCCCCGCAGGTACTGGTGTTTGGGCGAAAAAGGATTGCTGAGACGTAGGTCCCATTGACGGCCGCGATAAGACACTACTCCTCCGTTGTAGTTGTGGTGGAGGAGGGGGAGGAGGCATCGACATGGGTGCATAGCTCTGTCTACGCGCGCTGGCGCTGTGGAAGATGTTGCTTGATGTAGAGCGTCGCACGGACGATAACGCGCCATCGGGGGCAAAGTTTCCACCAGAAGAGGCTCTCTGAAAAACTGGTTGCTGTAATCGACTGGCAGACTGAGCCACAGAGGTGGAACGCCCATGCTGGGAGGTGTAAGAAGGGTTCTGGAGGTTTGCGACAGAGCTAGATCGTTTCAGGGCGGAGGACGGTTGAGGGATAGAGGAGAAATTTTGCACATTCCCAAGTGTCTGCACCAGAAGTTACATTAGTATTCATGGACAGCAATACATCAGCTTTTGAAGCGTGTTTAAGGGAGTGCGACTGTACCTCCCGTGGCCGTCGTATGCTAAACAAGCCCGTGTCTTGCGCCATAGCAGAGCAACACAGTAGAATCTACCAACTCAATGCCTGCAGTGGTCCGTACAGTCTGACAACCAGTATCCTACGAAACCATAACACCTTCGCACAAAAAATTCCAAAAACAGGCTCTGCTCCCGGCAAGATGTCTGGTCGTATCGATCATGGTGATGCTGCAACAGCTCTTCCAGCGATTATTTTGGGTTTCGATGTAAACAATCAGGCTCATGGGTTACATAAGCAGTCGAGGCTTGGCAATGATGAGATAAGGAGATTGATTAGTTAGTCGGGTCACGGGATCCCCTTTTAAAGCCTCGGCATCAAGTCCAGTTCAACAATTCCTCGCTATCATTCATTCAATTCTCCTGCTGTCACAAAGCACGGATACCAAAGAGGCGTGAACCGTATCAGAGAATATTCAATGGTGATATATCTGGTCTGAGAGGGAAGTAATTATCCTGATACTAAAAAGGCACGGATTAGCAGCTTGATCGAGCCAGCCAGAAGCTGTCACCATGGCTCGCGAGGAGCTCGTCTCCTCCGCAGTACGTCTTCTCCCTGCTTTATTTCCACTCAGTCTTACCGAGTGCTAATGGCACTTTATCTAGGTCTCCTGTACGTGTTGTGCTGATCCTCTATCTACAAGTGATTTTCACTCAAGTGCTGATGGGAGCTTCGTGTTTTATAGTTCTCCAGGATCCCTCCGTTGCTTCCGCACCTTTGGATAAGAAGATCTCATTCCTTCAGTCAAAAAATCTAACAAAAGAAGAGATTGACATTGCTTTCTTGAGAGCGGGCGAGGCCAAATCGTCCACTGCTACTAGCGGATATGTCGCTCAGCAAACATCTGCCAATCGTCACTCTCCACTAAACCAGAATTATGCGTATGCGCCAGGTGGCCAATGGCAATCTCAACTAGCTCCACCTGAGTAAGTGTTCTGATACAAGCTTGAATCTGGGGTTTTGACGATTTTGACTGATGGGTTATTTGCACAAGGCTTCCAAGACGTGATTGGCGTGACTGGTTTATTATGGCTACAGTAGTTGGTGGTGTTGGCTATGGTTTATATGCAGTAGCGAAGGTAAGGTCTTTTCTGCTATTTTACCAGGCTTGTCGCTGATCATTTAACCGCAGAGGTATATCGTACCATTGATAGCACCTCCAACTCCTCCTCAACTCCAACAGGACAAAGAGCATATAGACGAGCAATTTTCGCGTGCCTTTGCGCTCTTAGACCAACTCTCCTCTGATACGTCGATGCTGAAAGCCGCAGAAGACGCCCGAACAGAGAAGCTAGATGCTGCACTACAGGAAGTGGAGGACGTCGTGGGAGAACTGAAGAGCTCTTCTCGCCGGCGTGATGAGGAAACCAGGCGTATTAGCGAAGAAGTCAGACGGCTGAAAGACGCGATACCCACGGCAATTGAAGGCTCGAGAGAAGGAAATGAAAAGCGACTGAAAGAGCTCGGTTCGGAATTGAAGAGTTTAAAAATCTTACTTGGAAGCCGTCTTGGCCCTAATGCCAGTACTGGTGCTGGTTTTACCGGGCCGGTAGCCACAAATCAACCAGAAGCGAATGGAGCACCAGCTGACTCTCAAACTCCAACCACAAACTCCGCTTCCACTCCTACTGCATCAACATCAATATCTCCTCCCCCTGCACTCAAAGAGGCATCGAAAAGTCCGTTTGCATCACTCCGTAAACCCGCAAGTATTCCTGCATGGCAAATGGCTGCAGCCAACAAGCCTAAAAATACTGCTGCAACAACATCGGCTTCCACCAACAATGTTGGAGAAAGTTCCAGTGCAGAGGCAGGTACTAAGGAAACCAGCGCTTCCCCAAGCTGAAGCATGACTGAAGTCTTGCTTTCATGAGTTATAAAAGGGTGTGATCCTACATAGCCATAACGCCTATAGTATGCTATTTTCGTCAGAGATCCGTCATGATGCCTTAATGGTGGTTGATTTGGTTTGGCATGATTTTGGGGAACTCACTCTCCCAGCCATATTTTCCTTGTTTCTTGCCTGATCGGTTATGCATCAGATATTAGTTTCTGATGGGATGTATTAGTTATGTATGTACATATTTCAAAGGTATGGGGTGCAAATGGGATTCTTTGATAGCCCAGCTTGGGTTCAATTTTGTGAGAGCTTTGTCTTTACATGCAAACTCCTACCGTTGCCCCAGAAGGCCAGAATAACTAAAATGAAGAATACAACAGAACATATAACTATGTACCAACATATATAAGAGCAATTGATTGTTGTCTGCGCATCAGCGGAGTGCACGTGAGGGTTCCGGGCGGATGTCCTCTGCCAAGGCTCCTCCCAGCTTCTCCTCATTTTGACAGTTCGAATCCTCACCACATCACCTCATGGACACAGCTCTTGAATGTCAAGTCGCAAATGAAACAGCAGCATGGGCTATTCAAGGCATTCCAGAAGATTGCCTTCGCTTTCTGCATCACGCTCCCGCTCCCGCTCTCCGCGCACACGCACTTCAAGCCATCGCCATAGCCACCGACGCAGGCAGGATTCCATCCCAACCAGCAGGCGTGTCGACTCCATACCACCATCTCTGCCTTTCGACGCAATACCACTATCGAAGCACGATTTGGCCCGCTACGAATCTATGTTTGGAATGTATTTAGATATACAGAAAGGGATAGATATTTCGGAACTAAGTGAGCGGGAAGTCAAAGGGCGATGGAAGAGTTTCATGGGGAAATGGTAAGGAGACTTCGTTTCTTTCTGTAGATTGGGTTTGGAAGGTAGAGGCTCTATTGCGAAAACCTCGTACTGACGGACTCGAGGAACCGTGGAGATCTCGCAGAAGGGTGGTACGATCCAAACACCTTTGAGAAAGCTCGAGACAGCGCGTTTACCAGAGACCCATCGGAACCTCGTAGCTCGCGACGGGACGCGAGCCTTTGGAAAAGGCGATCCGGTTCCTATGGTGAAGATACCTGGAGAAATCGCTTAGTGACACCAAGAGATCTGGACCGAGTCCAAGATACACAGCGTACCGGGCTACCCGAACAAGCAATATCTCCACGCGAAACTACAGAAGACGAAGAAGAAGACGGAGATGAAGAGTCCTACGGCCCCCAGATCCCCACCGAGCACACCTCTTCATCACCCAGCCGTGCTCCCAAACGAATAGACAAATCCGGCCCCAAGATCCCCACCATCCAGGACCTCCAACTTCAACGAGGTATGTATCTCAAAATTATTCTTGCACAACCTTATTCCAATCATACCCTACACACAAATCTAATCCATGGGAAAATCCCAAAACACAGAATCCCACCTCTCCTCCCTCCAAGAAACCCGCGAAGCCCAGCGCCTCTCCCACAAACAATCCCTCAAATCCCACAAATCCCACCTCCACCAATTCGAAGAAGAAACCGCTCCGCGCGCCGAACCAGGGACCCGCGAACGTCGTCTCGAGAAACGCCGCGAAGTAGCATCTTCCAATCGCGCATTTGCCGAGTCCCGTCGGGGCGCGTCGCCCGGTGAAGCACCAGAGGCAGAGTTGATGGGTGACGAAGGGGGAGATTTAGAGACGCTGAAGCGCCAGCGCGAAAAGGAGGTGCGGAAGAAGAATGAACGAGAGATCCGGAAGGAAGAGCTGCTGCGCGCGAGGGCAGCGGAACGTGAAGAGAGACTCAAGTCATTTCGCAGGAAAGAAGAAGAGACTATGAGTTATCTTCGTGCGCTTGCCAAAGAGAAGTTTGGATGATTCTCGTGCGCATCCTTTTTGTCTCCATTTTTCAGAAGCTTTTATCCTATATTTACTATCACATGTTACTCCTTGGAATCCTCAAGTTTTTGGGACAATGTGCAGTCAATACAAGTAATATGAATTGCAATCCCACTCTATAATACACCTCTAAGATTAATCTCAATTGGACACATCACTCGTCATTTCATTAAAGGTTTTAGGTATAGTTTTTCCAGAGAGGCAGCTTTTTGAAGGTAGATCCCAAAGTCTTTTACACGATTTTGATGGCGTTCCCACAAGATTGGGAAGAACGAGGAGCCCTGGGGGACTTGTGCAGTGCAGGCAAACTGAGCCGCTCCTCGAGCAATTATAGAAACAATGTTGCTATGCCACATTGTCTATGATTTCTGTTGACGGAGACCGTACGGCAGATGTACCTGTTTGGGTGCTAGTGTTTGTTCTCATCTCTTTTCTCCTTCGCCAATTATTTCGGCGACGTCGACGTCGGTGTTGTGGAATATTGTCGCTCAGCTTGGATCTTGGTTTCTGGTTGTTAGCAGCTTCATGACCAGAAGCCTGGGACTCATCCGATCCCCTATCTAAGCTTTCGAAGTCTCCATTCATTGCAGCCATGAAACCTGCTGGTTCACTTTTCGCTAGCTTTCGTCGGGCGAGAGCTTTCTTTATGTTGCCATCTCTTGCTGACAGTGGTTCCTCTCCATTGAAAAAACCATTCTCTTCATTCCTCATCAGTGGTTCTTCACCCAATGATACCCCGTTCACATTAACATCGTTCTCCGGCGCGTTATGCAGCGAGCATGTGGGCGTATGGTTTTCATCAAATTTGCCTTTAAGTTGCAGAAGAGCGCAATCCTTCTTCTCAGAACTCGTACGTATCTCCACGCTCTCTCCAGTATCACTTGCGTATCCACTGGGTGGATGGTCAGCGGTATATCGTTGATTAAAGTCGTTGTGATTCGCGTCCACTTGCTTATAGTATGGATGCAAAGAGCTTGGATGGTAATTCTGGAATGCCCGAGGAACGAACTCAGGTGCTTCAGGTTTCAGGATTCTGCCAGGATGGCTCGCTACTTTGAATCTCTCTCCCGCGGATGGTCCTCCGCTAAAACAGCGACGGCAATGCTCGCACAGCTCAAGTTGATCGGTCGAAGGCTGTGGTGGTACCTCAGAGGTAGATATCAGAGGCCTTTTCACGTCTGGGACTTCGACATCGGCAAGATGAGTCAAGCTGTCGTTGCTAGTATTTTCGGGTCGTGTTTGTATACAGGAAGAGGAACCGTTCTCTGTCGGCATTTCAATGGTATCTATATCATGCAGGAGAGCGGGAGTTTCTGTGATTTCCGCATTATGCGCAGAAGCAAACCCTTGCCAGCTGCACAAGCGGTAGTAGTAACCTTTGCGTTTCAAAAGCCCGGAATGCGTTCCTTTTTCAACTATTTCACCATCGTTTACTACCAATATTTGATCGGCATTCATGACTGTGGAAAGGCGGTGGCTAGGAAAGGAAAGTCAGTGGATACAACGTAGCTCTACGTTGAAAGGACTTGGGAAACGTACGCAATTACGATTGTGGTCCGGCCGGCACAAAGTAACTTTAAACTCTTTTGCACATGCGCTTCCGTCTCACTATCAACGCTGCTAGTAGCCTCGTCTAGAAGGACTACCTTCGGGTTTTTGATCATTGCTCGTGCGATTGCAACACGTTGCAATTCACCACCAGATAATTTCATACCACGCTCTCCAACCAGAGCATCGTAGCCGTCAGGAAAAGTCATGATTTTGTCATGAAGAGCCACAGCTTTGCATGCATTCACAATTTCCTCGTCAGTCGCATCGAGTCTTGCATATCGAATGTTGGCCATGATGGTGTCGCGGAACAATACAGGGTCCTGAGGAACAATACCCAAAATCGCTCGCAAACTATCAAGGGTGACTTTGGAAATGTCCTGTCCATCAATATTGATAGTCCCTGCAACAGGGTCGTAGAATCGGCAAAGCAACTTTAGGATTGTTGACTTTCCTCCTCCGGTTTTCCCGACGATTGCAGTGGTTTGACCAGGAGAAGCCCGGAAACTAACGTTATCCAAGATCCCTCTCTTGCCATCGTAAGAGAACTTGACTCCGTTAAATTCAATACAGCCGTTCTCAAAAACCAAGGGCTTAGCATCGGGGGCATCAGTAATGCTGGGCTTTTGAGTTAAGAGATCAAGCAGTTCTTCTGCATCGACCATGTCACGGACAGTATCTCCAAATCCATTCGCCAGGGACTGCAGAGGAGTAGATAGTTGAGCCCAATAGCTGAGCAACATTACGAAGCTGCCAATAGGCTTAGCCCCGGAAACCACTTCATACGCAGCAATAAAACAGGCGGCCATGAGACCCAGCAAGAGAACAAATGACTGAATTGTATTTTCAATACCATTCCAGAACCGAAATCCCACCCGTGATTTCATGTGGTCTCTAACAGCCGAACGATAACGGACTTGTTCATGTGGCACCTGGTTGAAATATGAAACAGTCTTCCAGTTACCAGTCGACTCGCACAAGATGTTAAATTCCTTCAACCGCTTGTCGATCAAAACTTTTCGCTTGCTTCTTTGGCGGGTAATTATTTTACCAGACGTCCATAGAAATAGCACAGTAACAGCTGCGGTTATTAGTGCCATGTAAGCATCGAAAAGATAGTACAGAATAGTGACAGCCAATATCAGGTCAATTACGGTCGGAATGACCATAAAACAAATGTGATTGACCACATCTTTGACATATTGGCCACGCACAATTGTTTGCCATACTGCGCCAGAAACTTTGCGGTCATGGAAGTCGCATGAGAGCGACATGATATGATTGAAAGCCGTTGTGCTGACTTTCTGATACGAAAGATCCTCGAGTGGTACCCACATAAAAGATCGGATTGCCGTCAACCCGCCGCTAGATTGGAGTAACCGAAGGGCAATAAAAACCATGATTTCTCTCCAGGGAACCGTTCCTGTTCCAATCGTCAGTGAAAATTCAAAAGATTGCATATAAAATTTCAACAAATCATAGCTTGTAAAAGTATAAAATTTTCCTTACCATCAGATTTCGTCAGGAGATTCGCAATTAGTCCAAGCTGCAATGGAATTACAATGTTCATGATACGCTCAATGATTAGGCATCCTCCTATCCCTAAGTAGAGAAGCTGGTATCCAGGCTTCCCCGAGGGCCAGAAGTAGGGAAAAAGCGTCTATTGTCGAGATTAGACACAATAAGTCGTAATATAGAGAAAGGAACGCACCCTGAGGAATGCCAGGATATCCCATAGACTTCTTTCTTCGTCCTTATCATCTTCTTCAGATTTAGGGCTAGATTTGGTCTGGCTGCCAGACTTTGCGGACGCATTGTTTTTTGAATTGCAGGAACCATATGTTTCCCCGTTTCTGCCATTTTGCATAGGCTGTGATTCCTCTTGCGCAACTCCCTCTGCCGTTAATAAAGGTGTGTTTTCTTCATCTAGTTTTCTTATTTTGGGGCGGACAATACGTGACCCAAGTGTTGATAACAAAAGCGACACGAGCAAGAAGAGTCTAAACGTCCGCAGCACGACCTCCACGTTTGTGTGTGGAAGATGCAGCTTTAAAGAAAACCAGAACAGTAGAAGCTCCGCCGCCAAATAAGTTATCCAAGTACCGTAAAATGGATATGCTGTTGGCGCCGTTGACTCAAGATAGCAGAGGAGATTCACGAACCAGAAAAGACTTGATGCCCAGGAATAAAACTGCAGAAATCAGAGGTATCAGCCTGTTTCATGATCGATTATACTAGATCGCGGGCTACTCACAAGTCTGCTTCGTACAATTGGAGGTCTAGCTCCTGGAGTAGAAGTCAGGGTCAAAACTATAGCATCCACTACCTAAAGTATAGAAGGTCCGTCAGTATGCATCGGCCTCGAGCAAGACGTGCAAATTGCGTGAGAGGCTCACATAGCTAAGTAATACAGCCACCACAAAGCAACCGATGACGAACCACCAACGCCATGCTAGTTGGATGGCACTTGTCTTTCCCTTGGAAACTAGGATGCCCCGAACGCAAATCGCAATGAGGAAAAAGGAAGCTGAGAAAAGGGGTAATGCAGAATACAGGGATTTTACGAGAACCAACTCGTCTTCTGAGGGAATGCTGTTCATGCTGAAACCTATATCAAACAGAAACAAAGACGCAGAAAGCGACGCCCATGAATCAAGGCAAGGGACGAGCTCATCAACACCGCTAAAACAAAAGCTCTATCAAATGCTTGAAGCTCAGGCTTCGAAAGAACGCCCAGGATCTCCTCCAGTTTCTATGGCAGAACACAGATCGTGGGTGGTGGTGGTGATGATGAGGAGAAGGAGGAGGGGGAGGAAGAAAAAGAGAATGAGAAAGCGAGGGATGAAGTCAAGCGAGCGGGGGGATGATGGCAGGCAGGCCGTAACAGGAAAGCAACATTCACGTTTTTGGAAGGCATCAACCGTGAAAGGCAGCCGCGACCCTCCCCCAGGCAAAACAGCAGGAACAGTAAGTAATACACAGTAAACAAAGAAACACGAAAACAGAAGCTTCACAGCAAACACACACACACTCTCTCTCTCTGACTCACTCACTCATTCGGCTTTCACCAGGCAGAATTGAAAACCAAAAATACTCCAAAACGCCTGAAGGTACAGTACGGATGGAGATGTCCGTGCTGAGGCAAAGAGAGCTGGCAGGGACCTTCTACTTCGCCAACAGCAACCATCAAGGTTGAGATCAACTGAGAGGAGCGTATTTGGCTTCTACCTGGGGAATTGTGCATTCCCACCTCTTTTCTAGTTACCTGCCAATACGAATGGACTCACAGTAACATCGCTCGTCTATGTAGGTGTTGAATTTTGAAGTACCCTGGAAGCTTGGAGAGTGGTAGAGAGAAGTGAGTGACGGGGGGACAGCAAACTACAAAGGCAGTAGATAGATATTCAAAAACTAGAATTATAGCTATGGATTTAGCTACCAGGCTGCAAATCACACCCCAATTGCTATGCACACTGATGAGTCCAAGACAAAATATAATGACGAGCAAAGGGGGCATGGAGGAGAAGGAGGAGGAGGAGGAGGAGGAGGAGGAGGAAGAGTGGTGGCAACAGAGCTGCGAGACAACGCACAGATGTCATTCGTGTGTGGTGAGAAGTCGCTCGTTCAGGGAAAAAGAAGCTAAGAAGCTTTAAAAAAATAAAAAATAAAAATCAAAAATTCAGGAGATCCAATAGCCTGCTCGTTTTATGCTTGAGCTTTGACAACAGTCCAATCAGCAGTCGTGCCGGCAATAAAAAAAATGCTTTACACCAAGTGGAGCGGGATCAAATCCGCGTTAGTCAACTACTAAGCCATCCGACTGTCATCCACCACCTTGCATCTTTGCCCCTACATACATTATCTAGGTCGGGTGGTTATCTTACAGCTACCAGGCCCCAATACTACAATACAGATCCGCGACGCCTTCTAATTGCTATGTAGCACCGAATCACCTTTCTTTGTGAAGACTCGACAGTTCGTGATGTGAAGATGGAAGACGCGAGCGAGAGAGAGAGAAAAGGACACGAAGCCTCGAGCAACTCCCTGGCAGCATAGCTAGCCACCTGGCTTTCTCGTCCTCGTCAAATGTTGCTTAAGATACGGAAAGCAGGGATGTTATCTGATGGCAAACAATGCTCGCACTGCTACCCTCCGACACTTCATTCTGGAAAGCCTTTGCACTCCCTATAATCAATACCACTGGCATAACGACATCTGGCCGATGAGCAATGAGACTTTACCTTTTGCATCAGTGATAGCCTGATAGGTTCAATCGTGGCGCGCTTGTTGAGAGATCATCTGGTTGGATGACTACAATAATGATTACCCTGTACGAAGTACCTCAAAAAAAAAAAAAAAAAAAAAAAAAAAAGAATCTCCATAAAGATATCAAACAGCCGCTTTTACACGAGCCGCACCGCACCAGTCTTTGATTGGCGAGCCATGATGCCGGGAGGTTGCAGCCTACAGGCTACAAGTGGAACGTGGGCATTTGGTGGCCATGCATGTTGGTCACAGCGGGCCACCAAAAAAAAAAAAAAGGAAGAGCTTGGGCCTCATGGAGAGACCATACTGTGTAGACCGTATACAGGTGTCGAATAGTGGCAGGATAAAAGCTCCTGAAGGCTACGCAGTACTCCGTATACAGCTTTAATTGCGATGCCCGCTTGTTAGGTTGTTCAACGACCCCCTCATTTTTGAGCTCTCAGGGCCAGAATCGAGTCTCCAGATCAGGCAGTGGGCAAACCGAGCCATTTTCCACCCCACGCAGGACTTCTAGACCCTTCCATGTCTGCCTCAAAATGTCTCAAGGGAGTTGGGTGTCGGACCTGGACCGCTGCAGCTGCAGCAAACGGAAAACTAGCACACCAAGCGATGCTCGTCGAGTGCATCGGCAAATGATGCAGAACAAAAGAAACAGTATTCTGGATCCGGTGTTAAAGCAAGGATCTTCGAGGTCTGTGTCACAACTCGCCGTTACCGCTGCAAAGTTAGGCTGTAGCGAACAAGCTGTCGTGTCACTTGATAAACTTAGGTTATATATTTCCTTTAGAAACGCTTTATAAGCTTCATCTTTTAAGCCCAAGGTCCAGGTCAGACACAAGGCGGAGCCGAGATTTTCTCTCGTTATCCATTGCTTCGGTAGGGACAAGACCATGATCGCTCGTATCTCCGATGCCGAAAAATGGTTTAACCGCGACCTCCACTACTTCTTCGAATAACCTTCCAATAACTTCGTCTTTAAGTTCTTCTCCTGTTTGTCGGAAGTCGGGAAAAGCATTCAGTTCTAATAACCAAGCATCACCGTATTGGTCAATTAGGAAATCAACACCAAAGAGTTCAAATGCGTTGGGCAGCGTTTGAAAATGTATCATCATTCCCCGAGCTGCAGCTTCGAAAACCGCGCCAGTAACAGCACAGATTTGCTCGTAGACGCTCTCTTTCCAGTTTGGACCTAGCGAAGAATCACGGTCGTCCAGTGCCCAGAAACGACAAATGCTACCAGCATTGAAATTGCCAGTTGAGTCCGTTTGGAGACATGTGTTTGTTAAATGCCGGGTAAGCTCTTCGACTGCACCTTTCTCCCATGGTGCGGCATAGGGTTTCTCAGCGGATAACGCCAGCATTTCGTTGTAAACATAAACTTTCAGGGAGCCTATCGCAAGCACATACGCGCGAATGTGGAACTTCCGGTTGCCTGATGACGGTAAGAGAAGCGGCGGGTGAATATAAGGCTGAGCAATGAAATGGCGAAGCTGAGAAGTGACCACTCCATTGTCAATAATACTGTGGTTTCTCGTTTCAATTGAAGAATCAGCGGCACTGCCAGACGACTCATCAACTTGATATTCGTCATCTTTGTCTTCTGCCTCTTCCTCCTCCCATTCTTCAAATATGGCTCGCAAGGATGCTTCGCTATTGAATAGGCGGATTCCATGTCCTCGATCGCTCATTCCTGGTTTCAAAATCCACCAGTCCTTTTCAGATTCCTCCTTCTCTTCGTTCTTTTCAAGGCTGTCTCGCAGCTCGTAAGCCTCGAGCAGAGCCTCGTCCAAAAACTCTGCAAAGTCCAACTCAAATTCCACGGTGGGCTTGACATGTTTTCGGAGAATGCTATCAGGATGCTTTGTGATCCAGTTGGCGACCGTTTTTGACAGGTAGTGTTTTCGAATAAGCGCTTTGCGAATCACATATGAATTCACCAGAGATGTCGAGGGATGCGCAAGTACATGGGCAAAATCGGACTTTTCATAGACCCGATATTGCAGGACTGGCGAGGATGGAGTGGGAAGTCTGGATACAGAAGGCATCAACTGGTAATGCACTCCTTTGAGCGCCGCCTGGAGAGCCTTGAGGACGAGCGGCTGGACATATTCGTCGTCACACTCCACTATCGCATAAAATTTAGGTGCACTCTTATTCCTGTGGAATAAGTTGCATGACCAGTTAGAAATGACTCTTCTACATTATCCATCTCCACTCGTGGGGAAACGGGGAGGGAAGCTTTTAATGCATAATACACGTAGCTAATCGATTATGCACGTCTTTGATATTCCAGAGAACGAATCTATGGTCTAATATTGGCCGTGTGCAAGTAGGATTGAGTACTCACAGCTTTATTTCACCGGTATACTCTCGTAGGTGCATGAAATTCGCCTTGAGCGGTGTGACACTGTCGGAAAGCAAGCATTAAGCCAATAAGCATGGTGCTCTGAGGTGGGTGCACTCGTACCTAGTATGTCCCATTTTAACGGCCCATCCATCGTTTCCAGGCGAACTTTCCTCCACGCTTCGATAGACGTCTGTAAATTTTGGCGCCCATTTAAAATGCCTGTGGCGGTACTTCGGACCAGACGGCTTCCCGCCGTTCGCGCGGGTCACTTCGCCCTCTCGTAATTGCTGTTCCTGCAGATCCGGTCCCTCACCGCTCGTCTCCGCATCAATTTCTTCAAAACAGCTTCCTGACTTCCAACGGTTATCTAAAATAGGCGTGTATAGTATCTTTCCATGCTCCACCCCAAGTTCAAGGGGAACATTGATGCTATATAAATCCACACCTACTCCCCAATTTGCGTGAAGATGCTCGATGAGTCGGATAGAAAGCCGCGAGGCCTCCGCGATGATCACAGGATCATGTTTCCTCGAACTGAAAGCGTAAGAGAGTGCGATGGCCTTGACGCCGCACACAGCGGCCTCCAGTGCGCCGCCGACTGTCCCGCTTGACAGAGAGAAAATTGCAGTAGTGTTTCTTCCATAGTTCGGGCCCGAGATCACAATGTCTACGGGCCCTCTGTCTTGGTTATAGTGGAATAAACCGATTTGAACGCAGCTGGCTGGTGTAGAATCGACGAGCATCCATTCGTCTCCGACGCCGCCTGTTTCGCCGTCAAATTCGCGTGGTAGATGGTGAATCGTGCCGTCGTCGTGGTGAAGAGTGCCTGGACGGAAGTACATGGGCTTGACTGTCACTCCGACGAGATGCGCTTTGCCAATCCATGATCTTTGTCTGTGTGGAAGGACCACGGTGACGGTGTGGCCAGCGGACTGGAGCGTATGGACTAGGGAATGGACGTAGGGAGATGATTGATTTGACGGAGGACCATCATCGTTAACGACCTGAGCAAAAGCAGTCAGTTACAAAGTGTCACTCCAAACGGCTCAGAATATTGATTTCAAAGCCAGGCAAAATTCTTGTCATGGGATTGATATGCAACTTCTCAGGACACCCCTCTCTGGGTCGAGCTAACTTACAAGGATGTGCATTTCGCAGATTGGCTTTTTAAATCTCTCAATATACGCTCATTTACTTTGCCTATAGAAAGAAATTCTTTCTCGAGGAGAGCTTGCGCCAATGTTGGCACACCGAATCGATATGGTGTTGGATATGGTGTTGGTGTTGGTGCTGGACTGGCTGCACGATGATGCCTGAATCCCACACTGGAAGACCCTGGGGTATAAGCGTTGTAGACCTCCATCCCGAATGTAAGAGCATCTACACCACAGGTTAAGAGATGCGATATCTCTACTACATGATTGAGTAGAGGCAGATGGAAGAATTTCCGTTTTTTTGCTTTCTTTTTTCCCTCCTTTTTCGTTTGAGCCTGCTGCATAACTACTAATTTGCTTGCAGTAATATACCATTTATCCTGATGGATCCTATAGGTACATGCTTAAGTCTCAGAGTGTTTTTCAAGGATCAGAAATCCCAAATTGCGTAAATAAGGTCTTTTGATATAGGTTCTAACTTTCATTAACGTCCTCCGGAATATGGCTTCTTCGCCGTTGTACACGTCCATCTTCATGTCCGTTTGGTCTGGATCTTGGTCTGGACTGTGTGCTGGCGCCGACTTCTTCTAACTCAGGACTATCGCGGAACTGTTCAGGTGCTAAAGGTCCAATCAGAGTAGACTCTTCAATCTCTTCCTCTTCTTTCACCGCCCCTGCCGTATCCTTCGGTCTTCCTCTCATTATCCTCTTGGAGAGGCGGAATTGGTCCTCGTCATCGCTTTCTTCCTTAATGGCAATGTCACTGTCTTCAACATCTGGTTTCTCAATCTTGGGCTCCATCTCATGAGGCCTCGAGGATGAACTTAGAGCCATCCAAGCTACAGAAGCTGCGGCCACTGATGTGAGCCAGAACATTGTACTGAACGTCACAAAAGATAAAATCCTCCATTTATACATAAGCCATCTATTCAGTCATTAGCTCACGATTGATCAAAAAACCCTGGGTAAGTGTTGCGAATCAAGGAAAGAAATATGGAAGCGCTTTGGCATAGAAGTGAAACCTACCTCAGTCCAGTAAACCTCGCATCAAATCTGACTGTAGCTGTGTAGACCTGCATATGTTCCCTGCTCTGGATCTCCAACCTCAAACTTCCCGGAAAATGTTTCTTACCCTTTAGGAATTCAACGTGCTCCATCATACTAATTCTTAATGTCTCCGCCTCGCGCTTCCAGTTGAACACATAAAACGGCATCCTCGAGACTCTCCTCGCAGTATCTACCAACGGCGAAGAATACGTCAGAATAGCCGGCCTTCGTGACCGTACGATTGTAGAACTAGATATATTCGCAATGGAATCGTAATGCTCTTCTAGAAGCGCGAGATCGAGCATGAAGTTACCCGATGCAAGGTTCGAGGGAGTGCGCGGAAGGTTGAGAATGACGGAAACGTCATAAGCTTGGGAGTGCGCCAGTTCGGGCCCAATGAGGGCAGAGCCAAAGGGATGGCCATCACTAAAAAGCCCAAAAGAGCCCTCAGTCACTGATTAGCTAGATATGTAGGATGCGAAACTCGCAGTTTGCTATCCAGACCCAGGCTCCATGGCTTACCCAAACTGCAAGTGTACCAGCCGTTCCAGGCTAATCTGCGGCACAAAATTATAGTAAAAGACCCAGTACGACACAACTGATATGCCAAAAAGAGCACAGATTGTGGTCACGAAGAACAATGTTCCCAGGTATGCGCGTTGCGCGGGCTTCGAAACGACTGTTCTGAACGGAGCTGTTATCGTCTCCTGCGAAGATCAGCTTGCATTCCTCAGATTTGTAAGTGACTGCTCTATGAGATGTTACCCAGAAGGTGTCTCTCGCCCTTATGGCCTTTTCCGAATCCAATTCGGCCATTGCATACTGTCAAAGTCGTTCATACCATGAGGCAAAAAGACTTCTATTTACTGCATTGATTGTGCCCTGAAACAAACAAAGTGAGAGAAAGGGTCTAGGACCATCCTGATCACATGCAGGAGACAGATGTGCTGCTCAGAAAGATTTGACAGGTTTTTGGAGGTTTGTTGGAGTCATCTAACTTTTTTTGCTTTTTCTTTCACTGCTGATGAGAAAGACACAGTTATGTGATTTTTTTTGCTTTTTCTTCTGCTGCTGATGAAGACAACACAATCATGTGATTTTTTTTGTTTTTTTTTTTGCTGCTGATGAAAGAAACACAATTACATGAATTTTTTTGTTTTTTCTTTTGCTGCTGATGAGAGCAACACAATCATATGATTTTTTTTGCTTTTTCTTTCACTGCTGATGAAGAAAACATAATCACATAAATTTTTTTGTTTTTTTTTTTACTGCTGATGAGAGCAACACAATTATGTGATTTTTTTTGCTTTTTCTTTCACTGCTGAAGAGAAAACATGTTCATGTTGTGATTTTATTTATTTTTTCTTTAATTAAGAAAAAAAAATATAATAATGTGATTTTTTTTATTTTTTCTTCTGCTGATAAAAATACAGTCATAATGACATAATTTTTTTTATTTTTTAAATAAATTTATGTAACTCATTTACTGATATCAGATTTTGTAATTTCTTACAGCTAACTGACAACTACTTTTTATGATTACTTGCTTTTTCTTCATATAAAATGAGCAATATTTTAGAGCTTGAAAATAATTTATTTAATGCTTTTGAAAATGCAGTTTTGATTCATAAATTTTTATTTTAATTTTATGATATTTTGTTATATATTTATTATTAATATTAACTCACACAATTTAATGAGTGCATGCAACTGTCAGTTAAATATTTTGTTGTATATTTAATATTAAAATTGACTTTTATTGTTTGATTGCTGTCTGCAACAATTAATTGACATGAGAAAAAAGCATCATAAAAATAT
Organism: Emydomyces testavorans; assembly: GCA_029449355.1. NCBI lineage: Eukaryota > Fungi > Ascomycota > Eurotiomycetes > Onygenales > Nannizziopsiaceae > Emydomyces > Emydomyces testavorans. Next base: position 1,931,542 of record CP120627.1, read on the forward strand.
TTAAAATAAAAATAATTATATTTGCAGTTAATATTTAATTTTTTGATTTTTCATACATTATTTTTGTGCTGATTTTTTTATAATATTTAAAAACATTTTAAATTTATAATTTGCTTTGCTAAAAATGTCTTCAGCAGCAGAACAAGAAATTTGTTAATTTTTTTAATTTTTTTGTACAAGAAATTGAAAAAAAAAAAGAAAAAAATAAATAAATATATGTTTTGAAAAATTTTAAAAATATAACATTATTTTTTTCATTTCAGTCTGAAAATTATTTTATTCAGAAAAAAAAAATAATGCTGTTGCATCATCAGAAATTAAATGAAAAATTAAAAAAAATAATAAAAAAACAAATTGTGACATTTCACAACTCAGTGAAAAAAAACATTGAATGATATGTTTATTCAAATTATATAATTTTTTCTTTAAGCAAAAAAATTCTTCAGAAATTATTCTTGAGAATACAACATTATATTTAAATGATTTGAAAAAATAACTCTGATATCTGAAAATGTTAGCAGCAGATGAAAGCAAAAAAATAAAAAAAAAATCAACAAAATCATAATTTTGTACATTTTATACTGATTTTTTTAAACTTTTTTGTTAAAATACAAAAAATGTTTTGAAAAAATTAAAATTGATTATTACAGTTGTTCATTAAATAAAAAAATGTTTGTAATTTGCTTTTCAAATTTTGACAGTTAAAAATATCAATTTATCATGTTTAATGTCATGCATTTAAATAATATGCATGAAGTAATTGCTTTCAACTGCAGTGATTTTAGTTTAGTATTAAATTGTGTACACATTTAACAGTAATCAGTAAAGTGAAAAACTGATGTTCAAGTGTATATATGTATATAATTGAGAGCATCTTGTGAAATTTTTCAACTGATATTTTCTTATTATGAAACAATTGTTTTTCTGAAACAATAATTAATCAATTATTGTCTGAATTTATAAAAATCTGATGTGAAGATGAAATGAATAATATTAAATGTAATAAAAATTTAACTTACAGTCAACACTTTTCTACAGTTACTTGAAATGTTCAAATTTTAATTAAAAATTGTAAAATTATTTAGAAAATAATTATTACAATTTCAATATATGAAATTTATCATTAAATTTCTATGCTGAATGACTGTAAAGTTTTATTGAGCATTGTATTGTTATGCTGAAAAATTTTTATATATAAATTATAAAATTGTAAAATCATAATTTGTAAAAAATTAAACAACTTACAAAAATTTTTTTTATTTTATTGCAAGTATTTTACAATTACAATTATAATTTTATGAAAATGACTGAAAAAAAATTAAAACTTGTTGTGACAGCAAAGCAATTGCTTAAAAAGTTAATCAGAATTATGTGATATCTGATTGCAATTGCATTTACAAAAAACTTTGTTTTTTGTGAAAATGTGAAAACAGTAAATTTGATTTAATTAAAAAATTGTAAAACTGTGCTGATGCAGTCTCACAGTGAACTGCAGAAAAAATTATGTCAGTGATGCAAAAATAATTACAAATCATTTGCAGATTGTGTGATGATTATTAATTGTTTTGAAAATATTTGTGCAGAATGTCATGTTAATAGCATGATGATGCAATGCTTGTTTCAGTTAAATAAATATTATATCAGTTTTGTTGAAAATTAAATACAATCAGCAGCTGACTTGAAAATTGTAAAATAAATTATATGTTACAAAATTGTGAAGACAAAAAAAAAAAAAAACTTTTGTGACAGAAAAAGTCAATGAAAAAAAAAAAATTTGAAGAAACAAATTATCATGCATGTATATAATTATATAATCTTCATTATGATGATTGCAATGTTTCTGATGTTTGTGCAGCAAATATTTTTTTAAATTCTGATTTTGATTCATCAGCAGTTTATTATAATTGCAAAAATGTTTTTTGTTCTGACAGCTGTGATGATGACTTTTACTGATTTATACACAGAAAAAACAAAATTGAAAAAAATTAAATTTATTAATAAAAAAGTTGAGACAGTTAATTCAGACAATGAAAAAAAAAATTGACTGAGAGTGCTGATGATGTGATTAAAAAACTTGTTTATCAATATAAATGAGCTGCTGATGATGTGACTGCTGATAAATTGTTCAATTTTAATGATCTCATGAATTAAATTGCTGAAAATATGCAGCAGCAGTTGTTGAGAAAGCTGCAAGAAAATAAAAAAATTTAATAAAAAAATTGAAATGAAGCAATTAAAGAAATTAAAAACTGACTGAATGCAATGATTGTATTATTTTAATAATTAAAAATTTAATTAATGCAGAATTTTGCTGAAAAGTCTGAAAAAATTTTTATAATTACACTCACAAGTAATAATTTTAATAAAAATTTTAGAATAATAATAATTTTTTTAATTATGTTTAAAATGTGCAACAATCTCAAAATATACAACATTTTTCATGCAATTATTTGTAACATCATGAAAATGAATACAGAAAAACTGTTGTAGCTTTGTATGTTTTTAAAAATTTTCAAAATATTACAATTATTCTCATAATATAAAATTTAAATGTAAGAAAAAAGTTTCTTCAGTGAATAAAGCTTGACAGTTTTATTTCAACAACAATGATTGAAGATTGTCATTCAGATGAGTTAGTTAAATTTATTAATTTACATATAAAAACTTGTTACTCTGATAATTTTCTGCAGTGGTTTCTGAGTTGATTAATCAGATTTGAATACTTACATAATATAATTTGTTGATTTGATGATTTTAACTAAAACTGACTGCTGTTTGAATGACTTGATCATTTATATAAAAATATTGTAAAACTCAAAAATTCAAATACTGTAAAACAATCATAAATTATGTGTTGTCAAAAATTTTTTCATCATGAATTAACTGTTTTTTTAAAGCAACACATGATTTATTGTTGCTCAGATGTTTTTCAGATTTATGAAAATTTGTTCTGAAAATTTGATGATTTATATAAAAAAATTTGTTGTTCTAATAATTTTTTGTAAAAACTAACAGTTATTTATTTTGTTAATCAAAATTAATGATTTATGTAAGAAAATTTGTTGTTCTGATGATTTTCTGTAGAAACTGATGACTGTTTGTTTTGATTAATTAAAATTAATAATTTATATGAAAGAATTTGTTGTTCTGATGATTTTCTACAAAAACTAACAGCTGTTTATTTTGATTAATTAAAATTAATGACTTATGTGAGAGAATTTGTTGTTCTGATGATTTTCTGCAGAAATTATGAGATTAAACTTTTTCAAAATTGTTTTTTCTTGCTGAATTTTTATATATTGATCTGAATTTCACATACAGTTTTATGTGACATATTTCATTAAGACTTATATTATTTCAATATATATTAAATCAGCATTTTAAGTTTTTGAGAGTCTTCAAGATTCAACTGAAATATCTTACAAGACAAATCACTTTTATATAAAATTTTTTTATATAAATCAAACATTATATTCACATGTTATTGAGATTTCAAATAAAGTCATTTTGATGTTGAATTATCACCTGCAATTATATACAAATTTGATTGTATATTTAAATAAATTTCATTTATATTTCAACTTTTTACTAGCTGTAACAAATGACACAGCTCTTCAAACATTTTTTTCATTCAAGTTTTTTTTTATAAATGACTTTAGAAGTAATAAAACTTCAACAAAACACAGAAAAGTTTGTTAGTCAGTTAATAAGCATTGATTTTGATTTTTTTCAATTAATAAACACAAGAAAGTCTGCTAATCAGTTAACAAATCATCATTCTGATTTGTTTCAGTTGTAAGTTTTATCTGCAGAATAACATTTTTGTTGATTTTTATCACAAGTTTGTGAGCTGTCATTCTGATTAGCTTCACTCATACAGTTTTTAAATTATCATCATGATTTGTTTTAACTTGTTAATAATATGAAACAAACTTCAGCATCAGTCTGATTTGAGTCTCAAAATTTATTATAACTTATGTCATTCAAGCAGATTCTCAACATCAGTGACAACTGAAAAAACTGAATCACTGTCATTCAGCAACAGACACAAATTTATGATATCTAAAAATATATTAATTTATCAGTTAAAAAGTTTTCTGAACTGAAAAAATCAATCTGCAAAGCAATTAAAATATAAAAAATAATGTTTTAGAACAAAAACTCATCATGTTAGATTTCAAACAAAAAAATAAAAACTTCATTGAAAAAAAAAATATCATGAATCAGATATAATTTTATATAAAAATATATTTTCATTCAAAACATTTTTCTGTGTTTTGCAATGCTGTCACTGTTTATGATCTGCTGATTATTCTTAAATAAAAACTTGTTAAAATCACTGAGCAATGAGATTGTGAGCTTTCAGATCACTTCATGATTTTTTAAATGAATTTTAATCATAAAACTTCATTTGAAAACTGACTCAGTGACTGAAAACTCATCATGAAGTGACTTACTAAGCATAAAATCACAAATGTGTTAGAAAACAGCAGTGTTGTCTTCAGATTTCTACATGCTGTTGAAAAATTCAATAAGAATTTTGCAAATCATCATAACTTCAAGTGCATGAAGCAAGCTTGAAAAAATGAATCAGTAATTGACATTAAGAAACTGATCAAAGAAGTTTGTTAAAATCAAGTGCAACAAATCTCAAAAAAACAGAAATTTTTAGCATTTTCAATTTCAGAATATGAATTGAGCTTACAAGACAAAAAACAGTTAAAAAATTCAAAAATCAAGTGCTTTTGTGACAAATGACACTGAATGTTTGCCTGCTACTATCTCAATTCAGAAATATACTCAAACAACTGAAAATCAGATTCAAAAATCATGAAGCAAATGAAAGAAAAGCTCAAAAATTCAGTCTTCAGAGCATGAGTAACAAAACTCATTGAGAAAGCAAAAAAATTTAAAAAAAAAATAATAAAAAAAGCAATGACTCACTGCAAGAAATTTTTGATTAATTAAAATTAATAATTTATGTAAGAAAATTTGTTATTCTGATGATTTTCTGTAGAAACTGAATGCTGTTCACATTGATCAATCAAATCTGATAGTTTATGTAAGAAAATTTATTGTTCTGATGATTTTCTGCAGAAACTGACTGTTTTTCACATTGATTGATTGAATTTAATGATTTATGTAAGAAAATTAATTGTTTCAGTAATTTTCTGCAGAAACTGATTACTGTCTGCATTGATTAATTGAATTTGATAACTGATATAAGAAAATTAACTGTTTTGATGATTTTCTGTAGAATTTAACTGTTGTATATTTTGATTGATTAAAGTTAATAATGTATGTAAGAGAGTTACTTGTTCTGATGATTTTCTGCAGAAATCAATCATTATTTGTGTAAGTTAATTAAATTTGATAATTTATGTAACATAATTTGTTGTTTTGATAATTTTCTGCCAGAACTGAATGATATCTGAATAAATTAATTAAATTTAATAACTTACATAATATATTTTATTAATTTGCTAATTTTAATTGTAACTAACTGCTGTCTGTGTGAGTTAATTATATTTGATGATTTATGTAAGATACTTTATTGTTATGTCAGTTTTCTTGCATAAAAAATGATCATCACACACATGAGTTGATTTATTGATGATTTTTGATCAGATGATTTTTCTGATTGTTGTACTGTTGTTAATGTTGTCAGAGTTTGTATCTAATGTATTTTCTGTTTGTTAATTATTTTGATTAAAGTGCTTGATCACTTTTATTTTTGTTTTATTGTTATTTTGTGTATGATTTATTCACAATTCTTAATTTGTTATTTTGATGTATTTGCTTTTTTAGATTTAGACACTTATTCAGACTTAAAGTTTTTCTTTCACTTTCTAAAAATATATATGATACAAAAACTTTTCTGATTGTATGTTATTTTTCTCTTATGCTGATTGAGTAAATGATTTGATTTTGTAAAAATTAATGTGTGTTGTTAATTGCTTTAATTTAATAAAATTCATTAACTTTTTCTTAAGCTTATGTGTTTTTTATTCATGATTGTAGTCACTTTCAGTTTTTATGCATTATTTATTTTTCATGCTGTAAGATTAACATGTTTCTTACTGAATCAGATAACTTGTCATCATGTTATTTTTGTATTACTTTGTTTACTTGTGCTGATGAATCATAAAGTTTTTTTTGTTCAGTTATTTTCACAGCAGTATTGTTGTCTTGCTTGTTTTATTTGATTTTATGACTAATATGCTTTATTTTATATGTTCTGTTTCATATTTATTTATGTGTTTTGTATACAATACAGAAGATATACACTGTTTCTTCATTGTTTGTTTTTGATATTCTGAGAATTTGATTGTTGTTGTAATGAAAATGTTTATTTGAATGTATTGCTCTTGTTGTGTGTGACTGTGATTACATTTAAAATGAAAAATCTGTGATGATTGTTGAACTTACATGAGAAATTAATCAGCTAAATGATAAAAAATTGATTTTCCATCTGAAAATTTCAATCATTTGAGTGTATTTTGAACTGATTTTTCTTCAAGTCAGTTTTTTGATGAATATTTTGTCTTTTTTGTCTTCATTTTGTTTCTGATTGATTTTGCTGAGTATCATATGTTGCTGAAAAATATTGTGCTTCTTCTGTTTTAATGTGTTGAGTCATTGATTTTTTATAAGTGAAACATAATGAATGATTAAAGTCATAAATAACTTTTTCTTCAACAATTGACTTGAAATATATAACTTTTTTGATTTTAGTTTTTGATTATATTTTTTCAGAAAAGTGTATAATTTTTGTATGTGCTGTGTGTGACATTCTGATTTTTTTTTTTTGCAACTGCATCAGTGACTTCATTCTGATTTTGTTTTGAAATGCATTTGTGATTATTTTGATTAATGTGATATTCAGAATGATTTTTACTTTTTTTGCAGTTTGTATTATCATGATGCATTTCATTAATAAATTTTCAGATTATTAATTTTGAATATAATAAATGTGAATTTTTGTCATTTTTATTTTGACATTTTGATTAACTTGATTTTGATAAAAAAAAATCTCATTGTCATGAGTCACTTCTTGCTGATGATTGTAAAATTAAAATCAGATGAAGCTTTAAATAATATTTTTTATCAGATACTGATAAATCATGTTATAATTATATTTCAAAATTTTTTACTTTTATTCTGTTTGCTTTCTAGTTTTTTGTTGAAATTTGAAACAATAATTTGTGTTTTCTGAATTGATAAAAAATCATCTGACAAGACATTATTGAAATCATATCTTCAGATGTGTAAGCAGAAGATTTTGTCTGCACTTGAGTTTTTGTGTATAATAAATTATTTGTATAAACAAATTTTTATTAACTACATAAACACAGTAGCTTAATCAGATGATTTTGTATCAGCTGATGTTTTGTAAAATATTGTGCATCTTTCAAAAACTGATGCTGCAAAGAGTGAAAGTTATATTTTAAATCTTGTTGCTAACAATTATGAAAATAATCTTCAGATTGCTGCTCATGCTACTGATCAACAAATTTTATTTTTGATTCAAAATGATCTTGATGCATTTACTAGTTCTGATGATTTAGTAAACATTGATTTTGATGTTGATTCAAATTTTTTAACAGCTTTAATGATATCTGATGTTAATCTTGAGATTATGATTCAGAATAAATTTTTGATTGTAAATTTGATGCAAATGAAGTTTAAAGTTTTTTGTTTTGTTGATGTGATTGATTCTGACAATTTTTCAGTTTTTGTTGAAACATTTTTCAAAAATAACAATGCTTAAGTGTTTGTAATTTCATACTGTTTTTTTAATTGCTTGATTCTGATGAATCATTAAAAAAATTAACATTATTTGATTTTTGCTTTTTTCACTTTGTTCTCAACTGACTTTGACAATCATAATGCTGATTGTAGAGTTTTTGGTTTTTTAAATATATATGTGCATTAATGTTTCAAGCATCATATATGCTGATTAGTGATTTTGATGATTGCTTTTTAATGTTTTTTTCAATTAATTTTTAGTGTTTTTTAGTTTTGCTTGCCACAACACTTTCAAATTTATGATGTATGATATCATGCAGTTTTAAGCTTTTTCATTATTTAATAATCTTCTGATCAAATGATATCACTGAAAATCAATGAATGAAAACTTCAAGACAGTAAAGTTATATCAATTGTATGAGATTGCTTGTTTTTTTAATTTTGAAAAATGTGTTGAGAATTTGATCATTTTGTGATTATAGAAATACATAAGTAATATTGCTTTTAAAGTGTCAGATTTGTTTGCAGCAAAATTATTGTTTTGCTCTCATATTAAAAATTTTATGATGCATGAAAGTAAATTTTAAATTTAATTAACAATAAATTTTTTCAATTTTTGTGATTTTATAATTTTGCTTCTTGCTGATGTTGAATGTTTCAGTTTCATGTTTTTTTTTAATTATGATTGTTTAAAGTAAACAATAACTTTATGTGATTCAGTTGCTGTTGCTGAGTTTTTTCATCAAATCTGCAAGATTTTTTTTAAAAATTTGTTGTGAAAATGAACTGATGATGTTGATGTTCTGAAAATGATCAAAAATTATTATAATGTAATTAAAATAAATGATTAAAATATGCTACATTTGCACTGTCTTGTATGAATTCAGAGTGTCATAAAATTTAATATTTTGTAAATATAAATTTTAAATGATGATGATTTCAGTATTCAGCTCATGCATTACATTGAAATTATCATTTATCATAATTTGAACATTTTTTCAAATTCATTTTTTTTTCAACAACACAATCAATCATTAACTCTGATGAAAATGCTCTGAAATTCACTTAATATCTGATGATTAATGCTCACACAGTGACTGCTAAAGTGTAGATACATTCTTTGCAGCATTTCAAGATTTGTTTCAAATATTGTAGTGAATAATTGAGTCAGTGTCAATTTGATATATTTTGTGAGTTTCATAACATTACAACTGTAAATGATTTTAGAATGATTCAGCTTTGTTGCAATCATTCTTGAATAAATTCTTGAAATTTAGCAATTGCTAGTTGCATATGATTCAATCATGATATTTTTTAAATTTCTACAGCAACAAAATCATTAAGTTTGCTTTTCTATCTGATCAATTATGCTATGAAGAATGACATTTTTCTGTCACATTTTATGATTCAAGCTATGTTGATGAAAATAATTATAAAACAAGCTTTTTAAGCTGAGTTGTTTTCAATTTCAGAGCAGCAGCTTAAAGATTGAAATCATTGCAATTTTGTGCTACAATGTTTCAATTTTTTTGCTCATAGCAAAAAAATTGAGACAGTACAAATTGTGAGTTTTTTTATAAAATTTTTAAAACATTATATTATGCATAATAATATTGTATGCATCAATTTGTAATCATCAAAATGTTATGTTTGTATGCTTCATTTGCTGCTTTCTGATACTGATGTTATTGATTTTAAGAATGAGCATTGCATTTATGATTCACAAAAAAATTGCTCAATAATAATTTTTGAAAATTATAAATTCAAAAATGTTGTGTTCAGAAATTTTTTTTTGTTTAAACATATCATGATAATTTGTACTGTTTTTGTGAAGCAATATATTTTAAATAACATTTGTTTTAAGTCAGATCATTTTTCTGCTGTCAAAAATGTTCAGTATATTGTTTGAAAAAAATCAAATATTTGCATTGTAACTTTCAATGATCATATTTTTTAATGTCAGATTGAAGAAAATTTCATACAAAAAAATCATTCATTAATTATAACAATAGCTGATGATGTGACTGAAATATTACTGAATTTTTTTATGCTGTAAAATCATTTGTTGAATTTGTACAGTGAAGCTTTTTGAAAACAAAACAAAAACTTTGTATCACATTAATTCATTTGAAATGCTGTTGAGTTTACATTAAATTTTCATTGCTGTTTTTTTGCTCAGAATCTGCTGCTGCTTTGAAAATCTTAAGATAATGCTTGATTAATTATGTTATTGAGACAGACATGAGAAAAACAAGTGAATTGAGATACTGAAAATCTAACTGTTGATGTTGATTTTCAGAATGATGATAATAATGTTAAGATAATCACTTCTGATGATGATGATTTCAGTTTAAAATTACTTATTGTGATATATTAACTTGTAGTTTTGTGTTGAATTCATTCTGAAAATAACTGAAGACAAAAACTGCTGAATTTGTTATCATATTTGCACAGTTTTATTATTCAATATTTAAAATTTTTTTCTGTAAAAAATTTTTTCTTGTGTATGTTTACTGCATTTTTTTTTGCTGATGAAGTGTTGATTTAAGCTTGACAAAATTTGCTTAAACAATATTTCAAACATTTAACTGATTTTTTGAGAAAATCAAAATCTTCAGCTGATGATAATGATAACTTGATTGCTGCAGATTTTAATGATAATATCTTGCTGTCATTCATTATTTCAGTAAATTTCACTGTGAATGAGCTGTTTGATTTTTTAATTTTTGTTTTTTTTCTTGATTATGCTTCACTGACAAATTTGATTTCACTATCAGTTTTCTTAAATGTCAAATAAAAACTCATCATATAAAACATCTTCAAAAAACTGTTGATTTGCAACTCTGAAAAGTCTAACAACTATGATTCAAAACAGACTTTTTTATACATTGAAAATGAGAAAAAAATTGATAAAAATCAAATTGTCAAAACAATCATTTTTGATATGAGTTATCTTCATCATAATAATGAGATTATAATAATGACACTGACTGAAGCCACAGTCAATAATATTGAAAACAACATTTATTATATCAGTCTTGATATAAAAAAAAAATCTAAAAAATTTAATCAATTAAATCATTTTATTCAACATGTACAAACTTTCTGATGAATTAAAACTGTTATGATTTTGAATGAGATTAGCATGATTAATTTTGTTTTTTTAACTTGAATAAATCATGCTTGTAGCAATGCATGTGACTTTCAAAAATCATCAAAAAAACATTTTGACAGTGTTTCTGTGATGATTTTCATGAGTGATTTTTGTCAATTTTCATTCATTCAGAATTTACTGCTTTGAAAATTGTCAGACACTTTTGAAAAGCATAATAACAAAATATTGTGACAAAAATTTAAAAATGTTGTTATTCTCAATCAGCAAATGTGTCAATTTTCAAATTCTAGTTTTTAATAATTTTTGCAGTGAGTTTGCTCTGAAACTCTAACTGCTGCTGATGTTGATAATTTCAATGTCAAAATTGTGACTTTACTTTCTGATTCATTCTTGAAAAAAGTCATGATTGTTGTCAAACTCAATGATGTTTGTCACTTGCTTAATTAATTCAGATTAAAAATTTTTGTCAGAAATTGAAAGCAATTCATTATCATATTTTCTGTTGTGCATTCTCAAGCACAGATGATAAACTTCAGTGAATATTATTTATTTTTTGATAAATTTCTTGTGAGTTTAAATCATATGTTACTTACTTTTTCTTCTAAAATATTTTTTTTACATTAAATATGCTTCTGATGATATTTTCAAACATTTTCTTTCATTTCAATTACATTAATGATGCAATTGAAATTGCTCATGATTATGTTCTTGATTCATTGAGCATGTTGATGCTTTTCATTTTTGAAGTAAATGCTTCATTAACATGCTGATATTTTTCATAATTACATTTGTTCAGATAAACAACATTTATTTTTTCTGTTTAAAATCATCAGTCTGTTTGCTGATAGAACTTGGTTGAGAAGTTCAAAATGAAGATTTTGAAAATTTATTAAGTAAAATTTTTTCAATTTTTTTTCTGAAATTTCAGCTGAAGATTAAAACTTTTTCAATCATTTGTTTTCAAATTTTTTTGATATTTGAATTTGCTATAACTGATTATAAAGTTCAAGATTGTTTGCTTTCAAATGTCATTCTGAATTTAAAGTTTGATGATTGTTGTGATGATTCTCATCACAAATACTGTTTCATTTATGTACAGTTATTGAAACTTTGTATTTTTGAAAACTTACATTTTCTTCATTCAATCACATTAAATGATGTTTTTTTTAAATCACATCAGAATTTGAAGTAAAAATTAAAAAAACTACAGTGTCTTCAAAACTTCACACTAGTATGTTGATGTTGATGTACTTATTGACTGAAACATCTCAGCAATTGTGTTTTAAATTTATTTTTTTTCAAAATCATTGTTTGCAATGTTGTTTTTAAGTTGTATGATTGTTGTGTATGTACATTATTTTTTTGTATTTTTTGCTGCAGAAAATCTGATGTTTTTGTATTTTTGTTAACTAGCTGCTTGCTTCATGAATTTCATGATAAACTTTCATCTTTCTCATTTTTTTTCATCTGCTTGTTGTTTTGCTGACAGTTTTTTTTTTTGAAAATCATTTTTTTGATTAATGCTTCAGATTTTTGATGTTTTTGCACATTTTTTTTGTGAATGCAGATGAGCTTACTTGATTTTTGAATTTTATTTATTAATTCAATTTTTTTTGCATATTTCAATTTTTTTTCAGTTTTTTTCAGTTTTTTTTTGAATTATTTTTGTGTTCTTTACTTTATCATTTCTGACTTTTCTGAGCATTTAGTGTTTCATTTTTTGTTTGTTATTTTTTTGTGCTTATTTCTGTAATAATCTTTTCTTCAGTTTTATCATTTAGTTTTTCTGAATTTTCTTGTGATCATGTTGACATCACTTTGCACTTTGAGTGAAGTTTTTATAATGACATCAATTTTCAAAATTAATTATAAAAAAATTAAGTTCAGTGTCATAATTTCTTCAGAAAGATTAAAATGTGAAGCTTTCAATTGTGAATTTATTACTCATCTGATAATTTTTTACTACAATGTGAAAAATGATTTTTTTTCTGACAGCTGCATGATTTTTGACTATGATGAGATAATCATCAAGAACAATGATTTTTCAAACATCATTGTTAAAATAATTGCTTCAGCTTTGACAAGATTTGTGTCATTTTCTTGTTTTGTTTTCACACTGTGACTGATTCAGTTTATGTGTAGTGTTCAGAAAATTTTTTTGAGTGATGAATATTTTTCAATTTGTTTCATGTTTTTATCTGTGCATGTCAGTTTTAGTGAAATTGTCAATGCTTTTCTCAAGCTGACAGATGTTTGCCAGTTTGCTGTCAATTTTTTATTTTATCACAGAAAAAATTTAGTAAAAAATGTACTTACAAATAATGTTTGTGTAATTTGCTTTTTTGATGACAACAACAGCAGATTTCAAAACTGAAAAGTATCACAATCAAAACATTGTGTTCATGTTGCAGAAACTTTGCTTAAGTTTTGTCAGATTGATGATGATTGTCATTTTGTTATTATTGTGTCAAGTTTTTCAATCTTGAATATTTTTTTCATTGCTGCTAAAATGACTGATGCAATTCTGCAGTCTAACTTTTTCACTTCATTAAAAATTTTGAGAAATCTTCAGCTTTGAAAAAAATCACAACTCAACTTTTTTAGTAAAATACAGCATCTGACATCATTTTCACATGTTGATCAGTTTCAAACTCAATGTTTTTTTTTTGTTGTTTCAAATTGAAATACATTTTCAGATTATTTATTTTCATTCAGCTTTTCTGCAGCTTTTGATGCTGCATTATATGTTAATTTAATCACTAGCAGTAAATTTTCAATTTCTTCATTTTTTACTTAATCAATAAATGTGAATGATGACATCAGTTCAGTACATCAGAATTGTGTTGTGCAAACTCATGAAAAGTTAAATGCTGCAAGTTAATTTGCTGTAAGAAAAACAAAACAGAAAAAAAAAATAGAAATTTGTAATTTGTTATTTTTTATTTATTTAATTAAAATTTAATTTTCTGATTAAATGTTTCATTATTTATTTAATTATTGATATTTTTCTTTCTGAATAACTGTCAGTTAAAAATTTTTTTCTTACATGAATTATCACTTTTATTTCACTTGTTAATTTTATATATTCATCTGACATTTTTTTTTAAAAAGTAGCATGTCACATCAGTGTCATTTGCTTAAATGATGATGTGTTTTCATTTTGTATTCATGAACAATGCATGACAGTTAAAAATTTTTGCTTATGTGATATGATAACTCTTCTTGTGAGAAAAAATAAAAAACTTGATCAAAATTGACAAAATATCAATATAAAAAAATATATTTGCTTGACAGATTTTTTTCTCAATCTGTATTTATTGATTAATATTGACAGTTTAATTAATAAATTGTTTGCTCACAGAAGTTTTACTCTGAATCATTTGATTTTTTCAGCTGAGATAATTACTTCAAACAATATATATCACATGTGATCAAGTTTTTACAGAATTTGATCAATTATATTAAAATTTTGTAAAATCAAGCAATTCAATTACTGTAAAGCAATGATGAATTTTGCATTGTCAGAAATTTTTTTTCATTTTCAATGATTCAATCATTTCTTCAAAGCAATACATGATTCACTGTTGCTTGAACATTCTGCAGAAATTTATTATGAATTCATTTTTGAATGTAGCAATTTGCTCAATTTTGACATTAGTATATTAACTGAATAAATTTTTGCATGCTTTCAAACAAATTAATAAATATTAATTTTTTATTAACTACATATATGTATTACTTTATTGTCAAAATTCATTCAGTAATTTATAATATTCATTTTTACATAATTAAGCATTTTGTCTTGCTCAGCTTTCAAAATCACTTTTGTTGTGATTTAATCATTTTTTATGTATATAATTCATCATTTCTGATTTTTTCTCTTTTCATACTCTTGATATATATTGACAGCAGAGTCATCTATATCTTTTTGATTATATATTTACATGTATAAAATCTTATAACTCAATAGATCATTTTAATTGCTATTCTTATATGATATTCTCACTTTTTTATTAATAATCTTTCTTTAATTTTCTTTTCTTATTATAACATCATTCACAGCCACAACATTTTATACTGTCATAATAAACTGTCACTAGAATGCATTATATATCAGCTTCAGTACTTCATTTTACTAATATGCATTTTAAAAACTCAGATATTTGTGAAATTATGAGCATTATTTAATAATTTAAAAATTTATATGAATTTAACATGCTCAACTTGAAACAGCAAAGCATTCAAAAAATTAATGCTACAGTGACAGTAATAATCATTTATCATTTGTTTGTTGCAGACTGCTGCAGCTCTGATGCATTAAGTAATGAAGTTTCACTTTTTTTTGTCATTTAAAATCTGTCAGATCATAAAAATATACAACAATTTATTCAAAATCAAGAAATACAATGCTAATGCTTGTTGTCTACAAATTGCTTACATTTTTTGAACTATCAAACATCACATCTAAAACTCACATATAAAATGCTCAGAAAAGCAAGTTTTTCTGACTTTTAATATATTAAAATTGATCAATTTATTCAAATGAAACATACTTTATGCAGAAAACTGCAATAACAATATTTTTGATTAAATACATCATCAGTTATGAAACAGTTGACATTTACTTATATGTCATCAAAGATGATTGAATGATCATGTATGCAATATATTATATTTAATCATTCATTATTTTTTATTTTTTAACACAAAATAATTTAAAAATTATTAATTACTGAAAATAATCAATGATTTGTCAGACAAATATAAATGATTGATAAAAAGTATTTTATCATAATTTTGCTGTTTGTTTGTTTTAATTTATCTTGCAACAATCATTTCTTTCAATTTTCACAAGCATGTCATGTTTGCTTCATTACATACATGATATTTAACTGTCATCAGCTTGAGCTGATACAAATTCAAAAGCAAACACTTTGCTTGTTGAAAACAATTTTTCAGAAAAGCATGATTCAATATTAATATTTAATGAATGTCAGAACTTTTAATTATAAATTTATAAATATATATCAACAGCTTTTTAATATGTATTTAACTTGTGACACATTCACTGACAATTACAGTTAAGATATATAATAAGATGTGATACACATTTGTTTTAAAACTTGTCATCTTAAGATTTATCAATTTTTATGTGAATATGCTTCATATATGCTGAGTGTAATGTGATATTCACACTGAACTAAACAAATAACTTTTTGATGTTTCTGAAAAAACTTATTTTCAAAATAATAAAAACTTAATACTTTTCTCAAATTCAGATTTTCATACAATTATATTTGAAAGTTATCTGCTTGATTTACTAAATAATAATATTGTTTGAGTATCAAAAATGATAATAATAATGACAGTGATTTTGTTAAGCAAATCATATATTAAAACAGACAATATGAAGAAGAATCTGAATGATTTTTTAATAAAAAACTGATAAAAATTCTCAAGTAGAAGAATTTTCTCACAGTTTTTAAATGTTATATTTATTTCAGTTTCTCATCTGAACATTGACTGAAGATCAGTCATATTTATTTATTTAATTTTAGAGCATATTTTTATAAAAAATGTAATTATTTAAAATTTTGAAAAAATAGCTTCTGAAGCTGAAATCAGATATTTAATTAAGTATGATTCAATCAACATAATTCATGTTTGAATTTTTCAATCTGAAATAGCTATATGTACTAATAATGATATTTTTGATAAAAATCTGTTTTTGAATATCAAAAAAGTTTTCATAAGACTTTTGATAATTTATTTCAAATCACATATAAACTTTATAACATCACTCAAGTCAATTCAGTGATTATCAACAAAAAAGTCAAACTTGATGAGTATTCAGATGAAAAATCTTTTCTAATTGAAATATCAAAATAAGAAAAATAAAAATAAAAAATTAAAGTCAACTGCTCTGAGAACTTACTAATTACATATTTATTTTCTTTCTGATGACTGTAGTGATTTCTTCACATTTAAAATGACATCAGCTCTGATTTCTACATTCAAAATTATCAACAAAATCTCAACATTATTTTTTGAGAATTTTATATTTATTAAACTTTGAAGTCAAAAAATTTGTCAGAGAAACAAAAACAACAGAAACAAAAAATAACTTACAAGATTCTAACAATTTACAAACTTGATCAGATCAGATTGCTTAAAATTTTGTTAACACAAACATTACTAATTCAGATTTACATAAAAAATTCAGAATCTGAAAATTTAACACTGATCAGCTTGAATTTGTTAAATTATACTAAAACAAACATTCAGTTTAAATGAATGTTCTAAATACTGATGAAACTAATTCTTGAAATTTATTTTTTTTTTTTGCTCAACTTGATAATGACAAAAACTTTTAGCAACAAATACAATTTCTTCTTTGCATCAGATCAATCTATCTAATTCATATAAATAAACAGAAACAAAATATGAACTTTTGTGTTTGTCATTATATGAATAATTATTAAACATTATCAAACTTTCACAAAGCACAGAATGTTGTACTCATTGTTTTTGAAAATTCAATTTATCTGATAATTTTGTTTCTCATTCTGAATACTTAACATTTAAAGTTTTTATCAACAAATGCAATTTTTTATTTACATTGAGTTGAGCTATCTAATTCATTTAAAAAAAAAAAAACAAAATACTCAAAATTGTGTTCATCACAGTATGAATAATTATTTAACATAATCAAACTTTCACAAAGCATAAAATGTTATACTCATTGTGTTTGAAAAATCAATCTATCTGAATTCAACTTTAAATACATAATATTTGTATTTTTTTAAATATAAAAAGCTTAGAGATATCTGTTTTGAATGATTGAATCAGACACTCTAGTTCTCACAGTAGTTATATACTGTATGAAAAAAATATATAATTTTGTGCTGCATCAACTGCTGTTTCAATTTTGATACTCAGAACAGCATTTGTCTGTGAAAATTTCATCAATTTTCATTACACAAATATTACAAGTGAATGATAACATTACACATTTGATTGCTTTTTTTAAATCAGCATCATCAATTTCTGATTTAGTGATTGTATCTGAACTACAGTTTCTAGATTTACTTGACTAGATTATATTGAAAACAAAATTAATGAATTTTCATAAAGAATTTTGAGTACAAAATTGAAATTGTGATGAGCATACTTTCTGTCAGAATTCATCTGAACAAGAAAAATTTTATTATATAAGCTGTTAAATTTAACATAATCACTCAGTATATATTTTATGCAAAAATCTGTCAGTATTGATGATATTTGTCTTACATAAATAATTAATTTTGTTTTTTTCAATTACTTTCTGCAAATATCTGTCAGAACAACACTCTTCATTACATAAATTATTAAATTTAATCAATTCACACAGATGAACACACTCTACATTAAATTCTGATGAAACAATTTTGTTTATAATGTAAATTGTTAACATTGATCACTTCATCTGAGCAACACATACTCTGTGCAAAAATTCAATCATTTTTTTATATGATTTTATCAAGATTATTTCTAAAGCAGTAAAAGATGATGTGTATTTCATCATACTGAATATGTATACTACTCAAGATTATACAATTTATATCAAAAATGTTTTACTTTGCAGACTACATGACTAGATAGTTAGAGTTTGATTACTTATCTCAAGCTTCTGAAATACTTTTCTTCAATTCAACTTTATAAATTTTTACAACATCAAAAACATCATTCATGAAAAACATTAATATGAATATTTTTTGCAGTTAATTATGTATATCTACATCATTTTTTTACTGTATATAAACATATGAATAATTGAATTTTTATTCAGCTGTCAGAGTTTTTTGTAGAGAAAATAATCAAAAAATTCAGTTTTAAGTATTTAATTTTTTTCTGCTCTGTGATTTTAGTGAAGATGAAACTGATCAAACTAAATATTTCAGGTTTTGAAATATTAACTAATACTAGTTCACTGAACTTATGATCAGATGTTTAACACATACACATCTCATAAGTTTAGTTTTCAATTTGTGATCTGATGATATTGAATGAACACTTCAATTATGTTTTAATCTGAACACATTCATTTCTTACTTCTTCAATTTTTTAATGTTTAAGCTTGCTATCAACATATTCACTTCATCTGCAATCAGCTGTTTGTCTGTAAAATATGTTAGATTTTTAATTTACATTTTTTTTCTGATTATTTTTAGTGATACTCTCATTTCAAATTGATTTTGTTTCTTTAGTCACATCTGATTGTGAAGCTTGCTTTTTCTCTTAATTATATTGTATTTATTCTGTAATTTATTTTCTCTATCACTGATATTTTCAAATTATTTTAAATTAATTGATTTTGTTTTTCTACTCACATCTGACTGTAAAGTTTGCTATTTTTTTCTACAATACTGTATTTGCTTTGTGATTTATTTTCTTTGCTGATATTATTAAATTATCTTGAATTACTCTCTTTACACATCTTCATTTCAGACACATTTCACAATGACTGAGTCATGAAAAAGCAAGTCTGATACTAGAATAAATTCTCAAAAAATACATTCACTTTTGTGTTGTTTAATGTTTGAAATTAACACTAATCATGCTGTTATCAGTTGTCACAGTGATTGAAACATAAAATTAAAATTCACTTTCAAATATCAGATGAAAAGTTTAAAGCAGTCAAAATTTAAATACAAAATATTTGCAACAAATACAATTTACACAAATTATCTGATAGATTTTTGATTCAGATTCAGAAGCAAAACACTCAATTACATTGTTTTCAACAAATCATTGACAAAAATATTTTTTCAAATAAACTAATTGATAATTGAAATTTTTCAGATGCAAAAAACACACTGCTTGCAATGATTTAGCACTGTTATTATCAGAGAAATAAACAATTCAGAAAGATTACATCATTTTCTGTATTTTTACTATCATCAGCTTCATTTTAATTTATGACAAAAAAAAATACTGTTTCACTTTCATTCATATTTTCAAGATTCATTTCTAGATCTGAAAAATGTTCATTTTTTCAAATAACATCAGTTACTGATGATCAGAATGCTTGTTTTGAGATAACACATTTTTTTATGTCAGTTTTAATTTTTTCAACTCAAACTAACATCAACAGCAAATTTTCATTTTGAATTGCAGAATACAGCTGCAGATTTTTTTTTTTTCAGTTATTAAATTTTATTAAATTTTTATAATCACAAAAAATTTTATAAATGAACTTGTGTGATCAGTCATAATCAATAATTTTTTTTTTCATGAGATTGATGATACATTTTCAGATGCTGATTGAAATCACTGAATATCAATGCTTGAAAATCATTGTGTTTATTTCAACATTTCTCACAGAATTCAATTCAATAATGAAATTTTTGAAATTTGTAATTTGCAAATATGAAAAATTATAATTACAATGAAGCTCAAACAGATGATTTTTTTAAGAACTGATGCAGTAAACACAGCATTTTGTGTTTACTTTTTCATTGTGCTGAAATCAAACTTAAAATTTCAATTTTCAGAATCTGAATCATTATCAGATGCAATTTTTTTGTTATTTGATAATTTTTTTAATAATATTTTGTATAATAACTATGAAAAATCTTGATCTGCAAAGCAACATCAACTACAAATTTTAAATTAAAATGATCATACATCATCTTTTGTTGAATTTACAGCACACAACTCTCATATTTTGAAAAATACTTCATCATAAATAATTTCTTCTGAACAAGCTTCACTTCTGATACTATCATCAATGTTCAAATTACTGCTTTCAACACATTTAAATTTCTCACAAAAATTCATCATTCAGATTTCAAAGAAATCTGAAGACATGACATTCAATATTAATGCAATCACTGAAAAAAATATCAAACACATTTCAGAATTTATCAATAAAAACAATACTGCTTCATCAACTGATGCAATGTTTACAAATCATTTTTCTGCAAAATACTTCAATTTCATTCTTACTGACAAAAAATGTGATTTATCTCATAAAGATTTGATGATTTTAATCAATACATGCTCAACTTCAATCATTATTAAAAATGACATAAAAGTTTTAATTAACAGAACAGTTGCAACAGATATTGACTCTGATCCGCATATTTTCAAGAAAATTTTGAGTGAAAGCATAAAAAATATTATTTATCATGAAAACATAACTGATGCTACTGATTTTGCATTTAAAATCAATGCAAAGAAAAAAAATATTAACAATGTCATACACACTGCAATCAAGAAATGTGAATAATTCAATAAAATTACTTGAAGATATTTTCAAATTTTTTTTATGTTTAACATCAAAAATAATAATGATATTAATATCAAAAAGTTTATTTCTCTTTCTGATCTACAATGTTTGTCATTTTTTCATCAATTGTATGCTGCTTTTGTTATGTTATTGAAAGAAAATTCTATATCACAAGAAAAGTTTTTTGATGATGAAATGAAACTTGAGAAGACAACAACTTTCATTATGTTTTGATATCTGAACATGTGACTTGTTGAAAATGAAAATTTTATTGAGACATTCAAAAGAAATTTTGCTTTTTTATAATTTTTTCATTTTTCTGAAAATCAGATAAGTACTTTCAGATGCTTTTCACAAAATCAGTAATTTTTTTTATATGAATGCATGAATAATTCATTTTCTGCTAAAAGTCTGAAATCACAGCACAGTGTCATACTGATAATTATATTCAAATTGCTCATGTTATTCTGAATCAAAAATCTCTCAAACATTATTTCTGACAAAAAAAACACACAGAACATTCTCAGACTACAAGTCTTGATAATTTATAATGATATAAAACACAGAACAATCAACAAAATTAATCATTCAGTTTTTGTGCTGAATACAGATTTTATGAATTTGATCAGAATGAAAGAAAATCTAGTATCTGAAAAAATTGATTATAAATGTTTGATAATGATAATTTCAATGTTTTTTGAAACAAAAATTGTTCTTTTCACAAATTATTACAATAAAAAATTACATTCAAGATCATTTTTTAAAAACAATGCAGTCAAGATTTAAATGTGCTGAGATTGACTAGATTGATCACACAGAATGAAAAATTCTCTCTCATTTTAGTGAACTCAGTTTCAGTTTCAACTATCATAATTTCAAACTCATTTCTAGTTGTGAAAATTGTTACTCATTTCTGTTATCACTACACAATGAAAAATTTCAGTTCTGTTTTATAGTTTTTCTTTCTAGTTTCAGTCTTGTCTCAAGAAATAAGCTGTAGTTTCATTTCAGTTTCTGATAACAGAATTCTGATTTCAATTCTGTTTCAGATTGTCTTGAATTAATGAAACAGAATGAAATGAAGATTTTCAGTTTCAATGTCAATGAAAGCATTTTATCACATTTGTGTGTGAAACTGTTATCTTGAACTGTTATCACATCATGTGACAAAAATCACACAAGAAGAAAAAAAAATCTCTGAAAATTTATTTATTCATCACAAAATGTGTTGCCTCACTGAAAACTTATTTTATTTATTTAATTGCTTAATTTCATAAACTTTTCTTAAAAAATTTTTTTTTTTTTTTTTCTCATAAGTTTCTGCAGATGCACATTCAAAAAATTAATTATTAATTTATCTGATCAACTGAAAAATCAGCTAAATATCATTCTGAGTCAAGATAATTTGATTCTGATGAATCATTGCTTGAATGTCATTTATTTTGTATTAGTAAATGAAATTTTTAAAAATGAAGAATATACTCACACTCAAAGAGAGTGATGATTGTATTCTCAGCAGCAAGTTAAAAAACATTAACAGCAATTGTTTGTCAGCAATATACTGAATTCACTTTGAGAGTGATCTGATGAATCACTTGCTGAAATTGTATCTGTGAAATAACAAAATTCTGATTATGCTGATATCAGTGTATTTTCTGAATTGCTTTTAATATTTTGTTAGATTGTAAAATCATTATCAGAAATTGTTATTTATGATTGACTTCATAAAAATTTGAAGTGCATGAGATCAGATTTGCTGTTTTTTATTGAGCAATAAAGATGTTAAAGTGCACTTGACATCATATCTGATGTTTTGTGTTGTAGTCATTCATCTGATGTTGATGATAAGCTTGCAGAGCAGCAGCTGTTTCAGAAAATATTGTCACATGTTTGATTGATTTATATTCACTGAATTTTTTTTAGCTACAAATTTTTACAAAATCATTATCATATTTTGTTACTTACATATAATTTTCAAATTCTACATCAAAATTTCCAAAATCAAAGTCATTGTGAGACACATAATTTTCATCTGCATCTTCATTGTGATGATTTCTTAATTGATGCATTATTTTTTTTTTTTTTGCTTTTCACTTTCTTCACTTTTTTCAAATTTCTCACTCTCATTAACTTTCTGAACATTTCTCATATTCACATCTGCATCATTGAAATCATTTTCAGTAATTTTGAGATGATTTTTCACAACACTCTTCTTTTTAGTGTGTGTAGTATTATTGATCACATTTTCAAAAACAGTCTTCATTTTCATTCTGAAAATCTTGTGAATGTTGTTTTCAGTCATTGATAATTCATCTATCAAACATCAATCATATATTTCTGTAAAAGCATAAAAATACTCACAAGATGAGTGATGATTAGAAAATAATATGAAAGAAAGAAAGAAAAAATAAACAGAAACAGAAACAGAAACATAAACAAAAAATAAAATTGTAAAAAAATAAAATCATGTAATTTTGTGTTGCTATGAAGCTTTTCATCACTTTTGTTTTTGTTTATATATATGTACATAAACATTTCACTTTCTGAAGCTTTTTCTTTCAATCTCACTCTCATTCAGCTTATTTCATTATTTCAATCAAGAGAACTTCAGTCTGTTATCACATTTTGTTATTGTTTACAATTCATCATGAAAGATTCAAGCTCAAAGAAACAGTTGTTGATGTGATCAAAAACTGTCACTGCACACAAGAAGAAATATGCACTTGATGAAAAAAAAAAAAAAACACAAAGCTGATCAGATCAATCACAAGATCAGATATAATATCATTTAACATTTGAAAAAAACAGCAAAATGATAACAATTCTTGATAATGAATCACACATATTTACTGATATATTTGTCAGACAAAATGACACAGAAAAAAAATGCAAGACACAGAAAATTGCAATCATTGAAACTGTGATGCAGAAGTAATTTGATCAAGAAAAATTTTGTGAATATCATGAGATTGAAGAGATGAAGAGAATCAAGAAAATCAAAAATAAAAAAAGAAAGTATTGTGTGAAAGAATTTGAGACTGCAATGCAGTCAAGCAAAAAACAAAAAAAATAATGAATTCAGATAACAAGTTTATGCACATACTGACAAAATAATAAACTGAATCAGAAACTCAAAATCACAGCATTATGAGCTGTTTTCAAACTTGCTTCTGCTGAATTATTTAAAAACTGAAGCATGATTGAGCTGAGCACAAATATAATTGTTTTGAAGTTACAAATGCAGATAATAATTTTATTAAAAAACAAATGAATTATTTTTTCAAGCAAAAAAATCTGAAGAAGTTTGAGAAATCATCAGTTTCAAAAACAATCAAAAAAATGAATTTTGAGATGATTCTGTCATCTGATGAGAATGAAAATGAGAATGATGAGTATAATGAAAATTGAATGATAACTGATTAGAATTTTCATCAAAATTGCAGCTCAAAATCAGTGATTAGAATTAGAGTTAATCATCAATGAAGTGATTTCAACAGAACTACTGTCTATTTTTATATAAAATTCTTGTCAGAAGTAAGTGTATTATATATATATTCAAAATACATATGAAATAAGCTATATTAAACATTGTTTTGTTGAGTATTTGCTGTAAATAGTGAAATGCAAAGTTTGAACTTGAATGTGAGATGAAAATATCAACAAACAAATATCATTTTCAATATCTGACAATTTGACAACAACACAATTCAGAACAAGACTCTGAAATATTTGCTCAGAATTTTCAAAATTTATCAAATTTATTATCAAAATTTGTTATTATTATTTCAGCTTGAATATCATTCATTTTCTACATTTTGAGCTTAATATGTCTATCTCAATACCAGCTCTTGCTGTTGTTGTGTCATCAAATGTAAAGAAAACTTCAATTTCATCATTTTTTCTGTTGAACATTTAATCATCAGTTTCTGACAAGAAATTAACTGAATTGTATCTTCATGAAAAGTTTTTTATTGTTTATAATTTTGCTAAAAATATTGTTTTTAATCAGTGATGAAATGCAACATCTGCAAAAAAATCATTAAAAAATTGTAACTGTGCTCATTCTGCATGAAACAGCATCAAATGATTTTTCACTGCATGAAATCAAATAATATAAGCAGCAGAGAAATTTAATGATGAATCAGTTGTTATATGTAAGAAATGCAACATCATACTGAAGCATTCAACATATATAAATCATGATATTAATAAATTGAAAAAGCACATGAACAGTAAAAACTGTGATCATGCTGCTTTTTCAAAGTGTGGCAGAGATGAATCACTTGATGATATGCTGATAAAAAGTTCTCTTTTATTTTATAATAATGATTTTTGATAACAAACTCAGTCAAATTCAGATGAATCAGTGCAAGCATTTAAAAATTACTAAAAAGTCAGTTTTTTATTTCAAAAGCAACTTTCATAATCTGCTTCTCAAAGCACTCATTTTGCTGAATTTGTTTTTTCACATGATTAACAATGAATATTTCTGAAATTTAGTTTATTGTTTCTGATTATCAGCAATTTCTGATCTTTCTCATCAAATCAAAGTATGTGATTTCTTGAATGACAAATATGATTGAACAGCAAGTTAATTATTACAGAATTGTGAGTCAGATACAAAAATATCATTTGCTGTTGATGTATGATTAAGTTCTTATATAATTTTTTTTATGAGTGTTGTGACATATTTTGTGATAGATAAATGAAAATTTGAAAAGAAGCTGATTGGCTTTGAATCATTGTAAGAATTTCATGATGAAGTGAATTTGAGTGAAGCATTATACAAGTTTTTGAAGCAAAATAAGACAACAAAACAATTGTTCTGCATTACTGCAGATAATGCTGATAATAATTGTACTTTTTAAGAATCTCTACAGATGAAAATCAGATGAGTCAACAATCATGAATGAAATATGAAACTTAAATTAATTTTTTGTATTGCTCATGTTTTGCAGCTTGTTGTGAAGCAATTGATGAATGAATTGAAAATTGAAAGTGAGAATGAAAATTCATTATTTAAATTTGATGATGATCACATTTCAGATGAGCTTCAGATTGAAACATTCAAGAATACATTTTAAAAAATTGATAACAAACTGAAATAACAGGCTTGAAACATTTTGCTTATAATGATATTTTTAGATCTGATTGCTTGTCAATGTCATTTGCATTTTTTCTTAATGTTGAGAAATCTTTCATAATCTGCAGCCAGCTGACAAAATCTTAAATATGAAAACTGATGTGAAGACTTGATGAAATTCAATTTATGATATGACAGTTTGAGTTTTTTTTCTGAGACAATATCTGAACATGTAAATTGAGAGCATCAAAATTGCAAAGATTAAGAAACTTCAATTGACTGATGATGAATGAAAACAAGTGAAATATGTCATATGTTTCTTGTAGTCATTTATAACATATACAAAAAGTTTCTCAATGACAAAACAATCAATGATTCATCTAAGCTTTTGAGTATATAATGCAATATTTAATCATCTTAATAAGCAAAAAAAAAAACACATTTGAAAAGTGACTGAAAAAATGCACTGATTAATGTCTGTCAAAGTGCATTTGTCAAATTGTTTGAATATTATTCAAAAACTGCAGATGAGCATGAAAAGATTTATTCAGTGACAACTGTTCTCAATTCATGCATTTACATGAATGCTTTAAACTCAAGACACTGAAAGAATGATGAGCTTAATGAATATGAACAACTTGTAATTAAGTTTTATAATAAAAATTATAAACAATACAAAAAAGCATCAGTAATTGTTCTGAAGAATAATTCTAATTCAGAAATAATAATTTTTGATAACAAGTTTGAAAAAATTCATCTAATCTGAAACTAAAATCTGAATATGATTGTGAACAATGATATGAGCGAAAATACTGATGATGCACAGTCAAAAAATGAGTTTGAATGATATTTATATGATACTTGAATTTTTTAAATACTGAAAAAAAATATTCTTGAGATGTGAGCAAGCATTAAATATCAGTATCTCACTGTGATGTGAATGATGAAAAATATACTTGATGTGTCATCACATGCTGTTGATGTGAAATGAAAGTTTAATTCAGAAAGAAACATTTGTTTTTATTGATGAGAACATCTTTCAAAACTGACAATTAAGAAAATTATGTTGATAAAACATAATGATTAAAACTTGCTTGTTGATGAGAATATTACATCTGATGATAATTCTGATGATGATTGCTTAATTATTGAAAATGATAAACATGATGAGAAGAAAGAAAAAAAACTTGCTGAAGAAGCACAATTAATGAAAAAATGTCAATTTGATGAGAAGAAAAAATGTCTGAAAGTCAAGAAGATCAAGAAATTAAGTAAAAAAATTGTGAAGTCACAAAAAAAAAAGCAGCAGTGACAACAGTAAAAACACAAATAATTGTGTTATTGAACTCACATGTGATTGAAACTGTTATCTTAAATTGTTATCTTATCATGTGACTTTTGAGTTGATGAATGTTTCAGCAAAATTTATTCATGTTTGTTATCAAAAATCATTATTTACATTTTTTGTGTTATGTAATCAGAAATCAGAAACTCTGATTTCAAAATTATGTGATTTCATTTTGTTTCATATGTGTTGACTGCAGTTTCATTTTCATCTTAAAAGCTAGATGTTAGTCTCTAATTCATTTCAACAAGTTCATTCACAGTTTCATTTTCTTTCAGTTTCATTTCATGTAATACTAATTTGATTCTGATAGCTTGATACAAAGTTTCATTTTCATCTTCTGATTGGTCTCAAACACTCAGAATGAGATGAAAAGAAACAGAAAATTTTGATTTTCACAGTCAATTTAGAATTGACTGTTTCATGACAAATTTCATTTGAAAAAAAACAGAGAAAGTACAACAATCAAGATATTTCAACAACTCACATGACATCAGAAAGCATCACTGCTGATCTGATTACTTTTCAGAATACTGTTCAAAAAAAAAATCAATAAATTTACTGCATTGAATGAAAATTCTGAAAATTGATGACTGAACAACTGATTTTATTTTCTGCAATGTTGTTGATGAAGTTTACAAACAATTATCAGATTATGTTCACAAATTATTTAGTAAAAAATCTTCACTTTTGAAAAATGAAAAAAACAATCTGACTGCTCTGGCTCACATTTTTAGTGAAATTTTAGAGAAACTGATCATTTATTGCAGTGTGAAGAGTATCTGATTCTCTAAATCAATCATACATGTTTCATTTTATGAACATTATGATATCAAGCACATCATCAAATCACAATATTTACATTACATAAAAAAAAAAAAACTGAAATCTTGAAAAGAATTCAGCAAGCTTTATAAAACAGTTTAGAAATTTCAAAAAAACTTGATTGTAATATTTTCATGCTGAAAATAAATATTAATAATTTTTTCAAATAATTCAGAATGTGCAGAACAATCATGATATTTTTAGTTATTTTTTTTTGACAATCAGATATGATTTCACACTCATAAGCATTAAATTTAAAAACAAAAAATAAAACATCACTACAAAACTCACATCATATTTTTGACATGTGAATGAGTTGATTGTATTCAGCTCAAAGTGTTACAACTTTCAAATCATACTGAAAAGTATGTTTGAGTCAAGAAATTATGTCAGTAAACAAAAAAAACTTGTAATTGTAGCAAATGCATCTGTCATTAAACACATTCTGAAATTCATAAGTTTCAGTTTCTGAAGTTTTCAGTTAGATGAATTTTTTCATTTAAACTTGACTGTACTAATCATAACTAGTGACTCAAAAAAAAATTATGAAGTGGCAGCAATGTACAATAATCTTGATGTCAACAGCTGCATGAAGTATGTGAATGTTTTCAATAAAAATTGCTTAATTGACAATCATTAATTTATTTTTTTCTTCTTTTCAATCATTATCATGAGAATTTCTGATATTATCAGCCAGAAATATATGATAACAAGAGTTTATAAAATAATTTTGATGAGTTCAGAATGACTTGTCACTACTGAATTACAGTGTATCAGAAGAATTCAGCAGATGAAATAAAAAAATTAATGTACATTATTGTATCAGCTCATTGAAATGAATATCAAAATTGAAAAAAAAATACTTAATTATCAGACACTAAGATAAAAATTTGATAGAATGACTTTGAAATTGAAGTTATAAAACATCAATATAATTGATTTTTCTTGAAAATCATTTGCTTGTTTTGACTGTACTGTTTTTCTCATGAACTACTAGTCAACTTTTCATGTACATTTTTTCAAAATAATTGAATTTACAGTTGTTAGCAGATTTCTGTTCTTGTATATAATTATTGTTATTCAATGCTTCAATAAAATTATGCATGAAATCAATTGTAATTTTTTTTAAATGTACTGATATCAGATGATTTTGTTTCTGATTTCTGATTTTGTACACTACAGAATAACACATGATTAATATGTAGAATATTTGAACACTTCTTGATGATTATTAATATTTATCTGATAAACTGTTAAGTATCTACATCAGATAATATTAATTAAATTTTTTGACTTAGTGTCAAGTTTTTACAGTACAGTGTTTGATTTTACATTGCTTTTCAACATCATTTTATTTGATGAAAGCAGTTGATTGTAATATGACAACAAACATACATCATTTCATTGAGTGAATAAATTCAAACATATAATCAACTGATATTTCTTGTGAATTCAAAACATGTTGTGTTATTTAACTTTGACACTTAATTTCATAACTGATCTTTGTGTTTAATTTTGAATTTTACAGAAAGTGATTTTTCATTATTTTTCTTTCATCACTGTGATTTTCTTTTTTTTCTAAATTGTCAATTTTGATCAATTGACTTGATTTGACATACTGATTGCAAAAATCTGCTGTTACAATGTTTTTTATTGCATGAGTCACTGAATCAAATTAATTTTTTTGCATAAGCATTTCACACTTGAAAATTTGTCATAATTATTTTTTTTATTGCATAAATTTATCAATTTGATCATTTTACTCAAAAAAATATATTAAAGATAAAAATTTTTCAGAACAACATTTTTTCTTATGTGTGAGTTATCAAGTATTGTTAAATTTAACTGATGAATTTACTGAATGCAAAATTCTGCTAGTAAAATCACTTTTGTTATGTAAGCTGTCAAATTTAATCAATGAATTTACTGAATGCAAAATTCTGTCATTATAACTGTTTTTGTTATGTAAGTTGTTGAATTTAATCAATGAAACTACTGAATGCAAAATTTTGTCATTATAATCATTTTTATTATGTAAGCTGTCAAATTTGATCAA
Source organism: Emydomyces testavorans (assembly GCA_029449355.1). Lineage (NCBI taxonomy): Eukaryota > Fungi > Ascomycota > Eurotiomycetes > Onygenales > Nannizziopsiaceae > Emydomyces > Emydomyces testavorans. The sequence goes on from CP120627.1 coordinate 1,961,985, forward strand.
TGAATTTACTGCATGCAAAATTCTGTCATTATAATTATTTTTGTTATGTAAGCTGTCAAATTTGATCAATGAATTTACTGAATGCAAAATTCTGTCATTATAATCATTTTTGTTATGTAAGCTGTCAAATTTAATCAATAAACTTACTGAATGCAAAATTCTGCTGATAAAATCACTTCTGTTATGTAAGCAGTTGAATTTGATCAATGAAATTACTGAATGCAAAATTTTGTTAATAAAACTTATTTTATGATGTAAGTTATCAAATTTGACTAACACTTTCAGATAAATTTACTTCTTGTTAGAGATTTTCTGAACAGCATTTTCTGTTCCAATTATTAATTATTAAATTTAATCAAGTTGCTGAGCTGATGCACACTTTTTGCAAAAAAAAATCAGCTTCACATTTTTCATTTAAATAAATATCTAATTGTGCTTAATTCATTTTTCACTACTGTTTACTTGCTGCTCACAGTTAAGTCTTGTCTCTGACTACTTTTGTATATACATATGTAGCTAGTTGCTAACTATTTATTGTTACTTCAGATTCTTGAGACAAATTTTTTAAATTCAAAATTTACAAATTTTTACATCTTCAATTATATTCTTTATAATTAACTTATGATGTCAACATAATTATTATATGTTTTGCACTCAAATTCATGTGACTACATTATTTCTTCATCATATAATGATTTATAAACAATAAAATTTTCATTCAATCATTAATGCTTCTTCTGAAAAAAACAGACAGATGACTTCTTCTACACATACTTATTGAGTTTTCACTTCATGTTTTTGATAATGTTTAATAAAAATGTAGTGAATATTTCATCTTCTGTATTATATTACACTGAAGAAAATATAAAGTGTTTATCATTTATCTCATTTATACATTTAGTGTCTAGTTGACAATAAAATAACATTAATTGAACATTTTGTCTTCATCTGAAGATATTCAGTTGCTTTTCAACACAATGTTTATTTGTGAAACTTTTTATCAACACAATTGCTTCATTTTCTAGCAGATTCTGATTTATGAATTTTGATAACTTTTTCATCTAAGTTCATGTTTCTGATTTTTCTTATTTACTGAATTTTTTCATTTATCTTTGATTTTTTTATCTACATGCTTTGCTTGCTGAAGCTTGCTGTTTTTTAATACTGCATTGATGCTGAAATTTTTTCTGATAAATTCATCAAATTATTTTCACTTTTTTTTTATTTTTATTTATTTGTGAAACTTACTATCTCTTTAGCTTTTTCAGTCATTTTTTACTCCTCAGTTTACATAATTTTTTTGTTTTTTTTTTGACATGAATCTTGTTGTTTTTTGTTACTCTGTGATTTTCTCTGCTGATTTTCACAAGTCATCTTCATTTGCTTTTTCAATATACATTAATGTGTAAAGCTTGCTGTTTAGTTATTTTACTTTCATTCTGTGATATATCTGACTGATATACTTGAATCAGCTTGAAATCATTTTTTTATGTGTTTTTTTTTCAAAAACACATCACTATGACTGAAACACAAATAAATGAATCTGATGATAGAAGCAATTTTCATAAAATACATTCATTTTTGTATTTTTTAATGTTTAAAATAAATACTGATCATGCTGTTGACAGTTGATGAAATGATTAAAGCAAATCATTAAATTTCACTTTCATATGTTCAGTGAGAAATTTGAAATCATCAAAAATCAGATTCAGACACTTTACAAGAAAACTGATTTATATAAAATATTAAATCAATCTTTGATTCAGATTCAGAAACAATAAATCTTACTTCACAATCTTCAACAAATTATAAAAAAAAATATTATGTTCAGCAAACTAGTTGAGCAGTGAAAGATTTTAAATGCCAAAAAAACTCTGTTATTAATTATTTGTCAGTGTCACTATCAGAAAAATCAACTAGTTAAAAAAATTGCTTTTCTTCTTGTATTTATTTTATCATCAGCTTCTTCACAGACATCAACAAAAATGATTTTTATTTTTCTCTTGTCTCCATCATCAAAATCAGTTTTGTGAACTGAAGATAATATGTCTTCTCAACTTGTATTCACAAATAATAATCAAATAATTGATTTTGATTTATCAAATTTTTTTGTATCAATTTCAGCTTCTTCAGCTCAATGATGTGTCAAAAAAAAAGATTTTTTTTAAATTTCAGAACAAAATTGCAGATTTCTTTCTTCATCAGTTACTGAATTTTATAATGTTTTTATAATCATCAAAAATTGAATTAATGAACTTGTGTAATTTGTAATGATCAGCAGTTTTTCTTTCTGCAGAATTGATGATACACTTTTAAAAAAAAATTGAAATCAGTAAATATTAATGCTTGAAAATCATTGTGTTTACTTCAACATTTTTCACAGAATTTAATGTGAAGATGACATTTTTGAAATTTGTAATTTGCAGATATGAAAAATCATAATTACTATGAAACTTGAAGAAATGACTTCTTCAGAGACTGATGCTGTCATCACAGCTTTACATGTCAACTTTTTCATTGTGAAGAAATTTAATTTTGACATTGAGAATTCATCAACTGAAGAATTGTCAGATACAAATTTATTATCATCAGATAATGTTTTTGATAATATTTTATATCACAATTATGATGAATGTTTATCAGCAAAGTAACATTGTTTTTAAACTTCAAATCAGAATTGTTCTACAACATTTAATGTTAACTTTACTGCACAGATGTTCAATTCATTCAATGATACTGCATCATCAGTAGCTTTGTCTGAACAAATGTCATCACTTATATTATCATCAGTGTTTAATTTAATGCTTTCAAGTCACTTGAATATCTTGTGAAACTTTATTGTTCAGTTTTCAGAAAAAATAAAATGCATTGTTTTTAATTTTGCTTTACACAATGATTTGAGTTCAGTAACTGAAATGACTGAGAAACATTTTAAACTCATTTATATAAATAAAAAAATTAATTTGCTGAATACAAATTTTTTTGTGTTTATAAAAATATACTTAACTTTCATCATTGTTGAAAATGATTCAGTTATTTTTGTCAGCATATCAGTGATGACAGATATTGATTTTGATTTGCATAATCTCAGAAAGATTTTTGATGATTATATTAAAAATATTATTCATCAAAATGAAATTTTTAATGAGATAAATTTTGTTTTTGAAAACATATTCATTCAGAACAGCATGAACAATGTTATTTACACAATAATCAAGAAATGTGAACAATTCAATAAAATTATTTGAAGACATTTTCAAATTTTTTTTATGCTTGATATTAAAAATAACAACAATATTGATGTCAAAAAGTTTATTTTTTTTTGATCTACAATGTTTGCTGTTTTTTCATTAATTGTACACTGCTTTTGTTATGTTATTGAAAAAAAATTTTATATCACAAAGCAGATTTTTTGATGATGAGATGAAATTTGAAAAAACAATTACAGCTATCATGTTATGATATCTCAACACTTGACTTGTTGAGAATGAATTGTTCATTGAAAATTTTAGAAAAAATCTTAATTTTTTTTAGATTTTTTCATTTTTTCAAAAATCAAATCACTACTTCTCAGTGCTCTTCACAGAATAAGTGATTTTTTTTATGTAATTGTGTAAACAGTTCATTCTTCATTAAAGATTTGAACATTCAGTGTGATGTCATACTAGTTGTTGTACTCAAGTTTTTCATATTATTCTGAACAAATGAATTGTTGAAGATTATATCTGATGAAACAAAAAAACAAAACATATTGAAATTACAAGTTCTGATAAATCATAACAATATAAATTAATGAATCATCAGCAAGATTAAACATTCAGTCATAGCACTGAAAGCAGACTTTAATGACATAATTAAAACAAGAAAGAATTTAACATCTGAACATTTTGATTATTGATTTTTGATATTAATTATTTTGTTGTCATTCACATTAAAAATTGTACTCTTCATCAATTTTTATGATTTAAAAAAACATTGAAATTTTTTTTTTTAATGACAACATCTCTGAGACTAGATTGTGCTGAAATCAATTGTTCTGTGATAAATTTCATTTTGAAAAAAGTAAAAAAAATACAACAATCAAAGTATTCTGACAGCTTATATGATGACAAAATACAGCATTATCAGCTTGATTGCTGTTCAGTATGCTATTTGAAAAAAAATCAATAAATTTACTTTACTGATTTGAAACACTGAAAGTAAACAGCTGAATAATTAATTTTGTTTTCTGCAATGCAGTTGAGAAAAACTACAAACAATTCTTGAATTGTGTTCACAATCTTACTAAAAAAAACATGAGCTAGCTACACTTGCTCACACATTTAGTGACATTTTGAAAAAAATAATCATTTGTTGCAGTGTTCAGAGCATCTGATTTTCAAAATTAATTATTTATATTTCATCACACAAGCATTTTAACATCAAGTGTTATATCAAACTGTAGTATCTGTCATATATAATGAAAAAAAAACAAGAAGCTATGCAGAAAATCAAATTTGTTGTATAAAAAAATTTAAAAATGTAAAAACTTAATTGTGATGAACTCAAGTCAAAAATAAATTTGAAAATTTTTTTTATTTAATTAAGAAAATGTAAAATGACAGTAATATTTTTTGTTATTTTTTTCTTGACTGCTGAACACAATCTTGATTTGACTGATGCTGAGTACATAAAAAACAATTGAAACATCATCAACAATTTTATTTTATATTTTCAAAAACTAAATAAGTTGATCATTTTCAGCTCAAAGTGCAAGATTCTCAAAAGTATTCTGACTGATATGATTAAATGAACAAATTATATCAATCAATCAGAAAAATTTATCATTGTTACAAATGTATTTATCATAAAAAAAATTCTGAAAGTTATGAGTTTTCTATCTTCACAACTCTTTTTTGCTTTGATATGCTTTCTTGTTTAAGTTCAAATAAACTAATTGTAACTAGTGACTGACATGAAAAAATTATCAAGTTGTGACAATGTACAATAATTTAAATGCAAAAATCTGCACAAAATACATCAATGCTTTTAACAAAAATTATTTAATTAAAAATAATCATTTCAGAACTGATGTCATTCTGAACATTATCATGAATACATTTACAGTTATCAGTTAAGAATATACACTGACAAGAGCATTCAGAATAGTGTTGATGAGACTGAAGTAACTTGTCACAATCAAATCTCAGTATATAAAAAAAACTCATTATATGAAACTGAAAAATTTGTATATTATATCATATCATCTCATCAGAATGAATGTCAAGATTGAAGAAAGAATACTTAATCATTAAGCATTGAGACAGAAGTTTGATAAATTGATTTTAAAATTAAAAAAAAAAAAAACACAGCAATCTGAAGTAATTTGCCTCTTTTGAACTCTGATTTCTTTCTTGATTTGTTGTGCTCTCATTCTGAACTACTTTTTGATTTGATATTTATTTTTATTAAAAAATACATGTTTAAAACTTTTACTTATATCAGATTTTTATTAATGTATGTTATATAATTGCTTTTATTCAGTGATTCACTACAGTTGCAGATGAAATCAATTGTAGCATTTTTTACACTGATAATTTTTTTTTTGATTGCTGATTTGATACACAACAAAATAACATGTGAATATTACATAAAATTTCTGATCACTTCATGTTGACTGTTGACATTTATTTGTCAAACAATTTAATATTTACATCTGATAATATTATTTGAATTTTTTACATTGCTGTCAACATTTACAGATCAGTATTTAGTTATATTTTAGCTTCAAATGTTATTTTGTTGACTGAATATAATCAACTGCATTCACATCATCAGTATTTTTTTCATTTTAATAAATAAAATTTTTAATTAAATCATCAACATCATCAGTCACACATTTTTTTTTTCATCATTTAAATTCAGCTTCTCAACTTTCTTATCAATCATTTCAACTTCTTTCAGTCTTATTTTTTTTACATATAAGTTGATAAAAATTATCATTACTGCAGTTAGAAAAAATGCTGTCTTTGCAGCTGCTATTGTCTGCTGATTAATTATATCAAGTGTTTGAAAAAACATCTGAAAACACAGCACTCATCATTGCAATAATCATGCAGTTGTACACATATGATGTAATGTATTTTTTTAAATTTTTTTTTACTTTTTTTTTTCTTTTTTTTCTTGCACTGCTGTTGTTTTTTTTTGTTTTTTTTGTAACTTCAAGATATATAATTTATACTTCAATGTCAACTGCTGATTGTTTTCAATCTTCAACAGAAATATGATATTTTTCTGACTGAAACAAAAATTGATTTATCAGATTGTTAATATGACAACACATGCATGTCACTCACAAGAATTCAGCAATTATCACATGTTCTGCAAATGAGCATTATTCATTCTTGCAAATTTCTCACAGTTTTTTTTGCAAGATTTTATTTGTATGACACTGTTTGTAGTATAATATGTTGATTCTTCACTGATTTCATGATATGTATAATATAACATGTGAGAAGCTTCACAGTCAAGCTGATTCTGATAAACACTCAAGAAAATGCTTATTTATGTTGAACTTGATGACTTCATCTTGATAAGCATACTTGATGCAAAATTTAAATAATTCAATTTCTTCTGTTATATAACTTAAGCAGTTAAAATTGATCAATTTCTTCAGATAAACATGTTTCACACTGACATCAGATTGATTACTTTTATTTATTAATTATATAAGCTTTCAATTCTGATTATTCTGCCTGAAGAATCAAATTTCTCATGAAAATTAAACAGAACAACTTCTTCAATCATGTAAGAAGTTGAACTTGTTACTTGCTCAATCTGTCAGAATGAATAAATTTCTTCTGAGAATCAGTCAGAACAATGTCTTTCATTATATAAACATACAAAATTAATTAATTTGCATGAAAAAACAAATTTTATGTGAAAATTGATCTACATGACTTGTTCAATTATTTATATAAGCAGTTGAATTTGACAAATGATTTTTAATAAACATATGCAAATTTTGAACAGTTTGATCTTTTCATTATGTAAGCAGTCAAATTTAATTAATTTGTCTGTAGAAACAGATTTTCTGTGAGATTCTGATAAAGCAATCTCTTTTATTATATAAGCAGTCACTTTCAATTCATCTGTCTGAATGAACAAATTTTGCTTGAGAATCTGACAAAGCAGTTTCTATCTTTCAAATTGTTTCAGAACTGAGACATGCTTTGTGTGTGTCACTAGTTCTAATCATGTGCACAAGTCAAGATGTGCTACTCACAGAAATTTGATGAATTTGAGGAATTGTTGCAGTCATTTGACTTTTTTTGCTTTTTCTTCAGCTGCTAGAGGAGCAGACACAGTCATGTGATTTACTAATGTTTTCAATTGATTAACAACAGTAGTTTTAAAAATTGAAATCAATTTTTCATGTTGAAGTCTTAATATTTCAGTTATCAAATAAGATACTCAAATGAGTTTAAAAATAATAAAATATTAGTAGATTAAATGAAATATTATATATAAATATTAAAATATTTTTTAAATATTTACTAATAAATTGAATAACATAATGATAATAAATACAAATAATTATAAATTAAAGTATAAAAATTAATAATATTTTAATGAATATTTCAATAAATATGTTATAAATATATAATTTATATTTTTTAATTATTTTTGATTTTGAATCTGAAACCAGAATTTAAATAAATTGAAAATTAAGTTTAAAATTATATATAATAAAATTTTTGATTATAAATTAATTTTGTAATGATATATTTAACAACCAATCATCTCAGCTATTTTAGACAATTATTCATGTAGTGATAGACAAACAAGCAAGTTCAGAGCTTCAAATAGAAGATAACAAGCAGTTATACAGTAATTATATAATGAAAAGAAAATATCAGCTCATAATTCAAGTTGTATTGAACTGATTGCTTGCTCTTCTCAAAAAGCAAGACAGCATATTTTTCATAATATACATGAAGATGAGAGTCAATATAGAATATATTATAAGCAAAGTATAACATAACTGCTAATTAACAACTTATGTGCTAAGAAGTTTTAAGTTAATCTGACAATTATTTTTTTTTTATTTGAAGCTTGATCTTGAGCTCAGAAATATTAATTTTGAACACTTGAATAATTTTTACAATATATGTAAAGAAACAACAAACAGTAAGATAGCAGCAATATAATTAAAAAATAAAATGTTCAAAATTTCAATGTGTTTATAAACATATACTTGTAAAATAATATAAAATCTTAATTATTTTTCAAGTAGTTCAATTTTTTTTTTCAAGTTTATTTTTTTGTAGAAATGCTCACATCATCAGATAAGTTATTATCAAATAAAAAAAATTTATTGTTAATTATTGTTAATATAGCAAAATATTTGCTTCATCATTTAATATATTTTTCTGAACAAATGTTTGCTAAATGTTTTTTTCTGCTGACTAAAAAAATTTGCTTTTTAAGAAAATTTTCATAAAATTTTCAATCAATATTTTTTTTTGAGCTAATATTGAATATAGTGAATGATGCATTTTCTTTCTAAGCAGAAGAACTGCAATGAAATTGCTGTTGAATTATTTATTATTATTGAAGAAAATATCATTTCAGAAAAAAATATCATTGTTGAAATTTTGGATTTTCTTGCTATTGCTGTCAAAATTGCTATTACTGATGAGTATACTACTTTTTATCTGCTTAATTGTTAATAACATATTGTCATCTGATTTTAAAAAAAAAATGTTTTGTTTGTGTCATTGACTGATCTGTTTGTTGCTTTGTTGACTTCAGAATTTATGACAATTAATGTCATTTCGGTTGAAGTGTCTAATGAAAAGCTGCTGAATAACAGTGAAAAAATTACTATGCTGTGTTTCATGTGTGTTCAATATGTCAAGTGATTGAAAAAAAAGCTGAAATTTTGATGTATTTGTTTGCATAATTACAATAAATGTGATTGCTGTCAAAAAAACAAAAAAAAAATACATGTCATTTTTGCTGTAATTGAACAAGAATCTTGCAGTTATACAAAAATTTGTGCTCTCAATTTCAAAAAATACTGAAATTTATGAAAAAATATGCAGAAAATTCAAATTAAAAATAAATGAATTTTTTTATGTGACTGACATTAAATTAATTTTCAGTAAGAAAATTAACAGCAATAAAACTGTAATTAATTAAAACATTGCAGTGAAGCATTGCAATGTTATTATTGTTTTTACTAATAATATGTATGCTCTAGATGAATTGCTGAGTGAGCATTTCAGAAAAATGTTTAAAAAAATGTTATATGATGAAAATGATGTTGAATTTAATGATGAAGAAATTTTATAATTATTTAACTGCTGTTTTTCTGTGATGTGACTTTAGTCTGATATCTAGTTGTTTTCAATTTATTTTTATGAATAAAAATTAATTTGATTTTTATTACAATTTGAATTAAATTCAGTTATTTAAATCAAATACAGTTATTGTGTAGCAGTTTTTTGTCTTCTAATTTGCTGTTTTTTAACTGTCATTCAAAAATTTTGTTCAGTTTCAAATTTTTGTAATAACTCAGTAGCATTTGTCAAATTAGTCAATAATAATCACTGATTTTCATATGAAGAATATTTTTTTTACTTGACTAAATATTAAATTTTGTTATGAAAAATTTGTTTATTCAAGATTTTTTCAATTTTTCATTCTTTCTCATCATCAACAATAATTGACTGCAGTTTAGAAGATTGTTTTTCATTATATTGTGAACAAAATTCAAGTAAAGAAACATGAAATGTTAAATTAATTTGACTGTAGCTTTTTGAAAGCTGCAGTGTATAAGCTTGTGAATTGTAAATAACAATCACTGAAAAAAGTTCTAGATATTAATCATTTAGCTTTTCTGAAAATTTTCAGATTTTCAAGTTTTTTCTAGATAATAAAATCATATTACTGATATTAAATTGTATTGATTTATGTTTTTTATTGTAATATATAACTTGTGTCTTAAAAATTTGTTGCAGCAATTTCACTGTTTGTTTTCAAATATCATAAAATTTTTGAAGCTGTTGACTTGATTCTGAAACTTGAAAAAATGAATTGAGTAGAAGATTGAAAGAAATCTGTGAGTTATAATCATATAACATAAAGAAAGAAAATTGATTTATAACTGAATGCTTGCTGTTATTGTATGCAAACTCAGCAGCTGATAATAACTTAATTCAATTATTTTGTTGATAAAAGTTATAAACATGAAGATATTGCTTCAATGTTTGATTTAATTGTTCTGTTATACTATCTGTTTGAAAATGAAAAATAATACTTAATTGATGAATAACATTCAGATGATAGCAAAAATCAGCTCAGTAATGACTAGTAAACAGTGAATTTTTGTCAGAAATTATAAACTCAGAAAATTTGTAACATTTAATAATTTTGTTAATAAATATATCTGCTAGCTCAGAGATTTTGATTTTTTTTATTGTTAAGAAATACTTAATCATTTTAGTAAATTTATCAGGTATCATTAATATAATATTATAAATGACACTGTCTTGCAGTGATAATGATAAACTGATGATAAAATTCATGATCAAGTGTTTTCACAATTCTGTAACAATGAAGATAATAATCATTTTGCTGTAAAACTTGTGATGATGTATTTGTATGCAATTACAAATGTAGCAGATAAATATATATTTTTTCATGTCAGTTTTCATTTTATCTCAATAATATTTCTGCTGTATAAGCTTCAAGATTTGTTGAATTTTGTTATGACTCACATATGAATTATTATGATGAATTTGTAGAATTTCTTGTGGTAAAGTGAAATTCTGAAGCACATAAATTTGCTCATTTTGCATTAATAAAATTTAATTTGAAGAGATTTTTCAGTCTTTCTGCTGTAAAAAAGCTGTTTTTTTGTTGATAATTTTTAAAATTTCAAAAATATCAATAAAAAAAATATTTTTTTTCTGAATTTTTTGTAGCAGTTCACACATGCTTAATCTTAATGAAATATAAGCATTTTTTTTTGCTAGTTGTTTTTATCACTAGCAATTAAGTTGAAGCAAAACTTTTTGAACAATTTTTTTTTGTTGAGATAAATGTGTTGAGATTCATGATTTTTTTCATTAAACTGAGATTCAATTTTTGTTGTAAAGTAAAAAATAATTCAATTTTATACTTTTGCATATCAGAAGATTTGTAATTTTGTTGTCACAAAAAAATGTTAATAAAATTCAATATTTTTGACTTATATTTCAATGTAAAATCAAATGCTGTGAGCTTTTCAGCTCAATGAATTTGTTTGTTATTCAATGATTTTGTAGTGAAAAAATAATGCAAATTGACATGATCAGTTTGAATGTGAAATGACTGCTTAGTGTTTTCTAAATAATGTTTTCAATGATGAAAAAATTTCATAATAATCAAAAATTCTTGATCATGCATTTCATAATGTTTTTTGATGTCATTCATTTTTTGTGAATAAAAAGCAACTGAATGTCAATGTGTAATTTGTTTTTTTAATTCATTGTCTGGTTGAAGCAGTATAGCAGCAATTGTGTATTCTAATACATCAGTAATCATTAAAGTTTTCTTATCTGAATCATAATGAATAAGCAATGATGATTTTTTGAAAGCTTGCTTTAAATTTTCAAAAACTTTGTGAACTTCTTGCAGCAATATAAATTGCTTTGATTAATTATTATTTTGTAAAAAATCAGTCAAAAAAGCAGTCAACTTAATATAGTTATATATAAATTTTTGAAAAAAATTTGTAAAGCTCAAAAAAACTTGAATATCATAAATTAATATAAATTCTGATCATTTATGAATAGTATTCAGCTGACTAGCATTTAAATGAATGCTGCTTTTTTCAATTATAAATTTCAAAAATTTAATTTTTGTTTTATGAAATTCACACTTAGATAATTTAGCATAAAGCTTGTAGTAAAATAATTATGAAAAAACTTTCTGAACATGATGAATATGCTTTTCTTCAGTCTGAAAATAAATCAAAATATCATTAAGATAAATAATAACAAACATATTCAGAATATTTTGAAAAGCATTATTGATATATGTCTGAAAGATTGCAGAGGCATTGCAGAGATTAAATGATAACATCATGTATTTAAAATGTTTATATTGAGTTTGAAAAACAGTTTTTTATTCATTTTTTTTTTAATCTGAAGTTGATGATATGTGTCATGTAGATCAAATTTGGTAAAATATTTTGTGTCATTCAACTGATTCAATAACTTGTTTATTTGAGGTAAGAGATAGTGATTCTTAATTGTAATTGCATTCAATTCTTGATAATCAATGCATAGTTGTAGTGATTTGTTTGCTTTCTTGAAGAAAAAAACTGATGCATTTACTGAACTAGTTGATGATTATATTCAATTTTTTTGTTAATTATTTTTCAAATATTTCTGCAAAGTATCAAGCTTCACTACTGAGAGAAAATATAATTGTTTTTATAAAAACATTTTGTTTTTTTGAAGATTAATAGCATGTTTCATGAGAATATCTGAAAGAATATCTGCTTTTTTTTTAGAAAACATGTGTTCAAAATCTGAATCAATTTCTGACAGCTTTAGCATTTTTGTTGAATTTTTTTGCAGATTAACAGTATCTGTCAATAATAAACAAATCATGTTATATCTGATAATTTTGAAGAATTTTCTTGAAAATTTAATCTGCAACTTTGCAGATTTTTTAATGTGATAATATCAAGAAGCAGTAATTCAATCAATTAAAGAATTAATTTCAGCTAATCAATAGTTATCTAATATCATATTGTAATGCAACAAATTAATAATTAAAAAATGTTTATTAAATAACTTGAATGTTTTAAATAAATCAAAAATTTTAAATAAAATATTAATTTCATCATAGCAAATTGTTTTTATCTCATTTGTCATTTCAACTGATTTCTGCAATTCAGCAGTGAGTTTTCAGCCACTTTTCAATAACTTGTGATATGAAACAAATTCATGAGTAGCTTCAAAATTTAATAATGCATTTGAAAATACAAAATACTTTTCAGATTGAACAAATGCAGTCAAAGTAAATTTTTTTTGTTTGTTTATTATTTTGATTTTTTGTTATTTTGCAGCATATTTACTGCTGACTTTTGTGAATTTAATAATGAATTAGTTTTTTTTTGATTGATTAAATTCTCTTTACTGCTGTTTTGAGCATTTTGAACTCATGTGATTTATTTCATTACAAATAAAACAGCAATTTTTTTTTTTGCTTTTTTCATATTTTTGCTTTTTTTTTGCAGTATAATGTGATGTAAATTATGATTTTTTTGCTGCTTGATTCTGATTTTTTGAATTATTTTTTTGTTTTTTATCAGAATTATATCATCTTGATTTTTATTGCTACTGATGTTTAAAAATTTGTTAATTTTTAATGATTTTATTCTGTACTTATTTCATGCAAGCTTTCAGTGAAGTTATTTGGATTATTTTATGAGATATCTGCTGATGTGACATGATAACACTGTGAAGCTTTGAGATTAATTTATTAAAAAAACATTGATTTTAAAACTCATTCTTCTGATGTGATGAAGTAGAAAGCTTCATCTCATTTCATTTATCAATATAAACATGTTCAAAATTGATAATTGATTGTGTAGAATGTTGATGTAATTTTAATCATTTTTCATTAGCTAACATGTTGTGATTTTTTGATGTCTTAATTTGATTCAGAAGAAATAACTTAAACTAAATTCATATATAATTGTTCAAATCAACTGACTTTTGCTTAAAAAATCAAGCTGATTGAACATTACTCTGTAATTTTGCTGCTGTGTATTGAATTTTATTTTTTTTTTTGTAATATAAATATATCTGATTTATCATCAAGATAATTTTTTACTGAATGCATTCATTGTTGATATTTCTTGTAATTCTTGCTATAATATAACTCAAATTCAGAAAACTTTTTTTTTGCTGTGATGTGTCAGCATCAAAACATCAATCAACTGATTAAACTGTTTTTGATTAAATAAACTTGTAACTGTAAATTTCAGTGTTAAACTGACTGATTTTGAATTGTTTAATTTTGAAATATTTTTCAGAACAGTTAATTTTTTTTGTAATTTTTGTATGTAATTAAGATTTTTTTCAGATTGAGCTGTTATTTTAAAAAACTGTTTCTTTTCTAATATATCTTTTTCAGATAATGATGGCATGACTTCAAACTAGTTATATAAAGAAAAGTGATCAGAACTGTAATGATGAATTTAACAATCAACTGTCTTAATTATTTTAAATAATTATTCATGTAATGATAAAGAAACAAGCAAGTTCAGAGCTTTAGATAAAAAATAACAAGCAGTTATACAGTAATTATATGATGAAAAAAAAATATCAGCTTATAGTTCAAGTTGTATTGAACTGATTGCTTGCTTTTTTCAAAAAGCAAGACAATGTATTTTTTATAATATACATGCAGGCAAAAGTTAATATAGAATATGTCATAAGCAAAGCATAACATAACTGCTAACTAGCATCTCATGTGCTAAGAAGCTTCAGGTCAGTATGACACATTCACTGTCAGCAATTTCAAAGCTAATTCTTCATATTTAAATCTCAATACCTCAACAATTAAATATATTATTTAAATAATATTTAAAGCACTTGTAGATTAGAATATACTAGTATTTATATTAAAAAAAATTTTAAAAATATCACTTTCAATGTACTAATAATCTCAATTATATAAAAAAAATAAAATTTTTTAAAAACTAGTTATATCTAAGAATTACTTTACATTTAATATTTATAATATGTAATTTATATTTGTCAGCTATTTCTGATTCAGAATCTGAATTCAGAATTTAAATATCTTAAAAACTGAGCTCAAAACATGATGTAATATGATTATAATTTATAATTTGCTTTTTTATACAAATTTATATGATGTGATTGATATTACAAGTATTGTTAACTCTGTAAGTAATAAAGATATAAATTTGAAATTTAAAAATCTTATAAAAATATTTATTATAAAATGCTCAAAAATATTTTGTATCAAAATATAAAATTTTGATTAAGTTATAATTATTTGAAATTTTTATATATTAACAAATTAATTAAAAATTACTTAAAAATTGAATTTTAAAGCTTTTCAATTAAAATTTTATATTTAAAATTTAAATTTATTTCTCTAAATATTTACAATTTTTTTCAAAAAACATTAAAAACTCAGCTAATTATTAATTATTTGATATATTTTATATATATGTAAATTTTAATTAATTTTTTAAATGTTTTTATAAAATTAATATTAATATATTAAATAATGAAATAGAATATAATTATTTTGAAAAAATTTTTAAAAATAATTAAAATTCAATTTTTTGCTGATTTTTTTATATTTTTTTTAATTATTTATTCTAATTGTAAATATTTTAGTTAGTTTTGATATTTTTCAAATAAAAATAAAAATGCAAATTTTTTACATAAAGCTTTATAACATATTCAAATTTCATGAAATTATGTGCAGAATTGAGTGAATAATACAAAAATAACATTTTTCATAACTAAATTACATATATACAAATTTATATAAAAAGTTCAATTTTTGAGTCTCATTGCATTACATTGTATTTCAAGCTTAATTTTTAAATTTTTTAAATTCTGATTTTGAATTCTGAATTAAAAATAACTGAAGAATATAAATTACATGAATATAATATTATAATTTACTTATAAAAATTGTTAATAAGTTATTCTGAACTTTTTGTATTTTAGTTCATAATCACTTATGCTTGTTACAAGTATGTTTTTAAGTAAATAAATGGGAATTTTAATAGTCTAAATACAGATATACATAAGATTTCATTCAATGTATTTTTATTTTAAATTTCATGTGAATGTTTTATTTGATTGTTGAGATATTGAGATTTAAACATGAAGAATTAGTTTTGTATAGACTGTTGTTGAGAAGTAAAAGTCATTAAATAGTCATATACATTATTTTAATATTGTTAAATCAATTTTAAATAAAAATTTAAATATATTTTGATAAAATCAAAATTATATATCAAAATCAATAAAAATTTAATTTAAGTAATTTTTGTAAAAAAAAATTTAAATAATTATATTTTATTTTGTTGTTTAATATATTATTATAATTGTTATAAGAATATTTATAAAATCAATTAGAATTTATATACATATATATATATAATATATTAAAATATAAGACTTCAGCTGGAAGCCTTGTGAAAGCTAACACAATCTTTTTTCTCAAATGTCATAACTAGTCTTGATTTGATTAGCTTTAGTAAGCATAACATACATATAAATAACACACTGATTTTTCTCTTCATTGAGAAAATCAGTGACAATTGTAATGATGAATTTAGTAATCAATTATCTTGATTATTTTAAACAATTATTCACATAGTAATAAATAAACAAGCAAGTTCAGAGCTTTAGATAAATGATAACAAGCAGTTATATAGTAATTATATAATAAGAAAAAAACTTCAGCTTATAATTCAAGTTGTATTGAACTGATTGCTTGCTCTTTTCAAAAAGCAAGACAACATATTTTTTATATAATATACATGCAGGCAAAAGTCAATATAAAATACATCATAAGCAAAACATAACATAGCTGCTAATTAGCAGCTCATGTGCTTGTCACAGTCACATGGCCTGCATGACAAAGATGACTTACCTGCATGAAAAAAATACACATGACTAAGCTGCATGAAAGAACAAAACATACATATAAAAAATGTTTTATATTTTTTTGATCAAGAAATACTATTTTTTATCTACAGCTTAGATGTCTCACAATTTTTGTCTGTTTTTGTGCAAGAAAAAAATTACTAAAAACAAAGAATATAAATTGTAGTTAGATTTTTTATTTTTTCTGTTTCTCTTTCTTTTCTTAAATTTATTATTCTTGTATTTAGATACTCTAATAATTGAATAAAATATTATTTTTTAATTATTTGAATTTTTTTTTCATTTTCATTTATTCAGATCTGATATTCACATAATAATAAATTTCATTAATTTATATCTGATTATGTTTCTGATTGATTGAAATAACTTTTTATTCATCTGATACAACTAGTCATTTATATATCTTCATCAATTAGCTGATGTTATCAGTCAAATCTTCAAAACAAATGTCTACACTGAGTGACATCAGTGAGAAAAATAAATAAGTCTTGATTAACTTTTCTGAATTAAATTGAACAAAAGCAGTATTATACTTGAGCTTCAGAATCAGTGCAGAATAAGCATCTGAATAAAATATGAAATTAAACTCAGAAAAAAATTCAATAATTGTGATCTGACTTTAAATCAAACTGAGTTTAGAAAAAGCTACAAAACAGTAGCTTGACTTTGAAACAAAATTTACTTCATTTTCAACAGAAAGAAAAATGATTTCTCTGATGAAGTCTAGCAACATGTTTGCTGAAAAAAACAAACAGTAAGCTTGAGCTCTGAAGCAAAAATTAAATAAAACTGAACTTATGTTTGAAGCTTTAGATGCTTTTTAGAAAAAAATTGATGAAACATCATCTTCATCTTCAGATGTTTATGAGAAGTCATATCTTGAAAATAACTCAAAATTATACAACTTTGATGACTTTGTTATGACATTGAATCAAAATTCTAAAGAGATGTACAATGTATTCTGAACATACATTAAAGACTATTGAAAATTTAGAAAAAAAATCAATGATTACAAGAATTGAGCTACTGAGATTTGAAAGCAGTTGAAAAAGTATAAAAAGAAATATATGAAGTGTCAAGCAAGCAGTGATGCTGAGATCATGATCTGAAATGAGAAAGTTGTGAAATTGCACAGTGAAATTGCTAAATATCAGCAACAATTGAATAAAATCAAGCTTCAAACTGAAGAATATGCTGACAAGATTAATGATTATCAAAAAATTTATGCTTCACTTGCTGAACAACAAGTATACATTAAAACAACAATAAAAAAGCAAGAAAATTAAGAAATGTTTATGCAAAATGCATCAGAGTCTCTGTTGACAACAATCAGCATTGCATTTTTCAAAATTGTAAAAGTTTCTGACTCATTTATTCTCACTGATGACAAAAATTGATACTTCAAAATGTACAACAAACTCTGAGTCAATGTGGACATGTTTTCAATGCAGAAAATAAAAATAGCATACATTAACTTTCAAACTGCAGAAGAGACAGCAATTCATCTCAAGATACATCTGAGTCTAAATGCAGAAAATCTCTTTCAGACTGCAAGAAAAGTCATGAATTGTCTGAAACAAGTGTTTCAAAATTCTAACAAAGCAGAAACAATAAAAACTGATTTTTACTAATTGTACATGTGAATAACAAAAAAAATTTCATATTTTTTATATCTAATTCATGTATCTCATCATAAAGAGAAACATTTCAAAAAACTTGCTGAAATATGAGCTTAATAAATGATTGACAGTTAAGCTTCAGAAACTAATGCTGTCATACAACATTAACAAAAAAATGTCATTTCAAGCATTTGCTGATGTATGCTTGCAAACAGCACATCAAATGAAAAACATATACTGTTAACAAAACTCAAACAGCAGTAAAAATGAACTGAACAAAAAAAATAATGAGTCAAATGAAGTCTGATTTACATTCATTGATCAAAAAAAATAAAACAAATTTATAATAAAAAACTAATGTTTGAAGTGTGAAGAAAAAGAATACATCACATGCTGATGCAATAAAAACAAGAAAACTGAAGTGAATGAAGTTGAAACAAAAAGAAATGACAAGTTCTAGAAAAAGACTTTATTCTAGAACTTCAGCAGCAGCACATTGATTTTTCATCAGTCAGTTTCAGTCAGCTAGTTGAGAGAAAAAGCTTCATGATGATGTGCAGAATAATCAGAAATGATATTAACATCAATCTCACTGCTTTTTGCTAACATCAAAGCAAACATTTATTTTTTAATAAATTAACATCTTGTGAATGATCTTTGTCACATGATGAGTGTCACTTCATCATTCTTGACATTCAACTGTGTTGTTTCAGAATTTAACAATGAAATGAATTAAAAAATTGTTCACTGTGTTCAATTCAGCTTCAGTATTGATGAAAAGCAATTTTTTGACAAGTTATTTCTTATTTTCAATATGCAAAATTATGACATTATTGTAAAATGATGATTTCTGTGCCAGCACAACATATGACTAGACATTTGCAGATAAAAGTTATTATTTTCTGAGAATAATGAATGTTAGTGACTTGAACAAAGCAAAAAGATTAAATAACAAAATTTATTAACATTTTTTAGTCATGAAATTACTGTGCAAAAAAAAAAACATTGACAAGCAATCATTGAATTCAGTGACACAAGCTGATGTTGAGCAACAAGCAAAAATGATAAATAAAAAAAATGAAATTCTCAAGCAGCAGATATACATACTGCAGCATTCAATGAAAGCAAACATTGCAGCAGTAAAGAATAAGTCAAGTGTGAAGCAATGAACATCTGCAACAAGCAAACAGAAAATGCAGTATGAAAATTTATGTAAAATGCAGAATGTGCTAATCAAATCTGTCAGCTTTGTGTGTAAATCAATTAATAATGCTACACAAGTATCTGATCAATCACAAAGAGCTAAGTGTGTTATCAAGCAAATCAATCATCAAGCATGAATAAACATCACAATGATTGATGCAACAGCAATGCATTGCAATCTTAAGTGCAAAATAACTGTCTTCACACTAAGTTTTTACAAGTTAAACAAGCTCATCAAGCTCAAGTAAAATTAAGACAAACAGCAAGAGCAGTATGAAGAAAAGAAGAATGAAATTTAAAAAACACTTGATAAAATGTTTTTTGAATGTTATAAGAATCTACAGCATGTTTTCTTGAAGAAAACTTCTGACATACTGACTTCACATCATCTCAATGACTTTCACATTGAATTCATCAACTCAAATTTCTTAATTTATCATCTGATGTACAAACAAATGACAGAGAAGCTTAAAACATGCAAGCATTATTTTCTGAAGAATTTGAACAAAAACTTCATCATGCTGAGTTAAGCATTTTTTGTTTCATCAATTTTCTTTGCATGAAAAATTAATGAAAGTTTACAATTCTGTGTCAACTACTGAAAACTCAATGTCATCACAAGATGTGATGAAAATTCACTTTCACTTATCAACAAGACACTTCAGTGAATAGAACATGTTAAGATTTTCATCAAAATCAATGTTTAACAAGCTTTTCACAAAATGTGAATTCACTCAAACTCTGAAAATCTTACAATCTTTCACACTCACTATGAGTTTTACAAATATTAAATAATGCTTTTAATCTAACAAATGAATCTGCTGTCTTTCAACACTTTATGAATAATTTGTTTCTCAACTGCATTGACAAGTTTCTCATAGTATACTTGAATGACATTCCGATTTACTCTGAAAATGAAACAGAACACATTTTATATGTGTGTCATGTGTTGAAAACATTAAACAAGAATGATTTGCAGATAGACATAAAAAAGTCAGAGTTTCACATTAAGAAAATTAAGTATTTTGATTACATTGTCAGCACAAACAGAATCAAAATTAATTCAAAAAAAATTGAGATGATTGAAAACTGAACATCATCAAAAACAATACAGAAAATACAGTTCTTTCTTGAATTTTGCAATTTTTACTAATGCTTTGTTAAAGACTACAGCAAGATTGCTAAACTGCTTACAAGATTTACTCAAAAGAATGTATTTTTTATTTTTAATGATGCATGCATGAAAGCATTCATGACTTTGCATTAAGCACTGATGATGACATTCATTTTGCTGCATTATGATATCAAGTAATCAACATGCATAAAGACAGATGTTTCAAATGATGTGATTGCTGAAATGCTTTTGCAGCAAAGTGAAAATTTTTAACATTTGATTAGATACTTCTCACAAAGCATGCAATTTGTTAAAATTAATTATGTGATACAAAATAAGAAAATGCTGACAATGATAACTTGCATGAAAAAATAATGTATTGAGCTGCAGAATTTGTGTCAGAAAAATTCATTTGATGTTTTTTTGAATTACAAAACTTTCAAATATTTCATGATCAAAAAACAGTTAAATTCACAGCAAGCAAACTGAGCTCAGTATATTTCTCAATTTAATTTCATCATTTGCTATCATGCTGAACAACACAATAATTTTGTCAATACTTTCTTACAAAGAAAAAACACAGTTGAAGATTAATGTGCTGCATGTAATGTTTACAGAATGCAAACTTTGCTTTTTGTTTCTTATTTTGATTTCAGAATTGTGAAAATCATGATTAAGAATGAATCAATGTCTAAAACTTTGATAACTCTCAACAAGTTTTTTTTATATCAAGAAGAAAGTGAGATTATCAACATGAAAACTTTTGCCTTCAGCAACTCAGAAATCATGATCAATTCTATCAGTGATGAGTTAAATTTTGTCATGAAGATTTTTGATGTCAATTGCACTGATGTTTTGTTGACTGAGTGTCAAAAAAAAGTCATCAACAGTGTCACTGATTTTAAAATGCTTGAAAAGCAGATGCTTTATCAAAAACAACTTATTGTTTCTGTGAATTAACAAAATCTAATATTTTGATTAATTGCTCATATTCATCACCAGCTCTCAACAACACATTTTGAATGAAACAAGCTTCACAAAATTTTTATGCAAGAATACTACTGAAAGAAAATGTCAAACAACATAAATTAATATGTTAACAACTGCATTATTTACAAGCATGCTCACATTTCTTGTGATTGAACTTTGAGATTATTACAATCATTGCTCATTTCTGATCACTTATGACAGCACATAACAATAAACTTCATGTTTTTTTTTTTTGAATAAGCATAAGTATGATGCTGTCTTCATTGTGATTTATCAGTTAAGCAAGTGATTTTATGTGATTTTCTGCATTAAAAATATCAATGTCACTGATTTTACACACTTGTATGTTGAGCAGATACTGTTTACATACAAAATGTCAGACACTATTGTTTCTGATTGCAAACTTCAATTTGTCTCTCATTTTTAACATGAGTTTTGTCAAATTCTTGATGTTCACATTAAGCTTTTGACAACTGAACATGTGAAGACAAACAATCAAATGAAAATCATGAGTCAGTACATTGTTCAACAACTCTGCTCATACATTAATTATTATCAGAATGATTAATTGAAATGATTGTCACTGATTAACTACATTAATGTCATTTTGCTCACCAAGTTTATGAAGTTGTTGCTGTTTGAAATCAAGTTTGATTACAAGTCATAATTCTTCTTTAGCTGATGCTGTTACAGAAACTTATCAAAAGCTGAGTGTCTCAATCAGAAGCAGGCTGCTGTGATGACACATTGCATGAATGATGTTTGAAAATTTGTTTAATAAAACATAAAAATAACTCAGAAAAGTCAGAAACATCAAGCAGATAAACACTGATGAAAAATTGATTTTCAAATTGAAAATAAAATATATGTTTTTACTCAAGACTGAAACACTGAACACTCAAGTAAGAAGTTTAATTATTTAATGATTGAGCTTTACATAATTCTTGAGAAGATTAAAAACTCATATTAAATTAATTTTCTAAAATTTATTAAAATACATTCAGTGATTCTGCCAGATTGTTTCTGATGAAATTCAGAAAATTCACTGTCAAAATAAGTTGTCAAGCTTTCATCATTTATTGAGATTAATGATGAATAAGAGTTTGAGGTTGAGAAAATGCTTGCATCACATTTACATTATGAATGACTGAAATACTGAGTGAAATGAATTGAACATAATGATGATTTTACTTAATACAATGTGTTCAACTTCAAGAATAACTTTATTTATTTTTGTGACTTTCATCACACATATTCAGAGATGCCTGAATCTTCAGTTAACTTGAACTATTAAATTAAATGTTGAGAAAAAAATGTTGATGCTAAAAATTAAAATAATAATGATGTTGCTGTGAATTCAGAATGAATTCAGTCATAAAAAAATAATATCATGATCATGTGATCTGCATAACAAAAATGACTTATCTGCATGAAAAAAATGCACATGATTAAGCTGCATGAAAGAACAAAACATATATATAAAAAATATTTCATATTTTTTTGATCAAGAAATATTGTTTTTTATCTACAGCTTAAATGTCTCACATTTTTTGTCTGTTTTTGTGCAAGAGAAGAATTACTAGAAAAGAGAAAAAATATAAATTGTAGTTAGATTTTTTATTTTTTCTGTTTCTCTTTTTTTTCTTAAGCTTATTATTCTTGTACTTAGATACTTTAATAGTTGAATAAAATACTATTTTTTAGCTATTTGAATTTCTTTTTCATTTTTATTTATTCAGATCTGGCCTTCACAGTGCTAAAGCTTTAAGCTTGATATGACAGTATTTTTTTTTTGCTTAACAATTATACTTTTTGCTTATTGATTTTATATTGATTAAGTGAATAGTAGTCATTTCACATTTATTTATATGTCAACTGAATAAATTTTTTTATTACATTCTTATATAAAATAATTAATAAATAAATAAAATTTAAATTTTTTTACTTAAAGACTTTTTTAAATATGTGAAAAATAAATACAAAATTCAAATATAAAATTTTAAACAAACAAAATTATAAATTATAAATTTATCAATGTGTAATGTATTGATTTATTTTTTTATTAATTTTACAATTTACAAAAAAAAA
This sequence comes from Emydomyces testavorans, assembly GCA_029449355.1. Classification (NCBI taxonomy): domain Eukaryota; kingdom Fungi; phylum Ascomycota; class Eurotiomycetes; order Onygenales; family Nannizziopsiaceae; genus Emydomyces; species Emydomyces testavorans. The sequence continues at coordinate 1,985,702 of CP120627.1, forward strand.
TGAATTAATTATAATTTTATTAAATTTGTATAATTTAATATAGAATTTTTAAAAAAATATTTAAATAAATACTTTTATAATATATTTAAATTTCAAATTTGTATTTTTAATATTAATAAAATTATCAATATTTGTAATTCAATTACATTATATTAATTTATATGATGAAGCAAAACTTAAGTCAAAATTATATTATATAATATTTTAAATATATTTTTAAAATTTTTTTATTTCTGATTTTAAATTTTATTTATAAGTTATAAATAATAAAAATTTTTAAATAATACAATCAAAAAATATATTTTTTAATTATTAAAATATAATTATTAATTTATTTTTCTTACTAAACTTGATTAATTAATCTGTCAGATTTTGTAATTCATCCAATTTGATACTTATTTACAGTGAGTAAAAATTTCAAATTTAATTATTAGAATAAATGAAGTTAAAATATTTAAAATCTAAAATATAAATAAGTAAAAATTTCAAATTTATTGAATAAATTCAATTTTAATTATATAAAATTTATAAAATTTATATAAATTTAAATTATTGCTCAGTTCTCTATATTTTAAAGTTTATAAAGTTTAAATTTTTATAATTATTATTTATTGTTGTATACAAACTGCTTATAAGCAGCAGTGACAGTTTCAGTTTAAACTTGATGTTAAATAATATTATTAAGTATAATTTCAAAAAGTTTAATGCTTAATGAAATGTATAAGTAAATTTATTTTCAAATCTGCTGATTTGTGAAATAATTAAAACCTAAAACTTTAAAACTTTCAATAAATAATTAATATTTTTTATTGATTTTATATTTTTTGTTTGATTAAAATTATTAATTTATTAAATTTAATATTTTTTTAAAAAAAAAATCAGTATAAACTTTTATATTTTATTTATTTTATTTGTAAATATTTTATTTAACTGCTGAAATAATAAAATTTAATCTTAAAAAATTATTGAATTTATTATTATTAAATAATTAGTAATTACTATTGTGAAATAATTATGTATAATATGTTAAAGAATACAATTATATAGTATTTTTTTATTTTTTCTTTGATAACTGAAGAATAATATATTTATTGATAAAATGATACTAAATACATATTACATTTATTATTCTGACACTATATACTTAGTCATTATTATTAACACATTAGATATACAGAATATAAGCAGTATAGTGAGATACTAACAATATATTATATATAAAATCTCAATAAAAAAATGTTATGTAATTTAAATTCTTAATAATTAATCATTTTAACATTTTCAAATTATGAATTAAATTTAAAAAAACAAAAAATTGAGTAAAAATTCATTTTGATTCTCAAAATCACTTATAAAATAATAAACTTTTTTGCTGTCATTCATAAATTTATTTATCATATTAATTATTAAATACTTAATATAAATTTCAACAATAATAACTATTAGAGTTGACCACCAAACCCTATAGACTCAAGTCTGACCCAGCTCAACCTGCCTGTTGGCCTGGTTTGAATGGATGAGTCCTCAAAAGCTACCTGGTGGGTAGAGCAGGGTCTAGAGCTTCTAGACCTGAAGACCTGCTGAGCAGACCCAATCTGGATTACCTAAGACTTATAGAGTCTAATTAGTGTGAATAGAGTCTATATAGGTCTAAATTATTGCTCAACCCTCTATATTTAGGGGCTGAGAGGGCCTAAACCCCTAGAATTATCACTTATTATTGTGTAAATCTCTATAGTTATTGCTTATTATTGTGTAAACTGCTGCTATGGGCTGCTACAGGCTGCTGGTGGGCAGCAGCAGGCCAGATTGAGACCCTATGCTAAGCACCATTAAGTATAGCTCCAGGGGCCTTGGTGCTTGGCAGGTGCCCAGGTCAGACCCTGCCTGAACTCTAGATGCCTGTGGGTAGGGCAGGGTTCACCCCTTCAAACTCTAGACTTTATTCAGACAGACAGACCCCCCCTAGAGTCTGACCCAACCTGAAAGTTGGTCAACTCTAATATTAACTATTACACAAATAATTATTTTTATAAATTTAACTACTTTTTTTAATTTAATTGCTTAATTTAATAAATTAATTTATAATTATAAAAATAAAGTTTTGAATAAAAATTGTTAATCTGAAGTTTGATAAAACAAATCTGAAATTTGCAAATTTTATTATTAAATAATTGTGTCATGTCAAGCTTACTAAATCATTTCTGACATAATGTAATCATATACTGTGTATATAATTTCTTGTTTTTGACATTTTATCTTTCTGAAGATTGATGACAAGCTTTATTCTCTCAATATTATATTGATATTTGAGTTATCTATATTTTTTTGTTTATATATTTGTTCATATAATGTCTTATAGCCTGATACATCATTCTAGTTGCTATTTTTTATATAGCATTTTCACAAATTATTTGTAAATCAATTTAGTAAATTTATAAGTAATTTATTAAAAATTTAAAAGTAAATTTGCTACAGCAGCTGAGTATTTGTGAGTAAATTTGCTAAAAATTTGTAAATAAATTTACTGAACAACTGAGTTTTAAAATTTTTTAATTTAAAATTTTTTTAAAATCAATTTTTGTTGTTTGTTTAAATTTAGTGTGATTTGAATTTAACATATAAATATTACTTTGTCATTTAAAAATATCAAAATTATTAATTATTAATTAATAAGATCTTGATGCTTTTTTTAAAAAATTTTATACATGATGTGTTGTTAATATCTTGTTATACTGCTTACATTCTGTATATATAATATATTAATTATAATAACTAAATATGTATTATCAGAATAATAAATATAATCCACATTTAGTATTATTTTATTCATATAGTAATTAAAATAAGTTATTTTAAAAGTATTAAAAACTTTAAAAAAAAGTTTAAAAATTTTTTTATTTATATAATGAATGTTGAAACAGCAATTTCATTTGTAAAAAAAATTACAGATTATTAAAAAAATCAGAGTAATATGAAATTGAAAAAAATTAATCTTCTTAAATTTTTTATTTTATACTATTTTTATTGAATTTAACTGAAGAAAACTTTCAAATTAAAATTGGAATAAATTAAATAATAAATAAATTAAATAAACATCAAGTTAAAAAAATAAAAAATAAAAAATATTATTATTATTATTATTATTATTATTATTATTATTATTATTATTATTATTATTATTATTATTATTATTATTATTATTATTATTATTATTATTATTATTATTATTATTATTATTATTATTATTATTATTATTATTATTATTATTATTATTATTATTATTATTATTATTATTATTATTATTATTATTATTATTATTATTATTATTATTATTATTATTATTATTATTATTATTATTATTATTATTATTATTATTATTATTATTATTATTATTATTATTATTATTATTATTATATCATCAAAAATTATAAAAATTATTTAACAATTTATATATAATATTACTGTTAAAATTGAACTCACTGTACAAAACTAATTTTAAAAATTATAGTTGTAGTTTGTAAATATAAGAATATAAAAAATCTAAGAAATATTCAGACAGCTAAAACTTAAAATAATTTTTTTTAAAATTATATTTAATAAAAATGTTAAAAATTTAAATTTTAAATAAAATATGAACATACAAATAAAAATTAAATTCAGATTGAAATTGAAGCAGCAAATTTAATATAATTAAATTAATTGTTTTTTTGTAATTATTTTAATTAATTTTAAAAAAAAGTGTAATTCTTTCAGATTGAATGCAGTTTGAAAGAGATACTTTAATAAAAATTTTAATTATTTACTTTTTTTAATATTTTTCTTTATTAAATTGTAACAGCTGACAATATTAGTAGTAAAAAATACTTTGAATTTTTTTTGTATAAATAATTAAAATAATTTTTAAAATTATAATACAACAGTGTTATTAAAAAAAATTTAAAAAATTTAAAATCAAATTTAAGTTTCAATTGAATCATCAATTATAAATATAATTAATATTTAATTAAAATTATTAAAAGAAATTTGATGTTAATTGAGAATAATAATTAAAATTATTTATTTTATTAGAAAGTTTTTTTTGCTATTTTATTAATATTTATTTATTTATTTACTTTTTTCAATTTTAAAATATATATTTTTCTCAATAAATTTATAATTAATTTGATATTTTTTATTATTAAATTAGTTTTTTAATTTTTATAAATTTATTATTTTCATATGTACAGTTATATAATAAATATAAGTGTTTATATTTATTTTTATTAAAAATTTTTTGATATTACCTTAATAAAATTAATATATTATATTATTGAAAATTGGTATTTAAAATTTAAATATAAATTTTTAATAATAATTTAATTATTAAAAAAAAATTATATTTGTGAAATTAATATTATTTTTATTTTATTTTTAATATACTTAAAAATTTTATTAATTGCAAAAGAATTTAGCATTAAATTAACAAAGAATTTTATATATATTTTTGATTTTTCAAAAACTTTACATCTTTTTTGTCAATTATATAAATTAGTATTATTTATTTAATTAATTTTAAATTTAAAGACATCTGAATATAATCCAATTATATTTAATTTTAATAAGTTTTTTATTTTTATCAAATATTTATTTTTTGTTTTGTAACTTTGTTCTTGTTTATATCATCATTTTATATATTAATAAATTTTGCAAAACTTTTAATTTATATAGTACTTCATTTTAATTAAGTATTTAAATTTTACTTTTTTTAAATATTTTACAAAATTGAGATAATAATTTTTTTTAATATTTAATTAATAATTTTAATTAAAAATTTTAAGATTAATTAATTTTAATTTAATAAATTTGAAAATTCATTACAAATACAACTAAATATAAAATATTAAAATATTAATTTTAAAAATAAATCTCAAAAGTAAAATTAAAATTAAAAAAAATTTAAAAAATTTATAATTTCAAAAATAAAAATATTACTTAAAGTAATTTAATTTATTTTTAAAAAATACTCTAATTGTTTAAAAAAAAATTAAATGAAGCTAATAAAATAAATAAAATTTGTAAAAATTTTAATAATATTTTAATTTAAAATCATAAGTATTTAATATAAATTATTTATTTATATTTATTTATATTTACTGGTTTATTTTTTAGCTGTGATATTTTTAAATACTATAAATATTATTCAAAAAATCTAAAAATATTTAATATTATTTTAAATAATTAAGATTTATTTATTTATTTAAGTTATATTTACTTCTACTAAATTTATATTTCATTAAAAAACTAGTATAATTATTAAAAAATAATTTATCAACAGAAATTGTTAGTTATAAATTATAAATTATATTTATTTAAAAAATTATAAAAATTTTCAATATGAAAAATAATTATAAAAATAAATTATTAATTAATTTTGAAATAATTCATTTAAATACTAAATTTTAAATTTTACAATCTGAAGTTTAGAAATAATTTATTCACAAATATCAGATTTAATATAATTATTTATTTGTTTATTAAATTATTTATTTATAATTTTATAATTTTAATTATATTCAAAAAATAAAAACTTTTATAAAATTTTTTATAATAATTTTTGTATTATTTTTAAAATATATTTAATATAATTTTAAAAATATATTATTAGTATTATAATAATTGATTTAATTTTAAGCTTTTTGAAAAAAATTTGTTTTAATTTATTTTTAAATCATAAAATATTTCTTGCTGAATTATCTCAGTATAAACTTAAATTATTAAAATTTGAAAATAAATCTGAAATCAGCATACAAAATGAAATATAATGATATATATTACATAAGAATAGTTATATTCAAATGCATTCAAATGACTTGATTTGAGGTTTCAGAGCTGAGGCATGCTCTGCGCGCGTCACTAGTTGCTGGTTGGGCAGATTGGATATGACATGTGACATCATTGCTCTGTCATAGTGGAATCTGGGATTGTTGTTGTACAGTGCCCTACAAAAAATGATTAGTCAGTTCTTAAATAAGCCAAAATTCAATGGCAGTGAGATGACAATAATTGTGAATATATTCATACTTAGAAGAATATTCTCTTAGAAAAGCTAGAGAAGATAAGAGAAATAGTAAACTAAGTAAATGAAATATGTTTTTTAACTAATACTTGATGAATCTATCTTTGATCATAATAACTAATGAACATTTCTTGTGCATGATTTTGATTAAATTTTTTATTTTCTTCTGTGTAATATTATTTCAAATTTCTTGTAATTTTGCTCTTATGTTTTTTTCAGAAATAATCTTATATCTGATTTTTGAAATTTTGTATTTCATAATATATCAAAAATTCTCAATAAAATTCAAATCAGATGATTGTGCAGATTAGTTCATTCTTAAAATTTCAAAATCATTTAATCACTTAGTAATGACTTTAAAAATATAATATTTTGCTTCATCATCTTGTCACAAGCATAAATTTTTAAAGTAAAAAATACTTTCATAATGTGATCAGTTTTTATCATGTAATATTTTTATATATTGCTGAGAATTCATACATACTTTTTTTCTTTTAAAAAACAGCTTAGATTTAAAATCTCAAGAAATAGCATTTCATATTTTCACTGTAGTTCTTTCAGACTTGAATGTTGACTTTAAGTATTTTGACTCAAAAGTTTTTTTCTTAAATCAGCACATTCAGACTAAAGAAGTATTCAATTTCATCTCAAATGTACTCTCATCTAAAAATGATACATAAGCTCAATTTTTCTCCCTTCATTTCAAGTGTTTGCATGCAAATTTAAGTTTTTTTTTTTATGAATAAATTTCAAATATGACTTTCATCAAGATTTAAAAGTATAAATTTTCTTTTTGCAAAAATATGTGCATATAGTATTGTGATGAAATTTAACATCAGATTTTGAAGAACTGATCAAAAAAAATAAAAACTCATGTGAATTAAGAAATATATGATATTTCAAAAAGCACATATTTTTTTAATATTTTAAAAAATCAGTCAGTTCTTTTCTTTGAAAAAAAACTCTTTTTTCTTCACAATTCACAACATATAATAATCTTTATAATAAAACAAAGTATTTGTAATCTGAAAAAAAATTTTTCATATAAATTTTTTGTTTTATATAAAATTATAATAATTTTAATATTTTTAATAAAATATTTTCAACAATCAGTCTTTGATTTGAAAGCCATTTTGATTATAAAAAAGTAAGAATGATTGAGTGAAATGAATTTTCTTTCATGATATAAATGCAGAATAGCTGCTTATCTAAGATTTAATTAATCACTTTTTGTAGAACACTGTACATATAAATTATCATTGATTTGAGTTCAACTGTAATTTTATTTTTTCTCAATGTCAAAAAAATAATTTGAATGTATGATCAATGTAGCAGCACATAATAATTATGATTAATTGAAAATTTGTAGAAACATGCTTCTACATGCTGCTACATTTTTATATAAAAAAATTAAAAATGCTGATTAATTATTTCAAAACAAATTATTCACATACTTTTCAGCAGTCAGCAAATTAATTTATTACAAAAATAAAAAAAAATTCATTTGTTTATTCACTCAAAATCAATGTTAATATAATTTTTTTTTTCAGTTCATTCACTTACTTACTGACAGTCAGCACATTGATTAAATACAGAAATAAAAAAAAAATTTCATTTGTTCACTCACTTAAAAATAATATCAATTTAATTTTTTTAACTCATTTATTTGTTCAATTTACATGCAATTACTTTGAGTCTTCACTCATCTGATAACTTATTTCAACTTGATTTTTGTCTGTCTTGAAGTGAAAATCTTAAATCAGAGCAAGCATAAACAAATTGTTATTTCAATTAATATTAAAAATTAAAGCATTTAAAATTTTCATGCAGTACAAATTCAAATCAAACTTCAAAAAAAAATAATATAAAAAAAATGAAAAGTATGTGAGTAAAGTTCATCAAAGTTTCAGCATAAAACAATATATTAATTTTTTTTTTAGTTATATAATTAGTAATGTCCAAATCAGTACAATTGTTATTTTGTTTTGAAACTTCAAATTACTTACAGTTTTGATTTTAAGATCAGCAACTTTCTCTTAAAGAAAATTAATTTTTTTTTCAATATGATTAAACAATCATTCAATTTTTATTTAAGTGTTAGTTGACATTGAGTTAATTTTATTTATATTTAAAACATATCATTGCAGTTTTTAGCAAAACAATAAGCATATTTTTTTGTTCAGTGAATAAATTAATTGTAATTTTTTTAAAAAAAAAACATTTACAGCAAAAGTAATGACATCAGAAATAATTTTTTCTAATTTTTTATTTAAAAAAATCATTTTAAGTAAAGTAATCACAAGTTTCTTAATTTTTTTATATATGATTTTTTTACAAAATCATTCTGCATCTCATCATAATTTTTATAAAATTTAAACAATTTTGCAATTAAAGTATGATGCTGATTATTAACAACAACATATATTTTTTTGCTCATTAAATAATTTAAGTAAGTCTTGTTGTTGCTTTGTAACTTTATTATTTATTACAGAATTTGTTTAAATAAGTCATATAAATTCATTTAACACAATTTCAACATAAAATTAACTTGCTTTCAGTTTTTCAAGCACATTTAATTATTAAGAAAAAAAAATGATGCAGACAAAATTTTCATCACAGCAAACATTGACAAATATGAAATGAGCTCTGAGCTAGCTTCAGACTGATTTTGCTATAAAACTGATAAGCATGAGTTTTATGTTTGAAGCAAACTCTGAGCATTTTCAGTTTGCTGTAATGAAGTTCATAACTGAACAAACAACAACATTAATACAATGCTTTCATTAAAGCTTTGAGCTTTCACAACAGCTCAGATTATGATTGACAAATCTTGAAGTTTCTTGCAACTTGATGAAATATTTAACAGTTAAAGCTTTTTTGTGTAGCATGTAGTTTTTATTGCTGCACATAATTATTATTTTTGCATATAATTATTATTTCTGCACATAATTATTATTTTCACATATAATTATTATTTTCACATGTAATTTTTGAAGTTGTTTTACTAACTCAGTGCTATGCTATTGAGCACTATACTTTTTCTTATGCACATGCACAATTTTTGTAGTTTATACTGTCATCAGCTTCTTGCATCAGCATTATGAAATATGTGATATTTGTAATTTACTTCATAACATGAAGCAATTTACAAAAACTGATTTAACATTTGCAGTGAGAAAAAATATGATGCTTCATTTATAATTTTATTACTTTGCTTTAAGCACATGCTCTTTCATATTGCTATTATAATCAATTGTTTGCTCATGAAAACACATTGTTTTTTAAATAACATTCATCATTTCAAATATGTACACAATACACATTATTGTTTATATATCTGCAAGTATTAATTACAATTAAATCAATGAATGCAATAACAACATTGTGAATATATTACATTCTGAAAAACACAAACATATAAATTCAGCACAATAAAAAAACATTAGTATTTGTACTTTCTGAATAAAACATCAGATAAACATCATGTATTAAATAATTCAAAATTATATAGTGAAAAAAAACTTCAGCATTTGAAATTTTTTGATCTAGATCATTACTGATTTAAATTGAGAATAGTACTTAACTTGTCATCATACATCAAGTAAGTAATTTAAAACTGTATAAAAAAAAAATTTCAGCATTTAAAATCTTCAATTTGAATCAGTGATGATTTAAATTGAGAGTAGCACTCAACTTGTTATCATACATCAAATAAATAATTTAAAATTGTATAATAAAAAAAAACTTCAGCATTTAAAATTTTCAATTTAAATCAGCAATGATTTAAATTAAAAATAGCACTCAACTTGTCAAGCAGCATTGTTTGTAACATATAAATTCTGTGTTATACAAAATAATCATTTTGAGTTTTTTATGCAGTTTGAAAAAATTCAGCTGTATTTAATGATTGCTGACAGACTCAAATTAAAATAAATTTATTAACATCAGCATTAAGAAACACACATTTTTGCAAAAAATTTCTCAATGTGATGTTTGTTTCATTCATTGTGAAAAATATCAATGACTTTAATGACAAAATTACAACTTGTTTTAGTTTCATCTGATGACTTCTCACTTAGTTCTTCAAAATTATTAAATTGATTTGCATATTTATTCTCAATAATTTGTAAAGTTGATGTTTTCTGTATATGTTGTTTGTAATCACAATGCTTTTTTATTTTTTAAAGCAAAACACTTAGAATCTTGAACTGTCTTGCTTTTAATTGAAAGAGTAAGAAATGTTGCATTTAATTAAAATTCACTAAAAGCATCAACAAACAAGAGTTAAAACTAATCATACTGATATTTTTGATTGTCTGAAATAATTAATTTGTTTTCTGCATCAATATACTTAAATTAATGAATTGCACAAATATCATCACTTCATTTTCATATGCAATGTCTCACATTAATTGCAATAAAAAAAATAAAAATTTTCAAAAAAAATTAAACAAATTTTTTGTTGCAGAATTAAAAATTAATTTTTGATTTTTTGTATAAAAAAAAACATTCAGATATTTTTTTGACAAGTATTTCAGCTAGAAATTGTTATTTGTCATTTTTTATATCAAATACATTGATGAATTAAAACTGTGATATCAAGTAAATCATATCATTTAATTTAAAAAAATACTTATTTTTTTTTCAAAACTCACAAATGAAGTTATCATTTTTCATAAAATCATCAATTAATTATTTGCAGTTTTTTATTTGCTGAAAATTGAAATGATTTTGAACAATTTTGTGAAGCTTATTCATCAAGTGACTTTATTAGATTTTAACATCATCATAAAGTTATATATTACTAGTATGATTTTGTGTAGCTAGCTTGATATTGATAATGAAAACTGAAAACTTGTTATTTTTTTCACTGCTGTTTTTAAAAATATCAGAAATGAAAAAATTGTTTTCTCATTGTTAACACTGAAATTTGTTGTTGAAAATCACTTATTATGCAGTTTTAATTTTTTTATTCATGTTGACTGCATAAAATTATTGATAACTTCTGCATTTAAGTGTTTTGATCATGATGACAATGCAATATTTTTCTTCTCATCAGTATTGATTGCTGTCATGACGCACATATAAAAAATCATTCAAATTATTTTAGGTACATTTTTATTTGCTTATAAGAAAATATTCATTTTGTCATGTTAATCACAATTTTTTCATAATGCTACTTGATCTGCTGTAAGTTCATTTTCAGAATTCTGCACTTCATCTTTATTTAATGTTGAAAAATTTGTTGATTGTGTGTTTAATAAAAATAAATTATGAAAATTATTTAACTGTTGTTCAGAAACACTATCATTTTGATTTGTGTCTGAGTTTTCAACATGAAAAAGTTGTTGAGAATGATTTATAAATTTAATTTTATTAATTACAAACTGTGAATTTTAATTCAGATAATATTTAATTAATATAAATTCATACTTTAATAATAAAATAAAAAAAATAATCAACTTCAGTTTCACAACAATTTATTTCAAATTCAAAATTCTGACTTGATTCATTAAAGCTGTATTGTGAATGAAACTGATGTCTGAAAACTAAATCATATTTTTCTTTTAACAATGAGCAATTATTTGAAAAAAATTAATGTCTTTCATTTTCATTCAATGCTGACTTGTCATCATTAAAGCAATTGTTTTCATCATCATCATTTGCATGATCATCAGATAAATTTATCACTTTAGATCAAGCAATTTTTAATAATAATTGTGAGTTATTTAATTCTGAACTAATTTTGAACTGTGAATTTCATTCAGTATGATTTTGTATACACATTAAATATCACATATACTTTAGATAAATAACAATTGATGACATAACAAAAAAACTATCACAAATGACACATATTACTTGCTTATGCTTTTTACTTGCAGTGCTGTCAGAAGATTTTGATTTATTTGAAGACAAAAAATCTGAAAAATGTTATTTTTGTTCAGTTTTTGATGTCACAGAATTTGAATGTCTTGAAGAAAACATGTTGTAATTAAATTATTAGTTCATATATCTAAGCAAATTGATTAATATCAGTTGAAACTGATTGTAAGTGACTTGCAGTTGCAAGCACAATGTGCTTGATCATGATCAAGCACATTGTGCTTGCAATCAGTAAAAATCATGCTGTCAATGAATAAAAACAATTTATTAACACAAAAATTAAGTAATTAATTTTATTTTATTTTCAAATATAGAAAAAAACATCTTAATTGAAGCTCACTGAATATATTTCAAATTTTGCAGTGAGTAAAATAAAAGCAGAAATTTTCAGAAGATTTTGAAAATGTTTTAATATATTTATATATTGTCATTAAAATTGATTAATTCAGCAGAGAGCACATGTTCTAGCATTTTCATATAATTTTTTAGTAAAATTTACAGCAAATTATGATGACTGAGTTTGCATCAATAAAATGATTTGAATTATTTATGATGATATTGTTTTTTAATTTGATAATGATTTGTCAGAAAAACTGATCTGCATTCACATTAGATTTATATAACAAATGTTTAACATACTTAAATTAATCAAAATAGCATAAAGATTGAGTTCAAATATGATTTTTGATATCATAAATACTAAACAGTCAAAGTAAAATCAGTTTTGAATCATAACATATCATTCAGTTCATCTTCAATTTTAAAACACAGAAATAATTCAATATTTGATGAGTCAGTAAGAAAAAATTAAAACTGCTTTCATTATTTATAATGCATATTTTTCAATGCTGTTCAAAAAAAATATTCATTACAAATTTTCAGAACTTCTGACTTATTTTAATATCACAATTTGTATTCATTCAAATCAATTTGCAGTTTCTGCTGCATCAATTGCTTTAATTAGTAATTACTCATATTTTAATTGCATGATCACAACAATATCTTGAAATATTGCATCATCATTATTTAATATATTTAAAAAATGAAAGCATATCAGATTCTTAATAATGCAAATCATTGTTTCTTGCTTCTTCAGATGTTGAATAACAACTAACATTGATTATGATGTCATACTTCTTGTTGCATTTAAATCACTGTTGTAGCTCACTGAAACTTCTTATTTTTTTAAAACAACATTTTGTAATATATGAAAAATTGATACATCAAACTTTAATGTTGTAAGTTTTGAAAATTCACAATTCAATACTGCTGATTTTTTTACATTTTATGTTGTGTTGCTTTGATTGCAGTTATCTGAATAAGCATTTTTAAAATGTTGTTTTCTAAATTCACAGCAGTGTTTTTGATTGTTGTTGCATTGTTGAACAATTATTGTCAAAATTTACTATTTTTGTGACATTAAAATGAAGTGAAACATTTATTAATATTGTGAATTGTTCAAAATTTTATTAATAATAAACTGCAGTTGTTGCTTATTCTGATAAGTACTGAATTTGTTTTCAATTAATTTTTTCTTGCTCAACTTATGTCTTATCTTTCACTGCTTCACATAATGATGTGTATTTATTATTATCAATGCTCAGTTTTTGCTTAATTTGTGATATTGTTCAGTATCTCATAGTAAGCATCATGTTACACTTAATAAATGTTTCACTAAAATTAATAAATTTTTCTGAAACTTCATGATGCATCTGATACATCATGAGTTATTTATAATTATTAAATAATATTGACAAAGTAATTTAATTTTTTACAGCAAGTAAATTATTTTATTAATTGTTGAAGTTAATCATCAAGTTAACATTCATATTGAATTTTTGAGACATTTATGTATGCTGCTGATAAATGATTAGCAAAAACTGAACTGTCAGTTTACACAAAATGAAAGAAATATATAATAATATTTTTATCAGAACAAATATTTGATAAATAATAATTTAAAATGTGAATTTTCTGAATGAAAATTAATGTGTTTGAAAAAATTATCAAATGAACTGAAATCAACACAACAAAATTATATTAATAAAGTAATGACTGCTGATTTATTATCAAATGTACAGCAGTATTAAAAATAACTTGCAGTATTACTAGTAGAAAAATATTAATGTATTATATAAAATTAATTTCTTGTATGACAATTCAGAAATTGAATAATGTCAAAATGTTATTTTGTTTTTAACATGTGATGAAACTTGAAATTAAACACATGATTATTAAAAACATAAAAATTGTTACAAATCATTAATGTGACTGCAGTATTTTTAATTCAGATTGAGAATATTCAAGTTAAAAACTTGTTATCATCATGTATATATTTCATAAATTTTTGCTTTTTATTATAAACATTTAATGTACAAAAATATATTACAATTAAATAAATATATTGCAATTTTATTTCTAAGCTAATCAGCTGCTTGCTTTATATTCATTGTAAAGCTCAAACATGTATATATGCAAGTTGTAGATATTTTGTTCATATCTTAAACTTTATCATTAATGTTATAAAAGATCTGAGCTTGCTGAGTGCTTTTTTGAATTATTAAATATTTCACATGATTGTATTGTGTTTTTCATGAGCTAGCACAAAGCTTTTTTTGCTTGAAAAAATTATAAAACTTTGTATGCATTTACTCAGAAGTAGTCTGTCTTACTTAAATTATATATTTTTATACATTAATTGTTACATGATATTAATCAAATAAGTTTTGTGATGTAATGATTAACAATTTGCTTTTTTTTTCTGAATTGCAAGCTATATGTGATGAAAATTTCATATATATCAAAAAATTTATGATTGTAAAATACTTTCTACATAATTTGAATTTCATGAACTGATATAACATTCATTCAGATTTTATTTTTTTGCAGCATCATCACTCAGATTATTACAAATTAATTAACAATCTTGATACATTGAATTCACTAAAAAATTGAAATTGTGAGTTTAAATTTCAGCATCAGCAAATTAATTTTGTTTTTCATCAATGCAGCTCAACTGTATATATAAATCATCAAACAAGTGATAAGAACATGAGTGAATTAGTAAGAAGTGAATGAAAAGCAAACAAGTCAGCAGGCACAAAAACTGACAGATAAGCAAATAAACAAAAATGTAAAAAAGTCAATTTTGCTCTGAAGAAATTAAAAACTTGTTTGTAAATTATTTTTTATTTATTTCAAAGTTCAGTGCATATAATGTATTAAATTAATTTCAGTTAATGTAGTTATTAATATAAAATAATTGTTTTTTTAATTTAATATGTGTATCTGAATGTGCAGCAGACACAACATGTGCTTTTTGTATTATGCTTTTTGATTAATAAAATTGTTATTTTTCTAGATTGCAATTTTGAAAACTGTTTAATGAAATCAGAATAATTTTCATTTTATACATTTAATAAATTTCATGAATAATTTATTTTCTGAGCTGAAGAACATTAATAAAAATCTCACAATATATTGCTGATTTTTCAGTGACTAATTCACTGAAGTTTATTTGATGAATTTAACAACACTTATCTGAAATTGTGATAAATATCAGAAGTCAATCAACAAGTTTTTTATTTAAAATATCATAAGTTTCATTCTCATTCTTCTGCACTCATACATGATCACAATGTTATTTCTCAGTATTTTGTTAATTTAAAAAACAGTACATAATCTGATTATCAAGCTTTTCTGAATATGAATTTTTTTTATTTGCTTTATGTGTTGTAATACTGACATGAATTTTCACACTGTAATTGTTAATTCAGAAGCAATCAGACTTATATTAATCACTAACTTCAAATTATTTTTGATCAGCAACTGATTAACTTTAATCATTCAGTTACAGCTACATCTGCTATACAAATACAGTAAAAATTTTCAGAAACTTATCATGCAGAATTTTCATTTACTGTGCAATATTTAAAATTATTAATTTGTCAATTTTTAAATTTATGTGATGAAACATTCAACTCAAGTTTCTCAGCTCAGTATTTGTCAATGATTTGATAAATAAATTACTTTTAGCATTTATCTGCTCATTAACAGCAAATGTATTTTCACTGTTTGTATTTTCATAATAAAAAATATTGTTTATTGTCATTATATTGACACAATAATCAGTGATATGAATCATCTGTTTTTTGTATTTTTCTTGCTTATTTTTTTGACAATATAAGTTTTTACAGTGAATTTTATGAGCACTCTCATAAGCACTTGTATCATAGTCAGATAAAGCATTATATTTTTGAATAAAACTCACATAATGTAAGAGTACATGAAATTTTGAGAAGTTGAAATGATCATTTTTTGTTGAATTTTTTTTGTTAATTTTGTAGTCACTAAAAATTCACTTCAACTTGTTTATTTAATATAAAATTTATTTCATATAATAAAAAGTATCACTGATGTGACTTGCTTGATTAAGCTGAACTTGCATCAACAATGCTTGAATTTAATGATATGGAAGTTTGTGATGAATGCAAACATTGTTTTTCAAACAATAAAATATGTGCATTGTTTAAATCAGATTCATTTTCAGAATATATAAATACTTCATAATGCACAGATTTTTGATTAATTTATGAAATTTAATCAAGCATGAAAAATAAACAATTAAATAATCAGAATGAAAAATAAAATTTTTGAAAATTTTAATTTTGATCAAGCAAAAGCTGCAATTAAAATAAAAATTATGAAAAAAAATGATGATGATGAGGCAAAAAATGACTTTGTCAATTCATTGTAATTGAAAATTGATGAATTATTACAAAAAATATTTGAACAATTTTTCTTCTGATTGAATTGAAAAAAGTCAGAAAATTTTGATTTATCTACAAAAAATGAACATATTGCTGCAATGCTGATAAAACAAATATTAAATTAATTTTTTCAAGATTGTTGCAAAAATGTTTTATCTCTTACTTTAATTAAATTTAAATTAATGAATTCAACACATGATGATACTGAAATTTGCTCTGTTGAATTTTCACAAGTTTAATTAAAAACTTTATTTAATTATTCAGCTTTTTTTGTTGATGATATTAATTTTATAACTGCTCAATTCATTTTTATTGCTGATTTTTCTGATGAAATTAATTTTATCACAAATTCATCAATATTTTTTACTGTGTTTTCATTTTCTGATGTTGTTTCTGAGTTTAAAATTAATTCTACAATTTCATTGAAGCATAATGTGTTTGTTTTAATTGCTAATTGCTCAAGAAAATGTTTTGTACTTAATCAATCACAATCAAAACATATTTCATTGCAAAAATAACAAATTTTAAATGAACAATATAATATTAATTAATTTAACAATATATTCAGAAGTACTGCACAATCTTCACAATTGAAATTAATTAACAAAAATGTTAATGAAGTTGATATTAAAAATATTAATCTCAAAAAAAAATTTAAATTTTTACAACAAGTTTGCTGTTCAGCTTGCAGTATTGCTGACAAAAAAAAAACTTAAAATGTTTTAAATGTATATTTGAATGAAATTCAATTTTTGAGTACAGATTTGTGATGTAACATAATTGAAATTGTGTTAAAATGTTAGTTTATTCTGATTAAATATCAAGTTGTATGATTTCAAAGTACAATTTCATTCATTTTTCATCATGATTATATACATTATTATATACTAAAAAAGCTTCAGACTAGATTTGAGTGTTTTAATAAATAATGTGAAAATGTTATTTGCTTGAACAATTGTAATGTAGTTATTGTAAATGACAAATGACATGCTCATTCTAATTTCTTGATGAAATAATCAAGCAGAGTTGTTGAAATAAATGAAATAAGCAATGAGATAAAGTTAAATAAATCAATATTGCTTTGTGATTGCAAAATTTAATTTTTATTTGCTGATCATGAGCAAATAATATTTTATAATAATTTCATGTGATGTGATGACAGTAACTAGTATTACTTGATATCAAATGATGTGAATCAGTTTTTTTGCTGTAAAAGTTTTGTTGGGGTTTGCCAAGAATCTGATATTAACACTAACTACACACAAGTTAATTTCAGTGAATGAGGGCTCTTTACAAATTTGCTGATGAATGAGAATTTGAATGCAGTTTTTTTTCAAATTGCAAACATTTTTCATTTATATATTTATATATATTACTTGCAGAACTGTTAATAATACTTTACTTATATGATTTTTTAATATATGAAAAAAAAAGCAAAATCATTGATGATCTGAGAGAAAGAAGATGAAGAAAGTGAGAATTTGATAATGAAATTTTTATCATGAAATTCTGAATGTTGTGTTTTTGTCAATTGAAACACATTGTTTAAAATTAAAAATTTTTTGATTTACTAACTTGTTTACTTATTTATATTTTTATATGTTATTTCAATATTTTTATATTTATATAATAAAGTATTTTTAGAGTTCTACAGACTGATTTGAGCAGTTTATAAAAAATAAATAAGCAAGAAGCATTTTATATTGAAATATTTCTGCTAACAGTTTATTATATTTCAATTATATCTGATCTGAAATCAAACATATTGAAAACTTAAAATAAAAAAAATAATTTATATATTATACATGTTTTAATCAAGTTTTTTGCTTTTTTTAACTTAAAAACTGAAGCAAGCTTAACTGCAGTCTGCTTTTTCTTTTCAAGCTGTACATTGAAAAAAACAAATATTGTTTTAAAAATTTTATTCTTCTGAATAATTTCTGCATCAAGAAAAACTTTTTTTTTGCATTAAATAAAGTTTTAATTATCTGATTTATTTGTTTTGCTGACATTTTTGCTGTCAGTATTACATTAGTAAGAATATTAAAATTTATTTATTTGCTGAAGTAAATTAAAGTAAAAATATCAATTTTTCATTCAGTAAAGTTATCAACATTAATATCACAAAATTCAGACTTTCTGATGATGGATTTTTAATAAACATTAATATAATTGTTGTTTTCAGTTTTTCATTCATTTACTGAAATGTTTATTAAAATCTTGACACAGATAACAATGTTATTATATATTTTTATATTGAATCAGATTAACTACTGATTTTTATTGACTGTAAAATCAGTTAACTTATGTGTTAAATATTATTTATCACAAGCTAAGCTGTTGTTGATGTCAAGAACTGAAGCAACTCAATAAAATACATTTTTAAAGAAATTTTAATTAAATATTTGTGTGAAATAAGTTACAAATTTATCTTGTTTTTTACAATAATGAATTTTCATTTCTGAATTATTTTCACAGCTCACTTTCATGAGATATTCAACATGCAACTGATCATCATTAACTGAAGTTGTTATATGTTGATAAAAATATTACTAATTTTGAATTTTTTTAAACTGTGACATTTTCAGTTCTTCATAATATTTTTTAATCACTTTTCATATTCATTGATTCAGTATCAAATTTTCAATAATTTGTCTAGTAAACTGTATATTTCATTCACAACATTCAGAATTTTCAAATAATACAATAAAAAAAATACATTCATCTCAATTTGTCATAAAAATTTTTTTTTATTTTAACTTTTTTGAAGAATTAAGCAATTAAAAAAAATATGTTTGAGAAGCATTCAGATTGTGTTCTTACATTAAAAAAATAATATAATTTTTGTGATTGAATTTTTATATAAGAAAAAAACTGCTTTCTTACTGACTGAAGACTGAAAAAATGAAATGTTTTTTTTGTTAAAATTTAAAAATTTTTAAAAAATAAACATGACAAACAGTTGATTTGAAAGATGTATACTGTTGTTAAAAAAAATGAGAAACTGAGTTTGTTTTTTTGAAAAATTACAAACAATTTGATATAATTTATATCTCAAATCTGCTGTTTATCTAGATCAGAAGTTCAAGTATACTGTGAATTATCAATTTCATTAATTATTTGAATATTTGAATTGACATCATAACTGTTTTGCATGTTGAAATTAATCAAAATATTTTATACTAGAAAAATTTGCAGATTGCATTGATTTACTTAATTTTTATATTTGTAAACAATCTTCATTTGCAATTTTTAATTTACATTACTTTCATTACAACAAAAAATTTTGCTTTATAAATATACAAACAGTGATATTTTTTTTTATTTTTTTATTTTTTATTTCTTTTTCAAAATTTGTGCAACATGTTGATAACTGTTATGTTGTTTGTCTAGTGTTTATTTATTGCATCAGAATTTTGATTACAATTAATATATTTTCTTACATATAAAATGCAGCATGATATATATGCAAAATTTCTGAAGTTTTGCACATAAAGTAATTTATTAACTCATCAAGCAGCAAATTCACTAGAAACTTCAGTTAACATTTTTACTGAACAAACAAACAAAGTTGTTGACAAATTTATCATTGAATTTGCATTCATCATTAAATCTGCATTTGTCATCAAATCTGCATTTGTTGTTAAAAGTATTAATCAAGATTATTATTCTGCAGTATGTATTTTTATTGTAATGATTAACAATAAATTTCTAATTTAATTTTGATGTGCAGAACATTTTCAACTCAGATTGAGATATCAATTTTGAAATGAAAAAAACATAAATTTACAACATTATTACAGAAGCACATTTAAATCAATTTAATGACTGTGACATTGATAATTTTAAAAAAACTCACAAGTTCAAACAAATAAAGTTTTATTTATTTTAAATATTCTTACTTACTTGACAACAAGTTTGTACAAATCTCACATTACTGCTCTGAATAAAATCTAAATCAATTTACAATTGTTTTTGCTTTGTAATGTCACTAATGTGAGCAATCAGAAATATTTTATTTACAATATACAATATTGAGAAAAATTTTTAATATTTTTTTCAATCTTGACATTGTTAAATTCTTATTCAAAAATCTGAGTGATTTAAAAAAAAATGCAGATTTCAGTTTTTAATCATCTCAATTAAATTAACATTAATTTTAGTTGTTTTTTAACAGCTTTCAACATTATCTGCTGCAAATCAGAATTTTCTGAAGATATTAAGTTAAGTTAATATATTTTTTCAAAATTTTATTATATTGTTTGCAATTTTTGTTCAATTTCTGACATTCTGTCATAAAATTCATATTGACATAACAGAGTTGATTAACAAATCAGTTGAATTGTGACAGTTATTCAGCTGAAACAACTTAATAAAATACACATCTGAAGACTTTGCAAGATATTTTAACAAAAATTTGATATTTTTTTCTGATATTATTCATTATATATGCTCAACAACACATTGTGAGTGTCACAATACATTAAACATACAGCACACTGAAAAAATCTGATAAGTTGTTACTTAAAATTAAAAATTCATCTCACTTAAATCAGACAGTATTGTATTGCATGTTTGTTTTATGTTTAAATATAATTCATTCACAAGCAATACAATATTTAAAAACATGATGTCATCATTTGATGTGAAGAAGTTTATTGAATGAAAGAATGAAAATAAAAAAATTCTGTTATACAAATGTAATATTGCTCATTGACTGAATGTTTATCTCAATTATAAATTTGATGAAAAAAATGTTATATTTTTTTCAATATATATTAATCAGTTGTTTATGTGATGAATTCTCAATATAACATTTAAGCAATCAGAAATTCATTTACTTCATTTCAGTATTTTTTTATGTGAAGAACTGAAGATAAATAAATTCAATAAATATATTTTAATTGATATATTTTATTCATGTGATTCAGTACAACAAATTATTTTTATATTCTTTCAATTCTTTATTAACAGTTTTGAGTTATATCACAACATGTATAAAAATATCATTAATTTTTATTTAATATCTGTAGAGTGAAGTGCTGCAGATGAAAAAAAAATAATTTATACACAATTTAATTTGTATGTGATAAATTATTCAAATGTTATTAATGCACTGATATTAGCATTCTGAATACTGACTAAAAATTTTGAAATTAAAGTTTTTTACAAAAGCACAATAAAAATTATTGCATTCTGTATTGTTTTTTTTGAAAACATGTTTCAATAAAATAATAATATAAAAATTAAGAAATTTACAGCAGTACATTTATGTCAGTTTTGCAATATTGCTGAATGTCAAGAATATAACATGTTTTTAATACAGTAATAAAAAATCAATATCAATATCAACAATTTTATAATTGAGTGAAAATTGCTTCATTTTTTACTGCTGCAGTAAGAAAAAAAAATGAAAAATGCCTGATATAATTAAATCTCAATTTTTACTTTACAACATGAATTTATATTTTAATTTAATAATTTTTTTTTAACTTTACTTATAATGAACTTTCTGACATTTTCAAAATGATGTACATCTTGTTAATAACATACATTCTCATGACAAAAAATCAGAATGAATATTGTCAATATTTTTAATAATTTTTATTTTTACAACATTGAAGACATTTGCAGTCTTCACTGACTTACTTAAAATTATATTAAATTCAAGAATACACTTAAATATTTATTACAATTTCAGTTATTCTTCAGTATATCATGAAACAAAACTAAATTTATTTTATTATAAAGCAGTTTTTACAAAAAATTTTTAATGACATTTTTATTAATTTAAATATTTTCTACATGTTATTTGTTAAAATTTTCAGTGCAGTTGCTCAGAGTAATTTCACACTAATATTTCAAATTTTAATACAATCAGACAAATTGCATCAAATTATTATTAAAAATCAAGTCATGCTACAGAAAATAATTAATGCTGTAGTAATGACAGCAAAATTAACTAAATTCAAATTTCAAGCAGTGCTGCAGTATTGATATTGAAATCACAGCAATTTTCAGTGTTAAATTAAATATTATTTAAAAAAAAATTTTTAGAGTAAATAATTAGCACAGTTTTAAAAATTAAAAAAAAAAACTTCAGATATAAAAAAATTAATTAAATATATATATTGACATTCACTACATGAATCAAGCAAAAAAATATGCATTTTCTAACAACTGCAACATACTGACTGAAGAAAACAAACATCATGAATTTAAAAAATAAATTCAAAAAATCAATAAGCAAAATGTTAAGAAAATAATTTTTTTTCTTTTCTGAATAAACTGTTGCTAACATTGAAGAAAATCATACTTATACAAAAAAATTTTATATACATTATATTTTTAATACTGAAAAATATATTTATGAAGTCAGAGTTTCAACTCAGTTACATAATAAAATGTTTTTATAATTAATATAATAATATTTTATTTTGTTCAACAATTTTCTGCAGAAAGATTTTCACAATCAAAAAAATTAAAAATTTCAACAAAAAACTTTCATTCTCAGATATATACAATTTCATATTGCATTTCATACATCATGTTAATTATGAACTGACAAAAATCTCAATGTAATCAACATTTCAATTACATACATTTACAAGCTGTTGTTTATTAATAACTTTATAATCAGTTTGCAGAAATTATATATTGAAAAATACAATATACAAATGCAAAATCTTAGTTTTACATTCATATATTTCTTCAAGAAGATAATTTTTGCATTTTAAGATAATTTTTATCACATTACATTTTTACAAAATACGCTGCTGAAATACACACATTCATCAAGTTTAAAAATTAAGTAAATTGAAAGCATTTTCACTCATTACTGAAGAAATCAGTGAAGAATATTTATTGTAATATTTTTTGTTAATAACATTTAATATAAAAAAATGTTAAATTTGTTAATTTTGCAAATAAATAATTTACATTATGCAGTTTACAGTTTTTTAGCATTTTGCAAACTGAATTTACATGTTATATCAGTTAGATTAAATTTTACAAATCTGAATCTAAATTTCAAATTATTTTTCATATTTTTTTATTGTACATGAAAAATATCAGTACAATAATTTTTTTTATTTTACTAATTTTTTGAGTAATATATAATATCTTGAGCAATATATATTATTTCAAACAATACAATTTCAATCTCAATACAATTATTTTATTAGTAAATTATGCAATTTTCATCACATAACTAATACATTAAATGATATAAAACTGATTTATCAGAGAATGAATTTAATTTGAACAATCAGATCAACAGAAGATTGAAATACTTTAAGAGAACATAAAGTTTATTTATCTACATGGAAAGTCTGTTATCATATTTGTGCAGTAACAGGCATTCTATGTAGATTCAGGATTTTGCATAAGAATTACAGTTAGAATCCACCTTTGACCGTATCGACGGCCGGTTTTGGCATGGTGGGGGTGCTGCTTTTGGTTGTCTTGCCGGTATCACAGTGGTATTGTGCACAGGCCATCTTTCCCAATCTGGCCTGGCCTCCTGGCTGCTTTTGCAGCACTGTTTCTCTTGGCAGGGTGGTAATGACCTCATTCAGATTTACATTTCTGACAGCTCACTGTGAAGCTTGTGTGGAGCTCATCCTCAGCAGTTGTGATTGAGCTGTTCATCATCATTCTCTCTTTTCTGTGGTTCTCTGGACAAGCAATAATTACTGCTGTCACTTTGCTTAATTTAGAATGGATTTTCCTGCTTGGTGAGAGAGCTGATCTGGGCTCCTTTACTGCTGCTCTGTCAAGTCAATGGCTGGTGTGCTTGTTCACCCGGGTTGCCCAGTTGCCTGGCCACCCACTGTTGGGTGGCTTCAAAATTGGCTTGCACCCCTCATTTCTGATTAAAGCCACCTTATAAGAATCCAGACCCTTCCTCATTCCAGAAAGGACCTTTCTTTGTTTGTTTCCTCATTTCCTTCCCTGTTCCCCTTCTCATTCCTTTCTCCTTCACTGTTAAATCTCCTTATAAACCCATTCAAGATCTAGTTTTGACTCTTGTGCTCTCCTGTTTGTCATTCTTGACTTTCATCTCCAGTTCAGTGATCTGTTGACAATCTTTGTCTGTGATGATTCACAATGGCTGTTGTAAAGTTCAAGCATGCTGCTGCTGGCAGTGGCTGTTGTCTGAGACTCACACCAACAAATACTGATTTTATACAATGAGTGAAGGAGCATGAGGCAGCCGGCCATATCAAGAAAAAGCATGGAAATAACATCAAGAGAGACACATGGACAGTCTGGAGGAAACTGGAGATGTGAGTTGGTTCACTCAGCCAACAGAACACAAACATGATAACACATACATACATAACCAGTTTCTGCCCTGAGAAACTCAAGATCACCCTCTGCTGGTTCCTCCAGACATTCAGCTCCTTCACCTTCAAGGCATTCCTTGACTGGCTTGAGGAGACCCACCACCAACAAATCCACACCAACAAGACCATCTGGTCATATTGGTGTTGAATAAAAATGCTGTATGTGACCCAGCATGAGGGTGAAGTGATGGATGATTATATCAGAAGAGACTGTGTTAATGTGAGACTGACCTGTTCATTTTATCTGGCATCTGTATATAGCTAATCCGAGCAGTATATCTGGGTTGTGATTGATCAATGGGAAGCAAGATGGGGGCTTAGGTGGTGTGTTCTTCATCATGAGAGTGGTGGCAAGGATGACATCTATTGGTTCCTGTGTGCCAACTGGGAGTGGTGCACAAGAGTATATGCTGATGAAAGACAGTGACTGCAGAACTCTGCAGGCATTCTTCTGTCATATCTCTCTGGCTCCTGGCTGGTCTCTCTGTTTGAAACATTGGCAAGAGCAGATTCACTTGTTGAAGAGGAGCCATGGTACAACAAAGAAGATGCTAGGCTCTCTCTAACTTCAGATGCAGCAGACCCCACTGCCAACAGTGAAGAACAAGTGCTGCCTGGGTGTTTAAAGCGCAAAATGCCTCAGAAGCCAACTGGCTGGAAGGTGGAGTCATGGCTGGTGGAGCAGGATGCCCACCAGCATCAAGTGGCTAAGAGAAGACCCAGTCTTGCCAGAAATGCCATGGTTGATGCCTTTGAAGATGAGATCAACAGTGATACAGACCACCAGACCAACTCTAGTTTTGTGGATAGTGAGGATGATTTGGCTTTCAGTGAGACAGTGAGCCTGGACACCCAAACCAATACAGACTATGAGACAGATGAGGGTCTTGAAAGCCTGAAGAGCTTCCACAACAGTGCTGATGGGATGTCTGAGACTGACAGTGAAGACAGTGGTTCAATTTTCAGCAAGGCAGTGAGTCTGGATTCTGACTCTAGTATCATGCCCGCAAAAAAAATCAATGTCATTGATGCTAACACTGATGTTGAGGATACTTTTGACCTCTTTGATCCCAGCAACCTCATCAGGGATGATGAATCTACTGTTACTGATGATGGATGCTTTGTGGGAGATCAGACCAAGGGCTCATTTCTATGGCGGCATGTTCAGTTCTACATTGTCTGTGGTGAGGCTCCAGGGCAGCCTAACATGCTGCTGGCCAAAGTAACATTGATTCACACCAAAGATGAAGACAAGAAGCTGTGGATGTAAGAGACCCTGGCCTCCATTGCCTACTGATGACTAACAGATTTTTAATAGAAAGATATTTGTCACTGTGCACAACTGTGAGCCAATCTTTGATCTTCTTGGAAATCTTGTGATCATGGCTTTGGAAGATGAGGTGTTTGCAGCCAAGTTTAAGTGCCTTGAGAACATATACTGGCAGCCAATTCTGCCACACCAGTGTGGAATGGCTGTTAAGATCAAGGCTGACAAACTGGACATGCCTGTCTTCTGGGAGCCTGAGCAGACTGCCAATGGCCTCCACACCTCAAAGACAAAGTCTTTGAAAGGGTCAACATGAAACTGCAATCTCAAGCACATTGGAATCATCAGTGGGCTGAAATGCCTCTTTAGCCAGTATGTACTTTGATGATCTCTCATCAACCTCATCAACAGTAAGTCAGGTTCCATTGTCTCTCTCTTCCTCTGATGGTTATTTTCAGTTTTTGGTTGCTTGATCAATATTTTGATATCATCTATTGCTTACATCTTTTTGACATATAGATAATGTGCTGGCTTCTGTTTGAGATCAGATTGCTGATCATGACTCTAATGTGGTCAAGTATTATCTGGATGAAGTTGTGTGTGCAGATGTTGAGGCAATTGTTATGGAACTTCCATTCAGGGCAGTTGTACAGAATGTGGCACACTTGCTGGGACTAGATGCAGACCTTGCTGCATCTTACCAGCCAACACATGAGCAGCTGCAACAGATTGCAAATCATCCAGAGGTGAGAAGCCTCTCTGAGTTGAATGTTAAATTAACTGCTAGAATCTGGGTGGCAGGCTATAATTCTCTGGCAGCTGCCACAGGAACCCCCCTCTATGCAAGGAAGATAAAGATTCAAGCATGACTGAACAGTGCCAAGGAGTTCCTTTGGAATCATTATCAGGTCAAGAACCAAAGATGACATTTTTGACATGCCAACACTGAGTGTTTTAACTGCCACATCAATGGTCATGAC
The DNA here is from genome assembly GCA_029449355.1 of Emydomyces testavorans. NCBI lineage: Eukaryota > Fungi > Ascomycota > Eurotiomycetes > Onygenales > Nannizziopsiaceae > Emydomyces > Emydomyces testavorans. The sequence continues at coordinate 2,013,010 of CP120627.1, forward strand.
AATCAAGAACCTGCCTGGCTTGCACCACCTACACCTCCTAAGCTACTGATCAAGGAGTGGAGAGAGATTGTTGAACTGATATGCAGAGGCTGATTTGGGCTAACAGATGAGAAGATCTTTCAGCAGTGCTGTGTCTCCATCATTCTATGATTTTGTCTTCAAAGAAAGAAGGAGTTGTGTTCTCTAGGCTGACATAAGCAGTGATGCTTAGCTGAGCAGAGTATGTCCTCACAATTGCCCAGCCCTGACCTACTGTTCATTGTTTCCCAAAAACTTACAAAGTGGGAGTGCTCATTCTGCATCTGCAATACATCACTTCCTGTACAACAAAGGAAGAAAAAATGGAAGGACAACAATACATTCTGGAATCATGTTGAGAAGAATGTTCATTGCCATGAGCTCAAGGTGTACTCATCTGGTAAGAAGAAATGCAGGATATGCCAAGAGTGTGGGATTGACTTTGTTCCTGAGAGTATCATGCATTTTAAAGCTCACACTTTCCATCAACATGGCAGGAAGCTTTGTGTATGATAATACTTAGATGCATCTTGCTGGACTGTTATCAGACTTGCTTTCTCTGTGTTGGGAATACCAATTGTTCATTGACATTGAAAGACCAGGTTGTGCAGTACCCAACATCTGGTTCACTCACAAGGCACTCTCTACAAAAGCATGTGTATCATAATAGATTCTAGACTAAGGCAATTTTGGCTTGATTGAATATTCCACATTCTTGCTCACTAGGTCCTAACTGCTTATATCCACTAGCTACTGTATCTGCTCAGAACAGCTGCCAATTTGTGCTCAGGTTCACACTGTGTGGATCACTTCTTTGTGTTTGGCTATTTGACTGTTGTGGTGGGATTGGCTCAGAGAAGACAGATATCAATAAGGATGGTCTTTGATTCTGATGGAAAGCAGAGTCATGAATTTTGCTTGACACTACTTTCACCAAATCATCCAGGTGGATGGCAAAAACAACAAGGTTCAGAGCATTTGAAAGAACCTACTGATAGAGGTCCCTACTGTGTATGTTGAAACCCAGGCAGGATAGCTTGCAGGTGGTCCTGAAAAGGAGTGCATCCAACAAATGTCATGCCAGCTGAAGCAGTGTCATTGGGCAAAAACAGTCTTCTGATTGTGTGGATCCAGTGCTTGTTGATATCACTGAAAAGGGCTTCTTTCTCTTTGACACCCAGCACAGTTGATAAGCATGTTGTCAAGAAGTCACTGGTTATATAAAGAGTTATTAAAGAGGAGATTGGTGGATTTTACCTCATTCTGTTTTGTTTATGTTCTAGTTGGTGTTTCCTCATATAGAAGCAATTAATCTAATACATTTGTATGCTATGCTAGCATCTTAGGTCCTCATCAATCACATGTCCCAGATGGTTGATAATTTGCTGCTTGAGATGCAGCCAACAATGGTTCTGCAGGTGCTGAAGGAGAGGGTCTGGCTGCTTTCTTCCAAGCAGCTTGTACAAGAACTTCAGCTCATCATTCAGCCACTGCTGTACAATGGCTCTCCATGCTTTCTCCTCCAGTTCAGTTCCTCCTGCTGTGACATCAAGCCAGTGCTCCACTTCTGTGATCACCCAGGAACTTTGTTCAGCAGATGGTTCAGTTTATCAAGACCTTCTAGTGGCAGGTCATCCAAGTGTAGTAGATCATTTCAGTGGTTCTTGTGTATAGATATGTTCCAAGAGACTCTCACCATACAATAGTCAGCTTGGAGGTCCATTGCTGTTGTGGGTTACACTTACCTGGTTTGAATATCCAAATGCCCCCAAAGATTGCTGTGTGCCTGAAACCATTCATGGTACTTCTTTTCCTTTCTGGGTAGTGCAGTCACAGTAGAGACCATTCAGGAGCACTCTCAGCTGTCTTTCACCATCTTCCTTGGATATTGGTTCTTTGAACAGTGGAGACCTGTTGACTTGTTCCATATGTTCCTCAAGATCTATGTGTTTAAGAAAGTCTTCTGGTGTTGCCTTATAGGTGGGTAGTCTTTCAAAGCATTTCTCCAAATCAGTACCAGAAACCAAGCTGCAGAAGATGACCATATTTGCTGAAAGTGAGAACATGCCTAGTGGAAGCCCATTGCTGGTAAGGTGTTTCAAAAGCTCTTCCTGCTGCTGTAGCAGCTTCATTTTGTGGAAGGAGAAGCCCTCAAATGCCCCTGAAAGTCTCCTGGCAAAAGAATCAATGTCATGTAAAATTTGCAAAGACTTGACATTGCTTCTTCATTCATCCCCACTCCATCCAACCAGCTCTTTCCTCCAGCATGGCACAATAAGCAAGAGCTGTAGAAGAGATTGACAGGCTTGGTCACTCTACAAGCTGGGTTAAAAAGTGAAAAACTCTTCAGGATGGAAACATACCAGTTCTGACCTTTCAGCAGAAATACTCATCTGAAAACTGATGGGGGACATTGCAAAGTGTGTTGTATGGCAAGAAGCTTGTTTTGCTGAGACAGAGAACTGCTGCAGAGAATTCCTGATGGTGGTAAAGAGAACATTAATGTATGAGTGCTGTGGCATGAACAGGAAAGCATGATATTGAAACTTGCCAGCATCATCAATCAAAATATAGCTGGAGAGTGCTTGCTAATAGGCACTTCATTTTTAGAATTGATTTGGCAGTGCTTGACAGACAAGAGCTAGCAACTTCTACCTGCTGTGCTAATCATGCTGGATCAAGCACTGAATGGCATGAAGTGAGCTGAGACGGGCGGCCAAGAACAAAGTTTGAATCAAATGTGTAATTATCAACTGATCTTCACAGGATCAGTTTTGTGTGTGGTCAGATTTGTCATGCATCAATCCAGAAGAGCTGATTTGGGATTGATGTACATACAGTGGGGCTGGAAAAAGGGGAGCAGGAAGTGAAGTGAAAATCAAGCTGCCCCACACACACAATTCCTAGGAATTGCAATCAGATGATGTGGTGTTTTGCCTAGACTGGCCCCCAAAACAGACCAAAGAGTGAACTTTGCAGCACCACAGGACCATCTTGTCACTCAGAACTTTCTCACCTCAACTTCAACATTGATGATGAATTTCCAGCTCTCTCCATTTGATATTTCATCATCATGCTATCTTCACTCATGATGCATATATCTATGTTCTCCAGATTGGGAAAGCAACACATTGAATGAAAAGTTTGCTTTTGCAGAGGCTGGAGTGGCTTTTATTCACTTTGTCCTCAGTGTTAGAGACCATCACATCTGCATTCAGATTGTGACTTCTCCCTGCTGCTTTTCTGAGTATCCCGGCCAGTTCTTTTATCCTTCCCATGTCTGCTATTGATGGTGTTGTAGGAATGTAGAAAAGTCAGGCTATGAGGAAGCATTGAAGGCATCAGTCCAGTTTGTCTATGATTCTCTATATTCCTTTCAAAAGTGGAACTTTGGCCTTTCTGAGTACTTGTAAGTATCTGAATGGAGAATATCTGAGCTTGACTAAAAATTCTTCAGCACTGAAGATGATGCCTTAGTGATTGATGCTGCTAATGCCTTCTGCATTCAGCAAGCAACAGGGCATATCCTGCAATATTTGTCAGAAGCTGAGAAGCAACTCTCAGAGCATGAGAACAGACAAGAGGATGCTTCTGGTGAAGAGTGCAGTGAAGAAACTGAGAAAGCTGAAGAAAGACACAGTAAAGTCAATAAACAAGAGAACATCCATAATACAGGCAGCCAGCAGATCAAGCATCAAAAGGCCAAAACCCTGAGTTCATTCTTTGTCAAAAACTTCAAAAGTGTTGTTTCTAACCCAGTTGGAAGACATCTCAACCTGGAAAAACCACAAGTGGATGAAAGCAATGAGATCCATACAAGGGCATTCATGTTATCCTCTATACTCCAAAAAAGAGCATTTCAATGTCAAAGTGCCTCAAGACATATTTCATTTCTTGCATTTTGTTTCTTTCTTGTTGCGGAATATTTGATGCAGCAGGATTGGATGAAAAAAAAAAACACAATTCAGGTGAATGAAGTTGTGAGGGAACATGGATGGAAATATACATCCACCTCTTTGTGAAATTTATGCAATGAGGTTAAACTAATTAATAGTCTTGCTGCATCTCTTCATAAGTCTTGGGGTTCAAATGTTTATCTGATTTATGATGTTGTCTTTGGTGAGTCCACTATTCTTTAAACTATGAGCCAGGCTAATAAATTAAATGACATAGTGTACTCACATCTTCAAGCAATTAGCCAATTATCAAAGGAGGTGCGGGATCTTGCCATTCAGGAGATATACAACAGACTTCACCTCTGGAATGGGCCTTTTGGTCCATGTTGTTCTTTTGACCCTGTGAGAATAATGGCGGAATTCCTTGGATGCTCGTTTATTCTCTTTGAAATAAGTTTGGCTATTGAGTTTATCTCCCCCATTGAAGAACCTCTCAGTGATGAGAGTGAGTATTCTAAAGATCATGACAACAATGATCATGCTGATGGCAGCCAACAATGGTCTGAAGGATCCACACCAGGTTTCTCAAGTGCAACTGATCCTACTCTGGACATGGACTTGGCTGCTTCCATTGATGAAGCAGTGGTTGCATCAATTGAGCAGCAGCCAAGTGGCAGTGAAATACTAGTTCTCACTACTGTGACTCTGAATAATGCAAGCTACCAGCAGTTCTTCACTGCGCCCTCTGGCCTGTTAAAGTTTACTGAATGTGAAGATACTAGGTATCACAATGAATCGCGCGCACCAAACAAGACAGTTGACTATGAGGAACTGGCAACAGCAGAGGTTCTGGCTAGCTTACCCTCATATACTCATTGCTCAGTTAATGAAGGAAACTCACCCACCACAGTTCCTGCAATGGGCCATGGCATGATGGCCCTGCCAAGGCCTACTCCAGAAATCAACTCAACAGCACCATGCTCACTGCACAACCCCTCCAGCTATATTCCAACATCAACAGCTGCAGAACCAGTGCAAGAGATAGGCTCTGATGACTTGCAGGGAACTGCAGGTGAGGTTATTAGCAGATCTGAGCAAGCTGTTGCAATGCAGCAGAGTAGTTCGCCTGGATTTGCAACAGCCATTTCTCATTCACCCAATAATCAAGAGTCAGCTGCAGCTTTCACTAATCCTGTGGAACATGTCAGCAACAACACTTCAAAACACTCTTATACAGAAAATAATGCTCATGAAAACTTGAAATGAAGATGACTGTTGGTCTGTGACTGTGAGTATTTGTAACCCAAGCTCAATTACTACATGACTAATGAACTTATAGGTGATGGTTTCTTGATGAGGAGTACTTCTGCTTCTGAATTGGAGTATGAGGAATCAGCTGTTGCAATGAGCATTGAGAGTAATTCTAACTCTCAGGAAGTTTCACCACTACCCCAGTGGTGTAGCCCTAAGAAGTGGTGCTGTGTGGAAATTGGTGGTGACAATGATGAATGGTCAAGCAGGCAAATACACTTGATCAGTGGTGGTTCCATTTTGCATGCAGTAGAGTGACTGCCTACATCACACTGGACACCTCAGGCCTGTAGTTCCAATTCTATCCTGAGCCTTGCTGCTCAAGTCAATGATTCAGGCAGTTCAGCTGAAGACACTGGTATTGTGACTGACACTGATACTAGAGACAACATAGGCAGAGAGAGAAGACCCCATTGTATGTTGGGTCTGCTTGAAGGTATGCAATAAGAGTATTTATCACACTCCATGCAATGCATAGGTGCATCATAAGTTAATTCTCAATCTAGATACATTATTGCAGGGTGATGATGTCCTGATTGAGTACTCTTGATCTCCACTGTTGCTTAGGCAGGGGTCTATTGAAAGCCTGATATTTGATGAGATTCCGCCTCTCTTTCCTGAACTCCCCCATTTATTTGAGGATCAGGGCAATGCAGTCCAGTAGAACCATAGCAGTGTGCCTCCACCTTTTCCACTTCATGATTGTTGCAGATCCCCTCTGAAGTGCAACACTTCCCTGGCTTTCAGTTCAAAGTGTTGGCATTCCTTTCCCAAATCCAGTAACCCATTGGAGCTGTCTAGATCCCCCAATGCTAAGATACTATATATCCAATCTGTTCTTAATGATTTCTGTTGCTGCTCCTTCTCAAGTTTGTTGCAGACACAAAGTTCAGAGCCTCGGAAGTGTTTTGATACATCAGATGGTTGAACTTGAAGTAGTCTGGCAAGCTCTGGCTTCTCGGGGTTCTGTGATCATGTTAGCAGCAGTTAAATACTGTAGAATGACCTTACATTTAAGAAGGCATTTGAAGCCGCCCTACTGCTATCATTGTGTTCTAGAAACTGAACTGGTTCTGCTGTAGGTGTTATCTTTGTGTAGTCTAACAAAGTGTCCTTCTTTGCTGCTGCTGCAATGTCACTGGGAATACCATGTTGGATAGCATAAGGCACAAAGTCTTGGTTCATGTTCAAGGTGTTGTATGCGGCGTTTCCTTTATTTTTATTATTATTATTTTTTTTTTTTTCTCTTTTACCCTCTTTGGCTTCTGCAGAGTTTTGTTGAGGTTTGCACACCTTTAAAGTGTGGCTTCATTTCTGCCCTGCTTCCTTAGAGGAGCTGTTTTGATCATGTGACAAATGGAACTTGGCTTTGTATTACTTTGTCTGCCCCACTGCCCATGATAAAATAAAACAAGTGCCTTCAACTTTCTTGAGAGCCAGCCAACCAGTGACTTTTCCCAATGGCTACCCCAGAAGATATTACAATGTGAATAGACTGGCTCAATGAACACATTTGTGAGATTGATTTGGATGGCTCCACATTCAGCAAGCTCAAGAATGAAATCATATGCCTATCAGCCAGGACTGTGGTCTTCCATTCATTGCAAGGCCCTGCCTGGCAGCTGCGAAACACCTCTTCTCTTCCTCATGCTCATGGAAGGCTCATCAGATTTCTTGAAGTTCTGTATGGGGGATAAACAAAAGTTAACTCGGAGCATGAATTATGATGGTGAAAAATATGTGGTCTATCATGTGAGGCTCTGCTACTCATCAGTGTAGCCTACAGCTGACTGGATATCACAAAAATGGGTTGTATTGAGTTTGAATGTTTGATGAATCATGCAAAACCATACCTAGACTTGAGGCCTTTGCTTGAGAAATGGATATTTTGTAGAGAGATCCAGATGGCAATCACAGTGAGCTCCAATTTGGAGAATATAGCTGAGTTCAGAAAACATGTGGCTCTGAGTTCACCCTCTTGAGAAATAGACTGATGAAGTTAGAATACTTCATGCTTGAGTTTGATGCTGGGTTTGAAGCCTATAAGTGCCATAGGAAATGATGCCTTGATGATTTGCCTCTGCTAGATGAGGTGTCATACGGCCAAATGAACAACAGTCCTGATTCAGAATTGTGTTTATGCCATGGCAGGATGGTGTGGAGTACAGAGGCATGCATACCAGATCACCAAAACTACCTGCATGACCCAGAAGCTGAATCTTGATCACTGAGCAGTGTAGTGGAGGCACAGAACATGCAGGCATGTATGTACTGCCTTGTGTGGTGGTTGGTGTGCATGTTGAAGGGTTGGTGGCTGCCCACATGCTTTCTGTTGCATCCCTCCTTCATCAGGTTGGCCTGGTACATGGGGAACTTCTTGGGGGCCTCCATAGACATGTGGGTACACAGCATGATCTGGTTTGGGGGCGCAAGTTCGCGGGTGTCCTTGAGTGAACATGCATTCTATATCAAGTTGGGCACAATTTTTGCAACAGCAATTCTGGGAGACACTGGAAATGGAGCATTGGATCTATGGTGAAAGTGTTATTAGATACTTGCTCCATTCTCAAAGGGCTATTATGGGACTACCTACCCTGTGCTTGCGACAGGAATTACATGCAACGGTGGCTTGTGGTTGTCTAATGGTGGATTGTGGAATGGCAACTTGCTGTCTCAGGCTGGCATTGTGGGCTTCACATTCTTCTGGGGTTGCGGGGTCTTCTGGTTCACTGAGAACTTGATAAACAGGTGCTCTTGCCAACCTTGTGATAAATTTTGCAGGGAGAAGCTCCAGATCAGGACTGTTTGGAGGGGTAGGAGCTTGCATTGTGATGAACAGAGAACTTGTTTGCAGTAAACTAACAGAAGGCAGATTAAGAACAGTTTCCCTCATATGGGTGAAGCCTGAGTAGAATAGTAGTTATGGGTGACTGTTTCTTGTGGAAAACCATCATTCCTTATATGCTGTTCATGGAGAAGCATCTTGGCCCTTGCCCCTTTCCATCTTTTGCTTCTTCTTTGAAGATCATTATTATGGCTTTGAATGTAAACATTAATAATGTGCTGTCGAAACTGGCTGCTTCTTAAAAAACAATGAACATGCATGCAGAAAGGTGCTGGTGCTGGTCTTCAGCTCAGCCAAGATCTTATCTTTCCTGCTGGAGTGCAAGCGGTCGCCCACTGATGTGGTAAATGATGTGGAAGTGATGTGGAAGGGTGGGTAAATAAGGAATTGGAGAAACAATCCTGAAGCATAACTACAAAGTACCAGGCCCATTCCTCTCACTTGTCTCTGGCCCAGAATAGGCATTCTGCACATGACTCATGCCTGCAACTCTCACATTCCACCTCTTGATATCCTGTTTGGGCATGACACCTGCAGCAATACCTTCTGTGAACCTGATGGGGCTGCTGGTCAATGTAATCCACTCCTGTTTTGTACCCTGTTTGATGTTGTATCTGATCCAGCACTTCCCTTAAACACCTTTCATGCTTGGTCTGGTTGGATTTTTCACATTTTTTTGGCTCTTTGTCTTCTTGGATTGCTTGGGTACTTGCCCTTTTTTGAAGTGGCTGTGGCTCATTTGGATTCAACTGCTGGCTGGAGTCCATCTTCTTTGCCAGGGTGACATGTTAGCTAGAGATTCTGAGAGAGGCATGGCTGTTTATTTTACCATTGAATGACAGTTTTCTTCAGTGTAGGAATGCCCCCCTGTCCAGTTCATGAAGGGCCTTCTCCTAAGGGATAGGCCGGATTCACTGGCAAGATCAATGGGATTAATATTCAAGACAGTGACTGAACCACCACTTGAACCATCCCTTGAACCATTCCTTGCTTTTCATGTATTGCTTTTTGGTGTCAGGCCATGCAGGCCCAGCTGCTTCTTGAGCATTAGGTGCTCTTTGGAAAATTGACCACCTTGTTCTCACAGTGATTGTGGAGTCTGGCTCAGTGGTGTCTCCAGACTGACTCTCAAGTCTTGCTTTAGCCAACACTTTGAGTGTGCTGTAATCTGCACTCCATGTAAGTGCATCAAACTGCTTGATGTGGTCAATGCTCACTTGTTCCTTTTCCTGTTGTTGCCCTGTAATTCATTCAATGTATGGTTTGCCATACCATGTGCAGTGCATGGACATGGGATGGTAGTGGGATTTGTGACCAGCCATGCATAGAATGTATGGGACACCAGAGTGGGTTTCAAGCAGGGAGGATAGTATAGCCTGCAAGACTGGGTTATCAAAATGTGGGAGGAAGAGAATGGATAATCAACTTCATTTTGATTACTGTAATTAGAAATGTAGTGATATAAGTAGTTGGCAGGAATCAAATCATGGTTATTGAGACAACTGTGCTCCCAGAGAAAATGAATCTATTGAAATCTGTGCCTACTCTTTCTCAAGATACAGCTATCATTTCCACAACAAGTTCCTATCCAGATTCACAACACCCCAGAAGTGAAAGCCAAAGTGAAGGTGACTGGACTGATGAGTGTGTGATAGGTGATAGGTCAGATCTTGAGGGCAATATGCTGCTCTTCCAGAAAAAGCCATGTCTTGGGCAAGCTTTGAAGAAGCTTGAGGAGCAGCCATACAGTTCAGGTGGAAAAGAAATGTTCACATTGTCTAGGAAGATTCAAACCACCTCATGTCCTGAGAATGTCTGGCGGCTCAATGACAAAGGAACATGTCAAGAGATGATTGAAAAGGAACTTGGATGCATGGGTAACATACTCCTCTGTGAATGGCTTTGCAATTGAAGTGCATACAGAATGCATCTGCAACCACTGATCAGCAAAGCACAAGCTCTGTACTTGGCAGAAGCTACTCAACCACACCTCAATGCAGGGGATTCCAAGGAATCAAGGACAGTGACTGGGGTGCATGGCTGTATCAGCTGCAACATGGTTGAAGACAAGGAGAAGAAGTTGCATAGGCAGCATCAACCCCAAGTGGAGAGCCAAGCAGATGGAGGTTGGGATGAGTTTCTGGATCTGTTTTGTGCCTGGTAGATAGACTCTGATGTTGTTGGCTTTTCTAGCCATGATGACTTTGGTCCCTTGTTGTTAGGCGAGCAGTGTGGGCAATTGAGCAGTCTGATCAATCTGTTCAGCATGAGTTCTGTGTTTGGTAAAACAATATACATCCACCAATAGGTTTGTATATAGTCTTCTTGTCAAGTAGATATTTTCATAAGAGAAGCTTGTGACCTGCCTGCGGACTGATTCAAGCAGAAGGGAAAATAAAGACCAAGTTTGCGGGCTGAGATGGGTGGTCAAGAACAAAGTTTGAACCAAATGTGGGCACAAGCAAAGGCTGTAGCAGGAGTGTATGCCTTTCTTTAATCTAAGATCAACACAGAAACCTACATTCATAGCTGAAGTGCATTCATGAGCTTCAACACTCTTTAATGATCACTGTCTAGCTTCTGTCTGGTTGCTGGCTGTGCTGGTGCCCCTACTACTAGAGTCCTCCCAAACAGCACATCTGAAACAGATCACCAAGCAGTGATTCATTTCCAAGACAAGAGAGCAGTGAGATACAAAATGAACTTTCAAATCCAATCCACTCCTAGCCCAAGATCCATCAGTGCCAACCTCTGGTGCATTGCATGAACATAGGAAGCTTCAATCTCTGTGTAGTACAAGATCCAATCATGAATAGGCTTGTTCCATCCCAGGTAAAAGTCTTGTTTCCAAGAGAGTCTTGAGCTTCTTAATGGTGTGCTTGGGAGCTCAAAGCTTGCTGAGGCTGTGGGCAAGCTCATCATGCTCCTCAAAAGATATTGTGTCCAAGTGGTGGTTCACAATCTCAAATCATGCTGATGTCTGACTGAGTTTTGTTTTTTTTAAGCTGGATGTAAAGTAAGATCCTTGCAGAACCAGTTGCCAGAGCTTGAGGTGGTGTCTGGTTTCACCTTGAATGCAATTCAAAATATCATAGAGGGTCAACATCAGCTGATTGATGGATTCTCTGTACAAGGATAATTTCCCGGGGAATTATTCTTGTACAGGGAATGTGTAGTCATGTGACTCATGTGAATGGTGTGGCTGGGGCATTCAAATTGCCCCTTGAAACTGAGTTTTTTGCATTGTCAATCCACTGCCTTGTGATGGTCTGGATGGTCAGGATGGGGAATGAGATTAGTTTGCAGGTGAAGGTGCTGTTATATCCTCCATTGGGATACTAACATGTTTACAGGCTGTCAATGATCCTGAAGTCGGAGCAAAGTTATTTGAGATGGGGAGCATTCTGTCAAGATTGGGTGGCCAAGTGTGTTCCAGCTTGAATCAGCTTCTCCTGGTGCTAACATGTCTTACAGGATGTAGGATGGTGCCTGCAGGAGGCTAGCACTTCTCCAGGTGACAAAGCTTCACTTTTTAAGGCCATTGTGGTGAAACTGTGCCCTGCACAGGCTGTGCAGTGGAGTGATGATGATGTATCTCAGTTCTTCAAGGAATTCAGGTTTCAACTCAATAAAAAAGTGCCTGAGAAGAAGCTAAGTGAAGAGCAGGTATTTACTCTGACTCTTATTGCTTGGAAATGGAAGCCTAGCAATGAGAAACTTGAGGAGTTGAAGAAGGTAGCCTGGGAGTGGAAGTGCAATCTGAAGCTGTTTTTTGACTGTCAAAAGATGATGCTGCAAGAGAAGGTTTCTCTGCCCCAATGTGGTCTCATCCAATTTTGTTCCAGTGACATTGAGCACATCAAGGGCACAGGCCCAACATGACAGAAGGTGGACCATGTCCTTCTTGCCAGGTCCATTGCAGCCAAAATTAAGGAGCAGCATTTGACACAGAAGAGGAGGTATCAGTACACCAATGGGGACTGGAAGCCACCTCTAAAGCTCAGCTCACAAGTACTATCTGGCATAATCAAAGATGAGTTTGATGAGCCTCTGCCAGATGGGGCAACTTTGAAGAAGTGGAAGATGCTGGGAAAGCAATATACTGGGGGGAGGAAATGGGGTCAGATCAGGTGTTTGTGGATACTGCTTGCCCTGGACAACGCAATCACAAAAATGTATGGTTGTTTCCAGAATCAGGAGTAAGTGTTCATGAACTAATTGGTTCTAGATATGAGGAGAGGAAGTGGGTGGACATTGAGGTTGAGGCAATAAATTGCCTTCTTGAAAAGATTTACAGAGCTGTAGAAGACATACTATCAGATGCTTTTCTAGCTGTTCTGGTGGAATATGAGTGTCACTCTAGAGATAAATTCAGCATTCTGTGAGAAATTTGTGAGTCTATGGAATTCCAAAGAAAGTTTCTACCACTACAGAGTGATTCAGAGGATGCAACCATGGCTTCTGCAAGGCAAAGCCCTGTTACTTCCTTTACTAATATGCTTGGTAGCAGTTATGATGTACATTTCTCTGATGGTAACTGTGCTGGTGAGTGTCTTCTTGATCTAAAATTCAAAACACTAGCTTATGATTGATAGCATCAACTGCCGGAGAGTTGGACTCCCTTCACAGGGATTGGGCACACATTCTTGAGTCCCCTTCACCTAAGAGAATAAGGATTGACGGACAAAGCCACTCTGTGCAGGCATCAAGCACTGTGAATTGCTGGGATGCAGATCTGGTGAATGCTTCAGTCTTCTGGGAGACTTCCAGTGGACTCACCAGCCTCTGTGGGGACTCAGGGAGTCATAATCAGCAAGAACCAATCCTCAATCATATTGCTAATTGAGAGGGAGAAACCTCAATGCAGCAGCAATTTACATATCAGCCTAGTTTAATGACTGGCTTAATGACTGGCGGCGATAGATCTACCCAAATCACAAGTCCATGTCTCCCTGTTCAACTAGAAGGGCATGTCCTATTGGCTCAGACTCTGAGTCCTGTCATATATTCTCCTTCAGAGCAACCACCAGCATACACTCAAGGTTAGTGTCATCCATGCATTGTTTGATGTTAATATTATAGATTAAACTAATTGATAGATAAAGTCATTAACCAGTTGAATACGCCGCGCATGGTTGGAGGTCATGGCTCAGATTTCAGCTTCAATGATCTTCCAAATCCCTTGGTTAATGTTTCCGCGAATGGCTCTGAGAATGAGTGGCAACATTGCTTGGGCCAACCTGTGGGAAATAATGTTGCTGAAGCCTTTGGCTATATGTGGCCTGATGTCAATACAAGCGGAAGTAGCCCTGCATTTGGCTGGCATAACCTTCCCAACCCCCTTAGTGCTGGTTTCCATTCTATGACGGCCGAGTGTGACTGGAGCAGCCTCCCGAACCCATTGATCCCCACAGCTCATCATGGGGTGATGTCTTTCAACTGGCAGAATCTCCCAAACCCCCTCAGTGCTCTCAATCAACAACTGGCAAGCTATTACCTGGATGATGTTCAGAATTTCCATGGATTCACCCATACTTGAAAGAGATAATTAAAGATGTCTTTATGGTATCTTGACATTCACAAGCAAATTTATATATTTAATAGCAATAAAATTGCCAAACCTCCTCTGCTTCCGGGAAACATTATAGGCTCCCCACCGCTGAAAACAACATCTTGCCCACTATCCATCTCAGCATCCTCGCCCAAAAAAAGCCCATTTGAATGTGAAAGCTTTCCCAGAGCAATGATAACAGCCACTTTTTTCTTTTCTGGATCTATACCCTGTAAGGTTCCCGGCCGAGGCATAGGGTTGATGACAATCAGATACCACGCGGATAGAAGATCCACCTGCTTGACTGCAATGCTGAATCTTGTCTTGACTCTCTTGATGTTTGATTTATGCTTTGTGAATGTTAATAGTTGAAATTAAATACAGTAGCATAAAGGTCATACCTTCATCCAAGTGTCAACAACTTTATTGGCAGTGGACACCCTTTTTAAGGTCCGAAAAGGGTAATATGGTTCTGAAGCTGATGCTTGAGTGGGATTGGAAGTCAATGTGTGGCGTAGTTCCTTTGCTGCACTATCTGCAATAGAAATGTCCACTGCTGGGTATATTTCCCATTCTTGCCATGCTGTGGCTGTTGCTTCAGTGAAGCCCTGAGATTCCACTGACTGCTGAATTTCTTCTCCTTCCGACATGTCCGCTCGTCATGCCATAAAGAGACCTCAATAAATCTGGTCAGAAGAGCACATATGTACTTTAAAGTGAGGCTGGGGGATTATTCAGAATGGAAAATAAACAGCCCACCACATCATGTCTGGAAAGGTTGGCATGAAACCACTTCTTCATGCATCCTGGAGGGGACACTTTTCGTCTGCCCCTCCAATTTGGAGGGGTCATCTGATAGTGGGTTCCGGAAAATTGTTAATGCCCAACCTATACATGGCGGGAGCTTGAGTGTGACACCATGTTTTGCAGAAAATCACTTCCACTGATGCGGTCGTCATCCTTGAATTCGCTTGATGAATCTCTTGGCATTATTAGGCATCAATGTGTCAGTGAGGGTGGGAGTTGTGCTGCATTACATCTCTCCCCAGGATCAGCCTACCATATCAACACAACAGCAGTGCAACACATGATATTCACGGGTCGCCCTGTTGGCAAATGCACTGCAATGACTTTTACAGAGCCATTCTGTTGACTGGTTTCCATTGACAAGTCAACCCACAGAATTTCTCTTCCTTGATTGTCAGCCTGAGTGTCAAGAGTCTCGCAAGCCACCCCACCCAATTCTGAATGGTGGCTCGGGGACTTTTCCAGCGGGAGATGCCTGATGCTGAAGCTATGCGCCGGCCGTGAACTACTGATGGTTGAGGAAACAAGCAAGACTATATCAGTTTTTAACAAATATATTGTCTACTGCTCTTTGACCTCGTGCCGGACAAGGTCGTACCTTATCACCCACCAAAAGATTACCTCATCATGCTGAGAAACAGTCAACCAAGTGCATGGTTATTGATCACTCCACAAATTCTCACCGTGGGTTGGCATCAGTTCCCATTGACTTATATAAAAGTCTGATCCCAATTGGAATGTCCAATAATGATTTGCTGGACTACAGAGCTCTCTTCCACAGGGCAGAGGAGTTACAAAACCAGGTGGAGGACCAAGAGACAGGAAAGGGCCCGAAACCAACCAACAACATTTGGAGAGTTCATCAAAACTTGTCATGATTTACTCTCTCAGCCTTTGGAAACTGGCACACCGTCCTGCTCTACAAGATGAAAGATCCCACTGCCCAAAGGAAAACACTGTCTGAACAAAGAAGACTGCTTGACCTCAGCCATTGATTGAGGACTGCCAAAGAGACAAAATTCTGGTTTAGTTGCAAGTTTACCACTGAATAACAAGAGTTTCTTGGCAGCTGGCTTAGGACCTCCAAATAAAGACGATTTTGCAGTTGCTGGTTTTAAGTCTCCCCAAAGTGTAGACCTGACTTCAGCTGCTGGTGTAGAATTCTCGGAAAATGAGGAACCTGGAACCTTGACCATGTCAACATCAGATTCCTCAGCAAGAGTGCTCCTGTTGATTTGTGTTTTGTGATGCTCCATTATGAATAAGGAATGAAGTGTTGTGGAATCTCTAGAAATTGAGGAATCTAGAGATTGTGGAATTGTGGAATCCCACAGAGGGTAGATCTATGTTGCGCACCAAAAACTTCTTGGGTGTTGAAGTTCTACTTTGGCCTTGGCGGGGTCTTGGCGGTGAGCTCCCCCTCTTGACACACGATGTTGATGACCCTGTACAAGAGGAGGATCCTGCATCAGTGCCAGATGAAAGCCCTGTATGAAGGCGTGCTCCCAAACACTGCAGCATATGCTGAGCACTTGAGCAGACTGCCTGTACATGCCCTGATTGTGGTTAGCTCTGTATGAAGTGTTACTGTACCCTGTACATACATAGTGAATAGACTAGCCTGTTTGGGAATCTCACATCATTTTTCTTCTCTTTCTTTCTCTCTTTTCTTCCTTCTCTTCTTCTTCTCTTCTTCAGCTCATCATTACATCAACCATGTGCGTACGAGGCTCAGGTAAGTTAATTCATCAAGAGAACATCAAGCTAATTCTTTTCTTGTATGATGGGGCACTCTCTGTTCTTAGCCTCTCTGGCCCCCAGGGTCGTCATCAAATCCTTTATGTTGCTGGTCATCAATTAAGTCCCTTTGCTTGTAGTCCTCAGGCAAGAGCAGTTCTGGCCCTACCAGGGCAGGATGTTTTATTTGTATGTGGTGCTATGAATGAGCATCAGGTATTGAGCCACTGGCCTTTGTACATAAATGTCATCCTCATTCAATCTCAAGGGCAAGTGGAGGTGCAGGCCTGTACTGCTTGCCGCGGTGGTCCAGGTCTTCATCTGTTCCCAGAGTGCTGCTGGTTACCAGGCCACTTTGGTGGAGCATGTGTAACTGCAAATGGTGGGATCACGCCAGCTGCTGTTCTGTATGAGATGGTGAGGATGCAGTGAAGGTGATTGAGATTGTTGACACAGGCAAAGAGGATGGCTCTCAACAGTCAGGTGGGCGCTCTAGGGCCTTAATACAGATGGTTCAACACCATCTTTTGCAATTGCTATTGACTAGCTTTTGGTATGTACAATTTTCTTTTCTGTTTCTGTTTCTGCCTTGCTTTGAGGTGCCAGGTATGTATAATTTCATTTACTCCAGTTGTATGGAGCCTGTGTATGACACTCAGGCATGGCTTACACCTTTACATGGTGTCTGGGGCCAGTAGTCTGTACACTGTACAGTGAAGCCAAGCAAGCCAGGAGATAGAGCAATTTAAACTCATATATCATGTGGACAAACAATTGACCTTGAATGCGGTGTGACTGAGTTACTGGTGAATTACATTAGAACTTGCAGAACCCTTGACTTCCAAACTATGCTGTGGACAAGGCTGCTTTATAGGTATGCGCTCCTCCTTTGTTTGTGGGGTCCAGATTCTTACCCAATAGGGCCTCTGTACAGGTTAAAGGGATGAGGAAAGTGAAACAGACACATCATTTCCATTGCGCCAAGGTTGAAGCTACGCGCCCAGTCACTTTTTGGATATAAGACTGACTGTTTGCTCACTTCATGTTTTGGAATCAAGCCATCTACAGTTTCTATGCCATATGCCTTGCCTGGTCTCCCTAAAACCTCCTTGCAAATGACAGGAGCCCGATGACTATCTTGATCAACCACAACCTCAATCAAAAAGGTTGAAGCTCGGCTGGACCACTTCAGCATATTGGGATAATTTGTCAAAGATCTGGTTGATGAGGGATGCTCTCAAGGAGTTGGATTGATGAAACAAGCCTTCTGATGGTGTACCAGAGTTGCTATACTTCCACCACCAGCTGTTCACTTGACAATTCCAGGTGAGACTAAAGCATCACTACCAGACACTTGTCTCTGACCCCCTACTCAGCTGCAAGCCTGAGAGCCTGAACAAGATTAAAAGATTCTCCAGACAAGGTGGACCTGACCTGTCTGACCTCAGGAATGTATGTAATTCTTGCAACATGCTAGTTCTCATGCTGACCTTGGCTCAGTTCCCAGATCCTCACATTCCCTGTTATCAATCAATGAGTGCAAATAGTTTGGGTTGCCAGAAGCAACATGCGGGAACTCCTCCAGATAATAGCAACAACAAGATCACAAAGACCACAAGCACTACTGCCTATAACTGGAACTTTGAGCAAAAGTTGATTGACCACAGGGTCTATTCTCTGGAGTATAAGTACCCAGACGGCCAGAAACCACCAAAACCAGGTAACTGGATGGAGATTCATGAAAGATTGGCACAGCCACGAGCCTCTCTTTCTCCCTTGAAATTCTCTGAAAAATGCTTTGAGGACTTCAGAGAAGCAGATGCTCATGCATCCAAAGAGAGGCCAGTGGCAACTTCTGTCATTTCAACTATTGATGGCAATATTGGTGACCCTAAATGTGTTGGAGGAGACTACCTATTTGGCAACCTTGCTTCTCTAATGGATGGCTCACTGGCCAATGCAAAATCAGATCATTTCTTTGGTGCTTGTCCTGAGCAGCTTCGCCCTGAAATCTGTGAGGAGCTTAATGATGTTATCATTCCATCAATGCAAGACTCCCTGCTGATGGCTCCCAACTTCTTTCTAGAGGCAAAAGGCCCCGACGGATCACCTGCTGTGGCCACAAGGCAAGCTTGTTATGATGGGGCACTGGGGGCTTGAGGAATACATAAACTTCAGTTGTACAAGCAGGATGAGCCTGTCTTTGATAATAGGGCCTACATGATAACATCAACTTACCAAGCTGGCCAACTCAAGCTCTACACAACACATCCCACCACCCCTCAGGAAAGTGATGGCCGTCCTGAATACATTATGAGTCAACTCAAAGGTTGGTCAATGACTAGTGATTCTGAAATGTTTCGGAATGGAGCAACTGCATATTGAAATGCATGGGATTGGGCAAAAGAACAGTGAGATGAGTTTATCAAATCTGCAAATGAGAGACACGCGCAAGCTTGATCTGAACTTCTCTCATCTGAATGTGAGGCAACTTCTGAGCCAACTGTTGTTCTAGAGGACTCTGATATGTCAGCCATGTCTGATGAAGTTGAGTTTCATGATGCCGCCTGGAGTTTTGCACAACCAAATGACAGTGTCAAGAATTCTGAGGCTTCAAACAAAAATACTAAAAGAGCAAGAGCTTGAGCCAACAGTGCTAGCAACAAGTCTCTTTCATATTAGGCCTTTAACCCTTTGTACATAGCCTGATATTATCAAAGCATTGAATTTTTTTATATCTATTTTTTCTTTTTTTTTTTTCTTCCACTTCCTCCCCTGCTAGGTTTTCATAGAACATAGATACTTGAACAAGCTGCCAGGCAGTAATTGAAGACCCTGTGCTTGTGGAATACCAGCAGTCTTGCCAACTTGTTGGAGCTTTGAAGAGATATTGATCCTGTCCTGAGGGAGGAACTGCTAGAACAACTCCATGGTGACACCCCAGAGTTCTATGCTGTGTATTTTGATGATGTTGAGGGACTCAGCTTGATTGCGCAGGCTGTGTTTGAGAGCTGCAAGGTCAGTGATAATCCTCTCTACCATGAAGAGAGTGGATGGCAGAATTGGCCTGACAATGTGGATGAAAAACTTGTACTGAATTGGTTGGCTACAGTCATCAACCAGCTTGTACAGCTTGCAGAACTTCATGATCCATCTTGAAAGGCTGTCCGCTGGCCCCTGGCTCAGCCTGCTCTGATTGGTGAATCCACCACAAAGCAAAAACTTGACATAGGCTTTGTGGATGACCCACATGTCATGCTGGACAAAACATACAATTGGTTGCAGATTCTGGTGCTGGGAGAGCTGAAGAATGATGGGCTATTCCTTTGGGGGTGAGGCTTGATCTGGCAAGGTATGCTTGTGAGGTGTTATCTGCACAGGATGGCTGATGATTCATTCTTGGGTTTATGTTGTGTGGCTCTTCTCTGTGTGTCTGGGAGTTTGACTGTTGTGGACAAACAGTACAAATGGTTGCAGGTTTTGGTGCCTGGAGAACTGAAAAATGACATGATAATCCTTTGAAGGTGTGGCTTGACCTGGCCTGAGAGGTGCTATCTGCTCAGGATGGCTGCTGATTTGTGCTTGGGTTCACACTGTGCGGACCACTTCTTTGTGCTTGGCTATTTGACTGTTGTGGTGGGATTGGCTCAGAGAAGACAGATATCAATAAGAATGGTCTTTGGTTCATCATGATGATTCTTGAGTTTCTTCTCACAGACTGACAGCAGTTTGGCTTTGATCTGATCATTGTCACAGTCAACAGCTGATGCTGCATTGAAATTGAGTGTGATGGCTGGAAGGAGTGTCTGGTGCTGGACAGGAGCATGTTGCATTGTGGGCTGAGCCACCACATGCTGGATAGCACATTCTGAGGGTGATCAGTCATAGCCTTTGATGGTCAAGGACTTCTGGCAGTACCTGGAGTGTGATGAGGAAGGGGAACTGTTGCACAAAGTGATGAAAAGCAGAGTCATGAATTTTGCTTGACACTACTTTCACCAAATCATCCAGGTGGATGGCAAAAACAACAAGGTTTGGAGCATTTGAAAGAACCTAGAGGTCCCTATGTTGAAATCCAGGCAGGGTAGCTTGCAGGTGGCCCTGAAAAGGAGTGCATTCAACAAATGTTGTGCTGGCTGAAGCAGCATCATCAGGTGAAAATGGTCTTCTGATTGTGTGGACCCAGTGCTTTCTCCACCCAGCAAGTGCACTCAGTTCAGCTTGCTGACAAAGCATGCTGCGGACAGGCCACCAAATTGTGTGCATTGTTGTGTCATTGTTCAAGACTATGGGAAGTCCATCTATAAAAGCAGCTCCAGAGTGGCTCTACTTGTAGGAATGGAGGGCTGCATTGCAGGGTACAAATCTTTGTACTCCAAGGCTGGGTTACTCCAGAGTGATATCTCACCATGAAATCTTTTGATCAATGAATTTGATATTGACTACATATTGTCAGAGCTAAAATCACTTTGGTGTAGAGTATGAGTTCCGCGCGGGCATTTTTCAAACAAACAAAAAAAACTTTCAACAAATATGAAACTCTAGATACACATCAGGTGTACATGTTGGAGATGTGAATGTCTCTGCTATTAAAACTTCCTGGCTGCTATTTACCATCAAGTTCACAGATAGCTTCATGGAAGTTATTTTCACTCAATTTTCTATCTCCTTCTAGGTTTCCATCCTTATCATCCAAAGTTCCTTCTTGTCCTGGATTGGACTTCACTTTCTTGCAGCATGAGGGACAGAGCTTGCTGGAATTAAATCAGTCTAAGTTGATGGGACAATGAGGGTACTCTCACCTGTACTTGCTGATCATTCTTCCACAGCCACAGTGATGATATGCTCTGTGTTTGCTATCCATGAATTTAAGGCTTGGGGGAGCCTTCTTGGCGGACTGACGGCTGTGCTCATGTGGGAAGTCTGCAGGCAATGTTGGAACAGATGTGGTATTGGCAGAAGCTCTTTCAAGCCACTTCACTGTGCTGCTG
Source organism: Emydomyces testavorans (assembly GCA_029449355.1). Classification (NCBI taxonomy): domain Eukaryota; kingdom Fungi; phylum Ascomycota; class Eurotiomycetes; order Onygenales; family Nannizziopsiaceae; genus Emydomyces; species Emydomyces testavorans. The sequence continues at coordinate 2,034,166 of CP120627.1, forward strand.
TTCTGTGCCTCTGTCTTGTGAAACTGCAGGCTTTGCTTGGCAGGGGGTTCCATGAAGATTTGCTAAGATGAAATCTGTCAGATTGTGATTATCCTTATCTCAGAGGACTCACCAGCTACAAAGCATACCAAAGTTCTCTGCTAGGAGGATGTTTGGACTGTGGAAAGAATGTGACACATCCAGGAGGGTGGTTGGACTCTTTTCTCCTGCAAACACTCCCAAAGCTGGAGTGGATGCTGGCAATGTGCTCTGGGATCTATCTTGGCTTGGGAGGTTCACAAGGCTTTGGGACTCAGAAACTGGGAACAGGAAAAAACAAATATGCTGAAGAAGTTGCTATTCTGAAGAACTCACCAGCAAATCACAAAGGTGTATATTTCTCTGCTTGAATTGATGCCTGAGGTTACAAAAGAAACCACACCAGTGAGGGAGTAGGATGAGGAGTTGTGATGAAAAAACACCAGTCATACACTCCTCTTTCCATTTCAAAAGGTGGTGACCATTCTTATATGCTCTTGCCATGCTCCCATCAACTGCAAGTAGACCAGAGGACTTACTTGGGTTGCTGGGTATCCTAGAAGAAGCATCTCACAGCAGATCATCTAGGGATTTCCAGGATTTTCTTCACTGCATTAAGTTCTATGGTTGGCACCCCCACCACAATCTTCTGGACTGGAGGTGTCAACACAATCTAGTCATGGATATGGACTATAAGCTGACATGCTGGAGCTGCAACATTGGAAGGTAGTACAGAAAAACAAAGACACTCTGCACTATTCACAGTGTAACTTCAAGGAATCATAAGAAATTCAACAACAAGCTTGTCAGAATTTAATTAAGCAGACCAGGCAATAGAAAACACAAGTGACGCATGTCTGGCTCAGACAGTGACAGGGATAGGTGTGGGAACACACAATTGTGGCATGGTTGGGTTCTGAAAGTGGGGGTGGGGGAAAAGAAAATGGCGCATGGGAAGGGGGTGTAGAGTGTGAGGAGAAAGGGAAAAATCAGGATGATGGTGGGAGGACAGTCAGGCAGTGGGAGGAAGAGGACTTTATATTGCAACAAAGTGGTGAGGGTGTGTCTTACCTGAATAGGAACACTAAACCAGAATGGGAAATTCAGTGAGGCAGGGCTGAGAGTACAGAGTACTTGTAAGTAAAAACTTCAATAGTGTAAACTTCTATTCTTGAGCAGAGGCATATAACTACATGTACATAGCAACCTGAGAAGTAGAAAATGTTGTGACAAAATTAAATAAATAAAATTAAACAAGAGATGATAATTTGTATTCTGTGTCTTTCTGAGTCATTAGATAGAGACAATATGAGGGATTTGACTTCTGTATTTGAACACTATCCTGTCTGTAGCAGATGAGCTGCAACTGATTCATGTTTCACATAATATTTCTTGATCCAGGTCAAAGTCACCTTTCTCACTGACAGTGGAAGGGCACCAATGGAGGTACCAATGAAGCATCAAAATGTGATATGAAAGGTGATTTGATATCATGTCTTTCTAAAGTATTTGTCAGAATGTTTTAGAAGTCATGACCTGAGAAGTTCTTATAAAATAAGAGAGACTGTTGACTTCACTGCTTTTGCACTCAATTTGAAGAGCAGTGCAGGATCTCTCTTTTAAATACTCATCAAAGCATGTGGCATTGTTGGGAGACTATCTGATTTTTTTGAGTAAAGATGACAAAATATTTTATTTTTGAGCCTTGGCTCTGCATTCAGCTTTCTGAAGCTAGGTTCCAATAACCACTCAGCATCTGGTTGAATGACTTCAAAGAATCAAAGATTTTTGAATCTGATTTCTGTAAAGAGATGTAGAAGAAGTTAATGATAAACTGATTATCATGCTTGCTGCTTGATCAGCCCAAACTCAGCAGAAGACTTCATCATGGTATAAGCAGCTGTTTTTCTGAAGACAAAATGAAAAGCCATCCTCAGACTTCAGTAGAAGATTGTTTCAGATTTTCCAGTCTTTTTCACTGTCTTTTGAGATTTATAGAGTTTATTCTGAATTCAGTATCTTCTTTCTGTTTTCATTTGCAAGTAAGCAGTTTCCATCTTATTCAAGGTTGATAAAGGTATAATCATGGCAAAGAGAAACTCCTTGAGTCTTTGTGCTTGAAGTCCAAAAGTATAATGTATATGTGTATATGCTGATCTTCTGTTCTCACAAATTGAAAAGGTCATAACATTCTTTGAATCATTAGTTGAGAAGTAGTATCTTGACTGCAAGCTCATCTGCAATCAGATCCATCCTCAGCTGATGAGATCTTAGCTAGGTCTATGCCAATGGCCTCCTGATGTAGGGCGGCAGGGGCAGGTAGCAGGTTGCAGACCTGAAAAGTGTCATATGCCAGAATCAAGCTGTCTTTCAGATGCATCTCTTTTCCCACAAGCTGCAACAGTCAATGCTTTGCTGAATGATAAGATCCTTAGTAATATTGTAAGCATGATGGAAGATCTAGCTAAATCATAAGCAATGCACCACAATTGCATGATTTGCATCTTTCAAGGGTGACAATAAGAGTTTTAGGATGAGGCTGAAACTCTGTCTTCTTATAGCTGTTCAGTTTCAGATGTCTTCCCATCTCATTTCAAAGATGTAAAGTCCACTTTGATTTCCAAGCTTGACTTTGACCTTGCATGCATGCATGCAGCAGGCTCAGGTTTGACAAACAGATTACCATTATTATTTCAATATAATGCCACTTTTTAATTGAGATTTCATCTTTCATCTTCAGAAGACATGCTGAAGGTACTAGAGGTTGTTTGTAACTGTCACATTTGATTTTGAAAATTAAAACTTTACTGCAGATGTTGAGAAGTGAAGCTCCAGCATGATGGTTGTGATTGACTCTGGTCAGTGCTTTGTGCATGGTGCATCATGTTTATGCCAAAATACTGAAAAGAGCATTGTAGGTCGCCTGGTCGCATATGAGAATAAACATGAATGTTCAAAAGCCACAGAATGGATTGATTTTCAATGTCCATTCTCAAGGAAAATGTATATTTAACTGAGCAGGCTGCAGCTTGTGCTTTTGAGAAGACACCTGCAAAAGTAAATGGCTTGAAGATTTTGAATTTTTGATATCATAATTCTTATCAGCTTGACGGTAATATTCTTTCAAAATTGAATTAAGAAACTGCAAAATAATGACCTTGAGGATGCCCTGGCGGCCCTGCTCAATTTTAGTATGTGTATCAGACAAAATTCATGAATTCTTTCAAGGAGTGACACTGAGGTGGTTCATGGCTTTCACTGCCTGTGGGTTTCTGAGTCCATGAACAGCAACTGACTTATACATTATATTGTGAAAAAGAGGAAGCAGTCACTCATTAATAATAGCCTCAGGTAAAGATTCTAAAGAACAAAAATCTTAATGGCATAGCTTCGCTGCTTCAGCAAGATATGATGTTGTGAAGAAAATAGAAAGAAGAAGAAAAGTGAAGAAGTGAAAAAGAAAGAGAAAGACAAGCTTATTTAATGTGAACATCTCTCTGGTTGCTTTCAGTGTAGATTTTTCTCTTTTTCTGATGATTTGTGCTGTGGTTTTCTTTTCAGTTTGGTTTCACTAATGCTTTCAGTTTGAGAGCTTTATTCAGCTTTTCTTGAAGGTTTGTGCTGTCCATTTCAGTTTGATCTGACACTTTCAATGAGAGATTCTTTTCCCTTCTCGTACAGATTCATTGTACGGCTGCTACAGCAAGCTCATACATCAGATCAGTGTGGTGTTCATGCTGTATTGCTGCAGCTTCACAATTAGTAGGGGGGTTGATCTTATCAGCAGCTGCAAGGTCTGGTGATTATTGTTTCTATATTGTCAGAAGAAAATAATAAGAGTCTTCTGTAAGACATGCTAGAAAGTCTAGACAAACCAGAATCTGGCAATTCACCTGTAGAATATTGGATCTCTCCTGGTCATAGGAGTGAGGTTTTGACATATCCGGCCCGAACACCACTTGTCCATACTCAGGGTGATCAGGAAAGCATATCTGGAGATAGCACCATGATTGCAACATATAGCTGTTGGAACAACCAAAGATCAGTCTATCATGTATATAACTTGTCTTCTTGATCAAACTGGAGACATCCCAGAGGAGGTGAAGCTTCATTCAATAAGAAAGTCTGCTTGTATCAAATCTCACCTCAACATCTTACTCCCTCATTCCATATTCCAACACCACTTTGGCCAGCAAATGAAAATACTGACCAAAGGACTCCAAACCCTCTGTTATGCATTAGCAAGCCTCATTAAATGTGGAATATAGGCCTGTTGCAATCCTTTGCCTGATGAGAAAGACCAGAATACACCATGAAACACCAGGACACTCCATCAACATGTCCTGACAATGAAAACATGAATCAAGACAATATGTATCCAGCCCCCCAGTGGACTTCAGTGAACCAACAGGCGAGTGTGACATTCCTCCAAGATGGTCACACTGAATTGGGCCCCTCGGCTGTTGATGCATTTTGATCAAGCAGCATTCACCCAACCACCCAGCTGTCTAGCAGTACTGGACACAAAGCCAACATGACCTTTCTTGAAGGCAACAAGACTTCTGAGTCTACTCCTGCATCAAACACCAAAGTGAGATGCTCTGGGTGAAAATGGATGCATTCTATTGCTGTGGTTGAATCAACTGGCTCTCCTCAACCAACCAAAAGGACTTTCAAGACCACCGCAAAACAGCTGAGCAGTGAAGGCAAGCTCAGTTGGGAAGCTCCCTCCAAAGACAAGTGGTTCTTTCTGAAAAGCAAAGAAGAATGGAACGCCTACAACCAAAAGACCAAAGTGACTCTCTTCCACATCATTGAAGGTGAAGATGGTGCCCTGTTGGTTCCCGGTTGCCAGTCATGCATCAAACACAGTTGGGAATGCCATGTATACAAGGACTCTATTGTATCAACTGAGAGATGTACTGGAGTCTGCTGTTTGTGCTGCCAGAAGAATTTGTCAAGTGCAGGCCCGGGACTATGATTGTGACTGAGTGTTATATGAGAAGTAAATGGAAGCTTTTAACAAGCTGAACCAGTGGATGGAGGCAACAATCTGCAAGAACTATAAGTTTGAATGCTGCAAACCTGGAGATTCATTTGCAATTCAATATAACAAGCTGAAAACAAGAGTACAGGACAGAATTGCAAGAGTTGATGATGAACTAAAGGACTACTTTGAGTACATTTGCAACCTGAAAGTGGCTGTCAAAGATTGGGCAAAATGGGTAGATGTATTTGAATCAACATTGTTCTGTATGGAATCCAAAGAACTATGGATTGCAGATGGTAGTGAAGACTGATTTAGGCTGCTGGGAAGACGGCTGCAGCAAGACCCTGCATATGCAAATTGGATAGATTCCTATAGGATACACTATAGGGATTGAATCAACACTGGGAACCTCAATTTCTGCGAGCTAGCTGCTCATTTCTGCCAACATCTGGGGTCAGTACTAGTGAAACCTCAGAGGTGTGGAGCAGTTATGAAGGGTGCCTTTGCTGTGTGGTTTGCGGGTGATTCAGAAGCTTTTGAGCTTCTGAATGAGGACACTCCTAGGGAAGAATCATCTGTAGGAAGGAAACCAAAAAGTGGAAACAAGGATAAGGCATCCGCCCGCAAAAGAAAGCAACAAGACAGAGGTTCAGTCTCCAATGGTCTGCAGCAGCCAGCAGCCAAACCATGAACCGCAAATCTGGATGGCTGTGAAGTGTGCGGAATGGTCAGACATGGACTGGAAGCATGCTGGGTCGCCTTCCCGGAGCTTGCATCTGAATGGTTTAAGCCAATGAAGATGCAGAAGGAGATCCTGGAGGGCCATCAGGTTTAACTTAGAAGAAGATTAAGAAGTTATGGGTGAACTGAGAGAAGCAGGAAAAGCAAGAATGGGCTGCAATGCATGTGAAAGAGCAGGAAGCTTCAGAATGACTAGACTATCATCAAGTGTCATTTGGGGTTGGAAATTATCCACTGAAGAACTTGTCAATACTGGATTCTGGCTCTACACTCCATGTTTTTAATGAAATATCTTGATTTATACATTTCTGGACCGCTCCAACTGGGGATAACCTAATTGTGGGCAAAGCAGTTATTTCTATAAGAGGCTATGGTGATGTCAATATAAATGTCCGCTACTGAAGAAAGGGCAAAGAAAGTTGGAGGATCCTAAGACTCTACAACATCACATATTGTGAAGGTTTTGCAATGAACCTGGTGTCCCTACAAATCAGGCTGCTGGTGGGACACAGCAGAGGGAGCCTGGAAATCTGCCACAGCAGGAACAGTACAGGGCTCCCCTTGCGGCAGTGGAAGAGCCTCAGGAAGGGACGAGAATTTGAGATGATGAGATATTTGACCCTCCTCTAGATGTTATGAATCCTACAGACAGCTTTACTGACATAGAAAATTTCTCTTCTGTAGCTTAGCAAGCCCTTCTTGAGATGGATCTTTGCAGTCCATGTTTTACGCCTCCGGAGACACCTGAAATGAGTTTCCTAACAGTCATGTGGTTGGAGCAACAACACAAAGAAGAGGTCTATCACTTTGATCAATCCTTCGAACCCTGAAAGGCCACATTCGCGGCTGGAAGGAAGATACAACGGGTAGGACGCGTAGGGGATAAAATGGTTACAAGAGCAGACGTGGAGTGTCTAATAAGATGCAACCCAAGGGGTCTACATGCTCTGCATTGCAAGGACCTTCCAGACACCTCAACCTGTCAAAATGAAGTGCAAGACCACTTGTTAGTTTAAACAGGCCAAAGAGGAACAAAGCCATAGACTGACCAATTTGTGGTCACCACTTAAGAAGAAGGAGGTGTATGGCAGCAAAGTTCTTGATTGCATGTGGGTATACATCAACATCTCAAGAGGGGAAGATCTTCAATGATTCTTGGGGATAGAGATTATATGAGATAGAGCTGCAGGCAAAATTTGGCTGAGCCAGACATCATATATTGACAAGATATCCAAGCTTGCAGACAATTATCCACATCAAATGACACCTCAATAAGCAAAGACAAAGTGTTCCCAGACGTGCAAGCTTCCCAATCATCTATTACAAAAGGCTTCTTTTTGCTTCTTTTTGCTTCTTGTATCTTTCTAGTTCATGTTCATTCAAATGTCTTGTCTGACAGGTCTGCTGGGATAATAGATGTTGGGGAGTTCATGGATTGGGCTGGGGCTGCTGGACATATTTTATACCATGACTTGTGTTGGCTGGTATATATCTCTGAAGAGGCATGTGAAATCTGATCTTGTCAAGTCAGGGTAAAAAATATGTTCAGCTTAGAAAATCCAAGAATGTTTACTTCTCAGTAGTAAACTCACAATATTCATCTATTGAGCTTGTGATTGCCTATCTAATAATCTAATAACATGTAAATCACAAGTTAAGAAGCAAATAACATTTCCAGGGTTAGATTTGGTCAGAACAGCCAGTCAAGTCTGGCTTGCAAGGACTGTGCCCCTGCTTTTTGACTCTCAATGTTGTCAAGCCACTGAGTGATGTGCCCCTGAGGCCACACATCATCACAGAGACAAACAGCAATGTAGATGTCCTGTTTCATGACTGATGACTGATGAATCTTAGTCCATGCTGGTTCCAGGTGTTTCATCTCCTCAAGGAAATAGTGATGTAATTCAGTCTGCTCATACTCAAGCAAATGGTCTCAATAATGGGTATTGGAATCATCAGTGTGCTCTTTGGTCACATCAGGTAGGCTATTTCTAGGGGAATCTTTCAGAAATTCAGGAAAGTCACATGCCATCCATAATGGCAATGCCAAAACACATTCCCAGTCCATCACTTCAGTCAAAACACCTTTTTCATCTACCAGAATGTTGCTGCAGCTGAGATTGCTGTGAAAAAGCACTGAATGCTCAATTTTGTGACTATCAGAAAAGTGTTGCTGCACTAAATTCTGAAGTCTATTGATATTTGGTAATGTCATCTTTGCATGTTCTAAATCCAGCTCTGCTTCTTCACCCAAGTTGTTCTTCATGTGCTTTTGAAGAATAGAGTTGCAGCTGTTTTTTACAAGCTGCAAGCTTGCAAGTAACCAACACTTGCTTGAGCAGAATGGTCCTCTTGGAATTTCTTGCAGGATGTGACTTCCCCAGAAGAAATGTTTTGACACAAGATGACTCAAAGGTGGAGAGATATTGCTGGCTGACAATGAATATGGATATATGTTTCCAATCCCATGAAATTGATGTTGAAAGAGAGTTGAGAAGAGAACTGCAATTTGCCATACAAGATTCTCCTTTGCTGTATATGGCATGGATTTTCATGAACTTGCCAGAGGTTTTCCAGCTATCTTCTCCATAAGAATCCACTCAAAACCCAGCCGATTATCTTGGCTTGAACAATAAGCAAGAACACACAGCACTGGTAGAGACATATTCTGCTGTATCCAATTGATTGTAGCAACCTCACTCAGGGTCTTGAGTTTTGGATCAACTGGTAAGGATACCCGCATCACCATCTGCTGTTGGCCAATTTGTACATCATAGAGTTTGTTGAAGGCACTCTTGGCTAGAGAGCTAACAACAATTGATGTGCTCATAAGTGTCTCTTCAAGAGTTTCCTTGATAGCTTCAAGATGTGGTTCAGTCATCCAATGTGGCTGGAGTGAAAAGCATTCCTGTGTTCAATCAAGGCCTTTGAATTGTTTAGTTGAGTCTTCAAGCATGATTGAACCAAATGCAAAAGAACTTGCCATTAACAGGTTTCCCAACTCAATCTGAGTGGGTGCATAGGTCTTGATGGATGATCAGGTGTAGTACTGCAGATTTTAAGCTAAAATTGTCAATGAAAAATTCTGTACCGGGCTTGGGATTGCATACCCAAAAAGGAATTGTGGCTACAAAATAAGATTTCTGTCCCAGAAGACAATTGCAATCTGATTCTAGTGCTAGAGGAATAATCATATCCTGATATGAAGTTTGAAATAGCTTCATTGTTATGTTTTGCTTACATATTTATCACTTTGATCAAATTCAGCCTGTTTTTTGCCTAGTTACAGTTTAAGATTGGCTCTTCATCATGAGTATCATCAAGTGAGTTCATCTTTCTTTGCAAGGATTTTCTTCTTCTAATTCATTCTCCAAGTGGTGAGGTATTTCCCTGGGATCACTTTAAGAGGGGGCAGCTTTTGTTGGCTGTGGGAAACAAACCACCTCATGCTCTTGAGGTGCTCTTGAATGGTTTCTACAGAGAAAAAGTTGATGAGAAGGACTATTCAGGCAGAACAGCACTTTCATGGGTGGCTGAAGCTGGCCGGGCTGACAATGTCAAAATCATTCTTAAATATGGGGTGGATCTGAATCAACAAGACAATAATGAAAGATCTCCATTAAGCTGGGCAGCTGAGGGGGGGGATCTCAGAACTGCAGAGCTACTCATTGCAAGAGGAGCAAATGTGAACTTGAAAGATAGTTCAGGACTCACATCACTCACCTACACACATAAGGCCAGACACGGCAACACCAGAGCAATGAAGTGTCTTTTATGAGATCATGGTGCTAGCAGGCTAAAGCAAATCTGGCTGAATGACTTGAAGCTGATTTGGAGCAATATCATTGGAACTTTCAAGAAAATTAGAAGACATCTAGATGGATTTCTGATAGGGTGATGGGATGGGAGTGAAGAGAATCTGTCTGAGTTTGAAACATCTCAATGAAATCAAACTTGAGAGCTAAAACAATGCTTAAAGATTGATTGATTGATGGCTTTAGTTTATAATATGCTTATGGCCTTTGCTGCAACAGTCATTGAGATGGGTGATCTTGTTGGATTTTGGGCTGATCATCAAAAGCATTTGTTTCAAAGATACTTACTGTGTCATCTTTGGCTTATCATGTTTCAGCCTGATTTGCTACTATTTTGGTAATTTCTTGAAGATGGGCTCAAAGGTATATATCCAAATAGTTTAGAAAGTTGGGCATTTCTTATGAATATATGAGTCACATTAAAAAAATCTGACAGATCTGCTATATCAATTGGCCTTCTGGCTCCTCTTGTGAGTATGTATTTGGGGAAGGTCATTTGACTGAGAAACTAACTGTTTAATTTCTAGCATTATCAATACATGCAGTCCATTGTCAATAATGTCTGGGCATATCATTGGTCTCAACCCATCAAGCCTCTTGCTGAACTAAAACCAAAAGATGTGACCATTGTTATATCCAGTTGACCCTTCTTTTTCTCTAAGAGACATCATTTCATCAGTAATAAGCAAAGACAACTCATTCTGGCAACTGTGGAAGAGAGGTTTCACAAGGCTGAAGCAATCATGAGGGAATACCACCAGCATGTGCTTGTGGTGAGAAATGCCAGCAAAAGGGAACAAATGATCATTCAGGAGATCAAGACCATCATTACAATGCTCATGGATGATGATGTGCACTGTACTGCAAACTGAGGAGGTATGGACTAAGCAAGTTACACATAATTGGTTATCCTCATGTTCAAATGTCTTAGCAGTCCTGGTCATTCCAATGCAAAATGTTTTGCAGATATAACTCAAAGCAAAAAATTCAAAATGTTTTGGACTTGAGCAGCATGGCAGAGTTCAGATTATACTCAATTAACTTATTTTTTCTGTTCATCAATATTTTTCAGAACTCTTCTGAAATGAATTCTTTCATTATTTGAGCAAGAAAGAATGAATGATGTTGCAATCTGTGAGCATCTCCTCTGCTATAATCAATGAAGTTTTTCTCAAAAGTTCTGAGGTTTCCTCAGCACGATGTGAGCTTAGGAACTTTGACTGCTGCAACAAATAGTATGAATGAAGTCACACCATGTCTCTCTGGTGGTAAGCATGCTTGGCAATCATCTTAGCACATTTCTAATTTCTGACACAGACCACATGGGGAGGCCAGGATGAGCATCTTCTTGGCCAAAACAGAAGACAACAGGTTGATAGTTGGAGTGTATGTGTAATCATTCAAGTTCACTCAGAGGGGGTGAAGCTACCAAGCTGGCTGGACTGCCAGGAAAGAACAATTGGCTGAGAATCAACACTAGGGGATCATTGGTTTGAGATGACTGGTAGTCAGGATCTTTCTTTATTTGGGTAATTTTCCTGTGTGATTTGAATTGGAGGTGGGTAGAATTTTTTCTGCTGAAGAGTGAATATTTTGAAATAGGAAAAATGCAAGAAGACATATCAGACAAGCCTCAGAAGAAGGAAATGTCCCTCTTGGGTTAGCAGATTTGAGTGAAAATCTTTGACAGGCTTTGTGCCACTTGTCATTAGTTTCTGCCTGGTGAAGTTCTAGTTCAGACACAGTGGCAGAGAAGTCACAATGACAGGCCCTGCTGTAGCTTTGCAACATGTGTGCAAGAGTCTTCTTTTGATTTTTTTGCATCTTCTGTATGCTCTGGTAATCTTGCTCTGGTTGTTGAGCTGCTGAAAATTTGATTATCAAGTACTTGGCCACTTGTTTTGGTGGTGCAAGATCATATTCAGCAATTAGCAGAGTCACCTTGCTGTAGCAGTCATTGCAAAAGAGGAAAAGTTTATTCAATAAACTTTTCATTCTCTGTTGTTGCATTTGTTGGATACACTGATGGTTGAGCTCTGAAGTTTTCATCTCTGGCAACTGCAAATCAACAATACAGTCATTCTGGCCTGGGTGATGGTTCTTGGGTGACAGCCCTAACCTGGCTCTTTCAAGGTGAGGGAGGGTGACAGAGAATTAGTTAGTTACTTGAGGCAACACTTTGAACTTTTTGCTTTTTTGAATTCTGATTGCTTTGGCTCACTGTTGTGAATTGGGTGTGCAATGCTTGTAAGATGTATGTTTGTAGTACTATCTACATACAAGTAGCTGGATGGGGGGCTGTGCTAGACAAGCACTAAGAGCTTGTGATTTCATGTGGAGTCTCTTTGCACCTCATCTTCTTGGGGCCTAGACTTCTATTTTTGTGGTATTGCATACCATTGATGTCTCAGGACACACTTACTTTTGTGGCCTTGTGTAGCTTGTCTGTGTTGTCATAGGCTGCTGCAGTGCTCCTCCATGTCTTTGCAAATCAGCTGAGACTGCCATGGCTGGGAAGTGAATAACAGATGGATGTCTCCAAATGGAGTTGTGTGTTTGAAATGGTGTCTCCGCGCTTGAATCAGACTGCAAGACAAATCAGACTGCAAGACAAATCAGACTGCAAGACAAATTGAATTCTCAGCAGTCAAATGATTCTTGTCAAGTCTCTGTGAATACAGGGATTTGGAGGATTACTCATATTTTCACTGAATTGTGGATTGTGGCCAAACATTGCATAACCAATGCTTGGCTTGAATCCTGCTTGCATTAGTATGTTACACAGTAGTACTCAGGTGTTGTGCCCCACAACTGGTGGGGATTTGAACTTAAAGTAACATGTTGGTCTGTGGTTTCTGACCCAGATTTGTGGCAATCTTGGAGCTTTAAAATATGTACTAATGAAGGTTGTGGTCAGAAGAACTGGTAACAGACTTAAATTAAGTTTTCTGGTTGATTGTTCTCAAGTGGGTTATTGTGAACATCATCATACACAACATAGCAGAGACAGGGACAGAATCAGCATTCAGACTCAAACACAACAGTATCAAGCTGTGGCCCCCAAAAGAATTGGCTTGCCAGAACAATACTTTTTCCAAGCACATGAGAGTGAAAAGAGCACAAAAAGTGGGTGCCTGTGAGATGTGGTTTAAGTTTCTGCTGGGTTTCATTGTCATCCCCACTCAGCTGCAAGAATATTATGAATTCTTGGGCTCTGGAGATCAGTTGAGAGTTCTAGCCAACATCTTACAACAGTAAAAATTTCCTGTTCTTAGCAAGTGTCTCTTGCCTGTTGCTCCTGTTGCTGTTCATTCTTTTCAAATAACCCAGATCTCTTAGACATTACAAGATTTGGTGCTTCAGGTATTACCACTTTTGGTCTTTGTGTCTCTGATCTTAGTTGTGTGGTGACTTTTCTCCTCTTTTCCAGGATTGCTAATTTCTGCTTATGTGACACTTCAAACTCTTTTAAATTGTTGTTCATCCTTTCAAGATTTGGATATATGCGGTCCTTGATGGTATGAGCATAGTTTTAATATGAGTTGGGAGCAAAATGTACCACTTCTGAGGCTGGTGGTGGCCAGTTCTCAGATTCTATCAAACAAGCTTTACTCTTTTTGGTGCTCAATAAACCTTCTTCATCCTGGAGAGCCTGTTTTTCTGAATTGTACTTGTAAGCACCACATGGGTGTACTATCAGCACATACACTTTGGCACCAGACTTTGCAGCAAGCTCCATTGATTTTCTCAGAACAGTTGTGGAATGTTTATTGAAGCATTGATGCTCAGAACAATGAGGATTGGGTCCGGCCATTTTGGAGAATTGATTTGCTCTAGAATCATGTATTGAAGCTTTGTGAGAGTTAATAGAACATGGATATTAAAACAAACAAGAAAGAGAGCTGTTTAAATATCCACGCCGGGATGCTAAACAGTTAGGTGATAGATGATTAACTAGGTAAGCCTAGCTGCTGCCCTGCAGGGTTGAACCCCAGCCAGAAACTGGCACACAAAAGCTCATGAAGACAACCCCAAATACTCCCACATCTGTTCATTACAAGAAACCAGACTGTTTTGAACATTTAATCTCTACTGCATAAAGCTGCTCTCAGAACTCTTTCTGAAATTCAGTCTTCTGAGCACTTTGCAATGTTTCCTGAGCAGGTGCTTTTTCTTTTCTTTTCTTTTCTTTTCTTTTTTGAATCAATCTGTGGGCATGTTGGAAAGACTTGAAACTGCTGGCTGTCATTGAATTCTCTGTAATTGTTCAGTCAGCATTGCATGTTTAATCTGGCTTGTGTATTGCCAATTTGGTATTACCAGTCATGATTGTGCAAAAAGAATACACCAATATTGACTTTAAAGTTTAGACAAAGTAGCTGTTGGGTGCTTTTGAATTAGAAATCTTCCTCTTCAATGTCATGACGCCAATTCGCCTCGCACTGGGTAATGTCTAGCTCTCAAAATGGTAATCCACACCATTCACTCACATGTGGCAATTGGCAGAAAATTATTATCATGAACTAGGGGCCCCTGAAACTTACAATTGCAGCTGATTTTCATTTCTTGCAGGTGTCCAACACTCTGTCATGCAGAGAACTCTTCTCTTGATAGTGTTGGCTAATGTAGGCCATTCTGTAAGTGTGAGCAGCTTGTAAAAGCAGTCAGTGTCAGAGATTTTGAGAGAGTCATTCAGTTCAAATGGTGGCTACATGGTTGGGCCAGGAAAGCTTGAGCTACACTTTGAAAATGACTGCATTTTTTTTTTTTTTTTTGAGATTCACACATACAATGTAGTTATTTGAGTGCTGAAACTCTCTCTGAGAGAAAGCATTTTTGATTGCATTCTTGAACTAGAATTTTTCAGCACAAGCTTAAAAAGTTACTGCAGTAGAGTACATAGTTACTCAGAATATTGTAGGACTGAGCAATCTAAATCCTGTAAAGCAACAGTTGAATCTTGATCATGCATTGCCAGAGAATCAACTGTTTCTCTGCAATGTATGATCAATCATTGCTTAGATGTTTCCTACAGAAACCCACTATGGTATTATTGCAAAACTGTGGATACTATGTACTGTATGATGTATGTACATTCAATCATTCTCAATCTTCTCACCCCACCCCTGGCCTTTCAAGATCCCCACTTTAACTAGTTATTTGATTGGTTCTCGTGCGGTGGAGTCGTGCGGAGAGTTGGAATTCACAAACTGATCAAAGGCCATGGTGATGTCTTGTGCTCATTTAAATATCTGCATCAGATTTTCATGCTGATCTTGCAACTGTCTGAAAAAGAAGGTTGGCTTAGTTTCATGGAAATTCAAGGAATTAGTTAACATACTCAGCTAACTCATTGATTCTAGGAATGTGATCTTAGCATTGCAACTCAAGCAAAATTTCTTACTATGATACTCACTGGTTCTCCATCTGTTGCATTTTTTCCTTTTCTCTGCAATCACGCGAGTAAAACTCAATCATTGAAGCAAGATTGGTTTGTTGGGGGATGGAGCTGGCATTTGAAAACTGTGATACATTCTCAAAGGGTGAAAGAAGGTTTGCAGACTGAAAAGTTGGATCTGAGCTGAATGGAAAGATGTTTGTTTCACTTGAGTCATGAATTTGACTGGTGTCAGCAGGAGTCAAGTGGTCTCTCTTGGTAAGTCTGCAGAGTGTGTTGGTCTTTGCCACAAGGGCATTTCAGTCCTTCTTTGAAGTATCCATTTTGTGAATGTGATGAAGGAAAGGTGAATTGATGGTCAGTGCTTGTGTTTATATAACTAGCTGCTCACCCCATGCTCATTGATGGTGTTTCTGAGTGGTAAGACTTGGTTTCATGAGTCTGGTAAGCTAAAAGGCATCCAGTATTCTGCCAGGGAAGCCTACTTCTGAAAATCTTTCTGATCACTTCTTGAGAAACATGTCTTACCTTGGGTGATGATTGCAGGGGTTAGGTGGTCATGGAGGGACATGTCAGCACCAACCATCATCTGAAGTGAGTGCAGCAACTCAAATCCCATTATAGAGTATATAATCATCTGTTCATCTGCTCAGAGGCACCTCTTCAATCTATTGATTTTCAACCCACAGCTGCCAAAACTATTACAGTCAACCTTTGAAATGGTAGAAACATCAGCTCCTTCTCCACTGCTGGTAAGCCTAGCCCTCCTTAATATCTGGAATTCAACTAATTCAGTGTTCAAAGCCATTCCATGTCTGCACTCCAGACAGTAGCTGTGATACTTCTATTTCATGTCTGTACTCTCAGCTGGTTCTAGGCTCATATCTTGATCAAGAGTTGCACAGCCAGCACCAAAATCAGGATGAGATGGCTTTTCAAGATGCACTTGACTGTTGCAGTGAACTTGAAGGTGTTGTGCAAGCATTGAGTTCTCAATGTGATGCTCTTCAGACTGCACTGCATGAGGCTAGATCTCAGCAAGCTGTGCTACATCATGATCTTCTCACAGAAAGAGTCAAGTACACTACAAGAAAGGATGCTGTGTTGGCTCCCTTGCATGCTGAGAACCAGACATTATGGTGATTGATCAATGAGATGCTTCTGATTCAATCAACTCCTGGCCAGCCAAAGATGGTCCAAGAGCTCTTTTACATGTCACAAGAGCAAAGTGCTCTTATTGGAAAACTAATGCCAATGCTTGATCAATGCAATGAGTGTATTTGGTATTTGGAACAGTTTCAACAGATGACTTCAGACACCTGGAATAGAGGAAGGGACCAAGGTATTCAGGGTAGATCTGATACAGCCAAGCCCAGATGGAGTGGAAATTTTGTCAAATTGGAATGGCAGGATAACTTACCATAGCTCCTAATCTCATTTTGTTAGCTGAAGAGGTTTTGAGGGCGATTAAGAAGTTCAGTCTTGCAAATAAATCAATTGATAGCTAAGTAAACTTATATGGACTGGACCAGAGGTTCCATGCTGACTTTTCAGCCTGAGAGATGCAAGCTAGTAGATTGATGAGGACCAACCCGACTCTCCTATCTGAATACAGAAGCTTCTTTATATACATTTGAGCTCATCTTCTGGAAATCACCAGATCAGGCAAAAACATGATAAGCAAAAGATGACACATGATTAGAAATCAAGTACCTCAGAAACACATGTGGCAATAAATCCTGAGTTCAATGACTTGGTGGAGTGCTCTAAAACTCACTGCTGCTTTCTCTTCTGTCTGCTTCAATACCACAAAGCTTCAAGTAGTTGTGGTCTGCTTCCTGCAAGCACTGATCTGCTTTGTTCAGAATATTTTTCATCATTTCAAACATGTGAGTCACTCTGCTTCTAAGATTAAGCAGTGCACGGCGGTAATCCTCATGCAAGGAGATTTCTCCTTTGAGGTAAGAATTCTTGTAGGCAAGCTCCTTGACCTGATCCTCTAGATACACAGATGAACTTCTTTTTTTATGGGACTGCATTTGCGATGGAAGCTGCTTGAGATTTGAATTGGTACCTCCATGAAGAAGAATTTGGTGGTCTAGAGGCGAGATCTCTGGAATGCTGAGCAATGGAGATTGAAATGGTCATTTCAGTAGATTAACTTTGGTAGGATTGGAGTCTGAGATTTTATCACTTGAAGCATTTGGTCTGCTCGAGTCTTGTTCCATTTTTTTAATGAAGAGATCAATGTCTGAGATTTCAAATGTTTGGCATATGAACAGGTATGTACACTTTAGGGTCTTACAGATTTCTTAAAGCCAGCATTTGTGTTGATAAAGTGCATGCGAACCCAGAATGTGCAAATGAGTCTGAAATTATCCAGTATACTTGTAGATGGCTAACTAGTTGATTGGCTTAATTCTCTAACAGAGTTGAGAAAATGTTTCTGAAAGCATCTGACAGCACTGCAATGCATTTGTCTGAAGATTCTGAGCAATGGCTTTCCACTGTTTAACATCCTCCTCCAGCAGCAAGACTTTTATCTCAAGATCATCTTGATATTGTTGCATCTCTGCAATCTTCTCATTTGCTTGCATGTTGGCTGTCACTCCTGTAGCTACTTTCAATCTCAATTCATTCAGCTCCTCAATAAGTGCTCTGTTCTCTGTCTCTAGGTCTTTAAAGGTTTGAGTTTGTGGTGAAAAATTTGTCTATGCATGTCAGTTCACAGAAGTGCCAGGTGGGGGGGATTGAGGAAGATTCTCATCATTGTCAATGATAGTGCAGGAACTGCCTGAAAGAGTTTACCAACTTCATCTGTCAAGCACTTATATGCACCAATTGAGTGTTTACTCAGTTGTTTCTCAAAAAGATGCTCAACTGATGGGGAGATATCCCAGGCATAGAGATCCCTTACACCTGGGATCAACTTGACCTCAAGTGGGTTGATGGAAATTCCCAATTGGTTACCTCAATATCCAGTTATTTTCTAGACTTGACACAATGAATGAATGTAGATATCTTACAAATATGTTCAGAGAGCACTTTTTGACAGTGTACTCTTCATTCTGTGTGATTCTTATTGCTTGACATATTGTAGAGTTGTGGGTATGAAAGAACTGCATGCATGCAGGTCTTGCTGAAGTTACATACTAAACTATTAAGAGTTACTTCTAGAAGTGAAAATGCACTTGAACTTGCCAGCCATTTTGGGAATGTGAGCCCTGTTCAAATCCACAAAAACTTTCTCATTTATTAGCAGCTGACTATCATTCTCAGCAAACCTGCGGAGGTCTTCACAAGGCACATTTTACCATGGATCCCATTAAAATATATGCAATAGCTATTGGTGGTCTTGTCACAAGTCTTGTTTTTGCTTGCTTTTTTGCTTATCTGAAGGGTTCAACAAGTATATTGCCTCAACTATATCTTATCAATCCAACAGGCTTGCTCTTTCATCCTTTTGCGCGATATCTCACTTATCCATACCTTCTTTGCTGCCATCAGTTGTTAGGTCCATGGAGGGCCTTCCATGTTGTCTTACATTTGTTATATGTGATTGCAAACATGTGTTGTCTGTGGTTTCCACGCCCGGGAGCACTCAGAGATATATGTCATTGAGCAGCAACACTCTTTCTGGTCAACATGGGATTTTTGTCAAGTGGAATACATTTGGGTTTTTTAGCTAATATTATGGGAATATATCACTGTACTTGCCGAAAAATACTCACAACAACAAGCTGGGTTGCTGTTGTGATGATTACATTGCATGTTGTCACTGCAAGAGCTATTGATTGGAAAACATCATTCACTGAGCCTAAAATTATTTTTGGACTCATTGCAAGTATCTCAGAACTCTTGTAAATTATTGATTTGTACTAACAAGACTAGGGTGTGATAATTTCTTGGATTTTGATATTGCTTTCCTTACCATTTTCCAATCACATTTTATTCATGTTGTCTTCATGGATATCTCACAGTCTCTGTTGGGTGATTTTTTTTGTGATCTGGCAGCACATTTCAGAACACAAGTTTTTTGATCAGGTGTACTTGTATGCACAGTTTGCAATGTTTGCATTAATGTCTGTTATTCAATCTGCAGTGTTTCTTCACCAGAATGCTGTTCTTTTTCCTGGTGAGTGTCCTAAAGTTCTTGTAGGGTATGTGGCCAAAGAAATCCACAGAGATGGCCTGCAGGAGAGAGTAATCACTGCTATCAAGATTTGGGTGATATTGTCACAATCTTTGGATGTATGGCCAGGGCAGACTATCAGCCTCTGGGTAAAATTGCTGAGCACATGATCTTTACTTCAAAGCTACCCTGTGGTGGTGACATCCTATCTTCTGGGAAAACAGACTGAATTGGAGTTATTTCTCCACTCTCAACATCACTTGTTGATGGCTTTGGCGAGCCATACTTCAGAGAATCTTGACAAGCAGCTTTCTTTCCCTGCTTTCTTCAGTGGCTCATATGGCATCAGTGAGTCAACAGAGAGCTACAAGATCATTGTCATGGTGGCAACTGGATTTGGAATTTCTGCAGTACTTCCATACCTCAGGCAACAGCTTCATAGCCACAAAAAGAATAGTTCTTGGATCCAGTGAGTACATTTTGTGTGGCAGCTACAAACAATTGGTGAGCTCAATTTATGCCAAGCAACTTCCTGACTAATTTGAGTAGATTCTGCTATAGCTGCAGAGCCATTGCTTAACAAATTACTGCTGGATGACAGCTTGCATGATAACTATGTGTGTATGAAATCTGCTTAATCTGATGTTTTAACTAACTCTTAGGAAGATTCTTACTATTTCCATTTACTCTGCATCTGGTTTTGAGCATTCAACCTACTCTGCATTTAGTGTTGAGCATTCTGTGCCTGGTAGAACTTTACCTCTTGGAAAGCATGGTTGTGCATTTCTATACCATGGGAGTGCAGATTTTCTTCAAATCTTGAATGAAGAGATTTCAGGAAAGTCTGTTAAACAGCTTCCAGCATGGGATGATCAGTTGGATGTACTAATTATGAGTGAGTAGCCATTTCCACATTGAAGATTCTAGGTTCAAAATGCTGATTTGCTCAGTTTTGGCTTTAGTGAAGTTGCGTGATTATTTGCGTAGCATTCTGCGATATCATTTACATAATAGAGTAAGGTTGGTGGAACTTGAATCTCAGCCAGAGGAGTAGAAGTCTTAAGATTGAATTCACTGAATTTGCTGATTCAATGCTGCTGTACATTTTGTCACCTCCTCAGATACATACATAGGTAGTGGTGTTTGCTTATCATATAGTTATGACAAGTCTTGACAGGCTCATTTCTGACAAACACTAAGCATCCCACAGCTTGTCTTCAGCAAACTGTCTAAAATACTGCTTATTCTTTTATGTACAGATGAGATTTACTGCAGATCAGGAATGTATAGAGATTAGAGTCATATTCTGAATTTCTGATAATGCAGTGATTTGACCAAAAGCAGCAAAGATTAGAGCAGCAGAAAAAGCTCTGCTCCCATGATCACATAAGTTCTAAAAGTTGTTTTAATTTTTTAATAATCTGATATCAAGTTCAACATTGGGCAAACAGGTGAAGATATGAAACTCAGGTATAATTAGAGTAAAAATTCCGTGTGGACATTAGAGCAAAAATGGCTGGCCCCTTGAGATATTTGGCATTCCAGCTCTGTTTTGCCAGAAATGGATGCTATCAATCATTAGACTTGAAGTGATGATGAATTGTAAGAACTCACTTTCTTCAAGTCATTCAAAGTATCTACAGCAGTGGTTGCTGATAGAAATGACACTGCATCTGAGTCTGATGGCCAGTGCTGAAGATCATTTACACCAATTGTCTCATTGTCTTTTGCATTCTTCTCCATCAGTTGCATCATGACAGCACTCAATGCTTGGATCTCTTGAGTGGACTGTCTTGAGGAATGTGTCTGCCAGCTTTGAGGATTTGCTAGAATCTATCAGATACAAGCTGATCAGAGAAGATCATGAGTACATATGTATGTACCAATTTTCACAGAACCATCCAGACCAACTAAGATATCAGCACAGGTCAGAGAATTCAATTCTAGATTGTGAGCAACAAGATAAACCAATCCATCAAGAAGCTATCAACTGTTAAAACTCATCAACAAGTGGGTCAGAGTGTTGATTACCTGGCCAATGACAGAGGCAAGTTCAATTGCATCAAACCATTTTTGTGAGAGAACAAGATGTTTTAATGAAGTTGGTTGATACTTAAAGATAAGATAAAGTGAATCTTCAAACTGGAAGCCCTTTAAAGGTGAGATGATATTTTTGTGTTGCACTCCACTTAGAATTGATAGAATACTGTTCTTGGCTATTGAAAACTGCCTAAGGGCAAATATGTTAGGAGGTGCAATTTGGGACTGCACTACTGTGAAGTTGTCGTCAAGCTCACAGTCCCAGAGTGTGGTGTAAGTGAGCCAAGGAGACTCTTTTCTAATGACTATTGTTTCACTTGATTGCTTTCCAAATCTTACCATATCAGGAAGAGCAAGATTCCTTGGCCAAGGTTGGGTTCTTGATTGAACATAATGCTGCTGTGAGAAATCTGAATCATTGTCCTGAAAGTGAACTTGCTTTATTTTCTGAATAGAAGGACTTGAGCAATGTGGGTCTTGAGAATGTCTTGTGTCTTGTAGAGGTGCAAGATTAAACTGAGTTGTGTGTTTTTCTTTCTTGTATGACATTGTACAATGTATGATATTTTTTGAAACAAGTGTATTTCAAGGAAGTTTTCCACAATCTTGAGTCCTCGACCTTGTCAGTAAAAACATAAGAAAGATTGAAAGAGAGTGTGCAGGATGATATGGATTTGCAGATAGAATGTTGCTCAGCATTTTCTTACATAATAGAAACAAAGTCAAATTTGTTTGAAATCTTCTTACCCTCTCCTCATTGAGCAAGATGTCAAGAAATTTGTTCACTCAAGCAGAAAAACAGCTGGCAGCAGAGCAGTGTCTTAAGTTCCAGGGCACAGCATGGGTAAATGTGGATCATATTCATGTGCCTGCTGTGAAGGATACAAAGAAGTATGAAAGACTTCATTGAATTTTGCTTAAGGAGTGCTGTCTCTGCCTGGAGCCACAGAATCATGTTGTCTGTATAGTTTCTCAAACTTCTTTGAATGAATCTCTTCAGAGGGCAGGAGTTTGTTTGGAATCTCTAAAAACCAATTCCACTGGAATTTACCCACTGCTTTCTTTTTCCTCCAAGGAGTTGGAGTGCTTGCATGGAGCACATTGTGTTCTTGTTGCACATGAAATTCTCCCTTTCAGTGATCATTGGTGGACTGTTGATATATTTCTTGATGGTGCAAAAAATTCAGTCTTAGAACTCTTTCAGTCTGGCTAACAGTAGCACAGATATTGGAAAATCTTTATGCACCTCTCTCATTGAAGAGTACTGCAATGAGTATAAGCCCACTGATGGAGAAATATACTGCAAGATTTGACAGTATCAGCAGGAAGGAAACACCTATTCAGAGAACAGATGGTGGTCATGATTGTCCTCTAATAAATCCAATAACAAAGGTGACTTGCTTCAATGTTTTTTCAACCACAATTCACTCAAAGCTGCATTTGACAATCTCCTGGACATCCCTGGCCTCTGGGGGGGGCTGAGAATTAGTATGTTAGGTAGAGTGATCAATTTCAAATGTGATGAAGTGAGTCCTTCCATCCTTGAACTGATCTCAATTGCTTCTTACAAGAATAGGAGATCATTAACTATCTGAGTGGTATAAAGAAGAATTTCTCATCTCTAGTAGGAAATGACCAGTCATTGATGGTCAAGATTAATCAGCATGATGTGGAGACACTACAGTCAAGAGCACCAGCTGCCTCAGAGGCTGACTTCTGGTTCATCAAAGGTAGAGTTCTGAGTGGCGAGATTTTTGGTGGGTTTACTGAGCAAGAACATGATGTGATTTGGAAGCAATTACAGACTTGTAAACATCTAATTCTTTCCCTCTTCACATTTTTTGAAGACTTCAAGTACTTGGAAATTTGTGCAGACGCCATGAAGCATCTCTTTTCAATATCAGACATCAACCAGACCATTCAGCAGGCAGCAGTGTCAGATTTCAAAGGCTTCAATGAGAGCAACAATTATATCTTTGTTCAAATTCCCAACAGGAATATTCAGAAAAGAGCTGGGAGCACTGAGAGCTGTTTGGAACTCTATTATCGCCAACTCTGGCTGTATGTCATGTGTGAGTATCCCAATCTACCAAAAGAGACAAAGGGAAGCAATAAACTGCTAGCAAAAACTCCTATGAAGGTTGATGAAGAGATTCTTCATAAGTTGGCAGTTCTTGCATGCATATTTGGCTTTGAATTGACACAGATCAACACTTTGGTTGAGAATCATCCAGATTGTTTGATCGCGCGTGCTGCTCTACTCAAAGCTTGAAAGCTGGATTGATATCATTACAATCAAATTGAATATCTAATTGATGTGATTGGCCACTGCTTCTCCACAGCTGAAAGCTACCACACTGAGTCTGAACATGAACATATTCTCATTACAACACTCAGCTCTTGCTGTGGAATATCAACAAATGAGGCTCATCAACAGGACAAATCATCTCTCTTTCTGGATATATTACATGCAGATGACACACATATGAAGGAGCATCTTACAACTCTCTTTGTTTGCAAATGTGTGTATTTTGCATTTTTTGGTCACATGTATTTTTCAGGAAGTACAGATGCAGTCTCAGTCACTGATGAGATGGTGTTGGATGAAGGCTGTTCTGAAGGGATACTGGATCAGTTAGAAGAATGCAGCTGTGAGGCTGGGACTGACCAAGCCTGTCAATTATGCCTGAAACTAAAAACTGAAAACAGTTGATTGCAGAAAGAACTTAATGAAGTGAGACAGCAGAAAGAAATAGAACAAGTCATGTTGAAAGAGTGTCAGAAGAAAGTTGAAAACATTCAACAGCAAAAAAAAGAAGAGCAAGTTATGTTGAAACAACTACAGACAGAGTTAAGACAAGCTGCAATGCAATCAGAAAAAGAAAAAGAGAACTGCAATCTTCAAAAAGAAAGAGAACAAGCCACACTGGCTCTGCAGAACTATGCTGAACATCTTCAACAACAATCAGAATTAGAAAAACTGAAGTTAAAAGAACTGCAGAATGAGGCCAGAAGTATTGAAGAGCAAAAAGAGAAGAAGCAGATTATAGTGAATAGTCTGCATGAAGAAGCTGAAACCTTTCAACAAAAAGTGAATTCTGAGAAATTAAAACTGAGTCAAATACAGAATGATGCTGAGAATTTGAGAAGACAAATGCAGAGAGACCAAGCCATACTGAAGAGATTGCATGAAGATATTGGTAACATTCAACAACAGCTTAAAATGGAAAAGACAAAGTTGGAACACTTGTTGCTGGCAACAGCTAATTCAGGAAATGTCTTAGAAAGTGTTGAACAATGCAATCTTGAACAAGAAGGATGACTGAGGGATGAGGAGAATCTGTTTGAGGCAGACAATGACTGGAAAGACCTACAACTGGAGTCTACAGGGGAAACACATCAGCAAACAAAAGACAAAATGAATCTGACTCAGTCTGCTGTGGAATGCTCTGAAACAAGAAACACTCAACCTGAGATGTTGAAGCTTGAGAAAATTGTGTTTAAAATATTTAATGGAAAGAACTGGGAAACAATGGAAGAGCACAAATTTGACCTGTCGCACATTGCATGTGTGGTCAAAAAATACATGATGAAGAACTATTTTCCTTGTGATCAGATGGAATGAGCCATTGAGCCTTCAGAATGGCTTCAAGTTGCAATTCAGGATGGAAAGAATGAAGTTTTATTTACTAAGGATCCAGACAATTTGACTCATGTGGTGAATGGAGAGATCACTCCAATGTGAATGATAAGAGAGCAACCAGAGGAAAACAACCTCCCAGCCAAAAAAATATGAGTCTCAATTGGTGATGATGAATTATGAGTACTGATGATGTTTAGAGATCTTTTGTGTTTTTACCAGATTGATCAGTCAATCAAGAATAGATTATAGAGAAAGCTCTGGTGGAAAAGAAGCAATATGTATTGTGTAGAGCTTGGTTATATATGTATGTAGATATAAACTGCTGAAATAGCATATAGGGCTCAAATGAGTAAACCCCCTAGAGAGCGAGGAGTGGTGAGCATGGGTTTGATTCCCTAGGCCAGCCCTTGGTGGCAAAGCATCTCCTTGCCGGAAGAAGAAACCTTCCTAACCAAATAAACAACTTCATGCTGGAGTAAAGCCCCTAGAAAAGCCGGAAAACCTCTAACCCTAAACAACATGTTTTGATTGGGACATCAACACATTTGGAATTCCATAATAACAAACCTTCCACACAAATCTCACCTTCTTCCTTTGTGGTCCCAGGATTTTTGCCTGCCCCCTCCCCCCAAAGAGATATGACATTGATTTGCATGTAAGGCAAACATATTGAATAGCTCTGTAAGCAATAGATATTGATTAACATATGCAGATTGAGATGCCTACCACAAGAAAGAGTGCTGGCTTCAAATCCTTGCCTGGAGGAACAGAAGACTTGCCTGCCTTGTCTCCTGCCTCCACAACTAAACATGTCTGAAAGGGTGAGAGCAAGCCAACCTTGTGTTGGAACTGCATCAATTGGGTATACATTCCATCTTGACAAGCCCTGCAATCACCAGCAGGGGACCAATAAGGCTTGTTTGAATTGTTTGACAAGCAAGAAGGTCTGTGTTGCTATTGACAGATGATACCATGTCTGATTATGGAGCTCCTGGGCCTTCATAAAGAATATGCTGGGGTTCAAAATGACTTTGTGAAGGAGTCATATCTCAAGAAGTTTGATTGTGTGTTGTCTGCCCTCCTGAATGCAGGAGATTGCTTCTGGGGCACAAGCTGTATGCAATTTGAAATTTCAAGACAAATCATCAAGTATACTGACATATAATATATAGCACAAAAGAAAAGCTGACTTGTCACCTTCTCCTGAGATGCTGGTAAAACATTCTTGTATGCTTCTCCCCATCTCCAACATTCCACCACCTCAGTGTTCTCAGTTTGGTATGGCCTCATGGTTCCCCCAAGTCTCTGGAATGTCTACTACTGGCTTCGGCCAGTTGGGTGTTTGTGTTGGCCCCGTTGCGAACTTCTTTGCCCGAATTCTGTTTGCATAGTGAGTGAGTGAGTATTTGAGAATAAGTTGAAATTGGTTTGAGACGCGGCGCACTTTGTTTGTGGTGGTAACACTACACTGCTCCTTGGTGACGGAGGGTTTGATCAAGGAGGGTGGACAGTGATCATTGGGATAGGAATTTGCACATGAGGTGGCACGATCTCCTTGTCCTTTCCAATATCGGTTTGGGTAGTGGAGGAGACAGTCTCTGTGATAGCTGTAAGGTAATGACTAGGCACTTCAGTTTGCAACTCATCTTGACTTTTTGTTTTGATGATAAGCACATCTGTTGTTTGGGATGAAGAAGATGTCAACATAGAAGCAGTTGTTATGATGCTGCTATCCATTGTTTCATAGGGATTTGTTGCATCTTTGGGGCTGAATTCACACTCTTGAGCTGAGTCAGGCCCTGAGGCTGTTGTGCAGGAATTGAGTAATTTGGCTGCATTGACTGTATGTTCAAATTACCTTTTTGGAGTTGAGATAAATAATCATATTACTGGTGGAGTTCGGATATGACTGTGGATTCTGTGATACATAGTAAGTTGTATTATGTAACAGATTTTAGCTCTATAGAAAGGTACATAATCTGCTACAAATCTTTCTCTTTCTCTTTTTTTCACTCTCTCAAGTTCTTCTTCTTTTTCATTTTCTTCATGGCAGGCTCAGTCAGTTGCTAGCCTAGACTGGTGTGGTTGATTTCTACTTTTTTCAGTCACAATCACTGATGCATTGATTCTGTTCTAATCTGCATCATCTCAAAATCAGCATCAAAATCAATCAGACTGAATCTCTTCTGGCCTCTAGTCATCAAGCAACAGAGTCTACAATATATGAAGAAATGATTACTACATGGCATATTTCATTCTGATTTTCTCAACTCTCATTCAAGATTCTGACAGAATTTTGGCTGAAACACATCTTTTAGAACATGATATCAAATCACCTTTCTTCATTGGCATCCTTTCACCTCCAAGTGGAATGCTATCTTTGAAATTTCATCTTTTAGTGACATCTGGATTTTTGCTGCTGTTGATATCCTAAAATCAACTTCCTGAGCCAAATAGTTTTTGCTGATTAGTTCTATTCAGGTATATGATCCACTTGCTCTCTCTGTTCAACTATGCTCTTTCAAATCTCAACTAATTATATGAGTCTTTTAGAATAGGAGATCACTGAAAACACAACTGACAAGACAGATTTCTGTCAACAGATCACTACTTCTTGAAAATCTTTGTGCCAAATCAAGCTTCCCAAGAAACTCACAGCTGAGCTTGCAGTCAAGATTGCTAAGAAATAGCACTTTCTGATGATTCAAAGAATATTATGGTCCATGCCAGATCTTTTCATATGTGAAAACAATTGCTGTATGGAAGAAACTTCCAAACTTCAAGAGAGGCATAAAGAGTTTCTCTATGCCACAATATATACTTTTTATCAATCTTGACTATTCAATAAGATGGAAACTACTTGCTTGCAAATGGGGAAGAAGATACTGGAATTCAGGATAAGACCCATGAACCTCAAAAGACAGTAAAAAAAAGTTAAGAAATCTCAATCTTGACATTCACAGCACAAACCCACAAGAAAGATTGAATAAAGCTCTCTGAAAGCATTAAAGCAAAGGCAATTTCAAGTGCACAAAGCAAATGATGCTGACAATACTTAGGAAGCATCCAAAAATAGAAAACAGAAATGATATTTGGCACACTTAGTGCTTCTTCAACTCAACATCTTGGTACCCTCATTCTGCTTTTATGAACCTTAAAGCCTACTCACAGAGAGGAAAACTCTGATTGCAAAATCCAGAGCAGCTACTAGTATCTTGCAATCTATCTCTCTGATCACCAGCTAGCTCTTAGCACAATAGGAAATTCAATAGGATGAGCATGATCAGGCTACAAAAGGACAACAGCTTATACCCTACATCAGTGCCCCTTTGTCATTCTTATATGCAATCTTGTGACCTCTTCTTCGGCCATTGGGTATATATATGACCTCCCTCCCCCTCTGATCCATCTTTCTTTCAATTTCTTTTCCACCTTCAAATCCACCACCGCAATGGCCTAAAGATCTAACATATCAGTGTCTAAGACATTCACCCTCTGGTGTGATCTGACATTATTCTTCTTCATCTACCTATAGCATCCAATCTGGGGCTTCTGCAGGTGTGAGCTTTCAGATTTGTCAGCCATGGCTTCTGCTGAATCTGAACCATGTGACATCATTGTCATTGATGATGATACAGATACAGAGACGGGCGCATCTCAGTCCCCAACTTGAGAGCTGTGGAGAAAGAGACATCTTACAGACTATAGCTTCCCAGAGTATGAGAATTTATTTGATTACTCAGCACTCCCTGATGCCTCTGCATTCACAACATCATGGCCACTGAAGAAACACAAAATTTCCAACTTGAAAACAGTCTTGGTAAGATTTTTCTTCCAGCTGGACTTGTTCTTTGCTGATATTGAGATAGGTGACTGTGAATCAGGAAATCCATGCAGTATTTGAAGCAGAGTTCATGAAGATCAGGGCGCTACAGGAAGAAATGCAGCACCTGAAGGAGTGGAATGCTGAGCTAGAAAAAAAGCATCATGCAGAGCTGATTGAAAAGAACAAGGAGATTGACAAGCTTGAGGCTGAGGTCAGAGAGCTGAAGCACCAGTGTCAATGTTCAATATGTTATACCATTTCCTCTGAGTGGAGAACTCTCATGTGTGGACATAGATTTTGCCAGGAATGCCTCTCTGCTGACCCAAAGACCTGTGGATTGTGTTGTTGAGATTTCTGGGGTTATATAATGAGTTATTAGATGGTAAAATGCTTCTGGGATTCAGTGTGTGGGTGGGGGAGGGAAGGGGGGGACCTACAATCAGTGCTGGTGAACAACACCCTAAGAACATCTGACAAATCCCACACTCATCAATGTGTGTTCAAGCAATGATTACATATTATCAGCATGGTGAAAGAGTTACAACAGGCAAACCTACACTTCATGGACAGCTTTCAACTCAAGATTCAAGACTCGGACCTGTGTGGTTTCCTCCTTCTTCTCATCTCTCCCAAATGGTGGTGGGCTGATATTTTGATAATTGATTTTGTGCCAGCTTGATTCTCATCCTGCCTGCTGGATAACTGCTCCACACTTGATGGAAAGCATGTTTCTGCTTTGAGGCTGTGATGTTCTGGCGAAACTCTGTAAGGCTTTCAAGGGCTGACAGGAACGGAAACAAAGCACATATGTATTCAGTGGTTGGTTTAGTTATCTAGTCACTGGCTTGGTGCTCATGTCACATGGAAGACTCTGTCTTGGCGCTGCAATTGTGCTGTCTCAAAATATACCTTATTGTGTAGAAGGTGGATTGCTGTTGAACACTCTACTGTGTTCACTGCTAAGAGGCACAACCTTCAGCTGCGCCCTCCCCTCCTCCTACCTCCCCACTGCCCTCACCTTGCCCCCATGGAGCCTGTAACTTCTGTGTAAAGTGATGAGCTTCATGTGACAGCTGTCAGGCATGTGATCAAAACTCTAATGGTTGATCTTGGCCAGCCAATCAGAGCACATAACTCCAACTAATCAATGTGCAGATTTTAGAGTTTCTTGGCATTTCTTGGGACTACATCATCAGTGGTGGTCTCACATGGATATTTATGTCAGGACAATGACTCAGGAAAAGAAAATCACATGCATTGTGCATACATACATATGCAATGATGGCCTGCAGTGTTGATTCAGTCTTTGTGTCATCGCAATTTTGCTGGCCACAGCTTAGATTGGGCTTTTGGAGGCGATCTGAAAACAAAATATTGTTTCAGGCCACTGGTGCGCCAGCAGAATCCATGAAATCAAGTAGAATATTTTTGGTAAGCCTCATCCAATAACCCGCGCAGAGAATCAGGATGGAGGGGCAAACAGTCATAGGAGCTGTAAACAATTGAACCCCATCATTTGGGCAGCAATGCAGGTCTGATGAGAAAGTGACACCAAGACTGCATAAAAGTTCAACCAACATCAGCCCATATCTCTGAAATTCATTACAGTTGTCTGGTGGATAAGACAAGGACTGTGCCCTCACAAAGGCAGCCAGATGATAGAGAAGAAAGAGGAATCAAAAAAGCACTCAGATTATCAAGCCATTTGAAGTCATCACAGTTTTCTTTGTGAGTTCCCAATTTTGCTAACTGTTGATGGGCCCTTCCTCATCAAGCTTGCATATATATATGCAGCCTTGAAAACAGTCCTGATGTATGGTATACCTACAGACAACTATCTGTTGGCTTGTGTATGAAGCACGACAAGTTTGGTCATGCGGGCAACCATATCATATCTAATTGAATATGTGCCAGTTGGGTGTGATAGGCCCAATAATGTAGTATCTTATGTCATGAACATTGTTTTGCCAAGGAGCCTTGGAGCCTCAATGAGGGGAAGGAGGGACTTTTCAATCTCTATGCCATATTTTCTTGAAAGATCATTGTTATTCAAGAGTGTAGGTATATATGAACTGGTCTAAACTTGAAATTTTCGATACCATACCTAACTACTTATTGAAGGCTTTATCAAGTTTCTTATTACAATGACTGTTATTTGGATCTCACCAACTGATAAGATCTTGCGGCAATGTGAAGTGGCCTGGACCTTGGTCAAAGATACTTGTGAACAAATACTCTCTCCTGAAAACATTTGAAGCTTGAAATTCTTTCAGCCTACAATGGAATGTGGCCTTTTGGTTCACTACACCACTGAGGAATACCCTCAAAAGGTGAAAAGCTTATAATTCTTCATATTTACTTGCTGCTAACCATTGTGCTAGGTGGCGTCTTCTACCCTGTATGCTGGGAAACTGCAAAAAATATCGAATTATTTGCATGCTGGATTTGTGTACTTTCCAGGAGAGATGATTATTGAGTCTTTCACTGTTCTCATATCACTTTGTGTTTCAGGGCAGATAAAAATTGGAGACATAGCTGTGGATGAAGAAAATTATTACCACATTCTGGGAACTGTGGTCCTCTGTGTCATGCCCAACAGTAGAATGGAAGCTCTTGCTATTTTGAAAATCCAATAGGGTGAGAAATGCAGGACATGATATTGAAAGAATTGATGTTATGATGGGCTGCTTTTGACATGTTTCAGTGCATCAGTCTTAGATTTTTAGCCAGAAGCCCAGATTTGCAGTCTTATGTGATGGCTAGATATGGTTGAATGCCACAGATGCTCTGTAATCTCCCTCTGGTATTGTGGTTATCCCTCCACCATGGTTCCATGTGGGTGTGATGAGTGGTGGTATTCTGAGTTGGCCCACTGCTTCATCATGGTTCCATGTGGGTGGAATGAAGGGTGGCACCCCGAGCTGCCCTATTGCTTTGTCATGGGTATACTGAGGTTGGATATGCTCTGTGTTTAAGTCTTTAGTATAAGATTGCGCCTGAATTCATGGTAGACTTTACCATCATGGGCCTGGATGCCAGAAGTACCATAATTTGGGGGTGGATGACTGACTGGTGAAGGAGCTGTCAAAACACTGGAGGCTGGGGTGGAATTGTGTGTGAACAATGCATTCTGTGTATCATGAAGGCTCATGCTTGAATTGCTGGTGGCAGAATCATTATTTGAGAGTAAGCTTGGAGTGCTTCTCATCATTGCTTCAGGTGTGCTGAATGCATTCAATCCTCCTGGTGGGGCCCATGGTGCATTTCCCTGGATGGTCAAAAAATGTTGACCTGTAGGTGCGTCAGCTGTTAAGAGCTTGTCAATTGTGACAGCTTTGTTGGGCTTACTAACCACTTTCAACTGAGCTTGTCCCCTGACCATCTGTTTCATTCAAAGTCATGGTGTGTGGGTTGGCTGCTGTCATGCCATAATGTGCCAATTCTGAGAACACAGGTTGGCCATTTGACCCAGAAGCTTTGGTGCTCAAACTGTGTTCTGTTGTCATGTTACCTGGTACTGGAGGAGGATGGTCAGTGAAATTGTTTGATTGTGCCTGACCAAAGACACTATGATTTGCAAGCCTTGCTGGCCAAGTGGTGGTCATAGCACCAGGTGTGGGAGCTGGGAGAGACCATGGTGTCAACATAGGCTGATTGTTGGAACAGGGGTTTGAACCCATATTGCTGGAGGCAAATCCCCCAAAGTGACTTGAAGAGTCTGGAGTGTTACTCAACACCTCTTCTGAAATTGCATCTGCCCCTACATTCTGATTATTCCTTGGTGTGCTGAAAGTAACTGATACTATTGGCGGCAGCTGCGGGCCATTTCCTGGAGAAATGGGTGCCAGTCTGTTCCCTCACTCATGGACCAAAGTGTTTGCCTGGCCTGTAATGTGTGCAGGTTAGCTTCTCTTCCCTGTCTCAAGTTACCACATTGAGTTTATCCAGGCTGTTGTCATTTGATGTTTCACTTCTGCTCCTGGCTGCTGCCGGGTTTGGTATCCCAAGATCATGTGTGTGGATCATCTTGTGTGTGTTGTGTCTGTTGCCTGTGATGTTTAGCCCATGGTTCTTTCTCTGCACAGCATTATCATATCTTGGCCTGTGGGATTCTGAGCAGATGCATATTCATGGATCAGTTCATGCTCTGCTATCACATTGTCAATTCTTTGACTCTGATTGTCTACCATGCTTGCTTGTGGACTGCAGTTTGGAGCTGAGTGACATCTGTCATCAATCAGATGAAGCACTGCTGGAACTGTGGTGTGGGAAGGGCTGCTGGCAGATGGCTGTTGTTGGGTGTGCAAAGCAGATTTCTCAAGCTGCACAGTTCATGTTGCTGTTGGTCTGGCTGTGACAGATGGCACTCTGGGATGCTGCTTCCTACTCACAGGCTCATTTGCAACATCTTTGTGGTTTCTGATATCAGGTGACTCTCTTTGCTGTGGTTGGATCTTGTGTCAGTGCTTTTCACCACAACTTGGCTGCTTGATAGGTGTGACCCAGATGTGACCAACAATGCCTGCTTGTGAGATTAACATCTGCCATCTCCTGTTGGTCCCTCTTGTGAATATTGTGAACCCATTGTCATACAATCTTTGACCATTTGAAATGATTCTGGAAAGAGACAGCACTAGTTTCTTCAGTGTGGTGTGGTCTTTGCTGTTCAGGAGCAGGCTTGCCAGATCTGCTAGGGCTGCAAATGGTAGGCTGTGAACTCTGGAGTAGATGAATGGCACCAGTGCTGAGACATCAGCACATCTGACTTTTCTTTTCAGGAAGAGGACTCTGATGGAAAATTGAATTGTCTTCTTGCTTGAGGGATTGTTCAGTCCTTTCTCTGTTATGAATTTCTTGATGTGCCTGTTCTTGATCTTGGCCTTGTGTGTGTTGGCAGTCAACTCATCTACTTGTGAACAAAGTTCTTGGGTGTGCAGGTAGGCATCATACTCCTTGCTGAGAGAATGGTAGGTGAAGAGTGCCTGGACACAGGATGAAATATCATTTTCTGGAGACTGTACAGTGGAGGTATGCTGAAATCAAATGTCCACATTCCTTTCTGTGATTGAAGTGAGAGCCCTGGAGATGCCAGTCCTCCCAAGTTCTTCAATTCTCTTCTTTTGCTTTGATATGGATTTGAGTGCTTCCATGCAGTGGTTGACTGCTAATGCCAGCTGCTTCCTCAGCCTGATGAGCACTGTCAACACTTCTCCTCTTGTCTCCAGGAGAACATCATTTGAAGTGTGTGACAAAATCCACAGAGCAGATCTGACATCTTTGGGGCCATAGAACATTGTTGTGGTGGCAAGAGGGCTCCTGTGCATAAGATGGAAAAATTCACTCTCTCCAGCTTCACCTGAACTCTTCACTGCTTCTGGGAGGTCTGTGTGTGATTGGTGATTGGTTCAGCACTGGACAAGTTGTCCAACACTGAACCAATTACTGCCAGGGAATCAAGAAGCAAAACAGTTCTGAATCTGGAATTGTGCCAACACTATCCCTGGCCAAGCTGAATCAATGTGGATTTTGGTGGAACAGTGCTGCGGCCTGGGCCCCAATTCCTGTACTTGATATGCACAAGTATTTCAAGGAGTAGCTGGACTAAGTCGTGAGCAAGGCTGGAATTTGTTTTTGGTCAAGATTGACCTCTCTGTAGCTGATATAATCTTTGAAAATTGTGAAAAAAATGGGGTCAATCCATCCTTGTTTTGCATGTTTTGTTTTCAGCCATTGCAAAAACAGGGCGATGAGTACTCCATAGCATGGCCAGAGAAATCAATGGGTTTCTGCACAAATGAAAGTGGGTGCTCTCAGAACAGGACCCAATGTACTCTGTAACTACATACCTATGGCATTCTTCATTGCACCAAAACAAGCCACAACAAGGTTTGCACATACCAAATTGAAAAGATGTTCATGTCACTTCCAGCAGACAAGCCAACATGCAAAGATGTCAATTGAATTAGAATTGCATGAATCAGACCCATCACCAGACTGAATCATGAAAGAGTTGTGTGTTTATGCTGTGGTCTTGCTGGGATATGTTGAAGTGACTTCTCTAGTAGTAGAAAACAACAAACTCTGGTCTCAAAATGCAGTTTGCAGATTGGTAAGGTTTTGTACTAACCTTACTGTGCTTGAGGCCTGGCCCATGCTTTCTCTGCCTTGAATGTGGACAGAATGTGATTTGGAAGAGCACTCCACAAGGATGTGATAAGCCCCACACTTCAAGGCAGAAAGCTTGAGTTCTTAATGCTAGCATTTCACCTCCCACTCAGTTCCCATAATAATGTGAGGAAGCTTACAGTCCTAAACATGGAGGTTGTGTTGTTGCTAATGTGGTGTATCTGGAGGTGCTATGGGCTTTTCAGAACTGCTTATAGTTCCAGCCTGATAAAAAGCCTGGTCCTGCGTGCTTTGGTGGCAGCTGTGGTTATAGTGTGCTTCCGGAGATATATATATTAGTATATGAAGAATGGTTCCCAGAAACCCCTTTCACAGTGTCAAGGCTATTATGAAATGTATCACAACTACTTGGTGACCACTAAATAGCCAAAATGGTTTGTTTCCAATTCTACAGAGCAGACACGGGGAGCTAACATTCTCTAGGATAAGATTCCATTGGATACCACTCATAATGATCTCAAGGTAAGCATTTATGAAGTTTCATAGTGTGCAGATGTTGAGTCATGCAGGAATTGATTCAGGTGCAAGTTGGCAACCAGCCAGTGGTGTGGATTTGGGTCCAGTGGTCAACTGGAACTGAGACCCTCAATTCACTCTTCATACATAAGGGGTTTGGGGTCTTGGTCATTCCTGTAATTGTCCCACTGAAATATGAGCTTGTTGATGTTGTGGTTGGAGAAGATGCATTCACCAGGTTTAAAGCTGAATGTCAGCATTTGATATGGGAGTGTCTTACTGAGGGTGATCATTTGGTTAATATTCAAGGCTTCCGCGGCGCTGTTCTATATACCACTCAACAGTTTATGGATGCAAAGAGAGGCTGTCTTTGGAATGGACAGAAACAGTACCTGGAAGAGGAAATCCAGTGGTTGCAGGCTGTAGGTCAGTACAGATCAGAGCAACATTCCCTTCACACCATACTTATATCCTAGGTAGACTAAAATGTGGACTGTACATCATTCATGACCCCAAGCATGTCAGACACATTGAAACATATCTGGGATGCACGTACAGCACAACCATGAGTTGGAAATCATTCACTTGTGTGTATGCCAAGATAGTATTTTCTGACAAGAGTGAAGATACTCTGCAGCCTTGTTTACAATCCAGTGGGAGATGGAGCTCAAGGGCGGGAATGATTGGAAGTTCATGGAATGGAAGTATTCTGATACACAATACTAGAGATAACTGGAATGATACATACAGAGTACACAGATGAAATTGAATACTTTTTCATGTCTTCTTGAAAGTGTGGCTGGCTTGGTCTTTTATAGTTCTTCATCTCCTTCCTCTTCTTCTCTCACTGGTGGTCTCCATATTCTGACCTCCTGCTAATAAATAAAGCAGAAGCCCACCCAGATGCTAAGCAAATAACTTTCTACAAAAAACACATGGAACAGACACTTGACCGGACTACAAATTTTTATTAATCCTCCCAAGCATGGCAATTGCAGTGCTTTCACTGAAATGCTGAGCTTCTGTGCCTTCATTCTCCCCCATGACACTTCTGAATATTTTGGTAACAGCCAAAGAACACATTGAAACTGTTGAATGCTTAGAGAGGATGTACCATCATGATGTCAAAATCCTTACAGACAGAATCAATGAACTATCTGGTGATCTTCAATCAGCAACAGAGGACAACAGTCATT
This sequence comes from Emydomyces testavorans, assembly GCA_029449355.1. Lineage (NCBI taxonomy): Eukaryota > Fungi > Ascomycota > Eurotiomycetes > Onygenales > Nannizziopsiaceae > Emydomyces > Emydomyces testavorans. The sequence goes on from CP120627.1 coordinate 2,070,607, forward strand.
TGAAAAGGGTCTTGAATGAGATAAAAGGCTCCTTTGATGATATGCACCGGGATTTCATGAGAGGAAAAGAGGAAGTGCAAAACCAGTGCAAGAGGAATAGTGATTTGCACCAAGAACTCTTTGATTTCAATGCACACTGAATGGAGCTTCAAGAAGTCAATAGATTGATTTTATGCTGAGTGCAGGATTATAAGGAAACATTAACTCATCTATGCCAGAAGAATGGACTTGACATCAAGGAGATAATCAGATCCAGGAACAGACCTCAGTGAAGCAATCGGATTTTTGGGGGTTTAGGCTTGTTGATGCACTTGGCTGTGTTATTTATTCCCAGGACTGTAGTTATGTAACAGCTTGTTTGGCTAGCAGAAATGTATTTTGGTTGGACTTTTCGCGTGACAAATGGAAGACCACAAAATTCCTTGAAAAATCCCCAACTTTTCTGCTGCACACATGACATAGGCAGTGGTTGCAGGGGGGAACTATTCTGTATATTAATATATCTACAATGTAGAGAGCCATTCATGCAAACTTCATTTTGACTGCTGTTCCTTGCAGGGAGGGCACAGATTGATGAGGGACAACACTAGACAGATTTCTGCCATTCTTCGCACCAGGGTTGACTAGTATCAGTGAATCTTTAATATTAGCTAGCTACTAATGTATGTCATTTGGGCATGATATATTGATTTCAGCTTTTTTATATGCTTCAAATTTACTCAGGTGAGCTTTTGAGATCTATTATATAGCTGCTTAACTATCTAATCATTCAAAATGTTCTGTCCCAATTTCTGACAGGCAAAAGTATATGCTCTACTTGCTTCAATTGCTTCAACTGTTTCAGCACACAGCACTCCCACAGGCATACAGCCTTGAGATCTACCAATATGTGAAAGACTACATCACTCAATTGAATTGGAAATACCATCAGGCCATCCTAATGATTACATCAGTTTCCAATGACAGTGATTGCTGATAATCATATTTGCTTTGACAATATACTAATTACAGATGCAGCTGACTTTAAAAACTAATGACAATCTTCCAGACTTCAATGAATACATTGAAGTTTGTCAAATCTTTGAAGAAGCTGCAGCAGATGCTGAAGCAGATGCCAGAACCCATAGAATCTAAAGCTGATGAAAGACAAGCAGCAGACTTCTTTCACTGATGATAGATTCATTGCTGTTCAGTTTCAGTGATGTATCTATTTCATTTCAAAAGATGTAAAATGCACTTTGATTTTTAAGCTTGACTTTGATCTTGTGTGCATGTGTAGTTAGAAGCTCAGGTTTGATGAACAGATCATCATTATCATCATCATCATCCAACATGATACAACTCTTGACTGAGATTTGTACTACTGAAGTTTGTTTGTAACTCTTTAGTCACTTGATTTTGAAACTTCAGAGTCCACTGTGGGTGTTGATTTGAGAAGTGAAGCTCCAGCATGCAGTTATGATTGACTTCAGTCAGTGCCTCTTTATGCATAGTGCAGCAACTTTATGACAAGACTGACTTGTGGTTCACAGTATGTTGGGAATGTCACAACTGGACACTGTAATAAATATACAGCATCTTGTTAATGATTTTGTTTAACATTAGTTTTCTTCTTAGTGGACATGAATCTCTAAGGGCTGTTGGAGTTAGCATCCTTTATATAGTATGTATGTAACTATGTAGAGTTGTGATTGCTTGAGACAGCACAAGTACAAAGAATGTCAAGATTGTTCCAGATTTCTTAATCTTTTTCACTGTCTTTTGAGGTTCATGGGTCTTATCCTGAATTTCAGTATCCTGTTTTCATTTGCAAGCAAGTAGTTCCCATCTTATTGAAATAAAAGTATATATGTATTGTGGCATAGAGAAACTCTTTATGCCTCTTGAAGTCTTCCATACAGCAACTGTTTTCACAGATGAAAAGGTCTGGCATGGACCATAATATCCTTTGAATCACTAGTCAAAAAGTGCTATTCCTTAGCAATCTTGACTGCAAGCTCAGCTGCGAGTTTCTTGGGAAGCTTGATTTTGCACAAAAGATTTTCAAGATCAAGACAATAACCTGTTGTTCTGACAGAGATTCATCTTGATCTCAGTTGTGTTTTCAGTTCTAGCCTAAAAAGAATCACATAATTGCTGAGATTTGAAAGAGTTGAAGAGAGCAAGTGGATCATATACCCAGGGCTAATAATCAGCAAGAACATAAGAAATTCACTATAGCCATGGTCTGAACATTAAGAAACATTTGGCTCAGGAAGTTGATTTTTAGGATATCAACAGCAGCAAAGATCCAGGTGTTGTTGAAAGATGAAATTTCAAAGATTGTTAGCATTCCACTTGTAGTGCACAGTGGAAGGGTGTCAATGGAAAAAGGTGATTTGATATCATGTTCTGAAAGATGTGTTTCAGCCAAAGTATCTGTCAGAATCTGGAATGAGTGTGGTCTTGAGAAGATCAGGATGAAATATGCCAATGCAGTAGCCATTGTAGGCTCCGTCCATCAGTGCCTCCCTCTGCTCATTGAATAGCCAACATGTTGGCTTTGTGATTCTTTTCAGCTTGGGTCATTGGCCTCTGTGTGTCTGCAGAAATTGATTCTTCTGATACAGACTCAATAGAAGGGGATGAGTTGTGCAATTCAAGTGCTTCTTGCGCGTGAGAGGAATCGGGAGAGGAACCTGAGTTTTTTTTTTGTCATTGTTAGCTTTGGCATTATCATCTGAAAATTCAGTATTATTGGCAGGGGTATCTCGCGAGGTTGATTTTGGATTATTTTGCCTCAGCTCCTGGTTTTCTGCAAATTAGAACAGAATCAATGCATCAGTGATTGTGACTGGAAAAGTGGAAATTGACTTCACCAGGGCTGTAGTGGCAACTGACTCATAGTTCACATTATATTGTGAACATTCTCTTCCCAGACAATATAAACTTGCCAAGTAGATATTTCAACTGAGCAATAATAAAAACAATTTCAAAGAGAAGAAGAAAAGGAGGAAGCAAGCTGTCTTTATAATGATATTTTAGAAATCAACATCTTATTAATAGTTTATTTGATAATAGCTTCTCAGTAGAGAACAAAGCAGAGATTGAAGTCTTTCTCAGCAGGTGAATTTTTAGCTGAGTCTATGTCAGCTGCCTCTTAATGCAGGCACATCAAATGTGGCTGCATCATAGCTTCAGAGTGAGACACAATGATTTGATGAGCTGTAAAGAGCAAAGTAAGAGGGGGAAAAGATCTGTTATCCAGAAGTTTGTTTTCTTTGTGATGTACTCTGTAGTGAGCTACAAGAAAGAGTGGAGTAAAGAAAGACAAAGTTCTGTTCTCTGTAAGATTTTCTTTTTTTGAAGCAAGTATCTGCTTCTTGTAGGTTGATTGTTAGAACTGTCATCATCTCTTTCATTTGCTAATATAAATTGCAGCATATTGACAGATTAGCAAAGGTGACACAGTACATGCTGCAGCCTGTGGTGAAGAAAATGAAAAAGAAGAACTTGAGTGAAAGAGTGAAAAGAAAGAGAAAGAGAAAGAGAAAGACAAAATTTATAGCAGATTACCTGTAGAGCTAGAATCAAAGCAGCTTACTTCTTCATGTGACATAGTTTGTAAACACATGACACATGGTCATTGGACTCTTCAAGTGCTGGCATTGCAGTGTCAATCATGGCGGTACAGAGTGGGTGATAGGTAGGCCAATAGCTTATGCTGCCAACCGTCCAACATTTAGGTCATGTTCCCCAGGGATTTGGGCTGTATTTGGCTGTTTGGTTGTTGGGTTTACAGGCAATTTTGCTGCTAAATCTGTGATATATTCCATGGTAAATTTTTTGTTAAATTTGACGAATTTGGGGTTGATGTTGCTGTTGAATTGCCAATTTGATTTGCCCCCAGGAATAGCAGGGGAAATCAACAATTCTTTGTTCAATTTCTCATAATTCAACATCCCTAGAGATGGTTATCTTCCCAGTCTCAGGGTCCCAAAGGCGAAATGTAATTGGCCTTGGTAGCCCACTAGCTTGAGCTTCTTGGACCTAGGTTCCAATTTGGAAGATTCATTGAGATTCTTCACATAGGCATTGCAGCACCAGTGTTTGAGCCATTGGGCTGATGGTTGAACACCTGTCCAAGCTTCAAGTGGTGTCAATGACTTTGTATTCTTTCTGCAGCTGTATAGAGGTGTAGGTGTAGGCAATAGATTGACCATCATGCTCAGTCTTAACTGTGTTGCCCCAGAGCCACTTTGGGAGGCCTGAATCAATTAGGGCTTCTGATTCATTCAATGATTAATTTAGATCACTCTCTCGGACATTTCATCTTGTTGAGGTGTGTCAGGGCAGGTTTCCTGGTGTTAGATCTCCTTCAGCTTGTAGAAAGCTGCAAGGCAATTGCTCTTGAACTCTTTGATGATGCCAACCTTCCTACCTGTTGCAGCCTCAATCATGTTAACCCAGTTGACTATAATCTTGTAGGCTTTGGATCTCTCCTTTAGGAGGAATACCCATTGAAAACATGTGGCATCAGTTATAACAAGGAAATATTTTGCACCACCATAGGTAGGAACTTCTTCATCAGTAGGGTCAGAAAGCATCTTCCCGCCACCTGCTATATCTATATAGAACTTAGCTGCTGGTCTAATTGAACAATTTGCAGGCTGGAAGGGGTTGCAATCTTGCTTTGCCTTCATGCAAGTCTCTCAGAAACCTATCTTCTTGGCACCCTTGCTTCTCATTCCTGTCTTGGGTTCTTTGCTAGTAGGGTCAAATTGTGAGCATTAAGGTGCAACACCTATGCCACCCTAGCATTGTTTCTTCTTGTGGTGTAGGCTCCTTTGCTTGGTGGCTAGGAACCAGGCTCAATATCCTCTAGGTCTTTGTGTTGATTTTGAAGAATATTGTCTATGTAGGCAGGCTTCAAATGCTCTTCGGGCAGGTGTAGGCCAAAATACTTTGTGTTCTTGAAGCTCATAAAACAAATACATCCTTGTCAGAGAGAAGAGCTTTGAAGCTTGTAGTCTTATCTGGAGATTCCATTAGTAGGGCATGCTTGCCTGCATACTCAACTTGCTGAACAGTAAATCTGTCTTGAATAAGCTTGCTGAAGCTTAGGAGGTTGACCCATAGGTCAGTAATCTTCTTCTATATTTAAGTAGACTGTTGCTAACATCAATTAAAGATCATGCTTATACAGGAAAGCTTTAGACGCACCATGTCTCTAATACTGGAAGGTGTTTTCATTGAGTCAGAACCTCTAATCACTAAGACAATCAGGACTCTTAACAATATTCAGATCAACTGTAGTCTGTTGCCAACATCCTGACTTGCTCTCTTGTGTTTCAGTCCATGGCCAAAATTATTAACCTCCTGCCATCTAGCATGTGGTTCACTCCCTTCCTTGCTGTGCAGGAGGAGAACCAAGCTCAGTCTCAGTGCTGCTGGTTCAGACCTGTGGCATCTTCATCAGAGGTCTACTCTTTGTGAAGCCAGTCTGGAAGGCAACAAATTGTCATGTTCAAACCCCCTCTGCCTCTGTTGCCAGGGAAAGAGCATGATCAAGGGGAGCCTTTGGAGCTGAACCTCCAGTCTGGCTGTCAAGAATATCATTTTGTGTGGGGTCAATAAAGGTGTATTGGAACTGGAGTTGGAAAGGAATCACATACTAATCAGAGTAGCTACTCTGAATCTTGCAAACACAGTCTCCCTTTCTGTGACTTGTGTATGCAAGAGTGGTTTCCCTCTGTACATGCACTTAGATTTAATAAGAATTAAGCTAAGCCCATGAGCAGCCTTGGTGTTTGTGCAAATGCCCATTCTTGGAAAGTATAAGGAATGAAGACTAGAAGTCTTCTATCACAGAGAGTATGTCATCATAATATAATGACTCATGCTGGCATTTAATAGAAATATCCATTGCACTTGAATTCTCAAGAGAAAATGTGATTGAAGATATTTATAAGATGCTTCTATTGCTTACTATAGCATTTTTTCATTAAGCAAAGCATCTCCTTTTGGTAGTTGATCTGATGAGTACCAAGATGTTGAGCTTAGGAGCACTAAGTGTGCTTTTGGGTTCTGTTTTCTAAACTCTAGGAGCTTCTAAATATTGAGATTATCAGCATCTTTTCATTTGCTTTGTGAACTTAGACTCGCCTTTGATGTCAGTGATGCCTTCAATAAGAGATCTTTTTTCCTTATCATATACATTCATTGTATGGCAAGCTGATTACATGTTAGCAGAGCTAACATGCAGTAGTGTCATAATTAGGTTGAAGTATGAGATGTGAGAGAAAAGGGAGGAAGAAGATTAAGAAAAGCCAAAGAATGCTATGGCATTGATAAGGGATGATATCATTATGACAGCATAGAGGGCTGATCCAGATGGTTAGAAGAGAAGAGGAAGAGTGGAAGAGAAAGTGAGATTTTGTAGTTACAGAACTTGACTCAAAGAAGTGTGGTTCTTCATGTTATGTAGTTAATACAGCTGGGAGCAGCCAAAGGATCAACAGCACCTTGTTTCCCAGTCAATTTGCTGTCAGGAAGCCACATTCACCTCCTTATGTCAAAGCTCGCGAGTAACTGGTTGATTGAACTCAAGAAGAATCAAGCATAGATGAAGCAAGCTCTGATAGACAGATGGTTATTTGCTTTCTCTTGCTACCATAGATGCTTTGCTTGTATGTGCTGATAGACATCCTTGAAGCTTTTTCCACAACAAGGACTAGGCTTTTTAGAGGTTCCTTGTCTCCACACATCATTAAAGACCTCCTGCCAATGTTCAAGGTTCTTCTGACTCCATGGATGCAATATTATGTTGGAAAATGATGCCTGGACAGAAGTTGCAAATACAACTCAGCTTTCTATCACAGGTTTGATGACACTAGTTGCATATTCATCATCCAAAAAGTCCTGAATTGTTTCTTGATATACTTCCAGATCATCATTAAATGTTTCCTTCAGCTGAAACATATATGGAGCATGAGCAGCAAGACTTTGTGCCATTTCATTCAGCCCATCAAGAGACTTAAAGTTCACTCCAACCAGTCCTCCAGATACTGTGGTAAATGTTCCATGAATCCAAGCTGGTGGCATATAAAGTACCATTGAAGCATCAATCTTGGCCACATATCCTTCTTCAAGTTGGCCTGAAGCCTTTGTCAGGTGGCCACTTTCACCAGAGAGCTCTGTAAATACTTCAAGGTTTTGTTCAGTGGGAGGATATAGAAGCCAAATATGACATGAGGCACCAATAGACTGTGAAAGGGCATGTCTATTCTGATCTAAGGTTCTTGATCAGTCATTTTAGAAGGGTTTTTAGCAAGGATAAATAACTCACCTATATGAAGATCCACAAAAGTTTGGGCAGGTGCGAAATTCATCCCAAGTGGAAGACTTTCATAAGGTGCTATTCTCAGCTGACTTTCAAGGGCCTGATTAGGATGTAGCTGCTGATACTCCTTTGGTAGCCATATATTCATCAGTGAATATTTATCGCTACCATCCTGTCCATCCAAAGGCAGCATTGCTTGATATAAAGCTGTGGATATTCCTTCCTCTAATTCTGCTAGGTCTACTTCTTGACCACCTTTTAGTACATTGAAATCTGACCTTTGGTGTAGAGTTGAATGCATGGCATGGAATAGTCTTCTTGCAGAGAATTCATTGTTCCAACATTCCTTCGGATCTATCAACGCGGGTTCTTTCCAATCAAGTCTTTGGCCAGTAGGCAGAAGTTGGAGCTGTTGTAATTCACATTGTGGAAAAGAGCCATCACTTTGCAATCACTCAATCCTTGAAATAAGACTTGTAAGGCAGGATTGGTGTGAAACATTGGCAACTGTGTCTAAAGATCCACTGGTCTTAGCAAAATCCATCTAGCGAAGAAAATGATTCCATACCTTGAAACTGAAATGGCCTGGTTGCTTGACATACAGATACCTCTCTACTGTGTGGTATGGTTCCTAACATTCCTGAAATTGGCTGGCCTAAATGCTGACTGTGGCTTCTGCATTGTTGAACATGCTGTTTCAGCCCTTTTGGATGGACTCTTTTTCCACACTGCAGGGGGCATGACTTTTTCTCCAGGAATGCACTGCATGGATGTTGTTTATATTCCTTTACTGATATTGGTAACTCGCAATATGGGCATTTCAGATCTAAATTTTTAGGGGTGCATGCCTCCCTCCAATGTCAAGGCAGATTTTTCCGTAATATCTCATTTTCGCAAAATGGGCATTGCTCCATAATTGGGAAGTTGTCAAATGGGGAGTGGTGGATGAGAAAAGAGAAAGGATGGATGAGATGTGGATGAGAAAATGTGGATGAGAAAATGTGGACGAGAAAATGTGGACAAGAAAAGGTGGACGAGAAAAGGTAGCTGTTAATGCTGGGTTACATAGGTGGGTTTCATTAAAAATGTATTAACTAATTAAAACATTCGACTTCAGGGCTTTGATGCGCCAAATCATGTTAGAATCTGATGGGCATAATGTATGATTGATATTATGACTACTCCATAGCTGGGAAATCTATCAGAAGGATATGACTGTGGGTCATGTGGTACTAGAGCTAGCTGTATTACATAACACCCCCCCATGCAGCGAACCATACCGGAATCCCAGAGATTTGTTGAACTGTAAGGATTATGTTGACTCAACCCCAACCATAATGTTATTTACTCTCAACCCCGAAAAGGTAATTTGAATGTAGAGCCAATGTATGTTGAACATAGCAGCATGTAATAACTATGATAAATTGGGAATATGTGGAAACGCGTTTCTACGTATAAGGAAACCGGAATGCTGACAGGTTGATTTGATTAGGAGCAGTAAAAAAGGTGCCCACCTGCATGCCCAGAGCCCAACATACTAATTTGATTAAAAAAACACCCACCCGCCCACCCACCCAAACGCAACATTAAAAATGCCCGAAGGCACCACAAATGCACAAAATATCAATGAAAAAAAAAAAAAAAATCCACCTGCCCACCCGCCTGAAGGCAACATTTCAATTTGGAGCTTCTGCTTTGGCAGGGTTATTGTTTTTGCCCTCTTGGGGCACTGAGATTGGTGCTAATGTAACAGGTTCAGGGCCTGGGCCTGAAGATGGCATACACTGGCCAGAGCCAGGTGGATGGCCGGAGCCACTTTGATGGCTGAAGCCAGAAGATCCATAGTGTTGGCTGAAGCCAGGTGAGAATAGGCCACTGAGGTGAGGGAGAGGAGTTGGTGTGGGGGGAGGGAGGGTACAATTGAGCTTCATTGGAGTTCTGGCAGAAAAATCCTCACTTTTTCTTTTTGTCTATATAAAAAATATGGTCAATATTGCTGCTATTCCATCTGGGATTCTGTTTACTTATGCCTGAAGGCTCACGAAATTCCTTCTGCAGAAGGCTTATCTCTTCCTCCAGGGAGGTCAAATGCTCTTCCTGCCTCTACATGCACAATATTAGTTGATAATATCTAATTGGATTTCATATTTGGAAAATTAAACATACCATCTGGATCCTGAGGGAGGCTGACAAGAGGTCTTGCTGCTCCTGTAGGAGAGCCAGCAACACATCCTGGTAAGCTGACGAGCCTACTGTTGTTGCTGGTAGACTTGCGGCAATGTTCTCCTCTGGGGAGTCACCTTCCACTGCTTCGCGCAATGCCAAAGCTAGTCTCTCAAATTCCTTTTCGAGAGCTTTCTTTACCAGAGCATTTCCATCTGGTCAATACTCTTTATGGAGTTTATGGATCTCCGAGATCAGGGTGTGGTGACGGCCGTCAACCACCATGCAATGCTTTTTGGCCGAGGAGCAATTTGAGCAGGCCTTATTTGTTCCCTGCTGGTGATTGCAGGGCTTGTCTAGGTGTGCCATGTAGACCCAGTCAAGGCACTCACGGCAAATTGTTGGCTTGTTGTCAACAGCTTTTTTGCTCTTGCGGGCCTTTGGAGATGCGCTAGTGGGTGATGATGTGGTGGCACTCTTGTGAGTGGCTGGCATTTTGCAGCAATCACTATATATATCATTAGTCTGCTCTGATTCTATGCAGATCTGCTCAACTTACCAAGAAAAATGGTTATATGGGGGGGGGGGGGAAGAACTTGTTGATTGCTTGGAGGAGAAAAAAGAAGAAGGTGAGATTTGTGTTCAAGATTTTCTGTTATGGGATCCTGAGTGTTTTTAATTTCCCAATTGGGATGTGTTGCTGTGGGAATGTGTTTCTCCGGTATCCTATATGATTATCCGGTTGTCTAGCATGTTTATCTGCTTGAGCCTCTATATGCTATTTCATTATGTTGATATCTATATAATTGAGCCTTCCAGAGGCTCTACGAGCTGATTTCAATGGATTATGGAGGATAGGTGAGCAACTTAAGCATTCTATATTGAGATATCTTTGCTAACAGTCTATTATATTCCAGTTGAATCTGGCCCGAAATCAAGCATGTTGGAAATGTGAAACGAAAGCATATTGGAAACGCGGAATGAAAACAACTTATACTGCTCAAAACTTCCACTTCTTCCTCTTTGGTTTGGAAGCTGCAGCAAGCTCAGCTGCACGTTGCTTTTGCTTTTCAATCTCTGCCTCAAAACGGATGAGCCCTGACTCAAAAGATTCCTCTAGGTCAGACTCAGTGCCAGCAGGAGCATTTGCAACAGGAGCATTTGCCTGTTTTGCTGGCATCTCCACTGTCAATATCACATTGTCAAGAACTTTATAATCTGCCTGCCTTTTGGAGTGACGTCCACCTGAATCATCATGCTGCTGCTCAGCAAAGTCATCAATGTCAACATCACAGAGTCTGGGTTTCTGGGTAATGGTGCTCCAATAAGTACTGAGATATTCATTATCATCAGCCTTCCGGTCGCCACTTGGAACATCAGTCAAGATCTTGACTCGTGCTGCAATATTGCCATATATTTCTATGTGAAATTAACTGCTGACCTTTGTTGATTATAGGGTTGATTCACTTACGCGCCAGATACCATTTACCATGGGGTGAGCTGTTCTCAATGTTGAGAACAGGGGTGGCCCAATAGAACACCTTTTTGAAGGAATCCCGATCAAATAAATGTGTGAAATAGGCCACAAGTTTGTCTTGTTCCGTACAGTGGTGAATCCCCATCTCAGGGTTGTCCGCATGGCTGACCTCCATGAGATATTCTATATGCACCTGTTGACTGTTAGCTAGAGCTATTGCAAATGGCAGAAGGAAAAGAATGCTGACCCTGAACTTCTTTAGACTGTGGCATTTCCAATTCTTCAAGATGTCTCTTGCTCGCTTTTCGTATTCGACAGTCCAATACCAGGTTCCCAATTGCTTATCTAGGGAGCTGTATACCTCGTTTACAACCCCCAGAATCCCAGAATAATGCAGGAAGAGGAGATACATCCACCAGAGCTTCTTGAAAAGCTCCTTCTCTCTAGCTTTGATCTCTTTGGAGCATTGAGCAGATGAATGCAAAATCACTCCTACACTCTCAGGGTTGGAAAAGGATATAATCTCTGTACTTGCACTTTCAAAGGAGGTGTTGGCTGGTGGCTCTGGGGGGGGGATATTCTCTTTGTCAGAGTTTGAAGACCCTGAGGGGGCAGACATGCTGAAAAGCCAATTTTCAATGTGTATATTGCTATCAAGATGGATAGGAAGCTGGGTTCGAACAACTGGAAAACTGTGAGTGGCCATGTTGCTTTATGTATCCAGATCAGAAGCTCACCAAGTTGACAACTAACAGGAACCTTCCCAGCAGCTGCTGGGTTCCTGTTTGCTGTCAACTTAGATGGAAACCCTTATTTGGTGGATGAATATTGGTATGCTACTGCAGCTACTCTGCATATTTGGGCCAATCAATGCATCTCATTACAGGAAGATCTGCAGGTTACAGCAGCATAGCCAATCTTTGTGCTTGAAAGGATTTTCACCTGCAGCTCTTGAGCTATGCCACTCTCACCACAACAAAGATCTTTGCTTTATAAATATATGGGCAATGGCATTTCTTCTCTCTTTACCCTTTCATTCTGTATTTTCTTTCAAACTTGGTGTGATGTGTTGGTAACCACTATGTTGTTGGTTCTCTATTTATGAATCCTGGTTTCAATCAACCTACCCTTTACTTACAATTAACCCCCTCTTACATACAATATGTGACACAAAATCCATGCAAGGTTCCTGGAATTTCATGCATGGAGTGAGTTACAGGCTCAGCAGCCATCAAATCTGCTGTTTGGGGAACTACCCAATGCTGCCGCTGAGGTTGGTACTGGAACTGTCACTGAAACAGTTGAAACAGTTGATTGAGGTTATTATTCTACAGTATGCATGTCCACTCTAGTTGGTTACAGCCTTCTAACCTGTTTCTTTCTTTAACATGCAGGCTACCACTGATTCAGAAGAATCAGATGTTGAATCTGAACCCGAAGAAGCAAGGGTCGAGGCAATTGTCAATGAAGCACTCTTGAACAAGCCAGATAACCATGGTATTGGCAACACACCTCAACCCGGGATTCCGAATGAACAAAGCCAAACCCTCAAAGATTTTCCTACCCTGATTGATGATGAATCCATGGAGGTCCCGCATCACCGATCTGAGGGACAGACCCTAAGCCAGTTTGCAACTGCATTTGGTCTATGGTGTGAGCAGTCAGGAATATCTTGTCAGCAGTATACAGTGTTGAGAGAGGTTCTCAACTCTGTTGAAGACATTGATACCCTTAAGGCCTTACCCAATGGTCTAAGTGATTTGAAGAAAAAATGCTGATCACAATTTCCTATTCTCCCAATTAGATCAATGTCAATTTCTGTTGTCCCCCGACAGCTCCCAATGCTGTCAGCTGTGAACAGGGAATCCCTGAAGGCATTGAGCCAATTGGACATGTTCTTTCAGGATCCAGTTGCATTACTTGGGGTCCTTGCTTGATCTCTGGCATTCCGCCACAAGATCCACATTGGCATGACTGAGCTGGTTGATGAGCCAACTGAGTTATGGCAGTCATTCAGTTGGGGTAGTTTGATAAGATGCACTTCAGGGGATTTTGCACGATACCCCAATGGGGATCTGATATTTTCTTCCAACATTGTACACCATACCTGCCAAACCACAAACTGTGAATGCCACAGGTCACCAGGTGCACTGCACTATGGAAGAGTTCAATTTGTGGCTTGAGATTGGAGATCTGCCTCATGTGAACCTGGGAGCATTATACTGTGTGTTCGCCCCATGTTTGGATATAATCCTCTCACAAATGAGACTGTGTTCAAGAATATGGTGCCACCCTTCCATGCTAGAGAGCTGATTGAATGGGAAGATGAAGACCGGGAGCTACTACTTGGTGAAAACAATATTGTCTGTTGGGTGGATGTTTATCTTAACTACAAATTTGACAGTACACATGATGTATCACCACAAATAAAATCAGATCAGCTGTTTCTCCAACAAGTACTCAGGAATTTGGAAATCTGTATACTATGCCTCAGTACTCCTTTACATGGAGAGCTAGAGATCTCTCATTTCGGCAGGTGTCAGTTAATTCAAATGCTCTGCCCAAGCAACTTGATATGTTGAGTAATCTCCATTCCTTTCCAGCTTTTCATTGATGGATTTGGGTTATACTGCAACATGTATAGGAGTATAACTGGTTTCTATTTGATACCTGCAGGGTTGAGTGCTGCAGAAAGAAGAAAAAGAAACAGTCTATACACAATCTCCCTTGGCCCACATGCTACAAACTATCTGGATGTTATTGGTGCGCTGACACTGGCATTCCGAACACTGGATGAAGGATTTGATGTTTCAGTTGTGCATGAAGGCACAATAAGGGTTGTTGCACCCTGTATTGCCTTTCTTGGAGACATGTCTCAGCAGAATGACAATGCAGGAATCAAAAGGCCTTCTGCAGTACATTTCTGCTGAATCTGCAATGTTGCTGAACCTCAGAGGCATAATATGTCCTTTGATACAGTAGCAGAGGGCCGATACCACTACCAATTACTCAATACCCAATCGGAAATCCTTCTTATAAGGACTGCTGCTGTGAGGGAGAAAGAATGGAAGGCATCTGGCATGAATAAGGAAAACTCCCCAATCCTCCAAATGAGCCCATGCATTAATCTAGTAACCTTCTTTCCTTCTGACCCTGCTCACAGTGAACTTTCTGGAATCTTCAAGATGATGCATACTTTGTTGGTGACACACATTCTCATGGCAAATGGACAAAAGGAATACTGTCAAAATCTTCAGTGATTTCCATTCCCACAACATTGGGGATGACTACAGTCTCCATTAACCCATCTGGAGTCATATCAGCTCCAGGAGCATGCCCGGGCATCTATTGTGATTCCAATTATCCTTCAATACACAATGAAACGGGACTGGATTCACCCTGTTATAGAACAATCCCTGTGGAACTTCTTTGGTGACACGTCCAACAGCTTAGATATTTCCTGTACACTACTTGCTAAGGCTTTCAGTGCTGTTGCCTGGAGCAATTCCACACTGGTATCCCAGACCCCAGTCCACCCAGACGAACTCCATTGGGTTGTGCTTGAAGGTCAAATCATGCTACAGAAGGTAATTGATGCAGTAGTAATGGCAGCAGAACTAACCAAATCAAAATCTCGAGCAGTGCTAATACTGAGATCACGGCAACCCTCAGTGTCAAGTCATATGTCATTCAGGGAGGATCCTAACGAACAGGTTGCTGGGGCTGCACCAAAAGCTGGAAAGGAACTCTGGGCATGGAAGAATCAGCCAAACATGCATATTGGCATCCACTATGTGGATCAAGCAAAGGAGTATGCACTTCCCAACAATTGCAACGTGCTGGCTGGGGAGGATAAGCACTGTGAGTTCAAGAACTTGGTGCAGAGAATCAACAAATGAGATGTTGAGAAGGTAGTCTTCTTCTATTCCTAACTGAACTGTCACTAATGTTGAAAAGGTCTTGCTTGTACAGGAAACCTTTAAATGCATCCTGTCCCTAGTACTTGAAGGTGCATTTGTTGGATTGGAGCCTTTGATAAGTGAGAGGGTTAAGCTCATTCACAATCAATGCTCTACACTTATCAACAGTCTGCTGCGCACAGATTCCCGCAAGGAGGAGACTGAGGATACTGGTGAAGAGGATCTCATTCATGATCATACCAAATTCCACATTGCACTGTCAACATCATGCTGATTGCAGGCTGAGAAAGGACTATATGCAGTCAGCATTCTGACTATGTGCCCCAATAGGCTGCCAGCCAACCATAATTTCATGACTGGACTCTGGAGGGCTTACAGTGAGGAATATAATATGTGCATGCGGGATCCTGGCTCTACACCCATACAATTCTTTCAAAAGGTAACCTTTATGTTCTGAGATGATGCCCACCGCACCACATTGCTACAAGGTGAGCTGGTGGAATACACATGTCCATCATGCTCAGGGTTTGGCCAAATTGCAAGTGTTTTCGGTCACTATTGGGGGAATCAATGGAGGGTCTTTATTGGGGTGTTTCCTGCCAATGGAATTCAACATGAGGAGGCATTGGACCTGCTGATTCTACAGGTGGACAGTATGTACTGTGCAATCTTTGGTCTCCCGGCATTCTGCAAGCCTAGCCTGCATGCTATACCCATTGTTCTAAACCCTAGGAGGCTTGATCTCAGTGAATTGCCAACTACATTTCTCAATTGTATGTGGAGGATTTCTGTGCTATAATTTTTGTATGTAGTGTTTATTTTGGGCAATAGAATTTCAATTTCAATCTACTGTGATTCTACCAGTGAAGCAAAGCAACCCCCAGGTGGGATTCCACCAACATAAATCTCTATGTTGAACCAGGTCAGCTCCACCTTCTGGGGGTTGATTCCATCTGAACAGTCAGTGGAAGGTCAGTTCTACACTCTAGTAGGTCAGTGGGAAGTCAATTCCACACCCCAGTAGGTCAGCAGGAGGTAGAAATTACCCTAGGTTAAGTTCTATGAACTGGTGGATTCTACTATCAATGTATTACAAAGTATGCTGCACTGCTATCATAACAGGCAGTCTATGTTGAACTGGGATTCCGCGTCTGTGTTACAATAAGGTTACAGTTCAACAAATCTCTGGGATTCTGGGTTGGAACCTGCTGAAAACCATGTGAACTCCCCAACTGAATCCACCAAAATCTCCAGCCAAAGCTCTCGGAGCCCAAATTTTTCAAAACTGCAATAAAAATAAATTACAGTTAGCAACTTTATTTTCCTATTTGAGATTAGCTTGGGGTACCAATCAATATGATATTTCTCAGTTCTGGCCACCCAAATCCTGTAAATTACTGTTTTCCACCATTCCTATCAAACTGCGCCTGCTTGTCAATGTAGGCCAATGTGTTTGGCCTCAATCAACCCAATTCCTTCCCTAAATGTGATATAGGGGTCTTTGGCCAACGCCTTTGTGAGGCTGTCAGCTTTGTTGGAGCTTGTGGCAACGTGTTCAATTGAGATTTCTTCCTTTTGAACCCAATCTCGAAGCAGGTGGTAATGTATTTCAATATGCCTAGACCTTTGTGTTAAGGCTTCAGCTTTTGCAAGGTCAACTGCCCCCTTGTTGTCAACTTGGAGCTTTGAGCTCTGTATCTTCGCCAGCCCGTCACTAATAATCTTTGCATCCAGTAGCAGGTTGTTCAACCAAACCAGCTTGCAAGCTGCCTCACTCGCGCTTATATACTCTGCTTTGGTTGTTGATTTGGAAATGGATGTTTGGCGTTGGGACCTCCATGTGATTGGGGCCCTGTTCATGGTAATAAGGTAGTCTGAGATAGATTTGTATGCTGGATCTGCTTCAGCCCAATCTGAATCCGCACTGGTGATAGGTTTCAATCCGTCAGCTTCATTTGCTTTGAACACCAAACCTCTAGTCTTTGTGCCTTTCAAATATCAGAGGATTTGTTTGCAAGCTGCCCAGGAGTCCCTATTGGGTCTACTGTTGAACTGAGAAAGGTAGTTAATGGTGAAAGTGATGTCAGGACGCGTGCACGTAACTAGGAACTGTAAGGATCCCATGCCCTTTCTGTAATTAGTAGGTGTAAATTCATTATTGAGGCCTGCTGTCTCTGGGGTCTCTTGATCAGGGGCAAACTCAATGTTCAAACCCTTCACCATTGGCGACACAGCTGGGTTACAGCCTTCCATGCTGAAATTGGTCAATAAATCCTCAATATACTGTTCTTGGTTAATGAAAAGGTCCCCGTTTGGCTGCCTTTCAACCTTCATGCCTAGGTAGTGGCTCTGATTGGTGACTTCTTTCATCTCAAACCACTTGCCAAGCTCTTTGATCAGCCACTCAATTGCTTCCTTGTTAGGACTCATGATTTGGCAGTCATCAACATGTAGATTAATGTATAGTTGCTTCCTCTGGTGGATAAGCAATCTGGCATCATATGGAGAAATCCTGAATTCTAGGCCTTTCATGTGTTCAGTTACCTTGTGGTACCAGAGCCTGGCCGCCTGTTTCAACCCGTAGAGGCCTTGCCTCAGTTGAGCCACTAGATTTCCCTGTCCATGCTTGTAACCAGTTGGAAGCTCCATATAAACACATTCGTCGTCCGGAAGGGTCCTGTTTAGGAAAGCTGTAATGAAATCAAACACCCTAACCTTCCATTTTTGGGTTGTAGTGACCGCAAAGAAGGCTCTTGTTGTAGGGCCGCTAACCACTGCTGTGTAGGTCTTCCTATAGTGTATTTCTTTGTGTTGTAAGAAGCCTTGTACAACCCAGCGAGCTTTGAACCGTATGGTGCTGCTGGTGTTGTTAACTTTTCTTGTAAATACCCATTTACCTGTTAGGACGTCCATTTGGGGGTCCTTCTCAACTAGGGTTCATGTGTTCTTCTTCTGGAGCTTGTTGACTTCTTCCTGCATAGCTTCGTCCCAGTAGGGTCACTTGCTTGACTGTTTAGCAGCTGCAACAGATGTAGGAATGTCAGTATTTGTGCTCAGTACTGGAAGTTCAATGCTAGGAGATTCAGTAGACTCAGGGGATTCGTCCTTGTTAGGATTCTCTAGGATCTCATGCTCTTGGCCTAGATAGGCTGGTTCGATGGAACCTTCTAGATCTCTGTCCATAAGATGTTTCAACACTTCAGGTTTATCTCTTGCTAGGTAGGTTAGCAGCTTGTGCTGCCAGCTGTTTAGTGGGTCTATCATGTCATATTCTTCAGGAATTTGGACTGTATTCGTGGCTGTAGGTGTAGGCGTAGGCTGTTTGGTTGTTGAATTTATAGGTGATTTCCCTAGTAAATTCGTGGTCTTATCCCGTGTTGGTTCTGTTGTTATATTTGATGAATTTGGGGTTGATTTGGCCGCCGAACTTGCAATTGGATTTGCCGTAGGAATAGCAGGGGAAATTGTCAAATCTTTGTTCAATTTCTTGTTGAATTCAATGTCCCTAGAGATAGTTATCTTCTCAGTCTTGGGGTCCCAGAGGCGATAAATATTATGACCCTGGTAACTGACTAGCTTCAGTTTCCTAGACCTAGGCTCCAATTTGGAAGATTCCTTGAGATTCTTCACGTAGGCGTTGCATCCCCAATGTCTAATCCACCTGGCAGACAGCTGGATGCCCGTCCAAGCTTCAAATGGCGTCAAAGGCTTTGTGTTCTTCTTGCAACTGTATAGGGGTGTAGATGTAGGAGAATGATTGATTACCATGCTCATGGCCTTTGCTGCTTCTCCCCAAAGGTGCTTTGGGAGGCCTGAGTCAATCAAAACACTTCTAATCTGTTCACCAAAGATTTGGATTGCTCTCTCAGATGGTTCATCTTGTTGAGGCGTGTCAGGGCAGGTCTCATCATGTAATATCCCTTTTGAATTGTAGAAGGCAGTAAGGTGTTTGCTTTTGAATTCTTTTGCTCCGTCAGAGAGCATTATGCCAACCTTCCTACCTGTTGTGGCCTTGATCATGTTAATCCAGTTGATAATTATCTTGCAGGCTTCAGATCTGTTCTTTAGGAGGAATATCCATCAAAAATGTGTGGCATCATCTGTAATAATGAGGGAGTATTTCGCGCCGCCAAGGGTAGGGATCTCTTTGTCTGTAGAGTCAAGAGTCTTGCTGCCACCTGCTATATCCATGTAGAATTTAGCTGCTGGCCTAATTGAATGATTTGCAGGTTGAAAGGGGTTGTGAGCTTGCTTTGCCTTTGTGCAAGTCTTGTAGAAACCTATCTTCTTAATGCCCTTAATCTTCATTCCTGTTCTAGGGTTCTTTGCTAGTAGGGTTAAATTGTGAGCATTGAGATGTCCCCAATGTCTATGCCATCCTAGCATTGTCTCTTCTTGTGGTGTAGGCTCCTTTGCTCAATGGCTAGTTGAGAAGACCTCACCACTGCCCCATCTCTTCAGAATATGATTTTTGGGGCCTGCTGTTTGGGCTGAAGTCTGTGACCTGTCAAGTACAAGATGAGGATCCTGTCTGCTCTGTTGATGGTCATGCTGACTCTTGCAGATCTACTGAACGCCTCAGATAGTATCTGAGGTTCATGATCTGGGCCCCTGCTAAAGCTGCAGCTATTGTGTATTCTTTGTGCTTTGTGAAATCAAGTCTATTCCCCACATCCTTCTCTGCTTCCCCTGGCATAGTCATAATGCTTCACATCATTCCAGCTGATGGTGGTGATCAATCTGTGAATGGACTTTATGGACTCTATTCCAGTGATAACAAAGTCAGCTCTCACCATCTGGAAAGAGTTTCTTGCATGCTTTGACCTTGACCAATGCCTTTCATCCACTACTGGGAGGCTTGTCTCCCCAGTGTCCAGTCCCCCCTCTCCAGCCATGCCATCTGGGATGCAGCATTGGATGTTATTTCAAATTTGCCCACTGCAGAGTGTGCAGTGGCATCAGTGGAGAAACAGTTGCCCCCTCTTTCATCACTACAGCTGTGATGACACAATTGGAGATGTGGGACTTTCATTCATCAACCAAAGGTCAGCAACCAACATGGCCTCCAAATGACCTGAATACAATGTATCTCTGATGAAATGTCAATCAAACCACCTTGCCAGCCTTCACCTTCTCTGGCAAACTTCACTCAGTTTTGAACCCTCTGCAGAGGTCCTCAAGTGATCTTTTCCTGAGTGGATTCTTGTGAACTGAATGCATTTGCTGCAGCTGCATCATGCTTTCATAATGACATACCTGTTGAGGTTGTTCAATGTGTGCTTCACCTTACTGGTTGCAATCTCACTGCTGGCTCAAATGGAAATATGCTACAGGGTGACATGTTAGGGAGGAATCTTGCTGGGGGAGAAGTTACATCTCAATAGTTTTATCATAGAGTGTGTCTACTCTATGGTATCTACAATCTAATCAGACAATATATAAAAGGTGGCAATCTTCAATGCAATGCTAATGTCCTCAAGTGCAAGAATTCTTTCATCATTTTACTCAAAGAGAATGTGTGACTATACAAAGACTATGTATTGGTGCGGGCATATCCGTTATATTGTGAAGGCATGGTGCATAAAATATCAGATGACTGAAATAAGATGTACACCCAATGTTGTAGCTGAGTAAGAAAATGATGATGTCTCTTTTTTGTCTGAGTCTAACACATTTTCAAGAAAAACAAAGGATGATGAATGTGGTAACTACATAGGTTCCCCATATAGAAATTGATATGTCTATAAGTACATCAACCAAAATCAAGCAGCTTCCAACCTCATAGATAGTATGTGAAACCCTTGGCTCTATTCAGGATATAGCTAATGTTGTATAGATTGATTCACCAAAAGAATGTCAAAACTTCAAAGCTAAATTGCTAGGATATCCTAAAAATCATCATTGTATGTAAGCTAATATTAGTTGAAACCCCTTGAAAGTAGATATCAAATACAGCCTGTTGCTCCGCATTGTACACACACAAACTATAAGAAATGAAATTGTTAGAGAATGGCAAACTTGGTTAAGCAAGTTCAGTTTGATGAGCATGGTTGAACAAATTTAGATCAAGAGAAATAGTTTGTCTCTTTGTTCCTTCACAGATCTGACTCAAAATCAGATCACCAAAGTGATGAGGTTTTATGTTTATTCCTTCATTGTGGGGCTCGTCCTCAAGAAAGCTTTTCAATGTTGTAGATCTTGTTACTGTCAGTTTCACTGTCAGTGTTGCTATATGAGGAACTTAAATGGGAATCCAAGGATTTTTCAAGCCGGCGAAGACATTCTTTTAGGAGATGATTCTCTTTCATGAGTTCTGATTCAGAAGATTGACTTGATCAGGGTGATGGACTGAATTGACTGAATCAGCCTGATTGGTGTGATTGAGGGTGAAGTGAGTATTCACTGAGCACATTGCTGCCAAAGTGAACACCTTTTTTGGATGAATCATTCTCGCAACTTGACTTGCTATACTTTTGCTCCTGCTCTTTGGCAATTGTATAAATTATCCTATCAGCAAGAATCTTGTTTTGTAGCACTCAGCAGAATCCCCCTTGGGTCTCCAGACTTGTTGTACCATCCTTATAGCAGATGATAAGTTCAGTTCAAGGATACAGAATCTTGGAGGGGGGCACATTGTCTGGTGGGTGAATATTTGCAAGGGGATCATCAGCATCCCAGTCACCTGGCACTTTCCAGGCAACTGCAAGAACTTTGTCAATGTGCTCTTCATTAACAAGCCACATTTCATTCTTTTTCTGAAAAAGCTTTCTATCTTCAGTGCTGATTTGAGGCACTTTAGCACTGTCAAAATTGTGATAGTTGGCAGATTCAATTCTATGGTGATGACAGCCATTCCTGGTATACTTCACGAAGCAATCTCTTCTATATTTGCTGACTTTCCACCAGTAAAGGACCTTGCAGTTATTCTTTCCTGAATATGTTGGTCAAGATCTAGATTTCAAAGATTGAAGATCATCTGGTAACTCTTTGTCATTGTCTGAATGAGTATCTGATGCACTGTCTGGAGCACTTGTCAACTTTCCAAGTTCCTCTTCTGGCCAAAGAGGGTCCAAATTCCAGCTCAGTGGAAGACTGTTGAGAGTGTTGTACGCCATGATAGTCTTGTGGAGGTGAGCATATTCCTTCCAACCATATGTCATGTCTTTCTGCTCTTGAGCTTTCTTCAGCACTGAGATCCACAAATTTCGAAATCCAAAATAAGTTGAAATTGAAATGGTTCTGATATTCACTTCAGAATCTTTGTAACCCTCCTGCTCATTCCTTTGTATAATCTTCTTATTCACTGTATCAAGTGCTTTTTCTGCTTTCTCAATCTCCTCTGGCAAGGCATTTGAGAAGATGGCTTGTACAGAATTGCTTGTTGAATTCTGCATAAACTCCTGAATGATGTCATCAACCCATGAGCCTCATGATTTTGCTACTGCCTCATCCACATCCATTGGTGAGCCATCATTATCATGAGCACTCTCATCTTGCCTGGATGCAGCATTGTTAGCAGAATCACTTGAAGTGATGTTCTCTCTTTCTTGTTTCTTCATTGTGTTGGTTATCTCAAGCTCCAAATTTGTGTTCAGTCACTTGAGTTGTGCTTGATATATAGTACCTCCAGTACTTAATCATGTGTTGGAATGCCCATACAGGAATGTGACTCCTGCCTGGTGCGGCATTGAAATTGGCTTGCTACTACCATAAGATTTCAGGTTATCACACCCAGTTCTGGTTCTCAATGAATATGGATGAAATCTGATTCTGTAACACAATGTATAACTATGAGGCAGCTACTTCAAATTTGCTTTTGATCTCATGAGGCACAATGTTGCCAAATTTTGCTCAGGTTGACTGAACTATTTTGTTGAGTATCTACATATTGGAAATAATTCTTGAGTGTTGTTTTACTGTCACCAGCAACACTGATTAAAATCTCAAGTACAAAGACAGTACAGTAACAAGTGGGAAAATGTAAGATCTTTTAATATGACTGCAAGCTCATATTCATAAGAATCTATTTAGAGGCTTCTTTTACCTTTGACAGGCTTTGAGCTCATCTTCAAGAAATTACCAAAACAGTAGCAAATCAGGAACATGATAAGTGAAAGATGACACAGTAAGTATCTCTGAAACAACTGCTTGTGGTGATCAGCCCAAAATCCAACAGAAAATGACTTGTATCAAGCTGGTTCAAAGAGTTCTGGAGTTATAACATTTAATTTCCAACAATCAACTGCAGATTATGCTAAGTTAAGTGCATACAGATATTCTAGCCAAAAGTGCACTACATGAGTTATGTAGATAATGATACACTCAAGTTTACTCCATTCAGTAATAGAGTCAATCACTCTTGATCATTTTGAGTCTGGCCATTTGACAGTTGTGTTTCTTCTTCACATTCTTTAATTTGAAGAATTGATAAATCCATAGGAGCACAGTGGACACAATAGTAGAGAAACCAGTGATTACAGTTGTAATGACTGCCATTACAGACCAATCACCTCCACGAGCTGTGTAGATGTTAATCAAGGTAGTGAGTAAGCCCGCGATTGAGTTCAGCAGATTGGGCCTACCATTGAGATCAGATTACATCAAAATTCCGGTAAGGGGGAACTCACATAAAGAGATGGTTGATTAGCCAAATATAATTTGACTGCTGAGTTCAGCCCAACCAAGTTGTACCAGAGAGTCCTGCCAGGAATAGAAAGCAGGCAATCACTAGCAATGGTGGGTTCTGAATTGTGTGTAAAACTGTGTGTGAAGGTTTGACTTTGTTAAGATAGTTCTCAAAACTCTTTGATCTTTGAAGTGAGGTGAATGTGCCAGGTAGAACAAGGTATCCAGCAAGCATTATCCAGTTAGACAGCCCCACACCAACATTGTGAGTCCAAGGAATATCATCAAGCTCAAGCAACATTCTCATATATTCTGACTCCATTGTAGGTAGTTCTGGTACACATGATGCTAGTCAGAGAATCTACATGAGTGCTCTATATTTAAGTGCTCATCTGTGTCTTCATTCAAATGTGATTGCGATGCAAAAATGATGATGCAAAGACAAGATTGTGAGGCAAAAATGAGTTCGCGACTTTGATTTTTCAGGTAACTAGCTTTAAAAGTCCACATAGTCTTTTGAAAACTGAAACATCACTAACAAAACAATCTCCCACTGGAAACTGAAACATCACTCATCTGTTTCTCAATCTGATTCAAATGCAGCTTTTCATAGGTTTTCTTATTTGGCTTCAATTTGTGATTGCTGCCTGCCCACCTATAGGCACAAATTGGGGAGAAAAATCTTCTGTCACAACATTGCAATCTGCAAATATGATGACAGTAGAGCAATCTTCTGTCAGCCCTTCACAGCCCACAGACATGATGATGGTGACAACCTCTTCAAAGCCCATGAAACCTTTGCAGGTTTGTCATGGCATTGCTGAAGGAAGATACTTAACTAGAAACACAATAAAAGACATCATTGAGCAGCAATTCTGTCCTGACATTCAGAAGTTCAACATATCAGGAGATGGTGGGATTGTGTGGATATACAATGATGGCACTCCCAAAGAAGTCAAGATTTCATTGAACTGGAAGGATTTTACACAGCATATACATTTAGATCTTAGCTTCTGTACATTATATCTTTGAGATAAGCTACTTGATGGGTGTGATGGCAATGATCCAAACAATTCCATGAATTGGAAAGGTGGAGGCTCCTTCCAGGTCCCGATGGACAATGGTGGGGAGTTGACTTTTTGCATTGACCCCATTGGCATACCCCGGCCTGCAGCAAAAGAACCTGATGGTGATTGCCATGTGACTCTTCATGAAAGTTACCATTTCCTGATCATATGGGGAAGGGGCTGGGCGAGATCTGACTCTGGAAAGGGTTTTAGCAAAAACATGGTGGATTGTGGATTGCTACCTGATACTTTCTCTTTCAGGTATGGGCAGGGTGACAATCAGTGTGAATGGACTGCGACCATGCTGATATCACCCTCAAAAGACAATTGTGTGGTCAGTGCTGCAAAACAGGTGGGCGCTCAGGCTGGGTTTGTATGTAACAAGTGACTGCAACTGCTTTGAGATTGTGAGTTTGTGATGTTGAGTTAGGGTCCAACTGTACAAGTGAAACAGTACATATGTATCTTTAATGCAGATTATCCTTAGAAAAGAAGCTAGCTCAAATCTGAGAGCTCAAACATCTGCCAGAAGCTTTCACTCTAACACAGTCATGGTCATACTCTCTAGCTTGTTCTTGAGTGCAGAAGCCATCAATCTTTCCCTATTTTAGCAGAAATCAAAGTGATGTTGCATGTCTAATTGCATTTGCAAGCCTGTTCTTGCAGCAGGAGTATGTAGTTACATCTTAAAGCCTCACTCACCTTATCATACATAGAGTATGTATGTATGTACATACAAGTAGTTGCTAATTGAAGAAAGAAACTCTTTTTTTTGGTTGAGCTACTACAAATTTCTGCTAGTGAATGACAGACAATGATGCATGAGATCATTTCTAAAAAATGGAAGACACCTTTGTGCAGTTGTACTCCCATCAGTACTTGTATGTTACTCTTTAGTCAGACTGTCAGACATGATGATTAGGTTAATCAACCTGTGGATGTAGGCCTGTTGGAATGGTTTTGCCCATGCTTTCTGTTTGGGAGAACTCAAGCTCAGATTGAGCATCCAGACTTTCCAGACTACCAGCTTTGCAATGGCAATGTAAGTGATTTTTTGACAATATCTTTCAGAAAGGCTAACATTCATACAGTGCTGTGGCTGGTTCTGCCTTTCACTTGGGGGATGTCAAGGCATACTTCAGGCCATTTGGTGAGGGAGGTTGTGATTCTGGTTTCATCTTGAGCCACACTGTTTACAGGACTGGTGTGCTTCAATTTGCTGCCTGTGTTGTGCCTTGGTTCAGGAGGCAAAGGAAATCAAACATCATTCCAATATTGAAAGGAAAGGCTATCAGAGCACTACTGGTATGACCTTTCCTTCCTAATGACTCAAGTGGGATGCATGCAAGCTGTCTTCCAATGTAAATAATGAGCTTTAGACAAAGTGAAACTCATATTTATTGTTTCCCCATGATCAATGGAAAATTGCTAAAATCACATGAGTACCAATCTCCCAATCACTATTGTGCATTGTGACTCAAGATAACATAGAAGTTGATGCTCCTGCTGATGAAAGCTGCTTGCTCACTAAGATTCATGTGATAACTATATGTACTCATTAATATCCACTAGCTAGGAAATCCTCTCTGCATGTTTTCATATTGACTCTCTGGATAGTTCAGTACATTCTCACTTTTTTCCAACTCACCCTCAAATGCTTTCACACTGTCAACAAATGTAGAGATCAGACTCCCGTCACTTTTGGTTCCATTTCTCCCACTGCGGTCTCCACTTGCTTCCCACCACACTGTACCCCCAAGGCCATGGGAGACAACATACTTGGTCTTCTCCTCAACCATTGGCACAGTATCATATGAGATCATAAGATGTTTTGCTGGATCATAACTTCAAGAAGCACCTGCACTGTCTTGGGTCAAGCTGGAATCCATTTGCTCTGTGGCACCTGGCTGAGGGAGGACCTTGTAGTTTCAGATGCCAGCCTCCCAACTTCTCTTGTTACCACTTCCTTGAAATGGCGCACCCAGACCATCTGTATCAGCAAATGCTTGGCCATAGAGTGGCATGCTGAGAAGAATCTTGGATGGTGAAACTTGACCCTCCCTGATATAGTAGTTCAAAGTGGCTTCAGTGGAGAATGGAGTTGATTTTGGATTCTTTCTTGAGGGTTTGAGATTGGCCTGGTGGCCTGCTACAGTCGACCATTTTTCTGTGTAGTCATAACACATCAGACTGTAAAAGTCCAAATAGGGGGTTATATTCTTGAGCTGCAGTTGTTGATAGTGCTCTTGACCTAGAATGATGATTAACAGGCAACCAGACAACTTGATTGATTGACTCATACCTGCAGATACTGCAGCTGTCAGCAAAAACTGGCAATTAGGACCAGAAGCATGGTTGAGATACTGGGCTTGGTCAGCAAGATCATGATGTTGGGCGCATATGCTATACCTTCTGTATAATCTTTAAGAGCTTCACAAAGTCTCTACCCTCATTTTTATCTACAATCTGTCAGCTTGGATACAAATGTTCCAGGGAGTCTCACCTTTGAGATATTCCCAATCAATATCCAAACCTAAAACAAAATGGTCAGCTGAATTCAAAAGCACACATCAATCTTCTTTGCAACCATCAAATTCAAAGTCAAGAAGCAGCTGCGTGGCAGTCTGGGCGAATCTATTCCTGCCAGCATTGGTGCTTGTAGGTTTTGCAAAATTGGCTGAGTAAGTCCATCCTTCAATGGATAACAGTGTTTTCAAGTGATGGTTGTTCTTCTTCAGTAAAAAGAGCTGCTTGATACAGCCATAGACATTGTTGCCTTGACTGCTCCAAGAATCTCCAGGGAAGTGTTTCTCCACATCCGCCCAGCTATCTGAAAGGTATCTGAAATAGGTTTTGATTAGTTGATGCTGGGACATTCTGGGGTGGCACACTGACACTTCACCACTTTCAGGGTGGACATTGGCAAATGCATATAAGACATGAGTTATTTGATCCACAGGCAAGGCTTGCAGCATGTAATTCCTCCCATAGATGCCCTAGCAGCATTAGTAGATGTTGAAAGCAATGTGTAGTGGGTATATTCAGTTCACAAAGTAGACAGCAGAGTGGATTTCAGCTGCTGGAGGGTAGCAACCCTCTTGAATTCCTGAAAAGGCAGATACACTCAGCCATTCATGTGGAAATCCAACCCAGGCCAGCAGCAAAAATGGCAGAATGCTGTATTGAACACAATATAAGCCCAGATGAACATTCTTTTGATAAGCCATAGTTGTGATGGTTGGAAGGGAACAATCAATGTTATTCTGTCAATATACATATTTAGATGTAGGTAGTGTGCCCACAGCCCTCTTAAGGTGTCTCTCTCTAAAATCATCATTTTAAAGCAGAACAGGGGGTGCAATCCAAAACAGACATCTCTAGTAAACTGGAGTGTGAACCAGAAGTGGGCTGGTGAAGCAGAAATCTGTCATCAAGTATTTGTACTCTGAAGCAACCACAATCAAGCCCCCTGTAACTATGTAGGGAATTCATCTTTACAACATTGAACAAACTAATAGGACAAAATGCCATGTGACTCTAGATGGCTTGATATTTTTGTGTCAAGTGATGATCATTCTTATCTTTGTGACTATGGCTGTCTCTTGCAAATTGTAAAAGAATTAAATGATTCAAAGCAGCAATACCCATTTGCTGCACTGTTTTTAGGGTGAAAAGTGAAAGAAAATGCACTCTATTTCCTTACAACAACATCAAACAAACTCAATCCAATGCATTAGTGAATCTTCAGGTGGCATCAGGAACAGAAAACTCATCTCAGCCACTTCTCTTTGCAGATAGTGACCCATTGACAACTCTTGAACTGCAAGGCAAACAGTTTGATCAAAGGGCCGCATATAAAATTGCATGG
Organism: Emydomyces testavorans; assembly: GCA_029449355.1. Taxonomy (NCBI): domain Eukaryota; kingdom Fungi; phylum Ascomycota; class Eurotiomycetes; order Onygenales; family Nannizziopsiaceae; genus Emydomyces; species Emydomyces testavorans. The sequence goes on from CP120627.1 coordinate 2,099,048, forward strand.
ACTGAAATAGGAAAAGCAAAGCTTCTCTCTACTCTCTATTCTTGCCTACTCTTTTCTTTCTGTGATTTAATTTGTATATTTGGAGATGATTTTGGAAGTCTCAACAGCATTGCCAATTATCTTGAAGTGGCTGCTCAAAATGCAAAAACCACCTCCACTTTTCCTGATGATGTGAAACCACAAGTTTTGATCATCTTCACCTCCGAGCAATTCCCCAAAGCCATTGAACTGGAAGATCATCTCTCCAGGCATTATGCAATTTTTGCAGAGGCTTTCTCAGGGGTGAAGACATTCAATCTGAGACAAAAAGCTGTTGGAAAGCATGCCTCAAAGGCAGTACATTTTGATTCATTGAAATTCATCATCCAGTGGCAAATGGATAATGTCTTCAAGACTTGATCCACCAATTATGCCAGTTTCTCTGCATTACATTTAAATGCTTTGTTCGAGGCAGCATGCAAACATGTTGCATTGACAATCACTGCACCATTCAATCACATCCAAGCAATGAGAGCTGACAATGAGATATCTCCAGGACTGAGCATGTATTGGTACAGCTACTTCAAAATTGCTGTTAGAGCTGGAATTCAGATTGATGATCTCATACCCTCATTATCATCAGCAATACTTGCAGACAACTACCCATCTGGAATGCACAGTGAGTACACTTGCATAGCATTGATTGATTTCAGAAAGACTAACACATGCAGTGTCCAATCCTGTGTTGGTTTTTGACTCTCTGTACCATGCTCTGCTTCTTTTAGCACTCAATACTGCACATAAGGAAGGATGGCTGTCAAAATCTTTTGCATCAGAAGTAATATGTAGATTGACAAAGAGTGGAATGATCACTCACTTTGAAGCTCTTGAGAATGGAGGTTGTACTGCATTAGAGCTTCATTGCCAGCAGGTGATGTCACAGAGTGCTCTACTCTGTACCTTGAAGTCAAACAGGGTATGTGTGTTGTGTATTACAGGCAGATGGCCACAACATTGACTTTTCTGTGGACACAGCTGGTGTGATACATGTGTCTGTAGGTATGGGGAGCCCTCATCTAATCTTGAGTTTCAACTTACTGTTCATCAATGTTATCATTGTCTATCTCAGGCATCTCTTGTTGTCCACCTGCTTCCCCCCACAAAATGTGTCAACATTTTGACACTTGATGGTGGTGGTGTATGGGGAGTGATTACCCTTCAATTTCTGCAACTGCTTCAGGAGAGATTTGGGCAAGTTCCAATTCAGGATTTCTTTCATCTCATTGTTGGCACAAGTTCAGGTGTGTATGATCTTCTTATCAAAGAATAGAGCTGAAATGAGATTCAGGTGGATTGATTGGGCAATCCATGAAAAACAGCAGATGGGATCTTGCTACATGCTCCCTGATTTTTGAACATTTTGCAACAGAGGTTTTCAAAAAGAAACTAGGAGATGGCCCTTTCTGGTTACCCTCAATCATCCACTCATCACTTAGGTGGATCAAGTGGGTGCTACATGATGGGTGTTATGATCTCAAGGTGGCTGAGGCTTACTTAAAAGCAACATATGGTGAAAGAGATTGCAGTTTTAATGCCTCAACACTCATCAGTCAAAATAGTCTGGTTTCTCAAACAAAGGTTGCAGTGATAGCAACAGATATTTCTAAACAAGTTTCCACTTTTGTGTTTGGAAACTTCAACTTTCACTGGTTTCATGACAACCCAAAAGGTATGTACTAGTTACAGCTGATCAATTTGTAATTACCACAGTGATTCTAATTCTGTCTAGGATTTGAAATTGTGCGGCCAGATAATGATGAAGATGAGCCATTAGTATGGGAGTTGTAAGTGGAATGTTGTCTAACTAATATTTTTGAGACTTTACTAAAGTCTTATCCAGCGCACGTGCAACAGCAGTAGCACCTTTGTAAGTTTTGCTCATTTCACAGACTGATACTTTGCTGATATTTCAGTATATTTCCTGTGGCACATATGGGCAAGATAGGGTCTTTTCAAGATGGAGGACTGAGGCATAACAATCCCAGTGAAATAGCCTGTGAGATCAGTCATCATATTTGGCCTCTAAATGGCAGCCCTGCAGTGCTTCTGTCCATTGGAACAGGTACAGAACTGGAAGACTTTCCAGAAGATTGAGAGCTTCAAATGAGTGAAGTGCAAGGTCAATCCGCGCCGCACTTTAGAAATATATTCAAAGATGGCATGGCATGATGTGCTTGAGATGCATGGCTTTCCTCTCTTGATGGTGAAGAACAATGGAATTGATTGATTAGCTGGGTAGCCAGAGAAGAGAAAACCAACTACCTCTGCCTTAATGTCTGTCTAAAAGGGATTGATGGGGGCATTGATGCCATTGAGAAAATGAATGAGTATTGTGATCTTGTCATTCTTTGGAGTGGGATCTTGAAATTGATTCTTGATGCTTTTTTCAAGCTTCTTATCAGCTCTTTCTACTTTGTGCTTGCTCACTGTCCTGTCCAAGAGCAAAGAGGTCTTTTCTTCTGCTGTGGTATCATTTGCTGTGAACCATCCATTCAGTTGATCCTTCCACTAATTCAAGAGCTCCAAGGACTGGAACCTATGTACTTTGTTACTGATCATGAGGCTCTTGGCTGCTTTCTTGGTAATGATGACATTTGTATCCTCTGTGGCTGCTACTTCAAGCACATAAAGTTCAATGTGAAGTGCCTGGATGAACCTGTCTTCATTTATCTCAAATTCAAGTGCCATCAACAGCTGAGGATTAGTGGTTTTGTTGACTCCATGAATGGTTTCATTAAGAACCAGGGCCTTAACTTTAGTTTTGGAAGTGCACATCATGATCAACCAGGCACCAAGCACTGCAATCTCTGTGATGGCATCTCAAGTGTACCTTCTTGTAGGAAACAAACAGCTGAGAATGAGCTGAGATGGGCTTTAAAGAAGCCCAAACACTAACATCTGTCTCACTTTTCATAGAACTATTTCTCTTCATTTTTGTTTTGGAAGGCTTGTCTCAGTTTTAGAGTAATCAAATTCACTTATCTCTGTTTACTGTAACTCAGATTTATCTTTTGTAGAGTCTCTACCTCTAGCAGATGGTCACATTCAATCTGCATGAGTGTAAGTATGATTTTGGTGATTTTGAAAAACCAAATCCAATCTGAGTATATAGACACATGTGAGAAGAGAAGCCATAGGCAGGAAGTGTGGAATTACCTGAGATTTGTCCTTCTCCAGACTCACTGATCTGACATCCCACAATATATCTCTCAAAATGTCATGCAAGCCAGTAGATTTGATATCAACCATAGACTCTCAAGTTCTTCAATCTATTTCAGTGTTAGCTGCATTCTCTGAAGGCTCCAGCTCACTCCCCAATGCACATTTGAGCAATGATATATGATTTCTTAATCTCTTTGTGCCCAATCATTGAGTTAAATTCTGATTCCTGAATAAACAAAGTCTTGTTTTTGAAGATAAATTAATCAAATCAGTGTAAACCCAGGACTTGCAAACTAAGCCATACATTGTTTACCTACCTGAAGGCTGGAAAATAGGGGATAACATGGTATGGCTCTGGTGCTGTAAGCACTGGTTACATGAAGTCTGCTTGTCACAGTTGGTATTAGATGGCCAGTGTCCTACTTGTCAGATCTTGCTTTCTTCATTCAATGGTGGTTTTAAGAGATGCAGCATAACTGGAGAACTTGGGTGGGAACCCTTTACCCACCAGCTTATATCCATATGGCATGAGCACAACTTTGAACAGCGCCCTGCGAGAGCCATGGATATGAAGTGACTTGCACCTGTTGGACTCATGAGAATCATAGATGTGCTTGGCCTTGTTCAGCAGCTGTTTGTGCAGGAGAGCCAAAAATTTAGGCCTGTTGATCTGATGCTGGCTGGTTTCATGGTTGATCATGTTGGGGCATGCCTTGTCCAATAGCCCTCCTTTGGAAACCCTGAGAAGACACTTGTGGGTACAGTATGGTCTGGACCTATCTTGGTTTTTAGAGTATCTTTGTGATGATGGCTGGTCACTGGGGCGGGATGAGACAACAATCATGACATTGGCTGACTGATGTGGTGCTTTGCTTGGGGAGTCCATTAAGTCTGTGGAATCATCGTTGCTGCTATCCACTGGGTTTTGTGACAATGGCTGCAATGGACTGCATGGTGATGATTGAAGATGTAGAGATTTTTTGGGTCTTGTCACAATGGGTGAGCTTCTGGTGTATTTCACTTGGTTGTGGTGTTCTGGCGTGCATTCCTGTGTGGTTCATGTTTGTGGTGAAGAGATGATGGCATCATCCTGGTATATGATCCTCCATGGCTTCAGCTGGGCCTCTGCCTCTGTTTGCCACATTTGGCAATAGGGCTCTGCCTGCATTGCCTGAAGGGTGAAGGTGAGCACCTGGCTGATGGCTGTCAAATGCAGCCTGTTGGGAGAATCTGTTTGGCCTGTATATTCAGTGGTTTCCCCCACATTCTTACCTGGGGTGGAGAGGTAGTAAAATACTGTTGTTGGATCCTTGCCCATGTGAAGAAAGATGAAGGCCTCTCTGGTGCACACATATCTGTATCTGACTCTGGATTTGATCATGTAAGAGAATGCCTGGGTGATCATGGTGGCCATCTCACAATGACCTGCAATATTGTCAGGCTTGTTGGGTGTATGCAGGAGCACATTGTCAAGGTTCATGTCATGCAGCATGGAGTGGATTGTTGACAGCAGCAGCTTGTGCGGGGCTTTGAGCTCCACAATATATGCAGGTGTATTTTTGCTGCCTCTCTTGTTATATATGCAGAACTCATCTGCCAGGGGGTGGGATGACTGTGGTGACTTGAAACTGTGATCTTCTTTCTGTGAAAGTTTGTGCCTTTTCTCATCATTGATATTACAGTTATCTTTGCAGAGTGCTTTTGTTTTTAAATTAAAGCTAAGCATGCTGGACGAGCTTTCAAGAGATCTGACATCTGTAGCAACAGACATTCATCAGGATTGCAGTTTTCAGGATGATGAATTGTGAAAAGTGTGGTCAAAACTCAAACATGATGGAAGCTGGCTGGGGCCTGCGCTGTGAGCCAGCAATGGAGTGAAAGGATGGAGTAGGTGATGTCATTCTGTCATTCCTGGGAAGGGTGGAAGTTGACAACTGGGCGGCGCCCAGAATTCAAAAGAGTGGAAGTAGAAAACCATCTGAACCACTGGATAAAGATTGGCTAGTATTTTCTCTGTGTTTACAATGTATGTAGCACTCCAGGGATAAGTATATTTCCTGTCAAAAAAAGTAGAGTGATGAATCTGCTACTTTCTTTGAGTAACCTGTTGCCAGTTCTCCTTCCCATATTTCTCCTTCACCCAGTTCCAATTTTCACCAGCCTTCTGAACTGCTTCCAGAGAGTTTGATGCTTGCTCATAAGTTGTCAAACTGCAGTATACATGTGTGCCCCCAGGATGAAAACATGTTCTAGCATAGGCTTGGACACAAGGTATATTTTCAGTTCATGTACCATATACAATCCCATAGTAGTGCTCAACTCGCACAATATCATCAGTGGGAAAGTGAGGCCTGTTTGATACTTAGTGATGATAGAAGATATCAATGGGATTAAGCTCACCTTTGGTCAACAATTAGGCTGGGGCCTGGCTGTAAGGGGGACTCATAAGGACCAGATAGCATAACTTTTGGTGGCAGGTTCAGAAGCTCCATTGACTGAATGCTCTTGTAATGCACATTTTGAACTGTCTGACAGCGAACGCGACTGTGTTTGCTGGGCTGGTCAGGGCCTAGCCATCTGAAAAGAGTACAGATTCAAGAGGCCATGAGAAAGAAGAGAATGCTGTCTATAAGCTGAGGTTGATAACATCACAAGGCAACCAAAAGGTGGTGACCATTCTTATATGGTTCTACCTAGTTCAGAGAGCTGAAAGAGCAACAACACAGGTCACTGATTGTTGGCTGGGATGGGTCACATTTAGTGAGGAAGGCAAGGCCAGGCTGATTGAGGCTGGGATGAGTGGTTTGATGAGTTCTGTGTTTGGTGAAGCAATTTACATCCACTGATAGGTTTGCCTGTAATGTAGTTTTCATGAAAGTTGAGAAAAGAGGAGCTTGCGACCCGCCTGCGGACTGATTTGAGTGGAAGGTAAGATTGGCCAAAAATAAAGTCTGAATCAAATGTGGGGCAAAGTGCCAACCAATCTTCACAGGATCAGTTTTGTGTGTCAGGTCATCATTCCAGAGTTCTCACCTTGATCATGGTGCTTTGGTTTTTGTGGTTGGAGAGCAAACAATAGGGTGAGGGATTTAAAAAGCCATTTCTGACACATCCAGAAGCGATGTTTTGGGATCCATGTACTGTAGGAGTGGGAAGTTAAGTGAAAATCAGGGAGTGGACCCCACCCATGCAATTCCTAGGAATTGCAATCAGACAATGTGGTGTTTTGCCTGGACTGGCCCCCAAAACAGACCAAAGAGTGAAGTGGTGTGCTTGGCAGTTTAGCATTTGCCAAGGTGCCAGCCAAGATTGTCATTGCTGCAAATGTACACAGTATGACTTTCAAGCAGGAGATTGAAAAAACATAGGCAAAGTAGTGTAACTCTGTACAAGGACATAACAGACAGTTCATCTAGCATTACCATCATTTTTGACTTCTTTTGTGAAGCCAAGCTGCCTTGACAAAATGCCATGTGAGCAATTCTTTCTTTTTTCAGGCTTTGTGGAGGCTTGGGAGCCAGGTATCAAATTTCTGTTGGCAGCCACTAGGTACAAAGTTCCTGGATGAACCACCTAGGACAGAGGTCTTTAGGGAGTGTCCCTTCTGGTATATATAGGGAAATTTTTGCTTCAAGATGGTGGGATTGTTCAATTCCTATTCTTTGGTTCTATTTATCTTTGTCCAAGATACGCACACATCTGGTCATGGCTTGGATTCATCCAGCAATGGCAACCACAGTGCAAAAAGTGGAAGCAAGAGTTGAACATTTAAAGAGTGCAGGATTAGTTCTGGTATGTGCTGTCACCCCTACTACTATGGTTCTCTACTCACTGTGTAGATAGACTATTCATCAGATACAGCTGCACCTGTGCCTGATTGTCCTCAATTCAGATTACCCTGTTATTTGCAAGCTTTGAAAAAAGGAGATAGATGCAGTTTCCTGGCAACAAAGTGAATGGGAGGAGAGATGCAGTCAAATCAACAATCTGTTGGATGCTGACTATGAGGGCCTTGCCCATATCTTGGAAGACTATGGACAATTTGAAGGCACTGAATTGACAGGTGACAAGATAAAAAATCAGGCTATGGCTTTGATGGCTGAAGTTAGAATGATGGCTGGTGGGAAAACAACACCCATTTCATCAAAGAGTGATGAATTTGGTGTTGCTGCAAATATCATGATCCTCTGCGCGTGTGTTGGGATATTTGTCATCAGTCCCTTGCTAGAGAACAACATTTACCAGCAAATGGATTTCAAAACCCACACCATCGACCTCAGCTGATCACCTCTGTATAGGGGTAAGGAGGTGACTACAGAGACCATAGCAATTGAGCTTTGCCACATTATTCAGTTTTTACAGCCAGAGGGTTTCTTCATCAAAACAAAGGGCTTCCCACAGCCAGTGTATTGATGGTAACTACGTCCTTGTACCGCGGGAGTTTCTTAAGGGCCATGGTGATAACATGGTGTGTTTGGTTGTGTACAGATGGCCATGTCCTGCAGCCTTTATTGCTGTTAGTCTGTCACTGCTTTCCGGGATTCAAAATGCGCCCCCCCCCTCCCCCCCCCCCCCCCCCCCCCACTTTGTGTTCTTATCTGGAGTCTGCAGTCTTGCTGGCTGCTGAGCTTCTGATTTGGCTTAAACAGAATGGCATGGCCACTGAAGAAACCCAACAAATCTTGATCTGTATGGTTATAGATTTCTGTTGCTTATGGGACATGTTGGAGGAGGTGAGCCAATATGAGTTGCTCATTAACACATGGGCTCTTTGGTATAAAGACTCTTGTGGTAAACAATGCTGGGGCAGTATGGCCATTGAAGCATTGCTTCCTCAATCTGACACAATACAAGTACATTTGGAGACAGGTGTGTTTGTGCAAACAAACAGGTGCTGTTTTGTGGTGTATGGGCCTCCTGGAGTTGTAAACAGACCATGTTCACTACACAACTAGCTGGAGTTGCTGCTGAGTATGCTGAAGAGAAGGAAGAATCATTTTATGACCCAGTTAATACTGAAGAACTTATGTTTCTCATGATGGAGAATGGTATGAATCCACAAGGCATACATTTGATATCTTGTATTCAACACAAGTTGTAGTCAGGAAATATACTGGTTTGTGTTTGTTCAAGTGTTGTTATTGGATTTGAACACTTCTGAACTGGGCATTGAACACTGATAACAACACTTTAGGAAATATAAAAACCCTCTTCTCTTCCTCCTCCAACTTTCCATCTTTTTGCTTGCACTGTAATCCTCCAAGCTTTCTTTGCTACAGAGATCACTTTGAGTCCTTGAGTCTTTCCACAACTAGATTTGCTTCAAACTCACAAGCCCTGCACATCTAAATAGCCAGGTAGGTATTTTATATCATGCAATTTATCTGTGAGAATAAAAGCTGATCAGAAGCATTGATTGACAGAATGGTTGGATATGAGCATGCCACTGTCTTGCGTGATGTGGACATTTTTAATCTCTTGGGTTTTGACTCATGTATTAACTACTCCCCTGAACAAGTCTGCTGTTGAATCTGAAGACTCAGTCTCCTTCTGCACACAGATCACTTAATCAATGCTGGGTGGACACCTCCTGCTGATGTGAATATTGTCAACATCAATGCCTTCTGTGAAGTCCTGTTCAATTCAAACCAGTTTAATACCACAATTTGGCAAATTATTGTGGAGAATGGTTGATTGGGTTGGACTAGCACCTGGGATCCTGATTGTATTGTGTCTGAATGCTTCAATTCTATTCCATCTTTTATTGAAAATCCACCTGCAGTGCTGTGGGGTTTCTTGATAAACCCAACCAACATTGACAACTTTGGTGATGTTTCAGAAATGGAATATGTTGAGCTCTCCTCCAATGAAGAAATGCCTGACTTTGAGTATGGTCTCTATGTGTCAGACTTAGACTCTGACTATGAAGAATTGACTTTGTCCTTGAATGAATCCTTGGAGGGGGACGCGGCAGATGTGGCAGATGGTACGGCTGACTCGCCAATTTGAATTGATGATGATGGTGATGATGATGAGGTGGTTTTTTTGCAACACATGCACATCTTAGACTAGGTTTTTTTGTGAGTACTATACCAGTCAGGTGGTGGTACAGTAAGAAACAGTTGAGTCAGTTATGTGCTTTACAGATGTTAGATTATTTTGAATATCATTAATGCTTTTGGGTGAAACCAAAAGTGATATATGAGTGAAATGAAAGTAAAGTATTAATGAAAAAAAAAGTGAAGTATGACTCCACTGTTTTTGCATTCCAGTATTTGAGAGCAGACATGGATCTCTCTTTTCAGGAGAAATACTCATTGAAAGAATGCGGCATTGTTGGTTATAATAAGGAAATATCTTGCTGGTGTAAGTAGGGTCAAAGAGTCTCAAAATTTTGACTCTGGTAGTCAGCAAATTTCAACTTATTTGACCTAGGTTCCAATTTGAAAGAACCTTTGAGATTCTTCTTAGGTGTAGCAGTCCCAATGTTTAAGCCACTTGACATTTGGTTGAATATCTGTCCAAACTTCAAAAGGCTTTAGATTTGAGATAACATCAACACAATAACTGCCATCTTAAGGGTCATGTATTAGGGTTTGCCGGAGGCGAGCCCTTCATGGCTTGTTATAATAAAATAAAAAATCTAATTATTAAATTATATTATCCCCTCATCTGTAGGCTAGGATCTTTTAGCGCCTTGGCATAGGGTGAATACCACAAGTAATTTAAAACATGTGCTTATTGGTTGAAAGTTGTATTTTTCAGTATCAATTTGTAATCAAAAGCTTATTTTACATTTCAATGATAAACCTGCCAGCATTCTCCCTTTACACAAAGATAGACATTGCAGATTGAGCACCCTGACCTTGATCTAATGACTCTTTTTGGTTTATCTGAGGATGTTCTTTGATTGTATGAGCAAACCACACAAGATTGGTACATTTCAAGATTGATCTGAATGTGAATTAAAGAAGAATTCAATGCTGAAGCCAATGAACTGTTTATTTTATCATTGAATGACAGTTTTCTTCAGTGTAGGAATGCCCCCCCGTCCAGTTCATGAAGGTCCTTCTTCTAAGGGATAGGCCGGATTCACTGGCAAGATCAACAGGATTAATATCCAAGACAGTGACTGAACCACCACTTGAACCATTCCTTGAACCATCTCTTGCTTTCCATGTATGGAATTTATGAAGTTGTCAACGCAAAGGATGAAGAAATCAAAAAGCTAGAGGAACAAGTGCAGCATCTACATGGGGAAATAAGCTGAAAGAATGAGTGGGTCAGTGAACTTGAGGTTGAAGTCTGTGAGCTGAGGTGTCAATGTCAATGCCTGATCTGCTTTGAAATTCCTTTGGAGTGGAGGACTCTTTTGTGTGGACATAGGTTTTGCTCAGAATGTGTTTCCTCTGCTGTAAAGACATGTGGAATGTGCTGTCATGATAATACTGGTTATATCAAGAGTTACTAGATAGGATATAATTTCTGTTTGAGTATTGATTTCAACTTGAACAGAACCCCCGGAGTGGGTTCATCCAAAATTACAGAAGTAAGCTGAAAACAGTGTCACATATCTTCAAACTCTTTATCAAACACCTGGAATAGCATCTCCACCTTCACTGAGGTTTCGGGCACACTGCCATATAAACATGTAAAAAAATGCCTTGTCATGATGATATGTATGGTCAACAGCCATATGTGTTTGGTGCTGTCTAGCATGCGTGCCCGTTGCGGGGCAGCTCCAATGCACGTGATGTAGAAAGTTTTTCAGACCAGATGAGGGGCATGAAGAAGTGGCGGGGTCCTCATGACAACATGTAAGCTGACTTTTCATATCAACTTCAAATCCCCATCATCACCATGGTGTTGAAGACATAGCATTGTGAGTACACTCGTCCTTTTTTTTTTCAGCACATCCTGTTGAAGGATATATTACTGTTAGTTTCTGCTCCGCTGCAACCCTGTTTTCAAACACTGACCATGCAAGCTCCCACTCAGCTCAATGATGAAGTGGATAATTGGAGAAAAAGCCTAGCGACCTGGGCACTTGACAATTGAAGGGCTCCGATGATGGATTACACTGTTGATGAGAAAAGCAATTGGAAGTACATGGAGAAGATGATATCTCCTTTTGTCATGCCTTTGCTAAAGAGCATGGGTCTTCAAGTAGGCCAGACTGGTTCACACTTGACATATCACATTAGCTTATGCACATTTAGGGCTTGAGATTTACAATGTGGCGGTTCTCGACCCACATTCCTATCCAACCCGCGCCGGAAATGCAAAAGAAAAAACTATACACCATTCTGATTGCTAAAGTATCGGAGAACCCGCAAATCTTTAAAGATGGCGAGAAATACAACCTTGTTCCTGGTACCTATGTAGTAACAGTTGGGAACTGTGAGATTACACCAGAATTTGATTGTTTGTTTGTTGGTGATCTCAGAGAGGAGGATCTTACACTGATGGATAGTCCTACATATGTTCAAAAGGATCAAATGGCAGACTATAAGGCTCATGAAACATAAAGCTAAACAGGTCAAAAGGGGTAAAGAAGGTATTGTAAATCTTTGAGATCAAGGTGAAATCATAACCCAGGCAATCACATATCTGTGTTAGTCTAAAAAGCAGTTAGTCTCTTCATTGTATGCTTTGGAGGGTCAATGACATTCATACTCAATGTCATCCCCTGCTATGGCCTTGATGATACATGGAATGGAGTAGGGTATCCATCCTTGTTCGAAAATGGGCACATTTTCGCGTCCAAAATGTGTTGTGAACAAATTAAAGCTCGATTTGTTTCGGTCCGCAAATCTTTTGTATTGATGAACTGATTGGGCCCCTACAGCACGGGTTAGCAGCATATCAAGGTCAATACTCTTGAACGGACAGAAACTCACTCAGTAGAAACAGTTCCCAGCTTTTATAGCCCCATCCCTGCACCAAGAGGTATGATACACAATGGTGTACCCATTGGGCACCCAAATGATACCGCTCCAGATTTTTACTCTTGGAGTCACTCACATATTGGCGCATCATTCAATCAATTGTATCTTTTGAATTGCCAATGTGGAGCAGGATGTCACAATAGGAGACTAATATTAACTTCTGATATTTGCTGACCATCACAGCAAATTTCCCAGCAGTTTCACAGCTTCTGGAGAAGTTCCCATATTGACAACTCTTATGAATCATGATCTCCCTGTCTGCTGAACAAAGTGTGGGATATTTGGCATGTTCTTTTGGCAAACATATACTGGCAACCGGCCAACTGAGCATAAGCTGAATTGCATTTCTGTTCTCTTTGATGGTGAGGAAGCTGGTATTGATCCTGGCTTTGTGCCATGTGCTTGAACTTGGGGTGGAGGAGAGAAATTTAACAAGTTGTTGTTCCCATTTGGGCTGACCAGCATGTTTTTTTGAAGAATGCTGATTGTTCATTTCCTGAGTGTTGTACAAAATGAACTGAAAGTGATTTGACTTGCAGTTTGTAGGTGCTGGTGACTCACTTTGCTGAGGAACATGAAGTTGCTCATCAGGAGACTGATATTCCAGAATAAATCTTTCCAGATACTCAATATACTTGGTGTTGCTGCCTTCAAAGTTGAACTGCTGGTGGTGGGTTGTCATTGTGCTTGGTTTGTTGGTCGGCTTCGATGTGGGATGGTTGCGAGCTTTCATACCCAAAATGGTACCTGCTTAAGCAGGTACTGTTTTGGGTTTAGTGTAAAAGCTGGCTAGTTCCCGACTCATTGAGAATCCTTGCAGCCTCAACGAGCCTCGAAACCTTTCTGACATGAATGATCTTGATTGCTTTACATGCATTTGTGTCTATTTTTGCAGTGGATTTTTTAGAGATGGATTTGCTTTTTCATCCCCAATGGATCCGCCAGGGCTGAGGTTCTCTACCATGCGGAAACATGAAAGCAATAATGATACTGATTCAGCTAAATGGTTGCTGGTAGTGGTGACTTGCTATCTTGTTTAGGGAGACATTGACTGACACAGGACACTATGTCATCTCCTACTTGAGTGAACTATTTTCTGCATCATTGTGATGAGAAGGGTCCGTGGCCCATTCTCCAACTTATAGGGAACATTGCGCTGCTGTGTGTTTCAGAGGTTGGCACTGATGGGTCTTGGGTTAGGAGTGGATTGGATTTGAAAGTTTATTTTGTATCTTGCTGCTCTCTTGTCTTGGAAATGAATCACTTACTTGGTGATCAGTTTCCACCCTTTCCTTAGATGGTTCTCGAACGGGGAGGGGAACTGGTGCAGATGGGGGCCATCAAGGTGGACAGTGGTGGTCCAGTAGCTCTGTACTCATCAAGAATGGGGCCTGTTCCAGCTATAGCTCTTCAATTCCACTGTCTGCCCTTGCATCTTGGTGCAATCAAGTGCTTGGGTCTGAGACCCCGTTTTTCAGGGGCTCACAGTCTGCAATGCTGTTGAGGTTAACCTCATTTTTTGAATCTTCTCTTAGCCACTGCAGGATGGAGGCTGTTGCTTCTCAACCATGGCTAGGTGTCTCTTTCCTTTCTCTCTTGACCTAAAGAACAAGCTATTTTTCTCTGGTTTGTTTCACCAATCTAATTGGTTTATCAACCAACAATATGCAAGGCTTCCCGTCTTTCAGATGCTGGATTATATTATGCATCCTCCTCTGTGCCGAGTTCAAGTTGGTTGCATATAAAGACAGATCCCACTCTTGGTATCCAGATTGAATTGTGATTGACAGTTTGACTTCCTTGGAGTCAAGTCTCACTAATTCTGATATGGTATTCTCTTATTGACTCTGTGAGGATGCCCAGGGGCGCATATGACACCACAGGAGTTCCCAAACCCCAAGAACCTCCTAAACTGTGGTGAGGAATATTGATGTCTTTTTTCTCACCTGATTCACAACTGGTTTCCTCTGGCATTGCATGTTCCTGCCGCATATTCCCGTCAGCTTGCCTTTCACATCTCGGGATCATCAATGACTATCTCTCCTGCCACAATGGACTATCCTTTCTCCTCCTTTGATGGAGAAGCCTTTCCCCAACACTACAACGGTGTAGAGATGCCTGCTCCAACATCTGGATTCATGTCCACTACAGAAAATGCAGCCTGGTATGAACATACATGTCTTCCCCTTGTTTCTCCAAAAAGTGGATTCATGGCATCAACTCCAAGCCTTCCACCACTGCCGCCGCCGGCATCAGATGAGTCTAACCTTGACACGCAAAGAAGCAACGTGGAAATGGATGGGCACCAATATCAGGCAATGCAAGCTCAGCACCTACCTATTGATTGTCCCTCAAGACAAAAGACTGCAACAGACATCACTGACCCCAAGCCAGTTGAGGAGGATGCTGAGAGCTCCACTCTGATATCTGATGGCCTCAAGCCTATAACCTGCTCCCACACTGGATGCTGGACATGTTGCTTGTGGTGCTGAAAATGTGATGAGAAATGCCCCTTCTGCATGCTGTGCATGACCCGCGGGTTGAAATGTGAGGGGTATGAGGTGAGATTGAAGTGGGGGAATGGGGTTGTGTTGAGGGGGCGGCTGAAGGGGAGGGGTATTCCTGTTGTGAGTGGGGAGGGAAGCAAGAGGGGAGGGAAGGGTGGTGGTGGGATGGGGATGTTTGCACCAGAGGGAGGATTGGGAGGTGGTGAGAAAGGGGGGTGGCATTATCTATCTCAGAATTGGTTGGTGACTGTGGCTCTTCCTTGCGTGATAATCACTGATCTTGACAGACATTCATGCACATGCCAGGAAAATGGATGGCCTGATTGTAATCTCAACTACCTCTGCAATCGCATGCCATGCCTCAGAACTCCTGTTCCTCCAGAGGAATGTCCTAGGAATAGCTGATTAGCAAGAGACAAGCTATTTACAATTCTTGGTGGATGGTGTTGCTTTGCGCTGCGAACACAATGCTTGTTTCCAGCTCTTTTCTTCAGTATTGCTTTTGGTTCACTTGCAATGAGACTCATTCTTTTACCTTTGAATTTCAGAGATTGATTCAAGAACAAGTTGCCATCTCATCTTGTTATGACTAAAGCATTTGACTGTCCTGTGTTAATCCTAGCTTCAAGAATATGATTTTTCATCTCTGGTTTGCTGAACCCTCGGACCCTGAATTGATTGAATTGATTCCATTTATATATCTCTTTGCCCTCTGGTTAAGATGTATTATCTTGATCTTCTAGTCAGTTTGAATTTCTTAGCGACTCCTTTTCTACTGAGTGCTGCGACTTAATCCTCTACAGTTATGCAAAGATGGTGTGAGAATTTTTCACCCTCAAAAATGGTATTTGCCTTGAATACTGGCCTGGCATGATGCCTTGCTTACACCTTTCAGGATTGAGACTCTGGCCCTGTTTCTTCTGGTGAAAATACAATCAAACCGCACTTAGAGGTGTTTGCAAAAACATGATGAAAACTACAATGTATGAGACAATAGGATTGAATATGCAACGTGATACTTGGTCTGTGGAGTGGGAGGGTGGAAAGGGTGAGGCTTGCAATCCTAGCGGTCTGGCACTTCACTAATGTATGTATCCCATATCCCATACTTTTACTTTACTATGTAGATGTAGTCCCAAGAAATGCCAAGAAACTCAAAAGCTGCGTGCTGATTAGTTGGAGTTACGCACTCTGATTGGCTGGCCAAGAATGACCATTAGAGTTTGCCAAGATGTATAGTCACTTGCTTTCCAAAAGGACATGTAGGCAACATTGAGAGTCATGTGTCAGCTTCAACAACATGTAGGCTCAACAACTTGCCTCGCGTCTCCAATCTTCCAATCTTTCTACATCTTCTACCTAACAGCTTCATCTTCCATCTTATAGCTTCATGCTTGGCTTTGCAGCTCATGTTAATGATTGAGAACACCATTTCTACAGCCATTTGGCGGAGATTGGTCCATGTTTCCCAATCATAAACATGAATTGCAATGCCAGCATTGCAGAGTCATGTTATCACCTGCTGAGATCAAATGCCCTAGGTGTTCTCACATGTGGCCAGTTTCAGAATTTCTACAGCCATCTGGGTGGAGATTGGTAAATTGTGCTGACTGCTGTGAGAAATGCTGTGTGGCTCAGAATTGCTGTACTGCTGCTTGATGACCACTTGAGGTTTCAGCTTCAAATCTCAACATTCAGATCCCCTGGCCAGCAAAGAGGCAAAAACTGGTCTCAGCAGAGGTGAAATGTGCATTCCAACTCCTGTCTACTGTTGCTGACATTTTCCAGTCATTTACACCTGCAATTCTACCAATTACACCTGCAGAATCAACTGTTTGATGTGTCAATCTGATTCCAACCTCCTATGCCACTATAACATCTATGCCGCGACCACCACTGTGCTCCATCCTTTCAATTACACCAGTTACACCCATTACACCCTTCCAACGCGCCTCCAATGACCAAACTGAACTGCAAATTGAACCTCCACCAAATTCTTCATCAATTTCTCCACAAGAAGAGCCACCAGAAGGAGCTACATTGGAGGTGTTGCCAGATGTTGCAGATGATGATAATGGTGATGATAATGATGATGATGAGCATGTTGAGGCATTCCAACCTCCACCACCCCCATTTAAAACTTATCTTGCATACTCTTCGCGTGCCAGACACTGGAGGAAACATGAACTTGGCTGGATGAATGTTTCATGCTCCAAATGTGGGGCACTGCATTGGATTGAAGAATGTGTTTGTGGCTCACCTTTGCGGGCGCCCGTGTTCAACTGTTGTTGCTGGAATGGGGCTGTGAAGCTTCCTTCATTGAAGGAACCACCCCCTTACATTTGATCCCTATACTACAGGGATGATCATGATGCTTTGGAGTTTTGTAAGAACATCCGGAGCTACAATGGCTCTCTTGCATTCACCTTCATGATGTGTAAAGATGCTGAAGGAGTTGAAGGTTTTGGAGCTTTGCGGGTGCATGGTGCTGTGTATCACAAACATGGGCTGCTAGAGATTGCAGAGGGCTGATGGCCTGTTTTTGCTCAGGTTTGGATTTATGACCCAGATTATGACCCCAACCTTCCATTATGTTATTGGTCAAATTCATGAGGAACTTGAGGCTGTAGGTGTTTTTCCGTCCACTGATATTTTGACTTCATCTAATCTTTGTCTTTGTAGTGCAATCCTTTTGTGCAACAATATTGATCTGCCTTTGAGACCTTATGGGAGTGAGGAGACCTGTATGCCCGGTTGATGTTGCTTGCTGGCCGTGATCGCCGTCGTGAAAATCTTCCTACAGCCACTGAGGTTGCTGCTATAGTGGTTGATCCACCTGCTGACGGGCGTGTTCTGCCCCAGGGAGTTCAATTGTCATTGAGGTCTGGAGGTTTACAGCTCATCAACACAGGCAGTCCCCTCTATCTCCCCCTTCATTATGTCCTTCTCTTTCCAAAAGGAGACCACGGTTGGAACTGGGAAATACCATTGCAGAACATGAATGGTGAGGATGAAGATTAGGATGTTGAGGCTGCTGCAGATGAAGACCATGCAGTTCAAAAGGGCCGTGTCTCACACCAAATGTGGTTTGCCTACCATCTGCACCAATGTTCTACATCTTCTGACATTCTGTTCCGCGCTGGGTGTTTGTTTCAGCAGTTTGTTGTTGATGCTTGGGCTGTAATAGATCAGGAGAAGTTGGATTGGGTTCGTCACAATCAGCTTCAGCTATGTTCCGACCTATATAATGGTCTTGCAGACTGTATGGATGATGATGGCATTGACCCTGACAGCCTTGGCCGTCAGATTATTGTGCCTGCATCGTATGTGGGTGGTGATTGATATCAACAGAAGCTTGCACACAATGCCATGGCACTTACATGGGAGTTCAATCATCCTACTCTTTTTATCACCTTTACAGCCAACCCTGCATGGCCAGAAGTCATATGCAAGTTGCTTTCCAACCAAAGACCAATTGATCAACCTGACATTGTGACCTGTGTCTTCCAGCTCAAGATTTGTCAGTTGTTCAGTGATGTATTTGACCACAACTATTTTGGTCCCTGCTTTGCCTGAAGTTGGACTGTTGAATACCAGAAGTGAGGCTTGCCGCACATACATTTAGTGGTCTGGCTGGAGAACCACTGTGATTACATGGAAGAATGCATTGTTGATGAGGTCATTAGCGCCTGTATTCCTTCTAAAGAGAAGGATCCAGAGCTTCATGAGTTGGTTACAACCCTGATGCTGCATGGTCTGTGTGGTGAAGGTGCTCTGGATGCCCTGTGCATGGAAAACAAGAACAGTGACTGGAAGTGTTCCAAATGATTTCCAAAACAATTTTCTGACACCACAGTGGCTGGAAATGATGGATACTCGGCTCCAGCATGTCCAAATTTGCCTGAGGAGAGATTTGTCAAGACCATTCGTGGCTGTGATGTTACATTTGACAATTGTTGGGTGGTGCCTTACAACACCTGCCTCTTAAAGTGATTTAATGCTCACATTAATGTTGAGGTTTGCATCTCTGTGAAATCAATTAAATACCTCCACAAGTATATGTATAAGGGTAGTGACTGTACAAGTGCGGAGGTCAGGACGGAACAGTGAGATGAGGTGCAAGCTCAATTGAATGGCCATTACATCTCTTCGGTTGAAGCCATGTGGCGGTTGTTTGAATATCAAATGCATCAGGAGTATCCAGCCATTGAGGTTCTGCCTGTACATCTTGAAGGTGAACAACCCGTCTCCTGGCGGGAAGGGGAAAGCACCCAGGACCTTCGCCTGCGCATGGAATGCTCATGTTCAAAGCTCATGGCCTTTTTTGATTACAACAGCCGTCACGAAGACGGCTGTCATTTGCTTTACAGCAATTTTCCCAACCACTATGTTTGACATGTGGGACCAAGAAAGTGGTTGCCCCGTCAACAACGATTCAAATTGGGCCGTATGCCACATTTCAGTCCTATGGTTGGTGAGTGTTATTACCTATGGCTCCTGCTTGCAACCTGTCCTGGGCCCACCAGCTTTACAGACATCAGAATGGTGGATGGAGTGGTTTGTACAACCTACTGTGACGCCTGCATGCGGCTGGGACTGTTGGAGGATGATGGTGAGTGGGTAAGTGCTCTGGAGGATGCAAAGCATTTTGCTATAGCTACAGCCCTATGGTCATTTCTGGCAACTGCTTTAATCCATGGCACAGTCTCTGACCCCCTTGGTCTTTGGTTATGGTTCTGTGATTTGTTCTGTGATGATCTACCCCAATGTCTGGAGCAGCTTGCCAATATACCCCTGGTTTCTGATCCCCACTATGATTACGGGCTCTTCCTAATTGACTGCATGCTCCGTGAGTTTCAAAAATCAAATCTGGACTTTGGCCTTCCATCTTTCAGCCTCCAGTGGGAGTTTGCTACGGGCGCCACTCTGTTTGACAATGAATGTGATTATGACATTGTTGAGACTGCAGAGACTGCTGAAACTTTACAGCATCAATTGAATCCTGACCAATGGCATGCCTATGACACCATCCTTGACTGCTTTCAGAATCAACCATCCGAGTGTCAGTTTTACATCCAGGGTCTGGCTGGGACAGGCAAAACATTTTTGTATCATGCACTCTATCACTGTTTGTGTGCAATGTCCAAGATTGTAATCTGCATTGCATCCTCTGGAATTGCAGCCATTCTTCTGCCTTGCGGCCGTACAGCCCACTCGTGATTTGGGATCCCATTGTTGTTGAATGAGAGGTCCGTCTCCAACATCTTGGCTCATAGTCAGATTGGAAAGCTTCTGGCCGCAGCAGACTTCATTATATGGGATGAGGTCCCCATGCAGCACTGGTACTGCTTTGAGGTTGTTGATCGACTGCTGAAGGATCTCTGCAAATCAGATGTCGTCTTTGGTGGCATTCCATTTGTACTGGGTGGAGATTTTGCCCAGACCCTTCTGGTTGTGAGACATGGTGGTCGTGCAGCCAGTGTGGCTGCTTCCATTCTCAATTCAAGCATATGAAGCTCTGTAAAGGTCCTCTGGCTCTGTCAGAATATGCATTTACAGCCAGGTGAGGATAATGCAGTGTTTGCTAATTTTATTGCTAGCATGTCCTACCGGTTGGCTCTCAATGGCGTCATCAAGCTTCCATCTTACATCTCTACCACCAACTCCCTTGATGATCTCTGTGAACATGTATTTCCAGCAAGTGAGCTGGCTGCTGCTGCCACAAATCATGACTTCTTTGCCTGCCGGGCAATTCTCTCAATGCGAAATGAGGATGTACAGATCATCAATGACAAGTTGATGGACTGCATCCCAGGTGATTGCCGAACCTACTATGCCTCACACTATATAGAGGATGTTGACAGAGGTGAATATGCAGAGGAGTTTCTTGCCAGCTTACAGTCATCTGGTCTACCTCCTGCAGCCATGGATCTCTGTGTAGGGACACCAGTGATGCTTCTTTGCTCACTGCGGCCATCGGAAGGTCTTTGCAACGGCACCCGCATGGTGATTACCTGGTTGGAGAGGTGTTTTGTGGAGGCCTGTATTCTGACTGGTGACTGGAAGGGTAAAGTGCATTTGATCTCCTGCATCCATTTGGATTCTACAGAAGAGGACTTTCCATTCATTCTTAGACATACGCAGCTTCTGTTACTGCCCTGCTTTGCCATGACAGTCAATAAGTTGCAAGGTCAATCCCTTGATGTTGTAGGTGTGGATCTATGCTATCCAGCCTTTTCTCATGGTCAGTTGTATGTTGCTTTGTCGCGTGTGATGAATGTTTCCAATCTGACAGTCCTTCTCTATGATTCTGCAAATGGCTGCACGGAAATTGTATACCCTGAGGTTGTTGCGTGTTTTGAATAGGATTGAAAAGATTGTTACTTTGAGGTTTTTATTGAAGTTTTTACTTGCGAGTGCAATTGTAAATGCTTTTTCAGGCCTTTTGGCCAAGATTTGCATTGATTGAATCTCTAACTACTAATGTAATACAGGCATTGCGTCCAGGCAGCCTCTAACTCCTTCAATTGTTTCATTTCAGTCCTCCTACTCCTCCGCTCCATCCCCTTGCAGCTCCCCCAACAACTGCTGCTTCACATTTCCAGCAATTTGACCCACGAGGTCATTGAGATTGGGCAGCCCGCCAGCAGCCACACTGCCAGCACCCTGTCCATGTTGGTGAACAAGGTCTTCAATTGCGCCGCCAGCACCCCCAGCCACTCCCTCTCCCTCATTGTCTGGATTGGCCGCCCCAACCCCCTCACCAATTGGTTCAACCCCTTCCAACCCCGCCTCCTCCGCATATAAGTCAGTAAATGCCGCCATTGCGGCTGCCAGGGCAGAAGATGCTTTTGCAGCTGCAGTGGACTGCTGACAAGCCAGAATCAGGACCTGGGAGAATGCCTGCTGCGTGGACGCCAGGGACACTGCAGCCATCATGGCTGAGGTCATACAGTTGTAAACGCGCATGGTGGCCTGTTTCTTTGGGTCTTCTTCTTCTTCCTCCTCTCCTTCATTGCCTTCTTCCACCATGGGGGTCTGCTTTCTTTTGTTTCCGCGAGTTTGTGGTGTGTAGTCTATTTTACAATGTCAGCTGCTGATTGTATTTGGTTTCCAACAGGACTGATATGATACTTACTGGCCTGAAATGAGCACTGCTTCGTCATGCTATTAACATGACACCCCGCACAAGCACCCCCAAAACAATCAGCAACCACCATGCAGTCTGTGAATGGCCCATAGCCATCTTTGCACTGCTGGCACGCCTCTTCTTGCAGTTCCCCGCGAGACTGTGCCAGCACAGCCTCGCGGTTCCCTGGCTGGGTCAGGTTCACTGTTTCCACACCCTCATGAAGAACAGGGTTCTCCGCGAATGCAATTGCAGCCAGGTCCCGCATGACCTTGGTTGACTTCTTGGGCAATTGCTCCGCCGCCACAACGAGCTCCGACTTCTCTTCAGCCATGGTTATTGAGATTTGTAGGTTGTAGTAAGGTTGTAAAGTGTTTGCAAGAGGGTAAGCAAGGTCTCTGTAAGTTGTTTGATTTCCTACAAACTATGATTCTACAGCCCATATATAAAAATTTTTCAGCGTAGCAACACAATGCTCAATAGAGCTTTACAGCCATTCAGCATTGAGATTCAATGGTAGATTCCGTATATTGAGGCTGTAATAACTATTTTCTGAGTAATTTTGCAACTTCTAACTAAGGTTTGAACACTTCAAGTGACTGTAGGGGAGTGTTGGCTGTAAGCTAGTAGTTTCCGGTGACAAAGATTTTACCAAACACTCCTCCTTTGGAGCATCTGTAGTGGGCCAACTGCTCTTCAATGTTCTCACACAGGTTCAAACGACTGGCAGCTCTACCAGCGCATGCAGGAGTAGTGTTGCTGATGTTCCTCGCAAGTTGATGTTGGTTGAATGTACAGTTAATGAAAGCAAAAATGAGTATGACCTTCAGCAGTCTGCTGTACAGCCAAAGCAGGGAGATGAGGTACAAGTGAGGAGGTAATGAGGCTGCTGGCTTTGATTGTTGCATTGATGGGGTGGTACTTCCCCCTGAAGAGCACAGTTTGATGTATTCTCTATCACCACTTTCCTCAGTGGTAGACTGTGGCAAAACCTGCATGTAAAACTTTCCTGTGGGATTAGAGACTCCATTCACAAGCTAGTAGGAGCTAAACAAAAACCCAACATCATAAACAATCAATGCAGAATCACCATGCCGCGCGAAGATCACACAACAAGCATTGTCAGAAGCAAGAAGGCCAGTTAAGCTTCCCTATCTAGCAAGGTTTCCTGTTTTTCATGTTGCTGGCTCACGGCGCAGACCCCAGCCGGCTTCCATCATGTTCAAGTTTTGACAACACTTCCCACAGATTCATCATCCTGAAAACCCCAGTCCTGACAAGTGTCCATCACTACATATGTTGGGTCTCTCAAAAGACACCTCATCCAGCGCAGCAGCCTCTTCCAGATAGAGAACAAGTACTGAGTATTTTGCCAGCCAAATTGACATGATCTTGCATGTTCATCCAGTGTCAGATACCCTCAGGATTCTGTTCAGCAGCCTGCATAGGCAATGCATCTGTCATTTTTATATCTTGTTCCTGTTCCACCGCAGCATAGCACCTGTCACCAAAGAATTGTGCTGCTTCATCTGATAAGTGTCCATGTTCTGCATGTCTTTCAAGCTCTAGTCCAAATTCCTTTAGGACAAACATCTTTTGCTGTTCATCAAATGCAATCCACACATCCAACTAAATGCAACATGAAGTAAAAGTCAGTACTATACTTAGCATGTGATTCTCACCAACTCACTGATGCAAGCTGATGTCCAAGCCATAAACATCTTTCAGCCCTACACATGGTAACACTTGGAAGTTTCAAAGACTGCTCCTCAGCATCCTCAAGAGAGAAGCAGTGAAAGAAATCAGGAGGATAGTACAACTGACTCCAGATCATTCTATGCATTGAAAAATCCTCTGGTAGGTGATGCCTCATTCCACTTTCTGAGGTAGGAAAAGTCCCCCTTCTTAAATAAGATTCGTTCAAGCCCTGTAAATTTTTTAGTGTGTTTAAAAAGGTAATCAAATTGCGCCATGGTACTTCATTCTGAACATAGGACATTGCTTCAGGGACTAGAGCCAAAGACCAGAGAAAAGCCAATGAAACATGTGTATGGGGGAGAACATTTTTATCACCAACATACATTAAAACAAATGCAAGAACATTGAAAGTAAAACAAGATGCATAGAAAATAATTTCAGTTGGGTTTTCAAATGTGCCAAGATCATTAGAGATGGGGGTGAAACAGAGCTGAGAGGTAGAGATAGAGGTAAACATAGATGTAGACTGGTAATACTTTTTGACATTTTCACTGGTAATAGGAGATTCAACAGCTTTTAGAAACATTCTCATGAAGATAGAATCAGCACCATACTCAAAAAAGGAAGCAAAGTTTGCAGATGCAATATAGACTCCTTGCTCTTGCCACTTAGCTCCCACATGACCAATCTGGGTTCCTAAATGAGACATGAACTCAAGTCCACACTCAAGGAAGGAGAGTATTGACTTATTGCCAAAGAGAATTCCATGAGCTTTCACAAAAGATAGCATCACAGGGGAGTGGATGGTTGGCTCTCTTGAGTTCAAAATAGGATTAAATAGAAGAAGAATAGACTCTCTGGTATTTGGGAAGGGTTGAACACAGATTAGAGATTTGAAATAGAAGAACAACTGCTGAAGAATGTTGGGTCTGGCAAGAACAGCAAGATGATGCTGGATTCTCCCTACCAAAGGAGACTTATCAGCAGCTTTGTTATACCAGTATCTTGCAACTCCAGCCCAAATCTCTCTGTCATGAAGATCAGATTCTTCCACAGCCATTCTGTACCGGGCCAAATCACCTAAGCATTCAATCCATGTATCCTCAAAGCTTGGAACACTCTCGAGTAGCAAGGCCATCATGGAATAGGCAGTATGAATGAAGGCTAGCATATGATTCAATGCTTCAGGAAGTCTGTGTTGCAAAAGTTCCAAAAGGGAATGAATCCCATGTTGCCACATCCTTGCTGGCATTGCATAGTGACTGGCCAATTTCTGAAGAGCAGGGCTTGCTGATGGATGCTGGGATGCCAGAAAGAAATCATGATGCTCATGAAGAAGTGTTCTGTGTAAAGCTATAAGAGCTTGCCATTGTTTGTTACTCAGGCTTGCAGTGTTGTTGGCTTGCTGGTGATCAATTTCCACACACTTTTTCTCTATCAAAACAAGTTCAGCATAAATGGTGTGAACTTTATTGATCAATTGTTCTTCTGAGATCTGCAGGATCTCCAGCTGCAAAGTTAATGTATTGACAGGTATCTCCTCTGAGGACATGGGTGAATTGACATCATAGAGATATTTTTCAGAAACAGGAGATATCTTGTGGGCTCCATCATTTGAGGTGATCTTGGATTGTGATTGAGAGTCTTCTTGTGGTAATTTGTCTGAAGTGGTGGATCTCTTCTGAAGATGAAGTTCTTCTAAGTGTGGTTTGGGAGGGGATCTTGAATACAATTCCACAGTGTAATTGATAGGGCTTCTATCTGACATGTCAGTGCTCGCCAGGCAATAGGAGTTTAAGAGCATTTCTCTCAGGTAGTCAGTCCCACCTTGGTTTGATGTTGGAATCACTGCTAGCGCCGGCATCAAGATCTTCCGACCCCATCGCGTGAAACTATGAAGATATACACGTGATTTAAATCAGCCCCCATACCGGAATCCCAGATAATCCTTGTATGTAGGGGTTATGTTGATCTGCCCTCAATGGTAATATTACTTACCCTCAACCTGCTCTCAACCCCAAAAGGGGTCAAGTCAATGTAATAGCTAGTAATAGCTATGATAAATCAGGAATATGTGGAATGGCATTTCTACATAGAAGCTGGAATATGTACTTATTGAGGCTGTACTTTGCATAACAAAGAAAGTGAAAAAATTTTCATTATGAAGTAACTATTCTTTCTTTCTTTGTTTTCTTCTATTAGAAGATTTCTTCCCTGCCACTCTGTTTTTCATAGATTTCACCAGCTCTTACTATGTAAGAGATTTCATGATTTTCATAGGTTTTGCAAGCTCTTACTATGTAGGAGATTCTGCTCTTACTATGAGATCCTCATAGATTTTGTCAGCTCTTACTATGTAGGAGATTTCATGTTTTTCACAGTCTTTGCAGATTCCTACTGTATTGTGTATGTATGTTAGTATGTAATGTATTGTAATATACACACTAGAAATGAATAGATTGATTCTACTTTGATAGTCAATTCCACATCCTAATAGGTCAGCAGCAAGTTGACATTACCCTATAGTAGAGTGTACTAACTGGTGGAATCCACTGTCAATGTACAGCAAAGTGTGCCGCACCATTATTGTAACAGCCAGTCTATGTGGAATCAGGATTCCACATAGGGATTATGGTAATGCTTATGTACACCAAATACCCCCAATTCCAGTATGGCCAGCAGTGGTCAAAATTTCCAGTCAATGGGAGAGACACCAAGTGAACTTAAAAATAGTGAATGCTTTCATTCAAACTTCGCAATGGCCCTTTTTTTTTTTTTTGGTTGCACCCCTTAATATTAATAGTTCAGGTGCCAGGGGACTCCTGAATGCAGTCTTCATCATCTGGACTGGATTGCAATAGTCAGTTCTCCATACATACTTTGTTCTCTCTACTGGTTCTTGGTGATCCATCTAATGTCCTTGCTCAGGTCTAGTGTGGCCGCCTGAATTAAAGATGATCCCAGGCAACCACTGTGTGATCATTGAGAACCCTGATATGAAGACTGTGATGATGATAGGGGTCAACAAGCACTCTACTGCATCCATGTAGTTTGAAGTGTTTCCCTTTCTGGAAGACACTAATTTTATTCTTATCCATCATCCACTTCCATGAAAATATGTACTGACAATAAAATTACAGGCAACCTAAGTTATCGCATGGATTATACATCACTTCACCAAACACAGAACTCATCAAACCACTTGTCCCAATCTTGATTGGCCTGGCATACCATCTGCCCCCGGCCTCTTAGCCAACATTTCTTGTTGCACCAGCATTCATCCAGCATCTCTTGCAATAGCTCTTTCGTCATCTCTCTCACGAGCATACATTGACGGATCTGTGTGGCTTGGAGTGTAATGAATGAGCATACCATAAGGTCCTGGCACTCCATGTAATGACATCAGATCTCCCACATCATACTGAGGGGAAAATATGCTCATCAATCCCATCATTGGAATTGGAGCCGGATATTCTCCTGGGAAAGAGTCAGCTGTGTAGTGGAGAGTCAATAGATGGTTGCTGGCCGGCTGGAAGCAGCTTCAGGACAAAGTAAACTGTCAGAACAACAATGTGGACAAGTGGGGATCAATAGGTGGCCAACAGATGCACTCACATTTGGTTTGCATTCTGTTGATGCTGCAGCATGCTCCACAGTGAGTGGATTTGAAACAAATCAAGTTTGGCATCCTGAATAGCGGGCGGAGCCAAGGGAAGTGGTTTGCTTGTAGCAAGTGGAAGACAATGGCCAAGGCCAATCCG
This sequence comes from Emydomyces testavorans, assembly GCA_029449355.1. Classification (NCBI taxonomy): domain Eukaryota; kingdom Fungi; phylum Ascomycota; class Eurotiomycetes; order Onygenales; family Nannizziopsiaceae; genus Emydomyces; species Emydomyces testavorans. The sequence continues at coordinate 2,126,292 of CP120627.1, forward strand.
CGCGAGGAATCCATCTAACCAAACAGAGATGCTGAGAGTTGGCATCCTTCACTGTATGTGAAGGGTAGCGCCCCAGTTGAACTCAGTCGCCATAAAGAACAGCAGGTAGGGTCATTGGCTGCTCCGTCAGTGTTCCATGTGCTGTTCCCTATTGCAGGGGTTGTCAAACATGTCACTGTCCAGAAAGTATACAATTCTAGAGTCACCTATTCTGGTAAAGGGTGGAAGAACGCGCAATTGCCAGGAATAAAAGATAAAGTCTGCTCAGACCATGATTGACTAAGCAAATAGTGTCCAATTTTGGAATACCAGATGCAGAACAGACAAAAGGGCCAGATGGAAACAGATGTCATCGCCAGCTGATGTAATAACTAGTTAATGTCCATGCAGTATGCCAAGCTGGCTCCACAACCCAAGTTTACAATGGTTTTCAATTGCAGCAGGTGGCTGGTGTCTTGTCCATTTTTGATTGTCTAAAAATGACTACCGCACTACAGCTCCATGTCTTGACATCCATCAGGCTGGTTATGCGCCCCCTCAACTAATCCCACCTATCTTCCTGCACGCCTGAATCCCTGATGAAATCCCAGATTAAACATGCTGACACTTCAAAAATCCTCTTGAACTTTGATGAATAGAAAGCATGGAGAATAAAAATGAGATGTATAGAGCTGCTAGCCAAACAACAAAGGAAACTGAAAGAATGCATGTGGTTGGTAAGATCTATCCAGTACCCCTCAGAAATTATACTACATCCCTCCCTGGAACCACAACAATGCCATCATAGGATACTTTGTTTGGGCCAAAGTAAAGTTGCTGCAGCTGAGATCTCAAAGTTTCACATGAGGTAAGCATGTAGCCTCTGATGCTGTGGATAATCAGCCAAAAGAGAATGAAGTGCATGGTAAGATTGATTCTTATGACTTTCAAACCAGCTGGCATTGTTTGACAAGATAGACCAAAAATAACATGAGCTGCATGGCATGTTGGATATGGTCTTGGTGACCTTGACTTCTTTGGTAATTTCAATCTTGGCAAGAGGAGTATCAAATAGATATTGGGAGTTCAGTTCTTGAGTGGTGGATGCCTTGTTGGCAAGTGGATGATCTGAAGGCGACGCGGTCATGATGCAAGGAGAGAAACTGCAGTGGGAGGGCAGTAAGTAGTGGAAAAGCTCTGGGGCTTCTCAGGCTATTGGAACAATTGGTCACCAGTTCTGCAACAGAATGGCAATGTGAGTGAAAGAAGCTGTGCATTGAAAATGAGCTTCATGCAATGAGATATCTCTTATATTTGTCCCATGTATGATCAAATTGTTGGCCATCTTTATGCACCTGAGCAATTTGTCATGTAGTAGATTTGGATGTTGGTTCTGGTGGCTTCAAAGTTGATGGTTGCTGACTGGGGTTAGTGGTCTCCTTAGGTGGCATTGAACCAGCATGCAGCTTCTTACCATTGATGCTGAGAAACAAAAATTTGATTGGTTGGAATTTTCCTCCTCCAATTCTTTTGACACCTCTATCACTGTGAAGCCACCTGTGTGATTGCAGCCTGTTTTCATTTGAGAAGCAATGGTTCCCAACAGCCAAATTCATTCTTTACTATACAACACTCAGGAGCAGGTGCAATGCCTCATTCTCCAAATGCATCTGAGCTGCTATACACCTTGAGCATTCTTTGTGATGCTTCTTGTGAATTGCTTCATACTTATCACAATTTGGACTTCTGGAAACAAGCAAAGGCAGTTGTCAACTCTATTACCAACAAGGATGCTGACTTGGAGATACAGCCAACTATTTCAGAAAGCAGCTATTCATCTTGCCCCTCTTCCCCAGCACTGTTGAGCAACAGTTCAATGAACAACTCATTATCAGGTATCACCTTGCTGTCTGTGAGGAATATATCAACCACCAGCCCCCGCAAATGTCAGTGTGAATCTGAATCTGATCTTGACAAGTTGCTTGATGAGATAAAGAAAGTTTTATTGAAGCTTGCCCAGTTTTCAAATGAGAAACTACAACTACAAGATATACTCAAGGAAACAGAATCTCCCATTGAAAAGTGGATCCAGTTCTTAAGAATTGTTGATGGTAACAGCATCCCTACTGAGCAGGAAATACTTCTGATGGGCCTTGCTCAATTTTTGCATGCTTTGGAATTTTCCCTCTGGCAAGTGAACTGGGGACTCCCTCTCAGAGTAGATGAGATTTGCTTGAAATTATTGAAGGTGCCTAAGAGGAATGGAAATATTTCTTGCTATCTTGCCAATGAGAATATTCCTGTTGAGTACCAAAATGTGGTTAGTAGAGGCATCAGAGAGGGCCTAAACAAATTTGTGTTTGAGAAGCTATTCTGTGAGAAGCTTGAAGAATCAATGAAGGATGCTGCTACAGGAATGCTAGCTGTCCTCACCTTGACTTACATGAAATTTTGCAAATTGAAATTCAATCAATACCCTCAGTTTATTGATATCCTACTTGTTGGGAATGCTCCTATCATTGGTCCTCTCATAGGCTTATCAGACTGGTTTTTAATGCTGAGGTTGGACTTTGAGGTGCGGTATGGAAGTAAGTACTTTCTGTAAAAATCAAATATTCTTGTCTAACAATTGGTGACTAGGAATTACTGCTGCCAGGGAAACTATTACTCAGAGCATTTCAAATACACCATATACAGTGACCTGGTGTCAGGATGGTGCTGTTGATTCTGATAAATTGAATGCATTTGGAGAACAGAGTTGTAACATGCAATTGTCAAGCTTGCTAAGACCTGGGATATGAACAGCAGGTCCGAACAATTTGTACAGCTTGGTGGTGCATAATGACTTGGGCAGTGCTGTAGCATTGGAACTTCTGAGAGAAGGGTTCAATATAAGAGACCAGACAGCAACACGCATGAATTCAACAGAGTTGGGACAACAAAGTAAGAGAAGAAGACTACATCAGTATCATGAAACATCATCATCTGGATTTAAGAGCAACATGCAACAAAGCTTTTCTGAACCCAGGAATATGCCTGATGATTCTGCTCACCTACTGGCTGCTGCATGCAGCTCTCTGCAAAGCCAGCCACTAGGGGCTGAAAATTATGATCCTTCCCACTTCCTCTTTACTGGTGAGTAGATCTTGGGTTAATTACTCAAATCTGGATTTTGACAATAAGTTCAGGAATGGAGCCAGCTGTGACTCCTCTGTCTCACATCACTTCTCTTGACACAGGATGCAGGTCTGACAACAATCAAACTGAGCAGCACTGGAACCATTCATTGGAAACAGGACAATATAGAAGCAATGGGGCCTTAGGGTGTGATGTGAATTCAAGCAATCCCACAGATCAAAATTTCAGAAAGAATACACAACAATTCACCCTGATCCAGCTGCTCTGTGATACAATTGTTGGAGTTGCAAATTCTGCCAGAAATAGTATGATTTTGACAGATTCTCTTCAGTGGATTACAGTGCTTATTCATGTTTAGCAATCAACAGTGAACAAGATACTCATACAGGCTTCAATTCCACAACAAATCAAATTCACAATCATGACCAGATGATCTATGGTGAATCACTACTGGATAGTGCACCTTGGGATCCTGCATTCTTTGACCCTGCACTCCTTGACCCTGCATTCCTTGATGCTGTATTCTGCAATCTCAGATTCCATGACTCTGCCTTCCTGAACTATTCATGATGGGTCTGTTGGTTCTTCAACACATCATGTAAAAATTTGCTATGTATGTTGTCATTGGTGTTCTTAGCTTCAGGGATCATGCTGGCGGACGCAATACCCTCATCCAAACACCAACCCCTCCTCCTTCACTCAGATAATCAATTGTCAATGCTGCTGACATAAGCAATATATTGCCTGGTTCAAGGCAAATAGGAACGGCTGCTGCCAGGTTGATTTCACCTCTAGTCATCTGATGAGAACCTGGCACAATGCGAAAGAGGCCGTTCCTCTCAGTGAGAGTTTTGTTAGTGGTGGTGCAATAGATAAATGCTGTACTCGGCGGCCCAGCAGGATAATGTGGGAGTTGGGGGTTGTTTTTTGGCCAGAAAATAGTTTCTGGGTTGGATGTCACAGCTTCACCAAAAGTACAGCTGAGAATGGGCGCGAACCAGGAAATATTTGAAAACTACATAATTAGCACCTGCAACTGTTTGCCAATCAGTGGGTCCAACTTACATTCACTCCATGATAGAGGAGAGTTTTGCATGCCTCTCCTCCTTCAACTTGTATTGCTCTGATTTTTGCACTCCTTGTTTGAAGTTCTTCAAATCTTTGTCTATCAATGTAGGTCTTCAATGTCTCAAAGAGTCTTTCTGGAGGTACTTCATTGTGTTTGATGATGATGTATTCTGGGTTGTGAGCCATGAGTTCTGTGAATTTTTGTAATTTATTAGATTTTTGAGTCTTGAGTGTGGGGTCTGCGGGGCTATCTCTTTTCCTGCAAAAAGTACTCTTCCAGTCAGAAGCCATGTGAATGTGCAGGTTGCATCACTGAAATTATGTCAGGGAACAAACAAACAGTCTAAATTCTGTAGTTCAACTATCTCTTATTTAATAAACTATATCTCAGCTCTACAGAAACTAACTACTTAAATCAAATTACACTAGGTTTAGAACATTTTGTTCTTCTATGCCCATGAGAACCACAGTTGCTACTTAAATTTTCTGCTCTCAAACAAAAGATTCTACCATGCATTCAGAGTATGTGGGCAACAACCAACTCAGCCTGTCAGAGGATTTGTGTCGCCTTTGGCCCAATGTACAGACTCTAACAACTATGTTTGCATGATATATACTTGCAGATTTTCCCAGCTCAACCTGTGAACTCCCTGGGAAGCCCACTCAGATCCATCACCTGTTAGGAATGTGTCTGAAAGCAAGTTAGACCACAACTGCTGGAGCAGTTTGCTTTTGACCTGCTCATTTCATTTGTCTTTATGACTCTTCATTTTTAAGATGACAGAACTCTAGTAGAGTTGTTCAAGAGAGACTGCAAATTTTGCTTCATTATGGCAGTTGCAGGCATTCTGTTTGCTATCATCCAGTTCAGATTTGGTCCATTGGATCATTCAATTAGCATGATGTCAATGGCGATGCTTCCCAAAATTCTGTTGTTGACCTACCACCAGGCCCAAACATTGTGGAGTTATGGCCTGCTGGCTCAAATGGAAATGTGCTGCAGCTTGACACATTAGGGGAGGATACTTGCCAGGGGAGAAGTTACATCTCAATCTGATAGTTTTACCATTAGGTCATTTCTACTCTGTGATTACTCTAACCAGGCAATATATTAAAGGCAGAATCTCCTCAAAAAACAATGCTGTTTATTTAATCTCCCCAAGAGCAAGTATTCTTTCATCTTTTTACTTGGGATGAAGAGGATGTGCAACTATACAAAGACTGTGTATTGGTGCTGGCATATCCATTATATTGTGAAGGCATGGTGCATTATATATCAGAGAACTGAAAGAAGATGTACACCCAATGTTGTAGCTGAGTAAGGACATGATGGCTTCTCTTTTCTGTTCTGAGTCTAATGCATTTTCAAGGGAAACAAAGGATGATAATTGCAGTAACTAGGTTCCCTGTTTAGCATATGAATTGGTATGTGCTGCTTAAGTTGAGACTGGTGTCACAGGTGACTGCAAATGAAAAAAAGCCCACTCTGAATGACCATAGCCAGCTGGAACACACAAGTTAGGAGCCAAGGGGCTCTGTTTTTGTGGGGTGTTATTTTTGTCTCTTGGAGAATACAAACCACACTTAGGGTACTAGCTTTCTTAAAGTAGGAGGAGGCTTGAGTCAAAAGATGTGAATGCAAATGGAAAATCTGTGGTGGAGCAGAGATTGTACAGTAGACACTGATTGGAATGATTGGTGAAGAAAGATCTCTGTGATTGTGTGAGCCCAGCCCTTCATATTGAAGTGCAGTGAACAAGAGTGGTCCCTACTTGGAAAACTTTCTTTGAACATCTGGATCACCTCCCGCGGATGATTTCCTGTCTGTGCTGAATGGCATTCTGATAACTGGGTTTGTTGGTGATGCGAAACAAAGATGGTGAAATAGCTGTAGAGAGCCAGGTGGTTGTGAGATATACCCATGGGTTCCATCAGTGTGATGGGCTTTTGCCACTTCCAGCTTTGTACTATGTAGCATTACAAATGCTATTTCAGACACTCTGCATTTTTACACATGCTTGATATGGTTTTAGAACAATTTTTTGACCCAAGGACTTTGCAATTTTGTGGATTCAAATAAGTCTGGGTGGCTATTATGACATGTGACAATACTTGATGCTAGGTCGCCCATGGTTACTGGAAGCCACACCAAACCCCACATGTCTTTGCATCAGTATCAAACATGAAATAAACAAGATCACTATACTGAAATCATATTTCAGCAAAACTCCAGCAGGATGAATGATTTTGCACAACTGAGGAAACAGATTGAAGAAGAAAGACAATGTTGGGAGGCTGTGGAAGCTTGAGCATTCAAGAAGCAATGGCAACAGGAGGCTGCAGAGGTGTTCTCCACCCCAGCAGGTTTGAGTGCATATATTTGGAACTGCCATGATTTATTGTTGGCAATCAGCATCACTACTGAGCCCACTGAGACCACACAAGGGGAGATGGCAAAGGCAACTAGATGCTACTATCCTTCACAAATCATTCCCTGGGAGGGATTTATGGACCAGCAGTATTCCATCTGGGATGTGTTTTATAAACACTCTTCATTCATGTCAACAAAACAATTCCCTTCTTGCCATCAGTTGGATTATGTTTGCAAGATCATTTGCAGCAGAGATGGACCTTCAGTATTACAAGCATGATGCAGTGGAGAATCATGTGCAGTTGGTTGTGGAGGAAATCTACAGGAATGTTGTGTTGAGACAGGAATTTCAGCTGGCAGGGCCAGTGATGTTTGAAAGCCACACCAATCTTGGAGTGTTGAAGTAGGAACAATCACTTGAGGATCAAATGCAGAGACTGTCCCTTGGTTCCAATATCAAATGCTAGGACAGTGCACTGGTACAGCCGGGGCGTGTGGACAGAAAGGTGTTTTTCCAACTTGCAGACAAGAACATGAGTTTTGGCCTCTTTTGCAATGTCTTCAAGCAATCAGATGTGCTGGGAAAGAAGAAGGGGTGAGGTCAAATGTGATTGAAGGGCTATCAATTTTCCATAGAATTGCACTGAGCTGGTATTAATTTGTGAGCCCTTATCATTTAAACACGAGTGGGCAAAAGAAATATAGACCTACCTCCCCTAGTTTGGATAGTATTTTAGGAACTAGCTGCTGCACATCTTCATTGAGTTTCTGTGTAGGGGTGTCTGGTGGGAAATTTCCCATCAAACTGGCCAATTGATGCAGGTTCTCTTTGCATCTGGGAAGGTCTCTCACATCAAAGTGTTTGTATTCTTGGACTGACATCTTTGGGAGCTGGGGAATGTGAAGCAGATCAAAATGAAATCTTCTGTCTGGATTTGCATAATGTCCTGTTAGAAAGTTGGTTAATGCTGCTGGAATGACTTTTGGAGGAGCAGTTGCTTCCCACCATGACAGTAAACATGGGTCTGATGTACAGGAAAAATCTAACCCTCATCTTGCAACATTAATATGGTAGTCACTACTGAACCTGACATTGCTGCTATCTGTGGTATAAGTGTCTTCTCATATTCTCCTTTGCTTTTGTTGTCCATCATTTGTCTGTTGAATTCCAAATTAAATTTAAAACAAGCAAATATGATTATTGTATGAACTGGGGAAGAGCTAAGATAAATACAAAACCAATTTAAATGAGGGAGCATTGAAAAAAAAGCGGTGAGTTCTGCAAGGCTGTATGTCAAATGATATTTCAAATATGGCCGAAACTGCTCCCTGCAAGGCTCTGTGTAATATGTCTATTTGCCTTTACCAAACACAGTGGGTAACCCTATTTACTTCCAAAAGCAAGATCTGATAGAACTGAAAATCCCCCACCTTTTTTCTGTAACAGTGGGTATACTGCTTTCTACATCTACAGATACCTCATGGTGGTTGCCCATTGGAGTATGAGAGGCATACAGATTATCAATTGACAGATTATTGATTGCAGAAAGATCAGTAACTCTTTCAGTCTTCTGATGGGTTGAGGCTTGAATTCTCTGGTATTCCTTGCAGCTGGGGTTCAGGTTTTCCACTCCTCTAGCTGGTGTAGAATATGGTTATGAGGAGCCATGAATATGTACCTCTCATCACTATTGAGTTAGCAGATCTGAGTGGAAATGTCTGACCTTCTTCTTGCCACTCACTGAGAGAAAGATGTTCACCAAGGATGATTCATTAACCATGGTTAAAAGAGATAAATCAGTGAGAGGCAGTTGCATGACAGATTCCAATCAAAGCTGAGACACATTGGCCCAGCTGGCTCTTTGATTCATTAATCTACATATCTATTGTCCAATCCCGGCCTTCCTCAGCCTGCCCACTTTTCTCCTCATCATTTTCTTGTGATCCTGCTTCTGCTGCCTCTGCTGCTGATGTTTAGCCTTCTCCACCTTCTTGGTGGAGAAGTCATCAGCTGCTTCCAAGGTAGAGTGCCAGGCCATGTGAACCATTGGGATCCCATTTATCATCTTGTAGCCAATGAGGCATTTGTACTCCCAGACAGGGCTGCCTTGATCTTTTTGACTGGCAGATGTGCAATACTGTTGAGCTGGAGCAGGCTGAGACACCATTTGCTGCTTAGGTGGTCTGAGGCTCTTGGGGGTTGTTTCAGTGAGGTCTACTGTGTTGATCCCTGGCAATGGGGGATGCTTGTGCTTGTGTGTTGGGAGATGAGTGTGAGAGGGCACTGTATCTCTGTTGCTGTCATCTGACTGGGATTCTCTTTTCACTGCATGGTGGGCAGGTGAGTTTGGTTGCTCATCATCACAACTGCATTGCACAGTCTCTCCTGTGCTGTCATCTGGTGAAGGGAATTGCTGTGAAGGCAGGCTCGCGCCATCATTATCTAGGAGGATCAGAATGTCTAGAATAAGTCAGAATCAATGATAGACACAGAATGTGTAAATGGTATCCTGAGAGTTGCCAGCATGCAAGTTGTGGTTTGTCAGTGGAATCTGCTCATGATGCCAAGTAGGACCACTGTCAGGTGCATCACAGCCATTTCCTAGATGGCTGTGCAGTGAGCAATTTCCTGTAGTCTTATTGTCCTTTGAAGGACATGCCCTGTCCAGTCCACTGGAGATTTTGGTATTCAAGAAGTTCAGATCAGCACTATTGTCATTGTTGTCCTCAGAGAAAAGCTCATGGAGCAGGTCTTGCTCTCCATCAGATGTGTTGCCATCACAGGTCTTCTTTCTCTCTCCACCTCCAGCCTGGTTTGGTTGCTGCTTCTTGACCACAGTGTGGAGAGGCAAGCACTGAGAAGAGGATGGAGGGGATGGGGCAGGTTGTCTTGCAGGAGGGGTATGGGGTGCATTTTTGAAATTCAGATGCATTTGTTCTGTGTGCTTGGTGCTAGGGGTTGTGGCAGCTGTCAATGTTGATGAAATTGCCCTTGAAGGTTTCTGGCTGCACTTTGCTGGATTGCACTTGACAAAATGAAGGCCTGCCTGAGAAGCAGGAAATGAGCTGGAGAGATTGAAGGTCTGAAAACTCATATTGCTCAGTAGATTTGGGTTGTGCAATGTTGGTTGTAGAGGTGAGGAACAAATGGAGAATTAGCAGGAAATTGTTCAGGGTTTTAACAAGAATTTTGCGCAACAATCTGCATCTCTCTGTGGCATGGAAAATTCAATGAGTGCATGGGACCTAGGAAAGCCTACCATCACTGCTAGCCATTCAGAAGCTATTCTTCCTGTGTGTGGTGGGGGGGGAGGAGCTGTGGACAGAAGAGCAGAGTAAATCAGACAATCCTCCAATTCAAATGTGTTGTTGGCTTTCAAACAACATTTTGCCCCCACTCTCACCATATTCATGGTGAGCTGAGGCACCCACATCTTGCATATGAGTGTGTCTTGTGAACTGTGAACTCAAAGATCTCCATGGGCACACAGTAGAGGAGTGAGCTGAGGAGCCCTGATGTAACCATAGGCTGTTGCATCTGTGAGCACATGCAGGCATTCAGGAGACAAATTCTGTTTGATGGGAATGTGCAGCTCAGACTGGTGAGGGCCACTTTCTTGGGTTCAATGCAACTGTTGCACTGCATATGCTCACTTCATTCAAAACTGGGTCTTGTTGATCTGAGAGGTTGTGCTTGCCCTTGCCAGCATGTTGTTTCTGTGATTGGGTCAAGGTTGTGGTGTGATCAGAAATTTGCCCTGAAAAGAGTTGCAGTTGTTCTAGGGAAAAAGTCTGTGTCACTCACAGGCTATGCTGCTCAGGAAATCTTGGTAGGCAGTCATTTAATTCAGGAGTCATGGCTCTGCTCAACACAGTGGCAAAAGTGATTTTAAAGTGATCAATGAAAATGGGTTTCATGGTCCTGAGACATCATGTGATGGGGATGGCAGGTCACTGGAAGCAAATGCTGGGGTGTCTGTGTGTAGACACAGCAGAAACAGTTGGTCAGTTTGAGGGGTTGGTGGTGGAAATGAGAGATCCCCCAAAAAGAGCAAGAGCAAGAAAGAGGAGGCTGAAGGGCATGAAGGCACAGTAGCCAGAGGAGCAAGTCACAGCAAATGAGTAGTCACTGTTGATCAGTGGAAAGTGGAAAGGTGGGACTGCATTGGCAAGATCCCAAGAGTAAGCAGTAGGCAAGTGCAAGTGACATGGTGATTCAGTCTTGTTTGGAGGGGGGAAGGGAAGAAAAGGAATTGAGGGTGATGGGTGGGAGAGCTTCAGGGGGATCCAGGGTGGTTTGAGGTGGATTCCTAGTTGAAGCAAGGGTGGCTGTCAAGAATGTTGAAAAAAAAAAAAGATAATTGAACGAACAATCAAAACAGTGAGGAAGACAGGGGTATTTATAGGCATCTAAAAGTGGTGAGGGGCCAGTAATAAATGCTAGACCAGATCAGGGACGGCCGTAACTGGATGCGGAAGGGGCCACTTCCGGAAGCAGCGATGGTCAAAGGTGAATTACAGTAATGATTATGTACAACAACAATCTGTATGGCAGCCTATAGGAATCAGTTCACCAAAATTTGTATTTGACTAGTAAATTCAAATGCCATGAAGAAAATTTTATTTTAATGTTCTTTCATAATTGATATTCATTTTAATTTTTGTATGTAAAAATATACAAATGATATATCTTCTAAATAATATTTTATTTTTGATCTTTCTCATCAGAGTAATGATTGCTCATCATGATTTTGTGAATTAATTGAATGAACTGCATATTTTTTAGTTGAATCATGATCTGTTTTGTGTAAATTGCTGCAAGATTCATCACTGATTAATACAATGATTAGTATATTAATACTAACTGTTGTATATTAATGTCAAGTAAACAACTTACTTGAAAACTTGATGACAAAAATTGTTTTTGCTGTCTTCTGCAGTGTCAAAAAAATACTTTTTTGAATTTAATAATCTGTTTCAATTTTTATTTCAGTCATTACTTCATGAATCAGATGCTGAAAGAAAAGCTTTGAAATCAAAAACTCAGTAAATTTCTGATAGCAATGAATTTCATGAAGAGCAACAATTAATTATTATAAAATTAACATATATTAATTTCACAATTAACATAATACTTAACATACTTTCAGATTTTCATTGTTGATGAAAAAATTTTTTTACAAAAATTATTTTTTCTGCAACAATTTTTCTGACAACAATTTTTGTTGCTGCTTTCTGAGTTAAATTTTTTTTTACTGATTTATCATCAGTTGATTTATGTGCTGTCTGTTTAATTCTAGTCATCATTGTTGTTTGCTATGAGAAAGATTAATTCAATGATTATTACAATCAGCAATTTTGGCATACACATACTGAGATTGTAAATTGAGAGTTAAAAAATCAAAATAAATGAGATTAATTAATCAAGATAGTAAAGTGAAAGATTTAGAAAATTGATTGAGATATCTTGAAAAGAATGTCAGAAATGACAAAAGTGTTATTTTTGTATTATTACATTTTAATGTATTCATTTTCTCAATGTGTTCATTTTTTTGATATGCTGCTTCTTCTCAGTTTTCTTACATCTTACAATTTATTTTCAATTTTTGTTATAATGATGCATTTTTAATCTCTACAAATAAGTTATTCTTTTTTTTTATTGCAAAGCAAAATCTAACTAATGAATGTCATAATCAATGTAGTAGTCATGATGCTCTTCATTTCTGATCTCAAGTCTAGAATCACAGCTGATTGTAAGTGCAAGAAGATAGAGCAGCTTTCTTCAAATTCACATATAAAAAAAATTTAAAAATGTCTGAAAAAAATGAATGATATTCAATGAAAAATTGAGACAGCAAAAACAACTAACAAGCAGTTTATTTGTCATTAACTTAAAAAACTTTCTGAAACTGAGAACTACAAGAATGCAAATGATGAAAAAAAAAATGAAAAAAAAAATCAAAGCTAAAACACTTCAGTTTTGATATGTTTTTGATGTAATAATCAATGTATTAATTTGTCAGTTCACTAACAAGATATTTAAATTTTGAGTATGAAAAATTCAAGTATGCAGTTACAAAATGATATAATCTGATTTCTGATGCTCTTGCTGCTCAATTTAACAATAAAAGTTTTACATGAAAGAATATTGCTAAAGAAAATTCTGAGATTCAAAAAAAATACTGATGTTAAAATGATATTGATTTTTTTGAACTCAAGATTTTCTCAACTGAAAATGAGACAAAAACTGCTTGAAATTTTATTAATTTTATTATTCACAGTCAGCATCAGATTACTTTTGATGAAATTGTTTATTATTGATGATGACATACATGAGTCAGCAGATTTTATTTTTTAAATTAAAAAATAATATAATTTGATATTTCTGAATGTTCTGATGTAAGTCTGAATGAATTTTTTTTCAAATTTGAAATTTTTATTTTTAAGATTATGATTGTTGCAGAACTTTTAAATGACAAGAATAATTTAAATTGATTTTTTTTGTCTGAATCTGCATTTTGATGAAATGAATATAAATTTAAAGAAAGTGATTGAAACTTCAGTTGAAGTAAATCTTGAATTTTGAGAAATCATTTGCTTGTTTAAAAAGCACTTGTTGATGAAATGAGTTCAGAAACTTTTAATATTCTGATAAATGATAATGAGAAGCTTGTGCTGTTTTCTGAGATTACAAGTGCTAAAAATATCATGAAGAAATTTTAAGCATCAGAGTTCTTGATTAATTCATTGATTACTATATTTATGAATTAGTGAACAATGCATTATCTGATTACACAGTCATGAATAATCAATATCAGTATTAAGAATTTTAATGATTGATCTTATGTTAATTTATCATTTCATAAAAATATTAAAAATTCAGATTGTAGCAAAATAACTGTAGAATTTTCAATTAATATATAAATATATTATAATTATTAATATTTCTAAATATCAATTAATATAATTGATTTAATTTTATACTATATAATTATGTATATTATAAATCAATATTATTATTTATATTTGATAAATATATTAATTTTATAAAAGTAATTTTGATTAGTTTGTATTATTAATTACAGAATATACTGTTAAAACTTTAGATTTAATTTTCAATATTTAATATTAATATTTAAAAAAATAATATCTTAATTCAATCTTTTTTTTCAAAACTTAATTTTGATATATATAATACTATAGTTTTTTAAATATTTTAAACTAAATCAAAGTTTATTATATAATTATATCATATAATCATATTAAATATAATATATAATATATATAATATTATATATTTTTATACATTATATATTTTTTTAAAATAAAATAAAATTATTTATGTAAATAATATTGAAAACTATCATTCTACATATTGAAATGATTATTATTACATTTCTTATAAAATTAATCAAATATATTCTAATATTTATATAATATAAATTATAATACTTTAGAAATTCAAATTCTTTTACTAAAAGAATATGAAATTTATTAATTTTATTTAAAATACAAATTATATAATTATAAACAAATTAATATAAAAAAGAATAAATATGGTTATATGAATTGACTAAACTATTATTAATTTGAATATAATATATATATATATATATGTAGTAATAAGTTATTAGTTAATAACTAGTTATGTAGTTAAAGTTTTTCATTCTCATGTGATTCACAAAATCACAGACATATTTAATCAATCTTCTAGCAACTCAATATACTACACATAGTAATTCAACAATTCAGAACTGTGACATTGATTATTACATTTAGAATGATTAATTGTTCATCAATAAATTTTTTATTATACAAAAAAAGATAACTGATTTTATTTCTGATGATCAAATCTTTGATTTAATTATATCTCATTTGTTGAATCATCATGATATTAAGATTGAACATCACACTCTTGAACATCATTGCAAAAAATGAAATATAAAAAAACAATATGAATTTATAAACTCTCAACAACTTCATGCACACATTTTTACTTTTTTCTTTTAATGTTGTTTTCAAAATAAGAATATTCTCTATGTTCTTCAGCAGAAAGGCTATAAAATTAATTTTTAAATTTTTCATTAAATGTAAAATGACATGAATTTATTACAGCATATTTCATCATTCAATCAAGAGAAAATTCAACAATCATTGATTGAAACTGTACAAAGAAAATTAGACAGTGATTATATTGAAAATCTGAGATGTGAAAATCTTTATGTTTATTTTTGAAGCAATATGAATATGATCTCTTGATAAGTTATTTTATTAATATATTGATTATTACATTCATTGATGATAATAACAATGATCATTTATTTGCTATTATTCAAACTCTGAATTCAAATGATATTACTTATTGATTAAATAATCTTCAGTAATATCATAAAGCATATATTGTTTCTAAATCAAACTTTGTCTAATTCATTGATGATCATTGCAAGCTGAAGTTTTGAAGTATTGAAATATATGCTGCAATTAATATCTATTTTTGCTATGTGATTTGAATTTATGTGAGCATTACTGATTGTACTGAAGTCAGTGTCTTACAGTAATATTTTGACACAATAAAAAATACAGAAATAATTTTTAATATTTTTTGCTCTGATAAAAATGAAAAAACAATTCTAGTTGCAGCAGCTCATCATGCATTTTGAAAATGTCATGATTTTAACATATTTTTTATGAATTGTTATTACTTTGAAACAAGTACTGCAAATCAATGAATTGAAGCTTGATGAGAACAACTGATTTAAAGTATGTTTTTTTGCTGAAGAGTAAGTCAAGATTTATTATAATTTTTATTATTTGTTGTGTTTTTACTAATTCTAATTTTATCAGAAGTACTTTCTTTGTCTACTTAAAAATAAATTTTGATATAAAAACTTTCAGAAAGATTGAATCACACTTTTTACTGTATACATGTTTATTTTGTGATGTGAAATATCAATTTTTGCATAATTTTGAAATGTTCATTGCATTCACAATTAAAAAAAACAATTAAAATATATTATTGAACAATCAATAATATTTTACAATTAATCAAAAAATGATGTACAGAATTATGATTTGAGAGCTGATGAAAATTTCTTAAAAAAACTTAAGCAAAATATTAATAATTAAAGTAAATAAAAATTATTACATTAATTATTACAAAAACAATCTAACTCTTAAAATATAAATATTGATGATTATTTTTCATCTGAAACAAAGAAATGATATCAGATACAGCTTGAAATGCTAAAATGTTTTTCAGAATGTGTGAATGCTGCAGAGTTTTTTTTAGATGATTCTCAGACTCATTGTCAAATATATTTTTGACTGAAAAAAGTGATGCATTGACACATTGCATTTAAACAATTGTTTATACTTCAAAAATGTGAAAAATTAACAAAAGCATGAAACTGAAAAAATGAGCAAGATGTGACATCAGTTGAAGAAATAAAGTTATTTTAAGAAAAATTAATTGAGTGTGATAATTAATTATATAAAAAAAAGATCACATGAAACTATTGACAATAAAAATAAACAAAACTTTTACATTTTAATAATATATTAATCAATGTAATCATCAGATCAGACTTCTTGTTTATTTCAACTTTTTGTTTCTTCAGCTGATCTCAAAACAAAAACATCATTTTTCATATTTTTGATGTTTTGCTGCTTTTTTTTTTTGCTGTGTTTTTTTTTTTTTTGAAATTTTATTTTCAATCATTGCATTACAAAATGTTTTTATTTTTTCTTGTTTTTGTTTTTGTTTTTTTGTTAAAGCATATAAATCAGCAAGCATTTTTTTTTCTTTATTTTCAAGCTTTTGATACATTTTCTCAAGCTCTTTATTCTGCTTTTTTTAATCTGCAATGCTGCTCAAAAATTGTTTTATTTTTTTTTTTTATCAAGCATTTTTTTTTCAGCAACACTTGAATTATCAACATTGAAAATTGAGAAAAATTGTTTGCATGCAAGATCAGTTAATAAATCTTGAAATTTGAATTTAATGAATGAAACTGTTTTCAATAATTTTTTTTTAACATTAACTTTAAATAATTTCTTCTTGATAACTGAAATTTTAAAAAAAAAAAATTTGATTTGAGCTGCTGATTTTTTTTTTTTCTGTTTGAAATCATCAACTGTCTCAAAATTAGAATCAGAAGATTGATTATATTGTTTAATACATAAATAAATAACATATGCATGAATTTGTTCAGCTAACATTAATAATATGAAATTATTTTGCAAAAGTGTTTTCAGAAAACTTTTTCAAATTGCTAAGACAAGATGAATTGATTCAGTTTTTTTTGCATAATTGTTTGCAATGAACATTTTAACTGAATTGATTTCTTCAAGCAATGTGAATCAAACATTAATTTAACTGATGATGATGTTGATGAATTCACTTATTGATGTGAAATGAGCATTTTTAAAGATCTGAACTTAAAAGAAATTTAATATAACTTTGATTAATACATTGATTATTACATACATAGCTAACATATCTGCAATACTCACAAATGATATTTCAATTTTCATAAATTTGAAGCTTTAAATCAATGAACTGATCAATGCTTATATAAATCACAATATGAGAATATTTCTTAATTATAGCAAGTTAATTGTTTTGCAATGTAATTTATTTTGAATAAATTTCATAAATAAATAAATCAGCATGAAGAATTTGCAGTTGCTTCAGTTGAGCTTTATGATTTGCTTGTGTTTAATTGATATTAACTGAATTTGAATCAAGACAAAAAAATAACTGTTTTGCTGAGATTGACAATGTTCAACATGCAGAAAAATTATCATCATTAATAACAATATATGCTTTATGATTTGATGAAACATTTGAATTTATTTGATTACAGTATGAACAAGCTGCTTCATGTTGACAATAAACAGCATGCTCATAATTAATTTTCTTGAAACAAAATGAAGTTCACATGATGAAATTCTGAATTTTTTGTATTTGAAAGAAGAAACAGAGAGAAAGAATTAACATAATATAAAATTTTTCATAATTTATATATATAATAATCAATCTTTTTGCTTACTGCTTATCACTTATTGCTTTTTCTATCATTTATGTGAGATTACAACATATATGAAGTAGTTAGATAATTACATTGATTACTACATTCATTGTCTACAAATAATATCAAAGTTTCATTGGCTGAAGATGATGAGTAATTATGCTTTATTGATTGATGCATAAACAGATTGTGTTCTTTTGTCATTTTCATAAAATACAAATTTTGGTGAACTGGCCCCTATAGGCTGCTGTAATCTGGGATTCTGCTATGGTGGACATGAACTTTACTGTTACTGTGGTACATCCTCTTGAAGATGCGCAACGATCACAATAATAATGAACAATAATAGTTTACCCAAGAGGATTGTTTGATATCTATTTTCAATCATATACACTCTTTGTTTTATACTTGCTATTTAACAAGTAAGCTGTGATGTGAAATGACTGCAAAACTTCGGAAATGAAAGCTAGAAAGCATACACATCAATCACAGAAAGCAATGAAACTACTAAGCTAGATATACGGAATACTATTGAAAAGTTGCTTAAAAACACATTGACCATGGCAACAAACCCCTGATCATGCATGCCTGTCCAAGAACACAATAATATGTAAAAAAGAAAAAACCCATAGACCATCCTTATCCACACCGTGAAATCAATAACAGCAAAGACAAAACAGAGATCCGGATGCCAATAATACAAGTCCCTCCCTCGCGTGGTTTTTTCGTAAATAATCATAGCCACATTTCGTTCAGTGACCTTTTAATAATGAGACATCTATTAAAAATGGTCGAGTATAGGTAGAAGATTGGACCCAAAGTTCATCGATCCAGAAGCCAAACTTGTCCAGTAGACCTAAGAAGTTGCCCGAGGGCTTTGTTGCTGAATGTGCTGAAGAAGAGCTTCAAAGAGGCGACCAATCTGGAACGAACTTGGGTCAACACTATGCTACGCTAGTAGGGAAGGGGCATTTCTACTCACTTCTGGGGCAGCCTGGATGAATGGCAGGCGGAAAAAGGTATAGCTACCGTTCTGAAGGAGCTCTTGCAACGTGATGATTAACCCCCATGGATGCGGGCGGTGAACGATTAATCGTTCGAGCAACACCCGGATGATCTGCTCACGGATGTCGGTGCCTTGTTGATCCGAATGATTGGACCCAAACATCTGCAGAATTATGTAGCTGAAGTAATGAGTGTGGCTATTCGGGTACCGCAATTGGTTCGCGATTGAGCTGAGGAAATAATAACGCGCCTCCGGGTTGAACACCTTGACTAACTTCTCGAGTAACGCAGACTGAGGCAAATTATCAAAATCTGGGGGTCCGCTTTTCTGACCCACCGATGAAACAGCGCTTTGGCCTATATAGAGGACGAGAGCTTCCAAAAGGACGATATCAGCATTGATGGGAGCGAAATAGAGACCAGTAGACTTGGCCGACGGATTGTAAACGGCATCGCAAATTTGCCGAACGGTAGACTCGATGGCGGAAGGGTTTCGTAAGACATTATCGACAGCATTTTTGATATTACAACTTAGGAGAGGAGTCACAACATCCCCAGCGATCTTGGGCGCTTGTCGGATTTCATCCAGCCGATCCACCTTCAACCCATCTCTGAATGGATCAGGAAGTTTTTGAAACGATGATGGGTATGCACTAAGCACTAGATTTCGAAGTTGGCTGCAGTGCGCTGGGATAACTGTGCAAAACCGGAAATGATTTTCGGCGACAAACTCGGGGAAGTCGTGATGCAATATTAGCAAAATCCGTAAGATACCTTTGTACAAGTCTTTTGCCACGAATGAGATATTGCCTGGCTTTAGCTGTTCGCCAATGTATGATAACACGGCCTGGACAATTTTGCAGAAAGACTCCCAACCCTAGTGTCTTAATTAGCCATAGATTGTTTTGGTAAGAAGCTATGAATGGATACTTACCAACTGATCTTCCATTGTAAGCATACCCGCCATGAAGACACGATGAGAAATCAATGATAACCAGCCATAAACGAATCCTGGACAATGTTTAGGCTGGAGAGACATGAATTTATCAGAGAAAACAAGCATCATTTCTTTATGCTGTTCTGTGTGCTGAAGGCCATTCATCGCGTATTCACAGAGGATGCCGGAGAAGAGTCTGAAAAAGACACGCTGGTTGAAATTGTCACCCCGCATCACTTGATGATGATTCAAGACTAGCACCAATAAGGACAGAATTGAGTTAAGATAAGCTGGTTTGCTCCTCTTAACAGCACCATCACTCTCGCCTTGGAATTTTACCAACAAGATGACCAATTTTGCGAGAGCGTCGATGTAGAGGAACGCCTCGTCGAGATTCCCGCTCAGAGTTTGAAATTCGTGCTCAAACATAGCCACAGAGATGTCAATGCTCAGTCTGAAGAACAGAGCAGAATCGTCTTGATTATTCATCACCTGTCTCTGATGCATATCTTTAAGGAACGTGCTGTACATCTTGTCGTTTGCTCCAGTAAACTTATAAACTCCGATCCATTCACTAAAGATATACTCCATTTGATCCCTCTTTGACCGAGCCTGATCCGTTAGGAAAGTGTTCGCAGATTCAGGAATTCCAGATTCGCGGAGCTTTCGAATAATATCGTTTGCCACAGTGAGGTTTGGATCTTCAATGAGCCACTGATTCATCGCAGCCAAACTTCCTGAAAAATCAGATCTCAAAGCAGAAGGTTCATCGTTGAAGAGTACACGGGCCATGAGAGCTGCGAGCAATTCGAGTGCCGCAGTGTTCTTCTCTTTGATAAGCTTAGTAAGAATCAAATCGACGCGATGAAGATCCATCAACCCAGCATCTATCAGAGCCACAGTTACAGGAACATTGAACATCTGCCCATCCTCAACTTCAGCGAGAACTGCCCATGTGTATCGTGCAACTAGCGATGAGAGTTCGCAAATTTTAGATAACAGATGGACAAGAATTTCGACTTCTAAAGTCCTCTCAGCTTGGGTATAAAGTGTGTTGCAAATCTTGATTGCGGTTAATCTTGCAAGCTCTTCTCCATTGGGCGAAGATAAGATCGCGCGGAGAACTTGGTTGTATTCTTGCAAAATAGGGCTGTCCCGCCAAAGATCTTTAATACGTTCTTCAGGAGCGTCGCGAGCTGTTTGTTGGAGGCCCGCAACAAGTTTTTCGGCCTTGTCACGAGGATTGGCAGACTCGCCGGCCAGAAAGCCATTGAGCTGGGGTTGAACACCGGCAATGGCTTGTTGCACACCAGTATCCTGCTGGGCCTGCGTCATCTGATGAGCAAGATCAGGTTGTTCAGCCGGCGTCGACAAACTGGGAATAGCAGGGAATCCTTCCTGAAGAACATCAGGGAGCTGTTTGCTTGAGTCAGTTGAAGCGTTCTGAATGTGATTTTGTCCTGTTCCGCGAGATTTGTGAGCAAATTCTTCGTAAATGGCCATCTGTTCTTTATTAAGGCCACCAGGAACCTGCCGATATGGTTCCGGAATAAAGAATCCCCATCTGCTGATTGACGGATCAATATAAGGCTCGTTTGGACGCGCGACTCTATGTCGGCGGCGAGCTTCTAATTGTGTTTCGATGACCTTCTCGATTTCTGGAAGAGACCTTTCTTCTGCGGCTTTTTCGACAATACCGCAAGCCGCATCTAGGTTGTCATTAACACACATAAGGATCAATCCTTCGGGCATTGGTTGATCGGAGTACTCTTGCTGAATCATACGAATATAGTTCGTCATGTTGATTTTCAGTGGTTCTTTGCACGTCACCACCGCGAGACTTCCTGCTAAGGCACGGACCATGGCACCTGCTGCTTGGCGGACTTTCTCTTCATCTGGTTCCATAGCGAAATCTTTTAATATCAGTTGAGCGGTTGAGATTGAGGCAATTGTGATGGATCGTTCAACAACAGGTGCAATAATCTCCGCTATTGCGCGTTCAACGGCGGTATGAACAATCTGTCGGAGGACACTGGGATCAATGACTGTATTTGCCGACGGCGGATAGACTAAAATCTGATCGAGATTGGGAAGACTTGAGATGATGGCTGCTGGTGATATCCTCTCATTGCGACTTGCTCGATTTAAACCAGCTAGGGACATTTCGTCAAAACCTTCTAACCCTTCTGCGATGCTTGTGACCGTTAACCCATCTTCAAGTTGGGGCGGGCGTTCCCTGATGCAAGTGGATGGCTCGATGGCCTTATGGTCCAGTTCCAAATCTCCGCATAGCACCTCAATTTCGAATTTCAAAATCATTTTTATCTCTGCAAAGTGATATATTTCCATCAGCAGTGCGATGATATCCATCAACCACGGATTTGGAGGTTTGAAGATGGTGGACTTCATTGCCTGACCCAATACTTTGCAAGTAAAGGGGATGACAACGGTGAGCCGCTGAGTATCAAAGGCTTCAATAAGAAGGTCTTTGAAATAAATATTCTTGTGCTTGATTGGCTTGTCTTTTGCTATGGTCAGAGAGCCGAGCCACCCCCCAAGATTTTTCAAATGGGCGCGGTCAGTGCTGGAATTCAAAGTAGATTCTGCATTCAGTAGTCGAATCGCACTGACATAGGTTTCTCTTAAAACTTCAGCCCAAAGAGCTTTGTCATTGATTAAGTCCAACAGGTCAAGGTAAAGTTGTTGAAAATTAGGTTGCACCTTCGCTCGCTGCTCAACAATGTACGAGGCGAACCACTGGTGATGTTCGTCATGAAGAACATCCTGCAGGTCTCTCAGTTTGGTTTTGATGTTCTGTTCCGACACGTTGTTTAAAATGAAAAGGATTTTGTCGTGTACCTCTTCGTCTGGCTCGCGATAGATATCCGGGCGCAGTGGCGGGTCAACGTGGAGGGAGCGGAATTCTCGGGATATACCATCAGTGCCAACCAGATCGTCAACGGCACCATTGGCAAATGCTAACCCATCAGCCAAACCGTTGATATCTTTATCCGAGTCATTGAGGCGATGGCCTTGGTCACGCAGTATGTCCTCTGCTTTTCGGTATATTGCACTGCCCTGAAGACTTGGGACCTGTAAGAGGAGCCCACAAAAACCGGGCCACTCCGGAAGGCGGCTGGTGAGTTGTTCAATCGCCTCCACTCCAAATTTATACATAGACTCGTGTGGCTCATGGTCTCTAACCGCGTCAAGTATCATTCCAAGGCCCACCTTGAGTGGTATACCAGATATTAACTTGAAATTGACAATGCCGCCAAACATGACAGCAGTCTTTGATAATGCCTCCAATGGGTATTCATGGTAGCAGTGATACTCATCTATAAGACCATGTACCATGCACGTAAAGAGATCTTGCTCGACAGGATCACGCGAGGTTTTATAACGCCTCATTAACTCCAAGATCTCCCGCAGAGACAGCTCCTCATGGTACATTTTTCCAAAAAGATCCTGCATTTGCTTGTCTACCTCTTCTGGAATAGCGTTGCCATTAGCACCGTTGGCTTCGATGATGTCGTCAAAACCTTCGCCGTAGTTAATGAGTCGAGGGTACGTTTGTAGGCAAATACGTTGAATCGGAGTAAGGTTCTCGTGATCAGTGATATAATCTTCTAAAATTAACAGGAGCGCATAAACCGTTTTAACCGCCAAGCTGACCATTTGTGGAGCGGGCTGCTCTTTTCGTTGGACACGAAGCTCATCTTCGGCTTTTATCCTCAAAAATTTCGAGAGCAAACTGCCCATATCCACAGGTGCTTTTCGTGCCATATTTTTAACCCATTCTTCCAAATCAAAGGAGTCCTTTCGGTGGGCTAATGATGCTAGATCCATAGCCAGTCCGTTGGTGAACCCCAGTAGATAATCCAGCCACCCATGTTCAACTGCATGCTCGTAGATCAAGTCTGTGCATGAAGGGTCTTGAGTAAACGCGTGGAATAGCTGGTCCCCGACCCACTGGCGGTCCAATTTCCATGCACCATGAAGAGCGAACTGATACCCTTCTTGACGCTTTGATACAAAGATCATAAACGATCGGATAACAAAGTTGATTTGCACATTCGTCCATGGTTGTGGGATAGCAAAAGCAGAGCAAAGAAAGGTGGGCAAATCATGCTGCAAGACAGTTTTCACAAAGGTCTGACTTTCTGACAAAGCCCAGGTTCTAGGCGAGAGAAGTACAAGGTCAAAAATAGCTTTCACAGCATCAAGAGACCTGAGAGGATTGTTCCTAATGGATTCTGCCTGCTTGCGAACCATTTCAGACGCATCGTCAAAAATATCAATTGAAAATGTTGACCGAAAGTTTGGGATCATAGAGGTATCAATGCTGGACAGGAGAAATGCGGTTACAAACGAAAATTGCGCATCTTTGTTCTCCCATTCCCCACCCCAAAGTAGTTGAATATCAAAGTGGGGGTCATCATGTGCCACTGATAGCAATGCATTGAAAAGGCGTGTGAACTGGTTTGCATCAATTCTAAGACCTTCTCTGTCAAAGTATTGGAGAATCTTCTGCCAACTGATCGGGTGTGTAGCCTGGTTTTGCTGGACAGTAGCGACGAGCAGTTCGGGCGAGTATTGTTGCCAATTTTGGGAATAAACTATATAAAGCATAGCATTCGCAATCTGTTCTTCATTGTAGGCGTCCGGTCCAGAAGCAGCGACAGTTTCAAGAATCGTATCTTGGCTGGTGAAACATCTGGGCCCGCGGCATTGAATTTGCCGAACAAGGGCTAATCGTGGATCTGAGAAAGCAAACATTTGCAATGCTGCTTCAATATTAGGCGGTACGTCTGATTCGGAAGCTTGATATCGCATTCTGGTGGAGTAAATAAGTTTACGTTTTAGATCGTCGTTGAAGTTGCGAGGGGGATTAAAAATGAAGCGTTCGATAGTAAGGCCGATGAATGACGAGCTGAAATCTCTATTTGAATCGGAAATTGCTGAAAGACTTTGTAAAAACTGGGGGACGGAGTTGGAGAGAATTGCATCGGCTGCAGGGTATTAGCATTGAAAACATGCAAGCCCATGAAATGGTCGACAAGCTGGAGGAACACAAACCTTTTGTCCGCAAATCAGCTCTGCTTACGTTTTTGAACGCCAGTATTAATTCGATCTTAGCTATAGGGTCCAACTTGAAGTGTTCTAAAAAGGTCGAGAGATCAAAATCACGAAAAATGTCACCTTCTGAGGTGTCTATGGTTTCGGCAATTCTCCTGGCCTGGTCGATGTCTTGAGATACCTTCTGCATTTCCTGAACCAGCAGCGGGTAATTCCCGGCATTTTCGACCGCCTTAATAGTACCTGGAAATATTTGAGGCGCGTTGCCAATGAGGAGGCGACGGAAATACTTGGAGAATACTTCCATTCCGTTCGAGTCAACAAGCTACAACACTTTGGTTAGCGCATACAGTGAATCAGGGTCACATGAAAGTCGGAAACCCTTACTTTATGAATCTGGGCAGCTTTCGTTTCCCACTTTTCTCTACCTTCTTTCTCGTTTATGGAGTCCAAAAGAAGGAATACCTGGGCTACTGAAATCTTTTGGAGAGACGATTGACTGGAGCTCACGCCGGCACTAGATGCGCTTGCTGAATTTGGCTTATCAGAGGAAAATCCAGTTGGCGAATTCACGCCAGTTAGCAGTGGAGAAAACGTGGCACCCCTTGACACAGCTGAACCTCCTCCACCACCTCCTCCTCCCCCGCCGCTACCGCCTCCTCCGGTTGTCGAAGTCGCCGCGGTAGCCAGATGCGATACTGACGAAGGGGTAAGAGCTCTGAATTTAGGAGATGTAAGTGACTGGGAGAATTGCTGCTGTTGCTGTTGCTGGCTGCCAGTTTGAACTGCAGCGAAAGACGCTGGAGTTGAAGCTGGGGATGGGTTGTTCCGGGCCACGGAAAAGCGGTTAGTGGAGCTTAGCACAGCAGAGAAGGACGATGTCAAGGGAGACGTGGCGGAGGCACTTGGGGCAGGGCTATGGGACTGAAGAGGTCGACGAGATGGAGATCCACTGGTTGAAGAGGATGAAATGTTAGTCGCAAGCGGCGTGAGGCCACGACGAATGCTGTTTTGAGATGCAGCAGTACCCCAAGGTAACTGCTGGGACCTTGCAGGTCGGGAAGCAAAGGGTTTCTCGGTGCCAGAAGTAATCGAGGGTTTGGCGGAATGAGAAGGAGAAGGGAAGGTCATCTAGGAGACGCGATCATCTGATCTGGTCGTGGAGAGAGATTTGTGTGAATATGAAGAAGTCTAGGACCAGACTGCTGGTAATTCGATGGAAAAATCAGTACATGGATGATAGTAGAGAGAAGGAATGCAATTACTACCAGATGGATTGTTTGCTTGAGAGGCAGCGAGAACAAACTGGATAGTCAGCGCACGATAATTGGGCTGTAGCAGCAGATGAACGTGGTGATTTGATGAAGTGGATGGTTTATGGAGGTTTTCAAGGTCAGTCAGGCAGCTTGCTGAAAGTTGGGGGTTGGAGGACTACGGCTGGGGTGGTAAACCAACTTGGCACCCACATTACACGGTAAGGAAGGGCATAATCCGAAGCAAAATGACTGCACAGGTTTTATCGAGGGAAATGGATAAAGAGACATCAAGTGAAGAGAAGCATCATCACAAACAAGAAGTGTTAAGCTTGAGTGCCACTGACTGTGAGATTGATGGCGGTGGATTGGAAGGGTTTCGATTGAGGTACCAAGTGCACTCAGTGTCCCCCTGGTTTTCCATAGCCATGTCACATGACAAACCCTCTGTGTCCACTGAAAATGACTTTTGTCACTTCAAAGCGGTTCAAGGCATATGTAACTAAGTGAACAGGAGGCATGAGAAGTATTTCACTGACCAGAGTGTTGAGTTGGTTAGATAGAATTGTTGTGTGGTGATTTCTTTACAATGGTGTGGTTCACAATCTGCATCCAGCCACCCTCTAAGAATGACCAGGCTGAGGATTGTATCTCTAGGCCTCATCAAGCATCCTGCTGCAATGGAACTACACTGCGAGAAGGCAAGTGTAATGGTATAACTCATTCATTCTGCTGTGATGTTGGAACAGCACATGTGGACAGTACAATGTGCTATAGTGTGTCCACATGTGCTATTATCCTTTGGCTTTGACAATCCACTATCGCAGCACAGCTTGGGCCAATTAGAGCTAGCAAGAGTAGGTCAGTAAACCATTGTTTAGGCTGCAAAGAGCAAGTAGAGGCTAGTTTCCAGTTGGTATTGCTACTACTGGTTCACCCACTGGTCCTGTGGCTAGAAAGCACCAAGAGAGCTAGCCCTGGATAGTTTCAATCACAAAGCAGTGAGAGGAACTTTCGATAACAGGCTCAACCTGAGCTTTCACTGTTCTAACTCCAAGGCATTTGGCTCTGGTCCTGTGTCTTCAATTCCGCGACCATTGCTATTAAGTAGAGCTTGCGTCGTCGCCAGCCAGGTCGAGTTCATGGTATGGCTGCCTTGGATCGAAAGGACGAGTTTGAAGGAGCTGGTCTTCTAAGATTCTGTAGCAGCCTTGTTATTTCTCTTTCTGTATCTTATCTTTTTCTCAGTGGGCACAGCGATGCAATGCATATGTGCAGGGAATTCTGCCAATACTTTTGCAGAAATGACTTACAGAATGAACACAAAGTCGACATCAGAAAGCACTGTGTCGCAAGACCTCATCTTACTTCCTTCTCCACAGAACTTCTGTCCAGAGCCCAGATGTCAAGTGCTCTAAAAGCAGATTGTCAGAAAGCTGACGACTCAGGGCTGAGATTGAAACTAGTTGAGGTGCTACTGTGTAAAATACAACAGTGAGAATAATCTCCACTTGGTGCAATGCTACTGATGAAGCTAACCTAACTAGTTAACTGGTTGCCCCGAGAGACAGGACATAAACAACTAGGATACGACAACCATCCTCAGTCTTCCAGGTTGATATGATCACAGTACAATTGCTTGTTTTTTGGACATGAAAAACAGTGATTGGAATTCCTTTGATTTACAAGTTAATGCTCATGATTTTTTCTCTTTTTTTTTGATCTTTTTTTTGATACGGGGCGTTTCTTTTTCGGTTTCTATTAGAATACGATAATCGTTTCATATCATTACATATTCTTCTTTAACATCCGCGAAGGTGCCTCAAGGAAGAAGTCGAAGTCCGAATCTGTTGAGTTCAAGGATATTCTTCACTCGCGAGGTCGCATTCCACAATGCTTGGAACAGCTGCTGGCGTTCCGTCCGTTTCCTTATCCTGTAAGTTGAATGAAAAATCAGTATCAGAATACTCTTCTAACACTTTTTGGGCCTCAGTTGCGAACAACTTTTGGGGGAAAGATGATGCTGGCGTAGGCCCCATGCTGGAACGCATGCACAATGCCAAAGTGACGTGTGATGAGCTGAAATCGTTTTATAGCAGTATGTGGGCTCTCCTGTGCTTAACTGAAACTTGTTTATGGCCTTCTAACAGAACAAAGCCCGTGCCGCCATTGAGGATGAATACGCTAGAAAGTTGTTAGCCTTATGTCGGAAGCCATTAGGGTCTTGCGAGTCAGGCACACTTCGAGCCTCGCTGGATTCTGTAAGAGGAGAAACAGAAGCTATTGGCAAGACTCACAATGCTATCGCATCGCAAATGAAAAGTGAATTGGAAGAACCTCTTGCCGCATTTGCTGGAGGAATGAAGGAGAGAAGGAAAATCGTGCAAGGCGGTATCGAGAAGTTACTGAAGACCAAAATACACCAACTTCATGCTGTTAGCAAGGTAGGCGCTAATTGAGATACAATCTTCCAAGATGCGGTGGAGCTGATGCAACCGCAGTCAAGGGACCGCTACGAACAAGATTGCCTGCGCATCAAAGGATATCTGGCTCAAGGACACATGGTTATGGGTCAGGAAGAGCGGAAAAATAAGGCGAAGCTCGAGAAAACTCAGATTCAGTTAGCTTCAAATAGCAGTGAATACGAGTCTGCTGTAAAAGTCCTGGAAGAAACCACCGGACGTTGGAATAAGGAATGGAAAGCCGCCTGTGATGTGCGTGGCTCCTTGTTATTTGTGCAGCATTCAGCTGACGACATGAGTAGAAATTTCAAGATCTGGAAGAGGAGCGGTTGGATTTTACCAAGAGCAGCCTCTGGACCTATGCGAATATTGCGTCTACAGCTTGTGTTAGCGACGATGCGGTTAGCTTCCCCAGTTTCCCAAATTTGACGAGTTACTAATGATCCATTCAGTCGTGTGAAAAAATTCGAGTATCCTTAGAAAGCTGCGAAGTGCAAAAAGATATCAGTTTGTTTATCAAAGAGAAGGGAACTGGTCAAGAGATTCCCGACCCCCCGAAATATATCAACTTCTGCCGAGGAGACCTAAATGACACCAGCTCAGACACATCAGAGGAAGAGGGCTATTCAGTTGCTCAATTCCAACGCACAATTAATCCTGCGTTTAGAAGCTCCTCTCCACAGCCATCCACCTATGAATCCCATCATGACCCGGATTCCGAACTCGCGAGAAGAATGGGCCATGGTGAACCTGGCACACCGTCAAGTCGAGAGGCAACCGTGACTCCGCAAAAGCCAGTACAGCTCGTTCAATCAGCACAGGCAGATCCACCACATACGATGCAACCAGCACAAGCAGTGCAGCAAGCTTCACCATTGGATCCGAGACGTGGAAACAATCTCCCACCAAATTATGAGCCAAGTCAGCATGGAGATATCCCAGCTGTCCCTCACAATGAATATCCTACAGATGGCATGACAATGTTTTGTCGAACAGGTCCTCCGTCAGAGAGGAGCTCTACGCTCAGCGCCAACCGACCTTCTAGCAGGGACTCACATTCGCATAGCGAACTCTCGAATCCGACTTCCTTCTCGAGTATTGAACCATCTAACGGGAATCAGTCTCTAACCAAACCCACTAACGGCGTCCCAATGCCAGGAATGACCAACACAAAACCGCAAGTCCAAAAAAAGCGCAGCACTTTCTTTAGCAACAGTCCATTCCGCAGAAAGAGTAAGCACGAGAAAGAGCACCAGAACTCCCAA
This sequence comes from Emydomyces testavorans, assembly GCA_029449355.1. Lineage (NCBI taxonomy): Eukaryota > Fungi > Ascomycota > Eurotiomycetes > Onygenales > Nannizziopsiaceae > Emydomyces > Emydomyces testavorans. Next base: position 2,155,879 of record CP120627.1, read on the forward strand.
CAAGCCTTTCTAGCTCAAACGGGCCGCAATACATGGGCTGGTCCAAAACAGACAAAGACCACTAGCCAGCTGTTTCAACAACAACCTGTTTTTAACTCTGAACATCGAGCCGGAAGTCCTGAGCCGGTAGATCCTCGAGCCAACTTTCAACTCAACGTCGGGAATAATGTCTTCGACGTCGCATCACCAGAAGCCACGGCAAGAAGAGGCCAACAGGCAACCAGGAACAAGGAAGGGGACATGGATCCGATTGCTCAGGCCCTTGCAGACCTTAAGGGCGCCGGAAAACAATCGTCTGTTCGGGTTTCAGCTGATAGATATCATGGAATAGCAACTCCTGCTCCCCCTGCTGGTGCGCTTGCTCAGCCTCCTGCTCCAATACTGGACAGCACCACGGCTAGAGCAAAACGAGGTACCCCCCCACCAGCATATAATGACGCGCCACCGATCAAACGGCTGGATGCACCTCGGCCGGCATTCACGTCTGCTCAAATGCAAAAGACAACCCAGAAGTATGTAGGACAGACACAGACTTTATTCAACAGCTCAAATCGGTCACCACGGAACGCTGCACCTGTTCAAAACAATCAGCAGGCGCAACCTGTCTCCCGTGCTGTGTCTCCCGCACCAAGAAGAAGTGCTAGTCCCCAACCAATGGCTCCTGCTGAACGCCACCAATCCCAGTACGGTGTTAGTAAGCCCGCTTCTACTTCGTATCAGTCAAGCAGTATAAACAGCAGATATCGACAGTCGGCCGCGTCCAGCCCTACGAATCCTGCTGCGGAGCGATCGTTCTCCCCAAAATACCCCCAACGTGCATCACCTAGCCCTGCGCCGCGCGCGTCTCCAAGTGTTCTACACCGCGCCGTCTCCCCACAACCGCAATTCATGAGGCAGGAGCGCCCTGCGACCTCAAGTGGTATGGAGCTTCAGCTGTCCACCAACCAAATGGAAATGCACGGCGGAGGCCCTACGGGAGCAGAATACGGTGGCCACTCGAGATCTTACAGCCATCTGGACAACTCGCAACGCCCTAAGAGTATGTACTATGGCTCGGCACCGGACGTGTCTGATCCTCAGCCATATCGGAGTAGAAGTAGGAGTATAGCAGCGCCAGATGGAAGGCCATTGAGTAGAGATGGGCGCCCAATATTGCATTTTGGTGAGTCAATCAATCTTTATAAATGAGCTTTCTCCAGCTAACATATGCTTCTATGTTTAGCACGGGCAATGTACAGTTATACCGCTGCGATCCCTGAAGAGCTCGGCTTTACGAAGGGTGATATCCTTGCCGTGCTTCGTCATCAAGACGATGGTTGGTGGGAGGCTGAGGTTACTGGAAACCCAGCTCGTCCAGGGCTCGTGCCGAGTAATTACCTACAACGCTGTTAAAAGACGTCTGCGATGCCGTGATGAATCTCTCGCGATACGGATTTACAGATATGACCCTCTCTTGTTTTTCGATTGACTCGCTGATGAAAGTGACATGAATTAGCATTTATGAGAGATTCAGGTTTTCTTTCTAATGGGTTTCATTTCGTCCTTGGACTGATCAACTTTCATTTTGACGAATGTTCAGATAACTTAAAACTGTCGATTTTCCTCTTGTTCCTTGGTCTATATAGCATATGGTTTTTGATTTCTACTTTTCCTTACTATTTGTTCAATTGCATTGGCGTTGTTTTACAGATTGCGGGACTTTTTGTGTTTGCGGTTTGATATTCCCTTTAGTAGTATCCTACATCAGTCGCACTCATATACCCTCTTCATGATGATGTTGACCATCGACTAGATTGCTTCGAATGGTGCAAATGAAACTTCAAGGTTAACGCTTCTTTCCATACTGCCCTCTCTATTCGTCGTGGCCTTGCTGTTTCCTATACTACGAGTTCTTTTTCCGTCAATACCTTTCTAAACTGTCAGTTCTTGACGAGACGATAATGGTACATGCATACATATTGAACCCGTTGAGACTGCGCGATGGTCCTTCTCTTCGTAAAAGCGGGCGTGGAAGAGTTGGATCCGAAGCTCTCATGTCATAGGCAGTATCTCACCATAATAAATGTAGAAACGGATTGAAGATATTGAAGTCTTTGAATAGAGGATTCCTAGGCCAAGCAACCTAGGTAGTAGTGCTGCTGTGTTCTTTAATTCTGGAGGAGCACCTGGCTGGGTAAGCAAGTCCCTAACACGGCCAAGGCAATAAAAACATGGAATACATGAGGATTAAGAATAGACCATAATGAGCACAGCTTGTTCTAGAGGTGTGTTAATTGATTAAAACTGGATGCAGAATGAACAGGACGTATACATAAAGGCCAAACCCAGCCTCCCACACCAGCAGTAAAGAGAAAGAACATCATTTTGGTGTACGTATGTATGCGCAAGCAACGAAGAACAGATGCTCAATGTAAGGGGTATATAAGAAGAACAGGGCCTCCTGGGCAGCGAAACGCGCGAATATTGCTCATTCATCGTCGACGAAAGAATTGGCCAAGCGGCCGAAGAAGGGTACTTCATAATGTTCGAGCGTGTCAACTGCTGCAGTTAGTAACCGGGCTTCCCCGAACGAAATGGCACACTGGCTCTTACCATCTCGATAGGCGTGAGCAGCGAGGAATGCGATTAGACAGAGATCAAAGACGAAAATGAGCCATGAGATGATGCTCGACCACGCAAATAACATATGGAGTATCTTTGACCAGGCAGCAGTTAGGTATATAATAGGCACGATATTAAAACACTTTCCAGCAGACGTACGAATAATGCGGTAAACAGCATGCTCGACTGCCAGGCATGAAATCTATAATGCAGTTGGCTCCAGGTCAGCATTTGTATATCCAAAGCATAGACGTGCCTCGATTGACCAGAGCCATCTGCCAAATTCCCACTCAATTACATACCGTACATAATCACTCTTGTGCTCTACCAGCAACAGAAACACTCCTCCGGCAGGGGGCAGCAGTAAATAGGCCAGCATTGCCTCGACGTGCAACGCTATCGGGAGACTCGTCTCGAAAGCACTCACATCCGGCCTTCCGCCCTCGAGGTATCTCTCTCTTCCAAATCCCCTATTCAAATTATTCTCTAAGCTGCTTCTCCCCTGGCCAGCGAAGACGCCTGGGGATGGAAGGTTTAGTGGCCCATTTTGCACCGGCGGGGAGGATCTGGGAGACTTTGTACGGTTGGGGTCTGCGATGGAGGGAGAGAGAGCGCGCTCGACGTCTGGAGACTCGTCTTGGTACGGCGCAAAATTCATGGTTGGTAATGTATTTACTGGGAGGCAGTTTTAGAGATTATCGTCCATGGATGGTTCAAGGAATTTTTGACAAGGTCCAAGTGCGTCTGTATGGTTGGTAAAAACGATTGTGAGGCTTTGCTCCGCAGTGTTGATTCAGATGGACTTGAAGCTCTGGCTCTTGGCGGTGTGTGAACGAAGCTCGTGATGAGCATCAAGGGACAGCTTAACCCTGCAATATCATCTCTAGTTGTACTCTGTCTAGTGTAGATTACCAATTCATGGAATTGAAGCAAAGTATGGTATATGCTATTGAAGCCATTTATAGTCTATATCATCACTAGTCGTGTAATCAATGGGGTATCTCAAGACACAAAGCAACACAAAATCACCACCACAGGCAGCATTTATTCTCAAGTCCCACGGAGTCGTCCTCTGCTGCTTGTAACATTCGATCCTCTTGTCGTAGTCGACGATGGTCTCCTAAGACCTGTCGTCCCTCGAGTTGTTGTGCCTCTTGCCGCACCCCGTACAGCACTTTGTCCATTTTGGATAGTGTTCGAAGTAGAAGGATTGCGTCCTGCGACCCGAGTTCTTCCTCTCGACGACGGTCCACGTAAACCTCGAGTTGTTGTAGCCGCAGCTTCTGATTTCTTGCGGTCCTCTTCTGCCGCCTTTCGCGCCAGCGCCTCCCTTCGTTGTTGTTGTTCCAATTCTCTTCGCTCAGCCGCCTGCTGCTTTACGATAGCTTCGCTCTCCATCTCAGCAATATCTTGTGAGGCACCTTGCCAATTAGGGTTCAAAATAAGTCTCTGGTTATGTTCCGTCTGGGAAAGGATCCGTGTCCACGTATCGAGAAGGGTAGAGGCTGAGTTCACGGTACGAGAGACATTCTGTAAGTCAACTGATGAGCAGGCAGTACAGCAAAGGATGCCAAAGGAACTAGTTACAGCCATATTGTCTTTGGCGCGTTCTAAGCTCTCAACGGCGCCTTCGATCACTTTATTAATGTTGCGCACCACTTCTAGTTCCGCCCGCAGAGCCATCTCTCTTTCCTCAGCGGATGGTGGAGGACCACCAGAAGGCTTTTCCACAGTTTTGCCAGACCCTTGCTTTGATCGATGCTTCGAATTCGAGTTCCAGGGACCCTCTTCTGAGTTTTCGTCTAACTGCAGCTTTTCCATTCCGTCGGCGGGAGCGGCCATGGTCGTGAAATCGTGCGTTCAGGCACCAAAGTTATGTATCCAGGATCACTCAACCACTTAGTACACAATCAGTCAGTTAACTAACACGTAGTTAATGTCGCAGTCATAATTAATTAGATCAGACATACAGGCTGTTCTGTGCTCTGATTTACAAATCACTCTGAAGTAGATTAGTAGTATATGACAGTGATGAAGGTCCAATCATTTGCAGTTGACACTCATTGGTTGAAACGTGTGGATGTCCACTTAACCGCATCTGGCAATCACTGTGGCTGGTTGGTGATGCAACTTCAACTCATCTCAACTCAACTCAACGTCCAGCATTGTGTCGTCAGAATTGATACCATCTTGCTCGAGCATTTGGAAGCTCAGGCCTTTCAAGAAGTATAACTAGATAAACACCAGAAGCCCTCCTCTGTACCGCTATCTAACGATCCACGCTATCCTCGTCCTCGTGTTTGAGCCTCGCCGTCGTTGCTGCTGCTTTGGAGCCTCCTGTTTCGCTGTACTATTGTGACTGCTGCCAGATACTGTGTCTGCCACCTGGAGATTCCGACTTCATTTAATTGCTGGAGCAGTTGCTTTGCTGGAATATCTGTCCTGGTCGCGTTAGGGTGGATGCTCAGTTGTTTGAATGCTTAGACTGTCAACCACCGCATTGTCTCTAAGCAGTGAATTGTTGGAACATTCCTTATCCAATGTGCAAATGCTGTCTCAAACCACAGCTGTACTGAGCCATCCCACTGCTTAGTCGCCCGCTGAGTCGCCAAAGAGCATTCACTGGTTCTCACTGTCCTGGCGTGTGCTCCATGAAACCACTCTCTCTGTCTGTACCTCTCAAAGCTGAATTGCTTGTCATTTTTCATGGTTCAGTTCGGTAAGTGCATTCTCACACAGTCGATATGATGCTGAATTGCAGCTCAAGCTAACTGGAATTCTTCCTGCTGCAGCTTTGGATATATAACCCGTATATAAAAAGCTAGCAGAGCAGATAGAGCACCACCAAAATGACGACCACTCCTCCTCCTCGAGGAAGACTTCGAACTCCTCCTGCTCCCCTCCATGGGTCCGCATACAATGCGTATTCCCCTAGCTCAGGCTCGCCCCGACGATCAAAACGCATAGCAACAATAAATGGAATTCAGAATGCCTCACTTCATGCTCAGACTTCCCTCAGTTCTGACGAAAGGTATCACTGTGGTAAGATATTATGTTCTGACGAAATGCTGCACTTTTGTTAATCATTCACATTCTGACGATATAAAAGATTGGAACGGGAACTCCCACTACCTCAGCCATAATTCAGAGGAATCTTTGTCAAGCCCATGCTCACCGGAGAACTCCCTTCTGGATAAAGCCGAAAAACAAGGAACCAGGTCCAATTCAGATACACAACACAACTCTCTTTTAAATCACGCTAAAACCCACGCTAGCCACATTATAAAGAACACTCTCACCTCGCTTCCGGCCTCGCACAACCATTTAGAAAATACAACCCAGGAAATCACCATAACCGCAGGAATGCTTCCAACTCCCGCGAAAACACCCCGAAAGAAAACGGTTCCAGATTCTGGGGCCGTTGCTCGAACCTTGTTCACCAAACCTACGCAGGCCATGGACTCGGAGCAAGCTCCTCATAAGCGCGCCAGGGGTAAGAAATACAGTGGATTCTCACTGGAAAGTTTCCATTCGGATCCGCAACAAGCCAACCTTGATTCTATTGAAATTTACACGGATGTTCGAGATCGCATTCCAACTATGAATCCCTCAGATGATAATCCTTTTATCAGTCACTTAAAGGAAGCTGATACTCCCAATGATGACGAATCTGATGGGAAAGCAAAGAGAAGAAAGCTCGGCAAAGGCAGTAAAGAGCGCGATTCAATGGTGGACGAAATGATAAATCGCGATGACGGTGTACTCTATGTCTTGTAAGTGACCTAGTTAAGTCTTTTTGTGAGGATAATTCTGATGATCGTTCAACAGCCGTGGAAAGAAGATCTTTCGCAGATTCGAGCCTGAGGATATGGACGATTCTAGCAGCGATCCTGGTCTTTTGGACTCTATGGACGATGTTCCGATTAACCGTACTCGTCGTTTGACTCGTTCATCCATCAAACCACGCGTTCTCTTCCCCACCGCTGAACAGTTACGCGCTCGTGCAGCGAAAGCCAAAGCTACCAAGGAAGCTTCACGCGAAGTTAACGAAGAGAAAGCTGAGGAAGAAAACCCAGCGAAATCTAGCGAAGTCGCGACGTCTGACGCAATTAAGACACCAATTACCCCGCCATCAAAAATGACACGTATTGCAACGCCCGCGACTCCTCTTGCTTCAGGTCGTTCTCTTCGTTCTCGTACCAAGAAGTCTGAATCTGAGATTACCCCAAACATTTCTGGCAGTCCATCTGGAAATCGATTCAGCCCTTTCGATCGCTGGACGCGTACTAAGGCCCAATCTTCTCCGGCCGCAAAAGGGAAGAAACGCAGCTCCAGCACCCTTGGACGCACCCATCAGTCCCAATCCAAGAAGGTTCACCAGTCTGAGTGAGAAATTTCTTTGCGTTGCAATAACGCTGGGATACCATGCACTTGCTATTTTCAGGTCGGTTCCTTTTGTACTCTCCACTTGCAACGATATGATGATCATGATCTCTTTTCTGTTCTTTTCCTACTTCATTTGACCGGAAGAACTTTATCAATCCTTAGTGTTTCCCTGATTCTGATGGCAAGTTCACACATTGACTTCTAAGTCTTCTATTTTGTGTTACTTCAGTTTTCCACCCAGCCCATGTGTCTCATCTTGCAAATGTTTTCATACTCAGGTTTGAAAAGTGGTTCATCGACGGTGTTGGGGCATTGGGAAGATGGGCAGGCAAGGCGGATTCATATCTCTTAAATCAAACACCTAATCGTTTCTCCTTTTTCCTTTCTTTTTTTCCCGCTGCGCATTACAGCTTGAACCAGCAATCGAGAGTTAATTAGGATAAGAGACAATAGGTCTAGGTCCAGGAATGAGAAATTTATCAGTTAGCATTTCGCTTCTTTGCTGTGTATATGCGAGCTAGGAGACTGAGTGAACGATGCAATATGTTCAAGGTTAGTCTTATCCGAGATGCATGAGACACAGACATATCTAGAAACACGAAAATCCCAATCAAAACAGCTTGTTCTCTAACTCCTCCAAGCATCCTTATCCGGTATGCATCATCATCATTAGCATGAAGCCAAGAAGGAAACCTCTATCAATACCCGGAGAATGCACCGAAACCCTTATCCCCATTGCCACATTGGACCATCCCAGTGCTAATCTACTCTTCCAGGAGATACGAGCATCTGGAAGCCCTCCGTACTTTTGTATACTAATACAAACACGAAAAAAAAAAAAAGAAAAAAAAGAAGAGACAAAAGATACTATGTCACAATATCCAGGTCATCATCCGAGTACGTACCCGGATTCGTCCCCAGACTCTCCCGACCGGCTTCCCGAATGCCCTTTGCTGTGATAAACCGTGTCTTCTTAACAGGTGAAGACCGTCCAGTGTTGTTGTGTATGGCGCCACCACCACCACTACTGCTTTCGAAATCCCGTTTCCTGATCCTGCCGAGTTGGACGTTGTTTGCGTTTTTGGTGACTTTGTCTAGTCCGAGTGTGTCGCGGGCTGACTGGGCATCCTCTGGTCTGCGGGGATGCGAAGAAGATGTAGTACTAGAAGAAGGGAGCACAGAAGTTGAGGGTTGAGGCTTGATATTATGATCATTCGAAGATTCAGAGTGTTGAGCGCGAAGATATTCCGAGCCCACGCTTTTCAACTCGCCGAGTCGTCTGGCGATATTGCGCTCCCTCTCTTGATCTGCAAGCCGTTTGCGAAACCGATCACCCTGGCTCTCGCCGCGTCGATGGAACAAATCTCCACCGGAGACGAATGGATTATCGGCATCGATCAAGCCAGCAGCTGAACGGTGTCCGAAGCCATCTGAACCCGCTCCTCTTGGCACGGGAGGTGCAACGTAGTACGTCGATCCGGTTGACCGATCGTATGTTGCGCCTTCGTTTCTGAGACCGTTTTCTTGCCAACCACGGCCATGACCACCTCGATTCCCAAACCGTCCTGATCGAGGGCCTAGACCGAATCCAGGGCCGCTGTTAACTTCCATTCTTTGTGCGGTTGTTTTTCGCAATTGGATATCAACGTGGAAGTCGCAGAACTCCGTCTTACGGCCGTCAACCCAGGCATCGCAGATTCTGCCGTCTTTCCTCATAGCTTTGCAGAAACTGATATCCTGGGCAGTGCCTATTTCTAGGATCGTGTCCTCAGAAGATGATATGGTGAGACTGAAGCAATTGGTGTGTGTTTTTTTAGGTGGTGGAGGCATGATCGACGGATTCAGAATTGCGACTAGCGTTCCTGGTGACATTTTGTAGTATTTTGGAAACGCGGTAGCAAATAAGAAGAGATCAATGCTCCATTTCAGGTCGCTTAAAGTGAGGACCATGTATTTGCTCGTATTGTTAAGGCCATCGTCATAAGGATCCTTCTCCCTTTGAGCTGCTGCTTGCTTTTCTTTATGTTCCTTAGGGGTAGACTTGGAAGCGACTATGCCGAAGATCACATAGTCACCATCTGTATCAGGCGTGGCGAAATCAGGTCCTTTAACTGTTCTAAGCAGATCGGGAATGCGCATTCTCTTCATAGATTCCGTTTTTCGAGTAACGTATGAATGGGGTAAGATGCGTTTCGAAAGATGAAGCCCGGAAAAGGGCTCATATCTAGAGGGATCCGGCGTTTTCTTGTTATGGCTTTCACGCTCTTCGGTTTGCGTATTTTGTAGTTCCGAAATGCGCCCAGCTCGCCCAGCTTCTGAATTGGAGTTACTTCGCTTGAGGGGCGCTGTTCCCCGTGACGACGGCCTGCTTTCAGAAACAGTTGATATCGTCTTGCTCCGGCGTAGCGGAGAACGTGGTCGACCGTAAGCATGCATAATTTCGTCACGGTTGAACTCTTGAGCTTGCAACCTTCCTGTTGTTGAAGAAGTACTGGGCTCTTTCACTGATATCTCCGCGGCCGCCTTGAAATTATCCAATTCTCGCCTATCTACTCCAAACCCGGTACTTCGACTCTGTGCTGCATACTGTGCTTTCTCCCATTTGGCTTTGTCCGTCGACCTGCTTTCACGAAGTCTTTCACTGAAACTCTTGATCTTCGGAGAATTGTAAGCTGGGAAGCTTTGCGACACCATGGCAGAAGCACCAGTTCCAGTTCGTGAGGTTGCATCGAGTCTGGTGGTGCTAAGAGCACTTCCTGGTCTGTTGAATTCCCTCGATTCTGGAGGGCGTCTTAGTGACACTTGGCTCCCTTTCAAACCTTTGTCGATGCCCAGCATAACTCGTCTTGGGCTAACAGCAGGTTTTAAAACTGCTGGCTTTCTGGTTGGAGACAAGGGCACCTGAACATCGTCTTGGCTTTGCACATCCTTTATCTTCCTCTTTCGCTCCCCGGAAAATTGACCTCCAATCCTGGAGTCCTGCGACCTCGGTCGAAACCCATCGCTGTCCGCGGCCAGACATGCAAGCTTCGATTTCAACCCATTCTGCTGTTGCAGCTTCTTTAGCTTTAAGCGAGCGTCAATTGCTGCCAACTTCAATTCTAACATCTCTTCATCATCGTCATCAGCAGCAACGTATTCGGTATTGTCGTCCAATAATTGACTGGCTCTGTTCTTGCTGGGACTCGTCAGGTTCGAGTGACCAGTTTGTTTCCGCCTTTGCATTTCTAGAAATTTCCGGCGACCACCGGGCGAGCTCATGAGGGCTTCGTGGGGGGATTTAGGAGGCCACGGTATCTCAGCCACTGATTCTGTCGTCAGCGGGGTCAAACGAGGGGTATGTAGATGTTATGTATACGGAGAAGCTCACTCGTGGGCATCATCGCTGACAAGACAGTTCTCACGCCTCAGAATCCGTCATCGCGACCTAGATGGATATCTGATTCATAGGTAATGTCTGTATTAGCAGATACTGGGCAAATGACGAGCAGCGATCCAATTGGATCTGGTGACAGAGGTTTGCTAGACAAATCTCAGACAAAAGGCAACGAACGGGGCTCCGATGGCACGAAAAGCAGAATAAAGCCTTTCCCCTGGTCTTGAAGTCCTTCTCGTTGATGAAATAGCCTCCCAAAGTTATCAGCGATGAGCGACTGTAGGTCTCCAATGCAAGTCCACCTGTCCTGCAATTTAATTAGTTAGTTGTTGATGGATAAACGCGACCAGACGCGTTGATTTCGCGTCTTGGACTTGGACGACCATCCCGGACGTCGAACAACGAAATGCAATTCGAATCATTCTTTGAAGAGTGACGGCAAGCATATAACTACTCAATTGAATAGTTTTGCTTCCACCACTGGTCTGTGGATGATTTTGCATTGCATACTCGCTAGCTATGAGAACTCGATCTTCTGCCGCGCCGGCACCCACAAAGAATTCAGACAGAGCTACACTACAAAAGCAATCCAAACTCCTAATTCTTCCCATTGGCGCTTGCGAAGACGCTCGCTTCGTCTTCCTCGAAAACCCACGAACAAGTGCTCGAAACCGCTATTATTTCTGTCCGAACCTAGGGCTTTTTGAATTCACTTCAATCGCGCCGCCAACATCAACACCCAAAAGCATCTTGTGTGTCGAGCACGCAGGGAATAACACCAGCAGTGACTCAGACAGCTTGGAAACATGCAAAGAAAATCAGGACAGGGTAGAATGGTCCCCTGGGGGCCATCTTATTCACAAAAATGGATTTACATCTAAAGTCGCTGAGCTCCTCGTTGCTACCCCGATTGACGTATGCTTTTTCCTTCTACCGATCCTGGCTGCATCTTTGAGATCGGCCTCGTCACGTCGATTATTCCAACCGCTGGATGATATCCTCGATGCCCAGGAAGATGGCTCGAAACATCTTCGAAACATCTTACTGGACCAGCGATTTAGACCAAAAGTCGAAACGAGAATGACTGCGATATGTGACACGGTTGAGGCAGGAGAAACAATGTATAGAATGAGTGAAGAGAAATTAGTGAAAGAATTGCTGTCAAAAGCAGAAAGAATGGCGACGAATGGGTTGCCCCCTAGTATGGAAGAGCGATTCGTCCGGAGAGCATTGGAGCTCCCAATTCTGAGTGTCAGCAGAAGTGACACCTCAACGACCGAGCTTACCGACATGATAACCAGCAGTGAAGACAATGTGCCTCAAAATGGCTCTGGGTCTCAAGTATCGGTGACCACGACGACATCATCAACGACCACAACCGTAGAGGTCGTCTCGTCTGCTTCAATATCGAGTACTTCAACACCAGCCACAGAACTGAGCCAACCATCCCTGCCAAACAGCGTCTACTCTTCCACCACAGAGATAGCCCAGCTCCTTCGCATCCGTACAGCCCTGCAATACATCCAATCTTCTTATCTTCCCCCCCAAATCTCCACCAAAGTCAACGAAATCCTCGCATCCCCGTCCAGTCCGAAAGACTTCTCCGCCCTCACCGACCACCTGAACCACATCACCAAACTCCGTGCAAAGGCAATAGCATCACGCTCCATGTACGACGACATGACTCGGAAGCGGAATCTAGATGATGAGGACGCAGAAGCGATGGCGGAAAAGAGACGCAAACTGGAGGAGGAAGAGATGAAGAAGAAAGTAAAACAGTCACGAGGAGTAAGAGACTTGAAGAAAGTGGACACGGCTGGGATGAAGAAGTTGAGTTCCTTTTTTGGGAAGAAAGCCTGATTCCCTACATACTGTGCATCGGTTGGGAATATCAGCGCGCTATTGACTGTATAAGAGCACACCGTTGAGATTGCCACGGATCCCTTCCTATGTCTGCTTTCCGGCACTCAGAACAAGTAGGTCATATCTGGATTGGATATGTATAATTGACCAAGGTCGAGCTGGAGCAGAAGGGGGGGCAGGCCTGCGCTTCATTAGCGTTGTCTCCGATTGATATGCATGACCGGCAGCAGCTTTGATCAGTACCGCTGTTATATATCTAGAGGACATACATACGTACTACTGGCGTCTGCGGTCCAAGCCGCGTTGACATTTGATGTCGCACATTCGTGAGCAACAGTCTTAGGGCCTGTGCCACATCCTATAACCCATGGGGCTAATTTTCAGATCCAGTTGGTGACTTTACTTTTGCAAGATCAGTAATGTAGAAGCAAAGAAGCGAATATAACAACATCGTGAAAAGATAGATATTGGTATAATTATGGGTCAACGTGCGCACGACGCTCGTTGCAAAACCAGCCATGAGATTGGAAAATGCCTTGACGACGGATAATATCTTATTACTGATGAAGACTACGTACTATTCAATATTATAACTGTTTTCGTATCAGTGGCTACCTTATTTTTTGCGGTGGCAGATTCAATTTCGAGCCTTTTACACAACGTCACTAATCGCAGCGCCAAAGATTCTATAAGAAGCGTGAGCTCTCCGATGAAGGACCAAGGAAGACAGAAGGAGAGTAGGTAAATGAAATAGGAATATCGACGAGGGAATACGCACATAAAAGACCCACTCGAGGGCTTGCTAATGACCATAGCTTCCTTCAGCTGTTCCTCAGTCAGCCCGGGAAATCGTTTATCGTAATACTCTCTCTTTAATGCCTCTGTGACACTTTCAACCTTTGCCTGAGGGATCATATGAACAGTACATCCGCCCCAACCAGCGCCTGTTAAACGGCTGCCAAAGGATCCTGCGTGAAGAGCAATTTCACATATCTCATTGATCTCGGGACATGAGCAGTCGTAAAGTGTGCGACAAGATTCCTGCGATTCGTTCATAAGTTGACCGAGATATTTGATTCCGTGCTCATCGAGGTGATTGGTTCTAGTGAGACAAACTGTGAAATCAAGCACTCTCCGTGCCTCTTTAAAACAATGCAGAGCGCGTTGACGCAAGAAGAATCGATCTGCGTGTATTGGAAAAGCAGAGAGATATTTGGTTTCCAACTCGGGAACAGTCAGTCCAAGAATTTTGGCGATTTCTTCACGGGTATAGCCTTGCTCCTGCGTAAGAAGCTCAGTCACTCCCAGAATGATTGAGTCTAATTGATACTCAAGAGGATCCTCTAAACGGCCTTCTCTTTGCATCAATTCATGGTGATAGGTGCGGAAACTGAAACCCAAAGAGCTGGAATCCTTGGGTAATTCAATGTCATGAATTTTCGCTAGAACTAATGCCGCTAGGGTGCATTCAGCAACCCTCAGATTGTAGCGCTTTGGAGCAGTTTCTGCCTTGTTGGAAGTAATGAGACTCTGGGCTACCAAGAAAGTTATTTCTGGGTCTGTCTTTGGAACCGGCACATATTCAGTGCGGAATCTTGGGAAAAAGTGGACATATAGAAGGTAGCCACGACGTGAAAAGATAGATGCTGCTTGATCCATTCTATGAAAACTGTAAGTAAGATGGTCAACAATTCACGAGCAAACAAGTTATTCTCACCCTCCAGAATATACTCCAACTGAGCGTTCAGAGACCAAGGATATGTCTAGCAGTTCTTGCTTTGATATATCGTAGCCGTGGGCTTTAGTCACAGCCAATGCGCTGGCACAGACAAATGCAGCACTGCTTGAAATGCCGCCGCCTGGGGGAACATTTCCGTCCACTAGAGCTTCTATGCTGGAGGGAATGAAGCTGTTTCCCTCTGCCTTTTTGCTGCGGAGGAATTTGAGTGCAACAAGCAATCCTGCTTTGAAATAATTTGCCCAGTCCGGCTTGCTGGCATCAATGTCAATATCCCGGTCACCAGGGATTGTGAATTCTCGGGCAGGGAACTTGGCATCATGGACATTTGATAGCTTCACGGTGCTCTCAGGACCCTGAGCTTGCACAGTCCTTACGGCAATCAGGACATCAACACGTAATGCGGTTGGCAGGACGTTATAGAGCGAATAATCAATGTGCTCGCCGATAATGTTTACCCTGCCTGGACTTCTAGCAACAAAATCGGGAAGCTCTCCGTACAGATGTTTGAATCTTTTGATGAGGCCAGTCCATCTTGCTTGCTGATCTGGAGCAACCGTCAGATCGTCAGCCAACTCTGAAGGGTACACATCAGCGATGGATTGTGTTTGCGGTACCAGCTCTTCCGTGTTCGGCATGATGGTGATTCCAGATCAAAGATGGCAGCTCGATGGTGGAGACAGCACGAATGAATATGCAAAATGGCAAGACAGGGAGCTCAGGCTTAACTAGTGGAGCGTGTTGAACAGAGAAACAACAGAGTCAACCACATACATTAGTATGTAGTAGATATCTGCTGAGCAACTACATATGTAGTTACTGGTTACTAGGAATGGAGGAGACACCCCTGTGTTTGTTACTAATCCGCATCCCGCACCTCCCGAGCCAGCGAAAGCCGATTCCAAGCGCATTATCGACGCGTTGATGATACATACACCTGTTTGATGGAGTCGCAGTATGTATGAGACTGCTCCGTGTGTATATATATATAATAATACTGAACTCCCTGCTCTGAAGGATCAAGATACAATAATGCAATGATGCTTTTTATCAGCGAATGCTTTCGTTTGATGGGAATTGAAAAGATGAGGCCTCCTTTCCACGACTTTCCTCGGTCTTGCTGGAGGTATTGCAAACAGCAAAAAGACGAACAGATGCTTTGCCAACTCCAAAGCTGATTACTGCGGGGCATCTCGAATGGTTCACAGAGAGCTACACAAGCTGGTGATCACCAAGCAGATACTGGAAATTAAATAAGCGTCATCCATAGCGGATAAACCCGTGGAAACCTCGCCTGAAGATCCATATTCGCTGAACTGATTCCACACACACAGTCTCTCTCTGTTCCTGATCAGAATGACGGTTCATACGACGAGCCAATTCGTCTCAAGATCAGCCTCAGGAGCCGGAGCAACGAAATTCCATTCTCCACAATGCAAACAAGACAAACACAGCACCCCCGCCATTCATGTGAAGATGGCGAGGTTTTCACGTGATGGCAATGGCTCCACTGCAGCGATGAGTCAGTCCTGTCAGAAACGACCTTACTTAATGCGGACTAGCGGATATCATTGTGGCTAATCAGGGCTGCCACAATGCCCGAGAATCGGAGCTGGCAGTGTCGAACATCCGCACCGATGTTCGGGTGGTGAATTTGAGTTGGATCAACTGTGAAAAGGCAAGTTTTGTGCTGCAGAGCCGTTTGCAGTGACAGTCCGCCTTCTTTGCTTGAGAGGGAGTCATAATTATATCACAGACTGGCTCTGCCTCCGCATTTAGTGACTATCTCTCTCCTCTACCTTTCCTACTCTGCGCTGTCGTTCTATTTCTATAGTTCTGTTTCTTAGTTTTTTCTTTTTTTTCAATTCAACAGCTCCACATTGCCATCAAGATGCTGTCCTCAAGGAGCACCCTGCGTGCTATCCAGTCGAAATCCTCACATCTTACCTCTAGGCACTTCTCAAGTACGCCAATTGCAGCTGCAGTCTCTCCATATCGTCGTTCGGCACAGAAGCTCTCAGCTGGAGAGACATCAAAACGAGGACAAAGCACTGCAACTGCAACTGCATCGTATGGGCAGCCTTTCTTTCTACCCACTTGCTTTAGGAGCAATTGATGTGCTAACCGTTCAATTTTCCAAAACAGACAAACAAGACCAATTCCGAGTCCCGCTTTTAATCAAGAACTTCGCGAAGATATATCACCGCTTCAAAACAGACAATATCCAGGGTTGGATGACTCGTACGTTACCTTGGTTGATGTCTTGGAAAGCTTCAGATTGGATGGTTACTCACCTTTGTTGCTATAGTTTCGTTGGACTTAGCGGAGGTGAAATCTTCCACGAAATGATGTTAAGGCTTGATGTCAAGCATATCTGTGAGTCATCCGATTTCTGATTTGATTATAAGACTGCTTCCTGACCTGAAGTAGTTGGCTATCCTGGTGGAGCTATTCTACCCGTTTTCGATGCAATCTATAATTCAAGACACTTTGAATTCGTCCTCCCTCGACACGAACAGGGCGCTGGTCATATGGCACAAGGGTATGCAAGAGCATCCGGCAAACCTGGAGTAGTACTGGTCACCTCTGGACCTGGAGCCACCAACGTCGTCACTCCAATGCAGGATGCCCTCTCTGATGGGACACCGATGGTTGTTTTCTGCGGTCAGGTCCCCACAACTGCCATTGGTACTGATGCCTTCCAAGAAGCCGATGTGATTGGAATCTCTCGAGCCTGCACAAAATGGAATGTGATGGTCAAAAATGTTGCTGAACTGCCGAGGCGCATTAAGGAAGCCTTTGAGATAGCCACGAGCGGGCGCCCTGGGCCCGTTTTGGTCGATTTGCCCAAGGATGTTACTGCAGGCATTTTAAGGAAACCGATCCCAATGACATCTAGCTTGCCTTCGCATCCCAGTGCCGCCACTATCGCTGCACGCGAACTGAGCAGGAAATACCTGGAAGCAACCGTACGGCGCGTTGCTAACTTGGTTGATGTTGCCAAAAAGCCTATTCTTTATGTGGGCCAGGGCGTCCTTGCTCGTCCAGAGGGACCGGCTCTGCTCAAAGAATTTGCAGACAAAGCTTGTATCCCAGTCACGACCACTTTGCAAGGGCTTGGTGGTTTTGATGAACTCGATTCGAAATCCTTGCACATGCTTGGCATGCACGGATCGGCATATGCTAACATGGCAATGCAGGAGGCAGATTTGATCATTGCATTGGGAGCTCGGTTTGACGATCGTGTAACTGGTAACATTGCCAAATTTGCCCCTCAAGCCAAGGCCGCAGCTCAAGAAGGTCGTGGAGGTATTATTCATTTTGAAGTAATGCCCAAGAATATTAACAAAGTTGTCGAGGCCACAGAGGCTGTTGAAGGTGACTGTGCGGATAACCTTGCCCTTCTCCTCCCACAAGTCAAACAGGTTTCCGAGCGGCCAGAGTGGTTTGCTCAGATTAACGATTGGAAAACCCGGTTCCCCCTCTCTTCCTATGAAAAGCAAACACCCGATGGACTCATCAAGCCCCAGTACGTTATTGAGAAGCTCAGCGATCTTACTGCTCACATGAAAGATCGCACTATCATCACAACTGGTGTTGGCCAGCATCAAATGTGGGCGGCGCAGCATTTCCGGTGGAGGCACCCACGAACAATGATTACCTCTGGGGGTCTTGGCACTATGGGTTACGGCCTGCCATCCGCTATCGGTGCCAAAGTGGCCCGCCCTGATTGCTTGGTCGTTGACATCGATGGTGATGCTTCATTCAATATGACTCTCACTGAACTGTCTACCGCGACGCAATTCGACATTGGAATCAAGGCCCTAATTCTTAACAATGAAGAACAAGGAATGGTCACGCAATGGCAGAGTCTGTTTTACGAGGATCGGTTTGCTCATACACATCAGAAGAACCCTGATTTTGTTAAAGTGTCAGAAGCTATGGGAGTGCAAGCACGAAGGTGCATGAATCCAGAGGACGTTGAATCGAGTTTGAGATGGCTGCTTGAGAGCGATGGCCCTGCCCTCCTTGAAGTAATCACAGATAAGAAGGTTCCTGTCCTTCCTATGGTTCCTGCCGGGAAGGCATTACATGAATTCTTGGTGTACGACGAGGGTGAGTGAATCTGAAACTATGCTTTAATTGTATGGACTGTGTACTGATGTGGTACCTTGTATAGGCAAAGAAAAAGAGAGGAGAGCCTTAATGAAGAAACGATCTGGGCATTAAACCTTTAGTACCGAATCTCATACAACATTGAGCCCAGGGATCGGGTTCTTGCATTCCGTGAAAGTTACGGCTCCGTCGAGGTATATTTGACTTTTGTTTCTTTTTGCTTTTGCATTTTTGATATCCCTGGCGTTGATGTTGTTCTTTACTTGATTGTTAAGCCTGGGGTCCATTTTCAAGGGTGAAAAAGCGGGTATGAATATCTACCTTGATCGAATTCACGTCGATTTCGTGTAGCTATGGAGTATTTAGGCGATGGGCTTGCTTTTCATCTTTCGCATACATATGTATTCTTTCTTTTCCCATTTTTTGGATTGAATACATACATCATACATTCTGTAAATACATTATGTAGGCACTTTGAAGAAGCTAGCCCTCGAGGCTCTTTTGTCAAGAGTCATGAATCTAATATTACTTCTTATCATCTTGAAAAGCACATCTCATCTCCTCCGCCGACGTAGCCCTCTTTACATACAACTGAGTACCATGTATACACCCCTAAAGAATGCTAAGCCTCGCCTTACCTACCTAGGGGCCTAACTTCAGGGTCACGTGCCCGATATTGCCTCTGACCTGTTTGCAGCGGATCAGAACAAACATGGGGAACTGATGGCAACTGAGACCAGCTCTTGATGGCTTGTCACTGCCAGCTTGAAATCAGAATATCAAAATGACAGATATATCAGCTACCAAATAAACTGTTATTTCGGAAAAGATCATTCTCAAAATTCAATTAACTCCGACATGGCCTCACTCCCGCCACAGTCCGCCGCATCCAGTCGAGCACGACAAACTTCACAAGAATCTAATAATGAGCTTGAATCTTTCCAAGAAGACACAGATTCCTACACAGTCACATCAGATTCACCTAACCACCACGAAGACACCCCGGAGCCCGTCTTCCCCCAAAGCCCTACACGGTCGTCTTCCTTTACGGAGCTCGAGATTGAGGATATCACCGATGCAGCGAACCAAGCAGAACAGAAACAGGACGTGGACAATACTAACAAAAATGACTCCACCGAAGTTCATGTTAGCAATGTCGCTGCCTTCACAGCCAATCGTCCAAACGAGAACGAGCCTAAGAAATGCTGGATCTGCTACACGGACGAAACGGAAGATTCACCGCTAAACTCCGAATGGCGCTCGCCATGCCCGTGTGCGCTGTATGCACATGAAGCGTGTCTGCTCGATTGGTTGGCTGATCTGGAGAATCCGAAGTCGAGACGGTATAATGGTCGGTCGGCGAAGATGCATTGTCCGCAGTGTAAGGCGGAGATTGTGATTGCTCGTCCGCGAAGTCTGGTGGTGGATCTAATGCGTAAAGTTGATCGGATGGTGGGGCGGTTAGTGTTGCCTGGAGTACTGTTTACTTTGGCGGGTACGGTCTGGGCTGGATGTTGTGCACATGGGGTCTATTCGATGTATCTTGTCTTCGGAATGGAGGAGACGAAGCGGATACTGGAAGCTGGGAATCAACTATCGTGGAACCCGAAGTTGAATTTGGGGCTGCCGATGATCCCGCTAACCTTGATCCTTTCACGGACGAGATATGCGGAGAGTCTGTTGCCTGCTATTCCAGTCATATTCTTTGCGACCCACCGTCCTAGAGAGAGACAGATGGATCTTGATATGTGGCCACCTAGCGCGTCGGTGACTTTTGCGGCGCTTCCATATGCGAAATCCTTTTATGGTGTGCTTTATGAACGGTTATTCGGGAAACTGGAAAGGAAGTGGATAGCAGAGGTTCAGCCCAGGGCAGGAGAGAATGAAGAAAGCGGGCAAGCTGGCGAAGAAAGGCACCAAAATGAAAATAATCGGCACCAGGAACATATACCCGAGGAGGGCGAAATCCTGATGGAGATTGGGTTGGAATTAGACTTGGGTATAAGAGATGATGATGACGATCGCCCACCCGTTGCTATACAAGCCGTTGCTCAAGGCCGAGATAATCAACAGCCAGGACAAGCTGGAGCGCAAGTCGATGGTCAAGCGGGAAATCCGCCAGAGGATGCTGCGAATCAGATACTTGGCAGACATCAGAACCAGATCATTCAAGATACGGGTAATCTTGCTGATACTGTTCTCGGAGCACTCATTTTCCCTGCGATCTCCGCAGGCGTGGGCGGATTGTTAAAGCTAGCTTTGCCGAAATCATG
Organism: Emydomyces testavorans; assembly: GCA_029449355.1. NCBI lineage: Eukaryota > Fungi > Ascomycota > Eurotiomycetes > Onygenales > Nannizziopsiaceae > Emydomyces > Emydomyces testavorans. Next base: position 2,176,232 of record CP120627.1, read on the forward strand.
GACAACGGCACCCGTATCACTCGATAAAGGCAGGGCATCATTCCTTCAGACGAGATGGGGAAGAAGTGTTGTTGGAGGCTGTCTTTTCGTTTTCTTGAAGGATGCGCTGGTGCTTTACTGCAGGTGGAAGTTGGCACAGTCGCATCGCAAGCGAAGAGTATTGAATTATGACCGGGTTAAGAAACGAGTTGTCGATTCGTGAAGAGGAAATTCGTTACTGTACAGTCAATTCGGGAGGCATAGAACTGCTCGATATTCCTTCTATCTCTAGTGTATGAACCGCAAAACTCCGAGGGCACTTCTTTCTGTTACTATTCGCAACTTTGGCGTGGATAGCATTTTTCTCCCTGGTGTTGGATCTGTTTAAAAAGGGACGGTTATGATGGCTCTGGATGAGACTGGTTGGCAATCGCACACGATAAGGGCGAGCTTGATATGACTTGACGACCCTCTCTGTCTGCAGGTTCAATGGAATGCTTGGACCTTTTTTTTAAATGCGTAATTCTGTCTACTCTGACTCAGTACATAAATCCACTGTCGCATAGATTCCATACATTCCCTCATTTTGCTGTAGGTGATGAGGATATGGAGCAGATGGTGTTCATCAATGTTGTTCATATCATGTGTTCAATTTTTGACACATAACTACAGAGCACCCAGCTACTGTAGTTTGACTGAGCTTTTTGCTTAGATGCTGAGAGAAATTAATACCTCTCATAAATGCCAGAGACAGTTCAAGTTCTCTATTCTCCTCATTGTTGTCTTTTTTTTTGCTTCTCCCATCTACTTCTGATACTCTCCCTCCCCCTTCTCAACCTTCATCCTCACCACCCCCTTCAACACCTCCCCAATGAACCCCACAAAATTGCACCTCCACAACACATTCTCCCACACCCACACCCTCCACTTCTTCTCCTCCCTCTTCAATATCTTCACATCCCCAATCTCCACCATCAGATTAAATCATATCTCACCCTCAGGATAGCACACAATGCAGTGCTGCAGGACTTCAATTACTCTCTTGGGGAAAGAGGGAGGAGGTACAGGACCCATGGCTGATAGGGAATGATTGTAATGCATCTAGTTCATAGAGTGTGCCATTGAAGAGTGTGTAGGCGTGGTTTTTCTTGTTCGAGTGCCATGCGTACATATTTGCAAGTGTACTCCATAGTTACATAGTCCTCCAGAAGTCCAGGCCAGTGACGTCGAGAGTCTCAGTAACTTAGTTACCCCGTAGTTTAGATTTGACCTGGGTAGGAGGTAGGAGACTTCACAATGCTGTGTGTATGCAATATTAGTATTCAGAGTCATAGATTGTTATAGTACGGCAGCCTATAGGGGCCAGTCTGCCAAAATTCATATTTGACTAGTAAATTCAAATGCTATGAAGAAAATTTCATTTCAACATTCTTTCATTATTAATTATTCATTTTGTATGTAAAAACATACAAACTACATATCTTCTAAATATGTAATATTTCATTTTCAGTCTTCTTCATCAGAATAATGATTCTTCATTATTATCTTGCAGATTTGTTGAATGAAGTGCATATTTTTTAGTTGTATTGTCATTTGTTTTGTGTAAATGATTATCAGATTCATCACTAATTAATACAATGATTAGTACATCAATATTAATTATTTGATTAATATCAAGTAAACAATTTATTTAAAAACTTTGTAATCAAAATTATCTCAGTAATCTTCTGCAGTGTCAAAAAAACATTTTTTTTAAATATAATACTTTGCATCAATTTTTGTTTAAATCATTATTTTACAAATCAAATGCTGAAAAAGAAGTTTGAAAATCAAAAGTTTGATGAATTTCTGATAATGACAAATTTCTTGAAAAGTGATAGTTAATTATTATGAAATTAGCATATATTGATGTTACAATCAACATAATTCTTGACATATTTTCAAATTTTCATTATTAATAATGAGTTTTTTTTTTGCAACAAAAATTGTTTTTTCTGCAATAATTTTTGTTGTTATTTTCTAAATCAAATTTTTTTGAATTTATCATCAATTAATTTATATACTGTTTGTTTAATTTTAATCATTATTGCTGTTTATTATGAGAGAAATTAATTCAATGATTATTACAATCAGCAATTTTGGCATACACATACTGAAGATTGTAAATCAAAAATTGAAAAATTAAAATAAATGAGATTGATTGATCAAAATAATAAAGTGAAAAATTTAGAAAATTGATTAAGATATTTTAAAAAAAATATTAAAAATAACAAAAATATTATTTTTGTGTTATTACATTTTGATGTGTTCATTTTCTGAATGTGTTAATTTTTTTGATATGCTGCTTTTTTTTAGTTTTTTTACATTTTACAATTTATTTTCAACTGTGCATTTTCAATCTTTACAAATAAATTATTTTTTTTATTGCAAAGCAAAATTTACCTAATGAATATCATAATCAATGTAGCAATTATGACATTTTTTATTTTTAATTTTAAGTTTAAAATCACAATTGATTGTAAGCACAAGAAAACAGAGCAGTTTTCTTTAAATTTATGTACAAAAAAATTTTGAAAATATTTAAAAAAATAAATGATATTCAACAAAAAATTAAAACAGTAAAAACAATTGACAAGCAGTTTATTTACTGTTGATTTAAAAAGCTTTCTGAAACTGAAAACTACAAGAATGCAAATGATGAGAAAAAGAAAAAAATGAAAGAAAAAAAAATCAAAGCTGAAGCACTTCAGTTTTGATATATTTTTAATGTAATAATTAATTTATTAATTTGTGAGTTCACTAACAAAATATTTAAATTTTGAGTGTGAAGAATTTAAGTATGCAGTTGCAAAATAATATAATCTGACTTCTGATGTTTTTGCTGTTTAATTTAATGATGAAGATTTTGCATGAAAAAATATTATTGAAAAAAATTCTGAAATTGAAAAAAAAAAATGCTGACATTAAAATAATATTAATTTTTTGAATTCAAAATTCTTTCAACTGAAAAAAAAAAAAAACAAAAATTGTTTAAGATTTTATTAATTTTATTATTCACAGTCAGCATCAAATTATTCTTGATGACATTATTTATTGTTGATGATGACATACATGAATCAGCAAACTTTATTTTTTGAATTAAAAAATAACACAATTTGATATTTTTAAATCTTCTGATGTAAGTCTGAATGAATTTTTCTTCAAATTTAAAATTTTTATTTTTAAAATCATAATTGTTGTAAAATTTCTGAATGACAAGAAAAATTCAAATTGATTTTTTTTGTCTGAATTTGCATCTTGATGAAATGAATATAAATTCAGAAAAAATGATTAAAATTTCAGTTAAAATAAATTTTGAATCTTGAAAAATTATTTGCTTGTCTGAAAAGCACTTGTTGATGAAATAAGTTCAGAAAATTTTAATATTTTGATAAATAATGATGAAAAGCTTGTGCTGTTTTCTAAAATTACAAGTGTTAAAAATATTATGAAAAAATTTTGAGCATCAGAGTTCTTGATTAATTTATTAATTATTACATTTATGAATTAATGAATCATGCATTAACTGGTTACACAGTCACAACATAATCAACAAAATTATTAAAAATTTTGATGATTGATTTTAATATTTATGTTAATTTATTATTTCATAAAAATATTAAGAATTCAGATTATAGCAAAATAACTGTAGAATTTTTAATTAATATATGATAATATTATAATATCTCTAAATATTAAATTATAAAAAAATTAATATAAATTTATTAATTTTATAAAATTTATACTATATAACTATTTAAATTTTAAATAAATATTATATTTAGTAAATATATTGATATTATAAAAATAATTTTAATTAATTTGTATTATTAATTACAGAATATATTGTTAAAATTTTAGATTTAATTTTTAATAATATAATTATATCATATTAAGTATAATATATATATTTTTAAAATAAAATTATAAAATTATATTATTCATATAAATAATATTGAAAACTATCATTTTACTGTCTACATATTGAAAATAATTATTATTATATTTTTTATAAAATTTATAAATACATTTCAATATTTGTATGATATAATATTTTAAAAATCAAAATTATTTTATTAAAAGAATATGAAATTTATTTAATAATACAATTATAAATAAATTAATACAAAAAAAATAAATATAAATTGACTGAATTATTATTTATATAATATATATATATATTTATGTAGTAATAAGTTAACAATTATGTAATTAAAGTTTTTCATTCTCATGTAATTCGTAAAGTCACAGACATAATTAATCTTTTAGCAACTTAATATACTACACATAGTAATTCAACTGTTCAGAACTGTGACATTGATTATTATATTCAAAATGTCTGATTGTTCATCAATGAATTTTTTATTATATAAAAAAAATAACTAATTTTGTTTCTGATAATCAAATTTTTGACTTAATTGTATCTCATTTGTTTAATCATCATGATATCAAGATTGAATGTCACACTTTTAAATGTTATTGTAAAGAATGAAATATAAAAAAACAACATAAATTTGTGAATTCTCAATAACTTCATGCACACATTTTTACTTTTTTTTTAATGTTGTCTTCAGAATAAAAATATTTTTTATGTTTTTCAGCAGAAAGATTATAAAATTAATTTTTAAATTTTTTGTTGAATTTAAAACAACATGAGTTTATTACAATATATTTCATCATTCAATCAGAAGAAGACTCAACAATTATTAATTAAAATTGTATAAAAAAATTAAAAAATGATTATATTGAGAATCTGAAATGTGAAAATCTTTATGCTCATTTTTAAAGCAATATGAATATGATTTCTTGATAAGTTATTTTATTAATACATTGATTATTACATTCATTGATAGTAATAACAGTGATTGTTTATTTGTTGTTATTTGAACTCTAAATTCAAATGATATTACTTATTGATTAAATAATTTTCAGTGACATCATAAAGCATATATTGTTTCTGAATCAAATCTTATTTGATTTATTAATGATCATTGCAAGCTGAAGTTTTAAAATATTAAAATATATACTGCAATTGATATTTATTCTTGTTATGTGATTTAAATTTATGTGAGCATCACTGATTATACTGAAATCAGTGTCTTGCAGCAGTATTTTGATACAATAAAAAATACAAAAATAATTTTTAATATTTTTTACTTAAATAAAAATGAAGAAACAATTCTAGTTGCAGCAGTTCATCATGTATTTTGAAAACATCATGATTTTAACATATTTTTTATAAATTGTTATTACTTTAAAACAAATACTGCAAATCAATGAATTAAAACTTGACAAAAACAACTGACTCAGAGTATGCTTTTTTGCTGAAGAGTAAATCAAAACTCACTATAATTTTTATTATTTATTATGTTTATATTAATTTTAATTTTATTAAAAGTACTTTTTTTTATTTACTTAAAGATAAATTTTAATATAAAAACTCTCAGAAAAATTGAATCACACTTCTTACTGTGTATATGTTTATTTTATGATGTGAAATATCAGAATTATCATACTGATCTGAAGCTTTTTAACATATGAGCTGCTAGTTAGTAATTATATTATACTTTGCTTATGATGTATTTTATATTGACTCTTGTTTTTATGTATATTATGAAGAATATGTTGTTTTGCTCTTTGAAAAGAGCAAGCAATCAATTTAATACAACTTGAACTATAAGCTGATATTTTTTTTTCATTATATAATTATTATATAGCTGCTTATTATCTTCTATCTGAAGCTCTGAACTTGCTTGTTTGTTTATTGCTACATGAATAATCATTTAAAATAACTGAAATGATTGATTGTTAAACTCATCATTACAATTCTGATTGTTTTTTTTATATAACTAGTTTAAAGTTATGCTGCTGTTATCTGAAAAAAATATGTTGAAGAAAAAATAATTTTTTAAAATAACAGTTCAATCTGAGAGAAATTTTGATTATGTACAAAAGTTATAAAAAAATTTATTGTTTTGAAAAATATTTTTGAACTGAATAATTCAGAATCAGCTGATTTAACATCAGAACTTGTTATTATAAGTTTATTTAATCAAAAGCAATTTAATCAATTAATTAATGCTTTAATGCTGACACATCACAGTGAAGAAAAAAAGTTTTCTGAATCTGAGGTATATTATAACAAAAATTGTAAGAAATATTGACAATGAATGTATTTAATAAAGAATTATCTTAATGATAAATCAGATATATATATTACAAAAAAGAATAAAATTCAATATGCAACAGCAAGATTATGAAAAAATGTTTAATCAGTTTGATTTTTTGAATAAAAGTTGATTGATTTGAACAATTATACATGAACTCAATTCAAATTATTCTTGTTGAATCAGATTAAAGTGCTGAAGAACTGTGACATATTAGCAAATGAAAGATAATTGAAACTACATCAATGTTTTATGCAATTAATTATTGATTTTGAACATGTTTATGTTGATAAATGAAATGAGATGAAGCTTTCTATCTCATTATGTCAGAAGAATGAATTTTGAAGTTAATGTTTTTTTAATAAATTAATTTCAAAACTTCATGATGTTATTATGTCACATCAGCAAATATTTCACAGAGTAACTGAAACAACTTTGCTGAAAGTTTGCATGAAACAAGTACAGAATAAAATTGCTAAAAATCAACAACACTTTGAATGTCAACAGCAACAAAAGTCAAGATGATGTAATTCTGATAAGAAATGAGAAAATGACTTGAAGAACCAGAATCAAGCAGTAAAGAAACTGTGATTTACATCATGTTTTACATTTGTAATTGCATGTGAATATATTATCACAAGTTTTATGACAAGTTGACTACTATTTTCATTGCTACAGAACTGTGAAAACATTTGATCATGAATTTTATTATTGATTTATCATCATTGCTGTAAGATAATACTGTTTATGATGCTATATTAATGATGATTGACAGATTTATCAAAATGACTAAATATTTCTCAACAACAGAAAAAATCAAAGTTTTTGAGTTAGTGAATATATTTATTGACAAGATTATTAAATGTTACAAATTTTTTGAATTTATTGTTTCTGGCAGAAATTTGCTGTTTACTAGCTGCTACTGAATTGATTTTTGCTATCATCTGAATGTTATCTGTCAATTAATATTGTTTTTTATTCTCAAATGAATGATATAATGAAACAATTAAATCAAACATTAAAGCAATATTTTTATGTTTATAGCTTTTATCAACAAGATAATTAAGCTAAGCTATTATCAGCTGCTGAGTTTGCATACAATAACAGCAAGCATTCAGTTATAAATCAAATTTTTTTTTATGTTATATAATTATAATCTGCAGATTTTTATCAATCTTTCACTCAATTTATTTTTTCAAGTTTCAGAATTAAGTTAAAAATTTCAAAACTTATATGATGCTTATGAACAAGTAATAAAATTGCTGCAACAAGTTTTTAAAATTCAAGCAATGTACTACAATAAAAAACACAAATTAATGCAATTTAATATCAGCAATATGATTTTATTATTTAGAAAGAATTTAAAAATCTGAAGATTTTTGAAAAAACTAGACAGTTAATATTTAGAATTTTTTTCAGTAATTGTTATTCACAGCTCACAAACTTATACACTGCAGCTTCTCAAAAGTTATGATTAAATTAATTCAACATTTTATATTTTCTTACTTGAATTTTATCTGCAACACAGCAGCAAACAATCTTCTGAATCACAGTCAATTATTGTTGATAATAAAAAAAATTGAAAAATTGAAAAAATCTTGAATAAACAAATTTTCTGTAATGAAATTCAATATTTAATCAAGTGAAAAAAATATTTTTTGTATAAAAATCAGTAATTATTATTGACTAATTTAGCAAATGCTATTAAGTTATTACAAAAATTTAAAATTGAATAAAATCTTCAGATGACAGTTAAGAAACAGCAAATTAGAAGGCAAAAAACTGTTATGCAATAGCTGAATTTAATTTAAACTGCAACTAAAACTGATTTTTATTCATAAAAAACAAATTAAAAATAACTAGACATCAGACTGAAGCTGCATCACTAAAAAAAAGCAGTTAAATAACTACAAGATTTTTTTATCATCAAACTTGACATCATTTTTGTTGTATGAAGCTTTTTTAAATTCTTTCTCAAAATGTTTGTTCAGCAATTCATTTAGAGCATACATGTTGTTGACAAGCACAATTATAACATTGTAATGCTTCACTACAATATTTTAATCAATTACAATTTTGCTGCTGCTAGTTTTCTTACTGAAAATTAATTTAATATTAACTGCATGAAAAAATTCATTTATTTTTGATTTAAATTTTTTGCACATTTTTTCATAAATTTCAGTATTTTTCAAAATTGAAAGCACAAATTTTTGTATAGCAATGAGATTTTTGTTCAACTGTAATGAAAATAACATATATTTTTTTCTGTTTTTCTGATAATGATTATATTTATCATAATTATATAAATGAATGTATTAAAATTTTAATTTCTTTTTTAATTATTTAATACAGCAAAAACACATAAAGTGTGACACAGTAATTTTTTTGCTGCTATTAAGCAGCTTTTCATTAGATACTTCAACAAGAACAACATTAATTGCTGTAAATTTTGAAGTTAACAAAGCAACAGACAGAGTGATCAATGATACAAATGAAATATTTTCTTTTTCTAAATATCAAATTGTAAAAAATTATTAACAATTAAGCAAATAAAAAACAACATACTCATCAGCAACAATAATTTTGATCACAGCAGCAAGTGAATTTAAAGTTTTAAGAACAACATTTTTTTCTGAAGTGACATTTTTTTTCAAAATAGTATTTTTCACAATAATAAATAATTCAGCAACAACTTCATTGCAATTCTTCTGCTCAGAAGCAGAGTGCATTATTCATTATATTCAATATTAATTAAAAAAAATATTAATTGAGAATTTTACAAGAATTTTTTTAAAAAATGAATTTTTCTCAATTGATGAGACAGAATGTTTAGCAAATATTTGTTCAGAAAAACACATTGAACAACAAAGCAAATTTTTTGTTATATCAACAGCAATTAGCAATAAATTTTTTCATATCTGATAACAATTTATTTGATGATGTGAGCATTTCTACAAGAAAATAAGCTTGAAAAAAAGAAAAAAAAATTGAACTGCTTGAGAAGCAACTGAGATTTTATATTACTCTATAAGCATGTATTTATGAACACATTGAAATTTTGAACATTTCATTTTCTAGTTAACTTGATGTTATTTTATTGTTTATTATTGTTTTATGTATATTGCAAAAATTACTCAAGTGTTCAAAATTGATATTTCTGAGCTTGAGATTGAGTTTTAAATAAAAAAAAATAATTATCATACTAATCTGAAGCTTTTTAGCATGTGAGCTGCTAGTTAACAATTATGTTATACTTTACTTATGATGTATTTTATATTAACTCTTGTCTTCATGTATATTATGAAGAATATGTTGTCTTGCTTTTTGAGAAGAGCAAATGATCAGTTCAATACAACTTGAATTATAAGCTGATACTTTCTTTTTATTATATAGCTATTGTATAGCTGCTTATTATCTTTTATCTGAAGCTCTGAACTTGCTTGTTTGTCTATTGCTATGTGAATAATTGTTTAAAATAGCTGAGATGATTGGTTGTTAAACTCACTGTTACAAGCTTTTGCTCAACTGTGAAATGTTTATTGCATTTGCAATCAAAAAGTATGATTAAAATGTGTTGTTGAACAATCAACAATGCTTTACAATTGATTAAAAAATAATGTACAGAATTATAATTTGAGAGCTGATCAAAATTTCTTAGAGAAGCTTAAGCAAAATGTTAATAATTAAAGTCAGTGAAGATTATTATATTAATTATTACAAAAACAATTTAATTATTAAATTATAAATATTAATGATTATTTTTCATCTGAAATAAAAACATAATGTTAAATACAGCTTGAAATGCTAAAATGTTTTTCAAAATGTGTGAATGCTGCAGAGTTTTTTTCAGATGATTTTCAAACTCATTGTCAGATATATCTTCAACTGAAAAAAGTCATGCATTGACATATTGCATTTAAACAATTGTTTATACTTCATAAATGTGAAAAATCAACAGAAGCATGAAACTGAGAAAATGAACAAAATGTGATATCAGTTAAGAAAATAAAATTATTTCAAAAAAAATCAATTGAGTATGATAATTGATTATATAAAAGAAAAATCAACAAAAAACTATTGACAATAAAAACAAACAAAAATTTTACTTTTTAATAATGTATTAATCAATGTAATCATCAAATTAAATTTTTTATTTGTCTTAATTTTTTATTTCTTCAGCTGATTTTGAAGCAAAAGCATTATTTTTATATTTTTAATGTTTTATTGCTTTTTTTTCTTCTTTTGCTGTGTTTTTTTTTTGAAATTTGAAATTTTTTATTTTCAATCACTGCATCAGAAAATGTTTCTGTTATTTTTGCTTTTATTTTTATTTTTTTGTTAAAGCATATAATTCAGCAAGCATTTTTTTTTCTTTATCTTCAAGTTTTTGATAAATTTTCTTAAATTTTTCATTTTGTTTTTTTTTAATCTGCAATGCTGCTGAAAAATTGTTTTATTTTTTTTCTCAAGCATTTTCTTTTCAGCAACACTTGAATCATTAATATTAAAAATTGAAAAAAATTGTTTGTGTGCAAAATCAATTAATAAATCTTGAAATTTAAATTTGATGAATGAAATTGTTTTCAATAACTTTTTTTTTAACATCAATTTTAAATAATTTCTTCTTGATAACTGAAATTTTGAAAATTTTTTTCTTGATTTAAGTTGTTGAATTTTTTTTCTGTCTGAAATCATTAATTGTTTCAAAATCAAAATCAGAAAATTAATTATGCTGTTTAATATATAAATAAATAACATATGCATGAATTTGTTTAATTAATATTAATGAGATGAAATTGTTTTGTAAAAGTGTTTTCAGAAAATTTTTTCAAATTGCTAAAACAAGATGAACTGATTCACTTTTTTTTGCACAATTGTTTGCAATAATCAACTTAATTAAATTGATTTTTTTAAGCAATGTGAATCTAATATTAATCTAACTGATGATAATGTTGATAAATTCACTCAATAATGTAAAATATGCATTTTTAAAAATCTGAACTTGAAAATGATTTAATAAAATTTTGATTAGTACATTGATTATTACATATATAATTAACATATCTGCAATACTCACAAATGATATTTTAATTTTTATAAATTTAAAGTTTTGAGTTAATAAGCTGATCAATATTTATATAAATCATAATATGAAAATATTTTTTAATTATAATAAATTAATTGTTTTGCAATGTAGTTTATTTTGAATAAATTTTATAAATAAATAAATCAGCATGAAAAATTTGCAGTTGCTTCAGTTGAATTTTGTGATTTGCTTGTGTTTAATCAATGTTAACTAAATTTAAATCAAGATAAAAAAATAATTATTTTGCTGAGATTAACAATATTTAATGTACAAAAAAATTATCATTATTGATAATAATATATGCTTTATAATTTGATGAAAAATTTAAATTTATCTGATCACAGTATAAACAAGCTGTTTCATGTAGACAATGAATAACATGCTCATAATTAATTTTTTTGAAATAAAATGAAGTTCACATTATGAAATTTTGAATGTTTTATGTTTGAAAGAAGAAATTGAAAGAAAAAATTTGACATAATATAAAATTTTTTATAATTTATATGTGTAATAATCAATTTCTTTACTTACTGCTTACTACTTATTGCTTTTTCTATCATTTATGTGAAATTATAACATGTACAAAGTATTGAGATAGTTACATTGATTACTACATTCATTATCTACAATAATATTAAAGTCTCATTGGCTGGAGATGATGAGTAATTATGCTTTGTTGATTGGTGCATAAACAGATTGTGTCCTTTTGTCATTTTTGTAAAATATGAATTTTGGCAGACTGGCCCCTATAGGCTGCTGTATATAGAGTTGAGATGATGATGACCTTGCATGCAAACTGGAGCAATTGTCATTTATGTAAGTACTTTATAACTACTATGAAGAACTTGGCACTGTCAATGAAGATTGAGATTCAAGTGTAGTACAAAGCCATAAGTCTATGGAGTAACTACTTCAAGTTTCAGGTTTGTTGTCTTGTAGATAATGTATTTCTTCTCCATCTACACAGTACCTACACTTCTGTATCAATTCAACTCTCAAAGCTTGCTGCTACTCCGTACAGATGATCTGATTTCACCAGGCAAATAAGAAAATGAATACTATGTTTTAACCAAACTGTTTATATTACTGGAGTCTCTATATTCTATCCAAGAAAAGCCATCTCACTTCTGATGATTATAGACCATCAGCTCAGGCCAACACGTGCTGGCACATAGTGAGATGATAACCAGCTACTCCTCAAGGTCAGCATTGCTTCCAAAGCCGTCGCTCTGTTCGTTGAATGCAAGATCGAACAGATGACCGATCTTGGCCAAAGTGTTGACGGAGATCTGGCGGCCCTTGACATTGAGAACGCAGTTATGTGTCTCATCATAATGGATGCTCAGGATTCCTTCTTTTTGAGCAGGTATAACATCGCGGGCCTTGTTGTCTCCAATGTAGACTCCACGCGACGCTGCAAGCTCGTATCGTTTGAGAACCTCCGCAAAGAGCCCATCAGTTTTTGACCGGCGTAGTTCGTTCGATGTGACGAGAATGTCAACGTAGTCTCGCAGGCCAAGCTGGTCAATCATCCATTTTTGAGCATCACGCGGTGCTTCAGTGACCACCAGTACTGTTTTCTTCATGTCCTTCAGCTTCTGTAGTAGATCCAGGGTGCCTGGTTTGAGAACAAGAGAGGAACGCAACGCCTCCTTGTAAAGCGACACCAAGTCGTCAAGGTAGGACTCTGAAAATGCAATGGATTGTCCATGCAGCAGAGCGGAGAAACGCTCCTTCCGGTATTCTGTAGAGGTCTTGCCTTCAGAAAAAGCACTCGCTGTTGCCTTGATCAAGATGGCCTGATACTCTGACCCGAGGGCATCAACTGAAATGGCACTGTGGCCCTTGTGAATCTCCTCGAACACAGCGAGAGAGGCCGCTTTGGAGGCAAGGCGAAACTCGTGGAGCGTGTCGTCCAGGTCGAAACCCACCCACTCGACATTCGACAAAAGAGTTCTCAATTCTGGTTGCACCTCAGCGTACATGGTGACATAGTGGCTACCTACAGTCGACTCGATGAACGTCTTCTCTTCCGCAGTCAAGCCGCAGTGGGCAGGGATATCGACGATCTGATCGTGAGCCTTGACACGGTCGAAGATTCCTGGTGGATGGTGCGACTGGTAGATTTTCTGTTCGCGTTTGGCTCTGGAAGAAATAATCGCCGAATTCCGCCGTAAAGTTAAGGTAAGCGGGGTCAAACTCTATTCCCCAGCGGGTGAAGAGGCTCTAGTTGGAATTGGAATCAATACTATTTGGATTTGATTCGGAATGCATTCAAATGATTCAATTCAGTAAGTATACTGCTGTCAGACCATTCTCGATGCACACTGTAATGGTTCGCCGTGGCGGAGAGAAACTGCTCGTCGTCCAGATGCCATTCGCCTTCCTAGGACCCCTCTGTGATTCGCTGGACTGAGGTTATGAACGCTTGCGAAACCCATTGATGCGAACGCTAAATTTTGCAACCGTGGGAAATTTGGTATCCTTTCGCGTCCGTTGAAGTGGAGCCCAGAAAGAGCATTGAGGCATAAAGTAGTGTAGCCGCTGAAATCAGTCTCCAAATTACGGAGTAGCTCCCTTAATTAAAGCACAGTGCAGCTCATATCAGGCTTCCTTCATTGCTTCATCGAGAGCTTCCCACATCACATTGGCTTTCACCTTGCAACCACCGCATCCGTCACTGACACATCCTTCCTTCAACTTCGTGGAGATGGCATCCACTTTATCGCTGGTAGTGGCAAATGGCAAGATCAATCTTTGCGCTCTCGAACACTCAATATCGCCGTTTACCATTCCGCCAGGTACAAGGTCACTGACGCCCTGCGATTCAGTATTTGGTTGATTGAGGATGTGTGGTACAGACATGCACGGCCGGCTCCCGTGAGGGGTTTCTGATGCGGATGAGGGTGACTCGTGATGTAGGCTCCCTAGCTCGAGGGATGATATAGTGTTCTCGCTGGGTTTTGAAATAACAGGCTCTAGGGCAGTGTCGTTAGGATAGGAGCCATCTGGTGATAGCACGAGCTGGAGATCAGCACATGTTTGGGTAGATTTAGTCGAGACCTGTTACTCAATTTAGCTGCAGATTGAAGATGAAGCTAGAACCTTTATACTAACATCGCTTGGATTAGTGGGTTTCGAAATGAGCGAGCACGAAGAGGACGCATCGCAAATACGGAGCAGCCTCGCGGGTGTCTCGACTCCATGAAGCCAAGACTCAACAACGGCATCCTGCACGCCGATGAAGCGGAGAAGGGTGCGAAGTCGAGAATTGTCGTTGGCGACTTTCTGTCCAGCTTGCTGCACCTCCCTCATACCAGCAACTTGCTGGTCGCGCGCATCAGCCAGCCGTTGCTGTAAACTCTCGACATATTCTCGCTGCCGAGCACGATATCTTCGCTTGTTCTCTTTGTGGCGTATTGTGCGCAGCTTTTGGGCCTAAGAGGGTGGTTGAAGATCATTAGAAATATAGGGACTGCAACTTGTATGCATTGGGCCGTTACGGCTTACCGATTCTTCCTCCATGCAGGCCTACCTAGGGGGTATTCTCTCTGGTTCTTGCAATTCCGCGAGCTCAGGTGGTATTGGACTTGCCAGCGGCAAATGTAGTTGCACTTCAAAGCCGAAGTCTAGTGAATGAAGGAGGCGGTGGCAGGGAGGAAGGGGAAAAACTCACCTGTGGGGCGATTCATGTGCTCAGGATGAAGCTGACGGAAATTGACTCATTTTTGGCCAATTATAAGCCAGCTGTCCGTCCATCCGTGCTCTTCACGTCATCCAATCAAATCCCCGCGAAATCATCTCCACCGCCGCCAAGCTCGATGACGCACAGGGCAGGGCCACTAGTTAGTTAATTGTATGGCTTATGTAACTAACTAGTAAATGTCAATTTCTTCAAGTTTAGGGCTGGCCATACTCTCCCCAATCAAATCTCCGCTGTCTGTCCTCCCTGTCAACGGGATGATAGTTCATGGCGTGCCGTGCTTGTACCTCGCGAGTACATATAACAACAGTGACGGCAATGCCAATATCATATTCATCTGTCTTAGCCATGATCCTCCATAGTCCAAATGGCTCCTCTACCAGAAAACGAATCACCAGTCCCAACCCCTATCAAAGGAGATATCCACCCTGAAGGCCTCGTATCCTGCGTACCAACAGAGATCGTTGACGAGGAGTCCCAGAGTCCACAAGTGTATCAACAGCCACCAAATTCCACTCTGTCGGATCAAGATGAGCACGGATACCACGACAATAACAACGTACCGAAGTTGTCCTATCCAAAACTTTTCTGGTTCTTCTTCTACAACTTCGGTCTTTTCGCATGGGGTGGGCCAGTAGCACAAATCGCTCTCATCAAAGAGAGGCTTGTGATACAAGGGAAATGGATCACCGTACCTCGCTTCCAGCGGGTCTTCTCCGTCTACCAGATATTACCTGGGCCAGAAGCAGCAGAACTTTGCATGTTTTTTGGATGCCTCTCAGCAGGAAGGGTCGGCGGTGTCCTTGCCGGTATCGCCTTTATACTTCCGGGTTTCGTCCTGATGCTTTTGGCCAGCTATTTATACACACTTGCCGGGTTTGACAATATCTACTTCAATGCTTCATTCAAGGCGTTACAGCCCATCGTGGCTGCAATGGTATGTCGACATTACGCGTCGTGGACACGGTCCTAATTGACCCTGTTGGATAGATTTTACGCGCGACTCACAAAATCGCCGAACACTCTCTGGTCAAGCACTCAACTAAGAAAGTCGACCCATTTCTTGTCCTTGCCGCTATACTTACATTTCTCAATTGCGCACTTCGGATCAATATGTACGTCTTGATATCACGAGTAACTAGTGTGTCTAACTTTTAAGTCTAGCTTTATCTCTTTGGGCGTGTACGGAGTCTTGTACGCATTGATTACCTGGCGACTTTGGATTCTCAGTGGGCTGGTCTTCCTACTCCAATATGGCGGCTATGCCCTCTATGTTGTCTTCCGAGGTGTCCCGTCCCCGGTCTCATTGGCACTCGGAATATGTCCCACACCATCACTTATCAACCTCTTTCTTCTAGGTTTGGTTGCTGGCAGCCTATCCTTTGGAGGGGCGTACACAGCAATTCCCTTCATTCAAGTGGAGGCTGTTCTGAAAGGCCGTTGGCTTGCCCAGAATGTCTTCTTGGATTGTATTGCGATTGGAAACGTCCTGCCGGCGCCATTAGTCATCTTTGCCACTTTTGTTGGGTTTCAGGGCGGATTTGCTGACCATTCACTTGGTAACGCGTTCGCGGGCGCCGTCATCATTACACTTGGAATGTTCTTCCCTTGTTTTCTCTTCACCATTGCAGGCCACGAACTTCTCGAGAAGTTGGTCAGGAACAAGGTACGTTGGGCTATAAAAGAAATTCGTATTTGCCGCCCACACCAACTCATGGGACACAGCTGCTCTCGTCCTTTTTTGACGGA
Source organism: Emydomyces testavorans (assembly GCA_029449355.1). NCBI lineage: Eukaryota > Fungi > Ascomycota > Eurotiomycetes > Onygenales > Nannizziopsiaceae > Emydomyces > Emydomyces testavorans. The sequence continues at coordinate 2,192,955 of CP120627.1, forward strand.
CTCTGCGGTTCGGTCATTGGGGTCATCGCTGTCATCGCGGCACAAATCTTAAAATCAAGCATTGCGGGACACGTCCGCCCTGAAGATCAAAACAACGCTACCAAGTTATTTCAACAGGCAGTCCAAAGTGGACCAGCGGCTGCCATTTCCTTACTTGCGCTCGCAGTCATCTACAAGTTCGTGAACAAATATACACCTCTTGTTCTGGTCGTCACCGGCGCCATTGCAGGGCAGTTCATCTTCATAGATACCGCGCTCTAAGGCTTGGAGAAGAGAGCACCAAGGTTTTGAGCATTGGGCTTTACAATCGGCAATAAGAGAGGAGTGCTGAAGTACACGTCCATAGGTGCATGAAAACAACGGACAGACTAGTCATCTGCTGTGTAACTATCGACTGCGATCACGGATGGTCCCCGTAGCTCGACACGGGGAAATCGAGTTACTACATATGGTCAGGCCCGAAATTTTTGTTAGAGTGAAGTTTATATTCTAGGAAACAATCAGCAAATCCCTTATAGCCACGAAATCTTATGCTTCTTACCACCAGTGTATACTCCGTACATCCACAGTTTCAATCTACCTACCCACATAATTACCTAACTATGTACCTAACTAGTAACTAATCTCCTTAAGTGCCCCTGGGAGCAACTGGGAAGGACATCTAGTGAGATCACACCTAGCAATCTAGGGACGTAGTAAACTATACTTTTGGTGCAAACCTCTGTAAATATATGGGATATGGGATGTATGGGATACTTATCCCTACTGTGTATGGTGGACAAAGCAACCAATCGCGCAGTTACTACTGCGCTTATTCCAGCCAATCATAACTAACTTAGTATTACACAGTATCTCCTTCGCGACTAAACCCTCTTGGCAGTTGCGCGTCTCGAAAACCAAAAAGTCCCATTAAGGAAACACTCCCAAGAGACCGCAATTCTCTCCAACCGACTCAATTACCCGTCTCTGGTTGGTGTTCAGACTCAAATCAGCAATGAAACAACATCTCTCACCAGTCCTCGCCTCCCTGGCAAATGTCTTCAGCATTCCCCTTCGCCCTTCCATCCAACCTCTTCTCTTTCGCCAAACACATGCTGAAATACTAGCACACAATAATGGCTCTCGATCAACAACACCCCCACCAACCAGATCATTCACATCCAGCGCCCCGTTAGCAAAGAAAGGAAGAGTCAAGCCAGACAAGCGAGTCAGTAAGTAGTACACCTCTTCCCCCGCCACCCCCTTCTCCTCCAAGAAAAAGAACCACTAACCCCCTTCCCTTCCCAATCCAGCACTAATCCGCTACTTCCTCTACCACCCACTCACCCCACGACCCCTCCGCTTCTCGCGAAACCGCTACCTCCGCCACTGGACCATCCACCGCGCCTGGCACCTCTACCAGGCGCAGCGCCGCGCGGCGCGCGACCTCGAGCTCGAGCGCATGTATGCCAGCATGCGCAGTGCGTGCGAGGAGCTGCGCACGGGCGCGGGCGATGGCGGCCGGTTGTTTCGCGTGTCGATGCAGAAGAAAGGGGTGTTTGTGGATGGGGTGCCGATTGAGTATGGGCGGTTGCAGACGGAGACGCCGAGTCGGGAGGGGTGGAATTATGCGTGGAAGAGGTGAGGAGGGAGGGAAATGGGTTGATGGAAGGATTTCCAGTTGTCGTTTTTTTTTTTTTTTTTTTTACTGGAGAGGAAGATGGTTGAATCGAGAATATGGCATTGCTGATGGTGTTTTTGCCTCTATGGAACTGGGGAGATTTTTTCTTAGAATAGATGTATCTGGGTTAGAAGAGACCCCCATCGTGTTTGTAAACACATATACTACTGCATTATACTTGCCAATCTTCATTTTCTCAGTGCCAGGTCGATGCAACGAAGACGAAAAAGTCCTCGGACAAGTCAGCATTACTATGGTACTACCCCCCTTACGCTAACACATTTACCAAAGCCAGCAAAGTAGGGGCGTTATAAAAAGTATGAATCATCTTCAATACTTGACAGAGGGATAATAGAGAGACTGGACAAGTGAAAAGCTGCCTACCGCAATGCCGCTCCGCAAAATCTGCGGAGAAAAGTAAAGGCACCTTGTTAAAATGTCAATGAAGATAAGCAGGAAAAATATAATAACATGCCAGATTAAGCATTAAAATAGAAATAATACTGGCAACATCAAGCAAGCGAAACTAGAGAAGTTGGAAAGATAATGCTGTTCGGCATCGCAAAGAATCTGCTGAATTGAAGTCAGAGAAAGAGAAAGCCTCACAAAAATATACGAGAACTCAAATAAAACCTAAGAGAAAAATAACGCCATGACCCCACCTATGCATGACATCGTCTGGTAGTGCGTAGACATTGTATCGCAGCCGATTTCTCCGAGCCCAGTCTATTCTTTCGTTTCCGCTCTTTGTTGCCAGCGCAGCTAGCCTTGATCTGAAGGCATAAAGGAAATGGAATGATTGAGAGTCTGGTAGAGCCCAAGGCACCAGTCAAGGGCGAGGGACAGATTCATTGGCAGGGCCAACTAGAGGGATGCCTTTGATCGAGTTGGATGGAGGGTCCCATCTTCCTATATGGCTCATTCGCTTATAAGATCACGCAGCAAGATCCTCTATTGTCTTCGTCAAATGTAAGGAGCGCGGCACGGGTTGCAGCTTCAAAAACATCGTCTACTCCTTCTCCAGTCAGGGATGAGCACTCGAGATATTTCCTAGCACCAATCTGCGTAGCTGTTTCGCTGCCGTCCCTCGATGAAACAAACCGAAGAGACTTTTTTCTCATTTCTTCAATCGCAAGTGGATCATCACGAAGATCTTTCTTTAACCCGACTAATATGATTGGAACGTTGGGGCAGCGTTCATTGGCTTCTTGAATCCACTAGAACCTCATTTCAGCAACTGCTAACAGAAATACGTGAGAGATAGGTGGAACAAAGTCTAACCTTGTGTCTCACATTCTCCAGCGAATCCGGGGTATCAACGGCAAACGCAATCAGGAGAACATGGGCTTTGGAGTACGCAAGAGGTCGTAACCTTTCATAATCTTCTTGGCCAGCTGTATCCCATAGCGCCAGCTGCACTGACCGGCCATCAACTCGACAATCTGTAACGTAATTTTCAAAAACCGTGGGAACCTAAAGCACATCGTAGTCAATAATTTTCTGACAATCCTGAGGCATCAGCATCGAGTACTAACGTAATGCTAAATATTGAAGTTAGTCAATGTCAAAGTAACAGCAAGCTCCAAACGCAGGCAAAACTCACTGTTGGAAAATAGCCTAACGTAAACACACTGAGAAGACTTGTCTTGCCGCATGCACCATCTCCAATGATAACCAGCTTCCTAAATTACACCCAATTGTTAGTGGCATCTTTAGAAATCGAAAATTGCAAAGCTGGGCAAAGCACGATCCAATAACAACAATTGGATGATGAAACAATTGAAGATTTCTGCAAACAAAGTAGAGACAGGACTAGTGACCCAATAATCCAACCAACAGTCATTTAGAACCAAATGCCAACAGGCCAAATATAGCCCAATCATACCTTCGCAGAACATTCTCAGGCTGTGGTTGTGACATCCTTAGCAGGGTCTAACAAATGAACAGTTTCACAGCTTTCTTCAAGTAAGCCCGAGAAAATGCCCACGATCAACCAGGCTTTTTCACTGTCCAAAGCGAAGACTGTATTGCTCAAATCACAAGCAAGCACCACAGTAGATCGTTCACAGTTCAGGTTATGGAATTCGAAAAGCGAGAAGGGATAGGCTGGTTGACGAGGTGTCAGGGAGTGAAACCTGTAGCCTGTCAGTAAATGGTCCCAAAAGGCGACTGTCCACTAAAGTTTGAAAAGGACTTCAGTCAGGATGAGGTGTTTCTCAGATGGAGAATGATGAGCTGCCCTCCTGAAAGGGAATGGCTTGAATGATCAACTGAGGGGAAGATTCATACTCTCACAAGTGTCAAGAACACTGGTCCTGATCAGCCTGCAAGCATTGACTTGGGTTGATATGGCTGTTGTCACTTTTGCGGGATGGAACGATGGCAGCGTCAGAGTGAACACGGAAGATGGAGTAAGGATGTACAGTACATATAGTACATGCAACAGAAAACTCGTGGTCCAGGCTCAACCAACACTGGACTGGTTATTGCAGTGGGTTGAAAGAAGAAGCAGCACCGTAACTAACAGAAGAACGGCTTTGGGCTGAATGGCTGAGTGCTTAGGGAATAGTTCAATGGTTCAACTTACCTCATGAGACTTCTCAGCCTGCAATTTAGCGTCTTGTTTATGATTTTTGTTGCGCGAATGGGATGTTGTTGATTGCGAGGTTGACATCAACAGCTGTGGTGACTAATCCATGCAATCCTTACTAGGGCTCGAATTTAGCGCGGTACTTTGAAGGGCGAATGCTCGCATGCTAGAGTTACGTAATCCGAAAACTACTAGTTTTGGGTTAGTCGTCCTCGTGACCATATCTATATACCATCAGTGGCGCCAGTCATCTTGCACCATAGGTACAGTGTAGAACCGTCAGCTGGTGATTTTCCAGCCTTGCGTCTTCCGCGGCTAATAAATCAGATAGGGATTTTCAAAGAATCCAATCATGAGAAATGCCGAAAGACAGTCTCATCCAACAGAAACTTATATTAGTATATAGGAAACCCCCTCTTACGTAGACAGCACAATAAGGGGGAACCTTGCGAGACGCGATACTAGGTTGTATACAGTATGTACTGTACTGTTGGAGTCACCCCTCTGCAAAAATCATTTAGTGGGGTACTTCGGCTAGTCCGTGTAAAATTTCACGCGTCTGTCTACACGGCAGAACGGTAATTACGGCGGTCAAGTACGGTGCGGTGAGTCCAAAATAGGAAATGTCGCTTGTTGCGTCTAATCTTACCATTCTGGGATGGCTGGCGGCAATCTCCCGTTTTCCACCAATCCGGTCGCGCTATCAATCTTTCACGCTCAACACCCACCACCACCCAAGAAAGACGAATCAATCGAATGAATCTGTGAATTGATCATTCCGTCTGTCGTTAGCCCACCATCTGGCTCCTCAAGGCTTTGAAGAATTGTTGTTTAGCGGCGGCTGACAAGCTGTCGTTCTTCAATATTCCCCTGGAAATTCTCTCCGTTCTCTCCCAATCCCTCGCGTCATTACCGCCATCACTTTGTCCCTAGTGGCAGTTTTGCAGCTGGTACAGTACATCCCAACTACCAAACCTAATCTGTGCCTTTCAGCGGTGGCTCTCGCCTTCCTGTTTTCGTCGGGGTCGTCCTCTCTTCCTCCAACGTCGATCGTGAGGACAAGCCGTGCTTCACACTTCCGCTCTGGCCGGTCGTTTCCCCTCCCTAGCACCGAATCACACAGGGTGTCGAGTCGATCAATTCACTTGGTCAGATCACAACATGCCATCCAACTCGAAACGCTCGATGGCACCACCGACAAATGTACCCAAGCAAGCCTCCGCGGCTAACACATCCAAGAAAGCTCCGTCGAAGCCCACACCACCAAATTTCACCGCCAATGCCAAACCCACCGTCCTTGCAGGGAACGTTGCTTCCCAAGAGGCCCGCACTGGCTCTCCGGAGATTATGGAGAGTCATGGAACGCCAGCACTGTCTACAGCTGTGAACCGTAAGAAGCAGAAGCGACGACAAAAGCAAGCCGCCCGATTAGCAGCTGAACAACATTTGGACGGTGCCAGCAATGTTCCCGTACAGAATGGTGATCCCGGCCATGATGACGGCGCTGATACTGCTGAAATGGCGACACAAGAGCAGCATATGGCGCATGATGATTTGGACTATACCGATGACGAGGCTCACTATTCTACACATGGACATCCTCGCCTGCAGCATGATAAAAATGGAGTGCTGTATCAGCCGCAGGAAGCTGGCAAGCGAAAAGGCAAAAAGAAGAAAAATAGAAAAAGCCGTTCTCATTCTCATCACGCTGAAGGGAGTTCGACCTCTATGTCAACGCCATCCGCCTCGCTGGCACGACCGCTCACGCTTCCTCCTCTGTCCAGTTCCGCATATCGGTCTGCGCACAAAGTAACTAAGGATCGAATTTGGAATACATCGACCCATGAGGAACGAGAAAGGATTAAAGAATTCTGGCTTCAACTAGGGGAGGAGGAACGTCGGTCCCTGGTCAAGGTGGAAAAGGAGGCGGTGCTACGGAAAATGAAGGAACAACAGAAGCATTCCTGTAGTTGTACCGTTTGTGGAAGAAAACGAACTGCAATTGAGGAAGAGCTGGAGGTTTTGTATGATGCGTACTACGAAGAGCTTGAGCAGTATGCGAATCATAAACAAGGGTCTTTCGGAAATGGCGCCCCTATCGGAGCGTCACCGCGATTGTATCAAACTCCGCTTCGAACACTCGATCGACATCCACATCATCCAGGTACACAGCATCCATCAAGGGGAAGAGTCCAAGAGCTTCCCGAAGATGATGAAGACCTAGACGATGACTACGATGAAGACGAAGAGGAGGACGAGCTGTACAGTGAAGATGAATTGGAGGATGCTGCCAGAACAACGCGCGCTGATTTCTTCGCATTCGGGAATAGTTTGACTGTAAAAGGTGGAGTTGCTTTGAGCTTCTTTCTGGTTTGCTCGAAAGTTATTGACTAGTCTGCAATAGATGGCATCCTTACCGTTGCAGATGACCTGCTTAAAAATGACGGAAAGCATTTCATCGATATGATGGAACAATTGGCTGAACGGCGAATGCAGCGTGAAGAAGACACCCAGTTCGCAGCCGCCTCAGCTGCCCAGCAGTCAATGCATGGAGGTCACAATCACGGCCCACCTTTGGATGAAGAAGAATATGATGAGGAAGAAGAGGAAGACTATGACAGTCAAGATGATGAGGAATACGAAGAAGATGAGATGGTCTGTTGTCCGATGATGTAATTACAAACCAAACATGCTGACAGGATGAATTAGGATGCAATGACAGACGAACAGCGGATGGAAGAAGGAAGGAGAATGTTTCAAATATTTGCAGCACGAATGTTTGAACAGCGAGTCCTGACGGCATATCGAGAAAAGATTGCTCGCGAACGCCAGGAACGCCTTATTGAAGAGTTAGAGGAAGAAAACCGACTTGATGTGGAACGTGAAGCAAAAAAGGCCCGCGAAGCTCAAAAGAAGAAGGACAAGAAGCGCCTCCAGAAGCAAGCAAAGGAAGAAGAGAAGGCGAAGCGGGAGGCGGAGCGAGCCGCGGAAGAAGCAGCTCAAAAGGCTTTAGAAGAAAAGAAACTCAAAGAGCAGCGGCAGAAGAAGGAAGAGCAACGAAAGAAACGCGAAGCCGAGAAGAAAGCTCAGGAAGAAGAGCGTCAACGGAAAGAAGCCGAACGACTAAAGCGCCTCAAAGAAGAGCGTGAACGTCAAGCGGAACTCGAACGAAAACAACGTGAGCAGAAAGAACGAGAGAAAAAGAAGCGCGAAGAAGCGAAAAGGAGAGAGCGGGAGGAGAAGGAAGCCAAGGAAAGAGAATTACGTGAAAAGAAGGCGAAGGAGGAGCGTGAGCGAAAAGCACGGGAAGAACAAGCCAGACGAGAAAGGGAGGCTGCTGCAAGAGCAGAACGCGAAAGCAAAGAGCAAGCTAAGCGTGAGGAACAAGCTGCACAGCAAGCCGCTGCCCAAGCAGCTGCTGTCCAAGCCGCCAAGCGTGCCTCTCAATCAGGTCAAACAAATCTTCCGCCAGGACTGCAACACTCGCAAGGCCCATCTGTACTCCCCTCGCCGCACTTCCAAGTCGCCACACCAGTCGTTCCAAAGGCTCCTACGCCAATGCGCCCACGTCAGACATCGCGACAAGGTTCTCATGCTTCGTCTCCGCGATCTCAACCTCTCCACGTAGATATCCCTCAGGCCTCCTCGATATCTCCCGGGATAGCGGGTGCTGCTTTTTCATCCATGACACCAGGTGTGGTCCCAGGGAAGGGAGTGTCTCACCCTCCGTTGCTCCATCACCCGCCGCCGTCTGCCCCGCTCTCTCCGTCAGGCGGTGTTACTCGTGGCTCTCATACGCTAGGCTTCAGCCCTTTGCAATCATTCAATGGGCTACCTTCGAATGCCAGTGCTCTTCCAGCAATGGGATCTCGCATGCCTATGGGGCCTGAGATTTCCATGTATCCAAATCACTCTGGAGCTTTTGGAGCACAATTTCGGGGATTTGCTTCTCCAGATAGCATCCCTCTGCCTCCTGGAATACCTGCACCTAGACATCCCATTCAAAATCGCGGATTCTCGATGGAACCAGGTCATGCCCCGCTTCCATTTCATCCGCAACCTGGTGCAACTGGGCCAACCTCTGCACCACCATCGCAAACATCGCAAAATTCAGGAGCTCCTATTACACATCCTCGACAGCCGTCGGTATCCTTTGACAGAAATTCCCTTGAATCTCAACCCCAAACCCAACCCATCTCCAGACCCGCTCCTATTCAACGCCCTGCTAGCACAGCGCCACATGACCAGCATAAAGACGACTCAAGAATAAATCACCAAGAGATTGACGAACTCAGTACTCAACTTGGCTCCAGCGCATTACTTGATGACAGCGATCTCCCTCTCACATCAGCCCCTTCACAACCTTTGTCCGCAGCGATCCCACCAGGTCCTCCAGGAGCTGGACGGATGGGGTTTGGAAGCTCATCATTATTCTCTGACCCACTTGGTTGTAAGTCTAACACTCTCCTAGCTTGGTAGTATTTGTCTCTAACGACTTTGCCGCAGCTTCCAAGTCACATTTTCCTTTAGGAGCACCAGGCTCTGGGGCTGGCTGGGCGTCGCATAATCCGTTCGGACCTCCTGGGTTGAATGCTGCCCCGTCGTGGGGGCCTAGTTCAGGTGAGTTAGAGTGATGCATTGAATTGAGACGGTTTTGAATTCTAATTTGTATTTAAAAGGCTGGACAAGTAACGCTTTCGGCATCCTTGGCGGGTCTCATCGCGCACACACCTCGAGACCAGTTGCAATTCGATTATCAGTGATCCAGGCGTGCAAGCACCTGAATGCCAGCAGTACCGATAACTCAGGATTTCACAACGTTAACCAACTTCTTCGTCAAGTCGAACAATCTAATTCTCCAAATGAACCTCCGATTACATTGGACGAGATGCTGGATATATGCGACACAGAAGGCAATCCCCAAAACGGCGGTGGTTCATTCGTCATCAAAAATGAAGGACCTCGTGGCACATACGTCAAGTTCGAACCAGATAATAACAGTATATCATCGAATTCTCGAGGAAGTATTGTTCCTGGCGACATTGGCAGTCCTGTCCCAGGTTCGAGTTTACCGGCTCCTCCTGGAAGCGGTCCGCGACAGCTTGCTGCTACGAACCTCTCCTCCACCCCGGGTTTCTAAGTCTATGTGTTCGAAGCTAGCTAATCCACTTGCCCTTTCTCATTCCCAGTTTTCGCTGGTAAACTTCCTATTCTTACCATCATGACTCCCTTCTAATGTCTTGACAATGTTAGCATGAACAACTCATCCTCATCCTCATCAATCATTTCTCGTCACCCACTCAATGGTCGCCTCTTCTATTTGTCGTCAAGTCTCTGCGGCCATATGAAGTTTTAGGCATTTTAATCCACTTTGCTCCGTAGCCCATGTTTGAACGTCCTGCTCTTTCTGCTGTTCCGCCGGACATTTTATGATTGTTTCCGTTCCATTTTCCCCTTTCTAGACATTACGTTTTTCAAAGTCGCTGCTATTGATACGAGCTTTTCATGTACTGTACTACAGCCAGGAAGGCAGGTATTTAGGCAGGCAGGTGGGCATGCATGCAATGACAGCTGGCTAGCTGTTTTAAGGGGGCCTTATTTCGAGTTCCCGATATTTCTTTCCCCCGTTTCCTTTAACTAACACACTCATGCATCAAGTGTGGAGAAATGAAATTGAACTATTTGTTCGAACAGCCATATGATCCTCTTTTTTTTTTCTCCTCCTGACAAACATGTCACAGTCCAGGAGTTGAGCAAGAAGAGATTACAATACTGTGCATAGGTTAATGGCCAGTATCCTCAGGGAAATAAAGGGTAAACAGAACAGAATCAGGGATTGAAAAGAAAAGAAAAGAAATCCCAGGTATACAGATAGCCTTGTCAGCCAAAGCTGCATTGCAAAAAAAAACACATAAAAACGAACCCATTATTTCCTAGGTACATAAACATACATGGCAAAAACCCCCATCTCCAGAATCACACCGCCGGCCCCATAACCACGCCCTCATATCCCCTCGACTTGATATGTTCCAACGTGCGCTGGAAATGCCGTTTCGGATTCTCCAGACTGGAATTGACGTTTCCGTCGACCTGGTTGGTCTGGAGATTGGACTGGATGAGCTCAATGAGGCCGTTGAGGTATTTGATGGTGACGTTTTCATTCTGTTGGTCAAAGTAGTACACGTAGCGGTTGAGGATTTCGATGAAGAGTTCGACTGAGACGGCGGTGTCCATGCACGCGTCGGCGACGCGAAGGGCACGTTGGAGGCATTCTAGGACTCGTTTTCCGTCGCGGTAGACCTATTTTGGCGAGAGGGGTTAGTTTTACGATAATTCCGAAGGGAAATAAAAGGAGGGAACAAAAAAACATAAAAAATAAAAAATAAATAAAAAAAATAAAAAAAGACGCCGTTACTGGGGAAAAACTGAGGGGGCAGGTTAAGATAGAGACTTGGGAAGGATTGCTTACAATTTTGGGTTCTTCACCTTCTTTCTGTGGGCTGCCCATAACCCACCAAAGATGACTTGCTAGATACACTGCTCGACATTGATCTGGTTTCTTTAGCAGTTTACTTCCGTGTAAAGCTGCTTTCGTGATGAGGGTATCATAATTTTCCCTCGAGAAATTTCTCGTTCCGTACAACGCACTGACAAGGATGCATACAGCTTGGAATTGCGCTCTTGAATCACTGATGGAATCTTCGTATACAGTAAACGCTTGCGCGAAGAATTCGTAGCTAAACTCTTCAAATCCGACCTCATCGGCGACTTGGCCACAGAGAGCAAAAAGACGTAAGGATAATTCCGCACAGCCTGAATTGACTCGTTGGTATAATGTGCTCACGCACTGATGCATGAATCTGAATAGCGCCGCAGATTGCGACTGGAAGTTATCTTCGAAATGCTCCCGCTTTTTTAAATTTCGAGCCAATTTCAGCGAAGCAGTGATAATCGCGGGAGTAGTATAGCGGATTCTTTCGTTTCCTTCTGAATAAGCTGTTTTTGTGGCTTGTAAAAGCTGGACATCGTTAGCAAAAGGAGCAGTCATTCTGACAAAAAGACCGTACTTTGAATTGAGTTTCATTGTCCGAACCCTGAATGAAATGGATTATTCGCGCTAACCATCCTTGCTCCTCGATTGTCTCCTCTGTTTCTCCTCGTCGCTGTGAAGACATGCTCGGATAACCAAGAGGCTGTTGCATTCCTTCTCGTATTAATACTTTGAGAATCTGGAGCACATTTTCAAGGTTTTCTGTTGTCGATATCGAGGTTTTATGTCTCAAGATGGTGCGAGCAACATCTCCTGCGACGGCTCTCCGGGTCGGATATGACTGCACGGCAAATAGTGGAATGTAGTTTGGAAGGGATAACGCTGTGAATATTGAAACGTACGAATGGATAGGAGCTAAGAGAAGATTGAGAAGGCTGGATTGTGCGGGCGCAGCATGTAGGTCTGCGCTATCGGCATGTTCTAGTGTCTCTTTTGCTGCAAACTCCAGAATTTGATCGACGTATTCTGTATTTCTGGTTAGCACATAACATAACACAGCACCAGAATTGCGCAAAAGCGAGTGTCCAACCTAGTTTATTAGGATATATATTCCTGCAGTGGTCGTTAGTCTCGTTCTGTTACCAACCTTGGATTTAGAAACTCACAGTGCAAGATTGGCCAGAGAAACTAAAAGAGCAATAGTATCTTGGATTGGTAAACCTCGAGTCTTCACCAAGTTTACTACTTGATCATAGAAAATTTCGTAGAGTCTGATATCACCAGGTAACGCTGTTTCGGACTTATCGCCCACATCTGCCTTGGGAGCTTCCGTCGAAACTTCTGGTGTGGATTCTTGTTCTCCTTCTTGCTTTTTCGTAACTTCCTCCGGTTGGGCAGTACCATTTTGTTTGATTTCTATTGATTTGGCCGGCTCATTCTCCTTAGATATTTTGACACGCTGTAGCAACCTTCGCGTGGCTTCCTCCTCTGTTTCTTTCCTCGCTTCAGGGGTATCGTTATTCTCAGAATCGCGACTCGCATAAGATGATAACCTGTCCATTAAGCCAATGACGATCTTTTTCATGTCAACATGAGGGTTCAGTCTTGAAATCGCCGTAAGCAAGATGTCCAGAGTATGGAAATGATACTCATCAGGGAAAGCCTTGGTGATCACTAGATTGCAAATCAGCAAAGAGCTTTCTCCCGCATCGTGGCACTTCGTGACGCGACTAACCTTCCAGAAGATACTCCTGAGCGAGCACGTCCCGGCATTGGACTACCTGCTCCAAAAGAGGCTGTAATATCACCGACTTATAAGCGTCCAGGTCAACTAACTGGCTGAGGCGAACTAAATTACTCCCAACCAAAACCTCCAACTCTCTTCTTTCCTGAGTTCTTTGCTCCCTCTCTCGCGAATGTCCTTGATGTTGCAATCGAACCCATAACTTGTTCATCTCTACGAAGTTCGTCAAAATGAAGTTGATCGAATCTTGCAAGTTTCCTTGTGGCCCGTCTCCGGTTCCGGTCGGCAGGTGATCCCTTGCTTGACCAGATAGATAGTATCTTAAAAACAATCCGCGTACTGGATGTTGGACACCTCTGCTCATTTCCATCATATCTTTCATGATCTCCTTGACCGGTGCGTCCGGGATAGCCATATACACAGTACCAACGGTAATCATAAGGTAAAGACGAGGGATGATGTTGCCAGCATATTGGACAAGTTCGTACAGATCAGCCAAGTGATTGACTGGATGGCTCTCTCGAAGATAGTCAGACAGGTGTCGAAGCGCATCAAAGACGGCCATATATAATTCATAGTATTGTTTCGGAGGTAAACTCGGTGTGCGAAGCTCTGAAATCAGGGTAGAACTGGCCGTTGTCAGCAGAGGCAGCCCATCTAAGGCAGAAACGCGCAGCAAACTAGAGAGGTGCGCCCTATGCACTTACGCGCATTTCAGTGCATCCATAAGCTTCCCTGGGGTCTCTAAATATCTTCGCATCATAAGCGACTGCTGCCGGACGACCCCCAAGGCCTCTTCAAGGAGATGGCCCTGGTCTTCGGAACCTTGTGAACCACTGGCCATGATGCTTGTGGGAGGGACCTAGGCCCTTGAAATCGCACACAATCGTCAATGTTCCAGGAAAAGGTCAGCTGGCAAATGGCGTAAACAGCAGCTTTAGTGATGTGATAAAGACGAGATGTGGGTTGAGCTGGAATGTGCAAATTGGCTGATAGTCCAGTGTTCGGCAGTGAAAATGATAAATGCACGCTAGTTAGCAACCATACGCTGTAGGTCGTTCCAAGACTGGCGCAGCAATCATACGTCTACTGATGGTCGCAGCAAAAATCACTACATATACATACTACAATTCATCTTTCTAGCTATTCAGCATACACTGGACTCAGTAGACATAGAAATACCATGCTGGCTTTTCTTCCTTAACTATAATCATCAACTGTTATTCCATATTTCATGATATTAAGCACTGTTCATCAGATATGCTAACCATACACTAAGTATCAAGAAGTTTCGACACAAAAACAAATAGCCACTCCTTCACTAAAATCTAATGCTTCCAGACGCTAATTCCCAAGCAATTCTTGATACAGAAGGCTTTTTCGCCTTTTAAAACGCCTGGTTTGCTTCGCTCAATATCATACAAGCTGTTCGTTGGAGGATCCACCAAGATCTAATATATACAAAAAGTAAAAGCCAATATCTTGAAGATTAAAAAAATAAAAAATAAAAAATAAAAGTATCATCAAGAAGATATTCATATCGAACGAAGCGGAGTCAGCGTTGGACGGTGAAAGGTTACGCTAGACTGGCTTGATGGTGGGCTCGGAAATGTCACGGACGCTCGCGCCGACGAAGATGGATGGACTGGAGTCGATGAGGACCAGAGCTGTGATTCGATCGAAGCTTGAGATGTCGTTGGAATCGTGGCAATCTCCGTGGTTGGACATGAACTCGTTACCTGTGACGATGAGACGATTGGCGTCACTGAGGCCAAAATTGACTCCTTTGTTATCGGAGAGGCAGTCATCATCGCCGTTGGCACTATCGACGTTGTTTTCGTGGCTATTGAAGTTGTGGATGATGATGATAACGATGATGTTGTTGTTGTCATCGTCGAAGAACCCATTGACGGCGATTGCACAGTCACGGTTGAGATTATGGTTTCCCGAACCGGAGGGCCTGGTGTATGCACAGTAACCACATTCGGTGTGTCACTCTCAGAAGTGGTAGGGCCTCCGTCCACTTGTACCACTGAATATGCGACTTCTCTTCGTTCGTTGGGAGAGCGGACGAATGGTTTGGAGGATAGTGGGAGTGCGTTTATGAAGAGGGCAGAAATGAAACCTGAAGCGACGGCAGTTGAACAGTGAAGCCGCATGACGAGCAAGAGTAGCGATCAAAACCTATGATAAAGAACTGCGCCGTAGCGTCTCGTTTTCAGCTTTGAGCTGGCGATGCTAGAGTTGAAGTATCAAGGTCAGAAACAAAACAAAGCGGGAGCCACAATGCGATCTCTGCAACTGGAGAATATCCTCATCATTACTCCGTAGTGAGATCCTCAGTTTCCATCGCAACATATTGATAAATCTCAGAGGCTGGTGTCCCACTGCAATTATTGGCAACTGGGTGGTTGGTCAAACTCCCAACCACCCATTTTTGGCTGAAGAGCAAGAGACGATGAGGGAGTTAGTTGGGGTGATTTAGTTACATTAGTTAACTACATTAAGCAAAGCTTATGACTAATTTTAACAGTTAAAATTCAGTTAATAAACAGAAATCTCAAAGTAATAATCATGCAGCAGTTATAACTAATAAAACTGTTTTTTTATTATAAATTTATAAAAAATATTTTAAAAATTTGTTTTGTTTAAAAAGTAATAACATTTTTTTAAAAAATATATTTTTAAATTTATAATATTACAAAATATTGTAATGTTACTAAAATAATTAAATTTTTTAAAATATTTTTTAAAAAAAACATAGTTATAAAATTATTATTTATTGTTATTTAATAATTTTAATAATTTAAATAATTTTATATATTTAAACTGTAATATAATTATTACAATTCTGTTTTAAAACTGTTACAAAAACTGAACATTTTTCTTTAAAACATAATTATATTATTAATATTTTACTGTTTGATTATAATTATTTAACTGTAAATCTAAATATAAAATTATATAATTTATTAAATTCACAAACTGATTTTTAAATTCACAAGCTTAGCAGTGAATTTTTATCAACTGAATTTTCACTACTGAGTTTTCATTACTGAGTTTTCATTACTGAGTTTTCATCACTGAGTTTTCATTACTGAGTTTTCACTACTGAGTTTTCACTGCTGAGTTTTCACTGCTGAGTTTTCACTGCTGAGTTTTCAGTGTTTCACTGCTGAGTTCACAAACTTCACAAATTACTGAGTTCACAAGCTGAGTTAAAAACAAGTTAAAGTTAAGTTCACTTCTTAAACTGAATTCGGGAGTTAAACTCAGAAACTGACTACTAGTTTACAGTTACTAGATTTACAAGTCAAAGATACACAAGAAGAGACACAAGAGCTGAATGCAAAAGCTGAATGCAAGAGCTGCTGAATGCAAGAGCTGAAGACACACAAGAGCTGAAGACACACAAGAGCTGAAGACACACAAGAGCTGAAGACACAATAGAGCTGAATACAAGATCTGAAGACACACAAGCACTGAATACAAGATCTGAAGATGCACAAGAACTGAAGACACACAAGAGCTGAAGAGACACAAAAAGAGACACAAGAATTGAATGCAAGAGCTGAATGCAAGAGCTGCTGAATGCAAGAGCTAGATTCAAGAGCTAGCTGTTAGAATGCTAGCAACTCAGTAAATTGTAACAAGTTATCAATTTAATGAATTTACAAACTAAATCTCAATTCATACTTTACAGTAATTATATTGTTTTAAAAAAAACTAATTGTTACTGTAACTGTTAATGTCACTGTTATTATAAATTTATAATTGTTATTGTAATTAATATTATAAATTGATATTGTTACTGTAACAGTTACAAAAATATAAATATTATAATATTTGATACATAATATTTTAAAAAGCAATGTGGAATTTGTGACATAAGAAGAAACTGTAAATCATAATTAACTGTGTCTAAACAGTACTTTCACAGTTATACTTATACATAGAGTTTGCATAAGGTAGTTAGTTATGTATTACATAATACAATCTAAATCTAAGCCAATCAAACAACACCATGGATAAATGTACACCCGTTCCACTATGTTAGGCGTCTTTGGGAGAGCGCCTAAGTTAAAAGAAACAAAGTGGGAAACCCATCAGCCCACTTTGTTGTCTGGCTTCTTCAATTGAATGCCCTTTAATATGAGGTATCCATCGCTTTGAATCGCATCTAATGCTGCAAGTTTCCCAGGTGGCTTGGAGAGGTCGAGCAACTCCGCGGAGAGGCAAAGACAGCCTCATCAGAATGGCAAAAAAATGAAAGAAAAAAGACAAGCGTTTGAAAACATCTCTTAGTGGTCTATATATCCTGAATTCCAACAAGCTTGATCATGGGCAAACAAACAACTCCGCCTTGCTTCAATCAGATTGAAAGAATCTACAGTGGAAAATGCCCCTGACATTGCTGTTCACCAAAATGTGGAAAACAACTGATACCTGTTGCTTCAATCTGATTTTTATTGTCCAACAATGGCTTCAAGGATCATGATACCCCGAATGCGGCCCCAAGCCAAACACCCTCAAATCAAGGATTTTGGCACCATAGAAACCGCAGCAAACCTGACACGATGAGAAACTGAAGGTCTTAAAAAAATGTCAGATTGATTCATGAGCTGAAAACAGACACGCGACAGAGGCTGACAAGATTGGAATTTGGAACTAGGAGAATACCCCCTTACAGAACTTTGAAGTCAGCAATCATGATTTTGATAACTGGGCTGAGAGGCATGGAGATTTCAAGGGTGTTGAATATGATGCACCCACACAGCACCTAGCTATTTAAACTGTGCCTTCTTCTATGCATAGGGCATCTTGATGATCATTAAACGTCCTTTTGCCAACTAAGTTTCCTATACTTCAACGACGTCTCTTTGTTTCTGTCATTCAACATCTGTCTTAGTATTGAAGTCAACAGATTGTCAGGTTGAGTGAGGAGATCATATAAAATTCATCTCAAGCCTTTCGTTATTCTTCAAGTTCAACAGGCGCACTGCATAGCAAAACTGTCACAAGTGACAAGAACATTTATACTCTAGTTTTGAGTCGAAATATAAAATAGACTATGGGATGGCCTTGGGTTTTCCTGATTTACTCTTCGTTCCGCTTGCCAATTTTGGCGTTTTCTAGATCAATTCGTACGAATACACACTTTTAGTAGTGCCAGCTTCACAGCGCCCGTTGGTTGACGCGTCCCTGAGTCCAACTCCTTCCTCGGTATGTCTTCATCGGTTCGCATCGAGGATTTGTATCTCCGCCGGAATCGGTTAAGTGATCTTTTTCCGCTGTGTTTTAACCGCTTCTAATGTCTTAACGAAGCGCAGGTCATGAAATTTATGTCCAGTAATCACGCTTGGAGGGCCACTGGTAGCAATTTTTAGTTAGAATGTCAAAACCCTCAGATGTATTTATAAAACTCTTTGTAGCACTTCACCATGAATGACCATGGTCCATTTGAGCGTTGCAGGCATTGCGACTACATCAGCGTCGGCATTCTCAAGACACTACGTTTGGGGCGGACGAAGAGTTAGGTCTTCCAATCGAAGCAACCCGCACCCCATGCCAGCACATGTCCATCCGGCATACTCTTCATTGGGGTTGCATGCAAGGACAGTGATACCCGTCTCTTCTTCGTATATGGTCATCAAATGGCTCGATAGCTTCCCTTGCGTCGTACTCCTTAGCAGATACAGGCTTTCGGCCTTGAACCCGTCGTAAAATCTACTTGCACCAAGCCTTTCTCCGTCTTCGCTGTCTGTCGCATGCACCCATTCGTGAGAAAACCAGACTTGCTGGAAATGTTTGTTCTTTGAGTTAAGCAGTCTCCGGAGCGGGTTAGCGGCTATAACTGAACCGTCTGCGCTGCCAACTAGAATCGTGGGGTGGCATGGACTGCAGGGCGCGATAGCAGTTACGTTCGAGACGGAGCGAAGGATGGCAATGGTCGAGAAAAATCGGCGAGTTGGCTGCAAGCGCACCAAATCCGTCTCATCTGTGGTCACAAATGCTTGACAAAATGGAGAATATGAAAAGTTCGAGGTGCCCATTCGAGATCGAATGCCTTCAGCAACATCAACCTGGGGTTGGAGCAAAGAGCAAATCTTCACCTGACCATCAATGCCAGTTGAAGCAAGCAGGTACGGATGGTTTGGATAGGCTGAGACAATATTAAGAATATAGGTAGTGTGAATCGGGGTGTATATGTAAGCTACCGAACTTGATTGTGATTCATCACAAGGTATCGCAAGGCTCCAAACTCCAATAAATCCATTCGAACATCCAGCCGCCAGATCACTAGGGGATATCCAGGTGAGAGAGGTGCATAGCGTGGACGGAGGTTTTGCCTGGAAAAAGGGAGTCTCGACTTTCACTAGAGCTGAAAGTTAGTGATACTCTTCGACTTCGATAGGATCCTAGACATACCCCATTGCGCTTCAGTTGAATTCAGTTTGAGTTGCACATCTAGAACTCTGACACTTCCGTCTCCCCAAATCCCTGCCAAGAGGCCCAAATTCAGCTCTTTTCCATTTGTGTTCAGGGCACGAGATTTTCGTGGCATGGGGCACCAGCAAAGGCGCTTTACATCCCCGAATTCAGTGCATAGAACCAAACGCAGCTGAGGTTTACAAGACATGTCTAGAGGCCGAGGGTATATTTCTCCCGGTTTAGCTCGGAAGGACCAGATTTGGATAGCAGCTGGGTATGGTGGCGAAGGTGTAAAAGCAGGAGCCCCCATCAATTTCATATCGCATTCCATAGCCTTCTGCATTTCTGGAAGACACACGGCCACTGCAAGATACTGAGAGGTGTCAGTGCAATTTGGAGCCCAAGCCGCACATTGTATCTTATTTCCAAGATTGAGGATCCAGCCTTCACGAATCTTTTCTGGTTCTGATATAGTGGCCATACCACTGGCATTATCCTCTCCAACATTCGACGAATAATGAGATCGCACATCAGACTTCTTTGGTTGTGGTTGCTTCACCTTGATTGCCTCTGGTGACTCCCAAGCCGTTCCAAAGTCAAAGAACTCATTACACCCTAAGTGAAATGCTTTCTGCTTCCCGGCCGGCCCAACGAGAACCGTATGCTTCCTACTTTTGTCTCGCGGTAGGTATTTTTGTCTTGCATCTTTTTCAAGATCCTGCAAATGCTGCTTTTTCAAAAGACGTCCACCAACTGCGGTGTCGTAATACCAGTCCCACGCCTTCGTCGATTCTATCGACAATTTATTGCTGTCATAGCAAAATGACGCACCAATTCCATATGCAGTGCTCTTCCGCGCACCCTGAAAACTCTCCGCACTTGGAAAGGTCGAATCTCTTCCGTATGCCCAGTGATCCCTTGCATAGATAACCGGAAGCTGATCTTCAACGCTGGTCCCAAATGTTAATTTCAGCTGTGTGTTCTTTGCTGCATGCTCAGCAGGCTTATGCAACCCGCGAGAGCGTGTAGCGCGCGGGTCAGGCCGCATGCTTTTTCGCTGTTCGGCCTGCTCTTCTTTGCCGAGAGCTAATCCTCCAGCGGAACCAGCCTCGTCATCAAAATCTAACATTTGTTAGCTTTCTGCTCGTGTAAAACAAACGAGATTTTATACCGTCAACATCGTCGTCCGCCTCATCAGCACCACCCCGTCCATTATCTTCATCCGTTGCAAAATCTTCATCCGATACACTCCCATTTGCATCTTCTCCAGACACGGACTGTTCAGTGTCAGATTTTTGCGAAGTCAAACATGCAGTGTCCAAAGAATCATCTGTGCCTTCGCGGGCTTCTCTGCGGCGCCGGCCAGATCGTCTGGCTAACCGCGGCGCCATTATCAAGCATAACTTGTAGGTGTGTATATGAACAGTAGATTAAATTTAGGAAATTCGCAATCACTTTAGGACAGTTTGCCTCGGCCAGGTTGCGCTCCACGCGTATGGCTGTACTCTTCCAGGCAAGCTCCATTTGTTTAGAGCCCAAAACACATGGTTAGTTGCAAGGACTGTCATAAGGAGGCTGGGTTGCAGCAATAGTGCATCGAGTCAGCAGGCTTTGCTTCCGCGTGAGTGCTTGCATTGAGTCAAGTTCTCATCGTGAACGTTGATACTGGGCATTTCTACAAGTAGACTGTACTCGGTAACTAACTAACTAGGGCCACCCGATTGTTCTGCTGACTAAGCAGACTCCATCCCAGATTCCGCATTGTTGTCTTCCTTCAACAAATATCAAAACTGATCAAGAATGTTCCTCTTCTTCTACGAGAGATAATCATAAGCAGTTGAAGTTCCTTGCGCCAATCGACATGGACGAAGTCTTTGTTCCAAGGGCCAGCCCCGGAATTCTGCACCACTATGTAAGGAGCAAACGGATACCAATCCGCTTCACCAAGTTATACCAATTTTTGAGCTGATGCCATTGCGAAAGCGCAGTCAGAAGGTCTCTGTGCCTTTGAATACGGAGATTCAGACCCAAAGTACAAACCTCACTCACTACTGTTTATCGCCGGACTGTCGGATGGACTGGGCACCGTCCCATTCATCAATGACTTAGTCAAAGCCCTTGAACCAACGAACTGGTCCGTCTTTTCGGTGCTTCTTTCGTCTTCCTATGGCGGATGGGGTTTGGGCAGTTTAGACAAAGATGTCGAGGAAATTGCGCGCTGTGTCGAATACGTGAGAGCGTACAAAGCCGCCCAGTGTCAAGACACAGATGGCAAGATTACCCTGATGGGCCATTCGACTGGCAGTCAGGATGTCCTCCATTATCTCTATTCTTCTAACCCACTGCAAGCGAAACGACTGCAAGTCGATGGAGCAATCCTTCAAGCTCCGGTTTCAGATAGAGAAAACCTCTTAAACTGTCTTAGGAGTTCAGACGTGATGACGAAAGAATACAACGAACTTGTCGATCTGGCCAAAAAGAATATAGCCTCGGGCGGCAAGAACATCACGCTGCCACTAGCTTCCACATCTTCTATAGGATTCCCCTCTGATGTTCCCATATCCAGCCATCGATTTCTAAGCTTAGCAAGTCCTGATAGTCCGGAATCTCCGCTAGAAGATGACCTCTTTAGCTCTGACCTTAGCGACGAGCGACTACAGCGGACTTTTGGTGCAATTGGCTCTAGGGGAATACTGAAAAATTCCCTTCTTGTTTTGCCTAGTGGCGCAGATGAATTTGTACCGAGCTGGGTGAATAAAGAGAAGCTCCTTGAGAGGTGGGAACAAGCAACCAAGCAAGTCGTTGGCAGCCGCGACATTTGGGATGTGAACAGCGGCATTGTCACAGGTGCACAGCATTCGCCGAGTGGACCAGATCAAGAAAACCCGCGAAAAGAACTCGTTTATAAGGTCGAAAAGTACTTGAACAATCTTGTTTAAGCACTCTTCCTTCAGTAACAACCACTAATATTAATCCCTGATGATGGAAAAATAATCCTCAATGGAAATGATTGACTACATTTTCATTAGCGTCAGTATGGCAAATGAGCATCATTAAAAGTATCTACTAAGAAGGCATGAATCCCCTGTGTTGTACATTTCCATTTCCCTGAAACCCGCTGCACCAGTTCGCCGTATAGAAATGCAAATAAGAAGGGTATTCGAATCCGTTCGAGAAGTAATGTGCCTTCAGACCGTCAACCACAGACTGAAGACGCCTTTCAAGTATTCCACAATTTCCTCGCCACCGAGCTTGCTTTCGCCGTACATACGATCAACAAAGGTGATGGGACACTCTTCCACCTTATAACCCATTGCTTTGGCGCGCACCATCATTTCCATCTGGAAGGTGTATCCTTTGCTCTGAGTGACCTTCATCACCTTCTCCAGCACTGGTTTCTTGTACAGGCGAAAACTTCCAGTAAGATCGGTCACACCCGGCATCAACATAACATCGGCAATCAAGTTGGCTCCACGTGAAGTGATCTTGCGGATTAAGTCCCAGCCATAAACACCGCCGCGTAGGTGGCCACGGGTGCCGTATCTCGTCCCGGTAACAATGTCGCAGTGGGTCTCCTTCTGAATTTTGATCATCTCTGGGATAAATTTGGGGTGATGGCTGAAATCGGCGTCCATGATGATAACAAAGTTACCAGTAACGAATTGAAGGCCATGGACATAAGCGGTTCCGAGACCCAGTTTTCCTTCCCGCGGCTTCAACACAATGTGCTCCTCTCCCCACAGACTCTGGAGCTGTTTCGCAATTTCTTGAGTACCATCGGGGGATGCATCGTCGACAATGATCACCTCCCAATTGAGGTCACTGGAATGGAAACGGAGGGGAATGCGTTAGCTACTGGAAAGGGGCCCAATTGGAGTTCTTCAACACATTACAGAGACCTCTTACTTCTCGCGAAAAGTCTTCTCAATCAACCAGCAGATAATTGGCAGGTTCTTGCGTTCGTTGTAGGTGGGGAGGATAACGGAGTACTTGTCTGTGGGTGCCATCTTGAGAGCCTTTGATTGACGTGCTTCGTGAATTTCGAGGACGGAGTTCTGGTGCAGAACTTCAAGCGACGGCCGGTATCGAGGGCCACGATTTGGCATGCGGAATCGCCTGTCTACACGTCAATCGATGCTCTGACCATGAGGGAACCTCGAGAAGCACACAATCCCTCCTTGACACCTCGCCAGCCAACAGCAAATTCGAGGTCACCAAGAAGGTCGTTCAGCTTAGGTAAGTTAAGGAGCCGCTAGCGTTGAGATCCTTAAGAAGTGTCACGTGCACTCACCGCCTGGCAGTATGTTCTGTCGTCTGAACATTGCTGCTGAATGCCACACTCTCAGCCATCTCTGCAGATTTATTGAACCATGAGGAAAGGAAGAGATGTTGGAAGTGTGTGAAAAATGGATGGAAGAGAGTTAAGGAGAGTGGGCAACCTCTACAGCACATGCACAAAGAGCCACAATGGACGCACCTAGCTCTACACATCGGCGCAATGCGTCTGTCAAATGTCAGTGCTATCCTCAAAGTGCAGCATATCAGACTATGGACTACAATTTTTTAATCCTTCAGTGATTTATTGTCCTTAAGCTAACAAGCTGTTTTCTAGCTGTGCGACCTCGCAGCTCGACAAAGGGTCCATTGGATATGCAAGACGAGTATATAATTCCATCAAGCTTCCTCCCGTCAGACTGGAACTTTCTAATGACTGATAGTGCCGCAGCAAGCACCGAAAAGGGCCTTACTCCCTCACAAGCACCAGCCAGACATGCTGCAACTCACTCAATATCGTCTGCTAGGAGTTCGACGTTGTCAGCTTTTTCATTGCCCGTAAACAAGGACTTCTCATTCCTTCAGCGACGGGATATTTACCATCCGCTTTCACAGTTGGAAATACCACCTGCATTTCGTTCAGAATTTCCAACCTTGCCAGCGAACACATCACTGCACTCAGCTCTCTCAATTTTGGATAATCTGCTGAATGAAGGCCGTTTCCTTTCAGCAGCACATTTTTCAGCAGCAATTCTAACTTCGTCTATCATATCCTCGAATGATTATGGAGCAATATTTTCACTTTTCTATACGCGTCTGGCTTGTTTGGAGCTTTGCGGAAATACTTTACTCGCAGCTCAGGAAGTGAAAGCATTGGAAGATCTCAACTCGGCGTTCTACTACCTTGATACTGACACCATGGGAGGACGGTCTCAGCACCTAGTGCCATGGCCACTCCGCGTCTTAGCGGTAAGGTTACAAAGTATCGGATTTGGCGATGCAAGAAGAGGAATAACAGGTCTTTACGAGCTTGGCTTGGAGGCTAGAAAACAGATATCACGCCCAGAGATTGGGCACGAAGAAAAGGATATGTGGAAGGAACGTTTGGGTGATTTGGGAATTCGAGTGGTTAATACGTTAATCGAGATGGGCGATTTGCAGGCCGCACAGCGTTCCTTGGCAACCATGACGCCCTCGCAAGGAAACGGACTCGAGATTGCGAGAATGGTACTTCTGCACCTTAGAATCGGGGACCTAGAAGCGGCAAAAGTGCTATTAGAATCGTCTCCAAAGGCAGCAGGCGGCATCTTAGGTCCCTTGTTGAGTATGGCGGAAGGCCGATTCGCTGATGCAGTCACTGAATGGAAAAGTCTCCGCGAAAGTCATGCTGGAGAGGAAGATGAGGCATTGATGACGCAAAATCTAGCAGTATGCCTACTTTATGAAGGAAAGCTTGCTGAGGTAGTTTCACGTTCTTCCTTTTTAGACTAAACTTGCTAACTATAAAAACAGTCTCGGGAGTTTCTCGAGTTTCTCGTCGAACGAGGCAACTCTTTTCAGAGCCTCACGTTCAACCTAGCAACAATTTACGAACTTTGTTCAGAAAACTCGCGGAACCTCAAACTAGACTTGACACAGCAGATCTCGTATCAGCCACCATCTAGGGATATCAATTGGGAGCGACCAAGCTCGGACTTCAAGATAACGAATTGAGAGCCGAGCACCCGCCTTTTCAGGCCCAGCTAGCTGACATGAACCCCCAAACCATACTCCAAAACGTCTCGTTATGTCGTGTTGAGCTTATCTGCAATGTCCGCGTCCTTGGATGTGCCAAGTGAACACCGGTGCCATGATAATCGATGATTTG
This sequence comes from Emydomyces testavorans, assembly GCA_029449355.1. Taxonomy (NCBI): domain Eukaryota; kingdom Fungi; phylum Ascomycota; class Eurotiomycetes; order Onygenales; family Nannizziopsiaceae; genus Emydomyces; species Emydomyces testavorans. The sequence continues at coordinate 2,218,013 of CP120627.1, forward strand.
CAAAATCTGGATACTCAAGTTGCAATCGGCTTTGTATTGCCAGTGGCTGACTTTCTGACCCGTATAATCACTTTATCCTCTTCTTTCTTCCAACCAAGACCTTGCTTCTGCACTAGCTCTTCCCAAGTACAACCGTTCTTTCGACCAGTACAAGATTCTATCAAATAGCCCAACTCCACTGTCAGATATGATTTTCCAATCGATTTGAGCGCACGAAGCCGCATGCTATCTGCCGCCCAGTCCATCAACGACCTGACGTACCCGTCCCCATGCTCTCTAGCTCTCCAGAACAGGACCCAGTTATCGTGAGTTAGAGCAGAAAGAACATGGTCAACTAAGTCGTGTTGGTAGGCGATCTTTGCTTTCGCCTTCTCACGTAACTGAAATGCGGCAGTAAGGTTACCTTGTCGACAAGCATAGTCCAGTATGAGGTAAGTTATAAACTCGCTCAGTGCTGAGGTACCAAGGGGATTGGCCCGTGTATGAAGGTGTTTGAGTAACCGCTCTAATGGAGGATAATAGGAAGGTGGGTGAGCGGCGAGGAGAGCTGTTCGAACGCAAAATATGTGGACGTCTTGGGAGAAAGGAACTGGTGTCTTTGCAGCTGTTGCCAGGATAGCTTCTCTCAACTTTCGAAGAGAGACCAGGAGAATCGAAAGCTCTTTGGCTGCCTGTGGAATGGGTTGAGTGGATTGCTTTTTTGGGTCCGGCTTTTGAGGGAAATTCACTGGTGGATTTTTGGTCGCGTCATCCGAAGGATTTCTGGGGAGAGACGCGAAGGCTGCATCTAGATTGCCTGAATTATCTTTGCAGAACTGGGCATACCGATCCATGATGGTTCTGTAATACGACTCTTGGGCCCTGACATCAAGAAGCCTACAAATAGAATTCCGTCAGCCCTGTGGGAAGAATAAACAGTGTGTCTCAACTGCATCCTGTAAAAGACTTACGAGATATCCCCCTTGGATACAAATCCAGCCTGTTCCAAGGGGTCTGTAGGCTGCTTTTGGCGTCCCCATCCTGAGCCTGTCCTTGAATGCGCTGATCTGTGGGCCATTTCGACCTCAGCAGCCAAATCAGCTGTCGAGAGGCGCAGTCAGGCAGAAGTCTGCATCTCCTTGCTGCCAGTAGACTGTAGTCAATTGCAGTGTCATGACTAGAGAGAAGAGCGACTACTGCTGTTGTTGCGAAGAGAGAGAGAGAGAGAGAGAGAGAGCTCAACAGCTGCTTCCCACAAAACAGCCTCGGGATGCCTCTTGTTTGCTCTGTTTGCAACCACCTGGGATGATGGCGGCTTCAACACGTCCGAGAAGCAATCAGCGAGCTCTCTTACCAGACAGACAGCAGAGGGAGACTCAGGTTCACAGCAAATGGATGAGCATTCAGAATAATGGAAGCCTTGAAAGCTGACATATCCGTGTTGCAGCGTCGACAAGTGAGCGTCCAAACAGAGCGGGAAACCCCCAACGGGACGACAAAAGCAGCCAGGATTGTGAAAACAACCATAAGGACCATCCACTGGGATGATCTCCCGCACTGGCAACAGGATAACCAGCATATCCACACAGGCTACCGCCCTGCCTCTGACTCGTTCACAAAAAGCTTCCAGTCCCTCGCCTACATCCACAACGAGACCGTCAACATCTACTCCCACCTCCTTCCCGCCCTCCTCTCCCTCCCCATCTCCTTCATCCTCTACACCGCCATCTCCGCGCGCTACGAAACCGCAAACCACGCTGACATCGCAGTCTTTAGCTGCTTCTTCGCCGGCGCCGCCTTTTGCCTCACCATGAGCGCCCTCTACCACACCATCTCCAACCACTCCCCGCTCGTGGCCTACATCGGCAACGCATGCGACTATGTCGGCATCGTGGGCCTCATCACCGGCAGCTTCGTCCCCAGCATCTACTACGGATTCTACTGCATGCCGCGCCTGCAGAGGCTCTACTGGTCGATGATCGGCCTGCTGGGCATGGGCTGCGCCGCCGTTTCGACGGTGCCGCGCTTCCGAACGGCGGCGTGGCGGCCGTTCCGCGCGGCCATGTTTGTCTCGATGGGGCTGTCGGCGGTGTTTCCGGTCATGCATGGCCTGGCGGTGTTTGGGTTCGCGCGGATGCGCAGGCAGATTGGGCTGTGGTGGTTGCTGTTGCAAGGGGGTTTGTATATTCTGGGTGCGGTGATCTATGCGATGCGGGTGCCGGAGAGGTTGCGGCCGGGGAAGTTTGATATTTGGGGGCATTCGCATCAGATTTTTCATGTGTTGGTTGTGTTGGCGGCGTGTGCGCATTTGACGGGATTGTTGGAGGCGTTTGATTACCGTCATAGTGGTGTTGCGCCGGGTTGTGCTGGATGAGAGAAGCATAGCACTTGGAGTAATGATAGGACGTGTTTAGAGAAAATATTTAATGTTAATTGTAGATTTCTATTTCCAATGCTCCTCATACACACGAGCTCTTTGCAGCCTCGACTTACTGGCGAACCTCTAATGTTTTTGATTTCCCTTCAACACTACACTTCGGAATTTTGAGCAGAACACTTCTGGCCTTGGGCCTCGGCAGTTTGAAATCCGGGGGTTAGTTAAAGTCTACGGAGTACACCGACAACCAAATATTCACGATTGATCTCATCTCTCTCCTCTACAGCTTTCCCTACTTTACCAGAGACTCTCGTATCCTCCAACAGTAGCCCATCCACAATGGCTCCTCCTCACGACCGACTATCCCAAGTATCCTCGCACCTCAACTACCCGCAGGGCATGCTCCATGGCCAAGTAGCCATCATCACGGGCGCCGGGCAGGGAATCGGCGCCGAAGCCGCGAGACTGTTTGCAAACGAGGGCGCGAAAGTGGTGGTTGCGGATCTGGATGGTGGTATGTATTTAATTTTTTTTTTTTACGTTGTTGTTGTTGTTGTTGTTGTGAATCTGAGAAAGAGGGAGGATATGTGTAGAAAAAGCCGACGGGGTTGCGAAGAGTATCAATGATGTTAGTGACCGGCGCGCGATTGCGGTGGCGGGAGACGTTACGGACGCGGAGTATCTACGGAGATTGGTGCAGAGGGCGGCGGAGTTTGGAGATGGGAAGATCCATGTCATTGTGAATAATGCGGGATATACGTGGGACGGGGTTATTCATAAGGTTAGTTTTTATTTTTATTTTATTTTTATTTTTATTTTTATTTTATTTTTCTCCTATGTTCTTCAGGAGCTACGAATGAATTGCAAGACTCCCAACTGACGCTGTAGATATTGCGCATAGCTTAGCGACAAGCAATGGGAGAAAATGCTCGCCGTGCACGCCACTGCTCCCTTCAAACTCGTCCAAGCCGCCGCACCCTATTTCCGTGTCAAGGATGGAGAACCAAGAGTGATCATCAACATCAGCAGTACCAGCGGTATCAACGGCAATCCGTAAATCTCTCGCCTCTCTCTCTCCCTCTCCTTTTTTCCAGAATCCCACACTAACCAATAACCCCACTCGCAAGAGGCCAAGTCAACTACGCAGTTGCCAAAGCCGGTATGGTCGGTCTCACCAAGACCATCGCCAAAGAATGGGGCCCGCAATTCGGTGTCCGCGCCAACACCATCGCATTCGGCTTGGTTCTCACTCGCCTGACTCAAGCCAAGGAAGCCGGTGCTTTTATCACCACTCCCGAGGGAGACAAGGTCGCTCTGGGTATCCCCTCGAAGAACCTGTCGACCAAGACCGGTGGAAACCAGGAGGAGCAGTACGCTGATATTCCGCTCCGACGACCAGCTACACCCGTGGAAGCAGCGAGGTCGATTCTGGCGGTTGCTAGCCCGTTGTTTAGTTATGTGAATGGGCAGACGATCATGGTCACTGGTGGACGAAATATGTAAAGTATTTTTTTTTTGTCGAATCTGGTAAATCTTTTCATGGAATTCATGTCAGCCAAAAGGTGTCCTCCCATGATCATGTTAAGCACACACCACCGTTTCTCACGCAGCCATTTGATAGCCTCGCTATGGCACTTTTGAATATTCCCTTCTGGGTCGCGCAAGATCATGACTGCCAGAATATCCAAATGTCAAAAGAAATCTCTCGAAATTCCCACCAAAGCCCATTGATTCTGCATTGTGAGCTACCACCCGACAATCATCTACTTTTCGTCAAGCGCATGGCCAGCGCAGCAAGACATCCGGCCTAGTGGTCGTGCAAACGTATAGCGCCGTAATTCTTTTTTAGATACGCCGTAAAAGGTTTCAGTGGCATGATGTGATCAAAATGTCGCTAATCCAGGTGGCTCCGAAAACAGTCATCACAGCAGGTCTTGTGCTGATAACAGATATCTACTCAGGTCCTATTTTCAATCTAAGCAGAGAGAAAAGGTAAGTTTGAGCGGTGAGGGTTTATCATCCCTGGTATAAACATTTCTGTGCTCTGCAAGAGAGAGAGAGAGAGAGAGAGAGAGAGAAAGAGAGAGAGAGATCTGTAAGCTCCATTGTTTAAAGTGGACAAATGCACAGAGACATCGATAATGCAATGCTCTTTGGCATATGTGGTTGAGAGGCCTGTTCATCGCTGAGCATGGACATACATTGCATCAATGTGCATGAATGGAAAATTGAAAGTGAAAAAGAAGGAAGCAAAAGAACAAAGATATATGAAAAGCCTCGCTTATGCAGTAAATCCAGCATGTATGTATGCAAAATGGATCAACTGAATGTGTCTGCATTCAGACCATAGAACTTTCCATCCTGATTCTGTGCAGTTGTCCAGAGCATTTCCAAACAACTAAAGGCAAAGCCTTGGACCAGATACTGATGCACTCCGCCTGGCTCTTTGTGCAGTGTATCTGATCCTGAGTGGGATTCAGAATGCATCTCTGGGACAAGTCCTGTTATGCAGAGCATCCTTCTGAAGGTAAAGAGATGTGTTTGTAGTCAGTGACTAGGACGCAAACATCTGAACAAAATGAGCGCACTGTGAATAGAGAGAGAGCTTGCTGGAAGCAAAGTGCTTTGTAGGTAGATGCACCCACATATGGAGTATAGAGAACAGCAGACTTATCTGCATGCATGGATTCATGTAGATTAAAGTCATACCTGGGCATGAGAGAAATGGATGATGTTGACAAGCTGAAAAGATATCAGACTTGCACCTGTCCTGGTCCCAGTTCAATATGAAAGGGCAAGAAAAGAAAAAGAAAAGAAAAGAAACAAGTTGTTTCACCAGCCCCCTATGCAGGCCACTTCACTGCTCCATGCTGGTTAACCCGATACCCATACAGCAGAGGGTTACTTTCAACAAATCAGCACACCACGGCCTGGAACCAGTCACCATGGAAAATGGAAAAATAATCCTACCCTGCATGCCAGCAACCAAGTCGCGACAGGGATCCTCGCAGCTCCCGTTTGAGTCTTGCTTTTCCATTCCGGTGTCGCGCGATCTACGACCACACTCAGCCACAGCCAGATCTCACCGTAACCCTCAACCCACGTATCTGGAATGATCCGAGGGAGGTGTCACCCGACCAGCGACGTGAAAATAGAAGAGAGAGAGATTATGCAGAAAACTTCTCGACTGGGCACAACCAGACCGTTCACCCAGCCTTCCTCTCTTTTTCTCTCTCATTCTCTCTCTTATCGCGGTGGCTGCTACTGCTCATCAACGGTCTCAACGGTCTTCCAAGGCAAGGATCACGCTCGTCCGGCAACCAAAAAAGAAAAAATCATAATCGAAAGAGCAGGGCATGGGTTTCACGTACATAGTAGTAGACTGTATAAGTTTCCTTGCCCCATGCTTCCGAGAGAAATCAAAAAAAAAAAAAAAAGGAAAAAGGAAAAAGAAAAAAGAAAAGAAAGCTCCCTGCCCTAAACCTTGACAAACGAAACATCACTATTTACCATGTATGGAGGAAGATGTAAAGTCCATCATGGATGAGAAACGAGTCTGGGGTAGCAGAATGCTGACTATTGTCATCATCATCCATCCACCCTCCTTCTCCGTCTCTCAAGTTCCAAGCCCTCCATGCATGCAAAAACAGGCACCAATCCGACCAGGGCTGGCTTGCACGTTCGGTGCGGGAAATGTGTCCCATCAACCAGCTTTTTTGCGAATCCTAACCCCAGCACCAGCGCGTGGAGGGATTAAGTGTACGTATCAGTCCAAGAAGCGCAATGCCGTTTCTCCATAGTAGCAATACTAAAGCAACTAGCAGTTAACGTCAAAATAATACTCCGTTGAAATAAGAAAATCTCCCTGTTCTCTACACCAAACAAACCCTGCTTGAGTAATGTTACGGAGTTGCAAGGGGAAAATAGTAAAGGAAGATTCTTCTCAACCCTGTCAGTCAGTCAGTCTTGTCTGCAGCTTTTCTTCCTCCCCAGAAAGAAGGTTAACTAGAAACATCGGGGCATTTCACATCGTGAAATCTTGCCGCTTTCTCAGCCGCTTTTTCTCCCCTGGGCCAAGGCGCGATCTAAGCCCTTTTGCTTTTGGTGAGCTGACTGGTGAACGTGTCTCTCTGTGGATGAGAGAGAGAGAGTGTGTGGAAGCGGGACGGAATAATGGGTACGAGGAACATGAATGCAAGATTAATTAATTAACCAGTAAACGTATAGTGATGGAAGTCGAGACAGAGACAAGGCTCACAGGACAGTGGAGTAACTACTTCATGGCCCTTAACGTTATTTGATGATAAGCCAACAGAGCAGCTATGTAACTACAGTACATACTAGCAGACCGCTACATCCATCCATCCATCCATCCTCACCAGATCAAATCGAGGCCAGATAGATAGATAGAAAGACAGACAGAGAGAGAGCAGAGTTCAGCGAGAAACCACACTCGGACATTCTCCGCCTGATTAGGAATATGTATACAACACCTACTCTCGCATGCTGTATGTAACTCTCAGCTCATTCTCAACTCACAAGTAACAATTCTCCCCGCATATGCGCCCTCGTTCCCAAACATTCCATCGAGTCCAAGTCCAGTCCCTCCCCAGTTAGCTTCACCCACTAAACTAACTAACTACCTAGTACTTGGATTTCTCCCGTATATGCGATGCATCAAACCACGGACCCAACAAAAAACAATGTCGAATCACAACGCCGTGTTTTGCTGGTTTAGTTAGCCTTTTTTTTGCTTATTCGTATATGCAGAAAACCTATTTACCATGTTTCTGCTGGGGTCGCGCTACGAAACGTCTGTTTTGACTTAAAACTATTCGTACCTGGTTACTAATGGACCATGGTCTTGTGTGTTGAATATGTACTCTTTGTATATTGGTCATGGGACGAGAACAAACGTGTTGGGTCCCTGGCCGATTGGATGGCCGTGGAGAGCAAGATAGATAGTCTGGTCCCCGTTTAGGAAGTTAGATAAAAGAGACTGTTGGATGGATGACTGAGAGCGGAGAGCTAGCAAGGGCGAACACTCGTTTTGATGCCAGAATGTCAGGACTGCAGTGATCAGAAGAATGTTCAATAAAGGTATGTATGTACAGACGTGCGTTGGATACATCGACAACTATTATACTTGTCAATGACCAAAGATGGCTATATACAGGTAGAATACAAAAAGTTGCTTGGTTACTGCGACGTCAAGGAGAAGGCTTTACTTGACGATGCAGACCAAGTACCAGCGCAGTGAGGTATCAAGAAATCATAAGAGTGCATGTAGAATCGAACTAAACATTTTGGGTATCAACGTTTATAACGACAGCAGCAGAATCGAACAGTTAAAAAAGGCAAACAGATACCAGCTTTACGGTATCAAGGCCAAGTTCCAAAAAGCCCATAAGCAAATGCGCCTTGTCCTTCTAAATAGGGTTCGCGAAGTGAGCAGTAGCTCTTGAAAAAGAAAACACACAGGCTCCCTTATGCAACTGGACTTCATCAATCAATCCACCCAACCCAACGCCAAAACAATCATTGTCCCTCCAGAAATAGTTTTAAAACTCCTAACATCCCAAAATAAACGGGACCGAGAGATTGAAAAAAGAAAACATCAAGGTATTACAATGCAGTAATCAACATGTTGCAAACGTAAAAATAAATAAGGGAAGTAAAAGCGCATCAAAGCCAACGGGTCGGGGATTGTCTCTCTTGGATGACTCATGGGCCCGTGGCAGTGACACAAAACAAAAGCGGCAAAATCACCGCGAAGAGTAGACGAGATGGTAATTATTCAGCAAAACTCAGAACAACGTATAAAAACTGTTGAAATCGGATAAGTTTGCTCCTGTAGAAACCGATGCAGATAGAATATCTCTCCAACTCCGATCCATGGCAAAGTATAAGGAAATTCGTCATCAGGGTCATGTGGCTTTCACGAGTAGGGTTGAGGCTGACAAGTCATGGTAAGACCTAGCAGAAGAGCTGGGGGGTTTTTTTTTCTGGATACAAGGCTCCAATAGTGCGACGCAGTTCAGCACACAGCCACCATCGGTTCGAGATGGCACTGGCGCACCGCAGGCTTGTCCCCAATTATAGGAATAAAAGAACCCCAGTAATTGGGTGGAATTGTCGCCGGTACAAACTTGAATTGCTGCAGCTGATTCGGAGGGGTGTATTCCGACGAAGAAGAAGAGGTAGAGGAGTCGTCATCAGTCAACGAGGTATCGGAGACAGCAGAGCTAGAGTAACCAGCTTCGATTGGTGTTGCGGAAGACGCAAGATAAGGATTGAAGTGCATATAGCTGAATGGTGCCTTGGCAAAGTCATAACTGGAACAAGGAGAGGTTGGTGTAACAGGTAGATTGCATCCAGAGCGGACAGTAAACCTTGGACATTCCAGAATCAAATCGCGAAGTTCTGAAAGTGTGATTCTCTTCTGAGGATCGCATTCGAAAATCAGTTTCAATATCGAGTTCAACTCAGTTGAAAGTGGTAAGATGGTCCTGAGGAATTCACGATCTTTAAGATAGGCACGGAAGGTAGAATCCTCTGAGGACGCCTTTTTCCAAGGATTTCGACCACAGCAGAGGTTGACCAGTATGACACCAAGACTCCATACATCATTTGGAGCAGAGGCGTAGGGTCTCGGATTAGATTGCTGGCACTCTATCTCGTAGCGTTAGCGTCTTGTATAGACAAATCGGTTTTTTGAAAAAGGGAGACACTGACCTGGTGACATATAAAACGTCGAACCACAGCCAAAGTCAGACGTATAAGCATCCGTTGTGGCAAGGCCAAAGTCCGCAAGCTTGACGGTCATCCCATGGTCTGTCACCAGGATGTTCTCCGGTTTCAGATCCCGATGATAGATCCCAATGGAGTGGCAGAATTCCACGGCATCCAGGATCTGTAGGAACACCCTCTTGGCTAGGAAATCATTGCCCACAAACTGGCCTCGCTCAGTGATGTTGGAGAACAAATCACCATCGGGACAAAATTCAATAACGACAAAGGTACAGTCATGCGAATCCATGATGCGGACTAGGGAAACCACGTTGGGGTGATGGCTGGCCAGATGGTGCAGTTTGATCTCCCTCTGTTGAAACTTCCGCTGTCTGGGATCCAGACCGGCCTTGTTGAGCGCCTTGACAGCGTAGGGCACATGGGTCTGGATGTCCACGGCTGAATACACCACTCCGTACGCTCCTACACCCAGAATCCCGGTGAGCTCCAACCGATTCGCTAACAGTAAGCCTAATCGTTCCTCTGGCCGCGCATTGCAGAATGAGACTGGCGGCGGAGTGTGTGGTGGCGTCGGCAGCATGGTCAATGGGCCAACAGGGTTGAGATGTGCGTTGTGCACGTTTTTTTGGATCACTGTTGCTGGTATCAAAAAGGGGATGTCGAGTGAAGAAAAGGAGTGCAGCTTGCTGAGGGGGGAAGTTGTTTTAATATCGGCCAAAATGGTACACTGGAGAGGAAGTTGGCAACCTCCACAACCCGAATTCAAACAGGGAAGGATCCAGATCCTCAGAAGAAAGACATGGAAGTATTATAATAGCTGTTTTGGCAGTCGAGAATGTTCTGTAAAGGAATGGAAACGGGGAGTTTTTGCCCAAGAGAGGAAGTCCAGCTGAAGAGAGATGTCGGGTTGTTGTCTGTTTGTATATATGTATGGATGTGTGTTCCTGGGGAGGAAAAACAAAAAAGCGGTTCAGGAGTATTAATTATAAGAAACCACCAAAACAATAAAAAAAAAAAAAAAGACACGAGAGTGAGACGATATTGCGGCTGATATAAAAAAGAAAAGAATAAGAATTGGAGACTGTTGCAGATGGAAGCACAAGACGGTCCAGACACACAAGACGATCGAGCTCGAGTCAGGGCAGGGAAGGACAGTGAGTGGAATATAAAATCAAATGGGATCGGACCACCACACAGCCGATATTCCTGGTGACGACGGTGGTGATGGCGGGACCCAAGAGTTCAACTTTCAAGGGGAGGCGGAGGCAACTTTGTCAGCGGTTAAGTTTATCAGGGCCGGAGAACGGCGATTGGAGAGAGAGAGGGAGGGCGAGGGAGAGGGAGAGGCAGGAAGAGAAAAAGCCGTAAAGAACCGCAAGCGGGTTAGCCCGAGAATTCACCACAAGTCACGGAACATCAGCAACAGAGAGAGAGTTGGCCCAATCAGATGCAGGGAACTATATTAAGAAGCAGAACAATCATCAACATCATAATAATAAAATAGCGGTTCTGAAAGGCAGATATGCAACTAGAAGATAAAATAAAATTACAGTTCTTGTGATAGTTGTTGTTGTTGCTGCTGCTGCTGCTGTTGTGGTTGTGGAGGAACAGACTCGAGTAACGACTAACTAACTCCATTCCTCTGCAACAACGAGGCGGAACCAGGCAACAAATAGTCATAAAATAGATCGCTCCCCAGAGCGGGACCATGGGATCCTTGCGAAAGGAGTGAGTCTGGAGATCTGAGGTTGTCAAATCGCCTTGCTGAAGGGGAAAAAAAAAGGTGAGTCTCCAAAAAAGAAACATTTTGTGGACTGGAATTGTCGTCCAAATGCAGGGCTTTCTTTGTAGCGAATCAGCTTGACCAGCCTAACCTGGTCTGGACGGAATCAACAGAGACAATCAATCCACCCTGTAACGAAAATTACCACCATCATGATTAATATTACAGTTCGTTTTTTGCCTGCTTAGCGACCCTCCCTGCAATCTTCTTGCTTGCTGGGGCGTTGGCCGCGTGGGTCAAACAGATGGCGGGATGGCGCATTGAGACGGTTCAGGCTGGTAATACACCGTAAGAACCGCCCCATATTAACTAGTTATTAGTGTATTATCTGGTATACTTTTCGAAAAAAAAAAAAAAAGCCTTATGATCCCCGTGCCCCATCCAGCTTATCCGACCTTTTTTTTTTTTGCTTTTTGCCAGCGCTAAACTAACCACTCTGGAAATGCTACGACAATAATGAATTTTCACGATGGCCAGGGTCGATCGCAACATTAACTAACTACTCATGAACTCTCAGCTATGATTCACCCTGTACCAGATCCCAGCTGTTTGTTTAAGATTCCACAAGCATCCAAAGGCTGGGAAAATCGCCATCCTCGAAATGGGATGCTTTGGAATGCGCGGCGAAACTCTATGGGACCTTTAACCCAATGTGCAAAAAAAAAAAATCTCAAAGTTTAGAATCACACAAAAAAAAATCAGGCTTGAAAGGAGACTTGTCATCCCCAAGTTACTTACATAACATAAAGGTATGTATGGAAGACGTTTGCGTTTGAAGAAAATATGGAGCATGACTCCATACTATGCTGTAAGAGATAGTCTGGCCCAGGTGGCGGTGATTGGATGCAAAAAGAGAGATAATCACATCGTAATAGCCGCCGGGCAGTGGCATGATGAGGAGAATTGCCCTTGCTGACGATACTCCGTAATCTCATCCCGATGGATCACCTTCTCGTCTCCTACCAACCATGAGTGTACCGTGCCAGGTTTGAGAATTGAACCCGGAAGGCGAAAGAGACCAACTACGGCAGAAAGGAGGTCAAGAGCTAAAAATATTCTCACCTGTGTCATCGTCTTTATTTTCTCCTCACCTCCATGTCGGCAGTATCTCCCTCTTTTGGAGGCAAAAATCGCAAATTCTCCCTGGAGAACCTCCTGCCCAGGCTTGGTTGAAGCTAGTTAGTTCGTTAGAAATCTCCATCCGCCAATCCACACACATCATGCATCCTCGGTCAACACAGTAATACTAGTATTAATTTCTCACTCCAGTCTCCAGTGCATTATTATTTGCTTGCTCCTACGTTTCCGTCGTGGCTTCACAAGTTGCATGAAGCTAGCAGGTTTTAAACCCAGCAGCAAGCATAAAATAATACGGTAGCGTTATGATGCTGCTGTCGTGGCCCCCTTCAAAAGGCAGCGAGTTAAGATAATCCCGAGGAAAGCTAACGATACTTGATCGGCCAAAACAAAAAAGCCTAAGCGTACTTCTCATCACACTGCCTCATTCTATGCACGTCAACCCTGGTCGTCCCATGTTGGCTGTTCCCACCACACAGGCTGAACTCCCACTAGTTAACTAGTAGTCATTCCAGCTGGAGCATCAAGCCCTCAAGGGTCAAGGCTCATGCGCGGCCATTGTGCTTTTGTTTTTGCTTGAAGAGGGCGCGTGCCATGTACTAGTAGACTAGTATGTAGTTAGTTAGTAGTACAAGTACACAGTAAGCTGGGCGCTAACCGACAAGACTATTCTTCTTCCTTTTTGGCTTTGGCACCACCGTTTCTCGGTGGTGGACGGTGTCACTAACTCACAGCCTACAAGTGTGTAATGCTGCTGATGAATCAAATGTCGTCACAGAACTCAAAATGAATAAAGATAGTGGCAATTGAATATTGAAATTCGCATCTTCTGTAAGAGTTGAATAATCTCAAAGATAAAAAGGCCATCATTGGTCAGCTCATCACTAAAAATTTGGATTGTATTGGAGAGTCTCGAACCAGAAGTCAGGTTTTTGGGAACTTTTCTCCTGTTCATTTTGCTGGGAAACTCACCAGCTGACCAGTGAATGACTAACTGCCATGCTTCATTCAGCTGTCCTTCTGGAACCTTCACATAACCAACTACAGTATACTGAGGTACCAGCCACGAATACGCAGTATACAAATGATTTCCTGTACTCTGTAGAGTCTGTACCAAGTCCCATTATCACAGCGTACTCGCATACTGTACCTACATGATCCACAAAGATGTTTGTCAACCAGAATGCTTCACTCAAGAAACTAATAACAATAAACTGAAAGCGTCAGCCTCGAAAGTGTACATACATCTATGTACGCCATACAAAAGATTGGCTCGGCTAGTTAACTACTACAAGCTACTGGTCAGGGCTGATGCAGAAGAAGCTAGGACCATCCACCGCACAGACAAAACTCGCCCGGAGAAGAAAAGGTCCTCTAAAACTCCTTTGTCCCTCCTTGCCGTGTGCTGAATCCGACCAGGTCCACCACCACCACCCTTAAAAAGGGAAAAAACGGCATCTAAAGACTAAAGGAGAAAAGGCTGCTGGGAATGTGGCTGGATTGACTCTGTAACAAACCAATCATGCTTCAAGGACTGCCCTGTGCTAAAACCTCCTCCCCCTCAAGGATTGCTCGTACATACATACATTATACATACGTCAACCAAAGCTGCATTTTATACTTACTACTGTGTGCAAGTATGAATTATCGCTCTTTGGACATGCATGGCTTGCTTAAAAAAAGAAAAACTTGCGTCGACATCAACAGGGTGACAGGGTGATGCCCTTGCAAGAGAACTCGAGTCGCCCTGGTGGAGCTCTTCTAGCCTGGATTTTCCAGAATTTCTTTCTTAATTTTTCCTTTTCTTTTTCGCGCTTTGGTCCAGGTCCAGGGTCAAGGCGCGAGATGAGACTCTCCATCAGTTGTCAGTTGTTCATAAACATGCACAGACTACCCCGTACAGAGTATACATAGTAGTCTCTTGACACTTGTTACTACTGTGTTCTCCTGTTGATGCGCACATGAAAAAAAAAGAAAAGAAAAGAAAAAAAAGAATTCAACATGGCGCCTGACCAACCAAGCCTTGATCATCGAACATCCACCCTGAGCTGAGATTACCTACAGAACATACATATGTATATGTTAAGGTAGATACATATGTACCTAGATAGCACAGCGGCATTATCATCAATCTTCCTCGAGGGTGATCAAAACATTGCGCGGCTTCGTTCCTCGTTCCATGCAAACTAACCCCCTTGGCCCCCTTGTCAGTACGTTTCTCAATGTCTTCAAGCACAGACGGGAGCACATTTAAACTACCTGTTCGGAGCTGAGTTACTCATTTCTACGAAAGATGCCAAATTAAACTCGTCGATCAATGATTTATCTACATTATTACACACTTAATACTGTCGCCTGTCAATCAATAATAGGCCATAAGAAAGAGGGAAAAAGGCAAACAGTTTACAGCCCCATGTTGCCCGTCTTTCCCGAGTTGTCGTTCCCCCCCTTTTTTTGTTTTATGTGCATGGGCGAGAATGCCGTTTTGGCGCCGAGTTAGTATGTATATATGTATGTATATGTGTTGTTTGATTATTAGTGACTGGCTGCATATCATCGAATCGAGGCGTGATTTTCTTGCTGAATGGAAATATTGTCTTTCAACACACACTGGCAGTATCCATCTATCACAAATGGATGCTATCAGCTGGTGGCATCAGCACTCTCTCACGTGAAACATGTATCCTGCAGCAGGCCATTCATCATGGCATTAGTAGATGGATGGCCAGTGGAATGTGAAGAGACATTCGATCGACGAGGATACATTCATCCATCCTGTGTAGCCATCGGGTGCTTTTCTCTCATCACCAGCAAATGAACACTGAGGACGGAGGAATTTGTCGGAGAAAATTGATTCGTTCAAGGCCTTCTTTAGTTAGTTACTTTGTTTGTTACATGAGCAACATATCAATCCTCCATCATTGGGCATCATGATCTACTCCATGCAGTGTATATAACTAACCAGAGCACCTATTAGACTACAGTAACTGACTGCTATAACTATACATCCATAGCAGTTGGGCCTCAGCATGGTTGGCTGCAGCTCTGGCCATGGAACTTCCATGCTGCTCTGCTTTTTTCCCAGCGTGATTGATGGATTGGGGCTATCTTTCACACCACAGAAACAAGTCCACGTTTCTCGACCTGTACAGTAGTTAACCATATCACACGCAGACTTGCAAGAGAGTCCGTGTCATTTTTTTTCTTACTGGTCATAAATTGAAAGCATTCCTGCCAGTGCAGTGGCTGCCCTCTTCCTTAACTTTTCGCGCTCTTGTTGATCGAGTGATCCACAAAAGTTGCTCAGAGTCTCCCAGCGCATCCACGGAGTTCCACACTCAAGCAAGCCACCCCAAATTGGGCCGGTCGCTCCACGTTGCCCATCCATATTTTCGAGCTAGAACACGCAGGATGTACTCCGAATGGCTTGATTCTGATGGTTTCGAGAACACCCCGCCTCTCATTCCTTCGTCATGTCTCGATAGTCCCATGATAAGGAACAGGATTTTCAGGCCCACTGAGAGGATAATACTGAACAATTGTTGGTTGAAACACTGGCGAGTTGACCATAGCCTGGTAGCACAGAAGATTCCCACACAACCTGTCAGCTTGGGAAAAGCCTGTCGATCATAGAGCGCGCCGCATCATGGATTGTATCTTTGATCTAAATGCTGAGTGGACTGTACAAGTTAATTGACAATTGAAGATGGATACGAGGTCCTGTTTGTCTGCCACATGATGCAATAACAGGTCTATCTCTCTTGCCCTGGTAGTTAGCAGCCACAATGTTAGTAAAGAAGGAATTGGCATGCTGGAAACAGGAAAGGTCCCTCTGGATGTCTTGCCACTGTACGGAGGAATGCTATTCCTTGAAAACTGGCCCCTGAAAAATATTGCTACACATTGATGGAAAGAAAGATCAGTAATAGTATGTGCAGTCTTGGTAGCATCTGATGCTTGCGTCTCGCACGCGGATATTTCGATCAACCTCGAACCACACATCTCCTGAACTGTGATTGCATCTTGAGGATCTCAGTCAGATACCTCACTGGGCAGTTTCCCCTTCCCATGTTCTCCTATCTTGCAGATCCCACGGGTCACCGGCACAATTGAAAAAGAACGCGATTAACGCTCACGAAGGACAAAGGATTGAGTCTTGTCTGATTCCTCGCATGGCTGAAGATCCAAAGCAAAACATCGCAAGCTTCATTGCTGCTATCGAAAGCCGAGTTAAAAAATGGAATAACATATACTTTTTTCCATGATTTCCGTTTTTGGTCGCTGGTCGTTGCTCGGTAGTCTTTTCAATTGGGTCCAAACTTCAGAGAGATTTGAACGAGAACGGAAGGGTGGCCAGGTAGTCGGTGTCGTCAAGCTACCAGCGCACTGGAGTATGACTCCTCGCAGTTGGTATTATTGAAAAGAAAAAAAAAGTATCCCGTTTTCTTTTGCCTCCCTCCTCAAGTCTAAAAGAAACATAAAGGATATACCGCCGTTGAGCTCGCCAAAAGCGGCGATCGCGCCAGGCTCTAAGATTCAGCGACATCATGTGGATGAATGGAAACCAGAAGCCAGCCGTGATCATCGACCTGAGAGACGGAAAAAGAGAGAGGGAGAGGGAGAGCACCGATTCTCCTCGTTAGTAGCGAAGCTGCTTGACATGGTTTTCCAACACCGGCGTTACCGACAATGAGGGAGGATTCGGCAGTCTGTCCGCGTATTCTTTGTCCTTTCTTTCCCTCTTAAGTAAATGGGCGAATCTGGGTCCGCAAAAGGGCAAAACCGTTCGGGATGTCCTAGAGGTGATTGGGAAGAAGACGATGCCCAAACCATTGTGCTGGGAGCTGATCACAGACTCCTGACAACCCCAAACAAAGAAATGGAAAAGAAAAAGAAAAAGCAAATCTTCCGAGGAGGTTACTGATAGACTGATAATTAGCTCTATGAAACTCTGATCTCAGAAGCTTCCATTAGGCTTTGGCTCAAATGGGGGCGCTCTGTATCGGTACTTCGCTGAACGCTATCATTCACACCTTCAGCAATCCATATGTAGAGTTTGTACTCCTTAAAGGAGAAGAAAAATGGACCAGAGAATGAATGCAAATCAGAAAAGACATTTGCTGTGCAATAGATTGGCTGGATCAGATTCAGAGTGAAAACAATCATAGACTTCTTCTAAACAATGCAATAATACCAACTCCACTGGAGAGTCAAGAACAATACATTAGTTATCTTCACAATGCTGGAAAAAGGGGGGGGTGTGCTGTTTGTTGACTTCGTTTCCAGTTGCTGTGTAACTGCAGAGTTGCAACTATCTGCTAATATCCAGCCTTTTTCTTTTCTCCAAAAAAAGACCTTGTAAGATATGTTGTGAAGATGCAAAGTTCCCCATCTCCTCCTTTTGATAATGAGAGTAATGGGGTACATGCCCGATCCACCAAGGTTATGTACCCTTATCTCATAGTTAATTCCATTGGAGTCAGGGATGATCTCAATTCAATAAGAATACATGCAGCAAAAAATAAAATATATAAAAAAAATAAAAAGAAATGCTGTGCAGCTTCACTATCAGCAGACTCACCTCCCAGTTACATAGTAACTTAGTTATGTGGTGTGATTTTTTGTTAATTGACCATTGTTACTCCCGCCCCCTTTTCTGCAACAAGGTTAGGGAGTACGGCATACATGAAGACAGGCTTACATACAAGCTTTGTTCAACTGGCACTGTGTAGCCCCATGGCAAGGCAGACTCCAATGAGTGAGTTACCAGCCTTTCCGCATGATGCACAGCCCAATCTCAAGTCAGTAGTCATGGGCATCCTGCGTGTAATCGCTTTTGCCCTTTTTGCCCTGGGCAAAGAACTCACAAGCTTGCATTGCACAAGGGCGGGTTATCATCACTCAATGACAAGCTTTTGAAATAATTGATTAAATCTCTTAGTGTGATGTATGTACTATGTAGTTAGCAGTAGTTATTATCCAAATATTGAAAAACGCTGCAAAGCCCGCGATCCATAACTACCACCCGAGTCGTGATGCTATGCTCTGTGATCTATCCACTCCACCTACTCCAGCGAACAAAGCCCTCCCACTTCAAGTTTTATTCCTCGCGATGAACGGGTGTCTCAATGCTTCCGACGGTGTGCATCTTTTCTCGGGATTCAGGCTCAAACAGCGATCCAGCAGGTCAATGAACAGATTTATCTCCTTGGCTTCAACATCACTGAGTCTCGCTTCTTTGCCCATCAAACGTGTCTTCAAATCTCGGGTTGGCTTCTTAAAATCTAGAACCCTGGTCACCATCCGGCCAGTAACCTTATCTTCCTCGACGCTCCGGAAGTTGAGCAGGTCATCAAAGTGCAAGTGAGTAAGTGATCCACGACGCAGAAATTTTGGGGGAAATTTGCCACGGCATTCCATCATGGCGCGGAGCATCTGATTGTTGGTACGACCTGTGAAGAGAATTTTCCCCGAGTAAAGCTCAAAGAGCGTACATCCAATCGACCAAACATCTATCGCATAGTCATAAGGAATGCCAAGAATGATCTCAGGAGCACGATAGAAACGACTGACAAGATAAGGAGTGATCTCGTTTTCAGTGATCGGGGAGGCCGAGCCAAGGTCACACAGTTTGAGAAGATTTCGGTTTTCATTCACAAGTAAATTGTCTGGTTTCAGGTCTGCATGGAGGATGTTGCATTTGCGAAGAAGCGTCAATCCGACAAACATCTGCTGAGCATACGCTCGGATAGCGCGCAAATTGATACCAACATCGCGGCCAAATTTCTTCAAGACTTCTCGAAGATTCATGCTGAGATTCTCAAATGCCATGCACAAGTGCCCTTTATGCTCAAAGTGCCGTTCAAACCTGATGATGTGCTTCCTATCATCCGGATCTGCAGCTCGGAGCCTCTGTAAGATCTCTATCTCCTTCAAGCCTGCCTTTCGCATAGTGTCATTGTTACGAATAATCTTTACAGCAACCAGTTTCCCAGTTTTCGAGTCCGTAGTGCGAACAACCGAAGAAAACATGCCTTTCCCCAGGTTCTGTTGGACGTGATACCGCCCATTGATCAACTCACCTAACATGACATTGTAGTAACCTTCGGGATCATCCCAGTTATCCATCATGCTCATGTCGAGTTCTTGTGGCTGGGCAATGCTTGGTTTGACAGCAATCTGGGTGGGGGCATTCTGTTTCATTGTAGCTGGCGACTCCTCAGCAAACATGTCGTCATCATCTTCGGCAAACATATCAAATGGGTCTTTCGCCTTCATTTGATTTGGCTGGTCTGCTGTTGGCTCTGGAACAAGCACTTCTTGCTTCGTCACCTTCGTTTCATCGTAGGCGCGTGCTGACATATCCTCGCCAAAATAGCGTTTGTCGTGCTTCATTTTGTCTTGTTTCATGTCGGCAGTTGGATCGTAATCAGCTGCCGAAGGTTCTTCCTTTTCTATTCCACTTCTGCTTTGCAAATCAGTGTTGGCAAGATCCTCATCTTGGGAAACATGAAGATCTGTAGGGGACTGAGCCGCAGATGTGTCGTCGGGAGTATTCATAAATGAATTCGGGCGAACTGCCGAGTTATGTTAGCGTTTAATATTAGGGTTGAATGGACACAAAGGGGATTGCATTACCTGACGAGTTCTGCTTAGGAACACTTTCAACGGCATTGCGTGCGGTAGGTCCTGTCTCAGTTCCAATTTGAAGAGCTTGGACAAGAAGAGGCGTCGCTTGGCCACGGTACTTAGCTTTAATAGCTTCGCGACGTTTACGTCGCTGTTCAATTAGGGCGGCTTCATCAGCGGGTTCATTGGGAATGTCATCCTCAGTAGTATTATCGCCACTAGGCGCAGCGCTAAATGATGATTAGAAACCATTCATATCTCGGAGGGGGACGGGGCATTTACCCGTTGGACACGCCCGGTTGGGAAACCGAGGTCTGTTGGATCTGAGTTCCTCGATGTTCAGTTTCTTGTCTCAACTTCTGAGCGTCAACAGAGGGCTTTCCCCGTTCGCTCACTAACTGTTCTGAAGATAACTTTCTCCCTTGTGATCGACTATCTGCCGGACCGGCAGAAAGCCTCTCGTTCCTCCTTTCCTGCTCATCGGAATACCGTTTTTGTTTCCTCGATTCGCGGTACGGAGACCGACTGCGCGTTCGGGGGCGCTTTTCAGCACGTCTATCATAGTCATCATTGTAGGAGAGGCGATGCCTATCATAAATATCACTCCGATCGTGATCATAATATGGGCGACGGTGTCGGCGCGAATCGCTCCTACTATAGTACCTGTCATCATATCTCGAATCTAGAGTCCGTCGGTTGCCTCTCTCTTGGTCATAGTTATCACGTCTTCGCTTTTCGCCTCTCGAGGAGCGATAGGGCGAACGTGATCTCGTTCTCTCGCGTTGACTGGGCCTGCCTACGGAGCCAGGAGATTTCGGAGAGTAGATACAGTTTCTGGTGTTACGGTCAACGTTTATGTCATTAAAGGAAGTCTGCGACGTAGTTGCCTTCGTATCTGAGCCTGATTCGATGATCTCACCCTCTGAAGGGGTCGATGGGGACCTCGACCGTCTCGATGCCATCGGATCACTATCCGCTGGGAGTCCTAATAGCCGCTATTTCAAGCCGGCTAGATGCAGCGAAAGCAGCTTGAGAGTTGTGATGATTGAATTAGCAAGAGTTCCCTCTCAAAGTTGGATGACAGTTTGGGTGATGGTGAAATGTCCAACCCGGCTAAGTATGCCTTTCCCATGCACGAGTGCTCGATAGCACCTATTTAGTGGGAATAGGCGTAGAAAGTCACACAGCCTTCTTAGGTTGCTGAGGAAATGCAAACGTTGGATGAATTGAGATTCAATCACACGTTGTTGCGCGTAAGTTATGACTTGTTGCTTTGATCTTGGATGAGTGGAAGTTGATCTGAGGACCTAACTAGCCGAATATGGATTAGTTAACTACTGGTACATCGCTTCATCATCTGCACTCTATCGAGGGGCATGCGATTTCACACATCTTGCCTCGTAGAAGCAAAACTCGACCTCTATTGTCCTGACTTGCAAAGCAGATACCTTCGATAAATACACAAATATGGGTGGGCAATCTCGAGAAGGTTCGTTTCCTCTCGGGCAGCTATTCCCAATTACCCCTACAACCTTCAAACAATACATACTGACCTGTCTTTTAGGCGGTAAAGCCAAACCCCTCAAGGCGCCTAAGAAAGACAAGAAAGACCTGGACGAAGATGAACTTGCATTCAGAGAGAAGCAGAAAGCAGGTACAGTCTCTGTCTCTTCATCGCCATTCACACTAGAAACCCTAGCCACAATAACCGCCTTGGAGAGTCGCAAATCACTGACATCCGCCTCTCTTAGACGCCAAAGCAAGAAAGGACATGGCAGACAAGGCGAAGGGCAAGGGCCCTATGAACACCGGCCAACAAGGAATCAAGAAATCTGGCAAAAAATAGATTCTTTACGGTCAACTTGACCTGAGTTGCAGGATCTACGATTTGACGATATTATGAGTTATGTCTCTGGAACGTTGTCGACGAACTCCAGATATCCCTCTTTTCTTGAGTGGGGACAGGACCTTACTGTGATCGGGTTGCGGCTTTCGAACTTGGAAGCTGGTGTTTATCATGAGCCCTTCAAGACATGTTTTCTGAATAATTCATATGAAGGAAGTATACATGTGTACCTAGGATACGTATGTACATACATGCACATGGTGAAAGCTTTCACAATTTTGCCAAATAAATTTACAAGGTTGCTTGAGTCCCTTTGGACTCAAAGCACTATGTGAAGTCAAGAAACGGTCTAGGAGAAGGGGTATCTCCAACCAGTGAGTGGTTGGGAAAGGAAAGAATAAAAGGTGTAAAAGTTTTCAATATTGGAGAAATCCAGAAATTCAGAAGCAAAATCAAAGATGCCAAATAAAACTGGAATAATTAATATGAATATCATTGAATCCCCTTGGGACTGTTTAGTTGGCACTTTAACTGGTCACCCTCTTGATCCATAACCCGGACGGTTCGCAATAGAAGTCTTCCTCATCCCTTTTCTTATATGCGCGATGGAGTTTCAGGCCTATATCATGCTCTTCCTTTTTGATGTCGTCAAGTTCACTGTTCAGGCTCTTCACGGTCTTCGTAACTTCGGATCTGGTTGCCATATCATATGCGATTGAACTTGGTTGTATGACTTGAGTCAGTTCGGTTATTATCGTGTTGATATTCCCTCGTCTCCTAGAAAGATCACGAAGTTTTGCTTCCATCACCGCTATGCGATTATTGGCCTCCATCTCAGGAGGGCTACGGGGTAACGACTTCGAAGTAGACGCTGAAACTTGAGATGGAGTCGGCTTTCGTGACGTGGCTTTGGTAGTTCTCGCCGCTGTATTCGGAATGGTCGGAAGGGGTGGCGCCTCTTTCTCGTCACTTTGTCGAGAAGTGGTTGGACGACTACCCTCGGCAGTCGCGTACGTCGTCATACTGAACCGGCTCACTGGTTGCTCATCTAAAGTCAGGTCTTTCAGCCTGCTAAAATCCGACGCTAATGGAATGCGTTGCATCTGTGCTTCGTCCCGAAGAGTATATGACTGACCAGGAGGTATTTTGCGCAATGTCAAAGACCTATTCTGATCGTATGAATTGTTACTCTTTTGCTCTCCTGAGTAACTACCAGCTTCTCGAACATTGCGTTCAGATGTAGCGAAATCAAATGTATCAATCCTGGTCGAAGGTCCTGCACTGGTACTTGTAGCGTGTAACAACTGGGCGGATGGAGCTTGGCTGTCCTTTCGTGGTGGCGGAAAGAATGGCTTTTCTGCAGATGGCTTTTTTGTTGAGATGGGGTTCAAAATGGCAGATCTGCCACTTGCCCCTTTCCAGGGCGGACGGACAGAGCCCAACAGGGCTGCGTCATCTGAGTTAGGCGCATTCGCCTGTTTGCGTCTTTGGCTTGTGCCTCTACTTTTGGTAAAGAAATCAAATGCATGCTTCGGCGAAAACTTGGTGGTAGAAGGTCCAGACAGATGCGGATTTTGAACTGGGGTTTGCGAAAACTTTCCGCGATCGCTGTTTGTCGGTTGGCCAGAAAACTCATCCCACTTTGTTACATGTGCGGGCCCTTGTCTGGAAAGCAAGATTCTGCTTCTGGGAGTGCTATGAGCTGTTTCTGTTTCTTTTACTGTTGTTTCAAGTCCCTTGACGGGCTGATGAGGAACGGGAACTCCTTTGATAAGTCTGTTTCCTTTCCGGGGGAGCTGAACTGCAGGTTCGAAAGCCTCATCTATGGGAGATATATCTGGATTGTCGCTGCCGGCAGCGTTCCCATACTGACCAGGCATGGGAGAAACAGGCGGAGATGCATCAACATAATGGCTCTCGCGACATTGCGCGTAGGGGTCACGATAGGCATCCGTGGACATAAGTTGATTTTCGCGCTCGGAAGCTTGGCCAGAATAAGCTGGAGATGACATGACGAGCGCTTCGCGAATCGCGGACGGGTCCCTGGAATCACTTGTGGATAGTCAGACCTCTTCTAGTAAAATTATGTTTATGAACAATATAAACAACATCCCACTCATAAGTGAAATGGCTGCCCATACAGACTGTGGTCATGACTCATTTCCTGCAAACGCTGGCCCATATTCCCTTGTTTTTTGCTGCTCTCGACTGTGAATCTTGGAATGTTTGGCCTGGGACTCTCCATGATTGTGGGGGTAGGAGGATGGCTTGCTTTCCACATTTCATTGCCCCTAAAGTTCATTGTTTTCAAGTGTTAGTGAAGGATTCAAAGGTATTGGGCATGTTTCTTGATAGTGGTGTTCACACACATAATGGTGCTGGTCATGGGCTTGGGCCCGGAGTTGAGGTGCTGGAGGGTCATATCTCAACAACAGAGAGCATTCAAGAAACTGCACATACATACAATTTGCAAACTGCGAGATTTTCACAACAGGCAGCCAAAAAAAAGATAGCGAGAAATAAAAGACAATGTGCTCAGTGGGGGCTGTGGCCTGCAGCACTCTCCTACTAAGCCCTTTGACCAGTCTAAGCAATTCAGGCGCGTGGACACAACTGACACAGTCAGGTTACAAGGAGGTCAGAGAAATCCAAAACCCCCTTAATATATAAAGGAACGACATTCCATTCAAAATAATGGTCACAGACCAGAAATGAGTGCAGATAAAATGAAAAAGAGTGACAGGCTTGTAAAGTCTCATCACCATTCCCCAGGATGTGTTGATTAAGGTGGCATGCTTGAGACTTGATCCCTCCGTCAATCTTAATAAGCTACACTAACACATAACTAGCGGTTATAAGACTGTAAGTTACATAGTATGTACTACTGGATTATCACTGAATTCTCTCATTCAAGAATCATGCTCTACAGGCTGCTCAATTCTTCATTTTCACTCAATTCTCTCACAGTCAACAAAAGTCAAGGTCTGGGACAAATTGCTGGCAGGTAGGATGTAGTATTGTCGATAAACCTTCTGTCACGATGATACAATCTAGGTGAATAGGGTTAGTTATGAGAAACAAGTGTCATCAATCTTATGCATGTAACTCCTGAACTGCCTGGTATTCGCCATGTCCTTCTATGATGGGTCTTTTGATGTCGACATGAATTTATCTCTCATGGCATGGCTTTTTTCGAAGTTCAACTTAAGTCGGGTCTTTGAGGAAGAGGATTCAACGAGGCAACTTGTTCTACTGTGTAGGCTTGCGGTCATCGAAATGGCAATTCAGAGTCAGAGAGCCTTCAGGAGATGTTGCCACTATGTTTTGAATTCATTTCTTCATGCAGTCTTATTCTGACATTCCTCTCCTACTAGATTAGTCTATGGATGAATCGTCAAAGTCAAAGAACTGGACAACATTTATTAATCTTTTGCGAGAGCCTCACTAGTTAACTAATAACAATGTATAGAGTAACTTACATTACTCCGTATGTTACTCTGGAATGGTCCGCAGCTATCTTATGATGACGAAATTGCGGATAAACATTATGTCCGCGACTGTTGACATACAATCATGACACTTCTTATAAGAGTTCTGCATCCAAATTTAGAGTCAAGTTTGATGAAGAGATCTAATTCTAAGCTGGCTCATCCTTGAGTGTACCCGAAATGGCCTCCGGTGCTTCTAACCCAATCCCGTTTTACAGTCTGTTCCTTTGGGCTAACTAATACTTGTTGAAGATGCGAATGCTACTCAAGCTGCAGAGGTGTAAGTTGAGTCTCCTCTCCAGTATGACAATCACGCGTTTACTTAGGCTGGTGGCTAGGGCATCCATTGCTTCCCCGATAAACCTCGTCCTTTTCTCCCTTTTCGTCATCGTTGTATATATGCATTTCCGACCGAAGCCTCCCGTCACTCTGCCGACGGATTCAGCACCAGTAGTATTCCGCACCTTCACACCTACCTCATTGATAGAGTTCAACGGGCAAGGCGATAAACCTGTATATCTTGCGGTTCGTGGGAAGGTCTTTGATGTTACCCCTGGAAGGAATTTCTATGGACCGGTAATTTCACCACTCTTGATACTCCATCCGGATTTGGAGAAATCTTTCTATAGCTTCAGTTCTCTAGGGCGGACCATACGAGAATTTTGCTGGCCGAGATGCAAGTCGAGGACTGGCTTGCCAGAGCTTTGACGACGAGATGCTCACCAAAGATCTGAAGGGGCCCTTAGATGATTTACAGGGATTGGATGAAGAACAGCTGGAAAATCTCGGGGGCTGGGAAGAAAGATTTCTAGAAAAATACCTGGTTGTAGGAAAGTTGGTTGCGGAAGGTGATCCTGAAGCTCCTAAATAGAGAGAATGATAAATTGCTCATCTCATGGAGCACAGCTGGCTGCGATGATACATCTGGCTTTGGGACCTCTGTCGTTCTATTCCAGGTTGCTTGCTAGCACTATCATCTTAAACATTTGAACTTTTGGGAGTATCAATTTGGCTAGACTGCATATATGTATCGGTTGACATGCCTGGGGTAATGTCTATAATTGCCAGTAGATCAGCTTGCTTTACACATCTATTTTGGCTGTACTCCTATGCTAAGCTTTCACACAATATGTTAAGAATATGGAACAGCAACCCTGTTTCTCAAGAAATCTGGAATTCATTGGATAAATAAGCCCAACAGGTATGTATGTAGCTAACATGTGTAGGATGCTTTAGCTACATCCTACATACATACTAATGTACTTCTGTAACATAAGTCTAGATTTGCAAGCTTCCAACAGTTCGCAAATAACTGTCTTCAGGCTCTAGTCAGCTTTTGTGTTAGCTCATCTCTTGATAGTTGTCCGTTTCTTAGCTTTCTGTTTTCCTCTCCGTCTGCCTTTCTGCGCTTTCTTACTTCCTTTTCTCCCGACGTGCTCCATCTGTCTGCTCCTCCTTACCCTCATCCCGCTTTCACGTTTGCTTTCAAATGGAGGGTCGACTAATACGTCTTTCGCTTGTCCTTCGCCGAACTCTTCTGCCTGCGTTACCTTACCTCTTACAGGGACAAGTAAGTGGTCGGCTTGACGGATATTCTCATCCTCGTTATGTTCTTCAAATTCGTCCCAATTTTCGTCTATTGGAAATTCTAAGCTGGGGACAAATGCCATCTTTTCCGTTGCTGCGATTAGTTCTTGGGGGCAAAACTTTTTGCAAAGAGTCGTCATCCCATCTTTCACACTATCATCCGTTAATCATGCAATCCAAAAAAGTTACGACTTACTCACATTTGGCGAAGATTGCATCCAGGTATGAGGACTGCAGCACCCAGATCAAATCTCAAAGAATATAAAAGATTTCTGTCGTCCCAGTCGTCCTCTAAATGGAAGTCAGCAATCACGCATTCATAGGTTAAAGCCATCGCTCCAAGACCTACCGGGCTCAGAAATCGGAAAGAACCGCCTATAGTTCTTGACATAGACCTTATCACTCAAGCGATGTCTGGGCGCTCTCCAGTTACCAATTTCATACTCGTTATGGGCATAGAACGAGCCTGCGTCAAAGACGAATGGCTCGCCGGTATCCATATCGGTTGCTGTGTTCTCGTCCCACATATCTCCCTGAACCAAGCACGGCTTGATGCTGCGGCCTTCGCTCTGCAACGGACGTAGAAGCCTAGGTATAACTTTCTCCAGTACGAGTCTAGACACTGCTTGGAATTCCGGCCAGTCTCCATGCTTTTCTTCGTCTAGTTTGACCATATGTGCCAATTGCTTTTTATACAAGACTTCCCACGAGTCCTCCCAGCAATCAGTTATTTGGGGAAGCTTTGCATGACAAGTGATTATATGGAAGCCAAATTTTCCCGTTGGTGAGACCGACTTTTTATGCAATTCTGCCAGACGAGCCGTGAATCTGAGAGGATTGGGTGGCTGCTCACCAACTTCGCGATATTCTGCCAACAAAAAATACGTATCTTCTTCATCATTCCGGTACTTTCCCCATGCATAAGGCTCCGGTGCAAAGTCCGGTGAAACGGCATGGATGGCTTTCAGGGACTCGTATTCGCCCTCAATCATAAGACGTCCATTATCTCCGAAAGACATGGCCTAATTTCTCAATATCAGCGTTGATCAGACATCAGGAGTGTCCGGTTTACTTTGAGAAAATACTCCTTCCGTTCTCCGGTCGGCAGGACGGTATATATTTTCGCAGTCTGACCCCAGAGGGACATTCCATAATTGTATGCGGAGGCAACTTTGGTACCAGCTATAGGTAGAGCTTCGGAAAGGTTTTAGCTTATGCGTTTGTTCTACCTTCGTGCTTCAAATAATCTGCCTCACCGTCTACAACAGCATCGTCCAGCTGAAAATTGCCTCGTACTTCCGGCTTTGGAACTGGAACAGCTGGGGCTTGTTCTCCTCCATGCCGGTCGACATCAAGTGTATGCTCGCCAAAGTCATCCTTGAAAATGGTGTTCTTTGCAGTAGCCATACAGACTTAGGTTCAGATGGTCGATCAACTTCGTTCCGGGACTGATCGATACTAAACTTTGAGGAAAGGCAGGGAAAACAAGAGATTGATTAAATTTTTTGACAATTGGCAGGGTGAAGATGCCCGGCATGTGTTATATCTCGGAGACTATGCGCTGTTGAGCATGTATGTATCATAGGTAACAGTTTGTTCCTCTGGTTCTGTTTCCTCACTTTATCTGAGAAATTTCAATTGCACACGCATGGATGAGGCGAAATTTCACTGCGATTGGCCATTAATGGCGGATGTCCCGGAGCTGAATGCCAAATCTGCTAATAACAACTGAGTATTTTGGTCATTTATTAAAGAATTCCAGGCCACTCACCTTCAGCTTCCTCTGCATATAATTGACCGCTTTCCTCCCAACCAATGCGGGGGATGTATGCATGTGCAACCTCAAATTGCAAATGATAATGTAACTCAATAATGAGCGATATGTTAGCAATCCTATCCTCAGCCAGCATGGTTGGAAATGTTCTCGGTATTTTCAATTGCAAAAGCCATCTTTGACAAAAGCCATCTTTGACAAGCGGCACATTCTGCAAAATGGTGAGTGAAGGTTCAACAACAATTACTGTAGCTAGCAGTTATAAGACACTACCACTGACTTATTCCACTGGATAACCTTGTACCAGCTTCGCAGACTCCAGAGTCGAGGCTCCAAAGGGACCTCAGCCCCTAAGGAAGGCTCCTCGGATGACAACGTCGAATCCACCGAGACAATCAAGCGAAGGCAAGACTCTGAGAACAGTAGAAGAGTTTCTGTTGACTCATCCACTTCACTGGTGCCATTGATAGTCCACAAAGCGAGTACATCAGGCTCTATCAGTTCAGACCCGGAGGGACTTCTTGTCGTTCATGACCCTCCATTTTCCACCGCGGATATAATCTTTGTCCATGGGCTTGGTGGCTCATCACTGAAGTCATGGTCATGGAAATACAACACTGAGCTTTTCTGGCCAGGATGGTTACAGCATCAGCCAGGCTTCAACAGCTTCAGAATATTTACCTTTGGGTACAATGCCAATTTTTGGGGTAACAGTTGCCCCCAAACCATCCTCGACTTCTCTATGAACCTCTTATTATGTATGCAGAGCTATGGGTTTGGGGACTCTGGTAGTGATAAGAGAATAGGAACGGTAAGCTTAACCTTCAGGTTCTCATGGATTGTATAAACCAACGTAACTAGTTACTCCCAGGCTAACTAATAAACTCATGACTTGAAGCAACCGATCATCTTCGTGGCGCATTCATTGGGTGGCCTAGTGGTGAAGAAGGTACAGTATGAGAATTGCTGGCCTTTTTATCCTTCGAAGTTTTGCTAAATAACTAATAACTACATATGTAACTATGTGTTTTCCCAGGCATATGTTGTTGGTCGACATAAGAAAGCTTATGCCCGAATTATCTCCCAGGTTCATGGAATGCTGTTCTTTGCTACTCCACATAAGGGAAGTTTATATGCAAGTACTCTTAGCAATGTACTCGGAATAGCAGGAATACCTCCAAAGGCTTATGTCTCTGAGCTTGATGTTCTGTCAACATCACTTCAAGACCTGCACTTCCAGTTCCATGCTGCCTGTGATTCCCTACGAATTGTCTCTTTATATGAAACCCTTCCCACCAAAGCTGGGCCAGGGAAAAAGCGGATAGTGAGTTGCTCGTTCATTAGCTCTCGGCCATTTAATTGACTTGCCTAGATTGTAGGGAAGGATTCAAGTATCCTTGGCTGTCAAAATGAAGTATGGGCTTCACTCAGTGCAGACCATCACACGGTTTGTAAATTTCACAGCACATCTGATCAAAATTTCAATATTGTTATAAGCTATCTGAGACGATTGCTCGATGGATTAGATAAAAGTACTGAAAATCCAGCTTTCATTTTGCTATATTTATACTAATAATTTTGACAGCAATCGGCATGGAAAAAGCGCTTGTTAAAGCATTAGGTATCAAGCAAGATCTTGAAGACGACTTTGGTCAATATTTAAATCAAGGCACGCCAGGGTCTTGCCAATGGTTCCATAGACGCGACAGCTTTAATCAATGGCTAGAGAGTAGCGCAAACACCCCGAACAATAACATCCTGTGGCTTACTGGCTTGCCTGGAGCAGGTAAATCAACTTTGTCAGCCATGACGGTTGACCTGCTTTATCAAAAGGGTTTGAAACAAAGCTGTCAGTATTATTTCTTTATTGGATCACAGCCCACCAAAAGAAGCATGGCATACTGCCTGCGGTCCATCGCATTTCAGCTAGCTCAATTCAATCCAGAGTTTGCCGATAAACTTCTTCGACTATACCATGATACGTCCTTGACAATCGAAACGCAGAGGTTCCAGGCTGTCTGGAACACACTTTTCGAGGGACTCATCTTCAAAATGGACTTTGGCTGCACGCTTCATTGGGTGATCGATGCTATCGATGAAGCAGAAAACCCCAAGGACTTCATCACCCTC
This sequence comes from Emydomyces testavorans, assembly GCA_029449355.1. Lineage (NCBI taxonomy): Eukaryota > Fungi > Ascomycota > Eurotiomycetes > Onygenales > Nannizziopsiaceae > Emydomyces > Emydomyces testavorans. Next base: position 2,248,433 of record CP120627.1, read on the forward strand.
CTCATGCGGATGCGACCAACAAATTGTATCAAGATTCTGTTATTTAGCCGACCTGCAGCCGACCTGACGGGACTTACTTTTCAACGCACAGATGACCTTTGCCTTGAGTCCATCTCCATCTTGGATACAACTGAAGATATTCGTACCTACCTAAACGCGACTGTCCCTTTTGCTTTTCCGAACAAACGGAAGACCCAAGAGGATGTTGTTGAGCAAATACTATCGAAAGCCGAAGGTTCTTTCCTTTGGGCAAAATTAGCGCTGAATACTTTACAACGTACCTGGCACTTGGAAGATAATATTCAAGCCGCTTTAGATGATGTCCCGAAAGATATGGAATCTATGTACGGAAAAATGCTTCAACAAATCCAAGATGATGACATACCAAAATCCAAGGAGATGGCGATGGAAATTTTGACATGGGCAGCCTGCAGCTTTCGCCCATTGAAAATTATCGAACTCGAAATAGGACTCGAACGAAGATTGGGGAGAGCTGTCACTTTTAATAATTCAACTGTTGAATTATGTCGCCATTTCGTCCGGGTTGATAAAGACACAGTGTCTTTGATCCATGCTACTGCGCGTAAATTTCTCGTTGACAGTTTCAAAGGGCGAACCCCTATCATCGATTCCTGTGGCGGTCACGAAGGCCTTGCCATGGTCTGTCTGGATTGTCTTTGCGATGATGAACTGCGATCTACGCTTCAAAATATTCATGGCGAAACAGCTTCCAGAACTCCTGACCAGCTAAATCGTATCCTGAAGACACATCCTTTTCTGGCATATGCAAAAGACAATTGGGCGTACCATGTGAGCCATTCCAATGTTCGGTCCCCGCGGCTCTCAGTGTTCCTGAAACGCTTTTTCAATAAATCTATTTTAGTCTGGGTCCATGCAGTCGCTGTTTTCGGTGAGCTGCAGACCCTCACTCGTACAGCTCGATACCTGAAAGCTTACGCTCGCAAACTGAGAAAAAGTAGTTCTGTTTCTTCCACGTCAAGCATAATCCCAGATGACGCGGATGTGGACGTCTCTTTTATCGAGCTCTGGATCCTCGATCTCATCCGACTTGTGGGAAAGTTTGGTTCAAATTTAATGCAGAATCCGTCGGTCATCCATCAGCACATCCCGCCGCTCTGTCCTAAAGATTCCATTATAGCACAAACCTACGATAAACCCAATATCTCGGCCGTAGCGGTCAAGGGTGTACCTTTCGGCGGGTGGGACGATAACCTAGCCCATCTCTCTGTCGGCCAGGACGAAACTGCCTCGAGAGTTCGCTGTGCTGGTGTTTACTTCCTTACACTCGTTTCGAGCAAAGGAGCGGTAATAGTTTGGTATGCGGAGACGTTTGAGAAACTTCGGCATCTCGAACATCATGAATGGGTGACTCTAATGGAGGTCAACAAGGCTCGTACTATGGTGGTTACGGCAGGGCGGTTCACCTTTATAGTATGGGATATTTCGACTGGAAAGAAGTGTTTTTCACTTAAAAGAGATCGTCAAGCGCGTGCAATGTGTGTAAGTTTTGCGGAAAATGATACTGGATTACTTGTGGGCTACGATGACTGTACAGTTGTCAGATACGATCTTTGTGGATCCAAGGCTGTGGCAGTATACGATGTGGAAGACAGGAGCGAACGCAGACATAGCTGTCCCCGGCTCATGGAGATTAATCCCGATCTTTCTAAAGTGGCAGTGGCTTATCGCGGCCGACCTGTTCTCGTCTGGGACCTTGTTGAAGGGTCTGCGCAGGAACCCAAACGGTGTATCCGCAATAAAGATCGGGAAAATTGGCACAACAAGCCTCAAGAAGTATGGAATGCTCCAGAGATAGTAAGATGGCAACCGAACGGACAGTCGCTATTCATTCTCTACCAAGACAATACAGTGGTCCACTGGCATTTATTTGAAGACTTTCAGCTTGAATACGACAATACAGAGGCTCGCGAGATGGCTACAAGTGATGATGGCACACTGCTTCTAACTAGCAGCAACACTGGAACCTTGAGTGTTTGGACCGTTACCAATTTTCATTTGGTTTACAGACTGTCTTGCGGGCCGTTTGTTCGGGATATTACTTTCAGTCCTGATAATCAACGGATCTACGATGTAAGAGGGTCTATTTGTAATGTGTGGGAACCAGATGCACTTGTCCGCTTGGAGGAAGGAGATCATGAAGAAAGTTCAAGCCTCTCCGATGGCTTATTTATCACTGAGCCAACATATTCACAAGGGTTTCAGGGGGCTGCGCAGACCACTTCAGTGACATGTGATCATTCAGATGAGTATTATATTTGTGGAAGAGATGATGGCTCAATATGGCTCCATGAAATGACACAAGGCAACAAAATTAAAAAGCTCTGGAGTCATTCAGTGATGAGCGACGTTATTTTACTTGAGTGGTCTCCATCGCGCAGATATCTGGCATCGGCGGATGATGCCGGCAAGGTCATCCTAAAAGCGCTCGGGCTGAGAGATGGGAGATGGGTCGTATACAATGTCTTTCAATTCCGCGTCCAAGAATTTGTTCGACAATTCTTATTCAGCCCTGACGGAAGCCTTTTACTTGTTAGTACGGCGACTATGGACTTCGTGTGGAACGTCAAGGAAAGAAGCGAAGTGTGTCGGAGCAAATGGTTTCTGGAAACCGGGCGAAGATGGTTCAATCATCCATCAGACAAAGGCAAGCTCGTGTGGATTGATCCAAACGAATTCCATATTCACAACTGGTTGGATTTAAGCGGTGTTGGCAAACAGCAAACCCAGAGGATTGACACTTGCCCATCCCCCGATGATGGCGGCTCAAACGGCACAGATGTACCGATCCCATCGTTTAGTTTCACTTGGTCTGTGGAGGCACAGGAGGCTGTTCAAACAATTGCAAAATCCATTGACGGACGCTACCTGATTTGTGAAGTGGCTATCGATGCAAGCCAAGCGGGCTGCGGTCCGAACCAGAACTTGAGGCTTGAGGCCATCCGTATATCCGATCTGGAATCAACTACAGGAAATACTTCCAAGCGCAAGTCTCTTGATGGCCTAGCAAATGTCGTCCAAAGATTTCTCGGATGCATATATGGTTGCATCGTCTTCCTCGACAATGAGAATTGGATATGCACATTGGAGCTTGACGCCGTTTCGGCGAAGCCTTTGCGACATTTTTTCATTCCCAGGGATTGGCTCAATATATCTAATATACACATGCTAACTATGGCGCCTAATGGGAAGTTTCTCTGCCCCAAGGCCGGAGAGATAGCTGTTATTACTCACCGAAAGATGCTCCAAGCATGATTGTCAGACAGCTATTCGTATCTTGATAAGGATGGAATAAGCAGATGTCATGAACAATGGGGATGAATTAATGGTGCCCTGGCAGATAGCTAGCATAATATAAAAGATAACTCTACAGAGTTATCTTGAATAGCAGAATGGTTTGGTAAGTTTCTAGGATAGTTACTGGGCCCGATCTCGCTCCTGGTTTCCTGTAGAGATGCCCTGGTGGGTTGTTAGTGATAGCTGTAGTCAACCACCAGTTGGCCAGGTAGGTGATTCTTTAGTTACATTAGTAGTTTAGTAGTTATGTACCTGTCAGCTTAATGTAATCCGATAGTTCAGACTCCTGGATGTTGAAAGAGGTCAATGATATATAGTGCCTACATACTGTACTAACTACATGTTATGTACTATAACTTAGGTGACTGGCTTTAACCAACTCCAAACAACAGAAGTTATGGATTCAGAGCGAGTGCCAGCTGAACCAGCCAATTCACTGTCCAGTATCTGGCTGCAATTATTCATATTAGGTACAGAGATATACCTTGCTTGACTTCTACCGGTCTCATCTGACATACATACTAATAGACCTGTGAACAGGAGCCTTTCGAGCAACAGAAGCGATCGCCTGGACAAGCATTTTCCCATATGTCTATTTCATGATCAAATCCTTTGATGAAGTCAAGGATGCAGAAATCCCTTTCTACGCCGGCATGCTCGTTGCCGTATTCACATTTTGTGAGTTTCTCAGCGGAATGGCATGGGCGAGGGTCAGTGATTGGATTGGGAGGAAGCCAACTCTGTTGATTGGTAGCCTTTGCGGCATCATCGCAGCGATCTCCTTTGGATTATCAAAGTCTATGGCTGCTGCTGCACTATCGAGAGCTGTGGGAGGGCTTACCAATCCCAATGTTGGTGTTGTGCAAACTTGCATTGGTGAATTGGCTACGCGGAAAGAACAGCAAGGTGTGTTTTGTCCAGGAACGTGTATGCATTCCCTGGATTAAGTCACTGGCCATTGGAGTGTGCTTTCAACTATCATACTTACACATGCATTGAAAATGCAGTGTTTCAGACGACTTGACTATTGCTGCTGACTTTTTCTCAGCCAGAGCTTTCTCGGTGGTCCCTTTGCTTCGTGGACTTGGGTAAGTGGTGAGAGCCGCCATTCGATGTCTTGAAATCCGACAACTAAAAGCACCCAGAGCCCTCCTCGGCCCACCCCTGGGAGGACTGTTAGCTGATCCAGTGAAATTATATCCTGGAGTATTTCGATCCTCAATCTGGGAGAAGTTTCCATATCTGCTTCCAAACGTAACTGTTGGCATACTTTCATTTTCTAGCATGGTTTTGGGTTTTCTTTGCTTCCAGGAGACCCATCCGCAGCTGTCGAAGAGACCAGATATCGGAATTTGCACAATTCGCGCAGTTAAGCACATTCTCACGGGCAAGATTGGAAAATGGAAAGAATTTGGGTACTCGCGTTTGGATGACGACGACAAAAATGGAATCGAGTTAACACAGGAAACTGAAATGGAGCCTCAACTGGTTGGAGAGCGTGTCCAGGAGTCGACGCAGTCAGAACATGTATTGGCATATGAAGATGATGTCCAGCCTGCAGAAAAGACGTTGGCAAAGCCTTTCACACTACAAGTTATATTACAAATTGTCTCCGTTTCCTTATTGGCATTCCATAAGGTGTCTTCAGACATTATAACGCCTACCTTCCTCGCAATTCCTGCAAAAGAACATATGGGCCCCGAGGATCTCCAAGCCACGAGTATCTTCAGATTTGTTGATGGTTTCGGTTTCAGTTCACAGAAGATTGGGTTGATTCTCCTGACACAAGCTGGAGTGGCTATCGCAGCGCAAACAACATTGGTACCGTTTATTGTTGGTTGGCTTGGAGCACTCAAAACTTACCGCCTGGTTCTCTGTGTCTTCCCCGCCACATATCTACTCACTCCGTTTCTAGTTAAACTGAAGCCAGTTTTTTCAACAGTTGTTTTGCTCCTTGACCTGTGGGTGAAAGTGGTGCTTTCATCAACAGGTTATGTATGCTCTGCTATTCTGTAAGTGCATGCATCATATTTCCCTGTCTGTCTGCTTAGCCCTTGGCTGTGGACTGCTGCAATGCGATTTCATTGACTTCACTGTCAGAATTACCAATACTGTACCATCAAATATTTTTCTGGCGAGAATCAACGGTGCTGCCGCCTCATTTGGTTGTCTTGCGCGGTCCATTGGTCCGTTGATCTCAGGCCAGCTATTTAAGTGGGGAATAGAGGCGGGATACATAGGAATCGCATTTTGGGCCCTCAGTGTTGTTGCCCTTTTTGGTGCTCTAGAATCATTCATGCTCAGAGATGATGTATCCTGAATGAAAGATTCAAAAGCCCATGTGAGGAACTTGCTTTCCTGTGTTGTGTGACACGTTGATTTCTGTTGAACCTTGGAATAGCACTCACCAAGGAGCACATCCTTTGAGGGCCCCTGAGAGATACTTTATAGTTTGAGATGTATGTGTGATTTCAGTCTGACCATTTTTCTCGTGCTTCAACCCACAATGGTTGTTGTGTTCTTTAATCTATACGATAATATCTAAGAAGTCATCTGGTTGAAACCAGGCCCATCTTACATCCTCGATTGGAATATCCGAGTGGTTGTTCCTTTAGTTAACGGCGTCTCCCAGCAAACTCAAGGTTCTTCGATATCCTCGTTAAAATTATCAAAGCCGAGATATTCTCTCGTCTCCAGATTTCGTACGGCTTTCTCTCCATTTGCGCCCATTAGCTGACCGAGCAACGCATGATCTTCAGCGCTCAGTTCGACCAAGCAGTCGAAATTTTCTGAAATCCTTGTCAAACTGTTGCTTTTGGGAATCACCGATACTCCAAGCATGATCAGGTGAGCGAGGATGATTTGGGCTGGGGTGCGAGAGTATTTTCTCGCCATTTCTTTAATCTAGAGCGTGGAAGATATATCAATTCAGCCTTCTTCTCTTCGAGCACAAGATCAAGGACGGCTACAAAAAAAAAAAAAAAAAAAAAAACTCACAGTTGGGTCTTCAAGCGGACCTGGACCCGTCCTTCCAATCAAGACCGGTACAGGAGTACAACCCAACGGCCCGAAAGCAGTGACATGGATTTCGTGTTCCTGACAAAATCGCACAAGTTGCTTCTGCGGAAAATATGGATTGAGCTCAACTTGGTTCACAACAGGAAAGATACGGCAGATGCTCAGGAGACGCTTTAATTTGGGGGTTGAGAAGTTTGATACCCCTGAGATAGTGGTTAGTGAAGTCAGGAGAACTTATGCATGTTTGCATTGAAATGTCATTTTCTCAGCCAGTTTACCACCTCTGCATAGACTTACCTATGAGCCTCGTCTTTCCCTGATCTACTAATTTCTCCATGGCTCTCCAGGTAACATCGAATGCTCTTGAGAGCTCAATGTCAACAACCGGCTACTGATATCAGCTTGAACTACTTCATTGATTGTTCTCAATAGTGTCATACCTTTCCATCTGGCTTTCTCACAGTGGAGTAGTTTTCCCCTTTGACATATGCATAGGGAACTGAGAGTCGGTGTAAGCCAGCTTGTTCCCAACGTAATCCCAGGAGCGTTTTACAAACAGTGCATCAGATATAGATCAACTATTCACAGCGTTTTTCAGTGTTAGCACCAGTACCCCTAATCAGTCACAATCTCCCTGTTTTCTCCTTACCATAATCAAGACCCAAATTCTTCAAACTCATATCCATTCCAACCTCCACATCTTCAGGCGCATGAAAGCAGTTATGTCTTGACCAAAGAATAGAACAATACACATGTCAGCATTTTAAACCACCAAAAAAAGAAGAAGAAGAAGAAGAAGAAACATGAACGAAACGATCTTCCTAACAATTTCGTCACCACAAACACTTCCTCCCTCGCAACACCACTCTCCCGTATCGCAGCTCCAACGTCCCTCTCCACCGCACCCCAGCTGTACGCCAACGCCGCGTCGATATGTCGATACCCAAGCTTCAACGCATGCAGAACAGAGTCCTTGACGGATCCCGCCGGGTAGACGCTGGGATCGACCTGGAAAGTTCCCAGGCCGCGGGAGGGGATGCGGATGGAGGTGTTTTTGAGGGGGAAGGAGGTGGGGAGGGACATTGTCGAATAATGGGGGGATTTTTCTTGGTGGGTACCTGGGTTGTAGCTATGCGGTTCTTCTTCTTCTTCTTCTTCTTTTTTTTTTTTTCGGTTCCGCGTCTGTCTTATTTCTGTTGAGATGGATGTGATTCTCGGGGTGGGAGGGGTAGGTAGGTAGGCTGCTAGGGATAGCAGATTGGGTATTTTTAGAGGCTGAGGTGCATGTTGATATGCATGTTTTGTGCCATTCTAGACTTCTATTCGGAGTACATTGTATCAATGTCCATATCGTATGTTTGAACTGCTTCAACTTTTTGCATATAGATTTCGAGCCTCTAAGCTAAAATGATCTCTCCGGCAATTCTACTTTGAAGAACTCTAAGCTTGGTTAGATTAATGGATTTCAAGTCCTTAAAGATTCTCTTGGACTGTTGTTATGCTATGATGCTTGCTGATTATCACATTACATAGGATGGTAGGAGAGTGGTGTCTGAACACCATGGAAAGTTGTATGCTATGTGTAACTAGTACATGGAAGACACAGCTTCCACAAAGGAATCCATGTCAGGATAGGTCATGGCCAGATTGTTCAAGCATTCATTGAAAGCGCCATCTGAGCCTCAAAGTAAGTCCAAAGACCTATAACTAACTAGCGGTTTTGCTTCAAGGACCATTAATAATGAGAATAGCGGCAATTGGGAAGCAAATCGCCAACTGCGCGTCAAGTTGGAATCGCCAAGGATATGATGAGCGTCCCTGTTTAACTCTATGACATAATGCGATCAACAGCAGCGGAATCGAAGATATGTACGTACTGTTTGTAGCTGGGAGAGTTTCGACCATGATTGTTTGCTCTACTCTATTTAAAAGCCACATACTATTTGGGTAAGCTCTGAGTTGTCTTCTGAACTACAAAACTTTGCCACAGCTGTCTCAAACCATACAACCCAATCGCCACACAGAACACCATCGAGATGAACAGAGGAATGAGAGTGATTCGGTCAACAAAGAGGGCTTCCACCAGCGGTTCCCTCAGATTTCGGCCTCAGGCGTCATGGGTGGTGCCCATACGAGGAATCAACGCAAATAGATTTGCTCATTCCGAGGCTTCAGAACAAGGTACGCCGGTCCTTTATCAACTCCTTGGAGGAGACGAAACCACATTCGAGTGAAGCCGTTTAGAGCACTATTCCTAACCAGCACTTATAGAAGAATCACGGCCCCACGACAAGCACGACCGTGAGCCGCATTGCTCAGAGTCTGCTTCGTTCGCCAAAGAATTCGACGAACGAGTGCCCTCCAACAAAGCTCGACCTACCCTCAGCGAGGCATATCAGCACAGTGGAATTGATGCCAAGCACCCCAAGAGGCCACCAAAGGAGGAATTAAGCGCGGAAGATTCCCAAAAAATGGAACGGCAGGAGGACGACGTGAAAAGACATAATGAGGACATAGAACGCCGGTATGATAGGGCGATTAATCAAGTCTCCGATAAGGGCGAGATTGGAACGTTGAACACGGAAGTAAAGGACACAGGGCATATCAAGGGGGAATAGTGCTCCTCGAGCTTTCACATGTTCTTTGAACTCCTGAGGTGGATTATTCAAACAATTTGAAAACAGTGAAAGCTTTCGAAGTATCTCGAGGGTTATAGAATTCTGGGGATTCTGGTGGAGCACATTAGATCAAGGGACGGGGATATTTGCTTGCAGGATGTCATTAGTTATATCCAGTGAAACATGACGAAATTGATACCCAAAGTTTTCCTTGTATGTGTTTCAATCATAATAACAAAAGTATGAGAGCCGTATCCAACATTTAACTCAACGCCACCAGTCTCAATGCAAAATTAAGCCGGAAAGCACTCAAAGAAACTCCAATATGATAATACTGAACAAAGAACTGTTGACAACTCATCACGAATTTCGAAGCAACGGAGTTTGTTCAGACACCAAAGCTTGAGTATCATCTGCAAGGCTGGGTTCAACATCATCCTCATACGGCGGGGGATCTACCATGTCGTCCGGCTCCAAATCATCCTCTGTCTTTGATGGATTGAGATATTCAAAGTAGATGCCCATTATCAATAATGTTCCTTGCAAAAGAGCGGTGACCACGTAGACTCCCCATGTGCTCCACCCTTCAGTTCCCAAGCGTGCTGCAAGAGAGGCTGCCCACACAAGGCTTCCGGGAGTTTGAATGCACATCATAGGAATGCTCAAGCTACCCACGCGACGCAAAAGGAAGGTAGTATATATTTGAGGGAAATATTGAATCGACGAGAGAATTGTTGCCATGATGCCAAATAAATTAGCCCAGAGCTGGCGGGCTGAAGGGTAAGCAAGGGTTATTGTAACACTTAGAATCACAGCAGCTACGGCATGGATAATACATGCCGCAGCTACCATGAGGGCGATACGAAACGATGGCGGTTCAGGATGTTTCGACGTTGGGAGAAAATCAGGGCGCGAGAAAAAGATAACGAAAAGCGCAAGACTAGAATTATTTATATCAGTTTCACTCACAACCAGTATCCCTTGTGGGCCACTCTGGGTCCACACTATAGGAACTTTTCGTGTGATAAAGGAAGATTCAGTCCCTTACATGATAGCGAAGCATGTCGCCTGCACGCCAACTTGTAAGATTCCCAGGAGACCAGCAAAACAAGAGAACCCACTGATCTCCGAACAACAAGCAATATCCTTGGCACTTCGAGGAAGTAGCAGAATGTTTGCAAGTCCTGATGTTCCTGAAGTAGTTCCCAGCAGTATGAAATACGGGGATATGCCGAAGGATGAGCGCCGTGAGATAATTCGGTGATGTTGCGGAATATAAGATACGAGAATGCCCAGGAGAATCAGTCTAGAAGCAGCAACATAATCAGAAAATGATAGAATTTGATGGGTACGAGAAACTCAGCTTGTGAAGGTCTAATAAACTCACATTGAAAGGCAGAAGTTAAGAATGCTAGGAGAAGATAGCTCCTTGCAGTGTGGATCCATGGGACTGATATTGGCCATAGTGAGTTGCTTTAATAACACTCTTCTTTCGAGGGTTCATGCAATCAATCACTGTCGAATTTAAGGCACTTGAAGGGGAAGATTCATGGAATCCAATTCTGTGCCGGGGTTGATTTGGATTCACCTAGCGCTCCTTCATTCAGGGCATCCACTTTGTCAAGAGTTGGACAGATAACCTAACAAGGTTGGGAGGGTAAAGCCTCGAAAGTGTCTGTTTAAATGTGATGATTGCGATATCAACTTCGACGGTGAGGTCGTGATGGATGCATTTGGCGTTCATGTGAGATGAGCTGGAATAAGGTTTGGGGAGTCTGCACCTTTCCTTTTTAGAGCTAGTGTAATGCGCGTTTGCTGTAATGGCAAACAGCAATTGGTGCAAACTTAGCAAACATACTCCGAATTCGGCACAGTACGGAGCTATGGATTATCATTGCTCCGTATTCCGCGGAGCTGCTTAAGCTCACCCTGCACGACGTCACTCCACGTCATAGCTCATCTCCTCTCAAACAAATGGTGACCTTCCCTGCTTCGAGGTTGGCTCTAGGCCAGCTTCGATGAGTTGTATCTTCGACACTATATCAATGAGGTTCTCCTCTTCGATATCCCATTTGAATCCTTAACCATCCTTGAATCATTCCATACCTTTCACAGCTATTGTCGTGCTGCTCCGAAGTTGATTTTAGCCTCTCTACAGTTTCCTGGTATAAGTCTACTGGAGCAAGTTCTTTCAGGATGAAGTTATTTACTACGGGCTTGATCCTGGCCTTAGCAGCAACTGAGGCTGTAGGATCAAGCAATTGGTTTAGCAAAGCTGGTATGCTACTGGATCCGCATTTATCGATGCATACAACCCAGCACTATTCGGCAACGTGTGCTCAGAAAGGACACTGGCTGACAACTTATAGTTTATAATAGATGGCACGAGACTGAGCTGGAGCGTTGGCTGTCCGATCACGGTATGTGCTTGCATATGTGATAATAGTTTGGACAGCTCTTGTTTAACTGACTTGATAATAGACATCCCGTATCCAACTCCTGCAGACCGCAAAGATCTCGAGAACCTGGTCAAAACCAATTGGGAAGCATATGTCCAAGGCCCCATAACTCATACTGCAGAGGCAGTCAGTGATTCTTATGAACACGCAAAAAATTGGATTTTTGATTCGTACGTACTCTTTCGAGCGCTTGGAGAAGATGAGCTCAAGCTAATAAAACGCAGGTGGAGTGATTCACAATTAAAAAGTTTTCTGGACAAGAATGGAATTCCAAACCCTCAACCGAAAAAGCGAGATACCCTCTTGGCAACAGCAAGGGAAAATTACGAATCAATCGCACAGAAACTTGGCCAGACAACATTCTATCCAGGTAACTGGTTGTATGAACAGTGGTCCGACTCCGACTTGAAAGAATATCTTGATAGCCGTGGATACAACGTGCCACAACCAACGACTCGAGATAAACTAATTGCTGCCGTACGTCGGAACTCGAGACGTGCCAGTGTTGAGTCCCAGAAAGCTGCCGCTGCCGCGTCTTCTTCGGCGGCGGCTGCACAAGAGAGTCTTACAGAAGCTTTATTCAATGCTTGGTCTGAGTCGGACTTTAAAAAGTTCTTCGACGAGCATGGAATCAAAGTGCCACAGGGCTCTCGACGGAATGAACTGGTCGCATTAGCACGCAAGCATCGCAAGTCACTTTTGCAGGAACCTACTTCGTCCATCTCGTCATTGTATGGCGGAGCGACTTCGAAAGCAGGAAACGAGTTTGCGCGTGCAACTGAAGATGCACAGATGAAGGCGGATGATCTCTTCAACTCCGCCATCGAGAAGTGGTCTGATTCGCGTCTCAAAGCTTATCTCGACGCTCGCGGCGTGCCCGTCCCCCAGGGGTCCAAACGCGATGAGCTTCTCGCTAAAGTACGATTAAATAGACATAAGGCTACCACTGGATACTCTGCCTGGACCTTTGACACCTGGAACAAGGAAAATCTTGGGTAAGTTCTATCACGTTCACGTATGTACATACATACCTTATACGCACTTGCTCATGTTAATCTCTTAGGAAATACCTGTCCTCACAACATAAGAAAGCCCTTGAAAAAGTCGGAGGCAGCAGAGATGAACTTCTGAAGCAAGCCCAAGACGCATATGCTAGCGCCTCCAAGACCGGTGGTAGTAATTACGCATCAATGACCTCATATTTGGCCTCCGCCACCGACGCCGCAAAAGATATGAGTTTCAACACCTGGTCGAAAGAAGACCTCCAGAAGTACTTGGAATCTTACGGATTCAAGAGTCGTCGTGATGCAGAAATTGACGAACTTCGCGAGGAAGCGAGACGGAACGCGAACTACTTCTTGTACGGCACAGTCAAGCAAGAGGGTATGTTCGATCGAGCCTGGAGTGCTGGACAGTGGGTCTGGGACCAGTTGAAGATCGGTGCTTTGAGTGGAAGGGCTGAGGGCCAGAAGGCTGCAGATGCTGCGAAGGAGAAGGCGTCACAGGCCAAGGAGAAGGTTGAACTGTAGTGGATGGTACATTTTGATATTCACGCGGGGGTGGGGTTTTGGCGGCAAGTGCACATGTAATGAGTGTTTGGGCGATGTCTTTGGTTTCTTGTCTCATATTTTCAATTTTAAGGCATTCAACGAGTGACGATTATCCTTTTTTGTGGATTGGATTGGCTGAGCTGCGAACGGGTTTCGTGCTGGGTTGTATTCTGTTTCGTCTTTGCTGTCAGTATATTAAATTGTCTATGGGCTTTGCGATTTGGGGTAAAAATTGCACTGCATGTTCCAATCCTTTTCTTCGTTCTCCATTATAACACGTCGCCAGTCTCCAAGTAGCAGCATCTCTCTGCTCGGATCGGCATTGCTGCAAAAATCATCACGCTAAGATACATACTTATAATGCCCAAGCCAAAAATTGCTGGAATAAATCCGACGATCTGCAAACCAGCAAGGCAAAGACTCTAGCAGTGGGTTTCCTTTAACCCCCAGAAACGAATTGCGAAACAGACCCTGGGATGAACCGTAGCCAAAGGCTGGGGGTAGTGACAAGGTTTCCGCATTGTCCCTGCCAAAATTGAAAACATAGGCCGTGTCCAGGTATATTCTTCGGAGACAGGATATGTAATCTCTCCCTGATCATTGGGAAGAAGGAATCTGCAAATAACAAAGGGGCGAATGTTGTTACACATTGATTCTTTCTATTTCTGGTAGCAAAACTGTTCGGTTGGTAATCTGTTATGTTTCACATCCAACAATAAGAACCACCTAGCCAGAGAATTGCAAGGCTCAACCATTCGGAGTATTTTCAGTCAAAATAGCAACAACTTGCCTTTTGTGGCATTTGCACACATTGCAGCTCACCTGCATTTTCTAGGATCAAGAAAAGTAAAACCTATGTACTCGAAGAGATTGAGTAAAGTTTCTAGAGACCTCACAAATCCCCCAATTCAGCTACAATGAGAAGAAAAGGGAGAAATCCGTTGCAAGAAGTGAGGAATTATACATCGGGAAAACAAATATATATGAGCTGTCCCAAAAAGTAAAGTCAGCTCGAAAGACAGCTAAATTGGTCATATCGCAGAGAAAAAGCATGGTTTGAAAAAGAGTTAATGAAACATTTGTGTAGAATTCATCCAGCATGCTGCAGTCAGGTTTATTTGTAGAAGACAACGCATTGTGGAAGATCAATCCAAACTGTAGGAAGAGAGTGTAGCACTATGATTCCCCCTCTGGTTCCATGAATGCAGAGAATGTAAGAAAACCCAACAAAAAGACAAATGGCCGTCAATAATATAATGGTATCCAATATGCAAAGCGATGGTAAGAATAGAATCGAGGTCTCTCATCAATCAAGAGAAATCAAGTAGAAATATCGACAAAATGAAGATCCGAACCCGTTTATAGAAAGGCAACAAATGGCACAAACGCCGGTTGCTCCCAGCAAGCCAGTAGCAGCCCGACAACGCTTCAACAACGCCTAATCGCTCCCCAGCCAGATGACCGAGATAATAAGTCAATCGAAGAAATACTGACAGAAACAACCTGGATTCTTATGATCATCACGTTTCATTATCCTCTTTCCATCATTAGATGTCAAACTCGTATCTGTAGAAGCGTCGTCTTCCAGAATGGGGACTTGGTCGGCGGAAAGTCGAGTGACAGATCCGTCATCCATTACCTGCCTCTGTTCACAGTATGCGGGCTGTCCATGGGATTTGATGCGTTTCTCTTCAATTTTGATAGCACGAGGATAAAAACCTGCATCCGGAAGTTTTGTGTCTCGGCGCCTTCTAATAGTCCGTTCAGTCATGTAAACTCTTGTGCCTGCCGACGGTACTGCCGTAGGAGACGGTGATGGAGAACCTGTGACTTCCCCAGCTGAACTTGTTTCATTGACATATATAAAGGCTTCAAGAAGAGTGTTATTCCACCAACAAAACCAAGGTCTGTCGCCAGGTGAGGATGACACTCGCTGGAAAAGTTCCGACCAACTTCGCCGCAGCCGGGTTCCATCGAGCCCTCTTTTTGGTGCTAGTCGCGGGAAATCATCTTCTGGAATAATGACAAGTTTATCAACTGTGGTGTAAAAGAAGAATGCAGGCCCGAGAGTTATATTCGTTTTGTCAAGCATCAGTTCAAGTGGGTGATCTGGGTCTCTAAAAATCGGTGGTTGAGCACCATAGTAAAATTGACCCGACACAGTATGGGAAGAAAACTCGATCATCGCCTGATCGTCTTCGTCTTTGCCAACTTCATAGTCAAACAAGCCGTTCGTTCTGCATTGCCAAGTTTCTCCATATGCTAGATCGACTAGACAATTGTTGGAATTGTTTTTCAGGGTAGCCGCTGGGATGCTAAACTTTCCAGTGGGAAGCGGCATTAATACACCTGGATCTGTGGGTAACGGGGTTGCGTCGAGGGTAATGGCGGTTATTGTGACTGTGGCAGTACTATTAAGGACAGTTGAATTGTTAGTTTCGGTTATGACATATATGCTGCTAGGGCTAGGGGAACTTACGGTGTGCTTGATACTTTGGGGTCTCGTTTTGCACCCTGTTGAGAACCCAAAAGTCCCCCTATCACCCCTCCAATAACTGTGCCCAAGAGTAGCACAGAGGTAATAAGGAAAAACATCCAAAGTGGGATGCCACAACAAACTCGTTTCTGCCCTTTCCTGGACAGTTTTTCTTTAAAGCTGCCACTAGTATCGTCAGAATCGACATTTGTATCCGGTCGGCTTTCGGATGCATCGTTCTCTGAAGGTGGCTGAGGGGATGCTGCTATTCCATCCGGAGCTCGGGCAACGTCTGTACCCACCTCTTCGACGGAGGTCAATTCCTGCTTGGTGGGAAGGCTGTCTGGGTACCGAGAATAAGGAGGTAGCTGTTCGGTATGGCCATCTGGGCCCACGATATCTCCAACCTCGTTGGGCGTATGGGTCGAGGAAGTCTGGTATCGTTGATTTTGTCCAGGAAATCCAATGGGAATGGGTGAGTTTTGTGTTTCGTCTGCGGCTTCCTCTGGGACGGTAAACTGGGGATACATCGCATACGGATGCTGTGGTGGAGCGGCTGCGATAACATTACGTTCCGCTGGGCGAACAGTTGAGACAGTCGAATTGGACAACGATCTAGCGATGCCAATTCCCTGAGGATACATAGCATACGGATGACTCGGCCCGGTTTGACCACGATATGGGCTCATCGCGCGAGGTATTGAAAATCGAGAGGGGCTTAAGCTTCTTCGTGTAGGAGACAGGTTGCCTGGCGTCGCCGATGACACCGAGGCGCTCCGTATAGCCGAATTTGATTCGACGGGGACATGCCGCGACTGCCCAGAGATTACGGGTGGCTCCGCGGTTGTCTGCATTTCTGTTGGTGTTGAGTCTAAAGAGTCACCGAAAGGGCTTGTGAGGGATGGTCGTCTTTCACTATTCAAAGGCAATGGCGATACTGGAGAGTGGTCCGATGAAGTTGCGTTGATGAGAGAACTTCGCTTGCTACCAAACTGGTCGAGAGGTTCGAGCGAGAATTCATCGCTGAATACATCTGGCATTGAGGAAATTTCTCCAAGAGGACTCTCGAGACCCGGCTGGATAGATAGCGAGTGAAGTTGTGTCGTGTGGGCGTCGCTTAGCGATTCATCGCGCGCATCTGATGGTGGTCGTGATAATGGCGGTTCCGCCATTTTGAGTTAGGTATGGACTGCACTGCCCACTTGGGGGATTGAATCCCCTTCGAAGCACGACGACACGACCAGATTGACAAGAGATTTGTAGACCTTGGATAGAGTAAAGAATGGAATCGAGTTTTAATGATAGCAAAGTAGATAGCATCAACGAAAGACAGGCAAAGGGGAGTGAGTGGAGTTGAAACCAACAGTGAAAGGTGGGTTCGAGGAGACGAAAGGATCGTTGTCGGCCCGTTTGGGTTAGTTAGTCAGTTAAACCGGGTAGTTAGTCAGCAGGACATATCAATACCGACGATGTACGAAAATTACAGTAAGGCTTGGCATTTAGTTGAGGGTATGTGTCACGTGATGAATCACTTTTCGACCTCGTCGATGACCTGTAGTATTTGGAGGGCATTTGGGTGCAGAGTCGAGATGGAGTGTATAATAACGAACAAGTACCTGTGGCCCAGTTCCAGCAGAAAAGCACTGCAAGATGAGCTTCATTGGGTAGTATGTACATACATACATAGTAAAGCTCACTCGGAGTACTCCGATGAAATCCTCACATCCATGCGGGACCTCATGACATCATCCTTCTTTACATTGTAGAGATGTTGCAGCGTTCAGATTGGACGGAAGCACCAGCAATACAAAACATGTATGTACTGTATGTAGGTACATACATACATACATACATACATACATACATACATACATACATACATACAGTAAGCAAGCGAGCGGTGAGATACAGACAGAGAAATGTGGACTGCAGGCCATCCAGCAAGTGATATTATGCATCAGACTACTCCGTATCACAGTATGCATTTCATTCCTCTCAATTCTTTTTTTTTTTTTTTTTTTGTGTATGGAGAGTTGATGATTCGCCTCTCCGGTTCTGGAAGAGACTGTGGGTCTCTCCTTATTTTTTTTAGTACGGTGTATTTTAATAACTAGCTAGCCTCTCAGAGGGCAATTGGAACACTTCACGTATGGCTTCTTGACCTGCAAATTATCCATCAAAGGTATAGACAAAAGTGGCAACCAGAGAGAGATCGAAGCTGCGAACGATTATAGTATATTCATCGTTGAGTGACTTGTTGCAAAAGAATTCAGTTGATGCGATTTCCAAAAGGGATTCCGTGTCAGCATTTACTTCCTCAGGTCAAGAATATCGGATAAATGGACTCTTCCTTTCTGGCCCCATCCAGCAGGGCCTGTTTGAACATCCGGCCTGACTTTCAAATACCACGCCCAAGCTCGTTTATCCAAGTCATGTTTGCTCAGAGTAAATGACCACGATTGACACAATAGATCAATAGCACCAAGAACGAGTCCAAGACATTTTTCTTGGTTCGAAACGAGATTCGCCAGCCGTTTTGTCTTCTTACCTGGTCCCGCTGCAGGATCTTGTTCATTGAGACTGAACGATTTGAGCAAGTAATCTCGAGCGGCTTCAGGTCTGTAAATTGGAAGCACTGATCTTCTTCCTTGATCTGCTTCAGGAATGGCGGGCTTGTCGGACTTCCGTAAGGCTTCGAGGTCCAGGCCCCATAAGGGTGAAAGATTTTCAGAAACATTCGTTTCGTCTTTGAGCGTGGCCGAAGATTCTTGGGAATCATCATTTTGTCCAGCCTCGTTCCAAGAGTAATTCAATCTTCTTAGAACGCTAATGTCTCTTCCGAGGATTGTCACGGTGGGCTGTCCCTTTGCCCAGCCCTCCTCCTCCGGGCTCGGCCCCTGTTCAATTCCCAAACTCGCAGCTTTGGAGCGACTATTAGCACTAACAATGGCTTGAGCCAAACTGAACCTGCTAGAGATAGGCTGTTCGGGCATCGTATACTTGAGCAGTATAAACGCAAATGCAAGCACTAATGGTGCTCGATTGGTAACGACAGTAGCTTCTGAGATTTCGTCCACGTCCGTACAAACGGGAAGTGCTAAAGAGAGCTCGACTTGGGCCGGTGTTGCAGCTACTCCAACTTCCAAAGTTCTTTTGGACTTCTTCGAAGTAAACGGTGGTAAGTCCCCATCAGCAGAACGCTTCTTCGCTGCTCTCTTCGCTGCGTTGGAAACCTGTTTGGTTAGTTTTTCCTCGTTGAATATAGCCTGAAGGCTCCTGATATCTGTTTTTGCCAGTGCTTCAATGCTATTCAGTTGTCAGTTATTCCATATCTCAGCAAGAGCACCGTAATGCAGACAGATAAGTTCAAAAGCACTAATAGGTGCAATACTAGGAGCTCTCATACTTCAACAATTTGGCTTCCTGGAGGTCTTTCACCTTGGCTATAGCGAGTGAGAGGGGAACTTTTGCATCCTGACTGAGAAAACGCAGTATAACTTGAACTTCTGCAGCAGTCGCCATTTTAAACTGCTAGTTATACACTAGTTCGATTCTAACCCTGCTCCTTAGGCTCTGTTCACATCATGTTATCCAGTATCTTCACGTCAGACGTGTTTGTAGCCCTTCATATAAATACATTGAGCGTAACTAACTAGCCAATCAAAGCCGAGATCACTTCACAGCCACCTTCACCAGCCACAGTTGCACCTCTCAACTCCAGACCTCCAGCTTTGTCGTTGAACAGCATTTGGGATACGTTATTTTCAATCAGCGAACTTCTTCCTGTCTTCAAATATAACACTGGTGGTGGAAAAATGCCTGACGATCTTAAAACGAAAGCCTTCCCCGATATTCCGTCGAAACTAGCGGCTCCCCCGAAAAAGTCTTTGTTTGAACGCCAGAAAGCGGAGGCGGAAGCGAAACGTGCCAGGGAAAAGGCCGAAACTGCTGCTGTCTACGAAGACTTTGTAAAGTCTTTTGAAGATGATGGCGATACATCCGCGCATTCTCACTCATCAGGCAGATCGAGTGCATATCATCATGGCCACATTGCGCCAGGGCCATCCGCTGGCGTTCCCGCAAGACGCCATTTCACAAGTGGGACAATGAAGAACTCGGCGATCGGTAGTTTGGGTCCTGCTCCGCCCTCTTTTTCAAAGAAACGTACATACGATGGATATCCAGCATCGTCGCGTGATCGCGACGTGGCTCGTGGAGTTCTCGCTTTCGAAGATTCATCTGGTCACGTCGATGCTGCCAGCGCTTTTCGAATGTCCGACGATGAGCAGGAGAAATCCGCGGAGAAGAAAGAAGCAGAAAGAGCAGCCGCAAAACCTACTTTACATCTATCCTCATTACCCCCAGGAACATCGCCCGCGGTAGTAAAAGCGCTCATTCCACCAGTCTTGGTCGTCGACAATGTCAAAATCATACCGCCGGCAAGCCAAGGAAGCGGAGAACGCAGGATCTGGTCGGCTATTGTCACACTGACTAAAGAGACTGCTGCGACTGACATGGACACTGTTGTAAGCGCTTTACAGAATAAATACCTTGGATGGGGGTTTTATCTCTCGATATCTCGTCACCTTTCTTCCTCTGCGGTTAATTCTGCGATACCCGTAACTCCCGGCCTTGCGTCTCTCACCTCTCAACCTTTTGGAGCTCGTCCAATACCGCATGGACCTGGAGCATTTGGTCGCGGCCCACCAGGATCCCATCGCTCCCGATTCGCGCCTCCGTCTTCATATGGTCCCGATTACGGTACAAGAAACGGGCCCGCATTGCAGGTCGATGTGAAACCACCTTCCGATTTAAATCAGTTAAAGTTAATCCATAAAACATTGGAAAACCTGTTAACTTATGGCCCTGAGTTGGAAGCTCTTCTTATGAGCCGACCGGAAGTGCAGAAAGAGGAAAGGTGGGCCTGGATATGGAACCCTAAGAGTGCTGGTGGTGTATGGTATAGATGGAAATTGTGGGATATTCTTACGAACTCGAAGAAGAACAGTAACAGAAGCCGAATCAGGGCTACACCGGCGTATATTTTTGAAAGCGGGCCAGGCTGGGTTGCACCGGAAAAGAGACTGCGGTTCGAGTTCACAACTGAATTAGATCAGTTTGTCTCTGATGAAGATTATGATTCTTCTGAAGAGGACGATTCGGATAGAGAAGATGAGAGACGTATGAATGAGGCGTCCAACGAGAGTAGTGATGGAACTGGTCATTTGAACCCGCTACAAAAGGCAAAACTCGTCCATCTACTTGCAAGACTTCCAACGACAAATACAAGACTTCGTCGAGGTGACGTTGCGCGTGTTACGGCATTCGCAATTAATCACGCAGGAGAAGGAGGGGATGAAGTGGTGGACATGATTGTTTCCAACGTCAAGCATCCTTTCGCTTACACTACAGCGAATCCCGAAAAGAAACAAGACGAAACCGAGGCCTTGAACGCGAAGAGAGATGAAGCTATAGAAGCTAAAGACGGGGACCGTGATGACGAGGTCACTGAACAAAATACAAAGTCGACGTCCAAAGAAAGACTGGATACATCGCCAGCTAAGCTTGTGGGACTCTATATCATATCGGATATATTATCTTCGTCGTCGACAAGTGGTGTCCGTCATGCTTGGCGTTACAGACAGCTTTTTGAGACAGCGTTGAAAACCCACCGGGTCTTCGAACATCTCGGGCGCCTTGAGAAAGATCTCGGGTGGGGTCGCCTAAAGATAGAAAAATGGAGGAGAAGTATTGGCAATCTATTGAGTCTCTGGGAAAGCTGGTGTGTTTTCCCTCAGTCAAGCCATGAACATTTTGTTCAAATATTTGAACGCCCACCCCTCACCGAAAATGAACTTGCGGAAGAAAAAGCTCGAGCAGAAGCTGAGAAATTTCCTGCTACACTTGGTGGAAAAGGTAAGAGCAAGTGGAAAACGGTGGAAGATGTTGGTACTAGAACCGAGACGAGCATCATTGAACTAAATGTCGATGGGGAGAAAATGGACGTCGATGTCGACGGCGCACCGATACTGGACGAGGAAGAAAACATCGAGGACGAGCCAATGTCCGATATTGACGGTGTTCCCATGGAAGATAGCGATCTAGAGGGCGCTGATGGTCAACCCTTTAATGATGAAAACTCTGATTGCCAAACCCAGAGATTTGACAAACTGGCTGAAGAAAAGGATGACGATAGTCTAATGTCGACGATGCCTCAACCTCATTCCAAACGTCGTCGGCCAAAAGCAGAGGATATGTTTGCGGATTCGGATTCGGAGTAATCGTTAAGCTGATACTTCAATTCTATCTTTACGCAATATATGAGCATTATGTAGGAGGGCACCTCTTCATTGCATTCATAGTTATATAAGACATACTAGTGTACATACATAAGTGAATACAGGGCTATATATGCCGTAACAGGCAAGCATTTGAGTGTTGCTGTGTAACCTGCGAATAGGGGTGACTATCTGCCAAGCGAATATCTGCGTTCTCAAGGAGGCCTAGTTGCCCACCCCACCCCACCCAACAACCCCACCATCTCGAAGCCTCCAAGTTCATACATACAGCTCTGGTGATTTCCCAGCGACGTTATCAGTGGATTGTGATTATCAGGGTGATTCGCGCATCACAACAAGGCAAAAATGGCTGGTGAGTCTGATTTCGATTTTCCTGGAGTAAATCCAGAGCCCAAGCGGACGCGATCCCTGTGAAAAATTCAATCTCCCTTCAAAGATACAAAGATGAGATGCTGACTATTGTCTTGTGATGCCAGACTTCACCAATGTTGCTCGTATGTTTAGTCCGTCCTGTTGGTTATCGAAATCCCTCTACAGAGCTCTGCAGAGGCTAGCGATTGGAAACAAGTTGGGAACCTAACAGAACGACTTCGGTTTGGCTAGAGCAATTCGTTGAGTTCTATTACAAAACCTTCGATGAAAATCGAGCTGCTCTTTCTGCATTATACGTACGATATCCCCCCCCCCCCCCCCCCCCCCCCCCCCTCCTTGAAAAAAAAAGAGAAAATCAATATAAATGGAAGGTTTACTTTTGCGGGGAGTTGAAGTGCTCACGAGAAAAGTAGCGCGACCAGTCGATGTTGACTTTTGAGACCTCTTCGATGCAAGGCAGCACTACCATCCTTGAGAAGTTGACGGTGAGCTTCGCCTGTATTCCCAGAATGAATATTCTTGGGCCTTGAATAGCTGACGGTGTTATTAAAGTCCCTTCCATTCCAGAAAGTCGTGCACCAGGTTTCGACATTGGATGCCCAACCTACTAATAACGGCGGAATTTTGGTTATGGTGACTGGTGCCCTTTTGGTGAGTTATAAACTATGCGGCTGTCTGGCAGAGATAGAATCCTTAGAGACCAGGCCATTGGGTATAGAAGCTAATCGCATATTGTTACAGGTTGATGAAGAGCAGAAGCCTATGAGCTACTCCCAGACTTTCCAGCTTCTTCCAGACGGGGCCGGCAGCTACTTTGTGTTCAATGATATTTTCCGCCTTGTCTACTCGTCATAGAATGTGATTGGAGCTTTACACAAGGATATGGTATAAAGAAAAGGTTGGACTGGTGAACTGAGATAACTATACTAGATACATACATCATAACTAAGTTACCTGCTACCAACTGTTGCTGTTGATATCTGAATGAATGATCAAGCAAGTCTTCAAGTTCTCATCTCATCGGCCTAGCTGAACGACAATCCGCAGTTATTTTGTAGTTGTGAATATCAATATCAAAACCAGGAAGTGAAAATTTTAAGGGAGAAGTCCCTGCTCTTCTCTTCGGCTCTCCCTTAATTTCTTTTTCTTGAATACACAGTGATTGTAAAAGCCAGTCTATCCATGTAGCTGTTAGATTTGAACGTCAATATCAATCTGGCTGCCTGGATAATGAGCGACAATTGAGATAGATGACGCTATTCCGAATCGGGGTCCGTTCCGTCGGCGTATTTGGGTGAGGCTTGGCAAAGGCTGAGGTTTAGGCAAGCTCATTTCGAACAGGCTGTGGCTTGGTGGTGTCGACGACTTCGACATCATTCATGAATCCTAACGTGTGGTCTCAAATCAATCGGCGAACGACATCGAGAGAGGTCTTTTAGCCATTTCGCAAGAAGCATTCACTTACCAGCGCTCGTTTTCAACCAAGTCCATTTGAATCAATCTCAGGACTGGCCAGATAGTTCGCAACAGAGCTTCGTTTCGTGGTGAATTGTCTAATTACTGTACCTACATACTTATCTGTCCAGCTTGGCACTACCGACAGCTCAACAGCGATCGCTCATTCCTTACGACGCCATCACTCTCTACGGGTATTCAACTGTCCCTGTGCTGCTAGGTAAGAGCTGTTCTTGCGGCACCGCACTCTTGACACATTTGCTAAACGTTGCTCCACCAACCCGTTCCGAGCACCAACAACATTCCGATCCATCTGCAGGACTTGAGCTAACGGAGAAACAATTCCAGCTCACACACTCCCACAAACGTAATACGAAGTTTTGCTATCCATTTTAGCAGTCGTGAAAAACATTGCCTGTCTATTCGAAAACGTTTGACGACTGAAACTCGAATCAGAAGGATCCCGAAACTCAAGACAAGCTCCGACGGTGTCAACTGGATTTTCGAACGAACTTGTTGGATCACTCCAGCAGCTGCCTTATCGTTCGAAATGACGCTTGCAGAGGAATTCAAGTCAAGAAACTTCAGTGCGTACCCTTTGTCAGAGTTGTGCGGGCAACTACAATCTTGAGCTGAGTGTAGATTGCTGACCATGCTATGCGACAGGTATCTATGGACAATGGTATGCCCTAGGTTTTCCAAGCCAGTTTGTCTGGACTAATTGAATTCGGCGGATTAGCGGCAACGTGAATATCGCTGACCTTGAATTTGATGATTAGGACTGGCGTCTTGTGCATAGTGCTGTGTTTCGCAATTGGCCTTGCAAATATCTTCAGTAAATTTATTGTTTTTGGCATAATATCCCTGTAAGTATAATACCCTGCATAATCTGGAGTTTACGCCGTGCAACTAACGAATGATAGGGTTTACTCTCCAATCCTCCTGTTCATTGAAGTTCCTTTCCTCCTTCGGATCTGTCCCACATCCTCGAAATTTGACTCCTTTATCCGCCGCTTCACGACGAATTTCATGCGAGCTGCGGTGTATGCCGGGATGAGTGCTGGGCTTTGGATAAGCCTTATCATCGGAGCATCAAGTTTAATCGCTACGGCAGTCCTATTGGCCATCGCCGGGATTTTCTATGCTGTGGCCGGCTTGATGAAGCAAGATTTCACTGGCAGCAAGACACTCGGTGGCCAAGGAGTTGCTCAAATGATTGTTTGAGACCTATTGTTGGTGGTGGGTGCTAAGGGCGTCCCTGCTGTATGATGTACCAGGCAAAGATTGGTTTCTTAACACTCTTGTTTTGACGTTGGAAGGCAGTGATGGCTTGCTATCGTCTTTATTCTGGTTCGCTTTTCCGGCTTCCAGAGCTTTTGTTTAGAAAACGGCGTCTTCCTCCTTTGTTCTTGTTTTCTGTTATGGATGTATAGGTAAGATGCATGATACCTTTAGCTGTTTTAAAATTGGTCTGTGATTAGTCCCTGAAATTCGATTTCGCATTTACTTGACAATCAGTGCTGTTTTGGATCAGAATGAATGGATTGTCTCCCCATAACTGGTATACCGACTGACAGTGAGAGACAAAAGATTACGTCGCTACTAATCTGTGGCTAGCCAGGGCTGTAATCAACTGGTGGGTATTTTTATGTACATACATACAATACGGTACCATACGTGGATTTCTTCACCCATGCATAGTAGTGAGTGAGTAAGATTTCCATAAAATACAGAACATACATACATATTCCGTATGATACATGATTATGTCATGTGGCTTAAATGCTGTTCAGATCCCTGACTGACTGGCCCGCTTTCAAGGAGTTGAGCTTCTCTCCACGACTTCGTCCTCATCTTCAATTGACAATGCTATGTGAAGCAAGGAATCACTGCGTATAGCTGCTCTTACAACTGTGTGATGCATTTTGAATTGATTTGGGAATCTGTTCTCTTCAAGTTGTTGATATTGTTGCTTTTGATTTGAAGTACTTACGTCAGTCCCTCCGTGTTAACCCCAGACTCCACTCTATACAGATTGATAGAGGTAAGCAATGACTTTTGGTGAACGACAAGACAAGACAGCTGTTGAGCACTGCCTTTGCTTCAATCGATCCTTGTTTTATTCATTTCCTGAAGATCTTGTTTGAAGACCTTCATAACCTTTGGATTGCATTGCCATTGCTTCAACATATCTGTCTCGCTGGAACCCATAATTTATCACTCAAGGCCTCAATCACTAAAAGTGCCCGCCTCACAGAACTGAAAGCATTTCATGAACAGAGCAGCTGTTGAACTTGAGGATGATGGTTCTGCTGAGCATCCTTACTCCTGCAACATTGATCTCTGCAATGAAACAAACCTTGTTTAGCTTTACTTAATGACTATGTACAAATGCGGCTTTTACTAACAACATCTGACAGCCCTTCTTTTTAAGTTTTCTGCCTTTTAATCCTTTACAATGGCGACAAAAGCTCCACCAACAATACCGCCACGGCCAACTCGGGCACCTCATATATCCCCGCCTAACGCCGATGTTCCAAGGATCCCGCCCCGCCCAACAAGACGCCAGATGGACCGGTCTACCTCTCCGAACCGGGACAATTTTGCGCTTTCACCACTTAACACTCTACCTGGTGAGACCACCTCTTCCAATCAAGAACGCCCTTCCCGCCCTCCAAGCGTCGCAGCTCTTCCGTCGGTTGGACAAGAAGGGATGGAATATGAAAATATAGAGTACCAGGACAGGCACGGAGATAGAACTGATGACCAAATACAACAGCCCGCAGAGACAAGAAACGTTAATCGAGATTTGTATCTCCATGCGCCGAGGCCTTCCCTACCAGGAGCTAGTGCCAAGGCCCAGGTAGAAGTTGTCACGAGAACGGACTCGCGTCAGGCTGCGGCCGCTGGCTTTGGGAAAGCGGTTTCACCCAGCAACGAAGGAGGCCGTGCTGGGTCGATATATTCTAGGACTCATGGTTCCCAAGCTGAACTGTCTACTGAACGACGTAGGTCTGTGCAGTTGGATGAACATGGCATTCCTGAAATCGGCCAAAGGGTGCCCATGATTCCAAATGCTGGTGACGTTCAAGCACCGACACCGGCACCTATGGCGGAATTACCTAGGAATGAAAGCCATTTCTCGCCGCGACCAGGACGACAGCATGTCCGAAGTCGAAGTGGCCGAGAGAATTCTCTTCCACCAGGTAGTTATGGACTCCATGGTCACGGTGTTCACTCAAATGATAAATTTGAAAAGGCGTGGTATGATAAGCACCCGGAGGAACTGGCTCGTGAAGAACAGGGCCACTATGGTCCTGGAATCGGAAGTCCGCGACCCGAGTGGGCGCTGTCTAGTGATGATTTAAATAAGATTGTCAAATCGTCCGCAAATAGAGTTGCTGTACTTGGTAAGTTTTCCTGCATTATGTACGCTTTGGGCCCAAGTTAATAGAGTCAGGTACTTCTGCAGAGGTCATGGGCACCCCGGAGGAAGAGATTGGATATATAGCTACTGAAGAACTTGCTTCGCGTCTGGCGTCGCCGCCACAGGTTTCAGAAAAAGATCAGCAAGACTCGCAGAATTTACAGGGACCAGCTGAATTGCCATCGAAGAAAGCTAACTTCATGAGCACTGATGCCCAAAAACACGAACATGCTCTCGCAGAGCCGACGGGCGAACAGGATAAAGACGGGGTCAAAATCCATATAGATGAACCAATTCACCACCAGCACCACCCGGACGGGTTCATGCCAGCTGTAGAAAACCATAAGCCACATGGCGCTGATTCATTGGACGAAAATGAGGAAGACGTACCAATACTTGCTGAGGATGAAGTGGACGAACGTGCAGAGCATCTACAACCCGCTGTCTCTCCGGGATTGGATAAACGAAAAGATTCGCATGCTATCGACTCATCCAACCAAAAGGGCCATATCCGATCCGCCAATACTAGTAGCAATCAGCTGCCTGCCAGACAACCTCTTAGCACAAACTTGTCGAGATATAGCTCGCGTCCAGACGAATTTGGGGATATGAGACGACCGCTCGAGGATGTTGAAGAGTACGAGCCGCTGTTCCCAGATGATGATAAAAACGAGAAGCCTATGTCGGTGGAAGAGCGACTCAAGAAGCGGCCGGAGTATCATCAGCATAGGTTCCCCAGCCAAGACATATGGGAGGATGCTCCAGACAGCCTACAGCTACAGACAACGGTCTCAATACCTGAAAGCCCAAAGGACAAATCGAAATCTCCTACGGAAGCTTTCGAAGAAGAAATGGCAAATTCGAGGCAGACTGCATCAAAAAAATCCGGTCCTCCCGCTAAAATGTCTTCAAGTCGGCCGGACATCTTGTCTCCCAGACTTGACGCTGTGCAGCGCTTCCCAAGCAGAGATATCTGGGAGGAAGCACCAGAAAGTCAACAGCTGGAAACAACAATTCAGATACCAGAACAACAAGACGAGACGATATCTCCAGAGATTACGGAGAAACCGTCCCATCTGGAACCTTTCTCGCGTCTATCGAAGAAGTCGCAGGAAATTTTCACTGAGCCTCAAGCTTCAACTTCTACCAGCCAGATCGAACCCACTGTCTCTCCGACAGATTCAAAGAAGCCACCCTCCATTCCCGAGCGTCCGAAGCCTCAGATTCCGGCAAGACCCTCCAAACCTCCCAAGCGAATCTCAGAAGAAAGCCTAAGCAAGGCAACTTCTGGCATCTCAAACAATACAGCTTCGCCGCCTGCCGTGAAACCCAAACCTCCAGTCCCATCGCGTCCACTTGGATCGAAGATCGCAGCTTTAAAAGCTGGATTTTTGTCGGATCTTGACAATCGTTTAAAGCTTGGGCCCCAGGCACCTAAACCACAGGAGAAGAAAGCTGAAGAAAACGCAGAGGCTCCAAAGGGACCACTGAGTGATGCACGTAAAGGTCGCGCGAGGGGTCCTGCAAGAAGAAAGCCCGCAGTATCTCCATCGCCGGAAGATACGTGTAAGGCTGAGTTGCCTCAAGTGCCCCAGGTTACATTAATTGAGCCGTGGAATATTTGGTCAATGGGCCCTGATGGTGTCTTGGTACTGTCTCAGGAGAACAAACAGCGTGAAAGTTTCGTCAGAATGGAATCATTGCCACCTGAGTCCAAGGAGCCTTCGATATCCGAGAAACCCAAGGTTGACAAGCCGAACACTGCGAAGAGCTCTGAATTCACCTCTCACTCGACAGAGAGCCAAGACGTTGCGGAAACCTCGAAACCGGTGGTTTCAAGCAACGAGCCTGACCTTCCGGAGCGCGGACCTATTGCAGCCCGTTCGCCTCCTAGTCTAGAACCAATATCGTCGAAGCCTGATGCAGCCTCCTCAGCCGAGCCAGTTTCAGTGACAAAATTATCCCTCGAGGACGCAGAAGCGTCAAATGTTGCTGATACTAAGAAGACTATTGCGGAAGACCAACAACAGGAAAATGACAACGATACTGACATTACAGCCGATTTGAAGGCGGAACGCACTTTGTCGGGCGCATCAATGGAGGAATGATAGTTCTCCAATGGTTCAGTGTATTGCACATTGTGGACTGCTGTGGTTCATGATGTGCATATTTGTTTTTACATGCCACCTTTGAATTATTATTGCATAGGTAGTTAGCTATATCTTAGATACCTATGTAGGTATATGTAGGTAGAATTTAGAGTCTTGTCAGGACTGCTGATTGCATGCAGCATGACCCATGACAACATTCGTTGACATACACGTCTGTCAATATGTATATGAACTGACTGACATATATCATTATTATTACTGTTTAGATAGCAACTATGTCTACAAAGTAGATTGCTGTGTACCCAGTATTCCCATATGTGCTGAGGTAACTATCCCATCCCTCAGGCATAGGTGGTGGGAGTGGTTGTGTCATCAGGATGAGGTCTCACTTCCAAACATGGCAAATTAGACACACAGTGGAGGTTCATTAGGTATGTAGGAACATGAACCCACACACACGCTCCTGGCAAAAGGATTGAAACCCCCCGCTACTATGTAAACAGACAAACAAACAGCTCTCTTTTCACAAGGGTTCAAAGTAAGTAAGCCATAACTACCTATTCCATGTGCGCTTTTCACATTTGGGATCTTCAAGACAGGTCAAGGATGGGGGAGATAGAAAATAGTAGAAACTATGACTCCAATACCGTGCACTCGATGAAATATGAATAGAAACACACAAAACACCTGGTTGCAGTGTACAGAGAGACTTTCGCTGTACAGGGGGAAAAAAAAAAGGAAGAATTAAGTGTATTAAAGTCGGAAACACCTATTGTGGATATATGAAGCAGTGAACAGGAAACAAGCTTAAGAGAGAGAAAAAAAAAGACAAGACACAACGCATCTGCAAGAATAGAAACAGCAGAAGTAGAAAAAGAAAAAAAAATGGAGGTGTGTTCTAGTTTGTACTCCCAGAATGTCAAACGAACGCCATGATCCAAAAAAAAAAAAAAGCCATACTGTTATCACACCACTGTATTTTTTTCCCTCCCCATGGGCCCATTGAGCGGGAAGGAAAGTAGGGCCAAAATTAATGAACAGACAAAAGGAACAGGAAAGTTTCAAATGCATTGCTGGATTGGTAAAGTGTTGTTGGACATGTGTAGATGATTTGATACAGATCTGCTTTTAAAAAGAACTCTCAAGAAGGGCCACGGACTTGAAATTGTGAAGTGGTAACCACTATATATCGGTATTCCGGAGCGGAGTTATATATATTTCGTCGTTGCAATTCGTTGACCCTGTTATTTCCTAAAGCTCTCAACACCTAGCATCGGAGTCTCAACTAAGCCGTCACGCGGAACGCCCTCGTCTCGTCGCCGTTGGAAAAAACAATCGCACTCAGACACAACCATGCCCCATTCCGCCAAGGCTCGACCGGCGTATTTGCTCGCAACCAGAGAGCTACTGCCACTAAATTGGAAAATCGGCGCCAGTGGCATTTCTTTGGGAGTGGAAGCAGACACCACGACCGGGGGAGACGTTGCCATGCTTGGAATGTTTAAGCCATCTTCCACGTAATCAGTATCAGATTCTAGGTCAGAGCTCGTTTCGGAAAGCGAATTAGAGACGGATCCAGATCCAGAATCCGAACTGCTGATAGCCGCGTTGCGGGTGGATTGAAGGAAGATTTGAGTCTGAGCCGGCAGAGACGGTGGAAAGAGCCTCCTATTTCTTGGAAGACATCTCGGGCGATCCGTCCACTCAAGGCAAAAGCGGAATGTAAATGCTCGATAATGTTTCTGTGCCTCATTGGAACCATCTCCATTTGGCTGCGGACACTTCGGATCCGCTGGCCCAACATGTGATTCTGGTCCTCGTTCATCTAAACTATCAGGCTCATCTGCATTGCTGCCAGGCGGTGTCACTTCGCCCGGTTTTGAATTAGAGCTATTTCCAAATATCGACCTAAGCATCTTCCATCGTTTTTTCGGCTGTGTCTGCAGCTGCGTTGGTATAGGAACAGGGTTTGCATTAAGACTCTTTATGAGGTTTCGCTGATGAGTACCAGTTGCCTGACTGTTTGACGAAGGCACGTCATCTAGGTATAAAAAAAGACTTGTTGGCGGAGGGACAGCATCATCTCTGATTATGATTAACCGGCGCCCAGGTGCGGGAGCACAAGGAACTGAGGACAACGGCGCTGTGAGCTGCTTCTCAGCCGTTGATTGGTAGGAAAGAAAGTAATTCCAGACATCTCCCAACCGACCAGACAACGCGGTGTATATTCGCCTGCAAAAGTTTAGTAATGAACGCCAACAAATGAGATTTATTGAGTTCGACTTACCTATCGAGAGGGGAAGGGTCATCAATCAATCGCGCCAGTCTCCAGCACAATAAACGTTGGAAATACGCACGAATCATGGAACTCCAATGAGAAAAGTATTGATAAAACAACTGCTCGTGCAACAATATTTCCAAGCATAGCTGCTCCTTCCTCCGCTCGACCTGGCTGATGGCATCCCATGCAGCAAAGATAAAGGAAAAGGCTCGGACTTCGGTGACAACGTTCCTGCTTTTCAGCATTTGCTTGCAAACCTCAAGCCAAAAATCCCAGTCCAGGATATCAGGTTGGCCAGTTGAATGACAGTAAGAAGGAATAATCGGAAGAAGCTCTTCGACAAAATCACAAAGCACAAAACATGGGCCGTGATCAAAGAGTGAAGTTTTCCGTGTAGCCAGCTTGAGAACCGTGCAAAACGTTTCAAGGAAGAACTGCCTAGTATCTGCGGGAATCGAATTATCCAGTAGGACATTCTTCAGTATCAAGATCAGCCTGTTTTCTGACATGATTCGTAGCGAATTAGTAGCTCCGAGTGGAAACCCTGTCGCAGTAGCTTCTGCTCCATCGAAGAGATCTTCAAACGTAGTTGACGTCGCGCCATAGAAAGTATCTGGGACCTGGGGATTCGACTGTTTACTGAGTGTACTTTCCAAGACGGCCAACATCTGCGCATGCACAGAGACCAAACCAGGAACATAGACGCGCTTAGAAAAATCCGTTTCCGCTGGCAAAAATTCTGCAACAAGGATATGGAAATGTTTCACGAAAACGAAGAAGAGATCGGTATCTCGTCCACACCACCGGGAAACCCACGGGCCAAACCAGCTGATATTGGACGCGGCTAAAGGAATCGAGATATGCCGACGCAAGTTACGAACCAGGGCGGCATACGATGTGAAACTCAGAGACCTCACGGCGGGCGGAAAGTAAGACGCAATATGTTCAGATGTTGCACCCCTGCTTGCAGGGTCGGCCTCCATTTCAAACTGACTTATCACCCTTCGAAGTGAGTCAGGACTGGCATTCCATAACCGTACGAGCAAATCGGACACGTCGCGGCAGAAAAAGAAGGCATATGCACATGATTTTCCTGCAAACGTCACAAGACTCGCAGGTGTGTGTCTTGTGGACATCTTATCGATGCAATAAGCGAGTTGCGAAAGCAGATTCTGGGAGAGAATGTTACGAATGTTATGATGTATGGATTCAATCAAAAAGTCAGACCCAGTGGACTCGAGAGACGCGTTGGATTTTTGCGTGAAATTTGATTTTTGGGTTGGAGTTGCGCCTGGAGAGCTAGGAGATATTGGAACCCGCCATTCGGGCCTCATCATTATGGCTGTAATTGCTTCGAGATAGACAGGCCTGTCTATTCCTGTTATCGAATGACTAGTTCTGCCGCCCAGTGTTTCCAACAATCCAGTCCACCATTTATTCAAAATATTTATTCGCCGATCTAGGTCCTCGGGTCGCAAACACTGGTTGAATGGAGAATCACAGTAGCGCGAAAGACATGGAAGCAGAGACGAACGGATAACGTTTGCTTTCAGGGAACTGGATTTCGATTGGTATCTTCAAATTGTTAGATCAGAGTCTCACTGGTAGGGAGCAATTGAATTACTTGCTTTTGATAGTCCGCATCGAGCCCTCTAAAAACATTCCATAATTCATCCCTTTTGCGTGGCTGTTCCGGCTTTAACATTGTGACATTTGGAGGAAAATTCTGTGGAACTGGGGGGACATCGTTCTTAAAAAGCCCGACAGACGCTGCCAGTTTTTCCAATGAGCTCTTTCGGCGTAACGAGGGTGTCCTAGAAATAGAGGGACGTGCATCACTCTTTTCTTTCGCTGCAATTACACTGAGCGGCCTCCGGTTCCGCTTAGATAAGACACTAGTTGTCCTGACTGGATCAATCCCTCGACGCTTTCCCTCGTCCTGGCCTGGTTCTGCAGGGGTGCCATCGGAGATTGGTGGCTCAAATAAATTCAATCCACTTGAGCGCCTCGATCGCCGTTTTGCGTCCTTGTTGGTTTGTGACGGTGAGGGCGATCTGGAACCTTTCCATGATCTTCGAGTTAAGCTTGCTATGGCATCTGATACAGAGTTTGTCTTCCTCGAACGGTCCGGTCGTTCGGAAGTCCTAGTATTTTTGCCATCGGTGGTCTCGGCACCGGCTTCGTCCTCGTCTCCCAATGTGAATGCAGACGCACTCTTGCGTTTGGAACGGAGAGAAGATTGGCGTAATATCTCTTTTCCTGTTGTGAAATCGTCCGTCTTCTGCAGGCTTGTCTTATGGTCCGTGGAGTATGCTAAGTTGACTTCGGAAAGGGTCTTTCTCATGTAGTTGTTGTCTTCATCCAAGCTAAGCTTCGGGATATGATTGTAGCTTGCAGAGCGTGTCAGCTGGGGAGAACTGTCACCATCGTTCCCGTCACGGTCGGAAGAAGGCATGGTTAACCGACAATGGCGTACACGCAAGGGTACAGTTCAGGGTCGTGAGGGTTCGGTCGTGGGAGAGACCTGCTCTCCAACGGTATGGCAAGTGAGCCACGCAGTTTCACAGCAACATCAGCTTTTGCTGTGCTCCAGAATGTCGACGAAGAGGAAAGGACACTTCGTTTTCCCAAGTGAGAATATCTCGCGGTGAGGAAGATGGAAGAGGGGGAAAAACTAGGACAGGAACAGGCCAAGGTCGTATGGAGTATATTACGATTAGTATTATTAGACAATGACGGTTCTGCAGCAGGGTTAGTTATTAGTTATCCACACTCCCAGAAAGGCCCACCGATCAACTTCAAATATTTTGCTATCAGCACCGTTGAGATGAGATGCTGATATCTCCCCTCGACTAGCGGAAATCAGTGGTTTCAAAAAAGGGCAGAAAGGCGAGCTTGGCGGGGGGAAGGAAGCGCTGTAACAACGGGTTCTGTAGGCGGGCAACTGAGACGTATGTAGCCAAAGAGGCAGAAAATATCCACAGAAATGAATTACTTTACTCTCCTCATTATGTTCTCCGTTTGAAAAAGAAGAGAAATTCAGCAGCCGAAAAGGGAGGATGATGTCGCAGCTCGGATGGCTGGTTCCCAAGTGACATGGTGATGTATGTAGTTATATGAATTCGGAGCGTCAGAAGATCTTGAGCGCCATCACGATTCACATTAACAGCCGCAAAGCATCAGAAAGGATGAGCAGCAGCAGAGGTGAAGTTGACGCCCTGTCTATTCGGTTAATTAGCCAGCGATGATTAAGTTATGACGTGCAATAATTGACTTTTCTCTCCTTGGATTCGACAGTCATCATTAGTGAGTCCACCGAAGAGCCAGGTCACCGCGAAGACTAAATTAAGCAAAGGCTGAGAACTTCGCAGCAGAAAATGTTCAAGAAACACTCGGTCGGAACGGCACTTAGCCTCAAGTAGTGCAGCGGATGGCCTGGCTCGCTTGATGACCATTCGACCAGAGACTCAGAGAGCCGTTGGAGCGCTTTTTAGACCCTAACTAGCTGGCCAAGCAAAAAGGAAATACGGGAGTTTAGTGGAGGCTAAAGTCCTCGTCGTGTCGAGATCTGGGGATAAGCCACTTATCGGGGCTGAGGTTGAAGAGCGATACAGAATTGGAAATAAGGTCAAAACAGTGGGTAGGTGAACTATGTACGAGACCTCCAAACTAGATACTAATACTCATCGCTAACTGACAAGTATTTCCGAAGTTAAGACACACGGTTGTCTCCCACAAATTCCGACTTTCTGTTCATCCGTACAGGCAGCCTCCTGCAAGGCTCACTTCGTGACTGTCATCATTTGTGAGTTGAATATTAAATATGGAATCCTGAGCTGTGGTTATAGGGCCTCAAATCACTTAAACCCAGGCTGGCAATAGTATGAAGATGCTAGAAACACCAGATAACCCTGAGCCGCGGGAATAGTGAGTTTTGATCTCCAGCACTGCATTGATAATGGGCGGGATTTTGAACAACTTGTGATGTTATGATTGAATCTCACCAGTGATATCTCATTTGATGGCAGTCATGATAAACCTTTCAAGTGGTATAGCCACGAGAGACATAATATTGACCCTCAAATGAAAACGACAATAGCTTGGATATCTTGCAAAACTCGTGGCAAAAGAGACTCGAATAATTATATCAAGGCGTAAACCTGGAAAAATTCTCGTATTGCGGGCTGTATAGTAATGCGCATTCAATTGTCTTTCAACATAGCTGTCTTTTATTCTTACACAAGGACGATTAATGGGCGGTATTTGCTTCATCTTCCGGCATCTCAAACCAATCCTCCTCAACGGCGGTGGCCTCTCCGGGCGCGGCCTGCCCTTCCACTTCAACGTCTTGAGTCTCGTACGCTTTCAAATCGGCGGCAATGTTCGCTTCTTCCGGGGATACAGGTGGTGTGGGCATGACAAATTTTTGCACGTAGGCATCGGCATCAGATGGCTTTACGGGTGGGGGCTTATACCCTCGGAGTTCGCGAAGATAGAGTTCTTGCACGGGGTCGGCTGGAGTAGAACGTTGATCAGCACCGAAAGCCAAAGAAGAAGACTGTTGCTCTCTTCTACCTTGTCTGGCGGACGACGTAGCAAAGGTCCGAACCGCGACAGGTCTCTGTTGCCGAGCCAATCGGGTCAACAATGACCGCTGTTAATCGTCAGTAAGTCGCTCAATTGACGCTGAAAGGGATAATCAAACAATGCTTACGGATGCCCGAAGTGATTGGAACATATTGTAGCCGCAAAAGGATGGCAAAGGAACGGTGAAGGGATAGAACAGCGGATTCCGTTGCTGGTTCGACGTCGAAGTTTGGGTGCGAATGTCAGGTTTGGGAGGTTGCTGGGTGACTTAGTCAGCACTACCAGGCTCATTCTTGCTAACTTCTTAGTTTCACTGAGACGCCTCCTCTGCTTCACTTTGAATCATCATCTCCCAGTCAGCCACAGGCTCCCTTCCAGCGTTTCCAACATCCTCCTCAGGTTGATTCTTCGACTTACAGTCTCTGATCTTGAAATATCATCTTCTGGGAGTTATTTCGTCGAGCAACCTATCCAACGCGTACCCACGTCGTGTAGCCAGCTTGGAAGGCTTCATCAGTCGTCACTGATATTTGCCACTCATCCCTTCGCCTTCTGTGTGAGAATCGAAAGATTCAACTCACTCAGAACAGCTGGCGTTCATTTTTGGATTGTTGGTTATTGCGCGAGGGAGCCCAAGCTGCTGATCTCTTCGTCCTCTGATCTATCATCCTTGAAAGGTAAAGCTGAGATAGATTTGCTGCTTCTGGGTCTCTGAGCGTTCGAGCACATCCTTCTGCATGATCCCAAAGCGGCCATCAGTCTCATTTACCATATGTGAACTCTCTACATCGTTTGCAATGCGGTGTACGATGAATTTCGGGATATTTGAGCTAACGTAATAGGCAAAATAGCGGTTACGGCTTCGTGTGATCTTCCAGGCTTAACCGCGTGCCGCTAACACAACTTTCTATCCTCTTTGACATCCGTGGCCATCGGGCCTTATTGAAAGGCAACCGGCAAAGTGTATTCGCCGTTGTTTATCCGCGTTTGCGCATCGCAGCATAACCTTAGGGTCAATTATAGGTCCATCAAGAGACGCCAGTCTGAGCGACTGAGCAAGGAGCGAAAGGGAAAGAAAATGGCGACTTTCGTGACTGGGCTTCGAAACGAAGCGCCACCTACTTTGTGGAAGGAGAATCTTGCTGCACGCTTAATCTGCCCGGAGTGCAAAGAGAATCCGCCAAACCTGCGAACGCCTGATTCTCATGAGACAATCTGTGGCTCATGCGGGCTGGTCCTTGCAGATCGCGAAATCGATCAACATTCTGAATGGCGTACGTTTTCAAACGACGACCAGAATAATGATGACCCATCTCGTGTCGGCGATGCGGCCAACCCGCTTCTAAACGGCAACCAGCTCGAGACCCAGATTTCATACGGGCAGGGTGGTGCCAAGACTCGCGAGTTACATCGTGCTCAAAGTAAGATATCAAGCGAAAAAACTAACCGAGCATTGCTTGCGGCATACAAGGAGATCGGAGCACTTTGCGATGGTTTCAACATTCAAAAGAATGTTGCGGATACTGCTAAATACCTCTTCAAAATTGTCGATGATGCGAAGGCATTCAAGGGCAAATCTCAAGATGTCATTATTGCAGGATGCATTTTCATCGCCTGCCGTCAGTGCAAGGTTCCGCGAACCTTCACGGAAATCTTTGCTTTGACACGAGTGTCGAAGAAAGAGATCGGAAGGATTTATAAGGCACTGGAGAAGTTCTTCACGGCGCAGAACTTGGAGAGGATTAATTCTGTGGTCTCTAGTGGAGGTAAGATTCCGTTGAGCGTCTTGCACAATCAGGTAACCAAGCAAATGGCTTATGGCTTTTCAACAATAGGAGTCCCAGATCCCAATGAAACCTATACCGCAACCACTTCTACGAAGCCAAGCGATCTCTGCAACCGCTTCTGCAACTTGCTCGATCTACCGTTCCAGATCACGAACGTGTCCTCTGCTCTTGCTGACCGAGTAACCTCTATGGGTGACCTCGCAGGCCGTTCTCCTCTCTCCATTGTCGCTGCTTCTATCTATATGGCGTCCTTTTTGATGGGTCAGGGCAAGTCGGCGAAAGAGATATCTGCCGTTGCCCATGTCAGTGATGGCACGATACGTGGTGCTTACAAGCAGCTCTATGCTGAGAGGGAGCGGCTGATTGATCCTGCTTGGATCAAGGACGGCAAAGGTGATATGAAGAAACTCCCCCCTACTTAAGCGGCGTGTGACAACAGCTGCGCATCGGCGAATATTCGCGGAATCTTGAAATATACATTTCACGAATTTGCCGTTGAAACTTTGTGGTACTTGACAGCTTCAAGAGCTTCGAAGGCCTGCATTTTAATATCGACTCGTCCCCATAAATGAACGTCAGAATGACTGAACCTTCAAAATGGGTGATTGAGTTTAGTTCTATCATTCCTTAACAATTGAGAAATTGAAACTTTTCTGAATTTGTGTTTGGCCAATTTACCGGTCATAAGATGAGACAGCAGCCATGGAAAATTGAAAGAAGGGATGTTTCTGCTGCAATTTAAACATGAAGAGGGTGGTGCGAGTTCTGTCAATTCGTTTTGTCCACATTGTATAATTACAATATGTATTCATAGCACATCCGCCTCAACGTAGGCTGTCTGAGACAGCTTACAGAATATTAGCTTAGGCCTAGAGGAAAACTGAATATAAGATATAAGCTACAGTTGGATTGTTAGCGTTCAGTTGATGCAATGGATTCCTAGAATACAGCCACTCCTAGAATCTGATTGCCTGATGTTCTTTCAAAGGGGAAGAAAGCGAAAAGGTGATCAGAACGATGAGGATTTCACAAACAATAAATAAAAAAGAGAGCAAGAGTAACTTGCAAAAACGGACACAGTATTGTGCAGGACTATGCCACCCAGAGAAGGAAAGCACGTAACCATATATAGTCCCAATGTAAAAAAAAAAAAAATAAAAAAAAATGAAAAGAAAATAAAAAAGAAAAAGGGGTATAAAAGGGTCTAGCAGAGTGTATGGCCAAGGGCGGTCACTGGAGAACGCAAGACACGTTTGTGTTCAACAAAGAGCTCTCGAGTTTAAAAGAAAATAAAAGAAAAGGATCGCGGAATAGCGAAGAACATACAATACAAAACACAGAAATCAGCAGGCAGGATTGGGGGAGTTGGAAGGAGCTAGAAAGGAAAAATATAAAGTAAATCTCAATGATTCAGCTTGATGCTCGCTCTGGTCAACAGCTTCGAGACCTTATCGATCCAGTGCTGCGTTTCTGTCCAGTTTCCCGAGTCGATGGCGTCTCTGATCGCAGGGAAAAACGCCTCGTCGTACCCTGACCATTTCTGCGGTCCG
Source organism: Emydomyces testavorans (assembly GCA_029449355.1). Taxonomy (NCBI): domain Eukaryota; kingdom Fungi; phylum Ascomycota; class Eurotiomycetes; order Onygenales; family Nannizziopsiaceae; genus Emydomyces; species Emydomyces testavorans. Next base: position 2,287,759 of record CP120627.1, read on the forward strand.
AAAATGATGTGTTTGAACTGTGTGCGATTGGGGACCTGTTAGAGTATAGTAAGTATATATTCGTGACATAAAACGGTTTTGTTGGTGGTGGAGGTAGAGTAGAGTAGGCTAAAGATAGGGTATCGCTTACACCACCGCCGTCCTCCAAATCGAGCAGATCTGTCTCGAAATATGCCATATGGCTATTATGGCTTAATCTTCTGATGGCGAAGATCTTGCTTTCGAAGCCGTTATTTTCATAGAGGGTGTTGTTCCAAGCATTTGCCCATTCGTGGAAGATGTGGGAATTCTCGCGGAACACTTTCGCTGCGTCATATAAAGGTTGAAAGGTGATAAGTGTGTCGGAGTCGTCCTTACGGGCATGTTCAGATATGGGCTTCAAGGGCACAGATTTCTCTTTGGCGTAATCAAGCAAGTCAGATACATACTGAGTAACGGATGCGGCATAGGCGCTAAGGTTGAACGGAAGAATAGGTCGATCAGACATTTCTAAAAGAAGTAAGCCCCAAATTTGTCCGAGGGCTCTATGATAGCGAAAGCCCGGATCTCCAACTGTAGACATCCAATCAAAGTTATCATAACAACTATGATATGGATACCGGTCCCCTTCGAAACCAAAATCAATACTAGATGTGCCTGCTATATCCTGGAAAGCAACGTAATCGCTGCCCGCACCCAGTCCTTGGAGCTTAGAACCGTTCTTATCCCAGATATTCCGTAGAGTTTCGCCGGTTTTGGGATCAGGTACACGCTTCAAGACTCGTTGAAGCGACCGCTCAAACACAGGGGAGGCAGATGCCCAGAATTTCTCGCCAGAGACAGCCACATCGACGTTAAGATACGCAAATCCATCGCTACGAAGATCTTCAACTCTCTTCTCGACATACTCGGTAGAACCAATAAGGTTGTACTCTTCACCGTCCCAACTTGCAAACTCGATGGTCCGGAGAGGTCTCCATCCAAGAGCTCGAAGCTCTCCGAATATTCGAACCATTTCCAGAAGAACAGCAGAGCCACTTCCCGGATCTGCAGCGCCAAAACACCAAGCATCGCGATGGCTTCCAACAACGATTTTCTTCTCCGGTTGTTCGACACCAGTTATTTTTCCGAGAACGTTGTAAATTGGTTGCCGTTCCACTTCATCCTGGAGATTCATCAAATTGACCTTAGGGGAAGCGTGGTCTCCTGTCCACCATTCTTTCACATCCGGCACGCCACCAACCCATTCCTTTGGCACTTGTTTACCATGGCCCTGAATAGCTTGCAGCAAATGTTGCGCATCCCTCCATGCTATAGGCAAGCTGGGAATCTTCGGAAGGCCCGGGGTTTCGCCGACCGGCAACCTTTTTTCCTCCTCAGGGTTCGACGGAAACCCAGGGCTCAGTACATCTCCAACGACCCACGACATCATGCTCACGCCTCCGCGTTGTACTCCATCACTTGGCATATACCTTCCCTTCGGCCAGGCTGGCCCCTTGCCAAATCCATCTTCCGCCGGATCAGAATATATGATGCATCCAGCAGCACCAGCCAATTCTGCAGCTTTGACTTTCAAAGCTCTATCACCTTGCGAACCATAGTACTTCACCAAGACTATTGAGTCCTTAACTTTCACTCCCATGTCGACTAGGGCCTTAAAATCTTCTCTTGACCCAAAATTGGCGTACACAAGAGGGCCAGTAACATTGCCAGACTTTGAATGTCCATGAAAAACCAATGTCTGCTCCCTTGGCAGCCTCGTATATGCTTTTTCCTCATCAATCTTAGCTTCCCATCTTTTCTCTGCTGGCTCAACAATTGCTACTCTTCTGCCGTCTTTTCTCGGATAATTCAAGTACACATCGAATCTCTCCATGTCAACAGATTCAAGTCCAGCCGCTCGAAATTTACGTTGCATATATTCAGCTAAAGCGTAATTGCCCTCAGTCCCTGCAATATGCGGGAATTGGGTTAAGAATTCGAGATTCTCGGCGATGTTGGTCTCATTCACCTTGCCCTGGACGAAATTTCGAACTGACTCAGGGTCATATGCCCGGCCAAAATCCAGACCGCCTCCGAAGCTAAAAATATCGGACACCACAAGAAAATATATAATCGACGCGACTATAAGGACAGCAAATAGTCGAAGCAGAATCATGCATTTCTGAGCATCCTGGCCGCTAGAACGCAAAAAGCTCAATCTAAATGAAAATGTCGGGAAATACTTTCGGATTGGAAGGTGTATCGAGGACAGGGTTCTCTTAAAGTGGATCAAGCGTTTCGAAAAGGCAGAGCGCGCAGATCGATGGCAGTCTTGAGGGTCCTCCACATCCATGTGCTCCAACTCTCTCCGCAGACTGTCAATCGAATCTCGCACCGATCCCTCATTTGATGATGCTAGGAAATCGACGCTTGACCGCGCGGATTCTACCGTTGGTGGCTGATATCCCCGAGGATATCGGGAATCCCGCGGTTCGGAAGCATGACCAAGAAGTTGTTGCCTTTCGGCGTCAGCACTCACTTCTTCGGGGCCGAGACATGATCGAGAGGATGTAGGCCGTGAGGACGTAGCCTCTTCATAGGTAGGAATCGGTAGGGAATCATATACTGGTTTCTGCTCACTCATCTTCCTGAGGGGGATGGAAAGGGAGCCCCTTACGTCCCCAGAGCTGTTGGGGGGCGGAAAGGTGGTTACGGGGTTCCGTGCTCATGTTCTGTCAAGCAGCAAAGTAGAGCAGCGAGAACGCAATAACAGATTCCATAGTTCCAGGTCCCAATAATCGTCTCCTTGTCAACGAGACAATAATTGTCGGAGGCTATGGGTTATCGCGAAGGGAGGCTGATTGATGGAGTTGCTTAGTCACAATCGACGTACGTAATCGCAATGTGGAGTTGTGGCGCAGTCGCATCGTGCTTGGCGTTGTTGAGCAAGTCTCGCCAGCCTTAAACTACACTGCTGAACATCTCCATCAACATTTAAAGATCAGGATCCAGAATATATCCGGAGTTCACTAACAAGTTTGTCACCCTCTGGAAGAAAGCTACACTCCACTTCATCTACGAGATAGGCATCGCCCCTGTGGGCGCCCATTTTGCGACGTTTCGGGCAAAACAAGAGTATACGATGTTTCCTGTCTGCAATCCCCGTGAAATACAAGTTTCAATTGACGAGAACTCCACTGCTTCACCTGGCGTGCCTCGCAAAGTGTTATGTTTCTTCAAACAGGTTTTGCGGTCCTTTCTGGAGATGTAAACCGCACTCTCAGCGAGTTCGAAGCGTACGCAAACATTTCATCGGCTGGATTTGATAGTCCAGTTCAAAGCGCGCATTGTTCAGGTCTCAAGAACCTACAACACATTAGCATGCGAGCAGAAGCCTAGAAGGCCACGAATCCGCAATACATGAACAATAGCGAATCTACATCTAACTACAGAAGCAAAAGAGGCGAAGAAGAAACATGAAGTGATGAGACGAATGCCGCTTTAAACTCTGCACTGGATCACATACATGATCCGGGACCCTGGATCCTCATCATATAGAGACTGGCCCTCTAGTTTCTTGAGATTGGGATACTGTGTATAAACTCACTGGTCGTGTGAGTACGCAGTATGTAGTTATATAACAAGTATCGATTGCGGAGCTCGATCATTATTTTACGTCGGAAAAGACCCAAGTATTCCCAGAAATGGGTTGTCAGACGTCGATGTATGTATATCTTTTAAGACTCTTCATGCGCATCACATTCTCCGGGGTGACGTGAAACCAGCCAATATCCTTAGTACGCCCAGACAATGCTACCCTGATTGACCCTCGGAGTGGTTATACTCAGGGCTAGGTGGGTAATAAGGGTGACTTGAGGGTGCGTGAAAAGCCCTGGATTTGAAAGATTACTCCCTCTCCTGTCAAATGAGTATCGCTTAGTTATTAAGAACATACCAGAGAGCATTAAACACTGAAGCCAGTATATATGTAGTCAGCTTAGAATAAGAGAGCAATAATTGTTTGATGAAAGGATTCAATCAGTAGAGATGTCTACTGCACATAGGGACAACAGGCCTTGCTGTCTATTAATAATAGTGGTTGCTTTAGGGGTAGTTATAGCTGTGGTTGGATAAAAGCAGCACACAAGGTGTTCTGAAGTGACTGGGTGTAAAGCAGTTTCAACAGTTGTATGCAAAACCTCAGCTCTATTGGACCTCACAAGCTCCATGATACAGGAACCTGTAACAAGCTGACAATCTAGACACCGTCCAAGCAGTTGAAGCTGAGTGGACCAGCTCACTATCAGGATTGCTACCCGACCATACCGCCTGCCTGCCACAGACTTTCAAGAACGACTTTAAATGGTATCATACATGCATGCTACCACCTGTGTACAGAGTAGTTACTCTCTCTCAATTCATGCAATGCTTTTTGCAAGTACATACATATGTCCGGAGTATCTCACTCGTGAATTGCAATCCTAGTATCACTCCGAAGTACCGTACAGTAAAGGAAGTTCTTCTAACCTAGCCCCTGTATGGCCTAGCGTGGCCGGTTGGCTTTGGTTTAGTGTAATTTTAATACTGTGTACTAATAAGAGTGGCTGTTGAAGAGTGGATTTGTTGTTGATGCCCTGGGCCAGAATTTTTCAAAAAAATAAAAAGGCCAATCCGCAAACGTGCCCATTGTTCACCTCCACTTCCCATTGACACAATACCTCTGTTTTTTGCATCTCCTACCTTTAACTATCTTTTGGAGTGTTACTCTGGTTTTGGAGCTGCAAGCGTAGGTGGGTCGCAGTATAATTCCCACCCTCTTGTTGCCCCTTGTTACACAGTCGTGTGAGCACAAAGCTGCAGTCTCCCCATGTGAACTTCTCACATTTAAGATCTCTGCTGACTGCTGTCTGTGATTCTTCTCTAATTGTCTAGATATTCCTTGACGAATTAGTAGAATACTCAGCTTTTCCGTAAAGCCGCTCCCAATTAGCAGTGCTTTGTCCGTACTTGTTGACGTTACGATCGTGCACCACCATGTCCTCGCGCCCTCAGAACATTGGAATCAAGGCCATTGAGGTCTATTTCCCGAGCCAGGTAAAAATCATCACGGAACCCGGGGAAGAGAGCTGCTCATGGCTGATGAATTCCAGTGTGTCGACCAAGCCGAGCTTGAAAAGTTCGATGGAGTCAGCCAGGGAAAATACACCATTGGCTTGGGACAAACGAAAATGAGTTTCTGTGATGATAGAGAGGGTAATTGATTCCATATGGCTTTGTATGGATTCTAGAATAAAATGTGCTGATGCCTAAGAAAGATATTTACTCCATGGCTCTCACAACTCTTTCCTCTCTCCTCCGCAAATACGACGTCAATCCCAACTCAGTTGGCCGTCTTGAGGTGGGCACGGAGACTCTCTTGGACAAGTCCAAGTCCGTGAAAACGGTGCTGATGCAATTGTTTGCCCCCGTCGGAAATACAAACGTCGAGGGCGTGGATACCGTGAATGCGTGTTACGGTGGTACAAATGCTCTCTTCAACTCAATCAACTGGATAGAGTCATCCGCTTGGGATGGAAGAGACGCTGTTGTGGTAGCAGGCGACATTGCGCTTTACAAGAAAGGCAATGCTCGTCCCACTGGTGGTGCTGGCTGCGTTGCCATGCTCATTGGGCCCGATGCTCCTATTGTTTTCGAGAGCGGTCTACGAGGCACTTACATTACTCACGCTTATGACTTTTATAAGCCCGATTTGACCAGTGAATACCCATACGTTGACGGCCATTTCTCTATCAAGTGCTACACTCAAGCTGTCGACGCTTGCTACAAGGCATACAACGCTAGAGAAGAGCTTTTGAACGCAAGAGTAAATGGAGAAGCGAAAACATCGGATGACGAGTCGTCGAAAACTCCGCTCGACCGTTTCGACCACATGGTTTTCCACGCTCCGACTTGCAAACTTGTCTCGAAGTCCTATGGGCGGCTCCTCTACAACGATTACCTTGCCAACCCAGACCACCCCGCGTTTGCTGAAGTTGCCTCTGAACTACGCGATCTTGAATATGAAAAGTCCCTGTCTGACAAGAATGTTGAAAAGACTTTTATGGCCCTAACGAAGAAGCGATTCGCTGATAAGGTCCAGCCATCTATTCAAGTTGCCACCATGTGCGGTAACATGTACTGCGCCAGCGTGTACGGCGGCTTAGTCAGCTTACTGTGCAACGCCACTTTTGACACGTCTACACCCAAGCGCGTTGGGATTTTCAGCTACGGTAGTGGCTTAGCCAGTTCTATGTTCAGCGTGAAGGTGGTTGGAGATATCTCAGGCATGGTTGAAAAGCTGGATCTGCCGAAACGCCTCGACGCCAGACGCGTCGTTCCACCCGAGGTGTATGATGAGGTAAGCTTGTTACCCCCCCGTTCAATACCACTTTGTGTAATGAAGCTGACAGTCGTATCATAGATGTGCCTTTTGCGTGAAAAGGCTCACTTGAAAAAGGACTTCATTCCTACTGGCAACACGGAACACCTTTTCCCAGGGACTTATTATCTAACCAAGGTCGATGACATGTTCCGCAGAGAATACGCAATCAAAGCTTGAGCGTGATTTCCCCGAAAAATATCAATTCGGCATTGTTTCGGTGGCGGCGATGCCTAGAAATTACTCTTATTACCTTTCTTATAATACTACCACAGAATATGGTCGTTGCAAGAGCCATATAGAGCTGAGGCATATAGACTCGTGGGAAGGGTAAATTATTTCATGAGTTTTATATTGGGAAATCTTGATGATGAGCCCATCCTTAATATGGTTATATAATTTTAATTGGAACATCTTTGTCGGGTTGTGTCACTGTGGGATGAGATGATGGGTTGAACAAACTTGCTTAGACAGTCTAATGAAAATTAATAAAATTGATAATATAAATTTAGGACTTTTGAAGACCAATGTCACAACTCATCCATTACTTGTTCTCTGCATTTGAATTATGGTACGTACATACAATTTGTTGGTTGTTGTATGTACATACATGCGACAGTTGGCCTCATTCTCAATTGAAGCTCCTCCACATGGAGTGGCTGGTAAGGTGAAAATTAGCCTAGAGCACAATAATGTATGAAAAGCAATTGATACAACATATGATTGTCCATGTGTCTCTGGAGTAGTCAGCTTTCCGCTCTTACATTTTAATAGCTGCAGTTCCAAATCTGTTTTTCTCATAAGTGGAATTCAAAGCTAGGCATATTAGAAAACAAATTGACACTCAGATGTTGAATTGCCGTGCGGTCACGTACGAGCTGGCGCAGCTTTCTTGCCCCAGTGAAATGTATGGTAATGATCCTTTGTTCACAGACCTATGTGCAAAGTCAAGTATGTTTCCCTTCCTTGTCAATTGCATCACTACGTCGTGTTGTCTGAAGAGTGTCCCCATACCCATGCTCCACGAAAATTGTCCAACAGATAGCAGTCGACCTGCTTCATGGTCTGATTATAGTTGTATGAGGATATGGGCTTGTAGCTTTCTCAGGAGTTCATAAAAGGATTGAATTTGATGGTTTGAAAGGTAAGCAAATCAGCCTCAGAAACAGTATTCAAGGCATATTCACTGGGCGCAAATGCAAGTACTTCAAGATGAGCGAAGACAGCAGAAAGATGTGATTTAGTGGTATACTTGACTAATGGGGTCCAGGAATTTCCAATCAACATGTTATCCTAACACTTTTAAGCACTGGTAGGATATCTCGGAGAGAAAGAAATTGCTGTGATGTATGGAGCCCTGCGTTGAGTCGCTCCCTTGCCACAACAGCTCTTGCTTAATAGACAAGCCATGGTGTCGCGCATGTCCTCAAATGGATAGAGGACATGGGTATTGTTGTTCTGTACTCCATGCGGAGAAAAGTTGTTATGCCTGGCAACATTCCAAACTCCTCGGCATACTTTCCTTCCAGCAATCGAGAGCCAACATTTTACCTTCCTAGGCGCCCGCACACATGCAAGCACGCTTATAGGCGTAGCTTCAAAGCGAGAAGCTCGCGGTATCAATCAAATAAATGACAGAATTATTCACACTTTCCAACTGCTCCCCAGTCTGCTTCCCTACCAGGTGAGACTGCTAGGATGAGAAGCAGCTCTCTGACGAGATCTTGCTCAAAAGTCCAAGAAAGGGGCTTATGACGCGATTTCGTCAATATCGCTAAAAGAAATAGTCCGGGGGATACAAAAAGGGACCCATAATGCATTTCACCAGATGGCGTACGAATCCCAACGTTTTCGATCGTTCTCAACGGAAAGTAGCAACTAAAATCTGGCGACGCGCCGCGACGCGGATTTGGTGGGATATCACTTCTTGCCGCTGTCAATAAATAAGCTAAGCAGAATAATTCTGAAGGTCATTGCTCCTCCATGATTGGCGATAATTCAAGCGGTCCAGATGGTTCATCGGGAACTGGGGAAAAGGCATGAGTCACATCGATCAATAGATGATGAAACATGTTTTAGAAGATGCACAAGTTGCTGGCACGGCCAATAGATCGAACTGAAACCTGATCAGAACCCAGAAGCTGACACGCAGACTATGTAGTTAGAACTTTAGCGGTGTTGATGGGCGCGTCGAGGTGTCGGTGAGCCTGAAAGTTGGCGACACGCGCGGCACTCGTGGTCACGGCACGCGCCTGTCCAGATCTAGATTAGCGTGCAGCCCAGATCTTCAGCAGGACAGTCTAGCCAGATTGGGCAAGCGTGATGAATGACGTGCATGATTTGCAGAGTCAAAATCGACCCATTGGCCAATCAGAGAGCTCAGCGCCGCCAAACTGACCAAACGCGCCAGCAGCCGCCGCGTTCATCAATAAGCTCATCACGAGAACCTCACCTCATCCATTCAACGGCCGTTGACATCCAGCGCCAACTGCAACCCGGAGCCTCCACTCTTGCAGTCAAAAATAGCATGAAACGGTCGTCTTCTCTTTTATCGTCTCTCCTCTCCTGGCGCTTGCATCGAGACTGAGCATCACTATCGACTCTCCGGTTCAGTGTTTGTTAGTTGCCTGCCCAAAGGAACTCAAGGGATTCAGAGGAAGCGCCGGCCTGGACAAAGATAGAACTTGAATAGCATCACGCATCTCAAATATATCTATTCAGGGAAAACCTGGCTGACAACATGAAACACATAAACAGAGCTTGTCCCACTCAGCGGAGCCAAAGAGGCACTCTCCAATCGCGGAACTCTCTTCTCTCTCATATAGTACAATTCCGCGCGCGTATGGAGTGCGATTCAGAGCAGGTTTTCATAAGGGAATAATGGCTCCGGGCCAGCCGGAAGGAGATATTTCCCTGAATTATAGCATTCCTAAAAAAGGTTTTCCCGACCTAGTTCACTTGTTTCATGTTGACATTGATGATGGCGCTCCTCTGGATTGCCGCTTTCTCGTCTTGCGATCGGGCCTGGTCGTCGAGGATTTAATGTCCTCGATGTCCGCCCTGGTGGCTGGTCTGTGTTTCTTCGTCTATTTTTTACTCGGTTGTCAGGTTTTCGCATTTCCTTTTCGTCTTTACTGGTTATTATTCTTTTCCTCTTGAGAAGGGGCTTGGTCACGAATCTCTTTTGTCAGTTTCATTTGCTCATTCTCTTTTCTCTCTGTTCTCAGTGGACTGTCATCATCTATTGCAGGAAGCAGGTCTTCCTTGACTTCACTCAGGTTATCTCCTATCTATCTGCTATTCCTTATCCTTAGTCATTATACTTGTTTTCCTTTCTAATCTGGACCGGGCATAATTGACCGTTGTTTTACTCTACCCGAATCCCAGCACTTCTGCATACATGGCGTCAGAACTGTTTTATTATCAGCCACAGACCCCTCCGGCTGCCTTGACTGCTGAGCAGTATCCTGGCTCCGTGCACAGTCGTTCGACTTCAGGGTCCTCTACGTACAATCTTGATTCGTCCCCTGACTCAGTGATCACAAACCTTACCACTCCGAACCGATCCCCTGCTTACCATCAACATGGACGTGCCCTCTTGCCGAAGATCCGTCCACAGGATCTCGTGGTTGAACCCGTTTCCCAGAGAGGGCCGCATCGCCACCGAAAATCTTTGTCCAGCACTTTCAACCCTCCTGGCTTTGCTCCGTACCCGGCTACCCGGCCTCCTTCACAGCGAGCAGAAACCGACACCGCTGGATTGCTGACGTCCCCGATTTCTACTGCTTCATTCCTCGGCGCTCACCTTGGTACTTCCCTCGGATCTCCTGCTACTGTTGGTCCAACTGAAGCTCGTAGACGATCCAGTCATTCTCGTAATATTTCCACGTCTAGCATTGATGAAGCGACGCTGACTCGCTATGGCTATCCGACTTACCGACAGCTTCCGAAATATGTTTCGCAATGCAGCCCAACAACTCCTGTTTCGTCGAAGGCTCCAACGTTTCCGAACTACCCACCTATTCGACATGAGCCTGCAGTTCGTCAACCTTATGGTAGCACGACGGAGACATATTCTTTCCCAGATGCAACAGCAAAGACACTTGGTGATCCAGTCAGTATTGCCGGCCCACCTGACTATGCGCCTTCCACAACTCTTCTCGAATATCTCACTGGCCCCACACAAGCCATAAACTTAGTGCGAGATGTCACTCACAACACATCTCGCCTCAATCAAACTCATTTCTGGTGGGATGTTCGGAACTTGCGACGATGGTCATCATTCTCACTCGCCACAATGAACCAAATCCCCAACCTCACCAAACTTCTTACCACAGAGATCTCTCAAGACTTCACACCGCGAGCTCACGTCCCGTCATCTCGGCTGTCACCAGAGTCAGAATATGCTCTTGCAGATCTAGTCCGCGACGTCTATGCCCCACGCGTCAATGCTGCACTCCGTGTCTCCCAAGGTCGCGACTGTTTGGCCCTCTATCCTGCTCCTGATGCTGTCGCAGATCATGAGAACGGACCTCATTTTCTTGCCAATTATCCCACTGATACAGAAAAAACAGCCTCTGGATCTCCTCGCGGTCGCATTGTCGGCCTCGTAAAGAGTTTTGATCGTTGGAACACTGGAATGCGTAACGAGCAACCTCACCGGCGTGTCGAGTACCTCAATGGCCTTTCGCATCTGCAGCGCTGCATGCGTGAACACTCCTGTCGATATGGGTTCATCATGACGGAGATTGAACTCGTCTGTGTTCGGGCTGGCTGTGACGAAGGTAACGATATTCCTTACTTCGGATACTTAGAACTTGCAGCTCCAATTGCCACGAAGACGTCCTCAGCTTCTTACAATTCATTTATGGCAAGCTCTCTTGAGCGTAGTCTTTCTTCAGACTCATGCCAATCATCTGACTATTCCGGTTCTTCCCGCTCTACCTCTCCGGAACCCGTGCCAGTGTCGTCTGCACTTTCCGGCCCTTTCACAGCCACATTGGCTCTTTACTACCTGCTTATGCTTTCCAAGGCTGTCCCACTCCCAGGTCAGCCGTCCTGGCACTTGAATGTCGGCGGTCCGGGTGCTCTGACGCGTCAGCGTGTTCTGCCAGAAGGCAAGGATAAGTGGATTCCGGATCCCCAGCAACGGGAGCGTAGAGAGGCAAAAAGAATCCGAGGATGGGTCATGCCTCAAGATGCATGGCATCGTCGAGAGGGCGGCGGCACGGCTCGTGCGAAAGCGAAGAAGTGGCATAAGTGAGGAAGTCTCCCGCCTTTTGCCAATTTCTGCATGGTGAAGGCGGTATTTTATTGCTCTGCATTCTTAATGTCTTGATTTTCGATACCCACATACCTACCCCTAGTGTTTAATGTCTTTCTCTAGTTTTTTCCTGATGCATTTGGGGAGTTATATGTGCAAAGCTTGTGCATTACACCTGTGCATGTCAATTTCTGGTTATGTCTAATCCTGCTCTGGAATCTTTTTGATTTTCTTATTTTATTGTCTGGAGTCAAGTTGTTTTATACTAATGATGGCATTTGTTAGAGCCATGGGCTTCTGGTCTGTTTTCTGGGTTGGAGGGAAGAATTGAGGCTTGCAAAAGCATCTTGGATAGCACAGCACACTTAAAAGTCTACATTTGTTTTCCTGAATATTATCGTGCCTTTCTCATGTTGCAAATTTTGAGCTCTTCAGTAGGTCTAGGATATCTACTGGCTTTGCATTCTGTATGTCTTCAGTCGCAAAAATGGAAAGTAAATCTGCCTACCTAGCTATATCAGGGTGCACTTTGTATTAGAGTGACTACTAACAGGTATGTACTCCGTACTCGTGAGGAGAACCTAACCCCTCCTCCCCACACTTCTCAAGCTACGAAGACGCGATGCAACTGTCACAGCAGAGCAGCAATCGAAATGGCGAACCTGACTGACCTCCAGCCCAATATTGGCTATGCCTTGACGATTGACCACACTGGGTTAAGCTTGCCAATACATACGTTTCATGTACTAGACCGAGTGACAGCCTCAGACCCAACTGCCCCGCGATGTCAGAGTTGAGGGTGGAAGTCTCTAGGCTTCTCCATTTCTGACATCTACCCATACTTGAACACCTTTCATTCTCATCTCATTACGCGGTCACTTTCTTTCTGGCATCCTGCTTACTATCACTTAAGATTTCCGCAGAGCTTCAATAGCTCCTCTCTCCAGACCATCAAGATTCATAACGATGGCACCCCTTGATTTAGTACCTAATCCCGAGCGTCCCACTAATATCACTCGAGTCGCAGGACCACTCAGATTCCTAGTCATTGGCGCAGGATCCCGAGGCAACGGCTACGCTCAAGCGGTTACTAATGCTACAGCAGCCGTTATTCATGCCGTTGCGGAGCCGGATATTTACCGTCGTGAAAAATTTGGCAAGCAATATATCTGGCGTGACGAGCCTCCCTCCGTCGGCCAGGAATTCGAGAACTGGAAAAGCTGGTTAGAATGGGAGAGGCAGCGTCGGGAAAAAGCAACAGAACACGCGGACAGTCCAGGCGTGGATGGTGTTTTCATTTGCACATTGGATGAAATGCACCTCGAGATTCTCGAAGCCATTGCGCCACTGAATTTACATATAATGTGCGAAAAGCCACTGGCTACGTCACTAGAAGATTGTCTCGCTGCGTCAAGGGCCCTAGCAAGCATTTCAGAGAAGATATTTGCAATTGGGCATGTGCTGCGGTATAGTCCGCATAATAAGCTTCTGCGGAAGTTACTTCTTTCCGATCGTGTAGTCGGAGATATCGTATCTCTCGAGCACACAGAGCCTGTGGGATGGTCCCATTTTGCTCACAGTTACGTGCGAGGAAATTGGCGACGTGAAACTGCCGCTCAGGATGGCAGCCTGCTTACCAAATGCTGCCATGATATCGATTTCATCCTCTGGCTGTTGAGCTCTCCTCCTCCTGGCTCCGCACTGGACCACCCTTATCATCTCCCACGATCCATCTCGTCGATGGGATCACTGACCCAATTCACTCGAAAACGCAAGCCTGTCACCGCAGGCAATGCGACAAACTGTTTCTCCTGCCCCATAGAACGAGAATGCAACTACAGTGCGATCAAAATATACGACGAGATGTGCCTAGCCAAAGGCCACACCGGATTCCCTGTCAAAATCGTTCGCCCGGACATCGAAGACTTGCTCAAGGCCTCGGGCATAGAAACTGCCAGAAAACAACTCTACAAAACCCTATCAGAGGACTACGACACTAGAACCACTTCTGCTGCAGAAATCGCGTCGCGCACCTGGTACGGGCGCTGCGTCTGGGAATCAGACAACACCGTCTGCGACGATCAATTTGTCACAATCTCGTGGGAGGACAACGACAACAACACAGCCGACAGCTCCCTCCCCTTGCAAAACCGCAGCGCAAAACTCGCAACCCTGCACATGATCGCGCCTACACAGAAACAATGCGAACGCCGTGGTCGCGTCTATGGCACGCACGGCGAACTCGCCTACGACAGCGAGACCATCACCATCTCTGAATTCAGCACAGGTAAGACTGAAACGATTGAAGTTCCCAAGCCACCGCCTACAGAGCCTGAGTCTCACGGTGGCGGAGACTACGGTTTAACGAGGGCTTTTGTGCAGGCCGTCGATGCCGTGGAGAATCAGGGCTGGGCCGTGCAGAGGGCCCAGGTGGAAATCTTGGGAGTTACGCCTGAGGAGGCCATACGGAGTCATGCTGTTGTTTTTGCTGCAGAGGAGGCGAGGAGAGAAGGAAAGGTGGTTAGTTGGAATGAATGGTGGAAGGAGAAAGCCCTTCCTACTACTACTACTACTTCTTCTTAAGGGAGGGTGTTTTTAGTCGCTGTCTGATATCCCCTCCCCCTTTCCCCTCTGCGCGTTTCTGAATACTGAGCTAACTACGGAGTATAGGCTTTTAGACCGTTGTGGCTTCTTATCTTTTTAAATCCGCAAATGAATTGAGGCAATTAGCTAACTACACTATATACACAATCTATCATTAATACTTTAGGAGTTTCGTTGGCGCTTTGAAACAGACCTCTGCTTCCGAATATTCGAAAGGATCTCGTTTCAAATTTCTGACTCTGCCTGTGAGCTACTCAATCTTCGCTTGAGTAGTCGTAGCGTTTTCTTCAAGGACTTTGCAAGTGGTCTTAGGGCATGGCTGCAAATCTCACTTCAGCTCTTTAGAGCCCTGGAATCATTCGAAAAACTCTTGAATGGTAAACTAGTAGAGCTAGGAACCTATGTGGTCTGCATCAGACACGTTTCTTCGGGGAGGACAAAGATGGCTACATCTTTCAGTATTTTCCCTTTCGTCTTGCAAGTACTGATAGAACGCGGACTATATCGGGCGAGTTGTTGATAACTTTGTAAAACATTGTGCAAAGGTCAGCCAACCATGTTCGTAAAATTATCCAGCTAACTTTGCTAGGGGCCCGTTGATAACGCTGATGTTGGAGCTATGGACTGCGACCTGTCTGCTCATGACGGGTTGGGAGATTGCTGGTGAGAAGACATTGGGAATGACTATGGTGGAAGAGGCAAAACTCTCCCATGTATAGGACTTGCCACTGCTCTTTGAGTACTACAGAATCGGTTGGATCACTCACTGGAGTCATACATCGCCAAAAGAGAACAGAAGCTTTTGAAGTCGCTTCAATATGCAATATGGAAAAGACAGCCTTGTCTTTTGGGGGTCGTCCTTTTGGCAGTAATCATGATCCTTAGACAGGGATAGCTGGGTTCTGGAAGTAACACCAGGAGGAGTATTCTTTCTTATGATGTGTTATAACTTCGCCGATGGGTTTCAGCGCTATAGCTGGCAACTTCTGCCAGAAACGCTGATAAAAAGAATGTTTCATTTTGGCAACTTGTTGTTAACGCACATCCATTGTGCTGGAAAATTCCGGAAGGAATTAGTTCTCAAATTGGATACCATCAGTGTGTATGTCGATGCAGTTGCGAGATGGCATTAACCATGAAGCTAGAGAGACCTGGTCATCAGTACGCGGAAAGAGATGAGAGCAGCCTTGACGGTTCCCTGAGTTCTTTAGCAATTAGCGACTCGTTCGAGCATTTCGCCTCCGAGAAGAATTTCGAGCGACTTCAACGGGTAGGGTAAAAAGCAAGCCAAATAGGCTGAGAACCTACCGTCTATGGAGCTACGTGTGCCTTTTGGGAAATTTCCCAGACCTTGATTTTCACGGAGGTATAGACTTCATCAGCAGTTCCATCGGCGTCGATCTTATTATTGAGCATGTTAGCGATTTCCTGGTGTATACTCTCACGACTTACCCTCCAGAAGGGGCCCATCTTCATTAAGTGCTCTTCTACTTCTGAGTTCGTGGTCTGAAATGTGTGTATCCGCTTCTTGATGGACTCGACATTGTCATCAATTCGTCCGGATGACTGCGAACGTCTGGTTAGACGTTGTATCATTACATTTTCTGAACTATCCAAGAGTATCGTGAAATTATGTTGGTGTATCTAGGAGAGTAAGCGCAAAACGACGTCCCCAAGGGGCAAGGAGTACAAACCTTTGCCTCAAATGCATAAGCCTGCTCCAGACTTCTTGGGAATCCATCCACGACAAACATCCGCCTTCCCTTCGCATTTGATTCGTTCATTTTCTTCTGCAACAACCTGATTGTAAGGTCTGCGGGGGCAACCACAGAGTATCTCATGCTCTCATTTATGAAATCCGCGATGCGCGTTTGCGATTTTGCTTCTTCACGTAATAGATCGCCGACAGAAATGTGCATGCAGGCAAAATCCTGAGCAATACGAGCACACTGCGTCCCCTTGCCCACGCCAGGACCTCCTGAGTACCAGTCAGCTTAGGGACGAAGGATTTGAGCATATAGACAATACCAATAACGAATATGACCACAATATCAGCTCCTCCTCTGGACCAGAGATGCTCTCTGTCTTTCTTTAGATGTGCGACCCAGGGCACGAGCTCTGGAGCCGTAATCCTTGATTCCAGCTCCATAAATTCTCCCAGGTCTTTGTCCAGACGCGACCGCTCTTCGTATATCACAGCTTGATCCATGCATTCCAAGGAATCCTCTTCACGAACTAACTTAGCAGCCGGACTCGTCCCTTCTTCAAATTCCAGCCAGAGCTCCATTATTTCGGCCGCAAAGGCTGGGTTTACTTCTTCCGCGAGGCATGAAAGATATCGAATAGCTAAGCGTTCGCGATTATATTTATCCTCTGAGTGATAGTTAGTTTATAAAATATATAAGTATAGAATAAGTAATAAACGGGACCTTTTGAAATGCCATCAGACGGAGTGATGTCTCCAATTATCGCCTCGCCCATGTCGTGAACCAAAGCCATCTTTACCGCCCTCGCTCGAGTCTTTTCGTCAACCTAAAGACAAGTTAGTAGAGCCACTAGCTATCACCAATATTCCACATACCCCAGGTACCAGCAAGGTCATCACAGCCATGCGATACATGTGGTCACTGACGCTTTCAGGGCACTGAACCCCTCGGATCTGCCATCCTCTCCGCGGAAGGTTTTTCAGGCGCTCAACGAGGTGAAGGAAGGGGAAAGGCGACGCGGTCATCTCATCGGGCTCCATTTCTTATGTGGCTTTGATGGGATGGTTGAACTGAGAGGTCTTCCGTTGTTTGAAGGTTTGACGACCCTCGGCGGATGTGTGGTCTCTTGAACCCCGCATCCCTTTCAAGAGAGCCTTATGTACACAGTCGAGCTCCTCCGTACTGTCGAAAGATGGCGGCCTAGAACCGACGAGAGGATTGAAGAGTTGGTATAACGGTACAATCGAGTGGAAAGGCAGCCTGACTGTGCTCATTTCGTACATATTGGGTTCAGAGCATGTAGAAAGGGCACATTTTTCATACCTGAGAATGATATGAAATCAGCACCCTCATCGGAATGCCTGCAAGACTTCCTCCTTCTCCGGTATGTATGTATCTCCCTCCCTCTGTCCCTCTTCCCCGGACCGCATCCCTTCACTCTATGCGCATCTTAGAGCACAACAAAGAAATCCCTTTCTTTAGATTATGTATGTATATTCTCCAATGTCGATGTATTGTTATTTCGCATCTGCCGGAGGGAATTTTGCGACTCTGCTCGCTGTTGGTTCATTACCTCTGAATGGGGAACGAACTGTGCATCTCTACATACAATAAAGATGTCGACAAACGACAACTTCGTGGCTGTTCCCAGATGCTACATAGCCTGATTTATTAAGGCGGCCCATGGCTACCCAACCAGCGGGAACCATGGCCAAACATATGAGCTGCGGCGGTTCCGGAAAGACCACATGCTTTAGTTGTGGTGGAAGCAGAAGCTCTTCAAGCGAACTACGTCTGCGGTAACTTAGTGCTTGTCAGGTTGGTGGACAGGAAACATGTTCGAGATGCAGAGATAAAGAAAGTTCCAAGGCATTTCGGATTGTCCATGAATATTTTCATGCTATGCAACTTTAACAAGTACATATGACACATATCCACCCACAAGCTATAGTACAGATCAGGCCAGTCATCGTCCGGATTAAGGATAATACAACTCAAGTCGGTTCTCCAAGCAATCTCAGTACCAACTCATACACTCCAAGGGTGATGGCTGCAGATGGAACAGCACGCAGAAGGTGCGGTGTGAGGCCACCATAGAGAGATGCAAATCTCCCTTCCTTCCAGATAAGACGAAAGCACTGGAACAAGCCAGGGTATTTTAGCGATCCATTTTCCATCGGGGCTTGCCGTAATCTTGTTCTGACAACCTGGTTAGGATGAAATATTAGTGAATGAGAGCATAATGAATAGTGAGGCATGGTTGGTACCTCGTGCGGATATGCCACTAGTGCAGCCAGGAGCTTGGATAGCCCTGCAGCAGCGCTCACCCCTATCCAGTCCTGAGTCTGATGTGATGATGCCTTATATCGCCCATCGTGATCTGTGGTTTGCCCTCCTCGTGCAAAGAGCAGTTTCAATTGTTCATACAGTGCCAGATGAAAGGTCGTCTCTGCCGCACCTAGAAAGCTCGCGCTGAGACCTCGATAAAGTCCTCTGAAACCTTCTTGCCGAAGCACTTGAACTGCGCAGTGTAGACTATTTCGATACTTCCGACCAGCATTCCCTACGCGTGATTTGTCAAGTTGTAAACGCATCTTGACAAGCCATATTGGATTTGTCGCAATTGCTGTCGCTATTCCGGCAGTCGACGCAGAAATGACGTGAACTATTGCAGCATCCGGTGCCCAAGCCGTCGTTTCGCATATTAACCGCTTGCAGTTCCCATACGTGTAGAATTTGATTGCGCTGGCGGGCACCACGCCAGTGAGGCTTGGCCCGAGTCCTCGAAAGAGACCCCGCCATCCCTCGATGTGTCGAATAGAGGACAGTATTTGGAGGGTATCCCGGACATGGTGGAGTGACGTGTGGAAGCTGACGGCACTCGAAGGCAAGGAACCGCGGGAAACAAGGCCAGAGGATGTATGTGTACGGTAGAAGTCAGTTTGCAATCGAGTCCTTAAGACATCCAGAGGCGATGTAATAGCTGCGGTTGCCATTCCGCCGCACCTGGAAATATGAAAACGTTGGCCTAGTGCGCGACTTACTCTAGGGGGGAAAGTATATATACTTACGCTCCTGCAACGAGGTGCGCCCAAGACTTTGTAGTTGCATCCTTAACAAGTTTCAAATCATTAGGTCGTGGAGAAGCTTTGATATTTTGTAAGGGAAGGGATTGAGATAGCTGATCTGGCTTGAAGTTCTCCATCTCTAGTTATACGAATATTGGCATGGAGGACCAGGAGTCGAGCCCTTGACGATTAAAAAAGTGTGCTTTAACCACATAACTAACTAACTACAATAACTTAAGGTTACAGTTAACAAATGTCCGGGATTCCAATATGGAGTACTCTGTACGGAGTACGGAGTACTAAACTAGTTACTGCTGATCACGCAAAGACTTTTTGCTCCACACTTCTGTACAGCACTACACAGTATGGAGTAATTATAATTCAATTTAATCTGATTTGTACGGAGTAGATAAACTACTAATATATGTAGGGTGATACTAGATGCACACCACATTTATTATTCTGACACTACATGCTTAGTCATCACTATTAGCACACTACATATTAATCTGTAAGCAGTATAGTGGGGTGTTAACAACACACTACATATAAAACCCCAATAAGGGAGGCGCCAAGCCCTTAGTAATCAACCACCCCGATATTTTCAAATCACAGGGTGAAGAAGCAAGAGATTGGATGAAATCACCCACCAAACCTTCTTGCTGTCATCCACAAATTTACTTGCTCTACCAAATACCCAATATAAATCTCAACAATGATAATTATCACTCAAAAGATTATTTCTCATGAATTTAACTGCTTCTCTTCCTATTTGACTGCTTTGCTTGGCAAATCAGCCTGTAGTTGTGGATGGGGAGCCTCAGGCAGAGATTGTTGACCTGTCTGACAAGACAGGTCTGAGGTCTGCAAATCTCACTGCCAAGCTAGCTGTTTGTAGGCAAATTTGCTTGAAATTTGTGGGTAGATTCACTAGGGATTTGAGGGTAAATTTGCTGAGAATTCAGGGGTTAATTTGCTAGGAATTTGATAGGCAAATTCACTGAGAATTTGGGGGTTAATTCACTAGGGATTTTGCTAGAGATTTTGTAGGCAAATTCGCTGAGGATTTGGGGGTTAATTCACTGGGCAACTGAGTGCCAAATCTTTCAAATCCACAATTTGAAAATATTGGAGTGGTTGATTACTAAGGCATTGGCGCCTCCATTATTGGGGTTTTATATGTAGTGTGTTGTTAATACCCCACTATACTGCTTACAGATTTATATGTAGTGTACTAATAATGATGACTAAGCATGTAGTGTCAGAATAATAAATGTGGTGTGCATCTAGTGCCACCCTATATGTATGTACAGTGCCCTACAAAAAGTGATTAGTCAGTTCTTAAATAAGCCAAAATTCAATGGCAGTGAGGTGATGATAATTGCAAATATATTCATACTTAGAAGGATATTTGCTTAGAAAAGCTAGAGAGAATAAGAGAAATAGTAGACTAAGTAAATGAAATATGTTTTTTAACTAATACTTGATGAATCTGTCTTTGATCATAATAACTAGTGAACATCTCTTGTGCATGATTCTGATTAGATCTCTTATTTTCTCCTGTGTAATATTATTTCAAATCTCTTGTAATTTTGCTCTCATGTCTTCTTCAGAGATAATCTTATGTCTGATCTTTGAGACTCTGTATTTCATAATATATCAAAAATTCTCAATAGAGTTCAAATCAGATGATTGTGCAGGCCAGTTCATTCTCAAAATTTCAGAATCATCTAATCATTTAGTAGTGGCTTTAGAAGTATGATATCTTGCTCCATCATCTTGTCACAAGCATAAATCTCTAGAGTGAAAGATACTTTCATAATGTGATCAGTTCTTATCATGTAATATTTTCATATATTGCTGAGAATTCATGCATACTTCTTTTCTCTCAAAAAACAGCTTAGATTTAAAGTCTCAAGAGATAGCATCTCATATTCTCACTGTAGTTTTTCCAGACTTGAATGTTGGCTTCAAGTATCTTGACTCAAAAGCTTTTTCCTTAGGTCAGCACACCCAGGCTGGAGAAGCATTCAATTTCATCTCAAATGTACTCTCATCTGAGAATGATACACAAGTTCAATCTTTCTCACTTCATTTCAAGTGTTTGCATGTGAATTCAAGTCTTTTTTCTTTATGAATAGATTTCAAATATGGCTTCTGTTGAGGTTTAAAAGCATAGATTTCCTCTTTGTGAAGATATGTGTGTATAGTATTGTGGTGAAATTTGGCACCAGATTTTGAAGAACTGGTCAAGGAGAATAAAGATTCATGTGGATTAAGAAATATATGGCATTTCAAGGAGCACATATCTCTTTTTGATATCTTAAGAGGCTGGCCAGTTCTTTTCTTTGAAGAAGAATCCTTTTTTCTTTGCAATTCACAATGCACAATAGCCTCTATGATAGAGTGGAGTATTTGTAATCTGAAAGAGATCTTTCCATATGAATCTCCTGTCTCATATAAGGCCATAATAGCTCCAATATTCTTAATAGAGTATTCTTGACAATCAGTCTTTGGTTTGAAAGTCATTTTGGCTATAAAGAAGCAAGAATGGTTGAGTGGCATGAATTCTCTTCCATGGTATAAATGCAGGGTAGCTGCTTATCTAAGATTTGGCTAATCACTTTTTGTAGGGCACTGTACCTATCAATCATGAACTTATAACAGCTGCAAACCAGCCTTTTTATCAATTCTCATATGCACATACCTGGCCCATGCTGGCTGTCCTT
Source organism: Emydomyces testavorans (assembly GCA_029449355.1). Classification (NCBI taxonomy): domain Eukaryota; kingdom Fungi; phylum Ascomycota; class Eurotiomycetes; order Onygenales; family Nannizziopsiaceae; genus Emydomyces; species Emydomyces testavorans. The sequence continues at coordinate 2,309,508 of CP120627.1, forward strand.
TGCACTATTTCTGTGATCATGTTACGACGGTGGGCTCCTCCCTTCCTACATACTCCTTCAACTTGAGCAACTTGACCGCCAGGTCGATGTTCTCCTTTAGATAATCCTGGGCGTCCTTGGAGAACTCCTTCTCATCCAATTCATGGCGCTCAACATACAGACGAATAGTGGCGCCACTACTTCCAGTGCCAGAAAGGCGGACAACGATACGGCTACCATCGTCGAGCTTGATAAAGATACCTTGGTTTTTGCTAACGCTCCCATCAAGGTCGGTATAGGAGAAATCATCGGCTTCGAGGACTTTGCGACCAGAAACAGTGGAACCAACAAAGGAATCTTTCTTAGTAGTGATGAGTTCTCTGAGGTTCTCGATCACCTTATTTGCGCCAGCACTATCAACATTCTCATAATCGTATCGAGTGAAGAAGGTACGCCCGTATGTCTTCCAAAAATCGCTCTGGATTGCCGCAATGCTCACGGGCTTGTCTGGATTAGCCTGGCCAACAGCAGCAATGATATTGAGCCAAGCAACAATCGCCCAAACGCCATCCTTCTCTCGAATGTGGTTGCTTCCTGTACCAAAGCTCTCTTCACCGCAAATTGACATTTTATTCGTATCCATCAGGGCACAGAAGAATTTCCATCCAGTTGGGACTTCATAGGACTTGAGGTTCTGGGCCTTGGCGACTAAGTCAACCGCACCGGACGTGGGCATGGAACGGGCCATTCCATATACTCCTTGCTTTTTGAAGTATGGAATAAGCTTAGCATGGTGGGAAATGATAGCCAAGCTGTCTCCAGGGGACACAAAGGTTTTGGCACCGTAGATCATATTACGATCACCGTCCCCGTCACTTGCAGCGCCGAACTGGATTCCCTCCTTATCAACTTTCTCGACTAAAGAGCGCGCGTAGGTCAAGTTGGGATCGGGATGACCGCCACCGAAATCGGGCTTAGGTTCGCAATTCTGGCAACAAGCTTCTGGCAATCCCAGTTCCCTGATAAAGATCGCTTTGCCGTACGGTCCGGTAACTCCGTGAAGAGCGTCGAAGAGCACTTTGAAATCGTTGTGGCTTTGCAAGAAAGAACGGATGAGGTCGAAATCAAATATTTCCTTCATCATTTCAACATAATCGGCCGTTGAGTCGATGATTTCGACTTCCAGCCCATTATATTTCTCCGTACCAATCTTCGCCAAATCAACCTTTGGCAGGTTGACAATGTTATACTCTGTGAGGGATTTCGAAACCTCATAGATTTTGTTTGTCACGGGCTCGGGAGCGCCAGCACCATTGGAGAGATTATATTTGATACCAAAGTCGGCATTGGGACCTAGGATTCATTGGCGTTAGCTATATTCGCTTGCAGCGGACACGGGAATGATGGGCTAGAGCTAGGGCTGCATATGTACCGCCAGGATTATGACTTGCTGTGAGGAGGATTCCTCCAGTGGCTTTTCTCTTGCGGATGACGTGACTAGCAGCAGGAGTGCTCAAGATGCCATTCTGTCCAATCACTAACTTCTTCACACCGTATGCAGCTCCAATCTGCGCAATTAGCTGGATTACTTCGGTATTGTAGTAGCGACCATCGCCGCCAATGACGAGAAATGCTCCTTTTGCACCTTCGGGGATTGATTTGAGGATACTGGTGATGAATGATTCGGTATAGTGGGGTTGCTGGAAGACGGTGACCTTTTTCCGCAGGCCAGACCTTTGTGTGTTCGAGCAGTTAGCAGGATTATACCAGACTTTCTGTGGTGTGGATAACAGACTTACGTTCCAGCTTTTTGGTCCGAGAATGGGGTGATTGGAACAGATTTGACATCCATGATGCCTTGCCTTTTCTTTGCAGAATTAGAGAAGTCGAATGCAAGCTCCACGCTCGTTCACTTTGTAGATGAAAGACACCCGATAAGCTCCAACAATGAACTTTATCTCAATTGAGATGACAAGCTAAGGCTTCTCGCAACACAAGAGAGGAATTGTTCGAGGAGAGATTGATTAGAAGAATTGGATCTCAGGTAACGAAAGTGAGAACAAGAGAGTGGGAGTGAGAGAGGAGAAAGAAGAAGAGGAAGAGGGGCAATTGCTGTCGAGAATCTTGCTGGCGGGGCATGTCTGCGTCATAAGCTCGCATCACCCAACAGCTCAGCATTTTGAACAGCTTCACATTATGATATAGTTATGTATCTACTCGAGGATACGACGCAGATTTTGCTTTTTCTTATATCTGTAAGGAGCACTTTACGAGTGACTTTTTCAAATCTTGATTGCAACTGATTTTCTTTTAAACTCCTACTTCTCAGTGAACGACAGCTAGTTACATAATATTAGCAGCGGTCGATTGGAATAGGATTCCCAGAACTTCATACAAAGTGCGTGGAGATATTCTCTCAATTGACGGCATTCTAATTCAGGTATCTAACTACATACAGTTCTATCTCATCTCTAAAGAGTCAACGAACCGTTTCATTGTAACCAAAATGGTGCTTTCACGCTCCAACGAGCCGCTCGTCTGGATCGACTGCGAGGTAACCTCAACCAACTTTCTTCCTTCACAATGCTCAAACCTCGAGCTGATCATCCCTGCGTTAATTTGCAGATGACAGGCCTCAATCCCGAAACCGATCACATCCTCCAAATAAGCTGCTTCATCACCGATGCTGATTTAAACCTCCTCGATCACGACGGCTTCCACGTCACCGTCCACCAGCCTCCTCATATCCTCTCGTCCATGGACCCCTGGTGTATATCAACCCATGGCCGTTCAGGCCTAACCGCTGCTGTCCACGCTTCAACCACCACTCCATCTGAAGCTGCCAATTCCCTACTCTCATATGTACAATCGTACGTCCCCAGGAGCCGCAAGGCACTACTAGCAGGTAATAGCGTACATGCGGACCGGGTATTTTTAGCACGAGAACCGTACACAAAGGTGGTGGAGTGGTTGCACTATCGGATTCTGGATGTGAGTAGTGTGAAGGAAGCGGTGAGAAGATGGTCGAGCGACGAGGTATTGCGGGATGCACCAGGCAAGGTGGGAGTGCATTTGGCGAAAGACGACATTCTGGAAAGTATCGAAGAGATGAGGTTTTACAGTGACCGGGTGTTCCAGAGAACTAGTTGAAGACGTAAATGGAGAACTAGGAGAATCACTCAGGTGCGCTGCTGTTCATGGCAGCGGAGGCAATCATGAAATCATATACATCAACTCGATCTCGAACTTCCGTCATTTTGAGGATTGCTCTCGGGTAAACATCTGTCAGGCCTTCCAGCGAAGTCTCTTCGTCATCTATCGAGATCGCTGTCATGGACTGCTGTAGCGTGCGTTGCATATAGGCTCCCGGGTGCTGAATCTCCATCGGCAGACTGCTTGCTGATGCACTCCTCGAAGATTTGAAGTGCATACCTGGCAAATACCTTCTCGCAAACGGCCGAAGCATCGGAATGGATGCACAGATAACAGCAAGGTTGGCTTCAACAGTTCTCCATACGCAGACATTATAACCCACCCCTGTTGTTTTGATAGAAACATTAGTGACTAGTTTGGAAGAAAGAAAACTGTTACTGGGAGAGGCCTTACATGTGACGTCGTAGGTTAGATGCAAAATCGCATACAAATAGTAAGCCCACATGACAGATGCTGCGCACACTCTGTAAAACAGCCGATATTAGCGGTCAAATCGAGTATAACTCGGGAACAATAAGACTAGAACGGAGACAGAAGGTGCAATAAATGGGATACTGTGTTCATACATAAGCCCCAGACTCATGAGAATAACGAGAATTAGTTTCTCTCGAATGGGAAGACGCAGTTTCCATAAAGTTGGAATCGGAAGAGCGAAGACGAGGAAATCAGTAAGAACATTTGTAATTGCTCCTGCCAGGACGCGTGAGGACTCGTTCGTGCATTTCCCCTTTGAACTTTTGTTCCAAAACTGTGATAGCGGTCTGGCAAATACCACGTTAGCAAAAGCCCCTAGCACAGAAAGGCTCGTTTTAGGAGCCCTACATGCAAGCAAAAAATAGGGTGAAAGTGAATGCTGCAGCCATGAGAGTTAGCTACTCTGCCATCGAAAACTCAGGCGAAAGTCAGTGGGTTATACCAATTCCCCATAGTATTATCACGAATATCAGAGCCCATGTGGCTCGCCGGAGCGTTTTGCTGCAGGCGGAGAGGCGGAGATAAGAAGCTAAAATGGATAGCTTCACAAGAGTTATGACCCATAGCGAGAAAAGCTGGCCAAACCATTTGGACTATTATATGTGAAATCGTAAGCGAGGGAACATTTTGGCAGTGCAGTAATTTCCAGCCGTACCATCCAAAGAGGCTTTTTCCATTCTGGCCTGAAGTCCCACTTGTGATGACCTGAAGTCATATTATACATAAGTATTAGCCAGAGCGCCATACAAAATGTGGGGATTCGACTGCGTGACTGTAAAACCCAGCAGATGCTGTACGTACCCCATCCATGATGAACACCAAAACATGATAAAGCAGCAATGGTCCCGAGAAATGGCTGTGTTTTGGCAAGAGGTTAGTACATATACAGGTCCAAAATCTATGAATAACTAGAAACTCATACCAGGGTAGCGGCCACGAGCCAGTCATCCCAGCCAGCAGACTTCTTCATATGAAGACGTACGAACAACCGTATGCCCACAACGACACAAGAGATGGAGACCAGGACGAACCCAAGAATGATCAACTGCGGGCCCTGGTACTCAGGGTTCACATAATTGGGCTTAGGCCACGAGGCGACCACCTCAGGAGGGGGTTCCCTCATCTTGACGACATGCAAGACGTCAGAAAAGTCCGCAAGAGGTCATCGGAAACGGATGGACGAGAACATTGGGACATGCAGAGGAAAAGATGAAGATACTCAGTCTGAGATTGGTTCCTCGACAGAGTACATATATAACTGTTATATGGACATGTCGCCGTTTCTGCTGAGGAAGCCTTCGTTTATCATCGACTTAGGATTTCCCCAGAACTTTCTTGTGGATGTGTGATGCTATGGCCATATTGGAACCAAGGTTACCTATGACGAGGGCTATTTGTAAGTCGAGAGCGCTAATAAAAAGCGACCTTGCCCGTAGAGCTCCAGAGGATGGTAGATCTACCAACCGGAACGAGCGATGGGAATAGAAGCTTTTGGATGGTTCCAATGCTCAAGCTCAAGGATTTCCTTTTCTAGGCATAAGTTGCCGAAGTTCTAGAAACTCTCTTCCATAGAGAAACGCTTGCTTCACTTGATTTTGCAGGGAGTTCTTCTGGATGCTGAAGTAGCGGTTGGCTTTCTGTTTCATCCCTAGAAATTGGAAAGTTAGACTATATGTCTCTAATCTATCCCGTCTTTTGGATATCCCGCTTTTGATTCCAGATCCCTGGGTTGGTTAAGGCAAAATTGTTCAGTCTAACCGTGGGATTTAGACATCTGTACTGAGCATGAAGGCCAGCTGTGCATACCAGAGAGAATAATGCTGTGCCTTATTACATCAGAAGATAGAGTCGAAGTCGTTGCCACCCTTCACATGTCTGTTTAACTGTCTGGCATTATGCGTGGTAGTTTTTCACCAGGAGTTGACAGGCTCAAAGTCAAGTGGCAAGATTTATGACATGTATAGTCGGAACCAAAGTGTCGAGGGACACAGCCCTATCTTATCTTAACTTTGGTCCGAAAGTTGTTGCAAATAGATAAAAGAAAATCCCACACAATAGCATCCATGAACTGGTGACTAGGAAATCTAGGAGTCAGTTGGGTCAACATTCGACCGCATTGATAGTGTGGTTGATTTCCAAATCAGGGCCGTAAAGCACTTCTCGTCTAGGAAATACCCCATGGGGAACGGAAAAAGAGAAAACAGGGTCAACAAGACTGCAGTTGTGGCTGTACCATTCAAGAGGCTATTCATACTCAATAGTTATCTTCTTCAAGAGGTAGGTTACCAGACTCAAAGCAATGTCCCAGGTCAAAACCAGGTGTCAAATGTGAAGTGCAAATGGGTATGCTCCCGGCTAGTATTGAGAAAGCACGGACAGAAGGCAAAAAATACGGCCTGAATAAGAAGAATTTCGAAGAAACGCAGTATGACCAGTGGAGAGGATGAGCCCGCCTTGCTTTTCTAAAGACATCTCTTAAGCATGACCGAATTCTTTCGAGAGGAAGCAAGCAGACTCCAACAAAGAAATCTTCGGAAACAAAGAAGAAATAACGCACGACATTATATTTGTTTCCTGGGGCCGGTTTATTAAAACACATCTGGTCCGCGTTTCATAACTCCTCCTCTTCAATAGCGGAAGGCTTTTGATCAGACTCCATGTGTACGGCTGCTGCAGATGTCGTACCGTTATTCACTTCCTGGGAAGCGCTGCTCGTACCCATGGCTTCATGGATGCCTGACGATATATTCGAACCCAGCCTCTGACGGAGAAGATCATCCGCACTCGATAAGCTAGCTCGCTGCTTTTTGAGCGGACTGCCGATGAGTGCTTCATCCAGTGAACTTAAAATTGACTCTTTGCTGGTCAAATGATCACTTGGAGGTGTGGTGTCTTGTTTGACAGGAGCGGGCGGCGTGGACCTTGGTGCCGGTGTTGCAGATTTGGAAGCTCTTGTCGCATCTGCGTTACTACCGACATCTGAATTGGGCTCAGAAGAATGTTGTCGTTTGAGCTAATATCAACTGTTAGCTCAAGTCATTAAAGACATGGTGAAAGCGATACCAACCTTTATTTGACGAACACCTTCGGCGAGTTCTCCTTGATATTTTGCATCTTCTGGAGATAGAAGGGACTTACTCTTTTCCTTATTTTCTTCATCTTCCGCTTTGCCGATTATGGACTCAAAATCGTCGTCATCGTCATCATCATCGGAATCCATATCGCTTGCGCTTCCTTTCCTATGTTTCTTCCGAGAATTTCTGACTTTATTCTCGCCGTCTCGGAAATTCAAGAATCCCGCTCCCCCTCCCGGTTTTAGTGGCCCAATTTTGGAGAAGTCTGTTTGCCCTGATTTTCGCCTTGCAGCTTTCTCTGTGTCTTTCTCCTGTGCCTTAGACGATTTTAGGATGCCCATCTTTTGCAATTGCCCTAGAACAAGCTTGTTAGCTTACTGCGGGTTCGCAACACGTAGTATGTAGGAATGGAGATCGACCTACGTTCTCCTCTGTACATAAATGTAAAAATAGCATAGGGCCTGTCTGTTGGGTCGATTCCAGTGACAGTTTGCGTACTGATAGACTTAGGATCTAGGGACTTCGGCTTAGCGAAGCTAGTGGTGTGGTCAATATTTGCGTCGTTGCCGCGTCCACTTGTTCCTTGGGAATCTTCATCATCGTCATGCGCGTCAAATTGCGGCGAGTATTCGCCTCGCTTGATCTCTCCCGATGCCAGAACACGAAACAAGGCCACTTTTATTTGTCCAGTCGTCTCGGGAATAGGATCATCATCGGAATCATTATCAGAAGAATAAGTCTCTGCCTCATCGGAAAGATTCTCAACCGGAGATTCTGCATTTCCTCCATATTTCAACACGTCGTTTCCCTTTTTTGGCTTCCTGTCATCCAAATCCATTCCCGTTTCCTCGCCAGCCCCCTCTTTCTGACGAGCTGCTTCTCTAACTTCCTTCCTTTTTCTCCGTTTCTCCATTTTCTGTCGCCGCCGCTCCACCTTTTCTGCTGTATCCGTACCCTCCAGGTCCAGGCCATTCAGCCACCTCTCCAATTCAACCTCGCGGAAAAGGAATTCTCGCTCCGCAAGGCCGCCACCCTCTGACTGTGGTATGCTCACCCATCTTGAATTGACCCAAGTCTCTTCACCCCTCCGTAACAGCGTGGCTACCTCCTCCTTTTGTCGTCCATCAAAATATATGTAGGCCGCAATCGTTTCATTCGGAGAAGCAGTCAAAGGCTGATAGGGGCTAATGGAGGTTGAAGTAGTCGGTTCGCCTGGGAGTCCCCCCACAGACTTGGGTTTCGGGTGCGGGTTATCGGGAGCTGGTTTTGGAGCGGAGTATGGGACTTTCATGCCGGGAGTGAGAAGGGTGATGGATATCGCGAAAGTAGATTGTTCTGGCTTCCCGCTCCATGAATCGGGTATCTTCGGTGGCGGGACAGGGATGTAGCACGCAATGCGGGAGGCTCTCGATTGGCGTTGAACTGAGTATTCAGGGAGCGGTCCGCTAGGGGTATGGATACTGACCGCAAGGCCTTTGAAGCAAGGCATGGTTGCGTTGTAGCCACGGGCCTTGATCGAGAACTGTACGAATGAACGCTTAGAAGGATCAGCAAGTTAGAAAATGTATTTTTGTCGTTGATAACAAGAGAGTGATGCTCTCTGACTCCCCTATACAGAGAGAGGTGGTTTCACTCCACTCCAACCCAGAGAGCTCACCAAACACACAAATCTAGATCAAGATAGATCCGTCCAGAGGTAGTTATGTATGCTAGAAGTAAAAGAATGCTGTTCGCATAAGTCAAATCAGCATCACGAAAAGCCTCTTGGAAGCTCAGAGTGCAATGAGCTGTGATCTTCCATAGGCAGAGTAACAAACTAGGACGGAGAAGGGTGGTCTGCAGGAGAAAGTAATACTGTCACTAGTGAAGTTATACGCAACTAACACTGCGACAAGACGATTACAGCAGCCTAGTAAGTGAGCTGAATAGTAGTATGCTGGCTATCCTACTCTTCTTCATGATCTATCATAACACAAGATGACTTCATGGAGAGGAAGAGACCCTGGACCTGACTCGTGCCCAAGTTCACGTGATGTGGTCAGAATCCAGACTCTATCACGACCTCACTCATCCAGACAGATCAATCAACAGCTTCAAGCCCTTTGCTAGGAGGTGTTTTACCTGTGATCGAAACCATGAGTGATATCATCTCATGATTGAATGAATCTCTACTTATATTGCAAGAAACTGGAGGAATGACTGGGTATAGAACTGGTCTCCTGAGAGCTGATTCATTTCAGTATCAAATTCCCTTAGCAAGAGGAAACTAATAGCCTACTGCGAGCTTTTAATTTCTGTGACCTGATTGTATTCTGTTTGACCCCATCTCCTTGATGCTGTTAGAGGTGCATTTTGTGATACTGGGCAAATTCATAAGAGCGTGCTGACTGCGACACCAACTGAACACCGGATGATCGTGTCATATAGAGCTGCCGATTGGCGCCTTTTATGAAGGAGTTTTAGTACACACTGCCTCGACTGCATCGTCTGGTATATCTCCGACAGTCTCAAAGTTTGTGGTTTCTTTGGCTAACAGTACCTGTTTCGACAGTCGTGGCCGAGCTCGTGGTTGTTACGAATGCGTCGACATCTCGGCTGAAAGATTGGCGGTTTTATTTAACCGTCTCATACTTTCTCCCATCTCAGATCATCTATACCTTGGCTGGGACGGCCATTTTGAACTTCAGACTCAGCAGACTTGAAGTCGTTCTCGTCTTTGAGTTTCACAGACAGAAGATTCAAGCCTCTTGAATGTCTGCGGCGATCTTAGGTCCAGATGAGCCTGTGAGACTCCGTTATGGACCACCTTCCTGCACCACGCTCGACCTCCAAAGTCCTAGAAAACGGGGTTCTTTCGCCAATTTAAAAAGCAGGCTTAATATGATTATCGTCGACGCAATTCCCTTTCAGCATCAATGCCCACAAGGGGGGTTAAATCAAAAAGAGAGGGAGGTAACGCGACTCTCTTATAGGAAACCATATTATGCCGAGTGTGACTATCCACCCGCCAGAAGTACATGATGTTTCTTCCTAGAGCTGCTCTAAGCAAAGAAAGGCCAAACGACAATTGGAGGAAAAGAGCCGCTGTGGATCCAGAGAATACGCGGGGAAGACTTGCAGAAATTGATACCTTTGATCGGCAGAATTATCTACAAAAGTGCTGACAACTTGACAGTCAACGAATGCCCAAAATGTGGTACTCAATAGAGCTTCAGATGCTGACCATGCAGTACCGGGGGCCTAGCATTATCCTGAATTTTCCAGGGATATAGGACGAAAACTGCATGCCTAGTTTTAGTATATACAAAGAGAGCAACAGCTCAGTCTGTCTTCATCTTGCAGAAGTCAAATATCACTTATTTTTGGCCATGCTAACTATCAACCTTGCCTTTCTCCTGTCTCTCAAAATCTTTCCAAGAGGATATGCAACATTGGGTATCGTGTTCTGAATAGGGCAGATGCCTACATTAATAATTTAATAGGTACGTACCCTGTAGTACAAATGTTGCAGGATAACTAGTACTGAGGGTCTCTCTTTGTATGCAATTGGATCCACAGCAAGACAAGCACTTCTTTCATGGCTGAACTCAACTTCAATTGATTCCACTCGCATGTTTTGCAAACTGTTGACAGAAGTGCATCATCACAGATGAAGTTTTAGTTACAGCTGCATAACAACTTCATTTCTCATAACCTACAATGTGCACTCAATCACAATAGGCCAAGGTTGTCAATAATGGCAAATAACAACATATGCATATTAGGCATTACTGTATCCCTCAAAGGAACCCACCGACTGGTAGCACCCGTAACGACTGTATTTTTCCAACAAGCGCGTCAAACAGGTGAACAAATGAGACGTGAAACTCGGATGAAGTAATCAAGGTATGTATCTTATCGCGCGGAGTCTACATTAGTATTGACCTCTGAGTCATCCTTCTCATACTTCTCATCCTGATTCCCCTTCATATCACCCTTCATATCAGCCTTCATATCAGCCTTCATATCAGCCTTCGTATCAGTCTCAGACTCTCCATCCGCTAAATCCATATCCAACTTCTCATCGAACAGCATCTTTGGATTCAACGCAAGTGCACCCTTGGGGATAAACGTCGCTGTCATAACTAGGATAAAGACCAAGGTAAATTGCACTCCACCCACATTCCGGATCGCCTCGTAGATGTTCCCACCGCGGTCGGCGCCGCCAGTCTTTTTGTAGACGTTGTCTATATAGCGGCCAAGCAGTGGCGATGTGATCGCATACATGACAATGTACGTGGAGTAGAGGAACGCCATGACTGCACCAAGAGCAGAGACGTTCTTAGTCTGACCTTCTATGCGAGCCAAGGAAGCTTGGATATAGGCGGCGAGGGACACGTCTCCTGCGGCCCAGCCAAATGAAACTGGAATGAGGGTGGCTGCAACGATCCAGGCCTGACGCACGTCAAGCTGAGGAGGCCGCCAGTAGGGAAGATACCAGACAATAAGAAGCATAAGTGAGTCCAATCGAAGCCAGGGGATGGGGGTTTGGACCCAGTTCGTAAACAGAAACACGCACCCGGCCCCTAAGAGCTCACCGAAATTCGAGCCACCGACCATAATCTGGGACCATGCTGAGTTGCCAAGGTAACGACGTGCAATGGCGGGAGCGATGCCGTTCTCCAGGTATCGATGAGCATACAGCGCAATTGAATACCCCGAAAATAGCCAAACGAATTTGCGCCTCGTGAAGATCATCTTTCCACCAACCCATACGGACTCGCCAAAGAGCCAAAAACCACCGATTACAGCCTTCACGTACGTTGGCTGCTGCTCGAGCAATTCCGGATTGTGCGAGTGGAATCCCGGGATCGAAATGAAATACCAGGTAATGGAGGCAAGCAGAAAAAATATCGGCGTAATCAGGAATGCGTAATTGTTACCCAGTCGAGGGATCAGTGCCAGAGCAGTGCAAAAGGCACCAGCTGTACCAGAGACCTCATAGAAAATCTAGAACCAAGCGTCAGATATTTACCAGAGGGGAAAGGACCAGGTAAGCTTCTTGGAAAAAAGTACTTACATGGACAAGCGCATCCATTCGACGAAGCTTTTGAACATTCCCACCGACGATATCCCGCGGAATCACACGTCGGATCAATTCAACCATGCCATAGACAATGCCCGCAATACTATATATCGGGATCATGCCATCCGTATTGTAGTTGCCATAGTAGTGGAAGTCATTTTTTGGGTGCTTCTTTCGGAAACTCCCTGGGACAAAGTGGCCACCCGTCGCGGCATCGATGATGAGAAGAAGGGCGCTCAGCAAGCCAAAGATCAGGATCGAGATGGAAAGGACATTCTTCGTGGGGAACTTCTTGACCAGAGGCGCAATCAAGATGGAACCCACACACTGGAACGCTTGGTTCAATCCTGTGAGAAGGCCGACACGCTCAAAGGTCCTGGCGTGACCCTTGGTCAGGAAGGCCTCGTAGTCGTATCTATTCGTGGCGAGCGCAACGATGGCACCGTTGAAGGCCTCAAGACCAAATTTGTAGAGCATGATCCCGGCGATGTAAAAGGCCATGTTCCTCTTCTCCGTGGGAGTGAAGGTGCCCCAACTCACCGCGATCGTGTCGAAAACAGACGACTTCGCCATGGTGACTTGACCGCATCAAACTCGAACGACAAGCCGACAAAGAAGCGGAGACGGGCTCAGTGATGCGAAAGACTCATGTTGAATTCCTGATCCTGGCCTGGCTGGGTTTTATATAATAACCCTTGGACCAGGAGGCAAAGAGAACCACGAGGTTGCAGCACCCCCCGTCTCCAGTCCCAGCGGGCATAGTAACTATTAATACTGTGTAAGCCCATCGCGGACGGCAGGGATGACCACGGCCAATCTCAGATTCTGTAACGAGCGCGTGCTGCCGAAGCTAAGACTTCCAAGACCGTTAAAAGTCTTGTCAAATTTGCTTGTCAGACTTGGAAGTCTCCCTGGGTTATATATTAGTATCTCAGCAACACGCCAGTACCTACAAATTATATCTTAACGAGCTTTCCATCAAGGCCCGCGACAGGCGAAACCTTAAGGGCAGGCTAGGGTGCACTCTCGGAACCAACAAGAATCGAGAGCGCAAGGACGAGCGATGGGTGGCGGGTGCACATGTTGCTGTTCTGAATCGACGAAGGCCATCGTTTCGCCCGTGAAACAGGAATGAGGGCCTGGGCATCTCCGCCAGAGTTCCTCTCGACACCAACTCGGAGCATATATACGAGCACGTTCTCTGCCAAGCTAACACTTGCCGCTCCATGGCAATTGGCATCGGAGCGAGGCAGACTGAGCTTTGACAGAGTTGCATGAATCAGGATGTGGTGAGTAGCAGTATGGTTGTGCTAGAGATGCTATTCGGCACAGCGTTGTTTGCCATTGCCGTCGTCCAACAGCTGCACGTATGTATGTAGCTACATATTCGTGAACCAACACTTGGCGAAACGCCAGCTCTTTTCCGAATGGGAGGACGCAGGGCTCTGTGACTGACTACAGAGAGGTCCCTGGATTCTGGATTCGCCATGCAACCTTCGTGTTAGCGAGGCCATTGAAAGAAACCCGATGCAACCTCGCCCTGGTCCAAATAATTGCAGGATGTCTTCATGTAGCAACACGTAGTTATGTAGTTCTCTGCTGCAAAATCAAGAGAATCGCAGTGCTGTCTGAGGTGGTTTGTCAGCAGTTTGCTTGGTGGGCTAGAAACGGCAAAACCAGCAACGCTTTAATTCAATGTCACATCGGATCTCTTGTGAGCATGCAGACAACCAGGAGCAGATCACTCTTAAAGAGAAAGATTCTCAGCATTTTACATTCCCTTGATAGTGAGCTGACAGTTGCATGTTGAATCACGAGTTACGAGCTAACTATCCCGGTGGTAAATCAGTCCTCGAATGGAGATCTACCACTGACTTCAAAGATATCCGCTTTCCTTACGTGGCTCTCACACAGTCCTTTGTTCAAGCCTTTGAAATAAGAAGATTACATCCATATGGCTTTACAATATGAAGCTAATCCGCTGTTGCGAAGAATCGCCAAAATTTTGAAAAGATGCGCTTACTGGACCATCTAACTATTACATACAGAGTTATACACGCTCTTAGCAATTATGGCATACGATCACCGCCTTAGCATCAGCGGTTGGTGATTAATGGAGGTTCCATCGTGACAGGCGGACGCCTTTCCTCAGATTTACCTCGTAATGGCTAGTCAAGCCCTCCCTGGGCTTTCGTGGGGTGTTGAGGACCTGGGCCTCTCGCTGTTGGCGCTGATACGCCTGCTATTGCGAAAGCTTGACGAGGCCAGATGTATGCCACACAATCCCTACTGCATTAGCTACTTTCCTGGTTGATATATCGAAACAAGCCCGCGCTCGAGTTGTCCTGCACCAGGTACGACGCTGCATTCCAAAGCCAGGCCTATGCTTGCACCACGCGGAGCCCCAGATATACATACATGTCTTAAGGAACGTTCCGAGATAGACTGTACCTAACAATTTAACGAAATATGCATTGGGCTATCCGCAGCAGAACAGTTAAAAGAACAAACCTCCAGATCTATAATGTCACCCAATTCGAGGGCTTGCCGTTGGAGCTACTAGTTAACTACATATTGGCTTGAGTCCCAGTTCGTATCAAGCCTTTGATAGTACAGGATTTCGAGCCAGTATAGTAGGCTTCCATCGGCCACGGCATCATACGATGGAGCCTGGTTTGTTTCATAAGCTGCCTTTTATCACGTCTCTTCTCGGAACCACCTGCCCTATCATGATCGTTGTGATATGGTGCTCTACAGTCTAGTGCTGCTTGAACTCGACGCAGATGGCTATCCTCTGACTTTCAGAATGGATATTCGACCTCTTCCGTTTTCTGACCTTTCTTCACTCATCCGGGGAGCATTTAACTGTACCATCGTGGACACTATTACTTAGGGAGTGGGTATCAAAAGGTTGCAACTTGAGTATGTAGGTACATACATACGTACCTGTTGACCGTGATTTCTGTGGAGCTTGGAAGAGCGAGTTAAACTTCATGAGAACACCCGAGTGAATAACATCATGATATGGCATGGCAACTAAGTTAGTATACAGAGTGTAATGGAGTAACTCAGGCACACGCTGGGCAGGATCAGGATCCTTCGTGAAATTGAGGGGCCGCTGACGTTGTTTCCACCTCAGCAACTTCATCAGCATCGCAGAAACCACGCCATTCCTCCATAAATATGTATAGATTGCATCTTCCTACAAGAAGAGCCTTTGCATAGATTTATTTTTAGGCATTATCTCTCTCCCTCCTCCTTCAACAGAAACTATAGAAAATCCCTACAGCTATTATACCAACCATGTCCAATTCCAACGGAAATTCCAACGGAGAAGGGTCTGGAGTGCCCCCCGCCAGTCGTGGATCCTGGTCGTCGTTCCTAAAGGTAAAGTACTGTAGAAAAGAGAAGGCCTAACATCTCACGCTTGCTTTTCTTTTCCTTTCCTTTCTCTTGTTCTTTTCTTAAAACCCAAGTCAAGCTAAAATTCAAATCTAGTCCATCGCTTCCTTCAACGGTGACCTTTCCTCTCTGACCGCACCGCCCTTCATTCTCTCTGGCACCTCGCTCGTCGAATACTCCACCTATTGGGCCGAACACCCAGCAATCTTCGTTGCGCCCGCCAAGGAGGCAGATCCAGCGAAGAGAGCGCTGCTGGTGCTGAAGTGGTTTCTCACCACGCTCCATCAGCAGTATGCTACGAGAAGTGAGAAGTTGGGGAGTGAGAAGAAGCCGCTGAATCCGTTTTTGGGAGAGTTGTTTCTGGGGAAATGGGAGGATAACGGGGAGATTGGAGAGACAAAGTTGTTTAGTGAGCAGGTGAGGTGAGTATAATCTCTCTCGCTTGGATGCAATTACGTTTGGCTTTTTTTTGATGAGGGTTATATACTGATGTGCAAATGCATTGATACAGCCATCATCCGCCTGTGACGGCGTATTCGATTGAAAATGAAAAGCATGGCGTTGAGGTACGTGTGTGATGAATATTTCATTATTGGTAGGCAAGCGCATTCTAACAGACTTTTGCAGTTACAAGGCTACAATGCTCAAAAAGCTTCCTTCTCCAGTACCATCTACGTGAAACAGCTTGGTCACGCACTCTATTCAATTCCTACACCCAACACTTCCACCAGCGCGCGAGAAACATATCTTATCACCCTGCCAGCTCTACACATTGAATCCTTAATATATGGCACGCCTTTTGTCGAGTTAGATCGCTCAAGCTATATTGTCAGTTCGACCGGCTACATCGCAAAGATCGATTACTCCGGCAAAGGCTGGTTGAGCGGGAAAAAGAACAGCTTCAGCGCAATATTATACCACGAAAGTGAAGGAGAAAAGAACCCAATCTACGCCGCCGATGGCCGATGGTCAAAAGAGTTTACGATTAAGGAAGCCAGGGGCAAAAAGCAAGAAATTGAAAAATATGACGCCAAAGCTACGAAGACGACTCCGCTCACTCTAGCGAAACTAGAGGATCAAGATATATATGAATCTCGTCGCGCGTGGAGGGATGTCGCCCTGGCCATCGAGCGTGGTGATATGGACGCAACCTCTTTGGCAAAGTCGAAGATTGAAAATGCCCAGAGGGAACTGCGCAAGCTGGAAAGGGAGGAAGGTCGGGAGTGGGAGCGCAGATTCTTCAGACGAGCAGATATTAATCAGGATGAGGTAGCCAAGAAGCTGTTCGGCCTGTTGAGTACCAGTGACCCTACTGCTGCGGCGATTGAGAGCGATAAGACGAATGGCGTGTGGAGATTCGACCCTAATTTGGCAAAGGGTGCAGCTCCGCCTTATTACAAGGATGGAGGCAGAGGGCTGGGCCTGACCTCGGAGCCCAATGCCAATTAGATTCCAATAGAAGGAGGAGAATAGAGTCCCGAGGTGCCCCCGTCTGTGTTTTTGCCCGTTTTAGTTCGTTCCCTTTGGTTTTCCCTGGTAGCTTTGTTGAAGCGTCATTACAGGTGTCTTTTGCATTTGCACAGATGGATGCTTTTCGCTCCTGTCTCAACCTCCGACATATGGGTCCTTTCACTCTCTCGAAGACGAGTCGCGTATGGTCTCCAAACAATTACTTGTGGAGGAACTTCGTGCTATAGACGTAATGAGTAGATAAATTGGGTTACATCGCTATAAATACATAAACAGGTAGACAAGCTCCCTAACTCGCTTTCTGGCCATCATTGAAGACTTGGTCATGTGCTAGAATGATGAATGGCATGTAATTATGCCTGAGTGGCACGCTATTAGTAGAATTGTAAATGATTTCTGTAAGATGATATGTCAAAAGGGGCAATATAACAGATTCACCTGCATGTATAAAAAGAAACTTGGATATCTCTCCCTTTGTAGTTATAAGCTGACTTTTGAGAAGTCCCCTCATTCAAACAACCAAACGAACAATCAAATACCTATTTCTCAAAGCTAATACAATAGCCAAACGGTATCAATTCGTGCTCAGTTCTAATGTTGTTACTCATACCATATAGAAGAAGGAAAAAAATATATCATTCACCCTTCGGCACACGCAATGCTGCTTTAACTAACCCAAGCTGACAATCTAAACACACGAAAAGATCTAAACACATTATTTAAGAGGATGGATGGAATTATCCACTCACGCTTTTGTATAAATCAACTAACATAACCCATTAAACCATTATATTTCACTACTCTGTCTTAGTTATAAGGCAGGCGATGTAAGGACAACGCCCCCAGCAAAAGAAAACCCTTCAATGTCTCGGATTCTGCAACGTAAAGCCACCTGTATTCAATTCCAGATGGTTGTCTTTTCTCGTTCTTCGCGAGCTTTTCCTTTTCTTCTTCTCCTTTTTCGGAAACTCGCTCTCCGGGCCAACGAGGAACCGCCCGGGATGGAAAATGTTAAAGAGGAAAATCGCGGTGCTGATGGTGGTTGCGTCGAGAACGTAGAATGCAGCTTCGCTTTTGGCGAGTGGAGTATTAATGCCCTGAGAGTATTCGCAGAGTCGGTAGATGATGCGTATGGTAATTAGAATTAACCCGGAATAGACGGTATAGAGCAGAGGGCGCCATGGGTAGGGTGGTGGATGGATGGCGTCAACATAGTTCATTTTATGTTGAAAGCGAATGGCGAGACCGAAGAACACGATGATGAAGAATTCTTGGAGTCCAACACCTCCCATGTCTGGTTTTCATTTGTTTGAAGATTAGCAATTATTGTATGTTTTGTTAGTGGGCAACCTGGAATAAAACTTACATAAATTCTTCCCTATATTCTTCGCATCTGCGCTATTCTCTCCCGACAGCAGGCTGCCAGCCGCACCCTGGGCCAGGAAAGCGGTAATATCAAGTAAAACAAATAGCAGTGTGAGCTTCCTCGCCGAGATGCCAAAGCACTTTTTCTCTGGCAGAAAAAAGTATATCATGCGGCCCAGAACCATATAAACAAACGCGTTGAGCCACAACGGAGCTAGAATGATAAGGATCTGGGCCGGAGCAAATATCTCCAGTGACCGTAGTCTCTGAGTCGAATATGCACGCAGGGCGAAGCCTGCAGTCTCCCATAGAGAAGCCATTATAACAACCCAGCAAAATTTCTGTTACTCAGGTCTCAGTTTCGCAAACCTGACGCCTGCATAGTAGATGTTAGGTGTATGCGCCATTCATACCTTTCGAAACAGTATAGCCTGAAGGACATGTACAGAGGTCAGGATGAAGAATATTGAGGCAAATAGAACTGCTGCTGGGAAAGATGGGCAGTAGGTCCACGGGACATCGTCGCTGCCGAAGTCGACACCTTCGCATCTACTCGCCATTGTTCGCCTGTTGCTATGCGGACACAATACAGCAATGAAGGAGCTTGAGGAGAAGGAATATCACTCCTGTAAAGATGACTCGACAGAAAAAAACAAAAAAGATAAAACAAAAAAGAAAATCTGGAGTGGTACAGAGCGAGTTAATATAGAAGCACCTCCAGACTATGGCTTCGCCATGTCTTTCAAAACCTCGTCATCCTGTCAACAAATGTAAGACGAGCACAGTACGAAATAGGTCAGTTTCCCCAGCCGTCAAGCTCGTAGGCCGTACTGTGTATATGTCTGTCTCCAACTGCTTACCCAAGGCAGCAAAGTTTGCGAAACCTCTGACTGGATGGAGGAGGTGGAGAACAAGAAGAAGTTTCAGGCATGGGACAAGGGCACAAAAGCAATGAGCGCCAAACCTTCAGACGTACTATGTATACAGGTATGACAGGGGAGAAAAGGCCCCATTCGAGTTCTCGAATTCTTTTCTCCAAAACTGATGATCTGCAAGCCCGCCATAACTAGTGACGAAGCAAGAAACATCAGGACCACTGTTCGTCTGTCCTGTCGTTGTACCGTATGTTTAGCACCCAATGAGTCTTGGGCTCAATGAGCTAGGAATACGTGGACTTCACAAAGTCGAGAAGCTGTCAATTGTGTAAAATGTAAGATCATTCTGCAGAATTGCTGGTGGAATGCTCGCCCAGTACGAGGAAAAAAAAGCAAACGTCAGCTCAACGAAGCCTGGTCGTCATCATCACTCTTTTTAGACTCGAGCGTGACCCCACTAGCCAGCAAATAGAGCTCGGTGACTGGCTGCTAGTTACGTAAGCCAGGTGATCGTCGCGGGGTACTTATTTAGAGTGAGGTGAGGTCCCTGGTAAGCTTTCGTAATCCAGAAGCTTGGCATAACTAGCTTAATGCACCAATCAGATGCACCTGGAACTACTTTCTCTCTCCACTCCTGCACATCAGTATGCTTACTAACAGTACAAATCAAAACACAGCTTACACAGTAATAGTATTTAGGTGTGCAACAGACCAAAGCATGCAGAAGGGCTCACAAGAATCAGTTGTTGCCAGATAAAGTGCTGGCATACCATTCCATTTAGATAACAAAAGTTGACAGCACTTCAAGTTCTTTTAGTTCTTCCACCCAGTAAGTGAAGCTCACGTGAAATGTTCATTGTCTGTCAGGGGTCAGTCCATTCCATCAAAACCAGAGATCTGTGAAGATGGGCAATTCTCCAGGATACAGAATAAGTGATGAGAAACTAATAATTGGTACATGTTCCCAGAGGATAGCATCAAAAAAAAAGAGAAAAAAAGAGAAAAAAAAGGAAAAGAGGAAGAAAAAAAAGAAAGAATATTGAGGGAAAACAAAACAACATAAATTCATGCAGACAGAAAATGACATCATATTTTTTGTTATTGACTGTAAGAAGATCCCATCCGACCTTGACCAACGACCAGAAGAGAGAAGAGACTGAATGAGAAGAGAGATATTATGATGGAAACGGTCAAACAAAACCAAACCATAGAAAAGTAACAATAAAAGCAGGTATGTCAGGGAGCCAAAAGACTTCACCAGGGAGGCAATTTTTGAATGGTAGAATCACGTCAAAACCTGTTAGATCCTTTAATGTCCATAGTTGCCACCCCAGCCACCACCACGTCCTGTGTTGCCATAGTAGTTGCTCCCAAAGCTGGCGCCGTAGTTTCCATATCCTCCACCTTGGTGGTGAGTCTGAGAAGCTGCGGTCTGATGATGCGTTCCTAATCCGCCGAGTCCTCCGTATTGAGGGTTCAAATGAGGATAGCCTCCAAACGCCTGCTGACTTCCCTGTTGTGCTGGGACCGGCGGGAGCCCAGTCTGACTAACGGCCGGCTGGCTAGGAACCGTGTTGGTTGCAGAACCAGGTCGATTGGCATGCGACACTGAGGGACTTGGACCGCCGGCTTTGGACGTTTCAAACCCCTTAGAAACCTCTTCACCACTCACCGGCTGCTGTGATGTCACCGGTTGAGTTTGGCCAAAGCCGGACTGGGTGCGTCCAAATAAATCAGGAACACCACCAAAGGCATTACTGCCAGTTGACTGCTGGCCTTCTCCTGGCTGAGCAGAACCGGTTCGGCCATAGCCAGTATCGCGGGCCGGCACCCCTTGACCAAAGGCGCCTGCATTCGCAGGAGATGACGAGTGTTCGTAGGAAAATGTATGCTGGGGTTGTCCATACATTCCGCCTTTGCCGTAAGGAGCATATTGACTACCATACCCAAACTGGTTGCTATGGGGCAAATAATGTTCTTCATACCGCCGAACGTCATCGTACATTGGCCGGTTTCGTCCATATTGATGCTGCTGGCCCATTTGACCAATATAGGTATTCGGGTAATGAGGGTTTGAATAATATGGATAACCGTAATTGAAGGCGCCGTGAGCTTGCGCTTGGGTCACATGAGTAGGTTGACTTGGTTGAGCTTGGCCAGGCAATGTGGGATTAGGAGTGTTTTGGCCGCTATTGGTCGCTTCAACATGGCCATAACGGCCTGGAGCCTGAGTCGATGGAGGCTGGGCTTGCGCTTCAGGTGCATTGGCACCAAAACCGCTGACGGCTCGTTGGGTACCAACTTCTTGCGGTTGACCGTAACCGCCATAATAATAAGGGTTTCGGGACTGGTCAGCGCCGTAGAACGCAGAATAATCAGCACCCGTAGTAACTGCAGGTTGGGAGGGCAGTGTGACTTGGTTGGAGAATGGTTCCTGAGTCTGAGGATGTGCTTGTGGCTGTTCAACCTGTTGACCAAAGGGGTTGTAGGGCTTTTGGGCTTCTCCATATCGGTTGAACTCATTAAAAGAGGTCTCGCCGGCTGTAGTGGGAGGTACAGGAGATAGACCGGGGGCGGCTCGAAGAGCAGGGGCTGCGGTTTCGCCGGGAACCGGAGCCCGAGTCGAAGGAGGAAGAGACGCACGGGGGGCGATGGGAGAATGCTGAGGAGGTTGGGGTCGAGTTTCAGGCTCTTCTCTCTGTTCGTCAATATCAACGTCTTCAGTTGATGCATTTAGTCCCATGCTGCCAAACTGAACAGCGGCACGGTCGACAGCATGGTTACCAGGCATGACAACAGCTTCTTGTTGATCCAAAAGACGGCGCTGGAAATGCGCACGACCAGGGGTAGTTTTGTACGGAGCCGTCGGGGTGTATGGTACTGCGGGGCGAGGCGGCTGTTCTTGTAACGGTTGTTGTTGCGCTTGGTCATCAGCAGTGCTCACGCTTGCATCTACAGTCGTTGGAATAGCTTGTGGTTCAGCTTGGATTTGTTCTTGTACAGGCTTAATTACTTCTTCTTCTTCTGGTTCAATAGCAGCGGTGGGTAACTGAGTCTCAGACGCTGTAGGCTCTGAAGGCTGGACGATCTCTCGGACGTGAAACTCATCCGGCTGCGGAAGACGTCTCTCAATAGGTTCTTCGACAGCACCTGCAGGTACCTTTTCCGGAGCCGGAGCATTGGCGGCAATTACTGGCGGTGGTTTCTTCTGAGGAGTTGGAGGAGTGGGTTTTGCGAACAAACTAGCCCATCCTTTCTTCGTGCCTTCGGGAATCAAACTGCTCTTCTGCAGCTGTTCGGAGGTGGAATTCAAGGTATCCTGAGCAGATTTATCCGAAGTCTCCTTTGTAGCTCCATCCACAGTCCAAGATTCTGTTGGCATTGGTGTAGGTTCGGAGGCTTCAGGAGCTGGTACGGCAGGTTTGTCAAGTCGTGTTCCGTTTAGGTGAGCACCAGCCCTGCCGCCACGGCTTCCGCGTCCACGATCTCCACGGGCACGTCCACGACCTTCAAATCCTCCACGGGCACGGCCACCACGGGACGATGGAGCTGACATTTCGGTAGGAATGGACTGGGTTTCTTTTGCCCTCGTCCGGGTTCTATCGGCATGCTTCTTCTTCACTTCGCCCCACTGTGAGACATTACCTGTTGAAAATGACACCTTAGCTCTGCGTCTTTCTCTTCGATGTGATGCAATCAAATAACAAACCTTCCGAAATGCGTTCAATTGCAGTCTCCAAATCTCCATCCGCATCTTCCAGAGCGAATACCAGATCCTCATCTGTCCAGTCAGGAAACAATTCCTTTATCATAGACAAACTGCTCGAGTGCTTCTTCTTCAGCTGGCCCAATTCTCCTTCGTCTTCAAAAGATGGCGCTACAGCATTCTCCTGGGTCGTTGACTTTGCTGCTCTGGCTCCACCGCGGCCGCCTCTGAAGTTGTGACCGCCCCTACCACCGCGAGCTGAACCTCGACCACGAGGAGCATGGATTTCAGACATCATGCAACGTTATGAACAGAATGATCTGTTTGGGAGAAAGGAAAGAAAATATATGTGCGGTTGAGCGTGTAGAGAAGCGTGTTGATGAAGCAGGTCGTGTGAGCGGCTGGACAAGCTAGGGATAGGTGGTTGAAGAACGGAGATTTTTTTTCAAAGTAAGAAGTAGCTCGAAAATATAGTCGACAAGCCACACTCTCTGTAGCGGAGGCCAAAGCAGAATAGCTTAGACCAGATACTTGGATCTCAAGGCCACAGAGAACGAAAAGGAAAAAGAAAAAGCAGAGTGTGAGTGTGTGTGACAGGCGAGCAAGATGTTGAAGAGAAGAGGTTTGGAAAGGGATCTTGGAAGGCGAGGTTGCGGCGCGTTTCGTTTTTGGTCAAAGGGCTCTTGAACTCAGTAATAACTTACGCTAATGAACTGCATTATAGACTAAGTTCACAATGAAACTCCAGATTGCATGCCTGTATTGTTGTACTGGATATTACAGGCATCTCCCACACGCCACAGCACGGCTGTATCAGACAAAGATTGGTTTGTCTTTTTAACCAACAAGCAGTTGAGAGTCGAGTTTGTATTGACAGATTGATTACTATCTGTCATACTTTTGGTGCTTGAATGGCCGTTGAAGTGCTTTTGGGTTCAGCAACAGTTCAGTCTGGGGCTGGCGGTTAGCTAACTACATAACTAACTAACTCTGTTAACCTAGTTGGTTAACTGCTTTGATCATCAGTCCCATCCCAATCACATCACTTCCTGCGCCTTAGAATGAGTTGGCTGTGAAGACATGACCATATGTTGGCCTTCTTGTCAATTGTCTGGTTGAAAGATCCCATTCTCACTGTTTAATCAATTACTGATGCCATAGAACAACATGAAGCTCAGCAGTGCTCAGGCCTTCAAATTCCTCACATCAAAAATACATCCCCCGCTTCCTCGAACGCCACGAGAATCTCAGCAATTATTATCTGTCCTTACTTCGTCATTCCGTCGTCAACTTGACCGCGAACACCCACCCGTGCAATCAGCAGAGTCTCAAGCTTCTGCCAGATCTCTCAGCGAGGACAGAAGGTTCAACGGCCCCGTCAATGCCGATCAGCACCTGAGCTCCGTCTTAGATCACCCCCTCTTCAGTACAGTTCCTCACCAACCAACACTCACACAAAAGCAGAGTATTCGTGCTCGTGGCAATGGCGGCGCGAATCCACTAGCCGAGGATCCTATTATAATATTGGATCGCGCCATAGCTTCGGGGGCTGTCGATATCAATACCATCCATGACTGCCTCTGCCGGCACCGTCTCCAAATCGACCACTTGCCCCGTGAGATAATGCGTGACAAAATGAGGGATTCAAAATTTGGGTCTAGAATTATTTCGTGGCTGTCATCTACAGATGAACAGTCGAAAAAAGACTTCTTCCGGAACCAACTTACTGTCCGATTTGCAATGCCTTACATGCTCAATGGGAACCATCGACGCGCCGTGATGATGTGGCTACAAGAAATTCGCCGTCACGCCCCATGCACTTCTCGAATAAACGAAGAGTTTACACTTTTTCCGCATTATATTGTTCTCTATGAATATATCTGTGCTGAATGCAAGTATGGCGATGGCATTGTTCCCGCTTTGCAATTCTTCATGGATATTTGCCAGATCTTAGCACCCACTAGAAATGGCGATACACTTCCGTTTTATTTACTATCTATTGCGTCGCGCCTGGCTCAATGGATATGTTCGCTTCCGGCTTCGAATGCCCAAAGCATTCCCGAGGATCTATTCGATGGCTTTAGTCAATTATTTGAAGTGGGTGACCCGTCGGTCCGAACCAGGAAATATTATTGGAAAGCCATGCTCGCACTTTACCATCCGATTAATCCCAATCCTAAATTTGCTGCCGACCATGCCGAAACACTGTCCCGCGGCCCACCAATTCCGAAGCGCAATCACTCTGCGTTCCTGCGGTTATATCTCGAAGCTGCCCAACTTTATATTAAACAAGCGGAATATGCTAAAGCTTCGCGGCTTGTGTCGACTGCAAGGGATCTCTTACCTGTCCAAGGGATTTCGGAGTTAAGGCAGCCTAGATCTGGACCAAGAGAACGTGCTCTCCCCCTGATTAATGAAATGCAAAGTACCTTGTTGCCTACTTAATCAAAATATGAGCATTCTACAACTTTCAAGGTTCTGAAAGCCTGTCGAGCTTCAGAACGCAACTGCAGCGATTCGTCTCCCTTTCCACGAACTGCTAACCTGATCTGTACCAATGGTCTCCTAATAAATGTGGATCATTGGATGCACTTATTTTACACTTGGACGTTCAAGGAGGTGTGTTACTGCATGTCCGGCCTTCAAATGGGCACTCTGTGAATATCGAAGCTTGCCTCACGGTAGAACGCATCGAATCCAGAACCGTCTATACGGAGGTTTTAAAACTTCTCCAGCAAAATACACTTGGAGGAAATCACCCCTTCACCACGGAATACACAACTTGAAGCTGTGATGCCCTTTTAGGGTTTTCCTTCTCGGCAATTCCCCTGGCAGACCTCTCTATTCTTGTATGTATGTACAGTACATATGTAATTTACGTGAAACATTCCGACATACCACGTTTATTGTCTGCCGCTCCCTGTGTTTTTATTTTTCTTCAACTTCCACCAGTGTTAAATGTTCCTGGATAATAACAAGGACTTGAAGCAAACCATTTGAGATCATTTATGGAATCGTGTTGCCGGGATTGTAAATCAGGGCCATGGCCAACACTGGATGTGCATACATAACTACGTCAGACGGGTCAACCACGGGGGGTTAATAATCATTAGCGCTGGATTAACATCTGCTCTCGAGACCTCGCATCACAGTCTCCTACCTCCCATCAACTACGTTATCTGGTCAGTCGTCATCAGAGCTCCATCGCATCGATAGTTCCATCACTTGCGCATATATCGATCTCGCATTGCTTTCTCAATTGGTCGGATTTCGAACCCGAAACCGTTCTTTCGCTCTCCATCACGCGCGCACATCACTAGCTTACCAAGTATTCCAGGACAGCTACAAATATGTCTGCTGAAGGTGTCAACGGAGGACCGACTGAGTCTGGTGGGTTTATTGTGGTCTTTAGCATCGCGCATTCCCAATTCGTCAGAATTGAACCTGTTTAATGCTCTTAGGAGCATTTTTCCTTTTATGTTACCGATTATAGATTACTTTCGGCATTAGACAGCGATCAAACACATGGATCGTATGGGATGTAATTGAATCACATTCCGCCCGCTAATATTCTCACCCTATAGTTCCCGCCCCAGATAAGCCTGTCGAGTTAAACGGAAATGGTGCGGCTGCGCAACCTGAAACTCTCGCCAAAACCAGCGCACAACCAACTGATGACAAAGAAAAGGAAGCCGAAAACGACAAGGCTGCTGGCGACAAGCGCAATCATGATGAAGCCGGGCCCGCGAGAGAAGAAGAGAAAACAACGGCGGAGGAGCCACCGGAGAAGAAACAAAAGACCAAAACTGAAACGCAGCCTGATGTAGAAGCCGAACCGGCGACACACGACACGGAACACGCAACTGTAGCCAATGGTGCGAAGAAAAGAGGACCTGGCCGGCCTAAGAAGGGCGAGGTGAAGAAGCAACAGAAGGCTCCGACTCCACGAAGTGGTGATGGTATTGGAAGTCGAACTCGGAGCCGGACAAAGGCATAGTGGAAGAGGATGAGAACGCATCAAACTCTGGAATCGGATCTTACTTCACGGTTCCTACATGCCTCTTAGTCTCAGAGGTCGGTTAGACTAGTGGATTTTCGGTTTTGTTTTGGGACTGTCTTTTCTGATGGTTCTCGTCTTGTGTTTCTCCCAAAACTTGGGTCATCTTTGAATGGATACTGTTTGTTGATGGTGGCGTATGGATGGAAGGGAAGCACTACGGGTTACTAGCTGCATGGAATGGATATGGAAGATATCGTGCTGGGTATCAAGGGATGGCATCTCTTCAGGAGGCGACAACTTCTTCCTGTGCTTGCCATAGGGACAAGTCAGGAGGTGAATTGACACAATACCTTGTCTCTCATGTGGTATATTTGGTTTGATATTTGCAACTGTTTTGAAATCTATATCTACATATGTAGCTAATCTGACTTGGGAGTCTCTTGGCCTTTGAATAAGATTCAGTATTTGTACTCAAGTTTTGCACTGCGAGAGACTGACAGCCAGGTCACTTTGATATGGAGATGCAGACTGCGATATAAATGAGAGTCATTCCTGACATATCATAGGTTCATCAGGCTGCATTAGTTAGCTCTAATAGCTGTCCATTCTTGCTAGGAGAATTCACCATGGAGGCAAAATGTTCCAGGGAACTTGTTAAAATACTACCAGGGACCACATGGTTGAAATGTCAAGTGTTCACGCAGATTCATTTTCGCAATATTGAAGCAGACAGCTCTTTATAGATGAGGCTTCATCTGTTAGGAGTTGTTTGATTGCCATCAGGATCGCCCTGTTTGTCAGTTCAGCTGGAGGCAGTCAAGTTATGTATGTAGCCACCATGCAACCAGACTCAAACAGTGGCACTTGAGGCCTCCTCTAGACTGTCATGATGCGTTTCGATTTGTTTAGTTATCCAAGATTCACCTACTCCGTATACTGCGGTGAAATACAACAACCATATGATTGCTCTGGTGATGCTTCTGGTGTTTGGCAAGAGATGCTTTCATGTGATATGGAATGCTTACTGATTAGTTGGTCTCTTGACAAAATACAAGGTCAGGCAGATGCATTTCCGTATTTCTCTTTCTTCAGCTCTTTATGCTTCCCATTGGTTTTGTCGGATCTCCATGCTGCATGAGTCTTTGGCGCCATCGTTGTATCTCATTGTCCTGACTTGTTTTTCACGAGCTCACTGTCTGTTGAATGCGAATTAGCCCATCGTCCGCCATCTCGTTGTTACACGCCGTCCCGCTGTCGGCATCAACTTCCGCCGAACTAGAGAAAACGCATCGACTCCGCCACCACCCGAATACCTATTTTCCCCGACTCGTACATCTGCGAGGAGAAACGAGGATCGTTGGATTATATCAATTGATCGAGAATCTCTAAAAGTACAGTTCTAGGCACCGCGGTTACCTCTCCAAGAGAGTAATAATGACTACCTAATCCCCGAACGCTGTCTTATGCCGGAAAAACCCGCAACCATCGCAGCATACGCTGCGGGGGCCTCTCTCGCGGCAATCACTCTCTTCTACGTCTTTGGCCCGAATTTTACACTCGATGGGGACGAGTCGAATATCAGTGGGAGAAAGAAGGGCATCGTCGGTCTTTCCAATCCCGCGAACGACTGCTTTATCAATTCTGTCCTCCAGGCACTTGCTGGCCTTGGGGAATTGCGCCTGTACCTGATTCGAGAATTATACCGGAGGGAGCTAGAAGGGAAGGAAATATATGAAAGCGTGCCGGATGCTGAAGACGTGCCTCGCGGTCGGTCACCGGAGGGCGTCAGGCAGTTGCAGCTGGCCCCTGTGACGAAGGCGCTGAAAGAGATGTTGGATAAGTTGAACGAGAGGCCGATTTATCGGAAGACGATTTCTGCGCGGGGGTTTATACAGGCGTTAGAACATGCGTTTCGAACACGCATTAGTCGGAATCAGCAAGATGCACATGAGTTCTTGCAGGTTGTTGCGGAACGATTGTGCGATGAGTATCATGCGGGTGTTAAAGCGCGGAAAAGGGCTGGTGCATTTCTCACAGTGCCTGTGGGAGGGCCCGGGACACTGAAGGCTGTGGACGTCGAATCTGAAAAAGTACCTGGCACTATCCCCAACGTCGCAGATGTTGACTCTGAAGATGCGTTGATGGCCGGTTCAAGGTTGAAAGAAGCGACCAGGGAGGATTATGGCTTTCCCCTTGAAGGAATGCTGGAGTCGCAAGTGGAATGTCAATTCTGTGGCTACAAATACAAACCGAATCAGACGTCGTTTGTTAATCTTACGTTGCAAGTACCGCAGAAGAGTTCCACTACTCTAAGTGCCTGCTTCGATGGTCTTTTAAAGACCGAGTACATCGAAGACTTTCGATGCGACAACTGCCAGTTAATTTATACGTTAGACGTCAAAACGAAAGCACTCCAGCGAGCATCTTCTGATCCTGAGAGAAAGGCTGTTGAAAACGAAATATCACTCCTTAAATATGCAATTGATCACGACCCAGAGGTACCGCTGGAAGGTGTCGAAATGCCTGATGCTCGAAGTATACCACGGCGGAAGATAGCACGACACATGAGGATCACTGAATTTCCAAGCGTCCTTGCTATTCATTTGTCAAGATCGATATTTGATCAGAGTGCCTCGACCAAAAATGCGGCCAAAGTATCGTTTCCGGAACGCTTGCCACTTGGTGGGATCCTTATTCGAAGGTGGTACAGGCTCTTAGGGATTGTCTGTCATAAGGGCAGCCATCATAGTGGACATTACGAATCCTTTCGACAGAATCACGTCTATGCACCCTTTTCGACGCCAGATGCCTTCAGATCCTATGCACAGAGCAGATCAGCGAGTGAAAATCCATCAGCCATGTCGAGCCCAAAGATGCATATCGTCCCAAAGCCCTCCGATGCAGAAATGAGCACCCTGACCATATCTACTGAATCTGATATATCATCCAGTTCGATCTCCAGTGCTTCATTGCCAACAGTGTCACCATCATTGGCACAGCGCAGTCCACTCACATCCACCTTCGCCGATCGACCTACCTCTGCCACTTCGTTGAACAGAATACCACCCAGGTCGTCACCATTGCCGGCAGTCTCAACCAAACTTGACACAGGCACAAAGGGATCTGGCAGACCCTCCTCCAGCGACCCATCGCTCTTCCGACGGAAGAAGCGCCAAAACGAGCGCTGGTGGCGGATCAGCGATGACAGAGTCAAAGAGTGCAAGACCAGCGATGTTTTAGGCATGCAGCGAGAAGTATACTTATTATTCTATGAAATGGAACGACCCGGTAATGAGCCATCCACGACATGATTACGAAGGAAGAGCTTTCTCATCAAAGTTGAAGATCGGATAGATTTTGCCTGACAATGTCTATGGAATGACTTTGAATATTTTCATTTCTCTCATTCTTCTTCTTCTTCTTCTTTTTTAACCTATATCAATACAAATACTGAGCGGGTTGACGTGGAAAGAAAACCGAAACCGGTTGCCCTTTGCAATGATAGAATTTGCATTTCCGATTCTCCCTTTTAGCACCCTTCCCTGTCTGTTGGGGAAACATTAGAAGAGGCGACTCTACCTGTTGGATCTTTTGACAGCCTGGTTCTGTCTTGCTTTGGATAGACATATTAGGACTGGGATAAAAATCGAATTAGAGGCTACATACAGAGCATGCAACGCGCTTGAGCCCTGCCGAGTAACTATATATCATCAAGGGTTGAACTTTGAAGAGTGGAAAAGCTGATCAATCGATTCGCTGTGGACCTGCTGCATCGATTTTCGTTCTTGCTCTCCCAGTCAATATAATAAGTGAACAGTAGTCTCGCGGAAGAAGGTAGATTGTAACAAACAGAGTACATTTGGGGACTCCTGTATGACACTGATCCTATGCCCTTTCCTGCTCTTGCTCTCCCCTTTCCGCTGTGTTTGTTGAGGTATCTTCTCATCTTAAACCTCGTGAGATCCATCACAACTGTAAGACGTAATACTCTCAATCCCTCAAATAGCCGAAACCCTCTTTTCGGTGAGGAATCTTGCCTCTCTTCCTTTGTTTATTTTTGTTGTTGAAAACCTCTTCCTCATACTCAACATCTGACTATCCTCCAGATCGCTTGAATTCCAAACCAGCTTCTTTTGATTCGAGTTCATATCCACAGAGAAAGTAAGTAGAAATTGTCCTTCTCACGCGGCATGGGAGTTGGCTGCCCCTCCTTGCTTTGTTCCGAGAATCGCGGGGTAGTTATTAGTGATCTCAAAATCTTACTCTTCTCAACCAGTATTCAATTCTCGTTTCTGCTCGATTGCAAGTAGTTATCTGACTGACAAAATTGAATTTTCATACAGACCACTTCATCAATTGTCACAATGGGTGTCCAAGACGTTCTCTCCCGCAAGACTGGTGTTATCGTCGGTGATGACGTCTTGAGACTCTTCGAGTATGCGCAGCAGAACAACTTCGCCATCCCTGCTGTTGTAAGTACAGTACTTCAAATGCAGCTATATATGGGTGGTTAGGAAATCGAGCTGACCTGTCCTCTCTCATATAGAATGTGACATCCTCATCGACCGCTGTGGCGGCACTTGAGGCTGCCCGCGACAAAAAGGCTCCGCTCATCCTTCAGATGTCCCAGGGCGGCGCTGCGTACTTCGCTGGAAAGGTAAACTGGGGATTCTAGAATATCAAAGCAACTTGAAGAGACCGACTAATTTTGTCTTTCAGGGTGTCTCGAACCCTAACCAAGAAGCCTCCATTGCTGGTGCGATCGCCGGAGCTCACTACATTCGCAGCGTTGCCCCAATCTATGGCATTCCTGTCGTCCTTCATACGGATCACTGCGCCAAGAAGCTCCTCCCATGGCTCGATGGTATGCTCGATGCAGATGAGAAATATTTCAAGGAGCATGGCGAGCCGTTGTTCTCCAGTCATATGATCGATCTCTCGGAGGAACCGGTCGATTGGAACATTGAGACCACTGTCAAGTATCTCAAGCGTGCTGCGCCAATGAAGCAGTGGCTCGAGATGGTAGGTTCCCTTAACGCACAGCTCCGCTGTTTACGTACAAACTAATAGGATGGGCAGGAAATCGGTATCACTGGTGGTGAGGAGGATGGTGTCAACAACGAGAGCGTCGACAACGCTTCTCTCTACACCCAACCAGAGGATATCTTGAACATCTACAACACTCTTTCCCCCATCAGCCCCTACTTTTCCATCGCCGCTGGGTTCGGAAATGTCCACGGTGTCTACAAGCCCGGGAACGTCCGCTTGCACCCGGAACTTCTCAAGAAGCACCAGGCCCATGTCAAGGACAAGACTGGTTCTCAGAAAGACAAGCCAGTCTTCCTCGTCTTCCACGGTGGCTCTGGTTCCTCCAAGGACGAGTATAAGGAAGCTATTAGCTATGGTGTCGTTAAGGTTAACCTGGACACTGATATGCAATATGCGTACATGTCTGGTGTTCGCGACTACGTTCTCAAGAAGAAGGATTATTTAATGACTGCTGTTGGCAACCCCGATGGCGACGACAAGCCCAACAAGAAATACTTCGATCCTCGTGTCTGGGTCCGTGAGGGAGAGAAGCAGATGTCACTCCGAACCCAGGAGGCTCTCGATGACTTCAACGCCTCTAACCAGCTGTAGATAACCATAGCGTCGCAGTTTTGTCTTCCATGCTGAAGGCTTTGTGTCAATAAAAAGACCCCTTTGCGATTCATGACTTATTTTTATTAAATGGAACAATTTCATCTAGTAAAAAAAGAACTGAGGTGGTTGTGAACTTCAGAGAAAAGTCATGTCGATTTGAAAAGCCATGACAGTCGACTTTGTATGTACATACATACATACATACATACATACATAGAGGCTCTCGTATCGTGTAACAGTTCTAATAAAAATCGTTAGCTGAAACGGCTGCTTTCAGAGGTCTGCAAAGCAGTTCGTTGTTCCGAGTTTAGGAGTACAGTAGTGATTTTGAGTTCATTTGATACTTAGTTAACTATCAATCAATCTAGAGAACAAAAGGAACTGAAAAATGCCTGATTCATTAGATCTCATTCAAGGAGTTGGATTCATTCTGCAGAAAACCGCCCTCTTTTACGGAGTACAGGCTCGGAAAAAAGAACCATTTTGTTCACTCGAGAGTCGAGACCCCATGCTCCAATCCCGGCTCTTAGGTGTCAAGACTCAAAGGTGAGTGAGTGACTATTAATAGTGCCCGAACTAGCAACTGAATCGTCACCAATAACAGGCTGTTCCTGACTAGTTAGCGCAACAGATCCAGTCTCCTAAAACGGGTGTGGTGAAGGCACAAAAGGATGCTGGATGGTGGTGGAAGATCTGATCTGACTTGGTCTGGAGGGCTGCTGTTTTCCCCTTGCCTTTCTCTGCTAGAATATTCATGTCTCCTAAGAGATGCTTTTATGAAGTCGAAGAGAGTAGGAAAAAAAAAAAAAAAACCTCGATTAGTTAGATCACCCCGATGGAGATGGGGAAGGTTCCTGTTCTGGCCCTATCTTTTGGGTTGGATAGCGTTAAATAGTTCTGATCCACCTTACGTATACGTCTCTTAATATCGGTGTAAAAAGCCCTTGGAGATGTCTCTTTCTTCGGAGGGCGAAGAGATCCCCGTAGTTAATCTGTTTCATGGGTAGAAATGGAGTGACATTCATCAATGAAGATCAAGACGTGAGTGAGTTGGCAGTCCGACATTGTCCCATCCACCTGTCCAGTGATAGTTATGCACTCCTCGTCCCTCATTTTTCTCGCTCTTCCTCCTTCTTTCTTGTAGAGCGACAGAAGACGACCCTTGAAAGCGAATACATCACTATCCTCTAGCCGCCAGCTTACTGTGAGAAGTACGCTGAAGTCATTCGTTAATCCCTTTGTCTTTATCGTCACCAACCACCAGATCTCCTCCGGATACATAGGTAGGCGGCAGATACCAATCCATCCCCTCGTTCAATACGACCTACTAATAGCATATTCATCGTCTGTCAATAGAAAAGAAATTCCGTTACTGTCTCCTTTCACCATTTCCTGCTTTTTGGCTCAGAACAATCACTCTACGACCCGGCTACATTGTGCCTTGACTTGGGTCTGCCACCAGGTCTGTGTAACTTTCAGTCAGCCGATAGCTCAGAAACCCCATCTGACGGCCGAAGATATTGAAGATGTTCCTGCGGTGATTGAGTTGGACATCTATAAAAGTGCAGTTTGTTGTCTCAAAAGATTGTCTTTGACTTTGGAACATTCAGTTAGCGTACTTGCGGCAATCTATTGTTGGCGATGGAGGGAATAGCGTCAAGGCAGGCTCCTGGCGGTAGCTCCTCTACAGACAAGTTTTTGCAGTTGCTTGAAGATCCTTTTCGATCAGCTGTAAGTTTGTGGCCTTTCCTTGGTTCTTCATCAGGAACCCGAACCATTCGCATCAATATATGCATTCCATGTCGCGTATACGCCGCGCTGACTCTTCACAATATCTATCTAGTTCCAAGAGCGTGCGTTTTGGGCATCTTTGGGGACCTCGTTAGGTGTTACGCTTGGCCTGGCCCTTCTTTTCTCTGTGTTTCGACCTCGAAATTCGGTAGTCTACGCGCCAAAGCTAAAACATGCCGACCGGAAACATGCACCTCCGCCGCTGGGTAAGGGAATGTTCGCTTGGGTCGTTCCCATTATTAAAACTAAGGAAGATGAGCTGGTGGATAAAATTGGGTTGGACGCGACGGTATTCTTACGATTTACCCGGATGTGCCGCAACCTTTTCCTTGTCTTGAGCGTTATAGGATGCGCGATCATGATTCCCGTCAATATCGCCGAGAGCGACCACAACATCTCAAAAGGCGTGTCCGCCTTCTCAACAATGACTCCGATGTATGTGTTTAGTCATCGGGCTCTATGGGGTCATATTGTCTGTGCTTGGGTTTTCGATGCTATCGTCTCATATTTTCTGTGGCACAACTATCGGGCAATGAGGAGACTGAGAAGGAGATATTTCCAAAGCAAAGAATTTCAACAAAGCTTACATGCGAGAACGGTCATGATTACACACATTCCTGCGGCCTACAGAACTGATGAAGGGCTGCTGCGACTAACAGACCAAGTCAACCCTACCACTTCTATACCTCGAGCTTCGATTGGTCGAAATGTGAAGGAACTTCCGGAATTGATTGAAGAACATGAAAGCGTGGTCAGAGAGCTTGAAGAAATTCTAGCAAAATACTTTAAGCACCCAGACCGGCTTCCCCCCAAACGCCCCACCTGCCGACCGATTAAAACTTTTAGGGGCGAGAATACATCTGAAAAAGTTGATGCAATTGATTATTATACGGTTCGAATTCGAACGCTGGAGGCAGAAATCAGACATGTTCGGGAGTCAATTGATAAACGCAATGCTATGCCGTATGGTTTTGCTAGCTGGGAATCCATCGAAAATGCCCACATGGTGGCCTATTCTGCCAGAAACAAACACCCGCACGGCACGGATATCACACTCGCTCCACGACCTAATGATATCATTTGGGCAAATTTAGCTCTGAGCAAGGCGGATCTTAGAGGGAAACGATTTATGAATGTGTTCTGGTCGACGATTCTGACAGTTATCTGGATTGCACCTAACGCCATGATTGCCATTTTTTTGACTGATCTCTCGCACTTGGGATTGGTATGGCCTGCGTTCCAGACGTCTTTGACTACACATCCCAAGGTCTGGTCAGCTGTCCAGGGTATCGCTTCCCCTGCAATCACGTCGCTGGTTTATCTCGTTCTTCCCATTATATTCCGGCGCCTGGCGATACGTGCAGGCAAAGCAACGAAAACTGCTCGAGAGCGGCATGTACTTCACAGTCTCTATGCTTTCTTTGTGTTCAATAATTTGATCGTCTTCTCAGTCTTTTCTGCCATTTGGGGTTTCGTGTCTACTGTCATCAAGGAAGCGAATAATAACAAAAATGCCTGGGAAGCGATTACCGCTGGAGAATTTTACGTGAAGATCATGCTGGCTCTGTGCAGGGTATCACCGTTCTGGGTGACCTGGTTGCTTCAAAGAAATCTGGGTGCTGCAGTTGATCTTATTCAACTCATCAATATGGTCTGGACGTTCTTTGCGAGGAAGTTCCTCAGTCCTACGCCGAGAAAAGCAATAGAGTGGACCGCTCCCCCACCGTTCGACTACGCTAGCTACTTCAACTATTTTCTATTCTATACGACTATTGCATTTTGTTTTGCATCTCTGCAGCCCATTATCCTTCCAGTCACGGCTCTTTATTTTGCAGTGGATTCGTGGTTGAAAAAATACCTGCTGCTCTATGTCTTTATCACCAAGACGGAGTCTGGGGGCCGGTTCTGGCGCGTTATCTTTAATCGCCTGATATTTGCTCTCATCCTCGCCAACTTGATTGTTGGACTAGTCATCAAGGCGAGAGGCACTTGGACTATGGCTTTTGCCTTGGTTCCACTTCCATTCTTATTGTTGGGATTCAAATGGTACTGCAAAAAGACATTTGATGATGAATTATTGTACTACCATTACGCGATCCATTTAGATCCAGAATCTTCAGCCAACGGAAAGACAGGAAAGAAAGCAGCAGAGCGCTTGAGCTCGAGATTTGGTCATCCTGCATTGTACAAACCTCTCACAACGCCTATGGTTCATGCAAAGGCCGCTGACGCGCTGGAGAAACTTTTCCAAGGACGTCAAGGAGCAACCCTTGGCGCTGGCGATTATTCTGACATTGCGTTACGCAGAATGTCTTCCACCGAGCCTGGAAAACCGTCCAAGAGTCAAGAAGCGCCGTTTGAAGTAGTAGCAGAAAACCAGCTGGATTTCTCCTACTTCAAAGACCGACCCGATTTTCGGGAAGAGTTCGGTGGTGGTATCTATGGACGACCAGATGATTTGATCTCCGAGCGGTCTCACACGCCGAAAAGCTTCATGACTGGAAATGCGTCCCCAGCATCCTCTCGGCCCGGTTCGCCTGCGTTTTCGCAACGTTCTGTGACGTTTAACGGACCTCATGGACGGTTCCCCAACATATCTGACCATCCAGCATTCCAATCAACGGACTCCAACGCGTCTGCATTTTACAAGCAATCCAGCGAGAGCGAACGGAACTTATTGAACAATCCTCAAGGGGTGCCGATGCAGCCCTCGACCGATGTGGGTGCTTTGGATGGATGGCAGACTGAAGGATCGACGACGTACCATTCATACCGGACTCCATCTCCCTATGAACCCTATCGATCTCGCTAGGTATGTTTATTCACCGGCATCGCTTTTGTATGTTCTGAATCTAGTTGCATTTTCCGGGGAAACATGGAATGAGGAGTACATACGGGATATGTGGATATGGGTTGTTTTGGGTATTTACATTATATAAAAGGGTGCTGCTTTTTCGTGTAAAGCGAGATATTTTTGAAAAACTGCTTTGGATGGATATACAGAATTCCTCTTCAATTCTCTTTGGTTCATCTCCTTGCTTTGATAGAAATACATAGAAGTCATCTTTTCATGCTGTTCTGATGTCTTTTGAAGTCCAAATTGTCTTGTGTAGAGATGGAGTTTGCATTGGCTCCGGAAACGCCGATCACCTGATATGCATGACGATTAACCGAATCTTCCTCTTCACCTTCAATCCTGCTGTCGCATGCCACTTCAACCCTTCCTCTCTCTCTTTCACGCATCCTGTTGCGAGATGCTGATCCAAGGGGAATTGCAGCTCCGTCTCTCGTCAAATTTAGCCGTGACAAATCTACCCGCTTCCATTTTTCCGAAGGGTTTCAACTCCATAACCCTATGCAAGCTGCCTTGTGGACCTGAGTACACACGTTTCGCAGTGACACGGATGATCTTTATGGAATGAACTTACATCATTGGCTTTAACTATTCAACTACTTGCGTACTTCCATGCACAAGGCTACTCGACTATTTATTGCTCGAGTGATTACATATCCAGTGAGACGAAAGAAGAGGGTAGAGGAGCGTCACACTGCATGGAAGACTGAATCCAAGACTGGGTTAAATCAGAAAGCATGACCTGGTATTCTCTTCTCCCAGAGAAGCTTACAGCGTTTGAAGGATGGCTCACGCGGTTTTTTGTAAGGATGAGCTGTCATTTACTTCTCATTGATCCCACTGCTGTTCTTTGCCCTTGCTTGCCCATGAATGAAAAGAAACTAATTAATACTTGCTCCCTTGACGGGCGAAACGTCTCCAGATCATTCTCGGAACATTAACCATCGGACCTTGGGCCTTTCTCATTCTGTACGATATCCTTCTGTACATATGGCGCGCAACTACGTATGAGATTCCTATTATTGGGGGTCGAGCGAGAGGCAGACGGAGACCCGTTGCGCCGAGCCTGAGTGAGCGGCCTAGCGGGAGGCGGAGAGCGTTTAGTTTAACGGGTACGACGTACGATGGTGGCAAGGAGGAACATTTAAACGAAGGGACTAATACTCCGGGTCGTTCTTCTTCCTCGTCTTCTTCTTCAGAGCTTTTGCTTCAAACTGGAAACAAAGCACCTGAAAGCGACTCCCGCTCTACTGGAAATGGAAGTGGCAGCGATAGCGCAGGTGAAGTGAAGCGAAGGAGAGGAGAGTGAGAACACCATTATTTGGATGGAAGCTGGAAGGTATAATACTTCGAGCCCGCAACGTTTCCTAAGCTATTTTAGCCTTCCATCCTCGCTTCTGCAGGCCCGATCTAGACGATTATGTAGCCTTCCGAGACGGTGCTAGTTGTCTTACTGATATGCATCCGGAATTTTCTAGAAATTCCCGTACGATGCAATGGAGATCGCCGCGGTTGGCGTGCTGATGTCACTGTCCCCGGCATAATTATCGTCTGCTAAGTTGGCTCCCACATGACCGGTGCATTGCCATACGGCACTTCAGATTAGCTATGGAGATGACCAGAAAGACGTTCTGCTCTTTCGTTTTCAGTGAGAGTGATTAGAACCGTTTTGAATGCCTCTCTATTTCCTCTCAATCCGAATGTGGTGATATTTCTTTTGCAAATCTTGCTGCTTTTCCCCTTCGCAGTCGTTACACTGTTTATCCTTCAGTATCCTATTTTGATGACTTACTGAGCGATTGACGTATTGCTTACTTTTGCGTGCAACCTATCAACCTCCAGCAATTATACATGCGTTAAAAGATATGCACTTATCTGCGTTCTTCCTTGCTGTTTGTGTTTCCTTGAAATACTCATCCCCTACTTCCGATTTAAGGGAATGGATTTCACTAAGCCGTATTTGCATTTATGAGTGCCTAACTCAAGGCACTCGTACGACGAGACAAGCGGCTCAGATGACAAGAAAATGTGACTTGGCCAGCCTGATATGACCCACCATACTACTGCTGGATGTCACTGTGGTCGAATTCAGCTGTCCGAGATTCCAACACGTGCGAGACACTCGTACAAACTCACCGCGGATAGGGCTACCTAACGGGCCCACCAGGAATTGCAGTTATTAATTTGGCTGCATTCGGACCCTATCCTGTATCAGTCCATCTGTGAGCTGGTGTTCTGCAGTTATCCGGTTGCTCGAGGCAGGGTTTTCCCCAGGGCAACAATTTGTGGCAAGTGATCGTCCGATTTGCATTTCATGGAATCTGCATGTTTCTCGTCTTGCACTACATCTGGCTGGGGTAGGCGGCACGTCCGGGGCAGCTACTAAATTAGAATTAGCGCCCTCGATGGATCCTGTGGACCTTAATCTTGATATTTAGTTCTCGACTTTTCTACAGCCGCAATTGTTTTCCTCCCATATCGGAAGCGATCCTGAGAAGAAGGATATATATAGACTAGATCGCAATCTCTATCCTGTTCCAAATTCAAGGCAGCAACCATGGCGAACATGTTTCCCAGAGATGAAAGATACCGATCTGCACTTTCTGGTGGACCATATGGCGTGAATCCTCGCACAATGCCATCACCAGATATTGACGTTGCTCTCCAACAAGCCCAATACGGAATACAAGCACACGATTATAACTACGCACTTAACTCTCACACTTCTCCCGCCATACCCATGAATTACCCTCCCCAGCAGCGCTACCACGAAATGACGCCGCACGGTACCGACGGTTCGAATAATACGCAGGAGCTCGTGCGGAGAACGAATTTGGCGGTTTCGCTGGCAAACCATAATGTGAATCCGCGGTCGCAGGTTTCAATGGTGCATCCGATGATGTGTGCAGATGGAAGGTTTCCGGTAGATTTCCGAACGCCAAAGACGATTGAGGAGATCAAGTTGTTAGATTGTATGATATACCCTGTCTGCTGGCTTTTATTTTTGTTTCGTCTTACGTTGCTGCGTTTGACTTAGAAACTAATCTGATATTGGCATTAGCGACACAAATCGACGGTATCCTACAAGATTACAAAATTCCATATGACACACGCTCGTTGCTTAATATACTAGCATCCTCAGGGACGCGAGTGCACGCTGATAATATGAGCTCGAGTCGATTAAGACAGGCAAAGTTGCAGCTTCGGTTCGAACACCTGGGCGCGACGAGGGTGGTTGAGGAGGGTGGATTCAAGAGGTCAGGATATTGAGCAGGGTTTTCAATGAAACAACTTGCTGCTCATTCTTCAAGTCGTTAAAGATGATAATACATTTTCATCACCACCAGCCTTAGCTCAAGAAGCCGTGCCGATTCGGCTATGTTGGCATGGCATCTGGTGTAGATTTGGGTTCTCTTATTTTTCGGATCATTTTTACATGGCGTAGCTTTGTGACAGTGATGCCTGTTCATCTTTCTCTTATTATTATGTTAAATATAGGGGTTTTTTTCGTCCTTCGTGGTGCGCCGATTTTCAATCATGCACACTCATGACGACTACATGTAGTTATTTGATTAATTTAGTACTTATCATACATACAAATTTCTAGCCCTCAGCATCTCTCTCGCCACCAGATTCTGCTACAATATGCCATTGGGAGCAGTAAAACACCAAGAACGATAGGTGTGCTCGGTGGCCTTTGTTTGCATGAGGCATATTTTATATAAAAGTTCCATTTCATTATATACCGGAAACAAGCCGTTGAAGTCTATTTTGCGCGATTTCGGTCCCCAGAACAGCCCGCCTGTTTGTTAGGCGTCTGTCGTGCCTAGATCCGCTAAATCGACGCCCCCCTACAGTGCCTGATCGGATGCCTGGGGTTAAGGTTAAAAGAGACTAACGACGGAGTAATGGACGAATAGTTATGTTAGTATGTACATAATGTATGTACCTCTCCACAACAATGATTGATGGAGATGCCTTTAGAGAGGAGATGAAGGGTCATTTTCTCTTCTATTTTGCTCTTTTTCAAGCTGGTTGAGCGGGCAGATAATAAACTCTTTCTTTACTTCTCTAGACAGTGATATAGATTTTGTGTCACAGCGGCGCGCATTTCTGAGGTGAGATTTGAGGCTGACTGCTAGTTACATATGTACATAGTTATAACTACATGCAGGATACGGCCCATCGATCTGGGAATTGTTTGAAATTGGCTTTTTTTTTTTTTTCTCTTTCCTGAATAGAGACTCTGGCCTGAGGAGGTATAACTATTTCCTGTCTTATTGGGAATTTTGTATAATTCTTTTCGTGGCACGGATTTTGCTTTGCTTTGCTTTGCTTTGCTTTGCTTTGCTTGCTGATCTTCAAGAGTCAAACTGCTACCAAGCTATTGTCGCACGCACATAACTACGTGAATTTCCAGCGGTGTGCTGTGAAAGACAGCTTCTACACTGATAGCCTTGCCACCATGGGTCAGCAAATTCTGGCTGGGTTGGACATCATGGCGTACTGGATGAAAATGAGAGACTTCCTCGAGACATCTCCCGTAAAGCCGTTCAATATCTTGATGTTTCTGGGCCTTGTAGCCATGATATGGTACCGAAAATGGGCGGATGCGGTATGTTTTTATGTCTTCGTTCCCCCCGTGGCTTTTCAGACATGACGGCGTAAACGGGAGTGCTGAAGAGTCAAGAACAGCAACGTGCGAAGAAAGTCCGAACAGTGCGGCTCGAAAGTGCTTCTAGGTTTCCGCCAATCGAACCACTAGAGGATTTTGAATGGGACAAGACAGAATCGTTGCAGCTCAGGCCGTATAAGCCGAAATATCATCTTACGATGGGTGAGAAACTTGTGTCCAAGGACTGAAAAATCTCAGGCGCCTTGATGGTTGCAAGCTAATTAAGAAGGGTAGCTCTTGAAAATCTTGAGCCGAGCGAACTTATCCCTATGGATATGACATACAAAGAGCGAATCGACCTTCGTCGACAGTTGCTCAGAGACCACCACGACGTCGTGATAGGAGTTAACAAGAATAAGTCGGGCGAAGAAGATCGCCGGACCCGCGCTGCTGTGAGCGAGCTGTATGAGTTTGTCATGGGAACATACTTGCCTACCAGATACCCAAAGATGTTCAAGCTCAGAGAAGCCGATCTTGAGATGGGAAAGACATTCTTTGTCCAAAATCAAATTACCAGAGAAATGTTTCCAACGACACTAAGTCCCAGCAGACCAACAGCTACGGCCCTGGAAAATCTAGCGAAAACCGTGGACGAAGATATATTGGTCCTTCTACCCGAGGTGAAGAGGTCGAAATCCGAGAAAAAGAGCAGAAAGCATGGCGAGAAGGAGAAGTCTAGCCAGCAACCGAATTCGCCAGCCTCAAATACCGAAGAGAATAAATATATCCTCGAAGCATACGTAGCGTGTTTCCCATCTGGCTTTGACACGCGCACAAAGCTAGGCAAGCGGTTGAACCAGGTCCACAGTCCCGTGCCCGGCTACAAACAGAGGCTGGAGAAGAGTATGGACCGGTTCTTTGCTAAACTGGAAGAAGGCAAATTCGTGAAACGGGCAAACTGGACCGTGACTACGGACGCAGACTTGTTTTCGGCTTTTGGTCAAGTTCATAGCCAAGAGGGAGAGGCCTTGAGGCAACTGAAGATGGAAGAGCTGGATCTTGATAACGTGAGTTCCGTTCTTTTCTTTCTATGTCATTCCCACCCAGATCAGC
This sequence comes from Emydomyces testavorans, assembly GCA_029449355.1. Taxonomy (NCBI): domain Eukaryota; kingdom Fungi; phylum Ascomycota; class Eurotiomycetes; order Onygenales; family Nannizziopsiaceae; genus Emydomyces; species Emydomyces testavorans. Next base: position 2,352,147 of record CP120627.1, read on the forward strand.
ATTTTACTCTGGGGAAAAAGGGTGAAGGGAACAATGGGAGCTGACAGCAATGAAAAATGTACTTTTTAGACATTTCTCCGCTGCGAAAGACAGACCCTTTATCGCTTACCTATTTCCGGCGCATTGGTGTTCTCATTTCATACATACCGCTATCCAATCCAGCAAATTAAAGACGAAGGCTCAGGAGACGATTTGGTGGTGGCTATTGAAGGACTTGAGAACGGGAATGAGCCGTTGATGGCGCAGTATAAGCGGGTGCCTGCCTGGGGCGAGGCGGTCAAACAGTATTTAAGGAGCTAGATCGATTTTGAATTGAGTATGATTGGGGAAGGTCCTTTTATCCTTCGAATATGTGAACCCATTCCAGGAAGTATATTGTAGAAAAGTGCCTATTCTGATATCAAGGGGCGAAGGTCGTGAAGGATTTCAAAAGGGTGCTCTCTCCGAGCCAGTTGATAGAAGTGCATGGCCAGAGGGATGTAATTATGATGATTATATCTGTTAATCCAGAGCTTTCTCCATTTTTCCTTTCTTTTATTTCTTTCACTTTGATGAAAACGTTGAATAGCCGACTGATATCTCTATCTCAGCCGTTCCAAAACCTTGATCAAATCTGCCGTGACACCCATTGCAGTCACTGCGCCACCAGCGCCCGCGCCCTGAACAATGAGCGGTCGCTCACCATATCTTTCAGTGTAAAAGCTGATGATATTGTCGCTACCCTTCAGCCCGGCAATCGGACTTCCTTTATCAAACTTCTCAAGTCCGACCTTGACCTTCTTCCCCACGACATCGATGCTACCCACATACCGCACAACCTTGCCTTCAGCCTCAGCACTGATCTTGATTTCCTCCATCCTCCCATCGAATTCGCCCAGTCTCCGCATGAACTCCGCGGCCCCGGCGCCGCTGGACTCTAAATTTGCAAGTTCGGCGGGAATCAAGCTCTCGACGGGAAAAGATTCAGGACTTTCAACTTCGAGTCCGGCAATGCGTGCAAGAATGGTCAGTTTACGAGCAACGTCCATGCCGTTCAGATCGTCACGGGGGTCAGGCTCCGTGTAGCCCAGCTCTTTGGCCTGAGCAACAACTTGGCTCCATTTCTGGGCTGGGGAGGACGCAGATGGCGCGACTGGAGCGAACCGGTTGAATAAGAAGGATAAAGTGCCGGAGAACACTCCCTCGATACGAGTCACTTGGTCACCTGTCGCTACGAGGTCGCGGAGCGTAGAGATTACCGGAAGTCCAGCACCGACAGTGCTCTCGTGATACACAAAGGCATTTCCTGTTGCGGCGGAGGAGAATATGTCTTTCCATAAGTGTAGGGCGGAGGAGAAGGCTTTCTTGTTGGGAGTCACGATGCTGATGCCCTTGCTGAGGAAAAGCGGATAAGCACTGGCGAGAGTGGGATCAGAGGTGTTGTCGACTAGGACAGCGCGTCCAGGAGCTTGTGAAAGGTAAGTGGCTATTTTCTCGGGAGTCCAGGAGCCAGATTTGGTCAGGGAAGGAGAGGAGTTGGCGGATTGCCAGTCTGTAGCAGGAATTGCAGGGCTGTAGGAGGGCGTTGGGGAGGTGATTGTTTGGGAAGAACGCGCGAGGAGAGCGAGAGACGGAGCATTGGGCAGACGAGACAGTTGGGAGAGGAAATGGGCTCCAACTCCACCGACGCCTGTATGAGGTTGAGAGATCAGTAAATGTGTATCGACGCAGCAAGCTTGGGGATGGATGGAGTCCTACCGATGACTCCCAAGTAGACCTTGTTCGACATGGTTGAATCAGTCAATTGAGTCATTGATCACTAGCTGGGGATCTCTAGAGACTGCAGAGGATTGACGATACAAAAATTGTTAGATATCATAGAGAATGAAGAGTCAATGAGAGATGCGGTTTTTTACAATCTCGAGAGCTCATCATCGCGGGGCAAGTTTGACTTCAAAATCACCAACTAACTAGTGAACTACATAGATAGAGAGCTACATATAATGCCTCCTCCAGCTTCAACTTCTACCAACACTCCCATATCTTCTTAATATCTTCTTTACACCAACAGAATGCCAACGGACTCTTCTCTCTACGGCATACGCCGTCCAAAAGCAGAGGCATCCAAAAAAGACATCACATCATCCAGTACTCTCGCCTTCGCCACCCACATCTCCTCCTTGATCGCGAAAGAGTCAACGAATTTATCATCACAACAGCGTCGTGGCCGTCCGCGCCCCTCGAGAACAAAGGACGATATCTTCTCTATACATAATAAAGGCACTTTAAAGCGTGCTGCAGCGGATATATCGCCAGACAATCCGAATGTCGCGCAACTCCATAAGCGCAGCGGAGAGATTGGATCTGTGGATGAAGCTACCTTGCATCGATCGAAGAGGAAGATGGCCGAGAAAGCGAAGCTCTATGCGGAGCTGAAAAAGGGTGAATATCTCGCGGCGAGTAGCGACGAAGAAGAAGACGACTGCGGCGGGAAACCCCTATCCGCTGTCCGCCGCGCGGAGAAGAATAGCCTGGTTGACTTTGACAGAAAATGGGCGGAAGAGGAAGCCAGAAGATCTCGTCATGGCTCTGAACAATTAGACCACGACGACGGCGACGAGCCCGCGCAAGAAGAACTCTTGATCGAATACGAAGACGAGTTTGGTCGAGCTAGGCGAGGTACCCGTGCAGAAGCCGCGGAAGCCGCACGACCCCGCCAGACTCGTGCCACAGAGTCTGATGAACAAGCATCCCTCCCATCATCGTCACATAATCCAAACCTGCCCGCCGCCGCGCGTCCCGCCCGTCCTTCGAATTTAATCCACGGCTCGACCATCCAGTCCGCAGCTTTCCACCCCGACGCCAAGTTGGCAGCGCAAATGTCTGGCCTCGCGAAACGTCGCGATCGAACCCCCACACCGCCACCAGAGACACATTACGATGCAGACTGGGAGATACGGAATCGCGGAACGGGGTTTTACGCTTTCTCCAAGGATGACGAGGTGCGGAGGCAAGAGATGGAGGATTTGATGCAGGCGAGGGGCGAGACGATGAAGGAGAGAGATCAGGTCAGTACGAGAAAGGAAGCGCGGCAGAAGGCGAAAGCGGAAAGATTAAAGAAGATTGAGGAGATGCGAGGGAAGAGGAGGGCGGAAGAGTTTCTCAAGGATTTGGGTAGTATAGAGGGCTTAAAAGGCCGCGTATCAACCGAGTCGAAAGCGGAAGAAGGATAAGCGGTTACGATATGTGTTTGGGGCATATCGTCGGGAGTTTGTTTTGGGAGCACTGTTTTCTATGATACCCTGTTGCATGAATTGGCTTCTGGTCACTTGCTTTTTTTGTGGGATTAATTCGTGATCTCTTGGGGCTCGAATAGATAAAAGCATAGAATTGAAAACACTTCTACGACATGAAATCATGTAGTATCATGCTGCAGACGTCTATATATACACCAGCACCATTCGTGCGGAATAAGCACAAGCAACAACCGCGTGTGCTTTGCTATAACTCAGAATTCACCAAGTACAAGAATCAAAGCTATGTCACTAAGTAGAACGCTAATCCCCTAGGCAATCAGGAGATATTGATCAAGATATCGATAGTATATAGTGGTAGGGTATCATCGCCATATAAGCCAAAAAAGAGAGCAGGAAAATGGGTAAAATAGGGGGATAGCTAGCAATAATCCAATAAAACTACCAGGTTGCATCTCACTGTTCCGCAACAGATGACTTCTTTGCTGGACTGTCAGACCGGTAGTCAAGGGAAAATAACTTCTCCCAAGGTCGTGATTTTAGCGGACGAGTGCTCGATGATGGAGTCTGTGGTGTTGGTACTGGACTTTCCACAAACGCATCATAATTTCGCACAGCTGCTGGTACCAAGCTGGAATCTATATCGTTCAACCGGCGTCCAAGGCCCTATATTTCAAGCCAAAAAAAGAAAATCAGTTTCTGATGCGCGTCAAGCAAAAGAAAGATGTGGCACGGGGATTAAAAATCACATTATGTTAAATTCGAAGGTCCAGATAACAGGTCTCTGCGAACCTCATCAAAAATGGGTGCTTCCTCCCTGCGCGCCTGGCCATCCAAATCTCCCTCTGCAGGCACCACATTGTCACCGCCTGAAGATTCCCCACGGGGCAGAGTCGGCACTGGGACACCCCTTTTGGACGCGGAGCTATTTCGCCTACTGTCCAGACTCCTCGCCAGTGTTTTCGTCGCCCCGTCTCCATTCAACATTCTTTTCAGTCGAATGCTCCCTTTTGCATCGACGTGAGCGGATGCGACCGTACTCTTTCCCAGGCCTGGTGTACTTGGAGCGCGTGGTTTCTCTTCAGACGCATCAAGCAGATACCATCGTAGGCCATCGGACAGTTCGAATGGGTTATCATCTTCAATAGACGCGCCGTCGCTCACGTCAACGGAGCGTTTGTCCTGATTGATACCATTCATAGTCTTTGAGAGGTCTACGACTCTCTCTTCCACTTTCGATATACGTGCGAGGAGCCAATCGCGAGTGTGTAATCTATGTACATCTTGTTCCCGGAGAAAGTAATGCGGAGCGCCGACATTAAAGGCAGCCCACGATCTTATAGCCTGGTTGCGTGTTGGCAGGAAGAGCGCTAGATCGCCTTCTTTGAATGAGCGATACGCTATTTTGTCATGAGAATCACCTTGCGCACGGTGGTATTTCTCGCGATAAGCACGAGCTTCCTTTTGCCATTTTCGAGCCACCGTCTCGATATCCTTGACTCGTTTCACAACTGCTTCAGCGAAGTTATTGACATCAAATCTGTTCATTGCTGTCATGAATGCATTATACTTCGACAATTCTTCCTCCTTGTCGGCTGCTTGCGTCCAAAGAAGAAGGTCTGGATTCTCAAGTGTTGGCAGGATCCCTGAACACGCTACGCTGTCTGCTAGAACCGAGTTGCTAGCCACTTTAGAGGTTCGTTGGATGGTCATTATGTGGTTCTGAAGAACGATGGTAAAGCCCAATTGCTGAAGCATTTTCGTCATCACTTCAATTTGAGCGTAAAGTTTCTTTGAGATTTCGCTGGCCCATTCACTCTTGGCTGCGAGATATGACCTAGAATTCTTTTCCGCTTCTTCGAGCTTTTCAAGCTTCCTTTCCCATTGCAGACGTTCTTCCTCGAAAGTACGCGTTTGCGCGTCAATGATAGTAAGCTTTTCAGTAAGTGCAGCAACCTTCTTTTCTTCTTCGGCGACTCTTTCTTTCAACGCGTCTGTCCCAGTTTCACCAGCAGAAAACTTGGTTTCTAATGCTCTCAGCCGGTTGCGCTCTTCGTTTAACTCGGTTCGAACTGCTGTGTGGCCGGATTTCTCGTGGTTGAGCAATTCCAATACACGCTTCTTTTCCAATTCTTCCGTCTCGAGTTTCGGTTTCAGATCCTCGACTACAGATTCTATCTGGGAAATTTTCTCCGATAGTTTTTGATTTTCTTCAGCAAGGTCGACCGCTTTTTGCTCTGAGCCTCTAGCGTGTATAGCCAGTCCTTCTGAAAGAACTTCGATTGCCTTGACAAGTTGGGCAAAATCTGTTGGAGGAGCTCCGCTAGGAGAAAGCTGAAGGTGAGCACCTTGTAACAAGCCAATGTGATCCTTCTGAAGTTTGTCCATCTGGTCAATGTGATCTAATAGCTCCTTATTTTGATCGGCAAGCTTGGAAGATTCGGAGTGATGGTTTTGGATTTGGATACGAAGCGTCTTTGCTTCTTCGACAGCCTCTAGAGCCTTACTCAGTTCCGATTGAAGCTGCTCGATCTTCTCCTCGGCATCATGTTTTTCCTGATCTCGGGAATCCATCGCTCTATCGAGCTCTTCTTCCACTTCTTCAAGTTTAATTTTCAGCTTATGTGCCTCTGACTCTAGGAACTTCCGTTCACCCTCGAATTCGCGTTGCTGAGCTTCGAGGTTATGCATCAGATCTTTCTTTGTGGACTGAACCTCTTCCATTTTATCAACCGTCGATTGACGTTCCGCGTCCGCTTCACGCTTGAGCTTCGTAACAGTTTCCCGCTCCGCAACCAACTGAGCTTCTAAGGCCACGATTCTCTGGACTAGCGCTTTGTCTTCAGGTGTGTTGTTCGATGACATTCGTCGTGAAGATACTGAAGACCTTCTTGACAGAGGGTCTGGACGTGGTGACGCGGGGGATACCGGTACATCTGGTCCAAAATGTCCGCTAGCAGGTCGACTCACTTGGCTTGAGCGATGAAGCAGGTCTTCTAGCCTTCGAACACGACTTTCAGATCCTTTTAGCTTTTCTTCAAGTTTTATTTTTTCTTCCCTCAAGCTATGGACCATCTCGTCTCCGCGCATTAGCAAGGAGCTGCGACCCATATCAATGACACTGCCGTGTTTGAAAGCCTTTGCTCTGCGTCTCTGTTGTCTTGTAGGGGCATCCAAATCCTTATAGAGTTGCGTTAATTCTTGAGCTGCAAGTTCCATTCCATCTTTTGTTTTGATATCTTGCAGGTATGTTTCTATATCGGTCCGAGATACTTGAGGCCACTCGGGACCTTTACCGTCCCGCAAATCGACTTCCACTCCAGGTGTGCCATCATCCGTAATAGTGAGGAAGCTTCCCATATTCTTCATCCATTTCTTCCTTCGACGCTGTTCTTCATCTCGAAAAACGGCTAATTCCTCGGCTAGTGCCAATGAATCCGTTTTTACCTTATCGCACCATTCGCGCCGTCGTACTGCTTCAATAAGTACTGACCCGTAAACGACAGGAATATGAAAGACCACACAAAGGTTTTCGAAGGCATCTCCGTCAACATCCAGGTTTGCTATTTCAGCCTGCACACTTGCAAGTCGCGACTCTATAGCAGATATCGTTTGCATATGTTGCACAGAAGATTTCATAGCAAGATTTCGGTCCTTCACCGCCTGCACTAGAGCATTCTGCATTTCCAGGGAAATTTCAACCATGGACGGCAAAAGATCTTCAGTATGATTCAGGGCCATTCTAGATATACTCGAAAGAGTTTTGGAAGTGTTCGGTAGGCTGAGGATATGTTCATAATCGGAACTAATTTTCTTCGCGATCGTTTCGATTTCTTCCAGTAGACCACCAGCATTCTCTATTGGAGGTATTTGGGCTTCTTGTATTAATGTCTCCGTCTGGTTTGCGACATCGCCCACAGCCTTTTCAATTTCATCCATGTGACGAGAGAAATGCGCAGAGAGAGCAGACACCTGAGAGGCAGCGCGCTTCGTTTGCTCCAAATCAACGTAGTCTTTTAATGTCCCTGAAGAACCATCGCTTGCCATTCTAGGTGTCATCGGCCTTCGTAAAAATGGGAATTCCTTTTTAGCAGGGATACTTTCGAGATGAGCGAATCCACGTTGCCAACCGCCGAGGGCTAGTTGCTGCTCCCTGAGAAGATCGTTCGCCCAGGTTTGAGCTTCCTGGAGCTTCTGTTCAAGGTTGCCAACATGAGATTTCAAGTTTTCTAACGCAACACCAACGCTGCGATGAATGACATCTGTTCGCTCATTATGCTGATCGATAGCTTTAGTGATCTGAGTGCATTTTGTATTCAGGTTTAAGGCCCACGACCTTCGCGCCATGTAAAGGTCCTTCCATGCCTGTAAGCTGTTTTGATTCGCGAGGGTATCGGGGGGATTTTCGGGAGTAAATGGTTCTGGTGATGGTAACTCTAGCAGGGCCCCGGTGCGTTGTTCGCTAACGAATTGTCTATCGTAGACAAAAATTTCATTCTACACTTGTCAGCTATCTCTATTTGGAACGCTCCCTCTAGGTCGGGAGTGTAATAGTAGAACGAACGTACCTCCGTGGCAAGGCTCTGGAGCTTCACATTCTTGCCGCGGGCAGTCATTAAGATCTGCCTTTGGGGCGGAATAGACGCATTTCGAGAGATCCATGCTCGCAAGGCATCCGGCCTACACGCATCTCAGGTGGTTAAGTGATATTCACAGTAAGGCTGGGAAAGCAACAGTGACGAGTGGTAATGGTTGATAGGCGCATGGCTATGTACTCACGAAGCGAATGACACCGGGTCGGCAAGGAACTGCTCACCCGTGTGAGCTATATAAATATGCAGTGGCATACTCTTCACTGAGAAAATATTGCCGACAGAATATCCCACATCTGAATGCTTTGAGATCCTAGAAATGCGAAGCTCGGAGTTGCTGGTGATGGATTGACATGGTTCTGGGCCACCAGGTACCCTCCGTCCGATCTGGAGCTATTGTTGGAAATCAGATGAATAGCACCGAATTTGGGCCGTTAAGCTACGGCCGCTACCGCCCCTACAGCTGCTACAGCTTCTACAGATATTATATTTGTGGGGTGATTTTTGCTCTGGATGTTTTTGGATACAGATAATAATATTCCTCTTATTTCTAGTGTCACCCAACTTATGGTGACACTCAGTACTTATTTTCATCACTCACTTATATCTTGAATGTTGTCATTTGCCACTAATTTTGCTTTGATTCCACAACATTTCATGATTGTTTGTATGAGCTTCAGAATGTACATAAAGTTCATTGATGTCTTTTCAAATTTGTAGAAGAAGAATCAAGTTTTTTTAATTCTATATTTTGCATATAGCAATATAGTCTTAAAGTTATGAGCCCAGACTCTTCCAGAGTTGCCTTAGCTTCTTGAATTTGTTTGAAATTCTTTGAATACTTCATACTAATTTGTATGAGATATTCTGTTATAACTCAATCTATTTCTGAAGTCTTATATATTCTTTGAAGTGTTCAGACTCATCAATATTTAACTTATTTATATATACATTTTGTCCCTATATATTCAGCATATTAATTAGTTATTTTGAATCTCTTTTACATACAGATTTGAAGCAAATTCAAATCATATATCAATCTGCTTTACAGCAGCTTTAACCCTCTTAACAGCTTGTTATAATCTGTTCTTATAATCTGTTATACAATCTGTTTTTGATCATCAATATGACAAAGAAGATCTTGAACAGCAGTGATGACTGAGAGAAATGAATTAGCAACATTCATCACATGATCAAAGTTAAACAGATTTGAAAATATATTGATTCTGACATTAAAAAATCTTCTAAACTAAAATCTTCATTTCTAGAGTTTCTACATTCAGACATCATTAAAAACAATTCAATTGAGAAAAAGATTGTCCTGCTAAGATATAAGCAGAAAAAGAAGAGATTTCTCAAGAAGAAACAAATCTTGAAGAACATTATATCTTTCATGCAAAATCAGATTGAATCTCATTACCTGCCTGTTGTTCAAAAAATCAATACATCTCATGAATGATTTAAAATTCTCAAGAAGCAGATTGTCAAAGTTAAAGACAAATTGTGATGTGATATAATCAATCATTATAACAATCTTTGCAAGAGTCCTTCTTCTAAGAAATCAGTCTTCAATTGATTGCAAGATTGAAAATTCACAATTCAACAAATCAACAAAAAGAAAATTGAAACTTTTCAAGATAATTATACACAAATCACTCAGTTTCTAGACACAGTTGAGAAGCTTGATAAGAAGTTATTGCAAATAAGACAGAACAAATATCTAAAAAACACAATGAATGAAGTCAAGATAATCATTATGAACAAATTAATCAAGATGTACTGTCAATTTCTCAAAATTAAATCTAAAAAAATATCAAGAAAAAGATTTTTTCTATCAGCACAATCAGCAATTTTTTCTCAATTTTGCAGAGACATTCAATGTCTTTCAGAGCTTCTAAATGCATATGCAGCAAGCATCACTTTTTTTGTGATTATTTTTATTATAATTCTGATGTTTATTCTGAAAGTTGAAATTCAAATTCAGAAATTGTCAAAGAGACAAAGAATAATAAAAAAATTTCACATCTGAAGAATTTAATTGAAAGATCAATTAATTAATAAAAAAAGTTTTGCAACAAGAAGAAAATTAATAAGAATATTGATAATGAAGGCAAAAAAAATGAGAAGAGTGATAATGAGATTGAATCAGTCAATCAAAAATCAAAAATCAACAAGTCACATGATCAGAAGAACAAAAATCTGACAGAAAATTTTTTTATCATTTTCAAAAAATTTTCAACATCTGTTTTTTCAAATTCAGATTTCATCAGTGAAACAAGCAATTATTTTTCTACAAAACAACTTTATTATTGATTCTGAAGCAAATATTCATGTTTGCAATGATATTAAGTGATTTTTCAATATTTTTTCAGCTGAAAATGACATCATATATGCTGAAGATCAAGTGTTAAAAATCAAAGATTATGAACTTATTTGAATTAATGTTAACACATCAAATGAGAGAGTTCAGATTGATTTATTGAAAACAGCTTATATATCTATCTTTCACACAAATATAATGACATGTTCACATCTTTGAGACAAGAAAATTTATACAAATGAAAGAAGATGCTGCTTGATAAGAAAAAATGACAGTATACTTGCTAATTTGACTCTATGAGAAAGCAAGCTGATTATAAAATATAACTCAATTGATGCAAAACTAAACTCTAAAAATTCTAGCAGCTTCATATTTACAGTTAATGATTTATCAAATTTATGACATCAACATCTAGAACATTCAGATAAAAAGTTCATGAAACATCTTGCTAACACAATCAAAGAAATTGAATCAAACTTTTAATTGAATGAATCTTCTACAGTTGAATGCAAAGCTTGTGTGCTTAGCAAAGCTCATCAGCTAATCTCCAAGAAGTCAATGAATTGAAACATGAAGTCATTCAGTAAAATTCAGGTTGATCTCATTCAATTTACAGAGACTTATAACAGAGACAAATGAATGATACATGCCTACTGCTCTCTTACACATTTACACTACATTGAAATCTTGAGATGAGAAACTCAAAGCTTAGTCTTTCTGCAGAAACTTTCACATCAGATTAAGAAGCAATATAAATATAAGATTGAGATTCTTATTATTCACATTGATGATGAGACAATTCTACTAGAAAAGTTTGACATTTGAGCAGCAAAAAACAGTATAATCATTGAACATTTGTCTTTTTATACATTTCAGCAAAATGAATCAGTCAAACACTCAGAAAATATAATTATTATAACTGATAAAATTATAAAAATTTTTGCTAATCTGCTCAAATTTTTTTGAAACAAGTGCATACTTTCAGAAGCTTATTTACTCAACTGTACATTTGTTAAGCAGCTTGATTAATAAATATTTCTTACAGTTTTACATAAATATCTTGATCTGAAGAAAAATTACAAGTCAGATATTAGTTATTTATGAATGTTTGACTGTCAGATTTACTTTTTGATTAAGAATTTAAAATACAGAAAAATCAAAAAGCTGACTTCTAGAGTTGAGCTTGATTATTTAATTAATTATAATTCAACAAATATCTTCAGAATTTGAATTTCTTAAGCTAAGAAGATTATATCAATCAGAGACATAACATTCAACAAAAAAATGTTCTTTAACTTTAGAGAAGCAACTAAAGAGATTTTGAAAATACAGTTTCATTTAAAGATTTTTTTTTTATCTTTTGATTGATTTGATACAAATGATTTTGATGAAATTTTGAATGATTTGAAAGAAGAAAATTTCTCAATTGAAAAGTTGAGTCAGAAAAAATTTCAGAAATTCAAGAATAAAAAAGTGAAAAATTTGAAACATAAAATTATTCAGCAATCTCTAACTGAATCTTCAATCAACAAAAAACTTTCTACATCAGAGCTGACATCAGCTTCAGAATTTTTTACAGAAATTATCAACAAAATATCAACATCATTTATTGAAGACTCTGTAACAGATCTCAAAAATTCAGAATTGACTGAAAAACAAACAATAAATGAAAAAATTAAAAATTTACTGAAATCTAGTGATTCACAGTTATGTTCAGAATTTAAGTCTTCAGAATTTGTTGAGTCACATCAAAGCTTTAAATCACAAAAAAAAATAAAAATTAAATTAATTCTGACAAATTCTACAAATTTACTAGATTTAAGAAACATATGAGATATATAACTGCAATTACTAATTCAGTCTTGTTTACAGATTTTCACACAGCATTTGAGCAAGAACTAAAGCATTTGTCTACAAATTCAATATCTCATCTACATCAAGAAGAGATGTTTCAGACTTTTAGAAATTGAAAAAAGCTTAAGAAACATTCTTTCAGAAAAAATTTTGAAGCTGTCATGAATTTGAAAATGAAAAAATTACATAAAAAAAATTGTTTTATGAAGATTGATATTTTAAATATAAATCTTAAGAATTCAATCAAACAAACATCTTAATTTATATTTTTTATGTGAGTTTTTGACTACAAATACAATACAAACAGTTATATCAACAAGTTTAAAGCTTATTTGATTGTTCAGAGTGATTTACAATTTTCTACAAATAAAAATATGTATGCAGCTATATTAGCTGCTAGAATCTTTCATTTTTTTATTGTTTTAATGATGACATTTGATTTGAAAGCTCATCAGTTCAATGCAGTTAATGTGTTTATAAACATTTATCTTGACAAAAATATTTATGCTCTTTCACTTTCACATTACAATAAGAAATCAGATAAGTGATGAAAGTTTTTACAGACTCTATACAGCATGCAGAAATCATCTCATCTTTGAAATGTTGCCTTTTTCAATACATTGAAAAATTTGAATTTTAATTCAATTGAGAATGAATCTTGTTTTTTTACAGATGAAAGTCTTATTCTTTTCTTTTATGTGAACAATATAAATATTTTATATCTGTGTTTGAAACAAAAAGTTTTTGAGATCTTCACTTAATGATTGAACATCATTTATGAACTAAGAAACATGAGAAAGCTTATCTGATTTCTAGACATATAAATTCTACAAGACAGAAAGCTTAAGAAAGCTTGATTGTGTCAGAACTTTTATATTACTAAAATTGTTAATAAATTTTGTCTGATGAGCTGTACAGTTTTTATCTTTATTACAAAAAAATTGATGAATTTTTTTTTATAAAAAAAAAACTTTCAATCAGCAAATTCATGCTTATCAGTGCAAGATTGATTTCACTTTTTATGCAGTTATAATAATTCATTCAGATATTGCATTTTCAACTAGCAAATTGAGTATGTTTTTATGCAATTCTGAATCTAAGCATCACAATGTTATAAAGCAATATAAGAATAGAATAAAAAATTTATTCAGTTGGTGTATAAAGTAGATGTGAGATGACTACTATTCACTTAATCAATAAGAGAATCAATAAGCAAAGAATATAATTTTTAGGCAAAAGAAATTGCCACTGATTCTCTCAATGAAGAGAAAAATCAATGTGTTATTTATATGTGTGTTATGCTTGCTAAAGCTAATCAAATTAAGACTAGTTACATTGAGAAAAGAAGCAGTGTTAGCTTTCACAAAGCTTACAGCTGAAGTTTTATAATTTTTCTTTTTTTACAAAAACTTTAATTTCTTCAGAGCATATAAGCTCAATAATCATTAAAGTTTCAATAAAAAATCTTCACAAGAATTAAAAAATTCTGTAAGAAAAAAATTGTTTTTTCATAAAAAAAAAATGTTTTTTTAGCTAGCAAAAAAACTTTGTGATATAAATGATATCAATTATATTAAATTTCATTGTAACAGTTCTATCATTTACTAGATTTTCACAGATTAAATTTAATGATGTAAGCATCAATTTTCATCATTTCAGTTTTGTAAAATATTTTTGTAAAAACAGTTGCTGATTTGCAAAGCAAAAAAAATCTGTTGAAATCATCTGATTGTCCATGATCTTGAGAAAACATCATGCATTTTAATTAAAAAATGCATGACAATTTTGATGATCATGATGAGATTTGAACTCACAATCTTCACTGTTGCAGCTGTACATAATACAGCTGTGTCAGTCAGGCAATTGTTGTTGTAATTTCTTGTTTTAATTTGTAAAAATTCACTTTTCATTCACAAAAATGAATTTTTTTTAATTAAGTATAACTTAACTTCACAAAAGTGATAACAACAACTTTTAGCAATTCAGTTTTTTTTTTTTTTTTTCTTTCTTGATTAAATCAAAATTCATCTTCAGTGAGTACAATCTTTCCAGCATTAAATTCATCAATTTCATCAAAAAAAAAACTTTGCAAGAAGTTTATATCAGCTTCACAAGCAATCAGCATTGCAAGCTATCAGTCTTGCAAGTCATTCAGCTTTCATGAACTGACACAAGCTGAGTTAAGTTTTCACAAATTAAGCTAACTGAGAATATAGTGCACAATCATAATCAAAATCAATTTCAACAACAATATATCATCATGTCTCACTCAAACATTTTAAAAGAAAGTAGACTTTAATTTATTGTGCTGTTGAATACAAAAAACTCTGATGCTGAAATGCTAATGAGTGCTGACTTCACAAACAATTTTTATGTTTTACAAATAAATTTGAGATTTTGTGAGATAAGATTATGAAATTTCAGCAGAGCTTGCTTCATAAATGTTCTTCACAAGTTTTTATACTAACAATTTTATAATTTTTTTTTGTGACAAGTTTTCAGAATTTGAACTCACATTTTGAAAACTTCTAATTTATACAAAAAACTGATTTTGATGCTTTCTTCTATAAGTGAATATTTTTCAACATGAAGTCATCAATCAATTCTGATGAGTTCAGCAAGTTCTCACAATCAGACTTTAATAAATTTTTTTTGTGAACAAATTCTGATTAATTTTACTGCTTTTTGTGAGCAGAATCAAACTTCAACAAATTAATTTTGTTATGAAATGCAAAAATTTAATCTGCATGTGCAAATTTTGCAAGTCATTTCTGTTGTTTGTTTTGTTAAGTCTGAGCATTCATTTCATTATGACAACAGAATGCAACTAACTTCACAAGTTATTAATTTTGCATCAGTGATACAAATAACTTTGAAAATTTTTAATTTGGGATCAGTAATGCAAACAATTTTGATAATTTCTGCTGATCATGCTGTTGCTTTTTCTGTTTTGTGACAAATTTTTGTGAATATATTTGTTTCACTGCTGAATGATTGTGAAAAAAATATATTTCATTTTTCTGTAAAAATATTTTTGCAAAATGATTCTGAAAAACAGAAGATTGATCATGATGCATTGATTAATATTTCATAATATCATTAATGAAATTTTCAAATTTTACTGATAATTTCACAAAATATTTGAGCAGCAAGCTGCTTTCATAATTTGCTTTCTGAAAGTTGCTTTGAAGAGTGTTTGTCAGTCACATCAGTAACATTTTCAGAATTGTTTTCATCATTAATTAATACTGATTTCAGATTTTTCATCAGAAAGCTCTGCTGAATCAGAGCATTAATTTTCAAATCAATTGATTTAATTAATGCAGTTAATTAAGAGAGTTTCACAACTCAGATTCAGCTTTATGAAGTGATGTTAATAATTCAGATTGAACAATTACTTTCATGTAAGCAGAAATGTAATCAGTGTTAAGAGCTGAGCATGATTCACAAAACTTGTCAGTTTGTTTTGTGTGTATTTGATAAGTTTCATGAAAAATGTAATAATTATTTTTATTGAGATGTTTTCTGCTTTTTTCAGAAGTAAAAGCATTTCAGTATGCAATTATAATGAAGATAAAAATGAAATGTCATGATATGCAGTAAATTATGTAATATAAATTCATTATCAAGAATATAATTATCATTAAAATTCAAACATTGTTTCACATAAAACTTGTAAAATAAATAATTAAAATCATTTGTAAATATTATATACATGTTATGCTTTCTCAGAATAAAATTTCTAGTTTTTTATAAGATGATAAAAAACTTGCAAGTCAAATTTGTTAGAATTGACATTATGATATTTAACAAAAAGTTTTTGTAAGTGTCTGAAATTTGCAGCAGATTTTCAGATGAATTTATTCTTTTTACTTTTATATTTTTTTCATTAAATAAAATACTGAAATTGTTAATTTTTTTTGTGAGAATCAGTTATAATTCTGACTTGAAATTTTTGTTTTTTTTCAAGTGCTTTGCAAACTGAATGATGAGCTGTGCTATCAACATTATTCATTTTCTTATAATTGTGAAGCAAGAATACATGAAAAACATTGTGAATGCTTATAAGATCTGATGAAAGTTTCAGATAATAAACTTGTTTGCTTATTTTTTTCATAATTCTACAAAAATCAATATGTAAAAAATCAAGCTTCTTACTTACACAAACTGTCTTGATATTTTTTAAGCTAAGTCAAACTTTATTCTCAACAGTGTAGAATTTTAATGTATGCTTTTTGTTATAATACTTTTTCTGATAAATTTGTGTTTTTGTGAGAAACTTTCTAACTTGATCTTGACATTTGCAGATGATGTTTGTTTGATTCTGAAAGTTTTTTATCTCAAAAATATACTTACTTGATTTTACAAAAATCATTTGTGAATTCAATTCATACATGACTTAAAAAAAAATTTTCTTTATTGAAGAATGCTAAAAATTGTTGTAAACAAATTCAGTAAAAAATAATCAGAGTATTCAGTTATTTTAATTGTAATTAATAAAATTTTGTAAATATTGTTTCAGAATACTATTCAATTGCTTAATTTGATTATTTATCTGAAAATGAAAAGCAGTATTTAAATCTTACAAGATTTTCAGTATGTGTAAAAAATCATTTCAGAATTTACTGATGAATAAAAATTTATAATCAGAAATTATATTCAGAAATATTTCATAAAATTTTATAATTTTATGAATAATAAAATATGTCAATTGCTCTGCAGTGAGCTTCTTGATTACAGAAATAAAGTGAGTCATTTTGCTAAAATGATTAACAATCACTAAAATGCAGTCAAATTTAACTTTTTCAATGTTTTTATTTTGCAGAAGATTGATGATGATGTTCATGCTGATTTGATCTCAAAAATTTACAGAAATTAACAATTAATTAAGCTTTTCATGTGATTTAGTTTTGATAACTTGCAAACTCATGCATATTTTACAAAATTTGCAGTATTTTTGAATCATATTCTTCATTTGTGATCAATAATATTTTTGTGAAAATAATTTATAGATTCACTTCATAGCAAAATAATTTATCAAAAATGTATCATGATATTGTTTGATTAACTCTAGTTATAAAATCTTGTTGACTGAAATGTATAAATAATCATTGTAAAACAACATGTTTTTATTAAAAGTTTATTTTTTTGAAAATTGAGAGTGAAACTTTATTTTTTTTTTACTTTTTGCTGTGTGTTTATCAGCATTTATTAATTTAGATAATGCTGAAATAAAATTACAGAATGTTTTATTTGTTCTGTGAAAATTTTCAATATTATAAAAATTTTTATCATGAATTAGTTTGTGAGCATTCATAATTTTTAGTTCAAATTTTTTATTTTGATATGTTTTGTTCAAGAAAATCTTCACAAGTAATTTTTTAATTTGTATTATAAGCTTTGCAGAAAGAAATTGTGCATCATTTTTTTTTTCTTCAAGAAACTTGAGTGAAGCATTCATCAGCTTAAGCTTTTCATCAGCACAGTTTATCTTCTCAAAAAAAAGCATGATACAAAGCTGATTTGCAGTTTTATGTTTTTAAATGTTTTTGTGATTTACTTTTTTCACATAATTTAATTATTATAAAAACTCATCAGCTGAATTTTTTTTTTCTTCTGATGTTTTACAGTAAATCAAAAAATCATTAATTTTTGAGCTCAATGAACTTGTTATCTAGATAAGTTTTTTATTGTTGCAAAGTAACAGAAATTATCATGATTTATCATTACTAGAACAGATTTTCACAAGTTCTCTAGTCAATAATGTCAGTGTTTAAAAAATTCAACAATAATCAAAAATTCTTGATCATGAATATCATAATTATGTTCTGCAGATTTCATTTTCTGTGAATACACAGTTACAAATATTCAATTTCAAAAGTCATTCAATTGAGTGATGATTTTTGAGATGACAAAATCAGAAATATTAGTTTCAAAATATATTTAATGATCAGAGTTGAAGTGATGAAGCATAACAACATTTGCAAAAAATTTTTTCAAGATATAAAAAATTTTGTAAGTTTTTTTTGTGAGAAAATTATTTTTATTTTTTTTATTCAATTTTTGTTTCTTGTAATGTCTGATTTTTTTGTTTTGTTCTTCACTCTTCAGCATATTAGTAAGATCTAAAATGATTTTTGAAAATTTTAAAATAAAATGATGATAAAAATTCATAAATTTTAAAAATACTTGAATATTTTTTTGCAAGTTGAGTTCTGATCAGATCAAAATAATTTTCATATATGATTTTTTTATAAATATTTCATCAACTGATACAATATATCTGAGAAAATTTATTTTGTGAACACTAAAGTAATACTTGAAGATTTTGCAATAAAGATCTGCTGTTATAAGTGTCTTCAAAACTTGATGAACATGTTAAACATGAATTTTTTCATTTACAAAGTATATCACAACATCATTCAGATAAATTATCATAAAAGCATCACAATCACAAAAAGTTTTGTTGATATAAAACTGAAAAGCAGCTGAAGCATTTAATAAATCAAAAAAAATTACACAATATTTAAAAAGTTCTAGAAATATGTAAAAAACAATTTTTCATTTATTTTTTTTTTCAAATGCAAAAATGATGATAAGCATTCTTGACATCAAGATGAGTGAAAATTTTAGCATTCACAAGATATCTTAAAAGCTTCTTAATTAATGATAATGAATAGCAATTCTTCACAATCTTGAAGTTCAAATTGTGATAGTTCACACACATTTGTAGATTATTATTTTTTTTGAAAGCAAATATAATTGATGCTTTTATGAAAAATTTGAAAAACTGAATGAAATCATAAACAATTGTATTGTTGAGATATTTGTGAAGTGTTTCAGTTTCATTTTTTAAAAGTTGATAAGTGAAATTAAAAATGAGCTTTTTTTCAGATTTAAGTTCAATAATCAAGTTTTTTTTTTGATGAAAAATCAGCTTTCAAGCTTTCTGTTCACTGAAAGCTTTCACAAGATTTTTATAAATTTCAGATATTTAAAAATTATAATTCATGATGATTATTTTCTCAATTTTGTGACATGTCATCACATAAATAATTTTTTTTTCTTGCATTAAATTTTTCACATCAATTGATTGAATCATCATGAGCAGATCATATGAAGTTTTCTGAAAATGAATTGAATGATTTTTTCATGAAATAATAAAATCATGTTGCAAAAGTCAAATCATGTCTAGAATCATATCATTATTTATATTGACAACAATGACTTGCTTGTGAAAAGTTTGTGCTTAATTTTAAAAATTTCAATACTTGAAGACAATGTTTGTGACATTTTCAGCATTAAGAAATGCTTGATTTCTTTCAGCAGTTTTGAGAAAAATCTTCATTGAATGTATTTTCAGTTTTAGTAATTTTGTGAGATCAGAACTGATGATGAGAAAAATGCAGTAAAAGTTCATATGAGTTGATCATTTATGCTCAGTAAATGATTTTACAAAAAATGCACTTAATTGAATAAAAAATATGAACAAAAAATTGACATCAGACAATTGCATTATTCTAAAATTATTAATTTTTTTTAAATTTTTAAATTTTTATTTTTTTTTCTTGAAATAATCAGAAAATTTATGTTTTTTTTCATCACAACTGTAACAAGTGATATTCATAAAATTGATCTTGCTATCAGATTTATTTTTTTTATTTTTTGTGAAATTTTTTGTTTTTTTCTTAAGCTTTTTTTTTGAATTGATTTTGTTGAGATTTATTTGCAGAAGTCTTTGCAGAATTTTCATTTTTTTTTTGAGAATGAAAGTAAAGCACAATTGTGTGATGATGACAGTTATTTCATAAAAAATATCTGAAAGTTTTTTTTGTTTGTTGAGTTTGAAATATATTAATTTATTCATAATTTACAAAAATAAATGTTTCATTCATTCAGCATGATTTTTGATTTCATCATTTATTTCACAAAGTTTTTGTTTGAATTAAGTGTAAAATTCATTGTCAGTTTCATTGTCATTTTTTTGTAAATGAAAAAAAAATCATCATGAATTTTTAATGATGTTTTGCAAATCATCTAAATCAAAAAATAAAAAAATTTTCATTTTTTTTTCAGATGTTTCTTGTTAAGTCTTTCTTCACAAAGTTTTTTTATTTTTTTTGAAATGTATAATGAAATTCAGTTTTTGCATAATTTATTTTTTGAGAATCTTCAATTTTTGTAAGTTCAGTTGAGAATTTAATCTTGAAAAAAAATTTGTAAAGCTTAACAAAAATAATAATTTTGTAATCAGATTTCAGTTCTGACAGTTTATATCATTTAGTTTTCTTAACTGAATTTTTTTATTGAGTAAACACATTTAAAAACTTCATTCAAATGTGTTTTTTTAAATTAATTTTCAGTTGTTCTGAAAGTGAGATCATGTTTTCTAGAAGCTGATTTTGTTCACAAAGCTTTTCAAGAAACATAATTTTAATGATGAAACATTTGTAAAATGTAAAAAATGTATTAATGAATTTTTTGTAAATAAATTCAGAATTTTCTGACTTTGTGCTCTGAGTAAAAAATATTTTTTTATGAAAAAGTTTTGTTGTTTTGTAAGATGTTTCTGAAATCACTTTCATTTGAGAGTTGACAGATGGTGAAAATTTTTTGCAAAAATTTTCATGAGAAATGAAAAAAACAAATGTTTTTTTCTTGTTTTTGAGAGTCATTTCAGATGTACTTTTCAAAAAAGTGACAAAATATAAAAATAAAATAAAAAATTTATTCAGTTGATGTATAAAGTAGGTGTGAGATGACTATTATTCATTTAATCAATAAGAAAATCAATAAGCAAAAAATATAATTTTTAGACAAAAAAAATTATCACTGATTCTCTCAATGAAGAGAAAAATCAGTGTGTTATTTATATGTGTGTTATGCTTGCTAAAGCTAATCAAATTAAGACTAGTTACATTGAGAAAAGAAACAGTGTTAGCTTTCATGAAGCTTATAGCTGAAGTTTTACAAGCAAGTTATCAGTTATTTATATCAAATTTGAGAATATGCTCTTGAATATTTCTACAATCATAAAAATGAAGTTTTATTTATTTCATCTAATGCTTCATTTGCAGACAATCTTACAGATCAGCAGAGTATTCAGAAGTTTCTTATTTTTTTTTTGAAATTTTTATTGACTGAAAGTTCATAAAGCAACAGTCAGTTACTACATCATTTACAAAAACAGAACTTCATGCTTTTATGTATGCTGAAAAAAAAGCTCTCTGATGAAAATGAATTTTTAATAATCTAGAGTTTGAGCTTAATGTTTTTAATAAAAATAACATCAAATCTGAATTCAACATCTTTATGATTCAAATGAATAACTGCCAAACATTATGACTTCTAATCAGTTCCATCTCATTGCTTATTACAAAGCTTAAACATGTTAATATTCATCAACATTAACTTCAAGAGCAGATGCAGTGTGAAAAGCTTGCTGTACAGTGAATTTCTACTAAAAACATGCTCACTGATGAGTTGACAAAACTTTTAAAAAGTGAAGCTTTTTAACAGTTTGTTAAACTTCTAGATTTTATTAATATTACAGATTTTTTGAAGAAATAAGCTTGTGCTGAAGAGAGTGTGTTGAAAATCAGATGAATAACACTGAATTTGAGTCATTAAGCTATAATCACTATCATCTCTACAGCTGTTATAGCTTTTATAAATATTATATTTGTGAAGTGATTTTTGCTCTGAATGTTTTTGAATATAAATAATAATATTCTTTTTATTTTTAGTGTCATCTGATTTATAGCAACACTTGATACTTATTTTGACCACTTGCTTATATCTTGAATATCATCATTTGCTACTAATTTTGCTTTGATTTCATGACATTTCATGATTGTTTGTATGACCTTCAGAATGTACATAAAGTTCATTGATATCTTTTCAAATTTGTAGAAAAAGAATCAAGTTTTTTTAATTTTATATTTTGCATATAGCAATATACATATGTGTCTTTGAGTGATTTCATGAAATGATTGTGAAAACAATTGTGAAAAGATTAAAGTTTATTGTTGTAAAGTTTAGTGTTATAAAATTATTAACAACAATAAATCACAAATGTAACATTGAAGTACAACTAGTGTGTAATTATAAATTACAATATTGATACTGTATTTTATAGTGAATATTTGTTATATAATATTTTTAAATTGTACAATAGTTTTCAACTAGTATAAAATTGTTTTCATTTTATAACAATACAATATTAATATTATATTCATTTAGATACAAAATTAAACTGATATTATAATACAATTAAACACAGTTAATAATTGTAAAAAATTATCACAAATTGTTTCATTATTATTATACAATCATTACATTTTAATTTTCAAACTTGTTTAACACAAAATTGTAATAATACAATTTTATATCAAACTGTATTAAAACAATTATTTCATAAATAATTATTTTCATATAATGATTATTTATTTCATAGCAGTAATATTATAAGTTAAAACTGTCATCATTATTATCAGTATTAAAGTTTTTATCAATTGATTCATCTGATTTTTGATTTAAATCAATAACATGTTGCATTGTAAGTTGATGTGACTTTACAAAATGAAGTGAAAAATCTTTAACAGTAAGATTTTGAAATTATTTTGTTTTATTCAAATCATCATATGCTGTTAATAAATGAGATTAATCATGTTTAACAAGATTTGTATTGACAACATTGTGTTTTTGAAAATGAAATAAATATGTACAAACAATAATCTGAACAAATGCATCTATATTAAATCAGCACTAGAATTGAGCATACATTTTAAATTATGAGATACAACATACATTTCAGTTAAAGCTTTTTATCAGCAGAGCATTTATTAAAGTTAACAATTTCATAAGCAAATGTGAAAACATTTGAGAGTCAGTGAAGCTGAAATTACTTGTTGAGAACACTTTTCAAGATTTTGAAAAAAGTTTTTTTTGCATACTGTTGATTTGATGATTATTTAATTTATAATTAAAATTAATTTTCTGCTTCAGTCAGAATTTAATTTTTTCAAGTTTTAAATAATATCTGAATTTTTTTTTCATGTTTTGATGTACAGTGATTCAGAAACTGTTATTTAAGAAATAACTGTTTGAATCACAAAATCAGTATTTTTCTGTAACAAATGAACAAGATAATATTGTCTAGTCAATATATCAAGTTTTTTATTGATTGTTTTTTCATTAATATATGTTAACTGAATTGCATCATGTGAAGATGATGATACAAGTACTGAATTTGAATCATTAAATATAAAAAAACTAAAGTGAGAGTGAGAGTGAATGTTTTGAGTCTGAAATTTTGCTTTATGTAACTGATTTTCAAGCAATGAGTTTTTCAGCTGACTTGCATTTTGAGATAATTGCTGAGAGTTTTGAGATTCAGATCACAAGCAGAATTGATGATTTTGAAATGATTGCTGAAAATTTTAAAATTTAAATTGTGAGTAAAATTGTTAATTTTAAAATGATTGCTGAAAATTCTGAAATTCAGACTAAAAATAAAATTGTTGATTTTGAGATAATTGTTGAAAGTTTTGAGATTCAGACTGCAGACAGAATTATTAATTTTAAAACAATAATTGTGAGTTTTGAGATTCAGACTGAAAACAAAATTACTGATTTTGAGTTTAAAATTGTAAATTCTGAAATTTGAACTGAGTGTATAATTGCTGATTTTGAGTTAAAAATTGTGAATTTAACATTTAAAAAAATGAAAATTACTAAAAATTCTGAACTCACAATTGAAATGATAACTGAAAATTCTGAAGTTAGAAAAAAAATAATTGCTGAAAATTTTGAAGTTAAATATGCTGAGTTTAAAATAACTGCTGAGAAAATAATTGTAAATTTTTAATTTTTTGTTGAAAAAAGTGATTTTTAAATTGTAAAACTTGAAATTCAGATGATAATTGTGAATTTGTAAAATTATCATCATTCTGATTAACTGCTGCTTGCAAAGATGAAATTAAAGCTGAAAAACTCAGATTAAAACTAAAAATTATAAAAAAATTAAAACAAAACACACTGAATGAGAAATTTGAAAATTGTGTTGCATAATGTTTTAATTTTTTAAATTTTTTCACTGAAATTCTGAATTTTTAAATCAGAGTTAGAAGAGATTTAAATTTATATAATATGTGACAAATTTTTTTATATTTTTTTTCTCAAAATTTCTCATAATCAACATCATCACTGAAATTTTTTGCATCATCATCTAAACTGAATGCAGTTTGTTGAGAATTAATGTATTCAAAATTAATTAAAACAAAAGAATTAAAATTTAAAGCACATTGTTTAAGTTCAGCTTCAGAAAGTGAACTGAAAGCAGTTGATTTAGAATAAAAAAATGAGAAAAAATTATGTTTAAAAAACATTGTGCTGATATGTAAAAGACAATGAAGAATATTTGAGAAGTATAAAGAAAAACAAGAAGACAAAGTGAAAGAAATGCTTATTAAATGACATGAAATGTGATGTAATCACAAAATGAAAAACACAAACTAGTTACATGATTAAAATGCATACTAAACTAGTTGCTGAGCTAATTAAATTTAATTAATTTAGTTTCATTACAAAATAAAAATTACATTGAAAATGTCATCAAGTTTTAAACAGCAGTCATCAACTTAGTTTGACTGCTAATTGTGATGTCACTTTTCATCATTTTAATAAATAACACAATCATCTGATCTGCTTTCACAACAGTATAATCATTGAGAATTTTGTTGTTCTTGAAATAAATCAGATGTTTGTTTTTATTCATCACTCAATCATTAATCAAGATTTTGTCATTTTCAGTTTTCTCAATTTTAAATAGCATCTCATTTAATTCAGTCATAAAACTGAAAACTGCTTTGTTGAGTGCTTTTTAAATTTGTTTAATGTTGAAATTATTCAAAACATGATAATCATAAATTTTAATTATAAGAATTTGTTCAATGTGTCACATTTTGTCAATGACTTGCATTATGATGATTTCTGACAATGATGTATCAAATAAATGCACATTTCAGCACATATACTGAAGATTTAGTTCAGCAAAGTTTACAAAATAAAAACAAATTAATATTATGCATTTTGTACAAAACTTGTTAAAAAAATAAACAAGTTTGACTTTTTCAACAGCTGAAAAATGAACATGAAAAATCTGAGCATTGATGTTGACAAGACAGAAAATAACAGCAATAAAAGCTTGCTGTATAAAAAAAATCAAACAATGATTTTTTTTTGTGAGCAAGAATCTGATAAATAATGATGAAAAACATGACACACATACAAGAAAATTTGCAGAAAATGTATATCAATTGCTTCTGTTAAATTTTCAAATCATTAAAATTAATGTTTTTGAGAAAAAATTTCTCAAATTTACATTTTCTGACAACACAATTCAATTAATTAAATAAAAATGTTTCATTGCTGATTTGTCTGATGATCTGTAACATACTGTCAGAGTGAATAAACTTGTGTATGAACTGAAAATCAAGTTAACTGATAAGAAAAATCAACTGTTGATATTTTTTCATATTTCAAATCAATTTCTCATCAGAAAATTTGATTACAAGCTTGTAGTGAAGTGATTTTGTCAAGTTTTTGTATTTTCACAATTTAAAATTAAAAAAATATATTTTGATGATTTTACTTTGAGACAGTAAGATGTTCACTTCAATCATTGAATTTGTTTTGAAAGAAATGTGAGACATAAGAGTGTGCTAAATCAGATATATTTTTTAAATTTATTCAATATGTGCATCAGCAGTGATTTTTGATACTGCTTTGTTTCATACAAATTTTTTCAAAACAAGATTTGTTAACTGCAAACATGCAGCAGAGTGATTAGTGTTAAGATTAAAAAAATTTACATTAAGAAATATGCTGAGATGTTTCAAATTTTCTGACAATCAGAAATTGTTGAAGTCAGAAAAAAATAACAAAAACTGAAACTTCTGAAAATTTAAATGAAAGTTAAAAAAAAAATTGCTGTTAAGCAAAAATAAAATTCAAAATTCAGTTAATGAATAATCTGAATCTGCAAGAACTTTTAATTCTACATGAAATATACTTCATTCAACACAATATGACTGAATAATTCTGAAAGAAAGCTAAATTATAAATCATCATTAATTTTAAAAAAAAAATGCAGTTGCTTGAATCATGTTTTGTTTCATCATGTGTCAAACTTTAAATTCTGAAAATTTGTAATGACTGATGGGTAATTGATATGAGATGATGATTACTATTTAAACACATTTAAGTTTATCATTAAAGTATGAGAAATTTTATACAAAACAGTTTTCAAGTTGATTATATTCAGCTTTTGTATCACAAGAATCATCATAATAAATAACAACATGAAAAGTTGAAGTGACTTGACAAATTTCATTAATTCATTAAAAAATGAGTAATGATGAAACAACAATAAAAGTGAATTTGAATGAAAATTTCTTAATTTGTGAAATGAGCAAATGTTTTTTTGTGATTTATGACTTGCTGATTAAAACAATTTGAGAAATACATACTCAAATGAAAAACTTACTGCTAAAAAATATGTGATTGTAATTTACATTTTATTTAAATCAATAACATCAGTCAGAATACAGTTACACAGATAATGATTTGCTTCAAAGTCTAAAATGATTTTAACAACAACAAATTGTCAAAATTTCAGAATGATGAAAAGTTTCATTGAATTTAATTTTGAAATGACAGAATTATTCATTTCAAAATTTTCACAAGTTTTTTCATAATTTTGATGTTGATACTTGATATTATCAAAAAACATTTATTGTTCATTGAATCACTTCACTACATTTTTAGTGAGAATAATGATATTGTTGTTAATTTTGTTTTGTCAGTCTAGACTTTCTGTCACAAGATGATATAACATGTCATTTAGTGAATTGTGCAGAATTAATTCATCAGTTTCAGCTGAAATTTTTTCATTTTAATCAATTTCAATATCTAAAATTTCAGATGATGTTAAGCACTGTGCTGTTTTGAGAACTTTATAAATTATAATCAAGCATTAATACAGTTCAGAAAATTTTATAATTTTCAACTTCTTCTGCATTCTAACTTGCTGAAAGAAAGTAAGCATTTCTTCACATCATTGCAACAGCATAAAAGTGACTGAATTCTTGATTTTTTCATTAAAATCAGATTAAAGTGTTTCAGAAAGATTATTTTCATTCTCAAAATTTTTAATGATATTCAAACTGATTTTTGAATGAAGATTATGTGTACAATCAGATATTTTAGAGTCAATTGAGAAGTCAGATGTATGAACATCAGAAAAATTCAGAGCATTTGAAACATTCAGATTATTTAAGTTATTTAAAGCATTGTTATCATTATGAACAAATTTTGCTGACAAGAAAACAAGTCTAGCATGTTTTTGAGAACATCAGCATGATGTATTTTTTGTATTGAAAAAATCAGAAGAGTTACTGTCATGATTGATATTTTTTAATTGTGAGTAGAAAAATGTGTTAATCTTATGTTTCAATTTAATTTTCTCAATGATATCAGAATAAATGAAATAATCATTAATAACATAATTAATTTGCAATAATGTGTGCTTCTGACATAAATACAAATAAACTAATCAAAAAAAAGCATTGATTTAAGATGCAAAATGTTTCTGATTATAAAACATTTTTTGTTGATTGATAATATTTCAGTGACATACATGAATAAGAAAATGAGCAAAATGATTTTTGACAAATCAAGCACTTTTATTAATTCAAAAAACAGTATAAATTTATTGATCAGTTTTCTCATCATTCACAATATGCATCTGCACATTTTTGAGAAACAGATTACAAATATAAAATTTTTTTATTTTCTTAACTAGCTGTTGTTGTGAGTAAATGTGATTGAGATAAAAATTGTGTCAAAAGAGTTTAATTGTGACATTTTGCAAAAAATTAAAAAAATGTTGATTGTTTGACATATTCAGTTCACTCATTATTCAAAATTTTTTGAAGAAATCTTTGAAACTTTGATTATTATACATATATTAGCATACTAGAACAGTTTGAAAATGATAATTACAAATTAAGCTGAAACATCAGCTCATTTTTAAACATTTCTGAATTTTCTGATTCTAAGCTCAAGTCATTCATTGTGTTGTTCATAACTGTTTTTAAAAATTATGTAATTAGCAAAAATCAATTCTAGATTTTTAACAGAGTCTGAAAATGTTTTTCTCATTGTACATACATGAATGAATAATTGTTTGATTTTAGCAGAAGCAATGTAAAAAGTTCTGTATACTGAATATAATAAATGACATGAAATCATCTGATGAAGTATTTCAGACTCACATCTAGTTTGATTTTGGCAGAAGCAATATAGTGAGTTTTGTACATTGAATATAATAAACAAAATGAAATTATCTGATGAAGTATTTCAGATTCACATTTAGTTTGAACATTATTAAATTATCAGATATACAAACTCATTAAATATAAAAATATATGCTTTAACACACACAAACTCATTCAGAATAATCAAATTGTTTATTTTAACTTTGCAGAATTTTTTATAATATGTAAAAACTGCTTTTTTGCTTATATTCTGATTAGCAAAATAAGCTCAAGCTAGTTATTTAAATGCAAAGCAATATCAAGCTCAAATATTGAAAATTTATAATGAAAATAAAATGCTGCAATCTCAGTGAACAAGCTTGAAAAAAAAATAAAGAAAAAAAAATAAATTGAAAAAAAAAATTTACATTGTTTTTAATTAGAAAGTGAACACAACACTAAAATACTGAAATATTCAACTAAAAACTTCATGATCAGAATTAATTAAAATTATATGTAATTATTATTATTTTCTGATCAAATTTTATTTCTAAAAATTTAAATTCACTTGCTAACATTGTACTGATTCACTTTGATGTATTCAAACAATTTCAAATTTTTGATTGAGATTGAAAATTTTTAAATTCTGTAATACATTTTCAGAAAGATTTATTGCTTCAAGTTAAATATTATATCAGCACTTGATTATGTTTTTAATACAATTGCATAAATTCACACAAGTTTTGCTATTGTAATTTTTGACATAATGTTTTCAGTAGTGAAAAGTATTAGAATGAATTGTACTTGATAACATTGTTTACATGCACAATAATAAAATTTATGAGTTTAATTCATTTAAACTCAACAAGCTAGTGTCACAAATAACATAATGTTTCACATTAATCATCAATCATGAAAATAATCTAAAATTCAATTCAGTCTAGTGTAACATGCTGTTTTGATTTAAATTATCACATATTTGAATTTTTCATTGTTCTGCATTTACACACATGATCAATTCTCAGTAATGATTTCATGAAAAATTAATATTTTTCATGATTTGAATATCATTCTGAATGCATTTAAATGATATTGTTTTAGCTTATCTGAATTGCAATCTTGTTTGAATTTTTCAAATTTTTTTTTTCTGAAGATTAAAATTCAACAATACATGTAGTGATTTGATTTTTGTCATACTGCTTATAATTATATAAAATATTTTTACATTATTTATTTTAACAGCTTCTGAGAATGACTTACTAAATATCAGTGAATTCAATAATAATTTCAATATCAGTTTAACTGATGCATTCTCAGATGAAGAACTTAAGCTAAATAATAATGATGACATTAACAGTATGTGATTGTATTCTTCAGCTTACTTTAATTACAATCAAACTGAAACAAACATTCAATAAACACAACTCACACATTTTTCAAACAGTTAACACTGTGTACATTATTTTTTATAACTCTGACACTGTAATGTGAGCAGTTAAATATTTCATGTTTAAATTATGTATGATTGAGAAAGATTCTGCTGCTTCTTAATGATAAACAAGTTAATAATTTTTCACTGAAATTTGATACATTGCAATTTTAATTTTGAAATTATATCTTTCTGCTTTAAATTCATCACAAAATTGTTTTTATTAACTTTGCAATTTTATTTTTGATGAAATATAATATTAATATTACATCATTTCAGTTTTGATATGATATGAAACATTTATTTCTGTCAATACTTGAAGCTTCAAATATTCATTGCAAATTGCATTTTGATATGATCACATATAATGATTTTTCATCAAAATCATTTGAACTGTGACAGTTAAAATGCTGAAGATTTTTCATTCATGCAACTGGCAAAAATTATATTTACTTATTTCAAGATAAAACAATTTTTTCAAATAATTTTATTTAATTTGAGTTTTATTTTTGTTTTCTTCTGAATGATCATCTTGCATATAATTGAGTTATATTTTTTGATTGTGATTATCAATTTACATTATTTTTTGAAAATGATGTTGTTTTGAAAATTTAAACAGTATTGTCATCAGATTTTTTAATTTTCATCAAATTGTTTTTGTTTTCTAGAGAATACATTCTTGTTGAAAATTATTTTTTTGAAATATTTGTCAGAAAAATTGTGAATTATGTTCTGATGAAATTGTATCATTTTGTTAAATTTACTTTCAAGTCATTAAACACTTATATTTGACATGTTGTCAATCTACAATTTAAAAAATATCAGTTCATTGCACAATGTCATTTTTTGTGTGATGAATTTAAAATTAAGCATTATAATCAACAACATTTGAAGAACATGAATAAAAAATATCAAAATACATTTAATATTTATTTTATTTTATTTATTAATGATTTTGATGTGCACAGAAATATGTATTGTGCTCTAAAGACATTTTACATAATTTTTGCTGATTTTAATTATAAAAATTGTTAAAAGCTATCAAATATATATGTGCTGACACTAAAATCACATGATGCAGAGTCAACAAATATAATCAGTTTATTTAATAAAAAACTAGCAGAATTGAATTGTGATACATTGCTGAGAGTTGATGATGTTTCTCAATGAATATGTGCATATATATTGACATTCACTGATGATATGTCACAACAAGCAGTAAATGACAATTTTCTTACTTACAAGATCAATACAGATTGTCACACATGCTATATTTCAAAAAATAAATGAAATAATTTAAATTTTGATATTGTTAACAAAAAAAAATATCATCATAAAATTATTGCAAAGCAAAAACATGAACTTATCATTGTTCAGAAACAAACACAGCAGAAATATTGAAAAAAATTTAATTTATGTTTAATGATATCATTTATGATAAAACTGACATTCATACTTGATTTTATATTTATATAAACATATAATATATCACATTCTGAATGAAAAAGTTTCAGTTGTTTAATGCAGAAACTACTAATTGAAACAGCATTTTTAAAAATTAAAAATTAAAAATATATGAAAGTATTTCAATCATTTTCAGCATCAGTTGATTAATTATAAATTCAAAATTTTGTTTATTATCTACAATTTTAATCATTATCTGAAGTTAAATGTATCATTATTCTTACATCATTAATTTTTTATTGTTTTGTGAGTAACATCTGATTTGACTGAAGATTTTTGAATTAATTTTCAGATGATGATGAATTTAATATCATGAAATAAATAATTCAGATTTATAACATTTTTACAAAAACAGTCTCACTGATCAGTACATCAATTACTATAAATAAAATAACATTAAATATTGAAATAATGCAAGATTGTCAAGCTTTTCAGAAATTGATGTTGAAAGAAGCAAATGAAGTTGCATGTTTTATTTGACAAAAATTATTAAAACAAAGTACTTTTTTTAATGTTTATGCAGACTTACATTTTAGTAAGTTTGCTGATGAATATAATATTTTGATGAATTGCAATGTATTAAGTAATGAAGAAAAACATCAGTAATAATGTGCAAAATATATACTTGATATAAATAAATATTAATATATATATTTTTAGTATTTTCAAACAGTGAGTTGATAAAATCTCTTCAAGAAATTTAATGAAGTATTTTTTTATTAAAAATTAAATATAACAATTAATGCAATTTAAACTTGCAAAAATATGACATGACAGTAATGCAGTTTTTTTGTTTTTTATTATGAAGAAGTGCTTAACTTTAATAAATTTTTTTTATCATTAAATGAATTTGTCAAACAAACAAAAACAATGTATGTCACTGATGTCAGACACACTGATATTTACATATGAAGCTTAAATGATGTTGCACATCTAGTTTTTTATTTTTTAATTTTAATTAACATTTCACATGATGAACTGAGATAATATAACATTAATATATTTTTTATTGAAAAATTGTTTTTAGTTTATTCTGAAAATTACAATATAAAAAATATTGTTAATTTTGAAATTTGTAAACTTCAAATAATAAATTCAGTTGCATATTGTAATAAATAAATTTTCTGAGTGATTTAATAAAATATGTGCTAATATTTCTCAAAAATAATTGTTATATTTATCAAACTGAAAATGTAATCAGATGAAAAACAAAATTTGTACAAATGCTTAAATGCATTGCTTATTTTTTATTTAAATAATATGTTTTTCTTTTGATTTGATTACTTGAAAAATGCAAAATAATATTTTATGATTTGATATTAAATCTGCTCAGATATTAAATCACTAATAATTGATTGATAATTGATTTATATGTTTTTGTTGATTTTTTTGAGTACTTTGTATTACATTTAAATGATGAATTTATTCATTGTAACTGATGTATTAATTTTTTATAATTTATTATGTTTTTTGTTCTAATGTTTGTTATGTACTTTATTAATACATAGTATTTTTTTATGCTGATGAACACTCTGAAAAAAACATTTTTAATAAATTTTTAGAATAATTGTTTACATTAATAATCATTTATTTTATTTTATTTTAAAAATACATTTATTCTGTCACTGATTCAAAATTATTATTATTTATTCTAAAATAATTATATAATTATTTAAGCATCATTACAAACTGTAGTATAAATATCTCATCACTTAAACAAATTATTTAATCATTGTATTAGTTTGTAATACATTAATTATGATTTTGTTATAATATCATTATGATTTTGTGTTGTTATGAATTAATGTTTATTGTACAATAATGTTGTAACAATTTTCAAATAATATTGTTGTTGTGACATCATTGCACATCTAAAAATAATTGTGATCATATGTTCAAAAATGATTGTGTGACAGTTATGACATTTGTGCTTCATTAGTCAGGTGATAGTTACCAACAATTTTGGAATCTTCATACAACTATTACCACAACTGACTCCACAACCTAGCAATTTCCACTATTGTAGTCTTACAGCTATTCTCTCAGTCGGTTTTCTGAGGTGGAGATCCCACACAGCATTGCTTGTCAGTTGATCCACCAACAACAGTTTTGCTTCAGTTATTATATCTGCGAAAAGCCTACGTGTGCGAAGTGAAGCATGACCGGGTTGCTGTCATCATACATACCTACCTACTCACTGGTGAATCACAAGATGCGTATTTTGGATTAGAGCACATTGCTTCCATGGCACCAGGTCCAAGAGAGCTCAACGGCTCACCAGCACAGTTGGAACCAAATGAAAGAGCGCTTGTAGAGCTTGCCTCAAGTGACCCCAGAGATGACTTGTCTTTAAGGGAAAAGGAGCTCGTGATTTTACAACTGTACGACCATATCTATGAGCAGCAGCTTGAAGAAGCTCTTTTATTGCAAGGTCTGTACATGACCATTTGGCTACATGCTTTTCAATAGCACAAGCGCGAAGTCCGCTGACTCATGAGCAGACCCAGTGGACGTCTCTTCGATAGACGATGTCGACGCAGAATTGGCCAAAGCAGAGCGCGAGCTCTTGGAAGCTAGAGCAACACATTCACTGCGAAGGAAAGCTATCGAGTCCGTTTTAACCGCGGAGCCAAGCATTCAATCTATCTATTCCGCGCATGCTTCATCTACCGAAAGGTAAATCATGGGTCAGATCATTATTTCGCAGCAGTGCTAATTTCTGCAGAGCTCTACTTCCATTGATCAATCGGCGGGATGTCTTGTCCCTGGTCTACGAAAACCTGGCTCGTATCAATACGTCTTGTCTGGAAAAGCTCTCCAATGCAGAAGTAAATAATATCCAGGCAATCAGTGAGAATCGTGACTTGGTTCGGTCGCTTCTTGAGCTGACCACCAGGGGCAAAAGCGGGAAACAGGAAATCGAGGATCCCAAATTGAGAGAGGAAGTAGAGGCGTTGGAAAAAGACAACAGACAGAGAAGAGATGGCTACGTGACGATGAAGAGGATGATAAGTGCTGCTATAGTTGCCAGTGGAGTGGACTGGGCGAGCGATGAGACTCTTTTAAAGCTGGTGCTTGACGACGAATCGACAGACGAAATCTGAATCCCACCGGTATGCTCTGCTACAGTGTACACCGTAATTCCAGCGCGATTCGAAGTCCAATGAAATCATAGAATTAGACAGCTTCGAATATGGAAACGAAAGCCGTTTCCTTTACTCCAACAGAACGTCCCGAGAGAGACAGAGAGATTGAAAATCGAACTATAGTCACACGAGGAACTGAAGATCGACTACAAAATACATGAGATGCTCTATTTAATGTTGTTCCTGAGACCTTGGCAGGCCTGCGGCAGCTTGCATACAGCAGTAAACCTGCTCATGTTGCCAGATGTCGTATCCATGAATGAACACGGCATCTATGGAGTCATTGATGATGGCCTTACTGAGTGCTTCAGGGTGATTCATTGATGTATCTACCAATCCTGACATGTCTTTACTGGGTATTTCCAGCTGTTATTCACTATGCTGAGCATCTTTGTCATTCAGCAACTTGTTAGTATTTCTTGGACAGATGGTTGCTTGATGGATTATTCTGAAGACGAGTCTACCTATGTAGTTGTGTACCACAGTACTTCATTGAAACAAGCCATCCATCCATGACTCTCTGATGATGTAAGGAAAGGCTTTTCTTTATTATTAATAGCACTCTGTTATTCTGTTACTTCGTCCATGCGGAGTAATTGAGCTGAGGAGGGATGCGGTAGTTAAACTGGTTCTGTACCAATACAACCCAGAGACCCCGAGATGTCAGTGCTAGAATGACGACATCTACTAAGTATAATCCGATGTAATGTACGGAATCGTCTGGTGTCCTTCGTACTCCATACTCCATTGATGAACACTCCAATTTAGGAAGTCAAAGAGTGGTTGTTTAGGTACTCGGTATTTGTGGTTGCCGTAACAACATCGATGGGTGAAGCCGGATTGAATGCATGGAGTTTTAAACTGTTGTAGATGTGTATGCGCATGTGCCTCAGCTTCCAAATATGAATGCATGGATAGAGGTAGAAAGCTAACTAACTGATCCCCATACAAGATACTCCGTACTTTGGAGTTAGCTGGACTCCATCATACATTTTTGCTTTATTATTAGCATACACGCCATACAGAAGTAGCTATATCACTTCATACCCACAGTGCCGAAAACAAATCAGACCGCGGTATCAGAATGCATGGTCTTTGACAGTATTAATATCACATTACGGAGTGCTCCAAACGACGAAGCCATAGTTTCTTTGTGTAATCCTGTAACAACACAGCGCATTTTCCGTACAATGAAACAGTGTCCTCGGTCTCTAGCAGCAATGGCGCTGATAACTACTCCGTACTCGGTACATACTGTACAGTTCATACTCCGTACTTATGATGGAATTCTATTAACTATGGTGCAGTTGGTATTGACGGAGAACCTGGACCTAGAGTTGTTACTTCATAATTACAGACTGTTACGCCTGGGGAAAAGGTGATCCTTGCTGCAGGTCAGAGGACTGTATGTATGTAATGTATGAGCTACTCTCACTCCACACAGTCTTACTAACTACTACATACATACAGTACTTTGTACAGAGTAGCTACAGTCGCTTGTCTTGGGCTGATAAGTCAGAAAGAGCGGAAATGCCAATCAACGATTTATATGGAGGGTAACTCGGTATGTGTCAATTGCGTAGGAGCCGTGCAACACGCCAGCTGGCATTTTTGTAAGAAGTTGATCAAAAAGAGTGTGATTAGGCCAACTATTATTATTGACAGAGTTACGGCCATCTGATACGGAGTACTGATTTTCTTTTTAATGCACACAGAGACATTGATATCAGCACGCACTTCAATACCGTGTTTGTTGCAAAGGAAAGTGTGGGTGGTGTGTAAATAACAGTAAAATTTCCACCCATCCATGTTCCAGTCCTGTTCTGCCACCCCTCCTTTCCTCTTTGGCTTGCGTTGCCCAGCCCAGCCCAAGTCTCAGTGTGCGGCCCTCTCACTCACTCACTCTCCTCGTTCTCCCTCTCTCACTCTCTCCCTCATTATTTTCTCTCACTCAACTTCTCCCACCAAATTTTGCTGCCATACAATTTTTGCTGCTATTCCCCCTCCACCTAACAAAAATCCCCCATACAATAAAAAAGTACTACATACTCTCAATCGGTGAGCTTTTCTTATATTTTGTTTTCCTCTCACAACACAATTTTCTCTATTCACAACAACACTCTCTGCATCAATTTGCATCTTTCCTTTTGTCTTCCTTGCCACAGTTTTGTTTTCCTCATTGTTGCTTCGCCTTCTACAATGTTATTTCATCTGATCATGTCATCACCTTGTCTGTTGTCAGCTACACTGGTGATATTGCTATGGAGATCACGGCGCAAATGCCAATGCCCAAAATCAGGTGTCGCGACTATGTTTTTGAGTGAACAATGTTGTCATCTATCCTCGCCACCTCCATGGACTTGTGTTTTGGGATGACGCGACGGCATCCCAAGTCACACTCTTCAGCCCCAACGCGTCTTTCTTCATCTTCTGTGTATCTCCTGAGTGTCATTGGTTCTTTTCTGGTTCGCAGTTTGATTTCCGATTCGTACTCCACGCGATTTGCTCCTCAATCGCTCTCTGTGGTCGCTCAACCAAGACTAATTGCCCAAAGCAGAGATCAATCACCAGCCAAAATGCCTAAGGAGAAGACTACCCGTCAGACTAAGGGTCGCCGCGTCGAGAAGAAGAAGAAGGGTATGGAATTTGACCTTTTATAGCTTCTAATTGATCGGTGTTGTGATGGCGCTGACCAAAGTCGTCCGTACCAGATCCCAATGCCCCTAAGCGTGGCCTCTCTGCTTACATGTTCTTCGCCAATGAGCAACGTGAAAATGTTCGCGAGGAAAATCCAGGCATTTCGTTCGGTATGATCCTTGTCGGCCTAATAGAGATGCTTTCGAATTACATTTCTAACGAGTCTGTGCAGGCCAGGTTGGGAAACTCCTCGGAGAACGCTGGAAAGCATTGAGCGATAAGCAGCGCGCTCCCTACGAGGAGAAAGCCGCCGCTGATAAGAAGCGTTATGAAGACGAAAAGGCCAACTATAATGTAAGCACTGCCCCCTTAGTCGCCTTTAGCCTTGGAGTTTGTAGGACCATCGCTGATTAGCTTCGGCAGGCTCACGAAGAGGATGAGGAATCTGCCTAGATTGCTTTCGACTGATGAAGAAGTCGGGATCGTGATGGCGTTTCTAGTCTTTTTTTTTTTTTTTTTTGACTTTCCGTTCTGAGTGTTTTAACGGGTTTATGGGACGGTATCGACGGTGGTTCACATATGTTTTATTTCCTTTTCCCAGAGTTTTCACCATATGCTCTTCGTTGTTTTCAGGTCAATGACAGGGAAGGTCACTGGTATTTCCAATGGTATTTCTTAATCTGTTCCGATTCGCAGCCTGTTTTCTTCAGTTAGCCGAATTTCTCAGAGGAGAGGACCGGGCAATCGCAATCGAGTTCACTGCGATCGTTTTGAGGACAAAGCTTTTTTAAATTGCGACCAACGAAGGCCTACGTACAAACCAGCCAGAAACTGTACATTAGCTATATGCAATGATCCTGCCCCCTTTTTTCCTTTTCTCGGACTTTTTTCTTTTGCTGAGAAATTGTATATACATACATACGTGGGAGCTGGTTAGATTTAAATCGCCCTTTGACAGGGACAGGTTGACAAGGGTTGGATGTGCTCAAGATCAAAGCGTATTGCGACAGGCTGGCTTAGTTGGTTAAAAGAAACCATTCGTCCACGTCAACCGTAACACTTGTTGGTGAAGATGCGTCTTGTGGTCCAGATGGCGGGCTCATGCTGGACCGTTACGACACTCCTTTGTGTCGATGCAGCGTGCGGTGAGATCTGGATTCTGGCGTGAAAGCACAGTGTATCGACTCGAGATGAAAAGGGGACAGCGATGAGAACTCCTTCAGAGAGATTTAACTAGCAATCAGTCAATGCCCTCTTGACAGGATTGTATTGCAAATCTCGAGGATTCCGTTTATGAATTTTTCAGTCAAGCCAGTGATACTAAAAATAATCAGCCCATTCAACTGGACTCCTGGAGTGATTCTGGCGCTTAAACATCCACTTTGAAGCTACAAAAGCCCCGAGTTCATTGGCCCTCGCTTGTTCCGCTGCGATCGAGCCACTCCCACTGAGCCGCATGGACAAGTCATCGTTGCTGTTCTGCCCACCCATGCGCGCAGACTGGTGGATGGGATGCACAAAACCACCCGCATGGAATCTGTGAAGCCTCTGCCACTCTTGCTCCCTCCCTCACTGATATCGCTGCCAGATGCTAACCATGGGTTTCTTCTCTGTTTCTTCTTCCATCACCGCGGAACTGAGGAAGAGTTCTCTTCTCCAAATCTGAGTACATATGTACACATCTGCCCACCTCTCGCCAGCTACTTCATTTCTGCGAAAGGTCTGCATCTACCCGGCGCTTATTCCTTCTCCACCTTTGCTGCCCGTCTATCATGCCTAGCTTGGCATCCAGTCTGCCACCATGAGTCTGATTGAGCTTGCCCTGGCCACGGAGGAGGTCGCGGGCGTTCTCACCCAGTTCGTCCGTCCAGCGCCGCGAAACGCCATCCAAATTGTAAGCGTGGTTTCAGAACTCTTTGCCATAAGTGCCTCTCTCAGGATACTGGACGTCTTTCGACATTCTGCGGATTGTTGGCAAGGTTTCACCCGTATCAATGATGACCTTCAACTCGTCGCGCATGTTAGCCTTCGGTACACCCTGTTGGATATTCACGGAGCCTTTACTCGTATGACGGCCACTCGGGACGTAACCAGGCAGCTTAACCATGAGCAGACCTGGGGTCTACTGTGGGATTTCTTCTATTACCAGTCCGGGTACACATTGCTATTGCGACTCCAGTACTACAGGCAGATGCTGGATGGGATGAAAGTCGCTGTAAAAAAGCGAGTTTTCTTGTTAATTGTTTTGAATTCTGGTTCTTTCTTTTGTTTCTTTCCCCCTTCCCCGGGTACCCCGAGATTTCCCTATCGCACCCACTGACTCCTGTCAAAATGTAGTGGCAGTCCAGATGAAGCTTTGATGGCAAACCTTCGTAATACGATTTCTGCGCTACGAATGGCCCAGGACGCGCACTTCGCTTCACGGCCAGGAGGAGGGCCATTTTCTCCAGGTTTACCAGCGCCTACAGCTGCGTTTCCCCCGCCTC
Organism: Emydomyces testavorans; assembly: GCA_029449355.1. Taxonomy (NCBI): domain Eukaryota; kingdom Fungi; phylum Ascomycota; class Eurotiomycetes; order Onygenales; family Nannizziopsiaceae; genus Emydomyces; species Emydomyces testavorans. The sequence continues at coordinate 2,391,627 of CP120627.1, forward strand.
AGCATCCACCTCAATCACCTCAGCAAGACCCTTATCCTGTTTATCCTCCCCACTGCCCCGATCCTCCTCAAGGCGCTCCTCAAGATCCTCATCTTGTTCCTCCTCCACCTCCTCCGCCTCCTCAAGCTCCCCAACCTCCGTATCCAATCCAGGATACTGGTCACCCGAAAACTCCGGACCCATGGAAGAAAATATCCAATGCTGCACGAAAGGCTGCGAAAATGGCCACGCGTGGCTCATTTGAGCGTGAAAGACCATCCCCGTCTGGCTTTTCTCCAATGCTAAATTCATTTTCTGACGGAAGTCTTGTCTCCCCCCCTAGCGATTCCAATTCTCCAACTGCCGACACGAGGAGCTCGGTATCGTCTTCTTCTCATAACTCAGCAGATGAGGATAAGCACTGGACTTTCGACGTGTTTGCCATGCACATAAATTCAGCGACTGCATTAGCTAAGACGACAAATACGTGGGTATTTCCTTGAAGCATTTTGCTTTAAAACCAAACTGATTTACTGTAGCTCCGATTGTTTCGGCGACAATATGCCTGGCGCAAAGGACCACCTGGACAAAAAATACAAACAATTGCTTCAACTGTAGGAATTGTGTTTACTTTTCCTTTTTTTTTTTTCCCCTTTCCCCTTCCCACTCTCCTGGGCAGGATGCTCAGTTTTCACCAGGGATTTCCCCGGGCAGCCACCACTATCCGTGTTCTTTTACCTAAGAGACCACGATCACCGAACGAGAGTCCTATGTAGAATCCGCAGCTCCAAGACACGTACCGTTTTTTCCTCAAAACCAATAACAGTACTGGAAGTATTTCGTTCAGGCTCCTGTCTCCAGCTTTGCTACCTGGATCCTGACAAGAACGATGTGATGTTGTGGCTACAGCTTCATTTTCGCTCCATCGAGAGTACGTTATGCCTTCGCAGTTTCTTTTATGGTTTGGTTGCTAAGCGGTTTGCAGCGATGGTACTTTTTTTTTGTAGTTTTCTCGCTCTTCGTGCGCAAGACTCAAGTCGGCCAATCACAAAAATCGTGGACTATGAACTGGCCGGAGAGGAGCTTATCTTTAGCGGGTGCGTATATCAAGCGTCTAACCGATCATTCTCAGCTTTATATTCTAATCAACGTTTCTAGACAAATCCTAGATGATAATTTCCTGCATGCTCTTCGAATTTATCAAGATATTGAGACAAAAGCCGTGCGATTGCAAGCTTCAATACACCAAGGCGAACTACAACGGTATGTCCTGCTTCACGGTATTATTTCGTAACTGGCCTGGGCTGACTCTGAAACCATCAGAGTTCCCGTGTGGACAGCATTCATACACACTTGCATGCAAAGGAAGGGTTGGATTCAAAGAATAGGATCGAAAGTGGTCCATTTATCAGAGCTACAGCGCGTAGTATTTATTGATCCGAGCGACTATACTCCGAAAATAACGAAGGATGGAAAACATGTTCTTAAATTTACTTCGAAAAAAGGTCAGACTCCTCGAGCCATGAGCGGTTGTTTCTTTCCCCTGGTGAATGTTTGTTATTTTCTAATTTCTACTCTAACCTTTTTCTTTAACATACAGATTCGGATGATTTCACGTTTCAGATTGGGCAATTGATTAAAGACTCGCGTCGCTATAAATAATCGCCCTAGCCGCAGTCAGACATGACGCATCTATCTGTGGTTATCCATCGATTCAAAAGACAGGTCGAACGGCATGTTTGGCATTTTGTCGTGCTATCTAGCCTAACTAAACTTCCCGATGTGACACTTGAGTCGTCGAAACAATACTTCTGATAATTTCGTTCATTAAAAAAAAGAGGTCAATATTACCATGAATCCCAACGGTGAAACAACGATCGTAACAAGGGGAAAACGAGACGTATAACAGAATCGAGTTCCGACTTAACTACCATGGAACTTTCTGTCGATTCATGTATCTTCAAAAGAAAAACTTATAGCGAATATCCTGCACTCCGAATGCATGTTTTTTGGAAGTTCCGGCAGCTCGGGCTAGCTTATAAGTTCTTCAAAAGTGCTGATTTTCTCTAGTTGTTAGGAACTTTTGTGTTTTTTACGTTTTAGCACCAACAGTGCTCCCATGATATTTGTTGTGTTGATGAGGATGTTCGCCCTGGAAGTCTGTCACGAGATATATACCCCTTTTTCTTGCAATCGGTGATGACGATATGAGATCGGTAGAAATTGACCATTTGGAGCTGTTGAATGGAATATTCTCTTGGAGGATTCCAAAAAGTTGATGATACAATTCTTCGCAGTATTGCAGCATGGTTTACTGTGTAACGCCCGTTTATAAGAAACATTCAGTGTTGACTTTTCAGGAGTCAAGGAAAAGCTGATTCGACTGTTTCCAAGTATTGAAACAATCTCTACTTGCAAATGAGTCTATTAATCGGGATAAATCGTACAAGAAAGTAAATGCAGTTCTATTTATTAGACATATGGATAGCTAAAATACAATGATGGGCTCAGAGCACATCCCGTTTTCTTCTCCTTTCCAACCTCCGATTCATATCGATACCCCCTCCATACCACCCACATCTGCCCAAAACTTTTCAAAATCCACACCATGCCTCTCAAACAGCTCTTTCGTCTCCACCATCGCGCTCTGCTGCCGCTGTGGCGTGAATCCTCCCGGCTGCGTGCTCTCAAACTGTATAATCTCCACCCAGCGGAAAAACAAATCCTCTTTCCCCATCGACGTGAGTTTGTTTTTAAACGCCACAATCTTATCGCGCTCCGAGGCAGACAGCTCCACTGATGGGTCGGGGCGGTGGATGGATTCCGTTTCTTCAACACGCCAGACCAACCAGCCTTTGCTCTCGCCGCCATGAACGATCACGCAGGTTTCGAAATCTTCGAGGCGCAGCCTGCCTGCTTTGATATCCTCGTGCGCGCGAATCATGGCATGGAAATCAAGATCCCAGTCCGCGTCGATCAGCAGGTATCCCGTCTTGCGAAGTCTCATGGGCGTGATCGCGGGTATGATGCGTTCTTTCATAGTCTCCTCGTCGTCGCGAATCCACGTTCGGGCGAGGGACTCGCTCCATGCACGACTCTTGCGCACCACAATTTCGGTCTGCTGGAAGCCGATTTTTAAGCGCCATCGAATGGGTCCGAATATGAATCGGATGGGCCAGGGGAGGAATAGTGCGAGAAGAAGATAGTCGAGTAGAAATGTTAGTGTTCTGCGGGCTAGGGTGCTGGATATTAGACTCCAGCTGGAATTTTGAGGGTCTATGGTCGCGGGGCTGTCGCGGCCGAGGATCGCGGCTAGGATGTCGGGGTAGGTGAATATGCCGACGTAGATTCTGTAGAGGACTAGAGCTAGTATAAGAGTGTTCAGAATAAGCGGGAAGAGAAACATTTGCTGTTTTTCGGATTTCGGTTGGCCGTCGATGTGGATGAGATACACGTGTTTGGGGGAAAGGTCTTCGAGAAAGTCGGCCAGGCAGGACGGAGCTTGGGTGAAAGCTGCCGGTGTCTCGGAGTCTTCAATGTCGTTTACTGGTATTTTGCCCGAAGCGACTGGCTTTGCCTTTGGGCCTCGCTTGGTAACCTTAGCCATGATTGCGAAATGGTGTTTGAGCGTTAAATGGTCGATCGCATCAGGAGTTGATAGGATTTTTGTAGCCAGATATACCCCAACCCAGTCCTCTGGACCCAAACTCCCTCACATTCGAGGTTTTGTCATAATTGGAGGTATCAATTCCTGGTCCAGCCTCCGCTGAGTGTCAATGGAGTATCGTCAAGCGAGAGTCTCGAGATTGGCGGCGTGATGTTAGTAGTTGACAGCTGTGGTGTTTGTCAATATTGGCTGCGGACAGCTCTCTTTCATGAACTCAGTAGATCCAGATAGTTGCGCAATGGACTCATCATCGCCGTGAAGCCAGCCAGCTGCTGGTTGATTTGAATTGAGAGAGAGAGAGAGGATCGATCGTCTTGAGAGCTTCAAGCAGTGGTGGTGCGCTAAACCCATTTAGGACAAATCGTATCAATGCGGTGAACAAGCAAGTGACGCGCTGTGTGTTGTGATATAACACAGCTAAAAGAGGTCAAGCATGTCAGCTCCACGATAGGCGATTCACAGGAAGAAGCACAAAGATCGGGACCTGGAGTATAACTATTCAAAGCGACCTATATCATGAAACTCTCATAGTCATCTTCGCTGGCGCAATGTCGAACTCAAACCGCCACCAGCGCAAGTTGGACGAGCGCGACACAGATAGCAAACCATCTCCCCGCAGAACCGGGGCTTCCCACCAAAAGTCAGACCCATTTGCTTCTCGAATACCCACTTTGACCCCCAAAAATGGCGAAAAGCCCCGGCTTGCCTTCACCCAAACGCGAACCCTCACAGGCGCTTTTGAGGCAACTGCCGGCCGCTCGAGCGCGTCGGATAACTCTAAGAGAAGTTCCCGCAGATATACAGTAGAAGGAAGAGAAAGAAGACCATCTGCTGCCTCTCCTGCTTCCCTGCCTTCGAGTCCACCAGGTGAACTGCTGGAGACGTATCGACGGATTGGTGACGCGGAGAACCTGGCTGAGCAAGTAGATCACGACGAGTTCAATCTTCTGCCGGGACGAGACAGGGTTGAACGGATGCGCAATTATTCGCCGAGTCCAGGTGCTAGAGCACGCGATATGGTGGAGGAAAATTATGCTGGAAATACATATGGTTCCGGCATCGTTGGTCCGGATGCGGTCGCTGATGAAGAATTGCGAAGAAGGTTATCTCAGCGTGAGACGGATGATAAGCGATTAGGACGTGAGAGAGAGAGGGAGCAGCCAGTGTTTAGCAGGGCGAGAATGGGACCGAAGGCAGCTCTATCTACTGAGAATCTACAACGCCGGAACGAGGAGATACAGAAGGAAGAAACACAACAAGAACCGCTGGACCAAGGGATAAACCCCCCTTTAAACATTCCAAGGAACTGGGGAACACGGGGGAGAGTGACAAATGATTGGTTGAATAGGGCTAACCGCGAAGTGCAAAATGACGATATGGCCGATGAAGAGGAGCAGCATCTGTCTCATGACTGGGAAAACGACGTGGTTGATTTTACATCTTTACAGGTTTCGGATAGCCCACCTGTTCGAAGTGGTTTTCAGTATCGAGAAGACGTTCATAAGCCTGAGCCGGCTGTTCGACCCATTTTTTCGAAAGAAAATATAGGGAACTCTCCTTCAAAGGAACCAGAATACGAAACGCAACGCGATGATGTGGGCAAAAATTCTCCTGTCGTCATATACAGGAATACAACCTATGAGAAGCCGAGAGTGGTCAAAAAAGAGGATTCGCAAGAACTCTTACGGAGACTTGCAAGGAAGGAAAGCCCAAGTATAACCAATACACCAGAAGCAAAAGTCATTTCTAAGACACCGCTTAACCCCAAGACGCCAGTGGTTATGGGAGCTTGGATTGACACGCCTCTACCGGAACGAACTAGCAATCCTCCAGAGGAAACTTTGAATATTACCAAGGCCCCGGAGGAGATGCCTGCCGGAGCCGGCCCTGAACGGGTAGAAGAGAAGGTCGAAGAGAAAGAAGAATCTCCTCCAAAAATGGTACGGCGGAAACGGGAGCCGTCAGTAAAACTAGAAAAGCCAAATCTACCAAAAAGTGCCACAGCCGCTGTGATTGAAGAGGTAAAAGCTGGAAAAGGGAATCTTGCCTACGGAGAAAACACACTCGAATTCCTTCAAGAGCTTCTCGATGATACGTCAACGAGTAGTGCTGATTCGAGAGCTTCCAAAACGGCCGAGGGTGCTAACCCAAAAACTCTCGAACGAGCCAAGTCAGACGGAGAAAATGAAGAGGTTCTGATTGACCGACTAAATTCTAAGCTTCACTCACTTGTCCAAAATATCAACGAGGCCAAAGCCGGCCTTATCAGTCTGGAAGACAAGGCCGCGAAAGAGGCGGCCTCCCTCGCTAGTCAACGTTCTGAACATTCTAGAAAAAACGGGCCCCATACCCGCAAACATGGCGTATGCGAATCATGCGGTGTCCATGACGACGGGCGGCGCTATCTCGCCATCCCCGTCCCTCGCATCTGGCGCCGTCACCCAGAGACCAGACGACGCCAACTAACCAGACTAGGCTGGACCCTCATAATCTTCTTCATATGGCAGATCCTCGAAGTAGCCATCGACACATACCGCTACCACCCTTCCTTTCTCAACACGCCACGATACATGGCCTCCCGAAACCCCGAATGGCCCATCGCAATCCCGCACACAATATGTCGCTGGCTTCATCTCTACTCGATCTGGAGGCCGATTCGCGATGCCATGTTTGCATGTGTGCGGTTTGTTGGGGTGTCGTTGGGGATGTGGGATCCGTTTTACGACGATTGGATGTATGGGGTGGAGTGGTATGGGGAGAATTGGATACAGAGGTATAATCCTCACGTTTATCCAGAGTTCTTTAGGCGGGAGCCTCTAGTGCAGGAGCAGTTTCGGCCACATGCTAGGTGGGAGCCTGGTGGCCGCGGTAGTGGTGGTGTGGGTGTGGGAGCGGACCCGGATCTGAGCATGGATGCAGATGCCGTTTTGAAGTAGCTGGGGAGAGTATGTACCCAATATCTGCTCATGCCCATTACCGTGATCTGTTTTGCTTTTCCTTCGAGATTGGATTGGATATAGCCGGCGCACTTAGGTCAGAACACGGTCGTTTCTTCCATGTTGGTGTAAAGCAGCGTAGTTGTAGTGAACAGATACAGCAGCAGAAACAGTCTGTCTACTGTTTTCAATGCATTGTGGTCTCACTGCGTACTCGAAAGTGGGTAATATAATATTGAATGATATTATCATTTATGTCGTACACAAAGACCAACTACGAGTGAACGAACGCATTGCTGCGTAGAAATCTCTCGACATAAGTATCATAATCAAAAAGAAGAAGCAAAAGAGCCATCTCTCAGCCATTGATGCCTGAGCAGAATGCCTACAGACACTGTCTTGCTTACACCATGGGTACGCCATTGCTAATACCAACAATTCCTACGCTTCAATCCCAAACTGCAAAACACCAACCCACGACCTCAAGCCAACTCGCAATAGAATCAATCCCCATCTTCAAAGCCGCGCCCTCTCCCGAGTCTGCTTCCACCGCATCACCAACTCATTTTCACCCTCCAGCCTCCAATTCTTCCCCTCCACGACCTTCATCCGCACCTCTTCCTCACTCAACTCACCCAGCCCATCCAAGTCCTTTCTTTCCACCTGACATGTCGTATGATCAAAGAACAAAGCCTTACCCGTTCTCTGCACCTGGCCCTGCGCCGCATACGTACAGAAATCGGCCCAGTGCTGGAAACATACCTTTGCGGCCTTCGACGTGGGCACGACCAGCGCAAAGCAGTGCGGTTTTGCTTCATAGCGATGGAGCACGACGGTGCCGCCTGCGCGGTGGATGGTGCGCGAGAGATATATGCCTTCGTCTTCGAGGGACTCTTCGCCTATGGTGATAAAGACCGGAGGCGTGTCTTTCCAGAGATCCTTGGGGCTGGTGACGGGGGAGACGAACGGGTGAGCGAGCATGTTGGCGTTGGCGTAGAATTCGACGCGTGGTGGGTTGGTCGGCCAGGTTTCGTCTGGTGGGAATGGATACGGTGTGTATAGCGACCCGGGGGCTTGGGGAGGAGGGATTATGTAGTCGTATTTGGAGTTCCGGTAGGTGGACGGAAAGGAACGTGTGATGTCGCAGTATGGACTGGAGACGGCGACGCCGCCAGGGAGTGGGACATGGACATCTTTGCCGTGGAATCGGATGGTGAGTGAGGTAGATATGTGGTGGAGAGTCAAAAGGGTTTGGAGAAGAGCGAGAGAAAGCCCCCCGCCTGCTGAATCTCCTGCTATGACGATCTTGTTTGCAGGGACGGGGTCGTGGAAGGACCCTTTAGGAGGGGAGAGAAGAGACAGGTATGCAACCAAGGCATCTAATAACGCAGCTGGGAAGGGGTTTTGAGGAGCTAATCTATATCGAACGGAAAAGCAGCGGCCACCAGTGAGTTGTGCCAATTTGGTTGTCACTCCACGATGTGTGCATGGATCCATCATGCTAGAATTCATTAGCATATCGACCTCCAAAAGGGGCTTCTTCGAGAGTGTACGTACTGATAAGCACCACCATGGAAATACAGGATAGTAAGATCGTCATCCACATCTTCCATCAGCCTCTCATACTTTGCCTCTTCAGAAATTTCCGGCAGCGGAGTCTTCGCATGGGCTCCCTTCCTATAACCCGTCCACTCCGCCTCCACCGCACGCACCTTTGGCACGTCGTACGTCTCCGAACCCTCCATATGGTACTTGATCGCCTTCTGCAAAGCGTGAAGCACATCATCTTCCGGCGGTGCTGGCATTTCCACAGCAGATATCCACATGTACCCTTTCTTGCCAGGATCTCTCATCCCGCCCTTTTGCATCTGCAAGGATGATGCAGAGAAGTTGAAAAACGACCGGATAAAATTCACAGTGAGCTCCAGTCGAAGATCCTGCTTCCCACCCGTAGGAGAAAGGCGGAGGATATGCAGAGCCATGGCCTTGAGCATGAGAGGCACTCGCTGGACAACATGTCGGACGAGAGTGAAGGTGACTTTGCGCTCCATTTTGTTGTCTCTGCCACACAGGCGCCTGATGTCAGATGGAAAAGGAGGTATAAATCTTCAAGAAAGGTGAGGCCTTATCTCAGACGGACTCCTCCAGCTTTTGCCATTGTGGCTCCTCCGCCTCGTCGGCACATGAGCTCGACATGTGCTTGTCCGTCTCCTGCAAATGCATATTAAGCTTCAATATCCCAGCAAGGCCGCGCTGGTTGATTGGCTGCTAAGCTTCAAAAGCTTTTCCTCAATGAGCATGGTCAGTTCATGGTTAAATTATGCTTATTTTGCAGTCTTCAAGATCAGATGAAAGCATCAAAGTACTATATAGTATACAATGGTATGATGTTGATTGTTGACTGTACAGTGGTTGCACTTCTCAGAAAATGCAGACCAATATCCTCTTAGTTAATACTGCCTGACTGCTGTGTTCCACAGTACCCGTTGTATGGCACATTGTCTCACAAGCAAAAGCAACTCGAGAGTCGAGAGCAACGTGGTTAGCCCATACTCTCATATGCAGTTATAACAGTACATATGCAAAGCATTTTCAAGTCACAAAAGAGACTACACAAGAATTTGCAGATTCCTGGAGGCAGAATACCCCATATATATTGAACTTGAAGATGCACTGAACACAACAGAATCTCCATCAATTCAAGCAAAGATTATATACACTTCTCCCATCAGGCGATTCTTGAGTATATACACGAAAGTAACCCTTAGAGGAGAGGGTTGAAGAGCGAAGTACCGAACACATACCGTACGCCGAGATTCTCCAACGATAACTAAACTATAGAACACCCATCCCGCCAATGAAACGTCATAAAGCTCATTTATTCAGGCTTGTCTCTCATCGAGTCAATATCATCCATAACATCAGTGGTGCGATGGCCACTAAGAAGGCGTCGGTAAGTGTCTTCCTCTTCCTCCTTCAATCCGTAGCCTGACGGATCCCGCTTCATCAAGAAGTTTTGAACCCTGGCATCCCGAGAATCCGTATGATTTATGGTATGCTGTCTCCGACCCTCAAGGAGTTTTCCACATTTCTCATTCACGGTCTTCACTCGCTCCTGAACAAAGGTCGAGTACTTTCCAATGGTAATGGCCTGGCCAATGCCACCAAATAGTGCCAAAAGGAGTAGAAACGAGGCAAAAGTGCTATGTGAAACCGTTGGACTTTGCTTTGGCCGTCCATCGCGTTTCTCATAGAATTGCTGCCAATCTTCCCAAGTTGCGTTTCTGAAAATGTCACCTCTGGGCGTCTTGGCGGTATATTTATATCGTACAGTTGACTGATGAAGACTTTGGTTTGCATGAATCCCGAAAAGCTCCCGTCGATGGTGCCATCCATCCCCAAACTTGTCATATGCTTCACGCTGGACAGGGTCGGAAAGGAGTTCATGGGCTGCGACTAGGATCCTGTACCGGTGCATCCGGACTGAGTGCGGCAGATCTTTGCACAATGGATGGCCATTGCACGGTCGATCAGGATGGTAGATCTTGACGAGTTCATAGAAACGGTGTTTCGAGTAGGGTGCCGTTCGTTCTTGTTTAAAGAGCTCGTATGGTGAGAAATTGGGAGAGGTTGGCCAAGAGAAATCCCCTTCAGGCCCTAGAAGATTTGCACTATGGACATGGGCGAAGCGTTTGAGCGGTCGAAACGAGCCCCGGCTCCTTCGGGGCGACGAGGTCGAATGTGGTGAAATGGAAGAATGCGGATTGAGCAGCTGGACACTGCCACAACAGGAGCAGAACAGAGACGGCTTCTTGAACATGACTACATGCTCGTAATTGGCATTAAAGGTACCATCGTTCCGTTGAGCCCATCATCATCATCAAGAGAATAGCACTGAAAGCAACTAACTTGACTCTTGTCGTCTCTTGAAAGCGTCTCCGAGGATGCAAACCGGATTGAGGGACAGTCGACCAATCAAAGGCGAGGGAACTCACTCACAGCGTGGCTTACGTAAGAATCAACGTGCGGCACTGCTCGACATGGGATGATCAGTCCTCAGTGCGATGAAGAATTGAGAGACGGCCTCTGAGATGGCGAGTGAAATATCCGCCAACGATGCCGAGATATGATGAGGACTCTCGAAGTCGTCGACGGCCATCACCCTCATACCCATCAGACACCGGTCCTGAAGTGAGGACACCCAGAGAACGAAGCAGAAGCAGAAGCAGAGATCGCAGGCGTTACCACAGAGGGGATCGGCGATCAACTCGAGAAAAACATCGGCGAGACCGATCAGTTTCCGATTCAAGATTCGAAAGATATTCCAGAGATCAAAGGGATTCTAGATCCTACCGAGACCGCAGTCGTTCTAGAAGTCCCTACGAGCATTCGCCCTTGAGGCACCATCGACGCAATGACAGAGATTTAAACAAATCACCAAGGCCTCGACACTCACGAAAGCATCATTCCCCTTCACCCTCACGGAGTCCATCTCCTCCCTCCAGGCGATCAAGAAAACCCCTCCCGTCGCAGAAGGATACCTTCTCCAAAACACCCCGAGAACTTTCAGACACATCCACTCCAGCTCCCGACAAACAGAAACCAAACTTTACAAATACCGGCCGCTTAGCCGCAGAAACCAATACGGTCGCAGTCGGCAGAGGCAACATCGTTCTTAAATACCACGAACCGCCAGAAGCCAGAAAGCCTTCACCCAGAGATGCGTGGAGGTTGTACATCTTCAAGGGAGACGATTTACTAGAGACGGTGGAACTCAGCGGACGAAGTTGCTGGCTCATTGGCAGAGAGAGACTGATCGCAGATCTACCCATCGATCACCCAAGTTGCTCGAAGCAACACGCGGCAATTCAGTTTCGATACGTTGAAAAGCGGAATGAATTGGGCGATAAAAATGGCCGAGTCAGGCCCTACCTGATTGATTTGGAAAGCTCCAATGGATCGAGTGTCAACGATGATCCTGCTCCTGCGGGCCGATATCTTGAACTTATGGACAAGGACGTGTTGAAATTCGGGCAAAGTACGAGGGAATACGTGCTTATGCTTCCACCACCGGATTGAAGCTAGGTGATTGAAAACAATTTTGACTTCCCTTCAGAGTGTCATTCAACCATGCAGAACTGCGTGATACATATAATACACCATGAATCTCATTTTAAACCCGTTCCAAGCAGAACACATTCCTAAGGAAACAAAGCCATGAATATCAATCTGCTTTCATAAAGAACATTTTCATCAATCGATCTCCGTCCAGGAAATCACGCCTTCCCGGTTAGCTCCTCTGCCTCTTCTCTAGCCTGCTCCCCCAAATCAATACTCTCCTCCTTCGCCTGCTGAGCAGTTTGCTTGCCCTTTTCCGCAGCCTTCATCCCCTCCTGCTCAGCCCTCTTCGCACCGTGACCGAAAGTCTCCTTGATCTTATGAGTAGCTTCCTCTATTTCGCAAAAAAAAGAAAAAAAAATTAACCTCATCAGCGTTTCCTTTCTATCCACTTTTCCTGTTTTTCCTCATTAAACATACCTCCTTTCTCAATTCCCTTCACAGCAGCATCGGCCACCACCCTATCGGCCTTCTTAAGGGTGTCTTTGGTCACTTCGATAGGTCCCCTGTCGAATCGTCGGGCAGTGGTGGAGAAAAGAGCCGGTCGTGACGCTGCGAGGACAGTTGATCTTGCGGGAGCCAGGGAGAGTCTGGTAATTGGAGAGAAGCGCGTGACGAAAGACATGGTGGGGACACAGATTCTGTCTAATGGAGAAGGAGATGTTAGATTATGTGGCATACAATTTCGATCCCAATTGATACTTTGCCATTGTCTGCGTTGTAACAGCACCAGGAGCACTTACAAGGGATGTATGTATATAGTATGTAGCTATTATATCGGTCAACTCAATTGAAAAGATGTCTCTGATGGTAGGTAGGATACGCCGATGGGGGTTTTTTCACTGTATATGGAGTACTCGGAAGCCAAATATATAGAGCTCTCTCTGCCTTTGTTCACTTTTCTCGCCATTCCAGCTTCGTGACGCTTTCTGGCAAGCTTCCTGGCCCAACTACGTCATCGTCGCGTCAGTCTTGGCCAATCCTGTGACTGCGCTAGTATTTATGTAGTTAGCCCTTTAGGCCTGCTGACTAAGCTTTACTGTGTACACAGTATGAACGAAAGTCAACTCTCAGTCTCTCCAATCAACACGATTGAACACACCAGCTCGTCTCCATGCACTCATTATTTAATGCAGAATCCCTTCTGTTGAAGGCCATCTTGTACCCAACGCCAATATTTCGATTATCAACTATCTATTAAAAACTCAATAGACCAATCTGCGAGAGATAAACAAACGTTGCCAACCCAACTCCATTCCATAATAGACATGACCTCATGGCATCAAACCTCTCCACAATTTGCAGTTATACATACATCAAAGTAAACAAAAACTCATCAGAAAGTTATCCATGCGCATCCCTTCACTCTGCCATGAAACAATTTTCCTGCCATTATCTCATAACTTTATACCGTCCTGGTGCAAGAGGACTTCCTATATACTATACATATGTGTGTAATGTATGCTGACCATAAACAGTGTTTCGACTAGAACAATCTCGAAAGGAGGCGCATCGTACTGTTAGTGAACAGTAATACATTCATTGGAACTGGAGACCAAAGCCACTGAGGTCATGTCGCGCAGGGGAACTGCCACTCCTATGCCTTTGCCAGGCTTGAGACCTGTTGACTCCAGACCCTTGGGGATGCTCGTTGAGTAGCAGTGCAAGCTGGGTGTCATCACTGCCAGTCGGTATAAGATTATGACTCGGATAGGGCGGTGGCATTCTTGCGCGCCTGCGGGCCGCTTCCACATTGACGGGGTGAGTCTCGCCGAATTGAATTTGTTGTGAGGCTGGAGCACGACCGAATTCTACAAGGCTTCTGCTCATACCATCGCCCGAGTGTATCATTATACCGGGCCCCGATGGGCCCCGTGACATACTGGGAGCTTCAAAAGACACAGGGGAATTTGAAACCGATTCAATCCCCGAATCTCCGGGTCCAAACACGATACGCTGCGCGCGTCTTGTATCAAGTGTAGGCGTTTGCGATCGATCACTGAATGTGAAAGGAGATACATTGGAGTTCGGGGAGAAATTGGGCGGGAATCGAGCAGGCTCAGTGCGCAAAGAATGCTCAGATTGTGCTGAGTGGTCCCGAGACATAGGCTGTGACGAATAACCAGCTGGCATTGGCGGCATTTGCAAACTTGTCTGGTGTATTGGAATCGAAGACGCCATATAAGAATTAGGCGCTGCAGTTCCTGATAAATTCGATAATGTCGTGCGTTGCGGCCGATATGTGATGGCGACATCTGCTTGGTAGGATAAAGGTTGGGTATTGGGTCCGACGACCCTTTGGGGGCCATAGGGATATCGACCTACGTGAGGGTGACTTCCAGAAGGATCGGAGCTTCGTGATGAATTTCGAGAATGTGCGCCGGAGCTCAGAGAGTGGTGATGGTGTACCGTGAGATTGGGTGACTGTTTAAACGATGCAGGCATACCAGGGTCACTATGAGTGGACTGGGACAATGTGTCCAGGGGTTGATCTAGGTTTGGCCTTGCGGGGATACTTTCTGGATGAGCTTCTGCATCGACTTGGGGAATTTCTGGACTACATGGAGTCGAAGACAGCTGCTGGCAGCTCAACGACGGTGCAGAGCGCCTTGAAAACGGTGATTCGGGCTTATTAGCCACGATGTAGGCATAACTGGGGCGATTCTCTTTCTGATTACCAGCCCGATTGACAGATCTGATTGCGCCGCCACGAGTAGGGGGCGGGCTTGCGCGATGCACAGCAGCCAGCGCCGATTCAGCGTCTGATCTTGCTCCAATTGACCTTATCGAGGGCTTAGGGTTCGGCGATCCCTTAACTTCAGCATGCACTTCTGTGACTGATACAGTTGGTTTTGGTCTGAAGTTACCAAGGTTCCTTTTACCTTTAACTCTTCTTAATTGACCAAGGACTGAGAGGAAACTGCGTTTAGGTTTCTTCTCCACCACTTGCCATCCAGCTTCATCTCCATCATATGTCGTAAGCTTGGGAGTTTCAGCATTCTGCGATGGTACACGGGACATTCCGGTAGTCTGACTTCCCTCCTCAATACCCTTTGGTATTTCCGGTTCCTCAGTTATTATAGGGATGTGGAAGCTTGGATCTGTAGCAGATGGCACCAGTTGATGAGGGAAGTATATATTGACGGGCGACTCCGACTCGATATGTGCTAACCCGTCTCCCCAAGTAGATACCGACCTCTGACTGTCAGGCGTGTCTGGGACTGAGGACACACTGCTTGTTCGATCGAATATCGATTTCAGATGCCGGAAGGATTCCTGCGAAGACCCTGGAGAACTGTTTTCAATTTCGCTTTGCATATCGGCTGCCAACTTGCTAAGGGCTTCATGGAGATTTTGCAAGCTAATGGCCACTTTTGTGAGTTTTGTCGGAAAATGGCTCATTAGCCGCCTTGCGTGGGTCAGATACTCTCGATAGTCCCTCGCTAGGCCCGACCCTCTGGTAGCTATCATCTGAGCTTTAGCGTTGTTGTAAGATAAACAGAACAGCGCCGTTGCAACAGCGAGCCACCAAAAATAATGATTTTCGCCTTGGTCTTTCAGCTCGTCACGATAGAATCCTTGAACCACGGTATGAACTTTGACAGTATCTATGGTGTTTCGTGATGCCGTAGAGAAATTGTCATTATCGCTCGTGTGAGATTCGTCTGCGTCAGACGACATCTGTGAGTGTCCCATTGTGCTGGAGTCGCCTATATCATTTAACGAATACAGATATAATGTCCTCTCAATCAGGCCGTATTTCATAAGTATCATAAAGGTATTGTCAAGGTGGCGTTGGTTACTCCCTCCTCTATCAGTGCCTCGGATCTCAACACTATACTCAATGAGAGCTTTCCTTCCAAGCACCAGCATTCCCACAGGAACATGATGCCCGAAGAACGAAAGGATTTTTATCAAATTGAGCGCTTCGTAGTGTTGATATTGGTCTAAATCCCTCATAATACCCCGGTATGGCTCGGCTAGCTTTTCGTCAGTGAGATGCGAATTGTAACGGTAATTTTCTAACGCTTTTCCACTGGCTTTCAGGCGATGTCCAATGGCGTGGATCGCAAGAGGCAAACACTGATAGTACTTGACCACGTCTATTGCCCTCTGCTCTTGCACAGGTGTGGGATGCTTAATGCCTAGGTCCTTAAACAGAAGCTTGCACGCATCTTCCACAGCCAGTCGTCTGACTTCAAGGCCGTATGGCTCCAGGAGCCTTTGCTTCTTGCTTAAAGTGCGGTCGATGGATGTATAGAGGATCGCTGTGTTTTTGGTAAATGGAAGGATATTCTTGAACTCGTCGATCTCGCTGCTGTGGGCGAAAGAGACGGCATCAAAAATAAGAAGCCAGTCCTCTCTAGACTCGAGCCATCTTCGAACGCTCTCCACGTAGACACGTGTGCTTCTCCAGTTAGGGTCCTGGCTGTCTTTCTCTCCTGTTGATTCATCCGCTATTTGCGCGATCTGCCAAATGCCGTTGTATCGTGATTCCCTTGTCCTGCAGTCAATCCAGAAGATACCGCCAGGGTACGAAGACTGATAAGTGTACATATACTGTCGTGCAAGATGTGATTTCCCGGCGCCCGGCCCGGCATATAAGAGAACAGAAACGGTACCGACCGCTCTCTTTTTAGCCTTGTACAAGCGATTATGCAGCTCATTAAGCTCCTTTTCCATTCCAAAGAATGCCGAGTTGGGGTGAAACCCAGGAGGTACCACTCGAATGAAGCGATCTTTGTCCGGGTCCTGTGATCGAGGAATTTCGCCTATTTCCGAAGCTGGATTTGGCAAAAGTGTCGTTATAGAATTGGCTGTTTTGCGTTTAAGTCAGCTCTCAATTGAATCGAATCCGTATATCAGAGTCTTTAAAGTCAAGACGGATAGAGGCTCAGAGTCTTACCAAGGGAATCAAGCTTATCTGTTTGTAAAGAAACCAGGCTTTCCCCAAGTGGATCATTGAGACCTATAAGCCCGGGTCGAAAATTAGCAGCGAATATTGCACTGTGAACAAATAGAAGACTCACCATAGAGTCGCCTCGCCTCTTCCTGTCTTTCTAGCTTTCTCTCTTTAAACTCCTGCGCCCATCTTGAGAAAACGGCGTTGGGAGCATCCGTTGAATAACGAAGGATTGCTTCGGCTACCGCCTCGTAACCAGGCGAACCTTCATCTTCGAACCGACACATACCACTATGGTCCGCTTCAATTCCCATACGCTCTACTCCATCCATTAACGGGGCCGCAGAAGACTCATCCACGATAAAAGCACGTGTACTCTTCAAATCCATAGGTTTCGATTCGTGGAAAAAGTAAATGCGAAACCGGTCCATGATTTGGACGAAGTCGCGGTTGATGATCTGCAAGTGTTCATTGTCCGTTTTAAGGCTATTGATCAGCTGAGGAGAAGTGTCGAATAATTTCTTTGGCAATACGGCGCCGCATATTGACTGCAGCAGGCTGCCGAATTTCGCAATATCCGAGCCATTATGTGGGGTGCCCAAAAATAAAATAGCATACGTCGACACGTATATGGATCGTAGGTGTTGGATATGCTCGTGTCTGACTCTTGAGCAAAACGAAAGGCATTTCTTGACGACCAGGCCACCGAGGGAATGGCATATGAATATGATCGGCCGTTCCACGGCTCCATTTAGCTACAACAATGAGTCAGTGGTGACATGCTCGGTCTCCCAGAGGTCCTTTCCACTCACATTTCTATTGGCAAAGAGGTGGGCGGCCAAGTGCTCGGCGTGGTTATGTATTTTATCCTTAGACGCTCCATCCATAAACGCAGAGACATTAGCATTATAGCCATATGTTAAGATTCGAAGCTGTTGATTGCGAAGCGTTCGAGGGAGGAGATCCGCAGGCCAGAAGACTTCGGGTTTCTTCGTTGTCCATGTCTCATATGCTGAGCCGTTAAGACCATGGACGAATACGACGCTAAAGACGATCAAAGACGACTTTCATCAGCTTGAATTTCTGACAAGCCATCACAGCAGTAGTGAAAGGGATAAGAACTCACTCGACGGAAGGATTTTGAGACGTATACACCTCCGATAGCCCGAATTCTCGGACTCGAGGTCGTTCTCTGTGAGTCGAAGCCATTATTTTGATAGTGATCGAATGGTTTCAGAAGGGAAAAGATTTCCAAAGATGACACGGTACAATGGGAGGCGGGTCAATATATACAGCCATCAGAAGGACGCAGCATGCAGCCCTGTCAACCAGCAAGAGACCAGGTATTGGGTAGGACAGCCCTTTCAACGACACAAGATGCCCCTTGCAGTTGCCTGACTTCCAGCTTTGCGGGCGAGTCTTGTGAGCAGACGAGGAATTCAGAGTTGAGAGTCATCCAGGTCAGGTGCTGGGCTGCAACTTGGAAGCTTAAGAAGTCACGCTCGTTCGCAAGGCATGGGCAAGGAGACTCCGCCCAGCGAGGCAGCGCGTTATCAAAAGAACCGTTAGCCGCCTCCCATTCTCTCTCTCGGTTGGTAATCTCAATATTTAAGCAATATTTCCCGCCATAGCACCACAAGCGACGCGTCTTGGTGGCCCCTCGTCTGCATCCTATTTCGACTTAGGGGCAGAAAGCTGAGAATAGATGGTGTGGGCGTCAAAGGTATAACTAGTAGTACCTAAGAGTGGACCTCCGATCAACAGCAGGTGTGCAGCATTCTCGTCGTCTCCTCCAACAAATCTTCGATCCTCAGGAGCCGCACAGCCCTGTCCAGTCCAACTGCAAATGGGGCGGCGGGGAACAAGGCCACCAACTGCCCGTTCGTTCGTTAGTTAGTTAGTGGATGCTTATGTTGCTATGTTTAGGGAGGCTAACTAATAGTGAAAGTTACAAGAATGTTTTCGAAGTGCCACAAGAGTTCACAGTGATCTTCGACGCTGGTGAACCATCTTCCACGGACTACGCCGTACGTGCAGACAAGAGTTCGAATCTCTGGATGGAGAACTGCATATACCTTTCTCCTCCAGCCAGTCGATCAACGGCCTCCTCGAGTCCTCGACCAGTCCTATAACTAAATGCAGTACGCCAAAGAACCCCGGTTTCTGGGTCTCTTCCCGCCTCCTAACCCAAAATCTGATACCCTATTATGAGTCAAATCTTATTCCGCGTCCTATTATGGAGCAGATTGGCCTTGCACAGCCTATTAAGCAAAAAAAAAGAAAAGCACTTTCGAGTTGCTGCTATCTCCTGCATATCTCCTGCATATGACTCAGGATGAACAAAACTTCGACATATGTATAGGACCAGAACACTGGTCGATTGACATAGTTATCGCTTTCCCCGCGTAACACTGGATATGCTAGAGGAAAGCAGTTTACAGAGGTTCACTGGGCCAGCCACTAGCGATATCGAGAGTGCATACGGAGTACTTCCGGATGCATTGTGGACAACCTCCATCGTCTCACGAAATGCACGGACGATGCAAGTGACAGCATTCAGAGAGGCGTATTATTATTTGTTTCAAGGCTTGTCGAGAATCTTCGAAGGTCTGAATGCGAATCTCAAGTGTAACTGATGTTGACCAATCTGCATCGCATGTGGTTGTGATAGGACTGCTGAGTGAAAATAGATCTAGATCTGCACCATCTGCTCACACTGAGCAAACAGTCATCTGGCAGAGGGAGTGGTCCTGGCGAAATCATGTTTCATGTGAGCTATGTACGAACAAATGTCTTGTTCAAAGCAAACTTCAACCTTAGAGATATCTACAGTCTGTATTAAATGAATGGCAATGGTGATTCCCATTCTCCCCTGCCTCTTGTACCCTTCCATGTCGGCCATGCATGTCTGATATTGCATAGTCCAAAAATGTCATTTTGCCATGTGAATTATGTATGACGATTGCTTCAAACAACCAGTTGTCCTTTTGCAGCTTTTGCACCACCGTAGGAGAGCATCGTGTGATGGCACGGATGCCAGGCTTGACTTCCGAAGGCGACTTTTTAACTGCTTTTGTATACACCAGGCAGAGCTATTTTTCCTTTTTTAAAAAAAATATACCTGCCTAGAACACGCATCCTGGACGCGCAAAGCATGTAAAGCTGTCCAACCTCTTCCTGCTTGTGAATCACCTGCCCTTAAAGCACGGCTTCCTCTTCTCCGCAAACGCGCTCAAAGCCTCATACCGGTCCTCGGTATTCACAACCCCGAGATACGCCTCATTCTCCCCCTCCTGCCCCCTTTGATAGCCCGTCACAGCCTTCACAGCCTGCTTCAACGCAATCGGTCCTCCCTCACAGATACCCAACGCAAGCTTAATGCTCTCCTGCAATACTTTCTCCCTCGCCGCACCCGCCTGCGCCCGCTCTTCCGGACTGATTTCCACCAGCCGGTTACATAAACCGAGGAAATACGCCTCTGGTGCGCTGACGCGACGGCCCGTGAGGATCATGTCCAGGGCCCGATTTGGACCGATGAGGCGGGGAAGGCGATGCGTGCCGCCTGCGCCAGGGATGATGGCGAGCCGCGTTTCTGGGAGGCCGACGATGCTGGTTGAGCCGAAGACGCGGAGGTGGGTAGATAGAGCGAGCTCGAGGCCACCGCCCAGGGCCATTGAGGAGATGGCGGATATGGTGGGAATCTGGAGAGCCTCAAGGTCGGTGAAGGTCTGTCGGAGCTGGCCGAGGAATGCCTCAGTCCTGTAAGAAACCGCGTAGTTAGTATCAATCTTGTGGGCACCTTTTGCGTTATGCCATGTTCATGAATGAAGGGGCTCTGGGCCATAATATTGAAGCCCTATAGTCCTTTTTCCGCCCCGTAAACTTCAAAAGGTAGATCGAAACAAAAAGCACTCACTCGTCCCTGGTAAATTTTGCTCTCTCCTTCAAATCCGCGCCTGCACAAAATGCTGCGTCCACATCACTCGCAACGATCAACGCTCGCGTCGGTCCAACCCCTCTCTCCGCACTAATAGAGCTGATATGCGCTCCCAGACTATTTAACAGCTGCCTTGAAATTGCATTGCGAGCTTCCGGTCTATTCAGGAGGAGCACTCTGATATGGCCGGCTCCTGGCGCGGGAATCTGCTGGACGTTTATTACTGCACCGTGCGCGCTGGATCCGAGAGTGGCATTTCCGCGGACTTGACAAAAAAGAAATCGCGTAAAGGGAGTGGAAAAGATGGGGATTCTAGGAGGCATCGTGGAATTGATCAAAAGAAGAGAAAAGTCAAATGGAATTCTACATGTAGTTAATGCAACTTAATGGCTACGGTTAAAGGCGGCATGGTCTTCATGATATGCAGGAAGAGCCCACATATTCCATTGAAACACAGAGTATTTAGTAGTACACAAAAGTTTTCAATATGAAATCTAAGATCCAACATACACTGAGCTATGGACTGATACCTATATCCCCTTCGAGAAAACTACAGAAGCCTTCTGCTGACAATGAGCCAGGAGAGAATCCCCCCAGGAGATTGGGCATACAAGCAATGTTAAAACAAGCCCTTATGTTCCGCGATATATTCACGTACTTCATAATCCGTAGGCCACGGCGATAGGAGCTGTGAGCTTTCAATAATATCATACGCCTCTTGAAGATAAAGGCTGGACTGCGAGGGCACCAGCTCTTCCTTTAAAACTTCACTTGGATGCGCTGGTACATCCAAATCTGGAGGTTGACCGTTCAACGCAGCTGACACAGAGAAGCTCGCGGGTTCTCTTCTGAGCGCATTCTTTTCAAGATATACTCGTATAGCAACCACGGCCCAACGCATCGACCTCTCTCCGCCAAAACTTTCTTCTGTCACTCGTCGCAGGTCACTTGCGTTTCGGGTCATCCATGTGAGGAGTGGAATTAAACTCTCGAAGTCTGCTGCTAAGCCCAGGACGCGAATAAAGCCATGAAGTGTGGATGGATTCGGTATGGCAAACATTTTTGGTAGCACAGGGTGGTTCGGCGAAGCAATAGTTCGTCCAGAAGCTAGAGGAAATAGTGGTCCATCCCTTGATAGCACCATCTGATCGAACTTCCATTTAAGAAAGTTGACTCCATCGGTCGCCATTTCGGAGATAGTGAATTGCGAACAGGGTAGCAAATGTCCGACGTTGGACTCAGTTCGCTGTAAGAGTTCCATGCCTAGACCTATGCCGTGCTCGCCTTTCCGAATAGTAAGCAGTAATCTTGAAAGAGCTTCGCACATGGAATAAAAGCAACTATCATCAAGGTTCAGGCTTTTACGCTCCATCCAAAGTGCAACCTCGCGAACCTCAGCCCACGCAAGTACTCGCTGTGCTGACAAAGGTAGATAAGGATTACCGGCAGGAAGCCTGGTGCAGGCCAAACTGGTGAGAAGATGATGCCAAGTTGGCAAATATTCCGGCATCCGCAGCCGTACTAAAGAAATGGCGTGTGTAAAACTCTGATCAATGGCTATTTTTCCTTCAAGATCGTCGAACTCTCTATCAAGCGTAGACACAGGCACTGCGATAGGAAAGAAGTGGTTCAGCGCAATTGTTGAACTCATTTGGCGGCTTCCTCCATGATGAGAAAACCTGCAAAGAAAACGGATAAAAGCAGCGAAGATATCGTTGGGAATGCGGTCAAGATGCAGCTTTCGGCTCGGATCCGTATGGCCCAGAACGGAGGTCAATGCTTCAACTTGTCTGCGTGGCAAGGAACTATAGGCAAGGAACTGCAGGCCTGAATTGAATGAAGTTGAATGCGTAAGAAGCAGCACCAACAATCTCCTCGAAAGTTTTATCTTCTGGGAAAACATATGCCGAAGCATAGTGTCCAGCGTCGGCGGTTCTGAATGCACGTAGATTACGTCTCGCGGAGACGATGGTTCAGGGTACACTTCCTTTCCATCCCCCGGAAGCACTCCAGTCGACGGAGGCCGAGACGAGTCTTGTAGATATTCGTGGTAGATCACCTTTTCAATAAGTTCATAATAGATATCGTTGGTAATACGAAGACCTTGATCTCGGCATGACAGAAAACATGCCCAGGCTTCCTTCATAGTTCTAGTCGCACGAATCCGGGCAGCCCAAATGTCACTATACGTATCTTCATGCCCATAATCCAGAAAACCATCACCGTTGTTCACGGCCAGCCACACTGTAAGCTGATCACCCATTCGATAAGCATTGGGTTTAGGAAGAAAGGTTCTGGTTTGGATTGTAGGAGTGCCATCAATATCCCACCCAGCCACGATGGTTGCTATTCGGTCCCATCGCGTGGGGGAATAGCCAGCTTCCTTCATGTGAGTAATGGATCCTATCGTCTTGCTCTTACTTCCTTCCAATCCTCGATCCACATCGATTCCCAACTTGTCCTCTTTCCACGGAGGCCATGATTTTGCCTTAAACTCTGCCCATTGCCGTTCTGCAGGTAGCTTTCGACGGGCAGCTTGAATCCTGGTAACGGCGTGGTAACCTTCTCGAGTCACCGCGAGCGGTGGATCAAATTTCGTCATCTCTCTCAGCAGATGAAAAATGGCACGCTGCTGTATAACAGTAGAGGCAAATGGCTCTAATCGGCAGGGAACTGCCAGAAGAGACAAAAGCTTGTTGTAGTAAACAATTAGACGCCGTACTTGCTTTTCTTTTAAGGTGCTGGCAACAGCGTCATACCCGAATACTGCAGTAAACATGGATGAAATAGACAGCAGTGCTTCTGGAGAAACTACACGGGCAGCACGAACAAGACGGACAAAGAGGATCATCATAGATGCGTCATCTCCGGATCTCATCCACGCAGGTTGCGCAAAACATGCTGCTGGTTGTTTCTTCTCCTGTGTCTGAAGCGGCGGCTCGTTAGGTTGAAGGTCCAATAGTATATCCCAGGATTGAATTAACAAAAGCCGAAGCGCCTTTGAATCGATATGCTTTCGGCGAAGGGTAAACAGGAGCACAAATAGAGGGATACGAATCCTGGCACGCTTTTCATCCCCCACATTGTGTTGCTTAAGGGTAGCTAACCGTATGGCAGCTTTAAATGGGTCCGAACAGAGTAATATCCAAGCCCATGTCATCACATCGCCAACAGAATACCCTCTTTGAGACAGATAATCCATAGATTTATCATCAAACACGCTTAAAAGGGACTCATCTAGAGGGTGGAGACCCTGTGACTTGATGCCCAGCACTAAAGTCTCAGTCGAGAGAAGAGGGTCGACATAACGAATATAGTTGGCAACTATTGTTGCGTACGATAATCGGGCTGGTCTTTTTGGGTCTCGTTTGCCTTGACGCGTGCGGGCTTTTGCCGTCTGTTCCCTGTCTGTTAGATTGGTAGGACTGAGCCAGGACAAATCAAACGAATAAGATTTAGCTTCCGATATCTCGACTTTCAAGTCCCTGTCTTGTAGTGCTGAAATCAATGCCTCGGAGGGCGTCTCTCTTAGAGCTAGATTCGCAGAACCCGCTCTGACCTCTTGCGTAGCCGCTTTAACATCGTTTATTTCCTGGAGTGATCTGATGGGCTCAACGTTTCCGAGTCTATGGGACTGAGACGAGAGCGAACGACCTTTCGACGGACAAGGGCCATATGATACGAACGTAGAACAGCACCATAACGTAGCCGGCTTCTAGAAAGCTATGAGAGTCTGCGAGGCAACAGGGAGCAAGCAGTGGAATATTACCTGCGGTTTCCAATGCAACAAAACATTGTGCTGAACGACCACGAAGGACGGTGGAATTGCCAAGCGGCTCTGGATGGATTTACGAATTGAGGACATCCATCGAACAAAGCTGGAAACTTTTCAGCCACTAGAGGCCGAGAGTTCTACTTTCATATCAGGTTCCCGTCCCGCAGCGATGATGATGTTGTCGCTCTTGATGTCTGTCGTCTCAACATCGAAATCACACAACGCGAGCGGGCTGCTGAGTCAGCAGCTCTTTGACCACGGACGTCACGTGGCAACCTTGACCGAATAAGCAAAAAAGAGTTTCTTGGGACCATTTTTACCCAGGAAGCCCGCCGCCAGACTGCTGCCCTTGTCATCTTCTTTTCTTTGGAAAAAAAATCATCTTTGTGGCTTTTTCATGTGGTTTGTTCTCCTGGTGAATCTGAGTGATCTTGTTGTGTCTCCTGCTTGACTGCCTGTTCCCCTGGTGGTTGCTCTTCTGCATGCTAAGGTTTGTTATCACTTGTCAGATCAACTCCCCTTGTCACTCTGGTCTAACTCTGCGATCAGGAACTAGCACACGCGTGGAAAATAGCTGTAGGACATACCACTTTGATCCGGCTTTCTCAAGCACACATCATAAAGATAAGCTAGTCCACCAAAAGTACTGCCAAATTTGATGCGCCGAATCGTGCCAGACTGAGAGACCCCTATGATCTCTTGTTCTCTGGGTCTGTCTGAGAGAGGAAGTCAGGCCGTAGCAAGGTCGATTGAAGAAGTCCACCGTCGGTCTGAAGCTCGCCTATCGTAACGCTCCATTGGCTACTCGCGTTCTGGAGGAGTATGGAGAAGCACAACTCTCCCGCGATGCCAGTTCTGAATGGAGATGCATCCCATTCGACCGCTGAACCCTCGTTATACCTCACGCCATCAAAGCGAAAACATGCATCGACTACCACGCAAGGATCGGAGTCCAGCGATCCTACTGGTGATACTGATGGAATAACCGCTGACTCTCTTATCCTTTCACTCAAGGATATACTTGATGCGGCATTACAGTGCGTTACGTCCCTCTTCGCGCATCCACTACGTTTCGCATGCTAACCTCTATGTTCTCGACTTTGCAGATATGACTCTGAGCTCAAATTACTCCAATACCCTCTGCCTATGAAATCGAACTTGGAACCCGATAACAAACGTGCTAAATTGTCAGAGCCAGATGCAAGAGCAAGTATAGAGTCGAAGGTAAACGCGGGGGAATACAAGTCTCTCCAGGAGTTTACAGACGATGTTGAACGGGCGGCAACATTAATCGTCAGTGAAGCTGAACAGCCCCGAGGTCGACCAGAACACCTGAAAACACTGAATACAAATGAGTTATCCAACCACGTCAACTTGGTCAAAGGGCAACTGAATGACCTACTTCTCAGAAGCAGACGGCTTCAGTCATTGCTTGTTATACCTGCACCCACCCAGGACCAGGAAGATTTGTCTCAGTCGAACCCGTTATCCCTGCCTGCCCAAAAAGACCACGCGATCCTTACTATTACTACCGGAAACCCACCAAGAACGTATTTCTCAAGCTTCCAGCGAACCGAAACGGGTAATATTTTATTCTTGACTGGGCGAAACATTTCAGATAGACACATGCTTCCTCCCCTCGATGCCATCGCTTTACCTGGTGATATCAGAATTTCCAAAGTTATTCCACACAATGCAACGCGTCTTCAAAATGAAAGCGGCACAACAAGGACTTTCGGCGAGGTGTTCCAACCTCCGACCCATCTTCCTCAGCTGAAACGCCCACAAAGAAGTAAGCCGCTCACCACTGACAGAGTGGTAGGCTGGCTTAAGCCCGTCGATATCTTGGCTGCTTCCTCGACGACATTATCCGGCCAAAAGCTCTACAATAACAAACCGTTACGCCCAGGGCTTTGGCTGGATTATGGCCGCAATGGGTCCCATCTTAAATCTGCCGCAGGTCCAGCTGTTGCTAGTAACGATAATGAAAAAAGTGATGCGCTTTTCAGATCTGCTTATTCTTCCTTCGCCCCCGCTCATGACAGTGGAGGAGCTGTCATACACGAAACCACGAAACACCTGGCATATTGGGATAAGAGGGGAAGAGATCGATTCAATCAATTATTCCCTGACTGGAATATGGACGAAACGGAGCCAGTGCGACAGCTTTTCGAGAAAACAGCTTTAGAACCAGAGCCTCTTAACGACGCCGATCTACGACTAGCCATCGAGTCATATGACACCGACGTGAATATGGAGGATCTTGAAAAAAGCCAAAAAGCCAATACTGAAAATCCTACCGATAAAGAGATTGAACACATTCTTGAAGAAATTTCCGAGCTTTTGAGAACTCTGCATTCCTATCGACATTTGCGTAATCTTTACCCTCCCCCGGGACAGATTTCCAAGAGCGATTCTAGCGTACTCAACCAGCTCTCAGATACCCCTTCAGAGGAGGAGAAAGCCACCTATGGGATCCTGAAACAAAGTCTGGCGTCAATGATCTCGTTATTACCACCCTTTGCTGTTGCCAAATTGGACGGAGATCAGCTGGCCAATCTAAATATAAACATGTCCATCAAGCAAGATGGTCTTGATTATGCCGGTACGATGGAGGAAGATGAGTGGACCATTCGACAGAAGCAAGCGTCCAGAGTTCCTCAAGCCGTCAGTCGCTCGCCAGCTCCAAGCGCGCATTCCCCAAGAGTTTCTGGCTACCAGACATCACAACATCCGAACATTGCACCGCATCAGAGGTATCAATCTACCCGTACCAGAAATAGTTCGACAGGTTATCAAAGCCCTCAAGGTTCCGTTGCTCGTCAGCAACCTCCAGCAACTCAGTATCAACCAGCACATCCCGCTCATGCGTTTACTCAACCGTCTCAGTCGTCCCAACGTTATGTGCAACCGCAGTATACGCAACCAACACCAGCGCCTCAGTACACCCGCACTGGGATGCTGCAGCAATTTCAAAGGCCAAGCCAAAGTAGTCCAAATGCATATGCTGGCCAACGAGGCCTTTCACCATCGCAAACACCTCAGCAACAACAATATCCTCGTCCAGCACCTCAGACGAACTACCAACCTCGTCCAAGCGCCACATCACCCCATAGGCCGGCCAACCTTGTGCAGGCTCCACAACGGCAGCCATATGTGAATTCGCCGTCTGTTGGCACGCAGCCCCGATATTTCCAGCAACAAAACCAATCGTCCACCCAATACCCTAATTTCCCTTCTAATCAAGCGAGTCCTGTTCCGACACAATTTTCGAGCAGTTCTGCTGCAATGACATATTCGCGAAGTGCTACTGAACAGGCTGCACTTCTCGAGCGCAACAGAACTCCGTTGCTAGAAGCTCAACGCCGGATTTCTGGTCTTAACCAGCCTTCTCAAATGGTTTCCCATCAGATCCCTCCACATAATAGCCGAGGAAATACTCCTAATAATCCTCCACGGCAACAGCTCACCCCGAAACCTTAAGCGCATCCTATCTTAAGGCAACTCTTCCAGCATTTTAACTTCTTACCGCCTTCATCTTGTCTCATAATCCCCGCTGCCTCCGTGAACTTATGCTTTGGGAGGTTTTACCTCATGTTTTCTGCGCTATTGTTTCCTGACTAAGGGTACTAATACTGGTTGATTCGGTTTCGGCGTGGTGTTCTTCAAAAGGAAAGTAAGTTCAGGGATGTTTGGCTTTTTCCATGGCGCAAGGTCAGGACCAAAAACTTCTATCTCAGGCGTATTTTACACAGTTCCTTTTCGTTGCATTTCTTCTTCTTTACAGTTAAGCTTTCTGCTTATGATGTGCAATCGCAGAAGATCCATAGCATTAGTTAGCTATGTGGTTTCTATTCCATCTTCCTTTTTTTTTATTTTCAGACGGAAACAGCAAGCTTTCGTCTGATTCTGGATGATGGATGAGTACTTTTGTATGTGACAAACAGTGTTGATAGAATGAACAAACAGACTTTTTGTGTTCCCCCCTTTTAGAATGGTCTCGACCTTTTGGTCTTTTCACGTGAACTGGTCAGCAGGAACAAATTATGTACTTCATGATGCTGATATCTCGAGGAAACAAAATATAATCATGTTCTAATCATCAAGTGTAAAGATAGACAATGAAGCCAAAAATTGGTATCACTTCCTCAACTGCATCTATTCAATAGTATCTACCGCATACTAAGCTGCCTAAGGCACTGAAAGGGAGTTTTCATCATAACTCAAAACAGAATAAATTTCAGGTGCTTCTTCACAAAATCAACTCCAGGAAGTAGGAAATGCTCATAAACCACACTCAAGAAAGAGACCAGACAAAAAAAAAATCATATCAAAAGACACGGAAGAATGAGAAAAAGAAGAATGATCATGTAAAATCAAAAAACGACACCTGCAACTGCCGTCATAACATTCATAAGTCGGATCTGAAAATAAATGGGATTCGTTAATAATAAAAAAAAATGTATATATGTATATATCATCATTTTCTTGCTTTTGTTCCCACTCTGGTCATGAAATGATAATTGCTGCGATAGACATGAATCCAAAATAACTAGTATCATAATCAAGTTAGCTCCCCATAGCCCACAAAAACACTTAAAAACATAAAACGAAGAATACAAAAAGGACGGGGAGACCACATACAGCACTGCACATTTCCACCCATCCTGCGGCTCGATTAAATATTCCTGCCCCGACGCCCCATGCGACGCCCACAAGGCGATCATCCCCCCAATAATCGCCACAATCACAATTCGTCCGAAGAACTCGCTGATCGCGCCAAACGCCAGCAGTGGAAACAAGATGGCTGCGCAGATCGCAGCGATGGTGGTATAGATCGGGTTGGGGTGGTGGGGGGTGTCTTGCGGGTGATTGGGACGAGTTGTCGGGTGGGAGGGGGAGATGAGGATAAGGTCTGATTTGTGGTCGAGGACGCGTCGATCGGTCTTGGTGAGGGATGGGGAGACGGTGGTGAGTGAGTTGCGGTATATTTCGATGTCGTCGTCGGACGGGGAGGGGAGGGTTTGGATGAGTTTGTTGAAGGAGCAGAGGGTTCGGTCTTGGGAGGGTAAGCGATGGTTAGGCACGCAGAGGGGTGGGTAGGATTAGCTTACTGTATTGTTCTGTCTTGAGGGTGACCTTTTCGATCAAATCGGTTCGTTTGTAGTGGAGAACGGAGTAATCCTGAATTTGAAGGTCGTGGTATTTCGCGGCTAGTAGCTTTTGCCTGGGTGAATTTCGAGTATGAGGCGAAGCCTGGTGTGCCGCTTCGAGTTCGTCCAGGGTGTTCAAGTCTTCTTCGAGCTGGATGATCTCCTCTTGCAAATGTCGTAGGAGCCGATGGTTCAGGGCATCGAACTTCCGGTAGATTCGTGGAGGTGGTTCAGGGGTGGGATTTGAAGACAAAGAGGGCGATTTAGGAGATAAGGAGGCCAAGGAATGGCGACGCACCGTTGGCGAAGCTTTGAATGTATCCAGACTCGGCCGTTCTCGCTTGGTTTTCTTTGGAGAAGCGGGCGTTGGCGAAAGATGTTTGGCAAAGTAAAACGACTCGGGCGCGGAGAGATCCATCAACGCAGGCGCTGATGCTACCGGGTGGTCAAACAACGATTCAGTATCTGTCATGTATGCTCCAGCCATGGGCCCGGGCCGTTTGGCTTTCAAGGATTTGCTTAGCCCCCAGTTCATGGTGTCGAGAGGTACATCTGGTGGAGTTGGCGGTTGATATTCGTCTCCTGAAGCAACCGACGAAGCGCGTTCCGGGCTATTATCTCTGATTGATACTCCAGAATCGGAGCGGAAACTGTATGCGGCACTAGCTTTGCGCGAGTGGTCCTGTTGTGTTGATCGTAGCCTCGTCGCTTGCTCCACGTATCGTCGTTCTGCGGCTCTCTGTGCATGGCCACTCGCGTCCGTATCGTCTTTGTCTAGAAACTGAAAGACATCTGGAGCTCCTCCAGCCGATATGGGTTCGGTAGTAGCTCTTGTCGCAGCTCTTCGACGACCCGGGGGAAGCACCTTGTCAACGCCAGCCTGGGAGATACTTTGACTCCTGGAACGCGGTTTGGATTCCAGAGAATCATCTAGAGATCGCGCAACGACGGCATTTGCAACTGCTGCCACTGGGTTTCCAAAGGGAGAGGAGGCCTTCTTCGATCCGCGCCGCTTATTAGGCTTCACGTGGCTCATGATAGTGATCCAGAGGGCCAAAAGAAACCTAAAGCGGTGCTAGAGGTCTGCGGAGATCATTCAATGGGAGTTTTGTCTTTCTGATCGGGTTGCTTCTTGCTCCTGTCTAATGGTTTGTCGTTCTGATCCAAATGCTCTTGTCTCCAAAAAAAATATAAATAAAAATAAATAAAAATAAAAACAGCTGGTATCTGCTTTGATTCAACCAGCTACACAAAAAGGCCGCAACCATTTAATTCCTCAAAAGCTAAATGGCAGCCAGCGTCACTAGGGACGGGTGTTGGCACTAATTCGAAGCTGAGTCGCTATTTGTACGACTTCAATTCGAAGAATCGGGATTGAGAGAGTGATTATATAGATCGAGATAACAAAAAGCAACGAGAAGAGAAAAATCCAAGGGCGTCCAGCGTCGTCGTCGTCGTCTTATTATTATTACATTTTCAGGGATACATAGGAGAGATACGGATAATAAATCCAAAATGCACAGCCGCAACCTCGAAGAAGGGCCATCCCAAGCCCAGCGAATGACCTCCTAGTGAGTTTGAAGTGTGTCTCATGAGGTCCTGTTGACGTTGGCATTCGAGCTAATGAGCGAACTGCAGACATCCTTCTTGCGCGTGTGTTACAGGTTGATGATCACTCCCTCAAGGATACGTACGAGGATGACCATTCCTGCGATGATCCAGCATCATCAACTCTCGTTGGCTTCAGTGTTCAAACAAGCCCGTCTCATATAGTTATGTATCTACAGGTTATTTCTCTGTTCGTCATTGCAACAAATGCTGTCCCCGTCCGCATACCAATACCACATGCACTCATCGCGAGAGATGCAGCTCGTGGCCAACGATGACTCGTCAATACTCTCCACGGCAATTGGGCTGGAGTAACGAACTTATAGCTGAACCAAACACTCCCCAGAAGGATGTTCGTCCCGCCATTCGTTCGGCAATCTCAGTGTTCTCTGTTCAGGATGAAGATTGAAAGATAGTTTTCACCCAACCGACCTCGCTGGCGCTTGTCAAGTTGCCTTCGAATGCAACTCCAAGAGAGCAGCAATGCTGTTGTTCCTATCCAGAGTCAACACGCTTCAGCTCTAAAATCAGTTGCTCTACTATGATGCCACTCCATTCAAGTTGCCATCCATTGTTTTCTCCACTCATCCATTGCCGAAGGAACCGAAGTTGTTCGTCAACTACATCGCTGGACGTGTCTACATATGGATCTACAAAGTATCCGCATATGGAAGTACTTCCGTCCACTGTTTCTGGTGTCACAAATCGATGCACTGGCTCGACGTATGTGGTTATTCGACCGTCTCTCGGTACAGTTAATTACCTTCCGGCAAGGATGGGCATGGAAAATATCTTGCCATTCACGAATCGCAAACCGGACAGCTTGCATAACTATCCCAAGACAAATTGTCGGAGGCAGCGTCATTTTATGTACTCCAGCAGCTTCTCAATCTTATTGGCAGCGACCTCGACCCATCCTGACGCATCAATGGTGGTTTGTTTGCGGGGAAATGCCTCTGGACTTCCAAAAATAATTATATCCAGACTGCCATTCACTATAGTATCATACGATGATAACTATGCAGTTGAACTTGGGGATATTTCTTTTTTGTTTCATCTGCTAGTATTGCAGCCTTGTAGCCGTGAGTCCCTCGTCTTCCAGGATGACCCTGGATTCTCCTCTGGCTTGTAATCAACCAATTCACCTATCAGGCTCGAAGAACAAGCGATGAAGACAGGAAAAGGAGATACAAAAAGAAACTTACCATATAGTCCATACCTACATACCTAATGTAGTTAATCTGGCGTCTTCTTCTCCAAGATCAGACGGATGCAAAAGGGCGGTCAGCTGATGATAAGATAAGTTCACCTGACAGACTAGCTAGAACTAGCTAGTTAGTTAACTAGTAGTTAGTCAGCTAACTAACTACGGCAGGCTGCAGAGGCCAACATGAACCCTTGACTTCCACTGTGAAATATCATTCTCGAGCCTTCTCAATCAATATCCTGCAACAAGCTGTCTGCCGCTCCTTGCGACGGCTGTTGCTGACAGTCTCGTGTCGTCCTTATGCATGTGACGCGACCTAGCTTTTGGCACCCTGCAATTCCCTGCTTCCGAGTTCGACTACGTCCTTCTATCCTGCGGCGGCCTGGGGATGCTCAGATTCTCAGAACATTAGCACCAAGAAATAGGGGCTTAGGGTGGGGGGGAACACGGTCTCTGGGCACCCAAACATCCACCGGTATACGCGGCCATCGAGACTATGTCCCATTCCGCAAAGAGTTGAAAGATAAGGCCAAAACGAAACGGTTAGCAAAGGGGAAACCGAGCCAGAATGGAGATGCTAAGCTTTCTAAAGACGATTGGGAATTGACAGTGGGAATTGAGGTGCATGCTCAATTGGATACTGATGCCAAACTATTCTCACGTACGAGACGTCAATTAGTCCTGTAGCGTGCTTTGGACTGATTAGATGGAGCTTATCAGGTGCTTCTACCGCGATCGACGAGACGCCGAATTCAAACGTTGCGCTCTTCGACCTGGCATTTCCAGGAAGTCAACCAGTGAGTTCTCTTGGGAAAGCGAGCGGTCCGAAATACCAATTAAGCCCTAGTCTTACGCATTATCAAGTCATTTCAACCTGCAACTTTGATTCCTGCACTACGTGCTGCGATTGCTTTCCATTGCGAAATCCAGCCAGTCAGCAGCTTTGATCGGAAACACTACTTCTACCAGGACCAACCAGCGGGATATCAGATAACACAGTATTATGGTATCGTCAATCCTCTCGCCTAATTTAGAGGAAAGCCCGTTCTTACTATAACTCCAGAACCTTACGCAAAGAACGGTGTCCTCCGGCTGTACAAACGCGATGGAATCGGCCCAGGGAACAGAGACTGCGTGGAAATAGGGATAAAGCAGATTCAGATGGAACAAGATACTGCTAAATCTCAAGAGCTTCCTTCCCATACCTACTTGCTCGACTTTAATCGCGTCTCCCGACCCCTCATCGAGATCATCACCTTGCCACAGATCCACTCCCCCGCCACGGCCGCAGCTTGCGTCAAAAAGATTCAGGCCATTTTGCAGGCATGCGGTGCAGTCACGACGGGAATGGAAATGGGAGGTCTACGTGCTGACGTCAATGTCTCCGTTCGCAGACGAGATGCTGAGGAAGGTGCGCATGGATACGAAGGAATAACAGGGTTAGGCCAGCGAACGGAGATCAAGAATCTGAGCAGCTTCAAGGCCGTTGAGGATGCGATCATTGCAGAAAGAAATCGTCAAATCGCAGTGCTCGAAGCTGGTGGGACCATTGAGGGAGAGACACGAGGGTGGACACTTGGCAGCACCGAAACCAGGAAGCTCCGAGGAAAAGAGGGAGAGGTGGATTATCGGTACATGCCTGATCCTGATTTGGGACCCGTGATCATCGGCGAAGATGTACTTCTTGAGCTAAAACGCACGATGCCACCGCTGCCCGATGACATTTTGAAAAGCCTCATACGGGATCCCAAGTACTTGCTCTCCACTGAAGATGCGAAGACCCTGCTCGATCTTGACGATGGTGCGAGGCTAGAGTATTATCAGGATACAGTGGACATCTTGAGCTCCTTTCAAGCTGGAGAGCCGGCAATCGAGCAGGCATTTTGTGGGGGTAAAGTGCTCGGGAATTGGGTCCTCCATGAACTCGGCGGTCTGTTTAGCAAATATGAACTGCCCTGGGTCCCAGACCGCGTTCCAGCACAAACCCTCGCAGAGATAGTTCACTTCCTCTCACGCAAAACGATCACAGGAACTACCGCCAAATCACTCCTCGCGATGGTGTTTGGCGGCGACACCAGACCGACCAAGCAGATCGTGGAGGAGGACAATTTAATATTTAAGCCGCTGTCGCGGGGGGAATACGTCATGCTAGCGGAGAGTGTAATACAACAGAATCCACAGGCTGCAAAGGAGATCCGTGAGAAGGGCAAGAAGGGTAAAATTGGCTGGCTTTTGGGCCAGATGATGCGACTTGGGGAGAGCGGAAGGATGGAAGCGTCCAAAGCGAAAGAGATCCTCGAGGAGCTTTTGTTGAAACAACAATAGGCCTATTGTCTCTGGTCTCGACATATATTATGTATTTTCAAAAAGCAGAATGCAACGTGTCTACACAATAGATATCAGTTTAAACACATAAATCCCACTCTGTATCCTCTCGCTCATCCATCTCGTTTCATGGTTTCACAGCTAAACAAGTCCTCGCCGCACATACAGCTGCAGTTCACGCCGAGGGTTCCCCCCAGCCTGCCAATCCCAAGCCAGAGCCAGCTCAAAGCCCCATAACTCGCTCTCTTAAAACTGTACTTAGCGGAAAACCCGCATCCACCACCATTCCCTGTCTCCGCTCCCATCTTCCCCTAAAAGCATTTCGAACCGGTGGACTGTCTGGTTCAGAGGAGAACACACAGCAACACTTTTGTTAAAGGATGGGTCCCCTTCTAATAAGGATTTTTCGGGTCATGGAATCGGGCTTTTAGCCGTGGTTACCCGCCAGCAAAGAGGAGTATGTATGTAACTATGGGTTAGGGAAATGGGGTGTTTTAACTATATATCCCCTCTCATTTCTCTTTCTGTGGAATTTTTTTTTATTTTTTGGTTGTGATCGAGGTGTTTATTGTAACGGGTTTCGTTTGTATATATGGGTTGGATATACCCTGGTTTCGAGCCTGTTTTGACGTACATAGTAAACCGTTTTGATATCATTCTGCGCACACACGTTGGAGTGATTATTTGTTAATCGACAACTCGTACGAGTCTCTCTGAAGCTGGATTCTACGAAAAGAATATCAGAATGACCGCTCCAAGCACGATTCCTCAGAAATTCATCACAAAGGGACACCAGCTCGGTGTCGTCGCCGTTGGTTTCTCTGGTGGCCAGGTACTTCTTTTCCCTAGAAAACTCCCCTTGAAAACACTACGTAAAGGCATGGCGCCTAGTTCTGATACCTGAAAAAAAATAGTGCAAGCCTGGCGTCGATGCTGCACCCTCCGCCCTCATCGAAGCCGGCCTCCTCGACCAGCTCCGCGACGACCTCGACTACGAAATCCACCATGACGGCCAAGTCCACAACTACACTGAATTCCTCCCGCCATCCGACCCAGACTACCGGGGCATGAAGCAGCCCCTTGCCGTCAGCGCCGTCACCCAGCAGCTCAGCAAGCAAGTCTACGAACACGCGCGCGAGGGCAAATTCGTGCTCACGCTCGGCGGCGACCACTCCGTCGCCATCGGCACCATTTCCGGCACCGCGAAAGCGATCCGGGAACGGCTGGGCCGCGAGATGGCGGTGTTGTGGGTGGATGCGCATGCGGATATTAATACGCCGGAGGCGAGTCCGAGTGGGAATATCCATGGGATGCCGCTGGCGTTCTTGACGGGGTTGGTGAGGGAGGAGAGGAAGGATGTGTTTGGGTGGTTGGAGCCGGATCATTTGATTAGCACGAGGAAGTTGGTGTATATTGGATTGAGGGATGTGGATCGGGAGGAGAAGAAGATCTTGAGGGAGAATGGGATCAAGGCGTTTAGCATGCATGACGTTGATAAGTATGTGGTTTTAACCGTCTCCTTTTTTCCTCTTGACGAATGGTTTGGTTCTTTGCGGTGTCGCTGACGGGCTGGAACTGTAGGCATGGCATTGGCCGCGTGGTGGAAATGGCTCTGGGTCACATTGGTCAAGATACACCCATCCACCTCTCTTTCGATGTGGATGGGCTCGATCCCCTATGGGCTCCTAGCACCGGAACTCCAGTCAGAGGGGGTCTGACGCTCCGTGAAGGCGACTTCATTGCTGAATGCGTTCACCAGACTGGCAGCCTGATCGCCATGGACTTGGTCGAAGTCAACCCCAGTTTGGAGGCGAAGGGAGCGAGCGAGACGATCCGTGCTGGATGCTCGTTGGTCCGAAGCGCACTGGGAGATACCCTCTTGTAGATGCGCAAAGGTGTGTAGACTTGTGCCTTGTGTTGGATTGTATTCTTGCTGTGATCTGTAGATTATTATGGCGGCAGCTTTGAATTCATTTTAGAGCAACTTGGGACGTTATTACATACATACATATTAAGATAGCTCTCGAAACACATTGATCAAGACAAAATGAACCTCTTCGTAAACCACAACACGCTCTTCAGCGAATAACTAAATCAACCATGAATTCAACAGGATTGGATGTGCTAGTTATTATACCCTGGCGCTCGTTGACGATGGATATCCTGCCACATCATTTCGGGAGTCAAAAGATGATATTTCTTCCCAACCACCCCAATTCTCCCCTGCAAGCCAAGTCGCGAAACAGCGTTCCAGAATCACTTTTCTAAGCGTAGAGAAATTGATTTCGAGTCTGTGATACCACATCTGTGAGTTGATCTCTTCCTTTGTCCATACTGATTGTCACTGAAGAGCTGATGTCACGCTAATAACGGTGCCTCGCTACTCAGATAGTTATAGTTATACGTCACGCCTCGTCAAGATCGATCGATTGCAATCTCGACTGTCTACCTCGCTGTCACCATCGACAAGACCCCAGCACTGCGCTGCCATAGCGCCATAGCGCCAGAGGGAGGAAGAAGAGGAAGGGGAATGGTCAATTGGAGGAACAAATAGGATATTTGATCCCAAGACGCTCTCTCATAATTGAGTCGACTATTACTGCACAGCGGCCTGACTCTCCACTGTTCCTTCAAAATCTATTCCGCTTTGCACGACGGTGCTGATGTCGCTTTCTCGAATGTGCTCCATATGCGACTTTCATTCCTTTTAGCTTGCATCTCAGCTCTTTACGGCCCGCAACGTGGGACTTTCTTCGTCCAGCGTACCGTGCATTTCGACTGCTACCAACTGAAGTGCAGCGAGATACCAACTACGTCTGCCTTTGTCGACTTGGATTCAATCCTCTGAGGCCGCATTCGTGGCAAACAACTTCACCAGCACTCTTTTTCTCCTACCAGCACTCTCACGCAAACACATCACATCATGGGCCGCTCCCATATTACCTCCACGACGGTCCGCACGCGGAAATTCCACTGGCCAGAGATACAATTGAACATATGGATCATCATCGTCCTCGCTGGAGCAGCAACATGCCTCGGAATATTCAGCTGGTTCATGGTTGTACAGGCGCAAATGGAATTAGCGTCTCCGTGGTAAGAACATAACCTGACTATCTCCGACTCTGTCTCTCCCCCTCGAATGATCGATCAAGTGAATACACCCGGGGAAGAACCCGATTCATCTAACTAACCTTCCTCTAGGATCTTCCCATTCATGGTCGCGACGTCCAGCTTAGCAATCATATTCGTCCTCCTCATCCTCGTCCTCTCCTTCCAAGCCAAACTCCTCCCCGAGATAATAATCCTGGGATCCTTCGTGCTCTTCGTGCTGTGGCTGACAGGCCTAATCGGAACGTCAATCCAGCTATACGGCTCGATCGCAAACATCAATTCCAACTGTCAAAACTACGTCGAAGCAATACCGTACCGCGGAGCAAGCATTAATACCTTGGCGTGGCTGCAGCAAGTAAATATCTGTGAGTATTTTGCCGCAACGTCGTGAATTATACTCCAAAATACCCGCGTTTTTTTATAGTCCCATGCTAACCAACATACCATTCAGGCAATTGTTGGAAAACAGCATTCTCATTCGAACTTGTCAACACCGTATTCTTTATCTGGATGCTGTTCATGGCCCTCCAAGTCCGTCGAGGCGAATATTAAAGTCCTACCCTCGCCCTCCTCACCTCATCTTTGACCTTCCTCACGTATATATATTGAACGAAGCCCTCATGAGCACTCGCGTCTGATTATCATTCCAAGGCGTCTGTGGGGGAGTTTGATTGCATATTGAAAATTGCCGAGTTTTTTTAGATACATTTTTTTGTTGGGGATACTTAGCGAAATCCGAGGAGTTGGGGCGATTTGCTGCATTTACGAATAGACAGGCGGAGATTTTTGCTGAATATGGGGGACGAATGAATGATGCTGCGGCCAGGTTGAATTGTGTATATACACTACTGTGTGAAGGACAGTTGTATATGTACCCTTTTCTTTGTATAAGAATGCACTATTACATAGAAATATTCTTCTTCTTTGTTTGCTAAACCATGTTCAAAGTTATTGGTGTTGATGGTGGGCTTTTGTTTTAGTTCATAAATTAAAAATAAAAATTCAATCTGTTAACAATGGTCTCGTGGCCCAATGGTAGGGCGTCGGTTTTCGGCACCGAAGATTGCGCGTTCGAGTCGCGTCGAGATCGGTGTTTAATATTTTTTTTGTTTTTGTTTTTAATTCCACTGCCCTCCCCGCCCTTTTTTCGAAGTAGTTGATTTGGAGTCATTATTGATCTCTGTGCTCAGGGCAACTTGTCTACAGTGATTTTAGATATTTCCTAGTTGAACAGAAGACTTGATATAATGTTGAACTAACGAACGAGTTCATGAGGTGGGCAGTCAATTTCGGATTGACTTGCGATATTAATTACTACATAATGCTAATTTGAAAGAACAAATGTGTTATTCAGAACCATCGATTGAGGGTTGAACGAACCTAATTGGCTCTGAAGAGATGATTCAACATTGAGGCCTGCTTTATGACGTCTAGTCCGCCGTTCTACTGGAATGCAGACGCTGGCGATGCCGAAAAAGGAAACAAGGCATTCGTCCACACAATCCAGGCAAAATTCACCCTCCACACGCATCCGCTTCTTCAAAAAGAAAAAAGAAGAAGAAAAAGGAGCCTTAAATCTCGGGAGAATTGCTAAAACTGCAAATCATCCAGTGATTCAGTCAACATGCTGATCAAATTCGATAACTCCTTCCTCTGGTGAGTCCGAGTGGCAGGCTCTGCGGCGATCCTCTCGACATCTTTGTCTGAAAGCGCCAGTGCCATTGTGGGATGGAACACGGCTGGAAGCTTGGAAACGGTGTGTCGTTCGATCACCTGGCGACAGACGTTGTCGACGAACGTTTTCATGGCAACCTAAGGAGCTTGAATTTAGCAGTTTGCTTTTATCTTCACATGCGTCACATTAAATGTATGTAGTTACCTTGTAATATGCGTCAAGTGCATTTGAAGCTTCTTCGCATGTTTGCTGATCCATGTCCACATTTATGTGGCTCTTCAATGAATTCAAAAAGGAGGACCTTGCCTTCGGACCCATAGTAAATGATTCCTTATCCGCTATGAGATTTTTAAGGGGTTGTCTAACAGCCTCATATATTCTATCGTGCCTAGCTTTCTGCATATTATCAGTGAAGTAATGATTGTAGGTAATTGGTTGTACTTTCTCATCTTGACAAATCTTTTCGAGCTCCCCCAGTGCTGCAGCTAGGTTCTCCCTTAGAGCCGATTGA
The DNA here is from genome assembly GCA_029449355.1 of Emydomyces testavorans. Taxonomy (NCBI): domain Eukaryota; kingdom Fungi; phylum Ascomycota; class Eurotiomycetes; order Onygenales; family Nannizziopsiaceae; genus Emydomyces; species Emydomyces testavorans. The sequence goes on from CP120627.1 coordinate 2,431,532, forward strand.
ACAATGCGAAGTAGTTGTGAACGCACGTCTTCCTCGTTAACGATGTGCTTCAGAACACGACTGGCGAAGTTGGACACTACTTTGTGGCTGATTTCGGTATGCTTTTTTGCGATGGCAGGCCACCGGCTCGATTGTTCGTGGAAGAGCAACATCAGAAGTGTATGGCTGCAGTTTCCAGGGAGTTCTAAACCTCGAGTGTTCCTATATGTCTTGGCGAGAATTAGTTCGATTCATGACAGCTACTAAGATGGAAGGCAGTTCTTACTTTCATAACCCATTCTTGAAACTCCTTCTTAGAGATCAATTTGGATGCTTCCAATCCAGCCAAACACTCATATGCCGGCTCTTCTCGCTCATCGGCGGATTCTGACTCGCTATCCGAAGTCTCATCTTCATTCTCAGACACCTGCCATTTCCGGGACGCTATTCGCATGCAATCTGCGAACTCCGTGTTTAGATGATGGATACGCGCCCGGAGTCGGTTATGTAAAATCTCGCTTTCCTCGTGAGAGAAAAAATCCGAAGTTGGGCTCCAATACGTACCGTTAATGGCTGACTGAGCAAGGGTTGAGAATGTCGTACTGAGCTTTGACAGAAATAGGCGCTGCTCAGAGGCAGTGCGCCGCTCCTCACCAAGTGCTTCAAGCCGACTTTTGGCTGTGCTAAGGAGTTCAGAGATTTCTGAGTGTACCTTTGGCAACTCCTTCTCAATATGCACTTCTAAGAGCCTCTGGAGAAACGCCCGTAAAGCATCGATTCCGATTCGACTAAGGTCAGGCTTATGTTTTGACCATTTCGGATCCTGAAACCAATCCAACTCCTTTGTTTTCCGTTCTAAAATCGAAATCCCTCGCTCTAAGTCGTCTGGGTCGGGATTCTTTAGCAAGAAAAATCCAAGCTTCAGCTTTATGGATCCTTCGTTTTGCAGGAGCCTAACAGTTTTCCCCTCGGTATTCTTATTGATAAGATCAGGCTTGGTAAGGATACCAACAGTTCTCTCACCCAGCTTGTCAAAGTGCCGCGCACGTTGGATGATTTTCTGAGTTTCCATATCACTTGGAGCTGGCAATACAGCAAGTATGATGGTTCGTGAGTTCTCCAGGTAAGAATCAACAAGTTTTCCCACCAAATCAACATCCTTTCCATCCTCCGACACAGCAATTAGACCAGGAAGATCGACGATTGTAAGATGGAGACCGGTCTCGCCAACAACCTCAATCCGCAAAACATCAGCCGCAAATGCTGGTGCATTTTCATCCTCTGTGAAGCCTTTCAAGCCCAGCTGTTTTGCGACTTCTTCGATTACGGTGGGCAATTTGTCATATCCGGAAAGAGAGCGTGAGTACTGCCGGAGAGAGTTCGCTGCTGTTTCTGATCGAGAAAAATGCGGTATTATGGACGCCTTGATGCTCAGTTCACATTTGGCATGACGGAGAATTATCTCTGTTGCAAATTTAGTGCACAAGCCATCTTTTCGAGGGAACGGGATCCCTGTGATGCCCTCTAGCACAGAGCTCTTGCCGGCGGACTGGTCTCCACAGACAACCAACTGTGGTAGAGCAATATGATCTCCTACTCCACGAGCTCGGACCGCATCAATAACGTTCAGTCTGTGCTTGATCACGTTTGATTCAATCATGGTTTCCCACAAGTATCAAAAAAAAAAAAAAAAAAAAAAGCAACTGTTCTCAGGGAAAAGACAGGATTTACTGGATTGCATGAAAATCAGATTGAGAAAGTTGAACTCAGGAGATGAAATAAGGAAGAAGTATTAACATCCCTATAAAGTGAGGTTTAATACCAAGTAGGTATGACCCTACAATTCCATGAAATTCTCTTGTGTTGTTTACTTGAAGTGTTCAGAATGAGTCTTCGAAGCTTGACCTTGAGCTTTCAAAACAGCAGAAGGATAATTGTCATCATGTGCTGAAGCTTATAGCACATGAGCTGCTCCTGGCTCATTGGCAGCTAGCCTATAACATGCTGTCTTGTTCTGAACTTGCTGGATAGTTGTTGCTATGTGGTTGGACACTAAACAATCAAGACAGTAGTTGATGAATCTACTGCAGCTTAAAGCTCTTTGCAGAAATGTAAAGCAATAGAATCTTCTCATGACTTCTGTTTAATAGCAGAAGTTTCTGTCAATTTCAGCATCTGTTCTGATTTCAAAGAAGCTCATCCGCAATTAAAGGGGCTTCCATTGCTATCCATTGAGTAGACAATGAATATCTAAGACACGGTAGGCCATTTTGCGTAATCAGCCCATTCAAGGTATTGAATGGGAGTATGGCCAGGGTAATCTTCTGCTTCCTGACGGATAGGTGCAGCAATGGAGCTCCACAGGTGCTACATAGGTGAAGGAAACGAGCTCTGATCAATCAGGACTAGGTATGTTTCAAAAATATCCTTACGAACTGCCCCCATGGGCATATCAAGGAGAACAATGAGGCTTGAAAGTCGTTGCAGTATTATATGTATGCAACCTAATGAAATTGATACCAAAGAAATAACAAGAAGAGCCGACGATCTGAGCCCTTGGAAGCATTCCTGATGGCGATTCTCAGCATTGGTGTTGAGAGCTATTTGAGAGCATCGTTGTTGATGAAATGGGCCAAAAGAACATTCACTGATTTGACTTGAGGTGAGGTCGCTCCGTCGGTCCACGTGACGAGAGAACCTGCCCGCTCCGCTGGCCATGTCTGTTCCTTATATCAAAAGCCTAACAGCAGCATGTAGCTCAATTCATATCAAACCAGAGGCTGCAACATCAATCCGATCCCGCTACTATTGATTCAGGGAGAACAAAGTATCCAAAAAGCCACTACCCTCAAAAGCTGACCCCTACTCCATACAGTCAATGAGAACGTGGCCCGACACACCAAACCACTCCAATAATAATTCATTTGAAACGACAACAGCTCGTGAACATATCACAAACATGGTAGATAGCAAACACCTCGCTATGCTGAAGGGTCATCATTCCAATACATGGGCAAGCCAACTGTGGCCGCGGATAAAACAAGCAGACAAAGATCACATCCGAACAGGCATGAGATCCGGAGTGCAGAGAGCTCCTGGGGGGGGGGGGGGGGGGGGGGGGGGGGGGGGTAGAAAACAAATAAACAAGCACAGAAAGAATTGCTTATCCATTGTCACCTGCATCCTCTTCAGCCTTGCCTTCATCCCAATTATCACTCTCAAACGCTGCAAGCATTTGGCGCTCCAGTTCATCCTCATCGTCTTCCTCATCGTTAACTGCCGCGTCATCCATGTCACTGTCTTTCCTAGCACCCATGTCCTCGCCAGCCTTAGCGCTGCCCTCAGCGATCTGTCCTTGAACTACTCCACTGACATACTCCCGCAGTTCACCGCTTAACTGCTCAGACGACGTATCAATGGAGGGCGGGCCTGTCGATTCAGCCGAAGCAGCATTAGAGACTTCCTTAAGACCCGTGGTTCGCGCATGCGATCGTTTGATCTTTTGGGATAAGCGCGAGCCGGCTGGTTCTCCTGGAGCGCGTTCATCGACACCGCGGTTTTCCCTTCCGCTTTCATCACTGTCGAGATCGCGTTTGCGTTTTCTATCAATAGGCAAGGTGATTGAACCTTTAAGCATAGAAGTGTCGTTATCGCTTTCACTTTCTTCATTATCACTCCCCAAGAAAGCTTTAAGTTCATCGTGTACTTCGGCTTGCTCCTCGGCGTCGTATCCAATTGGAGAATATGCACCAAGTCCAGTTGATAGCATTATCTCTTCGTCTGCATTTTCGAGCTCGTCATTTTGACTTCGGCCTTTTGAAAGATCACTCTCACCGTCATCTATCGATGTGTTGTCCTCTTCAGAAGATGATAGATAACCTGCATCCTCCAAATCTCTAGACTCCTTGATCGGCTCGCCACGATCGTCTGGGTGCACGGGCACAAGATACTGGCCTTCATCAAGTCGTTTCCATTGTGTTAAAGAGTCCAGTAACCACTGAATCGTAACTATTTTGACTTTAGGATATCTCGTTGCTTCTCGAACTTTGGCAGTACGATTCTTTCCTGCAACGAGATGAGTCGTCCTGGAGTCAATTTTCTGTGTGATAATCGCACCAAAGCTCTTCGCCCAGAGCGAGACATCCGCATTTTGTGTATCAGTACCAAGCGGCAAGACACCAGAAAACACCATTACTACAGCCTCAAGGATTCTACGCTTGATCTGCGGCATGATGATTTTGATATCTGGAACAATATGGAGATCGATGTCCTTGTCTTTAGTGGGGACGCGTTCACCCCTTAAAGCCGACACGCGACCTCCGAGTGACAGAGCTCGCTTCCGATCATATTCCTCAAAGAAGCGTTTATGTACTAGCGTAAGCCTTTCCTCTAATTGGTAAAGCTCAGTATCATTATCTTCTAGGAGATGATGACGATGTTTCGTTGACTCTTGAGAGTCATCACTTGAAGATTCTCCATTCTCTGCAGCTTGCAGCTCCGCAGCTTCATCTTCTGCGTCAAGCTGTTTTTGCTTTTGTAGTAAGGGACGCTCTTCAACTTGATGTGCAATTGCCTCTTCTTGCTGATTTGCTTGCTCTTGGAGAAGGACGGGATTGTCGCCACCTCCCATTGATACAAGCTGCTCCAGAGCCGAGACCTCCTCCTTTGGCTTTCCATCCACATCCATTTCATCCAAACCATTACTTTCGGAACTAGGTTCTACTTCAGAAATGGTATCCAACTGTTTTCTGGTCCTGGCTCCTGTTTTGGACATGGGCTTGAATTCTTGCTTCTTCGGAAGGAAGCTGGAATTTATGTCACCAATGCCAACGAAGAAATCGTAAGGGAACACTCGGATGAGATTGTCACTCCATTTCCATACATCTCCACGGTCGTCAATGATGACAACCATTTTCGTATCAACGGGGAATAGCCGTTGTAGATTCTTCGCAGTGAGACTGCCACTCTCGTCGCGACTGAGGATTCTGTCCCCAAATATCTTCCTATCCGGATCCACAATATTCGCAATATTCTCAGCATAAGCTCGTGTGCCCATCGTGTAAATATGAAGCTCATATAAGTTCGAGATGCTCTTCAAAAACTCCTCCAGTCCCGGCCGTAACTTAATGTAATACCAACACCCTCTCATCCCAGGTCCATCGTCAACTAGTTGGAACGCTCGTACATCTTTAACAGCCTCATGATTCGGATTTGTCTTATCTTCCTGCCATTCCGCTACGGTTGGATCAACCGTCGCATGGATGATGGTTTGATCCAAATCAACCACTAGTGATAACTTTCTTGATGCAAGAAGCCGGCGCTTTGCATCTTCTTCGACACGAGTCGCCTCATCCTTGCTAACCGTGAGAGCTGCACTGTCATGGACCATGCGAATCGGGGCTCGTGATGAATCAAGTACTTCAGCATTGTAACTAAATCTGCAATTTCCAGGACGCAAGCAGTCAGTATATTTAGAACAGCATCAACCGAAGAAGCTGACACAAGAAGAAAGCGGCAATCCTCACACTGTCATATCCTTCCCACAGTTCGCGCACATCCCCCCAAACTGTACATCATGAGAACAAGGCTCGTCGATTTCCGCAATCTCGACGCTGCAAAGCAAGAGAAACATCAGCGCATTCATCTCCAACAACAAACGCAATATACTCCCCTCCTTCAAAAAAACCCAAAATATTCCACTTACGGCCTCTCAATAACCTGTCCCGGCCTAATCTTCCACCCCACCAACGTCCCGTCAACCGCACTCTCAAACTTGGTCGGAAACGTTCTCACAACATCGTATTTATTTCCCAGCCCATCCCCCTCCGTCACCGTAGTCCGATAGACATATGCGAACAGCGCATCGCCCTGATTGACACTGTCGCCGGGTCGGCGCAGAAGTTCCGTGACGGTGATCGGATAGTGGAGACTGGAAGATAATTGCAATAACATGCCTTTTAAAAAAGAATTGAGCGGCCTGTCGCGGCGCCCATAATCTGTTTGTGCCGACGAATGGTATATCAAGAACAGACGATGGGTTGTGAAGAAAATAGCTGCTAAGGGAAGAAAACGCGCAGGGTATTACAAGATATGTACTTTTTTGGTTTTGATTCTGGGGGAGGGGGAAGGTGTTGCGCAGAAGGCACGAAAGGTGATTGCGAAAATAATGAATGAGGCTGCACAAGAGCAATGGCTCATGTGCTTTTGCGAGTCGTCACTGCAACTAGAAAATTGAGGTGAAGAGGAATTGATTGTGTCTTGTTGATAGTTACAAGTATATCATCAAGAGTGACTCTTTGTGAGCACAGGCAGCTCTCTTTTGCCATTTGATGTTTTGTGAGCGAGCTGCGGAACCACCAAACACTGGGAGCTTTCAGTCAGCAAGTATACATTACCGTATTTTTTGTTGGTTTACCCCCAGCTTCTCTGCAAATTACAGTATGTTTTGTACTGCCTGATACAGTAATTTATCTCTTGGCACCTGACATCACCTCATATCCCAGCTCTTTGTGCGTGGAGGTACATGTTCACGTCCACAACAGTTACTAACAATATTAACAAGATGGCGAATCCTAAGTTTGATCATCTATATGTCCATTAGCTGATGCTCAGATAAACTACAATTTCAGACATATTGCAAGAGATTCTCCTGGCCCATGACATTGAGTACATAGACTAGACCAGCATTGATAAAGACATTCACAACAGACCCTGCCCGAAAGAGATGTAGAGCATGTGCTTCTAGAACAGTCAGGGTCTTTCTGGATCCTAGGGATGGAGGCCAAATACTATAAACAGCCTAAAGATAAATATAACAAATTGTGAAAACCTATAGAGACCATCTTCCACCGAGCATAATTATGGGAGATGCTCCCATCTATTGCATAACCACAAAGCATGACTCAAGTCTTATGGAGCAGCCGATTTGGTTTAGTTCTTGGCTTTGGCAAGTCCAACGACATTGTTGCCCAAGTCATACATGCTGTACCAGCGCCTTAAGAAAGAATCACCAAGGATAGCCAATGGGCCTACAGGTTCAGGGAAGTCCATTCCCATGAAACTGCTGATGCATGATCCCTGGACCTCAAGAACGTAGTCATACGGTCCGATGGTGAAGTTGTGGCCTGACAAGGTGAAGGTGAGGTCTGGAAGCGACCCACGCTTGTTGCAGTCCACGGTGTATTGGCCGTTGAACGATTTCTTGGCACCAATTTCTTTGTTGCTATTAAACATAAAATCAGCGTCTTGCAGGCAGACGAGATAATAGGAAAGTGACTTACAGAAGCTCGGCAAGAGTGGACGGAAGGGCAATGAGGGAGGTACCGGTATCGAGGATGACACCCGTGTTGTCAAGCTCAGCACGATCCTTGCCAAAAGTGACGGCGTCGAAGTCGACCTCCCAGTAAGCCTTGCGGCGCAGGGGAATCTTGATCATATCACCTTTGAAAAGGCTCTTATCGACACCACCAAAGGTAGCAAAAGATTCGTCACCTTCCTTGTTTGTGTCACCAAGATAGAAACCAAAGACTGGCTCATCGATCAACTTCTGGTTGACCATGTTGTAGAAAGGTGGAACAATCTTGTTGACGGAGATAGTGTCATAACCCAAGCCAAGGATGCCATCAAAGCGGCCAAAGGCGAACGCAAGGCCTGGCTCGCTGGTAGCCTCGGCGAAGTCTTGTTTCTTGACAGTCAAGTCACCGATACGAAGAGTATCCTGTGAAACAAAGCCAGAAAGGCTACCTGAGCCATAGCGGATTGCAAACTCTGTTCCATTTTTCTTGTAGGTCGAGGACGAGGACGAATCGTACTTGTTGTGCAGATAGCAAGCGATGGAGGTGCACTCGGAGGATGGAACCCAGAGGTTTGAGCTGCCGGTGTCAAGGACGACTTTGAAATTCTGTGGAGGGTTGCCAAGGGAAATTTCAGAGTAGTCTAATGTGAAGGCGAATAAGCCGTTGGACGTGACGATAGTGCTTAACAGGAAAGGCAACCTACATTGGGCATTCAGGAAGTTGTCAACCAGTACATTATGGCCGCCGTTTATATCAATCTCATCTTCTAGAACTGGTTGTTGTTGAGCCGACGGCCTCACTCCTAGGTATTTTTGACCGAGGGCTTTGACGTGGGTTTCAATGTCAGTATGGTCCTAAAAGTCACTTAGTAATGGTTCGCTGAGAGGAGAATATCTAGCCATGGAGAGAACAAAATATTGCGCGAACGTACAAACTGCTCTGATAATGGAAGTTTCTTCAACTTGAGTTTATGCACCTTCGCAGACGTGCAGCCCATCAGCACGGTGGCTGCGAGCAGAATTGAGCTCCTCATGATCACCAAGGTGGCTGGGCTAAGGAGTTACAGCGGGTACTGGGCTTTCCAAAGAATATATAACTATATGGGTTGAAAACCAAGAAATAAACGATTTGATGCTGGTAGGAAGCCCAGTTAGGTGTCGATAGAGACGATGATGGAGATGGGGATGGGGAGGTTGGAGCTTCTCAAAGGTTTGGGGCGGATGAGGTTGTTATGGGGTCATCGGCACTAGTTATCCATTGCTTCAGAGTTACATAAGTCGTCAGCCAGTGACGATGAGTGGTCACGGTATCGCCCCTTGATCGTCTCACGTGCCCAAGCACTACGGCACTAAGTTCCTTGGCGCCCATCAGAGTGAAATGACATTGTAGCTGCCTTTCGCCTCGATACTCGAACGGAGAGTCTTGTATGTACTAACGAAGCTGAAGAGCCTACTCTATGGGCAAATATTCACTATAAACTGTTTTATACTTATTTTCTGGGGCATTAGCTGAAATGTTCCATGAAATGACAACCTGCCTACGATGAATATACTGTATGTACTGTACATACAAGTACGTTATCTGTGGAGTTGAGTTTACTGTGTATACACAGTAATGCTTGCTTAAACCTAGGAATGCTTCTAGGGTCTGGACAGTGGGCACTGTTGCACTGAGCAACAAGCCTGACGAGTTGCGTCATTGCGTAAGGCACGGAAAGCCAGACGCTCAACAAGCTTTTTCAACCCGTTCTTCTACAGTACTCCGTACCTACATAGATCTGCATATGAGAAATTCGAGGAAGCATAAGTTCTACGAGGCTCGAAAGTTGAGTACTAATGTATACATTTGTAGGCCACTTTGTCTCTGTCATTTAAAACCAGCCCGGATAAGTCCTACAGTATTTGTTACATTCAAATTAGACTCACTCGCCTCATTTTCCTGCGTAAACGAGAAGCAACTGATTGAACGCCCTCATTGCAAAGAGTTTAACGATAGAAATCAAATCTTCCATTAGTAGTTAGCATGAGACAAGACAAATAATTTCTGGAGATAATGTTCACTTACTTGTCTGCATCTTGTCCGCTCTTGACCTGGCTGGAATAGGCGTCTTCAAGATCAGACTGGATGATGTTGTATCGGTTCTTGCGGACAGCACGCAAACCGGCTTCTTGCATGATGGCCGCAATGACAGCGCCAGATAAAGGATCGTTACGGACAATCAGTGAATCCAAGTCCACCTCTGGTGATAACGACATCTTCGAAGCAATCGTACTAAAAATCAGCCGGCGCTCACGCCGGTCCCGAAGAGAGGGGAACTCAATTTTTCGGTCCAGACGACCAGGGCGGAGTAAGGCAGGATCCAAAGTATCTGCTCTGTTGGTAGCCATGATTACCTTGACGTTGCTGGTTTGATCAAAGCCATCCATCTGGTTAAGTAGCTCGAGAAGAATTCGCTGGACTTCACGATCCGCACCGGTTTGGGCATCAAAACGCTTAGTAGCGATTGCATCAATTTCATCAATGAAAATAATCGCAGGCGAGTTCTCACGTGCCATCCGGAAGACATCTCTAACCATTCGCGGCCCTTCACCCAGGTATTTTTGTACAAATTCAGATCCAACAACGCGAATAAAGTTAGCCGTTGTACTATTCGCCACGGCTTTCACCAGCATGGTTTTCCCCGTTCCAGGAGGCCCATATAAGAGCACACCTCGAGGTGGGTCGATTCCTGAACAGAATTATTGTTTAGCAACGGTACCTTTTCGAAAACATTATCCAGGCACGGGCTAGCTACCAATCTGCTTGTACAAGTCAAAATGCGTCAGAGGTAGTTCAACAGCCTCTCTGATTTCCTGTTTCTGCATGTCCAGACCTCCAACATCAGCGTAAGTGACATCCGGTTTCTCATGTGCGCCCAACATAGCAATTGAGGAGTCAGCTTCGGGTGGAAGTATGTCAACGAGGGCGTTCGAATGACGATGGAGGGCGACAGAAGATGATGGTTTTAGCTTTTCGCGATCAAGAGTGGAAAGGATTCGGACAACATAATTTGAACCAGTTGAAGATTGCACGATGCCAGTACTAAGGAAGTTATTTCATTAGACACACCGTTCACCACGAAGTACTTTCTTCGAATTTGCAGAAACTGAACTTACTTTTGATCGATGGCCTCCATGAACTGTCCAATCACCAAAGGCACGCTTTGTATCCTCTTGATTTCCTCCTGGGCTCTGACCAGCTCCCGCTTAAGACTTCTACGAAAAGTTCAGCAAAACGGAGCTCCGAAAAACACTACGACGGTTCCTCAACAGACCTCTGCTCATCTTTGATGTATTCCTCCTGTAGATTTATGTACCTGATAGCGTGTCAGTGGCATCGCCTGGACTGAAAGAGCATATGGCCTTACTCTAAATGCCGCTGCAATCTCTTCAGCACCATATATTCATCAGCATCATCATTTTCCCGGCCTTCCAGGGGATCGATGTTGGGTATTGCATCCGCCGGTGCAGCTTTCAGCGGAGGCGCAAGAGCGTTAATTGGGGTTTCGACAATAGCGTCTCCCATGACGATGTTTCGAAAGCAGTATTCTCAAATTGACTATATGTGTAGAAACAAACAGAAAAAAATTATCTCTGAGGAAGATGGAGATTTCGGCCATTCAAAGTCGTTATGCTGGTCTTCTCTTGGAGCTCTCAAGCAGTAACCTTGCCAAGCCAAGGCGACTTTGCTTAGTCACGACGCAAACGCTGTCATCGATTTTTGTTTCTTGGCGCCCCAAAGCGTGCCTTTCAGTTGCTTTTCAGTTGCTCACCCGATGATCTCCAAAAGATGCGTTGGCACACTTCTTACTTGTGAAAAGCCTAGCTGGAGCTGCAATGTTCTTTGAAAAGAAATATTTGTTTTCATTTCGAGATACTTATTCCATGTGGATGTATTGCTGGGGGGATGTTATTGAGCATCTCACTTGCAGCACCATGGATACCATCTGCGACAAGCGACTCTGGTTCCATCCACCGCTTCTGCGTGTCACATAAAGCAGGCGTTGCGATCACATCTACGGTGTAAAGGTTTCTCTTCCACCATTGGATCTGGAGTCTGGATCCGAGGAACTTGGGCCGATTTAATAACGGTTCTGCGAATTCTTTGCTAGGATCGTTTGAAGCGGTTATGATGCAAATACTTTGAGATAGTTCTCTCGTATCCTATGAACACAGCAGAAAGCCTGCCCGTCATGCGAAGCTGCCCCTCCTTCGTATTTATTCGACTGGCCTTCGTGGAGGAACCGTGTGTGAATCCCATATCGTGATGATGGATGGAAATCTATGTACTCTCGACGGAGTACTCCGTGTGGCCAGGCACCGGCTAACGGATTCTGGGGCGCTTAAACTTTCTCGAAGAGTAGCCCCTCTGTCCTCCCTGTACTCCATAAAAGTGACTAGTCCACATGCTTCAGAGTTCCATAGTCAAAATCATGGAAGAACTGATGATTTTCCACAGTCAGGCTTGCTTCATGATTGAAAAATAGATTAGGCAGTATGGAGTAGTATTCTTATTACAATGATAAGTAAAGCATCCCCTGGATCAGACTTGAGATGCTCAGACTGCCGGTTTGACGATCACGACGAATATTCACGAGCTGAAACTGCATTGCTCCATCCAGATCTACAGAGTAACCATTTGAGATATTGCGGGACAAGCGTACATCCGCATGCAGGTGGGATTGGCTCTTACAGGGATGGAGATAATAATGATAACACTGTCCAGAGGAGATCGGTGAGGAACTCCGGTTTTGAGAAGAGAACAAAAGACTGTGTGGGAAGAAGACTGGAGTCTGGTCCTGCCTGAGAAAGTGTAACTCTGTATGACTGACTCTTGCGGCTAACGGTACAAGATCGATGAGATGTATATATTACAAGGCTTTTCCCTCCATTTCCCATCTTTCTTTCTTTTTCATCAGTTCTACTCAGATAATATTAACATAAAATGATTATGTTCTCCTCACATCATCCTTTTTTCATCAGTGTGAGACCGATACAATTGTCCTTGCTTGGACTGGCATCAGTTGTTGGGGATTCAACTGGAAGAGATAGATCATCTTTAGTTATATGGAACTTTCTGCTGCTCCTGGCCCTTTCAAGCTGGACTTGATATTGAAAGCTGATGCAAGAGTGAACAATAATGGTTTATTACACTCCAGCTGCCGCCCAGTTCCTGTTGTCCTGTGTCTCGATCTCATGCCTTGAGTTGGGAGGCTTCATTTGCCAAGAACAAGTGCACAGTGGCTATATGCCTGGTTCAGGCTTCAACAGGTGCAGTCTTTGCTGCATACTCCGTACACCAAGAAGACTCATGATGCAGGGGCAGAATATTGCTATTTCAGGGGGACTATTAGCCTTGACGAGAGAGGATTCACTCGACGATCCATCACTATTTATTCATGTCAATGTTCGGCTCCTTTCTTGGGGCGGGGGAAGGTCCAAGTCCGACGGATTTTCAAGCAGCATTGAAACTATACCGGAAAAGAACAAGTGTGGTAACTGGTGATCCGAATCCCAAACCCAATGTCGGCATTTTATTGGCTAGCGGCTCGGTTGGGATCTTGCTGTCCTAAGGCCCGCAGTGCTTGTGACTCCAACAAGAAACGTGAGGGGGGAGAAATTTTCCTTCTTTTTTTTTCCTCAGACGCTGCCTCAACCGCCCGCTTGTCCAAAGTAGATTATTATGATTCTCGCTGTGCTTTCTTCATACTTTCCCCCCCCGACTGCCTGACCCGAGAACCCGACAGCTGCATTCCATTCGGTCTGGTTCCTTTATACTTTTGGAACGGGTTATTTTTTGCCTAGTCTCTTATAATAATTTTAGGAATCGTTCGGAACTTCGTGGCTGCTGTCCTGACCCCAGTGCCCCTATCTTTTCTCTCTCTCCACTCCCTTGGAGGCACGACATTCGTCTGGTTGCAGGTAAGGAAGTATTCCCGCTATAACTTCCCTATCGCCAGAATTCCCTCGGATATTTTTCTCTACCTGCCTGGATTCCCTGCTTTTATGCTTCTGGTTCGAGTTCCTGTTCGCCAAACCTGTGTCAAACAAGCCATTTGGTGCTTGACCCATCCAACCAACCACTCCCGTTTCATTGACACACCTACAGCTCTGTATTATTCGGCTGAAATTTAATATTACACATTATTATTTATTTTTCCCCTCTTGTGCTGTATGAAGCGCTCTGGTTTATTTTACAATGACGGCATGATGCTTGGTCCTTTCACTCACTGATCCTCACAGATCTCGCCACTCTCTGCAGTGTCTCACCACTGCTTAGTCAGTCTGCTCCTGGCTCTCCCCTCACGTGACTGGGCATTTCCCAAAACAGCAGCAACACACTGTGGCCGGCGTTCGGTCAGCCTTCCACTATCCCAGCATTACCTCCACGCGGCTCAGCGACACCATAGGAGCTCCTCCGTCCATCTCGGCGCCCATTCGCTTTGTAAGTCGTTCATTCAATTGTTGCTTTTTGTATGTATCCATTTTCATTTTGCTTCATCTTCTCTCTGCTACACCTCCCACGCATCATGATCTCTTAACTTTTATCGCGTGGTCATGGAGTGGCCTATCCCCCAGTTCTGAACATCATGTTTTATATATTGCTTGTTTTTATTGCTTGCTGGCTTGCAATAAACCTCACCTGGAAACGCGTTGACTTTGCCCTCATGATACCTAGCGGTATCAGTTTACTTGCCTGTGCTTGATCTGGTCGTCTCCACCAATCCCGGTTTGACCTTGGAGCAGGATATTGTTGACTAACTAACGCGTCACAATGGCAGACGGATGGGTATTTTCATAATTTCGCGACATGAATGCCTGGCTCAATGACCCTGCGACGGCGAACATCCAGAATGACAATGGCTCCTTCAGCAATGCCACCATTGACCCGTCGATGGCCTTCCTCCATTCTCCCAATCCCTCTGACCCCAATCAGTTCCAACGCATGTTCAATGGCGGGGCGAGGAACATGTCTCCGGGCTTCCATAATCCCAACCCTGTGATCCCTTCCAAAAGATCCCGTCCGGATGATGGCTTCTCCATGTCCCCAAGGCAGGCACCCGGTGCTCTTCCCAGTTCCCGTTCACAAACACCCCATCAGGCGCCTTTTCCTGGTTATCCCGATCCGATTAACAACACGCCGCAGTTTACACAACCACCTGCGCCCACGCCATACCAACATCTCCAAACTGGCTCGAATAACCCGAGTCCATCTCCCATTCTCCAGGACTTCGATCCGCAGGTCTCTCACAGGGTACAGACAGCATCTCCAAGTCCGTTCTCACCCGCTGGCATGCACGTAACCTCGCAAATGTCCCCCACCCACTCAGATCAAGGCAGTCGTGTGAATACGCCGCAGACCAGCACTTTTGGACAAACTCAGCCGTATGCGCCGCCATCTGGGCCACAATTCTCCCCTTCAGCGCCAATAACTTCCTCTGGAGTCCATCCTGTAATGCAGGCGCAATATGCACAGAGCAATCCAGCGATGATGCAAAATTACTCAGCTCAACAAATTGCGTCGCAGCAGAGGATGTATCAGATGCAGATTCAGAACCAAGCCCGCCAATTTCACTCCCCAAATGCGCCGACAGTTGGACGGCCTATTGTGGCTGGTGTTAATGCAATAAACAATCCTCAAGTCGCTGCGATGCGTCAAATGCACCAAAACATGGCCAAACCTTCAAATCCTGAGAGCTTCTTGCGTGGGCTGCAGAGATTCATGATGTCGCGGGGATTGCCATTAGACCTCAATCCTATCGTGAGTGGACGACCTATTCATTTGATGCAGCTTTACGCCGCCGTGATAAGATTGGGTGGATCGAAAAAGGTCTCCGCAATGAATGGCTGGCCCACAGTCGCTCAACAGCTGCAGTTTCCTGCGATGCAGTACCCGACAGCAGCACAAGACATTCGAGATGTTTACTTCCGGAATTTAGCACCCTATGAACATGCGTGGCTGAGTTCCCAGCAGAAGCAGGTTGGCGATCCAGCACAGATGGGTGTCCAGCGCCCCATCGAGCTCTCCGCTATGCCACCGCAGGTCGCGCCTAACAAAACATCTCCTCAATCCTTTGACCTTCACTCACAGTTTCCTGGCTCTACGCAACCGTCTTTACAACAGCAGAATAATGTCCAGTCAATGCCAATAAACGGTTTTTCTGTAGGGTCGCAGGGCAAGCCAATTCCAAAGCAACAACGACCTCTTGGGCATCAGCATCGATCGAGTCTTTCGCGGCCTCCAGAGTCAGCATCACCCAATGGCCAGATTCAATTTTCACCGGGCCCGCCCATATCAGCTGAGAAACCACCGTCGCCCGCTTCGTCAAGAAAATTAGGGAGTGACTTTATCTCGTATCGCCAACCTCTCGAAGACCCATTCAAGCCTACAGTCTTGCAAGAAAGTACTTTTCATGGGCCAGTTGTAGTTGATGAAGCTTTCCAGCTTGGAGAAGAGCTCATGCGACTGAAACCAACCGTACCCACTTTTGGAGAGCTTGGTGTAATCGATATTCATGCGCTTACCATGGGCATCAAATCAGGTATTCATGCAGAAATGCGAGTGGCGTTGGATACTTTGGCCCAAATTTCGTTTGAACCTGCTGTACAAATTTCGCTGGATAACTGCGAAGATTTAGTGGAGGCATTGGTGGATTGTGCTGAAGATCAACTCGACCTTCTTGCAGATAACGCTGCCGAGGTGTCTGATGCTATGGTTCTTCCCTCATATGAAGAGATTGTTCGTGGGTGCAGACAAGAAATGGAAACTTTGCTCGACGTTCCGGAATTTGGGAGTTTGGATTACGACCTTGACCGCGCTGTTGACCGATTAATTTGCGTCACTACGCTCCTAAGGAATTTCTCTTTTGCCGAGTCGAACTTCCACCTTCTGTCGCAGCCTTTTGTTGTCAAATTTATGGCAACCGTCATACGCTATTTGGGCACAAGAAATATGCTCCTACGGACCAATCAGAACACCCTTGATTTTATGAAAGACGCTGTCATCTACCTAAGCAACGTTTCCCATACCATACATCTTCCCGGTAGAGAAGAAGCGTTATCTCTTCTACAATTTCTACTCTCCTTCGCTCCAACTGGCCCCTCCATCGGCCCTGATGGAATAATGTTCACTCCATACGATCCGAGTATACATAGGTACTTACCTGCTGCAGTAGACACCCTTGCAAAACTTCTCGCGCGGGACGATCCCAACCGGACTTATTTCAAAGCGATCTTTGCTCAAGAGAACCAATTATCAACGCCGAGTGATCTTCTGACAAGGAGCTTTGCATTATCCATTGCGACGATACCAGATCATACTAAGGGAAATGTCATCGCCCTAGCGGATGCCAGGAAGCCCTTCCTTATGCAAGGACTGCTCTCTGCAGAGATTTTATCCGGGATCGTAGAAAGTGAGCTTGCTCGTCTGTGGTTCAAGTCCACAGACGGATTCGCAGTCAGTCTCCTTCGGCTTGCCTGTGTATTAAGTGCTGATCGCAACCCACCTGGGCCTCAGCGGCATGGGTCAGCTGCGCGTGCAGCCGAGGCTGATATGTATTTGCATAGTACAATCAGCAACCGCGCATTGACAATTCTGAGCCGGCTAGCTGAGAAATCAAGAAAGGTCGATGGGGTATCAGGTGTCCCTCTGGGCCTTATTCCTAGGGGAGAAAATCTTTTGGGAGCTCTTCTTACGCCAAATATTGATCCAAATGTCGTTCGTCAATTGTGTGACTATGCAAGTTTGGGTTATTGAATAACGGCTTCACCTGTCTTTCTTTTCTTGTCTCTGTGTAATGAGTATTACTGGCATTGCCTCGGATGTTTCTCCTAAGGGATAAATTCAAATTCGTATTCATATTTGGTGGAAGATGGAATGATAGAAAAGGCTTGGGCCTTCTGTGCTGCCCAAGGCTTTGTTCCTTGGTCTTCTATTTCTGTTTCTGTTCTGTATGAGGCGATATTGACTTCTCAGTGTAAAGAACCGATGATACCTCTCTTGTTTGTTCACATGCAAGACTTGCGTGTCCTTGTTTTTGCTGGAAATAGTTGCAGATTCTACAGCTGAGGCCACAGGTTGTATGATATGAGCCTCAAGATAACACCCATCATGATGCGAACTGGCCGCCTCAGTTTACATCAGGCCAGATAATTCAGATCGAAGCAGGGCTGTTCATATGCAATACAAGGAGGAATTGAATCATGAGCTTTGGGGGAACTCCAACCTGTATTCCTTGTATCCTTGGAGATTGAAATCTTTTGGTTTCCTTTCGTTTTACTCATCCTCAACCACATCACAAGAATGCCTGCCTAGGCTAGAGTACACGCATATTCACATACAAGAGATGAGAGTGGACATAAGTCAAACAAGAGACCAAACAGCAACAGTACAGAGGCTACAGAACTAAAAGCAATGCTTCCAAAACATTTGACGCCGGGATCTGGGAATACAGAAAAGGGAAATTAACGGTTATTGAGGAACTTGCAAGATAAATATAACAACGCCTTGCCAATGAGATTTAGGCACAAAGTAAAACATTCAACGGGCTATGCCTACATGGCCGACAATTTTGTATTCAAAATTTGCGATCGAGAAGAAATTGTTGGATTTCGGGTTTTCGCCAGCCCTAAATTGCAGCAAACAGAAGTTACATTAGCTACTGATTTGGACAAACACCTAGGAAAAGCGCAAAAGTCTTTGCCACGGACCCAAAAGAAAGTGCTTTGCATACCTTCACGGTTACATGCCCATTCAGCCGATTGATCGTCACATCTGACGGATTCTGCTCCATCCCCAAAACTTTGATCAAGTCTTCCCGCAGCGCATCGACGTCGCCCTCTGTCTTTTGCAACTTGGTCTCTTGCCTTGTGCCTCCCGCCTTTGTCACGAGGTATACGGGGAGTTGGTTTGAAGGAGTGCGACGAATGAAGTAGGGGAGATTTGTGAGAGGGAGGGCAGGTCGGGGTGTAGTTTCGCCGGCAGATAAGTTTGCAGAAGTAGGTGGACTTTTGATGGTGGACTTGGACTTTGAGAATGGTTTGGAGATGTGTGTTGTTATGGACCGTGATGGGTTGGAATGGAGGAAGGGGAGGAGAGGCGATGATCGGACTCGTGCTACAGATGGTTTACATGTTAGTTTTTGTTTGCGCTGGTTGAGGTTTGATATAGAGAATATTCGAGAGGAAAAGTTGGAAGGGGAATGGGACAGGCAGCTTACTGGATCGGATTGAGGACGATTGGGCGTCGAATCGTGACAATGATGTCCTGGAACATTGGCATGAGGAAAGTAATGAGCTGGATCGAGGGTGCAAAGAAGATATGGAGGTTGTTCTGCGCAATGGCGTCGAGAGACTCGAAGAGAATATATGAGCCATGGCTGCTTTAAAAAAAGGATGGAAGAATGGGTCGATCAAAAGACGAAAAACTTTTATTATTCCATAACAATAACAATTGTCTGCCAATTAGCATCACCGTCCTCCCGTCTAGAGTTGCTGGTGGTTCCTCAACTCCTCAATGAGCTGCTCGAGCTGCTCGTTCTGCGTTGCCATCACTCCAAATCGAACGATTTCTGCTTGATTTTGCGGTGGAGGTTGAGGCAGTCTTGCGCTAAACCACACTGGGAGTAGCCCTATCGACACCCACTCTCATTTTTATTTTTTGAACTGAAGAAAGTCACAAACCCACACAAGAGGAACGACAGCGAGGGTCAAGCATTCAACAGAGCGATTCCAATCTCCGTACATTGCCATATCCTCGCAATCATGGCTGATAATGTCCCCCCGTCAGCCGATACCTTGCTCAAGGGTGCAGCTTCACGCTCAGCAAAGACTCCCGAAGAGCTGATTAAAGAATACGACCTCCTCCCAAAATTAATACCCTATCTCGATCGCCACCTTGTCTTTCCCTTGCTCGAATTCGCGTCTAGCCAGGAGGAAAATCAAGAAGCTATAGACGAGATTACAAAATCGAAATATGAATTGCTCAAGCAGACGAACATGACTGATTATGTCGCCAACTTGTGGCAGGAGATCAACGATTCCGAGACCATTCCGGAGGAGTTTCTGAGGAAACGCGAGGAGGTGGTGCAAAAATTGCAGCATAATGTTGAAGAGAGTAGCAAGATCACAGAGTTATTGCAGGATGATAATGTGGTGGGCAATCTCCGGAGTGATAAGGTTGCCAACTTGAAGTTCCTTGAAGAGCAGCATGGTGTGACGGTCGATATGGTTAACATTCTCTACGAATACGGCCGATTTCAATACAGCTGTGGTAGCTATGGGAACGCGGCAGAGCTCCTTTACCAGTTCCGCGTCTTGTCAACAGACAATGACAAAGTCGCATCTGCAACTTGGGGCAAATTGGCTTCCGAAATTCTGTCCACCAATTGGGAGGGTGCCATGGAGGAAGTTCACAAAGTCAAGGATTCCATTGATACCCGACTATTCAGCAACCCGTTGGGTCAGCTTCAGCACCGCACCTGGCTGATCCACTGGTCCCTTTTCCCTCTCTTCAACCATGAACCCGCCTGTGATGTGCTCACCGACCTTTTCTTCTCCCCCGCATATATCAACACAATTCAAACTTCTTGCCCTTGGATGCTGCGCTACCTCACTGCCGCTGTCATCACCAATCGTCAACGCGTCCATAAGAACTCGTCTCTCTACCAGAAACAATTGAAGGATCTGATTCGAATTGTCAGACAAGAAGAATATGAATACCAGGACCCTATTACGGATTTTGTGAAGGCATTATATATTGATTTCGACTTCGAGGAGGCCCAGAAGAAACTAGGCGAGGCTGAGGAAGTTTTGAGAAGTGATTTCTTCTTGGTTGCGGCGGCCGACGCTTTCGTTGAATCTGCTAGGCATTTAATCTCCGAAAGTTATTGCAGGATCCACCAGCGAATAGATATTAAGTACGTCAATTTTTTTTTTTTTATCAGCGAGAATTCATCATTAACCAGGAATTATAGGGATCTCTCAACCCGCCTTGGTCTCAGCCAGGATGAAGGCGAGAAATGGATTGTCAACCTTATCCGGGATACTCGTGTTGATGCTAAGATCGATTACAAGGAAGGCACTGTGCTTATGAACCACCCGCCACAATCAGTATACCAGCAAGTCATCGAGAAGACGAAGGGAGGCTTTTTCAGAACACAAGTATTGAGGTAAGCTGGGTTGCCTAAAGCAGCGTCCCTGTGGATAGAGGGACTCAGCAACTGACATTTTCCAGTGCGGCTGTTGCGAAATAATCGACCAAAGCCCTCATCTGAAGTGAGGGGCATACCATCGGCGTTCGCGAAGATTCAGTTTTTCAGTACGGAAAAAGAAAAGGCCTTATATTTCCCAGCGAGGCTAAGTCGGTCTTGTTGTTTCCCCTTTCCATCCAGACTCGTTTTTATCTATCCACGATGAGAAATGAATGTTGGGAGAAATTCGGCGGGGCGTTAGCATTTTGTCTGGATTCTAGTAATCAATTTGATAAAAGACTTTTACGTTTTTGAAACATCCGAAATGCGTTATGGTGCTGTTGTCATATCCTCTTCACTTCGACTAGCCAAGAGTTTAGATTCAGGTGCAGGATGTTGATCGTCCCAAAGGAGAGGTTAACCGTAAGGATTGATGAAGGTCAAGTGTAGTCCTAGATTCACCCTTTTTGCAACCTTGTTGCGAAGCTAGACTATGTAGATATGTACATACATTCATGCATACGTACATACATGATTCGAAATAAAGCATGTATTGGACCAGCAATGGAAAAGGGAGCGAGAGTGGGCATGGAATAAGCCGGGGCTATCATACTGGGGAGATAGGCACTTTTACATCCCGTTATTGTATCAGTCCACGCCAAGGCATAGACAAAGGGGCAGACAGGAAAACATTAGATGCTGAGTAGGCGACCGCTGCTACTCGGGATATAAAGTATGTCGCCTTGTTATATAAACGTATAAGGCTGAGCCTTTGTTTTTTCAAGACTCACATTGTGACTCCTAACTTGATCCCTGTCATCGAAGGTAGAAAAGCATCCGGATGATTCCGAGTTGGGAAAGGCTTAACATCTCCCGCACTGCTGTAGGAGTGTGGCGCATATGTTATGTCACTGGGAGGCGCCAACGGCGTATCGCAGCAGGTTTCGGAAACACCGATAAGCGAAGGGGGAATAAAGAATATGCGGCGAAGGATGGTATATTGGAAACCAGGTGTTGCTTATACCACTGAAATATACTGTGTAGATGCAGTCGTTCAATACGCCAGAGAGGAATAGTTACGACCATGCCAACTAGATAAAGACGGATGGTTAGTTCTGGTCTCGAAGTCATTCACATCAGGGTTCGAAAGTGATAACGGTGCAGGGTCATGTTAAGAGTATATCTCGTCTCAATAACTAGCAGTTCTTGTACTAAAAGACTTGATTAGATATCTCTACTTGGAGAACAAATGCAGCCGGTCTCGACTAGCTGTACACATACCTTCGTAAAAGTCCACGAAAGCGACATCAGTTGTTAGTTCTGTGTCTGAAGTCGTATAATACTTAGGCTTCTTAATGTAAGCGTTATCTATACGAGGAATGGGATATAAAGTCTGCGTCTGCTGTTGTCCGCGACTTGCTTTAGTCTGTTGTTGCTTTCGGCATGTTCTCGGGAACAGGCAACTGGGGCCTATTGCGATACAATAGGAGACGAGGCACGGCAGGACCAGAGGTGGTTCGAAAATTTTGTCCGAATTCTGCTCGCAACACATAGTATCTAACAGTAGAAAGAGAAACAGACCAAGAAACAAAACAGGAGATGTGATATACACATTCATGCCAAATGGGGTATGTCCAAGACAATTACCAATATTGCGCCATTCTAAATGTCGCCTTTGAACTCCAATTCACACCCGAAACGAACGCGCATATGACTATTATTAGAACATGGTGGTTTTTTTTTTTTTTTTTTTTTTTTTTTTGCTTTTTTCTCGGGGGCTGGATTAGCCATGCTTCTGAAAAGGAACATAGTATTGCCTTATGCGTATATCTGCGGAGGCTGTGCATCAGCTATAAGCTGATATGCATTATTGAGTGAGGACAGGCAACGCTAAAAATAAAGTTTCGAAACGATTTCCGAGAGATGCGATGAGAAACTGCGATCACCAGGACCGTTTGCTTCTCGGATAACGATCTATATAAGGCTTGCTCTCTCGTTCTCGTTCTCGCACCCGATCGCGTTCGCGATTGTCTCGTCGGCCAACATATACGGGATGATTAATGTAAGGTTCGCTCCCTTTATTGGTTGAGGTTTCGTTGGTATTCAACCCGGCAGTTTGCGTCATCCTGATGGATGCCTCTTCTTCGTAGAGTTTAGACATCTTCTTCAAATCATCGATTTGTTTCTAAATTCGACTTGTTAGTTCTTTTGCTATGGGTTGAAAGCGTGCAACATCGCAAAAGGCGGCATACTCTCGTCAGCGGCGCTCCCGTAACAAGATAACCCTCTCGCCCCTAGGTCTTCAAGTTAGGGAAAGCAAGCAAAACGAGTGGTAAAACACAGCAAAATCACCAAACTGCATACCTGGTAGCTGTATGGCCTCACAGCAGCAGTTGGCCCGAGGAAATATTGGATCTTGCTGAGGACGATGTGTCGAGAGAGCCCATAGCCAGGTAGCCAATATTCCTGTGGTTGAGACATTTTGAAAGCAGTACGGAGTAGAGACAGATATAGTTGGACCAATATCTGATCAAAACAAATGTAGATTCTATCTCTCAGAGCTGAGATAGGATTGAAAATGGGGGGAGATGTTTTGATCAAGCACTGTTAATCAAGACACCCAACAGTTCCTCCTTTTCCTGAAAGGGGGGTGGCAGCGGGGGGAAATATAAGCAGAAAAACACGAGCAAGCAGATCACACTTGAATCGGAAACTCAGGTCTCACGGTGCTTCAGGTCGACGATGTTCCAATACTCCATGTTGTGCTCTGGCAGCGTACGCTTTATATGTATGTTATGTGGTCTTGATGCCTGAGCAGCGAGGTTGAGGTGGATGATCCATTCTAGGCTTAGTGCGTGGCTACAGTGGTTGGGAAGGGATTCGACGTCATTCCAGCCTCGTTTTCGCGATTTCACCAAAGTGAGGCTGCGAATCTCAACCTCAGTCAACCAATACTGCGCTTCTTGCTGGAGCTTTTCCAGTCACACCCGAGATTGAGCAGTGTGTGCATAGGCCGTGGTCCCTTTCCTGCTGCCTTCATGTAACTAAACTAACGTATCTTCTGCAGCTCATCGTGTCCTCTTGCAATTTGATACCCTCTTGTGTGCAGCCTGCACCCCATTATTGTTAACCTAGTCTTCTGCAGACATGGAAGCGTCGAGCAATGCGTGAAGGCAGAGGCCCAGGCTAGTTCGCTTCTTATGATGGCGCACCGAGCACGCTGCACTCTGAACGGAATACATGTACTGTACATACATGATCAGGATCTTGTCTGATGACTCGCGGCTTGTTGCCACGCGAATGTCTTGCGATGTCCGAGTGGTTAGCGCTGAATGATTTTTTGGTCCTGGTTCCAGAAATTACTAGAATGAGGCGGTTACATCTCAGATCATGGTTTCTCTTTTTACTGAAAATGCAATAATAGCCACTCAATTCAGCGTTTATATGGGTCCTGGGGCTCCTCTTAACCAACCGGCATCCGGTCTCGGATCTCGTGAAAGTTTCTCCTGAACTGGGCGGTTAATCAGAGGAGATATCGGAGTCGAAGGCTGAATCACAAGATCGACATCTGGCGCCAGGACCACCGCCTAAATTAGTTGCAATAGCTGAATCTCGTGGGAAAATAGACTCGGCGGTTCCAGGGCGAAGTGTCTCAGAAGCCACAGAGGGAGAGAACTGAAATTTACAGACTAGCTTGCGTTCTCAGCGGCAGCGAGTCATGCAGCGTTGCTTCTCTGGACTTTGAAGGGTAGCTTCGGTTGCCACCCCTGACAACCAGTATCGTTTCTCGCATAAAGATAAACGAGAAATGCATGAATACAATTCTGGCATACGCTTCATTTGAGAGTGCCACTTCGTTATGTTGCGGGGCAGCGATCTAGGCAGCATCTGGCGCAGTCAAATGGGTTGCCCAGGGAAACAAAACATTGAAAAGGGCCATAGACATGCATGCATGAAGCGATGCCCAGAGTCAATCTAAATTCATTGCAGCAGCATTGTTGGATACAATGGTTGGGCGGTGTGCCTTTGGCCTGAAAGGAAACTTTATGCGCCAATATACTGTATGCAGATGGTAACAACGGCCACATAGTAGGGGTTTATTTCCTTTCTCCATTAGGGAACAATATCGATATCTGTTTGGCCAATACTCTAAAGTAACCAACGGGGCTTCTGCGGAATTGAACTCTTTTCTACCCAAGGATAAGCATGCCATGCTGTCTAGTCTGCCACTGAGATTGGACCCTATTGAGAGTGACTGGGCCTACTGTGACGGTTAAATTATATATGCCTGGCAAATGGAACTTTCTAGCTGAATAGGACTTGATATCCTGTTATTTCGGCTGTCTTGCTGGGCTACTAAACCCTGTCTTTATTTATCGTCTAGACGTAAATATCCGTAACCTTGATATCTATGTATGTATATCTCAAGCGTAGCCCCATACAGGTCGTTTTTAAGAGAACGGAGCTGTAACACGGGTCTTCCAGTGCTTTCTAAGCGTCAAATCAAACGGTTTCATCTTCCTGAGAGCGCGCGACAAGGGCTGTCTTCTCGTTCTGAAGTCACTCGGAAACGAAAACCAGCTACCTGACAATAATCAGTTTTGCCTTACCAAGAGGGAAGCATAAAGTCAGAACCGGCAAAAAAGAAAGGACTGCGCACTCAACCTCAAAAAGGGGAGCGAAATGAAAACGGAGACAGCGTGGAAAAGTCGAAAAGAAACCTCCCAAAGCTTGGCTGTTTGTTTTGTTTGCAAGTTGTACACAGTACTGGCTGAGTTGTTCTCGCTTACATAACTAACTAACTAGTCCGTAACTAACTCCATAGCTAAAGCTCCAGGTAACTTCTGATGGCTGAAATGTACTCCAACTACAGCCTGTGATGTGAATGTTTCACAGAAGCCTTGCCTTGATTTTTGACTGATCGAAGGCCAACGCTCTTTTATTCCAACATGGAACCCAGACCATGCCCTTCAGATACCTTCAGGTGGCCTAGTCCACCATCTACAATTTCGCTCGGGGATGGACCAAGGGATGACTTGCCGAGCGATGAGAGTAAAGAGAATCCAGAGGTCACCGAAATGCTTGAAGAGGAAGTCCCCCCGATAACCCTCTATGTACCGGGCGATGCTTTACCGAGCCACGGAGGTGCAGGGACTGTGGAAATCTTAGAAATCACCAGATTACTTGAAGCTGCAGGTGTCTGTTGCTGTGTGGTTGGGATTTCAGCTCTCCGGTACTTTGGTGCATGGCGAGCCCGACATGTCAGTTAATGTATACATTTTCTCGTGCAGCAAGTTGTTTTCTCTGACCTCTCCAATATAGGATTGGGAAATTTGTGTACCGACGCACCTGGTTGAGAGCGCTTCTCAAATCTTCCAGTCAGAGCCCTATAACAAAATTTACGAGATAAACCCTGGTGGCAGACCACAGCTCGACCCATTACTCCAGCCCTTCCCACGCTTTAAAATAAAGGGTGTTGATCTGTACTTCACCATTATCACGGCAGAACTTGCACATTTAGAATGTGTTTCTTCAAACCTTGAGCGGAGTCAAATGGGTATTCCCTATCCCAAACTTGAAGTCTTTGCCCAAAGTCTTCTGGAAACAAATGATGAGGTTGCACTAGCTGATTTGATTGATGGGATGAATTTAACCAATGAATGGGGTCTGGAGAATCTTGACCTTCATGGAACACATGACATTTCCTGGGTTAAGAAGCAAAATGAGAAGATCAGCAGAACCCTCCCCAAGATTGATTTTGCTTGTCTTCTCGAACTTGATGCTAGTGAAGAAAAAGAAGGCATTTACCAGGCAGGCATGCACAAGGAAAACAAGGAGATTACATCACCATCTGTTCCTGAGACTGACAACAATTCTTGCCTCCATGAATGCCCCATCACCTATTTGAGTAAAGAAGAAGTCTGGAAAAATATTGTGAACACAAAAGAGCGCAGACTGGGGATTGAGTGCCCAACAGAAGTTTTTGCAACGCGATTTTACCCTCGCAAGAATGGATGGGATCCACGATTGAAGCACGGGAACTTTGCTTAGGGACACTTGAGTTCAAGGCAATCTATATACTGGGCGCTAATGCTGATCAAGTGGATGGAGTGCTTGAAATGTATACCAAATTATTAGGCCATATCCAAAGTTTTGCTTTTATCAAAGTTCAATTGGACGCTTGCAAGGATTTGTATTTTGTAAGGTGATGTAAATCGTCCTGCTGTCTGCATCAGAGAGTCTGCTCTTGTGATCCTGCCTAGGCACCAGCGGAAGGCAGCTTGTACTGGGTGATTCTCATCGTGTTCGATGAATCGACCTGGATTTGTCCCAGATGTTTTGAACAACATCCCTCGCGCCGATGGAGTGAGAAACCTTTGGTTCCCGCCTAAAAACGAAACACGAAACGCAGAAACATTATGAAGCTCTATCAAGGGACTTAAGCCTGAAACCAGTACTAAGGGGTCGGCCGTCGCATTAACCTCCTCCCAAGAATCCTCGCTTGTCCATCCTGGGCGCTTTGAAGCCGAATATATATTCACAGACTCGATATCAATGTTCTGGGTTTTGAAGAAGTCATATTATCACACATCAGCCGCGAGGTTCTGGGTGGGATATCCTATACTTTTACTATGTAGATGTAGTCCCAAGAAATGCCAAGAAACTTTACAAGCTGCACATTCATTGGTTGGAGTTAACTACGCACTCTGATTGGTCCTTGAAAAGTCCAACATCACGTGCCTGACAGCTGTCATGTGGAGCCCAACACTTTATCACTTTACAAGTACACAGCCCTAAGTTACAGGCTTCATGGGGGTGAGGTGAGGCCCGGAAATCAAGAAAGATAGCATACACTTAGGGGTTGGGGGGGGGGAGGGGCAGGCACGGCCGGAGGTCGCGCCCTCTGAGCAGTGAATTTTGAGGAGGAAGGGGGGGAGGCAGGGCGCGGCCAGAGGTCGCGCCCCTTAGCAGTGAACTGCCCTATGACTACTCCATGCAGGTATGTGAGTGTTAAGCAGCTCAATACTACTTCAGCGACCGTAGGAGCGATAGTCATATGCTAGTTGGTTTGATATCACAATGTTTTCCAGGCATGAGCAAGACACAAAGGGGGAAGTGTGGAAAGATGTCAGTGATGTGCAACACTAGCATTAGACAGTAGACAGCTGAGCAGAGAAAATCCAACATTCTTAGTTAACAGACACAAGAACAACATTTGAGCCACACTTCCTTATTGTACGCGAAGCCCCAATAAACCAATGTCTCATATTCAAGTGCGCATGCAAGAACTTCACGCGACACCGAGAACATTCCTCGCCCAGTTGATGCGGTTCTGGTCCCCTGCAACCCTGGCCTTGTACATGTCGAAGAAGCGTCTACAGTGGTTTTTATTCAACTGACCGCGTACAGCCCGCACTCTCTGGCCGAATCTCTCGACAAGAAACGCGATATCGGTATAGTCGTTCTGCGAGGCTCTCTCAAAGTACGCGGCAAGTTTGCTGCGCGTAATGCTGAGAATGTTAAGGACTGGATAATTCTTCGGGCCAAGATCTGTGTTGACAGCTATAACTTCAGATGATGCCTGCACATTGTCAGGAGCACCGAGTGAACCCCCTTGAGCGTTGTCATCGTTATCAGCAACATCAATAAAATTATCGCAGCTACATCGTGATACTCACCAGATAGGATTAAGTCTACCATGACATAGAGATCAGGAATTCCGGGGTCAATATCGCCCCCTGTCTGGACGTAAATTCTCATAACGCCTGAAACAGGACCTGCTGGTCGTAGAATACTACGTTCTAAGTCAGTCAACAGTTATCCAATGGAGCTCATGAACACTGACCGTTGTTGTCCCGCTATGGCTTGTATGAGTTGCCCCATGTTACATCCCGTTGCAATATCGACATCATGTGTTTGACGCTGACTGCCTCGAAGTCCTAGGGAGAATCCACCCATAATCGCAAACGGAATGTTCCTGCCCCGAAGGAGCTGGGAGATGAAGTCGGCTGCCGAGAGAAGATGCCGAAAACCTGCATGTGCGGATGCAGAGGCCAGAGCGAAGCCCTGATCCACCGTATAGGTTCTGGACGCCTGCGGCACGTTGGCGTAGAAAGCCATTCTTGCAGTGGGCTATATAAGACAGTAGGGAGAGGTATATATATATATATATGTATGTAGTATTTATGGGAGTTTCAGGAGAGGTGTGATAGGAGAGTGACTCAGTAGTAGAGGAGGTTGATGTTCTTATGATCTGAGATGCCAAAAGCAGCTGTATTTATATGTCCAGAACTGGATCTTGGGCTGCTTGGTTGCCCATGGTGGTAGGCGCCAAATAAAAGTCATGGTGCCCAGAGAGAACCAATGGTTTCAGCGAAGGCGTGCAGCAGGTGGGATACACCGCAAAGCTAGATCTTGATTTGACATCTCCATTGCAAGTGACTTGAATGAATCCTCGACCATTTCCGCGAAACACTGGAAGAAACAGGTCAAGTCCTCCAGGTGTGACTGGAGATTGGTCCATCTTCTGCGGCTGAAACTTGCGGCTCGGGAGCACATCTGGCGGCTAAGTAGCAAGGCGTGGACTGGGGTCTTGAATTGGTACGATTGGATGTGGTCTTTCAAAAATTAAATCCTCAAAATGTCGGGCGCGTACTCCGTACAGTACGGAGGTGTGGACCAAAAGTTCCCGCACATTCCTATCCACGCTACTAAGCTTGGCAGTATCAATTTGTATCACTCTCTGGGGAAAAACTTGAAGGGACAGGCTTTCAAAAGAAGGCGATGTACGGAGTAGAATATCTAGCGGTTATCTGCTCCGCATACAAATTACTACTGGGAAAGTGATATAAATTGATACTGCCAAGCTCACTAGCGTGGATGGAACTTTTGGCCCACACCACCGGAGAAGGTTGGCGCTTAGCTAGGGGCCGAGGGACCGTGACTGTGACATCACATCATCCACTGCATGCAGACAGCTAGCCTAAAAGAGGCTACATACTTTGTTAATGACTCAAAATTCTCCGCCTATTAGCTATGTAGCTGCTAGGGAAGTGATTGAGGTTTTACGTTCACACTTGGATCCCATCCAGTGCATTCCAGTGTTTTCCGATTCGAACAGAGAACACTAAAGACTATTGCTGCACTGCCCACACTCTTACTGCAGTTAAGTTGTCACGAGATTGCCTAGGTTTTCTAGCTTTCAACGGAGCTGGAAGACCTCACTTGGCGCCGTATTGTGTATCCGTTGGGACAATAATAGATTCGAATGTTCTGGGTGATGGTCGCATGTTCCTAAGCGTCAAAACACGGACAAGGTGTAGTGACCAGGCGGCCAGTCGCAGCCAGACAGGTCCTCTGGGCTTTCCCACTTGGCCATCATCTAAGGAGATAAGGCAGGCTGTCTCATTGCCCGGAGGGCCCATGGCTTCCGTATTTGATTTGCTGTCCCTATACACGCAGGCCACAGTCACTTAAAAAGTCAGCACTATCGGTGCAGCCAATTCACGGAGAAAGTTGTTTGGAGAGGCCGGAGTAGGGGATGGCTCTTTCTTCCAAGTGTCGTCTCAGGGTGGATAGAAAACCTTTCGCGGGCGTCCACCAGTGGCAGACAAAGTGATGAAGTGAGTGCTTGAGAAGCGGACTCCTCCGCAGAGATTCCCTTCCTTGCACAAGTTTAAACCTTGCTCCAAACACGCCAAAACGCAGGATTGACGGACACCTACTGCAGACTAAGCAAGGAATGTCAGCTTGGTGAGCTTAGACTGAAATACATCTGAGATACCAGATACACTAAAAAGGCCTTGCAATCTATCCATGCGAAGCAGGTAATGTTGTTTGAGCTGCTTTTCCTTCTTATGCACATCTGTATTCAGTTATGGTAAGCTAACATTCCCACTCAGGATCGCAGGACAGCGCTCATGGCCGCATTGACGGCACTTATTCCGCCCTCGGTGGTAGCATTACAGGAACGACAGCGTCGTCGTAGAACTTGACTGATAGACTTTTCCACTCTTTCACTTTTTCCTTTGCTCTTCCTTCTCTTTTTGAAATTGAGCACGCAAAGAGCCCAGATCCTGCTCACCAGGGCCTTCACACCGGCTTTGCTGTGTCGTTTTCTTTCTGGGCTCCGCTTCTTCCCATATTGCCCCCGAGTTGGCTCTTTTCCGAGGTACAGTTACTGCTAACTGCTGATCCATGATGTCTGCTGGTATCTGCCCAAAATAAGCCTACATGGACATGATCCAGTTGTGAGCATATTTTGAATGTGGTTAAGGTCATACCTTCAGTTTTGACGCCTTTTCACACTTAACCCGCGGATTTCGTTTACTGAAAATATCAGCAACCAGAAAAACCCACAGCAGCCAGCGAATATTCATGAGCGTCCTGTATACTGCAAGCGGAGTCGAGTCGGGGAAATCTGGATGAGACTCTGGGCGAGGAGCAAGGCAGAACGGGAGACTGGTAAACCAGTAATGATCGGTTGTTCCTTTGTCCGGAGCTGGTCAAACACTGGTTCACTGGTCAGGAGCAAGCATTTGGCACGCAAAGGCGTGGTAGGAGACACTACCAATGAAGAGATAATATGAGGAAACGAGGAGCCTAAAAAGAAAAGAGGATGACATTGGCCTGATGATCAAAATACGGAGGACATTTGCGTATAAATCGCAGCCTTCATAAACGACTTAGAAGCAAGCCTCGAACTATCAGATAGATATGAATCCACACCGCCTACTCCGTCCACATGCAGACGCCCCATACTATGGTATGCTACTACTCCCCAGTTCGAACCCTGTAGGAATTGATGGGCCATGAGAACCAAGCAAACGAGAGTCGCCGTAAGGACATGAAGCAGTGAATCGAAGACAAGAAGAGAGAGAAAGCGTGGATCCAAAAATCCACCCCCTTCTTGCACATCGTGCAAGTATTGGATATAGAGGCCCGGTTTCCACCTGTAGCGTTTACTCGCGGTTTGTTTTGTGAGCCATAGGGAGGGAAAGGGAGCGACGGTGACATGCCTGGATTGAAATGACTTCGGAATGATTCGGTTCTATTTAAAGTCTTTGCATTAGTGGATGCCTTGAACCTTGAAAAGTCAAGGCGACAGTTTCGTTTGTCAGGGGCCGTTTTGACAAGGGAAGAAAACACAGGTGGGTCGTTGTGATATTCTCCGATCATGAATGGATGTAAAAGATGAGATCGCCCAAAAGCAAAGAGAGTACGTAGTTGGAGACGATATAGTTCAGGTAATCGTAAATATGAATGTGGGTCATTTCTGAAATAGCAAGAAAGTGATATTGGGGTATAGCTTTTTCATTCTAGTCTAAACACAACATTTCGCTTTCCATCATTCTTGAGGGGGTTGATACGGATGTACAAGCATCTCACTAAACCTGCAGGTGTGAATGATTTCGATCAGTACATGCTTGAGTTCGATTTGCTTGTGCTCGCAGTGAAATGCTTATAATGTGACTTACTTTTCAAGTTTATCCTTCCCCCGAACTTCCTCCACTAACAGAGGCATCCGTACAACATTGAAGTCCTCATATAATTCTTCAATTTCGTTCAAGTACTTCTTCTGCATTTTTCGCCTCGCCTTGCATTGATCGCATGTGCTCTCTTTCCCTGGGAACAGAAGCTGATTAACAACAATAGAATGGGTATCAATTTGATAACTCGTTAACTCCTGGATCATCCGCTCCGTTTCATAAAGGGACAAAAACTCCGCAATGCACACGCAGACAAACGTAGTGAGATCGGCATCCTTAAATTGGCCATTGACTTCGCTAATCGTTTCTCGTAGGGACTCCATTTTGGCTAAAACTTCGTCGAGGTTCTGTCCACCTGGAAGACCTCCTCTTGCGCCAAGAACAGAGTTAAGCATTGGGCCAAATTGGCTCGACAATTGAGAAAGTTTCGCAAGACCCTTTTCAAGCACGGTGGGAAACTGCAAGAAGCGGAGCGTATGGCCAGTTGGAGCTGTATCGAATACAATAACCTCGTATGATAGAGATTTAACTTGCTTCAATACTTCCGCAAACGACATAGCTTCATCGACACCGGGGATCTAGCGAAGACATATGAGTGCGCATAATTTCAGAGATGCAGCCGCCCTGGTTTACTCACGCTAAATGCCAAGTCTTGCATCATCCCACCAAGGCCAAACCCCATATCCTCAGATTGCTCTCCTCCGGCGGCCAAAAGGTCCTGCATGCTCGCGCTTGGGTCAATCTCCATGGCGCTCAGATTATCAAACCCATCCACGAGGCTCGCCTCTTTGCCAAATTTTTGTCCAAATGCATCACTCAGGTTGTGCGCCGGATCAGTAGAAATCAGCAGGACGGATTTTCTGGCTCTCGCAAGCTGAATGGCGAGGGAGCACGATGTTGTTGTCTTTCCAACACCGCCTTTTCCACCAACGAAGATCCATCGAAGGCTTTTCTGGTCAAGAATGCCTTGAAGAGTAGGCTCAAGAGCATCGTCCGTGGAAATGACAGCGGTTGATGACATGATGTAAAAAGATAGAGTATGTCACGGGAATTTGGAAAGATGGTTTTTGGCGACAGTATTGGAGCCTATCTCTTGGACTCTTTATGAATCTTCCTTAGATCCTAAGGCTTTACCCAGGAAAGCTTTGAATACGTGGGTTCAACGATGAAGGCTTCGGTTTGTTTTCTAGAAGGTTCTTAGCAGCTTGACGATGTCGCCGCTGTGCACAGTAGGACGGTGAAGATGAAATACTTACCATGGAAATGGAGTTTATTTAGAATATCTGCAGCTTATAGACAATCAATAGTGAATTGAACTGGAAAAAAAAAATTGGCATGAAGCCATCTGAAGCATGAGGTTTCTCGTCGCTGGTTCCTGCTTCAAGCCACTTGATTACATCATGCGGAGCTCTGGGTAAATGCAAACAAGCCAAACATCCTGAAGCAAACATTACAAGCAAACATTACAAACTTTTTACGGATAAACTAGGAATCCGTATAACTAGTTATCAGACTCGACAACATTTCACCGATCCCGAGTCGGATTGAAGAGTTGTAGGTAACGCCTACTTGGGCTGGCCAGGGTGGACAGAACGAACAGCATCAGGCCTCACAACATCAAAAGGACGTGTATTCAACATCCAATCTAACTTGTTTTCGATATTGAGGCTTCATGAAAATGGATCCCATAACTTGTCATGTCCTCAACACACACAATGGAACCCCAGCAGCTGGGTTATCCTCCTCGCTCACATTGCTCGATGTTGTGGCCCCTCCCAATTCTACAAGCACGTTCTCTCTCCCACAGAATGCGACTTTTTATGGTTCCACCGACTCCGATGGCCGTGTGAAAACATGGCGGCCTTCCGACCCCTCCTCACAATCTCTCGCGGCTCTCATCGCATCGTTTCCCAGTCGAGCGAACCCTGAAAGTCCTGCGACACGGTCAACATGGGACATTCGGTTTTTGAACGTGGCGACGTGGTATGAAGAGCGCGGAGTGGAATCCTTTTGGCCGGAGGTGGTGATTAAGTTTATGGTTGAGGGGAAGGAGGGAGAAGCGGGTTGGAGACATTATCATGTACCGCTCCTCCTTGGCCCGTGGAGTTACTCAACATATCGAGGGTCGTAGGTTGGAAGATGCGATTAAAGTTCAAAGAAGCATGCTGAGCAGTGTATGATCTTTGCATCAAAGGGAGGCCTTTCTGTGCATCAGACCTATTCATTATCAGCCCTGTCGTGGCTGTCACCTTCTGTGGAATTGTTTATTAGAGACCCCATCTGCGACTTTCACTTGGCCTACGCTGAGGTCCTAACAAATTTCCTGTACTTCATCATCGCCATTATCACTTCCACAATCATAATGCTTTACAGAGGGCCATGTAGACCACTTCAAAAATGCAATTGATAGCTGAGAAAGAGGCCCATGGCATTCGCATGGCTGTCTTTGGTGGCTGCGACAAGGATTCTGTGAAGTTGTCTTTCTTGGCGTAACTACTGGCATTGTGTGGTGCTAGTTAATTAACTACTCGAGAATGTGCATTTGCACAGGAACTACCACAGTATGGTAGTTACAGAGTAGACTTTTTGGTCCAGTGGTTAGCCGTCCGGTCTCCCAGCATTCATTCTTCCAGTCTTCCATAACTATTCTTCGAGACCTCTAGGCCTGCGTTGCCCTTCTCTCCCTCCCGTGTTACTGTGTAAGAAGAGTGGCAAGCCAGAGAGGTCAACACGTCATCGCCCAGAGTTAATGTGGATTTCAGCCAATAATCGGTCATTGATTTCCGCAATGGTATTGTCATTTTCCCGCGATCCCTGTTCAGAGTTCCGGGAGATACCAAATTTGGCCAATAGTATCGAGTTGCTTAAAGCTAAAGAGCAGATATCGTGTTTTAATTGGTTGAGGATTAAGGCCTTCTCCATCACAAGTAGCCAGTACCTGCGATTTCATGGATGTTGTTCCAACCTTCTCACAGGTACTCCGTGTGTACTGTACAGTGTAGATACCTTCCAACACTGATCCTTGGACACTACTTGGAAGATACAAGGCAACGTCACAAACCTAGCTAGAGAGTCAAAGTATTCCCAAGTCTTTTGATACTACTGTGTACAGGGCCAACCCTCTCTTTAATTGATGCTGGGAATAAACGCTTCTTGAGTGGTTCGTTGTTGGGGGCATTTTGGTGGGCAGCAACCCAAGAAGCTTGCCCTCTTTTATCAACTCTTGATCCCTGCTCGCACAAAGCCCAGGTTAGTTCTACTTACTTAAGATCCGAGGCTCGTCTTTGCGCAAACCCCCCCACAGAAGCCTACGTCACATTTTACATCTCTTTTTTTTTTGTACCGACTCGATAGCTTCAAATTCACACAACAAGATCGATTTATTTCCTTATCGTTATTGAATCGATTTCGACGATTCAGGCCGAATAGGTAAAGCAAATATTTAGTGTCAAAAATCGACGTCGCCGGCGTGCAATTTCAAATCACTGTTGCGAGGCCGACCCTCGAGCCCGTGAGGGTCCGACTGTCAATCTTGGGATATTTTTCCTTTTGGAAGTGTCAGATTTGCCTTATATTCTGCCTTCTTGGCTTCGCCCTGAGCTTTCGTGCCTTTCCTTTCTTTTTCCAGCGTAAAGGTATTGTTTGAGGCCGCGGACAAAGGACGACCTGGAAGAACCACAAGAGGTGAGTCCACGGCATACCTGCTTTGAATCGCCCCTTGTGAACCCCTCAAGTAAATCCTGTCTAACCCCTTTGACGCACACGTTCAATCTCCTGTTACATTCTGCACTCGCTTCCCCTGAAGACTTTCATATCCAATCGTTTTGGCGTTGGAAATCAATTCCTGATGTACCGTCTTCTTGCCTTCGCCTGCACTGTCTTAGGCCATTGAGCCTCTTGCTTTTCCCCTCCTCCCCGACAATTAGTCTCATCACTATCTTCAATTGATACAGTTTGCGAGCAATTCGCCTGTTCTTCAATTAGACCTAGGGCCTGCATATACAGACCCCTACTGCCATCTCCTAACCACACCACACTATCGAACCAAATTTCTGTTTAGTGTTAACCTGCTCGCACGTCATGGTCTGCCTGTGACATTCCTCGTCTGTTGATTTCTTTTCTCTTCCCCATCGAGGTTCCGTTCTGAGTCCCCTCTGAACACAGAAAAAAAAAATTGCTGAATGTGGGCAGACCTTCCCCTTTTTGTATGATGCGGTGATGGGGGTTGCCAAGCCCCGCCACTGCTTACTAATACGCACAATCAGCCCATCGACATCACTATGTCGTCAGATCTCGCTCGCTTCTCCCTTCTCCCCCCTTCACTTCGAGATTTTTTCTCTTTTCCGCCTTCCGTCATCCTACATCATCGCCCATCGCCATCTCATCATCCATCGTCAATTCATCCACCAACTGACTCTTGTGTCTACCACAAACCATATTTTTACTCGATTCACTGCTGACCTCATATTTCCGTTTTGGTTTTGTAGCGTCTCTGACCCTGACTGCCGCCCAATTCCTCGTGGTCGTTCGTCATCGCGTCTGTCGTCATTCTTCTTCCCCCCGTGATTTCCTTTTCCGTTAATCTTTATTTTTCCTCCCCACCACGTCATGTCCGCCGCTATCGCCAAGAAATCCTCGCCTCGAATAGGCCGCCCAGGATCGCGCACTGATTCTCCGCTCGATGCTAATAATCCGCTGAAGACCGATAGTAAGTTCTTCCGCCCTTGCTTGATCTTGCCAAGTCGATGGTTTTAACTTTTTCTCAATTTTTTTATTTTTGCTGTTCTCTTTTCGCAATGTACTCATCTGGTAGCCCTTCTTGTTACTGATAACAGTTTTCAATAGACATTCAGGAAGCGCAGGCGGGTAAGAAAGAACTCAAGGCCTCCAACGACCCAGAGGCGCCGCAAGCCATTGCTCCATCCCGTCGTCCTGGCCAGTCTGAATCCGAGACTGACTACTTTTCCGCCGTGCATAATACGAATCACTTCTCTTTGGAACCCAATCCATTTGATCAATCCTTCGGAAACCCTTCTGCTGAGACCCCAGGCAAATCTCTCCTGCCACCTGTTGCCGCGCTCACTTCGCCTTCCTTACCTGGTACTAGCGCTGCTGGAGGTTTTAGTTGGGCCAATTCACTTAGAGCTGGGCCGCTTAGCCCAGCGATGCTCACTGGTCCATCGGGGTCAACTGAATTCTTTGACAGTATCGGCAGAGGCTTTCCCACTCCCAATGAATCGTCTCTCCGTACGGGACTCACCCCTGGTGGAGGAGGTTCTATGTTTCCAGCCGCAAGCCCTGGTGCTACCTCCATGCTACAGCAACTTCAGAGTGGTGGCGCGACCCCTTCGACACTTGAGTTTCACCGCACTGCGATTAATGCTGCAAGAAGGAATGGCGCCGGTGCACCTACCTCGAACCCGCAAGACCCAGAGCTTCTCCAGCAAGGAGCGAATATGGAAATCGCGAAATCCGGCCCGCCAATAGACCCGTTCACCCACCCGGACGCTACTGATGCTGCAAATGGTCTCTATATGTTGGCTAAAGGAGGACAAGCTGACAATGGACAATATCCCCAGCCAGGGTCCCAGCCAACATCTGAAGTTCGAGACACTTTTTCAAGAAATAACACTCCTCTTAACGGTGCCATTGGAATCGGGCGAAATGGTGATAATATTACTGACCACGTTAATGGAGACGCGTCTGATGGGACAGTTGACCACGCAAAAACTAATGGCCGCAGCAAAGGAAGACGAACCGCCGCCAAAGCTTCACATACCACGAATGGACGACGAAAAGCGGAAGAAACAACTAAAGGATCAAACAAGAAAGCCAAGGGAGCCAACGGAGCAGTAATTGAGAAGATTCAGGAAGACGATGGCAAGACAGCCCAGAGTGAAAATGGCCCCACTAATAGCAAGAAGATGACTGATGACGAGAAGAGAAAGAATTTTCTGGAACGTAATCGGTATGTTACCTCCCATCATTTTGAAAAGGCAACTCATTGGCTGAAATGACTAACCATTCCTTGTGTGTTCCTGCAGTGTCGCTGCTTTGAAATGCCGCCAAAGAAAGAAGCAGTGGCTTGCAAACCTGCAAGCGAAGGTCGAAATGTACAGCCAGGAGAATGACAGTCTGTCTACGACTGTTACTAAGTTACGGGAGGAGATTGTTACTCTCAAGTCAATGCTCTTGGCTCACAAGGAGTGCCCGGTCACACAAGCCCAAGGTCTGAATGCTGGCCTCATGATGAATGGTCTTACCAGTGGAGATTTTATGCAGCCTCCTCCACATCCATATGGTATCCCGATGCAGCCTGGAGCTCCTGGTATTCCGACACAGAATATGGCTCGGAGATGAGGGAAGTCGGCCCTTCCTGTCTTTCGATTGAAGTTCGTAACTTCACAAGGCTCTGGCCTCCGCTTTTAATTACTTTTTAAGTTGTATATGTTGGATTCTTTCACAGTTCTATTTTGTCGTCTTGTTTGTTTTTAATTCTAGTGTTGCTCTGGAAAAATCGGGGTGTTGTTGGAGTTCTGATTTCTAATGGTGCAATGGCAAAGGCAAAAGAGAAATGGGCGGACCGGAATGATTGAAGAAGTCACATATCCCATTCCTCATTGGCGTCTGAAGGAACTTTTTGAACATTTTCATAAAAATATGGCGCACTCTCTTATCTATTTGCGTTCTCAGCATGCCTGGTTGCTTATTGTTCATTCGTTTTGTGAGGGTCAAATGGGGTCTGTTTACTTGGGTGAGGTTTACTCTGGAAATTCTCCTTTTGTGGGATGCTGGTTCATTTGCGCGTTCTTTGTGCTTCCGCTCGCTATTGCAGGGCTGATGCCCCTGTGCGGATTGTTCTTGCGGTGACGCTGTAGTAGCTGGTCTGACTCCTGCTTCTATATTCAGTCCAAGTGTTTGCCTGGTGGAGAGGATAAAAGCACGCTTTTCAGTTCTTCTGGCCATGCATCTTGTTGTCGACATGCGGATCCGCTGCATGCACTGACCGAAGATCTATGGATACGTGTACAATATTTTTTAGATATTATATTTATTAGCTATTGGCCGATTATATATCTGTCACATAGTGTCAACCTATGCTCAACATTGCTATGGTTTATTGGAAATGTGTATTGTATTAAGGGGGCAGCTTGAACAACAGAGCGTGGCCCTGTCTCTTTAATGTGCTGGCAGCTACAATCCAGATCACATGATTAGTTCACCAGTTAAAGGCTACCCGTCAACTAGGTGGAGGGCTTGAGGAGAGTCGAGTCCGCAATTGAAAGCAGCCAAATCTCCAGATAATATGGAGTGCGAAGAGTGACGAGTTCAACTGTTTTCCAGATGCTTCGTTGTGCCAATATCATAAGCGATGCCTCTACCCTCCTCATCCTCAAACCACCGCAGTCGTCGCATAGATGATGCCCTATCCCAACTCGTCGATTCCCTCCTCCCACCACTCTCTTTCGCGAACCGCCATCACAACGATGACGACGACGCGTCAGAAACATATTCGGATGAATTGGCACGCGCAGATGTCGCCGAGGCAGAAGAATTGCGACATCGTCGCGCGTTAGATCTTGCGTGGAGGATAATCGATGCTCATGAGAATAACAAAAACAAAAATAGCAACGAACAGCGGCGCGGATCAGTGTCTCCCGATGTGATTAATAATGCGCCGGATGTGATTAAGCGGAAGCTATTGAAGGAGAATGCGTCGCCGGATAAGGCGGTGAGGTTTTCGAATCTGTATTCGAGGTTGTTGACGCAGCCGGTGTTGGGCCAAAAATGGGCAATTTTGTATTTGCTGCATCGGATTGCAGAGGAGGACGAAGATGAGGGTTTTGGTGGTATTGATGGTGGTGAAAAGATGGATGGAAGGCGGAGTCCTTTAATGGAGGAACATCGCTTGGAAAACATGATCTTTAAAAATAAGTTTGGCGGGCGGAGTATTGCGGAGACGATAGCCCCTGGCTCATCAGCTTCGGCTGTTGGTAGGGAGCCTCTGCCCAGCCTGCATCACGCCGGAACGCTAAACGAGGGAATGGATACGAATAATTCAAAGGGGGGTGAAAGGATGAAGAATGTGGAAGACGAGGTCAACGAACGCAGACCGGCACGTCGAAATGCAGAGGAATCAACATCCACGCCTGTACCTCCGAAGCAAACTCAGCACGCGGACGATAAGGATGAGGGAACTGCGCCCGCGGAACCTGCTTTGCTACGCGATTTACCGTTTTGTCTGCAAGGTTTATCTACCACCAATCTTCAGTTTTCGAATTCTAGCTTGAAATTACCGACTACGCTCCCTGTTCCTCTCATCTCATTACTCCACACATTGGCAGAGCCATGTCTCCTCTACCGAGGGCTCTCGGATTTCGCTGCAAAATCTGAAGGTGGCCTGATAGAACAGAGTCTCCGAGCAGCCATAGGCGGGGAGCTTCGCTCTTATCTGGGTTTAGTAGCAAGCTTAGAAGGAGAAATTAGAAGGGCTCTTACGGCAGTGAAAGAATCGACGGACGATCCAAAGGCTGTGATGAAAGCAGGTGTTACATTGAAACGCTGCGTTGTTTGGATGAGAGATGCGACCATGGCGTTGCGATTGATGAGTCTCATGGTCGAAGAGGTTCCGGGTAAAAAGGGAGGTCAGTTGATATCGATGATTCATGGCTTTTCAACTTCTCATGGCGATCCTTTTGTTGGGGCCTTTGCGGAGCGACTTTTGGCCCATGTCACGCGGCCGTTTTATGGTATGTTGACACAGTGGATATACGATGGGGAGCTCTCGGATCCCTACTGTGAGTTCTTCGTTGTGCAACCGGAGAGTCGTCCGACTGTCGATCCGCGTCGAACAGCAACCAGTGTGTGGGATGAGAAATACAAACTTGACGATGTGATGGTTCCTACGATTATGACGCATGAATTCGCAAAGAAGGTGTTCTTGATTGGAAAGTCTCTCAACTTCATTAGATATGGCTGTGGCGACTCTGCTTGGGTAGTTGCATATTCTAGAGATGCATCGAAGGAATTGCGTTACGGGGATACAGCGACGCTTGAGACGTCAATCGACGAAGCATATAAAACGACCATGGCTCGACTTATACACCTCATGGACTCAAAATTTAAACTATTTGAACATCTGAATGCATTGAAGAAATATCTATTACTAGGGCAAGGAGATTTTATCGCTCTACTCATGGAATCGCTCGGGTCGAATCTTGATCGGCCAGTTAACTCGCAGTATCGCCATACATTGACCGCTCAATTGGAACATGCGATTCGTGCATCAAACGCGCAATACGATTCACCTGACGTCCTTCGTCGTCTAGATGCGCGTATGCTGGAGCTCAGTCACGGTGAGATTGGCTGGGATTGCTTTACGCTTGAATATAAAATCGATGCTCCGGTCGATGTCATTATAACCCCTTGGGCTTCGACGCAATACTTGAAGCTTTTTAATTTTCTATGGAGAGTGAAGCGGGTGGAGTTTGCCCTTGGGAGTACATGGCGAAGATGCATGACAGGGGCAAGAGGAGTGTTAGGAAATGTGGACGATAAAGTTGGCCCAGACTGGAAGCGGGCTCGTTGTGTCATTGCGGAGATGATACATTTCATATGCCAGCTCCAGTATTACATACTTTTCGAAGTCATCGAAGCTAGCTGGGATCAGTTACAGATCGCCATATCAAAGCCAGCATGCACACTCGACGACCTCATTGAAGCACATACCAAATATCTCAATTCTATTACCCATAAGGGTCTCCTGGGCTCATCATCCTCCCGAAATTCTTCCTCGTCAAGCAACAGCAGCAGAGGCGAGGAATCCTTCCTCGCTCAACTCCACCAAATCCTCAAAATCATGCTTGCATATAAAGACGCTGTGGACGGGTTATACTCCTTCTCCGTCGCAGAATTCACGCGACGTCAAGAATTCAACGCCAAAATCGAAACCCGCACCGCACAAGGTCGGTGGGGCGTGACAGAAAGGGATATGCAACCTTTTCATTCCACTCGACCCAGCAGTCGCTCTGGATCTATGCTCCGGCGCCCAAGAACCGGTTCTGGCTCGCCAGCCGTTGACACACCGCTCGATAACGGCGGCTTTCTTCGCTTTTCGACGGACGGCACTCCCCTTCCTGATGCGTCGTCACAGTATTTCAATTCCAGTCTCACGGGAGAGGACCATATGCTGCCATCGCTACGCTCGCGACTCCGCGATTTATCAGCCGAGTTCCGCGCGAGACTGGTTACGCTATTGGGCGATTTGGCGTATCAGCCTGATGTGGATATGAGGTTTTTAGGCGTGGTTATGAATTTTAATGATGTATATCAGGTTGTTAGGAGGAGAAGAGGAGGTGGGGGAAACTCGGCGAAGGACAGAGAGAAGAAAAAGGGCGGGGCGGAGTCGACCGCGACAGAAAAGAAAGAAGATAAGGAAAGAGGGAAGGAAAAGGAAAAGACATGAATATATACCAAGCTCTTTCTTATTTCACGTCTGATTTCGTTGGTCATGATCGACTCTAGTATTGATGATACCTTGTCGTTGGCATTTTTCTATGGTGAATGGTAGCTATGATAATGGCACGCATCTGATTTAGAATTTAAATGCTTCAATGTGCTTCTCGGTCATAAATCCGCTTCCATCTTACATTCGCCATGCATCTATTTTTCATTCAAAACACAAGCCTTTGTCATGGTTCATATGGCATAGAGAAAGGTATAAAACCAAAAGTAAAAGGGTTTGAGCTGTTTCAAGTGAGTCATATCATTTCCTCAATCGTTAATCAGAGTCTATGTGGTTTCGTTAGCCAGAAGGCCTTTGAGATTAGAGGTGAAATGGGGTAATTCACCTGAATCTGACATTGAACTACTAATCGAATCTAAACCAGTGAGTAAATATGTCAGTCTAGTAGAATACAAAAGTGAGAGTTGCAACAGGAAGTAATAATGAGATTCGCAGGAATAGGACTCCAGATCCGCAGTGAGTATGATGCAGGCGGAAGTAGAATTGAACAATGCGAGAAAAGGGGATCATGATCGGCTCCAACTTACCCGAGGAATCGGAATCGGAATCGGAATCTGATGAAGAAGGAGAAACAAGTGTGTTAGAGGACTTTTTGGACCGAGCTGCGTCGTTCTGGGCCCTTGTCTGGCTGTCACTCTCGCTTTCGCTGCTGCTGCTACTACTCGTATCATCTTCCACCACAGCAGTCCTAGTCTTTCGTTTGCGTTTTGCACCTAGCTTGGCTTGCTCGCTTAACGGGATCGATTTCGCTGCTCTGACAGTCTGCCCAGACACTGCAAAATAGACTAGCTCCGCTCTTCTTCTCTTCTCGAGTCTCTCCAGCTGCGCATCACTTAGAGAGTTTGGAAGACCATTGCTTTCGTTCTTGGGAATATCGTTCCCCCATTCGGCCAGTTGCGTTCGAAAGGATATGACTGCCTGCTTATATTCCGTATCTTGATCATCGTTATCCTTCTCGTCCGCTTCGATTGCTTCCTGAGCCAACTGCGCAACTCGACTTTTTGCTGATACACTTTTCAAACTCGAGAGATAGTCGTAAAGGGCAGGGTTATAACTGGCTGGTATTCGATCTCCCAACAACGCATGCTTAAGGATCGCGGTCTCTCGATTTTTCTGAAACTTCCACTTGGAACGCGAGCTGTGATAGGTAGAAAGGTACTCCAGCATGCGATCTGATTGTGTCGCCAGCCTCACGGGTTGGGATTCCTGTATAGAGCGGTTCTTGGACCGCTGCTCTCTTTTCCGCCTTTTCTCTGCTCTCCTCTGTTCAGTTGTAAGAAGGGTTTGCTCACGTTCGGGTAGCTCCACTTCAGGCGCACCGTCTGTTTCTTTTGTGTCTTCTGAAAACGTAACCAACTTCCTCGAAGACCGCTTTGGCTCGCGCTTTTTCTGATCGATGGCATCTGTTGACTCTGCTACTGCTGGAACAACTTTTTCGACTTCCACCCCATTCTTTTCTCCAGGTAGTTCCAAATCTAACCTGTGACTTTTGGTCGATTTACTCTCGCGTTTCTGCTTCTTTGCACTGGCTTCTTCCATATGCTCTGATTTTCTTTTCTTAGCACAATTCTCCGGCTCGTTTCTGCTGTCGCCAATTGCGCCATTGGCCTTTTTGTCACCATGATCAAGCTGATCCAATGTTTCTTTGGCAAATTTCAACTTGAGTCCTAGTTTTTTCCACGCAGGAACGTGCGAAAGGGGGGCTAATGAAGCCATCCTGCTGGTCTACCAGGTTAGAAAATCGAGGAATGGTCGAAATGTTGCGAAAATGAGGACTGTGCTAGAAGCGAGTAGAATATAAAAGCGAGTTCAATTCATATAACTATCATAATTTTCTGGCCAGCAATATTCGTTTCAATCTCCACGAAAGAGCTTCTACTATGCAGCAATCTTTTGAGAATAATAAATTACTCGATATT
This sequence comes from Emydomyces testavorans, assembly GCA_029449355.1. Lineage (NCBI taxonomy): Eukaryota > Fungi > Ascomycota > Eurotiomycetes > Onygenales > Nannizziopsiaceae > Emydomyces > Emydomyces testavorans. The sequence continues at coordinate 2,475,967 of CP120627.1, forward strand.
GAATATTACAGACTCTTCGTAAATTACAGCGACATCTGATACCAACTTCAGCTAGCCTGATTCGCTCTAGTTCCGTCCTCCACGATTCTTTGACGCTAAACCCAGTTAAGCTGTCTGGGACTGGCAGCTCATCGCAGGCAGCTCAACTCTACGCGTTCAGACAAACTCGTCCTTTGAAACCCAGATCTACAATTAATACCATAACCTCGAGACGTGCTTGACACATTGAAAAGCTGAGACTAGGATTCTATCCACCATTTTATCTCGAAGTCTCTTCCGTCATAATCAGTCACAATGTCGGGTCAGTCTCCTCCCAGTACTTCGTTCAACCAAGCTTGTGCTGACCAACGAGCTATGCTCAGCAGGTAGCGCGGGATATGACAGGCATATCACAATCTTTTCAGATCAGGGGAGACTGTACCAAGTTGGTACGTTGCCATCCTTGTATGGCCCTCAGACCTTCACACTCACTGGATCTTTTTCGCTCTAGAGTACGCTTTTAAAGCAATCACAGCTGCCAATATCACGTCGCTTGGAGTGAGAGGGAAGAATTGCGCGGTAATATTGTCACAGAAGAAAGTTCCAGTGTGTATAACCAAATGCTGCATTGACTTGACCGCGAGGCTGACCATCATGTTTGTGCTTTAGGACAAGCTGATAGATCCATCCTCTGTGACCCATGTCTTCAAGATTTCACCAAATGTCGGCTGCGTAGTGACTGGTTCCATAGCTGATGGCCGGGCTTCTGTGAGTCGTGCACAGAGTGAGGCAGCTGAGTTCAAATACAAATTCGGATATGAAATGCCATGTGATGTCCTGGCAAAGCGTTTGGCCAATATCAGCCAGGTTTACACTCAGAGAGTTCGTCGTCCAGCTCTTGGTGCGCTAGTAAAAATGGAAATGCTCTAACAATGGCAAAATGTAGGCTTACATGAGACCGCTCGGCGTTGCAACGACATTGATATCAGTTGATTCTGAAAATGGACCTCAGCTATACAAATGCGATCCTGCCGGATACTACGTCGGATATCGTGCGACCGCATCGGGGCCAAAACAGCAGGAGATTCTCAACCATTTGGAGAAGAAGCTGAAGAACAAGGAATATGCAGATGGGACTTGGGAGGACGTTGTGGAGCTGGCTATAGCAACGCTCAGCACCGTTCTTAGCGTTGACTTCAAAAAGGGCGAGATTGAGATTGGAATTGTGGGAGGTCCGCGCGCCGATGGCAAGGAAGGAACGCAGACCGAGTTTCGCACCTTGACCGAAGACGAGATTGAAGAGAGATTGCAGGCAATCAGCGAGAAGGACTGATTCCAAACTCAGCTCGAGATGCCAGCGGTCCCCTGAAACGATCCGTTCGGATAAAGTATTAGCATCTATGGGATGGCAATGGAGGAACTTTCCTCCAGGGGTCTTTGCTGAGTATATTGCCGCCATCCACTTTCTCTCTTCCAATCAATGTGACGTTCTGGCGTCTCGGATTCTTTTTGGAGATTTGTTTCAGAGCCCATTGACTATTCAGGTTCGTAGATGGCTTTAAATAGATCGTACCTTACAGTATTTTCTGATGATCATGTCCAATAACTGGCCAGATCAACCAGATTGACTGCGCTTCGTATGATATTCTATTTTAATCGGGACTTGTACTGCATTTGCTCACGGTTCTCCTGTGGTTTAACAGGGGAATATATGATGTGACATTGGAGGCAATGATATCGCTCAAGGCCATTGAGAGCATCCAAGCAATGCTTCAGCTTCCTGAGTGAGGCCCTCCTGCATTTTGTATTGTCGTTCGCAGTGGTCCCTTGCATGCATCACCAGCACAAAAGTGATGTGTTGTTTCGGCCAAGGTCATGTCAGATTGGACGAATACATCATTTTAGCCACGCGAGGCAAGTGCATCAGCTCATCAAGCCTCCTCTAACCCCATTAGGCCTAGTCAGCTAACCACGGTGGACAGCAGGGTGATGAGTGGCGGAAGCCAATGTGGCTGGTGCTGATAGTTAGAGCGCCTTTTCCTCCTCTCATCGTCACGACACGCTTCGTCTCCATGACGTCCACTCGTACTAGCGGACCCCACAAACTGGGTCTCTCCCAGCCTACTGTGTAAACTCCGCTCGATCGTGATGGCTCGCGATTGTGATCTCGCCGTAGATTTGCACCTTCCCCTATACAGCAATGGAGGATCTTCGTGTTGACCTTTGGCGGGAGGTCCCATTGGTCCTCCCTTGCGGTGTGATGTTTCCGCCTGGATCTCTGCAGGATATGGATCAAAACCCATATCTTCATGTCAACTCCCATGTATAAGAATGAGAGTTTCAGACTTTTCAATTGAGTTTTTTTTCTGTTCTGCTTAGCACTGATCAGACAGTACTGGGAATCGGAAGCATTCAATTCCCTCGAAAAGAACTCCCTCGGAGTCAATTGATCTCATGTTGACCTGTCCCATCTCTCATGGTGATAGCTTCATCTCAATGGCTGACGGCTGTGAGTTGTTTACTTGTTTTCGTGTTTATCCTGTATGCTTCATGTCTATGGTCTAACGGAAATTTGAACAGTGAATGAAGCGAGAGCTCTCAGGATTGCAGAACTGATGAACGACTTCAGGACACTACTTCTGCATATATCTCAGCTGAAAACTGACCCTCCTCAAGGCGAAGAATATGGGGAGGGGTATGCCTTAATGAGACGGTGCTTTTCTGAAGCCCAGGGGTTAATTTGCTCCCAATTCAATGTCGAAACTATACAGAATTCAAATGGAGACGGCGAATGGCAAAAGGTGCAGCTACAAAGGTACTAACAGATTGCTCAAAGTGCTCTCCCGGTCCAGGACGCATACTGTTGAGCTTATCGACTGACTTGGGGTAGGATAATCCTCGATGCATCGGCACGACGCTTTCAAGCGCATAAGCTTTATTTACGAGTGGCTGCAGCCAGGAGATGGGCTATGAGTCGAGCGCAGATTCTTCAAGGCCAAAAACCAGGTCACCAACATCGGAATGCTCTAAGGTCTCTTGATGAGACGTTACGTAATGTAAGGGAGTTTTCTGAACCCCCCTTTCCCTTTATTCCCGGCTAACTTTCCTCTGTCACTGCAGGAAATCGTGTCGTTTACAGACTCCTATATTCGAAACGATCTATGGTCCGCTGATGTCCGTGCTGGTCATTGGCTCAGCGAAGACCCTGAGTTAAGCACAATACTAAACTGGTTTCGAACTCAATCATAATTCGCACGGATTAAGCTGCTGGCGCAGCTGATATTTATGTGAATCAGTGTTACTTTGACGACCATCACTCTATCTGATTCATGTCTCTGGATCCTGACGACGTTTTCATCAGAAGTACCGTTGTTGACATCTACGTTAAACAATAACGCTGTACTTTATATTAACATTTATTAATCTTCAGCTCGATGGTTAAGGGAGAAGGACTGGGTTTCCTTCCGGGCGCTGAGCGTTTCTCTTACCCTCCAATGCTTGGCGGGACTCAAAACGTTTCAAACTTTTACACAGACATCAATTTTCTATCTCCTTGCACCGGTTGCATTTTCCGTGGTTTCATGGGCATTTTCTGCATTTACGCATTGCGTGGGAGCCTCGGGCATTCGATACCCTTCATAACATGTGCTGTTATGTATCTGTGAGCATTATAGAATCTGACCTTTTGGGCCTCTATCTTTGGCTGTCTATTTTTTTTGACTTACCACCGAATTGACCAGTCCATTGTCTCACTGTACACTTTGGATGATAACATATCACTTGGCTTGATCCACATTAGAGGTAAAGTTTTGATATACAACCAGAAGGATCTAGACTAAAAACACATCATAGCCACTTGCCACTGTGGCACAATAAATGGGTGGGGAACCAAAATCAAAGCGCTTGTGAATCCTCTCCTGCGTATATTTGTATGTACTTAGAAGTTAGCGTGTAGAAGGTTGATAACTCGGAAGGCCCGAGGAAAACCCCATACCCTCTTTTCAAGGCTACACACAGAGTTTTGACATGTACCATGGGCAGTCTGTGATGAAAATATATTTCGCCTCCTCAATTCAATAATAGTGTTCCATGGACCGAGGACGAACTTCACCAAGCACCATTCTCTGCTCTAATCCCATTGGTTCGGAAAGGAACAGCGCAGAGAAAAGGGTATAGTACCATGCCGGTTCCCCCCTCCGCTGGAACGGCATGCCGAGCACGCAATGACAGTATCATCATCACGCTCTAAAATTGCAACAAGTTGATCATCAATTAGTATGTATCAATGTCATCAGCCCATTTGCCACAGGAACTTGAACTGATGTGAACGAGGCCAATGGATGAACGAAGTCTTCACAGATAAAACTTTTCTTTATTCTTTTCTTTTCTTAAAACACGCCATTGTCGCAGCCGAGAGACTTTTGGGCGTGGATAGCGGAACCATCTGAGGTTAATAGGGCGGGCGTAAGCCACACTCTGCAGATGTTCAACACATTGAGTTTCGGAAATCTTACCTTAATTTGGTTTAACGCCAGCCCTAAATCTCTTGGCAATAGGGACCATCTGTGGCTGTGCAGAGATAATCTTCCAACATCAATATGATTCTCCAAGAGGAAAACAGTCTTCAAACCGGTTTTGCTCTGGGTTCGATGCATTCTCCACTGATATTACTTTTTACTTAACCTTCGCGTGCAGGTGAATATTGATGGAGATCCTTTTGGCAACCCTTTTCTTTTCTTTTGCCTTTTCTCTTTCCGTCAGTTCTGCCAGCAAATATAGCTGGTGTTGGACTACGATCTTCATGGTCCCTGTCCGTCTTGTTGATCGGCCATGGCTTTTTCGTCGGCTTAGTCCATCATCGTGCTCTAGCTGTATGCAAATTGGCATGCCTTCAGAAGTGAAGCGGAACTTTTGGCGAGAATAAATGGCAGAATGTCGCGGCAGTTGTAGGCAATGTGACGAGGTCCTGATTGACAGTGATGTCGATCCGGGGTACCAAAGCGCCTTTGCAATTCCTCTATCTTTGGATGACGGGCGATGCCTTGAGGGGTATCTTCAGGGCATGTGGGTCAGATTTCCATGGTACGAATCCTGGGAATAACCCATGGCTGACAGCTCAGATTTTGACGTTTCGCTGTCCATGGCTCATGCGATGGAGTCTACGGAAGCAATGCTATCAAGATCTGCAATCGCGTCGGCTTTTGGGAAAGACTGGGTCGGGGAAAAGGTCCGTTACGCTTCTGGACATGCGTGATACTTGGCAAGATTGGCTGAAACCAACTTTGAAGACCAAAGCATGCTTGTCGTTTTGAGGGATCAGTTCTTTTTTTGTTATTTGTCATCATTTTTCGGATTAGTGATTACCTATCAATGTTTCTGGACTGAATACATACGGAAGTCGTGTTGCATACCGAAGGAAAAGGGGCTTACCAGAAATCAGCCCTCCCAGACCATTGCGAAAGATATAAGAACGGACTCTGATCCAAAGTGGCGGAAGTTGGGACTATTACTGAACTAGTGAGGATTCATAATTACCGATATCTGAGCTCAGCGAACATGAATAGGAAAGATGGCCGAGGAAATGTCAAGTGTTGGAATGACCCACTTTCTCCATCGCTTGTCGCGGGAACAAGCTTTGACTAAGGAATCCTCGGGGGAATCGCCGCCTGGGTTGTGTCAAATGTGCTATCTGCTCTTGAAACGGGAATTGGCTGGTCCACCGAAACTGCAAATGGCACAAGAATCATCTGCTGAGGCCAATCAGAGATGGCCGTTGCTACTATGTATATCCATACGTGTGTACCCCAGGGCGGGAAACATGGGACAGCAAAAGCTCAACAGATTTTACCCGGAAATCCTCGTGTGTTGGTTGAAGTCGGGAAGTCAGACCTCAGAGCACAGTTACTGGAACATCACGTTAAGTATGCATTCATGATGTTTTCAAATGTGCCATCAAGCATCTCGTTGGAGTGGCACCTGCATGAGCAAGAAGCTTTAGCTTCGCATACACAGTTTTCCGCAGCTGGGACGCTCTGACACGCCTGTATTTCTCCGAGAGATTATGAATTCTCCATGTATAAAACCCCACCAGCTGGGTCAAACCAAATTACACTTGCGTGAAAACACTGCAAGCGCTGTCACTGCGCTAAGTAACATTGCGCAGCCTCGGTCACTAGAACCATTTTGCTTGGTCGTCAAATGCATTCTTCGCCCAATGCCAATCGTTTGAGGCCAGTTGGGTGGCCAGCAATCTCCGATTTCCCGACCAATTTTCGAGATTATGCAAGTCATCTGCCCTGGACTTTCATCTCACTGGACAGCGCGTACACCGTTGTTGGTTGGAAATGGTGAATTTAGCGCCTGTTATGCATGCAGTGACCGTGTTGTCGTGAGGTTACATTTCCCCTGCCATTGCATAGTCTACCGTTGGTGAACTGCTTATAATTCCCCGGTTTACGAATTCCTTTTGTTAAAGCCTGGAGAAAGACTTCGACTTGTTCATCGTCAACATTGCTGGGAGGACAGATCATCTGATTTCCGCCAACAACCTTGACTTCGCCCAGGTGTGTATGTTGAGTGTATGCATCCATAACTATGTGTTTCTTAAGAGAAACTAGCCTGCATGGCGGCTATTATCGCATATTTCACAGGCATGAGACGGATGTGAAGTTGCTGGAGGTCAGATGAACCAATCAGAAGATGTGCTTTGCTGCTGGCCTGACCTCAACAAACAGTGGCCATGCATCATAAGCCAGTCTACATCCTGGGTCTGTATGGATGTATGCACCACTTCACAACTGTTCCTGACTCTGGCAGACTGCCACTGACCATGAGACTGTCCACACACAGCTGCAAGAGATGCAAATTTGCTGTCTCCTTTTTAGTCATGCGACGTTCTCCATGGCATGGTGATGGGATAACTTGCATGACCATGATCGAGTCCTCTGTGGCGATTGCTTGAAGGAGGAGTCTTTGCATTGCAGGACTGCTGGAGGACTGCCATAGATGAGGACTGCCATAGATGAGGACTGCCATAGATGATCTGTGGCCTTCTGTCTTCTCAACTGAAAGACAGTAAAATGCTTTGGCAAGCAATATCCCTCTTAGAGCCGTCCTTCCCAATAAAATTGAAGTCCCCACCCGCTCGCCTCTAGTTAATCTCTCATGTCAATTTCTTGGATTTGGCTGAGTATGGTTGATTGCAAGCCAATTTTCATGAGAGACAACATGCATTGCTGTCACTGACACCATCATTGAAAAGTTTTCAACAAATACATACTAGCTTGGCGTAGAGATAGCCGCTACTTTTTGCCTTTTCTTTTTGCATGATATTCATATAGGCTTATTTACTCAACATCGAATCCCAATCATACATATCAATCCCTCTTTTTGGTCTGATTCAATCTACTTAGGAACAGCATCTGTATCAGGTTCAGTCTTTATATTAACCGTAAAGAGTTGAAGAGGTGTAACTCCCCTTGAAATTAAGATGGGCTCAAAGTGAATTCTAACATTTGGCTTTGGAAATGGGTTTAAGCCTGCTTGAGCTTGGTCTGTAGCCGCTGAGTGAATCAGTCTATCTCCTCGTGATCCTGGAATGGCCAATTCTCCAGAAAATCCTGTTTGTCCTCCTCTGTTTCCGCGAGATTCAGCATGTAAGCTTTCATATTTTCCATCTTCTCCACTGCTTCAGCATATGTATCATTGGGAGTCCAGCCATCAATACTAACACCGAAACTATCGCGAAGATTCTGCATTTGAGTATTTGCCTTCCTTTGCTTTAAGTCTATGTCGAGACATTCTTCGATTTCCTTCTCCGAATAAACAAGGGGGTAACCGGTGCCTTTCATGTGAGCCGATGCAATAGCCGGCCAATAGGAGGATGTGTTGATGAGTGTTGCTTTGAGGGTAGTATTGTCGCCTTCCCAGGGTCGCCCAGCAACATCATATAGTCGGTTTCGTGCAATACCACTATTACTTCCCATCGCACGAAAATGAGGTTCGTTTTTGCAACTGGTGAAGCCAAGATAATAGTAATGAATCTGCCTTCTGCGATATATTTCAAGTTCCAATTCTTTTTCAGCCTCGCTTAAGGAGGCAAAATGCTGTGGTAGCATTGGCTTTGCAAGACTCTCCGAAACGTCATCACCGTAATTTTGAAAATGATGTGGAATTTTCGCTTGAAGAAAGAGTGGAAGAATAGAGGTGTGCTCCCAATCAATGATGCTGCTGATGTCTCCAGAGTCATTCACAAAGATGTTACTCGGAGATAAATCCGGATGGCGTATTGTGGGTTGATTTAAGTATTCTTCATCAGGTACGATAAAAGGTGCAAGGGTGAGGTAGTCCTGCAGGGAGCGAAGCTGAGCATCTGGGTTCACCTTTTTGTTCCCATAGAATTCTTTGTAAAGTGGTTCACGTGGATATCTTGGTTTCCCATACTTCCGAAGCCATTCCAGCTCGCGAAACCCAACAGCATTGAGCACATCGGTAGATGACGTCCCTGTATCACTTGGTTAGGCTTCATCACGCACATGTAGGGGCCGGAGCCATACAAGGTCCTCGTCCGACTTCAAGCTTATCTCGTCCAAGATACCACCAAAGAAATTCTGCTGACGGCCCAACACAGAAAGCATTGTTATCGGGAATGACCACCGTCTTGATACCAGCCGGTAATGAATGGGTGAAATAAAGACTTCCGTTCGCAGGAAGTTTAATCTTGAAAAGCAGACTCTCAATGTCAACCACCTTTTCCATGATTAGCTTCCTCTCTACGGGGCCCATGGTGTACCACGTCTCTTCCAGTTCCTTTCCATGCGCTTTTTCCATGATTATGTATTCACTGTTGAGACAGTTGGCGGCTGAATTGCTCCATGACAGAACTTCGGGAGCTGGGACTCCATGGCATCGTAGGTATTCGATAGTCGCAACCTCGCTTGCCACTCCGTACGTGTGGGGGATAGTACATGGGTAAGGCAGGCGAGCAATGATATGCTGGCCATCTTTGAACGAAATTTCGAAGACACGATAAGAGCCACCCTCCGCAACTTTATCAAACCCAATCACATCTTTTCTTAATCCGCTGATACTAGCAGCAGCAAGATCAAGAAGCTTGTCAATGTCAAAGATAAAACGGCGTTCGGACAAACGTTTGTGTTCATTGTACCTTGCAAAATTCTTCAAGTCGGCTCATTGTTCCACGCAGCTGGAAGTGCATCTGGACATCCATAAAACAAGTCCAGAGACTTACAGCCATCTTCCAGATGTATAGTTGTAGAAGTTGTGAGCCTGATTGTGGATGTCTGTTGGCTTGATGTTGATGACTCCTGATGTGAACCGTCTAGGCAGAGGAACAAGTGATAGGCATTTCAAGAAAGGAGGACGACAGGATCTTGCGAGTGTTGTGATACAGGTCTGACTGAATGTGTACATGGCTCAGAGATTGGTTTGAATGCCCCTGGCCATGAAGCATTGTTGATGAAGAGTTGGGGGATGTTTGCGACACTCTTGGAGGCCTCTGAGCTGGCTACTAGTTTAGAGTCAACACTGCCCCAGAGTAACTGTTGACTGAACGAACTTTTGGGGCCGAAACTCACCAACTGCCAACCAATTAACTAGTTAACTTAGTTAACTAGTTAGTTAACTAGTTGACTAGTTTATGTAGTTAACTAGGCATAAAGTGTTACAACTGAGCTCAACAGAGAAGTGAGATCTGCCACTTACTTAGCTCTCAACACTATTGTATGATGTGTTGGTCATGCCTTAGCTGCGACTCTATCTCAGGCTCTCTTATCTCTGCCAGTAAAAGAGAGCCAGCCAAAAAATCTGCTAGATGTATAACTATGTCACAGTAAGTGCTGTCCTGATCAACCTAATTAACACTCATCTTGATTGCTCATGTCTAACACAGGATGGAGCCCCTTGTTCAACACATACTTGACTGTTGCAACCTTCGGTACTGGAAACCTTCCCAGGAAAATTGATTGACCTATTGTTGGCTTCCAACTCGCGATGAATCTTATCATGTTTGTTGCTGGCATTCTCTGTGTGGACTTGAGAAATATAAATTCATTGAGATCTGGCAAAACTCATGAAGGACAGTTGACTTGGGTAGAAAATCCAGTTTGGCCTTCCTGGAACACAGGGCTAGATGGGGCTCTTGTTATTGAGGGGGGGTTATGGTCTGCTGCATTTTGAAAAGTGCTCTCCTAGAGCTTCTTTTCCTTCTTGACATCCACTGACTATGCCTTTCAGTGGTTTCATTGTTGAATAATCTGGAGGGCTGCAGCAGGTCTTGACAAAGCCAGTGAACTAGCTATATGGACTTGCCTGCAATCTGCATATGCACTATGCAAACAGTCAACAGAACCAGCTGCAGTATGACATCTAAAATATCTGTTCCTCAGAATCTGCCAGAGATGTTATGACAAGCTTTCTGGTACAACTTAAGAGCACATCACAAGATTGGTATTGATTCCCTAATGCCAATATCTGTTCTATTTACAACATGGAGGGAAGACAGGAAATCACATCAGAAACAGTGTCTGGTGGCTCATTGTCTCTGGTGGTGATGAGGATGAGAAATAAAGTGATAACCTGCTTTTAGACACAACAATGGTCCAGGTTTTACAGCTTTGCAATCTGGAAGCTGCCAGGATATGGAGTGAATGTGCCAGCTACATCCAAGTGCTCTCTGATACCTCCCTTTGACAAGACAAGACTCTTGAATGCTGATTTTTCACATATGCAGAGTGGGGATAGTATCCAGCACCACCAGTTGCATGAATGGGTCTGTCAGTTCCTCTGTATTAGGTGTTGCACAATTGTGAAGTAGCGCCGGCGAAATTGTTCAGTGGGGGCAAATGCATATGTTGTCCAAATCAGATTACCTTAAAGAATTTGTCATGCTATGGAAGGTTGTGATTCATGCAGTCACTACTTCAGCATTGCTTTGTCCCAATTCACTGGGATCCAAGTGTGGAGCATGCTCCTTTCTCTGTTCTAATGCGGGGCCTTTTATAACAGCTAAGCGGCTACTAAATCGAGAAGTGGGATGCGGAGAAAAGGTTGGGCGAATTGAGCCATGCTTAGGTTTTCCTCCCTCTTCATTGATGATAGCAATTGCCATGAACACTAGCTGACTCATTCCCCGGGATTAGGAACAGTTCTATCTCATGGAAGGGCATTTGACAGTAAGCTGGAGAGAGGTTGACGGTATTTCAAGTACTCAAGAAGGGAAATCTACAAATTCACGGTGCTATGATTGCCATGTCGACCAGCAAGGAGGTGGCAGCCCGCGAGGGCTTCAATTCGCCCCTATGCACGCAGCCAGAAATTGTGTGAGGAAAACGCGCGTTTTCAAGGTAAATGGTGAGTTGGATTGGCGTGAAATGGTAGGGGAGCACAATGTACTACAAGGCAGTGCCGTTGCTAGTGCTATAGCGTGGACTTCTGATGAACTGTGGGATCTATATAAGTGTGAACGGTTGGGAAGGAAGCTGCAGGAGAGATTAACTATGGACACTTGTAGGCGTATCATCGAGGTTCCTGCATGCTGCGAGCATCTGCTCCGTAAGATACTATACACACTTACCTACAGAATAGGCACTCCATACATACATATCCTGGACGATATTCCAGCCTAGAATCTTACCCTAGTTTAGATCTCACCGATCTGCATAGTGTCTCTGTGTTCTAACCTCTTACACAGCAACTAGCCAGACAAGCGGCTCTGCGGCTGCTCAAAAAGCAGCTACACCGGCGCAGAAATCGGAATATCCTCTGATACCTACAGGGCGCAAGGAGTAGTTAACGTGGGTTACAGAGGCATGGATCGAGTGCCAGACACGATAACGCATCACGTGGAATTACCTTTTCCGTCGGAAAGTTGCGGACCGACAACGAGGATCAAACCATCCGCCCAGAGTGTGCAGAGAGTCGAGACTGCTCGCCACAAATCAGACCACTAACGAAGAGTTACAAGTATGGATTTATTTTCTGGTTTGGAATCATTATAATGGCCATTATCTATTTGTTTTATCATACTTTTAATGAAGTGGCCTCCATAAACGGGTAGTTGTGCACTGTGGTATGTCCTGATCTCCTCCAATTTGCGCGCCGTTGTATGCCGTTTGGTGGCGGATTGAACACTCTGTAGCCCTCTGCGGTCTCTTTGTGTCAAGGATGGCTCGTCAGTCAGATGTTTTGCCCAAATGAATTGAATCCAACCCAATACTTCGACCTCAGTATATCTGATACGACGCAGGGAGAATGTCTCCGCGACAACGGGTCTTCCGTATTCCACCGCCAGATATAACCGTATAGTGCCATTTCAAATGGAGCTACCATGCTCAAGGCAAAGACTCAAGAGCAGGGAACGCATGAACCTACCGTGTATGTACTGTACATACATTCTAAGACACAGCGATCACTTCCAGGATCAATGCGGAGAACCTCCAACCCCTGTTTCTCCGCAACCCCGAACAAAACAACATTTTTCTCCAGATTTACCATGGTTTTCCAAACAAAGATGGAGAAACGAGGTCTGGCTCTCGAGATATCAGAATGCTACCGGTTTGGATGTGGCTTTTCCAAGCATTTATTAAGCGGTCTTTAAGCGCAGTGAAGCCTTTCTCAGGTTGAACGGATACACGAGACTAATCTTTGTGCAGGAAGATCGACAGTTAGGCTGTGACATGCACAAAGCCGGCCTACCCGAGAAAGGCCCGAAAAAGGGTTTCTCAGCAGATCATACATATGTACAGTATATATACATGCCTAAAGCATGCTCGGACTCTTCTCACAGTGTTCACCATAGCAGTGAGAAATACTCAGGTAAGTTACGACATACGAAGTGTTATCACTTTCGACAATTCCAGCGAATTGCAGCAATGTATACATTAATAATAAGCAGGGTTCGGCTAGTTTTCTGGAATGTTTCCCAGTTGGTGCCAAATCCTCACAACAGGCATTCCATGGCCTGAACTCTCAGAGTTGCATCCACTTGCACACCTTCCCGTTTAGTGTCGGAAATTGGGTCTCTTCATCTCTCCATCAGTCTGAAAGCCTAAAGGAGAGCAGCTCTATACTATATGAGGAATTGCACATTGCAGAGTTGTGTATAGGTACAGGTACACGATGTGACCCAGGCCATTGAATGTTGTTTCTGAAATTTTACATCATGACTTACACAGATAACCAACAGTGATTTCATCATCTAGAGAAATTGTCTTTTTGAAGACGAAGGAAAAGCTCACTGATGACTCCATGATATGTAGTCCGTGTCTTGGTGTCTTGCTTGGTTGTATTTTTGCGAAAAGGGGCCCTTGATAACAGTGAAAACGACCTCAACAGAACTTTTCGTTTTGCCACGGAGACTTGTCCCGTCAGCTGGACTGATCTAACTACATAACTAACTGCTACTGTGTAACTAACTAACTAACCTGCCAGCGTGTGCGACGGTAGTAACTACAGGGAACAGGGCTGAGGATCTTCTCTTGTCCAGGTACATACATGCAAAGAAGTCACCTTGCTGCACTCCCCAGTATTGGCTTTTCGAACAACTATCCACCATAATTTGAATGTTGACTTTGCCCACTAACTACTTAGCTAGTTCTGTCGGAGAAAATGGAAAGCTCAACGGCGTGTGCAGTAGTTATCCAACTGCAACCAATCACTACTGTACGGATATGGAGTACAGTATCAGATATCTGAACACCAGTGACCGTTGTGCCCAGGGATATTCGCTGTTGATTGGTCATGGACTGGGGAATGTCAACTATCCCGGCTCACGGCATTCTCTCGCCTTTGGTATCCAGCGGGAGGCAAGATCTGAACTGTCTCCACTGCATCTAGCAGGATCCCTTTTTATTATTACTGTCCTGTGTACACTACTGCTTGCCGCCATGCCGATCGTCGGCCAGTCCCATGTGGCTTCCTCCAAAGTGATGTTCATGCCAAACCAATTGGCAGGCTAGCAACTGTCAGCTCTGTGCATCAGCGGGAAACTGACTCGCTGGAAATAAGCGTTATGTATGGTGGTTTTCGAGAATCGTCGCATTTCCGCTCCCCGGGCAATTTTTAAACTTTTCGACACGGGGGATTGATTAAAAGGCAATCGATCCCCCCGCTCGTTTCTCCCGCTCTTTTTCCCTTTTTCTTTTCTTTCTAACCCTTCCTTGGCGTAACCTCACGGTTCTCTCGCCGCTTCAGCATACACGAAGTGCAGTGGAAGGATAGAGCCATTCCTCATCATGGCCGACCACGAGTCAGAGTCAGCTCAGTAGGTTTTATCTTGCACAACAATCGTTACTGGCTGAATGTGTGTCTAACCAAGCAATCAAAGGCTGCACCAACAATTCAATAGCAGCGACCCAGGACACGAGAAGAGGGATTTGGCGGGAGGTTCCTTGAAGGAGAATGGCGATGTGGACGCGAGATCCGTTGAAGCCGGATACGTGAGCAAGGAAGGATACCCTCAAGCAACGCCGGATGGAGATGAGCCAACAGAGGAGGAGAAGCATTCACTGAGACACATTGCCGAGTCGTTACCGATCTCTGCCTGGCTTGTTGCGATTGTTGAACTCAGCGAACGTTTCACGTACTATGGTATGCAGGGATTGTTCCAGAATTACGTTCAGAGGCCTCTGGATGGAAGTCTAGGTCGTGGTGCTCTTGGTATGCTCTACTGCTGGATTATGCAAGATTCGAAGTCTCCGTGGGCCAAATGCTAATTGTTGAACAGGTTTGGGCCACAAAGCGGCTACCGGTTTAACCACTTTCTTCCAATTCTGGTGCTACGGTAAGTACTCATGTATCTGTCCTGCTATGCAATGTAAAAAATTGACAATTCTACGGCTAGTGACTCCGATCGTCGGTGCCATTGTTGCGGATCAGTACCTCGGAAAATACATGGCCATCTTCTACTTCTGTATTGTCTACATCTTAGGTCTCCTGATTTTGCTCTTCACTTCATTGCCGGTCTCTCTTGAACATGGTGCCGGATTAGGTGGGTTCATCGCTGCTATTGTCGTCATCGGATTGGGTACTGGTGGTATCAAATCGAACGTCGCACCGTTGATTGCCGATCAGTACAAGCGAAAGGCGATGGCGATTAAGACAATGAAGAATGGAGAACGTGTGATCATTGATCCGGCCTTAACCATTCAGCGTATCTACATGATCTTCTACGCCTGTATCAACGTGGGTTCTCTCTCGCTGCTTGCCACTCCTTACATGGAGCGAGACGTCGGTTTCTGGTCCGCCTTCTTGCTCTGTCTTTGTGTGTTCATCGTTGGTACCGCCGTTCTGATCCTTGGACGCAAATTCTATATCGTTCGTCCCCCGACTGGATCCGTCATCACCAATGCATTCAAGGCTCTTGGTGTCATGATCGTCAACCGAAAAATGGATGCGGCCAAGCCATCGTGGCAGGCTGAGCACGGCACCAACCGTGTATTCCCATGGGATGACCACTTCATTGATGAATTGAAACGTGCCTTGGTTGCTTGTCAGGTCTTCACTTTCTACCCTATCTACTGGGTCACTTATGGTCAATTCTCTGGTAACTTTGTCTCACAAGGTAAGGCGCTCATGTTCACCCCAAATTTTAGTCCTTTAGATTGCTAATTCATCTATTCTAGCGGGTCAAATGGAACATCATGGTATTCCGAACGACTTGATGCAGAACTTTGACCCAATTGCCATTATCGTTTTCATTCCAATCCTCGACAGGATCATCTATCCCATCCTCCAAAAGCTGCATATCCCATTCCGACCAATTACCCGTATCTCACTTGGTTTCATCGTCGCCTCGTTGGCCATGATGTATGCTGCCATTGTTCAGCACCTCATCTACATTTCCCCACCATGCTATGAGCATCCACTTTGCGAGATTTCGAAGGTGGATGGTGTTGCACAGGGAAATAAGATTCACATCGCTGTCCAAACTCCTGCTTATATGCTGATCGGTATCTCTGAAATCTTCGCCTCCGTCTCCGGTTTAGAATATGCATACACCAAGGCACCACCTTCAATGAAGTCCTTCGTCCAGTCGATGTACCTGTTGACCAACGCCTTTGGATCTGCTATCGGAGAGGCATTGACTCCAGTTGCTTATGACCCTGCCATCATATGGATGTTTGTTGGATTGTGCTGTACGTCTTTCTGTGCTGGCATCATTTTCTGGTTTACCTTCCATCACTTGAACGCCAAGGAAGATTCTATGAATGCTCTGGATAGGGATGACTATGTGGATTAGATGTGCTATTTGTTCCTCTTTTTTTTTTTTTTTTTTTTTTTTTCTTTTTGGAAGAAAACAAGAAAGGGAAAAAGATATTGCCGTACCTTTTTTTTTTTGGCGAATATCTCGGGAAAGGCTCTCAGCTTGTCCTGGGAATGTTCTGCAATCATGAGAGATAATGTTTGTACTGTACATAGATAGCACACCGTTTGGATACCCAGGAATATCATGGCGCGTGTACGTGATGAAGGTCATGTATGAATGCAGATATCGAGAGTACCAAATGGAAACATTTGCCTCAAGATTACTTTGATCGCTCAACTGCTTCTATTTAGCAACATGCATGAGACATGAAGTTCAACAAGCGGACGTGCTCTTCAACTATTTTCGTCATTCACTCCATCCACCGAGTCACAAGGGCATGATACGAAGGCATTCCATTTCCAGTCCTGTGCCTGAATGTTAGAAAGAGGGGTCCGCATGGGCCTCTACATACTACATACACATATTAAACGCCAGGTGACGATGCTCTGTGTCGGTGTAACCTTGCTGTCGTTGAATCGGAAAGCAGAAAATCGATTTTTCGGTCGTACACCTCCCCAGCTAAGAGGGAGGTCTCCGAGGCAGGCTGTAACTCCATAGACGAGTGTGTTTAGGGAGTGGCATGGGACCAGAATCACACCCTGTTAATGTTGTCGAGATGATCAGATTCTTCCTTTTGCAGTAATAGTGGTAGAGAATAACTAGCAGACGGAACTACAACCCGATTGGGTTTAGTGTCGCTTCGGGCCGCACTTCGGTCAGCTCTGCCCCTCATGGATGCGGCGTGATTGATCAGAAAACCAACTGCACACTGAAGACGAAGAGGATGAGAGTGATGGCTCGCAGGGCCAGCCCCCGGCATGATTGGGATACGAACGATGCGCGCTTGACTAGTTTGTGGTTTCCATGACTCGCCAATATGTGGAATGACTTTAGATAGTGATTTCATGGGGACAAAAGAGCAAACTGCAGCAATAGGATTTGTCCCCCATTTCAGACCGCAGCCGCGGGCTATGAACTGTCAGGAAGCGATCATGGCTGTGTTTCAAATCACCAATTTCCATGAATATCTTACAGTCTTGTCCCATGCCCTCCTTCGCGTGGTTTTCCTGTGAGAATGACTGTTTTGGCTTTATTAGAAAACAAACTCCAACTGATACCCCTAACTTCTAGCAGTGTTGGTAGGAACAGGAGAATTATACCGCCCCTGTCAGCACGCACGGAGCATTTAACTGTCTTTGGCACAACATGCGTGCATTGTCTCTACTAGCACAGGCTTCAACTTCTCTCTTGAGAATAGCTAGTTGCTATGGCTTTCGTACAAGCCCTATTCAGGGCTATTCTTCCGGGGACATAGGAATGTGTTTCAGCTTGCTATCAATAGCATGTGTTCCTTTCATTTTCATGATTGTTTATATTTAAACAGCTTCTTTTCATTTTCTCTGCTGTTTTCCAAGTCTTTGCAGGCCATCGACATACAGGAGCATTTTTTTCTTAATCTCCCCTACCTTTCATACTTGGTTTCTTTGCCTTGATAGACAGGGAGTATATTTCACTCGTGTGGCGTCTCGTAAAAGCTATCAGTGCCTTGAAAAACATCATGCGACATAATCAGGCGGGAATCAAACAGAGAACCATGGGTGGTCTACAGTCGAGGCCGTACAGCCATCCAGACCACACCAAATACCGTTCCAGCTGCTATCTGTGCCCCAGGTCATCAGGTTCAGCGTCACGCTGGCCCAGCAGAGTCTTTTATATTCTACTGCTTTCCTGGGTTTTCTTGGGGATGTTTTGTGCGGTGGTTGGTAAGTGAGAAACTGACTGGCTATATATACTACTATTATACAACATATATACTCCCCTGGTTTCGAAGTTACCTGGTTCAAGCTCTGATCTGTGATACAACACTTCTCAAGCGTGGTGTACTCTACTTCTACTGAGAGAACTGGTCGTGGATATCTCCTTTGGGAGCCTTATAGTTTGTTTCATCATTGCTGATTTTTCCTTGCCTTTGAATAGCTGCGAAAGACGTGGTGATCGAACTTGAACGGGATTCGAGGACAGCACCCGCGTCTACATTACCAATCCCAGTTGAACGAGCACCTAGAAGTTTGGTCGCGGTGCCAAGCAAAGCTCCAGATAGAATCATCCGTAATCGAAGATATCCATCTATCCCGCGAGCAATTACAAGGCGTCAAAATACGACAGAAAACATGGGTAACCTTCTAGGATTTAGGTCAGTAGTGTACTTCGTTAACTGGGTATGTACTGCGTTTTCGTTGTCCAGCGATTGCTATTGACGGAAAATCCACAAAATCTAACATGATCTATACAGGGAATATACGGACGCAACTACAATCCACAGGACTTGCCAATCGAGAAGCTTACGCATGTCATATATGCGTTTTCCAACATCCGACCTGATACGGGAGAGGTGTATCTGACCGACGAGTGGTCTGATATTCAAAAGCACTACCCTACAGATTCTTGGAATGATACGGGAAATAACGTGTACGGCTGCGTGAAGCAACTCTATTTGCTCAAGAAGCGCAACCGGAACCTGAAGGTCCTTCTGTCAATTGGCGGATGGACATACTCACCAAATTTTGCGCCAGCTACGAGCACGGATGCTAGACGTAGAAATTTCGCCGAGACAGCGGTAAAACTGATGTTGGACTTGGGCATGGATGGTGTGGATATCGACTGGGAATATCCGAAGGGTAGGTCTACGTATTCCTGAGGAATATATGTGTATACATATATAAATAGAGAGCGAGGGAGCGGATGCTGACATGAAATACAGACGACAACGAAGCTCAGAACTTCGTCGCACTCCTGAAGGCGGTTCGAGAGGTATAGATTCCCGCTCTTCAACAACGGCAATGGACTCTGAAACTAAACTTTCTCAAATAGAAACTAAACTCCGTGGCTAAAGGGCGCAAGTTCCTTTTAACCGTGGCCGTCCCAGCTGGTATGTGTGATTAATTACCATTTTCGCGAAACGGTCTGACTCTTGTTGTTCAGGACCGGAAAACTTCCAGAAGCTCCGCCTCAAGGAGATGAACCAGTATCTCGACTTCTTCAATCTCATGGGCTACGATTACAGCGGCATTTGGTCCACCGTCGCAGGCCATCAGGCAAACATTAAGCCCTCAAATTCCGATCCGGGGTCAACACCGTTTTCCACCGAAGCCGCGGTGGACTATTACATGAAGTCTGGCGTCCCTGGCTCAAGGATCACTCTTGGGATGCCACTTTACGGCCGTGCGTTTGCGAACACCGACGGCCCCGGAAAACCGTACCAGGGAATTGGCGATACCGGAAGTTGGGAGAAGGGAATTTGGGACTACAAAGCCCTCCCGCAAGCTGGTGCTCAGGAATTCATGCAATCAATTTCAACAGGCGGGCCTGGTGCATCATGGAGTTATGATGCGGGAAAGAGACTCATGATCTCCTACGATACAGTGCCAATGGTGGAAGAAAAGACGAAATACATTGTCGACAAAGGTCTGGGCGGCTCCATGTGGTGGGAGGCTAGTGGTGATCGTGGAGGGAGGAACGCAAGCAAAGCTGGCGGGAGTTTGATTGCGACATTCGTGGAAGATGTGGTTAAATTGGCGCGAACAGGTATTGAGAAGTCGAACAATGCGCTGAACTACCCGGAGAGTAAGTACGACAATATGAGGGCTGGGATGCCGAATAATTAGTACGTCTCTGGGAGATGAGACGAGGGTCTTGTGGGTTTCGCTCTGGGAGCGAGCTATGACTGATGAAGTATCCATCTTTTCTTTCGGTCTACATTCATTATTCATTTTCATTTCTCTTGTAAGTAGTTTAGATTACAATTTGAATATACAACTGTGTCATTTCGCTGAAGTAAATGGTTGATCTACTGGAAGCAAAGAATCCTCGTATGGAGTTGATGGTATTTAATTCGAATAGCTACCCACATGAACAACGTTTGCAGCTACCTCAAGGTGCCCATGCAAGCAGACACAGAAATCATTCCATCCAACTCCGTTTACTTGGACTCATCAAAGACATAGGTAAGATGGCACCTGCCACAGTACTGGCGGTTGTGCATGGCAGCCATGAAAACACCAGCACCACACTACCAAGAAAAAATACATAACCCTATTAGCCACAAAAGAACCGCACCGGGGACCAGGATAAAAGACGTTACGTTTAATACATACCTCGGCAGCAGGACACTCTCTTCTCAAGCGCTCAATCTTGCCATCGGCATCGACCTTGTAGTACTTGAGCACCGCCAACTTGGTCTTCTTGCGCTTGTGCTTGATCTTCTTGGGCGTCGTGTAGACCTTCTTCTTGCGCTTCTTGGCACCGCCGCGCAGCCGAAGCACCAGGTGCAGGGTGGATTCCTTCTGGATGTTGTAGTCCGAGAGGGTGCGGCCGTCTTCGAGCTGCTTGCCAGCGAAGATGAGGCGTTGCTGGTCCGGGGGGATGCCTTCTTTGTCTGGTTTATGGGGGTTAGTTTTTGAAAGAGTGCGTTTTTTTTGGCAAATGTTGGAGGGTGGGTTGGATGGGACAAACCTTGAATTTTTGTCTTGACATTGTCAATGGTATCTGAGGACTCCACCTCGAGGGTGATGGTCTTACCCGTGAGGGTCTTGACGAAAATCTGCATCGTGACGAAGGCCTAAGGAGAGGGTGATTATGGTTAGTTGTTCGCTTTCGGAAAAGGTTCGTCTTGGAAATATAGGAGATGTTGCTGAAAGTTTGAATCTAGATTGGTATCAAGGATGAACTCACCTCGACAACTTGTCTTCCTCAACCTTCTTGGTGCGAATCTCGATGCAGCAGATTGGTTTTTCAGCAGAAATTTTGATATTTATTGAAAAAAGTGTGCTAAGCGGATTGTGGGTCACGTGAAATCCAAGCTCGCCATTGCTGACTCAACAACGATAAGGCTGAGATACGCTAGTCCGGATTTGGTGGTTGCCAGGTCAACGGGCTTTATTTACTCGTCACACTCCATCCACTTGAGGTCGTATCGTCAACTTGCTGCGGAGATATCAATCACAGTCTAGCAGGAGAACCATCTATCTATTAGCGATCTACGCGTTTTCTAATCCTAGTTTTCATTTACTTCCTTCAGCTCCTCTTACAGTCCCGCTTCAGTGCTGATTTATACGTGATTTCGTTTATGAATCGTCGTCGAAAATACGGTGACATAGCAATTTGATTAACAACATCTCTCAGGCATCATTTTCCGTGGAATCCTCCGCCATGGTGAAGCATTTCTGAATGATAATCTCCTTGCGCCGAGGAGCCTTGACAACGGAGTGCATTGGAAAAGCTGGCCTTCATTGCATTTCACTGCCCGTTCGCATCCATATCTTCCAGTCGGCTCACTGAAACTAGATATCGGAGATGTTAGCTGCCTTCAATGCTAATTTTGACCGTACGGAGAACATCTTTCAACAGCATGGCTTGTCCACCGGGTCAGATCATATTAATGTCGCAGCAAAGCCGATTCCCCCACCACTTCGACATCGCAGAGGATTAAGCCTGGACCAAGGAATGGCAAAAAGTCGGCAAAAGACGAATAATGTTGGATTTGAGCATTTCGAGCCATTCAGGTGGCAAGATGTCACATCAGGGCTTCTTCTAGACGAAGCATTACTGCAGCGCCCAGGTACCCCGATCAAAACAGACTTAGGTGAGTGTTCGTTCAATTACATGGCTTTTTTGAAATCCGGCTGATCCAAAGAAGATTCACCTCGTCCCTTGACGCCGGTAACAACTCCTTGCTGGAAGCCAGCACGTATCTCGAGGGCTTGTAAAACTGCTCAGTCGTCGCCGGCCAAACAACATGTCACCATGCCTCGCGATGTTGTGGCCATGGAACGAGCAAAATCTTTGCAAGGCGTCGCATGCAGTTTCGCCCCACGGGAAACCCTTGCACCGTCGTCAAATACAGATTCTCTTCAGTCATTGGATACCTTCGATCTGCAGCTATCGAACATGAACGATGACGTTTTCTCAGACTTCACCTTTCATTCGCCAGGAAACTTTGATATGCAAACACTGTCTTCGCCCATTTCACCTACTATGCCACCCTTTTTGTCATTGTCCGGGATAGTCAATGAACAAGATCCTACGGCCACGACAAAGAAAGCCGCCAAAATTCCGATAGCACCCGTAACTCCTCTTATGCCCGGTTCACAGCGAACGACAGCAGCCTCAAGCCGCTCATCCTCGCCTGCGAAGACATTGCTATCGCCTCGAGCTCTCTCCATTGCAGATCTCAACCTTGACTCCAGCATAGACGCCTCGATTGAAGAGACAGGCGTTACATTGGACGATATTGCGGCTCATATTGGTGGGCCTGATCCTAGTGACAACAAATGGGTATGCACGTACGAGGGCTGCAACAAGCGGTTCGGGAGGAAAGAGAACATCAAATCGCACGTTCAAACGCATCTTGGAGATCGTCAATTCAAATGTAACCACTGCAACAAATGTTTTGTCCGTGGCCACGACCTCAAACGGCATTCCAAAATTCACACCGGTGTCAAGCCTTATCCTTGTGAATGTGGTAATAGTTTTGCAAGACATGATGCTTTGACCAGGCATAAACAGCGGGGAATGTGCAGTGGTGCGTTCGCTGGTGCAGTTCGGAAGCCACTGAGGAGGGGAAGACCAAAGAAGCGGCCAGCTGTCGAAGAAAGGCGAGAAAAGGCAGCCAAGACACGCGAGCATGCGAGAAAGGGCCATGCACGAACGCTTTCTGAATCTTCCTGTGCCTCTTTCGCCTCTTCTGCGAGTGAATGCGCGGACTCATCGAGTGTTGGGAGAGTCAGCCCAGCTATGGATCTGCCGTTCCTGGAAACCAGTGAGTTTGGTTTGCCTCCAGATGCATTTTCTTTTACTCCACCTGCATCCCCTAGCTATAGTACTGGGAATATTCCGTCACCCGCTCGCAGCTACCGTTCGCTTGCCCTGGATCCGGATCTTAAACCCTTGTATCTTTCGCCGAGTAAAAGACCTTTGGATGATATCCCTGAAGAGATTCCCGACATTCCACTACTTGCTCCAGGATCACCAGTGCGTATCAAACCTGAGATGAGAGCCGAATCGCCAACTCGAATTCTTTGGCCAACCACGACGGAACCTGACGGTATAGGAGAGACAGACAATACCAACCTGGACGATGTCTTCATCAGCAATGCAACTGAAACCACGTTAAACCAGGACCAACTTCCCGCTCTTGATCCATCAACGACAGATATTTCGGAGCCGAACTCGTCGCAGTATGATGCTGAGTATTTCTTGAACCCCGCAGAGTCAGATGGATCTGACCTGCTTAGCACTCATTTATTCCCTGTATCCTTTTCTCCCGAGACAGAGGCTTTTTTTGACCGATTCACTATGAAAAATGAAGTCTAGATGTTCCTGTTTCCTTGTCTCTCCCTCGTGCTCATGCAGTCTATTAATAATTTGCGAAGTCAGGATAAATATGTGGTTTTACGGTGACTGAATTGATTGGGAATGTTCAGCTTGTTTGGTTGTCTTTTAACCTGTACAACATTATGACCTTTCATTTGATGCGGACGTACATTTCCTATGTTAATTGTGATAAATTTGCCATTTTGGGATTCTTGCTGGGTGTTTTTTTACATGCATGCGTTTAGATGCTACGGGAGTTTGATACTAAGAGTTTGCAGATAGCTATGTGTCTTTCTTTCTTGATACCATGATGCGTTTTCTCAGTTGATATGAATTCATACATAATAGTATTTGCTGCAATGCCTTTCATTTCAATAATAATAGCGAAACTGGTTGTAACTAACTATTATAGCCATAAGATGAAGGTAGCAGAGAGTGTGCATATACCTACCTAACATAGGTATTTGGATAGTCCAGGCTGACTATCTTTGTGATTAGATTTAGATATCATACAATTCTTGCTTTTGTTATATAACTACATAGTTAAGCAATTAGTCTGTGTCCGCTTCAAGATGAATCCAAAGATGCTATTCCACCACAGAGACCCAATAGAGAGAAGGGGTATATTTTCGCTAAAGTACAGACAACCATGAAAAAACACAGGGACAATACAGTATGAATATATTTTATGCAAAAGTGATCAAGATGAAGAAATGTCTGATTTTGAAGGGGAAGCTTTTTTCTGCTCAGCCTCCTCCTGCTTCTTCTCTTTCCATAACCTTAGGACTTCAAATCCCACCTCAACAGCAATGAGCAAGATGATTGTCCACTCCAGCCGCAAACCATGAGTTTCGCTTAGTCGTTCACGGAGCACGCTAGCAATTTCCTGTGCGTAGTCCATTTTCTCGTTGAGGATCTTGATGCGTATTCCCACATCAAGAGCTCTCCCGACCTGGTCGTAATTCCCTTCGAGGCCAAGCTCGTGTCTACTATCCCAGAAAAGATCGGGAAGAGAATCTGTCAATTCCGAATAAAGATTCAGCTGTGCTCGTATGCTTAGCAACTGTCCAGTCTTGCGTAAGATGAAACTCCGCGAATAGGGTAGGCGGGTTCCCTTTGAGAGGAGGGTGGGAATGGTTCGTGTTGAGTCGAAGTAGTTTAAAAGCAGGCTTTCCAGCACAGCCAGTTTCGTACTCCGCGCTAATCCGGATGAAAAAGCGATCTTTGTGAGAACTGTATCGACTGATTGTCGATCGGAGCGCTTGGCTTCTTGCCGTTGGATTTCCTGAAAAGGTTTTGTTCCCAGAATGATCTTATCGCCCTTCATTGTACTACTTTCTCGTTGCGAATCTTCTGCATATTCCAGATGTTCTGTTTCCATGTCTTCCATGTGCGGATTATGTGCTGCTGGCAACAAAACCGTGCTCGCGAGATAGGAGGTAAATGTCTCCGGTAGAGACCATGATACTAACGTTCCTGACGGAAAGATGAACACGTCACCCACCTCGTCGGCGGGTAGATCCGATGCGGCTAGGCTTGTAGTTCTTCGAATCGAATCGAGGGGAACCTGTACGTGAATTACTTGAGGGTAGAGTCCTGTTTCGAAAGGATCTGGCTCGTAACCCCTTGCCAGGAGGATGTCCATCACTTTTGCAATGTCGAATTGTTCAGCGACTGCATAGGCGGTAACCATCTAGTTGGCAAAAAGGAAAACGATTTGTAAGTACTGACAAGCGTCTATGAGATCAAGAGCGGAACTAAGAACACACCTTGGTCTGCGCTAATCCGTCCTCTTGGACTTGAGGTTTCCTTCTACCATCCTTTGAAAGCTGCGCCTCCACGGCTACTCGACGCAGTGATGTTTTCGTTGCGGAAGATCTGGAAGATCTTTTTGCCTTTGACACGTCTACCGTGATATTCTCGTCGGCGGAAGGCGTGGAGCCGGCCTTTGAGGAATAGAACCCATTTTGCAAGGGAGCAGGATTGAGACGCGATTGTTCAAAGACGGTGGCACATATTGATTGTTTCGGGGATCTGAATGGTGCAGGCCTCCGTAATAATCTACATATTACTCGAGGCGCAAACATCACTTGAAAAAGATTTAAGGACAAAACTGATAAAATTTAAGAGTGAAAACCATTGTTGGCTGCAAAGACAGCGACGGCATTCCTCCTTTACGGAAGCAGACAAGTAGATGCCAGAATCACTGATACTGAATTAGAGAAGTAATTCCAAAGATCGTAAGGATAATGATAGAATGGCCGAGTGTTGACTTTCATCTTCATCAATACTGTGTATCTCGGACTTTCTATTTTCCGCAGCAGCAATCATGCCCGGAGCTCATCGATCAACCAGCACAGCTTCTGATCGAGTCTGGGAGTTCCTTTGCGAATATGGCGCAACTCCCGGCGTTAAATTACCCATGAAGCCTACCATGCAATAGACCTACTACCATGCAAGCTTCATATATGTTATTCCGTCCTTCAATTCGCTAGTGACCCCCTGAAATGGCGGCGGATGAGTCCATCCTACCCGAAGCTGGGGGAGGAGATGCGGCACCAGGACCTAGTTCATCCGCGAGAGAAAAGCAACCAGAGCAAGATAACAGCCATCAAAGTCAGGAGAGGGAAGAGCGGGAGGATGAGGAATACGATGATGATGATGAAGAAGAAGAAGACAAGGTGGACGAGTCGGAAGAAGAGGAAGAGGAAGAGCCACGACTTAAATATGCGTCTCTGACGAAGAGTATAAGTTCGTTGTACCGCAATGGCGATGCTACAAGCACGTTTCTTGTGGCTGGGGATAAGATGGTATGCCCCTCAAATAAATCCGAAGGCGATATGGAGTGCTAGCTAATCATTTTTGTATAGATCGTGGGCACCCACAACGGGAATATCGTATGCGCAGTGTGATCCAATAAGGATACTTCCTTGACTGACTGGCTCTATAGCATGTCTTCGATGCTTTAACATTCCAACGCCTTCGAGTCTACCATGCTCATTCAGCGAGTGTTACCTCCGTTTCCGTATCTCCGTTCCCACCGCCTCTGTTTTCCAAACCAATTGTGAAGAACGCATCCCTGGCAGATTCATCGAGCCGTGCATCAGTGGACCTTTCCAAATCTCCCAGCCAGCCACGACAAACGACAATACCTCATACGCCTTCGAACGCGATATACATAGCGACATCATCTATAGATGGAAATGTATGTGTCTCATCGTTGGTGGACCCAAAAAATGTTCTCCTTAGAAATTTTGGACGTCCCGTTCAAACAGTCGCGCTATCCCAGGATTATAAAAACGATAGGACCTATTTATCTGGCGGACTCGCCGGAAATCTGGTCTTGACCGTTGGCGGACGTGTTGGAACAAGTTCCAATTCAACCACAATGTCGGGTGCTGCAGCAAATCCCAGCAGTTGGTTTGGATCACTGGGGCTTGGTGGAAGTAATGGCAAGGACACTATCCTTCACTCCGGCGAGGGTAGCATAAGCACTATTAAGTGGTCATTGTCTGGAAAATATGTCGTCTGGGTTAATGAGGAGGGAATTAAAATCATGCGATCTCATCTACACTTGGATCATTCTCACTCGGAATTTGCGTGGAAGAGAATGAGCCATGTAGATCGACCTAGGGGACCGGAATGGGACGAAATGGCCAGTGTATGGAAGGCTCGGGCTGAGTGGGTGGATGAAGAAGTTGAGTCTGACGCTCAGGATGCTGGGACTGATTCACAAGTCGAGCATTCGAAACGTCGCCAAATTGAAAAGCTTGTCGTTGGCTGGGGTGGCACCGTATGGATTATCAATGTCTTTCCATCTGGACGGGGCAAAGATGCCCGGGAAAAAATAATTGGTTCTGCTGAGGTCGTCACCATGTCAGTTGTTTTCAACGCCTTCCTCAATTCGTATGCTAACGAATTCGTAGATTACGCACGGATTGTATTATATCTGGAGTTTCGCTTTATACCCCTACTGTGCTTCTTATTCTTTCGTATGTTATACCCGAAGACGATGAATATGCCAAATCCAAGCGGAAACAGGCTGGGCCTGCTCGTGGGATTCGACATCGACAAAATGGCCTCGAACCAGAGTTAAGACTCATTGATATCAAGACAAAAGAAGAAATCAGCGCCGATACCCTTACAGTGCGACGCTATGAGAGCCTTTCAGCTGCTGATTATCACCTTGGGGTTTTTCGTCCTTCTAAACCGCTCGGTGGCCCTACGCGTCGAGGAGCATTCGAAACAATAGGAACTGGGATACTGGATGCGACTCTTTACCCGACCCGCCTTTTTAGTTCTGCCAATAGCATTCGCAGCACGACAAGCAGTGGGGATACAAAGTCGATTCCGAAACCTGCGCATTCGGCTGATGCTTCGGGCCTGCTTCTTGGAGAACATGATAGCAAGGAACTCGCAATTCTAACCAGCGGAGGACTTAAAATTTTTATACATAGTCCATATGACTGCGTGGTTGCCACGAAAAGAGATGTCCACGACCGGCTATGTTGGCTAAAGGATCGTGAAAAGTATGACGAAGCCTGGGAACTTCTTGAGCAATATCCAGAGGCGGCAGTACTAGCCGTTGACGAAAGTGCAAGTCCCGTGAGTACTCCTAGACAGCGTCGAGGGAGCCTTATCGGTTTATTTGCAGACGGAACCTCGCCAGAACCAGTCATGCGCGCCCACGACTCAAAAGCGGAGAAGGAGAAACAGTGTATTGGCGAGTCTTGGCTGGAGCAGCTGGTGAATAATAAAAACTGGAACAAGGCTGGTGATGTCTGCGGTAAGGTCCTCCATACAACATCAAGATGGGAGCATTGGATATGGATATTCGCAAAGAATGACAAGTTCGACGAGATCGTTTCTCACGTTCCCACTCATATCCATCCCCCATTGCCGTCGTTGATTTATGAAGTCATCCTGGGCCATTACGTCTCCCGGGATCGCATTAAATTCAAGGAACTTCTCGATCTCTGGCCGCCAAATCTTTTCGATGTTGACACCATCATAGCAGCTATCAATGATCAGCTAAAGTCTTCCGCGGCACCAGAGGGAACAGACGACTGGCGTTTTTTGACAGAGTGTCTTGCAAAGTTGTTTTTGGCTGGAGGACACTATCGGGAAGCATTACGGTGTTATGTTCGACTCCAAGATGCGGAAACTGCCATGGCATTGATTCGAGAACATCATTTGCTTGATGCGATTGTAGATGATATTCCGGGCCTTATTCTTATCCGAGTATCGAAAGCACAGATGAAATCTGCACCCATTACGGAGCTCGAAGAAGCCACATCTGAACCTATCAAGCTTCTTGTACGCGAGGCTGTTAACGGAATTGTGCATCCTGCCACTGTGATCTCTCAACTGCAAGCTGCAGATCTGCATCTCTTCCTCTACTTTTACCTTCGCACCCTTTGGAAAGGAGACTTTCTTCCTTCGACAGCTGATAAACCCACCGCCCCAATACGCGGTCATCATCGCACAGGCGCTGCCGACAAACTTGTCGCCGATGAAGGAAGGCTACTGATCGATCCATTTGCCGATACTGTGGTCGAGTTGTTCGCAGACTATGACCGGCCCCTGCTGATGCAATTTTTGCAATCTAATACATCGTATTCATATGACGCAGCATGCTCCATTTGTGAGCTCCGCCATTTCACTTCTGAACTAATTTATCTCTTTTCTAAAACTGGTCAGACGAAACGCGCTTTGCAGTTGATCCTGTCTGACTTACGAGATATCTCCCACGCTGTATCTTTTGCCAAGTCCCAGGATGACCCTGATTTATGGGACGATCTCCTCTCGTATTCGATGGACAAGCCGGAATATATTCAGTGCTTGCTCGTTGAGGCAGGAACTGCGATCGATCCTATCAAACTCGTGAAGCGAATCCCGAGTGGTTTGGAGATCCAAGGATTGAGGGAAGGTCTGACAAGAATGATCCGCGAATATGACATCCAAGCAAGTATTAGTCAAGGTGTGGCGAAGGTGCTTGTAGGCGAAGTTTCGGTCCGAATGGACACACTGCGCAGGGGACAACAACGGGGTATCAAGTTCGATATCATCCCCGACGAAGATATCAAGCCTAATGGAGAAGTGCCACGACAGATTCAGCAAAGTGAAGGTGATGCTCAGGAAAAAACCGAATCATCTGAGAAAAGATCGGCCTGCGAACCAGGTCGCTGTGCTGCTTGTCATAACAAGTTTGTCGAGCAAGGTAAGGCTTCATTTTCCCCTAGAATTCCACGAAGACCAAGTTAAAACGTAATACTCATACTTCCATAGAGAAAGAGCCATTGGTCGGATTCGCGTGTGGTCATGTCTATCATCTCTCCCATCTGCATCCAACTCCACCACGCGACCCATCTGATGAAGAACACACTCCAGCATTGGAGCGCCCTCATTCCGCCTCATATGAGGATTCATCGCCCCTATTTTCGCGTACTGTTGGCTTGAAAGTCACGAATGCCAGACTGTTACGCGAAAAGATTGGCGATGGATGTCAGATATGTGCGTCGAAAAGAGTCACCCAAGAACAATGAAGACCATAGACGATACAAACGTCTTTCCAGATTTATATATCTAGTGTTGGCAGAAAACCCACAGTCAGTCCATCTTCTTTGCGTCGGTATATGAGTAGAAAACAATTGCACCTTGTGTATCTCTCATCCGCTCATGGCTGTAGCCCAAACTAGGTCTCGCACGCAAAGACAATACTCGAAAGCAGTTAGTGGATTAAATCTCCGCCTCGAAACATACCTATTAGGTTAGAGATTATGTTCATGGCTCTCAACGTTACAGAGCTATAGACTCAGCCGTGTTGGACAACATAACCGACATTGACGAGGTGAATTCCACGATTGGACACTTGACACACATGTGACTCCCTTACGTCTTCTAATGGGCGATGAGTACAGCTGGGCAATCTTTAAAACTATGTTGATACAGATTGACAGTAGTGCCATAAAAAGAGGACTATTGGAGAGTTAATGCATGTCCATTGCTAACTATGTAACCCCCCTTTAATAGAATATCCCGCTATCGCTTCAGCAAGGCCATGTCGACGATTATCCGTCACCTCCGAAACACAATTAAGTACAGGCCAAGTTGTGAAGACGATATTCAATGTATCAACGAGAAAAATATCAACCCTCCGTTTAAAAACAAGTTAGATTGAGCATCCAATTTCCATCGACAAATGCCTCAGACAGTGAACTATTAAGAGACAAATGATGACTCAATCTGCAACAAGATTGCTTAGACGAGGTTAATAATTGTCATGATGACAGCGCCGACAACCGCAACGATACCGAATTTGGCGTGGACTGCACCGCTGGTTGGAACTGGTGGAGTAACAGTAGTCGCAGTCCCAGTGCCTCCAGTTGAATGCTTGGTGGTGTGAGAAGCGGTAGAAGACTTAACACCAGTGGTGCTTGGAGTGACCTTGGTGATGGTACTCTCAGTCACGGGCGGAATAGACCCAGTGTGGGTGACAGAGACACTGGAGCCGCTGGTGACTTCAGTAACTGAGGTAGACACCGAGCTCGGAGTTGGTTTAACGTCGCAGACGGTGACGGTCACAGTGACGGTCATTGGGTCTGTCATCGAATCAGTAAGCTGGCTATATCAATGTCTAAAAGTTGAACTTACCGTTGCGGGCAATCAGTGCACCATTCTTATTGGCATCGACTTTTTCGACAGCGATAGCTAACATGAAGTCAGCAGCAATGTCAAGACCAAAGCAAAACAGATGCAAGCAAGAAAGAAACATTGTGTTGGTAACCTACCAGCATTTGCATTGATGACACCGAAAGCCATGATGGCTGCGGCAACCTTAGTGTCAATAAACATTTTGACGGTGTTCGAATGAACGAAGATAAGCGAGAGAAGAAGTTGAACTTGGTAGCTAATGGCTATGTAACGGAAGAGCAAGAGATGCTTGAGGCAACGAGCGAAGATGTTGAGAATGTTGGTGAAGGAAAAAAAGAAAAGGAAGAAGGGTTGGAGGGAGAGAAGAAGGGAATTTATAGTGGGAGGTCACGCTACCACTAAGCGAGGGTTGATCTGGGGGGTCTATTCCTGATTCGGTGTGTTTTGATTTGCTCTCCCAGATCAGGGAAGGAGCAGGTGACTTCCTTTGATGTCAGAGGGGACTCTGGGGGCCTCGTCGAGGATTTCTCGAGCATTACAGCTCTGTAATGGAGTCAATCAGGTCTCATTTATCTTCCAAAGAGGCTTCCCAGGTATCAAAAAGTCTACGAGGCATTACGGGGTGCCCTTCGATGTTATCCTCCTTTAATTCGGCCCCAGGAGAGCAATTGAGCAGTAGGGAGGAGCGGAAGATATCCAGCACATTCAGTGAGCTCCAAAGCGATATTTCCTTTGATCCTACCCTTCTATGCCTTATTCACCCGGTATAAGAAGACTAACAATTTCAGTGTAACTTCTTAGAGACCTCTCTCGGTATCTGCGGTTTGATCTCGCCGTCGTCGACTGAAAACGCTTTACATTTGTTTTTCAACTTCGGAGAGCTTCTAACATCGGCTTCCACTCTAAAGTGCAGTTTGACTGAGGATAATCTCACGTCCCTGGAGCAGATTGTGATTTTAAACCTCTTCACTCCCGTCTCTTCTCTTACACCTTCTGATGACATTCAATTAAGCTATCACGCTAAATGCGGGAGCTTAATTTAGCGCCTACGTTAAATACGCTTATTCCCCCACACAACCATTCCACGTGGTGGTTCCTTAACACCACCTACGTCACTGGGGATGCTCCAGTAGTTCACGCTAAACCTTTACAGGCTTCTAATAACATTGTGAATGTGCTATTGGTATTCTGTTGGCTGGATGACTCTGGGGTAATGATTGTGGTTCTGGGTCGGAACGGAATATACTATTTCCTCACACTACTTGGAATCTTAGTGTTTGAGAGCAAGTAGGGAGGTCTTTCAACCAACTCTGGACACTTTTTTGATATTTACTGGTTCTCATTTCTGTATATACTGCTATCAACAATACGATTGCGCCTTGCCGACGCCAACGCAGCGGTCATTTCGAAAAACCCTTAGTATAGTCATTTTTATACCTAGCGAATATCAAAAGAAGTTATACCAACAAGACATTCCATGCTTCGTGTGTCGTGCCCTTTTCGAAAACAGAACCGAGACTCCCATAGCAGAAGATATTTCTGCTAGTATGTATGTACATCGCTATCTCACTGGCTTCACTTGTTTTCTGATCTTCCGTTTCCACAGGGCTAAAAACCTGCGAGCCAAGTTAGACCTACTGATCCTCATAGCGCTACATACAGATCTACCACCAGATGCTCTGATCCTAAGGTTCTTTGGGAAGGATCACGGCTCGTTTAATTCTCTATAGATACTGAACTACACGATCAGCTATATTCTTGGATGGCCTTTTGAAGGAGATACATAATTACAGTATGGTATGGTATGGTATCTGGTAATATTGCGAGTCATGGGATTTCCGGAAGAGGAAGTTTCAGGGTAAGGGCACTGGGATAGCCGAGCGAATATGCCCACAACACTTTGTTGGGAGGAGAACACAATGGGGTTTATATATATATTTAAAAATTTGCTGATAGCCACTGTTTTGGATATTTATTGCTTTTGACACCCTCCCGCAGCCAGAAGAAAAGGGCGACGAAAGCACCAAGGTGTCCCGAGGTCCTGACCTGTCGAATTGAAGCCTTTTCGCCTGCCGAAGCTCAGGGTGAGTTTCATGTCCACAAGCTTGCTGTCTAAAACTACCGTTTTGCATCTGCTAACTACCACTCGAAGATTTTACAGATACCAGGGAGTTTTGGGCTGGTTCTTTTCTCCAGAAGCGTGGCACCAAGCATCAAAAACGAGATACGGGGCCAGGATAGATTGGCCTAGAGCAATATCCACAGCAGCAGTGCAAATTCTTCATACCTGTCACTCTCTCCAGATTCTGAATGGCCGGAAGCAAGGGCATTCTCGGACAATGGCCATGCTTGGATTCCCACTGAATATGTACTGTTATATGGTTGTTTGTGCTCATAAAAGCCCAATCCAACCAATGACTAATGGAAGCACTTGCTCCTTCGCGTGGAGAGAGGGTCAATGTGCACTGTTTACAGAATATAAAGTGCCTAGTTCTTCCAAAAAAAAAAAAAAAAAAAAAAAAAAAAAAAAAAAAATTTAAAGAGAAAGAGAAAGAGAAAGAGAAAGAGAGAAAGGTCCAGAGAAAGAGTTTAGAGCACAGTCTCTCAACATTCAACTGCTGACTTGCATCGAAAGAATTAGAGCAGAAATTGCTGCAGAAATATATCGCCAAATTCTGAATTCCTAGGAAACACCTCATTTGCGTTTCAGAGCGATTCTACCAAAACTAATTCAACTCTTTATCTTAGGCAACAGATGAAAAGAAACAATCAAGTCATTACAAACCCACAAACGTCGTTTACAGACAACAAAAATATGTACTGTAACAAATACCAAAGGATAGCAGCTCGAGTTTCCAATACTCATCTAGTCAAATCTTGCCAAATAACTACTTGCTAATTCCCCAAGAAATCAGGATTTATCACTAATGTATAGTACATCCGTACAATTGGAATGCAGAAAATGGCAACGCTTTAAAACATCCCAATATTAAATCATCAAATAGTCTCATCTATTCATGTACTGTACAAAAAGGCAAAAAGCACGCTTTGAACGTACATACAATACACAATTCGTGATAAGCCTCTGGTCTAATACCGTATTCCATACCAGATTTCATATCATCTGTTCAATCAACTAGTCATGACATCAAGGCAGTTCATACTATGTTAAACCAGGTCAGAGCAAGCTAATCAAGAGCCTCTGTATGCAGGGCGCAGTCTCATTTCGAGAGAGAATTAAAAAAAAGCAGAGAATTAAAAAAAAAGAAAAGAAAGCAAAAAAAAAAAGGGCAAGAAAATCACTAACAGTCAAGGCTGAACTGAGGTGGTATCATCAAAGGCCATATTAACCGCCGAATAAATAGAAAACCAAACAAATGTGAAAGAGTAAGATAATAAGAAAGGCACTTTAGGCAGAAAAAAGTAAATGGCTGCTAAACATCGTCAAAGAGAAGTGAAAATAAATGTAGGTGAAGCTGACGTTAAGCAGATTTCCCGAAACGCGCAAAAGCTTCAAAGGCTTGCATTTCCGGCTATTCCTTCTCAAGAAAACGCGGCTATCTACCCATTATGGTGTGAAAAGCATAGAAGAAAATATTAGCCATCAGAAAAGGAAATTCGTAACCCACGGCACTTTTATCTTATTTCCCACCCGTTCCCCTTCGCCAATGCTTGCATAAGACCGAGAACCGACTAAATTCGTAAAACTCGTGTGCCATCTTCTGAAAACCAGACGCTGACGAGGAAAAAAAACTAAAAAAAAATTGAAAGGCCCATCGTACTAGTTTTGAAAAAGTCGAAATAATGTTCTGCGCTGAAATGACGAGAGCGTGATTCAATCGCGTGGGGAGAAAAAAAAAAAGGCTAGACCCGCAAGTGAAGTAGGTTCACATGTCCAGGTTCAATTTAAAAAGAACCGCATTTCAACATCGGATGTTGCTGTAGGGGATCTTGGGTCATCGAGTTCCATATTCGACTGCCCTGAGTCTTCGATCTCAGAGAATTCCACAGTCATGTCCTGACCTTCCGGCATTTCGCGGACGACATCATCATCTAAAGCGACATTGAAGCCATTGCCACGAATGACAAGTGCTCGCGCAATCCGTGCTGGGTCAAACCGGCACTTCTTGGCGACAGTTTCCATCAAACTGTTAGCAGTGCGTTCAATGAGATAGATAGCATGGTAATAATCTTCGCCTTTTTGGCCCATGTTTTGTCGAGCGCGGACGTAGAAACAGCATTCTAAAGCCACATAAGTCAGCGAGTCACGGTCAAAGAAGCAGTCGAAGAAAACTATGTTAGAACATACTAGGCTTTTTTGGGGTTTCATTTGGAGGTTGATAAGTACTGTCTATGCCCATCGCCTCAATCCAGACTTCGGATTCATTTTTAGAACCATTGGCCGAAATGCGTTGAACTCTGATTGGTTGGTTGAGAAATTGTCCATGTCCATCGCCACCTCGCTGCGATGCACTTGACCAATCCAACGAACCATGTCTTGAAGCAGGATAGGCCGATTCATTCACGAAATTTGCCGGCTTTATATCGAAGGAATGATGAGAGGAAGTGGGAGATTGATTACCAGTCGAAGGAGTAAAGGATCTCGACGCGCCATCGGTAGACCGCGTAGCGTCAAAGTTCGCATGATTTGAGAAGTTCTCGTCGATTGTCGTGTCAAGTTGGACTGGGAAAAGGTCTGGGTCGTCTTGAGGATCGCCTTTCAGATTCAGAACACTAACAGGCTGAGTAGACGAGAACATATCATTCAAGCTTGCCAGTTTCATCTGGAGATCCTCCTCTAGAGTCGACTTGACACCATCTTGCGATCCAATTGACCATGGTCGTTTGTGCTTGCTGAGTTTTGCTGACTTTGGCATTCCCTTGGAGCTGATAGAGCAGCTTCTCTTCCGCTTATCAAAATTCGCATTCCCGATTTCAGCTTGCGTGATCTGCTGCTTGATCTTTTCCATCAATTTCTTCACGTGGGCAACATCATTAGACAACTTTCTTTCCGCTCCATGATCCCTAAACAACTTCACTTTGCAATAGCAGACTTCAGGAGAATCACCAAGAGGAGGTTCTGGGCTGCTTGTTGCGATGACCTCTGTTTTCGCACACAGCCTCACTGGAATACCCTTTACGCCCTTAGAGTGGCTAAAGTCCGTGGATAAAAAGTTGAAGCGTACAGATATAGCGCACTCGGGACTTCCGGTCGTTCTATTGGGCGCCCAAATAACAGAAAATCCATCAAAGCTCGCCCTTTCCAACTGTACTCGTGGGTGCCGACTGTCTCCAGTTCCGCCCTGATTCGGATCAACATGTTCCACGGCCAGGAGTTTGCCATCGCGCTGATGTGCTTCATTTGTTCCACGACCTTCTTTCCATAGCTGCCAACAGCTCGCTGGTTTCGACCGTTGTTCTTCCTCCTCAAACGAGACGCGAACATAGGTACGATATCTAAGTGGCTGGATACCCGAACTCATTGGGGCCGTATCTATCACGCTTATTGTGTACGCCTGACCCTTGTTTAGATAGGTAACTGGAATTTCGTCTGGGTCTTTGACCATCGCAGTAGACGCACGAAGTGTGACACGGTATCGGAAGCTATTTATGCTGTCAGGAACCGGCACCTTCACGCCCTTGGGGAGGGACTTACTTCTCGTTATTCTGGCCTTGTAGTCCATCAGCAGTTTCTGTTAAACGAGCCGGAACTAAACCGAGAGATGAGCTGCTCAGCGTCAGGCTACCAAATGCCGGCTCTTCCATCGATTGACTCAACGCAACCAAATCTGGGTCGCGACGAAGGAAGCTACTCGGCGCAAAACCGGGAGGAGGTCCAAAAGGATCAATTCCAGGTGCTTGATGCGAGAGAAAAGGTTGATGAAACGGGCCCAAGTCCGCGGCTGAATTTGGTAGCGCTGGGTCCGCAGAAGTCGAGTGAGGAATTGCGAGTGGTGTGAGCAGATTAAGAGCCATATTGGGAGTTTGTAATTCGCGACTGTGGGTTGAATTCGGTAATCCATTGGTTGCCGGAGTCGCAGCGTAGTACGCAGGGGGCTGACTGGCAAAGGAGGAGAAGGCAAAGGAATTAGGATCCATCAAAGATGGTGTGAATCCCCATTGATCTTGAGAAACTTTGGAGAGCGTATCGCGGTCTTTCTTATCTTTCAAGTCCATTATGGGCCTGCACAATCGTTGTCAATCAATGCTTTCGCAGGCGGTATCATAAGGACTGGCGCTCATCGAAAACTACACTCACCCCCTGGAGAGGGAAGAACCAACCTCTGGGTTAGAGTCTGGCCGATGACGGGGTCAGTTAGGATATCGTTGTTCTCATGGTCATTCGCCAGTGTCGTGGCGATATCCGGGCGAGCCTGTGGGAAGGTCTGCTTGAATTCGGTATAGAACTCCTCAGGAGGCTTTTGGGAATTCTTCCTGTAGTTTGAAAAAAGAGTAAATGAGCACAGTATTCCAAATGGATTCAACTACCAAACGCGGTCCCCATTCAATGCCTATATTTTGACTTCGCCATCTTCTCCCCGTCTTTTCAATTATCTGAACTTACCGATTGCGAAACATTTTTTTTTTTTTTTTCTTTCTTTCTTTTTTGAAGAGTGACACAAGGTAAAACGAATGTGAAGGGCTCTAGGGGCGCACAAACATCAATTGAACTCCAGTTCGATAGTCAAGAAAGAGGAGACGAACAGGACTCGAGCGATAGAAGAGGAGGATGTGAGGGTCGTGAGTCGAGGTGGTTGTTGGTGGTGTTCGAACTGGGAGGTAACGTGATTATTGGGATTTGAGGCCAGAGGATGTTGTGTAATATGGACCTCTCCCCAGATCAAGACTGCCGTATTATGAAAGACCCAGTATCAATTGGATATGTGAGAGTAAGCTAGAAGCTTCTGAAAAACTAAGAGAAGTCAGAGCAATAAGGAGGGTAAAAAAAAAAGATTTTGCATTCGACTCCTAAAAGGATACAGATAGCACTGAAGACACAAAATATATAGAAAAAAAAAAAGCGATGGTTCTTTTTTTTTATGAGTGGAGGATGATGGAGGGATGGGGGCGGCAATGATGGCGTCACAGAATACAGCTGCCGCTAAGGTTTCTTTTGTGAAGCCACACGGCGTAAGTTCACTACCAGACTACTTAAGGTAAAAACTCTGAAGTAGTTAAGTTACTACTGTACCCACTCAGGAGATATTCAGATTTAATCCAAGGCTTCTGCGAATACAAAAAAAACAAATAAAGGCATATGACGCGCATCCGAGTGATCGTTTCTCCAATCGAGTTCCCACTACTCAATCACTCCATTGGCTCACGACTCTACTGTTAATTAATGAGATGTCTTCCCCAGCATGTATGTAACTATGTAGTTAAATGAGTAATAATTGGTTCGAACATGGGACAGCACCCCTAAGCTTTGACATACGTCGGGTCTGTTTAACCCCCAGCTCCGCGATGGCTTGGCCCACACTCATTGGTGTCCTCTGCTACACGCTAGGCACTCTGTACTCCTTTTAATCCTAGCTCCTGACGCATCGAAAGGCATGACATAGTCAGAGGTATGTCCTATGTGTGTATTTAGTAATAGAAATGAGATTATCTGCTGTATACACTACGGAGTACAAGCTACATAGATACATACACAGTCAACAATATAATAACTCTCTGTTTGCTTTGAATAAACTAAGAGTAAGTTTCCCCCCGTCCAAAACATCGTCATTGCTTGCCGTCGTTGCTCCACTTTCTAATTCAAGCCACAGAGATGCACCGCCATCAAAGCTTGTGGCTTGCTTATGATGTCATTTTAGCTTGGCGCCGTGCTTGGCGGTTCCGCGGGAGATGAAACTGGAGCAACCACTGACACCACATGCAACTCTATTCCACACAGAAAACCCACCGCGAGCGAGTCAGTAAAAGTTAAATTCCGCAAGTCGTTGAGGAGACCAGAAGGAAACATCTTCCCCAGGTACACAGTATGTTCTTTTCCCACCATTATGGCTCTGTAATTCTTTGTTTCCCGGTCTCTTTTCTCCTGAAGCATTGAGGTAGTGTTCCTCTTATTACAACGTTACAGCTCTGAGAATAAAGGGATTAATATTGAAAATCTAAAGTGATAACTATATGTGCTCAAAAATGGAACTGTCCCAGTGGTGTAGCGAGCTCTCACTGGGGAATCCCCACAAAGAATACATCTAGAACGCTCTTGACGATTCGCCTTACAGCTCCAAATGTCTTACCTAGTCTCGACGAAAGGGGATCCCGTCTGACAGACACTATTTTAGCATTCGACTAACAAAGTACGTATTTATGGGTATCCTCGCACCGTCGCTCTTTCGCTCCGGGGGGAATGCTGGGCTGGTTCCTGCCCTACTGTACTTTTATTTTATCGTTATCTGTGGTGACAATGTGCAGGTGATATCCCAGAGAGAAGGAGTGAACAGGTAGAGACTAGTTAGAGAAGTGTTAGTAGCATACATTTCAATTTATGGATTGTTCGAGAAAGTTCTTTCACACTTCCGGTTGTTAGACACAGCAGGACTGACAGCTCTTGCAAGGGACATCCACATGCTGCTAGCTAATTGATTGCGCTCATTGATTCTGTTTGTAGAAAAAGTCCTACACATTGACGCGAGTCTGGACATTTTCGAATGGTTTGGTTGATAATTTGAAGATGCAAACAAACGCAGCACTCCATCAGCAAGGGTGATGTATACCACTGCATTCACACGCGCCCGCAAACAGAAGAGATTCGTATCTATGACTAGCCGCGATCCTTTCAGCATAAGGCTATTGTCAAAAATTGCCTATATCTTACCCCATGAATGCTGTTGCCTGAAAAGATGAGGACATCCACATATACTACCAACACAGTATGGATAGGGCCACGATGATCCATGTCAATAACCTTAGTACCCTATGAATGTACATACATAGTAATGGCCCACAAGTACATACAAAACCACCACCAACCCTCCTCATTATTTATCAGTAGTACGAAATGCATGTCTCTGTTCCCTCATGGTCACCGGCTCACATTCGTCTCAATGTCATCAAATGGAGTGAGGTGGTAAAGTAGAGTACCATGCAAGTTGACGAGCCAAAGGGACAGTTTTCTGTGTTGAAAGCACTACTATTATATATGTACAGTACATGCATGCATACCTAGTACCTACTTAGTACTATCTCACTTCCACCTCCTTTTCGTTTTAGATCTTATCAAAAAGCGTATGTATTAAGTTCAGTTCCACATGTGGTCCATGCTGTTTTGTTCACCGTGCACCCTCTCAGTACATATGTAGTGATTCTTTTGAGGCCCCAAATGACGATGACATCAGTGTGCTTTGCTGATGCCATTCAGGTGCTCTGTACTCCATATATTCGTCTGCATGCCGGTAACTATGCCCTCCATACATATGTTCCGTGTGTGTAAGTCGAAATTCATTGGGTCAAAAGAAACCACAATCCACAAAACTCTCCAATCCAATCTGACACTTTCCCCCAATTCATTCCATCATTTTTTTTTAAATTACTTATTTCGACCCCAAAAAATACTTTAATCTCGCTTGGGTTGAGGGAAAAAAGGGGAATGAAGAGCTTACTTCTTGGCTCTCTGCAACCCCATCGAGCGTTCTCGCATTTGATTGGTTGGAACACACTTGATCCTTTCAGAAGGATTTAGCAGCATGAATCATGACGTCATAGTGCAGTCTGCATCCCACACCACAATCCCAAGATGGCAAATTTCGAACTTTTTCTCTCGTCCGTTGAGAGTCGAGAGACGGTCTACGAAACCGTTAAACTAATATGGAGGCACCACAAGCAACGGAGCTGCAGAGATAGAAGTAAAGTAAGATTACACGCATTACGGTGTCTAGAGCCTCTTGGATGTACAGGTGTGAATGTCTGGAGCAATATGCTGGGGGCCACAGTCTCTCCAGAACTATAAGTAATGTATGTACAGAGTATACATATAGTATAGTATAGCTGTCGAAGTACATGTATGCATGTACCTTATAAAAGCTTGCCTCCCATCTCCTTAAAAAGGGGAGTCTGCTGAAGACACTTTGTGAATGAACCATTATCTTTTACACAGTACCTTTTATCTTTTATCATTTTTAGGGACGGAAATCAACGGGGCCCCGAGAAGTCAATTAACTAATTGACCACCCCAACTCTTACTGTTGGCGTGATCCTACGGAATCATCTGGAGTAGCATCCTGTAGCTCCATGTCAATGTTGCTTTTTCAGCTTCAACCTCCGCAAGGAAGGCGACTTTGCAGTACTTTCAATTACGACCAGGTACACAAACTACTCATCCATGCATGCATACTCCGTACATGCTTGCAGATGGCTTTTGCGCTGTAAGGTTCTGATGGCCCTTTGAATTGGCTTTTCCGGAGCACGGGGAAAGAGAGCAAAATGATGGGCCCACAGGGGTATGCCGAGTCTAAGTCTCCACATCGCGCAACCAGAAGAAACGCCACCGACGTCGTTGATGGGGTCAAGGGCAACGAGAATCCCTGAAAAAAAATGACATCCACAACGATCGCCCTTCCAGTTATCTCCACCGAAGGCCAGATGCTATGCTGTTCCTTACTACTGACTAGTAGATTATACTTCAAAGTTCACAGTAGTATGTAGGTAGATTAGACGTATGTACCCTTTTTTGTATACAGATCACCTCCATCCGAAATTCGAATATTGATATTAATTATTTTTTTGGGGTGTTGGGTGATCTCTCCAGGAACCCCTGGGCTACCGGAAGGGCTGGAGAGAAGAACATACAGTAAACCATAAATGCGGCTCATCACATGGGATCATGAATCATTGCTAGACACCGAAATGTGTGATGTTGTTTGTCAATAATAAGATCTTCATGGATATTAATCTGTAACTACATGTAAAAGGACAACAGTGTGGGGGATACTTTGGAACAGGGGAAGTATCAACAAGTAGACTATCATGCAGTCCTTCATACAGAGTACATGCTAGTACTTAACTAGTCCCCTCATTTAAGGATCTTGATATCCACCAAGGTTTAAAACATATGAAATGAGCCCTGAAAGCAGAAGCTGGAGAATCACATCAACAGCACCTCTTTTTTTTCCCTCATC
Source organism: Emydomyces testavorans (assembly GCA_029449355.1). NCBI lineage: Eukaryota > Fungi > Ascomycota > Eurotiomycetes > Onygenales > Nannizziopsiaceae > Emydomyces > Emydomyces testavorans. Next base: position 2,518,417 of record CP120627.1, read on the forward strand.
AGATAATCTTAACCCAAAAGGCAGCAAGGAAGACAATCTCTCTCAAAACCTTTGTTTGAGTCTCTTACCGCCCTGTCCAACACATCACTGAAAGCAAGACGGAGGACACCATTTCACAACAACCCTTCTGATAGTGATAATTTCCTATACAGTATAATGATATCCCTTTTTGGCTATTCCCCTTTTCCATTATCATTTTCACTGAGACATACACACAAGAAGAAAAGTAATCCGTTGGGCCAACTGGAGTTCTACTCACAAAAGTCTTGCACAATTGACTAGACGGAAAGCACATCATGTTTTCTACATTCAGCCCTCGCCATCTTAAAAGCAGTATCTCATCTCATGTCCATTGCGGATGCATACATCCCACATGCCAGCCATGCAAAGGGCCATTTCATGCAATGCCCCCTTTAGTGTATTGTGGCCTACCACAGATAATTTTTCAAGTAGCCCCTTCAAAACCACTGTCATCAGGGTGTATAAAAGCTTCTTTGCACCTGTCGTCAAGATAAGTGAGCTCCAATGATTATCATTGTCTTATAATCTATTATATGTTGGCATACTCTGTAGAAGACATAGATATGCAACAACAATAGTCAGAGATCATTCCTCAACCGGGCCACAATGCCTAAACTATGCGAAACTGTACGCCTGTTTTCCTGTGAAATGCCTTGTCAACCTGTACTCCTATGGCATCGAAGAACCATATCAAATTGAAAAGGAACTATTAGTGGTCTCCAGTGAAATTTCCTTCCCCCAGTTTTAACCCATGGTCAGCCTTATGGTTGGGCTGCTATAAATGAGAATTCGCGATGTAACATAAAGCCCCTAGAAATTCGAGAGAACTGACGTACGCTGGATAAATCTGGACGGGACCGCAACCGATATTAAGACCTCCGATGCTTAGGAGATAACTGCCTGACTGATGAAGAGTCAATGAGGCGCTTAGCCTTCATATTAGGCTGTTGCTTTTCCCCAAAGCATATGAAGAGGTGCGACAAGAAAGCTAATCATTATCGAGTAATAATGAGAGAAAATCCGTCAATGCCATCACCAATCAATCCCGAAACGCCTGCAATCTTGTATCCACGCGGAGCAATCAAAGTATGCCTTGCCAAAATCTAGTTAGTGACGGCGACAGCGTAGTTAAGGTCTAGTAGGTAGGATGGTGCAATAGAGAGGCAGGCGCAGCGCAAAGATTAGGAAATAACGCATACCCAGTTCCCGCAGTTGCATTGCCGAAAACGCCATTTATTTTACCCATATTAGTAATTATTCCAATCCCTTCGACCTTTTGTGCCGCTCGAACGTAAAATCCGGTCAAAAGCTCGCCCTTTCGTGTATCTGTATCACAAAAGTATTGAGTATGTGCTCAAAGGGGTCGAAACAGAACGGGATAATATTCTCACCAAGCACATATTCGCTGATGTTTGCTGATTGAGATCGACTGCCAAAAAACTGACTGGTCGCATCTTCATAGCAAAATTCGATACCATTGATAGAAAAGCAATCATGGTAGGCTTTAATTGAAGTAAGTAGCTTTGTTTGTATAACAGCAAAATCCAGAATCAGATCCTGAGATACAGACGCTGGAGATAAGGTGGAACCAAGTTTGTTGCTTCTGTAACCGATCTGACCATTGGGCAACTTGACAGTTGAGCTCTTTGCAGTGAGCTGAGAAATATCATCCACTATATGACTGTATAAAGAGCCAGAATAAATCACCAGCTTCAATCCTTTTTCTTTTTTCCGACTGTCAGGAAGCCGAGCACGGATATCATCCTCCGTAATTGTGACCTGCTTGGACAGTCCGTTGTTGTTGGTGCCCAAATCCCCATTGATGTAGTCGAGGTATGCCCTGCATATGTCGCCATCCCCTTCAGTGTAGATCTCGATAAAGGCAATCCCGGACATGGAAGTCAGCACGATTTTGCCACCATCGATTGGCCATACTTGTAAGGAGCCATTCAAACATGGACGAGGGTCACTTGGGTGGCGGAAGCAAGGGTGCAGGCGGAAGCGTAAGGCATCCAACCGATGCCAGTTAGTTTCGTCCTGTGCCAGACAAAGTCGTAATCCTTGTTCTTTTGTTCTTGTGCAGTATGGTTCCCAACTTGTAAAGGATCTATTGAATTGCAGGTACTCCTGGCTCATGATACCGCTTTCCCGCCTACGACATCCAAATAGTCGGCCTATTTCGCGCAGATGAGCGCCGATATTCGTGCTTGCCATCTCCCAGTTACTACCACATTCGTTGTTATCATTAGCTAGGAGCTTGCTATCGGTTCGAGCACAGTCAGTAAAGGCCGGGACCACCTCTTCGATGCAAGACGGGTAACTATGTAGCCCATGAGAACCAAAAATGGCCAGATTAATGTCATCATCAGCGCATCCGACTGCGTCGTCGCCGTTAACGAATTGGGCCTCACCATTCCAATGGCTGTCGAGGATTAAAGCGGTGACATACTGCTTTTGACCAGGTTTTAGCATGAAATAATGGCTCACTGCTGCCTTTGCGATTTTGAAAAGTTCATCGTCATTAGCTGAAGGATTGTTCTTCTGGCCAGTGCTAAGCTTTTTAAGTTCAGCAACTGTTTTATCGCAGCGAATGATGTGAATTTTAGCTTCATTCCTCATCTGATGAGACAATGCATCATGTCTGCTAAGCGTTCCCGTTTGCCATTCCTCTTCAAATCTGAAGGTACGCCTGACGAAGTTGTTTCGAAACATTTGTTCCTGCGTAAAAGCTTGCCAGAGATATGCAGCCATTCGAAACTTGCGAATGGCCATATCGAGGCCATTGTTTCCTTTCGATGTATTTTCGGATGGAGTATCGAAGTGACCTGTGGAATCTTTGCCAAGGAGGATCACAAGTTGCAATGGTGGGCAGTTAGTCGAAGGCAAGTAGTTCACACTGATCGTTGACTGATGCACCGTTGCATTGGGAATTTTAGGGGAAAAGAAGTCTAGCCGGATTTTGTTACGGCCGGGAACCAGATACAACAAAGCTTTGAAATGGGATTCACGAACAGGCCAAGTGGTGGGAGGAAATGGCTCATTCAAGAGGTTTAAAGTCACGGTTCCGCCCACTGGTGGACTTCGGGCATCGCCAATTTGTCCGTAAATCAGTATGATTTTATAATTGACCTAAACAAAAGTTCAGCCCACTGGTATGGTCACACAAATGCACATTCTGCGCCCGGATCTGCATACCCATGAATTTTCTGAGATAGATGTGACGCGAGGCGCAAATGGAGAAATGGGGATTGAAGACCTCGAAGGTGGGCAGGTCAGATAGGGGTTGCTGGCCTAGAATTCATTGAGATAAGTTAGTCATGTGTCAGTAGAATTGGCACGGGACAAAGACTTACCCCGCCATTGGTCCTGCCTGATTGGGTGCTGGTCGGAACAGGCCTTTGAGGAAGAGGGCCAAATTGATTTCCAGTCTCGAATCTGGACAAGTATGGAAGATGAGTAGACGATAGAGTTGGCAAAGACGGAGGTGGAGTGGTGTGGGAGCTGTTCGAGGAAGAATTGTCGAGAGTCACAGTCGATGTGCCATTGGTGGTATGGCCATTGCCATTGCCATTGAGCTCTGAGATTGAGCATTCATCTTTCGACTTTTTGGAAGTCCCCTTTTGGAAGCTTGATCGTGAGAAGCGGCGAAGATCCTTCATGAATGTCTTTGGGGACATGTTCAACGGTCAGGATGTAGGAACAACAGCATCGAATAAAGAGGACTGAGCAAGTCGAGTTAGGAGAAACATGAGTGGAAGACGATGGAGAAGAAGAAGAAGAGACAGATGTGGCCAGAACATTCACTTGAGCAACGCTCTTTTCAGCAATTGATGACGTGATAATGCTAGACAGGTGTTTGAAAGATACGCAGTTAAGAAAGAGCGATAAGCACCCAGTGAAAGCTGTTGGTCAGGCTGCTCATAAGAAATTACAACAGAAAAGAATGACAGAAACAAAGACTATAAAAATGAACAGAAGATGACAAGAAACACAGGGCCAAACCTCAAGGCGAGTGTGCCATGCTGAGATGGCAGAAAGTTGGAGGAGCAAAATTCTTCAAGTTGCACAGTTCAGGAGCTGTGGTGATGGATTTTGATGACGAAACATGTTTCTGGGTAACTACATATCCACTCAGTAACTACCTACCTAGTTAATAATTACAGGTGCAATGGTTCATTACAGTGCTTTGGAGATTATCAGTCACTCTAAATAATGTGAATTGTTACACAGAAAGCACAGTAATGCCTGCAGAAGCACTCTGTTATTATTAACTGTGTATGTATCTCACCTCTTGAGGTTGCAACTATTCTTCTGGATGGAAGTCTAACTACTCTAGATGGCAGGGCAGATATTCAGGAGTGGCTGTAGATGGATACATGAAGCGTGAAGATAAGCCAGTTGGGAGACCAAAAGCTTGTCTCCCTCTTAGCAAATCAGGAATCATCTAGAGACTACCAGGGCCTAACTAACTACATAACAGTAATAACTAACTATGTATGCAGGTGCTTTTGCTAGGCCCTTGCTGTCCATCCCAGAGTTATGTACGATTAGCTATGTATTTGCTGGAAAACAAGCTAGAGACCTTCAGCCCTAAGACTCTCACTCTGAGCCTCTTTTCAATTCCAGTGTGTGCTCCGTTCTGTGGGATCTCAACTAATTGCATACAGAATTAGATTTGCTGTTTATTGCAGCATAGCTCCTAAGAGTCTGTTGATGCCTATTGATATAAGTACATATGTATGCATGTAGTTATGAAGTGCAGTACAGTACATAGTTACACCCGCCCTGTTGCCTTCCAAAACTTGGTTGTATAACCACTAGGTGACGTCGCACAGCAATGTCCTACAGGCATCTTCCCTTCAACTTCCTCAACAAGGACGCCCGATCTTCCCTCCCGCACACACTCTCTCTGACATCTGACCTGTTTACTGACAACAGCTATGATAGTCAGGTGTCCTTGAGCTGAATTGCTACTACTCTAGAGTATCTGTTTTTGCCTGGGTTTCAGAGATTCTTTGCCACCACTCTGCTGCCATTTTGTTTTGGTTACTGTAGCTAACCGCTTCATCTCTTGTCTATGGGAAGAAGATGGCTGGGCCCAATCTGAGAATAGGTATGGACCTCTTGTGAAATGAACTGAATACATCCTGAAACCTCCAAGCCAAGATAAAGGAGCTAACTAGTTATGTACTTTGGAACGTGCTCAGGAACCTCACTTCACATTTCTTGGCAATGGGATTTGAAGGTTTCATTTTGCGCGAGGGCTTCGGGACCTCTTAACTACTATAGGAGAGGGATCAACAACATTAACGAATGCATTTCAATTGAAAAAAAAAAAAAAACTAAAAAGGACAACAAAACTCCACAAATTCAGGTTCGCGAGCAATTGGAATGACTGGCTACAGACTAATTAAAAAAAAATGTCAAATAGATTGGTGATCTCGATGAGGGTTGCTTACAGAGTGCTAGGCTACTTTGCGATTGAGCATCTCGCACGATCTGAGAAATACATGCTTCTTCTGAGCTCCCGAAAATGCCCCCGAAGTCAGGATGTGGCGGAGGCCCTCCATTGAGAGAGACATATTTCTTCTGTTATCACTGTCTGTTCCACTCGAAGTCGGTTCCAATCAGCCGGAGCTGTACATGTTGATAAAAGGTGTGGACGGCCGAAGTCTGAACAGTGCAGGTTGTTCTGCCTGGTCTCAAGCAGCTAAAACAGCAGAATCTCACGAGAAGTCTACTAGGTACACTTGAAAACTAACATACTGACCAAGTGTTGTCATCGAAAGATCCCTTCCTCTCTTATGTGAGGTTTCGACGTGTCCTGAATCCCCTTCGCACCGTCGTTTTTGAAAGTAGGCGATAGAAAGTGATTCGAACTACATGGTTCGCACTAGTGATGATTCTCTCTAGTAGAATAGAGTGGTGACACCCATGTTATCCCAGCATGCCGACGAAAGATGGCTTCGTAATGCTCGCGTGCTCCCGAGCTGTTGTGCGACAAATTTTGCTCAAGACCTGGGCACTATGAACCCTAGGGATGGTGCTAAGATGATCATTGAATCAGTCACAGTTTCTGCGAAGATATGGTAGGAAGATCTATTTCCTTGGATGGTGTGCTCTCTTGGTAACACCAGGACAGAATGTGGGTGTCACCAGGCAAACTCATGGCCAACTGCTTTATTTTGAAAGGCCTCTTGATTGACTGACATACATACAACAACCCTCAGGCTAATGTTTATGATCGAATACCATCCCAGAAGCGCTTGTTTTGCTGAGATTTGTTGTAGGCAGGAGTCGAGCTTGAAATTTTTTATTGTCCTCTCAATGCGCCAATTCATAGCATCTTTTTCTATTTCACATGCTGCCTCGGGGGTATCGATCGCTCCAACTGTGCGTAGTAGTGTCTGTTTTAAATGATAGACCCATGAAGACAGCAAGAAGCAGTCAAAAAATTCATTGTAAAGTGGCAGCGACTCCCCAACCATGCGGAAGTGTCCAACTGCATATTGGATTACATAGTTAGTGAACTCCACGAGAGGGGCTGCGGCGTGCATATTAAGCGCTGAAATATGGCATCAGCAACATCGCGGTTCCTGCCAACTCACCCATTAAAAGTCGCTGGTGTGCTGGTGGCTGGCGGAGCTCAGTGGCTTGTTTGGTCTGTTTGGCTTTCAAGCCCTGCAGGGTTCAACGCTGTGTGGCCCCCAATCACATCGGCATAGCTTAGACTTGCCTTCCAATGGGCATCATCCTTAGGCTTGCTTCCTCCGTCTATTTCCACCTTGTCTGCCTGCAATTCCATACATGCTTTTCTCCCTCTTTACGGCAGCCGTATAAGAAAAGTCAGTCAATCTATTTGTGGTCTTGTAACTCTGTCGCTCTTTTAACCTCTGTGATTCTTATCAGTACTATTATTAGTTACTCTTTCCTTTGTCCGCTCAACCAGACACTCATTTTTCACATCTTTCTTTCTGCCTTTCTTTTTTACCATCCAATGATCACATTCTTTATAAATTCGCCGGCACGCACAGATTTCATTTGAAATTTTGTATGATTTGTTACTTTGAAATTGCTGTTACTTGGTTTTCTCATTCGACATGGTATTTTCTTCACCAACAACGTCTGCGAGAAAAGCAGTCCATAAGCTTGATATCGAGAAGGTACGTGTTCTACCAGATCTAATTACTGAAAGGCTTTAGCTGATATTCAAGTTCTATTAGGTCTCTCTCAATTTGCAGGATCGTCTCGGACTCGCTAAAGTGAAATATGAACGAATGCATGGTCTTTCCACGGATCCACTAGACGGCAGTGAAGATAATGGTATTAGAGGAAAGGTTTCTTCATCGAGCTTCTCAAATGGTTTTTGCGGCTTCGAGACTCCGGCCGTTTCCACCCCCATCACAAGCCCAATTCTCACAAAAGACCTCCCACGCTCTGCCCGTAGCAAACACGCAGCCATGTTCGACCTAAGGGCTATGGAAGCTATGACTAGCGGTTCTCGAAAACGGAGGAGATGCGCCTCTGTAACTGAGCAGTCGGCGAAACTCCCACGCATTTCACGAGATTTTACCACCATGATTCCTTTCTCGTCACCCACTGTCGGCCGCCAGCGGTCTTCCATGCTTGTGCAGACAGCCTCGTTTGTGTCTCAATCCGATACCATCCCAGACGACCCACTATCTCCAGAGAAAATCTCGGAGCATGACATCGACCCAGAACTTCCAACAAGTACTTCGTTGATTAGCTCCTCTCCCCCCCGTACGCCACCACTACGACGGAACCGACTTCCTGTTGATACTCATCAAAACGAAGATGGCGCTGACCTGTTGATGTACCTTGCAAATTCCCCTACACCAATAAATTTCGGAGACAAAGGACGTGTACCGGATTTTCTTCCTTCCACTCCGCCCGCACAACATGCTTGTTTGCCGTCTCTCCTGTCCACTCCTGGAGGAGGACTTGGTGTGAATTTGAATACGCCCGGTCAGGCGTTCAACTTTGCTGATTTCGTCAATGTAACTCCAAGCCCCGCTCAGCGCCAGTGGGGTAACCGCACTCCTCGCGTTCTTCCAAAAACCCCAATTGCTACAAAGGATGTGAGGAAACGGCTTAATTTTGATGCTCTCGTCCCTCCCGCCGCTGGCAGTCCAAATTCCAAATCTCCCGAGAGGAAGATCGGGCTGGCACTTCAGCTCGGCGAAGAATTACATTTTTAACTGTTTTTGCTGTTATTTATTAATCAGCTTATTTTATGAATATTCATGATGTATGGAGTATGGATGTGTTTAATTATCTGGATATCTTTGTTATTTCACAAAAAGATTGCGATCCGATGTCAGAATATCCCCTCTTGCTCTCTGTTACCATTTGCTTCATATCCTTTGTGTTTACCTCGATGTTGATAGCCCAACATTTACCTCTTTTGTCAGAGTATATCGCCATTCTGAAGAGTATCCTATGCTTGGGACACTCGCAGTACCTACGATATTTGTACGATTAATACATATTTGATAGCAAGAAAATCAAGAAAAGCAGAATCTGAACATGATGAGAAAGTGTCCCTCTCATCCTACGAGTAACTAGTCATGAGTCTGTCACGCGCTGTTTTAAGCTTAAATTAGTTCACAACGCGGGGATCGTGTTGATTTCGCGTCACCACTTTGGAGTTATTTGACTAGCTACCGGACTAGATTTTATCCGGCATAGTTTAGTTACTAAATAAGGTTGGCCTTGTATTTGCTTACTAAGAAGCCACGGATGGCGGGGTTTCATTTCGCCATGGCCCATCAGTCGTCAGATAAGTATGTACAGAGGCAGAGGACTCCCTTTAGGTCCATTAAGAATCAATTAATGTCTCCCAGAATGAATTATCAACAGCGGTCTACTATCAAAATCAGCAGAAGAATGTATCAATGGCGCTGTTCCCCTGCGCCTTGACCTCGTGCCGTCTCTGCCATCTTGGTCCTGAATCTAACTAAACCCCTGCTCCTTCCTTGGGCCCGTTTCGTTGGTGAAGCTACGCCCTACAGCAGAGAGTGGAGCAAAATCCCAAGACGACAATTTTCTTGAGAAGAGATCGTATTCGTTCTTGACCATATGATGCTGCAACGGCGAAGATAAGAGAGAAGGGAGGTCTGCTCCGAGAAGTGAAAAGAAAGAAAGGAAAAAGCTACTTAACCTATGCAAGCTTCCCCCGTTAAGTTCCTCAGGTCTTGGAGGGACTTTCGAGTCAAGATTGATTGATCGACTCCTTTGGGATCCGAATTGGCATCTAATGGATTGAATCGGTGTCTATCAAACGGAATTACGAAGCGTGTGCTTTCGAAGAAGGTGACTTCTGCTGCTGCAGAGAAGGAATACACCATCATTGGTGCCTGGACTTGATAACTATTCGAGCGAGTGAATCAGCTGGTCTATTCTTGTCCAACGCGGTACTCAATTCTTCTTATTTCCATGACACCTAGGCTGGACAGCGTGTGTTATCACCTTCCTAGACTACTATGAAATTCCTTACGATGCAGTGATTACTTCTCTGGAAGAGGTAGTTAATTCTCCAACGCGCCATTGACTGAACAAACTCCCCTTTTTCGTCGAGTTCAGCCCCAGAAACTCATGGTTAAGACAAGCAACAGGCTGAAATGGGTTCCCAATCCGGCCTCGTACCGGCAATGAACGTGTGCTTTTTTGGGGAAAAATAATTCAGATGTGCAATACGGTTGGTTTTCTGAAGATTGGGAGGTTGCTGCTTAAAACCCCAGAAAGGGGAGACCTACCAAACTTGAGAGTATTAATGAGCTAAACTGCGCTGCCGCAAACGGGATATCTACATACTTACCTACTCTTGCAACTTCACCACGACAGTGACCTTCAATTGAAATATAGTTTGCGTTTGTGCCTTCTGATCTCGAAAAAGAATATTTTCCTCTCCAATGCAGAAGAAGGCCCTACTTCTCCTGCTATCTCTAAAGAGATAATTTCCGTCTTCAGGTTATCCAGCAACACCGATGTCGTCAACACCCTGCTAGCCATATATATGTATTTGAAAGTGGGAAAATGACTAACTCCCGGGTTGAACGGGAGCAGCAACCTACTTCGCGGCGTGGTTCAATTTGCGAAACGAAACAAAACGAGCTCGACTTGGTCCAAATATCCAGAAGAGATACGAAACTTCGCATTCAATTAAAATATGTACATACATAAATGGGTTTTAAAACACTTATTGAGTTCGTTGAGTGAGTGTCTCTGAATTATAGACTTTCAAAACTGAAGATAAAGCAGAAGAACAAGATCGACCAAAGCATAATGGCGTTCGAAGAAAAGGAAGGAGAGGATAGTTTGTGAGCTCATCAAACCCATGAGTGGATGCGCGAAACGAGAAAACTTATTCATTCATGACTCCCTCGAACACTTTGATAGCGTCTCTTGCAGTATTTGTCGCGCTCTGAGGGTTCGCGCCCGTGACAATCCTGCAGTCAACTTTGCAGAAGTCATCGAACGGGTCTTCGGGAGGGATGTATTCGGCGTTGACGGCCTTGGCTAATTCATCGACCGTGTGGAGGTGGTCTTCTCGGATCTTATCGATGACTTTGATCATGATCTCGCCCTTTGTCGTAAAGCCGGTGATAGTCTTGTCCTTGACGACCGATTCTCCATTCTCATCATGGATTCCTGGTAAAATACACGGCCCATGACACACTGCAGCGATAACGCCACCACGCTTATAGATGTCTCGCGCGATGTTCTGAAGATGTTTGGCATGCGGGAAATCATACATCGCCCCGTGGCCTCCACACGCAAATATCAGCCCATAGTCGTGTGGTGCGAGATCACCAGCCTTGAACACCTGCTTGTTCATCTTCTCCATGAAGTGACTGTGTTCAGAATGCAGCACTTTTTCGTCTTCTTTAGATAGGTATTCTTGCGTCAAAGAGTGTTCATCCCATCCAAACGTTCCCGTTTCGGAAGCAACGTCGACCTCGAAACCGGCGGCTGTGAGTTCATTGAATGGGTGTAAGGCTTCAGAGAAGAATAGCCCAGTTTTCTTTCCATCCGGCCAAAATGGCGGGTGAGCGCTAGTTACGGCTAGTAGAGCTCTTCGAGGAAGCGGTGCCATCTCGGAAAATCGTAAATGTCACTAATATGTGTATATCAGTTTGTTAGTATGCTACGAGAGTATGGAAAAATTTGACCCAGAAAGATGAGAGCAACCGCACTATATAATTTGATGCGGGTGGCAGGGTTCTATGTACATCGTGTCGTCACGGAACCAACGCGGAGCCAATTATTCAATAATGTCTCCGATTGCACAAGGTATCAAGCCAGCTCAAGAAGCATATTCCCGATCTCCTACAGCCACAGGACTCGGTTGTATAGGCATAGGAGAGGAGAGGCATGGTCCAATTGAGTTATGACGTAATATATTTTCGCGTTGATTCGATCGAGAAATGGTTCGATCTCCTCATTTTGCCATCGTGCTCAGCCGAAGCGATCCGTAGAATCAGTTGACAGCTATAATGATGCTTTGTTTGCGTGCAAAAAGAAGCTGCTAGGTGGCAGAATAGAAAGTCATCCGTTCTCCTCCTGAGGTAAGTCAGTGCTTTTAGTCTGTGAGCGCGCAGCTTGTTTTCTCCAAAGCTCGGCTAGAAGATCAGAAGTACTCGCTTCCTCAATGCTTTTATCCTCGCGAACTTTAAGAAATCTCGGAAATCGAAGGCTTAATCCACGTTCTTCGCTAACCAAACCGATAGCCGCTGTGTATGTTGGGCTGAGCGTGATATCTGCAAAAGCAACCTCCCAAACCTCTTGTGGCTCAAACCAGACTTCTGGCTCATTTCTATATTCTACGTAAGCAGGTCTTGGAATAACGTTGTCGCCGTTCTCCGCATACTTCTCTTTATTCTCCTGATAAAACTTGTCCGTAAAACCTGACATGCATTTGGTTACTGCCTCCAATGTACCTGTCACTGGATTTCGAACAGCAAGAAGAATTGGAGACCACCATTTGGCCTTACGACCCTGCCCATGCCAGCCGCCGATAGGAATCAAGTCCAGTGTGTCACTTGTTGTGTTATAATCCTTCTTCACCTTGAGCCAGGACTCGAGACGCTTATCTGGTTCATATGTTGATAGTAAGCCGCGTCTCCTCGATCCTTTCTGTTTTCCGTTAGAGACATTTGACGGTTCCTCGTTCGTCGAAATATTTGTTGTTTCATCGGCACTGATATTATCATCCAAGACTTTCACCATAATACCTTCGCATTTTGCATTTGTGGCTTCCTGGAAGAAATTGAGAATCATCTCTGAGTCAGAGGAGGTCGCATCAATGCTTCTAACCCAAGAAAACCGATTGGGTATCTCGACGAAAAGACTTCGGAGGAGTTCTCGTCGTTCTCTGAAGGGTCTTTCTAATAACGATTCCCCATTCAAGTACATAAGATCGAATGCAAATAGGCAGACAGTAATTTCGATGTCAGATAATTCAACGTTTTTCCTGGCTCGATTAGAGAGAGTTTGGAAGGGCAATAAATCTCCAGTATCCTGATCTACAGCAACCACCTCTCCCTCAAGAATGAAGCTCGAGACACCATCTCCTCTAATCTGCGGAACACGAGATACAAGATCTGGGTATTTATCTGTCATTAGATCTAAATGTCGAGAGAAAAGTGATACCTTTCCTGACGTGTCGCAGTGCACTTGTGCGCGCTGACCATCATATTTGTATTCACAGCTAAACTTTCGACCCTGAAGTTTGCTGAGCATCTCTGTCAGGTCACGCGTTATGCTTCCTAGCATGGGCAGTAGAGGAATATGCACTGAAAGGCTGCATTTGGCGAGGAGAGTGTCCGATATTCCCGTCTCTAAGAGGCATGGTACCAGATCATTGTAATTTGGATGACGGGCATAACTAGCTTTAATGATTTCCTCTGCTCTGGCGTATAAACCGGTGAGCTCCTCTCTTTTGAGCTTCGTGAGATCAGCTCTAGAATAGATACTGAAATTGGCTGATGAGGGTCTCGAATAAAGAAAAGCACGAGCCAACGCAATAAGCATTGTGGTTCTGACAGCTCCGATACGCAAATGCTGAACGAGTGTGCGTACAATGTATCGACTCTCTTCAGGTCCTCTTGCATCTCGAAGTAAGTGTTCCACCAGCCTTTGCTTATTTTCCTGGCTACCCGTTCCTTTACTGTTAGCAATTTTCATCAAAGAATCATAAACCCCTTTAATGGATAGCGGTTTTGGTCGCCTTAGAGTAAAGGATTGCTTTTTCTTAGCTTCGTAGGCAACATCCCCAGCGTCTCCGTGCTTGTCATAAAGGGTTTTCAAGCCCAAACTGTCCAGCCCATAAACCTTTTTCAGTGCTTTAGAGATAGCAGATCCTCCTAGTCCTAAGTCAAGCGGAACATAAGGCGGTGCGAAAGCATTCGTAGCAAGCCAGACAGTTGGGAGAAGGCTATTCGGATCCCCTTCAACCAGGACCCTCAACAAATTAACCAAGATGTCCACAATCTTAATTCTACTCTGGGTACTGTTGACTAGAGAGAATGCTCTGGCCATTATTGAGTAGGAAGCATGTCCTCCGTCCGCTTTCCAGAACTCTCTTAGCTGTTGGACATAGCAATATGGTTCAAATGTGAGCGGCGACTCGTCCAGAGGTAGCGACATGGATATCGTATCTTCGGCATTGGTGGAAGTCTGTAGCGATAACACTCCTGTTGTCGTCTTCCTGGAAGCAGATCCATTCGGATTAGCAGGCGAGTGACTAGGAGTTGTGCCGTCGCGGGCCTCCAATTCCCGGGACAGCAGGGCAAAATTCGCTTCTGACTCTGTACGCGCGTCATTTTGGTAAGTAGAGGTGGCATCTCTATCCCATTCTGCTTGCAGCTTTCGGGCAAGTTCTTCGTCAGTCAACAACTGGCGTTCTGGAGGAGGCGTTGTTGGTGCGCGAAGGTCGACATGAGGAGGTTGTTTCTTTGGGCTCTTAAAGAAGGAATCAATACTTCTGGACGGCCTTGACCGATCGCCAGCATCGTCTCTTTTGCGTTTTCTAGAAGGATAGGACATATCTGCATCCTCACGCCCCTCATGGGCAATGTGTTTCAATCCGTCATCATCCTGGAGGAAATACTTTCAATACTCTTGTTGGCAACATTTCCAAGTTTCGTACTGTGTAGAGCTTGCGCCAAGTCTTTGGAGCTCAAAGGGGAACATCTCCCAAAGAAGCGCGACATCAATGCTTCAAAGGCAGACGACATCCACTTTGATAAACTCGCAAGTACGGTGTCCCCTTCTAAACAGCCATTTCTCCTGTTTATCTATCCGAATGAAAATGAAGCGATGCTGTCTTATTCTCGAATTTTCACTGAATAACTCCACTGAAAACTTCCACGATGGCCCGGAACTTAGTCTCAAATCAGCCCTCAACTGCATTGCGCATGACGAGTTACATCAATGAAAATATTCAAACAGTAGCCGACCTACAGGCCTTAGATTCTCTTCTACAAAGTCTCTACGGACAGCAGGAGCTTCAAAAGCAGCAGGTAGCTCCAATCGCACCAGTCAATACCACTCCATGTGCGCTAACAATCTGTCTGTCATAGTTGCATGAAGCTGAAGAGGTGCTAACGGAAGCGATAAAGACATCGAAACAGCACACGGAGATTATTCGAAAAGCGGCAAAAGCATTCAACGAGCAACAAAAGGACATAGATAGGCGGCTTCTGGAGGTGACACAGTCTAAAAGTGGCGATGAAGCTACCCAAAAGTTTGCGACTGGAATGGAGAAACTGTGGAGGTTAGATATGGCAAAAGGATATATGGAGCTTCTAGAAAAGGTGAATAGCATTAGGTCAGTTCTCCGCATTTCAGCTGTCGCCGCAAATACTTACATCGTGGCAGCAAAGAGATTCTATCGGCAACAAAGTCTTCCCCAAGCAATGCACTACGTTCCTATACCAAACTGAAAGCCATGACACTCGCACTGGGATCTGCACAAACTGCCGCTGATAGTGCTGCACCGCACCTTTTGGATTATGTTATGACATTGACAGGAAGAATTAAAGATTCACTTTTGAACGAATATTCTGAAAATCTGCGCTCCACACTTAAAAGAATGCAATGGCCCACAAGGAAGCCTCAGATGGATGATATTGTAATCAATGAATGGACACACTGGGTGCAATTGTTGCTACAGCTGCAAGAACCGTGAGTTTCCACTTCCCAAACAATCAAACAGCAAGTAACTGATGAATTTTAGGGATGTTATTTCACAGATTCCTGTACTGCAAAGTGAAATGCAGCATCGAGAGCCGCCTGTACTGCGGCCACTAGAAGAAATGCTGCATCCTCTGGACCTCCAATTTCAATATCATTTTAGTGGAGATAGACCAACTAATAGATTGGATAAGGTTTGTTCATGGCATTCAGCGCAGAGATATTCTCCATTAAGCTGACAAGGATTGCTTAGCCCGAATACTTTTTGTCTCATATAATTGATCTCATCAATACTTATAGCGACTTTTTCATAACATATCTCCAGCCCATTTTAGATGAAAGAGCGGAAAGCTGCAACCCTGACCTTCTCCCCTTTTATGGAAATGCGGTTTTCTCATTTATAACTGCATTGTTGCCAATGGTGCGACAAAAAATTGGCACGACTCTTCCACATATTGCCAATCATCCTCAGTTATTAAGTCATTTTATACATGAATTAATGCAATTTGACAATGAAGTTCGGGAAACGTGGGCTTACTCTCCAGCTTTCAATGGTGACAGGGCCTGGAAAGGGCTGACCTGGGAAGTACTTGTGAAACAGGATTGGTTCGCTCAATGGCTCCAAGTTGAAAAGGACTTTGCGCTCTCTCGCTACCAGGATATTATTGATGCCCCGGATAGCGGTGAAATCGATTATGACGGGGTTGAAGCGACATCAACGAAGCCGACCAAGGCCGCTATTCGGGTTAATGATCTTCTTGAAACTATCACAGACAGATATAGACCCCTCTCCTCTTTTAGCCAGAAGCTTCGCTTTCTCATTGATATTCAAATCACGATATTCGATCTCTTTCATGAGAGGCTACATTCTGGACTCGAGGCTTATCTCGCAATGACCTCGACGATCGGTCGAACTGTGCAAGGCTCTTCAACGGGTCAGCTAAATTTGGAAGGCATTGCAGGTCTTGAAAGATTATGCAGGATATTTGGCAGCGCTGAGTATTTGGAGAAAAAGATGCAGGACTGGGGTGACGATATTTTTTTCTTAGAGCTTTGGTATGAGCTTCAAGACCGTGTTGATCAGAATGCACGGACTGGTAGACCTGTCGCAGGTTCAATGTCAGTTTCTGAAGTGGCAGCACGAACATCATCCTCCGTCAGCGACAGCAACGTGCACAACGCAGACGGGATCGAAGGCGCTTTATTCGATGAAACCTCTTTGGCGTATCGTCGTATCCGGATCCGATCCGAGTCAATCATTGTGTCAACTTTAATATCCACCATGCAGACATCACTGAAACCATATTCTCGTGTTTCTACTTGGGCGTCCCTCGCAAGTTCTGAAGCCAATGACTCTTCAATGACTCCCTCCGTCGAACTAGCGGCATTTACTCGAAGCCTTACCACCGAGCTTCAATTTTTGTCCAGAGCCCTCGCTTCAGCGCCGCTCAGACGAATCTCCAGGCAGCTTTTGCTCTCAATTCAGACCTATCTCTGGGATAATATCCTTATGCGAAACACCTTTTCAGCCACAGGGGCTCGCCAGCTTTTAGTTGATTTGGAGCATATATGTGCGACAATCGACGCAGCCATCGGGGTTCCAGCAGGTGAAATGGAGGCGAAAAGAGTGATCCAGAAGTTAGCAGAAGGATCACGGCTCTTGGGATTAAAGGTCATTCCTAAGGATGGCATTCCCGAACCAGTAGGTGAAGACGATGTTGGTGCCGATGAAACCGATTCGAATACTGGTTTCTGGGAGGTAGAGAAGAGGCTTTTCGCAAACAATGAAAGTGCCCGTGAAGTGCTAAAGGAACTAGGCATTGAAATGCTGACAGAAGCACAAGCCAGGGCAGTGTTGGAGAGGCGGGTGGAACTTCGCAGTTAGCATTGATCTGGTTATGGGCTGAAAGTCACATTAATGTTATACAGGGGAAGTGAACATAAAGGCCTAATAGCAATGCTGTGCATGGTTGTATGTATGTACATTTTTATGTTGATGAACCTATATCTTTTATCTACCCACTTTTCAAACAAAATTGAAACGTGCGCCTTCTTGCTCCTCCAGGTGCCAAGCCGCTGATAGTTAAGAATGAACAACTGGTCCATGTCCCCTTTCTGCAGGGTTCTTTGGGCGCAATCCATGTGGCATATCCGGAAGCTCCCCCGGAGGCGGCACGTTCAACAATGGCCCCAATTGTCGTCTGACAGCGGCAGACCCGAGTTTCACGATAGTCTCGACCAGGCCATCCACCGTCTCCTTTTTCGTAAGAACGTTGACAACACAGCGGAAGAATTTCCCATCACCAGCCAATTTATCACCGTCAC
This sequence comes from Emydomyces testavorans, assembly GCA_029449355.1. NCBI lineage: Eukaryota > Fungi > Ascomycota > Eurotiomycetes > Onygenales > Nannizziopsiaceae > Emydomyces > Emydomyces testavorans. Next base: position 2,535,979 of record CP120627.1, read on the forward strand.
TCGGAGGCGCGTAATCAACCATGAATCCTTGGTGAACAAGCTCTCGTACGACTTCTTCAGTTATTTTGCTATTAAGCTTGCCTCGCTCCTCTTCGCTAAGCCTTTTACCGTTGATTTCTCGCTCCGGCGGGTATGCCATTCGGCCTAGAGGTGCATAATAGAAGCAAACCTGGAGACATGGAGGTGGATTTTCGGTGATAAGAATGAGATGAGGAGAGTTACCGATGACAGTAGAAAGATGCTCGGCAACACTGCACGCAGAGTCGACCTGCTGCTCATAACCCTCAGACCCGTAGTACAGCCAGCTGAGGAAGAATTTGAGGGAGTCGCCGCGACGGCCACATTGTAAGGTCAAATCTCCCAAGTCCCAAACTTCGGAGCTTCCTTCACTTGTGTAATCGTTATGGAACAGATATCCCGCTGGAAGTGTATTCGCACGATGGAATTTGCGGAGATCAGCACCCAAAAGGAACGAGCAGGTGAGCGGGACGTTAAGCATTTTATGCGGATTAAATGCAATACTATCTGCAAGATGGGATCCTGTAAGTTTGCCCTTTTGTCGGCTGGAGAAGATGAATGAGCCGCCCCATGAAGCGTCGACGTGGAACCACAGGTTGTGCTTCCGACTAATCTCTGCAATTTCTGGCAAGGGGTCAAAAGCACCATACACCGTTGTGCCCGCAGTGGCATTGACAAAGAAAGGCTTCTTTCCTTCGCTCTTTGCAGTTGTAACGAGCTCCTCAAGTGCCTCGGGTATCATCCGTCCTTGCTCGTCGACAGAAACCGTCCAAACAGCCTTGCTGCCAAATCCAAGCATCTGCGCGGCCTTCTCAACGCTATAATGACCATGAGCGCTTGTAAACAAGACGTACTGATCGCCTCCGATACCTGCAGCCTTAGTGTGTGGGAAGAGAGTATTGCGCGCTACAACAATTGCAGTTGCGTTGGATGCAGAGCCTCCTTGTACCGATATTCCTCCCGCACATTCACCCGTTAACCCGAAGAGCGAAGCCAAACGGGCAGCAGTGTTCTTCTCGATAACGGTTAGCGCTGGAGCTACCTGGTACACATGGACGTTTGTGTTTAACGCAGCGATAATCAACTCTGCGGCAAGCCCAGGCGCATTCGTCGAGGCATAGAGTTTGTCTAAGAACCCTTGGTGCCAAATGTTCACGGAATATCGAAAGATTTTTTCCAGCACCTGAAGGAGTCCGTCTCGTCCCTGGCCGCGAGCTGGGAATTCTAACTGTAGTTCCTCCTGCAGTTCATGTGGCTTCCTCAACTCTATTAGTCCGGAAAAGAAAGGATCCCTTTCGTGCGAGCCATTTTCCTGCGCGGTTTCATTGGAGCCTCGGTCCGCAGACCGTATGAATTGCAGGATCCGTTCCTGGACGGGATTAAGAAGCTACAGAAGAGACAGCCATCAGCTCATATTCTGTAACTGGCAGACCAGAGCATTCCAGTAGAAATTTAGTTCATGAATAATGACCTTTTTTCGGTTCTTCAACGAATTGCTCTTTACTCACATTTCTCACTTCATCCGCCCGGTCCATACTGGATTCTCAGTCAACCATATCAATTCGTAATAAATAGGCATCCACGCGATAGACATTTGATGAATCTGGCGAGAAGTGTGTGTGCTATGAGCGCTTCGGCGATTGCAAGATTTTATCGGAACCTTGTTACTAATGCTCGGAGTGGCTGAGGTGACGTCACATTCAATTTAGTCTATTCACGGCAGATCAGATGGAACTATAAAACCGCCGCTACTATGCGCTGAGGAGTCGCTTTGCTGGAGAGGCGATCAGTTTCACCCTGCTTCCAGCTCTCGCTGACTTGCTGTCCTTCATTTGTATTGATTTTTGCTTCGCCTTTTGATCGGCTTGAACTGCAAACCTCTCTCGTGCCAAATCCAGTTTGGATCTGGGCTTCCCAGAATGTCCACTAGACGAGTCAGGAATGGCGATTTTTGGATCGTTGAGTCCTTTCGCCTTGGACATCCATTCCCCCCGTCTTTTCTTGTACATATCCATGGACCAGTTCCTCCATACAGCCCTTCCCAAGAAAGAGTCACGTAATGTCTTTTCATTGCCCAGTAGCTCTTCAGCTAATCTTTGCTTGAGGAAAAGTAAATCAGTAGTTGCTTGCCATAGGGTATCGACGACATGAGAGCCACTCGTATCAAGTGCGAGGTCGCATAAATGTCCCGCAAACTTGGGAATAATTTGCCGACGGAATTGGCTCGTCGACTTTGAGAAAGTGAGTGATTGCTGAAGGACACGCGACGCTGTGGGGCTTTTTGCGATGTCTACTAGAGTAGGTATGGGTGATTCAAGGAGGCTAGATCTGATCATGTCCGCCAGGGGACCGGGTACTTGCAACATTGCTTGGGCTAGAAGGGATCCGTGAAGTTGTTGCGAAGATAAGTTGCCCGCAGTCATCGTAGGAGCCTCAATTTCGGTAGAAGCGTTGTCATCCAATCCCAGGATCTTTTGAAGTCTCAAAATAGGTTCCTCACCATAAGCCGACTTAAGTGCTTCTGCCAGAGGAGTCAGATCTGTCCCCCGTACCGTTCCTCGCTCTATCAGTGCTTTGATAACGTTTAATCTTGATCGTTCAACCATTGATGGCACTTCACGCAAAATAGTATCCATGGCCGCTTGTAAATCCTCTTTACTAAGTCGCTCAAGAACACGTACCACGACGTAGGACGCTATTTCATTCCGAGAAAGCGATCCAATCCGCTCACGAATAAGGCTCTTATAGATTATTTTGAAGAACTTGCCTGGAACATATCGTAGTAGCGTTTCTAACAAGCGAGAACCAACGGGATCGTAGAATAATCCATTAATAAACGTGGCGCTTTCTGTGTTTTCCAGTGACTCATCCGGAATGAGCCGCCGGATCACTGAATTGGAATTTTTGGCCCTCTCTTTCCCAAGTCGAGTCAACTCAACCATGAGAAGAACTTGTAGGACCGGTGACCCAACGGGATGTGTCGCCAAAGCACGTAAATACGTAGTGTCTAGACCAGTGACCAAGTCGTTTATCATCTTCTCAAGCGCTTCACTAAACACCTGAGGAACGCTGCGTTTCTCGGTAGAGTATTGTTCTGATTGAGAATTTGTTTTCAGGGAATCTAGATTCTCTTTCTTCCGACTTGCAATCACTGCAACTTTCGACGAGGTATCCACTGATTCACCTGCGAGAATCAAAAGCAGCACTCTGATCGTATGAGACGCAAACGACTCGGTCAAAAGGTAGCCCCAATTGCTCTCCAGTTCTGAGATCGCATTCAACACTAGATCTGCCATTGTCGAACTAGAAGCAGACGCCTCGTCATCCTTATTTCCTTTGTCACCAGCTGCTTTTTCCGTTCGAGGTTTCATCTCATACGTAACGATTGGCGCTGCGCGCAGAAAAAGGCGCTCGCAACAATGACTAGCGAACCTATGTTGAACAAGATGCAAGAAATGTCCCTTGAACTTCCCGAAGAGGTGTTTAAGCTGGCTCGCATTCGATAGGGAGATGAGCTTTTCCATGAGCCGGGAGCACGATTGGCTACATGCAATCTTCAGTTCTTTTCCATTGGCCTCTTCCAATACTCGGTCGATAAAGAGCGTTTTGTCCTCATCGTTTTCGAATTGGTTCAGCTCCAAGGTCTGGCTGGCACGGGAAAAGTACTCTTGTTCATCCGAATCGAGTAATCCGTAGAACGGCGTGTCATCTACTGGTACGGATTCTTCTTCAAGAGGGATATAATCGTCTCCGTTCTCGAAAGCAACCTCCTGCTGAGCAAGCGTCCGGTAGCTCTCGTTGCCTTGTACTTTTTGCCGTTTTGTTAATTCAGTCTCAGCACCCTCATACTCTCGCTTCCGCTTATGACCCTCTCTGCCTTTTTTCGTTTCAGCCCGACGCCCACGCTTTTGCTTTTCCCGTGGCATGATGAATATACGATGCCGATCCTCAGCAGCTATCAAAGCAGCCCTTCTCGCATTCTGTTCAAATCGATACAGCATGTAGGGTGAAAAATTTGCTTAATAAGCTTAGTTAGTTAAGGTTTCACGTAATGCACAGGTTTTTGGAACAGTTATCTCGGTACGGAGTAACTATGGAGGTGTGGAAAATATATCTTTGCGCGATCGGCAGTACCTGGTATCTGATCAAGTGATCTTTCCAATATGCCATACCGGAATATAGGATTTTTGGAATACCTTTTGTGTGTAATATTACGGTTGGCTCGACCATTTTGAGCTGATCTGACCACATGTTACGTAACTTAACCCAAGCTTTACGTCGAGAACACTGAAAAATGGTCAAGTCAACCGTAATATTACAAACAAAAACATATTCTAAAAATCCTAGATTCCGCTATGGTAAAGTTGTATGTAGTTAATCACGTGATTAGGTACCTGATACCGCCAAATGTGCAACGACTTATTTTTCCACACCTCAGTACGGGGTACAGAGTATACAAACGCTAGTATACAATAGCCCTTGAACGGTGTACTGTAGAAGTATCTGCTGCCCATCTGGTCGATGTTTAAAGTGATCAAGATGCAAGTCCTTGTACAGGCTCGAATGAGATTTCCAAGTCTTCATAATCACGCGTGTTAGTGTTTAGAAGAAATGTATAGCGAGTTAGAGCCTAATAATCTAAGCGGGAACTACAGACTCGTTATGAAATATACATATACAAGCATGTTTGCTGCCTTCAAAAGACATGCAATCGAACATGGCATGTTCACTGCACCAGTAGAGATGAAGGAAGCAAAAAGCTTTGTCTTCGGATGGAATGAAGGATGCAGTCCATGGTACGAAAGGCTCATACAACCCAAACGCATCCGTTCGAGAGCAAAAGTCCAAATATATCCGGCTTGTCAACCGAAGCCCGATGCGGCCAGTTTTACTAATGAGGTCGTAGAGTAGGCCGATGATTGTAGAATCAGCTTTATTTTCATCAGACGCGTAGGCTAGTTTTTGGTTCTCCCTCGTAACTGATCTCTGAGTGCGTCGCGAAAGAGCTGGAAGAAATACTTGACACCGGGTTCTGCGAAGGAAACGAGAATTATTATCATTTTTTTATGGTCTTTTTGACTCCCAAAAAGTCTGCTCACTATCAATTTTTGTTCCTCCCATATCCTCAGGCAGCTTTCCATGCCTCAGCTCGTGAATCGATTTGTGAACTCTTCGCACAGCTCTATGGAAGGCTGGACTGGCTAAAAGCTGATGAGGGTAAGTAGAAAGGCCTGGACTTTGCATATCACCATAGTCCACGTACCCGACCAGTGAGCCAGATCTATGGGAGGCATCAGAAATTCGAAGTTCAGCAAAGAAAACACAACAAACATTCGACAGGAATGACCTACTTCAAAAACTCGAAGCCACATTCGGCTGCGCATGACATCCTTGCTTTTCTGGTGAATCTTCTGGCAATGATAATAATAGAAGACCTGCAACTGTTGGCTGTTATTGAAGAAACAAAGCGCTAAGGGCTGTGGTTGGAATTGGAATGGGTCGTGATGACTACAAGGTTGTAGATAGTCAACTAATTAGGTAGGTATGTACAGTACATATATACATAGTTATGTACTCCATAGTGACATGTTAACCAGTGTCCTAACTAGTTAACTAGCATGTAACTACTAACTAAGTTATGTAACTTAGTAACTAACTAACTACCTATGTAGTTAACTAGTTTGGTGGCGCATGAGAGATTCGTCGGCGGTTCTTATTCAATCAGATGGGAGCTCCTCATCTTTGCCCGCCCAACTGTAAAACTGTTTGCAATGTCGAATGGGAATTTCATTGGTTTAATAGATGGTGTCTCTCTTTTCTTTATGCTTGCTAAACAGTTTGGAACTGCTTGTCACACTATACCATTTCGTTAATACAGAGGACCATTCTGGGCTGTCGAAACTGCTTCTTTTTCATCAGGGTCTAGGGGTTTTTTTTTGAGCAAACAGAGTGATAAAGCTGGTGTGCAGGTTTTAAAACGGTATACAAGTTCTGTGAAAGGTTACTTTCATTGCCAAACAAATATGGCTGTTATTCAAGCTTGGAGCCTTCCATTCACAGTGCGATAGTGCCACTCAGCCGTTGAAGATACTATATAAAAAGCTCTCTTTGGAAATCATCTACTTGGATTACCCTCATGAAGTGTGTTCTTCCTCTCCTGCATTAGTGCTTTGATTGCATCTACAAATTCAAATCATGCGTGCTGACTCGCTTTGGCGAGTGCTGTGAATTCGGACCCCAAACCTGTGCAGGATCACTGCTCCAGCTGCCCAGATCTGCTGGCACGAGACACAAAATCCCTGAACACGTCCACGTCAAAACCTGACGACGAGAAAACACGCAGCAGTGGCTCACCTGAAACTCCTACTCTTTCTGACAGTGCTCAGTCTCAAGAATCCCTGACGAGGAAGGCTAGCCCAAGCAAAATTCGGCGCTTTATGAGGCAGGCTCGGGACTTCCGCCGTATTGCAACCACCAAGATGGCGGGAGTGCATTTACCGCAGACCCTTGGTAAGCGTGAACGCTCTGCAGACAGCAGATCATCCATCAATGGAGACTCAGTTACAGCTCTGGATGTGAGCAGCAGGGAAAGCAGCGTGGAAAATGAAGAAGTGACTGGCATTCCCGCGTTTTTAACTCAATCTTACTCAGGTGAGTTTCTTATCTGATAGATGATGTCGATTATTCCATTCGCCAACTGACCAACATTCGGATGGCACAGAGTTACGATCCAAGTTCGAAGAGCTCGAGTGGCTCCAGAGAGGCCGAATATCCTCTGGGCTTTTGGCAGGAGATCCTTCTCACCAATGGGCGTTAGAGTCAAGCCCCGAAGTCAGGGAGAGGAGCCGTTATGCCAACGTTCAAGCTTGGGCGAATTCTCGAATTCATTTGAAAGTTCCTCCTGGCGAATGCGACTTCATTAATGCTTCACCAATTGAGCTGAGGGTAACTAAATCTCAAGAGACTGCTCGCTATATTGCAACTCAGGTCAGCTTGACTTCAACATCATCGTGTGACTCCGTTTTCAAGGCTGATATTTTGTAGGGCCCTAAAGCAGGCCATCTCACACATTTTTGGAATATGATTTTTCACGAAACAGGAGAAGTGGCAATCGTCGTAATGCTCACCCAGACATTTGAAGCCGGCAGAGAAAAATGTGCACAATATTTTCCGCTGAGCATGGAAGTCCCTACTTTCAAGTTCTCTCCTGTTGATTCGGACCCGTTTATTGACCACAAAGAAGAAGATTTGGCTTCCCATGATCTCTCTGGGTCTATTACGCTTTTGGAATGCTTCTACGAAGAAAGTTGCTGCTCCGAAGTGCGCAAACTCAAGCTTGACGTTGGCACGGAGTCGAAAATTGTTTGGCATTTCCTGTTTGCAGGCTGGTCTGATTATGCGAAACCCGAGGGCCAGTATCGTGATGCACTCGTTGAATTAACCAAAATTACTGCTGAGAAGGCGAAATCCCCTGAAAATCCTAGAATCGTGCATTGCAGCGCTGGAGTTGGTAGAACAGGCACTTTCATTGCCCTAGACCACCTACTGAGAGAATTACGAAACGGAAATTTGTTGGATGTGACCGATGATAACATCGACACTGTTTTCGATACAGTAAACCAACTCCGAGAACAGCGAATGATGATGGTGTATAATGACATACAGTATCAATTCATCTACGATGTCTTAAAGGAACAAGCCTATACTCTTCTTGGAAAGATGGATTTGACTGGTGCCTCTAGTTGTGAGGCAGAAAGTGCTACGGGGTGTGAATTAGATGCTCCCACCGAGACGAACAATAAGGGCGAATTGGAAGCTATTGTTGATTAAACAGCAATCAAGGGAAGATTGCGAAGACACTGCCAACACCACCTGGACCGATCTGAAGATCTTCCCCCGCCCTTCTCTTCTTATTGTTTTTTTGGTCCTTTTTTTTGTTACATTTCTCCTCCTGTATTAATGTCTGATTCATGATTTCTGGGTGGCCTTTGTGTAAGCTTATTGACACGCATATTTTTGTTCTTTTCAGGCAGATATTAGTTTCCTTCTATGATGGTATACTCTTGATTTGGTTCCTTGTGATTTTGCACGAGCCCTGTCTATCATCTGCGGTTAATGTTTTATGATCACCAAGTCTGGATTGCGCTGTTAGATGAGAAGTAGGGTTCATATATTGGTCCTTTGATAATATTGATGTTTAGTTTCTAAGTAGCTGATTCTCCCTTTTTTTGTATCTCTGCTTTGGCCATAGATTCGACCACCTACTACGGAACAGGAATATTTGAAAGCTGTCGTAGCTTGCTATTGCATCCTTAAATGAAACGGTACGTTTAAGTTGGAGTAAGTCAACAATGGCCGACTCGATTGGAGAGTGCTACAGAATGAACAATACAGATATATCGAATCATCATTTATCGTAAATATCATCATACGTCCACCCAAACTCCGAATCCCAACAAATCGCCCTTATTAGCATGCTGCGCTTTAGTGAAAACCAGTCACAGAATAGATGGACCAGTTGAGGTCCATTTCAGTATACGGTAGCTGAATAGGTTTGTCGTCCTCATCATCCGCATCGTGTTCTCCGTTTTCAGTCGCTCCGTAACTTGGTATCTTCTTTTCCATGTGCTGCTTTTGTTCCGTCCCCACTCCGGCCAATGTCAATTTCACCATTCTCTTCTTCCGCTTCGTCCCAATTATCCACTGCATTCTCATCCCAATTATCAACCTCCTGGTCCAGAGTCCTAGTAGTTGTAACACCAGTCTCTTGAGGACCAATTTCATCGTCATGGCCGGAATTACCACCCAGTTCAATATCCTCCCCACCAGCTCCATCATCCAATAAACCTCCAAAGCGAGCTTTCCTTCTCCGTTCCAACATCCGCTTATGATACCATGTGCAAAGCCCCACCGCGCCCAAGCTGCCGACTATATTGGCAAGGACGTCGAAGGGATCGAAAGTTCTGCCGTTTGGAATGGAAGATTGTATTATCTCAGAGCCAATTCCTAGCACCAGTGTGCAGACAATGACGGTCAAATGTAGTATCCGCCGGCGCGTGGTGTCTAAGATCCAGTAGAATGCGACGGAGAGGACGAAGAAAGTGATGAAGTGGACGACTTTGTCATTGGGCTGGAGTGACGGAGGGATTTTGGAATCGCTGTTTTTCGAGTCATCGTGAGGAGTGAGGCCGATGTAAGCGGAGAGGAGAAGAAGAATAAAGAAAGCCCCTGACCGCAGAAAGAATGTAAATGTCAGCAATGTCAACGATGAAGCTCTCACAGCTGGTAGGAGGGAGTTTTGAATAGATCCAGGACATACCAGCGAAGGGGTATCTTATACGCATATTGATTTGCCAAATTAATATTGAATTTGCCCTTTTTATTCCGCCTTTCTTTTCTTGTTCATAGAATGATCTGATAGAATAATAAGCAGTGCTCTGTTGTCGCTTGGGCTTTTAAGGTGTTCGCGACACAGAATCGATCAGACCACCATCGGCCACGTAGTAAAGAGTGATGTATACTAATACCTATAACTAGTCGGTAGAGTGGTCCTGTTCACTGTTCATAGCTAATAGATTCTCTCTGGGTTTTGTAGAAAATTCATCTGTGCTTCTCCATCGTAAAGCAGCTCTTCTGCCTTTTTGCTGCCCCAGATCCCGTGACCGGCTCGTTTGGGTTGAAGGGTCTGGCTGGGCAATAATCTGATGACTTTCCACCTCCGCAAGAATCTCCACCAAAAGACGCTCACTCTTCGCCATCGACATCTCGACACCCTCATCGCTTTTGGCGTCGGATTCTGTTTCCGAGTGCTTATTACGACCTGGCATTTTACTTCATGCCATTTTTCTGCGCTCCAACCGCCGAGATTGTTCTCCGCTAGGGTGTGTTCAACGGCTGGAGGGCAACCCCCTCGCCCGCCCAGCAAAGCGGGTTTGGCGCGACCATGTCGCTCAACCAACATTACGCTTGGCTTCCTCCAGGGCATTTACGACCTCCTGATAATCAGCACAATGCCCTTATTTCCGCCAATGGCCTGTCAAACGGTCCATCCCGTCCCCGCACTCCGCAAATAACTTCCCGCACGAATGCCGAGAGCTCCCAAGGCGGAAATGCGATATCAGACATCGATATTGTACCGGAAGAAGATCAACGTATCGTCGCTTTTAGGGAAAGTTATAAGCGCACGGAAGCAAAGATAAGTTTGTTGTTTAGCGACAAGAAATTGTTGGATGTCTCCGTTTCAGAGCTTAATCAAGCGCCCGCTCAAGATAGTGAACCCGTTGGAATCGAAGGTGTTGCTGCTCCGGTGCCTTCACGACGTCCGGCTAGAAAATTAGATGAAGATGATTACGATGAATACGACGAGGACGAAGATAATGAACCCAGTCCTCAAGCTCCTCCATCACCTAAATCCAAATCTACACCTCCTTCCGCCGGAATAAAAGTCTCACCATCATCTCCCCCAAAACCGTCTCGGACGCCAAGTTCAGAGAATCAGAAAGATACAAAAAAGGATTCGCTAGAGGAGATCAGGAAAAAGTTAGAGCAGGATAAGAAGGAAACAGAGGAGGCAGCAAAGAGAAGCTTTCGCGCCATGTTCTACACCTTGGAGAATGACCGCGATGCGATGTTAGATCAGCAACGGCTGGAAGAGTCGGAAAGGCAAGTGGAAGCTGAGATGCGCGGCCAGGGTGGAAACGATAGCAGTGCTCCCAACGGGCAACCTGGATACGGCTCATTAAGCAGCGCGAACCTCGGAGCTTCAAGTCTAACACTCAAAAATTTGATTGCCCGAATTGATATGAAGCGCAGTGAAGTTCAAGCTTCGGATGCTGAGTTGCGGAGTTTAATGAGCGAGGTCCGAAAAAACCGCAGTAAATGGGCAAGCGAAGACAAAATTGGCCAAGAAGAGCTCTATGAGGCTGCGGAAAAGGTATTGAGCGAGCTCAAGGCGATGACAGAACACTCCAGTGCTTTCTTAACCCGAGTGAATAAGAGAGATGCGCCGGACTATTATTCCAGTAAGATCAAATCTTCTCTTAGGAGACTGTACTGTGCTGACACCACGAAATAGTTATCAAACGTCCCATGGACCTTGGAACGATGACCAAGAAGCTCAAGGCTCTTCAATACAAGTCGAAGCAAGAATTTGTGGATGATCTCAATCTGATTTGGTCAAACTGTTTGAAATACAACACCAACCCTGAACATTTCTTACGAAAACATGCGCTGTACATGAGAAAAGAGACAGAGAAGCTTGTACCCCTAATTCCAGACATTGTCATTAGGGATCGTGCAGAGGTCGAGGCGGAAGAACGCAGGCTTCAGCTTGCTGAGCTTGATGGTGGTGAAGAAAGTGATGATGAACCGATCATGTCTTCTAGAGGTCGAAAAGCAACTGCGACAAAGGGAAAAAAGGGTGCAACCACAGGACGAAAAGCCCCTGCGAAAGGCCTTCAGGCTGCTGCTTCTGACGTTAAGAACCAACAATCTGATGCTGTCAGTACTAGTCAGGACTCAACTATTGAAGGCATGTCCGGTACTTTATCAACTCCGCCTCCGGGGACCCTAACTCCACTTACATCAAATGGCCAAGGTGTTGCTGCAACTGGCAGCCAAATGGATGCCATGGACATCGATGGCTTCGGACTTTCGGCTCCTGCGTATAACAGTGCGCTGTCTGGTCTAGGCCTCGAGTTCGAAGATCCCGAGTATAAAATCTGGAAGCAGGCTACGAAAAAAGACCGTGCCCTTGTGGCTGCTGAGAGACATCGTCTCTTTAAAGGTGACAGGCTGAACCCTGATGAACCGGCTCTTCTCCGGACGAAGGCGGGTATGAGACGATGGCTCAAAAACCAACGAGAAGCGTCCAATGAAGTAGATAAGCAGGTTGATACTAATTCGCAAATGAAAGAACCTGAGACAACTGGCGAGACCTTTGCCGAAAATATCGAAGAGGAGAAAGATCAAATGCTTCCGGATTATTATGACTTGATGTCAGCACTTCCAGACCTTCCAGAGCATTTGCAATGGAATGAAGATTCGGAAGGGAACGTGATTGAAAATTCAGAAGAATTCTTGAGAATCCTCCCCAAAGGATTATTTGTAGCGCCTCCCAGCAAATTCTCGAAAAAAATGGACGCAAACATGAAACAGATGCAAGAAACGAGGAAGGTCTGCTCAAAGATAAGCATTGTAAAGCAGATGCAACAGCAATCTCAGGTAAGTGTTATGTGATATGTTGCTAAGTTGTTGGACATTTTCGGATCTGATATGCTTCCCCAGATGTACCAAAACCAGTTTCAGAAACACCAGCCAGAGCCACTAGTTGAGCAAGATGTACTTCCGCATGTTATGAACGATGAAGGACCCGTGATAAGTCCTTGGGTTTGCAGAGCTGCTCTTCAACGATCGGTTGCAAAAGTTCTCTATCACACTGGATTTGAAGAATACCAACCATCAGCGCTGGATGCAGTCACGGATATTGCCGCAGACTTTTTCTTTAAGATAGGAGCGACACTCAAAGGATACATGGAATCTCCGAAAATCGCGAAGTCAGAACAAGTTTCAACTGTGTCGGCGAATCAGCAACAGTGGAAGCAACCTTATACTCCGGAACAAATGATTTTGCATACACTCCAGTCTGTTGGGACAGACGTTGAAACGCTTGAATCATATGTCAAGGATGACGCTGAGCGTCATGGAGCCAAACTCGGTGTTATTCATGAACGCTTGAAAGCTCATCTTACAGAATTGCTGAGGCCAGCTTTCAATGACACCAGTGGTGACGGTTCGAGTGCTTTCAACGATGGAAGTGAACAGTTCATTGGTGGTGATTTTGCAGAAGACATTGACGAAGATTTCTTTGGATTCAAGGAACTTGGTCTGGACAAAGAATTTGGACTTTCAACCTTGAGTGTGCCGTTGCATCTCCTTCAAAATCGGATGTACAACGCACATCAAGCTCAAAATTTAAAGTACGTCGTCCTTGCTAATTCACCATGGAATGTCTTTTTTTTTTTTTTTTTTTTTTTTTTGGTGATACTGACATTTACGCGGAAAGTTCGTCGCAAGTGGCATCTGCATTGTTCCCTACGCCTCCTCTCTATCAACGAATCTCAATCCAAACTCTCCCGCAGCATATCGGCTTGGTTCACAACTTTTTCTTGGCAAAGCTGCACGCCAACAACGACGAGCCGCTGGTGGAAGATCTGGAATTGCCACCAAAACAAAGGCCCAACGCCTCAAGACCTCGCGTTCCAGCATCTGGCAAGATTCCACCGCTGGCGAGCCACGCAGTAACTACCAGTCCACAGAAACGGCCTGCGCCACCTTCATCCGGCATTGCTGCTATAAAATCTGGACTGGCCGAACCGAACAAAAAGAAAGCCAAGAAAAATCCTGGTGCAGCGCTTGGTATTCCTGGCACAGATGGCGCAGACGATGCCAACGCTACGGGTTCTACGAGCACCATGAAAGTTCCCACAGCATCCAAACTGAACGGAATAAAAGGGAGCGATACTACAACTGGTCAAAACGGTGATCCAAATGGCGTAGATGGCAGCCATGACCCTGGAGATGCGCCAAACAATAATACCACAAGCAAATATGATAATATGGACATCGACGATGACAATGCTGCGAACGGGGCCTTGGAGACCGCTTCCACGAAACCACCCACTTCCAGCGTGAATGGCCATGTTTAGAAGAACAATACGACTAGCACCAAAGCAAAACTGCAGTTTTTGAAATCATGTCGACTACCTGTACCTTTTCTCTATTTGTTTTGCGTGAGCGAATGACGAACCACTTCGCCATGTAGTGATGAGCAGCGCGTACGATTCCAACTTCTCATGTTGACTTGGGAGTAAGCATACACATTTGGGGCATACCTTTTCATTCTTCCTTGCTTTTTTTTTTTTTTTCTGTTTTCATCTTTATACCCTCACCCATGGAGGCAACAGACAAGCTCCTGGGTTTTTTTGTATCTTCTACTATTTCGCCAATATGTGAATATATCCTCGAAAGGACTTTGATTATTTTAGTGCATCAGGGAGGTTTGGTTCTGGTGCTTTGGATATGGCTCTCTACAGGGAAAAGGATTCCCGGCTTCAGATTTATTTGTTTATTTATTTATTTTTTTTTCAACGGCGTTCTTGTCAATGGTTTTGTATTCTTTCGTCTTTGTCCTTTCATGTACTGTACCTTTGAATAATATTTCCCTTATTTTCTAACCTCATCCCTGTCTATTATGTTATTGCTGGAGCTGGCTGCTTGGTGTTTGGGAACAGGTAACTATTGATATGTTTCTACTTCTAAGTTCGCTTCTTCGCCCTCTGTTTTAACTTTTCATGTCCTGTTTTGTGTCTAATATAATCCGCGCGAAAATGAGAATTCACCAAGTGTCCCACACCTGGCTTTAAATATACACCCATGCCATTCTTTCTTCATCTTTGGTCTTACCCTCTTCCCCGTCTGCATTTTACTAACATAACTTACTACGTACCCACTCTCTTTGCCTTGTTGAGGAGTTAACTTTCAAATGATGCTAGATGGGAACCTCGCTTCGTTTCTAACCACTTACATGATTATGTAGTTCAAATACCAATATATGTACATATGCATGTACCTGCATAATGTACTAATCTTTCTACATTCATTTCCTAGTTTTCGAAGCCTTTCTCCCCTATTTCTTTTAATCTTCGAGGGGAAATACGATATAACCACTTAAGAGAGGCACCACACCAGGGTATTGCTGAAAAAGAGGATTTACGCCATCTTCTCTGCCGTGTACTCCAGAGGATCTATTTCTAAAGTTTTGTAAGCGTGCCAGCTCTATATCAAGCTACTCAGAGATCACAAACCAATAATGGAATAATTCCACTCAGCTACAGTATGAAAGAGATACATACTAGTTAACTACATACATATGTAGCTTAGTCAAAAACGGTGATATATGTTATAAGCCCATCAGCGTTCGTCAGAGGTCAAGTGTCAGCTAGCCATCGACATAGAAGCTACAGGAATAAGGAGAAATTACATAACCAATAGATGAAAAAATATTGACGGTTTCACAGGAACTAATTCAATTAGATTTCTATCCCTAGAGAGGAAGCTACCTACGAAATCCTAGCAGCTAGCAGCTGGAACCGCCCACCGCCTGTGAATTTTCCAGAGGGGAAACTATGCCGCAACTCAAAAGAAATAGACGCAATTCTGCTGCTTGTTGCTCCCCGCTCCACGTATTAAGTCCTATCCTTCAGTTAAGAAATCAGTTCCCATTTCCCACGTGTTCGTCGTAAAGCACAGTTAGACATCTCATTAAAACGATAGGCAATCAACGAGCTCTTTGATTCGATTCCGATGATGAGCCAGTTATCCATAGGTTATCTGTCAAACGAGAAGTCTAAAGCTAAACGGGCCATGCTGTGGTAAACTAAATGTACCACATTTTGAAACCAAGCCTGTCTTCCGCAGGCATCTTCAACAGGACAGGTGGTTCGCCTGGCTTTGGACCTGGTGGTGGCGGCTGGTTTAACTTGATCCCGGGCCCAGACTGCGGACCTGAGCTTGCAGGAACATTTTCATGCGAGCGCGCACGATTTGAAGCGAGGTGGGCATAGTACACCGCTGGGACTAAAAGCCGAAAAAGTCAGTCTCAAAAGCTAAATGAATTAAAGATTATACTCACACAGAGATACTGAGGTGGTTGACCGCATGTACTGGTAACAATGCTCGTAAATCATATTTTGAATCTGATTTGGCGAGCTTCCAATTTCGTCAATCAGGACTTGGTAGTGCACTGGACGAGAAGTCCCTTGAAGGGCAATATGTGACCACAAAAAGAAGTCATAACCATGGGGATTCGTTACATCTCTCTCAACGAGAGTCCCAGGTAGCGGATTTCCGTTCTTATCTGACGCATTCCGGTCATGTGGGTCAGGAAAAGCTCGAACGTGATGTCTTTTGGAGCAAATAACGACGGTAGTTTTGCCTTTCCACTCCTGGCCCATGGCTATGTCCTTGAAGATATCTTTGATGTGCCGAATTTCGCGCTGAAGGACATGTTGCTGTTGTCCCTCGGATACACCGTCGCGGAAATAATAGAGATTTTCTGGATTCCTCCCTCTTCCAAGATTCATCACCCATTCGCGAATTAGCGGACCCAGAATATCTCTGATATTAGCAGGGCTAATGATTTCACGACGTTCACCATTGGTTTCGCAGCCAGCATTGTAGCGGCCGCCAAAGGAGTCCATACACACAGTGAACGAGGCCATGCTCGGGGCATGACTTCCAGGGGACGAGTGTGAGACATCAGCTCCGATGACCATCGTATAAGGTGGCAGCGATTGATTAAATTTTGAAACTGACCTCGCGGTAGTTCCACCAAGTTTGGCATTAATTTTCATGAGAACATTCGAAATATACTGAGGACTACCTTTGACCACTTGTTGTCCTTGTAAGACCTGCGATGGGACCCCAAAGCGGCAATCGCATGACTTCTTGATGCGTAGGTAATGGAAACTGTGGCGATCCTGCACAACCAAAATCAGAAGTTGTGGTCGCTGATTGTACTTGTTGCCAACCGCATGGAACAGATCGTAAACAGCTTTGGCTGGGTCCTGTGGTAGTTCCATAATGAGTGGACGCATGGTCTCAACATTACCGCCGTGGCCTTGGTAAATCCGAACAAGGTTATCACAAAATGCTTCGACTTGGGGCATACTGATAGCATGACGACCCTTGAAAAACCCAACACCCCACGACCTCAATGGACCCTTATTTGGCTGATAGAATTTCTTTCCTCGCAAATCCCAACGGCCGTTCGTTCCGGGGTTAAACTTTTGGTTTCCTCCAAAGAGAATCTCTGGATTTGGAAGAAGCCGAGCTCGTGTTTTCACCATAGAGTCACTTACTTTAAGACCATATTCCTTCAGCACTTCATCCTCGACATGGCGGAGATTTTTCTTGCAGCGTTCAATAGCTTGGCGTCTGTCCGCTGGTTTCGAAACCGCAAACTTGATCATTTCCGCAGTCTGGAATTCACTCAACTTGAATGGATATTTCTGCGCGCGATAAACGGCAAGCAGTTCCATTGGATAAACCACGCTACCTTTGGTCATTTGCACGACCGGCAGCTGCCAGTAGTCCAGAATGATATTGTACTTCTCCTTGAAATAATCATAGATATTCATTGTCTTCTTCGTGCCAGTAGCGCGATCTTTCACGTCGAAAGTATATTGTTTGGCATTGACAAGAAGAAATTCTTTGACTGTCCATTCCTTTTCAGGGCAAGGGCAGCCGCGATAGTTGGGTCGAACTACCAACTTGTGCAACCTGTTGAGCAACTGAAATTGTTTAGAAGGCAGATGGCCTCCATAACCGTCGTCCACAGGCTTAGAGTAATGCATGAGCTGCTGGACGTCTCGAAGATCCATGATTCCGATGGCAAGGCCGACGAGGGAGTAAAGTGACCAGAAACATGAATTGGAAACATCAACATTTACCGCCAATCTGCCGGGCTACACGACGAAAATTAACAACGATTCCCAAATGCGACATTTAGGAAACACCTTACATGAACCGCCCGGATGGCTTGATAAATTCCTTTGTATGCAAAGACACCTCCGCCAAGGTCATGTTTTGGATTATCCTCTGAGAAAAAGGATCTCTTGATTGGGATAAAAGTCCGACTCGGAGTTTCGCGTAGGAGATGATCCAGGAAATCTTTGAAGCTGTTAGAGGGGAACTGGAAGATAGAATCTTAGGGCCCTTACTAAAAGCCTCTTGCGCATCGTCTCTAAAAGGGATGGTTCCACGCAGAAATTCATCGAGTATGGAAAGATTAATACTCTTGGTCAGACGTACAACCAAACGAAAGGCGTTTGGTCTCTTTGAGTCAAGCCGTCCCGCTTCGACATCGAGGTCGACGACAACATTCAATTCCTGGGTCAATTTGGTAGTAGACCTGTGAATTCAGGTCAGTAGGTGCCATCAGAGACAAACCAAGGATTATCTCACCATGCTAGTTTGTTGCCGTCAAAGATCCAAAATCTGCCGAGTTTATTTTTTCTGATCTTTGAATTCCAGACCTTATCCAAAACAGCACGTTTTTCAGCGCCATTCCCAATGAGAACCTAATGAGAATGTGAGTACGTTGATAATGAGATCAACCAAAAAAGTGAAACTCACATCATACTGATACACCGTCTTAGACGGGAACTGCACGATCGGGTAGGAGTTGACCGCAAGAGAAACCTCCCTGCCGGTGGTATTAAAACCCGGCCGCTTCACAAGGTTGATATTCTCAAAGTACTGATCTGGGTCAGTCTCATAAAATATCACATTTCGCAAAGGTGGGCTTTCGCCACGGGTATTCTTTGGTGGCTGCTTTTTCGCCGCCATTTTGTTTGACATTGTAGAAAACGGGGATGGAGTACACAAAATCGTAAAAACAGGGGCAAAGGACAAAATAAAGTAGTCAAAAAAAAAACGAATAGATTAATAGGTAAATTACTGAGATCAGAAAATGGCAGTTGAAAGCAAAACTCAGAATCGAGAGGACTGCTAGTATGTCAAAACTTGAAGCTGCGCACGGAAAAGGTGACTGTTGGAAGGTTGTGTATGTGAGAGAAGATTGAAAAGGAAGGAAGCGAGAGAAGGGCCTTTTTATGCTTGAGAAACGAGGTCAGGTGGATGAGAGTAAATAAGTGAATGAAAGAGAGATTGGCAGTAAGGTGATTGTAATCGTGAGAAGCCCTTGTAAGCTGGCGGCAGTTGGCCGAGGGTAGTGGAATGTTCCCAGCCAAAGTGAAGCGAAAGTGAATAAGATCAGGCAAGAATAGCGGAAGAATGAAATTAAAGCATTCACCTATGTTTGCCAAAACAGGAAATATGCTGTAATTCATCAAAAGAGTACAAATCAAAGAAAAGAGGTGGTTGATAGGAAAGAGCGGGAGCTCAGGTAATGAGAAAAACATATGATAGCAAGCAGAAAGTTGAAGTTGTGACAGGATAGAAATCAGAGACAGGTAAAGATTGGGTGCTGTTATTGTGCTCTCAAAAAACCCAATATATGCGTATTAACCAATCTCACAGTATACTTACCCCAGAACTAAAGCCCCATGGCAGATCCATATTACGGCACATATCGCTTGATCGAGACCTATCACGAGCAGGGTCGACCATTTGCCCTGCGAGACTCTGAACATTGCTTCGCGGGCTAAGAGGACCGGGAACCGTCTGTCTACTAGGACCCGGTGACAGGATACGTGGCGAAGTCATAGGAGAATTTGCCCGAGGCGACCTCACACCTGGGTTGATAGGTGCAGGAGGCTGACGCCCGCGGGGCGAGGTGGGACCTTGGTTCGATGGTCCGTCATACTGTTCAATGGGCATGCCCTGAGGCTCCGCTTCAGATTTGTTCGGACTGATTCGGTTGTTGTTACCGCCATTACGGCGGCGGCGTTTGGCCGCACCCGTCATCGATTCAAATATCGAGAGCTTAGTATATCTGTTGAAAAGTCCGTCAGCATCTTGAAGACAACGTCTCAAACTCCACCCTTGAATGATTCACTCAAGATCAAAACACAAAACAAAAAAGAATGGGCCAGAAGAATTTCAGTTGAAAGCAGGGTTTAAATAAAAGCACAGCATAAACAATGGCTGACGAAACAGAATTCTAGAGGGACTCATCCAAAGCCGGAGAATTGGTGCTTCAGCTGCGGTCATATTTGAGAATGATGCATATCAGAGATACACGTCTCACCCGTCTCCAGGTATCAAAGGCATGCGACGGTTGCGAGGCCGTCACATTCTCCCTGTGAGTGTGAAACGAGGGTACACAAACTCGATGTTGAGATATCATGACATTGGGCGTTGAAAAGAGAGCAAGGTATCACCAGAAGCCTAGAAAGTGCAGGAAAGCAGAACTTTTGCAGAAACGAATGCCAAAAGTAGATGCCCTCCGGCCTGTCTCAACGAAACATCATACTGACCTCTACAACTTTGAGACGCGTGGGCAACGAGTTGGCTTGTCCTCAAGCATAAACGATTGTGAATCAAGCACCCTGAACAGCCGACTCGAACTGAAAGACCAACAAGAGCAATAATGAAAGGCAGATCAGTAAGATGAAAAGATAGGGAGTTCGTGGATGGAGGGGGAAGAAAGAGAGACAAGAGGAGAGAAAAGAGGAGGAGAAAAAGTAGTCTGTGTGGTGTTGAGAGAGGAACAAAACACCACATGTGACTTCTTTTGTCCAAATTAGGCAAGTTTCAACATCTTTGAACACTGTCGCCTAGCAACACATCAACAACTTTGGAAAGTCGATGAGCAGCCTGCTCCTGGTGACAAGGAAAACAAGAGAACGCCAGAAGACATAGAGTAAGTCTTTCAGCACGTAGAACCATCAAGCAAATGGGCTTGACCATCAGGCACAACAGCCAACATGATTCTCGCATGAGGATATCAAAGAGATTCTCATCTGTCCTAACATCTAACATGTATTTAACAGAGGAAGTTGCCGGTTCCCTGCATCTGCTATTCCAGATACATGGAATTCCAGACTCAACTTTATCCAATTGCTCTACATATGTATATGTATATACTGAGTGCATTTTAAAAGACCCAACATGCAACGACCATCTTGATGTCAGCTATGTGGATTCCTCAGTAAAGCTGCAGGTCAAGAAATGCTTCCAGGGAAGATGGGGCTTAGTATGTGATTCCATACATAACATATAGTTTGAAATGTATGCAAGAAGGCGATATGTTCTGTAGTCTGGCTTTTCTTTATCTCGGTATGTCGCTGCTGTGTGAAGGGATGATGTTGATGAAGAGAGTACACAGTGCTGCTTGAATAACGAGTCGGGGGATCTTAGGTAACTATGTAACTATACTCCGTAGTAATTACAAAGTCATGGGACACTACAGAGTAACTAACTACATATGTAACTAATGTAACTACATACATAAGCACATATGTACTGTAACTACATAGTTACTAGCTAATACAAAGGGAGCGGCCGATCTTAAAACAGCAACCATTTCCTTTAGTTAACTAGCCAATCATAAGCCTCCCTCTTAGTTATGTATGTAGTTATGTTTGGAGCGAAAGCAAAGGCAGGGAGATTCATACACAGTACTGGATATAAATGCAACTAACCGATAAACCATCTAGTTGCGCTACCTATTGTACATGAAATCTCCATTTCAACAGAAAGAAAGAGCCATCCTGCATTTTCTTTTCTCAGGCCAGAAAGGAGAAAAAAACACAAAACACCCAGTCAATGCAGAAACATAAAGTAAGCCTTACGGCTATGCAAGTTTACATGGATAAATTGACTAACGGACCATCGGCTGATCAGAAAAACTCACTCAAAAGGAGACGCAACGGTCAGATTTTGCAGAAGCTTAGGGTAGGTGGAAGATTCGACTTGAAAATACAGACATATTCCGTCTAGCATACTCAAAGTCACTTTGATCTTGAGAACTATAACCGCAATCAGAACAGAAAACGTGAAATAGGAGTGAAGTCGGTCATCAAGAAAACGAAGAATTAGCGGTATCCTCCTGCCACAAGATCAGTCATCAGATACTGTAATGGGTACCGAAGCGACGTGAACATTGTTAGTCTACTTACCAGCATACTGAGAGCGCCCGGAACCAGGGATATGCGGCCGCAACTGTGAGACTGAAGATGGTATATCAATCTGTCTCAGCAGGTTGACCATCCTCTCGGGTATAAACCTCACAGAGTCATAAGTTGATGCAGGAGGAATGATACTGAGAAGGTACACGATATCTCTCGGAAGAGGTTGTGGTGGCGCTGGAGTCCGCGTTTGACCAAGGTTACTTGCACCGCTACCATTGGTTTGATGATGTGTTCGTTTCTGCTGATCTAATCTTCTACCCGCGGCGCCTTTAAGTGGCGATTCAGCTCGTATGAATTTTCGAGGTCGAAAATCGTCATCTAAATCATCCATTGGGAATGCACGTTTCGGAGATAAATATGCAGGACCTGTTGGTGACTCATGACGTGAAGGGGCTTGGTCGTGAGAAAAAGCCGGCTTTGGCGTGACTTGCGTTGGGGAAATAATGGGATGGGCGGCAGTAGGATCGAAAGACGGAGCGGAATAGCGATGAGCGAACTGATGAAGAGAAGGGTCTTCAGGAAAGAGCCCTCTCATTCTAGTCTCCAAACTAATTATTTGAGTGAGGTCGCCATATCTAGATTCATATTCGTGTAAGAAAGCAAAAATAGGTTTCGCTTTAGTAACATTATCGGGACTAGACGCTAGCCTGCGTACAGTGGTCTCAAAGACTGCTCTTGCATCTGTCTGGAGGTCAGTAGAGTATCAGGGCTAGTTCAAAATTAAGAACACATACTGGTTATGTCATTTATATCAATGAGATGTTTCAGATACTCCAGTGCGAAAACTTCGTCCTCTGGGAAGAGCTTTGCGCCTCGCTCAAAGATCTTCGTTGCAGCAGGGTCTTTATAGCAGTGATATTCTATCAGCGCACTAGCAATATACACATCACTTGTGATCCGTCCGCGTTTACGTGCATCAGCAAATACCTGGCGAGAACCAGGAATTTCACCTGGCTTCCCTTTGCCTTGGATACGGCGCATGGCTCGCATGAGTGCGATCCAGGCATATGATATCATTTTCGAGAGCAGGTTGATATGTTTCCCATGGGCTTGTTTCGCGGCTTCGATTGTACTAGCCTTCGCGGCTTCCTTTGCTTTCGAATCATCCGTTTCGTCTTCCTCATCATCATGGCTCCGATTATGATGTTGCGTACTTTCCACCGCAAACCTTTCTTCAATCTGAGCAATCTCTTGGACTTCCTTGGCTTTTGCTTTCGTGATTAAATCATAAAGGGCATCAAGCAGTTTATCATAAGGCTCTCTAACCTGGGCGCCGCGCTTAGTACGATCTTGTTCAGACGCCGTCGTGATTTCAATCTGGTCAGCGCGCTTGAACGCGAGCAAACAGCTCTCAGGATTCGCTTCTATACCCTGTTTTAGCAAATCGTTCCCTTCGGCATCCATGCCGTTTTGGAAGCAAAAATCCGCTGCTTCAAACCACAATTCAGGCATAAATCTGAACACCATGAGTGCCTGTTTGTAAACATAAAATACACGAGATTTGTACGCTGCGGCATCTTCTTCTTTAAGTACTAGCGGATCGTCTTTCTCCCATTTAATCCAGCGTTTCCAGATTTCAGCCTGTTTCATGTACTCTGTATGACCCGCATATCCGGGAAGTGGAGTCAGCCTCGGCAATGAGGTACGGACAAGATCTCTAGTAATATTTTGCAATTCGGTGTACGAGCTCCGAGCAGTCATATACGAAGGAGATTTTTCTTGCAGAAATTTGCGACCCTAGAATTCAACACAAAATTTATAAGCAATGCCGAGAAGGCAAGAAGAAGAAAATGAAAGACCATACCGTTAATTTGTTTAGACCCATTTCAAACTGGTCATACTCTTTCCACAGTGTATTGACGGCTTGCATAGGAATACAAATAGCTCGCTGATAGGCCTTTCTAAGCAAATCCATCTTTTGTTGGTCCTGCCAACCTGATCCCCCGATATTACCTGGGCCCGATCTGATAAACTGAATATAATCCACCCAAACGGAGCCTGAGTCTTTATCAATGCCAATATTTTGTAACGCGAAATCATATGCCGAAGAAATAATACGACGCGCTTGTCCGGTTGTATCTGTCGTTAAGTTGTTCCGTCGTCGCACATAATCCAGATAAACAGACCACAGCTGTACATTAGGTATATTTAGAAGACTCTTGTTGAAGATCTGTTCCAGTCGATAAAGTTCATTATGTTCAGACTCCATATTTGCATACGCTATCCATTGCTCGGCCTAGGAATCTGTGATTAGTTTCCACATTGTAAAATCATAAGGAAGGTGTAAACTTACTGCCCAAGGAAAAACTTTAAAAAACCTCTCGTAGACCTGACGGGCACTATCGAGCTTGTTCCGGCTGCGATGTTCGCTAATTAGCTCTAACCATGCTTCGGTATCACCACGGGGGTCTGCTTGAATTCTATCCTCCAATATTCCGACTCGATCATGGGGTAAGCGACCTTTGGAAACGGATGTTGAAATGGGAGTGGCAGCGACAGAGCTGTTAGTTGATTGGGCCAAAGGAACTGCGAGACCTGCCTCTTCAGGTTTTGATGCAGCGTCACTCTGCACAGAAGTACCAGCTGGAAGAGCAATGGAAGACAAGGTATTGGAAACATCATGCGAAGTGGTTTTGTCTGACACAGTCTGCTGCTGCGATACATGAAATGGAGAAACATTTTCATTGAGATTCTGAGAAAGAGAACGCTGTTGTATATCTGCAGAAGCTGATGTCGTATCCTGAACATGATCTAATGCCCCTGGTGGTTCATATTCAGCATCACCTCCATCTTCCTCACCAGCCTCCTCCTTCTGAACAGCCTCGGCTTTCACTTGGATGTTGGCATCAACGGCGGAATTGGATGGGTGTGTTAGAGCGGACGTTCGGGATTCAGATCTGGAACGCGACTTTGAAGGAAATTCACCACTTGAATCCTGAACTTGAGAGAAATCATCGGGTGTATCCTTCTGCTGCACAGAATCAGGAGGCAAAAACCCAACAACATCAGAAGAACCTAGCACAATAGATTCAGGATTTGCTAAATCCGCAGAATAATCGTTTTCCACTGTCTTTGAAGGGTCATATTCATCTGAATCATAAACATCTGCTCCCTGATTTTCACCAGTCTCATAGTTCTCCATATTCAACGCTTGCGATCGAAAAAATGCGCGTTCAGCTTCATCTTCAGCCATGAGAGATAATGCTAAGGGCCGATATCCGAATGGTCGACCTGGCGGCAAGTGTTTGGATTAGTGGATGAACTTGATATCCTCAGCTCGACGACTCACAGAGTGTAAAACCAACTTGAGAAAACAAAATAGGCGATAGAAAAGAATCTATGAATGTAAAAAGCGAAGAGGAAGAAAGGAAAAGAAGCTACTTGAAGAAAGTTCCCAAAGCAGTTTGTGTTGTCAAGCGTTGAGGTCCCTTTCAATGCTCTAGCCTCTAACTGCTAGTTAACCTAGTGTAAGTTGCTCAAAACCCACCAGTTATTCACGTGACCCAGCTGGATCGCGCTAACAAAATGGCGGGAGAAACGCGAGTGTTTAATTGATCTGGTCAAACACGCGTTGCGGTATAAGAATCGATCTGAAATCATTTACTTTTACTTGCAACTCTCGACGCACTATTACTGTCAATTTTACAAAGCAACAGTGCAAATCTCTTGCTCTTAAAATACCCATTGAACTTCTAGTCATTTGAAAACCGTTTCACTCGCCAATGTCTGTGGTGTCTTTACTTGGTGTAAGGGTTCTAAACAACCCTGCGCCTTTTACTGCTCCCTACGAGTTTGAAATCACATTCGAGTGCCTTGAACAGCTTCAGAAAGGTGAGCCGTTTGCTCAGGACTCTCTCAAAATCCTACAGAGCTCAGAATTCTAATGACTGAGTCAGATTTGGAGTGGAAGCTCACTTATGTCGGCTCCGCGACATCGTAAGACCCAACCCCACCGCCGCCAACAGCCTTTGCTCGAAAAAAAAAAAAAAAAAAGAAAGAAAGAAAGAAATTGAAAGCTAACATTTGAAAGATCGGAATACGATCAGGAGCTCGACTCTCTATTAGTCGGACCCATCCCCGTCGGTGTTAATAAGTTCATTTTCGAAGCAGATCCGCCAGATCTTAAACGAATTCCCACATCAGAGATACTTGGAGTTACTGTGATACTGCTTACGTGCAGTTATGACGGGCGCGAATTCGTCCGTGTGGGATATTATGTAAACAACGAATATGACAATGAAGAATTTAACGAGGACCCTCCTGCTAAGCCCATCATCGAGAGAGTGAGGCGAAATGTGTTGGCAGAGAAACCCAGAGTTACCCGGTTCCACATCAAATGGTATATCCGGCAGAGGAGTATAATAAAGCAATACACTAATTTTGGGCCTCCTTTATTAGGGATACCGACTCAGATCTGACAGAATTCCCCCCTGAACAACCAGACGCTGACGTTCTGGAGGATGACGGAGCCGCGTATGGTGCTGAAGAGCTTGAAATGGAAGCCGCCCTCAAACAAGAGCTGGACGATCTAGACAAACTGGAAGAGAACAAAATGGATACCGGTGAAACGGTTGAGGACGCAGAAGATAATGAATCCGAGGCTGGCAGCGAAGATTTAGAGGCGGAAACCAGTGGAAGTGAAGATGACTTGGAGGAAGAAGATGCTTTCGAAGGAGATGATGAAGATGTTGAAATGGGAGATGATAGTAATCCCACTCCGGATCAACCACAGCGGCCACAAGCCGAAGAAATGATGGTCCACTGAACAAACCGGCTTGATTCCTGGCTCTCCTTTTCTATTCATGAAACATTTTCTGATTTTTACGCAGCGAGAAATGACCTGCTATATATCTCACGGCTTTTCAATTTCCCATTGCGCTAGTTCCTGTTCAAAATCTGCTATATACTTACGCAATAACCATATCGACTCCTCTTTGAGATGTTGTTGGAATAGTCAGGTACTCAGCTATATCCTAGCGAAAGCATCTACACAAGCTTAGCATAGTTCACAGCAAAATGATAGATTTATCAAACCACAAATCTAAGTATACAGTCATTACACAGCATCCTTGGATATCATTACAATCAATAGCAACCATGAGTCTCCACTATTCAATGCTGGAGTCAAGAAACTGGATTTCTTCCATCTCGTCAGTTCATAATCCGAACTTGGATCCAATAACTATGGCAATGTCAGCAGGGCTCCGTAAAAACGATGATTCGACCGCGCTTACCTCCCAAAACAGCTTTCTTCTTTTGATTCTTGACAAATTTGTTCACATCATTCGCGAAGCCGCCACTGTTCTTCTCCAGCCTATCCATACTATCTCCCATAATGCCAAGCCGCTCTGTTCTTTCTTGGACCTGTCGCTGCATATATGCCCAGTAGCCTTCTTGGGATTCCTGGGTTGTAGACGAGGTTTGGCGGGAACGACTCTCACGACTGGTTGCTTGTCGTTCTTGCTCTTCCAGGCGCATCTGTTCAAGCATGCGTTTTGATGGCGGGCGATCAGGGCCACCGACTTCAGAAATATTAGCAACATACCATATGAGGGAGATTAATAAGAATACATACTCAAGATGTCCATGTCGGTGGTCGATACATATTGCGTGCCAGATATCCATTGAAGGTTCGAGATAGTCGGTCGAGGCGGGATTACCAGTTCTGGATTATAGAGGATATCCGCGCACCGGTCCCTATAAATAATGGTTCAGTGCTGAATGGACGTACCAGGGTCAGGTCAACGTACAAAGGTAGTCCAGCACCCCAGACATGAACCATAGCCACTTCTGATGGGCCTACCCACCCTAATACATCACCAGAGGCTGTGATACATGCATCGCCAAACCTTCTCACATCAAGAAACTGATCCACGGGCGCGGATGCAATTTCCTTCAAACCCGGAATTGAGTAAGCTCTAGTCTTTCCATCACCAAATAATCCAACCAGACTATATGCGTCGCCCCTTTTGACAACCGTCACGGAGTCGCACATGAATTCATCCCAGGACTTATGAGCCCCTTTCGCGTTTGGGGGCTTAAACATGTGGCAACCTGAAGGAGACACAGCTATTACAATACCAGGCACTTTGTGTCCGTCTCTTAAGTTTGAAACAGCTTGCTGAGTAGCTAAAGCTTGTTGGCCATTCTCAGCATTGATAGGACATATAGCCAAGATCCGGTCATCCAGGGAAGATGAACCAGCAAAGGACACAGAGTAACCGTTCGAAGCGGGCAATATTTTGAAAGTGGCGAGACGACCCCGGTTCGTACCAACAAAGCAGGCGATACTTGAATAATCTTTTCTCATCAGTTTGCAAATCTACCAGGAGTGTGACGTAGGGCAAATTTCTATAAAAGCCTTACCTTCCCCTTCTAAGGTGAGAACACCGAATTCGATGCATGTCGCCCATTCAGCCGCAGTTTCAATGGATCCGTGGCTCTTCCTTATGCTAGTTCTTCGCTGCTGTTTCCCGAAATCGGCGGGGCTAGTCGTGTGAAGTATTTTCGGCCCACGTAAATCAACGAAAGCGATACTCCCTGACTGGTAGCCGACACAAATAAAACCTACATCACTATGTTTCAACGCTGTGACAGAACCTTGGCGCTGATCGAGCAAAATCATAGGAACGAATCCTTCTTTCAAACTAGGATCGGCTCTGTGATCAATATTCGTAATAAGTCCCGGTCCCTCATTGTTCGCTGGCGGCAAATCGTTGCCAGCATTCTGGTTGCGGTTCCATCTGAAGACGACCAGCTCCCCCGTTTTCAGGCCTGCAGAGAATTCCCCGGCTGGACCTGCCAGAGACATTTGGGCCACTTCAATATTGTGGTAACGTCCTACGGCTCTTGCAAGGTCAATCTGAACTACTGCAGGATTCTCGATTTCATCATCATGGCCTGTATCCCACATGCGAATCAGACCATCCGCATGAGCCATTTGAACGATGTCGCGGCTTTCAAACCGCTTCATATGACGCTTTGCATCCGCACCTCCAACTAAAAATTTAGGGCCTTGGGCTCGCTTCTCAGTCCAGCCCAGCCACCTGGTCCGGTCAACGGACGCCAGGGCCATTTTGGTGACAAATGGATGGACGAATGACAATGATAGATGAAGCATGTTTGTAGGGGATATGGGGTGGCCATTTGGAAAGCTCAACGTCACTAGCTCTCCAGATGATAATAGGGCGATAATTGCAATTGGGTCCTGCCAACCAGAAAAATGCGGAGACGACCGAGGAATCATGCAGAAGTTTATAACTTCGGCATTAGGGGGAGTTGCTAGTTTTGTTTCATGCCTTGGGGATGCAAAATAGTTAGAGAGCAGTTGCCATGATGATGTCTGGTAATTTGGGGTAGGACCGAAGTCAAAAAATGTCAACCCTTTTGTCTGCTGGGTAGTCGGAGAACCTCCTGCGATCAGCAAGCCAGTGTCGTCGGGATTTTCTTTGCAACACCATGCCACCTGCAGGATTGGTTCCTTCAAGGTGAAGGCGTTCGGGTTCGGACTTTGGCCTTTCGACACCGGGCCTGATGTATCTACATCTATATCGGTAAGAGTTCTGGCCATCACAATTCTGCCATCCTTTGGGTCCCAGAATACAAGACTGGAATCGTCGTGCGCTGTAAGTACAAACGTGCCGGTGGGATGCCAAATTGCTTTTGTTATCCTTGGATGACGAACTTCTTTCAAAGATGATGGGTCGGAACTACCACCAGGCGCACCGGGAGGAAGCTCAAAATGAAAGTATTTTATGAGTTTGTTTTGCTTGAAAGAGAATATCACAGCTCCATCGGAGTATCCAATCAAAAGAGTCCCAATGTCTCGCGGATGGAATGCCAGCGATACGATGGGAAGAACACGAGCTCGCGGGTTACGTTCCTTCCAAAAGTTCGGAAGTTTGAAAGCAGCCGGCGTTCGTCGATCTAGGTCATATGTGACCAGTTCACCTAGAGCATATATAAGCATCTGCGTAAAACGTAAGAGGAAGACAATGCACGAGATACCGTTTTGCAACCCAATGAACGCGTAATCGAGGCAAGGGTCTGTCAAAAGCGTCGTGACCAGTCCAGGAGGCGCATAGGAAGTTATCATCTTCTTTTCCACAAGAGAAAATACGCAGATTTCATTCTTCGAGTCCACACTGATAAGCTTGTCTGCACAGAATTGAAGTATGGTGGAAGATGCTTTGCGGGGAAGTGGGAAGACCACGCAGACCCTCTGCTGCCCAAAAACATAGATCTGCCCACTTCCAAACTGCGTCTCGCTTGTGCCAACAGCAAGGAGAGACTGAAGAGGATCATATGCTAAGGCACTGATGCGTGAATTTATCCCATAGCGGGCAACCTAGTTTAAAGACACCCTTGTTATCAAGACCACATGCTATTGAAGTCTGGGGTCCTCTGTCCTCCAGGCAAAATGTAAAGCAAGACAATTAGGTTGGAGTAGTAACTCACTTCATCCAACATAAACAGTTCGGGGAAAAGCCCTGCAGACAGGTCCTTTTGAATGCCAGCCTGCCTACCCCTTAGAAATTGAGCCATGTTTCATGAATTCAGAGTAAAAATGAAGCTGAACTGATGAGGATGAGCATCACAACTGCTGATGTTCTGATGACGAAGCCAGAGGTCTTATCAGTTCAGATCACGTGAAGATAGGCCGGCATCCATTCACCCACTAACCACATACGGAGTAACTAACTCCTAACTACTCCGTACTCCGTACTAGTTAACCCAACTACATAACTACTGTACTGGTGTACAGGACTGCTAGACTCTTCAGGATGCTCAGGAGATACATGCCTACAGACACGGATTGCAATCAAATTAAGTGAATTATCAGTCTTAATCCAGCCTACCTCCAACAGCCATGACCAGCTGAGCATTGGTGGCTTTCCATGTGCATCTACCAATCTTTGATCCCAGAGGTGCTAGCCAGCTGATAAATTGTTCATTCTGTGTTTTCGCTTTTTTGAAGAAAAGGGGCCATACTCAATTGGACTAAAATGGGCATGGGAAGCACCAGTCTCGGTGTGACTGATTCAAGTGGATGCTGAGTATCATCGTTCGAAGCCGTTCTCACTGGTCAGCAAAAGTAGGGCGTTCGTCAGCTATGCCTCTCGAGGAGATCCGTTATTCTTCTGCAGTCTCGGGGATCTTATCGAACAGCTGTTTCAGGACTCTATTCCATGTCCAATACACATTACTCTCTAGCGTTCCCTGTCCAGATACCAAGTATCCAGGCCATGCTGAATCAGGGAGTCAGTACTGCCGGGGGTCCCGTAGTTATGCGATGCAGATTCGTTGTACCACTAATGTCTTAAGGGCGGGCTTCTACGGAACATCCAGCTATCGAGATTTAAGGCATCTTCGCTTTCGATCCTTGCGCGAGGATGGGTTGAATGATCAATCCAATGGCTTTCCGGCCCTCCATGTTGCTTCCAGACCAGCATAAGATGACAGAAGAGGAGGAAGGGTATATTGTATGGCTGGCTTTGCTTTCCTATATACAGAGAGAGCACCGATGTGGCATTAAACACGACGAGTCGCACAAACTAAATAAGCGAGGGAAGATGTATAGTGTATCAATTACCAAGGATAACACTGCGAAATAATATAGCTACATAAGTAGCAAGCATAAAAAATCAGTGGCTTCTACGCGAACTCCCGCCTAACCTATCTAGAGACCTGTTCCCCCGCCGATGCAGCTCTATGTCCAGTTCTCGAATACGTATAAGTACATTCATGATTTACACCAACTTCACAAAATATCCGCCGAAAGCAGTATGCCAATGCACAAGACGTGAAAGAAAGAAAATTATGGGTATCTTAAGGTCGATAGGGTTGCAAGTTGGGAGGTTAATTCTCGACGAGCGGCCAGCTCTTCGTCATCTTCACGGTTTCGATAGTATTGTCTCACGACCTTACGAACGTTGTGGTAGCAGGAATAACTGTTTCATATCAGTAACCGACCAATCCATGTATGAGGTGGTTTACGAACAGTAGTAACCGAATTAGAGCGGACTTTGTCTCCGTCAAATCGGACCCAAAGGCATCAAGAAACTCCGGAGAAGCCGAGCCAAACACATCAGCAATCAACGGATCGCCCCACAGAGCGCTGCTAAAGTCCACAAAACCAGATATCCTTTTTGATTTCGAGTCGAGAATGATGTGTGATGGTTTTCCGATATCTACTATCGCTAGTCGCGGCACCGTAACGTCATCAAGCGCTGCTGAAAGCCGTATTGCATGCTGCCGGATTTCAGGGTACGGTAGAGATATGAATAAGTTTTCTGCGTCCCACATGAGGGAGTCGAGCAAAGATAAAAATGCTTGCTTCCAGGTCCGAGTCCCGGTTCCCAGCGTCACGTTGTGCACGAGGCCAAACTGAGAGGATGTATGCTGCGAGATGGAATTCACAACAGCTCCTAGTTGACGGTCGAGACATTTTCGGTCATCCAACGTCAACGGGAAGTCTATTTCCGAAAGGGGCACTCCTTGAACCAAGTGTCTCAGAAAGTATGCAGTACTCGGAGTGGATTTAGGAATATCGACCTTTAGGGGTTGCGGAATGCCCTTTATGCCGCTCTGCCACAGGAGGGAGAGTACTGCTGCTTCGGTTTCGAGGAGATGTCGCTCGTGGCGGAGAATTGACGTAGATGATAAAGGACGAGTCTTCAGCACAAGCTCAACGCCGTTTGACAGCTGCAAAATATGAATGGGATGTGCATGGCCCTCGAGCATTCGAATGTTTCGAGCTTGCACCCCAGGAAATAGCGACTTAACTAAACGCTGGAACGCAGAAAAATCGGGCCGTTGGTCTGCCAGGCTTTTGCAAATGGTGGACGACATGGTGAAGCTGGAAAAAGTAAAAGGATAGGCGACTGTCATATCTTGAGAGAGCATGTTTAATATATTGCGATGAGAATAAAAACCCCGAGTCACATAATGGGCCTGGCAGCCCATAGAATGGTCCATGATCATGGAGTAGGCAATCAATAGCATAAGACTCGAATCATTACTCACAAGCAAAAGATTTGATAGATAGCTAGGCCCAAGCTATCTATTTTATAAACCGGAAGTATGAGTATATGTATTATAGTAGGTATCGCTTCTAAGCCATTATTCGGGTTTAAAGCATCAATGGGACCTTCGCGTAACTATGTAGCTAAGAGGCCACGCGTTGAAGCTGGCGCCACGAAGTCTCAATCAAATTCAACATCGGCAATAAAAACTGAATTCAGTAAATGCTAAACAACATGATAAAAAGTTCTCTCCCCAGATACTCCACTGCATTACTCTCACTTGCATTGGAGAGATACTCGGCACATCGAGCATGAAAAAGCACACACAGTGGAGCATGGCGCACGGAAGGCTTAAGAACAAAAGCGAAGACTGGAGAGAAAAGGAACCTATAAGAACACTCCGACAAAGTCGCAGTGCTCCAAAGCCAGAATCCAGAAGCGAGAAATGACGGCAAATGGCTATGCCGGATGCCATCTGGGGGATGTTTGCAAATCTACGTTGCGGCAGCACTGTGCTGTCGCAAACTCGCCAGAATTTGCTAAGTTGAGAAAGGTATGGTTTTCGCTTATCGCCAACCTGAAACTCAGAAACAACTAATCTTCCGCACCTGCACCAATGAGCATTGACTTTTGACGAGGTTTGCTGATTTAAAGCTCCATTCCAATGCGACAGTCACAAAATATCCCAGGTAGGGTTCCATACATACCAGCAACTACTCTACGGCCAGAATGGCATTGCACGTGTGGCACCTGAGACGGCTTGCTTGAAGTCGCTACATTAGGTATGTATGTACATACATACGTACATACCCAACAACGCCTGGCTTCCAATCACCATGAAATCTGTGGCTATGGGAGTAGATTTGACTGTGACAGGGTGGGAGCACCAGCGCCTTGGCTACTTCTTATGCAGTCGTCGAATCCGTCGTTTCCGTTCATAACTTCAAAAAGTATGTATGTAGTATGGCCCATGTATCCATACATTTCCTATCTGTTTAAGAGCCACGAGATCAGGCATGATGAAAATGATATCGATATTGCACCATCCTCTCACGATTCGCATTCCACCACTTGCGTGGAAGATAAAACGCCTACACAAATTTCCTCGCTAACTAGATCGTATGCTGGGACCTAAACCCGTCACGGCACACACACCGCATCAATATTGAGACATAACAAGATGTGAGTTGCCGTCGATGAAAATTGATAGTCACTCCGTTTTCGTATTATGTGACGCGTTTTGAGAAGCGACTGGTGCGGGTTGGGGTCGAGGGGTTGGATGGTAAATCTCAGCTAAATTGTATCGTTTCAGCTGTTCGTAATCTCCTTCGACGACACTCATGCCGCACATATTCTAACGAGCAATTAACAGTTCGAACAAGTAGGCTTTGAAAGTGAAATGTTCGGTCTTTCAACTGATGCTCACCTGCATGACTTCTACCAAGATTAACACATCATAGTTTTTCAGGTCGACAGTGTGGCCTGGGCCCACGACACGGGCCACATTCCGGATTAAGGTGTCTCTCGGCCACTCGTGGTTATTTCGCACAGTTGGTCGGATTGCATACTGCACCAAGAAAGTTCCGCTTAGCAATTGACAGCTAGATCCTGCAAATAGATGCCCATGCCCCGGGTAATGAGGGGCAATACCTTCTTCGAAGAACCATCAGAGTGAAAGTGTGGCTTCAATACCTCCCGAGCAAGCTCGTCAACTCCACCGCTCAAAACCTTTCGCATGGATGCAATTGGTGTTAATCGTTTGATATACCTGCTTCGTTTCTTCTCTGGATTGTTGTGGGCGTCCATGCAGATTCGATGTACTAGATCAACCGGGTCTATGGATTTGTCTACCTTGATGAATAACACTGGTCGGATGCGTTAGATATGCGCGTAGGCACCAGAATAACAACTTTGAATGGGACAGAATGTAGACGAGGAGTCCGCACAGCAGGGAACATCCAGCTTCACAGCCTGAAAGAGTGCATGAGACTTCTTTGGCTTCATGCATTCGACCTCCTTCCTAATTTGTGCTTCGATATCGTCTGCGTGTCTTTCCGTGGCCGACTCTTCCCCTTCTGATTCGTGCAGAGAAGTATTCGGAATCTCCTACGTTACATCGTCAGTTCGGTTTTCAGTCAATTGCATGTACACAACTTACTTGGGAAAATAGATCCAATATCTCAGCAGCGCATTTCCCTTCCCTTCCTCTATCGCAAGTAACAAATACTCCAGAGTCGCCGCTCTCAAGTGTAAGTCTTACATTTTGGTTTGATTTAGGTGGTCGCCATAGCTTCTTGCGCTACAGATATATCAGAAGCCTGTCCAGGTCCATTGTATGGAGACGCTACAGGGCATCATGTTGCTTTGGAGTATACATGCACACATCACACCTGAGTGCGGATTCAAACTTACCTTTTGATTCTTATCTGAATGCTCATGTGTATCATCTGGTGGCCTTCTCTTTTTCCCGGTCTCATCGCCCATGGCACTCCAAATCTGCCCAGAGACTTGCGAGTTTCTTGATGGCAAGTATCGTGGAGAACTTTGATCCACGCTCTGAAGAGACTCTCAAATATGATCGATTATCAGCAGTTTTCAAACCTCCCCTTCTCCTGGCTGTGAAATTCCGACTAATAACCGTGCACTGTCTTCGTCCATGGCGTTGGCGCTGACTGTGGTGATGACTAATAACTGCTTCCGTTCTGGCGTGAGGTCCTCGGTCCAATCACACGAATCCAAGTCAGCTAGCGTAACCTTAATTGGACCTTCTCGAACTTCACCGACACTGAGAGCTTGACATCATCACTTGCTTGTTGTTTCCAGGACAGGATCCTTAACGAATAATAAACCCGCATGATGATGACAGTGATGATGATGATGATGGATCCGTGAATCCATCCATAAATATGGTACAACTCCGGAGATACCGGCATCAATACTATTTAATAAACTGCAAAACCTGTACCACAGCAGTGTTTCTTTAAAAGTCTACACATGTAGTTAACTGACAACTCGCAATCGGTGATTCCTTCTCGCTCGCCAGTTTCGAATAGATTCCAGTCTATTCCCCTCGATCGACGATGGCTACTGATGATCTTGCAACCAAAGAGCTGAAAAATCCTGTGGATGTGGCTGAGTATCTATTTACTCGATTATACCAGCTTGGAATAAGGTCAATTCACGGAGTGCCAGGTGAAATCTCCCCGCAACTGCATCGTCAAATTTCCATACAATCTAATGGCATGTAGGGGATTACAACCTCGTTGCTCTGGATTATATTTCAAAATGTGGCCTTCGTTGGGTAGGAAACTGCAATGAATTGAATGCAGGTATGAAGTTTCGCCATCATGTGACCATCTTGACCAGTAGATGAAGCTGACCAGCAAGAGTAAAGGTTATGCTGCTGATGGATACGCTCGCATCAATGGAATATCCGCTCTGGTGACGACCTTCGGGGTGGGAGAGCTCTCTGCCTTGAATGCCGTTGCTGGTGCCTTCTCCGAATTCGTTCCAATCGTTCACATCACCGGCCAACCTAGCACAGTTTCTCAAAAGGATGGCATGCTTCTGCATCATACCCTTGGGAATGGTGACTATAACGTTTTCGCAAATATGAGCTCCGGCATTTCGTGTGCAGTGGCGAAACTAAACGATCCTCACCAAGCCCCACTCTACATCGATAGCGCATTGCGTGAGTGCTGGATTCGTAGCCGGCCTGTTTACATCGCTTTGCCGACGGATCTTGTTCAGAAGAAGGTGGATGGAGAGCGTTTGAAGACGCCAATCGACTTAACTCCTCCACAAAACGAGGAAGAAAAGGAAGAATACGTAGTGGACGTGGTTCTCAAATACCTCCATGCTGCAAAGAATCCAGTCATTCTGGTCGATGCATGTGCAATCCGTCATCGTGTCCTAGAGGAGGTTCATGATTTCGTTGAGAAATCCGGATTGCCTACATTTGTCGCGCCGATGGGGAAAGGCGCCGTAGATGAAACTCTTCCAAACTACGGTGGCGTGTACGCTGGCGATGGATCCAACACGGGTGTAAGGGACCGAGTCGAGTCTTCTGATTTGATACTTAGTATCGGGGCTATTAAATCCGACTTTAATACTGCAGGATTCACCTATCGCATTGGGCGGCTGAATACCATTGATTTTCATAGCAACTACACTGCTGTGCGCTATTCCGAATATCCAGGAGTAGGAATGAAAGGCGTCCTCCGCAAGGTGGTGCAACGGATGGGGAAATTGAACATTGCTCCAGGCCCCAAAGTGGTAAATGAGCCACATGATGGCCCCAGCGAGTCGAAACCTGCCATTACTCACGAGTGGCTCTGGCCGATGGTTGGCAAGTGGTTGCAGGAAAACGACATTGTCATTACCGAAACGGGAACCGCGAACTTCGGCATCTGGGAGACGAGGTTTCCAAAGGGAGTTACGGCGATAAGTCAGGTTCTGTGGGGCAGTATCGGCTATGCTCTTGGTGCCTGCCAGGGTGCGGCCCTTGCAACGCAAGAGAAAACAAAGCGGCGTACCATTCTGTTCACCGGTGATGGTAGTTTTCAGCTAACTGTCCAGGAACTGAGCACTATGATCAGAAATGGACTTACTCCTATTGTGTAAGTTCTAACCAGCCTTTTAATCTCCTACTAGAAGTCTTTTAACATTCGGGCAGGTTTGTGATTTGCAATGAAGGGTATACAATTGAGCGATACATTCATGGTTGGGAGAGTACATATAATGATATCCAAGAGTGGAAATTTAAGGATCTGGTGCCCGCGTTTGGAGCCAAACCCGACCAATATAAAACATATCAAATTCGAACAAAACAAGAGTTAACTGATCTCTTTGGCAACAAAGAATTTGCTGCAGCGCAGCGTTTGCAGGTATAGTCAACCAGTGTGTGGTTTGGAGCATGATGACGCTGACCCTACTCTAGCTTGTGGAGTTGTATATGCCGAAAGAAGACGCACCTGCTTCGCTGAGATTGACGGCAGAGGCATCAGCGAAGAGAAATTCATCCTAAACAGCTGTCAACGGATGCCTGATGAAGGTTGGGTTTAGGCATCAATCTTCTTAAAATACCTTTAGTGGACGAGTATGTATCTGCATACTTGCATAACTACATGGGAATATATGGAGAGTAATTCATACTAATGCAGGTTTTCAAAAGGTGTTTTGAGGTATGACAATAAGTCTATATAGTTATTGCTCAGTAATCCAGAATGCCAGTAAAATGACTTGTCTAGATCAGATAATCTGTAATAGGTGCTTCACCAACCTTCATTGTATGTATTCCAAAATCTGATCCACTTCATAACTCTGACTGGTGGACGAATTTGCTTCGGATTGACCTGATGGACGTCTATGGAGGTGTATGCAGACTGATTTACCCATGTTTGCAAGATCTCATGGTTCCCATGCCTGAACTGTGCTGTCCATCTATCCTTCCACAGTTCCAACGGCTCTGTGGCGCAGTGGCATGTGGAGTCTGCACTAAGCCTAAAACGATAAAGAGAGCACCGCGGAAATACTCTAGCCAATCAGAAAATATTAAAACACGGCCACTCAGGGGACTTCCTGGTTGGCCCTGATCTGGAACTAGTCGGCACGTGACTGTGCGTTAAGGTGCCCACCGCGGGTTGCGTTCAGAGGTGGTGCGAGCTCTGTGGGATGCGAAACGAACCGAAGGATTCGAAGAACGCTGGTCGTCGAGGGAACTCCAAGGAGCGTTTGAAGTTGGACATGCCCTCACGAAACACGGGACATGAGACAGCCTGTTTAACGGATTCTGGGATAGTGAGAAGCTCGACCTTAGTACATGTTGGTTTGGTGGGTATCAAGGTCAGGTCTGCTCCATGACACCAGCCATCTGCTGGGCTAGCATTGTCTGAATTGGCTCTGTAAGTATCCTACGTCGAGTATTTGTTCAACTTATTCATTGTTGTCGACATAAGCATTGCTGAGGCCGCAGTTGTTAACCTCATTTCTGCCGCAGATTCTATGGGCAATTGAATTCACCTCCCGGTCGCTTCACCGTTTTCGAGGACCACGCAATCTTGTCACTACACCTTACAAACAGTTAGATTGAAATCGATGATGGATTTAGCTACAGTATCTCGCTCTTTAACAGCATGTGAATATTGATTTATGACCTTCGGTTTTGCCTAGAGCCTTTGCGCACCTGGACAGGTTACGAAATTCTAATACCGTGATATCCGCCAATCTTTCCACACTTCGGACGCCATGCAGAAGCCATTTGTTCATATGTGCTTGAATACTCCGTGAACTAAGACCTCGAATATGATAATGAATTTACTGAACTTTATCAATTCGATGAGGTTTGTTTTGTTTTCTGGCTGAAGTAACTCTCCTCGGCCGCAACCCGAGACCTGTTTGTGTACCACGTCCTGAGCGCCTAATTCTTCGGTATTGCCTTTTTGAATGTATACTAGGAGATCAACAGGCAACACAACACAAGCATGGACGCTCAGAGGCAGCAGGCATACGTGCCAGTTCCACCCCAACAAACAATATCGCAAGTAGCAGGCCAAGGCCATGTGATATCGATACCACCTCCTCCCCCTCCACGAATTCCACAGCCGGCATCCCACAGTGGGTTACCTCCTCCACCACCGGGGCCTCCGCCCGGATCGAACTATGGGGGTCAGCATGCATGGCAGCAAAACTGGGGAAGGCAACAAGGAATTGCCCCAGGCTTCTATCTGCCGCCTCCACCTATACCACCCTCCGGTCAAGTTCACAATCCGCATTTGGCTTATAGCATTCACCAATTTCAAAATCCTGGTTCTCTTTCAATTCAATCGCCCCCGACCGATCAGCCCCTTACATCTGCAACATATATTCCCGGGAGTGACTCGTTTGGTCCCGGGGTGGGCATACCGCCGCTGACTCTTCATGACTCCCACGATAACATCCCTCACGCGGACAGGTCTGGGTACCCATTTGATCCAGATGCTGCCCGATATGTCCCTCAGACGTATCATGACAACGTAAACCGGCCTCATCAAGTACCTTCTTCCTTTCGAAAACCGTTTGACTCGGCTATCCCTGGCCCATTGAACACCTCACAAAATCTCCATGGCCAATCCTCACACCAGCATTCTCAAGTTTCGACCCGCGAGAACTCTAGTCGTCACACTTCCAGCGCCGTCTCGGGTGGTGCATCAGCTCATGAAGCCGATGAGAAGTGGCCCATTGACCGCGTATTGCAGTGGCTGGGTCACAATGGGTTCTCTAATGAATGGCAGGAAACCTTTAGAACGTTGGACCTGAAAGGAGCGGATTTCATTGACCTTGGCTGCGGATCGAGCGGTCAAGGAAACCTGGGGAAAATGCATCGGGACGTTTTACCGCAACTTGCCAAAGAATGCGTTAAAAGTGGG
This sequence comes from Emydomyces testavorans, assembly GCA_029449355.1. Taxonomy (NCBI): domain Eukaryota; kingdom Fungi; phylum Ascomycota; class Eurotiomycetes; order Onygenales; family Nannizziopsiaceae; genus Emydomyces; species Emydomyces testavorans. Next base: position 2,576,083 of record CP120627.1, read on the forward strand.
GTTGGATGGGATCATAGCCGCGAGCGCGAAGAAGGCGTACGTATGCGAAAGTTGATTCGAAGTATTGGCGAAGGTAAACATTCGGAAGCCGGTACTTCAGGACGATTCTACGGCAATCTGCATCCAAGTGCGTCTACGGATGGTGGGGTGGAAACTTCTCCTAATCTACGAGCTGATTTCCTTCCCTCTTTCGATGCAAATTCCAGTGAATCTGGCCACCAAGAGTCAACCTCCAGATCGGAGTTATCTCGAAACATATTAGGCAATGCTTTTGGTGAGAGGCGACGACATAGTCCATCTCCGTCTAGTGACCACGGGATCCCTCCCGAGGTTCGTGCATCCAGCAACAAATCTCGTGGTGGAAGCCCCGCAGCCCAGTTCGCATCCGTTTCGATGGCCGAGCCTGCATTTACAGCTAGGGATCTGGGTCACAATAAACGAAGTAGCTCGGATTCTATCATGAGTCGTGGCTTTTCACAAAGTCAAAGCTCTTCTATGCAAGAACTGCCTATGAAACAGGGTGAAATGTCTTCTAGAGATCAAAAATGTTTTTCTCACCTAAAGAAGAGAATCGGACATGACCCGTCGCATTTTACTCCTGAAGAATCAAGTCTCGATTCTCCCACGAGTCCGATGGGCAGCGTTCGATATCCTCAATCATATCCATATTCTGGAAAATCAGGTTCGAATGCCAGCGAGATCTCCTTAGGATATAGCATGTCACAACCTTCTTCCGAATGCCATGCACGAAAGGTCATACAAAGCCCTCCTCCCAAGAAGTTCATATTTGTCACGCGTGATGGCTGGAACTACCGTTTGATAGATGTTACTGAGGTCGACGCCGCGAACATGCTGCGAGCTCGCTTGTGTAACGGCGTCGGCATTAAAGAACCCAGCAACGCTTTGATATATGTGACAGAACCTGGACAACTCGACCACGAGGAACCTCTGAGCGATACCATGCTCGTTGTGAATCGCCGCACCAAATCAGATGCTCAAGGGAGCTTGAAACTATTCGTTCAAAGCACGACGCCCACATTTAATGCTGCCCAGTATGGAATAGGCATATCATTCCCCGGTAGGGTTGCCGACGGGATGAAATCACAAAGAGGTGTCCCTGAAGATGATACTCGCAATAGAACCAACCAGACTTTCCATCCTCCTCGAGTGTCTCCTTCATTGGCGTACCGTGCACCCATGCAAAATATAGCGTCTCATTCGCCCGAACTTGAGCAGGATTGGCTAGCTAACAGTACTCCTGAAGATAAAGAACGAAAAGCCGCGATTCTAATGGCACACAAAGAGCATCGCCGCATTGTTGAAGAACAGCAGCGGGCTTTCCTCCAGTCGAAACAGGAACAGCTTCAGAAGAAACAGGTATCAACGACTACGACGCACGGAATTAAACGGGCAGGAATCATTGACTTTGACTCCCCACGGATTTCGCCGTATGAAGATAAGCGGACAGAAAGTCTTATTCCACAAAGGAAACCACCGACAGCACCATCTGAATCGAGCACACTCATAAAGGTCAACTCCTTGAGCAAAAAGCCTGGGGAGAACTCCAAAGAAACAGTTGCGCAGGACGTTCAACAGAGACGATCTTCGAAAGACAACTTAGTAGACAATCGGGGAAGGTCTTCAAGTTTCAGTCCTCAGTCAGCTTCCCCTAGCCTAGGTATCGGTGCAGCTTTTGCCAATATGGGAAAACTCTCCGGTGCTATTGGTAAACCCCTTATCTCTGGTTCTCATTCTCCCCGCACTCCATCCGGATCAGAGATTTGGAAGTTACCCCTGGCACAGCCTGTCGACACCGGCAGTGCTGGCTCCCATCGGGCTAGTCCAGCTTCACCCAGAGTACCAGCTGTCGCCCGTGGATCAGGCACAACATTCAACATACCAAATTACAGTGAAGACGTCAAAACAAGAAAAGAAATACCCAATGGAAATGCCTCAGCGCCAGAACAGGCCAATCATACGACCCCATCTGCGAACCCAGCGAATACAGTGCTTGCAATACCACAGTCGCGACTGTCACACGGGCCTGATTTCGATTTTCAGGAAACAGAAGTGTCATTCGCAAAGTCACCTCAGCCACCAACTCAGGACTCGGATGATGACTCTGAGAAGGATCTGTTCGCTGTACCTCTTGGCAATAACCAGAGTAAACCTCAAACGAAGAGAAAACAACCTTCGATAAATGAAACTAGAGGGCGATTGTCAAAACCTGCATTGACGGTGAATACGAACTCTAGGGCAGCTAAGGGTCTTTCTGTAACGTTCAAGTCTCCTGGCCCTAATGATGCATTTACTCCAGCAACCGACCATAGCGATACACGAAGTGGTCACTATTCAGCCGATCCGGATACCGATGACCTTTCCTCTGAAGATCCAAGAAACTCTCGCCGCCGGTCATTTGTCAGGGACGACGTATGGGCAAGTCGTCCTCCAGTTGAAGGGATGATCGATCATCTAGACGATTATTTCCCCAACATTGACCTAGATGAGCCTTATCTGGAAGGAATTCCACTGACCCCACCAATGTCTCCGACCGCAACTCCAAGCCATTCGGAAACTGAGCCAGAACCGGTCCAGAGTTTACGAGATCGTGCAGGGCAAGGTGCTCCCAATTTTGGATCAATTCCGCGGAACACGTCTGACACACTAGGATCCGATGAATCGACCTTAAAAGCCAAGTTTGTGTCGAAAAGTGTTGCGCAGCGAAATGTCGGTCGTTCCGGTGGGCTGAGCCGCATGAAGTCGATCCGTGAAGTTGCAAAGGGAGCTGACCAGATTCGTCGAAATCAAAGCATTGCCGCATCCAAGAATTCACAGTCCGGTATGTTACGGCGCAAGAGTACGAAAATGTTCGGCGCGAGGATTATGCAGATTAGTCCCAAACCAGGTAGCCGATTAAGCGATCTGGACCCCTTACCGCAGCATCCTGTGCCCCAGGAAAAAGTACCTCAGAGACAACCGACTTTTAGGATTATCAGGGGTCAGCTCATTGGGAAAGGCACCTACGGTAGAGTGTATCTTGGTATGAACGCAGAAACTGGTGAAATCTTGGCCGTGAAACAAGTGGAAGTGAACCAAAAAGCAGCTGGGTATGATAAGGACCGCATAAAAGATATGGTAGCGGCTATGGACCAGGAAATCGATACTATGCAACATCTGGAACACCCCAATATTGTGCAGTATCTCGGCTGTCATCGTAGCGAACTGTCCATATCAATCTATCTTGAATATATTCCTGGTGGCTCCATTGGAAGCTGTCTTCGGAAACATGGCAAGTTCGAAGAAAGCGTGGTCAAGTCACTTACAATCCAAACGTTGAGTGGTCTCTCCTACTTGCATGATCAAGGGATCCTTCATCGAGACCTCAAGGCCGACAACATCCTTCTCGATCTTGATGGAACATGTAAGATATCGGATTTCGGTATTTCAAAGAAGACAGACAATATCTACGGGAATGATGTGACGAACTCGATGCAAGGCTCCGTGTTTTGGATGGCACCTGAAGTCATACAGTCTCAAGGCCAAGGATACAGTGCCAAAGTCGATATCTGGTCTGTCGGCTGTGTAGTTTTGGAAATGTTCGCTGGTCGACGCCCTTGGAGCAAAGAGGAGGCAATCGGGGCCATCTTTAAATTGGGAAGCCTGAACCAAGCGCCACCTATACCCGACGACGTGTCGCTGAATATCTCTCCTGCAGCTGTCGCTTTTATGTACGAGTGCTTCACGATGTAAGCTTGGCCTTTTTCTTCTTTTTTTTTTCTACTTATCTGTCTATTACGGGGCTTTCACTCACCGTTTTATAGTAATACATTTGAGCGGCCAACTGCGGAGACACTTCTCTCCCAGCACCCCTTCTGCATACCCGATCCGAACTACAATTTCTTGGATACGGAACTCTACGCGAAAATTCGATATTTGTAGATATGGCAATATACGCAATATATCTCTCTCCTAATCACCTATACTTTGAACCCATCGCAGTAAATATTGTCTATTTCAGAAAGTTTTAAAACGAAAGTAAAAAAAGTTCTATTATTTATGACTTGTTCATAGTTATTGCGTCTTTTGGCTTCAAAGTCAGCGATTTCTCGTCTACCCTTGTTTTGTCATGACTCTTTAGTCGCAGCCTCTCTATGCACTTTTGGGCCTAGGAGTTTCTTTTTCTTTTACTTTCTTCTCTTGTCTGTTAGGTTCTTAATTTTTTTGATATATGCCTATTCGGAATTTTGAGGTCACTGCCTTTTGTGTCAAAGGCATCATGAGTGGCAACTTCACGCATACTAGTGATTGGAAGCATTTGACGGACCTCTTCTAGCATCTATAGCCATTATCCAATCTGTTGAATTTTAAGTAAAATAAAAAAAAAGAAAAAGCTTTTAGGTTCTGAAAAGCTGATTGATGTAAAACCCCGGGGGCGGACGGCATAAGAAAGACACATAGTATCATATGAAATTTTTTGGCTATGGCAAAAAAGCTATATGCTTCCTGTACTTCTCCCATCATCAACATCATCAGAATCTTCTACCTCTCCTTCAGAACCTTCCATCTGTACGATCCCGACACGGAACACACCCTCGCTCCAGTCCGTGAAAGTCTCCACATCCCACACCTCATCAGCGCGTTCCTTCCCAGCGCGCTTCCTGAGAGCACGATCGCCGCCTGCCACAACGGCCGTATACGCCTCGAAGAAATCCTCATACCGCTGAACGACATGATCATGCACCGCAGCGACAAGCGTCTCCCTCGTTCTGGTATCATCAATATAACTAACCAGTAATTTCCGTAGTTCCGGAACCTCCTTCTCTATCGTTTGACGCATGTTCCCAATCGCACTGCGGACTTTTGAGACAGAAGCAGGCGTGACCTTGGAGGGTAGCGGGGCGGTCATTTTTACAGCAGCGGAGTTTGTAAAGTCGTTGATTACGGTGCGAAGTCTGCCGTCCAGTTCGACCTTTGCGTCGAGCATGTTCTCGACGACGCGCGGGAGAAGTCCGTTGCCGAGTAATCGGACGAGGTTTCGTGGATTGAATAGACCGCCGCGTTCGCGAAGCTCCCAGAAGGTGTTTGATACTCCGGAGAAATCGAATGACACTTCTGGAGAGACGAATTCGATGTCGAAAGCGACGATTTGTTGTTTTAGGATGAGGAGATGTTTGATGAGGAAGAGTTGGGCGTCGGCTGGGGAGGATTTAGTGGCAATTTGGGCGCTGGCTTGGTGGAGAGAGAGGTTGGTTTGGTGGACGATCTGATGAGCTAGGTCATCAAAGACGGTGGACTAAATGAATCAGTTAGCAATACTAGCGACTCATATTAATGGCATTGAAGGGTATGCTATACGTTTACTAGCCGATATATGCGGCTTAATAGCCACACAGCTTTCCTCAGGGTAGGATACCAGCCTTCGAAAACTGATCTCGAGTCAAAATCCCATCTGGAGTCTTTTTCTCCTGGAGAGTCAAGTTCCTCATCTACGATCATCGGCATTTTTGGTAACGGCGAGGTGGCCTCCGTATACGAGTGTTTTCTGCCTGAAACCGCGGGCACCTTATTCTCCGCTGCTGGAAGCGGAACTCGTTGGTTTCGGGCAGGATAATCGAGATCTTCGGCCTTAGGCTTGAACCTCTCAATATCGTCTCTGAGAATTGCTTGCGCTCGAAAGACTAAACGAGTCTGTGCATCCTCGAGAGCAGGTAAAATTAAAGTGGAGAAATCCAGCTGATTCGGGTTGGGATACTCGCCTTCTTCCTCTGGATCCAGTAGATATCGCGTCTGCAAGAGAGTACATAACTGGCACAATTTGACAAGTTTGGTTTCATGGATGATCCTTGGCCTTAGGTGATCATACACTGGTTCGCAGACAGATTCTAGAAACTCGTAAAGACTTTGCTGTCCATGAAACCACTGGCCCCACAAGTCGAACTCGTCTAGGCAGATTCCTCGAATGTAGCTAATGCTTGCACGAGCAAATGCGACGAGGTCCTTCGAGGTGCTGGGCGCATTCGCAATGTCATTCAATCTCTTCCGCACGAGAGGTATAATTAACTTTCCTCGAGTGGCTGAAAAGTTGGTATGAAGTTCATTCAGAAGGCTCTGATATTCAGCTTCAGCGCCTTGTTCCGGATCCAGTGGTGGCACGGCTCGTTTTTGAATTTCCAATCCAACATCTTTCATCTCCGCTGCACCTACACGGAACTTTGCGTAAAGCAACGCAGACATTGTAGTATCATTCAGCTGCCGATCAGCAATCCGTCTTGAAACTCCAGAGGATATCTCTCGCAAGGTGGAGACAAAATGGCCTCGAATCAGGGTCAAAGCTCGTGTTAGCAGTAGGCGATAACGTGCTCTGTAAGTCTCCGCTTCCTTTTGTTCAGGCTTCAAAGACACGGTCAGCACGATTGTATATAGTACCATATCCATCATAAGGGATGTCTTCTTACATGTGCCTGCATGTAATCTAAACATTCGTCCAACCGCCGTAGCATGTCCGAAAAGTCCTTTCTACGGACCGAATTACCAGCTCCCGGAGCATTGAGTTTCCTCGATGCAGGATCCAGGTAATCATAATATTGCAGGTTATCTTGTATGTCATCTGCGAGTCCAGATCTCCTCTGTTCCGCGGACAATAATCCCTCGCATTGTTGTTGGAAAGCTGTCGTCTGTGTCTCTACGGCTTTAAAGGATCTGGATAGGCTCGACAAAAGGTCCAGAGTTGAAGAGCTATCACGAAGTAGAGAATCGAGGTGAGACGTGGATAGTTCCAGCTCGTCAAGGTATGATCTAAAGAGAAGTCTGTCAGCAGCGTGTCGTTACTGGAGTTGGCCCGGAGACGCCTACTGATATTTTTCATATGTAGCTTCCAACAAATCCACTCCGGCAGCATCATACCACTGCACAAAATCTAGTTCGTTTTTGATCTCTTGGACTTCTTGCTTCTCGTCTGTCTCTCGTTCGAACGAAGCCATAGGAACACTCCGCGGGCGGGAGGGCTGACAGGCGGTTGTTCCAGAAGACATATGGAGGTCATCAATTGTAGCCTCCCAAGAGCCTCAATATATGATCAGGCAATGGGAAGCTTCTTCGTCTGTGACTGTTCAATTCGCATAGATATAAGAGTGTATTCTATTAAGAACATTTGCAGCTTCGAAGTTCCGCCTACTATGTAACTTAAGTGCTCCCTACGCCAGCCAAATACGCTCTAACAAGATATGAAGACTGCTTTCACAGCAACCATACTGTTCATTACTAGTTATTTACAAGCAGCTCCCACTCCCTAGTTGACTACACACTACAGAATGCTTCTCATCACCAGCAACAACGATGCCACTTTGCTGCCAGACACTCAGTTCAGTCCAGTCTTGTCGTCCAATCTTCATCTGTCCTTAAAGCGGCAACAAGGGAATGACGGAATCCACAAGAGCAGCACCGTGTTCTGACGGATTAGGATAGCCGAGCGAATACCAGTAATTACAGGGATGGAACAGGGGCGGTCACCGTATTCTCAGGTCAATCATTTCCGCTAGTAACCCAAAGCCTGTTATCCTTTGACTAGCGTTGCAATCTGGTTGGTGGAACAGGAACAGACCCAATTGACTGTCCAATAAAAGCAATCTGCAGCGTGACACAAACAGATCATGTCTCAGCAGTTCAATACGCTTTACCGCCGCTCTTTCGTCACGCGAATACAGGAGACTAGCCCGATTTGTCCGGCGGTCACTTGCAGGGAAAAAGCCTTTTTCCCTCCCGCCGTGATTAGTTATTAGTTGGCGCTCTCCTGGGTCTCCCCGTCGCTCGTTCACACCTCAAACCAGCCTGACTTGGTTCTTCAGATTACCATCACAACACTCGTTTAATATCAATCAATCAATCAGTCGACCAACCCCCGTCTTCGTTCTTTTGGAGTTATTATCAAACAATCTTCTTGTCTCTCTCTTCTGCTCACCCACTTTGTCTCTTCTTGACAGTCCCCGCGTCCTCTGGAGGAACAGCGCCAACCTGTAGCAGGACAGATATCCCCTCCCAGAAGCCAGGATGAGGTGGCCATCGACATTCCCTTTTTTCGTACTCTCACTTTCTATTCTCGCGGTTGCAGCAGACCTGAATAGACGACAACCCGCTGGCAATGACCTAGTTGCAACTCCGCAAGGTCCCACAGTTAAAAACACCGTGAATGCTATCACAATACTTCCAGAATCAACTTCTGAACCCGCAAGTTCAAGGAACACTGATCCTCCTTCTACTCCGGCCAGCACTCCTCCACCGTCTCCGTCACCGCCACCGTCGCCTTCTCCATCACCTAGCCCCTCGCAGCCTGCTCCTTCCCCGTCGCCCTCGAGTGCACCATCGCCAACTCCACAGGAGCCAAGTTCGGCACCGACACCAACTTCGAAAGCCGCGTCCCCCAACCCAGCTCCAACCAAGAATACAACACCGGCGCCGCCAAAATCATCCATTGTCATCGTCACTGAAACAATTACCAGCAATGACCAAACCATTATCCAGACGAGCGAGTCAGCTGTGCCGCAAACCAGCTCTCCGGTACCAGGCAATGAGAAGGGGGGCTCTGGTGGCTCTGGTTTGAGTAACAGCAGTCGAAATGTTATCATTGGTGTTGTGGTCGGCGTGGGCGGCGCCATCCTCCTCGGAGGCCTTGCCCTTGTCATCTACAGGATACGTCGGAAGAGAAACGCACGTAATGAACCTGAGGAAGATGAACTTACCGGAACGGCCCTTGGCTCCAACGGCCATGAAGCATCAATGGCGAATAGCCCATTCAAATCGACTCTAGATCAGTACCACAACCCTGGACCTGTCAATCCTGCGTCGAATTTTTAACATCGATATTGTCGCAAATGCAAATTGGGTTTCGCACAGGGTATTTCTTGGACATACAAACATCACAGCCTCTCCGATCCCGTCGAAACCTGCATTCAAATTTTATTTCTGCAACCAACAAAAATGGCGCGAGCTCCACGAATGTTTAGCTTTGTTATTCAATATACAATGGATTGACTTTGGGTTTTAGGTATCTGGATTCTCTACGAGTTTATTTTCACTTACGGGCACAATGTATGGTGGATGGAGTTTTTACCATTTTCCATACATATCATGACTTTCCTTTTTATTCCCAGAAGACTGAGCTTCGGTTGCTTCTTGCAGCATGGCCAACATGCGCTATGTATACCCTTTTACAAAAATCAGATCTCTGCAGTGTCTCTTTTACCAAACAACCTTTTAATGCATCATCTCTCCCTGATTGCCATTTTAAACTTGCTACACATGGCAAGCTGCATTTCTCTCCTTACTTGATAGAGCTTTGTTTCTTTGTGCTCTCCTTACTTGTATTTTGGCATTGATTGACTGTTCATTTTTCACTTGATGGCTGTATGATACTGGATGGCGTGTGTTGTATCATACTCGGAAAATGGTAATTAAGACTTAAGTAGGATATTCTTCATTGTATTTTGCTGGTGATTGCATGAATTGGATCTGTAGTATGCATCCTCTCGGTTGTCTGAAACCACTCTTGCTTTGATGGGTCTCTTCAGGACGAATCCTTCGTTAACTTGTTATATATCCCTTCTCAGCTTAGCGAAAAAAAATTCTTGTGTTGCTCATCAACAGTCTTGAAGTAACTAGTATGTGTCACTTGCCTCATTGCTTCAGATCTGCCTACTAAGATACATATATGGTTACATATTTTTTTATCTCACTACGCAAATCAGGCATATCGTAGCAAAGATACTTTTTTTTGTCCAAGCTAATCTGTAAATTTCAGATCGGAAAAATAAAAGAAAAGACGAGGCAAATGAGATCTTCCTTTCTGTCGAGAGCAGCTAGCTGTAAGCTGACGAGAATAAAAAAGATCTGGAGAATAATTGGGTGCAAAGAAACCCAAAAAAAAACCTAACCATTTTCTCACCTGAATCTAAGTATCATGAAAAGAGCAAAAACTCAAATGGAATGTATCCAGGTAAGCTTTGGACATTCCTTTATCCCCAGGAATTTTGTTAATGTTTTGCAAAGACAGGACAAGAAATCACTTGGGGTTTTCCTTCACGATTGCCTTTATTAATCGTGCCAGAGATTAGTATCCAAGGAGGCTTTCTGGGTTTCTGAGCTTCCTTTGGAAAAAGGGTGCATTGCGGTCCTTGGAAATACTACCTACTGTGGGTGGTGCTATTCACGACTCATCATCCATGGCTCCTAGGAAGTGAGGAAAAGTGAGCTTCGTAAAATATTCAGATGAAATTTATGTAAAGAAACCATTTGATCAATCCGTATTTGGTTAAGCACAAAGTCCCGCAATGGTTGGTATCAAGGAAATCGGGGTATCATCATAGGCTGGAAGATTTCTCAGCTTAAAGAAGGCAAGAAAACGCTTTAACTCCAAAAGCCAAACAGCAACAGAAAAAAAAAGAAAAAGAAAAAAAAGAGTGAACTCATTGCAAGGTGAAATGCAACAACATGCACTTCACACTCTTAAACAGCAGGCTGAAAATTCTGGGTATCATTTGAAAAAAGAAATCAAGCCATCCACCGAGGCCAAAAAGCAGTCCAGAGAAGCATAAATAGCCCGCCTAAATGGTCATAGAAATATCACGGATATCCAGTCATTCGCCAACTCCGTTTGAAAGCACACAAGATCCCGAATAACCAAAGCAGTTTGTCCATAGAAACTCCGAAGTGCAAGAACGCAAAAGGGCGAAAAGAAAGTCAACACCGTCTGATGTTGATGGGTTGGGCCGCAGAACTAGCCATATGGTTCCTCCGCTGTTCATCCAAGTAATCCTCGCAAAACCTCCTTAAGGGTCCCAGCTTGCCCTGCGAAGTCATCGATTTCTCAAAGCCGATTGAGTTTGAATAAAGAAATCTGAAAAGGACACATATGTTCCCCGCTTTGGCCACGTTCCAAAGTGCTGCGAAAGCCAGTTTTCGAAGAGAAGAAAAGCCCCCATTCCAACACTTTCGAATGAGAGGCGCGAAGGGAGTTGAAGAGAGGTCCGGGAAAATAAGCTGGCCATCGACAATATCGATGGTGGGTTCTCTTTGGTTGAAGATGAAATATAAACAGGAAGCAAGAGCAAATTGCTCACTCTTCGGGCCTGCTCTGTCCAGACTTCCATCTGGCTTGTTGATCCAATATGGCTCGGCAAGTCCAAGAAGGTCTCCTCCCGGTGTGACAGCACAGTCAAAATCAACAAGTTTCAGATCAAGGGTTTGTGTCAATAAGATGTTCTCAGGCCGCAAGTCACCATGTGCAAATCCAAGTTTCTCGATCCAGGCAGCAGCACTTGTGAGTTGCAGTAACCAGCGAGCTCCAAGTGAAGGCGAAACTCTTTCTCCAGATTCAAGATAAGTATTCAACGACGTGGTTAGATGTTCCAGAAAAATTCCTTCATTGGCAATGCAGAAGCAGCGAACAATATTGGGATGTGGTGATTTCTCAAGGATAGTGAAGATTTCCTTCTCATTCTCCAACGCGTTCACGGACATCTCACTTTGGCGTCGTCGAAATGAAGCGTGTCTCTCGCTCTGGTGAATGTCTGTATTAGCAAATTGGATAGGGCATTTGAATGCAACCATGTCATTGATATTGTAAACCACAGATGCTGTGCCAACGCCGATTTGGTCGTCAATCGTCAGGCTGCTGAACGGAGGAGCAATCGCCATCACAATGATCAAGCAAGAACAAAGTCACGATGTATGTATGTAACTAACTAAATATGTGGTCAAGCAACAGATAGGCCAGTAGCTGGAACAAATGATAGTGAATTTGAGGTTGCAGCTGAATCTTGAAAGCATGAGGATGATATCGAGCAAAGATGATCTAAATACAACATGTTCAGAGCTTCAGATTTGAGAGTGAGTGCCATATTCTACGCTAAGCTCATCAGGGCATAGCGCCCTTTGACGTGTTCACCGGCTAATTGTTGATCCGTGACGATGAGTCCATTTAGCTACAAGCAACAATATCTTCGCGTTGAGCCAAAAAGGACTACGCGACTGAGTGAGTGATGAACTACCATCAACTCCTAGACAACCAAGACAACCACTGAACTTCTGAAATTGCTTCAATCTCAAACCAGCACATTCTTTGACAACTAACCCTCTCTTTGACCATGTTTGCCACTCTTCCTTGCCCCCCACCACGCCAGATATTCGGCATACCCGCCCCGCCATGTCCTCTGCTCTCCTCGCGAGATGTCAATCTGTCCCTATCCCACACATTCTCGATGCCGCAAAGAAACCCAAACAACCAAGACGACTATAAAACAAAACAATCGTCATTTCTGCCCTCGCCTCCCACATCTTATGCGCAACGGTATGCCTCGCGGATACGCAATCCCGCCTCCCGCTTGACTGGACGCGCAGCACGTGATATCCGACGAGACGCGTTTTTCAGTAGGATAAGGCAGAACCGCGAGAACTCGATGTTCAGTGCCAGAGAGGATGGCATATTATGGACTGAATACATCAGGCAGAAGAGGCAGTTCGAAGAAGAGATGGCACGTTCGGCACCGGAGATTGGGAATGTGGAAGATGAGATGGTGGATATTTCTGAGGATGCAAATCTAAAACAGGAAAATGGCCTGAGAGAAACCGAGCAGGATTGGGATGGTAAGTTATTCGCGTCGTTTTTGTCTCTTGCTTTTGATGTATGCTCATTGGTACAGATGAAGCAGCATTGGAGGAATATCTGGCGCAAGAACGGGAGTATGAAGCGTTCCTGGAGGAGACGGAAAGGCAACTCGAGATGGATCGCATGCAGAGCAGTCAGGGCGATGAAGACGATTATGAGAAGATATTCGTTGACATTGTTTCAAATTATGAATCGGGAGTTTCAGAATCGAATCAACAAATGGACCTGTCGCATGGATAGTCGAAGCTCATAGCCTTTTCTTTTTTTTTTCGTTTCTCATTTATTTAATTCGGCGGCGCTGGACAAGCGTGGCAGACACATGGGCCAATCGTTTGGGCAAACAGCATTTCTGGTACATAGCTCTTTCTTAAACTCCGCACTCCTGATCCAACCTGGGTATCGAATTTTCATGTACAGTGCAATAGAAAGTCAGGAAACAGGCATTTCAAATGCCGAAAGTTGGTGTCTGCTTTATTATTGTTGTGGACATTGCGGGCCATCACCGCGAAGCATATCGTCTGGAAATGGCTCTGATACAAGTTCTTTTGGCGGACTGCCAGTGCTTTGCATCTGCCCAAACGTATCAGCGCGAATAACAAACAACTGGGCGTGGCCGTAGGGACATATTCACATACCTCTTGCATTTTCTCCCAAATATATGCCCTATGCTCGGGATTGTCATCCGTATACCCTGGCTCATCAAACTTCTTCCTAACATCCGCCATAAGTCCCGCCTGTTTCTCATATCTCTCATATTCCTCCTTCGCCAGTTTCCCTTTATTCTCTTTAAGCCACGGCCCAAACTTCTCGTCCAGTTCCTTGACGGGCTCGTACAAAATCTCCTTATTCGACAAATTCTCCATCATACCCATGAGCATCTTCTCGATATTCTCATCGTCATCTTGCCCATCGCCCCCCATCCCCGCAGCCTCCATGGCTTTCAGCATTTGCACGAGAACATCCTCCTCTGCACTATCATTAACCGCAGCCGTCGCTTTGTCCCCAGACTCCTGCATCCGTTCCATCGTCTTTCGAATCGTTTCCTGAAACCCCTCTTCTGGCTTGCCGGACTTATCCTTGCCCGCTTCAGTGTCCGCAGCTGTGATGTCCTCTCCCATCATCAGCTTCATCAAATCCGCAGGCTGCATGCCGTTCTTCGCTAGCTCCTGCGCCAGAGCATTCCAATCATCACCATCCTCGCCGGTCTCAGTCCCGGCCTCGTGCCCGCCCGCTCCTCCGCCGCCGCCCAATAGTTCCGCCATGCCGGCCTCTAGTTGTCTTATCAGCGCTTCTTCATCAGGTTCTGGTAACTGAACTAGATTCGGCATTTCTTGCTGCTGTTGCTGGGTAGTTGGCTGGTCTTGTTTTGGCGGCGCGGAGGAGGGACCCCGTTTAGGGGAAGCGGAAAAATGATCGAGGACATCTAGGAGTGAAGGGAAAAAAAAGCATATGTTAGCTCGATCAGTTTATACTAAGCATTGTGACCTTTGATTTCTAAATAATTCTTACCGTCCAACTCTTCCCAGTCGGACTCGTCCTCATCTTGTCTTGCGACAGGCGCTGTGGTCTTCAGCTGCTCCGCTGGCGGCGGGGCGGGGGCCCTCTCTGGTTCCGCTGACATGTTGTCGACCTTCTGAGTGCTGGTGGGCGCACTTTTCTCTTTTTCCATTTGGATAGGGAATTAATTTATGTACTGCATAGTCCGTACTCTTCGAAAGGAATGTTTGTGAAGTTGAATTCTGAAGCAGGGTTGGTACTTTCATGTGATAAGCTTTGGGGGGCAAACACCATAATTTGCTGGTGGGAAGTGTTATCGCTATCAACAATTATCTGGAAAGAAATACTAGGTACGAGCTCTCATAGTATCTTATTATTCTATGTAATCGACACCACGAGAAAAAAACCTGCCATAACCCTCTCAACTGAGAACGAGTTCAACAGCCCAGCGGACAAGCCCTGCTTTGGGTAACCTCAAGGACTTCCTGTTCAAAGAGTACCCCTTCTCACAATCACCAATGAAGACACTTCGATTCCGTTCTTTGATACTAATCTGGACATTAATGGCGGGCTTTCTCTCAAAGAAGTTCACTGGCTTCAGCGGACACAAAAATCTTCTCGCAAGGCCAGCCTTCGACTCTCCGATTTCCAAAACTTTGCCAAAGTATATACGAGAGTGACCTGATTCATGACTTAACCTATTTGCCATTTAGAGACTGCACAGTGTAATCTTTTGGTCGGTTAAAGGGCCCATCATCGTATCCAGTTGAGAGAGAACAGAATTCCCCTTGTCGCGCATAAATTGATGGTGGATGTATGTACCAGTAACTTTTCTGATCCGTTGGAAAGAAGCCATATCCGAACCGATTTCCAGTGCTAGGGTTCTTGACATCTCTGTTGACGATCTTGGAGGACCCTGCGGTTGATACTATTTTTTTGTCATAGACGTCCAATTCCGAGTTGATTGTGGATTCTAGGGCCTTTGAGTGGTATCGGCATAAAGCCTGTAATCGCAAGTAGTCAGGTCCGTCAGTATGCGGCTCACTTTCCAGGCAGAACAGATGTTGACTGTAAGCAGTTAGGGCACCTAGAGCCATTAGGCGCTCCATAATGCACAGAAGTGCCACTATAAATTGGCATTATACGCAGAATTCCAGTTGCCTGTACTCCGTAATGCGGACGCACAGTTAACAGAAGAGTCTTGAATCAATTGAGGAGTGAATACGTAGTCGTAGTTCCCATCCGTCATGATTGTCTGCAAAACAAATTCGAGACTGGATCACAACCTCATTTTCTGTCTGATGACTGATATGCATCCAAAGAGTCACTTCGTCTACTTCACGGCAACGTATGGCGTTTTTAACGATCTGTTTTCTGGTAGAACTTATTGAAATCTGCATTTGATTGAACCGAGACAGTCGTATCCTGAAAAATATCAGACTTGCCGTCACGACCCGCACAAATAGCAAAGGGTATACCGAGTTTTACGTAATTTTCTGTTCTAGGTAGGATAGGGGGCGCAATTGTCGCTCATAAAAAAAGACATGTCCGATGACGACAGGCGGTAGAATAGATTAGGGCCATTAAAGGTAACATCATGGAGAGTCAAGCCTTCGTACTATACAGAGTAAGTTGATACGAATTGTAGTGCAAGATAGTAATTTTTGTACTTACATCACAAAACCCTACACGCATCCATCACCTTTCCCACAGAATCGAATTACCGTTCGTTGTGAATGACAGTCCTCTGGGCAGAAGAACATAATAAGGATTTGACTGTTGTCTGCCTTCCACATCAAGATCGGGATGATATACACTCAATCTATGGAGTTGATTCTGATCGACTGGCTTTATTCCACCACTCGCAAGCTTCATATGTTCGTGCCCACCAGATAGTAGGCGAAATTCCATATCCACTTCGGATCATTCATCATATCCACACAGATATCATGGAGATATCCGGCACATCATTCAACCTCATGTGAAGTAGTACTTCAACCGTTAGTATCGCAAAAACGGATATTCAAGCGGATATACATCATGGATATCTGCCTGGCCATTCCATAATCCCATCGGTGCCACATATCCAAGGCTTCAAGTTAGACAACTGCATTTTTAGAAGAATCTCAAGCATCGATTGGCTTTTGGATTCTTCAAATACACTTTGTCACATTCTTTCTTTAGTAATGGGAGTGCTGGTCTCGAAGCGTGTTCCACCTTTGAGGAAAGGAATCGCTCCCGTCTTTGGTGAATCTGTAAGCACATCCACGCAAAAATATAACATGCTTTCCTTGCATATGGACTTTCACAGCTTCAACGGCTCGGGCTTGTGTTAGCAATCGTGCAAAGCACCTCATCTCCGAACACCAAAAATAGCACAGCAATTTTCTTCGGGGAAAGCAGACCTGATGGGTGTGATACTGTTGTTGGCATCAATTTGCGATGGATATGCCGTGGTACAGGCTTCTATCACTGGGTTTGACATTTCAAGTTGGCTGATGGCGAAAGTGACATTTGGGGGTTCGAGACGCCTTCATGGAAGGGATCACCGGCTGATCAGGTATTCGACCTTGACTTGTCACATCTTCTAATGCCTTTCCGAGCAATTTCGCTCCTGCATCCCAAATGAGTCTCTAACGGAACAATGCTGAACCTTTTAGAGGCAAACTGGTGCAGAGATCGAATTTGATGCTGCCATCTCAGGAAGTTAGACTCATACCACAGGCATCACCAGCACAACCAATGCTTCCGTTTTGAAGCTTTTGAGAATGTCATTCCACACGTTTAGTGATGAACAGCGGGATGGTCAGTGGCTAGTAATTTCCAATTGTCAATGAATGGCTTTGTGACTGCATGGGATCGAGATGGGATCAGTGGAATGCAAGGATACTGCAAGGTTTCCCCTCATCACAGATTTTTGAGGACCTGGGAAGCATCGCTGCTCAGAATCTAAAAAAAGAAAAAGAACCCCAGAAATGTTGAGCTTACAAGCCAAGACAACATTTTCATGGGGATGCCACTGCGCTCTTTAACTATTTGATGATCGCAATTGAGTTGGATCTGGAATGGAAGAAAAGGGCAAGGTACAGAATGATCCTGTACTGCTTTTTGGCTTCGACAAGGAGTTTATTAATTTGATTTTCACCAGGTCCCAGCCGCAGTATGACGTTGAGTGAAGTTAATAAATAACATGAACCTCCTCTTATCATTTGGCGGTGATTTCAGGATTGTTTTCAACTGCATGGAGAAGCTTGAATGAAAAGACGATAATTAGCGAGGTGCTTTATCAGTACGATATAACAATTGTGTCAGGGGTGCAATCATGAGTTTGGCCCACGTATCAGGTTCTTACCATGTCAGCGACGTGATGATCTCCTCCGGAGAACAGAGGAACATGCCCTGTGCGAGGTGAAGGTGCTGCGTGAACAGGAGATGGCAAATGTTGTTCAATCATCTGCTACAACTTTTCTGCACAACAGAGCAGGTGTAACATCCAGATGTCGACCCTGACCAGAGCCAGCATAAGGTCTCCATACAGAGTCTAATCTATATATATACCATCTAATGTGGGAGGTCACTGTCAATTAACCCTGGGAATTTGAGAGCAATGTCTTGGCTCATTTATCTCTATGTAACTAGCATTCTGGAACGAGAGTGATGGAGAGGCAAACCCCCTTCACAACCGAACATGACACTGGATTGAAGCGTTGAATACAGATTAGGAGATAGCAGAGAGTCTCGAGCAAAGATGGTTTTGAAAAATGGCCGGTTCGCACGAGTAACTGCTAACTATGTAACTGATGGAGGACTGGATGTGCCAAATTGTTTCCAGGTCGAACAGTGGACATGCTAACTAACTAACTAGTCAGGCTTCCCCTCACCACCAACAGGGCCTTTTCCACACTAACCAAAGGCGCGTCTCCAACAGAAGTGGTCACGCTCCCCCGCAAAAATAAAAATAAAAAAAATTGGGAGCCGTTGAGTCTCGACATGAGCGATTCCGCCGCCGCTCCTAATTTGTATGGTCGTTCGTTAAGGTTTCAGCGTATCTCCGTCCTGTTCTCCTCTTCTTGGGCTGTAGGATTTATTTTCTCTTAGCAAATTCTTTTATTAGCTCGCAACCTCTCAAATCTCTGTTGTTCCTTCGAATCCGCCATCCACCACACGTATCACCAGTTTGCTGCATTGGGCGATATATCCGCAAACCGCGCTTGGGAGAAATCACTTGCTCTTATCAGCCGCGCGCTTCTCTCGTCTAACTACATAACTAACGGCGGATCTCCGTGGAGGTTGTTGTGTGCAGGTGTCCTGATCTCTTCGCCAAGTGGAGAATCTCGGATCAAAAGTATCGCCTTCACTGCATATTCGGCCAGCCTAGTACCCGATGAGATCTGTCATTGAAGGAGATCATCTTACACTGCGGGATGCAATCGTTACTACGGCTGCTGTGGATGGACTGACCGCGAAACCCGAGCCTAATAACATTGGAGGTTCCTGTAGCTCGTCGGTTTCGACACCGGAACCGGATGGAGAGGTGGTCGTTCAGGAATCATCTCAACGGCAAAAGCGGAAAGGCGGGAGAAAACCAGTGTGTTAACTAGTTGCTAAAAGTGGCTATCTCGTAAAGAGGCTTAATTGTACTTGTGGCTAATGCACATTGTTTACCCTAGATCTATGCCACTTCAGAGGAACGTAAACAACGGAATAGACAGGCCCAGGCGGCCTTTCGTGAGAGACGGACTGAATATATCAAGCAGCTTGAAGCTACCATCAAGCTGAACGAAGAGACACTCCGCACCCTGCAGCAGAGCCATCGCAGTGCTGCGGACGAATGCTTAATGCTACGGTATAAGAACTCGCTGCTGGAGCGGATTCTACTGGAGAAAGGTGTGATACCTTCACAGTTCCTCCCAACTGCCCTGGGCAAATTGATATTGATATTTCCGTTTTCGTTCAGGTGTCGATGTTCAAGCGGAATTGCGCCTAAAGAGCGGCAGCCCAAGCCTTCCACCGGCGAGATTACCACCACATCAGCCTCACCGTCCGCCACCCTTTTCCCAACCAACGTTCAAGAGAAATTCGACACAACAACAGTCAATCACACAAAGATCAGCTCAGGCTGGTATCCCGCAAGCTCATCGTGAAGGAACGTACGGCGTGAACTCTCCACAAGCGCAGCAGCCAACGCCGCCATCACATGTCTCTCCGTCTTCCGCTACATCTACGTCTCCTGGATATGCGTTGCAAGGTGGAATGCCCCCAACTAGGGCAGAAGTACATGTTCAGCACCTGGAGCATAAGTCCCAATATCACAAACCTCCATTACTTCCCCAACGCAGTGGTTTCGGTCAAGGAGCCCATGCTTCGGCTCCTACATCGATGGACACACTAGACACAAGTAGCGTCTCTCAGCCAGGGGTATCTTCTTCTGGCACTCCCACTAATCATCGGCTGCAGTCTTCGTATTTCTTTTCGAATTTCCAGAAGCACTCTGATCAAATGGGTGAGTTGTCCCGTCACCCCCTGTTAAATCACATGAATCTTTGCTCGCCATATTAATTCCGCATGTGAACAGAAACGGAGTACGACTCGCAAGCCATGACTCACAATCACCACGAATCAGAAGGCCACACCACGTCAACGAACACTTATGCTCACGACTATAACCCGAGAGGGACCCAGCGAACAACTCCTTCAGACGCCCATTCGTATATTGGCGAGAATGACAGTCTTGGACCGGTCACTTCGATCGCTGACCATTTTGATCCAATGTTAGACGCCGATCCATTCGGTCTGAGTGCTAGCATGTATTTTCAAACCCCCTTCAACTTTGCACAAGGCAACCTTCGTTGATGCCTGGCTGCTTTTCCGAGATAACAATTCATAGTGTTTCACAACACCTAAATACCCGCCTCCATCTTGTGGCTATCTGTGTTAACGGGGGTGATACACATAAAGGTGTATAGAACTGCACCGGCACGAGATCGGAGTTACGGAAGGGAGCATTGAGCGGCGTTTCTCGGCGGATATCTTGGCTCTATGCTTCTTATGACGGTGTATGATGGTAATGATATAATGTGGCTATATTTACCTGGGAACGGGCCTGGTTCGCTCCAAATCCGTTGTTTGATCTTCCATGTATATAACTTATGAAGGCTCCTGCTATTGTGGTGTACATAAAGGGCTGAAAACACTCTTCCTGTGGTTATCACCTGAGGGTAAGAATATCAGCGTAAATGGCCCTTTAATTGATGTTCTAGCGCCTGCAATGGAGTATGTATGTGATGGTGCTTGACTCTAGATTGCACATATCTGTCGCTTGACAAGTTCATTTGAGAGGCTTGGGATGATGCAGTACCCTAAGCCCTAAGATGTCCTGGTGGAGAAACACCGGGCCGAATTTCCGGAATTCGCTTAACTAGCAGGCCCGATGCTGACATAATAGTCGTCTCCGCGCGCTGCAGTCTAACGCAAACGAGCTGCAGCGAAGTGGAATCACTTCTTGGAGGCAAAAATCCAACTTCACCTTTATCCGTCTCTCTCTCTCTCTCTGTGTCTCTCTTCCACCCACACAAACCGATCATCACCTCCATCACTACTATCAGCTCGAGAGGCTGCATTCCTGAATTCTACTTCTAGGATTTCTCTCCTCTGCGTCTGATTCACTTCCCAATCTCCTTTCCAACCCGAATTGTTGCGATAACAGAAGGCCTTCTAAGGAAGGCAGAACAATACCAGGCGTCATGTCGGACGTCCGGTCCAAGGTACGATGGCTTCTTTGTTTTCGCAATGTGTTGAGGATTGTTTTCTCTTCACGCGTCGATTGAGTTGGTTGTGGACGTTCAATTGAAGTTATTGTGTGGGAATTTGATGGAAATGTGATAATAGCTGACCCATGATTTGTGCGTGCTCAACAGAACCCTTTCGAGCTTCTTGGTATGATTACGAAACTTCCTACTGCCATATCTTCAATTTGCGTTTTCATGCTCGATATCGATTGATGGTTCCGCTCTAATACAATTGCCGTGAGCTTAACAGGCAATGATGCCGAATTCGATCCTGAACAGGAGCCACAGCCACCCGTGAAGGTCGCAGACAAGTCCGCTCCTCGCCATGGAAAGCGCGATATGCCAGCGCAACCCCGCGGTAGCAATCCTGCTTTGTCCCGCGGTGGCCCACGGTATACTGGCAATGAACGAGGTAATCCAGATGAACCTCTGTGACCCAATTCATTGACGTAGAAGTAAGAACTCTGGGCGCTAACGTGATCATAGCCTTCCGAGACGGTGCTGCTGGCTCTCGTGCCAATCGCTCCAGGCCAACCGATGATGTGCCGCATACTGGCCAAGGCCCCGTCGGTGGCGTGAAGAATCGTGACCAGCGTGGACACCTTATTCGTGAGGATCGACGATCCAAGACTGATCGAGTGTAAGTCGCTCGTCCACCCGATATCATCGTATACTCGATGTTAACCAAAGGCCGTTAAAGCATTACCGGAAAGCAGCTTGATCAGGGTTGGGGCGCTTCCACCGGAGAATCCGCCATGGTCGATGAGAAGGCTGGAGAAGCCATCGCTCAAAATGACGAGAAGGAAGCCGCTGCTGAGACCCAAGAGAGTGGGCAGCAGGAAGAGAAGGAACCCGAACCACAGGATAAGACCAAGTCGTATGCCGACTATCTCGCTGAGCTTGAGCAGAAAAAGCGTGAGGATCTTGGTGTCAAGGAAGCTCGTAAGCCCAATGAAGGCTCCAAGGCCGATAAGAAGTGGGCAACTACCAAGGAATTCAAGCGTGGTGAAGATGAGGAGGCTTACATCAAGGGACGTGAAGAGAAGGCGAGACGCGAGAAGCAGCGCAAGGAGAAGAACATTCTTGACGTCGACATGCGCTACGTTGAACCTCCACGCCGTGGCGACTTCCGAGGCCGTGGCCGTGGCGGTGACCGTGGTGGCCGAGGCCGTGGTGGACGTGGTGAATTCCGCGGACGTGGCGGTAACGGTTCTCAGGGCCCTGCCGTCGATGAGAAGAACTTCCCTTCTCTCGGAGCAGCCAAATAAACGATCCCATAGCCCTGAAATTGCGACGTTGGATTATTCCGTACGTTTCGCTATCTACTCCGTACGCTATGTTTTTGAAATTAATACATCGCAGCTCCATCGAATGCGGTCAGGAAATTTGTTTTCTTTTTACCAGGCATTAGGCAGAGAATGGAACTGAGAATCCAAAAAATCGAAGCTCTTGTTTCGTTGAGCTACAGTCATCCCTTTTCTTTCCTCTCCTCTCTGTGGAAGCTCTATGCCTCTGAACATTCTCATACTGCTGTCAGTTAATTTCATGAAATGTGATATGGTTTTCCCCTTTTTCCCCCTTGGTCATGCCTGCTCTGCACTACCTCGAAGGGCAAATATGGAGCGCTGTAACCTCTGATAAGAAATTATGTGCAATAATAACGCTTTCTCATAACTGGACTGGAAAGAAAGCTCCAGAACTCGGGCGTTTATTTTCATCTCTTGCACATCCTCGTGTGTAAGTTTTTCTACGAGTATCTCATTTTGCTTTATACTTGCATCTCAATTGCCAGTACTGCGTATAACGAACGCTTTTCCACCACCGTCATCCCTTGGATATTCGAGTTGCAGGCTGACTTTCAACATGGTATATGTGTTAAAGTGCGAATCATGCCGCTTGAACACATGGGCCGCTTTTTAATCCATGGCCCTGAGATTCGAGATTTTGAAGGATATATTACATCGGTGTTTATAATTTTGACTTCATGATACCCTCGCAGAACAGATTCTTCAATTTCCACGGATGTCATTCATTCTATTATGAAGAAGGTCTTTCAGCAAGTGAATAGACATGGCTGAGCAGGATTCTCCATGTGCTATTGCTGTGTTGGCTTCTCCCTCCGTAAATAGGATCCGCATCCTATTTTTCTGCTCCTTAGCTAGCATTGACACACAAGATGTCAATGGCGTAATATTTCCCTATTGTGTGAAAAAATTTTCCTTCCTGTGTTATGGTTCGAATCTAAGGCATCAGAAGAAGATATATATACCCCCTTTCCTTTCTCCCTCTACTGCCTTTCCTATATCCATAATTAACAGCTTGAACCAGCAAAACCAGCGCAGATTTTCCTCCTTAAGCACCGTCAAAATAAAGGCAAACAAAATGGCCTCTTCCACCACCACCAAGCTACCCTCAGACCCTCTCACCCCTCAAACCGCCCACTCCACCTGCTCCATCTTCCTCCCACCGCCCTACGAATCGTTCCTCCCCGCCTCCGCCTCCGCCTCTACCTCTACCTCTGCCGCCACAACTCCACTCACCGCTCACTCCACGTGCTCGATCTTCGAGCCCGAAACCCCATCCAGTATCAAATGGATGCACGCCAAATGCACCCTGGGAGTCGGCAGCGTCGTTCCGCGGGTCATCATGCCCAACAACCCCACCACCACCACCACTGCCATCACTGCCATTAGCAGCAGCAGCAACAACAACGTCAACGACAAGCCAACGAAGACCAAACCCCAGAAATGCGGCGGATGGGAGATCTATCAGGCCTCACTGCCATTAAGAAACATGGTGGTGTCTAAGGTATGTACTTAAACCACTTGGAAAAAGCCTAATATACCTCCCCCCCTGTCACTAACAATTTAAACCATCTCTCTGACTTACAGCCCTCTCCCGCTCCCACCACCACCACCACCCTCGCATCCAATAGCCGAAAAGCCATCGCAGAGAGGATGAAAGCTCTTCTCGCCCGTCGGGTTCACGCCTTTGCTCCTTCCTTTTCAACGTCAAGCTCAGCCGTGCTTAAGGACTGCGTTGTGAGCTTCACGCCCGTACACCCGTTTATGGAGCTCTTGGGAATGATATGAGGTACGTTGTAGCCTTTGGCTTCGCTTTAGTATGGAGTCTAACAAGTGGCGTTTAGGCATTGAATGAAGCAGTAGCGTCCAAAGGGTTTGAGAATTTTATGGGATTTCGTTTACTGAGTTCTATTACTTTTTACGACCACCTTTTTTTTTTTTTTGTTTTTAATTCAATACTTTTCTCATAAGATCGTTTTTCTTTTTAGTGATTTTTTCTTTTTTCTGTGGTTATTTATGCTTACTCTTACTCCGTACTTTTCCTCGCTCCATGCCATTGCCATCGCAAATGTATGTAACTGGTCTGGAATTTTCATGTTTCTGAAAGTGAATTTCAGACAAGTGCAATGATAAAACTGCCCAGCGGGTAACATCGTCCCAGGTCTAAGAGAATAGAATACAAAATCTATGTAGCCTTCTACAGGACTCAACAGCAAACTCAAGTCAAAAGGCACAGTCCCAAGCGTCACTACCAACTTCTCTAAAAACCAATAGACGAAGCAGTAATCCTTAATTGATTAACGATCCAACAGGCAAAGTGCTCTATTGAATGTCATCTCTGGGTCCCGCCCATTCATCATCAATAAGGCGCGTCATTCAAAGTAATCTGTGCACGGGATTGTGATGCTCTCCTTAAAACTCTAATCATGAAGTCTTCGTCTTCGTCTCCATCTCTATCTCCGTTTTCATCATCGCCGTCAGTGGGTTCGTCTTCACCCGGTTCTGTATTATTTCCTTCGTTTAAAAACTTCAAACCTTCTGTCGCTTTCCCATTACATGCTCGTTCTAGAGCAAGAAACGCAAAATGCCCGCCAACAACCGGCCTGGCAAAGAAATTGGGCCCTGGAAAACCGCCATCACCCTCGGTGTTATACAGGTCCGTCATGGGACGATCTGTGGCCGTTTGGTTTAGCCACAATGCAACCGACTCGAGAATTTCATAGCGAGTTGACTCGCTAGCAACTGCCATGGCAAAGAACTCCCAATCTGATTTGGCATATAAATGCCGGCTATCGAGCGGTAAACCGTACTTTTGCCGCACATTGTGGTACCATTTTGACTGCAAAGTGTAGATGTGCCTTGGAATGAATCCCTCGCGATGTTTAATGGATCCAGACAGGGGTTCCTGGTGAGGATTGGGGTCGTACTTGGTACCATCTAAATGGAAACAAAGAAGTGCATCGGCGTACATATTGTACAAAGTAGTCCAGGAACCGTACCAGTCGTAAGCAACTTTGGCATGCGTCTTGTCTCTCGAAAGGCCGAATCCTTCCCATTTAGAGACATACGTATCTGATATATTCTAAAATAAGCCGCATTAGAATATTCAAAGTCAGAAGCTATGATTTGACTGACCTTGAAGTAGGGAGTATCCTCTTTATTTTCAGTAAATTGAGAGAGTTTACTCATAGCATTGATGCCAACTATTCCTTTCAAAGCAAGATTTGTCTGAAGGGCCAGCCATCCAGCAAAATCATCGGTAGAAACTGCAAGCGGTTAGCGGGGTGGCTCACTATCCTCACAATTTTCATATCCTTACGTTGATTCTCAGGCCTCAAGGAGAATTGGACCAGATAACCAGTCCATTGTTTGAGTAACGCGTACGACCTTTCAACCCATTTACGAGCACGCGAAACAGAACTAGTGTCGATCCAGGGATTGTCGATCTTATCAATACCGTCACTAATTTGAAGCGGTAACAATGGGAATATTCCGGTTACGGGATCTTCTGCATCTTCAATCCCGCGAGAATGTAAGGGCACCTCACCACTAGCACCTGCAGGATATCTGAGCGAGTTCACCACCGCCAGTGCCATAATGAGCATGTTACCGCACTCTTCAACTGGCATGTACTCGTCCTTCCCATCAGGATGGCCGGTCATGTTTGGGAAATGAGATCCCAGGTCATGCATGGAGTATTTATTGGGGTATTGCCCACTCAACATATGCTCGAGAAGTGGTTCAAGCAGGTACGCCAGCCATCGTGGGTTTGTATAGAGAAAGAATGGGAAGGAAGGGAAGATAACGTCGACGGTCTGACAGTTTCCATTCGACGATATTTCCTTGAGGAACAAAATCGGGTTTTCTGCGGTTCCAGAAAAGGAGGTAGCTCCAAGGACTTGTCTTGCTGAGAGGGCAACAATGTCTACATAATCTTCGGCTCCAGATAGGAAAGCATCAATGGCCAATTGATTCGAATATTGAGTCGCAAGCAGCCTGGCATTGTGGAAATCGTGATAGTGGAAAGTAATGAGACTGTTCACATCTCTGAACCATGATTGCCAGAGCGGCTTCATTAGTGTCAGACCACGAGCAGCAGCAAACTGAACGACCGGATCCTGGATGTGAGCAACGGTAAAAGTCACTGAGTCATTCTGAACATTGCCGCTGAGATTAAATGACTTGGAGAACGCAAAGACCGGCTCGTTATCCATTATTGTGCGGAAGACGGAATCATTGAGATTCTGCAGAGTACCTGTCCTGGAAAAACGCTGTCGCAAAATTGCAGAGGTCCCAGATTCATACCGAACACCCTAGTTGTGGCATTAGAACGTATCGCAACACATCGAAAACAAGAGTGGAGCGAGCTCATACCACTGGTGCGGTAAAATGCAGGCTACCCCATTCGGAGCGATCCCACAGTTCTGAAAACAAAAGCTCATTTCGTCGGTTTACTTGCCATTTCAGCAAACTTTTGTCTCCCGTTTCAGGCGCAATTTGATCGAATCTCCATTCTATTAAGCTGCCTCGGTCCCCACTCACCCATTGGCCATTCATATCCATATAGATATTAACGTCTACATTGCCCTTTACAAAAACGGTCACATACGAAGCAGGGATTGACTGACGGAGGGTTGAAGTGGGCGTAATTGGCGACAAGAATGAGAGAGTGATTTCCAGTTCTCTGGGCACGTCCCCTCCTGACTGTCGGGCAAGATGATAAGTCAAATTCGTCGTTGACGCATCGTAGCTCGAACCAACAAAGGTCGGAAAAGCCAATATATAGCTAAACATCCGGTCATTACACATGTAAATTATCTTTTGAAAGGAATTCAAGAACGAATGCCTCCTCACCCGTCGGGATTCTTCGCGTCTAGAGAATCGTGCGGCCTTCCGAGCAGCGGGTACACCGTGCCTGTGCTAGGCACCTGGGCCAGCAAGCCCATGCCCATCTCCTGGCCCGTCCAAAACATGGGCCATTTTGACCATGGGTCACCACGGGCATTTCCTAGCCACGTGCTTAGATACGGATTTCGCACAATCAACGGCAATACAGGAGGTTTGAGACGCGATGCAGAGGCCAGAGTGAACGGGTAAAGGGATATTACCCAGAGCAATGCGGGGAGAAAGACCAGCCTCATGGTGATGAGTGCAGCACTAAATTTCATGCTGCACGGGGAAGACTTGTTCCCTAAGTGGAGAAGTCAAGGAAAAGAAAAAGGCAATTCCCTCAATTCAAGGTGGCCTTGAGAAGAGAGAATGTGAATGGTGACTGATATCGAATCATTTGAAGCGACAGAGAGAGTCTGTCTGTCAGTCTGTCTGTCTGTATATTAACGGGCAGAGATGAGCTGTCGTTGAAGGCAGTTGAGATGGAAGTGACAGAAGCGGTAACTATGAGGTCAGGTGGGGATGTCACTTGCCCCCACATCGCTCCCTCGCTCACAGTCCCTAGTTTAGTAGTTATTATCGATCAACGCCAGACGGTTGAATCTCCAGAAACAGTCGGGATGACACTTCTCTGTCTTACCATCGCAGTCATTGACAAGCTGGTGGTAGATGGCATAGAGCACTTCAGCGTAAATACACACCACCGCATCACCATCCTGGCATGGAGTTGGATGTTCATATGGTTGGTTCAGCCCAGTTTCCTCCACATGCATTGCGCATCCGACAGCCTTTCATGGGGGTTTCTGCAGGGATTTGATTCGTGTGTGCCTGGCTGTCAGAGAGGTTTTACTATGTATGAATGTGCCCGGTCTCGATCGAGATGTCAGCGGACGTTAGGACCTCTCTCCCTCTCATCCAGTGATTCCCATTTTGACCCATCTTTCGAGATTGAAATACCTGCAAATACTCCTGATACACTGACCAGTTTTAATACTGCAGGTCTTGTGGTGGTTAAATTCATCCATCTGATGGAACGTTGCAAAGTTACCATGTTTTTTAAATATTAGCTACCACAGGAACAGACCACCTACTATACATACTATGTATTCAACAAAGATATGATGCCATATCTTGGATGAAAGGTATGTCAACAGCTCACACCTATTTTATCCGATTCAATCGGAGATATGCCTAACTGGAAAGATACATATGTTTCATCTTGTCTTGTTTCTAGATACCTTCTTGGTCTGTGGCAAATACTCCAATCATCAAGTCTTTGTGTGTATCCAGTGCGTGGCCCAAGTCTTGACTCTCTCTGTGGGCGGACAAGGTCACCTATTGCCACTCGCATGTCTGCTGCTGCTTAAGCTTCTCAGAACTTGTACAGAGCTGGCTTTGTATGTATATCCATCATGGTGAGCTGAATCATGTCTTAGACTGTATCTTTTTTTATACCTATGAACCATTTTCTATCACCAAGCTTGATATATTTTTGAAAAATACATGGAAGCTGCCCCTCCCATTTCCTCGTGTCCTTCATCCAGTTTTACCTGTGGGAATATTGAAAAAAACTGCCGGCTGACCATCCTTGTACGGACGATCCACCCTGAAGTATCCCTTCCTTTCAAATTGAATGATATCTCCCTCAGCTAGGTCAGCAACATTGCAATCACCCAGAACCTCAGATCGGAATTCAGTCTTCGGGTTCAAGATAGCATTGATATCATCCTCTTTCTCCATCTTATCCTTGTTAATGAGATAGTCGAAGTCATACACTGTGACTGGCACAAGGTCTTGGTCTTTGGACAACCATGTGATTTTCTTCTCGGTCTTCTTGACATCTCCAGCAAGATGGAGCTCAAGGTCGAGACCGGTGACCTTTCCGCTGGAGGGCTCAGTATGAATCTTGCGAACGAAAGCATTGCCCCAGCTCATGAGAGTGATCTCTTCACCTTCTCGGAAGCTCTTGGCATCGGCTTGGCTAATGAGGATGGTATTGCTGTAGACCACCTTCTTCATGCCCACATCAGGGTTCTTCGCATGCTTGGGTTTCTCAGCAGATGAGACGCCTTCAACACCTTGAACCTTGGCCTCGACCATGTCTTCCGTGTCAACCGCCGTATATCTTGGAGCCACTGGATCAATATATTTCTTGTTGGTGGCCCAGAACTTGGTCCAATCTTGATTCACGATGTTCTTGCTGGGACCCTGCTTCAAGATAAACTCTCGCAATGCGGGCACTGTCATTCCTCGTCGGCGAATGCCTCTGATGGTGGGCATGCGAGGGTCATCCCACCCCCAAACCATTCCTTGGTCGACAATCTGGGTGAGCTTACGCTTGGACAAGACCGAGCGAACAAAGTTGAGGCGAGAGAAGTCCCAGATATGCACTTTACGCAAGCCCAGTGCTTCCTGCATCCAAGCGTATTGCGCATTTCGATCTCCGTACTCAGTGGTACGTAATGCGTGAGTAACACCTTCCAAGGAGTCCAAAATAGGGACACAGAAATCATATGTTGGGTAGATCTTCCATGTGCTCCCGGTTCTATGATGCGGTTGAAGGTTGCAGCGGTAAATGACTGGGTCTCTCAGGGCTTTGTTAGCATCGTCAACAGAGATCTTCGCACGAATGCACCATCTCTGTCCCTCTGCAGAGCCCGTCTTCATCTCCTCAAAGCGAGCCAGATTCTGCTCCACAGTTGCATCTCGATTTTTACTAGGAATTCCTTCACGTCGCTCGTATCCCATCCGTTCCTTCTCTGTGTCATCAGCGTAGGCCTTTCCATCTCTAATTATCTGCACACAATACTCATACATCTCTTGCAGGTAGTCGCTCGAGAATGAGATCCTGTCAGGTGTAATTCCAAGTAAGCTCAAATCATGTTTAATAGCGTCCTCAAACTCCTGGCTTTCCTTGGACGGGTTCGTATCATCAAATCGGCAAATCAGCGTTCCTTCATACTGCTCATGGGCAAAATAATCATTAAGCAAAGCGGCTTTCGCGTGGCCAATATGGAGATACCCAGATGGCTCAGGTGGGAAGCGGGTCACAACTCCATTCTCAGCGCCCGGAAGGCCAATATTATAACTGGCTCCTGCGGCACTTGCGGCAGCCTTCTTCTTTTGTGCACTCGCATTGAGTTCAGATGGTCCATTGTTCACCCATGGATAGGATGCTTCAATGAAATTGAACCATCTGCTAATATTATTTGTTGTTCTCTTGATATTTGCAATGGCGACTTTGTTCCCACGAAGTGCTCCCCAGATCACGATATCAGCGAGTGTGAGCGAGTATCCGACGATATAGGAGCGCAATGTCAAGTGCGAGTCCAATTCTTTCATCGGCTTGTCCAGGGTTTTGAAGTCAGGATTTCTAAGTTCGGCAGAGCGTTCAATCCACTCATCGACCTGTACATGTATATCCAAGCGTCAGCTATCGAATGATTTTTTCAAAATCGTACCAGCGATTATTGTTGCATACCTGTTCCTTGTTCCCCAGTTGCAAAATCTGATATTTATCACGAAGATAAGGTAGAATATCATCGTCGTAGATCAATTGCCCATCTGTAAGTTTGAGTTCCACCTTCCCCATCTTTGCTCCGACAAATTCCTCGTCCTCAAAGGTAATAGCAAGTCCGGAGTCTGACGTGGACACTTGAACATATGTCGCGGCCGTTGCAACAGGAAGCACATATGCCGCATTGGCTTTTGAAGCGACCGTGAGTAACGCCATCTATGCATTCATGTCAGCTATCATGTTGCTGGATAAGTTCAAGAGGGTGTGGTTTGAAACTGTAGCTATGAGAGAGCTTGCTGTGGCTAGCGATTCGTACCATTATTCAGTTACAGATTATTAGTTGTATGATTTTTATGTTACTCATTTGAGGATAAGTCTTGATGTTATAAGCAATGGCTCTTCTCAATGTTGTGAGAAATGACTCTTCTTGAATATCACGGTTTGGAGGGGTTTAGTTAGTTAACTACTCCGTACTCTGGCGGTTGCAATGAATCTGGTAT
Source organism: Emydomyces testavorans (assembly GCA_029449355.1). NCBI lineage: Eukaryota > Fungi > Ascomycota > Eurotiomycetes > Onygenales > Nannizziopsiaceae > Emydomyces > Emydomyces testavorans. Next base: position 2,607,237 of record CP120627.1, read on the forward strand.
TCCGCTCGGAATAAAGTAGTTGCGTCCCGAACCACTGTCATCAGTCTCAATCCATGGCGGATTTTCGTAGGCCCGAGCAACCAAGGTTGGTACGTGAGTAGGTCGCTAGACGTTAGGTCGCTAGGTCCCCTTTCCAGCTGCTTCCAGTTGCCCCCAGGGGCGCCCAGGTAGGATACCAGTGGTAACCAGGGTTCCAGTAGTAGTCAATAGTAGCCTAACTGACTAGGTTTGGGGGATTGGGGAGCTCTGTAATTTTGAAGCTCATTAGGTTGTAACAACATTACAGTCTAAGTAGTCAGTAGTCACTACTAGTAGCTCTCAAGTAGCTTCTAGAAATGTGAAAAAATCAGAATCTAATGAGATGTTGTAATAGACTGTATAAATTACATCATTGTATTTAATTTTATTTATTATTCAGTAACTACTAAGAGTTCTCAGCTGCTTCTAATAAAGAACACAATGAATAACAATAATACTAACAAAGACTTAATGATATCATTGAGAATTTAGCATTTTTTTTTTATATTATGTTTTCTTTCACTAATTTTTCTTTATTATATTAATTACACTCAGCAGTTGCTAGAAGCTTCCAGCTGCTACTAAACAATAAAGACTTGTATTTTTATTTTAATATCTTATCTTTTTTAATTGCTACTGAGTACTGCTGAGTACTACTAATCACAGTAAGAAGTAACTTAGAATATTGTCATGTAATTTAAAAATATCTCATTATGTTTCAAGATTTGCACACTTTTAAAAGATACTTAAGAGTACTTGAGAGCTACTAGTAGTTACTGAACTAGAAACCTAATGAGCTTGCAAAATTACAGAGCAGCCCACTCCCCCAAACCTAGTCACTTGGGCTACTATCAATTACCATTAGAACTCTGGTAAATCACTGGTATCCTACCTGGGCACCCCTGGGAGCAACTGGGAAGGGGACCTAGCGACCTAACGCCTAGCGACCTAGGGACGTAGTAAACCGAGCAACCATGGCTCCACCATTTTTCTTGCATACTTCACAGTACACAGTATGTCTCTAACCGCAGGAAGCCTCCTTTACACATTATCGAGCTGTCGGATCCAGCGTATTGGGCCCCATCCCAGGATATTCCGCTTTGCTTCACCCTGGAGGGCGTCGTCCTCCCGGATACCGCGAGCTTTCCCAACCACCGGCTTTGAATTGATTAAGACGTCTACGCCCATAGATGAGGAGACACTTCCAACCTACTATCCGGAGAAATACTATCCTCTTCAGTTGGGAGAAGTCCTCGGTGAGAGATATCAAACCCTTGGTAAATTGGGCTTTGGAACAACTTCAACTGTATGGCTAGGCCGTGATCTTCAGTAAGTTTACGTTCCTTATATGCCGGTGGGAAACTTTCCCCATCGTAAGAAACTTAGTGGATTCCCCACATGCCCATGTGTTAGCTGAGCAATAAGCATTCCTGACTTATCTCCAGGACAGATGCCTATGTGGCACTTAAGCTGTATGTTACTGGAGCTAAGAGAGACCGTGAACTGAATGTATACATGCACATGCAGGCAGCTGCAGCTGCCACAAATCATCCAGGAAGGACATACATCCGCAAACTCCTCTACCACTTCCAGGTGAAAGGCCCTCATGGAGATCACCTATGCCTAGTTCATGAGCCACTTGGACTCAGTTTGAGCCAGATTTCAGATTATTTTCCAGAAAAAAAATTAGATCTGGAGATCATAAGACCGTCACTCCGTCAGATTCTCATTGGCTTAGATTTTCTACACAGGGTAGCACGCATTATCCATACAGGTACATAACTATGACACTGGCATATCATTTGAATGCCTTGCTAATGTGGTTTCATCTGCAGACTTACAGACCACCAACTTGATCCTTAGTGTGGACAGGCCGGAGATATTTCCAGCTTTTGAAGAAGCACAAATTTCACACCCGGTACCAAGAAAAGTTCTTGACGACAACCGTACTATCTATACGACAAGGCCATTGGATCTCAGCGATGGACTGCCCTTGATTTGTGATTTTGGGGAGGCCCGCTTCTTTGATGAGGCCGGAATTGAAAAAGATGTCATGCCAGATGTCTATAAAGCACCAGAGGTTATCCTCCAAATGGGGTGGGATTGTAAGATTGATATCTGGAATGTTGCGATGGTGGTGAGACTCCCGCCTTCATTACTTTCTTTTTCTTTTCTAAGAATTCTGCAGGTTTGGCACCTTCTCATGGGAGAACCATTGTTCAAGGGTCGAAGCCTGTGTGGTACGTTTCAGGATGACAGAGTGCACATGGCTGAGATGGTTGCACTTATGGGACATCCTCCCCTAGAGTTTTCTCAACGGTCGCATATGAGCCGTGCATTATGGAATGAAGACGGTGAGTCAAGTCCCAATGACGGTCACATAGCCAAAAAGCAAAAGCGCAGAACTGATACGGCTTTCTGGCGGCAGGAAGTTGGAAAGGAGTCACCCCAATCCCCGACATCAGTCTAGAAAAGTTCGGAACCAACCTCGTCGGAGAAGAAGAAGATAAAGAAGGATTTCTGCAATTTTTCCGACGGATGCTATGCTGGGTTCCAGAAGAGAGACCGACATGTGAGGAATTAGTATTGGATCCTTGGTTGATGAAGGGACTCACAATCCGAAACAAGCATCAAGGATAAATGATCCGCTTTCAAACTCCAGAGCCACAATGAGAAGCGTGGATCAGGTCTTGGGAGAATTACTTCATAATATTTAAACCCGGCGAGACTTGACTTGTGTGATATTGGAAAGTTTACTCAAAGCAGGAAAAACGTTCTCGGGGGTATTCCTTATACACCAGCTCACCTCGTCTCTCACTGAGCCCCAGGCAGGGTTCAGATTAGAAGTCGCCAAAATACTTCCGTCGAGTTTTCTCCATCACTAGTTCTTCGGGCATAGGGTCTAGGAATTTATCAATCTCATCTCTCCAGAAAGAATTCTGCGGGTTGACATAACAGGCTGTGGTATATTCCCAATATGCTGGATACCATCCAGCTGTTTCCCAGTCAATAATGCCAACAACTTTGTCGCCGCAGGCCAGAATGTTCAGGCTGCTGAGATCACCATGCGTGAACACTAGCGGCCAGTCAGCCTGGTGGCGAACAATAAGCTCTTGTAATTCAACATCGAGCTTTGGATCCCAATAAATGCCTCCTCTTAAATGGCTGTGAAAATCTTGGACGGTTCTGAATGGTCCGAACAGCAATGACGGTCCAGGTAATCGACAGTCGTAGAGAGGGCCACCGTTAACATTCATAATACCACAACCCTCGGGAGCGCTAAGGCTTCTCATCTCTTGGATCATTTGCTTCAATTGTGCAATAACTGTGGCTTTTGATTTCTCACTTCGAGTGACCCATCCATGCCCGAGTTTGTCGCCGCAGATCCTTTCCATTAGAATATAGGTAAAGCCATTGTGCTCAAAAGCACAAAACACTTTTGGTACCGGGATCGAGGTATGTTTAGCGATGTAGCGCATCGTCGAGGCCTCTGAAAGTTGAATATGAGATCCATATTTAATACAAAGGCTGCGGGAGACGAGCAGGACTCTGCCCTTGTGCGGTCGGACGCGTTTTAGGAGTTTTACAGCAGCAAGAACAAGGAACCGGTACAAAGGCGTATTATGGATCGAATATGACTGCTCATTAGCAAAAGGCGAGCAAGTGTCCACAGATTTCAATCGAGGGCCCATAGCTAATGGGGTAAATCAAAGATCAGTAGATACAGATCATGGATACTCACTAGTATTAGAGAAATAGTTAACTGGTGATGCCTATCAGCCCTGACGTAAGATGTAGTTAACTAACTAGTTATAGTAGTTAGTTAATTGTTTAGTTAACTACGCCTCTCCACGCGACATCTCCCATATCACAACACACGCGACAGCAGAGATGGACCTCATCACTCTCTTCCCAGGTCAATGGGATCTTCTGTTATTTGCCAGAACCAATGCTGAAGACTGATCTTTCTGAGTTATGGAGGTGATTTATTATTCCAAACTGAATTAAATCTCACAAAGTTAGAATAGATTTCTGTTGGATTCCCAAGCAGTGTTGTGAGAGACACAGCTGTCTCAACTGAGTTGGGTTCACTGTCTAATCCATTCACTGAGGTTACTATAGCTTGTGTGAATTGCCTGTCGCTATCAGTCATAATGTCTTCTCCCATTTCTTCAAGCACCTCTCGACGAGCTCTCCTTGAGAAATCCTCTAACACAATCATTTCTCCATCACTGCACCTCCAGATGCCCGACGACTCCATGAACAAGTCTATCAAGGCATCCATGACTTCTGATATTGCGTCTATATCTCCACCTGCTGTTGTTGGGCAGAAACGCTCAATTGATCAAGTCGACCATAACTTGATAAGGTCCGCAAACAGTTCCTTTAGCCAGGCGAGGCTGGAGGAGGAATTCTATATCTATGAAGAGCCGTCACAATCAAGTGTGGATATTGACAGAGAGGTATGGCTAAAAACAAAAGACACCCTGACGTCGGATAAGGCATACTCACTCCTAGCTTGAATAGGCGTCCTATCTGCGGTCGACGGTAATAGCCGAATCCCGCCGTGACCGACCCGAACAAGAATCTCAGGAGAGTATTGGCATGTCATCACTTCTCAACCTGAGCCAAAGTACTGAGAATAGCTTTTCAAACACGCGTTCCACAAAGACTCAAAGAGTAATAAACGAGTCAGCCAAACCCAGATCGATAGTCCCAACAGATCCAGAACAACGAAAGCTATTTGTTGAACAGGTGAGCAAGCTCATACTTGAATGAACTCGCAAATCCCAATCTACTCTTTCCTTCCCTTTTTCTTTTCTTGGTTCACTGACACGTCCTAGAAAGCGAACTTACTGCTAAGACAAATCCAAGCTGCTATGAAAGCCCTAGACGAAAAGCAGACCCTCGACCGCCGTCTCGCGGATTTTGAAGCTCGGTACCAGGCGCAGAAGAGACAGTGGGAAAGCACTGTCGAACACCTCAACCAAAACCCAGAAATCATTGCGTCGATGGGCCCGACCACTCCGAAAAAGAAGATCCCTAAACTCGATCCATCTCCACCTCTTCACGAGCGGGGCCGTGTGGTCTCCATGGTTCCCTCTTCCCGTAACACGAGCATTGGTGAAACCGGAGACAAGGCCCTTATGTCGTCAATGCAGCTCGTCAGCCCTGGTAAGGGTAGCTGCGCAGATCCGATCGTCGTTGACCAAGATCTCAACTGCTCAGTCGAACGAATGATGGCCAAAGTCAAGCGTGGGGAGGCACTGGATGGGCTTCTGAAATTGATGGAAACTACAACTGAGTATGATGCGCTGGATGAATGGACCGGTTAAAACGGATCCAGAGGAGAGTGCAATTTGGTCTTTTCCTGAGGAAGGTGAATATGGTACAGAGGGCAGTAACTGGCCACACCTGTTACAATACTAATTGTATGTACGGTACATGATCAATATGACAGCGCCCTTTCATCAATTGAATTGTGACTACTAATGATTAGCATACCCAAAAACCAATACAGACCTGGCACAGAGTAAAATGTCAGTTGTGGATCAGTTTGTGGTCAGATATGTTGAATCCATGTGATTTCACCCTGTTCATCAGAAGATTCCAACATCGTTTGTTCTCACGCTGAACTGGCCGTGGTTCTTTTCTCAAAGTCTCCAAATCCATTTTCAGTGCACTTGTTCAGTAACAGAAATGGGTGCTACTTTGGGCCTCTATGACATTGCTTGGAGCGTCCATCCATGGTTGTCATCCTTGACTCATGTGGCAACTGTGAGGTTCTCTCCTCAAGGTCAGTTCAGTATATATAAAAAATATATACCTTATATTCACCTCTCTCTTTTGTGAATTTCTTAGGGATTCCTCTGGCTTCTTTTACAAAAATGAAGTCACTTTTTTATTATAATTATGAAAATCGCTTTTATTGCTATGCTGTCTGTCACATCTTGTTCGCTGTGAATGTTTGTTCAATGACAAACAATTTCCCTTCTTTTCACCACCTCGACGCCTGTATGACACTTACAGGCAATAAAAGAGGATGAAGATTCTCCATGATGATGGCAGCTACCGCTCTTGTTGCACTTGAGATATATGGCCCAACAAGTTTTTCATCGGTGTTCTCCATGAAAACCAGGGAAGTGGCATCATTATTGCCCAGCTAAACAGTCATGATTACATTCATGAAAAAATATAAGCTGCCTGCTGTCTTCTTCCTTGTCTCTTCTTTCATTCCTCCTGGCAGTCCGAGCCCTCATTATATACCGTGATACTGATATTTCAATTCTGGGCTTTCTTGTCTTAAAGATCATCAGAATCACTCACTTGGTTTAGCCTTTAGACGTTGCATATCGAGTTATCAGAATGTCTGGATACAAGAATTCGATTCCCGGCTCTCAACTTGCACTGTAAGAACAGTCTATCGTCCAGCTACTGATCCTCAGTGCTAACGCTTTGTACACAGCCTGTTGAAGGGCCCTACTGTCAAAATCTCCTATGCAGCCTCCAAAGACGATAAGCCCGCAGTGATCTACGAAGCCATTCCAAAGGCAGTGGTGAAGCACTTTTCCAGTGTCCTGGACGATTGCTTCCCTTCAGAAGGCAAGCATCATGTTCACCGCATGGGCTGCGATGGAAAAACGTCCGTTATTATCTATGGTGGCCTCATGGTAGCCTATGCGTTTATCGTGCAATGGATGATCTCGTGCTGTCAATGCAAGTACGTCAAAAGAATCAACCGCCTTGATTTTGTGCAATACGCCCGCATCCATGAAGCCGCCATGGCTCTTGGTGTCCCGGTAATCCAAAAAGAGATGTCTTACCGCATGGACAAAATGTCGAACGGCCAAATCCCCATCGAGGACGTCAAGATTATCTACGCGAATTTTCCAAAGAATTCCTTGCCGCGACAGGCAGTGATCCGGAGTATTGGACAAGCGATATTAGAACGACGTCTGCGCCGTTGGAATCTGTACAAGGAGTTCAAGCTGGAATGCATCGAGTACGACAACGACATCTACGACTACGTCGAAGAGCGGAAGAGAGCGGATCGAGAAGCTGGGATGGCTGCAGAGAAGGACCGAAACAAAAACCAGTCCAAGAAGAACGGCGTCGAATACAACAAAGAATCCAATGACATGGTTAAGGAAGCCCCTCAGGTTGTGACCAAGACGGTGCAGGGTGTTGTTGCGCGAAAGGGCCGCAAAGGCCAGCCGACGTATGTGCGTGTTGGACTTGGGGATTTTGGAGTTTCCAGCCAACAGTTTGTAAACCGGGGGAGAGGACATCCCTAGATGGTCGAATGAGCTGTAGGGTTCACTGTTGTGCTCTCTTCTTAGCTTTTAATCATCTTTTGAAATTTTGGTTATCTGGATGTTGTATCTTTGGATATTGCACGGTATCTTTATTAAAACACTGGAAACAAATCTCTTTTTGTGATATTGCATTTTCTTGCTACCTATATAAATAGATTGTCTTTTGCATCAGTATCAGAGATTGCAATATGTATATTTGTTACTTATTTTAAAAAAGAAAAGAAAAAAAGGGTGAAGCATGCATAAATGCTAGTTATTTATGGGCTTGGTCTCATTCTTGTCTTCTCCAGCACTAACTACATACTAATGTATCACTATTCTTCACAAGTTATCTCTAACTCACTGAATAAATGAAAGTGTCTTATGCCCGTATCTGTCTCTTATATCATATGGAATCCTCCCCCACAATAGTCCAATAATGTAAACAGATTCAAACCTGCAGAGCTTCCTCTCTTTTAATACACAATTGCAGACTGAATGAAACCCCTCACCTCGGTTTTTTTTTTTAATCCAATTAGTACCTAAGACAGGGTATAAAAGCCAGCAAAAATGGGAGGGAGAAAGATGCAAATACTTGTGGCTAAACAGTTCAAGGATAAAACTCTTTCAATCTTTCTTGCGTTTCGAAAGAGGTAAAACATGGAAAAACCATTGGCACCGCTGCTATCGCCATATTCCTGCATGAATTTTCACATTGTTTCGCTTGTGGATCGGCACAGGGAGTCAGTTAGTTTGATCAAGGGATCGTAAGGAGGCGACGACCCGCTGGTGCTGAGCGGGGAAAGCAGGACATACAACCAGGGAGACAGAGGGGAGCGGAGAGGGAAGGGTGAGATTGGAAAAAGGGAGAGTGGAAAAAGGAAAGACAGTGAGATTTTCACTGCCATTTAGTCGGTTGAGATTCTTTCAGGCTCCTGGTCTTTTAACAAAAAAAAGCTAACATTCTGCTTTTGTGTTGTTCTCTTGCACAGGCGGAAAATAGAACCATTGCTACAGGGTGGCTGGTAACTCTGACCAGTCCTCACATTGACGGGCTGCTAATATGAGAAAAGAGGCTGTGGTGTGCTGGAGAAACCCCATAGGGGTTCACAGCACCAAAGAGATAAACAAGGAGGGATGATGAAGATTCTAGAAAGAACCAAACGAAATGAGAATCATATAGGTGACAAGAATCTTTCTCATCTCTATGATATTTCCTTTCCCCTAGTGCTCATTTAGACATCCTAATGAATCTTTTTCAGCTTCCTCACTCTTCGACCAAGGACATCCTTGCCTTGTTCAATTGCCATAAACGCATCTCGCTTCGCTTCCCCTACCTCCTTCAACACACCCCCCCTCACTATCCTTCCTTCAATACTAACACCTTCCTCCTCCCACGCAACCATCTGCCTCCCCACTCTCGCCTCGATAGCCAAAACCAGCTGCACGTCTCGCTGACCCACCAGTGTAATTGCTTCGCCTTCCCGGCCCGCACGAGCGGTTCGACCAACTCGATGGATATAATCATCAGGGTTGCGAGGGACATCGAAATTCACCACCAAGCCAACAGATGGGATATCCAACCCACGAGCAGCCACGTCAGTGGCGACCAGAAGTCTAGCAGCCGACGCACGAAAACGGGCAAGATTTGACGTCCGTTCGGACTGCGGTAGCAAACTGTGTAGAGAAGTCACGCGATGGCCAAGTTTGCGCAGTAACCGGTCCAGTAGATCTGCAGTTCTTGTTCGGTTGCAGAATACAATTGCTGGTTTCGAAGCGTTTTCCTCAGTGGACAGGAGGACATGGAGAAATGCTTCGCGATGCGTCATGGGTACTTGGAGATAGCATTGTTTCAAAGTCGAGGGGATAGTGGAGTGGTTTTCGGTCGAGATCTCGGTAACGAAAATCGATGGTCGACCTTTGGGTCGGGGCATTGATTTCAGAGCTCGAACTTCAGGAGTTACTGTAGCTGTGAATAGTAACGTCTGGCGTGAGGTTGACGGTGGGAGTGCTGAAAGACATGTTTCGACATCGGGGAGCATGCTTCCTGGACCACTGGCTAGTAGTCTATCCGCTTCATCAAGAACAACCATCCGTACGCGATTAAGTCCATACATTGTATCTTGTCCAGATGTATTTATATGATCCGCAAGACGGCCCGGCGTAGCAATCACGACGTGCGGCCTAGTCGAAAGCGCAATAGCCTGGGGACGCATCTCACTACCTCCGGTGATTAAGACGGGTTTGAGAGACTGCGGTGCAGAAATAGCTTTAAACTGCTCGAATATCTGAAGCGCCAGCTCTCTAAACCATTCCTATCAGCTCCCACTCCCAAAAAATTCTCAAAGCAATACGACGAGAAAAGCGATTCCTACCTCGTCGGCGTCAGCACAACCGCAAATATCCCAAACGGGTCCTCACTCCACCGATGTAATATCGGCACCGCAAACGCAACCGTCTTTCCCGAACCCGTTCTACTCCCACCAATACAATCCCTCCCCTTCAATATCTCCGGAATACACGCTCTCTGAATCGCTGTTGGCCGCTTAATCGCCATTGCAGAGAGCGAGCCCACCAGCCACGGCGCAAGGCCCAATGACGCAAAGGAAGAATCCGTAGCCTGGAGGCCCATAGCGAATGCATCTTTGGCGGTAACGGGATCAGGCTGGTCGAGAATCTGATTCTGTTCCTTCGTGACTTGTGAGTCTGGCTTCTTTTTTATGCGGGAAAGTGTTGGAAGCAAATTTTGAGGCACGAAAGAATCATCTTTGGATGAGTCTGAATCGGATACACGGCGTCGCTTTGGCGGCCGCTCTGCAATTTCAACACCACGGTCGTCTTCCTCTGACGACACGTTGGATGACTGTAAACTGCCCCCTTCTTCCTCGTTCGCTCGCTCCCAACTATTTCGCAGCTCCCGTCGAGGGGTCATCATAATGTGCTCTCTTAGCTGTTCCAAATCCCTTCAGCAGTAATCCATCTTGAGTTTGCTCTTCGAGATCGCGTGTCTGATATAGCTGGCAGAAAAAGTTTCTGGTGTCCCCGAAGGCGGTGAAGCTTGTTAAATATCACGTGATAACAAATTGCGTTGAGCTCGAAGCAGCCCCTGAAATGGATTCAGAGCAACTTTCATTAAGAGTGCTTCTCATATTCTAGGCTTGCTTCAGTTTCTCACTGTTAAACTACATTTTAGCATGGACATTAAGAAGGTATTAAGGACATATAAACATATAACTAACTAGTTAGTTAATTTCACATCTTGCGAACATCCTTGTACAGACGCAAAAGCTACAAAAACTTTTTACTCTCGTCTATACTTTTCAAACTTCACCCATTTTATCTATCCCATATATTTTATGGCGTTCCCTCTGCGTGGACTCCATGTCCTCTTGAACCAATTCAACAATTACCCAAAGCCTTACCCATCATTATGACTGCGTCTTCTCACAGTATTCCCCACTTCTTCAAGCTCAAGGACTTCTCCTCTTTCCACATCTTCAACGGCAGACTCATCTGCCACAAATTCCGTAGATATCATCAGTCCTCGTCCACGGTCCACCAAGCCGGAGTGCTTCGCATTCTCATTCGGATTATGTCCATAAGCACCACCCACGCTCTCCATCGTAAACGGGCTAGCAGTCGGTGCGTCCAGAATCGACAATTCCTGCTGTGTGAACCACCGTGGAAGCAGAAACGTCCGGACGGGAATAAGGAGCAGAATGAACACGGGGAATCCAATGGCAGCAATGGTTTGAGTGATGGCAAATGTTGCACCGAATCCCAGCAGCTCAATACCCACAAATACCCAGATGGCTAGCCTCCGCTCTATTCTTTTGAGTGGATCAGATGATGGAGTAAAATTCTTGTCCTGAGCCAAGAATAAGAGCTTCTGGGTCACGCCGTTAGCCAATAGAGCCTGGACGCCCATGATGAAGAATAAGCCTGCCATGACTGCTTGTGGGATGAGGTGTAATACCACCAAGAGCGGTCCCGTCATCGTTCCTAGGGTCAGCAGCCCCTGGGCGAGATTGCTGACTCGCTGTTCAACTACGTGATCAATGACTCGAACAGCTTTTCCCTTGTTGATCTCCTCGTCATCTGCAACCTGGCGAGTGACACACAGTGCAGCAGTGTGGAAAGGCGCTTGCGGAATGAGTCCATTGGGAAAAGGAACTCCCAAAATTCCCCCGATCCCCGTGGTTAACCCGAGGAGGAAAATATCCCAGTGAAAACCCGCTGGTTTACGAAGCGGAAACTCTGTACCCTGAGCTATCAAGGAAGATACTGAAAAAGTAATCAGTAACTGTATAACTAAAAGTAGCGAGAAAAATCGGGAAGTACCATTGTGGTCAAAATAAAAGAGAATCGTTAGCAGCACTGCAAACGGAATAGCAAGGAAGATATCGCCGACATCCATGTTCCAAAAATGCACTAGCCAACCACGGTCCAATGTAGGGAAAAATGCCTTCGTTGTCGGCAAGGTCTCGACATTTACCGTTCTCATATGACCAATATGAATAAATCCTGAGAAGAAGACAATTGTGAACGGGGTCCCGTAATCCTCGATGAATTTTCGAACGGGCCTTTTGAACAGATGGCTATCGCCAATCCATCCACAAATGAAACCACTCATCAGAACAAGCAGTGCCACCATGATTGAGAGATAAGCTGATGTTTCGCCGGCCATTCCCCATTGCCTGGTCAAGACCTGGATTCCTTTCTGGAGATAGATAGCCGCAACATAGAATCCGAAAATATCACAAGAGAACCGCGTCACGTACGTCAGCCCGTTGCAGGAATTGGTGATTGCGAGGACCCAATGCATTATGAGAGACCAACTAAAGCACCATGAGATACTATCACAAAGGGAAGTCGTTATGCTTGAATACTGGAGAGACATACATTCCGATCCAGCCCATGAAGGCTAGGTAATTTGTGCCTCTTGGTGTCATGATGTCGTACACGGTGTAGTTGAACACCGTAATTGGGCCTAGGAAATTTAAGCATCGCATTTCGTATAATTGGTATGTTCGTCAAGGAAATCTTTAACGACTCACCCGTCACACCAACAATGACGAGCGGTTGGGCAGCAAAGACAGCAAAAACCACAGCACCCAAGACTGAGGCAAGGAGAACCTCATTTACTCCATAGCTCATATGTGTCTTCTCAAACATGTCTAGTGAGAACGCAAGAGCGGGTAAAATACTGTCATCCTGGTAAGTTCTCTATCGTAACCCAAGCAACAGACTTGTCGAAGCTGCATGAGATTTGGACTTGAATCATCAGGGTGCACTTTTTTGCGCAAAAAGTCTGATCTGCAGTTATCAGGAAGCTAGTAGGTCTGCCATTTTCAGGCACGAGGGAACGGAGAAATTGCCTCAGGGCTTGAAGAAAAAAGCCAGATCAAAGGCTCGCTACGGGGAGCAAACCAAAGATATTGAAATGTATGAAAGAGATGGAGAAGAAAAAAGAAGAGAAAAAAGAAAATGCCACGAATTATCTGGGTCATACTTTGCAAAATACATATAAACCGTAGCTGGCACCACGCGGTAATCCCATGCATCCTTCCAGTCACTCCAATAGTACGGCGCTCTCCTCCTAATATCATTCTTCATTCCCTCGAAAATGCGGATCTTCCACCACTTATTACCAGTGGTTTCAGGTGCCGCTGTCTCCGACGACGCCGGAGCTCCTATCGCTGAGCGTCGAGAGCCAGGGATCTCGGATCGATGCTGAGCATCTGAGGAGTATGCATGAGGGCGCGACCGCGTGGAGTGAAGGGAGGTTTTGCTCGGTGACTGCCAGGGTAACCGGTGCGACGGGGCAGGGGAGGTTGTCGAATGGAAATTGGCACCTTTAGGGAGGGAGAAGCTGTCATGGGAGGCGGTCTGGCCGTCGGTGATCATTTTCAACAGGGATGTGATAAAGCTGTTAGGCTATCTTCGACAAAATGGAAAATGATATCTCGCTAACTGACCATGCCACCACAGCCCCAACATTGAGATACATAGATGAAATAAAAGAAAGACGAGAGTGCAGACGAGGCAACTCGTTCAACTCCAACGCTATCTTCGACTCCTCGCGTTCAATTCATTCTAATGTCGGAACTACTCGGCCCGGATGCATCAGATAACCGCCCCAAGACGTCAGTCTAGCACTGTGAGTGGCTGCACATGCTTAGTAATACACTTCCACGGAATTGAAGCCACAAAGTTAAAAAGACTATCATCAACAGCGTTGAAACCCAGAGGCAAATTCATTGATTGCAGTGCTATGATAGTTCAGCACTCAGTTTCTAGGGGATAATGAGGATGATAAGGATTGGAAGCCACAATTGGCATTTGTGTCGGGTTACACAGTCGAACTTGAAGGCAACATGTTTTCTGGGTGTCACAATGATCTTGTGTATTGTGTACGGAGTAGCCGGGAAAAGAAACACAGTATATACTCCGTACTCCGTACCCCCTCGCCTGTCAACCAGGTTCTTTTAGCGCCTTGGCATTCCCCAATACAGCAAGTAATTTAAAACACGTGTTTATTGCTTGAGAATGGTATCTATTAATATCAATTTGTAATATGGTAATAATTATTATATAAGCCGATGGTAAACCTCGAGAGTTCACAGATCGCCCAACCAAGCTAATAGAGTTAGCTGACTTCTTGGCAGCTGATTAGTCATAGGTAACCTGACCTGACCTGTCAGGTCCAGTTTGTAACACCAATACCATGTGTTTTTTTCCATATCTCTTCTTCCCCCCTAACCTTCCTAACCCTAACTCCCCTAATCCCTAAAACCCTAACACCCTAACACCCCTAACACCCTAATATTTGCCCTAATAAATGATAGGATTATGATATCTAAAGTAGAGAGAATTAATTCTCAATTGATTCAGAATCAATTCAAAAGCAGTTCTCAATTACTTCTAAATTGATTATCAATTAATTTCACTGGTAATACCAATACTGTAAATTACAAAGGTGGCTGGTCTGATGAAAAAAAAAACATCAAGAATCACTGTCAAGAGATCAGCTAACTCTATTAACTTGGTCGGGTTATCTGTAACCTGGTAAAGGGTCCCAGCAGCCACCCTTAGCACAAAAATATACATTACAAACAGAGCATCCTGACTGTGATCTAGTGGCTCTTTTTGCTTTATCAGGGAAGGTTTTCCTATTGTATGAGCATATCACACAAACACAATACTTTCCAAGATCAATTCAGGTGTGATTTGAAGCAGAATCAGATGTTGAAGCTGCTGGCTGTTTGAATTGACTACCACCTCCATATTGAGTAAAAATCATTGCAACGCGTTGCGTAGAGTATTTGTCTCTGTTTATAAGCCAATCAGATTAGTATGGGAGTCACTAAGAAATTTGGTTGGCTGAAGAAACCCACTCAAACTTACACTCTTGTATTGGGTGCCAAGGCGCTAAAAGAACCTGGTTGACAGGCGAGGGGATAGTAGTTACCTCTAGTAACCTACCTGGTCACCCCTAGGGGCAACTGTGACCCTGGGAAGGGGACCTAGTGAGGTGAGGCCTAGCAACCTGTCCCTAGTCACGTACCAACCTTCCAAACAGCGACTGACGGGTTTAATAGAGTAAATACATCTAATTAATACGCAGAACCACACGAGGAACAGCTACAATTCACATTGATAGAATTTCTACAATTTTATACACAGTTTCAAGTACTTAATACAGAACATAGTTGACTTAGAAGTGTGAAAATTAGTACATGCAGCGGCCCTAAAAGCAGTCAGTCTTCCAAGACATTTAAATTCTCTGTTTCCTTCAATTTAGTTAATATGTTGCAGTGATGACGCCGCGATTTTGTGGGCTCGGCGAGTTCACAAAGTCCACCGAAAAGAATTAGCCCTCATTGATCACGCAGAAGGTGGCGGTGGAGGAGGTTGTTCACTTGGAGGCTAAATCTCAACTATTAGTTATATCGCTCGTCGAAATGCAATGGCAGGATAAGAACTCACAGGTGGTGGTGGACCATCGGCGGGCGGTGGAGGAGGTGGGTTAGCTCCAGGGTAGCCAGGAAATAGGGCTCCCATGCCAGGCGGAGGGGGTGGAACGCCACCAAGTCCTGGTGGGGCACCCATAGTCGGAGGTGCAGTGAATCCAGGGAATCCAGCATATCCGTACCCTGGTTGGCCTCCGGGTGGGGGAGGTGCTTGTTGCTGCCACGGAGCTGCCGCACCAGGTGCAGCACCATATCCAGCGCCATGTGATCCATATGCGTAAGAGTCGCTGCTTCGATCTCCCCGCTCTCCACGTTCGCCACGACCACCGGCCGCCCACGGCGGTGCAGAACCATGGTCACGTTGTCCGTGATCATCCCGACGATCATCCCGTCGCTGCCAAGGCGCAGGACCGCCAGTAGGGCCTCGTTGCCAGGGCTTCAAGTCGCGTTGTTCCCCGTAATTGCCGCCTTGATCATATCCTCCAGGACCAGCTTCGATACGCCGAGGTGCCTCGCCATTACCCGAAGGAGCACCGCCAGACAATTCTTGCATAAGTTGCTATAATCGATGATTAGCTTTGGTGTTACAAAAAAATGATTCATAAATTCGAAACTTACCTCCATTTCTCGATCAACAGCATCTCCAGCACCCTTGCGCATACTAGGGCCATGATTGCGCCAGTCTGTGCCTCGTTGACGATCAGGGCAATCTTTCGCCATGTGGCCAGCATTTCCACAGACTCGACAAATAATGTTGGCAGTGAAATTGCGCTGCTCGGGACAGTCGTATTTGCGATGACCGATTTGACCACCTGCACAGATATTAGTATAAACATTATTCAGACTAAGGAGTTAGCCAGAAACTTACAGTTTTGACATGCTTGATTCTCATCATCACGTAACGTTCCGTTGAGCGCCGCAAGTTCACGAAGTTGGTTCCGCTTAAGCTCGTTTTGACCCTCCGGAATTGATGCAGCCTGTAATGACTTTAGTAAAGATGCAAACAGAAAATCTGGAAAGAGCAAGCTGGAGTAACTTACTGTTTCGATAACGTTATGAATTAGTTTCTTCGCCTTATTCACTTTCTCTTCGGTATCTGCCATGATTAGACAGTGGAGATCTTCTTCCTGGTTGCTAGTGTGAGCGGCATCAGAACGGCCTTTGCCCTCTTTCACGGATCCCTTTCCGCGAATGGCAATTTTAGCTCCCGATTCTGATTCCATTTTCTTCAAGGTATTGCCTCGAGGTCCGATAAGTAAGCCAACTTAAAACGCGGGTGAACCTCAGTGTTAGTATTCAGAATTGTAAAGTTAATACCATCATGCAGGGTTAGTAGAAGACTGGAATAATCAAGTAAAAACAGAACAGTAAAGGAAATAGCTCGAGCATAGACTCCAGCATTTGAACAAAAGAAACAAAGGAAACGAAAAGAGATGGTTAGGAGTTAGAGGGTTAGTAATCATACTGAAATTAATCTCTGGATAGTCGTTCACTGGGACATAGACCTTCTCCTGTGTCTTAGTCGGACGCCTATAGTCAGAAGGCGGATGATAGTTAGGAATGACTTTCATGGCCTTTTCAATCAGCTTATGCCGTTCGTCTTCTAAGCGTTTCCGATAACGGTTTTCCCTAGTATTGACACGTCGGCCAAAGTTGTCATATTGCGGAGGTGGCGAGGGTGATCTATGTCGCATGTTAGTTATGAGTTTAGGAACGAAGTACTGTGTGCTGGGGTCACGTACCTATCGCCATCCGCAGGCACAACATCATTGATGCGAAGTTTTTGACTGATTTCTTCAATACGCAGATGCAGAGTATACGCCTCTAGCTGTTCATTGGTCATATTTGCCATAATCAGTGTCGGGAGTCCCATGAGGCCGGCTGCTTTATTCTCCTGGGCATCTCCCCATCGATTTCTCTTCTTTCGTTTCTTGATTCCGTCAATAGGAGGATCAGCTGTTAAGATCAACATTAGCATCATTGTTTGGAATAAGGGTATGATTCATATCAGAACCTACCTCGCACAGGGCTCCTCCCACGCTTCAATACAGCATCCGTCGTCGCAGATGCTGGCGTCGCAGTTTCACTTCTATCGCCTTGAGATTCATCACCTCCAAATCGGCGACGACCTAGAGGGACGTTATTTGATCCAGTAATTCCTTGGTTACGCCAGGCCATGATGTTCAACTGCTAGAAGGTGTGTAAAGTGTAAGACGATTGGTGTTGGAAGACGATGAAAAGTGGCGATCACCTCATTTTATATTCTTCCGTGTAAACTTTAAGCCATTTGCACGTGATCTCAACTTCTTGCTGAGTCATCATCAGCGTGGCAAAAAAGAGTAAGAAGTTTGGATGATGACAGCCATATTGAAGCCATCTATACAGTATGATACATACTGGAAGGCATACATGGTAGAATTCGATTGTTTTTCATTCAACCTTGATGGAATATAGCAAGTCAACCGTGGTTTTGTATTTATTTACGTCCTGTGACCTTTAATCCTTACTCAGGTTAGTTGATGTGTTTAATGGATTACGCATTCAGGCAGGAAAACTGAGAACCAGTCTACATACATACTATTCTTCAAGATAAGAGGAATCTTTCCATCTCAATATCAATTTCCAGTCAATATGTCCTTTTGAAGTTGCATTCATATTTTCGCATCATGCTTCATCCCCTCCTGCACCCACGCCCTACTCTCGGCGGCTGTCTTTTCCATCGCCTCCTTGTCCTTTAGCAGCTCTTTGATCGTATGCCTAGTGGGAACATGTCTCCCCTTCTCGACGCCCTCACGCTGTAACATTCTTTCCTCCCACGCCTTGAGATGTGGGAACTCATCAATCTCAACACCAGACCAGCCAGCACTGGCAACCCAACCCCAGTGAGCGATGTCGGCGATGGAGACATGATCGCCAACAAGGTAGCCAGATTTTGATTTCGCAAGATGCCGATCCAGCACGCCGTAGAGACGGCGGGTTTCGTTGACGTAGCGGTTTACGCCGTATTCGATGTGCTCAGGGGCGTACCGTTTGAAATGATTTGCTTGTCCTGGTATTTTTCATGAGCCATACAGTCTTCTACAAGGCTAAACACGAACGTCCCTTACAAAGGATATCAGGGAATTTGATAACAGAGAAACTTAACTAACCTTGCATAGGCCCAACACCACCCATCTGAAAGTGTAACCAGTTATTCATCTCGTACGCCTCCCTGCTTCCCTTGGGATACGAAATCTTATAATCCTTATCATACTGCTCCGCAAGATACTGCAGGATACTTCCAGATTCCCAGATATTAATGGGCTGGCCATCGGTAAATGTATCGGTGATAGCGGGAATCCGGCCGTTCGGATTGATCTCTAGGAACCAGGGCTCCTTCTGTGTGCCCTTCATAAGGTCGATGTCCTGCACCTTGTATGGAAGTCTAAAGTAAAATTCAGAATCAGTAAAACAGACGGATACATCGCAGGTTTGACATAACACACCCTAGTTCCTCCAATGCAATAGAGATCTTAATGCCATTGGGTGTCCCGCTAGTGTAGAGGACGATATTCGGCTGTCTGTCCGTCATTGTGGATACGTTTCTAGCTCATATATTCCTAAGATGCTGGAAGAGAAATAAGTTGCAAAAATATCCCGACAAGAAGACGGGAGGGGCAGTTGAAGTAGGAATTGGGAAGAGTTATGAGATCTGATATAACTCCATCATATATAGCATCTCGAGCGGGGATGCCATCAACACGTTCGGCACCTGTTCTCCGAGACAGACACCCCAAGAGCTTGCATGAAGTGTGGATTTATAATGAAGACGGGTCATTCTCTCGGCAATCCGAGTGCTTTGGAACCAACACTGTCAGTGTTCCGAGGCGCTGGACAGAAGGTTCGTTTGCTGAGAAATTCAGATCTAGTAGACCAGTTTCCCAGGCGCAGTAAGAAGGACAACAGCTGGGGAAGCTCGAGTAGGAGCCGAGGATTGGTTTCATCCCAACTTCTGATATCATCGATGGATCTGATTACGTAACTTTTTGTGTCATGGTTGGTCAGGTGCTATGCCCTATCTGACGCGCTCTTCTGCTGTTTTAACCTCTGCTTACTCACCAATCTTCTGGCGCCAAAAGTGCTTTTTCGACTGTCTCAAGGATATCAACTTCACCCATATCAAGCCCACAACAACCGTCGATGAGCAAGTGGAGATTTTGGATGCTCCGTCCGATAGACGGCGATGTGAGCACTGATTGCATGAATGCATGGATCAAAGCTGACTTTACATACCGCTGCCTAGCATAAAAACAATCAAGGAATCGGGCCTCCGCGCATTACTGAAAAGAAATACAGATGTACATACTCCGTACATACATTATACTACGCGGGACCAAGAACGACCTCTATCTCATCCTTCATTTTCATTGGGGTCGGTGCACTAGAGTCGGTGTGGATGAGAAACAACAGGTTTATGTCACTGCGGGAATCCTGAGAGCTCCAGGTGCAGACCTGATCATTGTTTGATACTTGACTTAAAGCCAGTCCAGCACTCACACATTAGGTTACAAAACTGTGCAGCATGGTGGTTCATGCAGGTCTGTACAAGATTGGCAAGCCCACATGACCTTCTCTTCAGACTCCTGATGCTGGTCGCTGAAAATGAGATTTTTGCAATTTGCTTGAATCAGATGGAAGAGAGTCGCTGACCAAGGGTGCAAACCAAACATCAAGTCACTAAGAATCTTTCCGTCATGAGTATAATGTCGTTGTTCATTATATTCAAGGAATCTCTTTGTATATCATTTTACATGATCCCAAGGAAAGAGTGCCGCAACAAAGGCGATTATCACTCTTCACATCCAACCTTCCCTATATATCTTGGTACAGAAGGAGTATCAAAGTCCAAAACAGCAAGCAAGCTTTCCTCCACAGTTGGGAACATTGATCGGATCATCAGGACGGAAAATCTGATGATGTTCTTCCTCTCTTGAAGTGGTACAGGCGCGCCAGTGAACCCAGTCCGAATCTCTGAGTCCCCACTCAGTTTACCCTGATACGAACCCCCTAACCTCGGACCCTGCTGGAAATTTCTTTACTTTCATCTGATGTGTATCAGAGAGCTCCATCAGCATTGATGTAGACTGTTTGATTTCCATATTCCCCATTGCTGTCCTGTTTCTAATGAAAACAGAGAATCAGTTAGACAAAAAAAAAAGGCCAAAGAAGCAAGCCATTGCACATGTCACATACCAACTGGTTCATAAAGCCATGACTGTCCTTGAAGCGTGTTAGCCAATCTGTGGGATAACCATAGCTCGAGTCACACTTCACGCTTGCATCGCCACCAAGGTAAAAGGCTCCATAATAAGCCTGCCCTGGCCACAAGTAAGTCTCTGTCTTGTTGATATGTTCGCGAAAAGAGTAAATCTCTCATGCATGGCTGGAGACCCCCCAATAGCAACAGCAACAAAACCAGAGAGGGGCATCAATGAATCAATGCTGACATCTTCATTGTCAGTTGAGGAGAGAAATACTTCTATATTATGAATCATAAAAATGAACGAATTCTTGATCCATGGTCTTTCTGAGGATGGGAATAGAAAAATATAGATAAAAGCTTCTCCCACTTGGAAATCCAAATGCCAGCAACTTGAGCACTGTCCATGGCAGAGCATTTGTTGTGGGCTCAATGCAAGCCTGGTAGCATGCAGTTTCTCCACGAAGTCTAGTCTTTCTCAGTCTTGTCATTGATACTGTGAAAAGAAACCCCTTGAGAAAGCATATGCTGCTACTGGGTGTTTATATCACCTCCTGGGATCAGGTTGCAACAGCAGCTCAGTCAGTCTTAACATGATAGGCCATCTGGCAAAAGGTCAATCACCAAACGACAAAGAGTGATACCTAATCCTAGGGTACCACCTGATATCCCTAACATAATATCAGCAGTTGTCATTCGTGGAGAATGTTGGCCGCAGGCAGATCCAGCAGGAGATGGTTATGCCTCAGAATATAGTAAGATCTGTTATACAAGGCAGTCTATGCAGAGGTTAGCTATAATCACAGCATGTCCTTACCACCTTCTCCTGAAACTTGATGCTGACGCTACATAGTAGTTATAAAACCAAAGTTCAATGCCTCTCTATTAGCCATCACCCAGCGCAATGCACCACATTCTCATCACTCCAATTCCAATCCTAACCTCCCTACATCACATGAGGACCGCAAGCCCGGCTGCTGCCACTGCATCAGCAATGCATATGACGCTCATGCCAAGGGAATCGCCAACAATAATAGAAGACCCATAGCAATGCGCAACCGAGAACCTACCACAGTACTTCAAATTGCCCAAACCCACCGATGGCCTGCTCACCACCCTCATTTCATACAGCGATGAGCTGCTCAAAACCTGCACATTCACGAGCGCCGCGCTGCACGACTGCCACTTCCCTGAGTCGTCCCAAGTGGTGCGCGCTCACCATCGTTGCTGCTCCTCGCGCACATAATCTACGGCAGCGCAGCGAACTCGTGGTGGATGGCACATAGCTCTGCGGCCGTATCTCTGGCGCGTGAGTGCGGCGTCCGCTGGCACCAGGTGATGGTGGAGACGCCTGGTGGCGCCGTGTGGTTGAACAATACTATTGTCTTTGCGGCGGGTTATGCGAAAGCGCATCTTTCGAATGTGACCGCGTCGTCCCGCTCAGGAGACACTAGTAGTGGACCCGAAGCGGCGACGGCGAGTGTGCCTAATCAGAGGGCGAATGCGAAAACCGCGAGTGTTGGTGGATGATTGCTGGCACGGCGTGGGATGGGAGGGTTGGAAGAATATATAGATCTATATCCAGAATTTTCTCAGCGCCGAAGTTGTGGAGAAGAGAGGACAACCTGCATATGTATGTACACAGACGCAGCATTGCATGTATATCCCAAACTCAACAATTACCAGTAATGACATAAAGTGTCTGTAATTGTCATAATCTGGCAACCGGATGTAAGGGAGATGACGGAGCAGCGAGATGACTTTGTCGGATTTGCCCAGGTCTTGCATGCTGGTGGTCGTGATGGTGGGCCAGCCTCCTTCTGGAGGCTTGATGATGGCTGACTCCTGAAGATACAGTTTCGTGAGGAAGTTGTAGTAGTCGGAGATAGCGGCAACGCATGTGTCGCGCGAGTAGCCAATCTCGCTGAGTTCAGGCATATTTGACAGCTGAGGAAATTGAGAACAGAGAGACGGGCTGTGGGAATAAGGGTGAGGGCACTGACGCAGAGCTTTTCTTATATAGAAATGACGGGGTAGGATTGGTAGTAACTGCATAACTAGTAACCAAAGCACAGGTCTGCCAATGAACCCTTTTGCTTGTAGAGCATGATGGGATTACGGCAATGTGAACGGGTTCAATTCGTTTCCGCCTGTGTAGCAATGCTAACTAAACGGTGTGAGATGCGTATATTCTCTTAGCTAGAAGGATGGGAGCTGTCTAGGTATGTCGTTTATTCCCAAACACGAGATCCCATTTCCTCGAGCTGTCTTTCCCTGCTGGAGTCAGATATCGTAGTTACCCTTCCAGTGCATCCTGGATTATGAAGGAATAAATGGTAAAGAAACAGTTCAGATTGCAATCTGCTTCAGCGGAATATCATCTTCATTCAGGACTCTGTTGGCCATACATGGGTGCATTCAATCAGCTTTCATACCTCATACGGCAAAGAACCTAATCGATAAAACACAATGAATATCAACAATATGGACGTGGAGAAAGAGACTCCGATCTGGACAGACGAAATGATTAGGAGATGGGACGAGTATAAGGACTTGGACGAATACCACATCAGGGCCGAGGCTTCATACAATGAAATGGTCCAATCTCTCGCAAAGGACCTTGACCAGCGGCGTTGCTTCCCATGCATCAGCAATCGAACTGAATGCAATGAGAAGCTTCCTTGTGATACTTGCCGGGCAGAAGAAATGCCGCATGTGTGCCAGTACCCCGAGCACAATCGCACCACCCCGCTGCCCCTCTGGTTTTATCGCCTCACAGAGGACAATCAAATCTTGCTTGACTTCGCAAAAATCTGGAAGGCTGCGGCCACTGCACACCTTGATGCTCGCCTCGCATTCATGGAGGAGTTTCCTGGTGCATTTGGGGATGCAAAAGCAACACTAGGGCACTTCCAAAGAATCAATCAGATCAGACAGGACGTGTGCGCGGTGACTAGCAGAGTAATGGACCATCTACTCTGGCGAGATGAGGCGGCAGGGGATATGGTTACCCCATGGGACCCACCCGTGGCATACGACCGGTCAACGGTAGTTGACACAAAGCTGCCCGGACAGCACAGGTTCCCGAGTATGGATGAGTCACCAATCCGACGGCAGAAGCGTTGTGAGAGGTGGAATGATCCTAAGAACAAGGATCCACCTCCTCGAGATCGACCCTCCAGGAGTAACATGTGGTAGATATCAAGCACTGAAGAAAATAGGTGCTGGGCTGGGCATCCCAAATCTGCCCTCATGGATGCCGAAGAAAATAGGCTCCTGTGACATCAGCGACAAGCTCGCCCTTCTCCGTAGGGCTGATGACCAGTATCCCAGACGGAGTATCTGGGAGAAGCAAAGACGAGCTTACCACTCTCCTGTCGACCCAAACACACTCTTATCAAAGCCGAGTCCTACCCTCTGGAGATTTGACTGGTTCCATACATCCATTTTCCGCCTCGACTCGAAAAGCTGCGTCATTATGGCGTATAAAAAGCGTCCTCCTGAAGGCCACAACCAGATTACAGTCACTTTGGAAGCACCGTTTGGTCTGTTTCCATATATTATCAGGTTCATATGTAAGATGTATGTCCTTATAGTGCTCATCATGAGGTCAGAACGTGACTCAGTTGGCTGACTAAGACAGACTACATCGACTCAACTGCTCTCTTCAAAACCCCCGATATCTTTTCTCAATTCCATAGATCAAGTCTCGTTTCTCAGGTTATCTTTGCGATTATCGATGTCGACGTTACCTCCCTATCCAGTGGTCGATCCTTGGAATATGGAAAAGACAATGTTCCGCAAAGGTCAAGCACTGGGGCAAAATCACTTTGAGTCCCTTCCAGCTGAGTTACAGCTTCAGATCATGTTTGATCTTGACGACTTAGAGACTTTGCACAGACTTCTTACAGCCTTTCCCTCCGTATCTGACATATCGATCCAGTCGTTTAATACTCTCATGCCTCGTTTACTGAGGAGGTCTTTGGAGCCGTGGGGTTACCGCCAAAGTAGGTTCCGACAAAAGCTTAGACGTCCACCACGGGAGGAATTTCAGCACTGCATCTATGCTATTGTCTCAGCTCGGACTGCCTGTCCCTCGGTGAAGGGCAAGGAGGCGCTTGTTCAGTTCCTGACAAGCCACTTCACGAATTTTGATGGCGGCCCACCGCCTCACAACGTACCGCGGTCCCGAGCTTCCCTAGATTATATTGTAGAGGTTCTTAACGCCACTAAATTCTTCGCATGGTACCTCCTGTTCAGATGGCGTGAAGGACGTACAAAGCCAGATTATGCAGGTTTTCAGTATCAGGAACTCGGATCCAAGTTGTTTCGCGCCTTATTGAATTTCCAGCTTTTCTGTGAGTTGTTTCATCAACCAGGCGATTCACTTGATAGCATATCAGATTGGGAGCAGAGATTTCCTGAACAGCAGCTGTATTGGACTCGGCTTGCGACGTGGGAGGTCGAGGAATGTAAATGTGTCTATCATTCGCTTGCTTTCGACGTGGAGGTCTGTACCGCAAATGAGGGCTCATTCTTGA
This sequence comes from Emydomyces testavorans, assembly GCA_029449355.1. Lineage (NCBI taxonomy): Eukaryota > Fungi > Ascomycota > Eurotiomycetes > Onygenales > Nannizziopsiaceae > Emydomyces > Emydomyces testavorans. Next base: position 2,632,303 of record CP120627.1, read on the forward strand.
TGCAGAGAAGAGTGGAAGATGATCACTGCGATGCTCTTCAATATCGTGGGCTCCCATATCTTCGCAACTTCTTGATGGGAAAGCCAATGACAAGGTTTGGCTTGAGCTACATTCGGCGATTTCTACAAAAAGCTCTATCGGGGTTTTCGGTGGTGGACCCTCAAGATCGCAATCACTTTTCTCGATCGAGCCGCGCGATTTGGAGTTCCAATGCTGCCAGAGGAAAAAGATTCCCATTCGCGCCAAAGTCTACTGATGTCGAAAGACTAGACGACCTGTCGGGGAGATGGCGAAAACACGACACAGAATATGATGCTATGGCCTATCTCCGACGTCTTGGGTGGTGTTTTTGGAATCTAGATGTGCTCTATGACTGGAAAGTTCTGGACAATCCTGCCGATTATGATTCATGAACCGTTGGTATATTAGTCATGGACGGCTATCCATGCGTTATCATCTACAGGATATAAACGGAGAATATTATGCTCGCCTTATGGAACTCACCTCAAAATGATAGTGTCGCTTGGTACGTGGTATGATTCTCGACCCTTTCTCTGATAACTAATGTCAAGGAAACACCGTGGGTGGCCCACAGGGCATTTACACAGTTCATTGCAAAAGACCAACTGATGATGTGGTGAGCTCAGAATTATTATCAAGTTTAACTAAGCTTACCAATAGAAACAAATTTAAGCGACTCACATTATTGGAGGTTGCATGCAGTTGAACGTCTACTACTACAATTGCAGAAAGACATTGATATGAATTAGCTAGGTAACTTATTGATCTAAAGGAACCAGTTGTCAAGCAACTAGCCTTCCTTAGATTCTCCTGGCCATTATTCACTAGTTACCACTTACTAAATGCATACTGCTCTAGGTTTGTTATTGGAAAAGTGTTCTCCATTCTCTACATTTCCACATTGCTTTTACATAAGTTTTCTCACAGCTACTATAGGCTCCGGACTATGCTCCAGCCAGCATTGCATGCTCTGGTATTCTCCACTGGAGAAGGTGACTCGAATGTATCTCAGCAGATCACAAATAAACTTGTTCTCACATCTGATGCAGAGAAAAGAGGCTTATACCTATGTGAATCTTGTACTTTGTTGCAGCTGCAACAGCAAGAGCTACAGCATATCTTGACCTATGTTGGAATGCATTTAGATGTTTTCCAAAGGAAGCAGAGAAAGAAAAAATAGAGCAGGTGTTTTATAGCTTCACCACTGATTGGACTCCTGCTTCACTGTACTCAAGCTTGAACAATGTTGCTATATTAACATTTTGTGATATGTTTCTATTTGAGGTGGCATTATTGACAAATTAATTGATACTCCATGTCAGTGAAAGACAAGATGAAAGGAGTGCACAATGAGGTTGGTACATGAGTAGGTTGCTAGTCATTAGGTTGCTAGGTCCTCTTTCCAGTTGCTCCCAGGGGCACTCAAGTAGGTTACTAGAGATTATCAGAGTTTCAGTGATAGCAGATAGTAGTCAAAGTGACTAAATTTGAGAAATTAAAAAATTTTGTAATTTTGAAACTTGTTAAATTATAATAAAATTACAAAAAAATAACTTTCAGTGATTTTTAATGATTATTATGAAACATTTAAAAATATGAAAAATTTAAAATTTAATAAAATGTTGTAACACATTGTAAAATTACATAAAAATATTTTAAGTTTTTTTTTTTTTGTTTTCAGCAATGATCAGTAGCAGTCAGTTGTCATTAGCTTAATAATCATCAAATATGAACAAAAAACACAAAAATTTAAAGCTTTTAACAAAGTGATTTACAACATTTTTTGTTTACAAATAGTAACTGAGAGCAATTAATAGCAGTTAGAAACAATGATTGACATGAGTATAAAATATGATAAAAAATGCAAAGTAGATTAAAGCTTTCAACAAAATACTTCATAATGTTTTTGTTATTGAATAGTAACTGAAAGCAATCAGTAGCAGCTAGAAATAATAATAACAATAAACATAAAATATGACAAAAAATGCAAAGTAGATTAAAACTTCTGACAAAATACTTCATAATGCTTTTGTTATTGAATAGTAACTGAAAGCAACTGATAACAGCTGAAAGCAATAATATTATATTTATAAATATATAAAAACTTTTTTCATTTTAGTATAATTCAATTATTTCTTTTAAATTTTATTTAATTGAGTTTAGTTTATAAATTTTATGACATAATTTTTTTTTCAAATTTTTTTTAATTTAATAACAACACAATTAAAAATTATTGTTTATATGTAAATTTTTTATTTTCATTTTTTTACAATCTCTCTCTTCTACAGACAACTAATTTTTATCATTGATTTTTTTCTTAAGATAAGTCAAGCATAGTAAGTTGAAAGTTTTTATTTTATAATTGACAATTATCATCAGTTGAAGTTTTTATTTACTGTTAGAATCTAGTTTTATAATTAAATTATATTGCAGTGCTTTGAAATCATAAAATTAATGAATTATTTTTGTCTAACAAATTTCACATTCTTGAACATGAATAAGCACAGATAAACTGACCACAGGGACCAGGAATTCCTCTTTCTTTTCATTCTGTTTCAGATGTTTGAGACCAATCAGAGACAGAAATGAAAAATCAGCCAATTACATGAGATGAGGCTGGGACCAGCAGCCAATTACATGGGATGGGAATGGAATCAGCAGCCAATTACATGAGATGGAAATGGGAAATCAGTCAATTACATGAGACAGAACTGAGACTAGCAGCCAATCAGAGATTACAGAACTGAGACTAAGGTGGTTGGGACTGGTGGTCTCAGAAAGTGTCAAGACCTACTATTTTTGTGTGTGAAGTTGCTTAGTTACCTGAATTTCCACCAAAAATCTTAGTAAAAGCAGGTAACTATGTGACTTGTAGTGTGTGAAGTCACTTAGTTACCTGGATTCCCATCAAAAATCTTAGTAAAGGCAGGTAACTACATGACTTTGCACTTGATAATGGCCTGAGGTAATGCACTCACCACATAATTGGCTGATTAATTGATGGGACCAGGGACCACTGGTCCCAACTGGTCTCAATAATCAATCAATTACAGGAATGGGACTGGGACCAGCAGTCAATTACAGGGACAGGACTGGGACCAGCAGCCAATTAGATGAGATGAAACTGGAAAAATCAACCAATCAATGGGATGGATCTGGGACCAGCAGCCAATTACATGAGATGGGGCTGGGACTACAGTGAATGGGACTGGGACTAAGCCTACTGGAATGGAATGGAATTTCCCATCTCATGTAGCCAGTCTAAGCACAGAAATAATCAATGACAATTGTCAGAACTGATAAAGTCAAGATTACAATTAAAATCAAAATTAAAAGCAAAAAGCATTGCATCAAGAAGAAGAAAATAAATTGTGTCAGTCAATATGTGTAAAAAAAATAATTAGTTTAAGAAGTTACTGATACTAATCAGTAAAATTCAGCAATCAAAAAATTTGTGAATGCAATCATCATAAAATTAAAATTTGAAATTGATGTGACAAAATGATAAATTAAAATTAAAATTTATCAAATACAATTACTTAAAATTAATTTCTACAACTACTGCAAATTATTTCTTCTTGTGCTCAAAATTACTCATTTTGCAGTTATCAGATGTAAGCTTTTGATTTTGAGACAATTATTATCATAGCTTATCAGTTGCTGTTAGTGAGTTCAAGAAAAATCAGAGCTTTATGATTTGAAAACATATTAAAGCATAACATGCAGTGAGTCAACTGTTATTTACATGTCATATGTTATAATTTTTATTGCTACTTATCAGTTATTATCTAGAATCTCAAAAAACAAGATAACAAAAACATTTATCAAAATCTAGAAGTAAAAACAAAAAAAAATAAAAAATATCAGCAGTGAGTATTTTTATCATAAATAAATAAAAAAATGCTAATCATGTATAATTAATAATGACAAAAATGAGTTAGTTTTCAGTATATTCATTCAGCTGCTTTTATTATTTATCAGTGATTATCAACAACTTTGATGAGAGTGACAATGTCATATCTGAATTATTCAAGAAAGATAGTAAAATCAATAACAAAAACAAAAACTTTGAGAAAAATGAATCTGAAAACTTTGAACAATTTAACACAAAGTATGAAAATAATGAAAATCAAAACCTCATTATGATTGATAAATAAGTAATATATATAATTAAAATCTGATGATTGTTACTAAATATTTTCAGTAATAATCAGCAGCAGAATGATGAAATTGTTTCAGCATCAGCAGTTCTGATGTTCAGAATTTCAGCTTCAGTGATTTTAAATTAAATAAAATTCAGTACAGTAAAAGTTTTTAGCACATTTAAAGCTTTTGCACAAATTTTTTTCAACACTTCATTTGTGTTGATATTATTTTTTAAATTTATTTAATTTTTTAAGAAAATGCAGACTTCAGTCATTGCATTCAGAAAAAAATCAATTGTTATCATCAGCAATCAGAAGTTTTTACTAGCTAATGTGACTGCAAATATAATTGCTTCTGAAACATTAAATATTGTTGAAGAAGATGCAGAAATGAAGAAAAATGAAAAAAATGAAATAATAAAAAAAATGAAGAAAATGAAAAAAATCAGTTACTGTCAAGTGTTATTAATAAACAGTTGTCATCATTAGTTTTATTTTAATTAATGACTGAAGAGAAAAGAATTTCTGAAATGAATATTATCATCTCACATTTGACTTTAAATACTATCATTTCACATTTAATTTTGAATACTACTAGAAAAAAATCTAGATCAACTGTCAGCTGAAAGTGAAAAGTTTCAGTATTAAGCAACACAAACATCACAAAAAGTTACAAAAAATATATATTAAATTTTAATAGCTATTGCTACTTGACAGTAATGACTGAAACTAACTGAAATTCAAGAAAAGCAAGTGATTAATGTTCATCATGTGCAGTGAAAAAACTAAATGCATGTCAATCAGATTTCAATCTCAATTGTCAGAATAAATTTGCAGCTGAGAATTAAAAAGTTTGATTTTCTTGTGACTCACTGCTTTTATGTTTTACTGAGTTTTGCTAAAATTTTTTAGTAATTACTTTTTCTAAATATGATCAGTAATGAATAAAAATTGAAAAGTTTGAAATTTTAAAATAATGACTTAGAAATTGAATAATCAGTTTGAGTCATAAATTTTTTATTTATAAGTAATATTGTAATAATAAGCTAGTTTTATTCATTTTAAATTAAATTTATACTGCAAATCATTATATTTAAAATGTAAACAGTAAAGATAAAATTTATTGAATATCATTCATAAATTATAGCAGCTAGAAGCATGTAGTACATTGACAAATATGAAAAAAGTTCTGAGCTAGCTCTGAACTGATTTTGCTATGAGGCTGATAAACATAAGTTTTATGTTTGAGACATGCTCTGAGCATTTTGATTTTGCTCTAATGAAATTCATGACTGAACAGGCAATAATATTAGTACAGTGTTTTTATTAAAATCATGAGTTTTAACAACAGCTCAGATTATTGCTGACAATTTCTGAAGTTTTTTGCAAGTTGATACAGTATTTAGCAATCAAGATTTCTTCACATAACATCTTGTTTTTATTTCTGCACATAATTTTTATTTCTGCATTTAGTTTTTATTTCTGCATTTAGCTTTTATTTTCACACATAATTTTTAAAGTTGTTTTACTAACTTTATGCTCTATTGTTAAGCATTATGCTTTTTCTCATGCATCTGCACAATTTTTGTAATTTACATCATCATTAACTTCTTGCATCAGCATTGTGAAATATATGATGTTTATAATTTATTTTATAACATGAAGCAATTTACAAAATCTGATCTAACATTTGCAGAAAGAAAAAGTCAGTGTTTTATTTATTACTTTATTGCTTTGCTTTAATCATCTGCTTTTTTGTATTGCTATTATAATTAATTGCTTTCTTATGAAAGCATACTGTCTCTTGACTAGCATTCACTGTCTTGTGTATGTACAAAATACATACTGCTGTTCATATATTCTCAAGTATCAATTACAGTTAAATTAATAAATGCAATAACAACATTTCAAATGCATCACACTCTGAAAGACAAACACATAAATTTAACATGATTAAAAAAATATCAGTACTATGTGTACTTTGTGAATCAGACATCAGAAAAACATCATGCATTAACTAAGTAATTCAAAATTGTACAACAAAAAAAATGTCAGCATTTGAAATTTTTTGATTTAAATCATTACTGATTTAAATTGAAAGTAGCACTGAATTTATTAAGCAGCATTATTTGTGATATATTAATTTTGTGTCACACAAAACAATCATCTTGAAATTTTTTAATCTAAATCAGCAATGATTTAGATTAAGAATAATGCTGAATTTGTCAAGCAGTATTGTTTGTGATATATCAATTTCATGTCACACAAAACAATCATCTTGAGTTTCTTGTACAGTTTGAAAAAATTTAACTGTATTTGACAATTGCTGATTGACTCAAATTAGAATGAATATATTGACATAAATATTTAAAAACACACATTTTTGCAAGAAACTCTGCAACATGATGTTTATTTTTTTCATTGTTGAAAATATCAATGACTTTTATGATAAAATCATAACTTGTCTCAGTTTCATCTGATGACTTCTCATTAAGTTCTTCAAAATCATCAAGTTGATTTGCATATTTATTCTTGATGATTTGTACAGTTGATGTTTTTTGTGTATGTTGTTTGTAATCACAATGTTTCTTCATTTTCTGAAGCAAAACATTTTGAATCTTGAACTGTCTTGCTTCTGATTGAAAGAATCAGATATGTCACATCTGATTAAAGTTTACTAGTAACATCAACAAACAAGAATTAAAATTAATGATATAAATATTCTAATTGCAGAAGACAATTAATTTGTTTTCTGCATCAATATATTCAAATTAATGAGTTGCACAGATATCATCACTTCATTTCTGTATGCAATGTTTTACATCAGTTGTGATAAAGAAAATAAAATTTTTTAAAAAAAAATCAAACAGATTTTTTGTTGCTGAATTGAATGCTAATTCTTGATTTTTTGTATAAAAAAAGCATTTGAATATCTTTTTAACAAGTATTTCAGCTAGAAATTGTCATTCATCATTTTTTATATCACACACATTAATGAGTCAAAACTATGATATTAAGTAAATCATATTATAATTTGAAAAAGTGTTTATTTTTTTCTTTTAAAATTTATAAATGAAGTTGTCATTTTTCAGAAAATTATCAATCAATTATTTGCAGTTTTTCATTTGCTGAAAATTGAAATGATTCTGAACAACTTCATGAAGCTTACTCATCAAGTGATTCTGTCAGATTTCAATGTCATTATAAAGCTATATATTATCAGTATGATTTTGTGTAAACAACTTGTTATTGATAATGAAAACTCAAAATTTATCATTTTTCTTGCTGCTGCTTTTGAAAATATCAAAAATGAAGAAATTACTCTCTCATTGCTAACACTGAAATTTGTTGTTGAAAATTGCTTATTATGCAGTTTCAGTTTCTTTATTCATGTTGACTGCATAAGATTATTGATGACTTTTACATCTAAGTGTTTTAATCATGATGATAATGTAATATTTTTCTTCTCATCAGTATTGATTGCTGTCATAATCTGCACATAAAAAATCATTCAGATTATTTTGAATACATTTTTATTTGCTCATGAGAAAATATTCATTTTGTCATGCTGATTATAATTTTTTTATAATGTCATTTAGTTTGCTGTGAGTTCATTTTCAGAATTCTGCACTTTATTTTCATTTTGTGTTAAAGAATCTGTTGATTATGTGCTTGATGAAAATGAATTATAGAAATTATCTGATCATCATTCAGAAACATTATCATCTTGATTTAAGTTTGAACTTTCAACATGAGAAAGTTGTCAAGAATAATTTGTAGATTTGACTTTATTTGTCACAGATTGTAAATTTTAACTTAAATAACATTTAATTAATATAAGTTCATACTTTGACTTGAAAAACAAAAAACAATCAACTAACTTCAGTTTCACAACTTACATCAAATTCAAAACTCTGACTTAACTTATTAAAGTCATGTTGTGAATGAAACTGCTATCTGACAATAAAATCATGTTTTTTTTGATAATAAGCAATCACTTGAAAAAAATTATTCTTTCTCATCTTCACTCAATGCTAACTTGTCATCATTAAAGTAATTATCATTTTTGTTGTCATCTGCATGATCATCTAATAAATTTATCACTTCATGTCAAGCAGCTCTTAGCAGTAGCTGCAAGTCACTTAATTTTAAACTAGTATTAAATTGTGAATTTTATTTAATATAATTTTATATACACATTAAACATTACATATGCTTCAGAAAGATATCAACTGATGACAAGAAAATTATAATCAAATAACACATATTATTTACTTATGTTTTTTACTTGCAGTGCTGCAAGAAGATTTTGATTCATCTGAAAACACAAAATTTAAGAAATGTCATTTTCACTCAGCTTTTAATGTTGCAGAATTCTGACATTTTGAAGAAAGCATGTTGTTGTCAGATTATTAATCTGTATATCTAAGCAGATTGATCAATGTCAGTTGAAACTGATTGTAAGTGATAAATGACTTAAATTGCAAGCATGATGTGCTCAATCATGATTAAGTACATCATGCTTCAAACATTGAATAAGTAAAACAATGCTGTCAATGAATAAAAATAATTTATCAATGTAAATGCTAAGTAATCAATTTTATTCTGCTTTCAGATGTAGATAAAAACACTTGAATTAAAACTTATTGAATATATTTCAAATTGTGCAGTGAGTAGAATGAAAGCAAAAATTTTCAAAAAATTTTGAGAGTGTTTTGATGTACTTACACATTGTTACTGAAACTGATTAATTCAGCAGAAAGAATACATTCTAGCATTTTTACATAATTTTTTAGTAAAATTTGCAGCAAATTGTGATGACTGATCTTGCATCAATAAAATAATTTGAATTGTTTATTATAATATTGTTCTTTGATTTGATAATGATTTGTCAGAAAAACTGATTTGTCTTTACATCAGATTTTTATGACAAATGTTTAACATATTTAGATTAGTTAAAATAATATAAAGACTGAGATCAAATATGTTTTTTAAAATCACAAATATTAAATTGTCAAAGTAAAATCAGTTTTCAGTTATAACATATCATTCAGCTCATCTTCAATCTCAAGACACAGAAGTGATTCAATATCTGATAAGTCAGTAAGAAAGAATTAAAACTGCTTTCATTATTTGTGATGCATATTTTTTAATGCTGTCTGAAAAAAATATTCATCACAAATTTTCAGAATTTTTAACTCATTTCAGTATCATAATTTATGCTCATTCAGATTAATTTGCAGTTTCTGCTGCATCAACTGTTTTAATTATTCATATTTTAATAACATGATCACAGCAACATCTTGAGATACTGCATCATTATTATTTAATATATTTAAAAAATAAAAATACATCAAATTCTTAATAGTGCAAATCATTGTTTCTTGCTTTTTCAGATGTTGAATAATGACAAATATTAATCATAATGTCATACTTCTTATTTCATTCAAGTCACTGTTGTAGCTCACTGAAACTTCTTATTTTTTTAGAGTAACATTTTGTGATATATGAGAGATTGACACATCAGATTTCAATGTTGTTGTGAGTTTTAAAAATTCACAATTTAGTATTGTTAATTTCTTCACATTTTATATTGTGTTGTGTTGATTGCAATCTTTCAAATAAACATTTTTAAAATGTTATTTTCTAAACTCACAGCAGCATTTTTGATTGTTGTTGCATTATTAAGCAATTGTGATTAAGACTTACTGTTTTTGTGACATTGAAATAAAGTGAAACATTTGTTAATATTGTGAATTGTTCAGAATTTTGTCAATAATAAACTGCAGTTATTGCTTATTCTGATGAATACTGAGTTTACTCTCAATCAATTTTTTCTTGCTCTGCTCATTTTTCACTGCTTCACATAATGATGTGTATTCATCATTATCAATGTTTAATTTTTGCTTAATTTGTGATACTGTTCAGTATCTCACAGTAAGCATCATGTTACATTTAACAAATGTTTCACTGAAATCAATAAATTTTTCTGAAACTTCATAATTCATCTGATATATTATAAGTTATTGTTCATAATCATCAGACATTATTAACAGAGTAATTTAATTTTTTACAGCAAGTGAATCATTTTGTTGACTGTTTGAGTTGATCAACAAGTTAACATTCATACTGAACTCTGAAGACATTTGCATATGCTGCTGATAAATGATTAGCAAAAACTGAATCATCAGTTTACACAAAATGAAAGAAACATATAATAACATTTTTATCAGAACAAATATTTAATGAATAATGATTTGAAATGTAAATTTTCTGAATAAAAACTGATGTGTCTGAAAGAATTGTCAAATGAACTGAAATCAACACAACAAAATCATATTAATTAAAAAATAACTATTGATTTATTGTCAGATATACAGCAGTACAAAAAGTAATTTGCAGTATTACTAGTAAAAAAATATTAATGTATTATATGAAATCAATCTCTTGTATGATGATTCAGAGATTGAATGATGTTGAGATGCTATTTTGTTCTTAACATGTAGTGAAACTTGAAACTAAACACATGATTATTAAAAACACAAGAACTGACATAAATCTGTCAATGTAACTGCAGTATTCTTAATTTGAGTTGAGAATACTCAAGCTAGAAGCTTGTTATCATCATGTATATATTTCATAAATTTTTGCTTTTTATTATAAACATTTAATGTACAGAAACATGCTGCAATTAAATAAATACATTGCAATTTCATCTTTGAGTTAGTCAGCTGCTTGCTTCAGATTCATTGTAAAGCTCAGATATGTATATGAGCAAGTTGTAGATATTTTTTTATTATCTTAAATTTTGTTATTAATGCTATAGAAGTTCTGAACTCACTGAGTGCTTTTTTGAATTATTAAATATTTTACATAATTGCATTGTGCTTCTCATGAGCTAGCACAGAGCTTCTTTAGCTTGAAAAAGCTATGAAATTTTATGTGCATTTGCTCAAAGATAGTCTGTCTTATTTGAGTTATGTATTTTTAAACATTAATTATTACATGATATTAACAAAATAAACTTTGTGATGTAGTGATTAACAATCTGTTTCTTTTCTTTCTCTTTTCAAGTCACAAGCTATATGTGATGAAAACTTCATATATATTGAAGAATTTATAATTATAGAATACTTTCTACATGATTTGAATTTCATAAACTGATATAACATTTGCTCAAATCTCATTTTTTTGCAGCATCATCACTCAGATCATCATGAATCAATCAACAATCTTGACACATTAAATTCACTAGAAAATCAAAATTGTGAGTTTGAATTTCAGTATCAGTAAACTAATTTTTTTTTGTCAGTGCAGCTCAATTGTACATGTAGATCATCAAACAAGTGACAAAAACATGAGTGAGCTAGTAAGAAGTGAATGAAAAACAAACAAGTCAGCAAATGTGAAGACTGATGAATAAGCAGATGAACAAAAACATAAAAAAGTTAATTTTGCTCTGAAAAGATTGAAAACTTGTTTGCAAGTTATTTTTCATCTGTCTCAAAGCTTGATGCATATAATGTATTGAATTAATTTCAGTCAATGTAATTATTAATGTAAAATAATTGCTTTTCTGATTTAATGTATGTATCTGAATGTGCAGCAGACACAATATATGCTTTTTATATTATGCTTTCTGACTGATAGAATTATTGCTTTTCTAGATTGTAATCTTGAAAATCATTTGATGAAATTAAAGTAGCTTTCACTTTATACATTTCATAAATTTCATGAATAATTTGTTTTCTGAACTGAAAAATATTAATAAAAATTTCACAATATATTGCTGATTTTCTGATGACTAGTTCACTGAAATTTATTTGATGAACTTGATGACACTCATCTGAAATTGTAATAAGTATTAGAAGTTGATCAACAAGTTTTTCATTCAAAATGTTGTGAGTTTTGTTTTCATTCTCTTACATTCATACATGATTATAATGCCACTTGTCAGTATTTTGTCAATTTGAGAAACAATGCATAATCTGATTATCAAGCTCTTCTGAATATGAATTCTTCTTACTTGCTCTGTGTGTTGTAATACTGACATGAATTTTCACACTGTAATTGTTAATTCAGAAGCAATCAAATTCATGTTAATCACTGACTTCAGATTGTTCTTGACTGACAATTGATTAATTTTAATCATTCAATTGCAGCTGCATTTGTCATATAAATACAGCAAGAGTTTTCAAAAATTCATCATGCAGAATTTTCATTTGCTATGCAACATTTAAAATTGTTAATCTGTTGATTTTTGAATTTATGTGATGAGATATTCAATTTAAGTTTCTCAGCTCAGTATTCATCAATGATCTGACAAATAAGTTATTTTTAGCATTCATCTGCTCATTAACAGCAAGTGCATTTTCATTGTTTGTGTCTTCATGATAAAGAGTATTGTTCATCATTATTATATTGACATGACAATCAGCAATATGAATTATCTATTTCTTGTACTTCTCTTGCTTATTGCTTTGATGATATGAATTCTTACAATAAATTTTATGAGCATTCTTATAAGCACTTGTATCATAGCTGAACAGAGCATTATATTTTTAAATAAAATTTATATAATGTGAGAGTACATGAAATTTTGAAAAGTTGAAATGATTATTTTTTGTTGAATTTTTTTTGTTGATTTTGTAATCACTAAAAATTCACTTTAATTTGTTCATTTGATACAAAGTTTGTTTCATATAACAAAAAGTATCACTGATGTGAAAATGATATTGAACAAAAAACAAGAAATTAATAAAAGCACATGTGAAAAAAATTACTGCTGATTTTTTTGATGTGAGAAGTGAAACAATGATTGTTATTAATTGTTGTGCAATGAATTTTTATTGCTCTTTAGTGCTTTGTTTTAACTTGATGAATTTAATGAAACACTTCAGATCTGAATACTTTAAAACACTTTCAAAATGTTTATTGAGTTACTCAAGCTCATCACTTTCTGACAGAAGAATTTTTGTGTTTGAGTGAAAACAATATTATATTTTATATATGTTTTTCAAAAAAATCTTCAATCACATAACAAGATTTTTAATCATTTCTTTCAGCAGCTGATAAAGCAAATCTGACATTATGATTGAATGAATATTAATTAATTTATGATGTCACATGAAATTGTTAACATTATAAATTAAATTATCTTTCTTCTCTAGCTCAAAGTACTTGATTTAATTATCAATAATTGTTTTTTTCTGCTCATTGATTTGATTCTGCATAAATTTATAAATTCTCAACAATTAGCATTTTGTTAAATGCTTTTGCTTCTTTGATGAAACAGTGCAGATGCTGCAGTGTCTTTCACTTTTTATTGCAGTAATAATGATTTGTTCTTCATAATTTGCTGAAATGACAGCAATGATAAAGAAGTAACAATAAACATGATTATCAGCACATCATATCAGAGTTCTCACATGAGTCAGTTGCTTTATGTTTATACAAAAAAAACAAGTCAGTTATGAAAAAGCTTATATGCTCAATCTTGATTGATGATTATGTGAGTCAAAACTTGAGATACAGATCATGTTGCATCAATCTAGATTGAGAATTAGAAAAATCAAATGTGAGAGATAGAAATCACATTAGCTTAATCTTGATTGATGATCACATGAACTAAATCTGAAATAAAAATTATGTGATCATTGATCAAAATCAAGTGTTCAGCAGTTGTGCTTATAATACATACTTTCCAAAATTCATTTTATTGCAGCATGATATATTCTAGTTTTTGTCAGAACATTTATTTTTTTTACATTGAAAAAAAATTTAATCAATCAAATATCATTCATTTTCTGTGAACAACAAACTTGATGATTTAAATTCTCAATTGTCAAATACACTGATCACATTGTTTTATCTTCTTGAAGAATAATTAAACATGTTTTGTCATTTATGATAAACAAGAAAATGACAATAGCTTCTTCAGAAAGTTTATTCTGAACAAATCATCATTACTTTAATGAATGCATTTTTGTATACATTTTATGATCATCATTGTTGTATTAATGTACTGAATTATATGTAAGATGATTTTTAAATGATTTGTGACTGAGAAAATTTCAAATAATAATTTTCACATTAGCATAAAGAAATGTGAATTGCTTGTTTTTCACATTTTCAATGCTTGAATTGATTGTCAAAGTATTCTTCTTTCAATTCTCATCACTTTCATATAAAGTATGATTAATTAAATTGTAAAGCTGATCTGCATTACAAAAACTGAAATGATTTGTGATACTTTTCAAAATTGAATTTTGAAGAAAAACATTGATGTTATCTTTAGTGAGCTTGTGGTCAACAAAAAAGTGTGCAATTGCATACTTGAACTTGTTTTTAAATGAATAAAATGCATCAGCAGCAGAATTAGATGCAGATGACAGATGATGCTCATTTTTTTGAATAACTGTATCAGCAGATTGATTTATTTTTAGCTGATATGTGAAGATACACATTATCAAAACAATCAAGTGTGATGCAGATGATACTGTCACACAAAAATTTGCAAGTTTGAAAGCAAAATTAAATAATGAAGAATTATTAATTTACATGCAAATTGTTTTGTGAAGATTTTTCACAGCACTCAGAATATCAAAATTAATGAACTCAGCTGAGATGATGTTAACAATGTCAGCTGATTTTACATACAAATCATCATCATCACTGACAGTGATACACATTGTGTCATCTGCATTCACTGAATGTACACAAATAACAAATTGAGTATTTGTGTTGAATTCATGAAGAGTTGTATTTATTTTTTTCATAATTTTTTTTCAAGTCTTGCAATATAAATGATGTTGTTTTCATCTGAAAATTATTTTAAATCTCTTGTCACAATAAGCACATGCTTAACTGTGTATGTTTAATATTTTATGTATAGTTTTAACAATGATATTAAGTTTCAACAATGTATTTAATAAAGTGTTAATGAATAATTTCTCTCAGTGATTTTATTTGTTTACTAGATTAGTACATTAGTACAGAGTACTCTGTATGTAGTTATGAAATTATGCATGAAAATAAATTAATTTTTTAACTAACATTCATTTTGTTTAGAAACTAGTTTATTAGTTAATCTCAAACTGATTTTTATGTTATCATATTGTCAATCTTGAATTTTTTCAGTAAGCTCAAGTCTCTCATTATTGTTAATTCAGAAATTTTGTGACAAAAAAATAAAATTTTGAATTACTTTCTTCAACTCTGCTGTATTCTGCAAATTCTTCATAAATTTGAAATCAATAACATCAAGCAGAACATTGAACAAATTTTCTTTTATATTATTTTTTTTTGTGTAATGAATTGAGTTGTGATTGAGATACATCTGTTGAATTACATCAAGTGATGATTCATACTTCATATAATTGATTTCATTCTTCTTCAAGAGTTTTAAATCACAAAGATGTCAGTCAGATGTAATATTAGCATTATTATTATTAATTTGCTTGTGAACTGATTTTTATAATACTTGATGTGATTGTGAGCATCAGAATACATCATATTGAGAATTAATGTCTGATAATGTAGCAGATGATAAAGATGAACAGCATGACTCAAGATATACATCATTTTATTTGTAAAACAAGTAAGTATATGACAAGAACAATAATTTCTGTATATTTTTCATACTATACACTTCACTATCAAAAAAATATAAAAACATTGAGAATTGAAACATGAAATGTAATATATGTAGATGAAACTTGCAAATTGATTTCTAAAAAATTTGAAAAAAAAAACTACAAATTTGACACTGAACAAATAAGTAAGCTGAAAAAAAAAATGAAAAAAAAAATAAAATAAAAAAATGATATATTTATATGAAAGTTTTTTATTGATTGTGCAAGCAAAAATTAACAAATTTTCACATATAATTGCATCATCAGATTCTAGTATGAGCAAATCTTCAAATTCATTATGTTTTTCAAGCAAGAATTCTAAGCTGTACTATACTATCACTCATCAACATCATGCAAATATTTTTCAGAATTGACTACAGTTTCAAACAATACTAGTTTTTTCACTCAATGTTTATTCAAAAACATGTGCAATATCTTCATTTTACAGTTGATAACTCAAGAATAAAGTGAAATGAGATTATCAACATCAGAATTGAGATATTAATAGCTTTACAATATCAAAATTTAAATATATAATATAAAACAAAGTATTGTTATACATGCAGACACTTAACTGCAGCAGATCAAGAATATAAAAACAATGTAGTTAGTGAAGCTAGAATTAATTAATGTATTTTATGATTGACTTTATCATATTTAAGTTTATTCATTGATGATTGATGATTGATAGCAGCACTGACTAAGTTAACTAGCTAAATAGCTAATTAATTGTGTAACTAGTTTGAACTTATTAATATCAAGAGATGCTAGTGACTTAAAACTTGATGCAACACAAAATCAAGTCAACACTGATATTGCATTGCTTCAAAATCATTGTTATGTTCAGATATCATGTTGAGAACTGTCAAACAAACTTGAAGATTTGAGATAATTCAAATTGACATTTATTATTTTGATTTTTTATGTGTTTGAAGAATACAAATACACTGATATTTCAAGAAAACTTCAGATGAAAAAAGTCATCAGTCTTGCATCACTTTACATTGCAAGATACTGAAATACTGAAAGATGAATATTTTTTTTTTCAAGATGAGTTTTGCTTGATTAAGATCAGATGTTGTTGATGTGTTTTTACTGAGAATAACAACATATTCAAGTTCTCAATTGAGAAAAACTCAGATTTTGACTCTAACTCAATATTTCTTCTCATATGCTCTTCATTTTTTCTTAATTTCTTCAATTTTTTCAACTCAGCTTTCTCATTTGTTTGAAAAAACATTCTGCTTCTTCTTCTTTCTAGCATTTTGCTTTTTTTTTTTTTACTTGTTTAAAGTTTCAAGTTTACTTTCAGATTTGAATGCTAGTTTGAGTTTTTTTTTTACAAAAATTGACATGAATTTTGTGATGCATTGAACTGCTTGAGTTTATGTGTTGAATTTAGTAAATTGAGAACACAATTTTTCTGTGAGTTAGCAAGAAGACATGCTGATCAAGATTGAGCACATGAGAAATCATCACTGATTGACTGAATTCAGAAGTTGATATATTTGTTAAAAAATGTTATCTCAAAATAAATATTCTAATGTGTATCTGAAGAATAAGAATCTTGATAAAAATTTCTGAAAATTATGTGATTATCTAAACTTTGATGACACTAGAATTTTTTGTAATTGATTAAACAGCAACAGCATGAAATTTTTTCTTGATTCATTTCAAAAAGCACATGCAAATATTTTTGAGCTTAATGTTTTCAATCTCAAGAAAATGAAGAAAATGATGATTGATATCATATTAAAAATGCACAACTACTCTCATATTTAACAACAAGTTGACAGTATGAAATTTGTAACTGAAACTCTGATAAAAAATGCTTCTCTACACACATATTTCTGAACAATTAAAAAGATTATAAAAAGCACATTTGAAAAATTTGATTTTGAAAATTTCAAAGATATTTTGTGATTGATATATGTCATTAAATATACAGTTAGAAAAATCAAATTCAGTCACATCTTAACAACAAAAAAACATAATGATAAAGCTGTTTAGTCAGATTTCTGATCATGACATGAAGAAACTTTGAGCTTAATTTTGATCAAGCAGAAGCAATCTGAAGACTTTAATGATAAATTATTAAATAAAATTATTATTTTTCAGAAATTCATATAATTCAATATTGAATTTATTATTGAAGATGATGCTCTTGATTTTAATACATTTAATGATTTTATTTCTGTCAATATTAAAATGATTAAAAACAGTATGAAAAATACATTCAGTGATATATCTCAAGATGAGTTTCTGTTTCTGAGTTTTGAAATACAAAAAAAAATACTTAACAAGTATTGCAAGATGATTGAAGATATTATGTTAACTGAACAATTCTGTTGTCAAATAAATAATGAAGTTATGAGAATTGTATTCACATTTGAAATTATCAATGATTCTGAAATCTGAAATATAGCAGATGAATTAATCAATGAAATAACTTTAGATCTGAACAAACTTCAACAAATCATAAATATTGTAAATGTGTTTTTTTCTAGTTATATAAATGCATGCAGAAACCTGAGATTTTTTTCAGACACATGTCAAGTTAATATTTTTTAATTGAAATCTTGACAAACAACTGAAGTAATTTAAATGCTTCAACAGAAATTATCATCATTGCAGAATGATGTTCTTGCTGATGAATCTGATTTGAGAAAAACACTGCAATGTTTAACTGTCATTTATGCTGAGTCAGAATTGAAAATGAAAGACTTTTATTTTTTCACACTTATTCTTTGTCTATTAGCTGTTATAACCATCTGAATTGAGTAGATTATTCACTTTTTTGAGAATATTTATAATGTTTTTCTTTTTCATGATCATGTTGAGCCAAATGATATGTCACACTCTTTGTTAAAGCTGTTTATAATCAACAACACAAAGTAATTGATAAGCAAAGTATGACTTCTTGACTCTAACAATTTAATGACTTTGTGAATGATTGTTTTGTTCTTTTATATCACATGATGTAAGCACACATTGATAGAGAAACTGATGACTTGTGAAATTGATCTAAATTGAAGACAATGTTAAAGACAAGAGTCTCAACTGTGAGCAAATGGAGCAGAAAAACAAAATGAAATGAAAAATCAGAATGAAATGAAAAACAATGATGAGATGAAGAAGTCAGATGTAAATAATTTGAAAGATGATGAAGAGAATTTAAATGATGAAATCAAATCAAATAAAAAATAAAAATCAATTTTTCATTCAGCATAATTAAATAACATTTCTTTGAAACAAATATTTCTTAATGAGAGTCATGTTCTCAAAAATTACAAGATGCACATTTTCTGAAGTGTCAAAATATTAAATGTTCAATTGAAGTGATTTATTACAGTAACATCAATAATGAACTGCACATTAAATCTTCTGAGTATTTTTATTTTTTTGCATTGTGTTGACTTTGAACAATTGATATCAACATATACATCTGATATCATGTCAATCAATGTATTCAGTGAGACTCAAAACATCAATTTTCATATTTTTAATTCAAATTTGTATTGTTGTTTTTTTACTGCTGAAGCAATGTCAAGTAAGACAGCACTGATTACAATTTCAAAAATTCTCAATCAAATTATGTTGTGATGCTTTATGAGACAATTAATGATTGTTGAGAAGTCAGATTTGAACTCAATTGTGATAAATGAAATTATTTCATTTTACAAAATTAAAACAGTTAAGTGTGCAATGACACTTCAGCAATTTTTTCAATACAAAATGATTTATAATTTTTTAATAAAATGTTTATGCAAGATGCATCAATCAGATGATGTGAGCAACTTACAGAAAAATGAGAATGATGTGAGTGAGCAGTTTGATATGCAAGTTTACTGTTGTTTACATCATGTATCAGCATGTTTGACATTAGATCAAGTGTACAAAATGACATTGATAAAAAGAGAAGAAAATCTCACATAAAATATCTCATTATGACAGTTCAAATCTGTGAAAAATCTGATTTAGCTTGTTAGTTGCATGTTTACTGATTTACAAATTTCATTTATATTATAAAATCATCAGTGAGTAGTTGAATATTTGATGAATGAAATACTGAAATATTTCACACTTCTTGTAATTGTGAACAATATTGTTCTGAAAAAAAAACATTATTTACTTTTCTTCACTGCATACTCAATGATATAGTTTCATGTTGAGATTGTTCTCAAAAGTTTGAAATTTGAGATGCTATCATTTTGTGCTGAAATGAATAGTAATAAACAGTCTGCTGTTACAGAATGATTTAATAATGTTAATGACAAAATTCAAATTCTTGTAATCATCTATGTAACTTGCTTGATTGAGCTGAACTTGCATCAGCAATGCTCAGATCTGATGATATTGAAATTTATGATGAATGCAAACACTGTTTTTCAGACAATAAAATGTGTGCACTGTCTAGATTAAATTCATTTTTAAAACATATGAATACTTCATGATGTACAGATTTTTGATCAATTTGTGAAATTTAATCAAGCATGAAGAATGAACAGTTAAATAATTGAAATGAAAAATAAAATTTTTAAAAATTTTGATTTTGATCAAGCAGAAGCTACAGCTGAAGCAGAAATTATGAAGAAAAATGATGATGATGAGACAAAAAACAATTTTGTTGATTTATTGCAATTGAAAGCTAATAAATTACTACAAGAAATGTTTGAGCAATTTTTTTTGTGATTAAATTGAAGAAAGTCAGAAAATCTTGATTTATTTACAAAAAATAAATGTATTGCTGCAATGCTGACAAAGCAAATGCTGAATCAATTTTCTCAAAATTGTTGCAAAAATGTTTTATTTCTTACTTCAGTCAAATTTAAGTTGATGAATTCAACACATGATGATATTGAAATTTATTTTATTGAATTTTCACAAGTTTAATCAGAGACTTTATCTGATTCTTCTGCTTTTTTTGTTGATGATATTAATTTTATAATTACTTGATTTATTTTTTTTGCTGATTTTTCTGATAAAATCAATTTTATCACAAATTCATTAACATTTTCTGCTGTGCTCTCATCTTCTGATGTTGTTTCTAAGCTTGAAATTGATTTTACAATTTCATTGAAGTATGATGCATTTGTTTTAATTGTCAATTGCTCAAGAAAATGTTTTGTACTTAGTCAATCATGATTAGAACATGTTTCATTGCAGAAATGACAGATTTTAGATGAACAACATAATATCAATTGATTTGACAATATGTTCAGAAGTACTGCACAACTTTCACAATTGAAATTAATCAGCAAGAATGTTGATCAAGTTAATATTGAAAATATTAATTTTAAAAAAAATTTCAAATTTTCACAACAAATTCACTGTTCAGCTTGCAGTACTGCTGACAAAAAAAAACTTAAAATATTTTAAATGTATGTTTGAATGAAAGTCAATCTTTGAGTACAAGTTTGTAATGTAATATAATTGAAATTGTGTTAAAGTGTTAGTTTACTCTGATTGAATATCAAGTTGTATGATTTTAAAATACAATTTCATTCATTTTTCATCATAATTATATACATTATTATATACTGAAGAAGCCTCAGATTAAATTTGAATGTTTTGATAAATAATGTGAGAATATTATTTGCTTGAACAATTGTGATGTAGTTATTGTAAATAACAAATGACATGCTTATTTTAATTTCTTGATGAAATAATCAAGCAGAGCTGTTGAAATAAATGAAATAAGCAATGAAATGAAGTTAAATAAATTAATACTGTTCTGTGATTGCAGAATTTAATTTTTATTTGCTGATCATGAGCAAATAACATTTTATAATAATTTCATGTGATGTGATGATGATAACTAGTATTACTTGATATCAAATGATGTGGGCCAGCCTTTTCACTGTAAAAGTTTTATTGGAATTTGCCAAGAATTTGATATTGACACTAACTATGCACAAGTTAATTTCAGTGAATGAAAGCTTTTTACAGATTTGCTGATGTAGTATCTAGAAGTTTTCAAATTTTAGTGAATATACTTATTAAATTAGTATTATATTATAAAATATGAATATATTTAATATATAAAAAGCATATTATTTATATTGTATATATGAGTTTAACAAATTAATTAAGTAAAAATTATATATATTCTGCTCTAGCAGCATCTATAAACATTTAGTCATTATCAATAGCTATCAGAAATATTCAAATACAAATCAAAAATTAAAATTATTCATAATTATTCATAAAAAATAATTATATATATTATTGAAATTCACTAATAATAATTATGTAATATATATGACTAATCATTAATATTATATTATGATATAATTATATTACTTAATCAAAAATTTATTTTTTTTACTTTATAATAATTTTTTTGATTTTTAAATTTTCTAGTTTTTTTTTTTCTTTAAGCATTCAATCATTTCAATTCAGATAAGTTTTTTTTTTAATTAATTATAGCTTATTAAATTAAATACAATAAAAGTTTGAAGTTGTTTTGATATTTTAAAATTTATACAAATTTAAGTTTTTAATCAGATGTTGCTAGTAGAATTTGCATGCATCTAACTGTTATCATTTTTTACTACATTAATTTGTGCATATATAATTATATTCAGCCAATCAGCATCATTTTTTGTGAGTTTATACAACAATGAATTTTGACAAAATCATAACATTTTTTGCTACAAGTTTTGAAGATTTAAAAATAATTTCTGAATTTTCAAATGACAAACATTATATGTAAGTGATTATCTTCAGAAGCTGCTGAAAGTAACTGAAATTGATTAGTAATTATATAGAAATAAAAAATTTTGTATCTGTGAAAATCATGAAGCAAAAATCTGAAATTGATGTGATGTTATTGTATGTATTATTAAATGTTATTAGTATTTTTTGAAAACTGTTAATTAAATTTATATCATAATTTATTAGTTCATGTGCAAGAAAATATTTATTTTGCATCTACAAGATAACAGCATGTAAAAATCAAAATATTATTATTAAAAAACATGTTATTAACATGCATGCTGTATGTTTCTGATTTTTTTTAGTATTTATTATAAATTGTTAATTTATTATTAAAACTCAAAACAGAAATCTGCAAACAAAAATATATATGAAGAACTTTAAATTATTGCTGACTGAAGAGAATGATATCATCAATAAATTTTAAAAAAAATATTTATATATTAAAATACTAACAATTTTCAGTAATATTGAATTAATTTTTAACTCTTCAGCATCTGCTGAGTGTGTATCATCATTAGTCAGCTATAGCTAGCTGCTATCAGTGGCAATCAACTACTCACAGTGATATTGTTAATATACTGTATATTTTAGATTTGTTAAATCAACATCTCAAGTCAATTCTGCTGCTATTTCTGCAGAATCTTTGAATAATGTTTCAGTGACTTTTGAAGAAAGAATTAAAAAAAAATATATGTATATATGTTTAGCTGCTATCAGTAGCAATTAATTACTGACAGTGATATTGCTAATATATTGTATATTCTAAACTTGTTAGATCAACATCACAAATTAAATCTGCTGCTACTTCTGCAGAGTTCTTGAATAATGTCTTGTCATTTTGTGAAGAAAGAATAAAAAAACAAAAAATGTATGTATATGAGATTTAAAATGATAGCAGCAGAAACTGAAAGTTATCAATGTTAACTAAAAATTACAACTTTAAATTTAAGTTTAAGCATTGCTGTTTATGTGCAGCTAGAAAATTTTCAAGCTGTCATTCTGTCTTCAATATCAATTGCAGATATGTTTATTTGTATATTTTAGACAAATCAAAATAAGTTTTATTAAACATATATGTAAATTATTAATTATTAATGTTTACTAGTGAAGAGAAGAGTGACACAGATTTTATCATCAAAAAAAAATAAAATCTGAATGATATTATTTCAATTTGCAAATTTACAAATGAAACAGATGTTTCACAAACAAAAATTTTATAAAGTTATAACTTAATGAGTTGTTAACAAGCTGATGAAATTTAATATATATTATGAATTTTACTATTGAGTTGTGATTGTTATTAATTGTGTCTAGTTATCTTGAGTGCTCTTTCAAATTATTTTTTTTAAAAGCTTAAAGATTAAAAAAATTTGAAATTAATCAGTTTACTTATTTTTTTCATGTTTTTGTGATATTTATAATAAATCAAAAAAAAAGTGATATTTATTCAGTTTATGCTAATACATTCTAGATGCAGCATTGCAGCAAGTGGCTGACAGTAGCAACTGAAGATCAATGATAGCTAATAAGTACATTTCATTTTTTTTTGATTTATTTTTTTTTTTGCAAAATTCTTCTTTCACTTTCTAAACTCTTATTTTATAATTTTTAATTTTTTTTTCTTCTCAAGATCAACATCATTTTCAGTTTCATAATTTTCAGCATCACTAGTTAAAGAGATCAATTGCTTTAATGATGATGTGAGATTAGCTATAGTTATATAACATGAAGATGTAGAGATTTTTAGTAAATTTATACAAAATTAGCTGAATGCTGTCAATAATCATCAGTAGTTAGACTTATCTGATGATACTGATCACTTTTCTTGAAAAAATTTCACCACTTAATATTACAAGTAACATATGTCCACTTAAACATCTCACAAATTTATCCTAAACTTTTAGTTAATTATAAATTCAAAATTTAAAGTATTTTTAATTTTTTTAAATAATTCATAATCTTTAATATCAAAAGCTATTTCTACATAAGGAACTCCTTTTTTTTTAGTATCAATATTTAAAATTGTTCAAATGAGAAGAATTTTGATGATTTTGATTTTTTATTAAAACATTTTCATTTTTTTGAAATGTTGTGAGAATCTGATTGAGCTTATTTTTTTTGTTGCTTGGCAATTATTGACTTTTATTAATGATGAGCAGAAGCATATGAAAGACACTAGTATTTATCACAAACTTGCTGTTTTGCATATTTCTTAACTGAACTTCAATTCTGAAAAATAAACTTAATTTTTATTTGCTCAAAAATTTCAAGCTTCTCAATATTTTTTTAATCAAGCAGTTCACAGCTTTTAAATTATTAGCTTAAAGCTTTTTTTAAATATAAAATCAGATATAACAACTTACTGTTTCACAGTCTGAAGCAAAAAGATTTCAATTTCAAAAGCATTTAGTTATTTATGATTACTTTCAATAACATTTATGCTTCAATCAATATCATTAAAAATATTCAATGAAATCTTGATGTATGCTGAACAAATTTCACATAAAATTCATGAAATTTACTTATGCTTAACTCATTGAACAATTTTTGAATTTGAGTGACATTTCAGTTTATCAAAAATGATTTTAACAAACTTTTTGCTATATTAATTCAGAATCTGCTTCATTACATTGACTTCAGATTTTGAGTCAAAATAATTAATTTCACAAGTATAGTGCACTAAACAGTAAACTATGACATTCTTTAGATGCTTTCATCAGAATCATGTTGCATCAAAAATGTGAAAGTAACTGTCAAAACTTACTAGTAATCAGTGAGAATCACTGAACAGCATTGTAATTTAGTTCACATATCTGAAACTTGCTTTGAGCACATATCTTTAAAAATCATTTAAATGTTTGTTTTATGAATGTGATGTTACTTAACTGAATTTTCAGCAACACATTCAACACATTTAAAAAAAAACTTAAAATTTTGTTTATATATTTCTTCAGAGTTCTGATTAATAAACATTTGCTTAAGTGTAATAACTAAAAAAAAATAGCAGTTATTAGTAATTATCAGTAGATGATGAAGATTTTCAGTACTTATTCTAATCAATTTTGAAATTTATATAAATAAAATTAATCATTTTGATATCTTCAGATATTTTTTTGAATATCATATCAATTTGAAATGATTTAACTCTCAATAAAAGCTTTGCTTGCTGCTCTAGAAGAAAAACAATAATGAAATTGATTTCATCATTGTAAATATTTTGAATATAAAAGCTTTCACATTTTTTATTTCTTGCTTTTTTGAATACAACAATTAGAAATCATTAACAACTGAATGTTCTCAGCTGCTGTTAATGACTTACATATTCTCATATTTACACTCAAGTGAGTTCAGAAGCAATCAGTTTTTTTAATTAATGTGTGAATTTTTTGATTGTTATTAAGACTGAAGTGAATTTTTGTTAATATATTTGTATTTTAATTATATAATCATCACAGCAAAAATAAATTTTGAAGAAAGCAATCTAAATGTAATTATCAGTAAGTATTATATTAAATATATATGCAATCAGATTTTTTCACTGCTTATCAGTAATTAATGAAAAATCATTAATGCATCTGATAATATTTTTTATATTCTGATAAATGTTTGTCAGAATTTTTGCAAATGATGAAGATGAATGTGTATGTTTTTCATAACTGATAAAAAGCATGTAAAACATATTTAACATATTTTCAGAAATAATTAATGTGAATAT
The DNA here is from genome assembly GCA_029449355.1 of Emydomyces testavorans. NCBI lineage: Eukaryota > Fungi > Ascomycota > Eurotiomycetes > Onygenales > Nannizziopsiaceae > Emydomyces > Emydomyces testavorans. The sequence goes on from CP120627.1 coordinate 2,658,537, forward strand.
AATTTCACATGACACTGTTTCAATTATTTTTTCATAAAAATTACTGTGTATTTCTAGTAATTACTGATCAGATATACAAGTTGTAACAATTTTTATCTCATTTTTATATCAATTTATCACATTGATTTTATCAAGAAATTACTGACTTCACATGAGCACATGTGAGAGCAGTTAAATTTTTCTGATTGTTAATAAATTATTGCATATACTTCACATTGATATTTTTTAAAATATATTAAAAAAATATTTGCTTTTGATTTTTTTACAGCTCACATAAAATTTTGATGTTGCTAAAGTGCTAGCAGAAATTTTTAATAATGATTAAGTATTATGTTCATATTATAAAAAATTTAAAATGCATTTAATTTTTATGTATTTTGTTCTGTGCTGAGTACATCAGTATTAATACAAATTTTATGTTGATTTATTATTGTCAAAATGCTTATAATTTATCTGATTTAAATTTTAAGCAATCTTTCTGATATTTTTCATTTTCAATCAGCTGTACTCATCAATTTAATAATGAATTATTTTTCATAATGATTTATAAGCTTTGAAGCAAACTTTAGTCTCTGAACATTGTCACTTATGAAGCATGCAGAATGCATCATTCAAGTATAACAAGATAGTACATCATTTATTTTATTTCTTTAAATCATTATAATTATATTGAATTTATCATGTGCTGTCAGTCATCACTGATAACAATCAAAAGCATCTTTTTTTATTCATATATTTAAATATATTTTCAATGCTTCATTAAATGATAATCATGAGATATTAACACAATAACAATATTCATTTTCTGTTATTTTTAAATATTTTAAAAGCATTTATATATGCTGAATGTTTGCTGCTGATTTTCATTGATCATCAGTAATTATTTCATATTTTTTTAATTTATTTGTAGTTTTTGAGATTTATATTATCAGTAACACTCATTTGACAGCAGTTGTAATTAATATTTATCATAAAATACTTAATTTCATCATCAATCTTCATCAAATTATCAAGATCATTAAAATCATTCAGCTCTTTCTGCAATTTTTCATTTTTGCAATATAATTTAATAATTTTATCATCAGATTTGAGTTCAGAATTAAATTTTTTTGTATTATCATTTATTTTGAAAATATCAGAAAAACACAGTCATCAATGACAGAAAATGAGAGTTGCTAGTAACAATTAACAATGTATAAAATCTTAATAAAGATAATATTTCTTTAGATGTTAGATTTTTTATCAATTATACTTTTCATAATTTCATTTTCTTATGTTTTTTGTTTTTTTGTATTCATTGTGATAATTACACTCAGTGATTATCAGTTGCTTTCAGTCACTAGCTAGAAACAAAAACATTATAACATACTTTGTCAAAAATTTTGATTTTTGTGTTTTTTGTTTTTTTATATTCATTGCAGTAGCTGTAATCAGTGACTATCAGTTGCTTTCAGCTGCTCATTAAAAACAAAAATTTTATAATACACTTTGTTGTAAATTTTAATTTTTGTGTTTTTTATTTTTTTATATTCATTGCAGTAATCATAATCAGTGATTATCAATTATTTTCAGTCATTTGCTAAAAATAAAAATTTTATGACACATTTTGTTGTAAATTTTAATTCTTGTGTTTTTTATTTTTTTATATTCATTGCAATAATTATAACCAGTGATTATCAGTTGCTTTCAATCATTTGCTAGAAACAAAAGTTTTATGACACATTTTGTTGTAAATTTTGATTTTTGTGTTTTTTATTTTTTCATATTCATTGCAGTAATCATAATCAGTAATTATTAATTGCTCTCAACTGCTTGCTAGAAACAAAAGTTTTATGAAGCATTTTGTTAAAAGTATTATGAATTACTTTATTGTAGAATTTAATTTTTGTGTTTTTTGTCATATTTAATAATTATTAAACTAGTGACAACTGACTGCTACTGATCACTGCTGAGAGCAAAAAAAAAAAAAAATTAAAATATTTTTATGTAATTTTACAATGTGTTACAACATTTCATTAAATTTTGTATTTTTTATATTTTTAAATGCTTTATAATAATTATTAAAAATCATTAAAAATTATTTTTTTGTAATTTTGTTACAATTTAACAAGCTTCAAAATTACAAAACTCTTCAATCTCTCAAATCTAGTCACTTTGACTACTATCTGCTATCACTGGAACTCTGATAATCTCTAGTAACCTACCTGAGTGCCCCTGAGAGCAACTGGAAAGGGGACCTAGCAACCTAACACCTAGCAACCTAGGGATGTAGTAAACCTGCACAATGTGGATAGGACAAACATCACCAGCTCTGTGCCGTAGCTAAAGGTCCTCAGGATCAACAAGTTAGCAAATAACATGTCTCGAGTCAGTCAGTAAATCATATTTAACTAGTCCAAAAGTGCAACTTCATCATCCAGCAAACTAAGTTTGCCATCATACAATCTGTATGTATAATCTTCTGAGCACACAACAAAATAGAGATGCTCATCCTCTAAACAACATTGATTAGCGTATACTATACACGCAGATTGGGGGCAAAATGATCATACGTACCCCATTGGCTCTGTGGCTGGGTTCTCCCAAAATCTAAAATCGCATAGTCATGTATCCCCTGGGCTTGAAGCCACTGATAATACCGGCCTCCAGGTTTGAATCTTGCCACATGCTCTTCAATGTTCTCACCATCTCTCAGAATTTCAATAGCCCAATGTGTGCCTCGGACTTGAAAATTCGCTCGACCCCCTTTCTTGGTACCTGTCCATTCTGATGCGAGATACAGCTGATTACCAAGCAATGAATAGCAGTAACGATAGAATTCATCCTGGTATGTGAGTTCAAGCGGGCGAGTGTTGAGCACAAAGCCCATTCTGTCCCTACATCCTCTTCGGCTGGAAGCTTTAATGTTGCCTATGACTGCGAAACAGAGTTCCTTGACCGTTGCGAATCGGTGCGTTGGAAATGGAGGTGTGTCGATCGATAACATATGTTCGATATATCTTGCAATTTTGACTTAGTGACTGCGGTTGGGGCATGGCCAGAGGAGGGGAAATTTACCTGCGATGAATAGCAGTAGGAAAAATGTAAGTCGGTTTGTCATCCGTCAGAAGCTCGGCTTGCAGCCACCCCATTTGATAGCATGTCTTCAAAGCACTGTTTGAATCGGGGTTATCGTTTGATCCGTGAGTGGCAACAGCGTCTCGAAGAAATTGAGCAATTTCGGGGTTATCCTGCAAGAACTGCTTCCTGGGAAGGCCTCTGGCGAGACCGTGCACGGCACTGTTCTCGATACAATTGATTACGAAGGAATCATCCGATAAACGCTCCCATGCCGCACTTAGGGGAATTTCAGCTGATCGTCGCCGAAACTCATGAAAGGCCTAATAATTCTCAATCAGCCATTTTCATGCACAGAAGGACAAGGGCATACGCACATCCGAAGAAGCCAAGCAGTCTAGGAATACCCTAACAGCCGACGCATGCCCGCTGGTAATTTCCCATATATAATCTTGTAGATCCCGAGAAAGTCGGAATAATGGGCCATGTTCACCATGGTGCCTAGCCACTCTCTTCACCACGTCATCATACTCCTGCTGTGAGAAAAACAGTCCAATGTCAGGGTTCGCAGGAGTGCGCCAAAGTGAGACTCTCTGCTTCGGATCAAATATGACGGGGGTGGGAGTCTGAGCTTCCAGTGGTCGACTCGACGGCGAGCCGTATGACGAAAACAACGCGACACGAATGCAGTAATCAGAAGACAGAATTTTAATCAAGTCGTTCCATAGACTCGTGTACGGATACGAACCTTGCGCTTCGTCAATTATGAGGAGTACGCGTTGCTCCAGCCAGTCGTCGGTATCTAGAGGCCTACCGAGCACATGGTTCAACAGGTAATAGTAGGGGCTTCGGACAGATAACGGTGCAGGAAAGTTCATGGGCCAGGTGAAAGAGATAACGCGTATATTTGAAGTATTCTGGACATGTAGTTGAAGAAGCCGCGCGAGCGTTGACTTTCCGCTGGCTGGAGTACCACGAACATGCACTACCGAAAACTCCTGTAATCGTTTCCACAGAGCCTGTACCGTTACTTCACGGCCAGTCCTGCTGCTATCAATATAGCCTGTATGCTGGATACTAGTTTGATTCAGCGAATTCCCTGCTCCTATTCAGTGAGTTGGCAGGAGAAAGCGAAATAATCTAAGCATAGAGTTACTTGCCTTGAGGTTGAGAGACACTCTGTACGGGGAGTTCGTGTTGTTCATGGTGAGCCAGTGAGTGTCCACACAACTTGCAGGATATCTCACTCAGGACCTCTGATGGTGAAGTAGGAATATCGAAGACGCCTCTGTTACACGGACATGGTATTCTCAGCTGCGAAACAACAAGGAGAGTTGTGCATTTGCCAGAAGCCAGGGTAATTGTCTGAACGACTTCATCTGCGTTAAGAGCCATTATCATTCAGGCAAGATGTCGGAGTTCAGTGCCTAATGAAATTTCAAACACAACTTCAACATGCTAGACTATCATTATCTATACATGTGTGTGTACTCGAGATACAAAGTGTCGTGGATTCCCAGCTTAATGATATAACGATGATGTTGTCAGCACGCAAAATCTCTCTCAAAAATTCCGTCAATGAGTCCAACATTCAACCCAACCTAACGATATTCATTAGTATTTTGACACCTAGGTCATCACTAATAAAACAGAGTGCAGCCAAGTGTTTTCAGAGAAAGCTCAATTCATCGTCACTTATCTCCTCATCGTTTAAGCACGAAACAACGCTTTGATGCTGCCCTCGAGCCCTCAATCTAGCAGAAGAGCGACGACGACCTTGAAATCGTGGCCTATACTTGGAAAAACGCGATTCCACCTGCGGATATGAATGACGAGGCCTCTTGTTTCGCAGACACCTATAGAATGTTGGAGCATCGACGACGATAAGGTCATCATCATCCTCCCCCTGACCGTTTGTTTCAGCGTCGCTCCCTTCCGTCTGTGTTGCTGCTGAAGTGCCTTCAAAATTGTTATCTGTGCGAACCACAATTTCAAAGTCTTTACTCTTTCGTGGGACTGCTGGTGGCAGCTCAACGGCGATAGCGACAGAAACCGACTTTGGTATGCTTCTACTGTTGGCTTTCTTGCTCACTTGCAATGCACGCTGGTTTCTCGTTGCTGTGCCGCGAGCATTTCCATCGGCCCTGTGGTCGACGTAAACATCCCACATACCGTGATTCCTATTCTTCCATTGTCGCATCCGATCATTGGACGTGGCGCCAGATGTCATGCTGGCCTGGCTGGTAACAGCCGGTCCGCATTCATTTACTCCAAACTTTCTCTTCCGTGAAAGGGACGGAGGCGAAGTGTTCGACGCGACGCTGGATTCGAGTCCGTCAGTAGAAGAGCCTGCATCGCTCACACGCTCCCATCCAGAGCCACTATTTTCATCCGTCGTAGAATCTTCATCACCCGGCTCGTCTATATATTGTGGTCGCTGATGGTCTTGTCTGAAATCTCCACGTCCACTTGAGCCGTTACGCTTTTCACAGGGCGTTCTGGCAACCCACTCCCCAATTCCATCTTCCCACCTAAATCCCGTTGTCGTAAGGCATAGCGACGGAGTGAGGGGTTCAATTCCATAATCAAGTGCGCCAGAATCAAGGCTTGCCACCTTTTCTTGAACTTCAGTGGCCCACGCGTGATGTTCACGCAAACAAGTGTACTCCGCAAAATTGAGCGCCAGCTCTACAGCTACCTTAGCCAAAACTGCAAGGAACGCTGGGTAATCTTTTAGATTAGAAGATTCGAAAAGGCTTGTTAGTGACTTGAGTACTTCAAAGCCGTCTCCTCCCCTCCCTCGACCCAGACATCGCGTCAATTGAAAGAATAATGCCGAAAATCCAACCAAGAGCTTCTCTCTATTGGAGCTGAGGCGGATATACTGCTCAATGCTATCCAAAAGTAATGAAGAATATCCCAATCTACTCTGTAAAGGACCTTTCGGAGGCTCTAAGTGTTCAAGCAAGTATTGCGCAATTAGAATATATCCAATTCGAATTCGCTGGTCCTCAGAACCATGTTTCTTTCCACTTTGTCGCTCTCTTTCTTGAAATCTCTGCGTGACAATAGTTGAATTTGTGATAATATGCCACATTGGAGAATCCGTGGAAGGGTTGCATCCAAAAGAAGTAATATGGGCGCTACAAAGCACTGTAAGCAAACTGCAGATGGTATTATTCAACGCCTCGGACATGGACTCGTCCCCAACGATAGCCAGCTGCGCAATTGCATTTCTTTGAGACAACCGTAAGCCTATTCGACTTGGTTTGGAGTCCATAGTAGATCTTTCGTCGACTCTCCAGTAAGAATTTCCAAGCAAATGTTCAGCTGAGCCAATGTCTCCTAAAGAAGTATGCACAAGAGCTGTAAGGAATTTGACTGAAGCAGAATAATGCTCATCCTCGCATGCGATGGATTGAATAGCGTCAATCAGGTAGGACTTCATTGATATTGTCGCCATCCATTCCACAGGCACAATGCCACGAAGAAGTAACTGAGACAGTTCGCGAAAAAAGACAGTCAAATTGCCTGTCTTCCTCATGTAGCCACTCAGCACGCCTATTCCAATAAAAGCTGGTTCGGAGAAAAATACACTATCCAATGATTCGGGTGCTGGTATTGCAGGTATAACAGATAGTAAAGCCCCAAGAAGTGTTTCTGAAGCATCAGTCGCAGGTATCTCAAGGGATTTCAAAACAAAATATCGAGCAAGTCGCGGAGGTATCCATTTCTTTTGAATAGTTTCGCAGACCAGACGAATACCATGTTCACGCACAAGTTTTCTCAGCGGTTTCCACCCTCCGTTCGACGAAGTGTACGTATTCTCTATCTCTGTGAAAACAAAATCTGCGACATCGACAGCTTCACCCGTGCCTTCTGAGTTATTGAGACGGTTCTGCTCCTGGAGTATATATTCCGACGTCTTTTTTAAGGATATAGCGAGGAGGGACGGGACGTGGTGGACAGCCTGCTGCTCTATCGAGGTAATCTTAAGAAATGCATCCAAAGCACTTAAAACTCCGCCAACGATCAAAATGTACGAATGGTCCCCGTATAAGTCTCTATCGACTGCAGATATATCAACCGGAAAGCCGTTATAAATCGACTTGCTCTTCGGAGCAGCCCCAGAAACCGCGTGGTTTGTTTGCTCTCCTACCGTTTTGGAAGCAACTGTGCAGCGCCGATCTCGTCCAACAAATCTTCTCTTTCTTCCAAGAAGTAATGGCGTTGCGACCGTGAACTCGCCGGGCTGTAACTTCTCACTTTCGGGGCTCCGAATCACTACCGTCGATCGAGCCCTCACGCTCCCATTTGCTTTTTCACTCCGACTAGAATATTTATGTCTGATACGCTTAGGCCCAACATTTCCCGGAATCCACGTCGGATCATTGTTCGCGGTTTCAGAATCCGACGCAGCATCTGCGCAACTGCTCGTTCGACGGCGGTGTTGCTTCGACTTTGACGCATTCGGATTATTATCAGATATTTTATACGTAAGCTCCTGTGGCTGAATGGACGCCATCTTCCAGTATCTCTCCAGACGAAGAATCGCTGAAGTCAGGGGTCGTAAGACTCGGTTGCACCATCTTGACGTCGCGGGTGGTCGTGCACTTGTTGACTTCGAATGGAAGGGCGGAGGGTTCGACTGCATTGTTCAGAACAGAACTCTGAGCTACTATCCAAGAATCCTCTCCTTTGACACAATCCATCTAAGATCGGAGACAGACGGTTCTTCTCTCCCTAGCTCTGCAAACCCCCGGAACTAACTCGACCATGCAAACCGCTTGCATAATCATACGCAATGAAACGAGATTGAAAAAAGTAATTATAAAACTGATTAACCAATGCTGTATTATTCCAAACTCAGCATTCTATAAGATGCAAATATGCATGTTTGATGGCATACTCGCCGTCAATGGATTCTCTTTAACTAATGAAGGGCTGTTCTCATCGGTGTTCCCTAAAAGGATAAACATCAACATCAAACAAGGCAAACACCACAATGATAATTAGTTACGTAATCAGTTAGCACTATTCCGAATGCGGAGGGCCGAGGCTAACCTTGTTCAGTTGGGACGAGATGAATTGAGATCAGATGCGATGGAATTTTATATTTACAAACCAGAGAGGTATGAGAAGCGATAACTAATAACTAACTAGTATAGACACAGCATGAAGGGTTTTGAGGCCCTGTGATAGATTAGTATGTATGTAAACAGTACATTTGGAAAAGTAACATCCAAAAAAATCTAGGGAAAAACACATTTGAAAAACTGAAAAAGCAACCTAAACCCAAATCTTTGGCATGCAGGCTTTTCACGTATTCATACATAAAGAGTACAAGGCCGGATCATGATCGAGTAGAGTAGAGATATACACACTTTCAAATTCGAGTGGCTCCGGCCCTTTCCATCCAGGACGAGCATCATTGCCCCATATACGTACATACATTAGTACATAATGTATCATGTCAACGGGATCGTTTCCGAAAGAAAAAAAAAGAAAGCAAAAGGAAATAAATTCCGATTGGGAATCTTCATGAAAACCCTATAAACACCATCTTCGAATTAGAGGGAGGAGATTGGCAGCACCTCTTAGCAATAGGATAGAGCACCAGTGCCGGCTTAGCATGCTTAGGTGGACGCCTTCACAACAGGTTGCTTCGAACCTCGGAGTCTAGGGTTACGAGCAGCAGCGTGCTTTTTCTGCTTAGAGAGCGGATTGCTAGATTCACCGCCTTCGATGAACTTAAGCAATTCGTCGATGCTCCTGGGATCAAGAGACGTACTGCCTCTAGCCTCAGTCGGATTTGACAATTCCGAAGTAGTCTGTCCAACTTGGGGCTGGGGCCTGGTGCCGAGACGAGTTGGTAAGTTTGCCAGGCGACGTCTGCGAGCCTGGACATCCTTTGCGTGCTTGGCAATGAATACAGCGTTCTGCGTGAGCTGCTCGAGCCAGTTTTCAGCCTCCTTGGTATTGCGGTCCTCGGGGCCAAGCTCGTTCAAGAAGATGTTATAGGCATCACGCATACGATTTACGGCAGCTTTAGAATCTTGATCCAAGGCAAGAGCCTGGGCAAGCTGGAACAGAATTGTGGCCGTGTTGACAGACTGTCTTCCAAAAAGCTCCTCACAAATAGCGAGAGACGCTTCAAACCATTTCCTCGAGTCGCGGTACAGTTTGAGATGTTGAAGCATGACAGCGGCATTATTCATTGTTGTGATGGAGTCTGGATGGTTGGGGCCATAGATGATCTTCCACAACTCCAAGGCGTGTCGGATGTACACCAGCGCAACCTTGGTGTTCCCTGTCGCATGTTCAAGCAAGCTGAGGTTGAGGTAACTCAGAATAGCATCGGCTGAATCAACTCCCATGGTGCGCTCTGTCACGATAACAGCCTTTCGCGCGAGTTCTACGGCTGCATCCTTGTCATCTGTTTGATAGTAGAGCATGGAGAGCTGATGATAAAGCTTAGCAACTTCAGGGTGAAGAATGCCGTAGATCTGCTCATGGAGCGAGAGAGACTCCAAAATCAGCTCCTGCCCCAGCTCCTTCTGGTTTTGCATCAAAGAAATGCGTCCCGCCTCAAGAGCTTCTTCGGCAAGCGCGCTTCGGGGAGATGCATCCTTGACAATTGCGACGATATTCAAAATATCATCTGGAGTAAAAGTGACCGCTGGAACAGGGCTTTGGGTTGATCTTGGAGAGGCTTGGTCGCCGCCCTTCTTCTTTTTCTTCTTGCCTCCCTCTTCAGAAGCGCGAGAGCCATTGGCAACAGGGGAATGCTCTTGGCTCTTGAGCTGAGATCGATCAAAAGCAAAATTTCTGGCACCCAGCTGAAGCCCAAGCTTGAGAGAGATATCCCGAAGCAGTTGAAGATGTCTCAAAGAAGAATTCCAATCAGCATCAAGAGTGAACCGGTACCGAATCTTGATTTGTTTTTCAATATCGGCTTTGAGAGAAGTAGGGTTGACTTGTTCGAAAGAAAAGTCACCATCAGGATAGAAATCACGGAGGGATTCGTCGATGTCTGGGCGAGGTTTAGAGTTTACTTCAGCTCCGAGCAAGCAGTTGAGTAGATGGGCAACACAAGAAGTAGCGAATGGTGAAGGGAGATGTCGGAGATAGCGATTAGCAACGTGCTTAAATGCACGAGCGATCATATCCTGGGTCAAAAGTGCGATCAACGCTTGAAGTCTGGATCCCTTCTCCTTTGCCAATTCAGCGAGTCTTCCGAGATATCTGATATTAATACCACGTTTGTGGAGTAGCTGGCTTAACGACTGACCATCCATCGGAAATCCAACGTCGCCATCATGGAGGTCCTGAACCAATTCAGGCAACACCTTGGATCTCAGATAGTCACAAGTATCGCGCACCTCCTTTTCATCATGTGCCCATTCTTCTTTCTCTTCTTCTGTCTGTGGCACTTGACCGCTAAAGGCGTCTGGATTCAGAGCAAGTTTGAAATCCGAAACATCAACTCGTTCCTGGTCTGAGGAGGAAGCTTTCTTTTCAGATTCAGCGTCCTCAAGTGTGTCATCAATACCCTTGATTGTTTTGTTTTCCTCAACCTTCTCAGCCTCTCTCTTAGCCTTCCTACGCTTCTCAACTTGCTCCTTAACATATTGACTCATTTTGAATCTCCAATAGGACTCAACCAGCTCCAGTCGGAGAACCGACATCCGATGGGGGTATGGTTCATGATTGTCAGAATCTTCAGCCCATAGTACGTCCAAGGGAGTAATACGATAAAGATCCAAAACGTATTTGCGACCATCAGTGCCGAAAAGACCCTTTGTTTCAACGCTACCCTCCAATTCATGTCTCTCACCCTCTTTATCCCAGACAGGATGTCTCTTCACTCGCAATGCCTTGGAAAGCTTCTCGAACACTGAAACGAAGGCTTCGTGTTTGGCAACCACTTCCCTGCCCTCAACACCACCGTAGTCGATCTGGTGCTCTCCGGGTTCTCGCTGCTTGAAGATACCTGGAACGATACTCTGACCAACGACGCGCTTTCCTAGGTAATCAACGACAACGGTTCCGGGTGTGAAAAGTCCCTGAATGTCAAGCTGGTTGACTGCTTTAACACCCATTAAATCCTTGCCAACGGCAACACGAGCAGCTTCGTCACCGCCCTCAGACGCAAAGGTTCCGACTCCGTCAGCTCCAAAAGAGAAAAATATATTATTATAGACAAAAATCTGGGCATCTCTTCCCTCGGTGGGATTTAAAGGCGCCACTTCCCCACGCGCGACCAGAACCGCACCTCGAGCCGCAGCATCATTATAGTCCGCGAATAACCTTGACGTCAATCTTTCTCTGAAAACCTTGTCCTGCACCGTGTCGCGGGGAAGCTCTCGCGTAGTTTGGAACTCTTCGTTCCAGTCTCTGAGAGTCTCGGAGTTGTCCACACCAGCGATCAGATAATTCTCCTGCGGTCTCGTAATGTCTGGCTGGTGAGCAGTTGCTGAACTGGTAGTTGGGGGAACAAGCCATGGATTGTGGGGTATCGAGTTCTGAAACGGGAATGTGGTTAAAAGATCCTTTTTCTGGTTGGATTCTTGTAGAGCCTTGAGAGCGCTGTCGAAGGATAGAGAGACAAGGGAAATTAAGGTGAGCAAAGAATGGGCGCTATAATTCTTGGGTGCCGCTCGGGGGGACGGATCGAACTTGCTATTAGAGCACTTGTTGACAAAGAAACCGGAGACATGGGATGTGATCTGATACTGCTCGCCTTCATTTGTCGTGACTTGGAGGTAGAGCAGATGTCCTCTCTGTCGAAGATGATAAGGCGGAGGGTTCCACGGAGAGAGGGAAAGAGACTTGACAGTCTTAGGTAATGGCGCCTGCTTCCGCGGAAGCACAGCCCGGAGGTCAGGAGCGCCAGCAACCTCGTAGCCAATGAGGGCATGCTCCTTGCTACCATTGACAGAATCTTCCTTTGAGAGACCTGCTTCGTCGGACAACTCATCACCATTGGCGACGGAATCGTGGAGGGATAATCCGGCAGTAATTCCGTGCAAGTTGTCTACACGATCTCCGGCAGCACCAATTAGCTCTCTGATCCGCACAAAATGCATGCGGGCCTCCTTTTCGGTATATGGGTCCTCCACCAAAACTATTTCAGCATCAGGTTTAAGATCTTTAACCTCCGACAACTCGACGTAGTCATTTATTCTAGTTCCATTATACTCCAGATGGAAGCTGGTATATTGGTACGTCCCGGGTAACTCAACGATCGATTGACGCAAATCTTGGACCTGTTCTTGGCTCGATACCTGCGCAAAAACTGTGAGGTGACGTTCGCATAAGGTCTGCTGGACATCGAACTAACCATGACCTGGATCTTATAGGGCTCATGGGGCAGCTTCACGGTGATTTGGAAGAGTCCTGGGGCATCTTTTTAAGACTAAGTCAGTTTCCATCTTCTTGACAGACAGAGCTTCGTTTTGACCGTGCGAACCTTCTCCATTCTGATCTCCTTTTTGCTCTCCTTCTTCATGATTTCCATTTGCAAGGTCGGTCACTTCATTTGAGGAATTGACTTGGTCTGACACACCTATGCGGAACCGTCAGTACAATGGTCACAATTAGAAGTAATCCGCAGCGTTCAATTGCGTACCTTTTGGGTGTTCAGGGCTTCCATTGTGCTGCTCCATTAGGACACTTTGATCAAAATTAAATGGGATCTACTATTATCAAAGACTGTTCGAATCACAATGGATGCAAAGATACATCAGCTTCTCTAAAGTTCCCAGTTCCCACAAATGAGTGACAAAAACAGCAATCAACAATGGGATTCGAGCTTAATCATATGGCACAAATGGCAAATAAAGAACACTAGAAGAGACAGAAGATAGAAGAAGATATGTTTCTAAGGATCAATTGGACGAGAATTGGAAGAAAATCTGCTTCGAAAATGCGCAAAAAGAAAAAAAGAGCAGAGATTTGGATGATTGCTGGGGGAGAAAATTTTACGGAGCCGGAATTTCCTCCTCGGAAGCAGGCTTCACCTCACTAATTTAGTCACCTGCCATCCAAGCAGCAGGGAACTCTCGGCAGAGAGAAAACGGATGCCGAAACAAACCCTGGCCCTGCGCTGGAGGATGGTGGAGGATGTGAAGAGGCCGATGATACTGGCCGAGAGTTGAAGGTATGTTGGCTCTTGGGACCGTTAACCAGTTAGTTACAATGTTACGGCTCGTTGGACGCATTCTGCACGCCAAATTGAAGGTCGTGTGCCCCGTTCGTGGGGGCGAATTCCACCTTGACTATGTACGTACAAGTATAAATACAGAGTAGCTATCAGAAGTTGCTCTCGAAAACCTTCGCGCACACAGCAATACAGGCGCTTTTCTTCAAATTATGGACCTGAATTTGTCCGGCTGGTATTATCATTTACATGGAGATCCATTAGGGATACGACGTTGAATCAATCAAATCTGCCTGAGGAAATGATTGCCGGGTGCCCTTGAAACATGGTTAATGCGGAGGTGAAGAGTTCCTGCCACCGTGTTACTAGCTAGCATGTTGCAGGGTGAGATTCACAAGCAGGCCTTGCTTGTGGCGGTTGTTACATATCCACTAGATAATCCTAGGATATAATAAATTGAACAGCCGATCACGACTCGCCAGCGAATCAACTTGACAGAAGTTGCATATTTTGTCTGGAATGGCATATAAGTACAAGCAGGAACGCTCATTGTATGTAGTTATAACTAGCACTCAGCTAAGAAACCGTAGTGATTTCCTTGTCGCTGCAGTTGATAACTTCATGGGCATATGGACAAGCTTCAGCAGCCCCTTGCAGGGTGTTGGGGATGGAAACGCGACGATTACCGATTTCCCATTGCCCCAGTAAAAAGGTGATAATGTTAGGAGGATTAGACTCGCTCTTTATCCAGTTATAAACCATTTGTTAATTGGCCTTTTGCCAGATGGTCTAAAAAAAATAAGATCTCGCCCTGAACACCCAAATACTAGCACCCATTTCGTATATGGAGGAGACATAGCAATCGTGTCCAATAATGGCAAGCAAAGTAGCAGAAGCACAGAGGTTGGATCGATTCTTTTCGTTTCACTAGCTTCAAGTCCAACTAGTAGTTAACTAGATCCTGAGCCACGTGAGGTGCGAGTTTGCTGGATCAAGATGTGGCACAGCTGGAGTGTTGGCTGTTGGATCTCATTTCATTTCGCTTCAGCAAGCAAAATCGTGAATCATCACTTTTGGATAGCTCAAATATTTTTCCAGTCACTCGTTCCTTTCCCTTTCTTATCCTTTTCATGAATCGAGTTTGGGGTTTGGGGTTCTGGGCCACGTATCTGGGATCGATTGTTTTGTTTTGTTTTGATAAAGTCCCAGTCCAATAGGGAGGCTAGGTTTCTTTTCATCGGAGTACGGAGTAGATAGCGGTTTATCACCAGGCAGAGGGATCGCTCCTCCACTTCATATCGAAAAGGGCCACTATGCCATTGGGCTTGCTACGTACACGGGTAGTCTTTGATCTCAGACGAAGCTTAATTCGGCGTGGCTACGCACCATGGACAATCCCCCAAATCCGTCAATATGGCTCTCAAGATCTCAACCCGGGAGGACCACCCCAACCGGGGCAGGAGAGTCCTGAGATACCAGAGAGAGAACACAAGAATGACGGCCCTACTTTCAAATCTACTGTTCTGAAGATGTTTGAATCTGCAGCAACAACATTTGCCTCAATTGCCGTCTTAGGGTAAGATATCATGACCAGAACGGATGTGACATACTTTCTTACTCGTTATGCACCCAGCCTTGCCGGATTTTCCTATCATAAATACTATAAACACCTTGTACTGGCAAAAATGGACAATGCATTCAACCCTGGAGACCCTGTACTGGAAGTTGCTGGTGTCTCTCCCTCAATGGGAACCGAGGGAAGCGATACAACGCATTGGATTGAGCGTGAGGAGCAAAATAGAGTCGATCAGATCATCAATGGAACCACTCGAGGTCGCTATTATCTGCTGATCGGGGAGAAGGGGACGGGAAAGACGTCCATGATCCTTGACGCAATGCGAAAGATCGATGGCAACGGAGTTTCCGTATGTGAAGCTCATGCAGACCTTGAAATCTTCCGAATCAGACTAGGCAAGGCGCTGGACTTTGAATTCCACGAAGAGTATGTGTCCTCACATGAACGCAATCGCTGTATCAGCATGCTAAGGGTGCCAATGCATTCCTCAGCTACATAGGTAGCCTTTTCAGCATCCGGGGGCCACGTGACACGACTGCATTGTTGGATATCGAACGCGCTCTTAATAAGCTAGAGAAGGTCGCACTCCGGAGAAGGAAAACAAGTAAAACGCCGTTGATTCTGATTATCAACAGTGTCCATCTGGTCAGAGATGACGACGACGGGCGGGACCTCCTAGAGATGTTACAGCAACGAGCTGAGCAATGGGCTGCAAGCAACCTTGTCTCAATTGGTGAGCTTTTGACAGTCATCCCACCACTATCTGCAAGAATAGCCTGACAACCTCGTAAGTTTTCAATAGTGACGATTATTGGGTCTATGAGCGCCTCAAGCGCTATGCATCTCGAATGGAAGTCATCCCTGTCCCTGATCTTCCAAAAGATAAGGCGATGAGGGCGCTTTACCAGTTTCGTGCAAGATACCTCCAAGAGGACACTCCTAGAGCGATATTGGAGGAAGTATATGACAAGGTAGGCGGAAGATTGACATTCTTGAACCGAGTTGCGAAGGCTCCGGACATGGTCGCCGCATGCGACGCGATTTGCCGGGCCGAAAAGACGTGGTTCTTGAATAAATGCTGGATACTTGGGGAGGAAATGGATGATGACGTTATGGACGAGCAGAAATATTCTGTGAGTTGGTGGGTGCTAGCCGCATGTCTTGCAATTATGCTGACCAATTCAATAAGTCTGCTGCGATGGTCTTAGCCAAGGCGCTGGTTGATATGGAAAAGGCCATGGAACACACCTACGATCACGAAAAGGGGCATATTCTTCCGGAGCTCCCACTCCACAAAGCGCGCCAAGTAATGACCAGAGCGGATTTTATTCAAAGTTATGATCATGACAATATATTTACCATCGACTCCCGAGCGATGGTGCGGGCTGACTCTGTACCCATGCAACGTGCATTTCGAGAGATATGCTCCGAGCCTGGATTCGATGAGCATCTCGAAGCCACATTGGATCGAATCTCTGATATCGAGAGCTTAGGCAGAACTCGCGAAGTTACTGTGAAGGACTTCTGGCACAATGGGAAGTTTAAGGCTGTCATACGTGATCACAAGGGGAGAGAAAGTGGCACGTTGGAGATTGGAGTGGTCAAGCCAGAGAAAGAGAACGAGGACTGATGAGCCTCCAGTTTCACTGCAATGCCTTTCACTGGAGTGTTGCTTTTGAATTTCTTCCTTTTCATTGATGCTCACTGTAGTATTCCAGCTAGGCTTGCCATCTGTATATCTGCATGTACAGTACGATGAGAACATTTCCATGAAGCTCTCCAGGAACGAAAAGCATCACATATTAGTAAGCAGAGCAGGTGACGAGCCTCGACTTCTTGGCAGTCACATGCTCTGATTGGTTATGTAATACAAACTCTGATTAAGCTCAGCCAATCAGACAGCGAGAACACGATGCTGTGGTAACTCACCTCCAAAACAGTGACATCACCTCCCTTCCGACTCGATCCCGCCATCGAGCAAAACCAAGAGAGCAGCTCTCAACCACGCCAGCTCCCAGCGCGACGCTTCTTTCTTGATTGCTAGTCGATGGGCAGAATATTCTCTCAAGGGAATTGAATATTCGATTGAAATACACACTGTTGCCCCTGGATCTTCGTTCAAGCTTTTCAACCACCCATCCCTGCCACAGCTTTACGCTGTATACAAAACAACTAATAAACAAGAATAATGGGCCGAAGATCAACAACAGCAACGTCCACCACAGGGCCAAGTCCTCGAAAACGCAAAACCGCCGGCAAAGCCATTCTACCGTCGCACAGCAGCAAATATCACGATCTGGAGAGCTATGCTCGTTCCGTTCTAGAATTGGTGGTTGTCACGCTTCGAAGCCTTGTTTTGAGCACGGTGCTTTTCTCGCTGAGCGTGCCGATCACGCAGGGAGACCTCGCGTGGACGAGTAGGCATTTGGATTCGTGGCTGTATGTTGTGGCATTGTTGGGATGGCGGGTTCTAGAGATTGGAGCTGCGTGGGCGTTGGGATATGATGGTTGGTTCTGAACTATGTTCCTCCTATGAACATTTGCGTGTGCGATTAAATATTGTCCTTTGAAGAAAAGCATTGCTAATTGAAAATCGCGACTTCAGCTCGAGACGTTGCCAGCTTCATTGGCCTCATTAACCTCCCCACCCACGTCCTCCTTTACAGCTTCTATGGTCTGCGACCAACCACAATCCTCACTGTCGCTGTGATAAACATCGTCTCCACCGCCATACCCTTCCTATACTTCCGCCCTACCAACGTCATCCACTCCCTCTCTACTTCATTCGACCGCCCCATCCTCAGCGATCGCCCAACAGCAATCTACACCACCGCCGTCGCAACATCCATATACGCCGTCGCACTCTACCTCAGCTTCGCAACCTGGCTCCCCTCGTTTCTCGTGACATACTTCGAGGGCCTCCCTAGTATCGAGATCGTGCATGCCGGTGCAAAGGGGCTCATCCCCATGTTCCTTGGCCTTTTACCCGCCGGGTACGCGACGAGGGATTTCTTATTTATCAGCTCTGCCGGCCAGCCTCACGCAGAGGACACGGGTCCGGAATATGAGGAGCGCCATGGAGAGTTGGTCGCGATGTCTTTGTACCGGAAGTATTGGGTGACATTGCCTGCGAAAAAGAAAACACTGATTGCACGAACGGGAGTGTTGGCGGTGATGATCTTTGCGAATACGGTGGTGCAGCTTGTCGGTACGATCAATGGGGTGGAGATGGAGGGAGCGATTGGGTGGGCGATGATATGGATGGCCGCTACTGTCGTGATTGGGGTGGTGTACGGCTGGATCGATGCTGCGGATGGCTTGGATGCCGAGTCAAAGATGGCGCGGAGATGACGCCAAAGAAAAAATAAAGGCAGAGAGCGTTTCGACAATTGCATGGAACACATTGTTATAAGTCCAAATCAATCCTATTCAGATTGAATGAGGCACTGCTGCAAGATGACAGCCCTTCTGGAAAGGCTGCGTCTGATACATACCCCCACATGGATCCGGTACTCCGTCCTACAAACAAACATACATATGTAAAAGTACGTGTGTCTGGGGAAGTGGAGCCAAACTGTTTGCGTTCATGCACTATGACATCTTATTCATTCTACTCTCCCTATTCCATTCCTGTGCTCTGGACTTTGAATGCATGGGAGTCAATTGCAGCTGCGAGTTTTTATTTTTATTTTCATTCATGGAGTGGAAAAAAGTTGGTAGGTTAGTGATTTACAGTATTGCCTTCCTTGCATCCCTCTATGTACTGTACTTGTACAGTTATGTGCTTTTTGAGTCTATTATTGTGTCTGACTTGCAAGTTTTGTTGGTTTGCTTTGTTCTTGTCTGTGTGATACTGCTCTTTGATCTACAGTTTGCAGCCCTTTTTTTTTTTTCTCTTTATTCAGTTTTATCCAATTTACTTAGTTACTGTTTTGTTGGTTTGGGCAAAGGGAGCGTGGACAGGCTTGTTTTTGAAGCTGGAAAAAGGCATATCTTAACTATGTATTTGAATATTTTAACTCTCACAGAGTACATAGTTAGTAACTAATAAAAGGAAAATAATGCTTTAAAGTTCCAGCACTCCAGACGTCCTGCTGCTCTAGTTGCTGAGTGTGGCGGTGAGTGATTTGCGTGTACATACTCTTCAGGTTATCAATGGAGGGCAGAACGGCCCTGCCTTCAGTTGTTGGCCAGACAAAGAAATATAAAGCAAATAAGAGTAGAGTCTATACATAATATCATCAGCAAATGATTGTTCATGCTGCTCATTTGATTGGTTCTTCTATCCCTATTAAATAGGACAAACACAGATAATAAAATAGTCAGACTGTAACAATACCCGCAAGAAAACACTCTCAGGAAACCCATTGATACATGCGACGAAAGGACGGCAGTCAAAGCACATAAAAGTGCATCCAATTAACAAGCACAACCATCCTTTGCTGTAGCTGCCCCGCGTTCTCGAAGATTGACTCTCGTATCTTCCCCGGGTCTTCCGCCTCCCAAAGCAGTGTGACCTGCGCCAGCACCCGCTCCTGCTCCCCTTGCGCTCTTCAGGCTAGTTTCTGGAATGGCATTTGCGATAGCAGTGAATACCTCCGTAACGTTTACGCTCGTTTTTGCGCTAGTTTCGAAGAATAAAAGACCCTCTTCTTCTGCGTATGAGCTTGCTTCATGTGTAGAGACCCTTCTCGCGTTCCCACGCACTGCTTCCGATCCTCCCGCATTTTCACCCCCTTCATCCTCCTCGGCACCTGACGACCCATCCGCACCTGTGGTATCCTTGATCGGTGACGAGCCTGACCCAAGACCCTCTTCGTGGTTATCGTTTGCAAGATCGAGTTTATTGCCCACTAGCGCAATGACTATACCCGGACTTGCTTGTCGCTGGAGCTCTGCCACCCAGTGCTTAGCTTTTGTGAGAGACGGAGGCTTTGTGATGTCATAAACGACAAGGGCAGCTTGTGCGTTTCTGTAATACATAGGAGCGAGGGAAGCAAATCGTTCTTGGCCTGCGGTATCCCAGATCTCGAACTTGATTGTGCGCGTGGGAAGAGAGCATTTCTGCGTCAAGAATGCAGCTGCATCAAAAAAGATTCAATGTTAGCAATTACAGGTATGCTCGAAGGATACAGCAACATACCGCCTATTGTCGGTTCTTTGTTTTCTTGGAAATCATCGTTAACGAATCGAAGGACGAGTGAGGACTAAGCAATGGCTCGAATCAGTAATTTTTATATACAAGCGACCGTATCGCAGACCGTGAGGCTCCCCAATATTGAACGTACCTTTCCAACAGCAGCTTCACCAAGTAGAACGAGCTTAACACTGCTGCTTGGCTTTGGACCAGGCGTTGCTGGATCTGACATTTTCCTTTCAAGAATGACAACGAGAGGAGAAAAAGGTCGCAGATGCAAAGCTGATAAAAGTCCAAGTGTCTTTCTGCAAGAGCTCTTGCGAAAGGTCTCCTAGTCTTTCCGAGATAAGCACCCGTCTCCGTCAAAGACGAAGGCAGAATAAATGAGCGGACCGATGTAACAGACAAGTTGGTAAGAACTAAAAAGAAGGTTCTAATGTATCCTGAAACCGAGACACCAATCGGTGCTACAGTAATGGGCCAGCTTACAGTCTCCTCCTAAAGAATTACAAAAAGATAAAGATATAAATTATCAACACGTTCAATGAAGAGATCCCAGCCAGCAATGAAGATTGCCTGGAGGTTGATGCCGAGAGAGGATGTGGAGGTTGGCAGCAGTCATGGAGCGTTACCAGATTAGGTCTAGCACAGCCGCTACCCTAACTCAACCGATGACGTTGCCATCCTATCACGTGACTAAGTGGGTTTCAACTTTCGGGGAGTCCCTTGAGGAGCGTGTTTGATGGGAAAAAAAAGGCAAACGAGAAAGGATCAATAGGGCTGGCATAGTATATATGCACTGCCTCCCAGGATGTCTTTGGATATATTCCTGCCATTGAATATCGCAAATCCTCGTTTCGACAGTCTGAAACAGTCCTGCCAACTCGGCTCAGGTTGACGGGTATCAATGTAGAAAGCACCGTAAAAAGGAGGGCCCATATGTATCATGATAATATGGAAAATTTGGGACAGTTACATTGTCATTTACCAAGTGTAGCCCCGAAATGAAATCTATCTGACCAAAGCGAAAGGAGGATGTAATCTACCTAAAAGGACACTGAGGAGATCCTGCTCCAAATCACAATGTAAAAAGGGGGAGTCGTCAATACGTTTCTTTTTTTTTTGTTAACGCAAAGAGCCGACACAAATGAACGAAGAAAAGAACGTCCAGAATACAGAGGCTCCAACACCACAGCCAGAAGAAAATTTGAGAAGACAATGAAAGCGAATTCCTGGCGCCCGATGATGATTTGTCCGCACCCACATTGCAGTTAGTGTTTTACAGAAATATGAAGCACAAAACAGGATTAAACATCGCTAAAATGCGGTGAAAAAAAAGTAGGTAGTGAAGAACACAAGAAGAGAAATGACTGTGAAGTCAGAGAAAGTCTAGATCTTGCTGGTATATGCCCAAAAACATGACCACCCCCAAAAGACCATCTATATCTTAAACGCCGGAACAGAGCAGATGTGTTATTCTTGGTATCGCAGGGAACAGGAAAGCAATAAAATCGAGAGACGGCCATCCGACAACAGGCGTGCGAGTAGTTGTTGGACGGCCCAGAGATGAGAGAGAGCATAGCGGGAATGTCGAAATCACCATTAGAAAGCGTATGTAGCGGTGGCAAGTATTAGGCGTAGTCGGGCCAGATGGTGCAGCTGCTGGCTTTGGGACGCTTAGGAAATTTCTTTTAAAAAAATTTTGGTTGACACAATCATAGGCAACGCCAAAGAGAATAGCACCGGCAGAAAAATGAGGCGTCACACACGGTTCGACCAATTGCGTTTCGTCCTCTATCAAAATGTCGAAAGAAATTCTTTTGCGGATTGCGCCGCATCAAAGGAGTGGCGTTGAAAGGAAGGAATTGAGGGTATTATAAAAACTGATGTTGGCGCTGCATGATTGGGTTCCGACCGACCAATTTACCGTGGCTTCGGGGGCTGCTGCGGTTTTGGTACGCCAGTCGTATCGTACGCACCGCGCCCCATATTTGTGGCCGAAAGATCTCTGAGTATCATGGTGAATTGGATTTCTGTGACAACTATGACGATTAGCACATGTTTCAGGATTCCCATCGAGTGATCATTGCCACTCCCAGATTTAAGATTGAGCCACTTACTTTTTTTTGAAAGGCAATGCAACGGAAAAAGTCCCAAATAGCACGGACTGCGAACAGGACCAAGTCACCACGTAGGAAGTGAAATTTGATCAACAGAGAGCGGAAGCGTTGTTGTGCGGATAGAATCGTATTTTCACTTCGACCCAATATAGATCCGGACGGAAGACTTGAAGAACAACTGGCAGAAGATTTTCCCCTTTATCTTTTTTTTTTCCTTTTTCGTTTTCCTTTTTCTTTCTCCCTATTTCAGAATACAGCAGCACCAACAGTATGTAATGATTGTCTTTTTTTTTTTCTCTTGGCTAAACGAGCGGCGACGGTGGGCAGGTAGATTTTCGATAACTCTTTGGACGAGACAGACACTTGAACCGAGGCACTGGCATAGGCTGGAGAGGAAGGGGAAGATGGTGACGGACGCGGAATCAAGAGAGCACCAAATGGTGTATTGGAGAGAGAGAAGGATATGAGGACGAGGAACCCAGCTTCAAGGCCTTAATAAACATGCCAACGGACAATGAGTAAAATAAATCATGAGAGAAAAAAGGCAGAAAAAAAAGAAGGTCTCACTCCAAGTCAGACACGGGAGGGCAGCAGCATATATTAATACCATTATGACAACTCGTTAGTTTAGAGGTAGATGCCATACGAAACAGCAATTTGGTTAATTTGGGAATAGTACCCCTATCCCGGCTCAGACAGCTACTAATCCCCTTTACGTTTTTCTTTTCTTTACCTGTCATTTATTAGTTGAGTTAACTAGGGATTAGGAGTTGATTCTTTGTGCTTGCTTGGATGCTAGGAACCTTGTGGGTACCGCCGTTGGAGACCAATTACCGTACGTACAGTATAATACATACAGAGTTATACCTGTAACGCCTCCAAGTGTCCTGCGTAATGAAATCCTTTTCTTGTTGTGTGTGTGTGTCCTTACGGCCTGATACGGAGGTACAGAGTACGGCATGCGATGGCAAGCAGTCCACGACATGTCTGGTCACTCTGACCTGTTTGAATATGTAGTTAATTTAATTTAAAGACTGCTTTCAGCAACCAACTCCATCCCGTATGTATGAATTTACGGAGTATGTAGGATGTATGTATGCAACCCGGTAAGAATGTGCCTTGCTGCCGCTCTCCTGACCTCAACCAGTGATCCCAACACGCAACAAAAGAATGAAAAAAATGAAAAAAAAAAAAAAAAAAAAAAAAAAAAAAAATTCTTTTCCATTCGATATCATATTGTCCAGTTAAGGTTTTAAACAAATAGACGCACTGCATCCTGCCTTGCGACAAGTTATGCAGCCTTGAATAAGCACTTATATGGTGTGAGCGGATAGCCACCCGAAACAAATCAGAGCTGATCTTTTGCGAATTGGCCTGGCATTGATTTTTCTTTGGTTGCTCTCTACCACCAATCTGAGCCCGTCCTTTTTGCTTCCTCCCTGCAGCACA
Source organism: Emydomyces testavorans (assembly GCA_029449355.1). Lineage (NCBI taxonomy): Eukaryota > Fungi > Ascomycota > Eurotiomycetes > Onygenales > Nannizziopsiaceae > Emydomyces > Emydomyces testavorans. The sequence goes on from CP120627.1 coordinate 2,682,038, forward strand.
GTCCATAGCTCAAAGTTATTGGGTGGTATTATTGATAAAAAGTTAGATTTTTATTTATTTTTTTCAATGTCGAATAAATGTAACTTCTTAATGGCTGTCCACCTCATCTTATCAATGTATTTAGCTTCGGCTAGGGTGATTCTAGCTCACTTTTTAAGGGCTTCCACCGAGTGGATCCTTAAGGGGCGCTCAAGTTCGCCTAGCGGGTACCCAGAGAATGGGATTGCTAGTCTTGTGTTTCAGCGTTAGCCTGGGGGGTTCTTACAGTCTTACAGATCATTTGGATGGAGGACAGAGTTAACTAGTAGATTGGCTAGGGCTGCTGGTCTGATAATATTCAGCATTAAGGACCTACAGACGACTCAAAAGGTCTAGAATTCCTGTAACAAGTCAATAACTGGATTTCAATAATGAATCTATTTCCGTGCGCAGGACAAAGCCCCAGAGTTATACTGCTACTAATGGATCCAAAATTGTTGAGCTCTTCTTTGTTGGAATGTTCGGGTCAAGTCACAGATCTCCAGCCCATCACTACACAGTATCCCAGTATCCGGTGCTGGACGAGTTAGTAAAATCAAATGCTACCCACCCCTGTTTAGAGTAGTAACTATGGGGTATTTGCAGGTTTTTAAGCTCTGCGAAATCATGCTGGGTTATGACAGATTACATACCTTCCAGATGTGATGAGCAATCTCGAGACCAACTTCTAGACTTCGAGATCAAAAACTTCTAAGAGGCACATTTTTTTTTAGGGGGAGGTTGGCGGGTGGGAATATCGGATCGCCACTGATTTTCATCCTGTTCCTGCGTCACGAAAGGCAGCTCGGTTTGGTTGAAAATCCACTGAGAATTGACACCCGCTTCCTCCCATTATTTACGAAGCAAACAAGGCAGAGTCATGCACGCCCCAAAGGAGCTGAGAACACTCAACCGAAGTCAGTGCTTCAGTGCCAGAGATGTAGTTTATCATTTCTGTTATAATTCCTGTTATTATTATTATTGCCTCGTATTGAAAAGGCAAGCGGAGCGGCAGCTAGCCACGGAATGCTTTTCGCACGGAAGCTACCCGCTGGCTCCCTTTGATCATCGCGAATCACCGTCATGATTGAAGTCTGAATGCAGAACCAGCTACAAGATGATGAACTGAAACATCAGCTGTCCGTCAAAACAGTAGCAACGACCACGAGGCTGTCCAGCACACTCGGTACATACATACACACTGTACTTCAATGGAAACCTACCAGACAGAAATGTCCCATGAGTTATATATTCCATTTATGGTCCCATATGGGGGGCAGGGATGACACAGTTAACACATGGCTTATGCATGATCTCACTGACAATAGTATTTCCCCCCAATTTTATTTTTTAATTTTTAAAATAATATTCAATACAGAGTCTGATCACAAATTAACCGCGATATCTTGCGACCGTTGCGACTTTGACTCTTTGAGCCTCACCAAGGTACCATCGACCAATTCAGCATACAATACAGCCATCCATGCTCAGATTTTGCCTGTTTGCAGAAAAGCCACGATCTTTCCCGAATGATTAGTTATAATACCTGGTCTCGATGATTACGGTTTACGGAGTAGTTTGAGGTCATACGCATACCAAACACAATGCAACCCACCCTCCCCCTGCCTCAACCCACATATAACACAGCTGGAGTCAGAAGATCATCAATTTGTTTCCGTTCGTTTAACCGGCCTCAGGAAGCCTTCCAAAAAAAAATTAAAAATTAAAAATTACTGGCGGTTTTGCATCCAAGTCAGAACGGGACCTCCGCCAGACGGCCAGGCCTGGTGTGGAGAGAAGAGGTAACGCAGAAATCGGCGATCCACGCGAGAGAACAACGTGGTTCTGCGGGTTGGGGTAAGAGACCTGATCCTGCTGGCCAATCAACGCCCGGATTCTGCGATCCTGGTGACGCCACAGCCCCGCCGAGCCGTGTGGGAGTTACCCTTTCCAGTTCCACGTTGCATGCCCTATCAACGGAGCGATCGCAAGGGTCAGAATCCACTGTAGCACGTCTCGAAAAGCGCTAGAAGTTCTTTAGGAATGTGTTCCATGCTCAGTCAGGAATATGGTACCAAAGTACTGCAGCATAGGACAAGGGGCGCGCCTGGTTTGGAATAGCTGTGTACCCTCTTCGGGAGGACCTTCTGATTTTCCGAAGCACACAACAGAATGACAGCATCATGAGCCACCACACCAAGCTCAGGAGAAAGGGGAAAAAAAAAAAAAGGTTTCTTTAAATAATACACCCACATACTACACGTGCTCTCCCTGGAATCACAGTTGGCTCTCTGACCACTATTGTCGCGCTCGCGTGCTCGACCTGGCGATGCTGAGCGTGGCTGACACCGTGGTCGGAAGTTATTTATTAATATTTTCTTTTATTTTTCAAAACCTTAGGGACAGAAGCTTTCCCAGCCACCGGCTGAAACACATGTTAAAGGACATCAAATCTAGACCAACAAGAGGGCGGCAACGGGTCGACAGCTTTCCCTCGTGTCATTGTAGTAGGATCAGCATGAACCCGCGAGGCAGAAACATACGACAAGAAAAGTGACGTGCTTTCAGCCAGTAGTTATGTAATCATCAACTGATGGAATACCTTCCCAATCCTTCCACTCTTTCTAGTCCGCCTGTTCCTGGATTGACTTAGATATACGTACGGCGTACATAGTGGCCTTTGCCAATTTTTCTTTTTTCCTCTCTTTCTTTTCTCTCTTTTTTTTTTGAAGAGTCTGCTTTCGGTGGTGCTTCATTTGGGACACGCCGCTTCTCATGAGAATAATACCTCTCAATTGACAGATACCAACAGCTGTTTTTGTCTCGCGTGGAAACTGACAATATTCAAGTTGAGATTGAATATATTCTCTAATCTTTTCAGTTCGTCCATAGCTGCATACCTACCTAGCTAACGCTCTTTTAGTAACTGGTAAGGTGTATACGGAGGTGTGGAACAAAAGTCTTTGCCCACTTGGCGGTACCAGGTACCAAGTCACGTGACTAACTACATATAATTTTATATAGCAAAAATCACGTGTTGAGGTACCGGTACTGCCAAGACTGCCAAGGCTTTTGTTCCACACCTCCATACTGTCGTCAGCTATAATTAGAGCCTGCGCCAGTCCTCTCTCCTCCGTACTCTTAATTAACTACCATCCAATGATAACTACACAATTGACCCCGAAGAACATGCGAACCTGCCTTGGCAGTGAAAACCTAGTATGAATTGTCAAGACAGATGGGATCTAGACTCCCTTGATCTGATACAAAGATTCAAAAGAGACTTGATGCGTGCCTTTGCATGATTTTGATCAGGAGTATTAAAAATTTTTACACTAAACTACTCTCTGGAAGGATTTGTTATGGATGACGAAGGAACTCAGCCTGAATCCAAGGACAACAGAAAAGGAAAAGAGGCTTTAAAATCTTCAGTGTGCTATTATGCTCTGTGGCATTCTCATCGGCTTACATAGTATATTCATGTATACTGAAACAAGATCAGAAGGATTATCCCACAACTTTTTTTTGGTTTCACAGAAAGAGAAAAAAAGAAGAGGAGGGAAAGAAAAGAGAAATTCATGAACTGAGTCGTTCTTTTAAAACTTGAAAGAAGAGAGGGATGACTTCAGAAATGGAATTCCTTAAACTGAGTGATGTGAAGGTCTAATGGAAGCTATGATATCCTTTGTCGAGAGATGAGGCCCAAAACAACCAGGGCACCTGCACCTTTGCAATCTCTTCAGCAATGAATATCTAGTGGTTGGGATCTACTACGTATAGCCGCAAGAATTGTCTGTTGACTTGTGTGTAGCCTCGTGGCTCATTGCTCGAGCTTGAATCCTTGACCTTCCTGCACCTTGGCCTGATTTAGTTACCCTTGTCTGGTTGCTTTCCCTTCCTTTTCTTCCAATCCAGGGTTTCTGGCAGAGTCATTCTGGTTGTGGAGTGTTGGAGTGAAGTGGTGTGGTTGCTTGATTTGGAATTGGATACTGGCTGCGAGTAGAGCTCGGACGTCTGCAGTCATAGCTCTGGGGGAAGTAAGTTGGTTGTTGATGAAGGATTTGTACAGATTGCAATACTTCTAAAGATGCTTTCAGGATCATTGCTGTACAAAACATGCTAGAGGAGTTTTCTGTAGCTCTAACATACTTTTAGCGGGTGCCATGCCAGGGGAATAACGTGTGCTATCTGCAGTAACTAACCATTCTGGCAATCTAGAGCTTCTCTGTCTCCACAACAGTATCCCATATGGTGCTACTGTACTCCGTACATGGGCTTAAATTGACAAAAATAACATACATAGATTCTTCGGCGTGTATTCTATACATATGTATAGTCATGACAGCGTTCAAACAGAGATGTCTCCTTACTTTGAAGTACCAGAGAGGTATCTCGCTGTGCCCAGGTTGCAGTCCCGCCTGGCAGCTGGGGCAAATTTGCGTTTATGCTATTTGACTGGCGGGACTGGATACATAATATGTGCCTTGATTGTCACATATGTAACTACATCAACTGATTGTAGCAGATCGTCTTGGATAGGAGCAAAAACTTTCTCCAGCCGGCGTGCAGCCGCTGATATCGACTAAACTTTTGCGGTAGGCTGAGTCCGTTATTCCCAATGGGGTGGTTGCTGGAATCCTTCGGAGCTACTGGTCAAAGTTTGCTTCAGTCTCAAGTCTCATAAGAAGCAAAAACAGCTCCTCAATGGATTGTGAAGTGCAGTGCAGGACGGATGTATGGGACGGAGTGGAGTGGTTTTCAGCCATGCCCTGACTAGTATAACTTACTTAGATGGAGCAGCGGATTCATCGTCGCACGGCCCGCTTTCCCGAGAAACCCTAAAGCCCATTAACTAGAATTGCAGCCATTGATGTGGATTCATTATACATCTCCATTCTTGATCGTCAACTCCGGCCACTCAAGTGACAGAGCACAAGAGCCGTTTGCCTCTTCCCATCAAGCTGGGTCTTACTTCATCGGGGACCTGGTGGAGTATAGCTTCGGAGTTCAATTCGATAGATTGGAATTGGCGATCTATTTTAAGGTAAACAGGGTCTTTCGTACGGAGTAGCCTTTCGTAGGTTATCAAGCAACTCAGGGGACCGGACTATCAACGGACGTTCTGGACGGAGCACGGAAGATGCTGTCCGTACTGGGTCGATATCACTTCCCTCCCAGGTGGTTAACCAGTTACAGGAGCAGATATGCATCCCGATGGATCTGAGGAGCGCGCCCCCGTGCAGGGTTTTGTGGTGAAGCGGAACTTCTGTTTGGTTTCCGGGTGGTTGGGACGATCGTTGAATTACTAGGGCGTCAAATTTTCTTCATCCACACTTGAATTTTCAAAAAAAAGCTACTACTGCACATTCAGTCCGTTTCTTTATTTGCTTGTTTGTCCAAGAGATGTGGAATCCTTCGATTAGACGGACTTTTAATCCGCCGCCTCTGCAGAAGCCAATCAACGGTGACTAGTTGACCAGTTGGCTGGGTCAGAGCCTGGACCTCGTCTTTTGCTTGGGTGATGGATATGTGCTGGACAGTGAAGCGCCTGTGGTCGCTTATTTTACATGTCGAATCTGATCTCTGATCTGTGCCTGCGATGTTATGTGACTGTGCATATACCAGATTTTGCGATATAAAGCTGATGTCGACGGACTTGAACAGGATAATGGCGAAATCTTTCTTTCAGATTTTGGTGTGATCTGTCGATTCCCAAGAAATATTCTGACCCCAGTTCCTGGGAATGGAAGCGAAATTAACTTGATTGCCCTTTTTGAGAAATTTCTTTCTTTGATTCGAAACGGATCGACCAGCCGTCTGCTCAGGGCTTTTGTCAATATCGCCATAAGTGTAAATCCAGAGAAGAGAATAAAGAAAACAATAACTAATGGCGGAAAGAAGTCATCATTGGTGGTTATTCAATGTTGGCTGGTATGATAATTCCACAAGCACGGAGCGTTTGATTGTATACGCTCAGTGTATGGAAGCAAAGACGCAGCCCTTTTTCTAACTACATCTGCTCTCCATTTGCCACCAGGTTGAGAGAAATCTTTCTTTTATCTGGCATAGCGAGCAGGAAGGGCTCTTACAGAAACGAGCTCGTATAGATAACGTACCCGACCACCCAATGATTTTTACCCCCCAACAATGGTGAATTCAAAACTGACCCCCCTTCTTAAAACCACAATTTCTCAACAATGAAATAAGATATTCAAATTAGATATTAACTACTTGTAGATTAAATGGAATATTACATAGAAATCTCTATAGATAATTCAAAATTCATCTGAAAAATCTAATAATGTGACCAGAGCAGAAGCAAGCTGATTTTGACTCTTCTGAAATTGAGACAACAGTAATATTTGAATTTGAAGCTGAGTGAATTGATTTTGATTTAGAAAAATTTTTAGAAATTTGTTCTGTAATAATAAAATTTATAACAAACAAATTCTGATTAATTGAGTTCTTAGAAGTTTTTGCTGTTTTTTTATTTCAGCAGATTTTTTGAGTTTTTTATTTTTTTTAATTTTTTGTTACTTACAAGCTCATTCTTGCTTTTCAGCTTCTTTTCAGACCTTACAGACTTTTTTTTTATTTTTAAATTTTCTTGTTAAACTGCTTTGACAGCTTTATCAGCAGTTTTTAAACATTGAGTTTTTATACAAATTGCTTCACAGATTGTTTTTTGTTTAGTAAGCTCAGCAGTTTTCAAATTTTTTATAATAATTTTCTGAAGTTTTTTATGTTTTTTCTGAATCACAAGTTGTTTTTTTTCAGTTTTTAATTTTTTCATTTTTTTTCTAATCTCAATCATTTTGTTGAAAAAGAAGAACTGAGCTTGACTCAATCAGTTAGAATTTAAAAAACTCATGATTTTTTCACACTGTTGCTGCTTGTGTTTGATTTGTAAAACTTGAGTTAAATCATTATTTTTAATAAATAAAATCTCATTATAAAGAACTAAATGCTCAGTAGCTTTAATTAAAAACTTGATGTCTGAATCTAGAAAAACTGCATCTCTAGTAAGACTCTGAGCAAGAGATCTGACATTCTCAGCATTAGTAAAAAATTTTGAATGTAATTAAACTGAAAGAATTCTTAAATATAAGCTTGATATAATTCTTTCAAAATTTATAAAATAAATGTCAGTTTTTGCAAACTCAGATAATATATTTTTTGATATAATAATTTTTTTCAAGCTGAATAAAATATTCATTAAAAAACTAATTTATTCATTCAATTGAATTCAAATTCATCACAAAAAAAATCATTTAGATGTTTTGAATAAACATGCAACAGCAGTTCAAATATTTTAATATTTAGCAATTATAATCAATGTGTAGAATGAAATAAAAGAATAACAAAAAAAATATTATTCAGATCAGCATAGTTGATAAATTTAAAATCAACATGAAATAAATGCTCATCAATAATAAAAAAACATCTGTCATGCTTCTTTCTTGTTAGTAAATTGAATTATTTGAAAAATTTTAATTTAAATTCATTATTGCTTCAGTCATTTTCAGAAGCAGCAAAGAAAATCTGATGCTTTTTAAACTCAAAATCAGTAAATCAGATATCTTGAAGATTTTCTAAATTTTTTTTTAAAAATAAAAAATGATGAAAATGCTGTTTCATCAGCATAAATGCATGTCAGTAGCAAGATGAAATTTTTATTATCATTTTGCATTATTTTCAATATTCAATCAGTTTTTAACATCTCAACTGTAACAATTCTTTTAAGCATCTTTAGCATTTTCAGTATGAATTTTTTTTTATCAAGATTGTATATATTTTCAGATAAAATGCAATACTGTTGAGTTTTTTTTCTAAGCTAAGTGAATCTCATTAGCAAAACTGACTTTAGAAATCTCAAACAAGCAAGAAATTGAATGTTTATCAACTTAAAAAAATAATTATAAAATATACTATTATCTGCATTCTTTCTTTGCTGATCAATTACTCATAAGTATAAGTTTTTGATCTTAGATTTATGTCTTTCAACAAAACACATAATTTAATGCTCTTCAATTCATGTTTTGATCATTTCTTCAACAAGATTTCAGAGAATTTGAGGCATAAAAGAAAAGCCTCAAACTGTAAGCTTATTGATATAGTCAAGTAGAGATCTTTCTTGCAAATTTGTTAATAATTTGTGATAAAGAGACATAGCTTCACTGTGAGATAGCTGTTTGTCTTTGAATCACTGTGTCAGCATACATTCATTAACTTCATATTTAATTGCTGCAGTCCTATAATTTGAAAGAGATTGAGATTGTAAATCTTTAATAGCTAACTCAATAGCTGCTTTGTTGGGCATGTTATCATAGTTGGAAGCTGGAGGGTTAGGGTTGAAATTTGCTGTTGTTGGGGGGTAAAAATTGTTGGGTGGTCGTGGACATTATGGGAGAGTACATCCCGGGCTCGCGCTTGTCGGGTTGAATATGTACATACTTACGGATGTGCCATCCCGCATTTCATGGCGCAGGGATCTTTGTGAGGTATCTTGGTCTTTCGTTGGAGAGTCAGATTATTGAGTGAAGACTGCAGGTACGCAATGACATGTACTGCACCTCGGTACGCTGCGGCCTACGGGAAGATGCTGGCTGCAGGTCTGGTCCCTCGCTGTGTCTTTGTGCTGCCATATCACTTAACTCTGAATACGGGCGTGATAGGTGAAATAGTTTGGCCCTTTTCATGGATGGCAAACATACAGTGAAGAGACAGTCAATCGAATTGGCTCGAACATATGCAATCGTGGCACGTATGTTGTCAATATTTGTCATGCCACGAAATTCTATCAGTGAAAGCCGAGTACTATCTGTGAACCTGTTGGCCGTGACTAGTTTGACGTTGAAGGAAAGAGGCATGAAAATTTTCAAATGACTTTACGCCGCATGCAGCTATCAAACATACATGAGGACGCCTGTAAACGATGCCACCCACTTCAGGCTGCTGACATGTCTCTCAAGGCGGGTTACTAACGCACTGGTATGCCATTTCAAACTGCAAGACGATGATATTAGCGGGCTGAAGAAAGCAGGCGTGCGAAGAACTCGAGTGTATCATACCTCCTCGTTGGTCTGACAAACCAAAACCGCGGGTGCTTGCCCAGGGTTTTCAGATATATCGATCACGATCGGTGAGTCGTCAGCGACACCCTTCGAATTCGCCTGCTGGTTCAATGACAGACCAAGACATCGACATTTCTCTGCGACAGCCCTTCTGAGCAATTCACTTTTCTCTCCAATGCCACCTGCAAATACAATGGCGTCAACTTCACCGTCCAGCTTAACAAAGTAGTTTCCGACAAAACCAATGATGCGATCGACAAATATGTCAAACGCCAACTTGTGCATATCCGATTCCGGCCGTTCTGTCGCTATTTTGGAAAAATCAGTTGTGCCTGTGAGGGCTTTCCATCCAGCTTTTTTGTTGAGAATTTCTTCTGCCTAAACGACTGAAGTCAGCGATATACCGATAACGTTGAAGATCGATGTAAAATCTGGTTATCCTCCTGAACAGGGAGAAAAGTCGCACCTGTGTAAGGCGCATGTCTTTTGTACTCGAGGAGCTTAATTTGCATGCTTCAGAGGTATAGTGGAAAACCAGCCTGACATATATCAGTACGCAAACTTCCTCCTGGATAGAGTAGCACATACGTCGGGTCTATGTCTCCGCTGCGCGTAGCGCCTGGCAATCCAGCAAGGGGAGTGAGGCCCATTCTGACATGATGTCAATCATTGACAGCCACCTCCAGGCACTTAATCAAGACCCTACTTACGAGGTATCGAATGATTTTCCATTTTTAATGGCGCATATTGAGGCACCACTCCCGAGATGGAGGGCGATGATATTCGTCGTTTCCAGGGGCTTTTCCAAGAACTCCGCGACAGAGCGCGAGATGAATCTGTAACTGATTCCATGAAAACCATATTTCCGTAGCCAGTTCGACTTGGCGACGTCTTGATGAATGGGGTATGTCTTGATGTATTCCGGTATCGACTGGTGAAAGGTTGTGTCAAAATAGGCCACGCTTTTGGCGCGTGGTATTTCGTCAAGACATGTCCGGATGATGTCCAATGATGCCGTATTATGCCTATCCGGTCAAGTAAACGTCATGATCCATTCCAATGGCATTTATACATACAATGGAGCAAGGTCCTGCAGCGCTTCAAGATACTCGAATGAATCCGTAGTAATCACAGCTTCATGGTCAAAGTCGCCCCCATGGACAACCCGATGACAGATATATGCGATGTCATCTTTGCTACTGACTATTTTCAGTTCGGCATCATGAAGAAAATGTGTTAATAGATATTTGAATGCAGCTTGCGGAGTTTCTAGCTTCTCATCGATCTCCTGGCGCTTCTTGTTGGCGCCGTGAGAGTATTGAAATGTCTGCGGTGGTGCAGTGATGCTGGCTACTTTCGCAGTTGCAATCTTTCTTGGCGGATTCTGGAGATCGAAGACCGTCAACCCAACTGACGACGTGCCCGCGTTGATCGCGAGAATTGCTTCTCCCATATTGAAGTTTCTCAATTTGATTTGAATGCGAAAGGCTTTAATAATACATTATTCTGTGCCCTCTTCCCTCCACACAATGTCGTCGTTCAAGTATACATATTTTAGGCTCACCACTCCTTCACCAGGCTGCTGTCCTGGTTTCCAACTTTGTGATGTCAGCAGCTGCAGAACTTGACGTAAACGACGAATGATGCTGGCAAGTGACAGCTTGAATTGACTTCCTGAGGCATTGAGCACGCTGAGCTTTGCTTTCTCTTTATCTGTCGAATCTGAATCTCTCTCCAGTTGTCTTTCATACAACTACGGCCTGCATAGTGGCAAAGGAGAAGCTCTAATTTCCAAGCGACGACGTCTGCGAGTACAAGCGACCTCGTTTGAGATACACCAAAATGCCAGGGGAAGTCATCGACAAGCCGAACCCGAAGGCTCTGCCTTCTCACCTGCCCGCATCAATTGATGAGTTGATGATTCGATTAGAAGCATCTCCATTGAGCAAAGACGTCCTCAATTCCCTGACCAAATTTCGTCGAGCTGCGAACTATATTGCAGCAGGTGAGCTCCTAAGCAATCTGGTACACTCTGGGATTGAAGCTAATGGCGTCAAGCGATGATATTCCTTCGGGATAATGCGTACCTAAAGCGCAAGCTCACGTTTGATGATATTAAGCCACGATTGTTGGGTGTGTCGAGACGTATTTGATTCGTTGTTTTGGGTATCAGATACTTACAGTGCTGAAAGGCCATTGGGGAACTTGTCCCGGTTTGAATTTTGTTTATTCCCACCTCAATTATTTCATTCAGGAGCATGACCTTGATATGCTGGCGGTGATCGGCCCCGGTCATGGAGCACCAGCAATTCTCGCCTCGCTCTGGATAGAAGGTTCGTTGGAGAAGTTCTATCCTGAATATTCTCGAGATACGAGCGGCCTTACGAAGTTGATTACTACGTTTAGTACTACTGGTGGATTCCCAAGGTTAGCGTTCCGTATATCCCAATGCTAATCTTGTAGGCTAATTCTAGTAGCCATATCAACGCTGAAACACCTGGAGCGATACATGAGGGTGGTGAACTTGGGTACGCTTTGGCTGTTTCGTTTGGAGCGGTAATGGATAAGCCAGACTTGATAGTCACCTGTATTGTGGGTGACGGAGAGGCGGAGTCGGGTCCATGTGCTGCGTAAGCATACCGTGCATTGGAATGGCGATCAGTAACCTGACTGTGGTAAAGGAGTTGGCACAGCTACAAGTTCATAGATCCGGCGGAATCCGGCGCCGTTATACCGGTTCTGCATCTCAACGGGTTCAAAATCAGCGAGCGCACGATTTACGGATGCATGGATGACAGAGAACTTCTTGCATTCTTTTCCGGTTTTGGCTACCAACCAGTAATTGTCGATAACCTAGAAGATATTGATGCGGAGTTTAATGCAGCACTGGAATGGACGCTGTCAGAAATCCACCGCATACAGAAAGCCGCGCGGTCAGGTAATCCGATTATGAAGCCGAGATGGCCAATGATCATCCTCCGAACACCAAAGGTGGGCTCCATTCTAAGGACCTATTTTCTTTTTAAAACTAATCGCCATCATTAGGGTTGGACCGGGCCTAAGAAAATCCATGGGGAGATTGTGGAGGGCTCATTTCATGCGCATCAAGTCCCACTTCCCGCCGCCAAGAAGGACGATGAAGAATTGAACTCTTTGCAAGACTGGTTGTCATCTTATGGCCCTGAAGAGTTGTTTCAGGAGAATGGGGATGTGGTTGACGAAGTGAAATTCATTCTTCCAAAGGAACACTCTAAGAGGATGGGACAACGGCCAGAAACATATAAAGGCTTGGAAAGAATTTATTTTCCAGATTGGAAACAGTTTACTGTGGAGAAAGGCTCGCATGAAAGCCCAATGAAGGCAATTGGAGGTCTCATTGACCAACTATTTGTCCATAATCCGCATAGTACTCGGTTATTTTCTCCTGATGAACTCGAGAGCAATAAGTTGGATAGAGCTTTAGCTCATACAATCCGAAACTTTCAGTGGGATCAATTCTCCAATGCAAAAGGCGGACGAGTGATAGAGGTGCTTAGCGAACATATGTGTCAAGGTTTCCTTCAGGGATACACCCTAACCGGTCGACTGGGCATATTCCCATCTTACGAAAGCTTTCTTGGAATCATTCATACCATGATGGTGCAATATGCGAAGTTCAATAAGATGGTAAGCTCCGATTTTCTGCAATCCTCATATCTGAACGTCTCGCCAGAAAATAACTCTTCTCCTTTCAGGCTCGAGAGACAACATGGCACCGAGATTTATACAGCCTTAACTATATCGAGACCAGCACGTGGACTCGTCAAGAACATAACGGCTTTTCCCATCAGAATCCATCGTTTATTGGGGCTGTGTTGAATCTGAAACCTGATTATGCACGAGTTTACCTTCCACCGGATGCCAATACATTTCTTTCTACGTTGGCTCACTGCTTAAAGTCAAAAAACTATGTCAACCTTATGATTGGGTCTAAACAGCCCACGCCCGTTTATCTGAGTGTTGAGGAGGCTGAGAACCACTGCCGCGCAGGAGGTTCAGTATGGAAATTTGCTAGTACAGATCATGGCCTGGATCCGGATGTCGTGATCGTTGGTGTTGGCACAGAACTTACATTTGAAGTTATCCAGGCTGCTGCGATACTACGGAGATGTGTCCCCGAACTGCGTGTCCGCGTGGTCAACGTGACAGACCTGATGATTCTCGGGGTAGAAAATAAACATCCGCATTCCCTGTCTGACGAAGCATTTGATGCACTCTTCACTCCGAATCTGCCTGTGCATTTCAACTATCATGGCTATGAAACCGAACTGAAAGGTCTTTTATTCGGAAGACCAAAGCTTCACCGTGTGAGCATCGCCTCATACAAGGAAGAAGGGAGCACGACTACCCCCTTTAACATGATGTTGCTCAATGGAGTGTCGCGTTTCCATGTTGCCAAAGCCGCTGTTAGGGGTGGCTCGATTCGGAATGAGAGGGTCAAGCTTAGACAGCAGGAGCTTATTACAGCTTTCGATCACGAAATTAAAGAAACGTCTCGGTATATTCTTGAAAACCAGAAAGGTAAGATGCACCTGCTTTTGGTACTTCTGCACTGACATAAGCTGATGGTTTCTAATTAGATCCGGACGATATGTATGACATGCCCAAGTTCGACTAAATAGTACCATATGTATGTATGATGAATGTATGAATTGAGGCGTTGGTCAAATTGCCTTTGTTATAGCTTTCTGTATATAGCGCATGCTTTTTTTAACAGAAAAGTGTCATGTTTTTTGATGAAAAATTCTCTGGACTTCAATTTGATTTCAGCTTGCTTGTGCTCCTTTCACAGTTCAGGAGGTCAGGCAGATCTTGGCTCTTGTCACGGGACCCACTCATAGCGACAGTATGCTGATTCCCGTAGCTCTCCGCTAAAGATCCTCCTAACCAGATACAGTAAGGGCCGAATTCAGCCCTCTAGTTAAGCGAGGGTCCCACGAAACACCAGCAAAAATAAATCTGTCTGGTGCGATCTCAAGACCGACAGACAGCACGGCGCAAACCTCAACTCGACGGCCCTGAACACCCACCAGCCATCCTTCGCCGAGTCGATCTAAAGGGAAAGCAGCAGCAAAGCGGTTGTGCTGTTTTTCTCGCATCGTTCCTATAACCATGGCTGCCCTCAACAAGATCGCTGCCAACAGCCCATCGAGGCAAAACCCTTCAGAGCTTGAGACATCTTTGGCCAATGCTCTCAGCGATTTGGAGACAAACACCACGGATCTAAAGGCGGCTCTTCGCCCTCTGCAGTTTGTGTCTGCTCGCGAGGTAAGGGAATTGGTACTCTGTTAAAGCTTCACGGAGGAAGTATCGAAGAATTACGATGGACTGTGGGATTTAAGAGTAGCGGGCGACTGATCTTTCGGTTTTGGTCAACCTTTTCATTCAAGGAGCCAGTGCGGTTGGCAAGAGATGGGATTTATGCGTTTGATTTTGGGGACCTGTCGAGGTTTTGGACTTGTGGGCTGATTTGTTCATCTGATGTAATAGATCGAAGTTGGCCACGGAAAGAAGGCTATTGTCATCTTCGTCCCGGTCCCTCTTCTCCAGGGATTCCACAAGATTCAGCAACGGTATGTGTTTCGATTGCGCGTCACAATTCGATTTTCCGCAATTCTCGCCGCCACTTTGCATTCGAATCTTCTATTAGAATGAACGATATCGTTTATCGCTGTACCACGAACTGATCACAAGTGAAATTTAGTCTCACCCGTGAACTTGAGAAGAAATTCTCCGACCGCCAAGTCATCATCATTGCCTCCCGGCGCATCCTTCCCCGTCCCAAGCGCTCGAACCGCTCCCGCACCAAGTTGACCCAGAAGCGCCCAAGATCCCGTACTCTTACCGCCGTTCACGATGCCATCCTCACAGATATCGTGTACCCCGTTGAGATTGTCGGCAAGCGTATCCGAACAAAGGAAGATGGCAGCAAGGTCCTCAAGGTCATCCTCCACGAGAAGGAACGTGGTGGTGTCGACCATCGTCTCGATGCATATGGTGAAGTCTACCGCAGATTGACGGGCCGCGGTGTCGGATTTGAGTTCCCTCAGAGCAGCGCTGTGGAGTACTAGATGATTGTCACTTCCATGTCCTATTTTCCGCTTGTTGTTCCGCAATACCGAAACGAATTACAAGGGGTGAATCCTTAGCTGTGGGAGGTTGAAGATGACGGGGAGGAAGCCATAAAAAGGTTTGAACGGCATGGCAATACATGGAGCACGGTTCTAGATACGGAGATGTTTTTCCCTTCCTTCGACCCTTTCCCCCTTCTCTGGCCGTCTGTTCTATTTTATTGTCGGTATGCTGAGTTATTGTATTGAAACGCATTGACGAGTCCAACATACAATTTCAAGAAAGGGATTACTGATTAATTGGCCTTTATAAGTGTGATCCAATGGTGCTTTATATTAAGAAATACGAGCCACCAGCTCATAGCTGACACTAGTTTTGCATCTATGCTTTCAGTAGGGCATCTCTACAGCCAAAAATCAAAGTATTATCAAATACCCCTAACTCTCACGCACATCGCCGGGGACTATCCTCCCCACACCCAGCACCATCCAATATGCCAACTCCCTCTTCACCATCTCCACATCCGCCTTCCTACCATCCGGCTTCGACGGCAGATTCAAATTCTCATTGCCCCCCTCCGCCTCCCATTCAAGTCTCACAAAGATAGGAATCTCAAGCACATCTTCATCCTCGTCCATGCCACCGTCGCCCAAACCAGCCAGCGAGCCCGGCACCACTTCCATCGCCACCGTCGACCAATTGCGCCCCTTATCCCACACTTTGCCTGCCTCCGCGACTTTTTCCACGCCCGATCGCGACGATCGCGGATCGGGAGCGCTGCTCGATTGGAGCGCTTCGTCCCACACGTCGGTGTTTGCACCGATTTCGAACTGCGGGCAGAGAATGGTGACTCGGGACGCGACGCGGCCGGGCGTCACGGATGGCGTGGCGAGCGTCACGCGTATGGGGTCGAACATGTGGTTTTTGAGGGTAAGCAGTAACTGGACTGGTTTGAGCGGCGAGAGCGCGTCGAGATTGACGGGTGGCGTGGGCGGTAAGGGGACAATGGGTCGGAGATTGGTTAGTGGAATGTAGCTGATGGCGATGAGGCGGATGCGGAACCGGGTAGATTGGGGTTTGAATTCTGGTTTGACGAGGATGTGCTTGCAGACTTTGCAGCGTTTAGATCTTTTTGTGCGGAGGAAGATGGGAAGGGGTCGTAGGTCGTCCACGAAGCGGGTTCCGGGGGGTTGGAACGATCGTTGCTCCGCTGAGGCGAGGCCATCCCAGCCTTCGGTGGCCATCTTTTGGATCATAGCGTCTTCGGCTCCTGGCGCGGGGATGTGTAAGCCCTCGGATTGTGTTAATGCTTCGCGCATTACTGGTGGTTTGGATTTGGCCTTTTTGGCACCGCTTCCGTGCAGCCCGCCTAGGCCGGAGGTGTAGAGGGACATAATACGGCTCAGTGCGCTTGGAGAGGAGTATGAGCCAAGCTCTGGCCCAACTAATGGGTCAGACGGCGACGAAGACGTCTCTGCGAGCTGGCTGCGGTAAAAGGATTTCAAGGCGGCAAAGCGAGCTTCATGGCGAAGGGCTGCTTGAGTATCCTCTGAAGATGCGTCATGCGTTCGTTGGTCCCCATGAGAAGTCGGTTCATCCGGTATGTCTTTCAAGGAAGAAAAGCTGGACAGCGGTGATCTCAAGGAGGTTCTGGCCACTGACTCCCGCCGATCAGCTGCTTTGGTGAGCGACGACAGCTGGGAGCGGATATTGGTTGGTTTATCAAACTTGACACCAATGTCAAGCGTCGTCCACATGCAATAGCTGCATGTTAATATCCAAGGCCCATTCTGGGAGCTCCCGCCACCGTCTCCGTTTCCAACTGTAGTTACCGCTAAAGGAGAAGTACATATGGGGCAATTGAAACAGTTGCGCGTGCATCTATAATGGCCACAGTTAGCTGCCAGCTTCCTGTCGCAAGGGTCTGTAATTGCAACCTATTCCCTTCGCTCTTCACCATACTACTTGGTGTCTCAAACAGGCAGTTGGGACAATACCAACAAACGATTTCTTCCGTGATACATCGCGGACACTTTATCTGGTGGCAGTCCTCACAGTATAGGAGGTGTTCTGGAGGGTAGAGTGAGTAGTTGGCGCGAGGTGATCTGGGATCGAACGTCTTTTCGTCGTCATCGTCATCGGGTTGCGTTAACGAGAAGTTTGAAAGGTCTCTAGATAGCCGGTTCGTAGACTGTCCAGAGAGTGGGCTTTCAGCGCAAGGACAGGAGATAAAGGTATAAGGGAGCGGGCGAGCCATTCTATGGACTCCAGCATGCGTAGGGGGAGGTAGAGGGAGGTAGAGGGAGGTCAACGCTTTTTCATGCTGGCTCAAAAGGATGTTGCTGCGGATATCCAGTTAGCTTATGATGTGAAAGGGCAGCATTCTACACTTACAGTAAAATCAATCAATTCACTGAAATGGTTGAGGCCGTTGGATTCTCTCGTCTGTTGGTTTGAAGCCCAGCAGTGCAGGTCACAAAACATCACAGTTGACCACCTTCACTCCAAGCAAATATTTGAACCTGAATCGCGCACTTTCGAGCTACTACGCAAAATCTCTCCCAGCAGCTGAATTGCAACCCAGGCATATCAGTTAACTAGAAATGGTTTCATAGAACTTCAACTCCATACAATCGCACCCTATGCCTCTCCGTCCTCGACTCTCAGCCTGTCCTCCTCTCCACCCGCGAATCTTCCTCTCCCGAAACTACGCCGTCCAGACTCCAGGCAATCCCACACTAGAAATATTCAATCGCAGAACAAAATACCTGCAAAAAGAACGAGCTGCGCAAAATGCTGAAGAAAGCCGGAAAGTCGACTATCTTAGAGATGAGGTCGCATCCCGGTTGAGCGAACGGCTTCTGGTTCGTATAAAAGCGGGTGGACAATGATCAATTAATTCTATTGCTAAGGACGTTCGTTGCAGGACATCAAGAGAAATTTCGCCAACGTCCTCGATCTCGGAGCAAACAGCTGCAATATTGCGCGCGCCCTTACAAAGCCCTACGTGAACCCAGATCTTCCTGATGGACCGCCTTCAGAGCCCATCGCGAAGCGGATATCAAAGCTCGTATGTGCCGAAGAGTCGCCCTCTCTGCTCTATCGAGATGAATCACTGCCCTTCAACTCCGAAATATCAATCAGCCGAGAGGTTATTCCAAGTCTGGAGCAGCTCCCTTATGAGCCGAATACATTCGACGCCGTCCTCTCTTCCCTCTCGATGCACTGGATAAATGACCTCCCATCGCTATTAGCACAGGTGAATTCGATATTAAAGCCAGATAGCCCCTTTATCGCGGCGATGTTTGGCGGGGATACGCTCTTTGAGCTGCGCTCGTCTTTACAGCTAGCGGATCTCGAGCGGAGGGGAGGAGTTAGCCCTCATATTTCGCCATTGGCAGATGTTCGGGATGTTGGCGGCCTGCTGGGCAAGGCAGGG
This sequence comes from Emydomyces testavorans, assembly GCA_029449355.1. Lineage (NCBI taxonomy): Eukaryota > Fungi > Ascomycota > Eurotiomycetes > Onygenales > Nannizziopsiaceae > Emydomyces > Emydomyces testavorans. The sequence continues at coordinate 2,700,680 of CP120627.1, forward strand.
TTTAATCTACTCACGGTAGATGTTGAAGATATAGTGGTTGAATATCCTAACACGTTTGCGTTGATGATGGACTTGCAAGCGATGGGAGAGAATAATGCGATCAAACAACGGGAAGTAGGGCCGATGTCGAGAGATGTGCTGCTAGCAAATGAGGCTATATATAGAGCTTTACATGAGGAGGACGGTCAACAGGGTATCCCAGCTACTTTTCGGTTTATATATATGATAGGATGGAAGGAGGGAAAAGGGCAGTCAAAGCCTTTAGAGCGAGGAAGCGGTCAGGTAAACCTCAAGGATGTGCTGGGAGGAGGAAGCTTTCAGCAATGAGTAGAAGATATTCTGCGTAGTGAATCGTCTAATTAGTATCTTGATGGTCACTGATACGGCTCAATCTGACCAGCGCCCTGATCTCGCACGATGGGGATAGATGGTTTCCCAGCGATCGTAAAGAGAGCTCATGAAATCTGGTTCTTTTCCAGTTGCCCAATAGCTCACAAACTGGGCACGACCTCATATTTCGATCCTCAAACCGTCCTTCGATCCGTCATCACTCGCACGATCGCGCCGACACCAGCAATTTCAACCAATCTCTCATGCCAGTTCAACAACACAGCCATCTGCTGTCCCCCGCCGCCCTCCCCAAAATTCCGAGCTTGTATCTGCGTAAATCCCGTACTCTGCGGAGACAACGAACTTCTTTTCGATGGCGTTCCACCGCTAGAAGACTGCGACGCCATGCCTCTATACCTAAATCCACCAGCAAAGCAGCATTAGCACAAAAAAGTCACCACCACCACCACCAAACCGTAGACTGAGCACATAATGAAGAGAAGAAGGAAAAGCCAAAGAATATATCCCCATACAGATACTTCATCAAACAATCCCCCCTCTCCGCCCCTCCCTCCCCCGCACACACCCCCTCCAACACCCTCGCCATCTCCGCCTGCCGTATACCCTGCAACACCTCCACCACCGTCGCAAGATGCACCTCCTTCGCACGATCGTCGCCCCCGAGCGGCGCCGTGTCGAGAGCATGGCGCAACGCCCCCTCCGAGTCGCCGGATCGGAGCATCTGGCGGACCTGAGAGGCGATGTTTGCAGCGTCGCTGGACGAAGTGGAGGGGGGCAGGTTGGAGGGGAGCAGGGTCTCGAGGGGGAAGTTGACGGAGGCGTCGGGGTCGAGCGAGTCGACGTCGATTGTGCGGTAGTTGATGTTTGACATGGCAGTGTGGGATTTGGTCAGAATGAGAGATTTGAATTCGGTTGGTGGGAGGATGGGTTGTGTGGTCGGTTATGGGACGTGGAGATTCGAGAGCAGAGAAGAAGTGGTGGTGGATTTGATTTTTGTATAATGGACAGCTTTGTTATTGTGTGAAGCAAGTCGCCAGCTGTTTCACGGTATCTGGAGGGTAATTTGGAATATATATAATCAATTGGCTCTGAATGAGTTGTGATTCTGCCTGTTTGCTTGGGCTGATGTTGGAGTTTGCGATGAAGCCTATAAGATATGGACATTTGCAACAGCAACTTTCATGCTCATTACTCACAGCAATGTCCAAGAGCACTAAATACTGTACCCATGTCATTTTCTGGTCAGAATTCACAAAATTCACCATGTGGTTTATACTCTTTGATAATATCGTGTTCATCAGATAATGTACATACAGTTAAAAACATATCACAAGTCATGATAGCCTCCTGCATCAGTCACAGCAATTCGAAGAAGAGAACAACCTAATCTCAGCCAGTATGCAATAAAATGGTGTATCAAGACACCTCCCAGGATGGCCTAGATAACTGTGAGCCGCCAAATGCAAAAAAAATGTAATAATACTGGAATCACAGCCAAATCCTTCAACTCCCAGCCCAGTGCATAACATAAGAAATTTACAGCAAAAACGACGGCGTAATAAACAAATCTCGCGTCAAGTCGTAAACCATAATCTAGCTCGGTCCAGTCAGTGTGATCGGAGGTAAATTGGCATGGGTTGGCTGAGAGACATCCTCTCTGTCATCCTTATCCAGTTTCAACGCTTCTTCATCATGCCTCCGAGTCTGCAACTCTTCCGAAGGATTCTGTTTCAAGACTTTCGGCTTGACGCGCGAACTAAAGCGCTGAACCGGAACCCACATAGCAGAAAACGCTTTTTTCACTGGAGAAAATATAAACGACATAACTTCTGTAAACGGATTCCAAACAAAGGCGACAGCTCCAATAACACCGTTAAAGACGACAGCAAAATATCGATCGGGTATACAACGCAAGAGAATAGCCCATGGCAGACAGAAGATTGAGCAGAGTATGCAAATCGCCCACTGCTCGCCACTAATACGCGTCACACCGATGGCGAGGCCTCCCACAAAGATGATCATAACTTGCCCGCCGATCATAAGCAAGTTAATGCCGATAAACCAGTAGTTCTTAAGCATGCCTTCAAAGATGTTGAAGTTGTTATCAAGTCGGCGATTGTTGAACTCATTAAAGATCTGCATCCAGACAAAGGTGTTGAAGACGATCGTGTCCAATTGTTTCTGCAGACCACTGTCTGTAGCGACGTCGTAGTTCAGAATTTTGGCGCCTGCAAAGTAGAGCGTAAATGTGACGACCAGCTGATAAATGCTTTGCCCGATAATCATTTTCCACATTGTCATCGTGAAGAGAGATGCCGACTTTGGAGCAGGTTTCCGGTCCAGAATTTTTTCCGTCGGGGCATCCGTAGCCAGAGCCAGAGCAGCGAAAGTGTCCATGATAAGATTCACCCATAACAGCTGAACCGCACTGAGAACACTCTTATTTTCGTTGCTAGACACAGCCGAAACAAATGTCAAGCACACAGCAGTAATATTGACAGTGATTTGAAACTGGAGAAATCGTGCGACAGCATCATTAACCGCCCTTCCCCAGCAAATCGCGGTCACGATCGACTTGAAGTTGTCGTCCAAAAGAATGATAGAGCTCGCCTCTTTTGCAACTTCTGTTCCTGCAATGCCCATGGAAAAGCCCACATCTGCTGTTTTGAGAGCAGGGCCATCGTTCGTGCCGTCTCCTGTCACCGCCACAGTCTCACCAACATGCTTAAGCCGTGCAACAAGAATACGTTTGTCTTCGGGTGATGAGCGCGCGAGAACTTGTAACTTGGGCAAGATATGATCCATCTCTTCGTCAGACAGTTGACGAAATTTGGGGCCCTCCATTGCGATACCGTCAACAGTTTTGATCCCGCATTCCGTTGCAATGGCGATAGCAGTAGTCATGTTATCACCTGAATTGGATGTTAGCGTAAGGCAAAGCAAGCAGGATGGTAACAGGGGAGGAACAAACCAGTAACCATCTTGACTGCGACCCCGGCCCTGTTGCACTTTTGGATGGCACCAGGGACCTCAGGACGCAGTGGGTCCTGAATCCCAACGGCACCAATCCAAACCATATTGTGAAAGATATCGTCAAAATCAGCCATAGACTTATCATCCTCCATAGTCTTCGCTCCACGGGGGGGCCAAAACTCGAAATCCTTGTATACCATGCCAATTGTGCGAAGAGACCGTCGAGAATACGAGTTGATCGTTTCGAGAATTGCGCTCTTGGAATCGTCCGGTAGAGAGTCATTTCGGAAAGACTCTTGAGACAAATTGGCGATGGCCTTGTTGGCTTTTGCTAACATGATCTCAGCGGCACCTTTCACATGGAGTCGATAGGCCCCATTGTGCTGGCGAATAACAATACCCATGCACTTGCGAGCCGAATCGAAAGGGATCAGCTGAACGATTTCGGCGTTCGCCCGCTCTTCCGCCAAATTCAAACCGAGATACTTTTGGATGAGTTGTAACATAGCCACTTCGGTTTTACTTCCAATGAATGTGCGTTGGCCGTTCTCTTCTCCTTCAAATGCGGTTGAATTCAACGCAATTGCTTTCACAAGTAGATCCTGGACCGGAGGAGATATTGCGGATAGCGTTTGCGACATACTTAACGGGCCATGTCCCTTCCGATCGGATGTTTCATCAAGACTATAATCAGCGCCCAAGCTTCCAGCAACTACAGTCATTTTGTTCTGAGTTAAAGTTCCTGTTTTATCGGAACAGATAACTGTCGCGTTTCCCATGGTTTCGCATGCACGCAGAACCCGAACAAGATTGTTCTCCTTGACCATTCGGGTCGTCGCAAAGGCAAGGGCAAGAGTGACAGCCAGGGGAAGGCCCTCTACAACTACACGTTAGATGAAAATTTCACCAATCACCAGCGGGCGAAAAAAAAAAACTTGCCTGGAATTGCTACTACAATCACCGTTATCGCGACAATCATGATTTCCATGAACTCCTTGCCTTTGGCTGCTGGAGTACCAGTATTCTCGGGTATATGCGCGAGGAATCGGATGAGGAGCACAAAAAACAAGACAAGGGCGGCGCTAGGGTGTCGGGCTTTGTGAGTTCTCATAAATCCAGATACCCAATAATTGGAGAACATATTCCACTTACGCTGTACCCAAGCCACCAATCCAATCTGCGAGCTTTCCCAGCTTGACTTGCAATGGTGTCGGGTCATTGGCTGTTTGCAAAGAGAGCATGATTTTGCCATAGGTAGAATTGGGGCCGACACTGGTAACCAAATATGTCCCAACTCCCTCCAGCACTTTACTTCCAGAAAGGATGAAAGGATCCAGCTTCTTAGTCGCAGTGCCGTCTTCCATTTGCTGCCAAACTTCGTATCCGCTGGTTTTTTTCATTTGATCAGATTCTCCGGTTGCAGAGGACTCGTCGCACTTGACTCCGTGCCCACTGAGAAATACCCCGTCCGCTGGAATTGCATCCCCAGGCTCTAAATGTAAAATATCGCCAACAGTGACGTCAAACACAGATATCAGGACGGACTTTCCGGAACGGATGGCTTTGACCTCTCTGTCGTCTTTCTGTTTCCGAGTTAGGTACGTTCTAGCAGTGAATCGAGGAAGATACTCACTCTACGGTTCAGCTTCACGAATTGCCTTTCTTTTTGCCAGTCATTCACAGCGGTAACCACAGTAACTATAAGTATAGCCACACAAATGGCTACGCCTTCGACCCAATCGACCTTTGACCCACCACTGAACGTCTCGTATAGGCCGAGAGATAATGAAACCACCGCAGCAATTGTTAACAGAATGATAATCTTGTCGTTATAAGCTCTCCAGAGCAAAACGAAGAAGCCATCGCTTTTCCTTTCCGGGAGTCTATTTTGCTGGAAAACACGTATGCGATCCGCGAACTGCCCTTCTCCCGGAGAGTTGCTGAGACTGTCTTTAGGAGACTCCTCATTTCCCAAATCCTCTCCCTTTTTTGACTCCTGCCTAGTTGCTTCCTCAAAGCTAACAGCCCCTTCTAATCGGCTCTCATCAATCGATAGACCTGCCGACAAATCAGTCCTGAGACCACGCTCTAAACCTCGAGGTCCTCCCAATGCTCTGAACGCCGCCAAAGACTTGGGATTTAGCATTTTATTGAGTTGACCAGGCGTGAAGGCGAAAGGGTTATCTGTCACTTGGAAATCCTTTTCATTCCGCTGATCAGGCCTCAAAGCTTCTGACAAGGGGGTATCATCGTACTGCACATGATCGGGAGATTTAGATGTTGTAGAGTTAGATCGAGATCTAAGCGTCTCTGCATTTGAATTAAATGAGTTTGCCCGCGAACGAAGGGTTTCTCCGTCCATCGAAACCGGGCTGTGGGCAGTGAGAAAGCTGCCATTGCTCGAGATAGGTCTGTCAGGGAAGATATTATCATGGTCTGATGTCGAAGAAGGGGGTCTCGTTTGCTTTTATACTAGATCAGTATCATGTTCTCCATTCCTTGAATATCAAGCAGAAATCACTCACTGAAGTGTCGATGAAGATGGGAGGAGCAAGTAGTCTGTTATTATTGGCCATGGCTCAGAGGACAAAAGAAAACTCCAGAGATTCGAGCCAAAGCTCGAGAGGTAGCCCTGAGATGGTCCGCGTGCGAGAATGGACTTAATGGGAGAAGCCGTAGATATGAAATACAAGGAATAACAGATATCATACACAAGTGCATAGCATGGCTTTTTCAGGTAGAGCAGCGAATATAAGAGATTGATTAAATAACAACGATATCAAATATCAGATCTAGTCTATGTTTCCCGGTGGAAATGCTGCGGGATAACAAATAAAAGCCATGGAGCTTCGGCAGTTGCTTTTGTAGACATGTCATAACTGTCACTTCTGTGCATCCCGCCATTTTCCTGCCCAGAATCTTGGTGGAGGCAATCGTCTTCTCAGGTTCCATGGCATATATGCTGAGAGTGAGGCAGTGCAGAGAATCCCTTCCGGGATCTAGCTTAGTCAAACGCCACCCTGGTCGTAAGCGTAGAAGGGTAAACACATGCTGAGTTTCCCCTTGTTTTGAAAATGAGTAGTAAATCATTGTGTCAGATTGGTTTCTGGAGGCTTTGATCAGTAGCCGCTGCCATTTGTGACTTCAACTCATCATCGTGATACTCGAATCGACGCAGTGAGGACGTTGAGATGGGGAGTTGGGGCATCGGGTTTGTGATTGGTGCAATTGACTAACCAATGAGACGAGAGTCGTGTGGTCAACCACCAAGCGCTTCAGGTTGAGCCAATCCAACTATCTTTGAACGACAGCCTGCTGCTTCTGATTATGTACATATTCCTACCCAGAAAAGGCCTTGTCGCGGCTGATACTAAAGATTCAATCCCCAAGGCGCCGAGCCTCGCAAATTGCCTCCAAGAAAAGAAAAAGCAAAGGAAAAAAAAGAGGGAAAATTCTACGACTTTTACTGCGTCCTGACCTCTGCAGTCACGGTGAAAATCTCTCACACTTCTTTGACGGTGTAGGGATGTGTTTATAGCCTAACAACTATATTCCAGTCACTCGGCTGCAGCTCGAATTCTGGGTCACCTCTTGAAGCTGCTTGGCCAGGAGTCATTTACATCATCATTCCGTGAGCAAAATTCTCCGTCTGCGTCTCGGTTCCTATCTAGATCTCTCCACTGTCTTCCAGACATTGGCAAGAAACCCTGCTGGTTCAAGATTTCGGGGAATTGTCCTCCATTATCCCTAACTGAGAGGTGTAGCAAACAACCAGCCGTCGATCCTCGGGTCTCGAATGTTTTCTTTTCTCTTGTGTACACGGGATAATCAATCCATCTTGACTGACTCCGCCCTCCTTGGCAACTTAGAGGCATCTTCAAGAAAATCTTGGAGTTATAAAGGCTGCCGTGTGGAGGACAAAAATGCCTATGTGCGGCAAACCTTTTGTCGGGGGATTTTTTGCTGCAGGGATAACTCCACACAGCTAAATCCGTATCCTTTCTCTCATCGCACAGGACCCTACGACCACCCATCGAGATACATACTTACTTGTAAGAGAAGCGGAATGATACTTTTGCTGAGCGTTGGATGGATATCCACCTGTTCGGTCCTAGGAGTAGTTACATACTAATGTTAGTAGTATTTTTGGGAAGCGGCTCCGTATTCGCAAATGCAAGGATACGGAATCGAGCTGGGCATGTAACTGGGTTCGGGACGGGCTTATCTATTTTGAGTCTCAGTGTAACCGACAATCAGATATGCCATCTCCCATACTCCGTAAGTCCATATCCTCAACACCGATTCCATAAAGTAGCCGCTGTCGTCACCCTTGCCCAGGAAATGATGACTAAATTTACTAGCCACATTTTCGGCTGAGCCACACTACCCATGATGTCACTTCCATAAAATGACGTATTATTGGCCAATGAATTCGTTTTGCGCCACACTTGGTCACCCCTTTTATGTACAGTCAGCAGATATCGGACCAGCGATTAGCGCGGTTTCTCTGTAGGCCTCAGGCACCCTCATATCCAGCTGATCCAGAGGATAGGAACTACCAATGAGTCTGCCTATATGTAATGCGCAGCTCAGGACGCCATTCTCAACAGGATTCCACATGCTGGCAGGAAGGGTTGATACTGAGCACAGTTTTTGTGCTTTTCGGTTGAGCCGCCTTGCCGTTGAAGGGGCTGAGCAACCATTTGACCAGCTCTATGTTACTCTGCAGGTTTGAGAGGAAAAGATTTTATCCCCAAGATCCCGCGATTACTGCAAAAGACCACTCTCATTGCACGTGGCGATGCTGCTCGGCAAGTGTGTGAAATTCTCTTATCTGGTGCTGTGTCTGGCCTATCTCCACTTCCTTTATGGATTCTGAACCTCAACAAGGCAACTTTTATCTAGGTCATCCGCAACTAAAGTCGCCAGCTTCCATTTTAGCGATAAGATCGGCTTACAGGCCAAGCTGACATAGCCATGTTATACAGTTTCGTCAGTCCGTCCAATCTGAGCTGGTCGCCGACTGCGCCAAACATGTGTCGGATATATAAGCTTAACGCAGTGTGCTGGCACATGATATTCGACGACTGCGGCCGTACGGCCTGCTCCAAGTGCCTTGCATATCAGAGTGGCGACCCCTGGTGACGTTCATGTCAGCCTGGAATTTTACCCCTGAGTCCTACCTCCACAACTCCATATACTCGCGACTCGGTTGAAATCGAAGTTGAACGGTAGACAGAGCGGCGTAACATGGCGCAAACAACACTACACGCACCTGTTATCGGCCTCAGCGATCGTTTCTGCTGTTTTATTTCATCATAAATCTCCTTGCATCCGATATGCATCGAGTTGAACAGCCACTCTTGGGAGAAGAGCTGAAGCGGTGGTTTGACAAGCATATGACTGCGGAGCTGGACTCTCCTACAGGATTCGAATTCGGATGATTGGGAACACAGCCATCTGTTTTGCCTCAATTTCACAAGTTGCTGCTAACACTTATGTTTGCTCGTGACTGTGAGCATTCGCTACCCCAAAACAGTGGCCAGAGCTCTTGCTCTGCCTTTAGAAAAGTCCGAGATTGAGCCCAACAAAGAAATCTCGCCGTGGCAGGAAATTAGATCCACGTGTTTTGTTGAGCAACTGAGGATGGTAAGCCGCAGCTCCATTACACCATTCTCAGGTAAAAGCTTGAGTCTCTTTGCAATACAACATGTGGGAAACAGGGCAAGTGTGGCTGCTGTTAATATAAGCTTGAAATTTTATGATGTCTGTTACAGATGTTTAAAGGTGATGAAAAAGAAGCACAACAACTTGAGTTTTCGCCTTGAATACGGATATAGGCTATACTCGCTCCATAGCAACCGAGAATCAAAAACTCCCCAATGTCAGAAGGGATTACTCTTATGTCCCATTTATATTCCGGCTGCGAATCTTTGTCCCTCCTTCTAGTCTTTCTCGATCAGTACTGAACCCCCAAGGGGTTTCGTTAGCGATTATACTGTTTGATAAAATAGAAGACGATACATAAAGTGCCAAATTTCAAGGAAAGGAAATAAAATAAAATAAAATAATAAAAAGGAAGGCCCCCGCTTGGAGTGGAATGTTTTTGACCTCCCTGAAATGACACACCCTTTCGAAATGGGGACTAGGTGTGTTAGAGAGCGCTCTGAGGGAGAAGCTACTTGTTTGCGTCTACAGCTACGTCGCAGGACCTCGACTGATGAATGGAAGTAGATGTTCAGTGGGCATAAATCTGTTCTTTTGTGTCATTGTTAGGTGGGTATGCTGGATCCTTGGGAGATTAGTGCGCATGAAGTCTGGTAGCAGAGCTATTTGCTACATCAACAAGTGGGAAAAAGAGACTCTCCTGTGATGGATATGGGATATTTCAAGTATTCTTGATTTGTTTGAAAGGGTGTGATAAATGGAAATGGTGAACTTCATCCATACATCTCTGTCTATGTATACTCCGTACATAGTAGATAAACTGCTACAGACAGATGCAAGGATGATGGTGATCCTGGTCAGCAAACACTGGCCAATACAGATACATTCTGGCATGTAGTTAATCTCATTGGCAATGATCGTTCAACAATACTCTCCACTTCCTGCAGCTGGGAGATCTGGGCTGTGAGAGGAATGACCAAAGTATGTAACTAGTGGCCATATCATCCTGCTGTCATGACTTGCTCTCCTGTAGCTACCTAGCTGTATATACAGGATCATACATGCAACACCCCGGCTGTCTGTAGCAGAGTCCACATCCATACAGCTCTTCTTCTCCACAGCATCTCTCCCACAATCTTTTTCAAACTCCTGAACGCGATCACACTTGTCAGTCTTGGGTTTAGTGTTGAGGAGCCCTGACACTGGCCCATGCCCAAGCCAGCCTAGTGCGGGAGTGACTTGAAGCTTCAGCTTGTCAAACTAATAAAACAAAAAAATCTGGTGAATTTTGTTTTTTTTTTTGCTCCTTGTGATATTTCCTCCTGACTCAATCCCCCATATTACTTGGAGCCTTTCTCCCATTTTTATTCTCTCGTTATTTATCTCTACACTCACTGTCTCGATTAATGTCTTTTCTGGCTTCGAGTCTTCTTTTCAGATTGCAGTTTGCGTGGCCAGAGATTCGAGTCGTTAACTATCGATTACAGCGAGTCCTTTGTCGCTAATCACCTCTAGTTACTACTTAGTTCAACTAACTAAATATTGCCCTACGGCCTCGAACACCACTGCACTCTTCGATTCTTTCGTCCTTCAGTCTTCCAATCGCTCACCACAAATAATATACTTGAGTCGCTGTTGCCGTCGTCCTCATGTTCCCTGGCACCGCGAGCAATTCCCACTCCATTCGGCGACGAGCGTCGTTCCTCTCCAGGGTCCGCCCCAAGACAGCGGGGGCAGAACACGGACTGGACCAACAGCCTGAGAACTTTGATGCTACGATATGGTCCCCTACTAGAGCTGGGAATTACACAGAAGCAGTATCACACTTCTCTCACTCGCCAGCAGTTCCCCAGACTGGTGGTGTCGATGCTCAGAGCAATTTACCCATTTCGGCCGATTCGCAGACACTCGAACTCTTCTACCCGATAACTGGAAGACGACACCATAGCAAGAGTATCTCTTGTATTCGATATGGTGTGAGCGAGCTACGGGCAGCGGTGCGACGTCTGTCCTTCACAATTCGTCACAAGTCACACAAACATGCATTGGAGGCGCCTCTGGAAGAAAAGGACCTAGAGACTCACCTCGAAGAGTGCTCTCGAAAAGAGTCAAGACATGGAATCTTTCGAAGTCATGCCATGCATCGCAAGTCATTTAGCAATTTTCATTCTTCAGCCCGATTTCAGTCGCATCCGCCGTGCGTCCCATTGCCAATTCCTACGAATACTTATGACCTTCCCGTATTTCCTGAAGAGGTATCTGGTGGAGAAGCAGCTCGTGCTGCTGCTGCTGCACAAAACGAAATCATCCGACTGGAACGTGCGATATCGAACACGGATACTAAGAGCTTTGAAGTCGCACAGAACCACGATGATACGAAGCTGTCGCTTGATTCGGAGAGTGGAATAGAAATCAATATGCAAGATAGCATGCGCACCTCAGAAGATGATTTAGACGTTGTACGGAAAGGTACGTTGTTTGCTGCCGGACGCGTCTTCACTTGCTCAAACTAATCGTCGCTGTAGACCCAGTTTCATACTTGCCAACGGAGCTCATGTGCCATATCCTGTCCTTCCTCGATGCCGAATCCGTTAAAAATGCGGAGCTAGTATCTCACGCATGGAATGCGCAGGCTTCATCTCGGCATGTGTGGAGAGAAGTTTTCCGGCATGAATACAGACATGGCTCCCATGCCACGAACACCAAGACCGAGAAAGCAAAGCCAATGGGGCTCGGAAGACTACGACCAAACCAGGACTGGAAGAAGATGTACGCCGTCCGCCAAGCCTTGGAAGGTCGGTGGAAGGAAGGGAAAGCTGCAGCCATTTATCTGCATGGCCATAAGGACAGCGTTTACTGCGTGCAATTCGATGAGTATGTGATAGCCTGTAAACGAAACATACAAGCCTCTAATTTTTTGAAAAAGGAACAAAATCATCACAGGCTCTCGTGATAGGACAATTCGCGTCTGGGACGCTCACTATCCTTGGCCTTGTTTGAAGGTCATCGGCGCCCCTCATGATCGGACCGATAGCGCTCACATTGGGCCGTTAGCGATTAACCCTCAGCCGGACTCTCCTGGTAGTGCTCCATTCATCAGCATCTGCCCACCAGCGAAGCCGGCTAGCGAGCTCATGCATCAAAATCCGGATTCCCAGGACTACCACCGTGCATCGATTCTTTGTCTTCAATTCGACGAAGAGATAATGGTCACCGGCTCTTCCGACTTTACTTGTATTGTATGGGATCTCAAGGATGACTACCGGCCCATTCGTCGCCTTGAAGGGCACCGGGCAGGCGTTCTTGATGTTTGTTTCGACAGTAGATACATCGTTTCTTGTTCTAAAGACACCACCATCTGCGTCTGGGATCGACACACCGGCGAGCTCGTGATGAAGCTTCTTGGCCACCGTGGACCCGTCAACGCCGTTCAACTCCGCGGTGATCTCGTCGTCTCCGCCAGTGGCGACGGTATCGCGAAGCTTTGGAACATCGCATCAGGTCTATGCATCAAAGAATTCGCCAGCCGCGACCGAGGGCTCGCCTGCGTAGAGTTCAGCGAAGATGCTCGCACGATCCTCGCCGGCGGGAACGACCAGGTGATTTATCAATTCGACGCAAACACGGGCGAACTCGTCAATGAACTCAAGGGCCACACTGGATTAGTGCGGTCGCTACACATGGACAATGAAAACGGGCGCGTTATCAGTGGCAGCTACGATATGAGTGTGAAGGTGTTTAATGCCAAGTCGGGAGAACTCTCGATCGATCTTCCTGGCTGGACTACGAGCTGGATGTTGAGCGCTAAATCGGATTATAGGAGGATTGTAGCGACGAGTCAGGATTCGAGAGCTGTTATTATGGATTTTGGGTATGGGTTGGATGGGATTGATTTATTGGAAGAATAAGTGTTCCCGTAATGCTCTTGATGTTTCTTGTTTCTTTTTACTTTGCTTGGTCTTTTTTACCTCCTTTACCTTTTTCTTCTTTTCTTCTTGAATAGATTTCATATGCTTTTGCTTTCTACTTTTTAAACCCTTTTTTTTTTTTTTTTTTTTTTTTTTTTTGGCACATTTTCCATTCTCACTGTCGGGGAGGTGTCTCGATGGTTCCGATTGCATTGTATAACATCTGCAACGGTTTTTTGACTTTAATTTCTATGCTCTGTTGAGAATTTGTTTCTCCAGTTCTCCCAACATCTTTTGCTCTTATCTGCTTTGGATAGATTTCAGAGAAGAATCCTTTTGATTCAAGAGGAAGTGCCATTTGGTCAGTTTCTTGTTTCTCTCTCTCTGATATTTGTGCATTCAACTTGTAGATGTGCTACGTTTTGGCATTTTCGATGTGGAGCTGTGTTGGGTGAGATTTGTCTCTCTGCTATCTGTTTGATCCTTTGCTGCTTCTCTTCCATTTGGTTTGAACACTTGGAGCTAATTGGGTAATACTGTTCTTGAAATGGTCTTTCATAAACGACACATTTACTGATAGATAGTTCGTCACTTTGACCTGTTCTTTTTTTCTTAATAAATATTGTTTTCATTTTGATTTTTCCAGTATAATCTGGAGTGGCTTCTTTGAGGACATTGCGTCATACAAACTTTCTAGAGCTTCTTGCTTGTTTGTATTTCGAAATCTGCCATAATCTTCTATTGTATGATGGCAAGCTCCTTGAATCTGGGTGTAGACTCCATCACCAGTGAATTCTGGAAATGGAGCAGTGAGGCACTCATTCCTCGGGTATATATATGCTGCATCAAATGATGGGCCAGGAAGTCATTGCACCTGTCACATTTTGAATCATACGGCATCAAATGCAGGATCAGTCCACATGTTGCGTTTTGACCTTTGAAGCACCCACTGCGGCGACCACAAACAATCCTGCATGAATTGCATTCTCCATAACTTTGTTAAAAGTTGCATGAATAACCTCTTGTCAAGGGGGAAGGTTGATAACTGCTCTTATCACAGCTCCTGTCTCCTCAGTGTGTTCAGTGCACCACTTTGATTATGGTAACAACATGACTTCAGGATTTTCAATCTTGCTGCCATTGAGGACCTTCAAGTTGGGTGGGCTTTTTTTTTTTTCGCCTTCATTGCAACTCCATATGGCACAGTCACGTTTATCAGAACCAGACTCTTTCATTAGAGTCATAAGTCAGCATAGTAATGGCTGGTAATCATATGAAAACTGCAATCCCAGCCCTTGTTGACTGGTTGTAGACATCAGTGGTCTCACTATGGCTTTCCTACAAGATGCAAGCAACGTCAGCCCATCCAGGAATTATCACGACGTCGTCTTGCCCAAATGCATTTTATCTGATCACATAAATAAGTAGCATGCTGTGAGACTCAACACGAGAGGCTTATTGGAGGGCTTACTGCATCCTTTAAGCTGTTGTGTGTGTATTTCAATTCGGCCCTGGCCATACCACCATGTTGTTCATAGGGAGCATTGAAGATTCAAGTCCCTTCGCTGTATATCTCTCCCGTACTTTCTCGGATCATGTAAGGCCAATATTTCGAAGGGAGTTGCGCCGTAGCTACATAGTGTCTGGTCAGTAACAGGATGTCTCTCAAGGGATAGAGGTGACCGTCACTCTAAACTAGAATGATGCAGGATATCCTGGATCCTTTTGATGAAAAGTAGATTGCCTCGTCCAGTCGCTGTTAAAGAAATCGGATATGCTCGACAGTATCGGTTCCACATCGAGGCTCAAGCTTTGAGGATAACAACACTGTGAAAGATTGAAAGAATTCCTGGACTGGCAGTTTGATGTCAAGATGTCAGGGAGTGAATGTGGAGTGTTTTGTTGTTTAGTTAATGGATTGTCCACCATCCAAAAAGTTTCCAGAACAAACCAAAAACACTTCTTCTCCATGTTTATTTTAGTTTTGGCCCTTTTTCCCCCTTCTTACCACAATTCCAGCAACACATCCCCTCACACAGATTGTCCTTTGATATTGACGAGGAGCGTACAAGCCATCTTTTTGGACTTGGGCAGCTCTATTGTGAACTTCCATATCGTCAAAGCGCGTCCTAGCCCCGCCATCGAACGAGGGTGTGTAAACATTATCTCCAGCAATCCAAGTCAATACTGGCAGACCGCATCGAGCACTGATACTGTTTTCCAGCTGTTGAAGTCGAGATCCTTCCACCATGGGTGAATCAAGGTATGCTTAGGTTTTCTAATATTGATCTTGCGAGCGTCTGCTGCCTTCATAGTGACGGTACCCCACGCCCTCCTTGTCTTGAGCCTGAGTAGAGGCAGTCCAGCAGCGGGCGGCATGCAACAGAATGACAATCCATTTCCGCTAACATCTAATGCTGTGAGCAGACAGGAGTTGCTGACATGGTTGAACAACCTGCTTCAGCTGAATATCACCAGAGTCGAACAATGCGGTACTGGGTATGGTTTTCGTTCTCCTTTTCTTCCGCTTTTCCTTTCGTCTCGCTCCTCTGCAGAAACCAGTGTCGATCAAGACGAATCGAATCGAAATCACGAAGTGATGGCCTCGTCGGACGATTTACGTTCATTGAGAGTACATGATCTTTCGTTCTGAGTGCTGGAAACAATTACTGACGGCAGCGGTCTGGAATTTTCTCTACAGGGCGGCCTACTGCCAGATTTATGACTCGATATTCAGTAAGTCAAGCGATTGCTGAGTGGTCATATCCTGTGCTTCAGATCATGACTGACAGCACATCCGTGACACAGTGGATGTGCCAATGTCAAGGGTCAAGTTCAACGTCAATACCGAATATGCCTATATCCAGAACTTCAAAGTCTTGCAGAGTACGTTTTATCTGAAAGAATGCGAAAAGTTCTCTGCACTGACCAGCCGTCCCAGACACCTTCACACGCCACCAGATAGATCGCCCCGTTCCAGTTGAGGCCCTCATCAAATGCCGCATGCAGGATAATCTTGAGTTCCTCCAGTTTACTAAGAGGTTCTGGGACCAGAACTACCCGGGTGGTGAATATGACGCTGTGAGTCGACGAAAAGGATCCGGTACCCCTCTCGCTTCGTCTTCTTCTTCCCGTCCCGGAACCACATCTGCAACTGGTGCACGCCGAGGTACAACCCCGACCACGGCCGCAGCTCGGACCAGAGTAGGTGGCGGCATGTCAGCAAACACGGCCGCTTTAACACAAGAAATTAACGCCCAGAAGGAAGCAATTGCTGGTTTGGAGAAGGAGCGAGATTTCTACTTTGCTAAACTTCGCGACATTGAACTGTTGTTGCAACAAGCCGTGGAGGCGGATCCAGAATTAGAGAAGGATGAGGACTCTCTCATCAAGCACATTCAGGCCATTCTGTATTCAACAGAGGTATGTGCAAACGGTGAAGTTCGAACTGCAATTTTTCTATTCCCCTACAGCTAAGCAGCATCTTGTTTGGGTATGCTGACGAATTTTTGCGTGTTGACAGGAGGGCTTCGAGATCCCCGCTGAAGCCGAAACCGGCCCAGAAGAGTTGGAGACATTTTGAATGAAAATAACGGCCAAGTTTGCTTACCGATGCCTTGAAAACTTGGTTGCTTTCCTGATCCCGTTTTTTTTGCGAAAATACCACAGCATGTTTACCTGCTTGTCGTCCCTCCCTTTTACTTCCGTCTCCACGATGAACCCTCTACACTTGCCACCCCAAGATTTGATCCTGTCCTCCTCTACAACCTTTTTCAATTGATTAGGTAAAAATAATGTTGCCAGTGAATATCTTGTACGAACGCGTCTTTGCCAATTTCAAGATAGGGCTGGGGGTCCAGGAGAGCACATGGGACGTATCGCTGTTCGGATCTTCCTTTGATAGAACTGCAAAGAGGATAGATGGTCGTTCCCCATTTGCGAGCCAATTGCTCTGTCTGCTTTCCTGTATCGATTCGTAGTGGATGGAACAAATTGGCATTGAATATGTGACCCCTTTCGATCCGATGTCATTGCAGCTAGTAACTATACGTACATCCTCCGTGCTCCGTATCGACATACATCCATAGGCTCATTTGTCACACAATCAGACATGGAAAAGGTTTGTTCCTGAGGTTCGGTTGGCTGTTTCTGATCCAATTAGGGCTGTCATTGGAGGTTACGCAACAGCCAATGATCGGCCGCATCCTCGTCGACTAGCCTGATAAGGTTTAGGGTTGTTTGTCATACGGCTCCAAGTGGCCCGCAGCTGCAGGTACCGTGTAGCCAATTAGGAAAAGCGCAAACACGGCGAGCCAATCACTGGCCAGATCGTGTTTTATTACAGGGTCTTGGCACACGCTAGCTTCTTTGGCGCCCCTTGTGCCCGTGCAACGTCAAGGATATGGGATGGGATGAGCAAGTCCAGCACCACTGCCCCGTCCCTTTGTTGGGCTATTTTTATTCCTCACTCGTCCTCCTCCTCCTCCTCCTTGTTCCTGCAAATGGATCGGGCCTATCTTGCTGCCAGGGCCGTCGTCAATGGTCGTCAGAGGGTTCTGTTTTAAAGACCCGAATGGACGATAATGAGGCTGTGGAAAATTGTGTTGAGATAGATTGGTTAATCGGAAGCAGCAGAGAGAAGTTGAGAGAGAGAGAGAGAGGGAGGGAGAGTTCGAAGGGAAGAGCCGATGGGTTTGGTTGCAGTTCGACAGGGAATTCATCGCTTGATCCGGTCCATAGAGCTGTTGCAGAAAGCCGTGTCGTCTTTTCCAGCTACTCTTTCTCTGCGGATTGCTTCGTCCTTCGAAAGTGAAGTCTTGACACCCACGTTCATCCCAGCCTCGATCAAAAAGTTTCGGTTCGCCGCGTTGAATTGATGCTGCTGCAATGACTTAGATTCGACTTCGTCATACTGGGTATTTTTATGCCCTTTTGAAAGCGTACTGAGAGTGGCTGCTGGGCAAATTGTGCTAACGCTGGTGATGTTGCGACAGAATATCTACTCGTCGTCCCACCTGCCTGAGGATTGACGTCCACTCGTTTAAGCACTTCGTCGTCGCGTAGCTCGACAACAAACACAATCTCTCATCCCACTTTTGTTTCTCCCGTTAAGCGACCGAACGTTCGCGCGTCAAACGTTTCCACTCATTGCTCAAAACAGACATAACCTACAATCGCTTCACGCGTTGCGCGTACTTGAAGCATTTGGTTCTCTGCCTCACTCTTTCCAAGCACTCTTCACTCTTTGAATCCAGACTCTAAATCGACTTAATCAATTCTTTCGCTCCTGCTTCGCCCAGAATTCGTCCTGGCGAGCCAAATCTTCACGCGC
Organism: Emydomyces testavorans; assembly: GCA_029449355.1. NCBI lineage: Eukaryota > Fungi > Ascomycota > Eurotiomycetes > Onygenales > Nannizziopsiaceae > Emydomyces > Emydomyces testavorans. The sequence continues at coordinate 2,718,911 of CP120627.1, forward strand.
TATCGCCTCTTGTTATCTTCGTCAGCCCAAGAGGCTAGCTCTCGATACCCCTGGTCGGTTCGCTTTCCCTTATTTACTGCTCTTAATTCGCACGACACTTACGCGGCTGAGTCTGCGCAGATAGTCGTTCTTTTTTTTTTTTTTTTAGTAATATTCTGCCATTGTGTTGGAGCTATTGGCTCAAACAATTCCGGTATAAAAAGTGCTCTGTCTTCACCATGGGCTACCATGGAAAGAGAAAGCATAAAAGGAAACATGCTGTATTGTTCACAAACAAAACAAAACAACAGGAGGACAATGAAGGAGCGCGAAGAGGTGGAGCCCCTGTGCTTCTGGAAACTGAGAAACGCCGTGGGCTGCCTACACGCATCTGGGTTGAACCAAATATACACCAGAGCACAGACCGTAGCCATGCAGATTTGTTACACGGACACCATTCCACAAGCTTGCATGCTAGGCAAGTTCCGTCAGCATCAAAGGCTGTTGTCGTCAAGACGGTCGTTCATGTTGTCCTTGAAAATGGCTCAACTGTTGGAACATTCACTGTTGGAACCTTACCAGCAACTGTATCGAATTCTCAGCTTGGAGTCATAACAATTCCAGCAGAATCAAATTCACCAATTGTTGTGTCCTCTCTCCCGAAATCAACAGCTTCTCAGACTGCCTCGGTCAGCGTCTCAGCAACTGGAATATCTTCATCTATATCTGCGATCACGTCCACATCTCTTGAGACCAGATCCAGTCTTCCAGTATCGCAGCCATCACCGACATCCTCTGGGTATCAAGGTTCACCAACTAATACAGCTCCATCTGACGTTATCCTAGTCCCGTCAATCACTTCAACAGTCCCTGTTACGACATCGTCATCTCCTTCTGCGCTCAGCACCTTCACTATTACGCCTTCACCTGTTACATCAACTTCCAATGTCCTGTCTCTGTTGAGCAGCGAAGTCGTTTCCTCCATTTCCTCAAATCTCTCAAATATCTCATCGACCTCCTCGCGTTCCAGTTCTTCGGTCTGGACAACCGCTTCAACAACATCGTCCTCCACTACATCTACATCCTTTACTTCTTCATCAGCGTTTTCAAAGTCATCGTCAGAGGTCTATTTAGGCGGAGATGGTGGTATTACAACCGGAAATGGCGGACCAGTACCTACTAGTTCGACAGTCACTCAAGCCCAAGGTCCAGTAAAGCCTGGCCTCTCTTCACCCCAGCTTATTGGAGTTATTGTTGGCTCGGTTTCCGGTTTCCTTTTTTTGATATGGGTCATTGCGATTGCAATCCGTCTTCGGAGACAGAAGTCTTCACAAGCTCGTGCGCTTCCTGAAGGCCCAGATCAACCTTCGATGGCCGTAAGGTCTGCTCCGGGTGGTAGTAATATGAGTCCTCGTTCAAGTCTTCTCACTGCGAACCTTTTTGCTCCTGCGCGAGCTTTCAGCCGTTGGAGGAACTCGGGCCAATCATTCCGAGCTGAAGAAGTCGCACCAACCCAGCGTGGTTTTGAGAAACTCGGAGGCAGGAAACTAAAGCCTGTGTTAGAAACAGGAGGTGATGGTTACGATGATAAGTTCGGAGCCAGCGAGAAAGTCTACGAGTCTGGCGCAATCGCAAAAGAACTAGAAACAGGTGCTGCAAGTGCTTCATATGCTCAACCAACCGATAAAGAGACTGGCCGAAGTCGAGCCATTCCATCACCACCGCTTGGCCGTCCTGCGTCCCAGGAAAGCGATACCTCGGAGAAAGTCTTGTTCCGCCCATCTCCTGCCCGAGCAATCACCACTGAAAGCTGCGTTCCTGGCACTAGCTTGCGTACTAGCGCTCGAGCTGGTATTGTGCCTTCCATGCCCTGGCCCCCACGACCGTCCTACTCTTCTATGCGAGCTCTCTCAACTGATGCCATTGGAAGAAGTCATTCTAGTGCAGATGGTAGCCGCAATAGTCGATTCACAGAAGGCGTTAACTAATCAGTGGCATGTTTGCGCAGTATCCTTTTGAAGTTGTGAAGCATTTGTGCTTGTGACTGCGATGGCTCGCATCTTACCTTTTGTTGCTTTGTTGGAGTCTGGATTGTTGTTTGTTCATGTATGTACATGATGATGTTGCGTATTTTATCACGTCTCTCACCTTAATTTTCTGCTTTGATTTCATGAAAACAAAAAGGGGTACAATTGCTTATTCTGCTGTCTGCATGCTTGAATGTTTGTGTATAGCATAGCAGTGTTAATAAAAAAGTGGAATGGCCGCTGTGCTGTTAGGTTCTTGATCTGTTTGTCTCTGGTTTTTTCTCTTTAGTACGGAGGACAGGACAATGTCAGACTAAATCATTAATCCCTAGTGGAAATAAAATCTTGTTCTTGAGGACTGCATGCCAGTCTCTCTGTTTTGCTGGCAACATCCATGCGATCTCTTCTTTTTTCTTTTTGTCCTCTCTTTTCTTCTGTAGTCACACCTCATGATGGAGAGAGAAACTGAAACTTACTACAGCACACAGTGGAAGTTAGACGCAAAGACAGTAGTAAGTACATATGTATGTAGGCTACAGTCATTACTCAAGACCATCCCATTTGCACATTATCTGCCCTATTTCATTTTCTCATACACAGAATACCACCCTGCTGGATGGGCTCTCCAAGGTACCTACATAGTAAAAAGAGTGTCGAAAGCTGGAAAATATCTCCTAGCAAAAACCACGACGGAGACGACGAAAACACCAGATCTCCTATCTCAAGAAGCAATAACAGCGGGTGCGGCCGGCAAAAGCATCAATATCGAATTGATTCATCGAACGATGGAATTCGGGCTAGCGCAAGGCTGACGAACACTTGACATTCCTCTCTTCCCCGCTCTCCTCCGAAGAAGATGGTAGATTTATTTCTGGCATCATTCATATCAGTTCTCAGTTCTCAGTTCTCTTGGGTACAATCAGGGAGGTAACAAGACATACTCCGCAGTGAGGGCAGTTACAGCTCTGGCTGGCACAGGTGCAGTTGTCGGGGCCGTTGCAGGTGCAATTGCCTGATCCGCATTGGCAACCCATTTTCGTTTTTTGAATAGATGTTTGTTATTGGAGAGGATATAAGTTTGACGTTTTTTTCAAAATAGTTGAGGTGGGATTCCTTTCTGAGGCTTCTCGTTTGTCTGATAGAAAGAAGCTGAAAAAGAAAAAGAATCACGAACAGGAGGGCGACAGGTTTAAGTATGAAATGTCTAACAGAGTCTGTCTGGCTTTGCCATCTCACTTGCGGCCTTTTGGCGTGGCTACGTCATTATTCATCATCCACACAGCTGCCAGAAAGACTACTCGTTATACAGCATCGCTTGGTGTCTGGGGAGAAAAGGCTCGAATCCTGAATTGACGTTTGACATCAAGTTCCATGCCAGGTCTAGATGCCTGCAAAGTTTCAAAACACAAAATAAACGCCGAGGTACTCTGTACACGCCCATGATATCCAGCGAAAAGAAAGTCCGCATATCTCCTCGCCGTTATTCCCCTTATGTGAACACACCCAATTGATTCCCCGGCTAAGAACGCATCAAGCCACAAAAAGGAAGAACAAAAAATCAAATCAAATCGAAGGTTGGTTTTATCCAATCCCTATCCCTGAGGAGCATATTCCGGCCAGTTCCGCTCCAACACTCCATGATGCTGGATGATTTCATCAGAAAGGCAAATCGCGAGTACGTATCAACGTCTGCCACCCGACCGGACAATTCCATCTGCCGCTGCTTTACCCAGTTTCTTCCTGCAATCCGGGCAATACCATTTCGCAGTGCGGCTTGGGACTTCGGTCAACCCAACGCATTCAAGATGGAACCATTCCTTGTCACACTGCACGTTTTGTATTAGTACAGGGGCGGTAGAGCCATATCAATGGGCAAAGAAGGAAGTACGATTAGACTCACATCGTTATCCTCACAGCAGATCATGGTTCCGAAGCTCACGTCTCCGCAAATGCAATATCGCGGTTCGTTCGGATCGATTTCCTCAACCACTCCATCTTCATCGATCCGAATATCATCGCGTAGTTGCGTATTCGTATCCTTGAGGTTATGGTCCTTCTTCTTCTTGGCAGGCTTTGCTTTGCGTCGACCCACGCTCACGGCAGACCCTCCATCCTGACCAGCCGTCACAGGGCCCGGTGCAGGACGCTTACTTCGTCGGCTCGCGGCAGTGGGAACGGGTGCTGTGATGGGTGGTATTGCAGTCGGATCTGTGGCCAGTGCTTTACCTGGGGTTGTGCTCTTTCGACGGAGGGTTTCACGACCGGCAGCTTCAATAGATCCTGCGGTTGCAGATCGGTGACGAGTCAGTCGTATGCCAGTTGGCGGCGTGGGAGTCGGCTGGGGTTTGGAGGCTGACTGTCGACGCCCGCTTCGAGTAACTGGGCGCTCTGGTTCAACGGGGGACGAAGCTGGGGCTTCCTTCACAGAGCTTGGAGGCCGTAGAGACAGCGAAATCGTCGAAGTCGTAGGGTCAGCTACGGATGTGTCAGTCGGATTCAACGTAGGTTTGGTAAGCCTAAGTCTTTTAATGTTAGTTTTCGCGGAGGTAGTCTCGGTGGCCGGAAGTTCCACGTCCTCTGAAGCTTCAGTCTCCTCGAATTTCCTCTTCTTAGAGGTTGTTGCGGGTTTTGCCCTAGGTTTAGCTGCAGTCCCGTTAGCAATCGACGAATTACTCAAAGGCCCGATGGGAACGTTATCAGCAAGGCTCTGGTCAACAGAGCTAGAGAACAAGTTTTTAAACGTCGACCCGAGTTCACCGAGTCGTTTTGCCGCCAATTCCGCTTCCGCTGCCGCTTGTGCTGCTTGTTCTCGTGCTTGGCTTTCGCGTTTCAGCTTCTTTGTCTCGTTCAATTTCATACCTCGAGTACCAAGTTTGGTCTCTTCCACCCCAGAGATTCCCGAGTCGCCGTTCGCTTCGCTGATGCGAGTCAACTTTCCCGGAATGTAGTTATTCATGATATCATCACAGTCGACGAGTTCAGTGCCTGTTAGTTCCGCATTCTCTCGTGCGGTGCGATAATTCTCCCATCCGCGACCAAGATCCGCAAGCTCACGAGTAATCATCACATCGCTCGGTTGCCAGAAGCTGTTTTTCTTCATCTTCTTGCGCAGGCTGGCCATTTCCCAATCCGTCAAGCGTAGCCACGGAAGATCCTCACTGCCAATCTCTGCATCTGGAGGAGGCGCGGGCAGGGCTGCCAAAGTTTTACTTGTAGAGCGTTCTACTGTGGCATCTTCAGCCTCTGCTAAGTCTACTCCCTGCGACTGTTTGCGATTCCTTTGGCCTTTCTTCTGCCTAGCTCCCTTTTTTGGTTCGCCCTCCACGTCCAGCCGCGCTGCAACTTCCCCGTCAGATCCTTCCACACTGGGGGCGACTTGGGCCGACTCATGCGCTGCTATGCGAACTCCCCTGGTTCCTCTCTGAGCGCGCAGTTTCTGCCCAGCACCATCCAGACGCAGGGTGATTCGCGGCGGTGGTTCTGCGGTCTTTGTTTCCGGAAGGTCAATCGCAAGCTGGCGCGCAGTGGTGATTGCAAGCGCAGCCAGCTTCGACCGAATGCTCCCCAAGCGGTCAAAATGGCGATCCACGACATCGTACAGACGAGAGGCTTCCGCATACGATGCTTCACGTGCGTTGATCGCACGCGTCAGCTGTTGTGAGATTTCAATGCGTAGAGTGTGCGGGTCCGGGCGCGTTTCGCGAGGTAGGTCCGGTAATTGTCCATATACTTTGGTGAGTTCGTGAACGGCGTTGGCAGCGAAGAGGTATTTCTTGTCCAAATCGCGAATCAGAGTCAAGGAGCGCACCAGGTCTGACGGAAGGTACTCGGTGTAGTCGATAAAATCCGTCACGATCGCTTGGGCGTCGGGATCAGAGGGGCCTTCTAAGAATAAGTCGTTTGGTCCATGAGGGCCCAAATCCGCCGACATTCTGGCTGAGAAGGCTTCGAGCGGGGAGGAACTCAAGGCCAGAGGTGAGGCACGGCGTTGCGAAGATTGTGACTCATTATTCAGAGAGACAGCGTTATTTACGAGTGTTTGAAAGACAACAAGGTGAGAATGTCAGAATCTCGCAGCCATGAAGATACATTTATTAGTATCAGCCATGAAATCACCATCAATGATCAGACGAGGTTTGCCACCAAAACAAAAATCAAGCGCTGATTGGCTGTCGGATAAACGATGATCTTGATTATATAATGTTTGCACGGTTTGTCTTGTTTGTGTAATTTGCATAGTTTGCCCAGTTTGGTACATAACTACATCTGATAACAGTTCCGATGAATGAATGTTGATACAGAGTATGTATTCATGATATTCAACTTCACTTTTGCCAGACAGAAAGGGTTTATATCTCTACAAACTGCTCACTATCATCATGCTATTTGCTGCAGATGCATTGCTGGCTGTAGTGAGATCTTCCTGGTGCTTGCATCACAGCCTGGCCAATGGTTGTTGTCTTCACTTTGTTCTTCAACTAGCTGAACCTAGCCAAAGCTACTATACTTTCTTTCTTTAAAATCAAGACATAGGAACAATGTCTTTGTATGCAATCTCCCTTGAAGCATCCGTCTGGTCCTTTGCCTTTGCATGTCCAGAGGTTTTCTCGTCCCATGATACACTCATATAGCTGGATAGCATTCATTGTATCGCATCGTCAGGGTGGTCATCCAATGCAGTTCTCGGCGTTAGAGTGAACCTCACTCTGGGTTATATTCAGGTCTAAACCTGTGAACCTGTAGATTTTTCTCACCTTACCCCGTTAACCATTTCAAAGCTGTGTCTCCTCAGCTTTGGGACCTCTTTTCTCTGTGCTTCTTTCCATCTGTTGATCCTGCCCTCGAACAAGACCATGAGTCAGTCAGAACGGCTTAAAATGCTCTTCAAGGACGGAGATGCGCAACTTCTGAACGTCAATGTGGGTTTGGGAACTCGTGTGGAACCTCCAGAATCGGCGGTTAAGACTGTTCCAAGCATTGCCACCAGAGTGACCAGGACCACGCCAACCATGCCGTCGATCGAAGACGGTGGGAGTGATTCGGATTCGGAGTTTGAAGATGAATACCTGGCTGCTCTGGCTGCTTCTGCCAAAGAAGCCAGGGGGAAAGGAAAACAGAAGCATGTCGAGTCCAACAGCAGCCTCCCACGCGTTGGCGGTGTCGGGAGAATTGGCGATTTCCCAGCCCAAGACGCAGAGGCAACATCTCAGCCGGGCGTCGAAAAGTACTTTTGCTCAGCTGTGGTTCTTAGCCGCTTTCCATACAAATACATTCCGAGTGACATTGCAGACAGTGTCGCCCAGGCCTTTTTCTCTGGTGGCAAGTTCTGGAGTCGACAATGGGATCTGTACGTGCCGCTTTTCCCTGTTTATTTTTATTTCATGGTGATCGTATTTGCATGTAAGGAACGACATGTCTGAATAGATGAATCCGCTCAGAGGCAAAGCAGCACCACATGGATGCTAATCACTAACATGAGGCCACTATAGCTATTATATCTACCCTCCTGCTTCAGTCTCTTCCAGCCCACTTCTTCTCGTCCCTCAGACTCAAGCACAGCAACTTATCGATGAGATCAACAACAGGTTCAATTGCAAGGTAGCCATTCCTGCACGACCTGACATGGGTGTCCTGCTGTCTTTTGAAGGTGCGGGCTCTCCGCTACCGCAGTTTCTGGGAAAGTCCACCAGTCGTGAGATAAAAGACCGCTTGGAAAGCAGCATCCCTTCTCGACGTGGCCGTTTTGAGCCTTCAACTGGTTCATCAGATGCAATGGACCGTTCGTTTGCTATGTTTAAGGAGAAAATGGAAGCCGCATTTGATGCCCTTCGCCGCAAATCGAAGTTGTCCAGGTTCAAAAAGCAGCGTGAACAAAAACAGAGGCTTCAATCTTGGTGCCGTTCACTTAAGCGCGCAGAATGCTACCTGGGCTTGAGGAGACGTATTCCTCGCCCTAGCGGACAATCTGACAAGGATGCTTCGATTTCTTTGGAAGACGAGAGACAAGCCATTACGGCTAATGCTTTAGCAGATACCACGGTTATTATGCCTTTGAACGTTCGCGCAGCGTCTCCATTCCCGTTTGCCGACGAACCCATTTTCATTAGCGTCGATATCGAGTCCAATGAAAAGGCGCACAACCAAATCATTGAAATCGGCGTCTCAAGCTTGGATACTCTGGATCTGGTTGGAATTCCCCCAGGCAAGGGTGGTTGCAACTGGATGGAAAAGATTAAAACTCGTCACTTTCGCATATCCGAATACGCTCATGTCAGGAATGCTGACTTCATCATTGGATGCCCTGATCGGTTCGAATTTGGAAATAGTGAGTGGATCTCGATTCAACGAGCAGCCGAGCACCTTGAATCGTGCTTCCGTCCTCCCTACTCAGGAGATATCCCTTTCAGAACCACTGAGGCCGTCAAACATGTGGAGATCGTGCAACTCGAGGAGAGTGAGGTACGATTGAATTTGTAGCCTCCTCTTTTTTTTTTTTCTTACTCCAAAGAAACTGACAACTGTTTTAGGAAGACGAAGATGGCGGAGTCCCCCTTCCTATCGAATTCCTTACGGCAAAGGCACCTCTTAACTCTGAGAAACGTTTCATCATGATTTCCACGCCAATTCGCCGCAACATCGTCCTTGTTGGGCACAATCTCCCCTCGGACCTGATCTACATGACCAAACTCGGATGCACCATCTTCAAACCCAACAGCACTGAAACGGACCACTACAGCAACGACAAGCCGCATTTCCTGGACAGTCTCGACACCGACATCCTCTTCCGCGTCCTTAAGCGCGAAAGACAGCCAAGCTCCCTCAGCAACGTCCTCCTCGATCTCGACCTTGCCGCCTGGAATCTCCACAACGCAGGCAACGACGCGCATTACACCATGCAGGCATTGATTGGAATCGTGATCAGATCTCGTCTCGAACAGGAAGCCGTAGACGCCGCCGCCGCCGCCGACGATGACGACAACGACGATGACAGTTCCAGCATGGGTTCAAAAGATGCGGGCGTCCGGATGTCAGGTGCCGTGGCCAGCGGGAATCAGCGCAGACGTGAACGAGCATGGAAGGCAGAGATCGAACGCCGAGTTGCGGTAAGCGTGGAGGAGGCTGAAGCCAGGGTCCGTGAGGAATGCGCGCTCTGGGACACGGTGCTAGGATTCAAGAACGAGTGGGTTATCAGTGAGGAGGACATCGACGGGGGGCTTCCAAAGGGATTGGCGGGATGAGAAAAATGGTGGCTTAAAAAGGATGTGGAAATCGAACAAGCTGATAGCAATGTCACATTGCATTTTGTTCATAGGCTCTAAAACATAGTTAGGGCAGTCAATGTGAAAAACATCAGATTTTACCAGCCTCAGCTTCACAGGTCAGATTTTTCAATATATTCTAGCTAGCTACTAAGGTATGTATGTAACTGCTATACTGCGTATAACAATACAACCACGGTACTGTCTTCCCCCTTCTTCTTTTACCCACTCTGCTAACATTTGAACAATAGAAATCACATCCCCCCCTTTTTTTACACAGAAATAAAAACACATCTCCCGCCTCAGATCAAGCAATCAAGAACACCGCCCAAGATCTGCTAGCACATAAACTGCAATGTGGAAAAAAGAGGCAAAGCAGGGTAAAAAAGAAAAAAGAAAAAAAAAGAAAAAAAACTCCAATTCACCAGATTCCTCAGGAGAATTGCACCCACCCACCCAGAAACAGTAGTACTTTCAGGAAAGGCAAAAAAAAAGGCACCAGATTGATCATGAAACAGCAAAGCAGAAATCAGCAAATCATATATCACATAATGAGAGTCATGAACAATCGTCACAGCAAAAACAGAAACAGCACACAAACAAAAGAAAAGAAAAGAAAAGAAAAGAACACAATGCCAATACAAAGAGTTAAAAAGATGTAGTTGATATAGAAACGACAGGAAGAAGGTAAAAACAAGTAATTGGTACAAGCAGAAACAGAATTTCTGTTCTGGGAAACATGGTCAAAACGGAAGAAAGGAAAAAAAAGAAGATTCTTCAGATCTAAAAACATAAACAGATCATGATAAATTCTGGACCTTTAGATATATTCTACAGCTATGAAAGCAAAAGAATAAAACCTCGCCTTGGAACCATGACCTGGATTCAGACCCAACACAGTAACTTGTATCTGAACAGTTCGTGTCATCGATTGCTGGAACTGAATCTCTGTCTAGATTTCGTGGACATGGGCACATTATGGCGGTAAATTGATCATCATTTTGGAGTAGAATATGAGGAGGATTGTAGTGGCTCGTCTTGCCTGAGAGAATTTAAGATGACGCGAAGTTTAAGAGGTCGAGGCACTAGCACTTGCCCTGGCGGCATTGCTCATCTGGCGATGATAAGACCCAATAGGCTGGAAGCCTCTGTAAATTGCCTGTTAACATATTGTAGATTGCAAAAGAAAATAAAACATGACACATACCTTGCGAGGTCAAATCCCTCCGCCTCATTCCCCTCATCTTCATCATCCTCCCAGCGACGCTTCTCACTCCCATTGCCAAACGTTCCACGAACCCCAGGAGGTCCGCCCGTCTTGCTCGGGCTGCCAAGATTCGGCGGTGGAGGACTACTGCTTGCTATCGCACTTCCACCATCCCAACGACTAGAATCACCGCCTCCAGGTTTCAAAGGACTGATGTCGGTTGGCTTGGCCGGAGTACTGCCGATATCTGCAAATTTCCAGAACTGCGCAGGTGAGCTCATAGGCATGAACTTCGAAGGAATCTGAGCAGTGCTTGGTGGTGCTAGACGAGGTTGCTGACGGAGTGGGGCGGGAGTAATCATAGATGAAGCGGCGTCATCATAGTATGAAGATGACAAGACTGGAGGGGAACCAGCAACGTTGTCGGAGAGCCCGTAGGCACGAGTTCCTTCAGCATTACGTGGACGGGTAGGCATAGGGCTTTCTGCTGGATTATTGTTATCAAGGGCACGTCCGGCTCGAGAACCACGATCAGGCGTGTAGGCTTCGACTGGTGCAACAGAGAACGAGTGGTACCCAGGCGAAGCTGTTTGTGAAGCCTTTGTGGTAGCCTGAGAGTTCTCCGGACGCTTTTCAAAGCCACCTTGGCCATTTATTTTCTGGAAACTTGGGCTATCCTTTCCAATCGGTGAAGAGGGAGCTGACGACTGCGTACCCCTGTGGGCTTTCTTCCAATATTCTTCACGGTATTCTGGAACAATCTGCCACTTCATACCCTTTCCCGGTTCATCCGTCCGACGAGGAACTTTCTGAAACGCTTTGTTTAAAGACAGGTTATGACGTATAGAATTCTACGCATTGTCAGTACAAATCTTAAATACACAAAACAAGGGATCAAACAATTGGAAAGAAAGAGCATACCTGCCATCCCGAGTTCGTATGTCTATAGAAAGCGTACTTTTCCATTATAAATTTATATATATTGCTAAGAGACATTTTCTCTTCATCAGTGGAAAAAATCGCTTGACCTATCAGATTAGCATAACTATACGGCGGTTTCAAATCTTTAGCCGAGTCACTACTGTAATCAATCTCTTCGGTACTCTCCATCATCATACCACGGTTATATAAAGGCGAAGGCTTCACAGTAGCGTCCCCAGCATCCCTAGATTTTGGCCTCACAGCAACCGGAGTGGCTTGACGTTTGGATGGAGTCACGGCAGTAGCTTGTGCTGCGCCAACGCCATTTTTGCTGTTGGCCCGTTGCGGACCATGAGACGTATATAGCGTAGGTCGACTGGAAACTGATGGCTCTGGATGAGCGTGTTGTGTCGCGTCCCAGGTACCTGCTTCTTCAGTAGCTTGTAGTCCTTGCAACTTGTTCAAGAACCAAGGATGAATGTCAGCTTGGTCGCCTGGAGTGACAAACATCATTTGCGTATTCGCGATTTCAATAACATCTCCGCATTTGAGCGGTGCGCTTGATCCTCGCTTCACAATGGCATTGTTCAATCGAACTCCATTACGGCCATTGACTCGAATACGCCAACAAGGAGGATCTTCGGTGCCATCATAGTAAATTTCGGCATGTAACCGCGATACAACCTTGTTGGGACCCAAATCAATGTGGACTTCAGGCAACGACTGTGCTGCCACAGCAACAGGGCTAGATTGCGCATCAAGCTTTTGTTCACGATCTGGTGGGCGTCCAATAGTGACGTGAAGGTTCTTAACATAGTAGGTCCATTCTCGGCCAGCAATCTTAGCGTACGCCTTGACGCTCTCTTGATTCTCCTGCCTTGTTTTAGCATTTGAGTGTTCATTCATGACAGCCACAGGTTCCTTCGCCACACCGAGGCACGAAATCACAGAATCCACCAGCTCTTGATTTGTAGGGGCTTCATTCTCATGGGAGGAGTCTTCGTTCTCTCCACCAGAAACAGGCTCTGGGGTTTTTTCAGGCTCTGGCTCAGGTTTGTGTTCAACCTACGGGAGAATGGTTATGTCAGCCAAATGCGCTAACGAAACTTTGCAGGAGTACTCCTCAAGCAATGCAGGGCGTTATTCATGTATCAAGAGGGAGCATACCTTTCTCTTTTTCACTGAGCGACGACTTGGTGACGAGTCCAAAGTATCTGTGACAGGTACCTCATGCGACTTCACATCCTTGCGCCGATTGTGTCGCTTGCTAGACGGCGGCATATTCTAATCTGACTGTTCTCTATTCAGGCTTCGTCTATCACCTGCACTTTATTGATTGAAAGCTTGCGAAGAAGCTCGGTGTCTTCTCAATAGAGGGATGGATTGACAAGATAAAGAAGGAAATGTAGAGTGAAGTTGAAGAAGAGGATGGAAGTTTACAACCTCTTATGTTCTCAGAAGATCGAACTGAGAGGCGTTTTAAGGAAATCAAGGAATATCGACTCAAGAGACAAAAGCAAATTAGTGCTTAAGATCCGCAAACACTTAGAAAAGGCAGTCGATTTAAGAGTGTTGTTGTCGTAGATGCTTTTGTGTCGGTTTGCCACCAGTAAGTAAAGTCGAGAAAACTCTCTTTTTGAATTCTTCGCCGAAAGGCTTTACATGCAGTGCCCAATCTATGACAGTAAACACGCGTTCGATTTTTCGATGGCTGATTCACTGTCGTTTGGAGAAACTCTGCTCTTTTCAGAGTGACGACGGAGGCTGGTCGAAGATGCAACGCGCGCACACAAGATCTTATCGCGACTTCAAACGTCGTTTCCGTCCGGGATTTTCTCTTTCAACTTCGAATCAAATATCCGGACAGTACGATGAACAGTATGGCAGATATCAGACACTAGGGATAGATCGAGAAAAGAGGAGTCTTCGGCGACGTTGAGCGATAAGCGTCACGCTGCGATCAGTTTCGCGTCAAGATTGAATTTGGAAGAGCAGGACACTGGAGAAAGTGATTTGTGTCTTTTGGAGCACAAGGTCTTGTTTTCCTCGGAAGGAGGTTTTCTACGTCCCTAGTGCTTCTGGACGATCCATGGAACTGACAACGAGGTGGCCAAAGAGCCCGAGAATCGCCCTTGAAATGGAATGTGAAGTTTGGTGGAAGAAGACGAGAGGCGACGATATGGATGATGATGATTGTTGGGATGACAAACAGGGATTATCTAATCGCCGCACAAATAAGCATCCAGAATACGCCAAGGCCAAGACACTTGTACGAAAACAGCTAGTAGTGGGGCCTGGGTGCGTTACATGACTGGTTCCGAATGAAAAGAGCCAATGAAAGAAGAACAAGCTAGACTACTTTGAAACTAGTTGTATGTTTCCATCAGAATTAGTCAGCTAAACTAGTTACATGCAATGGTCAACAATGTAATACCGATATCAGACTGACGACAGACTCCTAATATCGAACATGGTCGAGTTCGGACTCCATCGCAGGATATCAAGGTGATGAGAAGGGTTTTTTATACACATACATCAGGGGAATCAAATTGTGTGTGCTTTGAATGTAAACATTGTGGAAAACAAGCAAAGACCGAAGTCGTAACAACGGGGCAACATTGGGGGAGGGTGAAATGTGTAGTTTGAATTGGTAGCATCCTGGGTGAAGAAATCAAGCAATGAAGACAACTGATGCAAAAGTGCTCAACAGAAGTCAATCCTCAGTTGAAAGGAAAACCAGCAGAACGTAAAGTGAAAGCCCTCGATGTTCTTGATACGCGAGGGGTGGAAGGAGCTCAAATGTAAACATCGTGAAAAACATACCTTGTAGATGCGGCGGAGGGGGGGAATGCTGGGAGAAATAGTGCAACACCTTGGTTTCAATAGTAAGAGAAGAAATCAGAAACGCAGAGACAAACCACGCATGGAGCAGCGGGGAAGAAGCTCAGCAGCCGTCAAATCATCAGTCGAGTGACAAACCAGCAGAACCATCGATGTATGTGTTTTGAGAAGTGAGGTGGAAAAAATTCGTAATCGGAAAGCGGAAAGGAGCTGGATGAGACTTGGCCTGCGAAACAACACAACCAGCAAGAACATAAGCGATATCTCTTTCACCCTCCCACACAAAAGCAACAGCAAAACACAGCTGGGAAAAAAGGGAAAAATCCATTTATGCTTCATCCACCTTCATCTTATCCTCGCTATCGTCATCACCATCCATCTTCAACACCGGGTACAGGCTTTCAGTCTTGACCTCACCATCGGTTTCTTCATCTTTTCTTCCCTCATTGCGATCTGCAACAGCCGCTGCTGCAATGGCCTCCATGCCTTCCATCTCACCCTGACTGAAAGAATAGCTAGCAGATGACCGACTATCCTCTTCATAGTCTCCATGGTACAACCGTTCATGAATATACTCACGAAGTCTCTCGAGCAGACGTGCGTTCTCTACCCACATCTCTTCAGTAGTACGCCGATTAAAGCTTCTGCGAACGGTACCTGTGCTGTCAGGACTGCCAGATTTGCTGCGAGATTTAAGAGTCGGAGTGGTGTCACGATCACCGGTGGATGGACGCTGGTCAATTGACGCACGTCGGAGGAACGGATCGATCATGTTCTCAGAGATCTTGTCTTGGTCTGAAGCAGTCGTTTTTGGGCTGCTATCGCCATCCACGGACATGTCCATCGGTTCAGAATAATCCACACGAGATCTCTGCAACATACCGCCCGTGTACCGACGACGGTCATCATTTTCGAACATGCTGCTCAAGGTAGATGGTGGGGCCGCGCTAGAAACACCCGAATATCCAGCAGAAGCAGATTCTTGTGCTGTGGTGGTAGGCAGCGTGGGATACATACTCGAACTAGTTTGAGGATGAAGTGGGTGGCAAGATGGCGAGATATGATGGTTGGACGACAGGGAAATGGGGGATCGGCCAGAAGTGTATGACTGGGCACTGGAAGGAGGTGTCAACGCAGGCGTTGCACTATGAGGGGATCTAGCCGACGCAGAAGAAACTGGAGGGGTAGACACGGTGGCTGCGGCATGGCTGGATGGCAACTGAGTGGCCGTCGGGGGAGAATTGGTTGTTCGATAACTCAAAGCCCCATGGACATAATGTGCACCTGGCTGAGCGACCCCAGCGGCCGCGACGTTTTCATCGCTTTCATAAACGGTTGTTTGCATTTGTTCCAGGAACTGATCAATATTCATCAAGTCAGTCTTGGTGCGAAGATTGCCCATCGGAGGCAAGTGGTAGGACTGTGCAGGGATTGGGCCAGGGTGGTAGCTCGCATGGCCTCCAGCGGCGACCATCGCAGGCATTGGCTGATATTCAGGCAAGGCAGTAGTGTGGACCAATGGAAGAGGCAACCCATGCAGGTTTAACAGGCGTTGGCCCACAGCCGCATAATTAGTTGGGTCGAACTGACGTCGTTTTAAATCACCGAAAAACTCATTGAGAGCATCGTATCCTCGCTTCTTTGATTCATACGAAGCCTGATGGTTCGCATCACTTCCGACGGCATAATAAACATTACCGTACGACGGGTTCGACGGATGCTGGGGGTGTTGCGGGTGTTGTGGATGCTGCGCATGGTAATACTGCGGTGGACCATGTCCATATGCTGCGCTTGGAACGGGACCCATGGAGCCATCAAAATAGTGTCCGGCTGGAATAACAAGTCCTGGTTAGCGGTGATCGAAGGAGAAACGAAAAATCAAAAGAAAAAGAAATCGAATCAGAACGGAATGGTCAGGTACTCACATTTTCCATCTGGGCCGACACCAACACCAAACATTCCATTTGGAGGGCGTGTCCCAGTACCAGGCTCGGGGGATCTAACGAGGACTGAGTCATCTGCATGGGTCTTAACATGCTTCTTCAAGTCTTGAGGACGCTTGAAGGCTTTTCCGCAGAAATCACATTTGTGAGGCTTCAATGGAACATGGACTCGAATATGAGACGTGATGTGATCCCGCTTGACTGTGGTAGTACGACAATTTCCCCATGAGCAGGTCAAATTGAGGTTATTAGTACTCTTTCGCCCAACATGGCGTTCGCAGACGTGTTCCTGTTATGAAACAGCTGTTAGAGAGCCACAACCGTCCAAATACTGGCAGTTATATTTTTTGGGGAAAAAAAAAAAGAATCAGACTGTTGATTTGAAAAGCAACAGGTCCAACGAGACAGAGACCAGAAGAAGTATACAAACATTAACGTCCAAAATACAAACACAGAGGAGGGAGCATCGAGGGAGCGATAACAAAATGCTTTGCAGGACTTTTTTTTTTTTTTTTTTTTTTTTCTTTGGGCAAAAGAAGGAAATGAAAACTTACATAGAGAGCTTCAGGAGTGGTACAATTTTCTCGACAACCAGTCCACTGGCAAGTCAGTTCTGAGGATTGCTGGCTTGAAGCATTGTTACTTGCATCCTGTGAGGAAGCGATAGGGACTGCAGAAGCAGCTGCAGCCACTGCCGCCGCTTGCTGAGCTGTAGCCGGGGCCGACGCAATCGATTGCTGGCCAGACTGCTGTGGAGTTTGGACTTGAGCAACGGTCTGTTGCGAAGGCTGGGCCTGTTGAGGTTGCACGCCATTCTGGGTTTGCTGCTGATTTGCCTGAGTCGGTTGGGCGGACTGTTGCTGAGCCATGGCGGCGGAGGAGTCTTGGTTTTCCGTGGAAGCCATGCTTGCCAAGAAAGACTTCTTGTCACCTCCCAACTCAAGAAAGCTGGTGCACAATAGACCAACAGACTGATCAGAGAAAGGAACAACAATGAATGAAACAAGTGATCAAGTGGTGAAGAAGTTGAAAAAAATGTGAGGTGGAGATGCGACGAAAGTGAGAGAAGGAGAAAAAATTTCAGTGGGAAGATGGCTATTTGTGTCGTGGGAGGGTGAGTTTCCGCACGTTACGCGGAATACAGTCTAAGACGAACACAGGTGATTGGCTGAAACACGAGACGGAAAGAGGGGTTTGATTTTGGATTATGAAAGCGATTCTGGCTGATTCCGCAGTTGGGTGTTCTCCTGTTCAGACTGATTGTGAAAGTCTGGTTGTTTTGCTTGCTTCCAGTGACAGAAGAAGGCTGCATCAAAGAGAACTGAGAAGCAAGACTACTTCAGGGACACAAAAGGACAAACTAAAAGGCAGTTTGATCAAGCCAAGCACTGTGCAGATAATTGTCCAGGGAACCCAGTATGCCCGCTGATTATTGGGGAAAAAAAGAATTAAAAAAAAAATTAATATATGGAGTGTGGAATGCCGGAGAGGAACTTTGAATTGAATGCTCGGCAAACTCTGGGCAAAATGGGAGTCTGGAGGAAGTCTTGGGATTTCTTGGAAGAGAGGAATTTCTGGGCAACAAAGAACAGTGGAAAACAAGAGCGAGAGGGAAAGAACAACCAAATTATAGTAAAAAGATGGGAAAAACCCAATGCTAAGCCCCACGAAAAGAAGGCGACACGTAACTAGTTAATCTGGCATAAACAGGAGACAAAGGGGAGTGAAGTTTCCCTTGAGAGTTTTTGGTGAGGGGGGAAAAAGCACAGAAGGACGATGCGGAAGGGGACCTTTGAAGATTTGAGGGCGGACAGGGACAAGACCGGAATAGCCAAGCAATCTTATGTGACAAGCAAGAGAGGAAGGGGACAGGCTTGGGATAAAGCATGTGGGCGCCATAGATTGCCGGCTAGAAATGGCAAGGTCTACTTCGTATGTACGCCACACTGGCTGGATGGGGGGGAAGATACAGTTGGCTGTGGGTACAGAGGTAAATTGTGGCCTTGTGATTGGCTAGGGAGGGGTGAGAGATTTCCCCAAATTGGAGACAAGTACAGTAGTATCATGGGCGTATGGATGTGAATATGATACACAGTACCATCCACAGGCTGTGTTGTTACTATTTGATTCCCAAGAGATGTCCAAGACCTCTGCAGAACTTGGCATGTTAGTAACTTTAGCAATCCACAGAGTCCCTTCATCACATAAATCCATACTCTTATACGACACTCTTAAGCAGACGCTTCTTCCTCCCCCATAACTAACCTCTGTACGGAGTACTCTGTATACGGAGTACATACCTGGACAGCACAATAATACCAACAGTTGTATCATACATGGTGCACTAGTTACAACTCAAACACAAAAACTCAAAAGAAAAAAAAGACCAACCCTAAGTGTGTCTTCCCCCCCCCTTTTCAACTTTCTTCCCTCGCCGCCCACTGCCAAGGTTTACCGACAGCCAAGAACTAAAGCCAAGCCAGCCAAGCATGCCCCGACAGCCAAGTCCAGCCAAGCAGATGCCGAGAATCCTGGGGACAGGATACTACACAGCCACACAACACACACTCTCTCTCTCCACCCAACCAACCAACGCGCATCGTACTATAGTAGTAACAGTCCATGTATCCATTACGGCGACTGTGTTACAAAATAATAGTATCATAGATACCAGCGTGTATTTCTTGCCTATCCATTAATTGTGATAAATATAATTTTTGGGTGCCTTCACCAACGATATGGAGAAATTTCCATCCAATAGTAAGGTGTAGTACACAAGGTGTGTTTGTGCATGGGTTGAATCTGCTATGAAGGGTATTTTTACCACCTAATATTACAGAGTCTTGTACGGAGTACAAGAGGAGTTGTCCGTAAATTATCAGTACCGTACTATATTAAGTCTTATCTAAGTTACCGGCGCTTTGAAATTCCGGAGCGCTCATCATGACGTGAGGTTATCCACCTGAGATTTCGGAAAAATTGATCCTCCGTATCCAGCCCAGGGCTCAGCTTCTCCCGATTTTGACCGATTGGGAATTCCACCATAGCACACAGAGATTTGTGTGAGACTAGATTCTTCGTCATTATAAAGACTATATACAGTCTATACAGCGCTATATCTCTCATGAGACAAGTAAAAACAACCTAATATCCAAAAAAAAAGCAATGATGAGAATATCGCTTTCGAGAAGAAAAAATATATATATAGTATATAAAACCGTCAGCTAAAAGGAACGCCGTCGGCCCATATTGGTGACCAAAGGGTCACTTGACGCCAGTGGATGAGAACCGCGCAGTAATATATCAAACCGTTGCTAAAAGGCCGGAAAAGAAAAAATAGGTTTCACCGTTAGGCTTTGGCCAAAACTCCAGTTTTAGAACCTTCCTCGGCTTGCATAAGGACGGATAAATCTTCTTCTGAAAAGTCAAACATAGCCATTAGAGAAAAAAAAAGAAGAAGAAGAAGAAGAAGAAGAAGAAGAAGAAAAAGAAGTAGAAGAGGCTTAGAAATGGACTGTTCATAAAACGTCGAACAGCCTTGGGAAGAAAGCTGAGAGATGGCATCACTTGCTTTAAATCTCCACTTTATAAGGATGCCTATGGTGCAAATGTCACACCACACCCATTTCAGCCCTCTCCTGCTGTTCCCATATTCCAGCCGCTCCACTGCGCCCATTCCTGATTGACCTCAGATGCACTGTCAATCCCCACATTCTCAAATTGATGGTCATACCTTAGTGTTGTCCTGACGCCCATTCCCATGCCTAAAGCATTGAAGCCAGCTACTCCTATGTCCATGGGCATGCCAAAGTCACCGGCACCATTCTGGAACGTTTCCTCAGGCACTGAGTGTTGGAAAAAGTCACCTCCTGGTCCTCCCTGTGCTGGTAGACCTTGCCACACGAAAGCTTGTCCAGGCATCGTGACGAGATCGGGATTTTCTACGTATCCTGCACCTGTAGAACCTGGGGTCGGTTCTGAAGGCCTTCGCTCATGATGAGTTGGGTATCTATTCAGTCCTTTTGGACGGGAAGCCCCGCCGGACACGGTGCTCAGATCCTGATTGGAGACACTAGAGAAGCTGGAGCCGTTAATGAAAGCTCCTGGCGAGGAAGCTGCTGTTGTTAGAGTCGGAGTTCCAGTCTCAAGAGTTGTCGAAATTGGATGCCCCGCTCTATATGAGAACTGTCTCAAGACATCTAGAGAGTCTTGCTTGAATTGTCCATCTTCCAACGTTGACAATGGCTGGTTCGGGTACGCGAATGGATCGTCTGATGGGAACATCATTGGCATCAGGTCAGGGAGGTGATGTGGATTATCGAATGGCGGAGAGAACGACACAGGATGTTTCAAGGGTGTAGATTGATGTTGTTGAGAAGCAGACAGCGGGGAAGATGGCGTTGACATTTGGGCAGTTTCTCGATCTAATATGGGGCGTGCCATTGGCACAGGATGTGGCACCGCGACTGGAGATTGATTTGATATCTGGACAGGCGTGGTTTGATTTCCATTAGCGGCACTACCTGTTGTCTGAGTGACGGTTGGCTGAAAAGGCTTTGGAACGTCCGTTGTAACTCGAATTGGAAATGTATGTGGTCGTTTTAGCGCTTCCATGTCTTTCAGTATGCTCGGCGGTGTAACAGGCCCCGTCAACGTTGGCATAGCAGTTGGCTGTGACGGAGTTGGTTGCGATCGCTTTCGGTTTACTGGCGCCGGCGCCTTGCCACGTCGATTTCGCAATCTCTCTGGCAAGTGCTTAAAGATAGCCTTATGTCTCAAGTTAGCTTCAAAAGCCCGCACTAAACAATGGAGATTGATACAAACATTGAGACTCTGTGTACACCTATCTGCTGCCATGCTTCTTTTTGCAAGGCCGGCTAACGTATTTTTGCCTTCAAGAGCATCCTTCAAAATACCGTCCTTGGCAGTAGCAGACTCTGGGTTTTCCAGAATGAAGAAAAGTAAAGAGAGGATGGCAAAGTATGTTGTGTACATCGTAAACCAGTATGAACCATTCAAAAGTTGTTTCTTTTTCATTTCCGCCGTGATATGGACGACGTTTCTCGCCACACTCACACATGCAGCAGCACAGGCATACGAGCGTTTGTCAATTCCCTGGCCTTGCGAGCTTGCACTGACGTAATGTAAAAATGGCCGGTACATGACCATTTGAACATGCGCGTAGCTGATGCGCAATAGCTGCCTCAATCTAGGATAGGAGTCAACAGGATGGCTAGACATGGGAAAAGGCAAGAAACTACTACCTGTCGATGTCACGGGGCACATCACCACCAGGTTTAAATGCCTCCAGGAGATCCTCCTTCCACGCTTGGAGATCTCGCTCAATTTCGCGAATTTTAGTATGACTGACCATGTAGTTGCGGCCCGAGCCGAGATTCGCAGCCTTGACAGGGTAAATATATTTCGTAACTTTCAACAAAATCTGAGTTAGCCGGATATGTGCGTTTACTCCGGCCATCAGGGAGACGGTTCCTGGTGGTACAGGCCGAATGCCTTCCGTGGTTATGTACTCATCCTCAATCTCAAGCGGCAGCTCCTGGTCAATGTCGTCTTCACTCAGCATCCACGGAAGACCCAAAATCGCGCTAACGTGGATGTCCATACTACGCACGACCCAGAATACACGCTTACGCGTTTCCAACTCTACCGGGTTGAAGTTCGTAGACACTGAGCGATGAAGGCCGAGGCGCAGCGAAGCACGGAGGGCGATCCCAATGTACGAATAACAAGTGCTGACGTTGGCTGATGATTGAAGGAACAGGATCATAAAGCAAATCGTTTGAAGAGACGTGAGGTCACGGCATTCTGTTATGTCAAGAAGTAACCGACCCGCTTTGAAATATTGGAAGCTGATACAACGTTAATGAGCCTTCGGCGCAAAGAGTTCAAATTGGCGGGATTTCTTACCCTTGGTCTACCGCAGGTTCGTATCCGGACCTGTCCAGCGTGCTATCACCCACACCGCGGAATAAACACCCAACAGCAAGGGCGAGATATAGCAATGGCAAAAAGGAGTTCTCCTGATTTGTGTATTGTTCTGCAGGAGTATCATATATTCGGTTAAACATAGCGTTAAACGTAGGTTTGTGCATAAATCGTAAAACAATACATGCGTTTTCAAGGGTATTATCACAAAGTCTTCGGGCAATGTCTCGCGGAGGTAGATCATGGGCCAAGGCCATATACGTGTCGATTGGCGAATCTGATAAAGATTTGGCTGCTTCTAATCTTTGAGAGATCTGCTGAAACTTGGAAGGGGCACGCTCAGGGACGAGATTCCCGAATTGCTTCCGCAAGTGACGGACAAACATGAGGCCAGAGGATTGGCCATGATAATCCCAATAACCTTGATCGTCGAGATCGAGAGCGCCAGTGTTCTCTACCATTGATTCTAGGAGCGATTCATCGCATTGCTCGGAGGAAGAACATGTCGCCTTGGTCTCGGGTTCGGGTTCGGGCTCGGGTTTAATCTCGCACTTGTTTTTCTCTAGAGTCGAAATGAATTGCTCCACATTGCTGCAATCGAGTGATGGATCATCTAAATCGACCTTTGGGAGAATTGCGCGTAGAATGGCTTCCGCTTTTTGCAATCGAGCCTCTAAGGCCTCTATATATTGCGGTGCCGCATTTCTCCTCCTATTTGATGGCTGATCATATGTGCAAGCTAGAATCACAAAACAATCTAATCAGCAACGAAGCAGGAAGTATCCTAAGGGCTGTTCTCGAGACATACCATAACTATATACAGTGCAGTGGGTACAGGGCTGCTTGCCATCACATTTGATCTTCTTGCGTCGGCATTCGTCGCAAGCTCTGGTGACTCGTCTTCGTTTCTGCAGTGGTATCACTAACTTGGCTTGATCTCCATCTGGAGCCTGACGACCATCGACCGATTCTGGAGGTTGACTGGGTGATATTGTACTGCTAGACTCGCGAGAACGTAGGTCGTTGGGTTCAGCAATCACAGATTGTCCATTTTTGTCGTCTGGAGTCCGCGCGCTGGGCGTGGCTAGATCTTGCGAGGCCATCATAATCGCACTGACACCGAAGACTCGAGCTCATCGGAGCGATCGAGAAGACAAATCAAAGGAGCGTAGGGGTTATCTTGGTCGTGAGCACCACCACACTATCTACATGGTACATCTCCAAGCCCAACCATGTGTCAGATATTTTTGTCGTCGCAACCGTTCTGGCGTTTCTTCTCAAAAGACAGAGTTCTTTCCCCCAAATCTACCCCCAGATCCATATGAAATTAGCGACGAAAAGTGCCTTGGACATGGAATTTCTGCTCCAGGCCGGGCTCTCAAGGCAAAGGACCAAGAAGCAAGGGAATGAGGTGGACAATGCTCCGAGGCTTACCGGTCAATAACTATGCAGATACTGTCGCCCACGAGTGCTTATTGAATTCGAAGGTGCTCTGGAGCTGACAAGAGAGCTGGGAGTGCCATACAGCGTCGAGAGGGTTCTGCGACAGTGCTCAACAACTGAGCAACGGCACCAGGGGATTGGGCTAACTGCTGGTCGGGATAACCGTCAGCTGAGATTGGTAGCGAGCTCCGAACCGGCTCACTACTGTATGTACGGGATATGCGGTTTGGGTCTCAAACGAACGGGCAGCAGCAGCAGTCTGGATCAACAATGGCTGAGTGCGGTCTCCTTGACTCATCATGGTTTCTGGAAAGAACAGGACTGGGAGAGAGAATACGATGTGACGCGCGACGATAGGCTGGAGGGACGCAACACACTTTGCTCAGATTGTGCAGAGCTTAAGTCCGAGTTGGTCGTTGAAGTTGCCAGCCTGATCCCTGTTGAGACTGCACATGATTCGATGATTTATTTTTCATCCGATTAATGATGTAGTTATTATTCTACATAACTATGTATATGTATTTAAAGAAGAAATTCACTTCCAGTCTGCATGAACTACATACGACATGCTACATACATACAATATATATAGCATACAGACAGACAGCAATCTGAAAACATGCTGGGATGCTCACCAACCAGCTGTCACTTCAGACGAGAGACATCCATGGCCCATCCCAGCTGCTCCCAAGAATTGATCAGAGATCAGACGAGTGTGGTCATCCTTAGTCAGCACTAACAAATGCGAATGTGAAAATCTCATTGGATCCTCGTCGTTTAGAACTCAGCCAGCTCGTTTTTCGATTGGCCAGCACCAAATCAAGCTTTTCTGCAGCTGGTCTTAATTGTCCAATCCGAGCCCTCCAATACCAGCACGTGACTTAGCCGGTGATCTCACTCCGACGCCGGCGGTGAAGGTATCTCGGAGTTAGACTACTCCGAATTCCGTTGTGTCGTCCACTAACCGCTTTTGGATCCGCCGCATCTCTTCTCCCCATCGTCAACATCAATCGTGAACAATCTTTGCTTTGAAGAGATCTTTTATCCTTATTTACTGTGCGAAGGAGGGGGATAAATGCAGCATATTCACGAGAGTCGAGACCCCAGAATATACCGTTGGCATCTAAACAGGACAGACAGGGGCCCAAATCTGGAACCCAACCCTGCTGAAATGGGCTGCAATGAAACATCCCCGCTCGACAAGTCTGGTGAAATGATTAAGATGCCTACATTATCAGTTAGGGATTCTGGGCCTTGGAAGTCCACTATGCTGCATGCACTGCTGTAAAGAGGGCGGGCCCCAATCGCTTCCAAATGCCAAACGTCTTGTTCCTGGAATGATACGCGCGCCCAGAGTATGGGGGAAGGTGCTTCGAGGGCTCCTTGCCCTGCCCTCAGACCCCAGACTCCAGAGTGCACTCGTCCCGAGGTATGTATGGATGCACTGCACATACATACATGCATGCATTTTTATGTATGTATGTTGCAACACGAACAGTGCGTCGTTGCACCATACAGTGCTCCCAGTGGCTGAGGCTGATTGAGTGTAGCAGCCACATATCTAGGTAGCCTGCTGTTTATCACCGCACTACCAGTGCAAGCTGTGACCTTCAAGCTCCCCCAGACTCGAGCAGTAAAATACAGAGCAGCATTGTATTTTAGACATGCCATATCAGTTCAGAAATGGCTTGTTGACCACAGGTTATGGAAAGGTAATAGCTATCAGTCTGGACGTTTGGGTTCTTGGAATGTAGAACTGTCGCACAGAACACAGTATTTGCTTCTTCTGCAGGCATTGATATGTAAGTTTGGCTTTATGCCCTCTGATTCTTATCGCAAGCCAAATATATCTTCACCATCCCGCACAGCCAAAAAAAAAAAGCAAGAGGAAAGAAAGAAAGAAAGAAAAAGTGCTTCATCCATGGAAGTAAACGACTGCTATTCAGCATGGCATTCACATTGGTGATTGTGTGTTGCGCTTTCTCTGCATTGGGATCATTTCTCTTTGGCTATGACTCTGGCATCATATCTTCGAGCATCGCTCAAGAGGATTTCGAGGATCGCTTTCAGAATTCCCTAAATGATTCATCTATCGGTGGAATTGTCTCTTCCTTTACAGGTGGGGTTTTTTTTTTATTTTTCCCTTCTTCTTCTTCTTTCTTCTGTAGTCATCTTGTTTCAGGCATCAAAATCTCCCATGAGACCGCGTTCCTGGGGTCCAAGATATTACACACATACAAAAAGGCTTATGCTGATACTTAAACCCTCACTTTACTAGGAGGTGCAATTGTTGGATCGGCGGGCGTGTCGTATATATCTGATCTCTATGGAAGAAAGGCTTCCCTGTTCATTGGCGGCATATTGGCTGCATCTGGAGCTGCTCTTCAAGGCGGAGCTATCACAGTCGCAATGCTCATAGCAGGGCGGTTTATTGCAGGGTTGGCAATTGGGCTTTTGTCTGCCACCGTGCCTGTTTATTGCGTGAGGAGTCCGTTTCCGAGAGTCTGCTATTGGCCATGAAGCCCGAGAGAGAGCGATTAATTCTTCTGACGTAGTCCGAGGTCGCGCCTTTCCGAATACGAGGTCTTTTGGCCGGAATGCAACAGTGGATGATAGGCTTAGGCTTCGTGACTGCGGTAAGCTCTTTTCGGTCAACGGCAAGACTCAACGTTTGCTGAAGCTCTGTAGCAATGGATTGGGTATGGCTGCTCTCTAACAACAGGCCCTTTTTCCTGGCGCTTCCCACTCTCATTTCAAGCTGCGCCAGCTATTCTTCTAGCAGCTGGTGCGCTCTTTCTTCCAGAAAGTCCACGCTGGCTCATCGAGCACGGAAGACCCACCGATGGCCATGAAGTCCTCAAGCGCCTCCAGACACCACACTCGGGGAATAATCAGCAATTCCTCGACGACGAATTCCAGCAAATCCAAAAGGCCATTATCCAAGAACACACCTCCATAGTAAAATCCTGGACCACACTCCTCCACCACCCAATCTGGCGCCGCCGTGTCCTTCTCGGCGCGGGAATCCAAGCATTCACCCAATGCTCCGGCATCAACGTAATATACTACTACGGGCCACGCATCTACGCAGCCCTGGGTTTCTCCACCTCCCGCTCACTCTTAATAATCGGCATCTCCGGCGCACTGGGACAAACCTGGAACACGCTCTGCCTGTTCGCGCTCGACCGCATCGGTCGCCGAAAACTGCTCATTCCATCCCTCCTCGGCATGGGCGCAACACTCTGCGTCGAAGCAACCCTCTTCCAATTCTTCAATCCAGCGAACTCTCACAACGCTAACGCGCTCCGCGCACAGGTAGCTATGTACTTTGTATTCACGTTGTTTTTCACATCGCTGGGCGTGATATCGTGGATCTATCCTTCGGAGATATTCCCCACGGCGATCAGGGCACGCGGCACGTCCGTGTCCACGTTTGTGAATTGGAGTCTGAATCTAGTGTTCGCGCAATGTTCGCCAATTGCGCTGTCGCGCGTGGGGTACAAGTATTTTTATTGTTTCATGGTGTTTAATTGGGTTGGAGCAGTGCTGGTGTGGGCGTTCTTCCCAGAGACGTTGGGAAAGACGTTGGAAGGGGTGGAGGAGGTGTTTGGGACGCAAAAGAAGGATGATGGTGTTTCCTCAGAAGCTTTTGCTTCTGGTGACAAGGACAACGGGGTGGTATCTGAGCGAAGGATTGATTCTGCGGAAAAAATAGGTTTGCAAAAGCCTCCCGTTCCATCATGAATTATATCTTTTTATAGCCAAAAAAAAGGGGGTAGGGGGAAATATCATGCACGAACCCCCTTATAAAATAGTTCTCCCATGCTAAATCACCGCATCGTAAAAGCCCTCCAAATCCAAATTATGTACTGATTTACCAACAATGCCCAGCCAGCGACTCCCACATCGCTACGTAACTCCCATCGACTTATGATAGATCAGAAAATGCAAGTCCCGACGAAACCGTCATCGGAGAAAATCATAAATTTTTGCCTTGAGGTTGTGAAACTGGCATGATATACATCGTCAGCGGCGCCGTCAAGATCTCCTTTCTCAGCGACTCTTCCCAAACCTCGACCCTCGGCGCCACGGCCCTCAGCGTCAAAAACGAAAACAGCATCTCATTCAACCTCATCCACGACGTCAACCCCAGGCGTTTTGCAATCTTAATCATGCGCCCTACAAACCAAGGCCGTTCGTACGGATCGATACCGGCTTTAACCTGCCGCACCGTTAAACTCTGACCGGTTTCGCGATCGAGCACGATGTGATCGTCGTCGTTGTCGTCGTCTTCTTCCTGTTCTAGTTCGGGAATGGCGAATGTATCGTCGTAAGCAAGGAGGATCTGTAGTAACGCTTCGACGGATTCGTTCAGATCGACTTCCTTTTGTATTAGTTTCATTGATAGGCCCTTGAGAAACCGGTCGCTTTGTTTGGGGAGAAGGCGGTAGTCCCATAATGCGGCGTTGATCATCATTAGTGCTGCGAGGCGGGATATGATTTGTTTGCGTTCACCGGGAATTGAATATCGCGCGGCTGGTGGGGAGGATAGGATTTTGAAGAGGAGAGTATGGGGCTCAAAGGACGCCATGCGTCGGGATGTTGGTCGTCCTACTTGTGAAGTTCTGTGATTGACGGCAAGGCGCTCGGATCGATAAAGGAATCCGATAAAGGCTTCGCATTGTGATTCGATCTCCTTCATTGGATTGAAAGGAAGAGATGGCGATGGACTTAATGTAGCTGGCGACGACGTCGAACTCACGGAGGTTTCCGGTTCGAAGAGGAAAGATGAGAATTGCGCGTGTGTCGAATACCCCGAAAAGATATAATCAGACCAGTTAATTAACATGGCCATTCGACGGTTGTATCTGAATGCTGCCGGTCCGCCTCTTCTCCTAATCATTTCCATCGCTCCACGCATGTGCCACCAACTCATCTTCTTGCGTTCCTCCCTGCGATCAAAGTCTTCCGCCGCGGCTGCACTCAGAGTCGCAGAGATCACAGCATCTGAAAAGTCATTCGGGTAGTTGGCACGCTGCCTTAGCAAAGCCTTGACTCCTTTAGCGCGATGGGCTATCGACTCGGGCGTTTCGTGCAGACCACAAACCCAAGCTTGCGTACTCGCTGCATGGACCAGAATGGTGTTTTGGAAGCATATAGCTCCCTTCATAGCCTCGGGGACAAAAACGTCATTATACCAATTGTGTGCTTTAGGGGGTAGCACATTAAATCCGTAAGAGCACGCAGGCATGAATTTGACGTAAAAATGAAACAACTGCTCTTCCCTTTCAGTTAATTTCATAGGAAGGCTACGAAAAGGATCTCTCCATGCAGCACTGAGTACGGTCTGTGGAGAGGGTGATAGTGAAGACGACGAGGCTGGAAACGGGGATGTGCCAAAGGAGTTGTCTGAGTTCCCAGAGTAATTGATATTCCCACGAGAGAAACGAACAACTACATCCCGTTGATTGTCTCCGTCACTGCCTTGGTGAGCTTGTGGAGTCGGGTTGATCAGAATGAAGCTGCCTGAGCCTGTTTCAGAGCTCTGTTCGATGGTTTCCACGTCTCCTAGTCCCCAAGAATGTTCGACACTGTCAATACCAGAGGGGTTTGAAAATGTAGGGTCCGTAGCTTTCGGCCTACTTGTCAAAGATGTATCAAAGGTTGGCACAGGGCTTCGCCCACTGGCACCGCCAGAGGTAGATTTTTGAGTCCGTGCGGTCGGATACAGTGATCGAGCTGCTCGATTCCGCTTTCGCATTCGCCGTGCTTGTTGAGAGCTAGAGTCTTTGTGTGTGGACTCATTCCGCCTGTTGGTCTGAGAATCACCGCGGCGCGTCTTGCGGATGTAGTTGCGCATCACATGGCGTTTGACGACGGTTGAGTCGGGATTCTTTCCATCAATGAAACGGTAAATGGTATTATCGCTGCTAGGCCCAGGCTGGTTGCTGGGCTCAGTTGGATGACTTTTGCTTGCCATGCTGCCAGCCACAGACTGTAGTGGGAATTTGGGGTATCAAACATCAAGCTGTACACTGGCTTCGAGTTGGTCAAGCAGATGAGAAGGAATAGTTCAAATAATCCATTGGTATTGTGGGCTTAATGACTCTGCTCTTCAGTACATGTTCAGCACCGAATATTTATATCAAAATCCACAAGCGAACGATGCATATAGGGTCCCCTGTCTTAGTCGATGTTTCCTAAGGCTCTGTCTGCGCTTAATGCACCGATGCGGAATGTGTATAGGGACGTAGATAGAATGTGGATCGATCCTTTTCACAGGGCATTGCGTCTGGAGGCGAGTTTGGCGTAATCCATGCTGTCTCAATGGTGGCATGAACCTCCAATGGCTCGCCCATCTACAGGGAATCAACCCGACCTGGCCAGAATCGCACTGTAATTAGACAACGAATCAGTCCTGATAGCTCGCGGAGGGAGAGTTCTTGGGGTCCAACAAGGGCTATTTCTGTCTGTCTGAGGGGGCCGGAATGAAAGTCTGTGGTTGTACATATCTGCGTGTGAGCATCCTTCAGATTCCTTCTCTGCCCAATCGACTGATCGAGTCCGTAGGAACCGACGGAGGGTCGGGATTCAGAGCATCGTCGTTGAGTGAATGGCCCTTTGAATGGTCAGTCTCAGCAGCGAGCAAAATGCGAGAGGTCTCTTAGTTAGTTACCTATTGGAATGCGAACAGCACAAGATGACGGGATTGGGATACACTCAAATTGCTTTTGAACTCGTCGACATTGAACAATCTCTGTGCATCCTCCACTTCATCGTCTCGAGGCTTGAGCTTGTTAGCTGACTGGAAGGCAAACAGTTTACCGGACCAGATGATGGTGGCTCTCATCAAGTTCAATATGTACTCATACCTCTCGATGTCGCTCTATTCATTGCACTCAGATATCACCCAGAATCAAGAGTGCGGACTGAAAGAGAGAGAGTTGTTTCGAGTGCTTCTTTTCCTTTTTGACTGTTCAATACAATCACTGCCCGCCAAATGGCAGCCCACAGCGCCTTTCCTGGTGCCGCTCCGCCCCTTCTCGCGTATTCCCTTCTCCACTCAAGCGAGGAGCATATAGAGCATCACGCTCAAAAATCCCCCACGGCTGATGGCTGGAATCTGAAGCCCGACATCGACAAGGGTGCTCCGCTCATCCCAGGAGAGAGATCACTGTTTGCTCCTGGGCGAGTGGTGGGAATATCTGGATTGCTGCCCCCAGCTGCTCGACAGCGACAATCCAAAGACGAGGATGCCCCGGCGGTGCGAAACTGGGTGTTCGAGGTGAGTGGGATGAAGCTGTATTCGACTACCAGCTGCGTCCTTGAGTCGATTCTGTGCCCCTTTCTGTCGAATAACGACCATCAGGCTAACAGGTGTGTCCCAGCTCTCTACGCACATCCTCATAACGCTTTTAACGCGATCTCGGTTACCTCCTTTATCATCGCTATTTCAGTCGTCTTCCGAACTTGAGCCGACGACACCACAGGCATTCATCATCCAATTCTACAGATCCCGCGCCTACACTCCAGAATATCTATTCCGAGCTATGCAGTCAAAACTCCCAGAGCACCCAGCCGACTGTATCCAAACCATCCTTGACACTGTCAAGATATTCCGTGCCTTCAATCTAGATGAGATCCTTGAAGCCATCTTCCGAATTTCAGACATCTTACACGCCCACAAACCACACAAACCCCCATCCTCCCCGACTCTGCTCCTCTTAGAAGGCCTAGACGACTCCCTGGAAGAAATCCGCCGCACCTCCAGCACTCTTGCCGCACAGGCAAAACTCATCCCACTCCTCCGCACTCTCACCACCCTCTCTCGAACGCACGCCACATATCTCACCGTGGTAGTGGTGAACTCCATCCTGCTTCCCACCACCACCCCTTCTCCACCAGCTCCGCGCATCCGAGAAGCAGCAGAGCAAAAGAGCAGAGAGCTTTCCACCCCGCAAGAAGGTGCACACCCATATTCCAGAAAACACCATCACCAGAATCCGCATCTCTCAGTCCAATCCATCTTTTCCACACCACCGACACCGCTGCAATCAGAACCACCCCCAGAGGAACAAGACCAAAAACGCACTTCTCAGCCCGCAATCTCATATTCCTCCTCCGTATCTCGTTCCCTCGACCAAGGTTTCGATACACACCTCCTTGTCTCAAAGAAAGAAAACAGAATGATTATCGAAGTTGCAAAGGACCGAATGGGCAATGACCTGGGTAGGTGGTGTGCTCTGTGATTAAATACATACTGTCATCTTCACTTAACTTGTTCCAACCCGAATTTTGCATTGATATTCTTTCCAACTCCTGCAGCATTTAGCACCATGACTTTTTGTGTTATTAAACCATGCCTCCTCCACAAGGGCGACAAAGAAAGCAGTGGAATAAAGTGAAAAGAAAAAAACATTATTCACACACTTATCTAAACACATGCTCTGTAGAATCCATTCTAGACCATTTTCCCTAGCCAGACCAATCAAGAAAAGAAGAGAAGAGCAGAAACATCATACATCCCCACCTAAAGTCCTCGCACGCACAAAGAAAGCAAATGGGCACCGTAAAAATGGCAATGACCATACATATCGCAAAGCCGGGGTCAGAGTCTGAAAGTAGTAGAAGACACATAACCACACCATCCAATCCACTCAAACATATCAGATATCCTAGCCATGCCAATGAGAAGAAATAGTCGCCCCCGAAAATGAAATGCACGGGCAGACACTAAAGCCCCCCAACACCTGCAATGCACCGGCTTCGAAAAAAGTCCACTAGGTCTCAACCCATATCTTTATCTTGGTCCCCATACACCCTCAACACAACACCCTCAATCACCCCAGTAGCACTCTTCTCACACCTTGCCAACTGATCTCTCACCACCGATTGCTCAAAGAGAATATCCTGCTGCTGGACCTTTGCCCACTGCCTATGCTGCTCGCAGCGCTTCTTAATACACACGCCCTGAGCAATACTCTCGACTTCATCACCCGCCTTCTCTGCATCCGCCATCTCTGTATCGCCTGCACCATCTTCCGGCGGATCGCGCTCAAGGACGCCATCTTGCAGAGCCTTTTGCCCTGGTTCGGTTTGTCTCCACTCATCGAACTCTTCATCTGACCAGGACAATCGGGCATCGAAGCCGCAGATGTCTTTCCAGCCTTTAGGATCATTTTGGCGTAGACGTTCCAGGATGCTTTTGGCGCGCTGGCGTACCAGAACCAGAAACTTGTCCCGATCACGGAGTATGTGTGAACGATTGAGAAGTGCTTTTCTCTGTTCTTTGAGCAGATCCATCTGCCTCCGCTCTTCTGATGTCCACTCAATATTTTCGGCAATGAGGTCAAAATCAATCTCCCCATTGGATACCTGGTTTCTAGCACTAAATAGCTCGGCCGCCTTGTGGAGAGAGTTAAGGGCCTGTGTTTCCGTCGACAAAAGACTTTCGCCTAACTTTCGAAATTCTTCCGCAGAGTTGACGCCATCTGCGATAGCCTTCACTTCTCGAGGCGTAAGCACCCCTCCCCTGATAATCAAGTCTTCTGTTTCTTCCCGTTCGGTCGCAACATCATCTCCATCTAGGTCGTTCTCATCTTCGTCCTCATCCTCATTGGGATTTGATCTTTCCTGTTCTATAGAGCCATTTTCCGAATCCCTCTGGCGTCCTTTGGTGATAGCGGATGATCCACGTTTTGTAGTATTTGATCCCGTGGCAATGGTATCGCCAGCAGAAGCAGAGCGACGCGGGTCACTTTGAATCTTTCTTTTCATAAACTCCACACCATGGTCATCAGAACAATACTTGCTTGGAGTTTTCGCAGTAACACGAGCAGGTCGGCGACAGCCAGGGAGTCGACACATCCGTTTCCAAGTGGTGCGGCTGCCATATTTCTCCTCGCAATTAGGGCCTGACCAGGGGTGTTAGTTACTCTGCGCAGTGGGATATAGACATATCAAACCTTTTGTACGTGAAGCCCACTTACAGATATACTTGTCAATGAGATCAGCATCAGCCTGGTCCATGTTGACGCATTTCCCGTGAAACCAATCGTCGCAGCCGCCATCGCAAGCAATCATCCAAGTATGATTATCCGGCTTACGACAGATACAAAACAGTTCCGACGAATCGACTTCGTCATCGTCCATGTCTTCACCTGGGTCATATGATTTTCCCTGTCCTTTGCCATCTGGTACAGGTGAACCTGCTAGAGATGCAGAGTGTTGCTTCCAATTCCGTTGCGTGGATGATTTGGCGCGCGCAGATGACGGTGTCGCTGAGCTTCGTTGAGATTTCACAGTGCCATCGATACTCTCTTCATCGTTTAATTTACGCTTCTTTGCGGCCGGCTTGCGTACAGCCTGTCCTTTTTTAACCACAGATGGCGCGATCGCACGTTTCTTTGTAGTTTTCACTGACGGAGCGGGCGAGGACCTTTCGGAGGACGAAGCTCGTGAGACAGTTTCTTGTTTGAGAGTGGCGATCTTTTTAGGAGTCGGAAAATCAAACGCCTCACTTGTTGCTATAGGGGGAACGGTATTGAGACTAGGAATCGATTCTTCTGTCTTGACGCTAAGCTTACTAGGCGCCGCCTCGGTATGAATGGGGCCAGAGAAAGCTATCTTTTCGTTGTCGCCGATATCATACAGATCATGCCACGGCATGCTCTCCTCCCACAGTTCACTAATCTTGTCTCCATTATGGTCCTTGCATCTAATTCCACGGTGAACTTGTCCGCTCTTATTGAAACTGAAATAACCGGCATTAGACCAGCCAACAATTCCAACAATTTTGTCGCTATCCACGATAATATTCGACGGGACTAAATTGTTATGCGACAAACCAAGTTCGTTATCTTGAACCGAACCATTGCCAAACAAAATATCACGCTCATCCTGACGTATATTGATATTTCCCTGCGGTCCACTTGCATCCGCGACATACGAGGTCTTCGACTCGCTAGGCTTAATGCAATGAATTCCTCGGACAATATCCCGCGTCTGTGTTTTGAAACTGGCTTTTTGTTCTGGAGTGAGATGCGGCCATGCAACTTCGAGGGAGATACCAGGAATACGTGATCGTATTAGAACATCCCGGCCTTGTACTTTAGTCCTCAGATAGTATTCTGGTAGCTTGAAGCCTGGCAGAGCCTCTGCAGCTAGGGTCACAGCGACCTCCTCGTTCTTATCGACGAAACTGTAGTCTCCTGTCGGCTCAGGACTACGGTGATCGCTTTTAATAATCACGCTGCCCAAAGCGAACGTGTCTCGTCTGCCAGGAGCTGGTGTGTTGAGTTGATTCTCGGGACGACATTTTGAAAGGACCTCCTTCCAGTATTCCAGCGACACAGGATCAGTAGATCGAATATGGGACGTGTCTGGTGTAAAGTCATCGTCTTGGGATAGGTAGGCACCATTGAAAAGGTGTCGCGACCTGACTTGATCCCCATTGTGAAGCTTATCGGCATAGGTTGCGGCTGAAGCGACTCGTATCTCAACAACTGGTCGGCTCATGGTTGAATGGATTTCTTCTGAGATACGCGCATGCGCAATGTCATGCCCTGAGCGAGATTCCAGAGGAAGATCTATTGTGTCTGCGATGTTATCGGTGCTTGAAATGACTTGCTCAGCTTTCGAGCCCATGCGGGACGCGTGCTCTGGCGATTGTTCCGGGCTTGGATCCCGACACAGGAATCGTGTCGTAGGTCGAGGAGGGAAGGTGGGTTAACGGTGGTTCAAGGGGAGTGGAGATTATATATCGAGGTTAATCTAGTCTGAGTCTCTTCTGAAGTGAGTGAGAGCCATGGCGATAGTGCTCAAGTGTCAGAGGGGAGGAGAAGCTTTGTGGAGTGACTGGCGACGATTCGAGAGATAGAGGTCGATCCCAGATATTCCGAGAAGAAGGCCTGCAGGCAAAAGGCGATCGATCACCAGGGGAAACTGGCGAAGTCACGGACGGGCTGGAGCTGGGGAGAGAATGAAGGTGAGAAGGGAGCAGAAGATGGGCAACAGGAGCTTCAATTGCGGCGGTAGACGCGTATAGCACAACATCACCACCAGTGCGAAGCAAAATTCAGATAATGAGAAGTTGACTCTGCGTTCTGACCTTGTTGTGAGTCTTCGGTGTGAGCTTCAGAAACAGTTTGAGGAACTGAAGAGCAAAATGGTTGTTGAGGGTTGAGGATGATGGAGAAGAAGAAGTTGAAGAACTGCCATTTCACACTTTGAACATTCTTTCTCACACCAATCCTCACTCACACTCCAGGGAAGTTGAAGAAAACACCCTGAACAGCAAAATTAATCAATCAAAAAGAAGTGCATGGCAATCTCCGCAAAGATGTTAACATCGGCACTGACACTGGATATATCTGAGCATCGAATCCGGCTCGCAGTCCTCCCCACAAGTCCTTGACACATCCAGTCCTCTCCTCCACAGAAAGCCTCAACTAATGCTGCTTCTTACCAGTACATACTAATCTACCTCACGAACTTACAAGGCGGAATCATCAACAGAAGTTACTCTTACAGCATGAACGAAAACCCATGATAGCGTTGCGTTGATATCAGAGCCTAGAAGCTCTCTAGAAGGGGAGAACCAATTCCGACTCCAACGCTAATACTTCGTACACACCTGTGAATCGTGTCTCTGAGGGCAAATCATGAGCTCATGCATGAAGGAGGACCCCAAATCAAAACATATTCCAAACCACTACTCTAAAGTGCATCTTCTGCGGAGCATATGCAAGTCAAGCTGAAGTAGTAACGACACCCCCCACTGGCTGCACTGTGCTCTCCTTATTGTGCTCAGAGTCAGTTGGATACAAGTCGACAAGAATGGGTCTTCTGGATATAAGTGCTGTGTTTCCATGAATACATAGTTAGAGGTTAGGAGCCATCGTACAGAGCTCATGGCTTCATAGTAATTTTCAACTGTCTTCTCTCTCCCTTGCTATTCACAATGCAAGGGAATCAAGACCATCTTCACATAGTCTGTGTTTATTCAAACAGGAAAAACAAGGCAACAAATCAGTTCATCTTCCTTTATTTTGATAATAGTAGATTGACTACATATTTATGTATGCAGATAGATGCTGTACTTCATACATAGTCTCTCCATGCAGTAACAAGAGAAAAGAAGAACTACAAAAGAAAAGCTTTCCGACAGGCACTGTTTGTATCGCAACATAACCCAGCAATGTATGCAGACAAAAAGATAAAAAGAAGAACAAAATACAACAAGGATCAATGCTTGGTGAAATTGATAAAACCAACGATGCTCACCCTACAGACAATATCAGGTACAAAGTACAGAATATGAAACAATGTGGCTTCATGCACGGAATAGATAAAAAAAGAGTCAAAAATGGATGCAAGAATAGAACCTCCAGGCCACATTAAGATGACAAAGAAGACTAATAAGGAGGCGGGCCAATGCCCCCTCGGATATCACTCGAAGTTCTATTCCACGGAGCCGAACTAGGAGCAAGAAGTCCGCTTTTTCGCTGATAGGACGTCTGATACCCATTACTCGCAGAATACAAGGCCGGCCTCTTTCCCGTTCGCGGCGAGATACGGGCCCCTTCTGCAGCACGTGAAGAACTTTCGGCTCCGGTGATTTCGCCATCGTCTTTTACGTGACCATCACTTCGAATGGCAAGGCCTTCTAATAGGTCATCCACGTCCACTCGTCGACCGAAACTCAGCGTCCTGGATGCCTCACGCCTTGACCATCGACTACTCGTATAGTCGAGTTCTTGTGATTGAGGAACGGTCTCAGTTGTGTCAGCCGTTATGGCAATGCCGATATCGCTCATATCTTCACTATACCCATGAATATGTCCGCCCGGTATCCCATTGAGCTCTTCGCCCTTCCGCTCAGACTGATCATGCAAGCTCACGTTCAAGGACTTGTTCCGGGTCAAGGACCTGCTTTGGCGTATTGTAGACGTACTTGAAGGTGTCCGCGGTTGGCGCCCCGGCGCGGTAGAAGGTCTGTCGGAGCGAATGGGCGAATGCAACGGCGATGAAGCAGAAGATGCCCTGCGTGAATCCGCTGGAAAACCGCCCGGTATAGCCAGAGAAGACGGTAGAGGAGGGACAGGAGGAATATCATCCGGTTCTGTGTCATCGTAAAGATGATCAGATGCCCTGTTCCCGCCAAGTTGCGTATTCGAGCTGCGAGGCGTTCTCGAATTCCCCGGGGGGGATAGCGGTCTGTCAGGGCCTGCAGTGCCTGCGTCAGAGATCGATAAATTATAGCTAACCATGCTTTCAACGCTGGAAGCTGTGCTATCCACCCCATCGCGGTGACGTAAAGGACTTGGCTGGCGCACATTGTGATTATTGACAACGGAGAGAACTCTCCGAAGCTCACTAACCCGCACGGTTGATTCTCGACTAGATGTGGCAGGGGACGAGCGTCGTTCGGGAACACTTTGACGCCGAGTCTTGCGGATGCTACCTAAACCACCAGTAGCCGGGCAAGCTGCAGTAACGGGTCGATCTTGCTGATTGCCGACAGAAGGCGTAGTACCAGCAGGAGAGCCGGGGGCATTTCTGTATAAGCTCAAATTTGCGGCATTACGGCCTGTTGCCGTTCGAGAACCACTAAGCGAGGATGCTTTGGCCTTCTCCCTCTCGATAGCAGCTAGGCAATCTTCTTTGGACCACTGGGCTAGCATTTGCTCCTTAACATGCAAGGGTAATTGTGAACCAGGTGTAGCTGACTGAGTGGCATTGTTATGCCCAAAAGAGGGTAATGTAAACGACCGCCCAGGAGAGCTAGAGGGGCTAGTGGGCGGAGATACATAGGACGAGTTATAGGAGGTTTCAATCTGCGTAACGAGCTCATCAAGTGAAGTAAATGGACACAATACATCTTTGTCTGGCCGAGATAGTGACTCTTGGTTGATTTTCGTGTCCAGGGAAACGCGAATATGGTTCAGGGGTCGTGGCGGTAATTGGAGTTTATCGAGCCAGATACCACGGCTTTTCCTTTTAGAAATTTCGTTAATAATTTCATTGCCTACCCTTGTCCCCTCCAGGTCGAATTTCTCCACCACTGCCAATAGATAGCCATGGACCAAGCTACTAATCTGCAGCTTCCTAGTAGGCGACATCGAAGCCGAAGAGGACACAGAGAGAGTTTGAAGCTTCATCAGCACTGGCAACGTGTACCTAACAGCGTTGACTCCCATATGCTCCACCATGTTGGCCAGGAGAAGATGCAGTACCAGGATATCCGAATCAGTGATGGATAGCTCAGTGACAACATCAAAGATTGTCAAATGAAGCAATTGCAGAAAGCTTGAAGCACCCGCCGACCCATTTTCTCGTTGAGATGCATTGGATACAATCCTTCTTGCCAGCCGTTCTGAGATGTCCGAAACATCCTTTTTATTGCTGATTTTTGACGCTCTCGTATGTTCAAGCGACACTCTAAGATCTGTCTTGTTTGTTTCTAACTGAAGCCATGAGAGCAACGCATCAACGTAGGCATTTCGCACCTCTCTTTCAGGATCACGCAGTAACCATTGTGTGCCCTCCCACACCTGTAATGGGACGCGGTTTCTTGAGCTTGAGTCGCTTCCAGAGATGGATTTCCGCAGATTTGCTACTATTAGGGTATCTTTGATTGCCTTTAGCGCTGTGACTCGCGCTGACGGAAATGAGAAATAACTCTCCGCTGTGTAGTCGGAACGAGGAGGACTCTGCTTCCCATTGTCCGGTTCCACTTCACGATCAACATGCTCCCCTTCCAAAACTGGTGACGGTTTAATGCGCGTGATGATAGCTCGAATCATGTCCGAAACTTGATCTCCGTAGTAAATGTGCGTCGCCAGATCGCCTACACATTTCCCAAGTAACTCTAACAACTCATGCCGCATAGGAGCTGTGATAGAGACTTTTTCAATGTCGTCGTTCGCTGACGAGGCCACTGTAGGTTCTTCCAGTTGCGGCAGTGGCTTCACGAATGGAGATGGAACATAATGCAACGCTGATTTTTGCGTACCATCCTCAAGTTGTAGGAGCAAGTGAATGAAGTGAAGTAGACCAATTAACACGTCCATCACGCTGAGTCCAATCAGATTGATAGACGAGCTCAGTAACCAATCCAACATCGAGGCAAGAATCAGTTGGGATTCGAGATGTCCATCAATAAGAGGCTGTCCGACCAACGCCTCCAGTAGAGTCACAAGGATTATAAAGCGGTCTTGTACTGGAGTCCAATTGGCAATAACTTCGAGTAAGTTGGTAGCCCAATTTCCGTTCATTCTACCATTGGAGTTGCGGCCTTTTTCCTGGTTTCGAGGTGGGCGCCTACTGACGATGAAACTCAGAACTAATGATGTAGCGAAGCGAATCTGTACCCTGTTTGTTCCAGAAAACACCTTTTCTAGACATCGTAATGCCAGAACACGGGCTTCTACTTCAGCAAGCCTATCAGCGTCGGCTGCTGAACTAGAAGCGGACTCTGGGTCGCCATAGCCATCAATTGTGTCCACAGTTTGTATTGTGGAGATACTCATACGCCGTCGTCGCAGCTGTTCTCGTTCTAATTTCTCCGAACTTTTTGCCTTTTCCTGCAAAGGCGACAATCCAGGATCCCCACTCGCATAGAGATTTTGAAGAATGACCGGAATCACGACATTTAGTTGCTTGGCACCATCCGTTGATAGCATTTCGGAAGCAACTATGCTCTTGATAGCTTTTAGCCCAACGGTCCTCCATCGTAAAGCCATTGGCGCACTCATGGGAGTCTTTGAGACAACAGGCGTTTCCGTCGACGCAAAACTAGCATATGTCCGCACGGTTTCCCGATATTGATTAATATATTCATGATCCGCAGTCAGTGTCGCGCTGTCCTGGTGGCGACAAAACAATTCAAAAGTTGGAATCGTCTCTTCCACCATTGTTATCTCACGAGAGCGAAGGACGGTTTCAAGCACGGTGATGACGGATCGTGCGTACAGAGGTAGGTCTCGTGGCACTTTCTCGATGAGCGCGGCAAGGATCTGGAGGGTGACCTGGACATTTCTGTTCAATGTCAGTCAGCACACGAGAAATAGCCCAAAGAGAAAGATCTGTCTTCCTACCCAATCTTGCCTCTCCAGACATCCCTAGCAGCTCGCTTTTCAAGAAAGACACCAACTTTTTGAAGCTTGCTGCGTCGCGTGCTCGCATAGTAGAGCAGGTAGCTGAGTTCCGACGAATTGGGCTTGACTGATTGCACGCCCTTTTGAAACCGAGGATAGCATTTTAGAATCAGGACTTGATGCTTCG
Organism: Emydomyces testavorans; assembly: GCA_029449355.1. Lineage (NCBI taxonomy): Eukaryota > Fungi > Ascomycota > Eurotiomycetes > Onygenales > Nannizziopsiaceae > Emydomyces > Emydomyces testavorans. Next base: position 2,759,763 of record CP120627.1, read on the forward strand.
GCCGACATGACTGGCGAACGGAGTTCATCTGTGCAGCATGCGAACTTCGAAACTGGGCGAGAGTTTAAGGGGGACGACTTCCCCCAAGGACTGAGGGAGATGACTCGAGAGACTCAAGCCTAACTATCACCACAACTGAGGGTATTAGTATCTCTGGGGACGTTGCTCACGAGGGGCAATATCTCAGTGCTAAGTACTCCGTAGGTGCCTACATATGTATGTAGTTTGCATCCAGGACGTCAATGGTGTCACAAAAGGAAAGTACCTATGTATGGAGATTGTAGGGAGCAGAGAAGAGAAGCCAATGCTGGAAGGGTGTTAACTGAGTTGATTCCCAATCATCTTAGTACTGTGAACAGACAAACCATAGTCGCTACTCTATACACTGAAAGAAAAGGGAGAAGAGGAAGCGAACTGGCGACTTGATTGCGAAGTGTGGCTTCTTTCAATCCAGAAATAATTCTGGCCAGGCTCGCGAAGTGACCGCACGGGTGGATTACGTATTTTGTGACGGAGCTAATGTGTATGGCTGGATCAGGGTGGATTTCCTGTATAATCCGGTTTTGACCATTCCTAACGGGGTGTTTAAATTACAAGCCCGGGTGTAGAGTTCACAATACATCTTGTACTGTCCATACATAAATACTTACAATTACATACAGAAGGAGTAGTTAGAGATCGATAACATCAATATCAACATCGACAAGACTGTGCATGTACTCGGAGTTCTTTCCCAGATGCTACTTCGCAGATACGGAGTAACCACTGCCTGTCCCTCATTCTCATACAGACGTGGTGGACTACAGTAATTACCGTGTACTCCACGCCAACTTCATGTACGCAGCCTAGTCACTCAATCCTGTTCTGCTTTGATGTTTGCGATGAAGCACAAAAAAAAAAAAAAAAAAAATTAAAGAAACCAATGAAAGATGTTACGTGACAAAGAGGGAACCGGGAGGAGAATACTCCGAAACTCCGAGGTATCTCACCAACGACGCAGCACTGGCTGGCTGGTGTTCTCTGTTGAAACAAACACAATCAATTGTCCAATACCATGAATACTCCAGCGCCAGCAAACAGAGCCCATTTCTACTCCGTAATTGATGCAGCAAAGCAAACTTTCATTCCATTTCAGAGCAGAGCTCAATGCTCCTGTTGTCAAGCGTTCCACGGGTGTCTGTGAGGTTGAATGTATCTGCTGAGAACCTCAGGCAATTTGCGCGCATAAAAACATCAGATTGTTTGCAATTGGACTTCGACAAATATTGCTGCCTAGCACCGTATATCCGTTCGGGTTGGTATGAGGCTCCAAAGGCTCGGAATATGTAGAGATTCTCAACTCTCCAGTTGGGTTGTTGACAAAACGGTTGACTAATGTCAACGAGAGCTTCGATATACCGTAGTGAAAATTGTTTCAGTGATCGTGAGTGAAGCGGTAATGCTCGAATTTGAATATGAAGGAAACGAGAAGGTGACTGTAGCAACTTCTAGTTGAACTTTGCACTGAGATCAATTCAGCATTTTATAGTGACCAACAACAGAACCACAAAAGGCCAATTCCATTCAAAATATTGAATTGTAAAATAGCAGTTTATTCCAATCTGATCTCATACTTTCAGTGGAGCATATTTGCAGCAGGCTCTTCAGATATTATGTTACTCTCCTTGATTGCAGGCATGAATGAGGTAACAGGTCTCAGAAGCAATATGTTCTGAGGATGCCCAAGAATTCATGCTACAAATTAGTTCGATTGGAACGTGGCCACGCTCTCGGCCCAAGAGCGACCTGCAAGGTAAATAAATCGATGGTCATTCCACGATCAGAGCCGTTTCCTCAGTTGTATAACTATTGTGATTCGAACTTTTGACATCGGAACACGTCCGACAAACTCCTTGGGCTTGAGATCCCATCAACGTTAGGGAGACTCGTCTAGTACGTTAGGAAGACAGAAAGTATATCGGCGCAAGTCGTTGACATACAATCAGGTACCTCTTCCTCATCCTCACCAAAGGAGCCGCTCAAACCCCCTCAAACAATTCAAGTCATAGTCCCATTTGTCCCCCCCGCACCTCGCTGCGCATCATCCTTTCCCTTTCCCTTTCCCTCCTCCGCCTCCAGCTCAGCCCGCAGATCGACCTCCGCCGCCGTCCCCAACAGCGCCTCAATGACCTGCGGTCTAATCACCGCCTTCCGAAACGATTCTTCCTGCAGCAGCCGCAGTGCTCTCAACGTAGCACGTGGATGCGTCAAGAACTGTACGTATTCAGGCCGCTTCCAGTAATCATACAGATACGCCAGGTATGCAGCGAATGCCTGTGCGTCGTCGTCGGATGGTGCGCTGGAATCTTCGCCGTCCGAACGCGTCGTGGATTGGGAGGAGATGCCCAAGAGATGTGGATAGGTGACAGCAAGGTGAGAGATGTAGTATGGATTCGCGAGAGAAAGGACGAATTCAAGCTCGAGGGTGAATCGCGGGTTCGATAGGTGAGGCGGTGGAGGGATGAGGCCGGCTTCTTGAGCCATTGCTGGTAGAATGGCTTCAGGGTCGCATTTTAGTAGTAATAAACATCATTCTCTTCGAAACATGATATCGTCTCGCCCGTTGAATATTGAAAGAATTCTAATAACAATGGCATACTAACGTGAGTGCCTCAAGTCAAGCTGTGTCCTGCCCATTGAAGCGGAGCATCACATGATCTGGGATCTGGCTGGTGAGTTGCGAAACATCCATCTGAACAATCGATGCAACATTTCTTGTCGATTCCTCCAGGCATGTCTGGAATAACTATACGGGGACGCAGTGGTTGGACACTCCAGAAGTATTTTTATTTGAACTGGAAAAAAAAAAAAAAAAAACATTCCGTGAAAGGCCTGAAGATATGTTTTATTTCAAAGTGCATTTCATTGCATCATAATCATCGCGGCTACCTTTTAATACAAACAGAAATTGAAAAGTGGTCATTAACAGGTATTTCAAATTGATATGAAACAACCCGAGCCCCAGATCCCATCAGAAAGCTCCGTTGACCCATCGCTCTAAAGGCCGGAAAGAAAAAGCAAGACAGAACAAGAGACATTCGCTATATGCCGCTGGATGATACCCGTTTTAGTCGATACGGATTTTCTTCGAAATCGGCGCGGCTGCTTTCGGGACAACGACGTGCAAGATTCCATCCTTCAAGCTAGCTCGGACACCCTCCTGGTTCACGCGAGTCGGGAAGGAGAAGGTACGCTGGAACTCGCCCACAGAGCGCTCAGTGACCCAGTACCTATAGGCAGGTTTTTTGCTCATGGCCTTTGAGGCAGAGCCCTGCTTCACCATCTCTTTGGATTCCGTATTGGCTGGGCTCGTAGGAGTCGAAGCGGGGGCATCTTCGTCTTCGACGGTCGGCTGATGAGAAGTGCTCTTGTGGGACGCGGCGTCGTCGGCTGCAGTTGCGGCTTCGTTCCCGAACTCGTTCTCATTGGTGGCGGTGTATTCACGCTTGGAGCGGCCCTTGATCACCAGGGTCTGTTCATCGGTGAATTCGATGTCAATGTCTTTCTGGTTGATACCGGGCAGTTCGCCGTCGAGGTGGTATGAATCATTGACTTCGCGGACATCAAACTTTGGCGTGAAAGAGCGCAGCGAAGAGGAAACGTTGTTTCCCTGCTGGTTGGACGATCGGTGGTGGTCATAGTCGTCCAAGAGCCGGAAAAGAGGGGTGAAATCACCGGCAGTGAAACGAGGGAAGAGTGCCATGTTGTGGAAGTGTCGTGGAGTAGATAGAATGGCTGGTTTATGGTAGACTTTGACGTTGCGCTTTGGAAGCTTGTGCAAAGTGGAAAGAAGAGCTCTGGAAGATCGCATAGAGGAGTGGATAAGCAAAGATGTTTTGTTTGTCAGTTGGACTGTGGGGAAAAACAGAGGGAAATCATGCTGGGTGAGTTGTGATCTTTTATAGACCCAGTGCCAGATGCTAGAACCTGCTCGTAAAACCCAGATTATGTAGATTTCGAATCGAGAAGCAACGAGTCGAACATACAAGGCGTTTCTCGATTCTTCGAGCATGTTTGCCCTGCTTCTAGAATGTTGGAGAAGCTTCTGCCGTCGTGACATCCATACTACTGTACTTGGATAGGTTCAATACTTGTACACAGTACTTGTGGTAGCTGCTCAGTGATGGTTAAGACGGGTTGTTCCCGAACCTTCCAGAATAGTCGGGAGGAACCATCAATCACCATACAAGTACATATCTACTGTGTACAGAGTATTCCACTACTAACTATTACCGTAGGGGAGAGCAATACCATCTTTATGTATATACCTGCACAGTATTAAAGAAAGACTATCAATGAATGAGTTTTGACTCCTCAGCAGCAATTGATGAATATGCAGTTGTTTTCATTGACCTTTCTCTCAAAACAATGATGATTCATGACTTGTACCCTTGGGACATGCACCAAACCATCATAGGTTTCAGATCTTGACATTCAAACACATTGGATTTTTTTCTAATTCGAGGCAGTATAACATGTACATAACTAGTTGAACGCAAAGGAAGCCACACTACACTTTTAGCCTTTAGGAAACCAACAGGCCCAAATTTGGTGAACAACAAGAGGGTATCAACCTAGGCATCCTCTGGAACATTTAACATGAGGTTGAGCATGATCCAATACCGCCGAGGGATCAATAACAGCCGAGATGGCAGATAATACTAGTACACAGTAATGTTTGATAGATGTACTCCAGCTAACGCTGTGGAAAAGCATTTACGTCCAAAGCTTTTCAAACACTTTCCTTTTAAATTTACAGAAGAAACTTTCCTTAGATGAGGACTATGAATTTCGGGGCTGTTCTCTTCGATCACTACTGTGTTGCCTCGACACGCAAGCGGATGGCAAAGTCTTGCCTTATCTTGTAGGCTATTAGCTTCGAGTCGTTGCACCGAGCATGTGCGATACGACCTCTCGTGCTTGCTTTGTCAATCTCTGATGTTGCGTGTGTGCTTATGGATGGAGAGATGCAAAACTCGTAGACACTCTTTGTCCACACATAGTATACATAGCTGAACTACGCGGCTTATGCTAGGAGGTGCAGACTATACCGTGTAGTCATCCAGATCGGATAGAATGCTACTTGAACAACAAAATACCATTGATCCTACCTACGCCAGCAATTGAACACTGGAAAATAGGGCAGTTGAGGGCATCATGAGGAAACGGAGAATGAGCGCTCACATGACTGTGGGCGCCGTGACGGTTGGAGTACAAGAAATAAGCCATAAAAGTCCAGTTCAGGGTACAGAGAGCAATTGTGACGGAGAAAAAAAAAAGGCAACCAGGATAATTAGGAAAATAGCCCGTGGAAATCCTCGACGGCTTAAACGAGTAGAATGTCTCTAACAACAGCAGGGTAAGGTCCAGATCATGGGCCATGCAGTCGTAGTCCATGGCATTTTCAATTCGGAAATAGCGCGAGAAATGCAATATTCGTGAATGAAATATCGCTTGAGCGAAGCGGCTACTGCACGTTTCCAATGATTGTTCTCCGGTCGGGCCGTGGTTTTCTCAAACTCTTCATTCGGTTCATAAGTCCTCCGCCAATGCCTCCACCGCTCGACTGGCCACTAGTCTTTGTTTCTCCATTCGCAGTAGTTCCATCATTACCAGTCCGCTTCTCGAGACCAGGAATGGATTTCGGGCTGCTCATGGACCGTGGTCTCATGCCATCCTTCTTTGCTTCATCGGCAACCTCCTGAATTCTGTTTCCCTTCATCTCATATGCTTCATCATAGTCCTGGAAAAATGGGTTCTTCTCATTCTTCTTTGAACTAGAGCTACTAACCGGGGACATGCGAAGTAGCGGTTCAGGAGATGTCACACGACCGGCACCGCCTCGAGTATTGATGCCTCGGATCTTCTGCGCTAAGCTTTTCTTGCGTTGCAATCCAGCGTTCTGCAAGGCTTCTGTTTCATTTTCGCTCTGTCGACGTTCGATAGCCGCACGACTAGCAGGAGCGCCTTCCAAGAACGTCGACGTGCCCAGGCCCATACTTTCAGCTCCGTGTATCGGTTCCACTCGAGCGGTCGGGTCAAATCTGTCGACCTGGCGATTCGTTGTCGAGTAGTCAGAGTATCCTTCGAGGCCGCGACCGTGAAATTGGTTCAGATCAATGTTACTGTTGTTGGGCCCAGCACCGCCTAAAGCCATATTCCTCGAATCTTTGGGGAAAGCTTGCATCGGCGCATTGCGGAGGTTCTTGCGGTTCCGGTGAGGGTTGCATGCATCAAATGGACCATCGTGGTGAAACACTACGTAGACGTGTCAGTATCGACGTGAAGGAAATGGAACATGCGAGGGCCACAACCTCCACCGTAGACACTAGTAACATCCAGCTTATCAATGATATCCAGCTTGTAACTATTATTTTTTCGCGAATGGTGCTTGTCTTTATGTCTGCCCTCTCGTTCTTTGTGTCTTCGTTCTCGTCGTCGTCGATCTTCCTCTGGATCCAGAGGTTTGGGGCGCTCCATCACTGAAGATTCTGAATTTCTGCGACGCCGTTCTCGTCGGTGAGGATGTGGTTTTCGGTGTTCCTGTGGGTCGGCAAAAACATCAATCAACATCTGTTGATTTGAGGACTTGCCTGGGCGATGAGGGGGGGTGTCTTCTTTAGAAGGCCGTGGAGGCGGACGCACAAGCTCCTTGCCCTTGACAGATCTGCCTGATGGAATGTTCTCGGAATACAGCGAAGGAGTGGCCCGTCGCTCTTTCGGTCTTGACGGATCATCTAGGGAAAGATTGTCCTGCAAGGGGTCAGATTTTGGGCAAGAGCAACATGAAACTCCAACGGTTGAGATACTGGGAGATCTCTTACGAATAACTTTGAAGCATGATCAGCCACGTCGGAGTCCTGTTTCGAGCTTTTGGATGGCGACCTGTTTCCCGTTCCGGCGGCTTGGAGGGCGAGGGCTTCTGACTCGTCCAGGAACGGGTTAGTGGACACTGGTCGACTTCCAGCCATTGCTGGATTCGCCAGTAAACTGTTTGATGGCGATGAAGTTCTGTTGCGAAAAGGGTTATTGGATCCCAAGGGGACAGTTAATCGAGGAGATGGTTGTCGGTCTGAAGAGGCCACAAGGCAAGAGAGTTAATGAGTTAGTCAGACGTTATCTGTCTGCATTTACTAATTGGGGTTTTTGTGACACAGCTGATCCGTATTGGGGGAGAAGGTATAATGCCAATTCTCTGAAAACAGCTTTGCTCTCATATCAAATCAAAGAAAGGAGGGGGGAAAGGCTGGGGATACGCTGCAACCGGCACGCCAACGTCAAGTACTCCATCGTAAGGGAAGATCAGATCAAAGAGGAAAGGTTTACAATACATACCTGGCACAGACATTGGTGCTATAGACATGGTGAAAGGCAAGTTTAATGGGGAATTGGCGAGGAATCGTGATGTGTTGGATATGAGGAACCTGAATGGAGTGTGGATCACGGCAGTTCCAGAAGCAAATAATTTCCCAGAATTTCTCAGAAAGTTCCGTAATGATTGCTGAAAAAGGTTGGCTCCTGATTACCTCTTGAACGTCAGAGAGTATCAGGCTATGTAGGGATGGCAGGGTCCAAATCCTGTTCTGCGACAAATGAGGTGGATTAATTCGTCAGCTGTGGGAGATGATCGCTGAGAGAAAAGGAGAAGGCCAACCAGCGATGCAAAACTAGTGGACTAGTCAACAGGAAGTTAATAAGGCACTGCACTGGAGTTGAAACAAAAGGAGACTCACCACCAGGGCTAGAATTCAATTGTCGAGGATGGACACGGTATCCTCATCCCTAGCGAAAGATACTGTACTAACCAACCAAGGAGGTAGAATGCCTTCTATTCAACCAAGACGATGTTGGTGATGGGAAAAGCTTTGGGAGATGCACTCATGGATAACAAAATGATTCCCCAGTTAACTAATCACATTTAATGCTGTCTCACTGTACAAGGAGGTATTAAAGTACATCCATGATGTGTGAAGGTACCTCAGATCAGAAATATTAAACTTAACTACTCTGTGCGACTGTCGAAACTGCGGGGAAACCCATTCTTCTTCACTGCTGGCCCCTTGGCTAGTTATACATGCTACCGTTGCGCCACAACCGACACTCTTGCCAGATAGTTATCTAACGAATTAATTCTGTACTGCTGATTGAATTGTCTGCAAAGTCGACTTCTAGTTCCCTTCATCACTCACAGAAGCTAGTTATTTTAAACATTGCATCTTCAGTCGTCTATTTATGCGCATAGAATTTATCTATGGACATACTTTTAAACAGAGAGCATGTCTGATACCCCAACTATGAGATACGTAGCCTTCCTCATCGTCGCGTTTCCCGTTCCTCTTCCGTGTAGTGGTGACTACCTCATGATGAACCTTTTTCTCACTAGGCCAACAAGCTATTGGCACAACACATCCAAGTGTCAGAACCCACCAGTCCCCCCTTCTGGGACTCTATTTCGCTCCAGACCAGTCTGAACCTTTCTAAATCCCCTGCTGGTAAAACTGTGAGAGACAGTACCTAGCCCAATCGTCAAGGTCGTCGTAATTGCCGACCAGGGAACACTCCATCAGCCCCTCTGACGGCAACCGGTTCTTCACGCGTGCCCTTCACCATTGTATATTTGTTGTTGTAATACTATGCTATACACGCTTGCTTTTAGTAGCGTATATACCGTCGCAGTCTTTCGCTCGAGTAAACGCAATGCATCGAGGGTCTCTGCGGCGGGCTGGGAGGCGAGATGTGCAAGGGAGTCGGATAACTGGGCGACCGAGAGCAACAGTCAACATCGACAAGCAAAACAAAAAGGAGAAGATAAATTGGATCATTGATTCTAAAGGGGACTCTAAAGTACGGCAAAGCCAACCTTGTTCAGGTTATCGAGCATTTTCGCGTATTCATCTAGGATGTCGTGTTCGAGAGGTGTGAGAAGGGGATTTTCACGAAGAAGAGGGCTGATTCCAGAAGCACTGGGCTGGTCGTGATCGAGTGTATCAGACATTGGGAAGCAAAGAGAAAGTCGCGATTATGTATAAGCTGTGTTGACCTCTTTCGTTTCAGCACGACGAGATGTCGCAAAATTGAAAAAACATGTATGTATGAATTTACACAGCACCAGAGTAGTAACAGTACGGAGTACACAGCAGATAAATAACATTTGGCGGAGAGCAGAAAAGTAAGATTGACACTATTCTGTTTTGGTCCGCAATGAAATGCAAGCATATAAACCCATCATAAACCTCGGACAGCATATCATCTTCCCTTCTTAGGACCAAACCACATTTCAAAATCATTGTGATGCCCCGGCGCCTTTTCGAATTGAACAAAAGGCTTTTCTATCCTCTGCGCTGTGGAGATGGCCCAAGCCACTATGATGATGTCTGATCCCAACATGAGATTCACTCTGCTGTCGCCCAGAACCAACTGGCGGATGGACAAAGCTTGCTCCAGGAAATCCATGAGCGTTGCGAGTCTTGCATCACGTTGGCGACGGACTCCAATGCCATTGTCGTGAGCCGCATCGATTCAAGTGAGTTCTCAGCTGTTCCTTCGCTTTGGCTTCTTATCTGCTGAATGTGTTCCCACTGGCGATCAATTTCCCTCCACTGGAGATACATCTAGACCAGAAGATTTCCAGGTTAGCTAACAGTTTCTTACTCGTTCTCGTCTTTTTTCTTTTGCAACAATGAAGTCGCTTACATACATTGCAGACCTGGACAGTACACATCCACCTCAAAACACTCTTCGACTCTATTATTCGATCAAATGCATGACCGAAACGATGGAAAATTCGTGACATTTTCAAAGTATGCAGTATATATATCAGCAGATATAGGCAGGTATAAGTGGAATGGATTCAGAAAGATGCTATCGGCAGAGAGATTTCATGAAATGAGGATTGCTGTGAAAGAAAAGACAGAGAGAGAATGGAAAGGAGGGCACTTGATATAAATATTCCAGAGTGCGCAATCTACCATTCTACGGAGCCTGTGAGTGTGAGATATCTGGATTGATGACGATGATGACGAGATGGTTGCTCAATACCAGAAATGCATCACATCAACCCAGAACCTCAGAGGCCATATACAGCTCAACAGCACTCCCATGGTAATGACGGGGGTGCGCAATGCAAGCCATAGTGCTGATACCTGCTCCCAGAAGAGGCATGCAGAGTAGCCATCTCTTTCCTTTCATGCTGGGCGAGCCTGGGTTCATTTGATCTTACCTTCAAGGTCTGCTAGGTAGGGAAAGGATGGCCCCAATGGTTGTTCCATGGTTATGGCCATGAACGCAGAGTTTACTGTGCTGAACAAGTCTGCTCTTTCTATGAAGTCCATTTCATGTGTTCCTTCCTCCCTTCCTCTCCCAGGGCGAGGAAGATAAACCTGTTATAAAGAGGCACATTCCCCCGAAAATATGCAGGTTTCTGTTGGTTGAAATTCGACAAGGCTACAGCCCAAAAGGCCCTCGGGACTTTTTGGTTTCTTTTCTTCTCTTTTCTTCTTCGGCCGGCTCTTCATTATATTTTTATCATATATTATTATTGCTACATCCTTATTTCATATTTTTTACCATGAATTTCTTTAAGTCTGTCCTCAGGTTTGCGGAGAAAGTTGCGAAGGGTTCTGTGGCGATCAGCGGTCCGGCCGCGCTGATCGCTATAGGCATTGATGAACTTCGCGAAGCGAAATGTGACCAGCAGCTCGCGGGGGAATTCAAAGCTCAGGCTGCGGTAAATAAGCAGCGGCTGCAAGTAGAAATGGAGGCTCTCGAGTACCTCAGAGCCATCGCGCTCGTGCAGCGTATCTCAGCACGGGTTGCGGTCGAGAGCCAACGCACCTCTTAGAGTGCCTGGTTTCGCGGCCGGTCCAAGAACGCGTGGACCCCTTCTCGGTTTTCCGATTTAGACGATCTCAGGAGGCGTAGCGGCCTGATTCCGGTGATTCCTGTTCAACCTCAGGTGATGTCAGTTTAGATGGGGCACAGCTTCTCTATTCTGGTGGATCCTGGTTGTCCTCTGAAATCTCCTCTCTCTCCAACCTATTTATCGAAAAAGAAAAAAAGGGCCCTCTTTGCAGTTTCACAGCAGACTCTTATAAACACCGGAGCCATTGGAATGCTGTAAGTAAACAGGAAATGCCAAATGTGAATTGAGAGAGTTTAACAAGATTAGCACCAAGGTGATGTGCTCGCTGGCACCATCACTGTCGGGCACGTTCGACCGAACATCTAAGCGCAAGGCATTTACGAACTTTTTGTATCATACACTCAGGAAATCATAATGTCTGCAATGCCTCTTTCGAATTAAAGGTCTCTGCTCGAAACCCGACCGCCCATACGCTGTTCGATACCGTTGCCAAGGTCCTTCCTACCCAGCTATCGAAGAAAAAAGCATGGATCGTGTGGATTGTAAGAAGCCAGGTAGGTAATCATGTCCTTGACAGATCCTGTGTCAGTTACGCTAATAAGATGAAGTGTTCTAGCTTTGCCTGAGGGTTCGAGTTTCGGGTAGGCGCGATTAGTCGAGCCTATGACCGAACAAATTACTGCAGATGATATTCAGAAAGGAGTCCATGGTGGGAAATAATGAGTATGAAGGAATCATGTATTCCGAGGATATGGGTGGGAAATCTAAGCGAGATTGATCATCAAAAGCATTGCAACAGCTTATGTATATCCTATTCCTTTTGTATGAGCATTGGAGTAATTTTCGAGATTCCCTTGTATTGTCCTAGATACTAATATTATGTACCAATTGTTGAGATTTTTGTATCAAAATCATGGCTGTTAGATTTCAGGTTCTACTTGTCTTCAATTCCAATGCCCACAGATTGGTGGTAATAGAGGACCTGGCAACGGTGAATTCCACTACTACTCAATAGACAAATGATGGTGAACTGCCCCAGTTGTTGGAAGTCTAGGTTGATACCCATCTCGTAAATTGCTTAGCGCGTTGTGATTGTCACGTCAAGTCGCGCACTATGTATATTTTAGATCGCGACAGCACGACTGAGATCACTGATTGAACAACAGAGTACGAAATTGCAATCAGGTAACTATTATAATCAGGAGGCTCCAAATTCATTTATAGCTCCGTTCAGATTGACAGACCAAAAATGCCCGTTCCTCGAAAGCGCCGTGCTGTAAGCAAGCTCCTCCTTTCTCCTCCATCTCCGCTCAACCCCTAAAAAAAAACTTCCACATTCTAGCTCGATGATGATTCCGCCGACGAATATTCAGATCGAAACCCAGAAGCTTCAAACACTCAAAGCCGACGCCGCACCGCTGCAGACTCCTTCGTCGAAAATGACTCTGAAGAGGAAAGCGACTCTCAACTTGGCGCAACACAGATCCTGGGCGTCAACCCCAGAGTCAAGAAGATGGTCAGGCTCGCGCTGGCCAGCGAATACTCTCGGCAGGCCATTCGGCGGAACGACATCAGTCAGAAGGTTCTAGGTGAGGGATCACGGCAGTTCAAGCCCGTGTTTGCGCAGGCGCAGAAGGAGCTGCGAGCGGTGTTTGGCATGCAGATGGTCGAGCAGCCTGTGAAGGAGAAACTCTCGATCAGCCAGCGGAGAGGTAGGAAAGAAAACAAACATTTCCTTTCTTGCTTGCTTTCTCTACCTGATTCTACTACATCGTTGAGAAAAGGATCGCTATATAACCAACTAACCCAATTTCAGCTGCCCAACGCGCCGAGAAGCCCTCCACATCCTCCAAGACATGGACCCTCGTCTCCACCCTCCCACCCGCATACCGCATCCCCGAAATCCTCCCGCCCTCCAAAGCCCCCTCGTCCGCCCTCGAAAGCTCCTACGTCGCGCTCTACACCTTCATCATCTCCCTCATCAGTCTCTCCGGCGGGTGCATCGCCGAGCAAAAGCTCGACCGATACCTGCGCCGCGTCAACGCAGATAGTTACACGCCGCTCGACCGGACGGAAAAGCTGCTGGCGCGGCTCTGCAAAGAGGGGTATTTGGTGCGGAACCGCGACGTGGATGGCGGCGAGGAGGTCATTGAGTATCTCGTGGGTCCGAGAGGGAAGATTGAAGTAGGTGTTGGGGGCGTCGCGGGGCTGGTGGGCGAGGTATATGGATTTGGGAGGGTTAATGCAGTGCAAGGGGGTGTGGATGAGGCGGCGATGGAGGAGTTTGAGCAGAAGCTTCGTCGGAGCTTGGGCATTAAGGAGAATGGAGCTGTTCGCGGTGCGGGAGAATCAGGGGAGGTGGTAAATTAGAGAGAGGGGGCTGCGAATGTTAAATGGTTAATGGTGATCTTGAATATTTGCTGGTTTATGCCTTGACTTAGATGCTCATCGAGTTTGTGTTGGATATACGTGCAATGATACCCACACAAAAATGATGAAAATGGCGTTGAATTACGTTCATGAGGTTACTTTTGACTCCTTTAATGGTTCCGTCTCTTTTATCGCCTGCATGCACACTATAGCCTTCACGGACATGAAAAAGGGTAATGGGCAAGATGTTCGGAGGCACCAGGCCAGCATTGTTAAGCCCATGGAAGGTGGAAAAATGGGGGATATGTTAATCTCACTATATTCAGCATAACTTACCCTGAATACTCCGTACATGCAGCTTGAAGCAGCAATGAAGTCATATTGTGCGCTGTGTGGATATTGATAATATGTGAACTCCTTAAGTGTTAAAGCTGAGAAACAGATTAGAAAGAAAAAGAAAAAGAAAGCACGATCACAATGCTGTAGTGACATCCTGGAAAAAATGACGATAGTTCCTGGAAGATCTTAGCCACATGTCACAGCAAATTTGTTGTATTATTCCTTCTTTTTTTTCACCTTGATTTTCTATATTTTCAGACGCCATATCTCGCCAAACGCCATGCCATGCTCAGGTTGGACATAAAGAAAATGCCGTTGTCACCATAAATGATTGCAAATTGAATCTAGGGAATCACTGTTTCCTGGTAGTAGGAAAGAAAAAGGAATTGTTTTCTGTAACCCGTGGGATCAGATGCAGTCCCCTACAAATGTAAAGTCTTCACCCAAAATTTTTTTCACCCACCGTCACTACCACTCGTTTCCTCATCCGAGTCCTCATTTTCGGGTTCATGCTCAACTCCTTCCTGCAGAGCATATTCCGCCTTCTGCAGTGCCAGCTTAACCTCTTTGTACTGAGGAATTGTGAAATCGATGGGCTTTTTCCCGCTTTTGTTTCTGACCCTTGGGTCACACCCGGCGTCAAGCATCATTTTGACCATTGCCAATCCAAGTTTAATATCCTTTTCATTGGCATAACGAACGGCCAGGTGCAACGGGGTATCTTTTTCAATTCTATTTTGCGGATCGCATTCAAAGCCTTCGATATCGAAAAGCCAGTCCATCGCATCGTCTACATGAAGAAAAAAAAAAGGAGAGCTGTTAATCAAAAATCCAGCAAATTTGCGCATCGGGTTACACAATAACGTGGAAAGAGCATTGGCAAGACTTACAACTACCATACATAGCACAAATATGAAGAGCATGATTGCCCATCGAGTCCGTGACTTCATTAAACAATGCTGCAATTTCTTCCTTGGTCTTCTCGGCGAACTTGTCTTTGAGCTCATCTAGTAAATGCGGCTGGTCACGGCGGCAGGCCTCGACGACGAGCTCCCTTGGAGAAGCGCCCTATATACCGACGAATGAGTCAATCTGTTAGAAGCACAAAGGGCTAGAACTCACATCTTCATCTGCCATTTCGCCAGCCAGTTTGGACTTTGTCAAGTAATGGGGCAGGATCAAAACGAAGCTTAGAACGAAGGGGAGCACAACAATTTCTAACAACGCTTGAGATGAGAAATGTCGATGCAAGAAAGTGGAAGAGAGAACAAGTGAGGAGAGAAGATCGAGCAGTCAGCGAGGAGCCGACAGGGGACCAGGAAGGCGGGGTATTCGCAAATGAATATGCCAAATGGGCATTGACAATGGGTAACAATAGGCAAAACGAAGGTATCCAGAACAGAAACGGTGGCTTGAGCTGTCAGGTGTACAGCACCCGAGAGAGGGCTGTTGTTTTGCTGACAGTCTTTTGATACCGGGGGGGGAGGTGGTCCTGGATGGTGCGACAGGAACCGGCGCTTATGATAGGCGGGAAAAAGGATATTCCGTGTCTGTTCCCACGTGTTCTTGAAATACCCGCGTTTAATTAAGTTACACGCATCAGCCGCGCGGCACATATGACCCCCCACTATGATACCTGGCAGCATGTATTGAACATTGAGAGAGATGAACCATCATTAACAGAGTGAAGAAAGCCATGCTAGCTTTTTGAATTCTAAAATCTGGAAGATGAAATCAATGACTGCTTTGTTAGAACTAGAACTAGAATTTGGTTATGAATAGCAGAGCTTGACAGGCGTCAGTAAAATGCCTCTGACATGTGCGTGTTGTTCGCCGGAGAAAAATTGATGTCAATCCAAAACTGGCTGTACTGACAGCTCTCTAGTTTGCCCAAATTGCAGCAATGCGCTGACCATATCCAGAGGACCTGCTACGTTGCAGCAGCCCCTCGGAGTCAACCGATTCGAATGCCGCACTTGTCCTTACCAGTATGTTCTGGATCGGACGTATTTCGAACGAACCGAAATGAAGCGGAAGGAAGTCGCAGACGTAATGGGCGGAAAGGATGAATGGAAAAACGCTGACAGCATGGCAAGTGAGTACCTACTTGGCTCTATGTGAACGTGGAGATTCGAGTCGACCGTGGCTGATCTCTCCAATTTTCCTTTTCGAACAGCGCAATGCCCAGCGGAAGGGTGCGATGGAGATCGTGCCTTCTTTTATCAGCTACAAATTCGCAGTGCAGACGAACCTATGACCACGTTCCTCAAAGTCTGAGTGTTTCCCCTGACTTGTGCAGTATTCTCTTCGTTGACAAACGATTTAGTGCACTACATGCGGAGCCCGTTGGAGAGAAAACTGATCCTCGGTTTCAGAGCCACCTCTTGGGAGCTGCAGTCAACTCCTAGCTTCTCTTGAGTCTCGCATTATTCATGCTTTGTTTGGGTTCGATTATTGTTGAAGGGACCCTATGTAGTTGGGTACATGTTGCAAAAGTCGGCAGCTGTTGGTGCAGAACCTCTTAACTCTGTAAGGCTGTCCGAGGAAGCAGACTAATTCCTACGACAGACGTGTTACTTTGAGTAAAGCCATATGAATCTATTGGACCAATTGGTGCGTTGGCATTGCATTAGAGTCAGTTTGCCTTTGACTCTACCTATTCCCAGCAGGCGACAGCGTCAGAAGTATGTAGTCGTGTTGCACATGTCAAAAGTTTCTGCCTACTGTGTAATGATAGGGTGAGACGTGGCAAATGTTAAATCTCCCGCTTGATTTTGATAGGACCAGAAATTAAGGTGGACGGCTGCTAAGCATTCTGGTACAGTAATAAGTGGATGAAGGTTGTATTCTCAGTCGGGAGCGGAGTCTACATTTGGCAGCGGAACTCTCGAAAACTTTGAGGGGAAGGTAGTTATTAGTCACAGTCCATATGTCGGGTAGTAGTTTTGGACAGAGACACCGTCACCTAGGTCAAGCTTGAAACATGGGATCAGCAATTGGGGTCCCAGGGAAGACGTGCACCCATTGTGCCCCTCCATTTCAGTCATCAGCAGAGTAGAAGTCGGTGTAGATCGTTGCTGGGTAACGGGTTGAGATTTGGACATCCATGGTCTGGAGGCCGACTTGAAGTTGCTGCTGGGAAGACTCCCACAGATTTTAATCAGAATTTTCAATTTGATAGTGGGGCAGGTTAGCCCTTTCCCTGCTTGCGATAAGCCAAAAGGAGTATAGCGGTCATTGTGCGGGCCCACTAATCCCCGATCGGGTAAGGTTTCGCCTCCTGTGGGCTTCGGTTCACCCCTCCTACAAAAACCCCTCCTCTCTTCTCTTTCACACAAATTTTTCCTTCTTTTTTCCTTCTTCTCCTCGTCTGCTTCAGTACGTATTATCCACACCCCATACGATCTCCATCTTTCTTTTCTCCCCTCTGTCACCCTTGATTCCATCACTAACATATCATAGCACCTCTACGCACTGTGGCCGTAGTATCTGAGCATTCTTCTTGAATTCTTCTAGCATCTTCCAAAGAGCTACAAGACTTCAAACCACCCTTTTTTTTTCCAACCGTTCAAAGACACACAAAGATCCTTCACAATGGGGTATGTAGCCTTGTTCTTTGCGCCTGTCGAGTGGTGAGAACGTGAACTGACCTTGGAAATTTGCTCTGCAGTAAGGAAGAGAAGACACATATCAACATCGTCGTTATCGGCCACGTCGATTCCGGCAAGTCTACCACCACTGGTAAGTCGAGTCCTCCGCGTCACATATGAAAGCCTACCTTTCTTACAATCAACTCTTACAGGTCACTTGATCTACAAGTGCGGTGGTATTGACAACCGTACCATTGAAAAGTTCGAAAAGGTGAGCACTAGAAATTTCTCTTATTTTCGGTTGATGTGGTGGTACTCGTTGTGTTGGTGGGGTTGAGTCACCGAAGCGAGGGCTATGACACACATTAGTTACCCCACCACAACGATCGTTACCCAAGCAAAATTCAGAATCAGGCAGAGCAGCATTCGCTTTGCCAATATACCTCACTGCCTTGGAAGGTCCATTTTCAACTTCCAATCTTGTTGATGCTGATACGATTATCGTTTTAGGAAGCCGAAGAGTTGGGCAAGAAATCTTTCAAATATGCCTGGGTTCTTGACAAACTGAAGGCCGAACGTGAGCGTGGTATCACCATCGATATCGCCCTCTGGAAGTTCGAGACCCCCAAGTACATGGTCACTGTCATCGGTACGTATGGCCTTTGCAAAGATTTGGTGTTTTGGCCGATGATTGATTGTATTCAGATGCCCCTGGTCACCGTGACTTCATCAAGAACATGATTACTGGTACCTCTCAGGCTGATTGCGCTGTTCTCATCATTGCTGCCGGTACTGGTGAGTTCGAAGCTGGTATCTCCAAGGATGGCCAGACTCGTGAGCACGCTCTCCTTGCTTTCACTCTCGGTGTGAAACAGCTCATCGTCGCTGTCAACAAGATGGACACCACCAACTGGTCCGAGGCCCGTTTCAACGAAATCGTCAAGGAAGTCTCGAACTTTATCAAGAAGGTCGGATACAACCCCAAGTCTGTTCCCTTCGTGCCAATCTCTGGTTTCGAGGGTGACAACATGATTGAACCCTCCAGCAATGCTCCCTGGTACAAGGGCTGGAACAAGGAAACCGCTGCTGGCAAGGCCAGTGGCAAGACCCTCCTTGATGCCATTGACGCTATTGACCCACCAACCCGTCCTACCGACAAGCCGCTCCGTCTCCCACTTCAGGATGTGTACAAGATCTCCGGTATCGGAACTGTCCCAGTCGGCCGTGTCGAAACTGGTATCATCAAGCCTGGTATGGTCGTGACTTTTGCTCCTTCCAACGTCACCACTGAAGTCAAGTCCGTCGAAATGCACCACCAGCAGCTCACCCAAGGTAACCCTGGTGACAACGTTGGTTTCAACGTCAAGAACGTCTCCGTCAAGGAAGTTCGCCGTGGCAATGTTGCTGGTGACTCCAAGAACGATCCTCCCAAGGGCTGCGACTCCTTCAACGCCCAGGTCATTGTCCTTAACCACCCTGGTCAGGTCGGCGCTGGTTATGCTCCAGTCCTCGACTGCCACACTGCCCACATTGCTTGCAAGTTCTCAGAACTCCTTGAGAAAATCGACCGTCGTACCGGTAAATCCGTTGAGAACAACCCCAAGTTTGTCAAGTCTGGCGATGCCGCTATCGTCAAGATGATTCCCTCTAAGCCCATGTGTGTTGAAGCTTTCACCGACTACCCGCCACTTGGTCGTTTTGCCGTCCGTGACATGAGACAGACTGTAAGCTGCCCATCGTGGTCCGTTTAACTCCGTGCCTTGCTAATCCATTCCTCCATAGGTCGCTGTCGGTGTCATCAAGTCCGTCGAGAAGTCTGAGAAGACCACTGGTAAGGTCACCAAGGCCGCTCAGAAGGCTGCCAAGAAATAAATTGGTACCATCCTCTGAAGTTGTTCCTTGAAGTGAGATTTGGAGTTGGGGTGAAGCAAGGTTTTCCGGTCTATTATGAGGACATCTTGTGGTCGGCCTCCTTGAATCAAAACACTCGAATTTTAGATCCCTGATAATAAAAATAACGAATTTTACGGTTCATGTTTATTTCATTATTATTTTCGTAAATGTGCTCGCAATGGATGTAGGCAACAAAATAATAGCAGTATGAACCCTTGATTTTGCCAGTGGCGTGTTCTAGTTATAGCAACAAATATGAAGACTTTGGTATCAATAACGTCCATCTGAAAGAGTGAAGGCGATCAACTAGACTGTATCTACTCGGCATATACACTTTAGAGGTCACCTCAGCTGCAGGGTGATTTGAATATATACTACCTCTCTTTGTATTCCCTCTTCCGTATAGTGGACTAGATAAGTCTGGCCCAAATCAACATTCAACTTCATAGCCCCTTAGTTTGAGACGATCGCGATTGCGGCCTTTGATAGATTAGGGAGAGTGATGGTATAGCGACTTTAAATGTCCTTTGACTTTCTGTTTGAGAGGAGTGGCTGAGGAGAACCATGATGCTCAGGCCACACCAGTCTGTCTGCCGTTCAATGCTCTAACTTCTATAACTATATTGATGACTGCAACTTATGAACACACTACTCGCAACAGGCATTCGTTGTAGGATACATCACTGCAGCTGTTCTCCTTTCATTATGATTGATTTTGGTTCTATCTTTACCGAGCCAACATGTTCTGATGTGATGTATTTGAAATAAGAAGCCGTAATGCTTTCCCCTTCTTTGGCTCTTCTCTGGTTTGTACTGTCATCTTCATACATTCTCAGAAGGCTTGAGTGTTCTGCAACAGGTTGATCAGTGTGGAATGTTACCTGACTTGTTCTCTTCTCCTGCTTTGCTGATAGACAGCTGCAAACAATGCAAACATCAGGCCCAGATCGTATGTATCAGACATTCCACCGCCTCGACATCAATTGATCTCTCCATTCAAGTCCTTTAAGAAATAGAAAACACGTATAGCACACTGATGACTACCATGCCATCGCATCTCTCGACCTGCCGCTCTCTCTGTCAATGCATTCGACAGAACTCCCCCTCCACTCTGCCACGCCTCTCTCAGCGACCGCAAGCCCGATTCCTCTCCTCTTCGCCATCACTTCGGTCCGCTGTCAATCCACTACGAAATACATCCCGTTCCACTCGCAGGAGCCATGCAGAGTACAAGCGCTCAATTGCGCTGTCCGCCGCTGGAATAGCTTCCTGCGCAATAGCCATGTTTGGCGTGATCAACATCTATTTCCCGCAAGGAGCGAAAACGAGCAGTCAACAAGATAGCAAAAACAGTGAAACAATCAAGCTTGATGGACCCGCGGGATTAGTCACGCCAACAGACGATCCAACGGTGGTAATCGACGGCATTGAACAAGTCTCGACAGGAAATTCCACCGTCCCCCATTTCCCCAAATCGATTCGCCTACCTAAGTCCCTCGATTCACCCACCACTCGCCCCGAAGCCGCGCGCAAAATCGGCGACGAGATACAAAAAGGCGACGGGCGCGAAGAAGAAGAAGAAGAATACTACCTTCTCGGCCTGGGCATTCGCACCGTGTCATTTCTCAGCATCCAGGTCTACGTCGTCGGGCTGTACATCGCGGCATCGGACGTGGCCGCATTGCAGCAGTGCTTGGTGCGCCAGGCGGCGTCGCCGGCTACGAACGAGAGCGCTGTGCTGGCAACGTCGTTGGTGCCGCACGAACGGGAAGAGCTGAGACGGGCACTGCTGGATCCGGAACGCGGCGAGGAGGTGTGGAATTACGTCCTCAAGGAAGGCGGCATACGAACGGCGCTTCGTATCGTGCCGACGCGGAATACGGACTTCTTACATCTGCGTGACGGATGGGTGAGGGGGATTACGGGGCGTGCGCAGAGGGCGAATGCGAAGGTGAAGGAGGTTGCGGCGAAGGAGGCTGCGGCGAAGGAGAATGGGCTGCGGAATAATGCGTCGCCGCAGTTGGAGTTTACGGATGATGCGTTTGGGCGGGCGATGGGTGATTTTAAGGCGTTGTTGGGCGGTGGTGTGCGCAAGAATGTGCCCAAGGGTCAGACGTTGATGCTGCTGCGGGATAGAGTGGGCGCGTTGGAGATTTTGTATCAGCCGGGGGATGCGAAGCCGATGGTTTGGCTGGGTGAAGTTGTGGATGAGCGGATTAGTAGGTTGTTGTGGATGCAGTATCTGGCGGGTAAGACGGTCGCTAGCGAGGGAGCAAGAAGGGCTGTTATCGAGGGAGTCATGGGGATTGTGGAGCGGCCGGTGGGTACGGTTGAGCAGATGGTTGCATGATTATGTGAAGAAAAGGGATGTTTTTATATCGGAAGCCTGTCTGCTCATCTCCATCTACTCTTTGGATGTGCAAGCTTTGTAGTATATGTTCTGATGGTTATGTTAATAGGAATGATATCTGACGACACTCCTCGCAAGGATCTAAATATCAATATATATCATAGGCAATTTGTGCTATGTATGAGACAACTTTTTCCCATCAACGGCTCATGAATGTCATACAAAAGCACCGACAGACGTTCTAGCAGTAAGTCTCAATTCTTTCCTTTATCATCATCACCATCAACAAAAACCCAACATCATAGGATGTGCACTTCAAACTCGCCCTTCCCCAACATGCCAACATCAAGAAAAAAAAAAACCCCCCCATCACAGCTTTGCTCTCACTCGCGTCACTCCTTCAACGCCCCAGCCGCCCTAAGCAAACCCGGCAATTCGGCCCTACGAGCCTGCAAGTCCGAATTGCCCCCGATATGCTTGTGGTCGATGAAGATGCTCGGAACCGTGCGCTGGTGCGTGATTTCCGCAAGGGCTTCTTGGATCGCGGCGCCGTCGTCTAAAAAAAAAACACGTCAGTAACGTAGCTTCATGTGTATGTATACAGCACGTTTCCGCCTTCTAAGAATGAAAGAGAGAGGGAGGGAGGAAAACCCACCGACTTGATCCAACTCCATCGCATAAAACGTCGCTCCCTGCTCATTCAGCAGCGACTTTGCGGCCCTGCAGTACCCACACCAGGATTTGGAGAAGACAACTGGAATTTATTATAATAATAATTAGAATGCCTTCAAATCCGCAAGCAAAAGGCTGCAAGAACAGAAAAGAAGCAGATGTGCCTCTTTTTTTTTTTTTTAAACGTACCAACCGGATTGTCAGCGATGATAGCCTGGGCCTTTTGCTTTGCGGCGCTCATGGCAGCGGGAGATGTGCCGGCAGAGCCGAACAGGCGACGGAGTATGAAAGCTATGGTGGGCGAAAGGAGTAACTAACTAGGTAGTTAAATGGGAAGATTCTGGAGGGGGGGATGATTCTGCTGGGATTGAAGGGATTGTGAAGAGAGAAGGAGAGGTGGGGAGTGGGGAGGAGGTCGGTTTTATTTATGTATAACTATTAGTTAGTATGTGGTTACATAGGGATGGATGGATGGATGGGAGGGAGCATTCTTGAACTTCCATTTCCTATTCTCAAGGATCTTGAGAGAAAGATGATTGGATTTTTTCTGTTGGATTTGGAATCATCACAGTTTGCAAGTTTGAACCGCCACGCAAGAGATTGATAATCACAATCATGATTATGAGCATTACTATCGCAGTATCAACATTACGCGGTCTATTAGCGGATAGTGTTGAGTTCTAACGCATCGAAATTAGAGGTTATTTGGATTTATAACACCATCACAGGCTACCTATCCGTATGTAGTATGCCTTTTCATCTGCCTGCCATGCATCCTCGGCCCAGCCAGATGGCGACCCATCAGCTTCTTGCCTGGTTTTGCTTAAAAATCAGCAAAGCAGTTCTACTCCCATGAAGACGGGCGGCAGAAGCACTTATCGTCAGCTAACTCGCCAAGCAGTGACAAGCGAGATGGAATGTTGAGAACTGGAAAGAAGAATTCAAGATGGAGTGTCGCATAGGGAAAGAAACTGCAGCAGGGGACGAACGAGAAAGAGACTGTACAGATGTGAGCAAGAACTCGAAAATTGGCGAGTTTTTGGAATGGGGAATCAAGCTTAAGGGTAGCGGAAAGGTGGAAAGTCATGAAGTTCGTTAGTGCAGATGAAGTTGACAGGCTGGTATGTCCTAGACTTCCGGACGGGCTCTTGTCAGTAAAGAGAAATTGTCCCGTACGAATGGTATCGCAAAGGGGGAATCAACCAGATCAAAAGGAATTTTAGAAGAAAGAACCGACACAGACGAAATATAGTACTTTGCTGAGTATAACAAGTCAAGTCAAGATAGCTGCGAAATCAATCAGGTGGAGCTGGAGAAACAAACGGAGAACGCCAGAAGGCTACAGAACGCAAATGAAGAAAGAAAGAAAGCTTGAAGTCGGCTAACGTACGTGCCGTAGAAGAACGCATCAAGGAAATGGAGTCAAAGTTTTGTAATAGATAACACAATTAGATAGAAGTGAAGAATCGAGTCGGTATCTTGCAATGAAAAGAAATGGGGGATTAATGGTCAAATAAAAGAAAGCAGCAACCAGCTCCGAATGTCCACTCTCGACCAGTGCGAGGCAATCTCTGATCACATTATAACACAACAAGGACAGCCCTTCTTCTTGACAGGCTGTTCAGGTTCGACTTGAATAGGACTAGGAACTGGTTTCGCACTAATCGACGTTGTAAATGTCGGTGCTGGGGGAGCAGGTAACATGGTTGGTATTGCTTTATATCCTCCACGATCGGTCTCACTAGTCCTAGACCGATCCGTTGGTTCGGGGCTCTGTGTAGGTGACGGACGAGTAGTCACAATAGGGGCGGGTTCGTCTTTCGGCTTCTCGGATTCTGGAGCGGGAGGTGGATCGTTACCGTCATGTCGAATCGTCAATGGGCCGAAATCCTTGTCATATGCAGATGGAATTTTGCCCTCTTTCTCCCATTGCTCTTGCTGCAGTCGCTTTGCGTGGGTGGGAAGCATCTGTTGGTCTGGTGGAAGCCGAGGATCCGGTTTGTACATCGTTGCCAACCACGGAGGATCGCCTTCAGGGCGATTGAGTGCGGTTCCAGGCCTGCGTTCGCTGGATCTGGTTCCCGGACGCTGATTCGAGGTGTTGCCATTGGCGTTGCTAGGGGTGGGCTTTTTGTGGGTTCCAGATATTTTCCGCGTATCTGAAGCCCCCGATGTTTTGCGGCTTGTTGACTTCGTAGTCTGCTTCGGTTTGGAGGGCGAATTCTGTAGTTGTTGATTTGCGGTAGCTGTTTGAGCAGTTTGTGGTGGTGTTGTCTCGATCTGAGATTCTGGAGTCTGCAATGCGAGAGGCGCTGATACGCTGGGACGTCGAGTCTTTGGAAATGACAAGCCATCTTCATCTCTACTATTAATCGTATTGTTCCTTGTTCTCTGAAGAGGAGCCTCGCGTTCTAGATGCTCCTGAGGAATAGGATGTGGACTGTAAGCAAGAATCGGAATGCGGGAAGAGCTTTTCCGGAGACCTGGGTTTCGATACATTCTATGTCCCCCATCCTCATACGGATCCGCTGCGATCTCCTCTGGCAGTCGTGGGTCATCAAAGACCGCAGGTTCATCCTCATCTTTAGGAGCATTGTCTTCGATGGGAATGGGTGATGGGATCCGTTGTTCTCCGTCCTCAAGAATAGCTGGGGATGCATCCTTTCGGTCTGTGATTCCGTTTGCTGTAACACTATGAGACTCGCGACTGCGTCCTCTTCTACTGCCTGATTTACGTCCCATCAGAACGGGATCCCGGATCTGAATGCCAAATTGCTGCAATTCTTCACTTTCAATTTTTGCCAATTTGTCTCGGTGAATCCACTGCGATTGGTCTGGATCCTCATCTTCGTAGTACGCTCTGTTCTCAGACCTTTTGTCCTGATCCAGTACGCTTGGCGTGCTGCGATTTGCTGATTCCCGTCCATAGAGGTCCAACAAACTATCCGTGTCGCTACCGGTTCGACTCAGACTCGGATCCTTTTGATTTAACGCATCAACGCGATGAGGGACCCGATAGCCCTGATCATGTAGATGGCCCTGTCTTGATCCAGATCGTGATGACGTACGAGACATGGACGCTCCATTCATAGCATAGGAAACATTGTGTTTGTGATTGTATTTCGAGTATATCGCGGAGGAATCATGAGACGGTCGGGTCTTCGAAGGGACAGAGTTCGGGAACTGCAGCAGTGTTAGCAATTATGATCTCAAGAGTGAGATCCGAGTTCCAAAGAACATGCAAGTCCGAAACCGGTAACATTTGACTTCCTGAGTCACTGGAAGGGAACAAAGAACTTGAGCGTAAAGAAAGCAAAGTTCGACATACTTCCTGGCTGTATGAGGCTACTTGATCCCATGGTCGCTGGGCCCCATTTACACTGCTGGGCGATGACAGAGCATCTGCTGAGTTATTTGCAGCAGCCTCTGCCATGCCAGCAAAAGTTTGGGAGTTGAACGCAACACTGCTGTGTCAAGTCAAGCACACTTTTTTCAGGGAGTCGTGTCTTGACTGATCTGCAAGATGATTTTTTTGGCGTAGATAGAATGTAGCTAGATCGTGGTATTGTGCGTATACGGAGTAGATCGGTGCCAGCCAAGGGGAGTATCGTAGGCGTACAGGGGGATACAGGTAGGGATTCTCTGTCGCAGGAAAAAGTCCGTACTCCTCGAGCTCTGAAGCTTGAGAAACTGAAGTTGGGTCCGCGCTCGTCACCGTCTCAATTGTGCGGGGGTGAAACGATTTGCTTTAGGCGTCGATGGAGATGCCGCGAGATCGGACTCGGAAGGGAGACTCGAGAGGAGGTTGGTGGTACGGGGACGGATAAGGAGGTACAGGACTGGGTCTAGCGAATGCTCATCGCAGGGGGAGCTGAATTCGTCACGGAAGCATTTGAATGGACGATTGCGAACGCTAGTGAGTCGAAAAAGTGCAGAAGAAAGATCAAGGAGTGCGACGAATGAAGAGGAGAGCCAGAGCCAAGTTGTGAGAGGGACAAAGGAAAGCAGTTCAGTATGTAGTGATGTATGTAGCTAGCCAACCAGCCGGAGAAAGAAACCAGGAGAGCCAGTAGAGAAGCACAAGAAGGAAAATCAAAACGGAAACGAATGACGCGCCAGGCTGGTGAGAAGCGAGTCTGGAGGGGGATTAGGATTAGGATTAGGTCGACGACGACGACGAAGATGGACTGGCGATGTTCTGTTTCTCAGGCTGTGAGACAGTCGAGCATGGGGGGGAAGAGTTGCCAAGTGAGGAGGAAATCACCAACTCCACTTCCACTCAAACTGTTGCTCTGCTCTGGAGTCTGTTGAACGCTTCACCTGTTACAAGCTCATCGATCAGAAGGATCAGTCTCACTCTGTTGCTGCTGTTTTACTCAACGGCAATCTCACGGCCCTTGCTGGTCCCCACTGTTTCTGAGAAGGTGCCAAACGGTCCTGATTCGAGGCCGTTGTGATCCCCAGACCTGTCTCTACTTACATACAACGGTTAACTGACTACTTGTGATTGGGCGTGTCTGGAATAGTTTTATGCTTCTAATTGCCCAGTCCAGAGTTGGGATTTCATGCGTATCGAGTCGGTATGGATTCAGATTCGCCACAGAGATTTAACTGGTTATCTTTTCTTTGCAAAAGGAGGCATCCATTCGATATAAATGTTCTTACAGGAGGTGCCGATGAAAAAGTGAAGTCTTTCTCCTTCTTTTTATTTTCCTTCTTTTTATTTCATTTCAGCAGCTTCGTCAACTCCTCTAAGTAGGCCTTGAAGGTGCTTGATAACCGTTTTTCTCCGCTGCCCAACCACCGCGTCGCCGTCCCGTTCGATCGCATCAAGCCTCAATATGCCTTGAGCCATAACCGTTTCAATCACTCGCGCGTGCTCCAATTTCCGAGCTCTTGGGTCCTGCGGTGGTTGCATAATGAATTGTGCACAGAAAGGGCGAAGGACATCTTCAAGGTAATCGGCAATGACCTGTATCTGCTCCAGTGGCGTCTGAGAGGAATTGAACGGCGGAGAGGGAGTTGGTATTGGAGCTGCTGGAATAGGAGCTGATGCTCCAGGAGCAGATGGCGGAGATGATGGTTGTTGTCTCGTCGGTGGCGGCTCTGACGGATCAGGTGGCTGACTTGGGGGCACCTGACGTCGAGGGAGCGGAGAGGATGGCTGCGACGGGAGTTCCACAGGTGAACTATACCTGCTATCACTCCCATAACGCCTGTTATCCAGAGGATTTCGTGGTCGCGACGGGCTCCTCTTTCTTGGCGGTTTACTTTGTGCGGGAGGTTCTGTGGGTGAACTAGATCCGCCTTCATTTCCATAACCTCCCCCATTCCACGGATTTCTCCATGGTGGCGATGGGCTTCTCTTCCTTGGCGGACTTTGCGCTGGAAACCCTGCGGGTAAAGAAGATCCGCTTTCATTCCCATAACCCCCCTTATTCCGAGGACTTCCTCCTGGTGGCGATGGGCTTCTCGTTCTTAGTGGGCTTCGCGCTGGAGACTCTGCGGTCGAACTAGATTCGCTTTCATTCCTATATCGCCTCTTGTCTCGATGGCTTCTTCGTTTTGATGATGGCTTTTTGTTTTTTGGCGAACTGGGTCGCCGGCTTCGTGGAGCGGGGTCCGTAGATGAACTGGATTCGCTTTCATCTCTATAGAGGTTGTTGTTCAGACCACATGTTCCTTTTGGCCACAGCCCTATGTTTATTCGTGGGCTGGGCTGCTGGCTTCGCGGTGGAAGTTCCACAGATGAAGTTGATTCAACCCCAGCTCCGCAACGTCTTGGAAGCCGCGGTGGACTTGTGTGGTTTGAGCGTGGTCTTCTCCTTCTTGGCAGGTTAGACTGTTGGCTTTGCTGAGGCCGTTCCGCAGGTGAACTAGATTCGGGTTTGCCCTCATAAAGCCTCTCGACTAAGGGACTCAGACGTTTTGGCGGTCGATGTCTTCTTGCGTTGGCCACACGGTTTCGTAGTTCTGCTTCATAGGCTGCACGGTACGGAGAATATTCACATTCTGAGAAACTCGACGAGTCCTCATCGGGGCCAAAATCCTCCAGTACCACACACATGATGGTGGAGTTGTGCTTCAACCCCACACTTTTCGCAGGTGCATTATCATTCTTCAGTAATCGGCCTTTGTATATTAACTTGACTCTCCTCAAACGAGTAACATCCAACACGTTGCCGGTCGCCCGTCGTATGTCCCCTATGGACAAAGCACCTTCACCAATCGTAAACGCTGGAAACTGAAGCAAAAACGTGTCCAGACAATGCTTCAGAACGACGACATCAGGCTGCTCCTCATCATCATCTGGGTCTGGCTCAGGCTGTTTCCTAGAATCCTGCGGCCGTAGACGCCTACCGTGCCCGCAGACCTCATCAGAAGTCACATAGCTAAAATCCTCGTCTCGCACCTCAGGAGTTCCGAATGAGTACCCACCGAATGGCGAGTCAATGTCCTTCCACACATTGGAACGTCGTCGAGAGTTCATCGTGAGTACAGTCAGAAGGAGCGCAAATGCGGTGGCTGCGACGGCGATGGATGACTTGAGAAACGGTAGAGATCGGAACGATAAATATGAAGCTAGCAATGCGAGATAAAAGAGCGGCGAGGGATTGCGGCGTTGTGCAATCGTGAAAGAGCGGGGAGAGGTACGACACCCAAGGACTCCAGGCACGAAGCAGCGGAGGGATTCAGTGCTACTGTCGTAGTTATACCTTTGGCGTGAGAATTCAGCCCAGCGTCAAACGACAACGGTTCTCTCTCGATGACCGCAATTCCTTCTCGATCAAAGGTCCTGGGGTCATCGTTAGAGCGGGGCTTTGCATTCAACAGCGAGATGTTCTGCATCTGCACTCATTCAGTCTTGGAGTGGTATCTATGTAATTTATGTGTATGGCAGCCTGTAACGCCACTGCTCGATAATTACAATGACATCAGGGTTTGAGTACTAATTCTCATCAAATCAATTGGGTAACTATTGTATTTGAATACAGACAGGATATGCTAGATTTTTCTCTATAAAATTCATCAATCCATAATGGTAGTTGACACCTGAGGCAACTAAATACCCAACGCTTCAGTAAGCCAGTTCGCCATACTCCCCTCAACCCCGTCACTATGCAAGATTGAATAGCTGTACACTGCTGGTGCGTTTGATAGATACGTAAATCACAATACACAATCTGGCGGCTAGCTAGCCTAGGAGCCAAAGGATCGGTTCAGTCCGCTAGAACTTCCCAATCCTCGAGTTTGCTCCTCCACATCGTCATCGCCATCACCCCGCATCCACTTGGGTCGTTTGAATTCAGAATCAACGCGTGGAAGCCACTTTGGTTTGATGGCTGTTTCGAAGGTATTTTTAACTCTATGAACAAAAGACTGGAAGGGACTCTCATCCTCCTCGCCTTCCGGCACCAAATTGGGAGTGCGGATAGACCTGCTTGAGGTGGAATGTTCATAGAGAAGTACGCCTGAGGTCTGCGAAGGTGGGACTCGTAGAGTAGGGCCACGGTGCGAAAGGGGAGCAGCAGCATTACCTGAATCGGCGAACTGATCATTCCCAATTGTAGATCGAGAAGAGAGCCCAAGGAATCCTGGGCCACTCAACTCCTGATTGATCAATTCACGGCCTTCACGCCAGGTACCTATTCCAACACCAACTGGATCATCTGTGGACCCACTATCTTCGCCATCCAGTAAACCGAAACCGAGGGCATTCTTGACCTTGCCATACATGTTGAACAGAGTGGCGGCAACAGGAACCAGTATAAAGATCGGAAAGAAGTAGTCGAAGCCTTTTCCAAGGGGGGTCAAATCGATAAAGTGACCAAGAAAGTCATAGAAAGAGGTCTTGTGCTGGACCGTTCGGGAGAGAAGAGTAAGGAAGTTATATGCCAATGGAACCGTAAGCCTGGCAATCAGCCCTGCATACCAGCAGGCACTTTCACCGTAGGTATTTCGCGGTACAAGAGCACGGTTGCCCCAAACCTTGGTATCGGTCACACCAACGAAGGCTGCAGAACACATATAAAGCATCCAGCCTGACGCCACAACCTGACCAAAAAAGCCAATTGACGGTGTCTCGTGATAAGCATGGGTCACACTCAAGCTGACGATAGAAATTGTAGGTGCAAAGGATTTGACCAGTTCGGACCACACAATGCAGGCTGATGCAAGTGCAAAGAGGCCAGACCATATCATTCGGAAAATTGGAAGGATATGAAAATGGAGAATATATCGCAAGTATGGCGTGAGGAATGAACGACGGGAGGAAAGTGAGGAATGCGATACGTGGCGGCTGAATTCAAGGTGCTTTGATGTGGAAGAATCTAAAATGGCTTGGCAATCCGCAGCTTCCTGGACAAGGCGACTCCAGGCATCAGTAAAGCGAGCATTCTTGTGTCGTGCTCGGTTTAGATTTCTCGTAAGCTCTGCCAGATATCTTTCTGTAACAATTGCGGGCCCGCTGGCCCTTGACGTGTCGGATTCCGTGAACCGAGATCCCCGCGACCCAGGAGAATTGACGAGTTCTGCCAATTCGTCGATCCAATCTTGCAGGTCTAACGGCACGCTCATCTTTCGCCTGTTCAGCTGCTTCACCTGGGATCTAATATCCTCAAGACTAGATTTAGCATCGATTAATCGATCGTATATCAGCGGAGCCTGGGATTGAAGGCGTTGTAATCTGTTGCCTGGGCGTGCATTTCTCCAAAGCGACCTTGGTATGGCTACAAGGCCGTGACCCATGAGATAAATGGCGAGAACTAAGCCCCACACATACGCCAAAGCCATGATGAGACTTTTAAGTGAGCTGAATTTGAAACCATTCTGAACCAATACATATACAAGTCCCACAATCCCGCAGGACAGCATGAAGAGCTGGTAACGCGCATTCGATCGAAGGGAGTAGGCGATTCGGGCTTTCGGGGTGCGGTGTCCAGAATCAACATATTCGCCGAGCAAAGGAAGGACAAACCTAAATCACAGCAGCGTTAACATTGCCATCGCCGATGAGATTGGAACAATTTGGGAAGGGGGAATCCAATGGAACATGCCATGTGAGGACGAATGTAAGCCAATATGTTATTCTCCACGACACGAGCATCACACGGGTTGGGAGCCATATCCCTGACGGAGAATCGCCCGAAGTACTGGAAGTGAGGTCGATTGGGACCAAGAGAATGATGCTCGCTGGGAGCGCCAGGGCGAGAAAAACTGGCAAGGTGAGGTAGGCCGGTGTAGTTCGCAGGGGAAGATAGTAACGAAGCAGGAGGAGAACAAGACAAAAGATCGAAACGACGGCAAATATGGCAAAAATGCCCGAGCCCACAGGCGGAGGACGGGATGTCTGCAAGGAGAAGAGACCCATGATGAAGCAACGGAGACTGCAGGCTCCCAGAGTTTCACTTTCCTAGATATCTAGACGCCATCGAGATAGTCTATTGCCACTTTCGAAAGTCCATAAGCCAGCACCTAGACAGAAATGCAGAACATGAGAACTGCTATGAATCAGTATCTTGTTGGATGGAGGCATTCACATTACATAGTAGATGTCGCCGCCGTAGTTAATAATGGGAATTTGGAGCTAGCATCCAGCCCTGTATTTCCTGTTTCGGCATGGCGTCCAGGTCTACTGTGTACTACACAGTATGTAGGTTTGTACAGTACGTAATAGTAAGTACATCTTAATACACAGTAGTAACATGCATAGACATTGTGACTTGATAGTAGAGCCCTTGACAGATCTTCAGGGAGGGTATGGATAGAGATATAACTATGTAGATACACAAGAAATATGCGAGATGATATGCCTACTGTCTTCCTGATGTTTGTATTTACACTGCACAGTAACTTATATACATAGAAATAACTTAGGGGTTTGGCATGAGACTCTTGGTGCATGTGGGCTTATATAGTTAAGAAGCTTGAGAGCTTTGTATACTGGGTAGCACAATGTACTGGCCCAAACCTGGCCTCCACCAATGCAATTAGAATGTAGCAGCTTGGTAACCGCAACCTCTTGTAGTATGTATGTACAGTGCATACATATTGGTACTAATTACTACTGCGCGTGCTTTCTCTCATGATGTATGCGTGCACACCCAGACACTCAAGCAGTGGCTCAAGTCTTTCACTTCCAGGCGGCCACACTCTCCGTAAGAGTATGCAGTTATTAATGACTACGGTTCAGCACAGGGACAGCAGACTCCATTAGTAGTTACAACTTACTTGTAAAGGACTGATAAATACCCAAAGATCTATTACACCCTGCGTAAATCCGCAGCAATGGGCTCTAAAATAGCGCTGCCGTCCAGTCAGAACAAGACTCAGACGCGGGAAGGGCAGATCACTGGATACGCTAGCACTAGGCGAACCATACATGCTCTGTCCATGCCAACAAAGCAGGACTAAACCTAATTTGTGATCGGCTACTCGCCCTGTGATTGGCTAATTCAGTCTTGGCAAAACGGTGACTGTTCAGTTTTGAGGTGCCCAGGCGAAGATCTGTGGTATTAGCCTGTAATCTTACGACTCTTTCCAGAGCAAGAGGCATCTCTGCTAGGTGGAATACTAGGACTATAGTAGGTGATATTACTGTATTGTATGTATGTACTGTACTTATTCAGTTGCAGTGGATCAAATTACATATTACGGAGGAATAGATTACAGGCTCCATACATCGAGCGTGACAAACTGCCAATCCTCCGTCTGGAAGGGCGTCCTCCAGAGAGTAAATCATCTTCAGGAAATACTTCGCGCGCTGGATGCTTCAGATATTTAGATTGTTGTCTTCTTCAAGACGGGCATGCAAATTTGGTAGTTGGTGAATTGGTGATCCTCGTTGGGGGGATTCTGCCCTTGCATCTGCCTACAGGTCTGGGGTGCCTGTATTATTATTAACTATCAGTTAGTTATTGTTACCACGGTATGTGCCTGTGACCTAGCCGCCCCAGCCAGAATGCTTCTCCAGATCGAAAGCTGTGCTCTCCAACATTGCTTGCTACTCTGCCTGGCCTCTAACCTATATTTACCCAGCATAACCAACCTTTTCCTTCGACGGTTGGATCCAGTCGTCCCGTTTCTCAAACTTGTTCCTCCAGAACGGGCTTAATTTCCAATTCGCCTTGTTCCGAGTACAGCCTCACCCCACCGCCCTCCAAAGGGTTGGCGGAATACGCTCGAAACTCCTTCCACGCCGACCGTCGTGACTCTGACTTGACTCTCTTATCGACGAATACCGCGTCGTGGGCCAGTTAATCGTTCCCTTGTCGAATTCATTCCTTTCCCTTTCTCCCTATCCGACCAAGACGCGAACGTTTGAGATCGTTTCGACGAGGATCTCCAGTGAATGAAGAGGCTCAAGGGAACTTTGGCGGATCTTACCGTTCCGCTGGATTAACATTTCCTGATTTAAAATGAATCCCGCAAATTTTCCTAATGGCGGTGGCATGGGAGGTGCGATGGCGCCGGCGGACAAGGCAAAAATTGACAATAATACTCAGATGCTCGTAAAACATGTCGCACAGCTGATTCAAACTCAAGGCCCATTCACTGGATGGCGTGAATCAGTGTCAATCCAATGGCGTGTCATGAAGGTTTGCCAAATGTAAGCTTTCGATGAAACTCCCATCGCTTTCATAAAGAGAAGTTAATGAGTCTGTCAAGGATATCTTCTTTGCGCTTGATCCCAAAAGTGGATATCCCTCTTGCCATCGGCGCTGCTCTAAGATTTGAAGAAAAAGCTTTTAGAGAAGCGAACGAAAAGGTATGCGATTTCCGATCCACAACTCATTTACGAAATGAAACCGGGTGTTAATCTGTTGGAAAAGGCGGATTACGAAAGAGAATGTACTGAGAAGCTTTTACACCTCCGTGATAAGAGGCAACAAGCCGTCATGGCACATACTAACCCTCAAACCGGCATGCCCATTGGCGCTCCAAACCAAAATCAAATGCAGCACATGTTTCCTAATGGGATGCCGCGCCCTGCCCATGGCGGCGCCGTTCCAGCACAACAACAGCAAGCGATGGGTGTGCCAAACCAGCAACCGTTACGGCAACAGGGTTTTCTTCAGAATCCAGAAGGCCGACCTGGGCCAATACGTGATGATATGACGACGCTATCTCCAAAAGAGTTTCATCAAGTTTGTCAACTCGCTGATCAACTCGCTCAGAAAACCTCCCCTGCGGACTTGGAGAAAATTAAAATGAATTTGCAGAATATGACTCCGGAACACCGACAAAGTTTAGATCGTAAAGGCCTCACTCCCTTGCAGCACTTTTTCCGCTGCCAGGCCTTGAAAAATATGAGAAAACTCAGACAATCTCAGATGGGTATGGCTAGCCCTCAAACCACCCACATGGATCCTGCCAATAATGCAGAGAGTGATCGCATGCTGGGCGCACATCAAAGGCAGATGAGTCAGCCTGTCATGCCGTTTCAGGGCAGTCCCGCCATGCCTATGGCTGGCCCCGATCCAACATTTGCTGGGAATGTTGACCATATTCAAGGTCAACAGATGGACCCTCTTCGCTCGCAAGAACCAGGACACTCTATAATCCCTGTTTCTACTCCGCACGCGATGAACCACCCACCATTTGGCGGCCAACAGGGAGTATTTCAGGCTGCTCAGCCAAATCCTGCTAGACCCGGCGTCAATGCAGCTATGCTGGCCCAACAACAGCATCGCCAAAATTTACAGAATGCTCAGCAGGAGAAACTTCAGCATGCTGCTCAGTTCCAAGCGCAGTCTGATGCCCAAGCCCGTGCGCAGGCTGCGGCGAAGGCACAAAGAGCAATATCGTCACAAGCAAATCCCCAAATACCCCAAACCCTACCGCAGCAAAACCAGGCGGTCCCAATGATGAATCGTCCCGTCGGGCCGGTGCAGGTCCCACAGGGAGGGGTAGGTCCAACCGGCAGAGCATACCCACGACCAGCAGGTATGGGCCAAAGTACCAACGCTATGCAAACTCCACGTTCAGCGATCCCCTCAGGTCTTCCCCTAGCACTACAAAATCAGCTTGCTCAATTGCCACCCGAACAAGTCAACGTGGTGCTTCAAAATTATCGCCGTTCCGTCGCAAATAATCCAGCTATGCTTCGACAAAACCAGAATGTTCGAGTTCAGCCTCCAATCCCAGACTCTAGACAAGTGCCTCAGGTACCAGGATCGAACTTAAGCAATGATCCTAATACTCGAGTCCCTATGGGGATGCATCATTCTTTGACCAATATGGGCGGAATGCAACCCCCCCAAGGCTTGCAGAACCAACAGTTTCCGGTGCAAAAGCCAAATCAACAGCCACCAAGTTACCCACAGCCACCAGATCCACGCTTACAATACTTACAGCAACGCCGCGGTAGCCTTACCATGACGGAAGAACAAATTCGAGAAATGGACAGGGTTCCATTCCCTCCTGCCATGTTAAACTCGAACCCAGCTCTAGCCCAGGCGTTGCCGAAAGCGCTTAAAACCTGGGGTCAGCTGAAAATGTGGGCTGGCAAAAACCCCCAAGCGCTGGGCGACGTCAATATGGAGAAGTTAGTAATGCTTCAGAGGTACCATTTCGGTCAAATGCTGCATACTCGGAGGGAAGTTGCGAACCGTGTCATGGGGCAACCCGGGGCGGCATCTATGGAAATGGATCAAAGCAGTTTGAGGCAAGCTTCCTTCAAACCTCAAGGCCCCCAGCCGTTACCGCAACAATTTCCCAGTCAACCGCAATTGCCTCCTAACATGCCTATGCGGCGACCCATCAATGCGACTAATATCCAGTTTGTGCGGCAGAAACTTGGAGCCCAAGTTGAGAACCTGAGCGATGACGCACTCCTACATCTCTTGGAGAAGAATCGACAGAAACATTTCATGGAACAAGCAGCACGGAATAGAGAAGCTGCACAGGCTTTTGTAGTTCAGTCGACAAATCAAGTTCCGGCATCTGGGCACATTCCTGCTCCGAGCCCACCACCGCAACATGGTCCTACAACTCAGGCCCAGCCGCAAGTGTCGCAACCTATCGCGGCGCCAGGAATACCTTCTGCTGAGGCTAAAACAGGACCTCAGAACGTAGCAAAGGCTACACGTGGACCTGTCACGAAACCTTCTCCAAAAAATCTCAAGAGACCGAACGCGCCTGAAGTAGAAAATAAGGCCTCCGCTAATCCACAACCTCAAGTTGCTACAGCTCAAACTACGACCGGTAAGTCGCCGCAGGCTAGTCCAGCCCAACCTACACGCGAGCAACTGGCTTCTATGAATCCACAGCAGCGAGCGCAGTGGGAAGCCCATATGCGACGGCAGCAGAGCCACCCTCGGCAGACTATTCCCAAAGATGCAGCAGATGATGCTTGGAGTCGCCTGCCGGACCACCTCAAGCAAATGTACGCGGAAATTGTTCGAAACGATAATGCTACCGTACCCGTCGCCATGACATCTGATCAAAAGGCTGCGGTTAGCCAGCAGCTTCGGGAAAACACAGATATGCTCAGCCGTATGGATGCATTAGTGCAGTGGGTAGCGAAATATCCGGGCCAGGAGAATCCCCTCCGTATACTGCTGCAAATGGTCTGTAATACCCAATCCAAACGCTCATTTGTGATGATTTTCTCAGGACAAGACTGATCATATTCTTAAATGTAGAGGATGTTGTTAATGAAGCAATTCAAAGGCCCGGATTGGAATCTGGCTGAGCATTTCACAATAACTCCAGATTATCTCGCTTCAGCAATAATGTATATTAAGAAATGGTTCGCTGAGACGATTAGCCGTGTTCAAAATTCTCGACAGAATCAATCATCACGAACTGCAGGCGCACAGTCTCTCAATGGACAGACAGCTCCACAAAAGGTCCCAACGCCCCTCAATGCGAGCAATCTTCAGCAGCTTGAACAGCAAGAAGCTGCGTTGCAGCGTGCCAGAAAAGCTGCCCAGCCGGCACCTCCTGCTCCAACGACTATGCAACCCCCGTTCCCTCTTGGAGCAACATCACCGCAAGGTGTCCCACGTGTGTATGGTCCAACGAACGTGACACAGGAGAGTCTCACACTTCCCCCGCCAAAGAGACGGAAGCCAAACCAGTCAAGCAAAGCGGCAACGAAACCTACCCAGCAATCTCCATCAACTATCCAGGAAGAGACGCCGGCCGCTGCCGAAACAAAAAAATCCGCGCCAATTCCCAAGGATACTTTCAGATGCCCTGTTGCGGAATGCCAATACCATCTCAAAGGCTTTCCATCCCAAGCCGCGCTTGATAACCATGTCAACGAACAACACAAGCCAGAGGAGCCGGTTAGTGATGCTCTTGAATTTGCTATTGAGAGTTATAGAAAGGGGCTTGGCCTCGATAAAGCCAATAAGAAGGCATCGGAGGCACAAGACCAGAAGACCAAGGCCTCAGCAGCTCTAGGAGCGGGAAAGCTTCCGCCACCAAAGTCTGATGTGAATGCGGAGAGTGTCCATCCAGTCCCCCAGCAAATGGCTCATTCGACAAGTATCGCTGGAGTCAAGTCGATTTCACCGTCCTCTCTTCAAGCCAAGCCTTCTCAAATGAGCGCTACAAAGGGGTCAAGTACGACAAATCTTAAGACAGGACCGGGCCCAGATGGGAAGAAAAATACTACGAATAATACAGAATTCGGGCAACCTCCGACTAAAGATCCGTGGGAAGATTCGCCCACTTCGCTGGAAACAATATGCAGCACGTTCAGTGAATTGGCGGAACAATCATACTTTGACATCGGGTGGGATCCTGTCGATGAACTGCTCGTATCTGATGCATTCACCGCAGTTCGATCGAAAGACACCCCACAGTCCACCGATGCGAGTGCAATTACGCAGACTCCTCAAGACAGCGACGTCTCTAAAGACGACGATATCGATATTGTCATGGGCGGCATGGTGGATGACAGCTGGATTCCGTCCGATTGGGTCAGACTTCCTGAAGAAATGGAGGGAAGTTTGTATATGAACGATCAATGGGAGAAGATAGACTGGGATGCAGTGGAAGCGAACGATCTAGAAACAGGCCGGACTCCTGGCGATGATTTGGTGTATTCAGTGTAATCGATAAGATTTTAAGAGAAAGAAATTCGGTTTTCAGTCTCCTGATTCTTATTACTGCCTTGATTTTTGACATGGGGTTGGGGGAAAACGGAATTATAGATACCATGGGAGTGGGATGGGGATTCAGGGTGTTGCTTGTCGCTTGAATTTACGGCTCCTGTTTCCCTTGTGTTTAAAGCGCAAGGCGTCATGGAGTTGACGGTTCTGTTGAGGCCATCTCATTTGTGTCATACATATTCTCCTGCAGTGAGCGTCACTGTTGCCGAAGTTTACAATGTTTTCTGCTTTATAGAGTGCCAGATATTCTACAATAATCCAAGCATCAGTTACAATGCAGTCATCTATACTACCTTAAAACTAGATTTTCAACCAGCTCTTGGACAATGATGGCTAGACTGGCTATACTGATCCAACCATTCTGCATGGTCTTGTAGTCTCCCTTGTGTTTTGAATTGATAGCCTTTGCAGCTGTTCAGCTGGAGAGTCAGTGAGAGAAGCAAGTCTAGACTTCGGATGAACAAATGGCACTAACTCATTTTAACTAGCTTATGATGACTAAGCAGGGCTAATATGTGACATCAACTGACCTCATGTGCTGTCTGAATGCGGCAATGAAGGGGAATCCAACCTCATGACAGCGATGAATGGCATTGTAACTGCTGCTCGATCTCAAGGCCAGCTACGTATCTATCGACAACTTTCTAGGGGCCATTCTCAGCCCCTTCATAGCAATATCTCTGTCTAAATCACGTTTTTTTGAAGACAGCACCCAAGTTTCAGCAACGATGGCCCCCAAGGCCATGATTCCCATCCTCGTCACCATGATGTTGGTGACAGGTGTTTGCAATACGCTCCTTACAAAATATCAGGACATGCAATGCGTCCGAAACTGTGATGATCCAAATCCCAAAAGGAGGGTTGTCTTTGAGCAACCAGTCCTTCAAACGTGTGTTGTCATCCTATCTCACTTTTAGGACTCGCAATATTCCATACTAATGATGTTTCCGGTATAGGCTGCAAATGTTCATCGGAGAAATGGGCTGCTGGATTGTCTTGTTTGGTATCAATATGTGGAATCGTCACGTTAGAGCTCGGTGGGGCGACTCGTCAGCTCCGTTGCTTGCTGGAGAATACCAACCGGTGGGCGATGGAACGGGCGATCCTCCTCCTTACGAAGATGTGGATGATGACCCACCTTCTCGCGGAAATATCTCAAAATCAATCCTTGATGATTCTCGAATTAAGCTGAGAGGAGCCAGAATCCTCTTGCTTGCAGCACCTGCATGTTGTGATATTTCGGGGACGACCCTTATGAACGTTGGCTTGCTCTTTGTGGTGGCAAGTATTTACCAGATGACCCGTGGAGCGCTTGTCCTGTTCGTTGGTCTGTTCAGTGTGTTGTTTCTTCGGCGAAGACTTCATCTGTATCAGTGGACGGCTCTCGTATGTGTTGTCCTCGGCGTCGGCCTCGTGGGTCTCGCCGGTGCAATTTTCAAGGATCATCATGAGCCTGTGGAAGTGTCTCCTAAGGATGTCACTGAACTTATCTCCCGCGCTGCTCAGGAAGTTCATGCCACTGCCAGGTCTCCTGAAGCTGTAAAAGTCATTGTTGGGGTACTGTTGATTGCTGGAGCTCAGATTTTCACTGCTACTCAGTTTGTCTTGGAAGAATGGATCCTTGAAAGATACGCTATGAATCCATTGAAGGTTGTTGGCTGGGAAGGTATTTTTGGCACTATTGTTACTGTCTGCGGTATGATTGTCCTTCACTTGGCCATTGGGCGAACGGAGCACGGCAGATACGGATATTTCGATGCCTACGAAGGCTGGAAAAATTTGACAAATAACAGGACAGTTGCTGTTACAAGCCTTTTGATTATGATCAGTATTGGGTACGTTCTCCCTCCTCTTGTTAGATTCGCCTTGAAACGTTATCCAAGTCTAGTACTAATTGACGCCTTTCTTTCTCCAGGGGCTTCAACTACTTCGGTCTTAGCGTTACCCGAACTGTATCAGCGACTTCACGCAGCACGATTGACACATCTCGCACACTTTTCATTTGGCTTGTGTCTCTCGGACTAGGATGGGAGTCTTTCAAATGGCTACAAGTCGTTGGTTTCGCCATGCTTGTATACGGCACATTTTTATTCAACGATATTATTAGCCCGCCATTGAAGGCTTGTCTGCCCAAGAGGGTGCCGGGAGAAGTCGAAGAAAGCTTACTCCCTGAAGAACCGATTGAGCATATGTAGATTCTCATTCCAAGTGGACACTCAAGGAGGACTGCTTCTTTCCCTGGTCTCCAAATCGTACTGCAAGTTTTGGATAGATACAGCGGCGACGCTATGGAGCTTTTTAAGACGCGAAGTCTTTTTCTTTTCCTACAAACTATTCGGCAGATTCTTGGAGTTTGGCAAACTGCTTTATTTGGGCTATTTTTCCTTTTTTTCTTTTTTTTCTCCCTTTACTATCT
Organism: Emydomyces testavorans; assembly: GCA_029449355.1. Taxonomy (NCBI): domain Eukaryota; kingdom Fungi; phylum Ascomycota; class Eurotiomycetes; order Onygenales; family Nannizziopsiaceae; genus Emydomyces; species Emydomyces testavorans. The sequence goes on from CP120627.1 coordinate 2,800,417, forward strand.
AACAGCATTGCTGCATATCTCGATGCTTGGCTGGCGTAGTTGACATTGCTTTTGTTTTCCGACTCGATTTTCACCAAGATGAGAGCGTTGCCTATGGGATACACGATGTGATCTTTCAACAGTTTCTTCAGGAATTTGGCGATGAATGAGTTTCTCTGTTGGCTTTAGCAGAAGGCGTTTGAGGTTTCCTTTTCCACGGATGCACACATATATATACATTCATCTGAGGCCATGTTGGCCTCTCAGGTAGAAGGCACAATTCAATATACCTACATTTAAATTATTCTGCCTCTGTATTATGAATGCAGAAAAAGAAGATTCGTTATGGCTAAGAAGCCATACTTATCACGTCCGCTTCCCCCTTTTTCCTGACCAGCCGCTTGTTGTCAATCTGCACGTCACAGTGTGGAGAAAACACAAACTAGAGAAAAAGATTTATAAAATTGCAGAACACAGGGAATGTTATTTTGGTAATGGAACCTCTGCTGTTTGATCATCACATTGTTTTGATTACTGAGAGATGTCTCAAGGCCCGAATGGAGTATACCAGCGCAACCAAAACTATTGCTATTAGCATTTCATGGCGGAGACCAAAAAAAGAGAAGAAAAAAAGAGGGCTGGTAATAGTGGAATTCAGTGGGACATGGGAGAGAATCCGGAGAAGCCTATGTTGCGATAGAAAAGGAGCTATGCGAAATAATTCATCAAAACCAAACGCCGTATGGAAAAATAGCTGAGCGAACTGAGTCTCATCAAATCCATATGCAACACCCCCCAATACTCGCGACCATGGGTTTTCCGTGATATAAAAACATGAATGAATAAGTAGCCCGCCCACGCCAAATCTGAAATGATACATGGTATTATTGTACAGTAAGTTGCTAGGATCTCACAACACTCCCCTTTTGGTGGGAAAATCACGCATAAACGAGAGGAAAGATTTGGATAATATATATAATATCCATGGGTAAATGAAACATCATACAAGTACGTAGAGTGCGCACATCTATCCAATCCAGCTTATTAGTATATAATGAATACTAGAAAAGGTGGCAAACTGGGGGGTGGGCATACCATCGATAGGCCGAGAATCATGGAGATCCAAAAGAAGACGTTCTAAAAATGTAAATATTAGCAGCGAGTTCTTCTTTAGAAGCTTGCGGGTAATGGCTTGTTGATGATTATGAAAAGCTTACGTTGAACGTTCTCCGTCCCTTGACAAATTTTGATCGCTGTGCCGCGACAATAGGCAGTTGAAGCATCATTGCCAAAAATCCGTATCCACGAAGCTTCTTAGAAATACAGACCATGATTAATTCATGGCCAATCGAACTGACTAGAAACGTAATAAACATCGCGCCCGAGCTTGAGAACCGTGTGAGAGAAGAGAAATAGACATGTCGTCGAAGGAAGTGATGGACAGGAATGTTCCATTCTCGAGAAAATTCCAACCTAAGGAAGACGTCAGCTATTCCTCTAGAGCTTATAGCACAATGGTATAAATAAATTCTCACCAATCACAGGAATTCCACCAATCAGAATAGAATCGGCGATCTGCGAAACGAGTGATTTCTGCGAATGCTCCTAACACATATTCAAATATAACGAGAAAGACTAGTAAGAATGTAACCATGAAGGGAAATAGAAGCATGCTTATAGTCTCCGCAAGGATGAGGCCTTTTTCCGACTGGCTGTCAACCTGGTGTAGTCGGAATGCAGAGTCATTCAAGACAGGAACGATGAATTCTTCAGACGTCAGCGTCAGTAAGAAGATACAGCCGAATACTGCTAGCCCTTTGACGAGGACTCTAGTCCATTTCGTTTCCTTGGTGCGTGGATACTCTAGTTCGTAACAAAGAGTGGGGCACAGCAAGAAATCGATATAATTCTGCCAGGTGAGATTTTGGGGATACGTCACCCGGCCAAGGGGCGAGGTAAGCTCCGTAGCCAGGTCGGACCGAAGCTTGGACACAGACTGCTTGCATTCCTGCTCATCGTCTGATACTTTCGCTTCGGGGTATTCTCCAACAGCTCGGATAGGAGATTTCGGGTAATGGGTAGCTGTGAGCTGTGTATCTGAGTCTGGATCGTCTAAGGACGAAAGATGTCGTTCCGCTTCACTCAAATGGCCGTTGTAAAATGCATATGAATGCATCTTCATCAGAAGCGTTAGCGTATGTAGCATGAGATAGACTTGAGCAGTCCAGGTCCAATCCAACATAAAAGGTAGCCTGCATCAAATCGCTGGTTACTAGCCGTCCCGCACGTCGTCAACTTGGGAATACTACTTACGCGACCCAGAATGTCAACCAGACGAGTTGCAATAAGCTCTGAACAACCACTCCATATCTAGACCATCGGAGCCAACCCTTACTCGATCTGATAGCCAGGTGAAGTGGCAAGGTCAAGCCCGTGCTTACCACCATTGCAAGATCGCAAAGCCCCAACTGAAAAACATTTGCTGAAAGCAACGACCAGACTTGCACCCGTAGTGGATATCCTGTGTCCTTCACATTTCGTAACACGGTCGTAATGACCATGATTGCCAAACTGATCCAAAACAAAACGAAAAACCCGCGAAAGTTTTGGTTGTCAGAATTGGGGTCAAAATGCGACAACCGCGGCTGATAGTCAATGTTGTAGAATAATCGGGTCTTTGCTTGGGCACGGATTTGCTTTCTTACAGACGATATCGAGCGTACGGAGGGAGGGGCATCCTCGGCAATAGGCGTCGAGAGTCCACTGCTTCTCAGCCCATTAGCTTAGCGAACGAGTCCACAAACGAAACTGACGATGCGCATGTCTTCAAAACGGAGGAACCATGCTGACCTCGAACGCCCCGATGATGATCTGTCAAGGCTTGATTGAGTTGGCAAGTATCGATCCAGCTGTTCTACAGCTCGCATTGCGCGAGCCCGCAGGACGGTGGTATCATTTCCGTTGAGCAGCACAGATTGCATATTGCCTGTACGAGTCAAAGACGGCATGTTTCAACACTGACACAGACAGTGCAAACGAGGGCAACAGAAAGTCCAACAGGCATTATCACGAAAACCAGGCAATATCTATAACTATGCCTTGCAAATCCATCACAGCCATCAAATCAGCCTCATGGATGGTGGATTTGCGGCCGTTGACTTCATGATTACGTGAGACGTACCGGCCGCTAAAAACTTCCGAACGCCGATCATAAATTACACTAGTAACAAATTCTTGTCACGCAATGTATGATATTTACCGTTAGTTTGTTTCAGGTTAGATTGACAACCTTAAGTCAGCAACAGACGAGATTCCATATCGGGCGGTGGGCATGAACAATCTGTCAGGCCATGATTGACTGAAAAATCAAGGGCCACGACGTCGAAGAACCTCTTCTTCCTATTTCAATTCCTTGCAGAGCGCACTTTGGCGAGTAGCTCTGGGTGTTAACCTGTTTGCCTTGAGCCCCGCGAGGGCTACTTAACGGCCGTCATGACCTCCCGTGAGTTGCTCGAGCCCTGAGTGTTCCGTCACTGATGAATTCTAAAGTCAAACAATTTATTCGAAACGTGCGTGCATCGAAAACAATTGCGGATGAGCGGGCAGTGGTCCAGAAAGAGAGTGCAGCGATCCGTGCCAGTTTCAGGGATGAACATACAGACTCCAATGTCAGGTGAGGGACTTCGAACGATAGCTGCCCGTATGCAATACCACTGATAAAGACGAAGGAGGAACAATGTAGCGAAACTACTCTACCTTTTTACATTGGGCGAGCGGACACATTTCGGCCAGATAGAATGTCTCAAACTTCTTGCCTCGCCACGCTTTGCAGACAAACGTTTAGGGTATCTGGGAACCATGCTTCTCCTGGATGAGAATCAGGAGGTTTTGACATTGGTTACCAATTCTTTGAAAAAGTTGACATCCCGCGAAATACGTTGAGGAACCCAGCTGACGGATTTCAACAGTGACCTGAACCATTCGAATCAATATGTCGTTGGCCTCGCCCTCTGTACGCTAGGAAATATTGCTTCAATCGAGATGTCCAGAGATCTGTTTCCTGAAATCGAATCCCTCGTTTCTACATCTAATCCATACATCCGCCGAAAAGCTGCTCTTTGCGCCATGCGTATCTGTCGCAAAGTCCCCGATCTACAGGAACACTTCATCGAAAAGGCAAAAGTTCTCCTGTCTGATAGAAATCATGGAGTCCTGCTGTGTGGCCTCACCCTTGCTATCGATTTCTGTGAACAGGATGAGGCAGAAGGTGGCCAGGAGATAATAGATCAATTCCGCCCGTTAGCTCCCGCTCTGGTGAGAACATTGAAAGGTTTGACGACTTCGGGATATACCCCGGAGCACGATGTTTACGGAATTACCGATCCCTTCCTGCAAATAAAAATCCTCCGGCTGCTGCGAGTATTAGGCAGAGGCGATGCAGCCACGAGTGAGCTTATCAATGATATCCTTGCACAGGTTGCGACGAATACCGAGTCGAGCAAAAACGTGGGAAACTCGATCTTATACGAGGCGGTCTTGACAATCCTAGACATAGAAGCCGATTCAGGCCTCCGTGTGTTAGGTGTGAATATTCTCGGAAAGTTCCTGGCTAACAAGGATAACAACATCCGCTATGTAGCCTTGAACACGTTGATCAAGGTGGTCGCCGTAGAACCTAATGCTGTCCAGAGACACCGGAATACCATATTGGAGTGTTTGCGGGACGCCGATATCAGTATACGACGACGAGCACTTGATCTCAGTTTCACACTTATTAACGAAGGCAATGTTCGGGTACTCGTCCGTGAACTTTTGGCCTTCTTAGAAGTCGCTGATACCGAATTCAAACCAGTCATGACAACCCAAATAGGGATAGCAGCGGACAGATTTGCCCCAAATAAGCGATGGCATGTTGACACTATGTTGCGCGTGTTGAAACTTGCCGGTAATTACATTAAAGAGCAAATGCTCTCCTCTTTTGTCCGCCTTATCGCGACGACACCGGACCTCCAGACATACTCTGTGCAGAAGCTCTATGCCGCTCTCAAGGAAGACATCTCTCAGGAAGGATTGACCCTAGCGGCGTCATGGGTTATTGGAGAATATGGGGATGCTCTTCTCCGTGGTGGACAGTATGAGGAAGAGGAATTGGTGACGGAGGTGAGGGAGAGCGATCTTGTAGACCTTTTCATGAATATTTTAAACAGCACCTATGCGTCGCAAATTGTGACCGAATACATTGTTACCTCGGCAATGAAATTATCAACGAGGATGTCAGACCCGGCTCAGATTGAACGAATTCGCAGATTCCTTAGCAGCAGAACCGCCGACCTCAGTGTCGAGATCCAGCAAAGAGCTGTGGAGTACACGAACCTCTTCGGAAACGATCAGATCAGGCGCGGCGTCTTTGAAAAGATGCCGCCTCCAGAAATCCGGGAAGAGCAAAGAGTCTTGGGCCCATCTGCAAACAAACGACAAAGTAGACTGTTAAAAGATAAATCCAAGAAACCAGCGAAACCCTCCGAACAAGACATGCTCCTCGATCTCATGGGAGGCTCCGATGCACCAGGCACGGATACAACAAGCAAGAACCTGAATGGATCTCAAAATACAGCGGACTTATTAGCGGACATCTTGGGCGGTGGCTCGTCCACTAGTCAGTCACCACCACCTCCGGCGTCGAATCAGCCTTCTAACGTCAGTGCAATTATGGACCTTTTTGGCTCTAATGGAGCTCCGGCAGTAACTCAACAACCTCAGACGTCAGCTTCTCCTGGTCTACTTGTGGCCACCAAACCGCAGCCCTCTCGAACTCCAACTCCTGCCTCTGGAGCACCGACGCATACGGCGTTCAATAAAAACGACCTTGTATTGACCCTTCAAGTCCAAAGAAACAGCGCTTCTGGAGCGCAAATCCTTGCTAAATTTCGCAATACATCGAATTTCGAACGCTTTACCAGTGTTGGGTTGCAAGCAGCTGTGCCAAAGTCGCAAAAGCTTCAGCTTACGCCTATTAACAAGGCGGAATTAGATGGCGGCGAGGATGGTTCTCAAGTCATGAAAGTGGCATCTGCGACTAGCAATGTAGGTCATTTCTATGGCTTTCTGGGCTCTCTGTACGACGCGCTAACCTCTGATACTGCTGCAGACGTTACCTGCTAAACTTCGACTGCGTCTCAGGGTCACCTACTCCAAAAATGGATCGGATCCGGTAACAGAACAAGTGGATTGGACAGAGCCATAGGTTATCGATTGAATCTTTACATCATGATTCCCCTTGCATAAATGCTTCCCGTTTTCATTTGGGGTCCTCATCTTTTCTTGAGGCAATGGGTTTGACCAAGCGAAGATATATATGAATGCATTTGATTAATAAATGTGTATGCCTCAGGCTCTAACTCGACTTTCTCCTTCAATTATAGCATGGAATTTCCCGGTCGACCTTTCTATCTAATAAGTTTAGTAAGTGGTAGTTTCTCTCTTCTCTTCCAGGGACGAACGAGCCATCTAAGTTGGAATTTTGACCCTCAAATCACTATCTTCTATTTCGTCGCTGCTACTGTTTTTCCCTCAGAAAGCAGCCCATATCAGTGCTAGAGACAGTCACCTTGATATCGGCCTGGTGCCAAACCTGATGGCTTCCAAATCTATTTGTTGTAACTACGATTGATGATATTAATGAGAATAATTGGCGCTGCGGAAAAACCACTCTCTGAGAGAACAGCCCGCTTTCTTACTTTGATGCCAGATTGAACAGAATCCAAATCCTTTGACAATCACTTCAACAAGAGACATGTTACCTCTTCTTATAATCTGAGAGGAATGCAAGACTGTCTGCACGGCTGTTGCAGCAATGGATTAAGGGCTCTGAAAGTAGAGTTCAGGAGTGTGGAAGAGGAAACAAGCTGTGATGGCTCATACAGCCTTGTCTAACAATTGAATGAAACAGAAGTACTAACCATTTGAAAAGCTTTGATATCAATCCCTTTCGAACAAAAGCTTGAGGATTGATATCTGGTTTGGTCAATGCTATTAAATTCGTATCGAGCTCAAAGTAGAGGCAGTTACAGTTGTTTTATCCTTTCTACGTGGCCTTGAACTGGTGCCAAACAAGCGTCTTGACTGTGAGACGGAACTGGGAGTTGGAAAGATTCCTTATAAATTGCAGGTTCGGTTCAGTTGATGCGATTGAGATCCCAAGAGACTACTTTGTCTGTGATATTGGCAGTGCTGCGGTATGAGTTTGGCTATCTTCAAAACAAAATGAGTGCTAACAGTGACATTTCTTGAGAAAAGTTCCCCCATACTTCAGTCTTATAACAAGGAGAGTCAACAAGAATAGCCTTTTTGCCGTTAATCGGAATTTACCTTGCACACTGCAAAAATCTACATCTGGAAGGCCTTGGTGGCAATTATATTCAGTTTTAACTCCCATGAGTTTTCAAAAGAATGTCTTGAGGATCCTATTATCCCTATCTATATAAACCAACATCTACCCTTTGTCTAAATTAAGAACTCACTAGGGTTTTGCTGCTTCATTCCTAACTCTTATCTACCAAACACTCAAACAGAGCTGCACCTCTTCTACACCCTCAGATGGCTTTTGACACGCTGCCCAACGAACTGGTTCTTCTCATTGCAACACACCTGAGAGCGGCGCCTCTTAATTGCTTCCTTCGAAGCTGTCGACGCTTCGCTGATCTCCTGACAGCTGAACTATACAACGCTTATCTGAAACGTGGCGAAGCTACAAATCTCGCTTTTCCTGAGCCAATTTGGGAATGCGTACCAACAAGGAAAAGCGAATGGATCACAGAGTATCTTCTCCAGCAGAAAGACATCCGTGTCAACATTTCCCTTAGAACACCAGAGCAATGCAGGCTCCACACTGAAGTCTTGGACCCGCTGAATCTGTTCAACGCCATGGCCATCGCGGGGAATATATTCATGTTGAAAACCTTGCTGGGCGATGGCTGGGACATTGATCGACTTGACTACGGATGGACAGCTTTGCACTACGCCGCTGCGTGGGCGCAAGATGACGTGATTGACTTTCTGATTGACTCTGGAGCGGATATCTGGGCTACAAATCTCATTTACGACTTTCCGTCCACAGTGGCGGTTTTGTATGGAAATTTGGGTAACGCGGAGCAGATCCTTGATTGGGCGAGGGAAGAGAAATGTGGCGGCGAGGCGAGAGATTCACGGCTGGAGGACTTGTACGGGGGTATGTTGAGATATGGCAAGATTGACGTGGTGAAATCACTGTTGTATCGTAAGGCGCCGATCATGGAACGGCCGCGGAGTGGAAGGGAGTTGATTTGGCACCCGATCGAATCGAGGAATTATGCGGTTACGAAGGAGTTGATTAGATTTATGGGGTGGAGGAATGGGCCTGGCGCGGATCCGGCGACGAATGTGGATTTCAATGCGATTCTGCAGGAACTTGTTGATATGGAGTTTCTGGAGTATCCCATGGTGGAAGGGTTTCTGGAGACGGTTGAAATACTGCTGAAGCATGGGGTCGATATATCGACTAGAAATGCGAAGGGGACCACGCTCTTGCACAGCATCATCACGCGCGATCCGTACTATCCGTTGATTGACATTCTGATCGAAGCCGGAGCAGACCCTCTCGCCGAAGACGACCAAGGCCGCTCTGCGCTTCGCATCGCGGCATCAGCACGCATGAGCCACTTATGGCGCCGCCTCCTCCGGCCGCTCGACTCAAAATGGTCCCGGGGCCACGTCAACAGCCGTCTGTGGAGAGCGGCGCAGCCATGCATCGAAAAAACAAAAGTCGATGGAGAGACCATGATCGACTATGCTCCGCTGGAAATTCTGGGCCGGCTCTCTATCACGAATAAATCGGCCCTGGAACCCCTGGACGCGCGCGGCCGCACGGCGCTGCATATCCTCTGCGAACCCAGCGAGACGAAATCGTTGTATGAATCCCGCCTGCCTATAGTGAAGTGTCTTGTTGACAATGGTGCGAATCCAGGAGCGCAGGATTGCGCGGGCGATACTCCGGCGCATCATGCGGTGCGTGCGGGGTCGGCGGAGACGGTAGAGGTACTTTTCAAGAAGCGTTGTGATGCGTTTTTGCGTGTGAATCGAAAAGGGGAATCTGCGCTGCAGAATGCGGTTCGGGGAGATGCGGCTATGCGGAAGCTTTTGGATGATTGGGGTGTGGATCGCTGTGCTGAATAAGTTGGAAGTCTACAAATCTACAATGTTTGGGAGAATGTGGAGGAGTCTAGGAGTAAGAAAAGGGGATGATAATTGATTAGAGATAATTGGGGGGGCTTTTTTTATAGATGTGCTTGCAGCTTTCTGCACTTGCTTTTTAATAAGGTCTATAGCTATTTCGACACCGCGAAAGAATATATGAGATAGTTGAGGAGAGATCTCTGTAGTTTTACTTATGGAAAATCATTGCTGATAGAATCAGCCAAAGTGGAAGATATTCTTAGTTATGAGAATGTAACATCCATTCGAAGATATCTCCTCATCACTACCTTCCATCACTACTACTGTATTAAAAACGCTCCCTTTTGAAGGAAAAGAAACAAGAAAAGTTCGCCGAAAAACTCCATGAAACGCCACAACTATATAAGAATGACTTAAGCCAGAGACATGCTCCTTTCAAACGATGATATCCAGTCCAAGCTCCTTTCACCACATGAACAGTCCAGTTCCCATCCTGCCAGGACCTTTTCCACATTCCATGCCTCTTGTTTCATATCATTTCAAAAGATCAAAAAGCAATGATTATCCCCAAAAAAACGACAAACCCATACAAAAAAGAAAGAGGGGGGCAAAATGAGTGTGTATGTTGCGAGCTTGCTAAGGGAGAAACAAAACAAAAGGAGACACAGGTTTAATCTGAAACGGGTCAACTGTGTTGCCACATGAACTGTTCGTGATAGTCTTCTGGTATCGATGCATACAACTGGGGTTTACCTTGCTGGGTTTCCAAAGAAGCAGTTCAAACGAGCAGATTTTCGAAAGTCGACAAAGGGGAAAAAAAAAAGAAAAAGGATTTTTGGGCAAAACGAGGGAGTCATAGTCATAAAATATCGTCATAACCAGCGCCATGTTATGTTCTGTAAGACAGAGCGCTATGATGTATATCTGGAGCGTAGAATTGACCTGTACACTCGATAGGAATGCACCGACAGATATTCGCAAAAAAAGCCAAAAAGCCAGAGTCGAAACTTTAAACATTCGTGTGACGTCACGAACAAGGGCAAAACAACTGCAAAACGCAGCGTAGGAAGGGACGGTGAACTCGAGAAGCTGAAGACCATCCCAACGAAGAGAGAAAGGGAGATGAACGAGAAAGCACAAGATGCTTCTATTTTCTGAAGATCGCTGAACAAGGTCAGAGAATGTGTCTGGTGGCACATAACTCTGTCAAAATAGAAAAGAACTTAAGCCCGGCGTCCGTTTAACATATCTGCGTCTCGTTGAAGCTCGTGGCTCATCTTGATAATCACGACCTGTTCGCCTCGTCGTCTGTTCTGACTCATGGCGGCAAGGGACGTCGCGTGATCGGGGGTTTAGCGGTGGCCGGATCTCGATCGGTGTGGACTGGCGTCGTCCACCATATGTGCTTTGAGTGCGTTTATTGTGAGTAGCAGGAGGGCCACCCAAATATTCATCGGGTGTGTTGAGATACACATACTTGCTGTTCCCTGAGACATAATCAAATGACTTTTCAATATTCGGACTTGAACTGCAATATCCAGAATCCTCCCGATCTTTGAATCTCGACGGCCTACGGAATTTAGGATCGCCAAAGACTCTGACTGACGGTTGCGTGTCGGCTCGGCGCATTGGAGGTGGGTCACTCCGTACATTGTACGTTGTGGAAGATCGCGAGGGAAGTTTGATATTTGAGGGAGCAGAAGTGGAGGTATTGAGATTCGGCCTGCGATGAATTCGATACGACGAAGGTTCGATGATCGTGTACTTGGGGACGGGGGAAGGACTGCGAGGTCGGAGTGGGCGCCGACGAGGAGGGTCCTCATAGGACTTCTCGTATTTTGGTGTCGAGAAGGTAGGACCTGATTCAGTGTTCTTCTTCGACCGTTGGATATATTCACGGGCAGTATTTTGGAGGTCGTCGTGCTTCGATGACCCATATTTACTAGAATAATCTTCGGGTGAAGATGAGAATTTCGCTGAATAACTTTTCTGCTTGGCTCTGTATTTCAGGTGGGCAAAGGAATCCTGGGAACTGTCTGAATCCTCGGAGTCGGTGGATTCCTTTAAATCCTCAGAGTCATACGCGCTTCTAAACCTGTACTTTTCAGAGAAATCTCTTCGGCGTTCCTTTTCTCGGCTCTTCGCACGAGTCCATCGATTTTCACGTTGTTCGCGTTTCTGTTCCTTGGGTGTTTCGCGTTTCGATTCAAAGTGCTTGGTCTTCTTCTTTTCATCCGAAACCTTTGTGCCCTGTTTTCGCCCATATCCATCATTTTTGGTCGAAGTGAACCGTGGTTCCTCGGGAATGTCAAACTCTTCTGCTTTATAACCCTTTGGAAACCACTCCTTATAGACCCTCCCATTTCGAACATCATATTTGCCCGTCTTATCCGACGACTGATACGTGGTTGAAGGTCCAGAAGTTCCTTTCTGCGTAGATTCCTTCAGCATTTCAGCGAGGCGCACCTTTTGCTCATATTCCGCTTTTTTGGCCTCATCTGTGAGGATTTCATATGCCGCTCCAATTTTCTGGAACTGTTTTTGTCCCTCAATGCGTTGCGCCTCATCTTTGATCTTATCGGGATGGTATCTGAGGGCAAGTTTCCGGTATGCGGTTTTAATTTCGGCCGCGGAGGCATCTTTCGAGACACCCAGGGTATCATATGGGTCGATAGGAGGAGGAGATGACATTTTCGGTGATCACGAAGGGAGGGTATCGTCTTGATGAATGAATGCAAGGTTGTTTTGGGTCGATTGAGTTTAAAGATAAAGTAACCGTCGGTCCTGGTTTCTTCGACGCTATTATGTTGCTGTCAATAGAGACCCATAGTCCAAGACGTCCTGAGGCCTGGATTATAAGTTATAATCAATCGATAGAATGGGTATATGTATCGTTGATCTTAAGAAACGACGGTGATTCCTGATTGCTTTTGTTCCTGAATCAAGAGTGGGAAGGGAAGATAAACTTTCGCGAAGAGAATGGATTTGCGAGAAATGAAGGGAGGAAGTAGACGAAATATTGATCAACGATCAAAGGACAGTCGCCACCCTAAGGATCACCTATGGGATGGGCAGAAGGGACATCCGGGTCCGCAGAGAGAGAGAAATGGTCAGAGAGCGAGTAAGAGAGAAAATAAAAAAGGACTGAGATGATGCGAATGGTTCAGAGGTGCGAGGGATGGGTGAGAAGTTCCCTGCGCCACGCTAGTTGGTTCTGGCGACGAGCTGCTGAGGTGGCCAAGGAACGATGGTCGTCGAACCACAACAGAGGGATGATGTAGTCGTCTTATCTTCGCATTCAGAAGGCAAATTTTAATCAGCAAGCAGCAGGACTATTGCTGCTGATTATTGTTGTTTATTAATGCTCCCTCATGAGGGGGGGGAGGACGACCCAGAAGGAGTGTCGTTGGAATGCCCAAAAGGCGGAAAAGCAGCAAGTTAAGGTCGAAGTAAGTGAAGTCGTTCGGAGTGTCGAGCAACGCTAAACTTTCTAGGCTTATGTACTAGGCCACTCCCCTCTCTCTTCGGAACACGCAGTGAGTGGAAATCCGGACTGATTCGCGCTAGGGTTCACGCTTTGACGTCGAGTGGAGCTCAATCAGCGGTGTGGAGGTCGACCAAGATGCCCGTCGTTAACCAAGCAACAGCGAGGGATAAAGGACTAGACAAATCGGTAAGAAGAAACAAAGCTGGAGATTCCGAACCGTTGAAGGAGAGACTCGAAAGGGGGTTGACTGAGAAGAAGAAGAAATCCAACGAGATAGATATGCGGATGGGGGATATATAAAAAGGCAACAAGAGGGAGGGGCACTCAGAAAGAAAGAAACACAAAAGAAGGCTTCTGGTTGGGTTTGCTAGTTAGAGGCGGCTGGAGATGTGAAGACGCACAAGAACAACAGCGGTAACGAGAGTCTGATGTGACGGGAGAAGGCAGTTACTGGCGGGTTTTCACTGTACTTGACGAGTCCCACAGGCAAAAAGACTGAATATTGGGGCTTATCAAGAGCAACGGAAAGGTCCGACGAGGCAGAGGGACTTGGGAATGCTGCCGATGAACGAGTGCCTTGACGAAGGGAAATACTGGAAGACAGAGCAGATACACCGCAGGTTATTTATCTTTGTAGATTCACGTCGCTGCTGTCCATCATCGGCGCTTCTAGCGCTCTCTCCTACATTTCGATGATCTTCTTCCGAGCTCGAGATTATGATCCCCTGGCCAGCGAGAAGACTACAGATCTGCTGGCCCCGTGCCTCATGCTTCATTGAGAGCTGGGACGGGGAGATGGATTGGTGTGTAGGTGTTTGTATGCTTATTCGATGAGAGGGGAAATTTCAACAGTAACGCCGGGCACAGCTCACAAGGATTTGTTAGGTTAGCGGATGACCAGAAGCTGGCATAGCTTTGGCTCAGTCCAAGGCTTTCTTTTGGAAAACAATAAAATAAAACGAATAAAAAATAAATATCCGTGGCATAACAGCTTCGTGTTTCATTTTGACAGCTGGCGGAAAGGGAGCAGAGACGGGGATGCTCTTTTCTCTGGCAGAAGAGCTGTGCCGTCAATGCAGAGTAACTATCTATAGTTCGTCGCGTCTTCAGATTCAGGGTGGACGCGGAATCAGGAAAGCGCTGGAGAACAACGGCTTGAACTGAGAGGAGAAGAATATGAGCTGTGACAGTTGAGACAGAGCGTTAGCAGTTGTGTTCCAAGTATGAGGGAAGTTGACTGGGATTGTTGGCTCGCACGAATTCTTTTCCCTTGGTAGCTCACTCACGGTTCCTGAGCGGGGTATGTAGTTATGGGTGCATGGGAAGTCTCCAGCTAACCATCTGGCTTGCTCCAATAAGAGATCAACACAGGGGGATGGATGGACCAGAAGGGACTAGAATGACAGACCAAGGTTCGCGTTAGCCAGAGTCATGTACCCAGTATTTTTGAGCGTGTATCACATCTCGACGAATGATCAGAGCCAGATGAGTGACTGACATCACAAGGAATTGCCGCAGAACAGGAACTGGGAATAGGGCCGTGCTGCTGTACCTGTACTTCTTAACCCCGGTAATCTCTCCCATCGCTGAACCCGAGGATCTGAAGTCCCAAGTACATATACACCGCAATCTGCCCTTTATCTCAAACACCATTCGTCCCATGCCATCGCCTTAAGACCATGAGTAAGGTGATCGGACTTCACTGTGCGTTGTCTAGCGCGGGCCAGACCAGAAGTGTGAAGAATTCGCTCGGGTCATCTGGGCCCAATCAAGTGGTGCTGTTGAGGATGAAGCTCAAATCACAGCGAGCGAAACAGAATCCCAAAACCAGCCAATCACACCCAGTCGAAGGCTCCTCAACATCAGCATCAGCAACAGCCAACAGGGCGGCCAGGAGACAACGCGAATCCGGTTGGTTGGTGGATAGTGGAGCAGGTCATGTCACTTTTCTTTTGTTTTGGAAGAGCACATCATTCATGATTCTGGTGGTTTCATAACATATAAGTAACTAACTAACTATGTATGTAGTTAATGAGCTCAGTTTGCGTGATTCTCTTTTCTGTCTTTACCCCGCCATCCCCTCCCATCCCGAAGTCATACGTGAGATACTCCGTACATTCTCAGCAATCATCCATACTGCCAAAGACAGGTAGTTAGAGAATCATCTCCTTTGCAAGCAAGTGCTATGACATGTATGTACATACATACATACATACACATACAGACAGACACTTCTCAGACAATCAAATCATGAGGCGTCGTCTCTGCCTATTCGCATCCGCAGCAAGGCTCTCTCACGAGTCACCAAAAGCCCACCACTCCGAAGTACAAAGCGCACGGCTGCCCCTCTTAACTCCACGGAAGCGCCCAACTCCACGTTCCCTGACCCCGGATTGGTCGGCCCGTTCCCAGCGGCAACCTTCCATCCCACCCCCATCGCTGACGCTCATCGTCCAAAGCAGCATTCAACAGGTAAGCCAGGGACCCAAAATCCAAATATAACTGGCTGTATGCGCCATGGCACATCACGTTGAACAGCTAGGATCAACACAGACAGTTGCAAGGATTGCATCCTTTTTTTTTTCTTCTAGATCATCTGTGCTGTACTTCGCTACATACAAGGAACCTGGCCGATGGAGGGGTGGTCAATTATCTCAATGGGAGTGAAAGCCAGTAGTCTAGTACATCAGGTATGTACTAGAAAATGTCAAGTCCAAATCATGCGTTTTTTGGTCAGGCGTGTAATGGGCAGAATCAAACCCGAATCCGAGCGAAAAATAGATAAATCAAAATTAAAAAAATGAGGCAAGATACACGGAACCTCTTCCGTGTAGTTATTTTAGTTTGTAACTAACAAATATGAGTTGATGTTTTCGACTGAGCTGGCAATTCCAAGCGTTCGGATCATGGGAAGAGAATGGAGTAAAATCATCAATAATGATAAGGATGAGCTCTCTGAAACCTCATCAAATACAACTCATCCTCTGTCAGGGGATCAGCAATATGTATGCATGGAGCAAGGCAGGCAGCCCTCAAGAGGAAATGCGGTCTTAAGCATGCATGAACTTCCCCTCATGCAATCAATGCCAATCGTCGATTGTTAATGCGAATAAAATGAGGAGCAAAAAGTGAACACGAAGCATACACTAATTCCCTTTGACTGAAATGGGGGAAAAGGCTGAGATGCGCAGAATACAACAATCAGGCATCAAGGCTGACAATCTACCTCTATGTATCTCAGCCGCATGAACAAGAAATCGCAGTGGTTAGATTTGAGATCTCAACTGGATACCAGCTGCAAATCAAATGCTGAAATACACCGCCCTCTCCAAAAGCACGCAATATCTACCCATCATGGGTGACGCAGATTCCATCCTTGTGTGTTTTACGCTGGTGATCGCCTGGCACTGTCACTTCAGGAACCGTACGAAGTTACTGCGCCCCTTACGGAGGACAGAGCATTGGATTACTAGGAATCCTAAGCAGTCGGTGTACGTATGCACAGGCCCAAATCGGTAACAATCCCAGATTAGGCCCATTGAAGACGGCCATGGAGCTCGATGTAGCCAAATGTTACGAAACGAATCATCGCCCGCCAGGCTTGTAATAAGATGATCTATCCTGGGATTGTATTCGATTGTTGTCAGAGAATCGTGAATATGGAAAAAGTCACTTTCTCGCAAATAAAACTTATCAGCTTCCACACAGTTGAGAATATGGAGAAAGAGGGCGCAACATAGGACTAATAAGCACGTTTGCTTCAGCCTTGAGGCAGGTCCAAATCTACCACAATCGGAGAATTAAATTTTTTACCTCCTTCGTGTGGCCAACTGGTCGCCATGATTGCAGCGTTGACGATGCAAGTCTCGTTCTTCTCAGAGCCATTGTTATCGAGATGGTTCTCCATCTTGCGACATAGATCAATGGTAGACTGCTTCCGACTTTGACAATCTGGTAAATGCCCAATCTTCGTCTCACATTCTTCGTGAGGTACACTGCTCCATCGTACGCGATGGTAACCTCGAGACTCATGAATGTGCCCACAAACAGCTAACCTAGGTCGTACTTCCCATAACCGTCGTCTGAGATGTTCGCAGCCCACCGACTTTCCCTTTGCGGCGTCGAGATGACCGGCCGGTGGAGTGTGAGTTACCACAATATCTGTATCTAATGGTATATCACTCCATAACGTTTTACCTTGTTCAGGGCAGTACCCAAATCCCCAATTCTTGAGTTGGGGTGAATATGGTGAACCGAAAACCCTGAACGCGGTTCTCGGACCGTTGGGATTTGTTAAGCGAATTTCTTCTGCTTCATGGTTCAAATAAATAATCCGTGATTTAGATCGATCTGCGGTAAATTTCACCATCATTTCCCAATACCTTTCTTTCAGAGGTAGTTCTGAATTGCCATTGTATTTGGGATCGAGAAGAAGGTCGTGGTTCCCTTCGCATTCCAGCGTATATTAGTAACTCCCGGACTGCTAGAATGGGCTGCCACACTCGTTGAGCGCGAGATTTGGGACTGCACACCGGCTATGATAATCTTCGTTTCAAAATCAGCTTCTAAAATCCACTTGAAAGATCTGTCAAGCTCCTTCACAGTTCCCTTGTTGGTGATATCACCAGCATGGATCAGAACATCGCCTTTGGGAAGTTTAAAGGCCGCATCCTCTGTGCTATAACCATGGGTATCCGAGACGCAAACAAAACGTGTGCGCACCATAACTGGCGCTTTGCTTATTGCAGGCGTAGGACAGAAGAACAGTGGTGGAAGCAAATAATGTATATTTGGAACAAATATGGAATTGCGAAATACAAGATACTGCCTGGGAGATATTTGGATTCTTTGCTGAGAACAACTAGGAAAGTAATGAGCTTATGTACGGAGACCTGGCAGAAGGTGCCTAAGGCTCAGGCATCCTATGCTCGACAGTCAAAGACTGAACACTCGTGGAGGTGTGGTTCCTTCGATGATCTCGCCTCCAGCGCTCTCTGTGACCATAGCGGTTTTGTTTATCACAGTTTTAAAACGAAGCACAAAGGATCTTAAAGGTAACCAAAAGCATTCATGATAGAAGAAAAAAGAAGAAAACAACTGCATCCTAATGTATTAATTATATTGGCCTGATAGTTTCCGAGGATCGAGCATCTCTCGATACAGGTGAAGACCTGAGGTCGAGAATTGTTACCACGTGACTGTTTCTCTCTGATTGGACAGATTAGGGCTGACCCCCATTCAATTCACACAAACTAGTCTCGCTTAAGCCCATTACGGAGAATGATCCAACTTCGCGCTTTGAACGACACAACAACAGCAAACCTCGACAACTCACAGCACACGGTATATCCTAGAGCAGAGCTCTTCTCTCTACCCTGGATATTTGCCTCGTGAGTCGGTGACAGAGCAGGATGTCCACCTTTGAGCCTGTGGTGCGTCTAGAGAGTTTTCCATTCTTTCGAGCCTTGCCGCTGACTTGAGTCTTGACTGCATAGATCGTTATTGACGGCAAGGGACATCTCCTTGGTCGCCTTGCAAGCACTGTTGCGAAGCAGCTCCTCAATGGCCAGAAGATTGTCGTTGTGCGCTGCGAAGCCCTCAATATCTCTGGCGAATTCTTCCGTGCCAAGCGTACGATTAGCCCTTCTTTTTTGCAATTTACGACCACTTTTGGATTGAGACGAATCAAATGGCGTCAATTCTAGAAATGAATGACTGACCTTGACCGAAACTATAGTGAAGTACCATGCCTACCTCCGCAAGATCACTCGTTTCAACCCGACCCGAGGAGGTGAGATTTGAGCGTCCAGACCTTGGAGGATACGATGTATCTTTCTACTAAACATGGGGTGCATAGGCCCATTCCACTTCCGTGCTCCATCCCGAATCTTTTACAAGACCGTCCGAGGCATGATCCCGCACAAGACTGCCCGTGGTGCCGCTGCCATGGAGCGATTGAAGGTCTTCGAGGGTGTTCCCCCACCGTATGACAAGAAGAAGAGAGTTGTTGTCCCTCAAGCTCTTCGAGTTCTCAGATTGAAGCCTGGTCGAAAGTACTGCACAGTTGGACGTTTGAGCCATGAAGTTGGCTGGAAATACCAGGATGTTGTTGCTAGGTTAGCCAGATACATCAGCAGAGTGTGCTCTTGTGCGCGAACGTTATTTTGCTAATCCATTTATTTTTCTTTTGCAGACTCGAGGACAGAAGGAAGGTCAAGAGTGCTGCCTACTATGAGCGCAAGAAGGCTGTGCGCAGACAGCTTTCACAGGCACAGAGATCCGCTGCGGTGGATCAAAAGACAAAGGACCAACTGGCTTCTTACGGTTATTAGAATAGCTCTGCGGGTTTTTGTTTGTTGATGATGATGCGATGTGGGCATTGACGAGCGAACTCGACCGCAATCCGATCGATATGTACACAATCTACCATCCGGAAAGCCCTTCTACGACTCAGGGAACATGGTGATGGAAGGAGCGAAATTAAGAAAAAGAATTTGGTTTCAACATTATGGCGTTGTTAGGGAAGGCTAATTCTTATGTAGCTCTCTATCACTCCATTTGCTCCAAGTCCCTTAATCGAAATGATATTTCCAAATGATTTCAGAATCCAACTTATCTTTCATGTCTGCACGCATCTGTAATCGCTTTTTCCCAATTCACGGTCTTCTTGTGTAGCCGGTTGAATCTGTCGGGCTAGCGGATGTGGGGACAAGTTTAGATTGTTTTGCCTCTGCTCGGGATTATTTCCGGGGAAATCTAACTAGAGAAGTGCAGCCGCGGAAGCTCAGTAGACATATAAATTTCTTGAATTCCCTCCAAGCACCCTTCTTCGAGATCACTGACTTGACTTGTTTTATTTTCGGTACTTTGCGAAAAGGGGTCCGTCGAGTAGTTATGTCTGGCCCTGCGTCACGGTTGCGGAGTATCACCGCACAGTTTCTCCACAGATCCCCAGAACCCACTCAACATAACTTCAATCGGCATACGCTCTCGCCTACGTTTTTCCTTCCTCGCGCTGCTGCGATTGAGCCTGATGTATGTTTGGCTCTTTTGTTTAAAATTGATCTTCTTTTGCGTACCGTCAAGCGGCTGCTAATATTGGTTCTACGGTGCAGGCAGAGGCCATTTACCATGTTACGGCGAATAACAAGGTCCTGAGGAGATCATATATTGGGACGGCGGATCGTGCAAGGGGTTTGGCATATTATATTAAAAAGCATGGATACAAGAGAGTGGGCATTCTCTGTCCGAACACACCTGCGTTCCTGGAATCGATTTTCGGGATTGCTGCGGCCGGCGCAGTGAATGTGGGTAAGTGGCCCCATTATGTACGGCCTCCTGCTGGATTGCATACTTGCCTCTATCCGTTACCGCTTCTAACAGTGGGTTTGTTTTTTGTAGCGGTAAATTATCGATTAAAACCAGAAGACGTGGCGTATATATTCACGCATTCCGAAGCCGATGTAATTATCGTCGATGAAGAATATCTTCATTTGTTGGATGAGTTCCGAAAAACTCGGCCTGATTTCCCGATTATCATTGACACCGACACCGACGCAACTGAGGGTGAACTTAGTGGCCCATTTGATGCGGCAATACTCGAAGGGCTTAAATATGACATGCAGTTGGGCGATCACGGGTGGAATGGCTTGGAAACTCACGCCGAAGATGAAGAGGGGCTTATTGCTCTGTCATATACCAGCGGGACGACGGCGAGACCAAAAGGTGTGGAATATATACATCGTGGATGCTATTTGGCAGCAGTTGCCAATGTGATTGAGTCCGGATTGAATTACCATCAAGGCCGGTGCCGTTATCTGTGGATACTTCCAATGTTCCATGCCATGGGTGGGTATTCTCGGTTCTCTGGAACAAAAGCTTTGATACTGACTTTTACTGTTTAGGATGGACGTTTCCATGGGCTATCACTGCTGTAAGGGGCACTCATTATTGTCTTCGGAAGATTGACTATCCTCAAGTTTGGCGACTGCTGAAAGAGGAGAATATAACCCATTTCAATGCTGCACCCACTGTCAACACAGTCCTCTGCAGCGCGAAAGAAGCTGAAAGACTTCCATCTCCTGTTCGCGTCACAGTAGCTGCCAGCCCACCGACGCCTCATCTCTTTGAACAAATGACAAATTTGAATCTCCATCCAGTCCACGTCTATGGAATGACTGAAACCTATGGTCCTATCACCAAAGGATATCATATGCCGGAATGGGATACATTACCGGTGAAGGATAAATATCAAAGAATGGCTCGACAAGGCCATGGCTTTGTGACCAGTCTTCCTGTGAGAGTAATAAAAACTGAGGTTGCAGAAGGTACTATTATTGACGTGGAGCGCAATGGCAAAGAGATTGGTGAAATCGTCTTCACGGGAAACATTTGTTCCAGGGGCTATTATAAGGATCCAGAGGCGACAAGGAAGCTTTTTGCGGGCGGAGTTCTCCACTCCGGGGATTTAGCAGTGTGGCATCCAGATGGGTCTATTCAAATCTTAGACCGGGCGAAGGATATTATCATCAGTGGTAGGAACATCCCCGTTCCTGTCACCGAGAACAGCACTAACATGCTTTGATTCTAGGTGGCGAGAATATCTCGTCTGTTGCACTTGAGGCCATGCTAGCCACCCACCCGGATATTCTGGAAGTTGGAGTCGTCGCCGTCGATGACTCTCACTGGGGAGAACGGCCCAAAGCATTCATCACCGTGCAGCCCGGCAAGAGTTTGAAAGGAGACGACGTGATAGAATGGGCAAAACATACTAGTGGAATCAGTCGATTCATGGTTCCCCGGGAAGTTGAGGTTGTTTCTGAGCTTCCCAAGACCAGCACAGGCAAAGTGAAGAAGAATGTGCTTCGAGAATGGGCCAAAGGCGCGGATCGTACAGTTGTTAAATAGGTGACAAGAGCGGTTCATGATAACTATCATCTAATGATCTTGTGTATATATCCAATCTATAACTGAGCATGTAGCCTTGTTGGACACTGCCTGCTTGTGACTTTGACAGCAGGACATGTTTTGTCTCTCCATGATACAAATGCTGTTTTTACCTGACACAGCTGCTTAGACTTCAAAACAGAGCCTTTTAATTCCCTCTGCCTGACATGTAATATCAATCTGAGCGAGTGATTGTCACTATATCAACATCCATCACATGTCTTGTGAGCATGGCCTTTCAACGCTGGAAGAGTACATACATGAAGTTAACCATCAAGTGATGTCCCGCATCATCAGGAACATCCAGACATCGCCCACCTCACCTCATCATCACCAGCGTCTGTGATAAGCAATCAATCCTCAACAACCTCATCCTCTCCAGCTCCGGAATCTCTTCAAGCCGTCAGTTTTCATCGCATTTAGTTAATTCTTTATAGATCTACCCTTGAATCTTTTTTACTACTTACATCTCTCTGCACCGTGTGGAGTTTGCTCTCACAGCGACGGAGCTGTGGGCAGGGCGGCGCTTCATTGCCGCGCTTCTTTGCGATTGGCCTTTTTCTTTCAATATAAAACGCCTTTGAAATCCAACGATCTCTTCGAAGATTCTCCTTGAACAGCGATCAGACTACTTCTCGTGTTCGGTGACTGCTAATAGCCTCATTTCGCGTCTTTCCTTCCACCAGCACTGTGCTATCATCCCCTCCAGGGTCTTACCTCCCTGATCGTGCGACCTCAGCCGCGCTTGACACACCCTACTGTTTCGAAAGCCTTAGACAGTGCTTACCCTGGTCACCCTGACGCTCTCGAATAGCGTCCGTTCTGCGGTCCTTTTTCAAAGAAGACTTGTTGTTCGGGCCAAACTGATCTTCCTGGCACGCGAGCGTGGATTTCGCTGTTCGTCGACCCGCCCTTTTCGGAATATTGTACCCGACGTTGCTGAAGCTCTTTCTACCTATCTCTGCATAGAAAGGAGGGAATAAAGGTTCAATCAGCTAATTCCTGTATTGTCTTACGCTTCACCCCCATGAGAATGTTTCGTTCACGAGGTCACTTCCGGCATTCTGCTGGGACGGCTTCTGAGTCCTCGTCGTCTACTTCGCCGGAACGTGTAGCCGACGATGATACGGATTTCTTCATGCAAGTGAACGACTCACAATCGTCAGTGGGCGTGGGAAATTTACGGGACCTTCAGGTTGATACCAGACAAAGTGTTGCATTACCGCCCATCTCTCGTTTACCTTCGGAGCTATTAATTGCAATCTTCGCGAAGCTCTCCTCTCCTACGGATATGTTGAACTGTATGAGGGTATGTCAGAGATGGGCGACAAATTGTGTGGCAATCCTGTGGCATCGGCCATCGTGTAATACTTGGGAGAACCTGGAGAAGGTGGCTGGGGCCATCAGTAATCCGAACAGTTATTTTCCATACTACGAGTTCGTGAAGCGGTTAAACCTGGCCACGTTGAGCACAATGGTGAACGATGGGACGATTATCTCGTTTGCTCAGTGTAAACGAATCGAGAGACTGACCTTGACGAATTGTTCGACATTAACGGACACTGGAGTCTCCGATCTGGTTGACGGGAACAGTCATCTTCAGGCGCTGGACATGTCAGAATTGAAGAGCCTTACCGATCACACGATTTTCATTGTTGCTAGAAATTGCCTAAGGCTACAGGGATTGAATATAACCAGCTGTGTTAAGGTGACTGACGATGCATTGGTGACCCTTGCAGAAAGTTGTCGCCAGCTTAAAAGAGTAAGTCCTTTGAGAACTGCAACTCAAACCTGGCGATATGCTAACCTCACCTTAGCTGAAGCTAAATGGTGTTGTGCAAGTCACAGATCGCTCGATTCAGGCATTTGTGGATAATTGTCCGTCTATGCTTGAAATTGATTTGCAGGGTTGCAGACTCATAACGAACTCCGTTGTGACAACTCTACTTTCGACGCTTCGGTATCTCCGGGAGTTGCGTCTTGCTCATTGCGATATTACTGACCAGGCATTTCTTCATTTACCGGAAAGGATAACGTTTGATAGCCTTCGAATTCTGGATTTGACAGCTTGCGAAAACGTGCGAGATGACGCGGTGGAGAAGATCATCAGCTCAACTCCGAGATTAAGGAACCTTGTTCTTTCAAAGTGCAGGTTTATCACTGACCGCGCAGTTCAAGCCATATGCAAGCTGGGCAGGAATATACATTATGTCCACTTGGGTCACTGTTCAAATATTACTGATAGCGCAGTGACACAGTTAGTCAAATCATGCAACCGGATTCGGTACATCGATTTAGCTTGTTGCAACAGATTGACTGATGCCAGCGTGCAACAATTGGCAACGCTGCCGAAGCTGCGGAGAATAGGCCTGGTCAAGTGTCAAGCGATTACTGATCGCAGCATTCTTGCTTTGGCGAAGCCGCGCATCCCACAGCATCCATTGGTTAGTTCTTTGGAACGGGTGCACCTGAGCTACTGCATCCATTTGAGTACATATGTAAGCTCCTTTCTCTTGTCATATATGAATATGATGGCGCTGACATTACGGTAGGGCATCCATCAACTGCTTAACCATTGCCCACGGCTCACGCACCTAAGCTTGACTGGGGTTCATGCTTTCCTACGCGAAGAATTGACAGCTTTCTGCCGTGAAGCACCTCCAGAGTTCACTCCACAGCAACGCGAAGTGTTTTGCGTTTTCAGTGGCGGGGGAGTGAGTCGCCTAAGAGATTTTCTCAATCAAGCTGCAATGGCATATCATCGGGACTTTGAGGAAGGAACGATGTTTGACGATGCGGATGAGATTGATGAGGATGAAGGCCAAGTGACGGGCCTTATGAATGCCACCGGGCTCAATGACGATGATGACGAGACACCTGAAGGCACCACAGCTCCTATCCAAGGCTAACTGCGAGGCGCACATGTTACAGTACCTAGCCGTTTCGTTGATGAACTCAACAACAATATCACTTCAGAATTCTTATCTATTGATGGATATCGTCATACAAGATAACTAGCGAGATTTACCACCCCTTTTTTTATATGATCTTCCGCGAGGAGCAGTGGCGCGTCGGGTATTTCACAAAGAGGGTATGGGCTAGCCGGATATAATCGCTGAGGATGGGCGATTGCGGACCCTATCGAGTGGCTCGCTGCAATACAAAGGCTAGACGTTGAGCTATTGGGTGGCAACGGAACAATAGAATGTTACCTGAAATTATCCTTCGCGTTTCCTCAAAAGAACCGGTATTCAATGTATTTCATTCAGCTTTACCGAAGGATGTCTCTTGGAATCTTTTTATATACATTCTCTCTCCATGATTTTTCATCTTCTCATTTTAAATATCGGGACTCTTTTCGGGCAATGTCCCTTTCCATCGAAATTTACCTGCGTGGCGACCCCAGTCGCCGGGATGCACTTGGGTTTATGATACCATAAGCACTGCATTTTTTGTTTACCATGAGTTGTCGATTTCGCATAATGGAATCGAAAAAACGCGGCATGATATACCTTTTCGTTTCTTTATACCTAGTACATTTCTGGAGATTATTGGTCGTCCGAGGCTTTTGAGATAGTTGATCAACTTGATCTAGTCATCACTGCTGTTATGTACATATGTAGCTTATCACATCCAGCAGAAGCAGCTTTTCTTTTTTTTCTTTTTTCTGTTTTTATTTTTGGAATTAGTATGATGTAGCTTTTGTTTAGAATTGTGCCATTGGGAGGAAACAGGGGGACGTGAAAATGGATTCTTGCTGATTCTTGCATATGTATACATTAGAAACATTGATTGAAACATGATATGATGCAAATCATATATATTCACACAATTCAAGACTTATATTCCAAAGCAAGAAAAGACAGCATGCAAAGTAGCCAGCCTCCAAAAGAACTAGGTCAGTAGTCATAAAATAAGTACAGAGAAAATAGAGAAACTGAAGTCCCATGATGTACATACATTAGTACACAACAAAAATGTCCACATTAAATGGGACGTTCAATAGATAAAAAAACCAAAAAAAAAGGCCCTCAAAATCCACGACTCGCTTCCACAAGTCCATCCTGCAACTTCGAAATCGCCACCCACGGCGGCGCAAATAATCGAATCTCATCCAGCGCCGGTATCGCGCCCAACTGGTTGGCATCGCTCCACAGACAGACCACCCGGCCATGCAGCTCCGCCGCGCCCTCCTCCGCATCCGCCGCTGCATCCCACGCAATGTCGACCGTCCACGCATTCTCCCACGTCCGACTCCACAGCCGTATCTCTGAAATACCCTGCGGAACGGTGTGGGGCATGCGATCGTCCAGGGCGGAGCCGGGGATGGAGTAGTCGGTGATGGGGGTGTTGAATTTGAGTTTGCAGGCGCGAGTGTTTTTGCCGGAGATGTGGAAGCGGGTATGGGTAAGTTTGTTGTTGTGGTTTTGGGGTTTGGGGGCGGAGATGTTGAAGGATAACCATTTGTGGAAGGGTTGGTTGGTTACGACGTTGGGGGCAAGACCGGG
The DNA here is from genome assembly GCA_029449355.1 of Emydomyces testavorans. Classification (NCBI taxonomy): domain Eukaryota; kingdom Fungi; phylum Ascomycota; class Eurotiomycetes; order Onygenales; family Nannizziopsiaceae; genus Emydomyces; species Emydomyces testavorans. The sequence continues at coordinate 2,826,547 of CP120627.1, forward strand.
CCAGGAGCATTTTCTGCGGCCTGCGGATGGTTGGGGATCGCAGGATATGGGCTTCTCGGAGGCGCTGGGTAGCGAGTTGATGATGTCCTTGATGTAAGGGTCAACGCCGGTGAGGGAGACTTGGTTTTGGGTGGTGTCCAGGTCGAGTTCTTGGAGGAAGAATACTTTCAGACGATTTTCGGTGGAGAAGGGGAAGGCGGCGAGGTTGTAGATAAGTGTGCCGATGAAGACGAGGAGGAGGAATGTGGGAACATGATATGTAAATCGGTGAATGAAGGGTGAAAGAGGGATCAAAAGCAGTATAGACAGCGCGGCTATGCCAATGTATACTATTAGCATTCGAATTCCATCCGCGCCAACCTGGCTCATCGCTGAGGTGAGCAAAAGACCAAGCTGTCCAACAAACATTATAACGATAGGACCAAGGAAGAGGAACTGCAAAACCCAGCTCCACGACGGCAAACTGGCGCTCCATTTTTGCTCTTCGCCAAAAACACCGGTTTCAGCATAACCTCCATGGATACTGGCATCTGTAGCATCCAGGTCCCTTCCCGCCCTCGTATAGTTAGCAAATGTCGTTCGGCGATGTCCACTAAGCAAAGATGTGGATTCTGTTGGCTCCTCTTCCCCATCATGAATCCCTCCATGGCTGCTGATGTTGCTACCAAGGGGGGGTTCGTCTGTCGAAGCAGACATAATTCTGCTACTGCGACTACTACCCAATAAACTAGGGAGGTGGCTTTGCTCGCGAGCATATTCGGCCTTGCCGGGCAACGCGAAAAGCTCCAAATAAGTAAGCAGCGTTGCGAGAAAGGTTGCGGCAAAGTAGAAGACGATGAAATATCCAGCAGCGATACCGTGCTGATTTTCATAGACTGTGTCAATCACAAGTAAGACCCACATGATGAGAAATTGCCAGGTGAAGGTATAAGCTCTCTGTAATGCAGAGGGTCTGAAAAAATCGGCGATGCAGGAAAGAAACCATGTAGCAAATACCCAAGCAGAGAGCATCATACTCCAGACAGCATATCTGCTACTGTGAACGATAAACGGATTGACTTTGGTTAACAAGTACGACAAGCCAATTAGGATTCCAGACGAGACAAGAAGAATGATGGGATAACGAAACAACCCACGGAGTCCTTGGATAGATACATTTTCCTTAGTTTCTGGGATTGCTTTGTGAATTGAGAAGAGGTACATCTTATCCTTTTTGCTCAATATAATTCCAGTAATGAAGAGAATGATTGGGCAGAGCACAAGAAGAGTTACGGAGATTGCAAACAGAGTATGAAGGCGAAATACCGCGAATGATGACCCGAAGAGGTCGAACCAAACGCTGGATGAGCCCACTCCGCTGTTGACTTTGCCTCTTCCGGCAGGTTGGCCATCAAAATCGTCGCCGCTGTAAGAAACAAGGCCTTCAGTGGTCGCAATAGCTCCAGATAGCATGTGCCAGACGGAATCAATGCTCGTATGCCGAACATCATCTTGATCCGTATGATATCGCGCTCGAGGCTCAATGAACGCGACGTCAAGGCCCCGTAAGCCTAGGACACCATTGAACACGGCGTAGTCCGTCTCGCTGCGGATAAGTCCCAGCTTAAACCCATCAGCAGCGAGCACTGAGCCAAATGGATGCGGAGATTTCTGATAGAACTTTGTCACTTCAGTGTCTGTGGTGCGGAATAAAGCAGCACGACCCCCTGCACCAGCACCCTCCAGGTTCAAGAACGTGTGTGTGTATTTGGATAGCGGATGTTGGCTATACGCACGAGCACCATTGAGGAAGTCTTCTTCACCATTGTTCAGAAGGAGTACAAGCCCCTTTTTGGGTTCATGCCCAGGAAAAGTGAAGTACTTGAGGAGCTGGAGAATGCTCACAACTCCTACCCCGTCATCGGTAGCGCCAAATCCGGTCGAGACGCTGTCATAGTGCGCATTGACAAGCACTCCTCCTTTGCCGTTTGGTTTGCCATGCGGGAGGTCCCACCAATTCTCCTTGTCTTCTTCTTTGCCCCGAATATACACGATGATATTCATGCCTTCGAAATAAACCCCCGCAATAGGTTTATCGCCAACACCACCGCCTGAAAAAGTTAAATTGGATTGCCTGTCATCAAAGACAAACACATCCGGGATTGCGTGACTGGTCGCATCGTTTTCATGCGCTTTGCGGGAAGCTTCCAGGATGGTATCAATGCGCCGCAATAGCCATTCGTGAACCTCGTCGTTTCTGTGGCTGTTATAGGGGTGAAAGCCGCCAGTCAGCTGCTGGAGATCATTCCATGCTTCAGAAAGGTCCACGCCTCTAGGGTTCGACTTGGGCGCCGAAGGAACAACGTGGTGGACGACGATTAGTGGAATGAGGAGGGCGATGTATACGAGCGATGATATCACTGTTACTGGACCGGGAGTAAAGGCGATTGGGTTGAATCGACGCCTCATTGTCGATGCCATGTCGGGCACGACACCCGTCAGAAAGAAACCTGGCCTTGACTGAAAAGCTCCGATTCCTCCATTGGCGTCAAGAGAGCTTCCAAGCTGTGGCGTGAAGATTGAAGTTGATTCCCATCGATCGTGATGGCGGAGAGACCCGGCAGTATCTTCCGCATTTGCACGTGATGATGGTTAGTTAATTACGTAATCAGGAGGGACTCATTCAAAGATACTACAAGTACCATTCTGATGGATATATCTTGTCGACAATGCGCTGAATGCAGATACATGCTAGCTATAAGAACAATGTTGATAATTCTACGATGGGATAGACACAGCATTTACTGTGAGGTCACTAATCTAGCTGATAGGTACATAACTAGATCCGTACTGGCACGATTAACTACGAACTATGCCATGACCCTTTCCCTCTCCCCTCTACAGCAGAAGCATCCATCAAACCCCAATGGCATCGTCTGGCTGCCCTGCCCCAGGAGCCAGGCGCATCGTGCATGAGAGTGATTCCACCATTCGCAAGTACGGAACCCACCTCCGCATTGAGAGAGAAGCCGCAGCGATAGCCTTTGTCCAGAAGCACACAACCATTCCGACACCCAGGATCTTGGGGGCCGGATTCTCTGACGATCGTGATGGATGTTGGATTTTGATGAGCCGCTCATCTGGAACCAATCTTGATCGTGCTTGGCCCAGCATGAGTGAGAGTGCGCGAAAGGAGACCGTCAGCCAGCTCAAGTCCTATCTCGAGCAGCTGCACAGTATATTGCCCCCAAATGCCGGCTGGATTGGGTCATGCACAGGGACAGCTGCCTATGACCACAGGCTGAACAACGGGTTTCCGTGCGGGCCTTTTGTTTCCGTGGCCCAGTTTCTTGATTTTCTGGTCGACCCGGTCAAGCGAAGCCCGAAGCCGTCACTAGCAAAGACCTATCGCGCTATGTTTTCTGATAGTTGCGGTGTCAACTTCGTCCACGCCGACCTGTCATACGAACATATATTAGTGGATGAAAGCACAGGCAGTGTGATGGCTATCATAGATTGGGAGATGGCTGGATTTTGGCCAGAATGGTGGGAGTTTAGGAAGGCGGTATTTGGCGGTCGATGTCAGAAGTGGTGGGCGGATATTGTCAAGGATATTATGCCCTCTTACGAAAAGGAGTTTGAAGCAGATTCTATTTTGGAAATGTTCTAAGAATCCCTACCATTGTCACCGTTTCCAGTCGACTTAAACTAATCGTCCATTGCTGTGTACCTCAGCTGTCCTTATTTCTCCTTGAGCCAGATTCGAATTGGCTCGGCTGAGATCCCTCTGCCTTCGTCTTCTCTAGTCCTTAAGTGCCCAATCTTGACAATTCCAGTCAGATGATTCAATGATGCAACCGAGGCTTGTTCGCCTTTGTTTGGCAACTTGCATGCTGCGAGTGCCTCAGCATGACGCAAGTGAACTACATATTAACGGGACCGCGCCCGAGTAGAATCTGCGGAAGGCTCAGTCTCTGCCTAGGGTCTTGGATCACACAAAATCTGATCACTGACGCTTCAATCATGAAAATGCAGAATTACATTGCAGCTGCGGTAGAGAGAAATCTGAAGGGCTCTCCTATTTCTACCGCGCAGGGTGAAGAGCAGCGAAAACACCCATGGGGACGGACAACAATGCAAGAGGCGTTGTTTTCTTTAGATTCTGATAATACTCAGACTGTTCAATAGTTTTTATAGTTGCTAAGTATATAAAATTATAATAATCAATAATCAATACTAATCAATAACATGAGAGCATGAGTAGTCTGAGGAGCAGTTTATGAGAAAATCAATACGTACATTTCGGCTATCTTCCATTCCTTTACTGCTCCGTATAGACGTGAACAGCTATATCTATATAATTATGTCATTCTGTAGAACCTGTCGATCCTCGCCTGAGAACAGAGACCGTCGGAGAGAAGAGTATACAATCGCCTCATTTAGTTGATTGCCCAAATGCGTTGTAATTAGGAGTGTCCAATGCCCGCTCAGACGCCGTTTCGATGCTGTTCCAAGAGCTGCTGAGATGACCCAGCCTTTGAACCTTCAAGTCACCACATATGAATCGCCTTTTTCATCCAATTTAATCTTCGAGAAGAGCGAACCAAGCAAGAAAGATCGTTTCGATCAGCCAGGGCATACAGCTGTACCCAATTTCCGCTCAATTCTCAATTCCTCAGCCCCCTCAGTAACAACTGGTACAACACCAGGGACGTTGTATCCGCGGTGGGCAAGACATTCCGTAAAAGGCTTGAAATGTCCCATCCTCACCTCGCCCAAAATCCAAATCACTCCCCTTCTCTCTCCGCTCACCCACCCAACTCACTCCCCCTCCAGCTGGCCCCCTGTCGCTCTCACCACCCTCTCCACCTCCTTCCTGCACTCCGGCATCGCACTCGCCATCTCCCTCGCCAACACATCCCTAAAGCTCGCAAACGCCTCCATCTTCCCCTTCAACTCCTGATTCGACCGTTGCACCAACTCCACAAACTCTCTGGTGTAGATATCTGGATTGCGCGCCGCATCCACGTAGTCTATGATTTCAGGCGGAAGCTGGATGCTATGCAGGGCTGGGTCGGGGGAGGAGAGGCCGGTGCGGGACGGTGGCGGGGGCACGTAGGAAGGATCGGGCGCGGCGTGGGCGGAGAGGGTTTGAAGGGAGATGGTTAGGGATTTTCTAAAGCGAGTACTGTTAGTCTTTTCGGCGGGAGGGGGGGGGGGGGGGGGGGGATTCGGATGGAAGCGGGGAGAGGAGGAAGTGGACGGACAGTTTCTTGACTAGTTCTTGTTGGGTTTCGGGGCCTAGATAGCCATGGACGGCGGATTGAATCTCGTAGAAGTTCTGGATTACTTCTTTCAGATCATCTGGAGAAGAGGAGGAGGTTCAGCTGATCTGTCTGGGTGCGTTCAAGAAGGGAAACGTAGACAGCACTGGAAACTTACTGTCGATCTGGCTCAGGGTGATTGGGGCCATATTCGCAGAGGGAATTTGAGCATCTGCCAGATTCTGAACTGGTTAATCTTGATCGATGATTGCTGAATGAACAAAACTTCCATGACTGAGTAGTAGTTAGAGGTCTGTCAGTATGATGTAGTTAAAGTGAACTTACATAACTAACTACTCCGTAACTACAGTACTAATTATGGTGATTCACTTCAATGCAATTCCAACCTCAATGCAACAAGTGCCCTCCCTTTCAACCAGCAAGTTCTCTATTCTATTTCATGAAATATTCAGGTACGAGTAAAGAATGCTTCAAGAGTAGGGCACTCGCTCAAATGCATAAGCTCATAAATTAGCAGCATATCAGACAAGGGTGTATCCCAGCGCAGTCTCTGACTACCAGGTATGCATATCAACAGCGCGCCATGTCAACCATTATCCTATATTTCACAAAGCCATATATCCCTTGTCAAGAAGAACCACAAATCAAAGAAGGCAACATAATTGTATGCAATACCAAGATGTATACAAGCAAAGCTTCATAAAAGCCCATCATAACGCAAAAACATATGGTGTATGTATCTCACAGAATCATTATCTATACTTCTTTCGTGCGCACCAGAGGTACTTTGTTCGTAGCAGTCGTGGTGGCAGGTAAATCTATTTCAGTTTCGACCAATTCAAGTCCGGATAAACTTGGATAGCGCCGACTGAAGCTAATTTCCCAGTCTTCTTTTGTGTTAGACGGTTTGCGGTCAATGCCCAAACGTCTCTCGGGGTGGGTGTCGATCGAAGTTTCAACTTGACCGCGTAGATTTTTTGGCTTTGGCGGAGCAGCAGGCCGTTGGGCAGAACGCACCGGGAAAGACGGCTGCGGTGATTGCGCCTGATCGGACTGGTGCTTGAAGCCACCAGGTCTATTCGTATCCTTTGAAGTCGGCCTCGGGCCAAACTCTTGGTGTGGCGAAGGGTTTGGTTTTCGGGAAATCGTAGGAGTGGGTCTCTCAGGAAGCGGTCTTTCAAACTGCTTTGCCTGCAAAGCGGTTTCTGTATCAGTATATCGACCATATCCTGAGGCCGTTCTAGTCGACGGTTTAACATTGTCTTTGAGGAGGGACTGGACCTTGTTCTGTATCATTAATGATTTAGTTCCATCAGCCATCCCACCTAAGCCTCCTTTCTCAGCCACTCTCTGCCGATATTCCGCTGCGGCATTAGCGATTCGCTTTTCTTCTTGCGACAATCGGCGTCGTTCAAGTTCTCGGCGCGTTTCGGGAGACAGATCGTCCTCATTGAATCCATGACCGTCATCGCTCATATCAGCAACTTCTGACCCTGTAATAGGACTAAGAATAGCGTTCCTCTCTTCCGGAGATGATTTTTTCAATTCCTGAGACCCATTATTCTCAAATCGACGAAAAGCATCCCCGAACCGGCCAGCAAATAGCGTCTTGGTACCAGATAATGATAATGACGATAAGCTTGACCGCTTAGTATGCTTTGATCCTGTGCTCGAACGCTTCTCTTGTTTTCGGCTCTGTTCTTCTTCTTCTTTGGCTCGGAGATAATCAACGTCAGACGAAATGTTGCGATCGGTCTCGGATCGTACCGCGGGGCGCAGGCGTTCGGCGGCATTATCTGCTTCTCGTGGCGGGCCCGAATCGTAAGATGACAAGCCGTCTCGATCTCGAAGATAGTCAACCCTTGACCCAACATACGCGCTAGAAGGTCGCGATCTTGCGTTCGCAGACTTGGAACGAGTGATCAAAGACTCATTCATGTCGACTACAGATGGGCGGGATCCCTCCAAGGACGGACGAGAAGAAGCCGGTGATTTAGGAAGATCCTCTGTTGATAGATTTCTTGAAGCCTGCCTTCCTAAAATATCGCGTGATTTATTTAAGATATTACGGCTATGATCCCACGACTGACGGCTAGGCTGTGATGCTTCTAAGACTGTCTGAGTGGGCTGAGAAGGAAATGGAGTGTTCTGTAGAGGTTGAAGAGGAGGTGATGGAGAAGTCATTGTACCAGTAGATACCATAACTGGTTTCTGGGGCGCGGGCTGATAGATCGGTGCACGTTGAGGTGGACATTCGGGACGAATGCTGGCTTGAGTAGTTTTCTCTTCCATAAGCGAACGCGGGGGTTTAGTAGGCTGTGCTGCCAAAACTGGGCTCCTCTGAGGGGGAGCAGTAACCGGTTTGACGAAGGCATCGTCTGCAAGTGCATTGGTAATCCTTTTAGAAAGATCTTCCGTCGGCGCATTCGGGTCGGCAGCCATGGTGGGTTCAAATTCAAACTTTCCACTTTTTTCGTGCAAGAGCGCAAACTGATCCAGTGTCGGGAATCGCGATGACAGCTCGTCAGGATGTGTTGATTTGGCCCCTCCATCAAGTGCTGCGAATGGGTCAGGAGGCGCGGCCCGAAGAGGCGAAGGGCTAGGCTTAGATGAATTTTGAGTTGAAGTCGGTTTCGTCGGCCTGCCTCTCCTCATCGGCGCAATGTCTGGTATTATTTGAGTTTCTTGCATAGGTGGAGAGAATACAGCACCAATCTTTGATACTTCGGCGGGAGTTGGGAGCTTCTGGTATCGTCGCGATTCGGATTGCGAACGGCCGGAATAAATCTAGAGAAATATTAGAACCCGTCTATCACACACAACGACGCAATAGTGAATGCGTACATCTCGAATCGGGACCTCCTTCCCTCGCATATGGCACGCTTCACGCAAGACTTGGTAGATGTTGGGACGATTCTGTGGGAGTTCCTTCAACATCGACGCTAGAGACGAATGATTAGATTCCCCGTAAGACATCGGGCGATCACGTCCTACCTATCAGGAGCTTTAATTGATCGGAGAACTGCGGGTATGCTGGGAATTTGAAGCTCGCGTTCAGAATCGCCATCTGGCCCACCTCCTCAAAAGGTGTCGTGTAGTAACAAAGCTTGTATAACAGTACACCCAATGCCCATATATCGCTCTTCTCATCTATCGGCTGTTTTCGATATACGTCAATCATTTCCGGGCTGCGGTACTGTAGCGTCGTGTGCCGCTGGACATCGTCTTCGATTAAGCGACCTTCAGCTGCAGACGTCGCTGGCGGCCGAGGGGGCGCGGCAGATCCAAAGTCGCAAAGTTTGTAGCAGTACGATGAGCCGTGAAGTGCAATCAACACGTTTTCCACCTTCAAATCCCTATGTAACAGCGGGGGTTTGAGATAATGCATGCAGGCCACACCCTCCGCCACATCCGTGAATATTTTCAAAATCTCCGGTTCCGTCAAACGATTCTGAAGCCTCGTGTTCATGAAATCAATCAGTCCACCGCCCGCGCAGAATTCCATCAGCAGAAACACCTCATATCCACCCCCCTTGAGTTGCGATGCGTGTGAATCAATGTATGTCACGATATGCTTGTGGCCCTTGAGCTTCTTCATTGTCTCCACCTCTGTCCGCATATTCGCCAGCGCTGCTTTATCGGGAACAGCGACCCGCTTTAGCACGGCGGTTTCAGAGCCATCAACGGGTTGAGGAAGTCGAACGACGTAGACGTGAGCGAAGCCTCCCTCCGAGAGGTACTTCTCGATGATGACACGGTGACTCCCGACCTGCACCTTTGTTCCCGGCATGAAGGTGCCCACCGGCACTACCCCGGCGGAGGTCATCGGAGTGTATTGTTCTTTTCAGCCAGCTCACTGTATCGACGGAGCAAAGAAGACTGTAGCAATCGAGACGGAGTTCGTGGCTGCGGGTGAACGAAAGAGCACTGGTTTAGGAGACTGATGCATGTAGTTAACTTGGCAGGGAGGCCCGAATAGTTACACGGCGGCGTTTGGAGAGAAGAAGTTCAGAGTCAAGAACAACACTACATTGGGAAGAGTTCGCAACAAAGCTGACGTGGTCAAGCAACAGTCCGCAAAAGCAGAATTGCGCTGCCTCTGCTCGTCGATGGCAGTTGGGTGGTGGTGATGAAGCCAATACAGAGGGATTTACGAGTCCAAGTGACCAAGACGAGTGACAAGCAATTCTGGCCAATCAGACGATGCGGATTGCGGTGTATTGTGCCTCCGGTATTGGATTACGCCCCATTTACCGCAGTAAGTTTGGTAATCGTGCGTTATGACGGTATGTAATAATACAGACTGCAGGCCTGGTACATCAGACGATCCCCAAACGAAGAAGATCAGACGGAAGAGGATATCAACCGATGATCAGAATACGCACATATCAGTTCCACGAAGACGATGAAGCAGACGGAGAATCTATCAAGAGACAGGCAGGTTGACCAATGGCTGCTTACCGCCCAATCATCAATGCATGTGGTTTCATTTATCTGCTGCCTGGACCCTCCGCCTCTGCAGATATCCACGTAGCGAGATTCAATTATTGCTTCATGAAAGCTGCAAATCGATCCAAAGCGTTTTGGATCTATCAACATGTGGACACTTTTCAGTTGCGCCCGAGTTTCTGGTAAGTGTTAACGTCCACGAAACGCAGAATATGAAACGGCTATTGACATGTGTTTCACTAACGCCATCTGGTCTGCAGATAAACCAAGATTTAACATTATTTCATTATTACTTCTGAGACTGTTTCGCGAATAGACGCACAACTGGCCTTGGGGACGCGGTGATTAATAGCCATATGTAAAAGTCACCTTCTCATCTCCCCGTCGAGCCTGGGACGAGTCGACGTCTAGACCAAGCAGTTTCTCGCCAACTAGATGTCTCACATGTCTATCCCAAAAGCCTCCGCCGACAATAACGAGCGAAGGTACTCTTTCACCCCAACTGTGCTTCCTACCCAACCCCGAAGTATGCTCCTCCGCCAAATCTGCTTCCGACCAGCGCACCAAATATCTCTGCCGTGCACCATTAATCATTCCAAGTAAGAATCTTAGCGCAGTAAACCCAACGAAACTGAAAAGTATGATCGAAAAAGTTATCAAAAATGGAATGCGAAAGCCATCCTTCTGATACTTTGGCATGAATATTTGAGCAGCAACAACCCCAGCTAGATTCCCATAGCCGTTGATTCCAAGCACCATCGCCCGTTTTCCGGGATCAGGAATATTCCCCGCGTACCAAGCCACGGTGAGCGGGCTTGGGATAAAGCATCCGCTTAATAACAGGCACATACAGAGGTATAGCATCACGCTTCCAACGGGAGTAGAAGGCGGGGAGAGAAGGAGAGTTAGAGCAAGCCCAACCATGATGACACCAAGACTGGCAAGAATGGGAACAAGGCGTTTGCGCGATTTGTCACTCCAATGCATAAATATATAGAGCGTGATAGACGCCAGCAGGAACGGAGGCACTGTGAGAATATTGCTATGTAAAGGTGACGACAATTTCAGCGAAGTCAGGACCATTGGGAGGAAAATAGAGAATCCTGTACTCGGAATCGCGGAAGCGATATTAAGGATGAGAATGGGGAAAATCATGGGTAGAAACAGTATGGTCGAGAGGATTTCCGGTTTAGATAAACCAGAGTCAGCTGTGAAGCTACCAGGATCAAGAGTGATCCGATTCTCAGCGATCAACTCTTCGTCCCCCAGCAATCGACGAGATTGCTCTCCTTCCTCCTCTGAAAACCTATCCTCAACCTCAGGAGTCACGTCTGTAGCCAAAACCGTATCCGATTTATGACAGTGGGACATTTCCCGGTCAGCAGCAATACGTGTTTCCGCGCATGTTCTCTCTTCTGGATTCAAAAACCACGCAGTGCCAGCACTTTTCGGTAACCAGACGAAGCCAGCCAGGGCGATCACGATCGTCAAACACCCTTCCACCACGAACAAAACTTGACACGCCTGCCATGAGTCATTAGGGTTAGATCGCCTGTTCGGTGATGGTTCCTTGTCAGTCGGAAATTGGGAAAACACAACAAACGCAATAACACCACCGAGGGCGCCAGCGACACCGTACGAGCCGTAGAACAAACCCAAACGCCGTCCAAACTCATATCGGGTGTAAAAAAGCGAAAGATACGACACAGTTGTCGGATAAAAGCCCGCTAGAAGTATGTACTCACTGTCAGCCTAATAAACCCTCAACGGCGAAGAAAGGAAACCCTTGCCAGCCTGACACAAGGACCAGCGATTCTCCTCCAGAAAGAGGCAGGCTCCTTGCAAACCTCATATATCAACAAGAGTTCTCTCACCTTCCAACGTTCCCAGAATAATCCGCAACAAAATCAACTGCCACCTCCTCCTCACCCACGCATGCAACAGCGTACAAATCCCCCACAGTGTCATCACACCTGGCACCCAAATACTCATCCCAAACTTCCTCCCCGCCGCGGCGCCCACGGGCTGCAGCGCAACGAAAAACGCAAAAAACCACGCCACCGCATCGTTTAAGTCATCTCTCTGTAGCCCAGCATGGCGGGTGTAATTGGCGGTCTCGGCATTTCCAATATTTGACCGATCGAGCGAGTTTACGAGAAACAAGAGTGACAGAAAGGGGAGGAGAATGAAGTCTAGTTTCCGGACAGTACGGCTGGTCAGCTCATCATGTACGTTGACTGTCATAATGCTCTTCTACTGTAATCTGAAGACGAGGTCAAGCTCCATCCCGACGAGCTTCTCCTTCAGCTGGCTGGCGAGCAGTTTGCTTATCACGATATCCAAAGGCGGAGTGATGGGGTCTTCGTAAGCTAGGCCTACTTTGGTTAGATTCAAAAAGAAGCAACTAGACTAGCTAGATTTGTATTAGCGTTGATTACTACATACGCAACCCCTGCAGATGCACAAGAGCCAGCCAATCACAATTGCAGAGACTAGTCAGAAAGGGGAAATATCAAAATAAACAATGCCAACGTCATCCGAACAAACAATTTCAATATCAGCGCAAAGAAGACAGACATGAAGCCGCAAACAATGTCGACAAGGGAGGAAAAGTGGCATTGTTTGTCCCAAATAAAAGGCAAAAACAGCTGAATTGTTTCAAAGAAAGCATCACTTGACAATTACGTGGTAACTCGTGCCCTCGCACTCGATTGGATCCCCTGGACTTGTAGTGGGAAGGGTCGGGAGATATTACAGTATTATTGCCTAGGAAGCCGTCTCTTTTGTGTTCTCAAATCTTAATTGACTTTGCGATGTAAATATTCCCTTTTCTATTCTTAAATTCCTGTTTCCTGTTGACAATTCCTGGTCTCTGAAAGCTGTCCAAGTGGGACAAAAGATCTGTCGAGACCAAACTAATTGGATCGCGGGAACGGGCCGGCCTCTTTGCTCGAGATTTGCCCAGCTGATTGGGAGGTTGGAAGCCATCTTCCTCTTATCCGATTGGAGGTGAGCAGCCGTTAGCGTGTCGCCTAGTCTGACAGGCAACGTCTCGTCCACTGACAGCTCGCTGTCGACGTTGACAATTCGTCGTTCTTCCTTGCAACTGTTGACGCTGCGTTGTGATCCTTGACCAACTGACGTTTCTCTGCCTCATTCTGCTCCAGTGAAGACTCGAGATCTCTTCAACCTTTCCTCGATTAGGCATAACGGTTGTGCCACTGTTCCTCATCACGTCCTCAAATCCGCTGAAGATCAGCTTCGATTCGCCCATCACTACCACGTTGAACTCGATCTTCTGTTCGTCACCACTGTCCGCATTATTATTATTATTTCTCCCCGCATCTTTTGTTTTTGTTCTTCATCCTGCAATTTGGGCTTGACGTGGAGCGCGACTCGCAACGCTCTCGTTTGGTGTAACCCTTCGAGTCGTATTCATAGAATCTCTTTCACTAAGAAAAAATCTTCGTTTTAGCCTTCGAATTCACCCAACATCCGTTGTCTCTCACCTCTCACCTCAACGCTGCCGTGAAGTTCCCCCAAATCAATTGCCACGCAAGAGGTCGGGCCTATTCCGTCGATACATGTTATCAGAATCATGAAGAAGCTCTCCCCACGTCGAACAAACCGAACGATAAGACATCTTTCATCTTAATGATCGTCTAGCGTGGTGGAAAAAAAAAAGGCTGCTCTTCCACAAACACTGGGTTGTGACTTCAATTCTGGCACAGCATGAACGGTCCACCTCCTCCGCCCCCACCACCCCCTCATGGGTCGAATCCGAGAACTACAGCTGACGGTGAAGCCGAAGATGGACGATACCGAAAGGCGTCAGACCTGCCAGATGGGCCATATGACATTTTTATTATCCCTCCTCACTCGTCGGGTTCAGGTTTTCTCTATCTGCCGTCGTTACAATGTCATAGAAACAGTTTTTTGGCTGGCGTCGCCGCCACGTTGTTAGGAGTGGCGTTGTATGTTAATGTCTTACCGGTATTGAAGAATTGGGTTGCGACAGTTGTGCAGAGTGGAGGCATGGGTGTGTTTATGCTCGTCATCGGCGTGGGAGTGGTTTGCTGGACGGTTGGCAGAACCCAGACGGAAAATGGCAGTTCTCCTGGGTCGCGGAACCGCGACAGGCCTGGCTCGCCCAATGGTGGTCGAGGTCCGCGAGGCCCTCCTCCTGGTTCACCTCCAAGCGGAGGCCCTCGTCCTGCTGGTGGCCCAAGTCCGTCTGCGGGAGGCCACCAGTATCAGAATTTTGGTGGTCAATATCCTGGCGCAGGCTTTGGCGGACCTCCTCCGAACGCTGGCCCTCAATATCCCGGCGGGCAGTATCCAGGTTCCCAATTTCCCGGCGGTCACCAATATTACCCTGGAGCGAACACTGCACCACCACCACCACAGTCTCGTCCCGAACCTGAACCTGAACCTGAACCTAAGCCTGAACCTAAGTCGGACACCATGCCGGAACCCAAACCAGAGCCGAAAGAGGAAGCACCGCCATCTTCTCAGCCATCGAATGCTGGAGCAAATCCCACAAAAGATAAGCAGAAGACGGATTGGGAAAGGGCGAGAGAAGAAATGAGGAGAAAGGAAGAGATTCGCCGGAAAATGGAAGAGTTTCGGAAGAAAAGAGCTGATGAAGAGAAGAAGAAACAAGAAGAACAAGAAAGAGTTGCCCGTGAAGAGCAACAGAAACGAGAAAAGGAGACTCGTGAGAAAGAATATCGCGAATGGAAGGAAAAACGAGCAAAAGAACGTGCCGAGAAAGAGGCTGCCGAGAAGGAAGCAGCAGAGAAAGCTGCCAAAGAGAAGGCAAGACAAGAAGCAGCGGCTCGATTTGCGGCAGTGAGGGAAGCGGCAGCAGCGAGACGAGCTACTGCAGAGAAAGACGCTGCAGAAAAAGCAACAAAATCCCCTCCATCAGCGCAACCTCCCAGAGCTGAACCGAAACCGCCTTTCTCTAGTGGCAGAGCGGCAGCCGAGGACGATGCATATTCGTTTCGGCCCTACGACCGTCCTAGATCTGGTGCCCAGAAGCAGTCTTCTGCATCCTCAGTATTTTCCGAAGCAACATACACATCACAGACCACCGCCCGAACGACCCCGCCACCATCCCGCAGAGGCCCATATAGCACGAAAGATCCGGACAAGGTTATTATTCATGGTGTATACTCATTCAACAATGCCTTTATGAGAACACCCATCGCGCAACTGGTATCCGGACGAGGCGTAGTCACCGATGGATTGATCCTGCGCATCACCACCGAAGGCATGTTCGTCGACGACGACGTGAGAGGCGTGGCCCAGCGAGAATGGGACATCAAGGCATGGACAATGAAACTGGTAGAGGTATGGTGCCCCTTGCTTGGTGCAAATCCGCCGCCCACCACCCGTCAGCAGCCCCCCAAGCTCAACCCCTTCCGCTTTGGCACTTCGCATGCGTCCAAGATTCCCAGCAGTGAGGATTCAGACGCGCATCTTGCAGGCTTGCTCAAGACCTGCAAGCACCAGTGCCGTTTGGAGGCTAGTGGTGGTGGCACTCATGGGCAAAGTATTGACCGAAAACATGTCAATGAGCAGACTGTCGAAGTCCCAGGAGGTCTCCATGTCGTTCGGGCCAGTCTTCGAGATCAAGAAGGCAAACGATATGTCTTTGTCGTTCCGGAGACTGAGGCCTGGAAAGTCGCTGTCGGGCTTCAACGATTGCGCAAAGGAAGCCAGGTGCGCGCATTGGGAATCTGCGGCTTACCTCTGAACGAGGCACACGCTATTATCTCCAACTTGGGATATTGAAGAATCAACAATGGCTTGATTGTTGGATAAGAAGATGAAGAAGCAGAATTTATGATAACCTCTCAGTGTCTGCATTGCAAACTATATACATCGCATCCTGAAATTCACTGTCTATCTTTGCTCCAGGTTTCCCCCTTTTGCATGCTTCCCGGCGTGGCCTCTCTTTGAGCAGATATTGCGACTCAAATGTTCTAAATTGCGTGGTTGCTGCTAAGATTCCAATTTGCATTTGTCTGAATCATTAGCGATGGAGTCCAGAGTCTTGTGCATTCCCTTGTGATAGAAAGAATCTTGCCCCTGAAGAACAGGAAGTATCCTGTCTTGAAGTTTTATAAGAATTGCTGCTCTGTATTGCCTCCTTACTCCCTTTTCTTTCCTGCTGATAGTTAATATTGATCACTCCCTGTATATTAAACCAAGAGATACCACCTTTCCTACTAGTTTAGTGATTCAGATAGCTGTCAATTTCTAATTCAAGTCTTTCCATAGCCTGTATATACATACAGTGTTCGTTTCACTCAATGTGGCCTTCTTCCAGCCAATCACCCCCAATGATTCCCTCCAAATCAATCAATCGGTTGGCTTAAACAGCTTGAAACCAGCCATTTGTAACGTCATCATTCTCAGCCAGAGCGTTCGAGACAGCTTGAAGCATAATCGTGCTGCCTGGACCATTCTGATTCGCAGCTGTCCAGCGCTTTGTAGCCGCGCGAGCAGAACAACCCCATCCGGTCCTCTCCACCCACACACAGCTAGCTAGCTAGCGACTCTCAGCCTCGTTCTCCAGTTAGCATTGACTCCGTATACTAAACTACATGGGGGGTTCTGTTCTCGCGTCAGCTGGATGCGCTCAGGAAACGACATTCTCTGAAAAGAATTCGGCTGCCTGGCACACTTGGCCGAAAGATTCCGTTGCGTCGTCGTCAGCAGCTAGCTTGGACATGAGACGCTCTCTCTCTCTCGCTCTCTCGGCTCTGTGATCTTCAGAATTGTGGATTAGTTTTTTAATTCATCTTTGACGCTGGACAGCAGCGCGGCTGAGTTGGGTTTCGTTGAAAAGTGCAGAGGGTTAGAGATACCAATACAGTGTCTGGAAAGCTATAACTACATCTAACTGCGAGGTATGTGGGCAGATCATATATATATGCGTGTCTGGTTTCTCTTGATTCGAGAAGAGAGGCTATCCCTTCAAGAGTCAGTCAGTCAGATTCCTTACTTTTCTTCCCTCTTCTAATGTCTTTCTCTCCTCTATCGTTCTTTATCATTTTTGGCTTGGCCCAGATGCTAACGAGAGAAAGCCTTCCGCTGTCGTCGCACGATCACAGTTACCCAAGTGAAAAGCAGTCATTAAACCGCAAAGAATAGTTGCGAATGATACAAGAAGGACGGCATGGCTTCGTTTGCTCGATCTGGCGATGCCAAATACACGCGTGTCAATACCCAAAATGATGACGAGTCTTTCGAGTATCCTCAAAGTGTCCCACCCTCGCCGTGCAATTCAGCAGCAACTAGCGGCAACAGTGAAATCATATACACTCCCTCAGAATCAAATGACCACAGCAGCACCAAGAATGGTTTGGATGATAATGATGATGCCTTAGAAAGCGACATTTTACTTCCATCTCCTCCCCCAGGCTATCAAAACGCGGCCGCTAGCACTGGGGATGTAGCGCTTGATGTGAAGAATAGCCATGGAGCTTCCTCGCAAAATGACCATTCCACCAAATGTTCCCATGCGGATTCTGAATCAGGATGTCGAAAACCACGCGAGCGAGGGTGCTGTGGTAGAATGAAATGCCGGCGACAGGATTGCACGCGACGCCAAATGACCAAGAAGACACTCTTCTTTGGTATTGTGAAGTTTGTTCTGCTTCTGGGCGTAATCCATTTGGTGTTCAGCAGTATATTTTATAGGGAGAAAAGGGTGAGCTCATTTGACTCTCATCTCATGATATCCCTCTTCGCATCGTTATTGCAATTGAAGTACTAAGACTTATCTCGCAGCACCACGACTATCAAGGAGGACACCGTCATGATTATGACGATGTATCGGCCTCTTCAAGGGAAATCATAGTCCACAAAACGTCAGATGGAATCTGGGGCCGATATCCTCTGTATGATTTGCTTTCCATGAGCACGACTTCAGGCTCTATCTCAATTGTCATCGATCCAAAACCAGCAGACCCAAACAATCCCACCAAACCTGCCAAAGTGGTTCTTCGATCCGGATCCGGAAGCATCTCGGTGCAGTTCCGCCTCCCAAACCATCACAATTGGCACCAGAGTGACGTGGACGAATACGACGACGAGATCGAAAAGCTCGAGGACGAAATCGAATCTACGCAGAAAGAAATAAAATACACGTCAAAACGCACCCGACCACAGCGCACCAAACGCCAGCCATCAAATTGCAAGAACAAAAGGCCATCCCGAATCAAGAATCTCAACCCCCTTTCCCCCCGCCCATACGACATCGAAATCGAAACCCGCAGCGGCACCATCAACGCCAACATCGCCTTCTCCACCCGCGCCGAGCTCTCCTCCCGCAGCGGATCCATCAACGCCCGCCTCACGCCGCTCGTCTTCCACGACGCCGATTACCTAGACTCACACCGCAACGTCTCCATCACCACCACCACCCGATCCGGCAGCACCTCCTTTATGCTCAACGAACCACTCATTTTCCCCGCCCCGACCACTGGACACATACCTCCTCCCCCTCCGCCTCAACCACACGGCGGCCGTCGCGAACCGACCGCCGCGGCAACGCACACGTCGAGTGGGTCTGGATCTGTGCAGGTTACGTACCCGCAGTCCTGGGCTGGACATGTGCATGCGAGCTCAAGGTCGGGAGGGATTTGTATGGGTGGGGAGGGGTTGCATGTGATTAAGCAGGGGAGGAAGGCGGCGGATGGTGTGAAGGAGCCTGAACAGGGGCTGCCGGGGGAGAAGCGGTGGTGGGGGAGTAGGGGAGATATGGATGTGGATGTGGGCGGAAGAAGGAATGGAGCGGTTGGGTTTTGGGTTAGGAGTAATTGATATTGTGAATATTGTGAATATTGTATGTGTGTGTGTGTGCTTTATGGTTTTTCTGGAATAGGGAATTTTACCTGATGTGATCATGAACTGATGTTTTTCGGGTTATCAAGCTCTAAAAAAAAAAAAAAAAAAAAGGTGCTTTTATTTGATATTTATGTTATGGATGGACCCGCCTAAGGTATAAGGATACCTCCGTATATGCATACATAGTTACAAGCCTCTCCACGCAATCAATTCAAACAGTGACTCTCCTGGTGCTGTGAGGAGAATCTATTCAGCAGATTACCATGAGCATCAATGACCGCTACATACCCTTCTAGCAAAAATATGACAATGGCAACCTTCAGCCCAAGCTGCAGAGAGTAGCCAGGTATGTAAAATCAGAATGATATAGGATTAACAGGTCACCAAATCTAATGAACAACCCTCCCTGAAGCTCTTCCCGCAACAACGACAAATTTGGTTTGCAGAAAGTAGAGAAGATCATAATAAGAACTGTATGACTATGTGCTTTTACTGCATTTTCTAATCAGCCAACAGGAAATAGTGAACCCTTTTTTTTTTTTTTCAAACTTAATTATTCTTCAAGAAAAAAAAGGTCTAGAAACAACATTGGGAAGAAGTAGAGAAAGAAAGAGAGAGTTGCGGCTTTGATACAGATCATGTTAGCAGCAAGACAGGAAAAACACCATGTTCAGCTCAATGGGGAAAGAGAAAGGAGAAGTAGAAAATGCGACAACGATGGCAGATGTCTTCCAGTCTATTGTGTACGTGTCTGGCATGCATGCATGTATGTATGTATGTATGTACCAAATGGGGCACAGAAGGGAGGCGCTTGGACACAGATATCAAATGCAATGATGAGCGGTGGAAAAAAAAAACGAAGACAAGATCGCTCAAGCACTCAGAAGGAGGAAGACATGGCAGACAATGATGATGATTGCTGTAGGAATGTCGCTGAGCATATGTTCAAACACCAGGTGAATCAAATTGACAATAGGGGGAATTGCTTTTGTTCAAAAATGAACATCCCATTTTGCTTCACAACGGAATTGATAAAGAGATTTTACCATCCATGGTGGTGGGTTTCAAATGGATGACCGCCAGCTCGAGCAAATCCACCACCACCGTTCATCATGTTGAAGATAATGTTTGGATCAATACGGATGTTCTGTCCACCCATGCCGCCCATATGGCTGAAGCCACCACCAGAAAACATATCAGAAGAATCCAGCAGGTCTTCACCGTTGTCATAGCTAGCTCGTTTGCTGTTCAAATTATAATTAGTATTCCGTTTTTTAAAAACCGCTCAAGATAGCCAAGACATTATTTTGACATGAACAAGAGGAGCAGAACATACTGTGGATCACTCAAAACCTCATAAGCCTCCCCAATCTCCTTGAACTGTTCATCACTCCCATCACCATCTCGGTTCTTGTCAGGATGATGCTGAATAGCCAGCTTCCGGTAAGCCTTCTTGATCTCCTGTTCAGTGGCCGTCTTCTCCACACCGAGAATTTTATAATAATCCTTCCGTTGACTCTTTTTCAGTTCCCACTCCGCGTTTCGGATTTCCTCCTGAAGTCCCTTTTCACCGGGATGGCTCTCAGCAATACTTTTCAGCTCGTTCACTGCTTTCTCCCAGTCGCCGGCGCTACCATACGCTTTCGCCCGTACCCGTTTCGCTTTGGCGTATGTAGGATCAAGGTCTAAGGCTCGAGTGCAATCTCTGATTGCCTTTTCATATTCATTAATATTGACGTATGCCTGGGCGCGGTTCTGGAGGAGTTTGGAATTAATATCTTTATTCGTCGGGTCGATCGCGAGGCCCGTAGTGTACAAGTTTATAGCTTCTCGATATCGTCGGGCCTTAAATGCAGCGTTTCCTTCCTCCTTGGTCCGCAACAGCTTCTGGACCATCCGCAAATATTTCACGGTCTGTGTAGAATCTGGATCTAGGCTCAAGGCACGTCGAAAATGCATGACCGCCTGCTCATTATCGCCCTGGAGGTAAAATAATCGGCCTCGCAGAAACAAAGCGTCCGGATCTTGATTATTTTCCCGCAGTAAGGACATGGCAATGTTCTGGGCATCTCCCAGTGCGTTGACATTTCCCATTTTCAGGTATGCTTCAATTCGCATCAATAGCCATTTTCGAGGCTGTGTCGTTCCGCCGCCCAGTCCTCTGACTGCCTGGTCCAAGGAATAGAGGACCATTGAGCCGCCTCCGTTGTCTTGCTTCAAGGTTTCCTCTGCTTGCATGATGTAACGGAGCATAGCTTCGGCGGGCGCCTTGTCCTTTGCAGACGCTGGGGGTTGTATTCGAGAATAAACAGCTAAAGCTTCTGAGGGTTGTCCGAGAGCAGTATATATGCGTGCTAAGCGGTGCATGATCTTTGGATTTCCCGGTTCCAGCACATCTGCTTGTTTACAATCCTCCAAAGCTTCACGGTACTGGTTTGCAGAAATATAGGCTGCGGCCCGATTGGACAAATAGGTTGCTGAAGATGGCTGCGCATCCACCGCTGAACAAAAACCATTAACAAGAAAAGAACAAATCTCATTGAAGCATTTCTAGTTTAAAAAAGAAAAAGGACCAACCTTTGGTATATTCCAGAATAGCTCTCTGGTAATCTCCCGCCTTGAAGAACTTATTCCCCGCAAGCTTGCATGCTTCCGCATCCACCACGGGCACGGGAGGAGATGTAACAATATGCGGCGGTGGCGTTGGACTACGCTCCTCATCATCGGTCCCAGAACTGACACCATTGGTTTCGGCCGCCGTTGTTACAGAAAAATTCTGCGACGGTGTGACAACGGAGGACGGCGAAGTGGGCATCTCGGATTCCAAGTCCAACGAGCCGCGGGCTTCGTCTCTCGCAGCCGCCATGGCGGAAAGGCGTCGAAGCTCGTCGGGAGGGAGGTTCAATGGATGGTCGTACAAGTCTCGAGAAGCCTTTTTAGACCTGCGCTTCGTGGAGCCCAACGGGCTGCTGGCTGGTGGCAGCTGAAGTTGCTGGTGGGGATCCCGGTAGCTCTTGGATGACGGCTTGATTTGAGATCTGCTGGAGCTGGTGTGAGTAGTAGAAGAGGAGACTGATTTGTTAGAATGGTGACGGCGATGAGATGGCTTATCGGGCTTTTCAGAGCGCTGTGAATGGCTTCGCTCAGGCTTCTGCTTCTTATCGTGCTCCGAGTCTCGATGGTGAACCAGATCCCGCAAATGAGTGTGCTTGCGTCGCGGGGCCGCCTCAGGATCGGGAACAGAGGTAGATTCGTCTTCAGAGTGGCGGTCGGGAGGATTGGTGGTCTTGTTCTTCTTTTTGCCGGGGGATTTTGGACTTTTGAAGAATTTTGGTAGAACCATGAGGAAGAAGAGCGTTGAGGTTTCAAGTGGAAACCTTTTTTTTTTTTTTTTTTTTTCCTTCTCTTCAAGAAACAAAAAAATTCAAAAATGAAAAACTTTCTATAGAATTTCAGCAAACTGAGAAACTGAGCTGGGATCTCAACTTTTCATGATAATTTCACCGCCTAGTTAGTGAGTTGACTTAATGGTTCATCGTCTCTCTCTCTCTCTCTCTCTCAATATCTCACTCTCTCGAAGAATGCTAACAGAAGCACCACAGAAGAACAAGAATGATCTCCACACAGCCGATTGTGTGATATGTGATGATGTGAGTTGAGACAGCGTTCCCTTTGGCTAATTAAAGCGGTGGCTGTGAGGAATTCTCCGTTAATTTCTTCTTTTCCTGTCTATCAATCAGAGAGCACACAGCCAGTCACTCGGACTGCATCCCAGCAAGCTTATATCACTATACAGTTACTCTGCACATCCCCCTCATGGAGAAGCACTCGGAACAAGAGACTGTCTAAGAGCCCTACAGAATAACTACTGCACGCTTACTGGGGCCATCACAAATTAGTGACAGTTGATAAAATGTTGAGGCTGGTGCAATAGAAAGATCTCTGCAGCCTTCAACTAGGTTTCTCCTCCCTCTCTCCCAGGATTGGTGCAGCCAGTGACATTAGTTATCTCTCTCTCTCTCTCTCTCTCTCATCAGCAGTGCAAGGGTGAATCTCTCAGGAACATGCAAAGCGATAACACTGCTGCTGGATTTCTACTGATTGTGCTCAATTGCATCCCAACTCTCGTCTTCGGGTGCTTATGCATATCTTCACGGAGCACCAAGGATTCGACGTTCGAGTTTTTCCATCTCGATCTGGGCTGCGATTGGAAGAGCAAATGGCTACATAGTTTAATCCCAGTCACTCTACACAACAACGTGAACTCGTAGCGATTCGACTGGCTACATACTCTCCCATTCAACTTCACTGGCCTCGCTATGGCCCATGCGTGGTGCCCCTCCGCGTCGTTGCGCTGTGCTAGTGAAATACTATCTTCAACATGGACATCCTGGCTTGTTATCAAGGTTTCAACGGCAAAATACTACTAGCTCCCGCTCCATTTGAGTTGGCGCTTTTCCCAATACGAACTTCGGGCTTGAGGAGTGCGGAGTTGCATTTTCTTTCTACGCCACAGGACCAGTTTAAGTATACAGCAAACGAAAAAAAAGTTCATAAAGTCATTACTATCTGAAAAATAAGACCATTCGAAAGGGCTTCCACCATGCTTTCAGAAAAAGAAAAATGAGTTATTCAATATATACTGTATGAAGTGCTAAATAAAAAAGAGAGAGAGAGAAAGAGAAGAAAAGAAGTCTTGAAGAAAGAAAAGTATGACGTCTAACATGAAAATTCGAAAGATGGAGTTTGAAAACATCAAACGGGGCTTGAATCGAAAGAACCACCCAAACCGTACCGTCAGATCATGGATAACATGGACTGAATCGAAGACACGCCCTGCAAGCCCTCAAGAGGATTCTTGCTAACCGCGGCAGAAGGACATCTAGGAGATATAGACTCCGGCTTCGACGCCGTTGCGGACTGGGGAGACTTGGAATATGCATCCAGACTAGAGACTGTCCGACTTTCATCATTGTCTCGCTGTCTTTTAAGCGAATCATCTGGCTTATAGTGGTTATGACACTGAGATGCGACCCCTTGTTAGCACCCCGTCCTGTAAGTTGCAAAGAGAATGGAGCTGGCAAAACTAACCTTGTACGCATGTCTAAACCAGGTGGTTCCCTTCTTCTTGCTCGTCACGAGTCCTACCCACTGGCCACAGTTCCCACAAAGGCCTTCCCAGATGTTTGCGCTTCCTTCTGTTCTTCTGATTTCTTTCGGCGCCGCGAACGCTTGTCCGGTAACAGCACTAATTCCGTGCGTAAAACTTTTATCGTACCAGAACGCCGAATTCTTCAACACAAGCCAGCGGCCAGGTTTGCAAATGCCACACCATCCTTCACGCTTATTTCCATGGCCACGGACCCACTTTGGGGTGTAGAGGTCATTATCAAACCGCAAGTCCTGTTCATGCGGAACCATCGTCGGGTCCGATGGCATCATATCTTCTGGAGGCGGGGAAAGAGGGGTATCTTTCAACGGCCCTAGCAGATCAGGAGGCTCTGAAAGTCCAGCGTAGTCCTCAAAATATGCCTGATCAGGATCAATGTCGCTACGCAATGTCCGCGGAATCCGCTGCGAAGCTATTGGTTCAGGAATCATAAATCGATGGCTATAAGGATCGGTGCCGGGGAACGTGGAATTTGGAAACATACTTCCGGGTGGCAGTGAGCCTGGCTGGGGTGGAACAAGCGGTGTCGGGAAAAACTGAGAGCCTCGTATCTGCGGAGAAGTATACGCCGAGGAATTTGGCGGCTTCGAGCCCATGAATGGGGAAGGAACGTAAGGCGGGAATGATGCCGTGGAACTGTGTGACATTCTTCTTCGGCTGACGTCAAGGGAATATGGGCTTGACTGTGGTCTTGAACGGGGAGATGGTGTCGCTCGAGATCGATTTCCAAGTCGGATTATATCGGAGTGCCGTCTTGAAGCAGGTGTAGGCGATAAAGGGGTTGGAGAAAAATACAAGCTGCTTTGAGGGGTAAAGGTGGAGCAAGATGAAGGGGCCTCCGAAAATGCCGAGAAATTGAAATCCAACGGTGGTGTGCTGCTTGAGACTGAGTAAGGTGAAAATGCAAATGGGGCGGACACATTGGTATTAAGGGTCAGCTGTTGTTGCTCTATTAAACGGGGTTTCTTCCTGACGTTTGATGGCGGATCAGCATGTTCTGTCAAAAGACCGAGAGAGTCGGCAAATGTAGTCGAATGCGCATCATTGACTATCGAGCTAGACAGTCCCTCATAGAAATCTACCTCAAAATCAGCGAGATAATAGAACAAGAATCAATAACAGAAGTGTTCCGCAAGAAGCTCTACTCACCTGAAGGCTGAAATTCAGGCGGAAACAGCGGATCTGGGGGTATTGGGTAATTTTGCGCGCTCCACGTTGGGTCTTTTGGATCATTCTCCGCAATCGGTAAAGAATAGATATTATGGTATATCGGTTTTGGCCGTTCCGTATTAGGCCTATTCAACGTCGCTCTCCCTCCCACAGAGAGGAAATCCCTTTGCGGGTCCGATCCCACTGGGATTAACCCATTTGGGTCCATGGTACTTCCAATCACGCATTCGCAGGTGTCCTGCCCTTTTCTACCCCAACACTGTGGAAGAAAGCGAATAGGTGAGAGGGTTGACGGCCACAAATCTCTACTAGCAGTTGTCAAAAGGTTAACTTCTTTCTTCTGCTTGGCTTATGGCGCGGGGAGTGAAATGTAACAAACATACTCTTGTGGCCCTTGTTTGAACTCCAATTTACTCGTCGACATGTCTGTCGAAATAACCGGCTCATTGATAACTACCGCGCCGACGTCTGAGTCTTGCCGCTGTCTCGACCCCATTGGATCCACAACAATCTCGACGAGCCTTTGGAAAAGAGAAGTGCGAATCAAGGTTATTCCGCAGGGGAGTGTAAAAGGATTGATGAGGATATATGGAGTTCAAGTGGAACCTGATAAAGCCATACGCCTATGGAAAAGAGCGAAAGAGACAGTCTTTGAGGTGAGGGAACAAAACGACGGAAGAGAAAAGAGAGAGGAAAAGTGAGTGAACGTTGATATATAGTGTGAATTCAAGTTTTATTCGCACTTGATATTTGAGAGCGCAACAGTCACAATGTCCAACAGAGCCAGGATTCAAGGAATGGTGGTATCGTAGAAGGTAAAGAATGACTTCCCCACGAGAATTCATAGGCCGACATGACGAAGAAGAAAAACGAGGTAAAAGGAAGAAACAAAAGACTATATCAACCTTTTGGAAGATTGATATATGTAACTCCGATAAGGGGGTAGAAACAGTCCTCGGCGGTAAGAGCTAGCCACTTGCAGGGTCTCGAGGCTAGTCGGTAATCTCAGGCATTTCCTTTGTCCGAAACAAAAGACCACCAGGGCGGTTAGAGCGAGACGGGAGAGAGAGAGAGCGAGAGTCTCATTACTCTGGATCACTGATGGCCTGCCAAAAAGGGCTTTAGATCAGGCATAAAAATTAATTCATGTCTCCAAATCGTTTGGCGCCGCGGGGCGAATTGAAGACCGAGGCGTCTCATCATCTGGGGGGGGCGGCGCCAAGAATGTGTGCAGAACAGATTAGAGACGAAGTTTTATCGCGATTCGTCGATCGTTCAGCTCATCTGGCGGAGCTGGCCAGCGAGAGGGAAAAGGAAAAAAAAGAGAGTCTGCAGAATGGGGGAGGACTTCATTGCCGCCAGCACAAGGCCAGTCATTGGGCAAGGAGTGGTGGCGCCGACCTCTTGGAGATCCGAAACTAACAGCGCGTCATTTTGCCTGGCCGTTTGAAAGAAAGAAGGTCGACGGTCAACACTCCTGGAGTCTGGACGAATCTTAAATTCGTCAAATGAGGAATATATCCCAGGAGATGGGTGTCTGAGATGCCCCGAAGGAGGTGGTTGAGACAGTGAATGTCAAATCTCGAGACTGCGATGATGTTTGGACGGTCGACGAGGTGAAGCGCTGCACCGCCCAATTGGGTTTAGCGCGGCCCCGTGTTGCCTCATCGAGCGGGTGCTGTCATCCAATTGCGATCAGCTGAGACATCGGACGAGCTCAAGTCAAACACCTGGGAACGATTGGTCTGCGATGTCCTGATGTGGCTTGTGAACTGTTTGCTCGCCGTGGTAGCATAGCAGCGGGCACTCGTCTCTCGTCGGGCGAAGGGCGATCACTCCCTGCTGACTATGACTTGTCTTGTCCGCCGGTATCCTAGGCCATTTCATATCCCATTCCCATTCTGATTAAAGGCCCTTTCAGCAGCACCTACAGACCAGGTTGAGTTTTTGATTGCGTTCTCAGCCCTAACAGCTGCTGCTCCAGCCTCATACAGCGCCGTGAACCCTATCAGCGTGTTATTCTTGGCAGTCTGGTCGGCATGGATAGCAGGTTTAAAATAAAATAAAAGATCATCTGATTCTCTTCTCCTTCTGAGACGTTAGTTGGGATTTTGCAGAGAGCTTTCGATGGACAGAACTCAACTACCCTGCTACAGCAGATAGGGCTGACATTCCACTTTGATTGCGTGATTATGCTTGATTGCCTGATTCCGTATCTGGTCATGCCACCTAAGGTTTCCCTTTTTCATATGGGGCTTCTACCTCAATCAACGCTTCAGGGTTGGTTTTGGAACCTCGAAATAGCGGCTTCCAGAAAACCCTGGATGGCAATATCAGTGGAATGCACCCCAAAGCTTGAACTAGTCAAAAGGTTATGTATCTTACCTGCAACTAGGAGACAGGAGAACACTCTGCTGTTCCAAGCAAGCAACGACAATTCATAGCTTCAGACAAGATTGCTCTCTTAGAATCAACTTTTTTTGAGTTCAGTATCAGATGCAATAGAAAACCTGGGCATCGAACAGGGTTAGATCAGTTTATCCTGATTTTCTCTGATGGTAACAGATCGTGTGTTCACCTTGCATCCAGGAAGCAGGTAATTTGCTTCGTTACTAAAAGTAGAAAACGATCTGCCAACCCTACACTGCTGGACTTGAAAGGGAGAAGAAAAAGGAAGGGAAAGTGGCTATGAGTACGTAGGTAAGAGAGAAGTCAGCTTTTCTGAAATGTTGTCAAGAGAGTGCCGGTTAAAAGAGTCCAAACATTCCAAGTCACTGTGCAATAGCAAAATGAAGACAGGAAGCAATTTGCGACCATTAGCTGCAGTAAATACGTGTATATTTTCATTTTTGCTCGACATTGAAATACTACTATTGATGTACCCTTAGTTCTCTTTCATGTAGCGTCATTAATATCAGCTCGACCGACGAGAATACCAGGCGCTATCATGGATTCACTGATGCCAGCACGAAGGCGTATTTTCATATTCAACTAATACACGCATACGTGGATCAGTAAAAACAAAGAGAATGACACCTCTCCCCCACAGTCTCAAGAAGCAGTTTGAATCCAGACACGGGCACTAGATATCATCTTGTCGAAAAGAGGCTATATCCACTCTGCTCCGTCGGGTTGCTACAGGTAAAACTCCAAAGGATTAGACTGCTGCTGCACCGAGAAAAGCCTCCTCAACAGAAACATCACATCAAAACTTCCAATAAAACAGGACTCATAAAGGCTACGAACAAAGACTTTGTATGGATGTTTCCCACAGCCACACTGAAAAAGTCCCAGTCCTTCTGCTTTGGCTTCTCCAGACAGAGAGACGCTTGAGGGCAAAATCATCCAGCCGAGTCCAAATGACAAGAAGTTACTCATAGAGCAATGAGGACAAAAAAGCCGAAAGCTGCTGAAGGATTGTGTATCTAAGACCCCGAGGACGAGAAAAAGAGTGAACGAAAAGAAGGCATTCAAAAAAAGACATGAGCAGAAATCCAATGAATTCAAAGCTGGGATTTCTAGTGCATGCAATAATGAGCGCCAAACATGTTTGTTAGCCAGCATCTGTTGTAGAGATGGAAGTGTCCATAGTTGAACATGGTTAGGTGAAATCAGAGTTGCGATTGACTCGAATCGGCCTTTCGTGTTTCCATTTATTCCACCTCCATTGCCATAGGCGCGTCAACGGCTGGCTCTATAAACAGCGTGATCTCTTTAAGAATTGCTCCAAGCTCCTTTTCCATGGCACGATCCTTCTGGGTTTCCGACCGGTTTACGATGGCTGTGTAATCCCGGCTGATAGTTTTGAAAACATCATTCACACCTTTCATAGCCTTGGTCTGCGTTCTGATGACAGCCTTTCTCATCTGCTGTTTGATTTCATTTGTGGAATCGCGAAACATGGTCCCCTTTTTGTCGTTGATATAATTCGACATGATGTCCTTCATCTGTTGAAACGTGCCTTGACCTGTATTGAATACGGATATCAACTCCACTGCTGCTTTATGGCAGAACTTTTTCCTACTACGTACCAGTGCGTGTACTAGCCTCCACATATGCCGCATTCAACATGTTTTGAAAGTGCGGTCCAATTTCACGGCTCACTGTTTTCTGTTCCTGTCTCATCAGTTTTTTCAAGGATACATGCATGTATCTAAATGAATTTTTGTAAGTTTGCAACTGGGTTCTTAATTTGCGGCGTAGCTTCCCATTTTCTGTGATGACCACAAGGCGCTTTTCCACCTTGTTACTAAATGTTGTCGCCAGCCTTTGATACTCTCCAATGAAGGAGTCAAGGGTTTTTGGTAAGTCACGTTTGAAAGTCCTAGTTGTTCATAATCAGCGTACATTCTTATAACTAGCTGTGATTTCTAGTTTACCTTTCCCAACGGATTGTCAAAGTGGCAAGCATGGGTTCCGCCCTGTGACAGTTAGTAAGATGGAACAGACATGAATTATAATTTCCTTACAATTGTTGGTTCCAGTCCTAGTTGTAGCAAAAGATTTTGTAAGCACATATCAGTGATTTGGAGGATACATCTGAAGGGAGAGACAAACATAATGTCCATGTTTTCCACGATATACGCCTTTACGTCGACAAATAGCTCGGTAGGTATTCCACGCGATCCTGCTTCTTTCATTCCAGTTCATGAGAGTACCAGACGCGGCGTCTTCGGCACGAGATGCGGCTGCATCTAGAGAGAAATCAGCACTCAGTTGCACGGACGGTGCGAGCAGGATGCATAGTATATAAACATACCAAATTCAGCGTAAATGGACTGGTGAATGATTTGATCCAAGTTGTTGAACAGTTTCCTGGTTACGTCTTCGAAATCCTTTCATGAATCGCAAAGAGTCAGTCCACCCACGATAAGCAGGCAACAATCACTCCAAGGAAAAAGCTCTTACTATCTGAAGACGTTCCAGCTTTAAAGCCAGATATTTTTGGTCATTCTTTCTGTTCACTTCTAGCGGGAAAGCCTGGCCGCTTGATAAATCAATGCTGAGCGAATTGACCAAGCACTCGAGGTTATTCAGAAATGCCAAACAGCCCTTCTGTCGGGACGGAACAGTAGAATCGATGCAATGATCTTGGAGCTGCAGAATTCCCGTTTCGTGAAATGTCCCAAACCCTCTGAGTTCCTTATCCCGTCCCATTTTACCTCGCAGTTGCTGGTAACCCCTGGCTGATATACAGAAAACAGGAAGGGATTTGGCGATATTTTCGTAATCTTGATCAGAAGCGCCAATGGAATTGACATCTTCATCGGCGAGGTCCATTTCTCGAATTCCTTCCGCGAAATCTTGTTGTATAGCTAGCTTTACGTTTTTGTTCCTCGTTATGACGCATTCACTCTCAAAACTCAAGATCACCTTCGCCTCGTGGTCTTTCTCCATCGCTATCTGGCGATCAATCGCTTTTATGTGCTTCGCGAGTTCTTCTCTCCGAGCGTATAGCTCTCGTCTTATATCCCTTGCGCTAACATGCTTTTCTCTGGAGTCTGCTGTTTCATTATTCAACGCAGAATCATTCGAACTCGGTTCATATAATTCACTAGCATTGAGACGAGGCTCACTCTCCACCGTGTGACTCTCTTCTCGAAGAATACGTGAATTGTGAGAGGACTGAGCAGAAGCAGTTGAACATCTTTCTCTTGAAGGAGTGCGCGTTGATTCAACCAGTGACAGAAGCATCATATTATCATAAAATTGCTCAATGCTCTCGTTTACTTCCTGCTCTGAGACTTTCAAAGTCTGCTTTTCAGATTCTAAGGATAAAATCTTTGCTGCGATCCCTTCTAATACTTCATAGACTTGTTCTTGTCTTTCCGAAATTTCGGGAAGCTGCGCAACCTCTGTGAATGATATATCATCGGCCTTCGTGCAGATGAACGTAACAAAATCATATGTACCGTCCATACGTAGCTGACGCTTAAACGCGTCTCCTAAAAGAGTCTTGGCGGTTTTATTATCGACGGCCCTGACGATCGGTGCAACGACCCAAATGCTCGAGCATTCCTTCAAGTATCTGTTCGCAACTTCTGCTCTCGCAGGGTTGGAGTCCTGGACGCCCGGCAAATCCGCAAGTACAGCACCAGTTTTGAGCACTGGAGCCTTGACATATACTCGCACCACGCGTATAAGTGGCCAGAATTCGATCTCTCGGTGACCCTTATCTTTCGAGTCCACAAAGCTCTGTACCTTTTGGTAAAACTCCTTTGGGTCATCATATGCGAATTTCTCGATTTGCCCTAGAACGCCACGTACTCTCTCATGCTCAACAAGCTCTTCGACAGAGTATTTATGAACGTCATTGGGACTAATGCCGTAGACCGCCTTAATCATAGCCCCAGCAATCGCGTATTCGTCACCACCCTTCGAGCTGTTTCCATCTTTGATGTCACCAAATAAGATCTGCAAATAATCTTTCCATTCCTCGTATGAGATGAACTCCACCTCAGCTCGATAACGAAGGGATTCGTGGTTATACGATATTTCAACAACCGTGGCCGTTGAGGCACGCATTCCATTTGTAGGCAAAATCCGGTCTTCTTCCAAAAGAGCATTGATAAGAGAGGATTTACCCGCACCAGTTTCACCAACAACACCAATCACATATCTTTGATTCAGTTTGGCTTTTCTCTCGAGCTTTTCTATTTCTGCCAGCCAGGTATTCGGTGTCC
The DNA here is from genome assembly GCA_029449355.1 of Emydomyces testavorans. Classification (NCBI taxonomy): domain Eukaryota; kingdom Fungi; phylum Ascomycota; class Eurotiomycetes; order Onygenales; family Nannizziopsiaceae; genus Emydomyces; species Emydomyces testavorans. The sequence continues at coordinate 2,858,145 of CP120627.1, forward strand.
CGCGAGAAGAGTACTTGACCAAAACATCCTTCAGTTTCCTAAGATAATACAACCCCTCCTTAACACCAATCTCAAGATTCCCCATTGTTTTGTCTCCATTGATGTATCGAACATGAGTGTCGGGGTTCCAGGTCTGATTGTTTGATGAGCACTGACTCACACGGGCTTCTTTTGACTTGGGGTTGGTCATATCGGAAAGATCTGAGGGTGCTACCTTTGCTGGTGAAGAGACGGTAGGAGGGTGGTTTGCGGTTAAGGGCCCAAGGTCTTGCCCGTCCCCAAATGGGATGGACACCCCGGTGCTCTGATTAAGTGACGATGCCATAACCTTCAGGACAAAACTGGTGTCAGGGTACCAACGGCATATATTCCACAATTGCTAATCAGTAAACTAGTTTCAATGAGAGAACTTATTAAAAAAAAGTGTGGGTGAGTGAATAATGATGAACAAGTCAATATCTCATGCAAAGCTCAACATCAAGACGAAGATGAGAAGAGATGTACAAGAATCATGGAGAACATCACAACAACACTTCATATACACTAGCGGTGTTGGTAAACAAGAACTAGCGCAAACCTGCCTGGTTGTTTGGCATCAGAGAAGCACTCCAACCAGGACAGTCACTTTGTGTTGTTGTCTCCCATTCATACAGGCAAACCAGCACAGAAAAGGAGCCAGCTGGGTGCTGGAGGAGCATCGTGGCCATTCGGGATCAAAGGGGGTCTGGGAAGAAAGGGAACATCTAGATGATAGACATCCATCTAGTGAGATATCTTACCTGTCAAGAGACTGACAAAGGGTGGAGTGTTCTCATCACTGAGCTATCTGATGGACAGAACAAGGGATTAGAAGAGCAAGAACAACATTGGGTATCAGAGGTGACATTGACTTCCAGTTGACAATGATATGATATATCTACCTCTCTAATATTCCATCAACTGCCAGCTTGATTCGCAGTGGAGATCTCACTCCAGTTTTCCTTGATGTCCTTCGACTCGCCTCTTAATTTGGGCGCCATACCTCTATTTCTCCGATGGCGATAGCTGGACGGAAGCAACAGCGCTCGAAGTAGTGCCACAAAGAATCCAGTGCGGAAATGAAAAGGCGACACCACAAGATGACTTCGCGAGCGTGATTTTGGCTCGTGGGAAGACAGTGTATCTACATTCTGGTTAGCTCACCCAATCGTTAACCTTTTCGCCAGCAGCCAGATATCGGACTTACACCGTTCTGAAATTCGGCTCAGGGTGACCGATATACACTATACATACGACAGAGTGAAGTGCTCTGACAATGCCATGCTATGAAGTTTCAGGGCAAGCACTAGGTTGAGCTCTTCGGCCCATTGAACTGGGTAAACGGGTCTGCACGAGGAGAAACTGCCTTGACGCAAAGCTAGACAAAGCAGCCACTTTGGGAATCAGTTCGTGAACATTGAACTATACAAATCTCCTGGCAATCAAGGTCCACTGCCCATCTGGGCTCGTCATCCGGCCAACATCATCTGCGTGTTCGACGGGGTCGTACGCGGGCAGCGTTTGCTCGTGATTGATGCAGTTATAGATATTGCTAAGAGCATAATGTCCTGGAAGCTGCGCGAATAGCAAATCCTCTTCGGTATAGCTGTTTGTCGGTCTGGATTTCAAAGAAGGGAATATGGATGAGCCACAACATTCGCTTCGACAGGGTTGACTTGTGTCGGTAGGTAAGCCTCGTTCGTTCGCAAACAGCCATATTCGCTGTTCTGAGTCCCAGACAAGCTTTGCTCCAACCACTGCGTGTCGAGGAGTGGTTTTATTCGGAATTGAAAAGACTTCCTCTTCCACGCGACCGACTTCGCTCCTGGATCTCCTCAGTCTAGCCCAGAAGCCTCTGCGACGACTGGATCGCGATTCAGCATCGTTAAGGGGATGACCAAGACTGGAAGAACCGTCGAGGTTGGCAGCATCGGGGGACACCTTCAAGGTTGCGTCTTGTGGCACAAGATGTTGAGTAACAGAGTAGGGAGTGATGTATCCTCCTCTCTCCCACCCAGCAGCCTTAGTCCGCGGGGATCGGCTCATGTTTATGAGGTACAACAATATATCTGGCCTGGTATACTGCCAAAAGGCTCAAGGGACCTGACAGCCCTATATAAACCACTCAAGGGAACATTCGTGATATTCAGCGGCGAATGCTTTGCCACTCATCACCGCAAGGCGAGAACCCACCAAGGCTGGACCAACAATAAATAAAACGACTACTGAATACTCCGTATACATGATAACAAACAGTGCTTCAGCACGAGTGATCCATTATATCCATCCAATCTCAAATAGGAAAAGGCAGAAGAAACAAGGAGACGGAATTGCGCAAATCCAACTAATCAGAGTCTGCGAGGCCTATGGAGCTTTCGTATTTTCCAACGAAAATTCCCGAATGGCAAATCAAATAATTAAGAAAAGAACGAGACCCGCGCTCGTTAAGAAAGCCACGAAACAAAATTACATGCATGAAAAAGTCAGATATGCCCCCGTACGGGCGTCAATATGGCGGAACCGCACCGCCAGTTTCAGTGCCAACATACTCCGTATACATATATAGTTATAGCGCTATTTTCATCTCACGATCCGAGCCGAGGCCACGAAATCTTGGGAAGCGTTGAGGCCAACATCGACGGCAGCCACGTTAGCAAAACTTCTGTTGATATTGAAGCCCTGCTCGGGCACAGGATCTTATGTGCTCCGTAAACTTGGTAACTATGCTCAGCTGCCCCATTTCCCGTAATAATATGGCACGGACGGATGGCGAACAGCGGTAGAAGCCATGGCACTTCTCTTCCAGCCTTTTATGCGAACGCGAGACGGACTTCGGTAGTCGATCTAGCCGATCTGGGTGTGAAGAAAGAATGAAGCTTTATTTCGGCTAATAGTATATCGTATTCTTATATACATAACTAGCGGATGTATGTTTGTATGTATGTTTGTATATGTTCTGGTTTCACTTCAAATTCCTGCTTTGTGTGGAGCATACATGGAGGGAAGAAGATGACATTGTAGAAATCAGTGGAGCAATAAGAGATGATATCGAGAATTTCTGAATTTGAGAGCAAAAACCTGAAAGAAAAGAAAAAAGAAAGGCAAAAGAAATTACAGGCAGGACAGGATGGTCCTATAAATAGAATTGCAGATAAGCGTTGAGGTTGATCGTTGGGTCGACAACCCTTGGAGATGTTTGAAATCTTCCGAAGAGTTGATGTCTGTGGATTGATTTCAACTACTTAGTTATACAACTACCTAATAATGTATATGGGTTAGCCTTGCCAAACACCGTGCGAGTTTTGTAATCTGGAATCATTATCTATCCGCTCTTGAGAATGACCTTGGAAACACTAGTACCCAGGGCTCTCCTGTTCGCGAACAACCCTGGAAGAGCATGTCATGTTGCAGGAATGACATTTTTGGAATATTACACACTAAACTGGCCACGAATTCTGGATGGCAATATTATAACCGTTGGACTGCTCTTGCCATCATCGCATCACATCGAAAGCCTGTCAGAGAATACTCAGTACTGAAGTCGGGCAAGTTGGTGTACGCAAGTCATGGATTGTTGGCTGAAATATTAATAGCATCCAAGTATGAAAGACGACGAGTCTTGTTTCCGTATGGATTCCGAGGTTTAGAGAGAACGGCCTGAAATTGGCATTGGCTGAGATGTGCAGCTGAAACGCATGTATTTTCCTTTTGATCACACTGTAGTGGGAACATCCCGGCCAAATTCTCCGCCGTGGCACCTTGGTTTATGCGATCACGCAAGAAGCAACGTTAGAACTTTCTCGAAATCATATAGTAAGAGTATTCGGGTTTCCTTAGACTGGACCACGCGGACACTCCGGTTGTCGACACACAAGGGTCCTTTGGATACGCTGCACAATAAAATGTTTTATCGCCTCGACACAGGCAGCAATTCCACTCGAGGATGCGTAAAAGAAAATGCATTGCGTGTCCTCCGTGCAATGAACACAGACGGAACTACCATGTTCGTTGGCAGGTATTGTAGCCTTTCCCACACCTCGAACAGCCAAAATCTCCAGCCCTAGGTTTGAACACTCAGCAGTCTAGGCAACCTTGTCCACCAACTAGATGCGGAGGAGGAAAGAACATACATACGTATATTGTATCTCCCCGCCCATCTTCGAGGAAGAATCCCGTCATCGAACCCATCTCCGCTCCGAGTAGAATGAGCTGAGCGGTGAAGTTCGCCAAGTTGAAAAATCCATGTCTCAAAAGACTCCTGACGGTTGAGGTGCAAGGACACCTAACAGCCAATGCGTCTGCATCCCTCTCGGCGGCGATCGTGGGATATAAGACTAGGTATGAAAATAAAAGTGGAAACACGAGGGGCACCCAATAGACACTTAAAACGCAAGACGGATTGGACTGCAATATCGAGCGCGGGGATATTCCCTTATCCAAGACAGCTGTGTGATTAAAAGTGACTAGGATATCGGGAGTTGAAAAACGACATTGTCAGCAAAAAGATGCATGCCATGAAATCAGTCGCTGAAACAACATGAATGATTGCAAGACGACAAGAAATTGAGAGACAGAAATAGGAACTCACCCGACCCGACCCTCCGCCCTGCATCTTTTTAGAATACGGAGGAGTCACCTCGCATTCAACAGCAAATAGTTTCCCCTTCGCTCGGTTGCCATCTAATCATATCAAGCATCGAAATTGGGACGAGCCGTCAGCCTATTCAGACCAACAGTTTGAGCAGAGACCGTGTAATCTAAATACTATATGTGGTGCTCGTCAAACTTGTGGCTCCCTTGGCCAACAATGTTCAAATCAAGAGCTTGCCGTTTGCCTCGATTATCGGAGGCCTCTGCTTCGTACTATTTTTGCATTATAATTGCGAGCGGTGATGAACCCACAGAGCGAGAAATGAAATAAATTCCACCTTAACAGAAAGCTCACTTGTTCAGCTTTTTATTTGAATGGAAACGAGTGCAATGCAATGCAATATGGTTGATGCTCCCCAATTCGCATTTTTGTCAACACTTTCTGCTGTTCTATGGACTGCCCTTTGACAGCAAAGCCTAACAGATTTCTGTACCGTGGCTGAGCTCGCTTGATAAAAGGATCTCAGCCTGCACAGAAAGGCCTGTTATTAGTGGCCTGGTTGTCGACCTACATAGATGTCAGTACTGACTTCCTTCGAAGCACATAGCATCTGTCTCTGCAACTGTTTCTTTTACCTAGAAGCCATGCTAACAATTTCCGTTGCACAGGTTTCGCCAACAGTCATACAGGCCATTGCTCCAACTGCATTCGAAAACAAATATCACCATTGATGCCATTCAATCAAGCCACCTGGGAATCACTTTTCAGCCTCGTAACTGGTATCCTTGGTCCAGAACTTGTGGCAAAGAAGTCGTTGATTTAATCCTATTTTCAAGTTTTCTGCTTTCTTTGCTTTTAATTCTGTCAATATACTTCACTGAAAGGGTATCAGTCTGTTTCGCTTACAGGGCCACACCCTTAAGGGATGTTCCTTTTGGTGCAACAGTTAACAAGACTGCCGAGGTTCAGGGCCAGCAGATCCCCTGAAGCTGTTTGACTGGCACACACGAAGACCGCGCAGGTCGACCTCCAAGACTCAGTGGTTGCACACCTGCCAACAGACCCTCTGTAGCAGGTCAAAGTCATTGCAATTGTGGGAACATTACGCAGTGTCCAGATGGTATGGTAACACAATAAAAATCTTGTGCGACAGTGCTGTCTGAAGGTAGTTTGACACCAAAAAGAGAAAGCAGCCAACAGATCATAGGATGACTTTTCATATAATGTAACCACACATGAACAAGGGCTGAATTCTAGATTCACAGCAACATTTTGATCGAGAGAGATATATAACTAACCAGGTTAAAACAATTCAGAGTTAAACAAACTGCGTACCTACATGTTACACCAACTGTTCACAGATATTGATGCTCTTTGAAGCTGAAAGCCTTGAGTGTCAAGAAAAGCCCCTGCGGTTGCGACAATCAGGAGATACATATACAACAAAACAGCAAGTGTTTTCTAGACATATGATGATGGCAAAACAGGATATCAGTACATATTCAGGGTCAAATGGTGAAAAGAGCATTCTACATACAAGCCTCTACTCACCAGACCTTTGGATGTGAACATCAGGAGTCAAAACATTGATGCAAATCCACCATATATACAGAGTATCTCTTAGCAAAATCTTTACCAGTAGTATTAAAGCATAACTACCCATGTAGGTATCCACTAGATATGTATACTTTATTAAACATTAATTAGAGTAAATCTGGAAGTGCACCGACGGGGTCATGTCGCACAATTCTTTAAAACATGGCTACCCCAATTGGCCTAAAAGCTGAAAGGCAAAGAATAAACAAAAAAATTACACTCATATGTTACTTCAAATAAAGACATTGTTACAGGGAACAGTAAAGAAAAAGACATAAGCCACAATTGCCTGTGGAAAAGAGCCATGAAAGCTAATAAGATTTCGAGATTGAACCAGGGACAATTATTCGTCTTCCAAGTAGTATACTGTCCACATTAGAAAGTGATGCGATCCTGCAGCGATCGACGCCTGAGAAGATAATTTGACATGCCCCCAAATGCCAACCACCGAAGCTGGGATATCCACCGCTCTCGTTTCTGGCCCGTCCAACCTTCTTTGCCCCAGAGTAAACGCTCCAAAAGCACGTCTAGCGTCTTACTATTGCAAAACATGACGACCAGGGGGGTATTAGCGGAGCGAATCGTGGGTATCATCAATGGAAAAAAATCTATGCGAAGATGGCAGCGACAATGCCCGCGAGGCCAACAGCAGCGAAGGAGTGGCCAACGGTGCTGGCGGCACCCGTGTAGATTGGAGGAGACCTTCAAATTCTGTTAGGATTGCCTATTCTTAGAGGAATTCCAGGGAAACTTACGTGGCCTTTGGTGGAGGAGGAACGACAGAGCCACTTGGAGAACCAGGAACGCCCCCGGTTGGTAGGTAGGTTGGCTGGCCAGATGAACCACCAGTTGGGCCAGCGGTTGGCCAGAGGGTCACAACGGAGGTACTCACAGTTGGGACGCAGGTGGTGAAAGTGACGATGGAGGTGCTTGGGTTGCCAGCGGTTGGATAAGGTGGGTTCTGCGGGTTCTGCGGGTTTTGTGGGTTCGGTGGGCTCTGTGGGCTCTGTGGATTCTGGGGGTTTTGTGGGTTCTCAATTGGGGTTACTGGGCTGCTGCCACTGGGAGTTGGGATGATGGTGGCAACGGAGGTCTTCACTCGGGTGGAGTGAGCAGGACAGTTGGTAACCTCAGGTCCGCAGTCGGTCACTGTGATGTAGTGGGTCGAGTATTGAGTTGGGAGAGGCTTCTGCGGAACACCAGTAGCAGTGGGGACCACGACTGAAGGGGTGCTGTGGTGTCGTCCAGGGCAGTCTGTGACCTCGGGACCACAGGAGGTGACAGTGACTTCGCGGGTGGAGTAGACAGTCTGCTCGTAGCCGGGGAGAGCGAGGGCAGCCCCTGCGAAGAGAGCGACGGAAGCAGTAGAGAAACGCATTTTGATCGTTATTGTTTAAAAGTCTCAAAAAATTTGACGGGATAGAAAACGGCGTGATTGAAAAAGGGCGGATGGTTGGAATTTTTTTTTGGCCTCAAAAAAAAAAAGAGCGTGGTAGCAGTTGGATATTAAAAGAATGTGGGCGACCGAAGTCGAAAAAAGCGAGATGCTGCAAGCGTTGTGCTTGAAGGAAAGAAGCTCAAGGTAGGTGAAGGATAGAAGGGGGAAGAAACAGAAGAAAAAGAAGAAACACGAAACACCACGGGGCAGTCTCCAATTTTGTAGCAGCTGGGAGATTACACTGGAGATCATGCCCCTGAGTCCTGACCCAAGGACGGGTCGTGATTTAGGGGGTAAAAGGGCCTAACAGGCTAACACACAGGCTTCTGTCCCCCACTTGTTTAACCACAATTCCAGGGCCCAATGGGGATCGATTGTTTTATGTTTTTTTCTTTCGGGGCGCCACTTCACTGGCCAGCTCCACTCCACTTTCGACGCCCGCAGTCAGGGGTATCTCTTGGCGTGGCTGTGGCCTCCAGCTCTCATTCGCTAGGGGTGGCTCAAGCGGTGGGTCCTGCCCAACACAACCACCGTTCTGTTATCCATAGCTCGTTGCTTGGGTTTGACTAGTGCGCAATAATAATTGTAATAATGTTGGTCAATCGTTGCCAGTAGTTAGCTATACATGGTAGTGTTCTCAAGGACTGTTCATCTCTTGTCTGTGTTCACTATATTTGCGTTGATAGCAGTATACAAACACCTGGGTATTGCCAACAGGTCATCTCGAGAGTACAATCTGTACACAGTACCCAGTGGAGAGAGATGTTTCGAGTTGCACGGTCCCCGTGTCACACCATTCCCGTCTCAGCAAGTCTATTCGTAAGAGGCTAGCGTCTGCAAGTCTTCTGCAGGTACCCTTTTCATCCCGCCATTCTGATTGGAGGGTTCGAGCACCAGTTTGAGCAATAACTCCGCAACGCTACCAGCCTGTTTGCATCAATTGTTTCTCCGAATCGGTCACGAAACATCTGATCCGATGCATCCATTGTGCAATAATGGTTGTCATCCAAATTGTCCAACTTGCAGCTTGTAGAGATGATATATGTACGGAGGACGGAGCCTGTTGTAGTACAGTCATTCTACACAGTACTGCTCCATCCATGCCCCAAACCTGGCCCATGTCATCGACATCTTCTGGCATTATGAAACATGCCACTGCATTTAGGATGTGGGTTGCTCAGATTCTCCGCCCACTCGCAAGAACTCGGTTCTGGCGCTATTAGTACTCTTGATTAGAGCAACCGTGTCTATATTTGTCGTAAAACCAGAGACTCCTGCGAAGTACAAAGAGTTCTGGATTGAAGTCTTCGAGTTTCGAACCTTTGAGCTCTCAAGGCATCAGAAAGGCCAAAAATAGCGCACCAAGCAGTTGACTGTCAAACAGACATCGCATGTATGTTTATATATCGCTCAATGATTTTGACCTGCGAATTGTCATCAAAATTGCTCTTGATCTGTGCATTACAGATCGGCTTCTCGCCTATGATGCTTTCAGATTTCGAGATGTCTGTCGAGGTGGCCTGGATCCCACCGACTCTCAGCAGCCCCCTGTTCTCCAATACAGTTTTGAGGCTGTTCCTTGGACTGTGGCTTCAATAATCATCAGGTGCTTCGAAGGACGGCGGCGTCTGCTGTGGTGGAGTAATTGGCGCGTTTATTCCTAGATTTCCAAAGGCAAGACAAGCCATTTCAACAGTGCTAGAAGTGTCAGAACCAGTCCTAATAGATAACTTGATCATCTAGCAAAACTCACGAAACTTACCTACCGCCAATGGCTGAGTGAACTTGACTGGTGCTCTGTTGCCCATTTGTTCGAGTTTCAAAGCCATCCCTTAGTTAGTTACTGTACTGACACGATCACACAACAAAACAGCAGCGAATATCGACTCGTACTTAAGTTTCAAAGTGACCTTTTCTCGCCACGGGCATCCTTAGAGCTCTTCGGGGGAAAAAAAAAGGGGGGGGAATTGGGTCCCAATATTAACCATACCAATCTGAGCAAGTATGGCTCAAGAGTGGAATAAGACGCCTATAGTTTTGGGTGCAGCAATCTACATATTCTGTTTCCATGGATGGCAGGCTAACTGAGATTTGTGTGGAACTCCGCCAAGCATAGGATCACCAGCTGCTAGAAACAATGAATCGGTGACCCAGTCGTTGACTTCCGGTCCAAAACACCCTCTCGCAGACTCTAAATCCAAATAAATCTGCAGCTCGAACGTATCCAGACGCTGAAAATCTAGGCACCAACCAGAAGGCCCGGGACCTTTTCAATATTGAAAAATTTTGATTCACGGCCTTCCAGCACTTGACAGCAATTTTCGGCATATTCTTGGGGCTATTATCAGAAGGCATTTGATCGTATTGAAGCTGTTGCGGCTACCCTCACGCATGGATGCTCTAGCCTCCAAGAGAATCCATAGCCTTCACTTCTATACTATGTTCATCCCTGATGAGTGACGGGATCATAGGGAAGTTTGGCATCGGCGACAGGGTCACCAGCGATCTCATATCATGATAATCCATGAGCAATTTGAGATTGCAACGAATGGCTTCCCATTGAATCCAGTCATGAAGTGTCCAGGAGCCGCAGTTGTGTTCAGCACAGCGTCCAGAGTGCGATGCTCGGAAGGCAAAAGACTGAGTGCCAAGTCGTGTTGTGCCTTGCCAATCGGTCTTCATCTGCTCGTGGGTCAGTACTGGATCGGCTCATTGGCCAACGCAGATGAAAAAAAAAAAGACATACCAAGCTATGTACTGGGATTGTTTGGCGAAGATCCGCCCATTCATTATCTGCGCCGGCTTCCTTGTCGCTGGCAGCAAGAACTTCGGGTAGACCTGCAATTGTCGCAGACGTCAGGGCTTTGAAGCAATCACTGTACTGCTCGGTGCTCTCGCTGGAAATGAAAGGTGTAAGGGAAACCACTGGCAAGCTGGGGAGCAGGAGCAGAGAAGCACACAGTAGTGATATCGAAGCCACGGCCAATGATACGGAGGGAATTAGTCATTACTCAGCATGTCGTTGCGCGTTAGTCATCGTGCGACACCTGATTCATGTACTGTGTAGATCTCAACTGAACTTCCACTTCGAGGCATCATCATCACTCCAGGAACCTCTTGGTTCTCAGCATACTGCCAGTGCATGAAATTTGCTCCAGAGGATATGCAGTCAGTGTTGGGATTGCTACTCAGATAAGTGGATCATATTGGCTCTGCTTCTGCATGGGTTTCTCTTGGTTCAAATTCTTCATGCTCCTATATCATTACAGCGCAAGGTCCTGCATACCTCGGTGTGCTCAAACCCTGTGGCTTATGGTCGAGACTTGCTTCGAATGGAGATGCCTATAACCCTTGACGCTTGAGACGTATTCTGAACGTTCGAGATAGCAAACTTGACTCGTTCACGAAGCACGAGAGAATGTGGCTTACCGAGTTCCCACACTCTAGGCGTTTCAGTCGCCCTCACTCAGTCTATGAGGAAAGCGTTTCGAGGTGCTACAATAAACATGTTTTCTGGGTCATCTTCTCACCCGGATGCCTTTGTCTAACCACAGCCTGTTTTGGATCTTGTCTGAAAGGTCCGCATGTAAGGGCTAGCTTTTGGCAGCATAAGCTTGCTCTTTGAAGCATTTGTACCGTTTACTACAAGGCACTCAATCTTACTCAAGAGATGGTCTCGCACGTACCGGTCCTGTGTCTACTGATGAATTCTTGGTCCGACTCCGACCCACAAGAAGCAGCGATTTTGCGCCGAAATGATTCAGGCACTATATGAAGAATCTCACTCAACAGCGTCGATGAAAGGCGGATAGCCAATCAAGCGTCCTTCTCTAAAGGCGCGCGCCTTTTCCTGGTAGCAATTGGGTGATTGTGCGAAAAGCTTCTTATCAAACAAATCCACCAAAAAGCTCGGCGGATAAGAAAGCTAACCCCTTGCGCAAGAATCGATTTTTTTTTTCTCTGATCTCTAATAGTATTAGAGACTTATTTGCCAAGACGAGAAAGAGTACATACGCGCGGACGGAGTGGTTTCAAATGCTCAAGGGTACACTCCATAGTGACCTTTGCCTTGCACTGGGGACGCGTAAGTGATGCCACACAGCCGTTGATGAACAATGTCTAATAAAAAAACCCCCAAAAAGCTTAAATCAAATTTTAGGGTGTTGTATGTACGAGTACCCGGCGCAGCATTCGAGTACATAATTTTATACTCCCATACTATCTAGGTATTAGCAACAAAACGGGTTCTTTATTAATACATATATTATATTCTTAATTCTGACTCTTTATATAGACCAACCTGGCCGAGTTGTATTTAGCGGCATAAACACCTGGGCAAATCCTGAACAGAGAGCAATCAAATGGAGATTCAGTCAGGCCCAACTTTCTAGATATGATCCACTGAATATGGAGCTCCAGCGTCCGTGACATTCTTGGATCCAATGTCGCTTGGGTTAGCATCCGCTTCACTCTCCAGGGCGACTCTCCACCGTGTACGTGTCCATTGAGCGTTGAATTGCGTCCCCAGTAGACCGCTACATATTGCATACTTTGTCTTCATTCAAGAGACCATCCTTCGAAAATCCACTCCGCGTTTCGTTCGCTTCCAACTGTCTAGCGAATCTGGACCAAGCACCATGGCTTCGGAACATTGGGCACGCCAGGCTTCGCGCCGGTTCAGTACCATCGAAGGATGGAAGGATCTGGGCAATGGTTTATACTCTGCTACAGGACAGCTTCGCACCATTCAAATCACCCCAGAGATCGGATCGGAATTCTATGACTTCAAGTCTCCCACTGTGACCCGACCCGGCCTACAGTCCGCGTTCAATGCCGCCACCATCAATTCAGATACGCGGAGAGTTGGCAATCTGGAGAAAGACTTTCAAGCAATCAGCAAGTCCAAAGAGATTTACTACTCTAAAGGGAGACCAGATATCATGAGGGTCTCCTCCGAGGATAGTGCCATTGTCACAGTGCCTCCTACGCCAGAGCAAGCCGAAAAGAGACAGGATGTGCCAGAGGCGCCATACCATATTCTCTCGACCAAACAGAAGAAGAAATTGGTGTACATCATTTCACTGGCAGGGCTATTCTCCCCGCTTTCTTCAAATATCTACTTTCCTGCGCTGGACGCGATCGCAAAGGTATGAACTGTGTTGAGCATCGGCTTCGTTTCCCCCGTCTTTCTAACCGATTGCAGGAATTGAAAGTCAGCAACGCTCTCGTCTCGCTGACTATTACCTCGTATTTGATTCTCCAGGGCATATCGCCTTCTTTCTGGGGAGCTTTCGCTGATGCGATTGGGCGACGGCCTATCTATATGGGCACCTTCATGGTGTACATTATCGCGAACATTGGACTGGCACTCTCTCCCAACTTCCCGGCTCTGATGGTCTTCAGGGCTCTTCAATCTGCTGGCAGTTCCGCCACTATTAGTATTGGTAAGTTTGGCGATGGTGGCCCGAGAGTCATTTTTGTCGCATGCTAACTAACCACAATCACCAGGCGCTGGAGTAATTGGCGATATCTCGACTCCAGAGGAAAGAGGGGGGTATGTTGGCATATATGGAGGGAGTAAGTGTTTCCACGTATGACCTGCTCTAACTTTGACTAACCCGCCAAAGTTCGAATGATGGGTCAGTCCGTCGGCCCTGTTTTGGGTGGTGTGCTCGCGAATTTCTTGGGATTTCGGTAAGTACATATAGTATGTATTTGGTTAATGGGCACCTTTTGCTTTCTTTTTGTTTTCTTTTCTTTTTTTGGTGACGCTAGAGACACGATGGTGGTAACTAAAACGGATTGACTTCGCAGATCCATATTTATTTTTCTTCTTATATTCTCAACACTTGTGTTGGCTTTTATCGTTTTCTACCTCCCGGAGACACTGCGAAGCATCGCTGGCAATGGAACCATCCGAGTCAATGGTGTTTACAAACCATTCATTCGGAAGTTCCAGAAAGAACCTAGCTACATGGTGAATCCAGATCCCAACTTTAAACTTCCTAAGGTGTCCCTGCTACTCGTTTTGGAACCTCTCAAGTTCTTGTTTGAGAAGGACGTGTTTGTGAGTCTGATCTTCGGAGCGGTGGTATACACCGTCTGGAGCATGGTGACTTCAAGCACAACGGCCTTATTCAAGGAACACTACAAGTTGAATGATCTCCTCACTGGCCTTGCGTTTTTACCTAACGGTGAGACTCGCCTCTCGTACTGAATACCACTCGGATGTTTGCTCACATAAACAATAGGACTGGGCTGTGTCCTGGGCTCTTATCTCACTGGCCGAACTATGGACAATGACTACAAGAAAGTTGAGCAGCGTTACATTCGAGAACACGGCCTTGAAGAAGGCAAAAAGCTCGACAAAAAATCCCGCGGCAACGACTTCCCAATCGAAAAGGCGCGCCTGCGCAGCATTTGGTGGATTGTGGGACTCTTCATCATCGCAATGCTCGGATATGGCTGGACTCTCAACACCGTTATTGCCGTTCCACTGATCCTACAATTTTTCAGTAAGAGGGCTAGCTTGCATCTCTCATGCCTTGGGACTGGGAACTAATTGTGTGATCTGGTAACAGTTGCATACGCTGCTACCGCAGTGTTCAATATTAACTCTGCCCTTGTGATCGACTTGTTCCCAGGCAAATCTGCATCAGCTACTGCAGTAAACAACCTTGTGCGATGCTCTGTGGGTGCAGCCGGCGTGGCGGTCGTTGATCTGATGATTGCATCATTTGGGGCGGGACCAACATTCACCGGCCTTGGCTTGTTAACAGTGTCCTGTGTGCCGCTGGTGGCCATGGAGTGGATTTGGGGAATGCAGTGGAGAATTGAACGGGTTGAGCGACTGAGCGCGAAGAAGTAAGCTGCAATGGGAATTAGGTCCGCCAGGGTAAGCCACAGGTAGAGAATTAGGATACATATGATTGGATGTGTCGCTGATGAAATCACGATCTGTCTATCATTGAAGAGGAGGGCACTAATTGGGCCATTGCCACGATAACCATGTCACAAAAGTATTATTATGTGTACTAACTATACAGTATATAGATCCACACGTGCAGCTGTAGATGGTTTTCCATGTCGTTTATTCTGTTGCACTATTGTACTAGGGAGGATTTACAGCACAGAAAAAAAAAAATTTTTCTAGATTCCTTTTAAAATAGGCTGTTATCACTAAACCTAGCACTGTTCTCAGTCTACATAACTAGGGGATGCAGTACGTATACAGCTACACAGCTCCATAACCCTTCATGCTAAACACATCCTGACAAGCAACAAGGATGAAACCGCCTGCTGATGCCATCCGATTGGCTCCATCCATGGGCGATACAGGCATCCCGACCTGAGGCCTACGGCCTTCCCTCTTCGAGGCTTCACCTGCATGTTGATATGTATACATATGCAACAAGGAAAAGACATATCGGCAGGGCTTGCGCTACGGACCACAGACTCAGTAGATGCCGACGTCGATCAGCTTTCACAAGCTAGGGGATGTGCGTTATATGCTTAGACACCTCCCATGGTCCTTCAAGGCGGAGCTTAATGCAAGTTTCATGTTGCCAAATGCTTCAGGGTCGACATCCACACATGGATTGGCATTGCCCGAGCAAAAAAAAAATCCACCTCCCTGTGGAAATTAAGAAGCAGCTACGGGCCGCTGTGCTACTGTAGCATAGCTTTTGTCTCTTGTCTGTCCGTTCTCATTGCTGCTTTGCATACGTAGCTCTTCATCTTTTCTTTTCTCCCACCTCTTTCCGCCCGCCCCGAGAGTGAGCAAACTCTCTTGGTTTGGTTGCAATGCGTTCGGAAAACCGAAAACGAGCACCGCCAGCTTTGGTGCTCGCCCCGGATGATCGCCAACGTGAGATTTCGGCATTGGAGACACCCAGCCGGATCCCCTTCAACACTCCTCGCACGTCACCTTCCACGACGAGCTTCACAACAAGCACCAGGAGCCCAACACGAGTCGTCCTGGTGACGGTTCCGCCGTCGACTGTCACCACCTCCCCGACCAAGAGTCTGAGTCCAACCCATGTGCCCAGCACTTTGACGGTGACGGCTACAGTGCCGGCTCCAGTGACGCAAAGTAGTACACAATGGACATCTGCCATCAACACTACGACAGCCATGGGTCAGCCGAACTCTACCAGCGCTGCACCCATGGCGGGAGCACGAACGTCCAGATTGTCGACTGGAGTCGTAGCGTTCCTGATCGCTACCGGAGTCGCTGGTGCGTTCAATCCCCCGATGATCAGTTCATTGTTGAGTAAGCTGCCAAGTGAAACAATTAACTACTACTGACACGCGGTTTTGTAGCTGGTCTGGGGGGTCTGTTAGCAGGAGTGTTGCTTTACTGGAGGCGCAAAAAGCGAAATAGCATTTTGGCAAACGTGGCGCGCAATGATAATCAGGTTCGTTATTCCTTTTTTTTTGTTTGATCGACAACCATCGGACTGGTTTAACTAACAGTTGGCGTTGTAGGAGACCAGTCAAACTCGGCCATCGACATCAACGAACCTGATCCCGCCAATGGTGACGGTCAGTCGACCTGCATCCGCGCTCACCACACCACCGGGCTCAGACAGGGATCCCTTCAGGGACCCGTCTGGTCCCGTTGCGAGGACGTATGAGATATTGAACGGCCAGCGGCGGAATTAAGGGGGGGTTGGTGAGATTTGTTGTCGAATGAGGAGGGATGGAAACAGGATTTCTAATCATGAATAATCATATATTTGAAGGCGAATATACAGCGCTACAGAACTCACTAGTGGTTGCAGTGCGCAATGATCCTGGCCTGGATATGTAACATGTATGTGGATAGCTAGGTAGGTATATACTGTTGATGGCATGTATATATACATGTTGGTGGCATTGCAACAAAAAGCTTGTCTAGTAGTTAATTGCATACTGTGACGATATTTTTAAAAATAGATAATGAGCAACTCGATGGAATGCACTTTGATGTCTGAAACTTCTAGTAGATATCAATGTACATGCTGTGATTGAGCTGTTGTATATCAATCACATATTTTTGTATCTCTCTTTGTAGATATTCAGTGAGAGACCTGTGAGAAGATCTGTACCTTGATTCTTATCCAGCTTAAGACTTGAGCGATGCAGCTTTTACTTCAACCAACTAACTAGGAGTAACTAACTAGACCTCCCTCTGATATGATTACTTTTTTGGATTCTGGCAGCTGAGTGGTCTTTTCTCCTGATCGCCTATCCCGTCGTTGATCGTTGATCTCTCCCAACTGACCTGACGACCCCTCACTAAGATCTAGATACTACTAAAAGGGAGGAGACGAAGTGGAATTGTAACACCTCAACATGAATGATGACACCTACATATCTCCAGGTTTCTCGTGGCAAATTCCAAATTCTACCGCGTGGAGATGATGTTCCACGCCCTTCTCGCCTAACTAGTTAACTAACTCTCGTTGCAACCCTCGTCGATCCCCCGAGGCTGGTGCGGTCGGTTGATGATGATGAATCCTCAGGTAATCAGCCCTGGGATCTTTACACAGCATGAGTTTAAACGTTAACTAATTAATTCTCAAGGTTTCGACCTAACTCGACCTCGCCGACCACGCACTGACTACACATTAGTGGTGCCCGACGAATACATACATCCATACATCTTGTGAGGAAGCGAGTCAGATTGTGAACCCCATATTGTGGCGATGAAGGGATCGGCAACGGGGGAACGTCTAAAGCAAGAGATTTGATTTTATTATTGTGTCTGAGGACCTGGATGACTAGTTGGGAAGCGTTAAAAGCTTCTATCGTTGACTTTGGGCTGTGCATGTTTTATGCAGAACAGAGCTGCCAGGATGATCAGGAACGGAGACTATGGAGGCCCGATCACAGTAAGATTGAGAATGGCGCAAGTCAGTTCGGCGACGAAGGGGAAGGGCAACTGAGCGCAGTGTTTAATATCGTCCAACATTGCAGCGTGAAAGACTGCAAGACCAGCTACTTCTCAGCGACGAAATAACCATGTGAGCCGGCATCGTCTCTCTCTAGAAATCCATGACCTCATACTAGATAAAACTGAGGGACACCGTGGAAGCACCCTTTCCAGGAGGATTTTTCTCCCGCGGGCAGGGAGAAACATTGAAAGAGTCGATATCACCAGCCAGTCATCTCTTCTTGACTGCATGTTTACACGCTTGCAAAATGGGAAGTTGAAATTCTATCTTTGCCGTCTGTTCATTAAGTCCCAACGACTCTGAAGTCTGAACCAAGGCCGTCATCAAGCAAATGTGCTGGAATCCCTCCTCACTTGGAATTCAATCTGGACGGAAAAACACTCCCACTACTCAGACAAAATCTCCTCTGTTGCAGTCTCCACTACTTCGTCTATTAAGAAAAACGTTCCTGCCGCAGCCTCCTCTCCCCTCAAGCACCCAAAATCCACGCAGATGTCCATGCTCCTAAGGTACAAGTGGCTCCTTCGCAGGCCCCACCGCTTGGGCTTACTCGCGACCCTGACTATGGTGTGCATATCTTCCTCAGCCATGATGTGCGCTGCTCATTGCAGTGTGCAGGGGCGGGGTCGTGCGAGGAGACGAAAAGATTGAAGTTGATATTGAATCGTGTGATGGAGGTGGATTTGTGAACGGAGATTCGACATCTTACCTTACTGTTCCGGCCTAATGATGTTGATCGTGACGGAGCGGGTTGGTGGAGAAAAAGGATCGTGGTGGGTGCTCTCGATGAATATGGATACATATTTATACGGATTTGCTTTGAAGCACGGGGGGATTTCGAAGGACCCTGACACGGGAGCGGACCGAGCAGAACGTTATTGTCATTGCCATGTGAATTGACATTTGTTTCCGTCTTCGCGAGGGTGGATATTGTGGAGCGGGCACATGGGAAGAAAATAGTGAGATATACTGTTCATTTTTCGCTTGAGGAATTTTTGTTTATCTACTATATAAGTTCAACTGTTACACGCTGTCTATTCTCAGTCAAACTGCACAGAGAATTCGCTAGCGATCTTCGGGTCTTGAAGTGTCAGCCAGATTCCGATATTCTGGTGCTCAAAACGAAGACAATCAAAACACCAACACATAACATCCCAACGCCAGAAACTCCAGAGTGGCAATTGATTCGTCAGTCATTTTTAAGTCTCCGATGGATATTTCCAGCTTTAAAAGGCGTGAAAAATAAAACAAAGGGCCAGAGATACGCGAGTTCATCACTCTGCGCTCTCGTCTTTCTTCTCGCTCCACGGCTCTGGAGTGTATTGCTTCAAGAACAGGTCATTCTGGATCCAAAGCAACTTGTTAAATGCACGAATGATCTTTGTCTTCGTAGGAAGATCAACGTCTTCCGCGCCCATGACCGCATTGAGGACGATGTCCTCGACGAAACCCAACAACGCGCTGCAGTGCATCAATTCGACTCGCAGCTGCGGTCGCTTTGCGCGATGCTTGAAACCCGGTTCGCCCGTATGCATGAGACCCACTTTGTCCAGGTAGTCCCAGAATTTGCTGTTATCCGTCCAGTCAGTGTTGCTGACCAGTTTGACAAGGTAGAGCTTGAGGAAGTCCTTGCGGTGCAGGATATTCGGATGTGTGAGGCTTAGGTCTTCGATGGTGGCTGCCGCAGGATCGTTCTCGTCTTGTTCGGGTTGGCGAGGGACAAAGGCCTTGGCGGTCACATCGAAAGAGATCAGGTTTGTATAGATGATGTCGAGAACGGCAGGGATCGCAGGGGCAATGAGGGGTTTGGCGGCGTTCAGAGCAGCACCGTCTTCGTCGGTAAATTTGAGGAAGGCCTTAAGGTAGGCGACGCGGCTGGCGACGTCCTTCAAGGAAGCCTCCTCGATGTGCTGGATGGGTGGGCGTTCGGCGACAGTCATGTTGCTTGGGTTTTCAGCTGGTGTAGGTGCTTGTTTAGAGAAGACAAAGAATATGTGATAACGGAATGCTGAGGTGAGTTTTGAGATTCCTGAGCTTGCTTTGAGTGCGGAGTAGTGAGGCCCTAGGTCATATTTTTTTGACTGAAGCGAAAAGGCATCTGTCCTTCCCCAGGGAGCTGCAGAAGGACTTTATATAAAGCATGTCGGAGCTACGTCATACTGGCGAACCTAGAGCAGGCGCGAAGGTCTGAACGTACACAGTACTGTGTATACATGGCCTTCAGCATCCACTGTTCCTGAAATTGCCGGGTGATAAGTCTAGACTCCATCAGATAGTCGCTTTTCGTCAATTTAACGAAGAGTATTCAACCAAAAGCCAGCTCTCCGCGGAGATGAAGGGCAGATCGAAGCCTTTTTTTTTCGAATGTGTTTGGAATCTCCTCAAGCGGTGACTCGGTCCATCTGCAAAAACAGAGGAATTAGTTATGGGCCCCATGCAGCTATTCTAATGTGGGGAGAGTCACTGCAACGAAGTGCTCCGATTCTGGTCCCGTAGCGCAGGAAACAAGTTCAAACAACCAAATTCTAGCGCAATCCAAGGCGAGACAAGCGCTTGGCTTCCGGTAAGGTGGCTGATTGCTTTGAAAAGTTATTCCTACTATTGGATCGGCTCAATTTGAGTCTCTCAGTGCCCTGGCAGTC
Source organism: Emydomyces testavorans (assembly GCA_029449355.1). Classification (NCBI taxonomy): domain Eukaryota; kingdom Fungi; phylum Ascomycota; class Eurotiomycetes; order Onygenales; family Nannizziopsiaceae; genus Emydomyces; species Emydomyces testavorans. The sequence continues at coordinate 2,878,368 of CP120627.1, forward strand.
CCAAGGCGGGAGGGTTTGCATGGTGGTTCCACTCGAAATTTTCAGTCTCCGGAGACTGGGCAAAACTCCACACTTTTTCGTGTAAACAGTAAAAGTCAGCTTGTTGTAGCCAATGGAAGTGTGCTAACTAAGTCCCAAACAGTGCAATTGAGGAGAAATCCTTTCTCTTGCGGGCTTTTGTTCCCTGTCGAGATCCACAGCCTGTCAGTTAGGATGGAGTCACTGGCCATGGATGATGGGATGAGGTTGGTGCTGAGTCATCCGAAATGTCATCCGAATGCGAGAAAATTCCGATTCCTCCCGCGTCATCGGAACTTGCCGTCACGGGAAGTTGCAACAAACAAACAAACAAACAAACAAACAAATACGCAGAACACAGGCTGCAACAATATGACCATTGCCTGAGTTGAAGTCCCAGTCGAGTTGAAAGAGAGGATTTCGACCTTTCAAACTAAGCGCAGTTTGTTCCGTCTCTCAATCAAGGTTCCAGTTTGTCAAGCAGGCTCAGAAGTACTGTGTAGCCGCAGAAGCTGGCAGAAACCAACCATTGGAGCTATGTCCTTTCTCTCCAGATCACCAGAATGCGCCCAGATACTCCCCATTCCCCAGGTATGATCTAGGTCTCCTGCCTTATGTCCGGAGAAACGCAGCAGCCATCCATTATCCGGCGGTCGTCCATCCGCATTCTCAAACCGAAGCAGAGGCGCTTTCCGCGGTATTCAGAGTGCCCTGACGCTTGAGCCGTTTTTCCTCCGAGTTTCAAAGATGCGTTCAATTGCAGCGGGATAGCAAAAGGACAAGAAACCGCAGAATAACGGGAGAATGCAGCTCTGGCGTTCGTAGTCTGGAACAGCAGTCAGATGAATCAGTTGCAAGCAATTCGAACCGTGATCTTGGGATAAGCTTGGGTTTTGAATGTTTTATGTATTCTCCTTGAGGCTTATTTTGACCTCGCAAGCGTTGATTTTCTGTCGTTGATGGAAGAAAAGTCAATGTTTCTTTTCTACCCCAGAGGCATTCCTAGTTACCAGAGGTTCCACTAACCCTGGTTTATGATGGGGCGGTGGATTCTTCCAGCCTGTGTTCTTACTACTGACGGATATTTTTAGCCTCCCCGCATTATTGTTGAGCTTGAATCAGGATTTGCTCTCTTGTCGTCTCGTCTCGAGGGCAAAAATAGCGCTGACACCAGAAATATCTCTCCCTTATGATGTAAGGAGAGCAGACTCTGCAAAGTTGCACGGTGCCCTGATATTGCGGATATGTTATCGGATGCTACAGCCAAAATGGTCACTGTTTGTTAGAGGGACAATAATGACAAGGCTGCAATAAGGCCACTGCACGGAGACGAAGAATTCGATCAGCTGTCGACCATGCGGCAAGGTAAGGGAGTCCTCATCGCCAGCAGGTATTCAATAACCGTGATGTGTGGTATGCAGAATCCGGGATGACATGTGGGAAGCGACTCGCTGTTCCTGCAGCGGGACAAGCAGGGTAAGGCGAGGGAGGGTGTCGTTCTCAGTCAGCAAAGAAGAAGATGTCCAATGGCTCCTCTGCATTCGTATATGTAGAAAAGTGGGAGAGATAACTCTACATATGTACAGTATGACAGCACATACAATATGCTATTCTTATCCCAGTTGGTTACTTATTACTATAGATGGGAGTGGAAAAGAGGCTGAAATTGACTATTTATGGCTTGCTGTTGTTTGCTTGCTGGGTCTTGCTCCTCCGTAAGAAGTAGAGGATCACACAGGCATTGGTTGAACTCTAGACAGACTAATTAATGATGTCCCTCTTTTGCTGTTCTATGTTTAGAAAACTGCTCTCAGTTTCTGATTCTGCATGATTGATTGTTTGGAATAACCCTAGAATGATGGCTTCACTGCACAGTAACAAGGACAACCTTGGGGGCTTGATGCTGGAGAAAGAAGACTGCTTTTTGACAAATAAACGACAGAAATGGAGAACTACATACACAATTGACCCCAACACCCATCTAGAAGAGAAGAGAAGAGAAGAGCAGAGTCTCTGGTATTAGCTACTTCATTTGCTGGAGGTTTGCTATAATAAAACTGCTTTCTGGCCCCCAAAACACCCCCAATGGCATTCACCATCATCAAACTGCATCCTCTGTAACGACATCAAAGCGAGTTAACTAACTAACTACATACAACAGCTGATTGAACAACTTGTGCGGTGCTTTGGATATTTATATCAGGAGCAGTGCATTTATCAACTCTCTCCCTCTCTTCTTCCCATCGCTCATTCTCTTCCCTTCCCACTGATCCAACTGTTTCAAACCGACAAAGCCTAACTTGTCCCACTAGATGACATGACATCAGGCTTCCTCTCAGCTAACTAGCTCCTCCATTTGCACTGCGCAGAATACCAACAAGTAGATCTATCTCTGCTGGTGTTTTGAAATGGTTCATCCTTCACAGAGATTGAAATCCTTCGCTCCACCAAACCTGTGCTGTTGCTTCGTCGCCTCGGCGCTTCTCGAAACGATAGCCTCACCGCTGCTCACTCAGTCAACGCAGCCTTTTTCTGTGATCAAGACCCACCACCACCACGATCACCACCACATCATCTCTCCCTTCCCGCCTAATAACTAATAACGGTTTCTTGGGATACCTTTTCCACACTCGAAGCGCCGTCTCTTTCCTCGCTACTCCTTCATCCTCGCGTCGCTGCTCACCCGTCCTCTCCCTCGTCCAAACCATCTTCTCCCTCCCTCTGTGCATAAACTGGTTTTCTCGGCGGATTTCGGGCAGGTTTCAAGTTATTATTAGGGCTTAGTTTTGGACCTTGTCACTATCTCAACTCGGGGACCTGGACACTACCTACAGAGTTACTTGTTGGATGCTGTACTTGCAATACATACACAGTGAGGAGCAGTGAACAGCATTTCAATGGACACCGATTGAGACATTGTATCACAATCACAGCCCATCATCTACGTGTCTCTGTCTTTGCCTGTCAGTTCTTGCTGTTGAGCTGAATATTCACGCTCCCCCTTCCTCCCCTCCCTGCCCCCCTTTCTCACTCGTTGACACGTGCGGAGGTGTCTCTTCTCTCAGCGACCTCCTCTACGCTCAGCACAAGTAAACAGCTGGGCCTGGCTAAAGTACATTTGAAGTTTTTTTCTTTTTCTTTTTCTTTCTTTTGAAATTCTGAACCGGCAGATCAATACTCACCTCGAGACACCCTTCGAACGGACCCAGGTAAGTTTCATGTTTCACATGCTCTCTCCTTGTGTCAACCACCCCTCCAACCTCAAGCTGATAATTCAATTGCAGGGCCGTGAACAACTTCACTATCGTTATGACTTCCCCTGCCCCTCTGTTAAAGATTCCCACCCCGGGTAATCGTAAACCGCCGAAGCTCACTGTTGGAATACCTCCTTCACCCTGTGCTCGGCCTGTTAACCAAGTTGGCACCGGTTCACACGATGACCTACAAGCCCAGCAATTTCCTTCCCGTCAGCTGCCGCCGGAGTTGAGAATTGCGACACCCATGGGTAGTAGAGGAACGATACCACAGGAAGATACGTCATACTACAATGGTCGGCCTGTGCCACAACCGTACAGCAATTCTTCGAACGATCTGAGCACACATTCGAGATCAGGAAGCTTCACAGCATATGATGGCAAGAATAGTGGACCTGCATCGGCGGCTTCCTCATCGTTTTCGACTCTTTCTTTTGCGATGGGCATGAGAGACCCTCTGGGAGGCACAAGGGATCCCTCGTCTGCCATTAGCTCCGTATATTCCGATCGTGATGGCGGCCTTCCCATGGAAAGAGAAAACAGTATGAACGGAATCTTACCCGACCTAGATAAATTGAGTCAAGAGCTAGGAAGGCCTCTAGATGTCGAGGATCTTGATGACGAGAAATGGACCGCTGCCAGCGAACAGGGGAAAATCATTGAGCTTGACAGTCTCGGGGAAGGGGCTGGTGGAGCAGTCACTCGGTGCATACTTAAAGGCGGGAAGACAGTTTTTGCTTTAAAGGTATATCCAACGAAGTCCTCTCCCGCCATTTGTTTCACTAATTCTCGATGCAGGTTATTACAACTGATCCTAATCCTGACGTGAAGAAACAAATATTCCGAGAGCTTAATTTCAATAAAGATTGTGCTTCAGAGCATATTTGTCGGTATTACGGTGCATTTATGGATAGGTCTTCCAGCACGATATCTATAGCAATGGAGTTTTGTGAAGGTGGTAGCCTCGACAGTGTTTACAAAGAAGTTAAGAAGCTAGGCGGCCGAACAGGAGAAAAAGTTTTGGGCAAAGTCGCTGAAGGCGTCTTAAACGGTCTAACATATTTACATGGCCGCAAAATCATCCACAGAGGTAAGGATCCGCTTCTTAATCAGTCTGACTGCCAAACACAGAGATAAATTAACGGTTCACATAGATATTAAGCCGTCAAACATCTTGCTTTGCCGAACAGGACAAGTCAAACTCTGTGACTTTGGTGTTAGCGGCGAATTCGGCACAAAAGGGGATGCAAACACTTTCATTGGCACATCGTATTACATGGCCCCAGAGCGAATCACTGGCCAATCCTATACTATTACGTCAGATGTTTGGTCTCTTGGGGTCACATTGCTTGAGGTTGCGCAACATCGGTTTCCTTTCCCAGCAGACGGCACAGTAATGCAACCAAGAGCGGGCCTGATCGACCTCCTGACATATATTGTGCGGCAGCCCATTCCCAAATTGAAAGATGAGCCTGAGAATGGTATTTATTGGAGTGAGAATTTTAAATACTTTATTGAGTGCTGGTGAGTTTGGACGCATGATACTTTTCAATATCTTGGACGCTAATAAAGTACATCTAGTCTGGAGAAAGAACCTCCTCGAAGAGCAACGCCATGGCGGATGCTAGAGCATCCGTGGATGATTGAGATGAAGAATAAGAAGGTCAACATGGCGCATTTTTTGAAACAAGTTTGGGATTGGAAAGATTAGAATTTTGAAAGCTTCAAGCGTCAATGCCTGCATTATAAACCTCTTCTTTACCTCCGTTTTGCCTCAAAAGGCTCATCTGCATGCCCTCTTATATCCCTGACCGCTTCGCCTTCCATTCAAGTGATCTGAGGCTTTCGCTTCTCTGTGCGTGAGTTTCTTTTCATAGCCCTCAGCTCTTTGGACGCTCTTGACTTCAATTGCATTGCCTCTGTGCATTGATGAAAATAACAAACAGCTTTTTTTGACAACTTCTGCAATTTTTTTTTCGTTTTATTTTTGTACTCTCTTGTCATTTTGCAAAAAGACGGAGTTTTCTTTCTCCTTTTTCTCCCCTTTTTTAATATATTTTCAATTCTTGGACATTCAATTCATGTCTCTCCAATTTAAATATCGTTAAGTTGACGACATCATGATTTTGGCTCAAAAGGCAAACAATCTTACCATGTCCCCATTTACGATGCGATATAACCTCAGTCTCTCTTCTTGCTTTGATAGCCTACTCTTTCGCTCGCCTTTCTTGCATTATGGAAAATACTTATAAATATTTTTTTTTTGTTGCTCTTGGCAAACACCTAGGGGGAACGGGGTTTCATCATCGCGGGTTGATGATTTTTCTATATTAATCAAAAAGATTTTTAAAATATCCTCATTTTTGGCTTATCAGTTCTTGCCATAAGGAATAGGGAATAAAAGATATCCTTGCTTAAGGAAAAAATTTGAGGGGGGGGGGAATACTATATATATACATATAGAGCAACCAGATTGGAAAAAGAGCAACAGCATCCTAGAAAGCCATTGAGAAAGCTTGACTAATATAAACAGGTAGAATATCAAATCCATGAAGAAACAGAACGCCAATCGGAACTCCCGACCAAGAAGTTATTGCAAAAAATTTAAAAAAAAAAAAATACGCTTCCCAAATGTCCCCAAGAAACGAGCCATTTTCATTCTCACTCAACATGAAACAAAAAACAAAAACAACAAAGAGAAATTACTTCTGATTCTGATTCACCGGCTGTGCCCCCAGCACCCAGCCCAGCCCGCTAACCAGTCCCCCAGTAACCATATTACTAACCACATCTCTCTTTCTCACCCTTGGCCCCTCGCCAGCTTCCGACGGCGTACTAGATCCATCATGGTTCCCGCCCGCCCGCACCTCGTCACCATCGCCCGCGATATCAACACTCTGTCGCGGCCGACTTGACGCCGCACTGCTGGGTCTCAGCGACGAAACAGAAGCCGTCGCTGACGCTGCCGATGCCGAAGTGGAAGAAAGCGGAAATGCATTCTTACTAATTGCCCTAGCCGCACCGCGCGCGACGTCAAACAGGCCCATGGGCGCTTCCTCGTAGTCTCTCCGGCTGCGACGTGGGATGCGCGAGGCACGCAGACGTCTAGCGCGTTCGCGCTGGGTGTCTATGGCATCGAGTTCCGCGTCTGATGGGCCGAAGCCGCCGGGGACAGAAGAAGACATGCTGTTTTTATCGCCGTGGGCGTCCCAGTGGTCTGCTTCTTCTTGTTCTTGGGTTTGAAGGGTGTTCAGTTCCTCGTCGCAGCGGCGCCAGACGGCGAGAATTTCGGGAAGATTGACTGGTGACGGGGACAGGATGAGGGCGAGAGAGAGGAGTTCCATTTGTTGGGAGAGTCTGGAGATACGTGATTGGAGAGATGTATTCTCAGATTCAGGGACGTTTGATCGATGGCGTCCTGCATTGTATGCCGCACGCCAGGAGATATTGTCTGTCGTTATGTGGCCTGTATCCATGGAACGCGTTATATCTTGCGCTAGCCGTGTGGTTATATATGAGTAAGCGGTTTCAAAATCGTTTGCATTGAGAGCGGATGATATTGCTAGGGAAATTATCCGGCGGGCTGACAATAACTGGATCGTCTCGAGAGAGAGCATTGATAGGTCGGTGCTGGGAACCTCATCCTCTTGGAGACCATTTGGGAGTCCAGCGACGATAAGTTCGTGACCAATCTTCAGTAGATTGTCCAGTTCGGTATAAGCTCTGGTATTTTGTTCTAATACCTTGCTAATCAACGATAGCGGGTCCTGGTGCACGCGAATGCTAACAGGTTGAAAGGGAACGCCGTGCTGGAGAGTGAGAGAGTAAAAAGACAGTGCATGTGTAGCAGAAATCAGGGACCTAATCTGGCGGAATGCTATAGAGTCTGGAAAATGCGGTGCAAATGAGTCGAGTCTATCAAAGCTGGTCAGAACCTCTTGCACAAAAACAAATAAAGTGATTGCTCACAGTTCCGAAGCTCGTTTCACCCCGCCCCTAGTCCTATTTCCATTCGACGCATTATCGTAGGACACGAAAATTGCATTGGTGACGGCAGCCTCGACTTCGTCTCGACATAAGGGAGACGAGGGAGAAGTGTAGATTGATACGGCAAGTGCATGTTCTATGCCCGTGTTAGCGAGGAACAGGTAAAGTTACTCATGAATAGCTGTCGAACTTACGTTTTGCCATCAGCATCGTATTTAGAATTTCTTTCTCAAAACGAGAAACATGTATCCGCCAAAATAAACCCGAGTGTTGCGCCTGGCGCGATGCTGAAACGCGGTTATTGCCCCAACTTCTCAACCACAGCAGTTGCTCCCTACTCTGAAGCCAATCTCGCGACAACTTGGACTCCCGTTTCAAAACTTCTAGCACTTCACGTAGTTCAAGAAGCTGATTTTCCTCTTCCCCGAGGAGGCATGTTTCAGCAGCGTGTCTCGGGGTGATTGAATGGCCAAAGCCAATTAACATACGGATAGAGGCTAGGATAGCATCCAAAAACGCGATGGCTTCTCGTGTTGGAAACGTCAGCGCGTTTTCGGGATCGAGCAATGCACTGTAACTAAAACTGCGGCGACAGTTGTCAGAAGGCAATACATTAGAAGTGAAAGGAAACAGCTCATCACTATGTATTTGTAGTGCAGAATGTCCTTCAATCTCAAGGAGGGCCGCAGTTTTCGACAAAATGCGACAGGAATCTTCTAAATTATCCGCGTTGCAATCTGAAATGGTATATATCGCTGCGAGCGCAGCTTGTCCATAACTTGAAGTCAATGTTCGCTCCATGTCCTCCGACATAGCTATTTTCGGATCATCGTATCCAGCCACATCGACGTCTTTGGGGCCAGCCCATCGCATCACCGCTTCGACAGCTAAACCAAAGTCTCGTATGCTTGTGGAAATCAACCACTCGTTCACATCCTGCCAACCACTGTATCCGTTCCCATTCTCTGAAACCCGAGGTTTTCCTCCTGATGCTGAGCGAGCATCGCCACTGAGCTTCCGCCGCTTCGATTTATTACGTCCATAGATCCAGGGTCCAATAAGACCTCGTAAGTCTCGGTCTACGTTGCCTCCTTTATCACGGCGCTCAGCGTTGGATAGAAGTGTATTGACGGCGCTTCTGCAGTCCAACGACTCGAGTAGCTCCAGAGACAGTGTTCCTTCTCTGTCAGGGTAATATTCATAGTTGAATCGAATTAGTGGGAGGATCGTAGATATAACCCACTCGCGAAGGAAATCCGACGTCTCGACAAATGGCTTGATCAGGTCAGGAATGAATGTCAGGATACCAAACTCGCTGTCTATCCTATGTGCGCGATGGATAAGGAATCGTGTGAGAGGTGTAAGTGTAGGATCGTCAGGATGCCCTGGGTATTGGAGAGGGAGGAGTCGTAGCTTTCGAACTTGTCGTCGGGCTTCAGCTTCGGAGAATTCTGTAACTGCAGAGCTATCTATGTCCAAGTCTATAGATGCAGGTTGTTCGACAACAACAGCATTGATTATCGAGACGTAGCGATGGGGCTCAATGCTTTCTGGTAGAAAGGTCAAGATAATGCGGAGGAGAACCTCCAAAGAAGGTCGGTTGTGGAAGTGTGGCAGTAGAGCTGGGAACTGTGAAATATTTCCGTCTGTGCACAACTGAACAGCTAGGAGAACCAGGTGAGCATCAGATAATCCTGAGAGATCTGTCATCTTTTCAATTTTCCCATGGCTCATACACACACTGGACTGTTCTGGCTGGTAGATTCATAGATAGTGGTGATGTACCCAGATTTGTCGATGTGGCAGTTGGCAAAAGAACAACCTCCGCGGTCCTTGGAAAGCTCGGGCCAATTGTGCAACAACCACTCCACCATCATCAAACTGAACATTCAACCTCACTGGCCGTCATTGAAGCTTACAACAGTCAATTGAGATCAAGACGAAATGGCGTCGGGATATGGTGCCACCGGAGGTATGATTTCAACTCCATTAAATGCCCTTTCAGTCATTTGAATTCCCATATCTCTGCCAGCGACCTAGTCTATGCATCTTTTGCCTAGTCCCACTGACAAACACTGTCAATGCAGGCCCGTCGCGGTGTTTTCCCTTCTGGCAAGATCTTCTAGCTTGCTACGTGGTAAACGCGGGAGATGGCGAAAATGGAAAGATGAAGTGTGTGCCAGTAATGGAGGACTACTACGAATGCCTACACCACAAGAAAGAGGTGCGTCTGGACACTGACTGGAGGTTAATCATAACACAGACATTAATACATCTTATGGAAACCATAGGCTGCCAGAACGAGAGTGTTGCAAAATGCTTACCGTAAAGCCCTTGCAGCACATCCACGAGAGAACGTCCCAAGAGCAGAGCAGATCAGGGCGCTGGGTTTATTGGGCAAGGAGGAAGATACAAAAGTGATTCTAGAGTCACGATAGTGCATAGTTTGAGTGTGTGGAATACGGAAGCAGGATTTCTCTCAGCCATGGACACTCGTCTGTGTATGCCGTGCTTTATTCATGAATTCAATGGAGAGGTTTAGACACCACGATGCGGACAGATATTTTACTTGGCTCAAACACCTCTTGCAGGCAATCGTTCTTGCGCTCTGAAGATGGAGATGTCATCTTTTTTAGACAACTTCTGTCGCCTTTGAACCTTTCGACGAGCCTTCAACGCCAAACCCATTGGATTATAGCTCCCTAGTTGAATTTGGCTACGCCTGTGCTCTGAGAAGTTTCTGCTGGCAAGAACCTACGAAATTACTCGTCAAACTGTTCAAGTGTCTAGCAATGTCAAATGCATGCACGGACTACTGAGAGATTTATTTTTCTCCGCCGCTTACTTTCACACGCGACGTTGAACCAGGGATTGATCGGACCACAGCGAACCTTGAAACATCTTCTACATAGTTTAGAAATTCATTGAGATGTCGATTATAAACAACGCCCAAGAGAACAACGTGGTATCTTTAACAGTAGCACAGACAATTCGGGATTGATTCTTGATACGTCGAGTAGTTTATGCGCAGAACACACTGACTGGAGTGATACGGCTCCATCAATCTCATAAGTCGTAAAAGATAGAAGACTTTGTTCTGAATTGAGGATCTGCCAGGCATCTCTGGCAAAGCAGGATTGAGTCATCTGCATATAATCCTTGGGTTCAGGCTGGATATCCAAGCTGTTAGTAGCAATATGATGGCAAACTACCTGCACATGCATACCTGTGGGATCAAAGGGCATCATCCATCCAGGTTCTGTGTGTTTTCCCAGTCACAAAAGCGAGTAACTTAGTGCTGAAGAAGACCTATTGAAGCGTGGTCCCAGAGCAAGATAACTACCAGTCCAGTCCAGTCGCGTTGGAGGTGCCAAGCCTGTTCAACCTTCAGCCACCAACAAGATCATTTGGGGCGAAAGGGGGGCAAAAGGTCATGTGGAACCAGCCAATCAGCGCTGGTTTCGCCGGGATGTGAAGCGCGCTAGACCAGGAACAGACTAGCGGTCCACGGGCGAACATGGATAGGCGCGTTGCTGAGAAAGGCGTCCCAATAATGATATAAACAGCGCTTTGCAACCTCGACCAGCGTCTTCTGCAAACCCAGCAGCACCGCCTTGATCCGAAACCCATTTTCTGGTCTCAACCTCCCCCAACAGAGTTCTCTCTCACCCCCCCCTTGCTTTAATAGTACTTTGTTGTTTTTATTTTTTTTAACATCTTACCTAATCAAGTCGATGCATCTGTATTAATTGTTTGAATTGTGGCCACCCACAATGCTTACGGATACATTATTGGAGCTGTGATCTGATACCCTTTGTTTTAATTTATTTTTTTTGTTTTTTTGTAAACCTCGGCATGCAAATCATTCTTTGACGCGTTGATGTAAAAAGAGATTTTGACGAGCAGCAGAAGGTCGAGATGGGGTCACGGTAAGCAGACTCCCAACCGCGCTAGTGTCGGATTGGTTGCTGATCTCTGGGCATTCTAGGCTGGATCGCTTAGTCACGTAAGCTTAACTCCCCTTTGTGTTGTCAAAAGCAGCACTGCAAATGCTGACCAATCACCAGGCTTTTGGAAACTGGGAGCACTCCAGTTATCAGAAATACTGCCGCCCAGCAGCTCGCCGATGTCCAGAAGCAACACCCGGAGGAGCTGTTCAATCTACTAGGCCGTATCCTGCCATACCTTCGGTCAAGGTCATGGGAGACAAGGACAGCTGCAGCCAAGGCAATCGGTGGAATCGTTGGTCACGCTCCTCGATTCGACCCGAATGCTGATGATGGGACGCGTCCTAAGGACGAGGACATCGACAGTGTCAAGATCAAAAAGGAATCTGAGTCAGTAGATGACATTCTGAATCTAGAAACCCTTGATGTGGTTTCGATCATCAAGAATGGCCAGAAATTGCTGGGGAGTGCCGGGAGGGAGTATGACTATTCCCTAGCTGGCATGGACCCGGCTGCGAGATTACAACAGCAAAAGAAAACCTTGATTTCTCGACTCGGGCTGGCAGGCGAATACATCGAGCATGATTTGATCAATGATCGTGATGTTGATGACAATGGCCTTTCCAAAGGACCGCGGGGACCAGGATCAACGCCCAGAATCGATACCTCTGTTCCGCCTCTTGCCCGTCAGGATAGTCTGACTAGCCTTCCTCCGCAATCTGCGACTTCCCCCAACGATCTCCAGACCCCTTTGAATGGTGAAGAGCATGGCCTCAGCAAACGGCAACTGAATCAGCTGAAGCGAAAGAACAAGCAATCAGCGAGGATGGGGGCAAATAAGATCCGACTTGTCGACCTCTCAGTCAGGAAGGGACCCGATAACATTACAACTGCAGCTGTAACTACACCTCGTCCTCTTAAAAAGGAGAATGGAGACGAAAATGATGACGAAAAGCTGGATTATTTCTCACTCAATAGAGAAGGGCCTGATGACGATTCCAAGGTGGTTACCGAATTTAAGGGTGCTACAGTCCCTGAGAAATCATTCATACAGACCGATGCCGAGGAGCAAAATCTGGAATGGCCTTATGAATGCCTGTGTGAATTCCTCATGATGGACTTATTCGACCAGAGCTGGGAGATTCGCCACGGAGCTGCCATGGGTCTCCGAGAAGTAATTCGTGTTCAGGGCGCTGGTGCAGGTCGTCTTTGGGGAAAAACGAGAGCGGAGAATGATGAACTTAATCATCACTGGCTTAATGACCTTGCGTGTCGACTTCTTTGCGTGTTTATGCTTGACCGGTTTGGTGACTATATCTCCGACAATGTCGTAGCGCCAATCCGGGAAACCGTAGGCCAGACGCTAGGTGCGCTTCTATCACACTTACCTTCGACGTCAGTAGTGCTGGTCTATCGAATCCTACATAGAATCGTGATGCAAAAGGATTTGGATGCCATCAGGCCGATTTGGGAAGTTTGCCATGGGGGCATGATCGGACTAAAATACTTAGTGGCCGTTCGCAATGACATCTTATTCGAAGACCCTGCTGTTCTAGATGGCGTTATCGAAGCTGTCATGAAAGGCTTGGGAGATTACGACGACGATGTTCGTGCTGTGAGTGCAGCCACACTGATTCCGATTGCTGACGATTTCGTGCAACTACGTCCGGAGTCGCTTAACACGTTGATTGATATTGTTTGGAACTGTCTTTCAAATTTACAAGATGATCTCAGCGCGAGTACAGGCTCTGTTATGGATCTCCTTGCGAAGCTATGTACTTTCCCACAAGTGTTGGAAGCAATGAAAGTAAATGCTGCTCACGATCCTGAGTCCTCTTTTGGAAATCTCGTTCCTCGACTCTTCCCGTTCCTGCGACATACAATCTCCAGCGTACGCTCCGCTGTTCTTCGTGCCTTGCTTACATTTTTGAAACTCGAGGGCGAAGGCCAAGATTCATGGGTGGATGGGAAAGCCCTCAGACTTGTTTTCCAGAACCTCCTTGTTGAACGGAACGAGAACGTCCTCAAATTATCCTTGCAAGTTTGGACGGAATTGCTTCGAGTCCTTCGTGTTTATGGAGTATTCAACACCGACCAGCTGGTCGAACCTATCCAGCCACTTATCACGGCAACAATGAATCCGTTTGGTGTTCCACGATATCCTATTCCGATGGATCTCTGCCTTTTCATTCGGCCATCTGGGCTGCCTTTTAGCTCTGCACCGTCTGCCCCAAGGAAATCCTCAGTTCATACTCCCGTCGAACCCGCGCCACGAGGTAGAAGAAGGAAAGCTGAAAAGAAGGAAGCGCCCCCAGTAATGACCCACAATTTGGACGGTCACATGTTGCAAGGAGATGTCGACTTGGTTGGTATTGATACGATAATACGGTCGAAAATCTATGCTGCTACTGCGCTCGGTGAATTTCTGTCAGTGTGGGACTTTGCCGATGGGCCCAGTTTATGGGATCGAGTTTTACCAGCCTTGAATTGGCGTGGCTCTACTTCGCAGCTAGTAGCAGCCATGGTGATTGAGGAATACACAAAACGTCAAGGGTCTGCTTCGCGCTACACGTCTTTACTTTCGCAGTGGCTCAATCCTTTAATAGAGAATGACCGACCATCGTGGTACAGCGACATTGCATGCTATCTCCATATTGCGAGAGCGCAATGCCATTCACTTCTTAATACTTTCCGAGATCATGCGCACGTTTCTCAGTCTAAACTTCCAACTTTAGCAGTAGTGGTCCAAGGAGACCCAGAAGCTGGACCAAACGCTTTCTCAATTCACGATGCTGAAAAGGTTGCTGGCCCAGACTTTGAGAGACTTAAGAAGGATCTAACACCAACCAATCGAATTACAGCACTTCAAGTGCTGAATGATTCTCGTGCCAGCGCTCAAACTGCAGTTGATGATGCAAAGGAAGTAAAGGAACAGCGTGATATGCGAATCCGGGCTGTGATTGCTAGCTCTTTGGTTTCTCTACAAGATATACCGAAAAAACCGAGCCACATTATCAAGGCCATAATGGACAGCATCAAAAAGGAGGAAAATATCGAGTTGCAGCAGCGATCGGCGTTCGCTATCGCATCTTTAGTGGAATATTACACGACGGCTGCGAAGCGAGGTCCGGTTGATAAAGTCATTGGGAACCTTGTCAAGTTTTGCTGCGTTGATACGTCGGAGACGCCGGAATTCCATCATAATGCACACTTGGAGATAGCCATTTTATCGCTACGTAAAGAGGAAGATAAGAAGGATCCGCTTGACGCAGCCAAATTTGAAAGGGAATCACGAGAAGCTAGAATTATGCGCCGCGGAGCAAAGGAGGCTTTGGAGCAGTTGGTAACGAGATTCAGCGCGCAGTTATTGGAAAAGGTTCCGAATCTTGCGAGCCTTATTCAGACCCCCTTAAGACAAGCGTTGACGGGAGAACTTCCGAAGGATATCAGAAACACGTCTAATGAGTTGGGGCAAGAAACCGTGGACGGTCTATCGATACTCCGTGCGCTGGCTCCTAAGTTTCATCCTGGGCTGTATCCATGGGTTATCGAACTTATGCCCGTTATTGTCAAGGCCTTGAAATGCGAACTGTCTGTCATCCGATACGCAGCTGCAAAATGTTTCGCCACATTATGTAGTGTGATGCCTTCAACGGGCATGACCATGCTCGTGGAGAACGTTTTACCCTCAATCAACAATGCATTGGATGTGAACTGTCGCCAAGGCGCCATCGAGTGCATATACCATCTAATCCATGTCATGGAGGATAAAATTCTTCCGTACGTCATTTTCCTCATTGTGCCTGTACTTGGTCGAATGAGTGATTCGGACAATGATGTGAGGCTTTTGGCAACGACGGCTTTTGCTACACTTGTGAAACTTGTTCCATTAGAGGCTGGAATTCCTGATCCTCCAGGACTGTCGGAAGAACTGCTCAAGGGTCGGGACCGTGAAAGGAAATTTATGGCGCAAATGCTTGACGTACGCAAGGTAGAACCATTCGAGATACCAGTTGGCATCAAGGCAGAGCTTCGATCATACCAGCAAGAAGGTGTTAATTGGCTAGCGTTCCTCAATCGGTACAATCTCCACGGTATTCTTTGCGATGACATGGGTCTAGGGAAAACACTACAAACGCTCTGTATTGTGGCCAGTGATCACCACCTACGGGCACAGGAGTTTGCGCGCACACAGGCTCCTGAAGTTCGACCATTACCGTCCTTGATTATCTGTCCCCCTAGTGTGTCTGGTCACTGGCAGCAGGAAATCCAACAGTACGCACCATTCCTTACTTGCGCTTCATATATGGGGCCTCCAGCAGAGAGAGCAAAGCAACGACCGCGACTCAACGACGTGGATATTGTGATTACATCGTACGATATCTGTCGGAACGACAACGACGTTTTTGCGCCAATGTCATGGAATTACTGCGTCTTGGACGAAGGACACTTGATTAAGAATCCGAGGGCAAAGATTACACTTTCCGTGAAACGCATTCAAAGCAATCATCGCCTCATACTTTCCGGCACGCCTATTCAAAACAATGTTCTGGAGCTGTGGTCGCTGTTCGACTTTTTGATGCCTGGGTTTTTGGGAACTGAAAAGGTGTTTTTGGACCGCTTTGCTAAACCAATCGCGGCTAGTCGCTTTAGCAAGTCTTCTTCCAAGGAACAAGAAGCTGGGGCCTTAGCAATTGAAGCTTTGCATAAACAAGTCCTTCCATTCTTGCTACGACGATTGAAGGAGGAAGTTTTGAATGACCTGCCCCCGAAGATTTTGCAGAATTACTATTGCGATCCAAGTGACCTGCAACGAAAGCTGTTTGAAGATTTCACGAAGAAAGAGCAAAAGGAACTGACGAAGAAGATCGGAAGCATAGAGCGAGAAGCTAAAGAACACATCTTCCAGGCTTTACAGTATATGCGCCGGCTCTGCAACTCTCCCGCACTCGTCGTTAAAGAAAGTCACAGGCAGTACCAGGAAGTTCAGAAATACCTTACAGAGAAGAAGTCTCATATTCGTGATATCATTCATGCTCCCAAACTTACTGCTCTGCGCGACTTGCTTATAGACTGTGGCATTGGCGTGGACCCATGTGCAGAAGGCGAGCTGAATACCGCAGCGAGCTATGTCAGTCCACACCGTGCCTTGATCTTCTGTCAGATGAAAGAGATGCTCGATATTGTGCAGAATGACGTTCTTAAGAAACTACTTCCCTCCGTTCAGTACCTACGCCTTGATGGAGGCGTAGAAGCGACGAAGCGCCAAAACATTGTCAATCAATTCAACACAGATCCTTCCTACGATGTTCTCCTCCTTACCACAAGTGTTGGTGGTCTTGGACTCAATCTTACCGGTGCAGATACGGTCATTTTCGTCGAACACGATTGGAATCCACAAAAGGACATACAAGCCATGGATCGCGCGCACCGCATCGGCCAAAGGAAAGTTGTTAATGTATACCGCCTGATCACACGAGGAACTCTGGAAGAAAAGATCTTAAAGTACGCACAGTTTCCCCCCCCCCCCCCCCCCCCCCCCCCCCCCCCCCCCACCTCCCCCTTCTTTTTTAACATACATACTTCACTGTTTTCAATTCTGATGTACAGTCATATTACTGAGCTAATCAACACCTTTTGTCTAGTCTCCAACGCTTCAAAATCGACGTCGCCTCTACCGTCGTCAACCAACAAAACGCGGGCCTCAATACCATGGACACCGATCAGCTACTCGACCTCTTCAACCTCGGCGAAACCGCTGACACGGCGGAAAAACCCGGCCACGACACGAGCCTTAACGGCAACGAAGTCGACATGGTAGACATCGATGGCGAAGTCAAAGAAAAGGGTAAAAAGGGCTGGCTGGATGATCTGGGAGAACTATGGGATAACCGGCAATACGAAGAGGAGTACAATCTTGATTCGTTCTTGGCGTCTATGAAGGGATGATATTTTGGAGGGTTTGGTTTGTTAATTCATCTGCCCTTCGCTTGATAACGGATTTCGAAGCATTGCGATTCCTGGCTAAAACGGGTGGAGTTGGGAGTGGGGGGTGCTGGGAGGGGGTTTTTCCCTTTTTTTTTTTGTCGATTAAAAGGCTTTTTTTTCTGACTGTTCATCATCACAAGAGAAGGAGTCCTGGTGGTGCGAAGATGGAAAAGTAAAAAAAGTCCTTTTGGATTCTCGCACAGCAAGGTGTCATTCCTATGCATCAGCGGAGTTCTCTGTGTTTTTTCGGCGGCCCCTAAAAAAAGAACAGCAGTGAGGCACATCTGATTTCATTTCTTCTCTTTCATTCCCCTTTTTTTTCCACTTCATCGCAGATCTTGACCCTTTGTCCTTCTCACAATGATGTATAAGTATTAGCCATGTCCTGTACCTGTTTTCAGCCTTGTCATTTTTTTTATTTTTATTTTTTTGTTTTTATTTGCATTTGATCTCTTATGTACGAGTATCATCCGTGCAAATGAAGAAAAAGGGCACCATCATGGTAGATTTGAGCGACCATACCTGTCACTGAATAGAGCACAAACCATTTCTTTCGAATCTGAAAAAAAAAAGGAAAGATCCAGAGACTGAATCAGACCACATGAAATTTTTGATTTTTGTTGTTATTGAAAAACTCTCCAGTGATTGAAGAAGTACACCGACAGATATCAAAAGAGAGTGAAACATAAACCCGCAACATCACTCCAGACAGACCACATTCCAAATTTTATTCGTACATGTTGGTACAGAGCATTCAAAAGCACAAGAAAACTAGAACCGAGTTAAGGTATCAGGAGTAGCAAAAGAGCTATGCTAAGGATGTGCCACCACAAGACTCCAACGAAAACAGGTTGCTCCCGAAGCTCTCCGACTAAAAAATCAGATCAGGAATTGAAACTCCATACCAACCAGGTGTCTCAGAATAGCGAAAAGGTGCGCAAAGAAGTACTAAAAAGAAAAAAGAAGATGAAGAAGCAAGAAGGAAGAAAGAACACTTGAAAATGAAAACAATTATAAAAAGCTCACAATGGTGTTTCTCAAAAATCTCAACTTTTGTAAGGAAATATTTTTTCAATTTTTTGCTTGGAGAAGAATTTGCCATTTTAATAAAAAATAATACGACGTTCAACGTCGCTGTTTGGGCCTCGCAAGGAAGCTTAATCGGCTCAAACTCAGGCCAGTCCTGCGTTCCACTGAGTTCATTTTGCCTCCCCGGACAATACTTCGCGGAGTACCGTGGGTTACCGGGCGCTGCTTGACTGGACTTGGGGTTTGAATCTGTGAGAGACTTGCAGGCAAGATCTTGGCCCTTTTAACGCTCCGTTGGCAGTTTGTGGGATCTGGTGGCACCTTGCTTTCCATGTCATCATTCTCATCATCTTCTCGGTGTCTTTTCTTGTTCGTGATACCATGCGGAATTGCACCGGGAGTTGAGAAATTGAGCTGTCGTCGTGTACGGGTCGTTACTGGAGTCTTGCGAGCATCACTTGGTGAAGGTTCGAACGGGAAATTGCCTTGCTTGCTATCTCGCAGAGTACTGAGGGAAGGGAGAGTGGGATACATTATATCTCCATTATCAGTACACTTAGCGGTAATATTGGCGTCAGGTGTCTGAGGAGAGTCCGATGACTCGTTTGAAGAATCAGGGAGCTTGATGCTGTCTGAAAAATCAACGTGCTTTTTAGCTGAAGGCAGGATTGGGCTGGCATTGGAAGTATCCGATGCGAAGAGTAGTTTACTTGCCAGGTCATTATTCGGAAAGGCCTGGTGAGTTCCAGCTGCGATCTTGATAGGGTCATTCGAGAAGAGCGGTTGGCGCCGACGTAGAATCGACTTGAGGGTTCCAAGACCCGGGGCCGTGCTTTTAAACTTTGGTTTGAAATCTGTGTGTGGAGTCCGTGGTGCCAGCTCCTCTTTCGAAGGCGGGTGAGATAACGAGGGGATTTTGGTGGTCTGAAAATGCTTTACACTTGTACAACGCACAGCTGCCGGTTTGTACGGAGTGTTGAGGTTGTCTGGAATGTTTGCTTCAGTCCTTAGGCCTGGCCTGTTCGCAGCTTGATCATCTTTGGAGAGCGGTCGACGAGTTGAAGCATCTTCGTTCTCATTTTTCTTGAGACGTTTTGTTGTCGAATCAGTAGACGCAGCTGTGCGCGTAACTGTTTTAGCGGTAGCCGGGGAGGGCTTCTCTGGCTCGTCAAGGCGAGCCTTTGAAATGGTACGTTTAAGGCCTTTGGAAATAGAAGCATGAACACGCTCTGGTCGGGCTCGAAATGAAGAAGGATGGTCCGCTATGGAGTCCATTTTCTTAAACTGGGCCATGTGAATTTCACTAAAACGCCCAATCTTGCCCTTTGCTTTTGCTATCTTCCTCGTTCCCATCTGTTTAGCTTCGCTATCTTTGTGTCTCTGTTCATTCTCCTTCATTATCAATTCAGCCTTAATTCTTGCTGTATCTTCTCGAATATTCCTCATGATTTCCCTTGCCTCAGCGCTGAGCTCAGAATTCTCTCCCGAGAACTTGAAATCCGAGCTCAATGCTTCCAGCTGATCAGGATGTGACAATCGTCCTTTTGAAGGCGTATTTGAAAGTGTCAGGAGGGGCTTTCCTGGCGCGTTAGGATCCATTTGGACAGGCTGAAAACCGAGAACGAGACCAGTATCTGGTTGTTTTGAAGTACTCTGTTGGACCTTGCTGGGATGCATTTCTTCAAGACCAGGTTTCAAAGACGCGGTTGTGTTTGGTGTTTTAACGGATGCTTTTGAACTAGAACGGTGCTTCGCAGGCGTGGAAAGGGTACTTTTCAGAGGAGTCATCGGATGTGCATTCGTGCGCGTCTTGATGTTAGGAGTCGCTACTTCGTCGTCCTTTTCGGCGAGGGATTGTAGCTTGGTAGCTGCATGTAACGGCTGTTTTTCGACCTGAGATAAGTGTACGAAGTAAGGATCCGCGTAGATAGATGTTAATGTCTTGAGGAAAGGGGTTCATCAAACCTCGACGACTGGAGTTTTGCCCCTCAGTCGGGCAGACCGACGGGTAATAGGCATGTTGAGAGAGCAACACTACTCGTTCACAGCACACAGAATCGATGTTTTCCTATATTTGAAGGATGTGATTTGAAATTCTGTAAAAAGTAAAGCAGAAGAGAAGCTCCCAAGTCGTATATGAATGAAGCAATCCACAGAGTGAGGATGCAACGAACATCACGATCACCAAGAAAGCAAAAGTAAACAAACATTAGCTAATCAGTTATGTAATCAGATTTGCAGCTAACTGCTTATGTAATTAATTACAATCTGAGAATGATGTCATATCATGTGATACAGCACGATGACATCACCAGAGAGGTCAACATCATACGTCATTTTTGCAGGGAGAAGGGGAGAGACAGATACAGTATACAAACACGAGAAACAGAATATTTAGACTTAACATGACTTTTCGCTGCAAAGAACCGGACATTGGTTTGAAAGCGCTTACTGAGTGAACTGTGCGAAGATGCTCACAAGCCGAATGGATAGGTTTCGTCCTGCCCAAGGGGAGTCTTCGGCTGTGTCATCTCCAATGGCCTCACACCTCGGGTTTCATCGAACCAAATATACCCATCGAGTTGATCTCCAAGATCAGCTGCAGAATAGTGGGAGATCCGTTCAGTTTCTGGCCGGTATATCACGCCAATGAAGCGCTCTAGTCGGGGCGACGCCTTTTGGATATGCTGGCGAAAATGTGGATGAGCCAGACCCTGCCGGAGCTCAAGGTAGAAGGATGGGATACCAGTCTGATGTGCGAGATACTCCCAGCTGTCGGATCGAGATGGTCGCACTTTCATAATCTCTGCATCATCGTCCCATTCGTGTGCTGCAGTCACGGTACCGGTATGTGTGCCGCACCCGATCAGTGCCACGTTTTCACGTCCGAGGTTCTCGCGACATAGCTGCCCAATATTGAGTTCATCGCGATGTCTACCCATGCTGGTATATCTTGCATCACCGATATGGCTGTTATGTGCCCACACAACAGCCTTGGAGGATGGCGGTTTATAGTTCAGTAATCTCTGAAGCGTCTCGTACATATGGGAGTCTCTCAGTGACCATGAATCAGCTCTGCTTGAATACATGGCGCGATAGTACGACTCCGCGTCGGCTACAAGGTAGGCGTTCTGCTCCGTGCTGTGAAACTCTTCGCCATCGTGTTGTTCGGCCGTATATTCCAATCGTTTCTGGAGCAAATCACGTAGCATTTTGATGACCTGATCCTCGCAACTTTTCATCCCGGTATGGGCGAAGTTCGCAAACCCATATTGTGCTGGATCTTCAACCCACGGCTGCAAACAGCCATATCTCTGGCGCGCCAGTTTTGCCATGTTCGGATCCACTTTATCGAGATAATTGATCACAGCTGCCATGGATCTTCCCATGCTGTAGAGGTCCAGCCCATAGATGCCGGCTCTTCGCTGAGGAGGAAGATTGGCATTATGGTCTCTCATCCAGTGGACAAAGTCTTGCATTTCTTTATTCCTCCACATCCACGTCGGAAATCTCTGAAAAGGCTCATCCTTCCCTTGCTCGATCTTGCCCTTAAGGCCCGGTCGCTGTCGCACATATCGATCCAATTCCTCTGCATCGGGCCAGTCTGCTTCGAGCGCTACCGTGTCGAATCCGTGATGTTCAATGAGACGTTTCGTGATCTCTGCCCGAGCATGGTAGAATTCGGACGTGCCATGGCTTCCGTCGCCTAGCAAGACAACTTTGTAGTTTTTAAGATGGTCAAAATAGGCTCCGAATGATTGGTCTGTAAGGGCAGGAAGAGGCTTTGCAGCTGACTTGATAATATCCACGAGTCGGGAGCTCATGATTGCGCGTCTAGATCACTTGTTATATTCGTAGTAGACCTGAGTAAACATCAATGTCTCATAAAACGGATGCGAAATCCACGCCTGATAGCTATCGTTTTATAGATGGCAAAACTTGAATGAATCCGCCACCCCTCAGCATGCAAATCGCGGATGTTATGACTTCACCAGAAAAGCTTCGTCATATGTACGGCATAATGGACATGGATGATGTCCAGCACGTACGAATATGTGTATAACAGTTAACTGCATCTCTCTGCCTGGGATGTTACGTATGTTCTTCGATAACGCATGTATGTATCAGTGCAGAGTGCCAGTTACAATTGGAATTCTTTCACAAAAACGACCTATTTCTTTGCTATTCACAATGTCTCGTCTTCGACGCTTCAAGGATTCGATGGAGAGCGTATATGGGGAGTTCTCCGAAATTTCCGATGCCTCCACCTGGGTGCCTCCGCCAAAATCTGGAGGCCATCGCGGACGTTACCTATGGACTGACGCTTTTGGCGTGTTGAATTTTCTGACTCTGCATAAAGAGAACCAATCCCCTGATGGGAAATATCTCACACTTGCCAAACAACTTGCCTCTAACGTCCATGATGTGCTGGGCTGGACTCGCGATGGACGGTCCCGTCTACCCGGCGCTACCGAAAAGGAGCCACTCGCAGGTGGGCTACGAATCGGAAAGGAATCAGAAACGGGCCCCGACGGCGATGGCCAGTATCACCATTATCTTACCTTGTGGATGTTTGCTCTAAATCGGTTGTCTATGGCTACTGGTGACCCCTCATACAACCGTCAAGCGGTCTCTTTAGCAAAAGCGATCCACCCGCGTTTCTTCATTGACCGAACATCTGTTCGCCCACGAATGGTCTGGAAGGTGGCTATGGATCTATCTCGACCACTTGTGGCTAGCGAGGGGAACCTTGACCCGATAGATGGATTCGTGGTCTTCCGACTCCTGCAATCGTCAGCCGTGAAGTACGGTGATGGCCAAGTTCTGAAGGAAGAAATTGGGGACTACCAGAGAGTAATGGCTCGTAAAGGCAAACATTACGTGTCCAGCGATACTCTCGACTTGGGGATGACTTTGTGGACGGCTCACTGGCTCGCCGTAAAGGAGCCTTGGGCTACTGATTTGAAAAAGAGATGCATCTCTCAACTGCGTAATACTCACCATACACATGCTTTGTGAAAATGATTCCCAAAGTTATATTTGTGCACAAAATTGGACCATGTTGACTGACTGCTTCATTATTTTGCGCCACTTGCTGCAGGAGACCTATTTGGCATCGAAAGGTACCTCGAAACCCCGGTACGCTTCCGTCTGGCTTTCAGAGAGTTTGGGACGTGTCTGGGAATAGGTTGTATATTCGAGCCAGAAGACGAGACCGATGATGCAGTTGATTTAAAACCGCATTCAGAACAGATCCTTTCCCAGTGGGAACAGTATATCTCCTCCGCTCTGACGCCAGAAGATTTGAAGCCCATCACGAGGGTCATGTATTGCACGGCATTGATACCTGGAGGTGAGTGGCACTATCCATCCCTTGAAATTCCAAAGTTTGTTGCCCCGTTATGGAAAGCTTGCTCACGTTGCAATCTAGCGTTCAAGGCTGGATATTTTGGGGCCGAACCTATCAGAGAGGCCTTGGAGGAGTAACTCGGTAGGTAGAAAGCCGTTTCTAGTCTCTTTCCCCTTTTGCCTAATGGATGGAAGAAAGGAAAAAGCGTTGGAATACCACCATGAGGAAGGGCTAGTTTTCAAAATCATGCGCATCGTAAATCAGCCGTACAACTCCAACCCCTCTATGTAGCTCTAGGCTGAAACGAATGCTATCCAAATATAAAAGTATTATACAGACAATCATCCTTGCTGTTATTTGTGCTTCATAGCCCGGGTATTCCCACAATGCTCCTCCACGAAGGCACAGTTCTCGGGAGAATGTATATTGTGTACACTGCAGCAAGTGCAATGATTAAACCAGAAGTCTAGAGCAAAGTCCATAGTTAGCAATAAAAAATGTAAGATTTGGAATCGACGCATGCGGTTCAATAAGAATATACTGTGTACCTTTTCAAGTAAAGTATGGAACCAAATCCCTGTCATGAGTAACATCCACCAAGATAAGCCTGCAACGGCCCAAGCGAAAATTCGTGACATTCTCGCAGCAGGGTGCTGATTATTTTCATCCTTAACCATTTCCGTCGATGTGCCATCTTTGTTCTTAACTCTGGCATCCGCCTTATCATTTGTCGAAGCTCCGGAGCCCAGCAATTCGAATATAAGGAAGGCGCTTGCAAGGACTAGCATGAATACATGTCCACTAACATCGTGGCCCCCTTGCCAGGTTCCATTGGCCATCTTACATGCCACTGCAGTCATAACGGAATCTGATATAGGTTCGTTCACCCCGGTAGTGCGGATCCTTTCACATCTCCCTCCAGTGGCAGTAAAACTGCGGTCTATGATAGCCGGGCCAAAGCACCATTGAGTGGTTAAAATCCAAGCAAGTGTAACCAACACATATCGAAAAGTCGCTTGCCATACTTTTCTTAGGCGTTCATTCGGATCGAGGCGTCTAGTAACGAATCCGGGCTGAGTCAAGAGGATTGACAGGAATGCAAGTGTTGTCCAGAGCCAGCCGACTTTGACAAAGTACACGTTGAAAATGTTTCCCTTTCGAGCAAAGTAGTTGACGTCGATGGGTGGATGGTCGGGTACAGTAGTCGCGGAGGTCAGATTGGGTGTTAATGGTCTTGCTGTAGGAGATATCAATGAGAAGAATGAGGCGAGCACTAGAGTTGCCGGATATATAACGAGAGAAACAGCTGGTAGATGTGAATGGCTTGGACACACCGTCCTGCCGCAGACGGGCTCTGGAGCTAAAGTCATGGTCGTGGAGGCTTCTGGGAGAAAATCTACAAACATTTCAAAAAGAGAAACTGAAAAAGGCTTTCACACATTGTACGAAGTTTTCCATCTGGCCCTCAAACCGCCTGGCTTCGAGCTGTCACCGACAATTCTTTTCCTCCCCTTTGACAAGATGGCGGAGTGGATGCGACGAGATGACGTCGTGGCACAATCCAAGAATCAGGCTAGCCAAAAGCATTCATCACGTGAAGGATTACGTAACTAACTAACTAGTTAGTTAACTAGTTAGCTGACTAAAGGGCTATTTAGCTGCTTAGATAATCTGACTACTTTTCGCGTTGTGGACAATAATAACACGGCGCCAACATCAATCATGAATTTGAGCTTTGAAGGGCAACACTCTGGCCACATTTGTTGCATGGGTATCGTCGGACAAGTGTTGCCTGGTCCTGGAATGAGCCGCAAGGCTTCAAAGAAGACAATGGCTTGAAAGAAGTCTGAAGGATGTCTCCTGAAACCCGCCTGGAGCTGCAACCAGGTCAGTCCCAAAATTTGTGAACGTCCTAAGAGGATTGCTCTACATGCATCTTGAATATGACATAGGCTAATACCTCAAAGGTGCGGGCAATGATGCTGCAGTTTTAGCCTGGACCGCAACAGCTCAACAGGCAAAGACAAGAGCCTTACAGTCCATTAGCGAACCAGAGCTTCAAGTGGATACTGGCCAAAGAGATTATGTTGGCAGAGTCTGACAGATATCCTGATTTCTGGTTGCTCCATCTTGAGATACATTCCAAATTGTCACCAACGCGAGCTAATCCCTCCGAGAAAGTGTTCGCCTCGAGGGTGACGGCCACTCACTACTGACCCTTGACTATGGACCTGACTGTGAGAGGACAAAGTTTCAGACACAATTACATACACTCTTTGATTTGTGGCCCCGTTACTCTGGCGTTAAACTGAAGAAATCTTTACTGAATGAGCCCCCTGGCCAATTGCATGATAATTTACCATCCCCTTCCAAGGTCCCACAAAACAACCTGAGCTAGGCGTACAACAATTATCCGTGGTTGACTGCTCGGCGCAGGTAGAAGCTTAATTTCGTGGGCACGAGAAGGTCATGCTCTTAGCTCAATTGGCTGCGAGCAGACGCTCGTGCAGGCCATTAACCGTTCCTTCAAACCCGATGTTTAAACTGATCAGACATGTTCTATTTGTCCATGTTGATCATGAAATTTACCTGATGCTCTGCAGTCACGGTAGCACACAATACCAGCAAGTCAGCCCATACCAGGTGACTCGGGTGCGATACCTTTAACCAGACATTAGGGTTTAATCCGAATTTTCGACCGTTTCACTTTGTACACATACCCCTTAGGTGACATTGGTCACAGCGGCTGCAGACTTCACGTTATGACAGACAAGACCATGTCGGTCTTGCACCGTTTTCGACCCTAAGCTGATGGAAGCTTTGTTTGAATCGAACGCTTCACACAACAGGATGTGGCCTAAGCTGCACTTTGTGAGGCACACTTGTAAATGCTTTTCTCTCGAGTTTTAAGATTATTCCAATACCATTCCTCTGTTTGAGCTATTTTTGGTTGGGTTATATCCTCTGGTACATGGCGGATTATGAAGGAACACCTGGCATTAAGATATTCGCCGCTACTATAGCCCAAAATCTTCTGATTCCTCTCTCTGAAGCTCTCAAAGACCTAGCTACCAGCCGAGCCGAAACGTTTGCTGCTCGGATTTTCTCGTCTAAGGTCTCCCATGGCGCTTACGGGAAATCTGCCTGACGACAATTCTGTGCAAAATCAAAAGACTATTTTCATCAGCCGCTGACCGTTTACAATGTTCAGTGGACGCTTGCTTCAAGCAAAGTACTCTAGAGGAGCTCTGTAACGCCTCGACGGTATTACGGAAAAACTCAGCCTTACTTCGAGAAGCATGCATTGTCTATCAAAAACGACTACATTAACCGCCTTTTCCTGGTTCCCCGCAATGGTCTGCCCTGCAGCATAAAAATTCCACAGTGGAATCTGTAAGGTGCACGGATCATCGTGACTTGCCGGGTTGTCGAAAGAAAGGAAAAAGCAAATATCAGAAGAGCATCATCAAATATAAGTACTGCCAGGTACATACAAACTGATCGATCATGAATACATATCCTCATCCGATCTTCACCATTCTTTCACTTACAGCTTCGAAAAAGGAAACCTGCCTTCGTTAGACCTGTATCTTTTTTATTACTATCGTTACCTCTTCCCTGCCCTGAATTTCTACATCTTTTACGCCTTCCTTTTGCCTCATCTAGATTCTTGACTTTTCCCGTCGGTTCAATGCCTTCTGAGGGTGTGCCGAAATGTCAGAGGTGCCGCAGAGATCATAAAAAGGTTGGTAATTTGAATAGTATTAATTCTTGTGCTTCGCGATTTTTAATGAATTCATAGTGCTCCCCAGATAACAGACCTTGGCCTGGGCCAAAATGTGACCGCTGCGAAAATTACGGATACGAATGCTCAGAGAATATGATGGCCCGACGATCGTCGCAAAAAGATATAGACTCATCTCGGACGGCAGGAGGCCTTTTAGAAACAATTCCTCATGGAAAATTCTATTACCAGCCTAGTGTAGTTCGTGCATTGGCAGTGCGGCCGCAACAGCAGGCCCCAAACACCATTTTGAGACCGATGTACTCTCCATCCCCCTGGGCAGGACTGTTTGATTATCTGAGGGATGTCGATTGGCTCAATGTGAAGTGTTTTCGTGTGTGTCCCGATCCGTTTGCCTCCATGTTTCGGTCTCCTACGTGCTCGGTACCGGACATCTCAGATACTCCGCTTGGAAAGCGCCAGATGTATCTTGAAATCCTCTCAGAGCACCAACGGCTGATGCAAAATGCACCTCTGTCCGCGACAGGATCGCTAGACGCATCGATAAACTTTTTTGTCACGCAATTGCAGAGACAACATCCGCGGATTGCAATGACATACAGTTTTGAGGAACTAACAGGAATATGCGCCAACCATATCCGCTACGGTTCATATTGGCATGTTTTCAGAACCACCCTCCAAACGGACGAAGTCTTGTTAATTGACCCGAACTACTCCTTTGATACCGAATTCCCGAAAATCACATTTGAAAGCGCGAAGCAAATTTGGCTTTCTCAGGAGCTTTGCCTTCGACAATTTTGCCAGAAGCTTTCTGGACTTGGCCAAATGATCTCGGACCTGGCACGAACGGACCCTAACTCTGAAGAACGCCTATTCTTAGCTGCAAAGATTTCAGATAGGCTGGAGGAAGTCTTGGGTGCTCGACCTTCCTCGTTTGCAGCGTCCCGCGCTTCATCGTTTTTTCCGATTGACACTTTAGCAAGTTCTCCCGTGGAAACAACCGATGGGGATGTATATTCCTTGAGCGACTCTGCAGGTGCTGAGGAATCCGATGATGGATGTCCGCTTGGCAATCGGGAATACCAAGCCATTCTGGGAACCAGTTACTTCAGCGAAAGTGGTATCTGGGGTCACTGACAAAGAATTGACCGTTCTGAATGACTTTTGACCATTCTATTCTTACATTGTGTTTCTCTATTTTTTCCGGGTACCCTGCAGCGGAGTACAATATTTAGTATTTGTTGTTATAACGGCATTGCGGCTAAGCGGTCAACTGGCTTTGTTTATCTCATATTCCTTCAATCTATTCTTGCATTGCGGATTTCATTAACGTGTTGATGATTGGATATTATGACCGGTTTAGAATCAATTTTGCCCCACAGGTTTCAGTTACCAAGTGCATTTCCCAGGAGGTGTCAGTTTTCAGTACTATGTATACCTGAGTCAGGGAGTTGATGGAACGCAGGAGCTACGAAAGTATTCGCTATGCAAGTGTGGCCATACACGGTATCTTGGGATGCTTATCCTGAGTAAACATAAGTACGGAATCGTTGTGGTCTAGCTGCTGACTTTATTTTGGATTTGGGATGCATCAGGATTACCCGCATGAATTCATTATTGTTTGAATCTGTCAGAATTCCAAAGGACGTTTCGAGACTTGTGAATTTGACAGATTGCCCACCAAATGCCGCCACTGAAGATGTTCCGCATCCAAATACGGAATGCGAATTCAGTCCGACGAAAGTCTATGCAAGTCAGAAAGGAGTGAAGAGCTGCGTCCCATCGGGCCCCTGGAGTTTCCAACCCAGGATAGGAGATTGCTTTAATGTTTGGGACTGTTGCATATGTACCGGGTCAGGCACAGGACCGATCGGAAGCGCATACGTATGTACTGCGTGTGTAGCTAGTCACCAAAGCTTCCCATGTGGTCTGTCGTTGAACATGAAAGGGCGGCGATTTGACAGCTCAGCCAACTCCGTCCACAAAGAAAACCGGTCCAACCCAGGACTTTCATTGCAAAATGCTCATTCATTTGTTTCATCGCTCTTTCTATTGCCGAAAGCCTATTTCTGGTATTTGCCAGTTCATTAACTCTGCCTTTCAAGCACTCGAGTGCCCCCGAGGATGGTCTCATAATCTTGATTGGGGCGTCTATCGGTTGGTCGTACAAAAGCTTTCTCAACCGGGCAAAGTAACATTTATATACAGGGAGCCTAGGCAGCAGAGAGGCGCAATGTAAGTACATACATACATATCTACACTGCATTTGTTGAATCTCTGAGTTGCTGTGGATCATAATATCCTACATTATACGGTATACAGATCCAAAATACTGAGTGTTAGGGGTCCAAAAGTGTGTCACTCACCGCCACAAGATACGCATATTCGCGTATGCATACTTGATATGTGACTGCAATTCGAAATTGCGGAGTGCAGCAACATAGGCGCTTCTTCTTGGTTGCAAATTACATGTGGCCTTGGTGTTTTCTGCCTCGACAACGGAATAGCAGACTGCTCAAGCCAAACCAAGTTTCGTGCCTACTTCTGTTCTTCACCCTTGTTTAACATGCACGTATGTATTCTCGACATACATTCGTGTTATGACGCTAAGAGAGATGGAAATTCTTCAGTGGCTGAAAAAGAACCTCATTCAGACTTGCATAATATTGTTGCAGAACCCAGCAGCAGAACCAGAAAGCGCTCACTCTGTTCCACCTAACACCCGGGCAAACTTATCTGTTGCCCTGCTTTTATGCGAGGTTCATAATGAAAGATGTGCCCTCACCACCACAGTTAACAATGGACATTTATCAAGCAAGAAACCGCCAAGAGGTATACAGATGCCTCCTAGAGACTTTACCATCCAATAACGGCCTGGGCCCATTCGGCTTCAGTCTCCAGCATCAGATGTCCTTCTGCCTCCAACACTTGTAGCTTTGACCCTCCCCGGCCAGTTCTATTTGAAATCTTCGATCCGAGCGAGGCAACCCAGTGGATTGGGGCCGGTGCGGGCTTGACCGCAGCCAACCCACCCATTATCCTAATTCTTGGGCGATCCTCGGTTATGATAAAGTTCGTGAACAAAGAAGCAGAAAAACGGTCATGCCTTTCTCAGCATCGAAGAGCGGGGAGAAACTTGGTCGATCACCCATAGTTAATCAAGTCACGCAATAAAACCGAACAGGGCCCATAGTACAGCAAGTCTTTGATTTGCTGAAACGCACAGCACAGATGCCAGGAAATGAGTTTTTGCTCTCCATTCTTTTAACTTCTCCGCCTGGTCTTGGTGGGCATTTAGGTTAGGCTTTGTATGTATGTATAGGTATGTATGTCTTCTGTGCGTTGTAGTGGTTACTTCAGACATCAATAATGAATTAGTTAGATTCTCCTCGTCGATAAAGAGCCACGTCTGAACCACCAAGATCCTCAACTAAAGTATAACTACTAGTCATAATATTGGAACCCTTTTGTCCCTTACTTCCCCTGCCGGAGCCTGAGATCCAACCTCTCGATCGATTGGTACTCTTGAGGAGTTGGAATGATGATAGCCCGAAGAGGCAAATGGCTGAAGGATACCGCGGGTTTGGTTGTCTTTGTAAGGCTTCCTTTCTCCTGCCAACCATGTCACTATAAGTATACTCCGTACAGTACAGCAAAAGAAAGGCGAGAGACCCGACAGCCTGGTCAGAGAAGCCGGCGTGGCAGTTCCCCGAGCCAATCAGTAGGCGGCAATGCACACAATCATCGGGGAAGCGACATCTGGATTCCGTGCGTGTGACGGCGTGGTATTTAAGAGGTTGAGATAGAGGAATAATTGATGTAGAGTAAGCCTGAAATGTCGCCGGAATTCGATGTGTCTACCTTTGGTACACGCAGGGAGGTACTGTACAGTATGTAGTCAGCAAAGTCAACAGACGGCTATTGAAGCTGGATCACGTTGATCGGCGACTGACATCCTGATTTAGTTAGCTTAGTAACTAGGTAGTTAATAACATTAGTCTATGTCCGGTTTAGTTCAGTTCTGTATTGCTTTGGTAAGCTGACACGGTGATCTGACTCAGACTTCCAATTGGTGATGATATGCCCTGTGAATCGGTTGCGGTATACATACGCTGCCTTGACAGTGGTCTTCAGAAATGAGCATATATTAGAGAAATTTTGTGGTTTTTCTCTCCAATATGTAGTTATGGGATATCACCTCATTTTTAAAAGGCTGAGCTGGTTTGCACTGGCATTCTTTCACCCAGTGATTTCAGGTTAACAGAATGCTACATACCTATATATAAAAAAGTAAGTCCTGGCAAGCTATAACAAGAATTCATCTTCTTCCTCATAGCATGCCCCTGTAAACCTCTGTCTTCACAGCCCATTTACAGGCCCATCTTCAATATCAAACCAGGGGTGGCATAGCAGTGTCTTGATTGTTGATCGACTTTGTTCTGATCTGATCATCTTTCGAACCCATGTCAACAGAACTAAATGTATATTCTCATCCCAGAGACGCTTCGATATGCCGTCCGGGTAGCGGGTGAGGAGGCAAATTCAACAATTGACTCATCAAGCCGAGGAACAGTCAAGGCAAGGGTTGCCTCAGATGCAGATCTGTACGGTCATCGCTTTGGATCGATACGACTCACGGTTCGACACGAGTAGGAAGTAACATACCACCGTGCATATTCTCGATTTCGCAATCAGGTAGGTTTCCCCGATTTCTGGTCATGACTTTCCAGTATACGGGGCATTGTTTCTAGGAAGCAAACAGCTTAAGAAACTGAAAGGAGGGATAGGGGGATTCGATCAATTTACGCCAGTGTTGACTCTAAAAGAACAAGCAGCGCAGAGTTAGACAGCTAAAACAATCAAGAGTGTAGTGGGCAAATCTTACAGTTTCTAATTGTTTCATAACTAGGTAGCTAGTTATGAAGCCATGCTGCTTTGTTATCTGACAAAGGGATATCAGAGTACGTTGGTCATCAAGATGAGATTAAAACAGAATGGGTATTTACATATGAACTCCGTCTGGAGCAGAGCTTTGTCAAAAATCGCCCTGATTCCATTCTCTTCCCCTCAACTGAACAGATTGCACCACAAAAATCCGCTGGAAAGCGGTGGAAGTTAAAGTAAAAGTAAAAGTCGTCAAGATATGTATCGGATACATAACTGATATAGATTGCCATGTCAGAGTGGATGCCATCATCACAAAAAAGAAGCAAATAATCAAATGACCTGCATTTGATGTGGACGGACTTCGAAGGCGGAACAAAGTGCATACGATCCCTGACGTTACGTCGCCTTCGGCTTTGGATTATTGTCCCTCGCGCTGCGAGAGACGCCACTTGCTGTTTCTAGCGCGTCAATGATCTCCAATCCCAGCAAAACAGTTGCTACGCTTGGGAATACGATCCAGAGTCCACTAGAAGGAATATCAGACACTTTATTTCCCAAGGCCAAATCATTTCGCGTAAACTGGAGACTGGAAAAGCCTACTTCGGAACAATCCATAAGAAGACCAATACAGAGAGGTCATTATGCCCAACATTATTGAACCCAGAGAACACTTCGTTTAGGCCTTCATTTATCTTTAAAGTCAGACGCAGATTCATGGAAGCGAACAGGGGAGCCGAAGCCAATGATATTTGGAGAAGAAGGGTGCACCCTTCTCAACCGCATTCCATTCATTCTTGGGCTAGACAGGCACTCACCATACAGGACCGTTTTGCTGAGAGTCATTACGCTGGCACTAAACACAACCAATAGGGCAATAGCACCCATTCTTCCGTCGACATATTTTCTCTCAAACAAAAACCAGTTCATACCCCGTTCTGGCGTTCTTGGCTTTCCGCGGGCTCCGATTGCCTTGCCGTGTGTCCAAACAATTGATAGATAGAAAAGATAACAGATCGTCTCGACAACGTTTAGGGACGCCTGTGCAGCTGTGAACCCATTCTGAGCTCTAAATGCCGGCCAGCCGTATATGTAATCGACTGTTCCATAGAGCGCATACGGGGACCAAATCTTGTGCAAAGCGCCGCCAGGCATACTATGGGGTCTCAAAAGGACATAGCCCGTATCCCATATAACAAGCGGAATTGAGCCCAATAACCATAGCATTACCAAACTCGACGGGATATGTGCCCAATGGCCCGGGGAAGCTGGGGAATGCTCCCGCTTCGAAAGCGCCTGTTTCGACGTCGAAGTGGAAGCAGCGGGAGGAGGGAACTCTTGTGGATGATGCCGTGTTGTCACCATCGTTGCTCCCGTCCAAGAAGAAATCTCGGTTAGCTAAACAATGGAAATTAGATACTTGAATTCAAAGGGGTTGTTTTTCTGCTGGCGCCTTTCGTTGTATGGGGCATTTAGTGTATTCAAACAGCACAAGGACTTTGCCAGAGAATGCTCGTCCTTCAAACTAGCAGTTCAAACCAGCTGCTTCTAAGGTCGAATTTCAACAGCCTCCACTTGACTTCTGATCCCAGCAGTAGGGTTGCATTGCGAGACTCCAGTCCTGTCTCCAAATCAGCCAATCACGTGGATAGGTCCAGAATAGTACTACTTCCACCAAAATCTCAATTGGAGGCATTCAGGCACCAAACTCAATGAAAGAATTGTTGTGACTTGATTCAAGAGAAGAAGAGGAAGAAGAAGAAAGATGCTGATATCAACCTGGACTGAACTAACTATGGATGATGGGAATAACCCCTCCATGAACTCTTGCTTCAGAAGATGAAAACAACCACAAGTCCTGTCACATTCTCGCTGTTTGTGAGCCTGTCTCCTCCAGA
This sequence comes from Emydomyces testavorans, assembly GCA_029449355.1. Taxonomy (NCBI): domain Eukaryota; kingdom Fungi; phylum Ascomycota; class Eurotiomycetes; order Onygenales; family Nannizziopsiaceae; genus Emydomyces; species Emydomyces testavorans. The sequence continues at coordinate 2,912,468 of CP120627.1, forward strand.
AAATCACTGACCCATCGCCTTCTTTGCCCTCTGGGCTCTGCACTACTTCTTTATGGTTGTGTTTCTGCTGGAAATCATCAACCTCATCATTTTGTTCGCCAATTCCGACGTGCACCACCAACTGGTCATAGTCTCCTGCAGTTTTCAGGTCTCAGTTGAGAGGTGTGGAGTGGCTATCACTACAATACTGCAAAGGATATCCAAGCATTCCTCAACAATTATCGCGGCACCTGCTGTTGACACCTCTGCAAGATTAGTGTCCATGGCCTTTTCCTGTATCTTGAAGAGATTGACAAAAACAGAACCAAGTGTCCTGAAACTGTTGAGGAGGTCCGGGCCTACAATGGGCACTTCACAGATCACATCTCAAGCCTATTTACTGCATTTAAGTCCTTAGAACATCTCAAAACACCTACATTTTCAGACAGCGCAGTGCGATTTGATATAGTTATTTACTATATGCAACAGTATTCATTAGTCAAACCCTTAATTTAAATGCCAAAGCATGCATTCACATTGTAAAAGTATTCCAAATCTCGATGCTCGCTTCTCGAAGGATCTGAGTGATATCTCGATATCTTGGTAATCCCCTTATCGAAGAAGCTCGAAATATCAATATTGGGGCTTCATTTCAGGTTCAGATCTCCGTAGACAGCAAATAGCTGAGCAGATCACACAAACAGACTTGTGTGTCAGAGACATTGGAGTCAGAATGATCCAGGGGGCAAAACAGAATAAAGTATCATATTGAGAAGATATTTCTTTGGTTAGAAGGTCCAAGCAGATCGACAAAGACTCGGTTGCCAGTAAGCAAGCAACATAGCAAACATATATAACGCACCGGTATCTTCCAGTCAGATAACTGCCGTCAGTTGTAGGATATATGGTGGCAGGGAAAGCTCAGTTCTGATTCACTGCCAATTGAGAACATTCAATGTTAAGCTTCACACTAGTAGTAAGCAAATCTTTTTTTTGGAAAAACTCACCTGCTCTGTTGAGATCTCAACCTATCTGTCTGTCAGGTCAGGGGTTCATTGGCGCACCAGTGGCAATGAACGCAGGAACAGCTGTCCGAGATCTTCTTCTTTAAACGCATTGTTATGCAGCTTTACCAGCTCCTTTATCAGCACAATGCCATGTATGACCTTTCAAAGCGTGATGGTGGCTATACATGCCAAATCCACACAGAGATGTGCCGTATGAACAGGTTTATGGTTGAGGAGTGCCATAATCTAGAAAGGTATCTTTGCTGGCTACTGTACCTTACTGGCAAAATTTGCTCTTGTTGTGCGCTTGAAGTCAGACAATGCCCATTTCGCCATCCATTCCGTCGCGAGGACCTCCTCGATTGTAAGCCGTTGTTCGGGTTTGAAAACCAGTATGCGACGAATCAAATCTAGAACTGCAGCCGCTTCCTTCTCGTCGAATACACCCATATGTGGGTTCTTCTGTCGATATTTTTGAACACCTTCTTGGAATGCTTCATCCATTGCTGGCCAGGCGTGGCGACCTTCCTTAGGACATTGGCGCGGATTAAAAAACTGGTCTTTTTCTTCCCATTTCTCCCACCAATCTGAAGGCATTGGTCCTAGAACATCAATCTGCTGGGCCGTTATTTCATCAGCTGTTGTAAATTCACTGCTGAAAATGGCCTTCATGCCAATAATCTCCCACATAGAGACCCCTAAGCTCCAAATGTCTGCTGCATACGTTAATGGCTTTTGTGGCTCAAATCGAGCTTCTGGGGGTCTCATGGCAAGAGGAGTATGACATTCCTTTCCACAACGACTCTCAGTTGAAGCAAAGGCTTCTCCAAAATCACTCAATAGCACTTGCGCATCAGCCAAAGTAAAGTCCCAAGCAGCTTTTCCGAGATTGAGGGGTAATACTGCTTGAGCAGGGATATTAGGAGGAAGTGTCCCTCCATCACATCTACTAATGAGAACTGTTTCAGGCTTTCCGTATTTTTCATAGAACTGTTCAACCGAAAGCCCATCAAAACTTGAGGGAAGTTTGGCCAGGATATTACGAAGATGGATGTCTGGTACAGGTTAGAGCCCGGTCAACTATAAACTGTGTGCATTGTCACCAACCTCCATGGATGTAGCCCCGCGAATGAATAAATGCAACAGCCAGAGCAAGCCCAGCTGATATTGCTCGCGCAACTTCAATCGGAAATAAGCGACTGTAAGACGCCTTGTGGAGATTGCACTGTGCGGGAGTCATTGTATAGCATGGATGTGTACCATTGGGGCCGCTGACCTCGAACTCATCGAGGAGAACAGGAATTAATTCTTGACCTATTGTTATTGATGGTTTGACCGCCGTAGAAGACACTGGCACTGGGGCTGAAAGCTCTCGAAGAATCTGCGTCTCATGTGGGCGTGAACTCGCAACGCCAACTTTTACAGCAACGTATTGGCATCGCTGACTATCCTGCGCAAGCCAGAGGGTTGAATAACCGCCGAACCCTAGCTTGTCAACAATGTGATACCGCCCTTGCAGGATGTCCCCAATCATGATGGGATGGTAGCCTCCAGGCTGGTACCTTTCCAGAGTCTCGACACCGTTAATCCACTTGTACTCAAGATGAGAAGGTTTTGCTCTTGTTTCGGTGGACAACCTGGCTCTTGATGAAGACGGAGGAAAGAGTCTATGACGAATAAGAGGAGCAAAACTAGGTTGTTGGGAATGAAGGATTTTCGACAGCCAGGTGGCCGAGAGCGCTATGCGACAGTGCAGCATTGGAGGCATTTGGTCAGATTTCGTATGCAGGATATATCATATTTGTAGTTAGGGTTACTAGGGGTGTTAGTTAGCCCTAACAAATAGTTATACATTGTATCTACAAGTCGACTTCCTCAGTATTTCTCAATTCTCAACTGATGTATACATACATAGACAGAGGAGAGAATCCACTTTTCCAGGTCGACTGTTCTGGGATTCCCCAGCATCGCCATTGACTTTGGAGAAACAATTCTAGTCGAGCGGGCAAGTGGAGAGTTGGAGGAATCTACCCGAGGCACGAACATGTAAGTACATCCTGATGCAATAATAAATATCCCATGGTTCACAGTCTGCTTTGAATACTCCACTTGTAAATTCAATTCCTCTTGTTCCTGCAGTTTCTCCACACAAAGAGGATGACACTACACAATGTTCCGAGCACGATGTCGCATCAACTGGGTACTGATGTAGATACCTAGACAAAGCAGCTAGGGTTGAGATGAAGGAGAAATCTCAGTGGATTGAGATTCTTTTGATAAAACCTGCAGAATCTGAATGAAGCAGCAGATAAATAAATATCTGCAGGATATAACTATCTGTGCTATTATCCAACTCATCATTGACTCATGGATAACACGCCACAAGAGACTTGGTTGAATGAATCAACAAACTCACTAAACTTGCATCAAACATTCCATTTAGATGAATTATGAGCCAGTGTAGGTACCTTGTGAGATTGATGTTAGTTAACTCTGCACTTCAACAGTCTAAACATATTCATCATACTGCTGAGTGGTGAATACGAAGCATTCAATCCTTCAATTTCTGGCTTGGACTCTCAAATGCAACCGTGACTGGGATGTGAGAAGATTGAAGATTAGTTAGTTAGACTTCCAGGAACAAAAAGCTACCAAAGTGTGGTTTTGCACTTCTTCCAACAACTTCAAGACTGATTCTGTCGATTATTGGTGTATTCTGGTGATCTGCATCTCCCAGATCGCGCGATCCCTGAACAAACTAACTAACTAGTTAAATAAATCCAAATCAAAGGTGACTCTCTTCACTGGGATCACCTCATAACTCCCATGCAGAATGTACATACATACGTAACACATGAGAGGGGAAGTGAAGTTTTTCTGTTGAAGAGCCCGGGAATGTGCTTTTCTTTCTGATCAGAGCACCAGCAAGTGCTGCTCCCTGCAGGTCCCAGGATCCCACAGTGACGACGCAACTGTACTGTTTCTTTAATGTTCCCCTCGCCATGAATCCTTCTCCTCGCAGTTTGGTTGATATCCACAGCTTCGGAGGTATTTTGTTCTCCAGCTGCCGTTGACCTTGCTTTTTGATCAGCGCTCAATGCCGCGTCTAGAATCGTGGTGATTCACTACCCCAGTATGGCCTGAGCCGAGCTTCCCCCTTTATCTATAGGCCGTTCGTTATTATTATCATTTATCATTTAAAGAGGCGTTTCCCTCCCTTCCTGTCAAAGGAAGATTTCTCTACGCTCCTGATTCGCTGGGTGTGGGCCTTTTCTGGGAGAGTTCACCTGCTCCCTTTTCATTCTCGGTCGTTATGGTTGCTCTCAGCCTCCGCGCTATTGGCGCCTGTCTGCTCAGCTTGCCATTCGTGGTCAATGCCGCTCCAGCTTCCACGATTTCCAACGCGTTCCAAGTCGTTGAACACCTCAATGGCATCCCAGCAACGTGGCAGCAAGGTGGAGCCCCGTCTCCCGAGACCGTTCTTCGTTTACGATTAGCCGTACAGCACGACAAGATAGAGAAGTTTGAACAGCGCGTCCTCGACATCGCGACTCCCGGGCACAAGCTCTATGGCCAGCATATGAAGCGGGACGAGGTGCAGGCATTCCTTCAGCCGCCAGCGCATGCATCTGGTGCAGTCCTGGAGTGGTTACGGGCAGGAGGTGTCTCCGAGAGGTCGCTCCAGTTGGATTCCGACTGGGTTCACTTCACGCTTCCGGTCGAAAAGGCAGAGAAATTGTTAAACACCCGATTTCATTATTACCGCAACACTGTGAACAACGCCCAGGTGTTGCGAACCCTGGAATACTCCGTCCCAAGCAACGTTGCTCCCTATGTTCACATGATTCAGCCGACGACGAAATTTGGCGAGCCTAGGCCCCAGCGCAGCACGGTTCATGTGGACGAAAAGCTGGCTAGCATGAAATCCGGAGAGGAGGACTGCGAACGCATTATTACCCCAGCTTGTCTTCGTGACCTGTACAAGATAGGCGACTTCCTCGCGGAGCCTGATAAACGAAACAAGGTGGGTATCTCAGGCTATCTCGAGCAGTTCGCTAGACATGACGATTTTGCTCGCTTTTTGGGGCTTTATGCGCCTCAATTAAATGGCACCAAGTTCGATGTTGTGTCCATTAATGGAGGCAAGAACGATCAGAACTCGACTTTGGACAGTGTTGAGGCGAGTTTGGACGTTGACTATGCCATTGGTCTCTCCGGCGCGCAGTCCGTGTACTACACCACTGCTGGCCGTGGACCACTCGTCCCAGACTTGGATCAGCCGTCGCCCAGCAAGAATTCAAACGAGCCTTACTTGGACCAGCTTCATTATTTGCTGTCGTTGCCTGATGATGAACTCCCCTCGGTGCTCACCACATCCTACGGAGAGAACGAGCAGAGCGTGCCAAAGAAATACAGTGACTCCACGTGCAACTTGTTTGCTAGGCTTGGGGCTCGGGGAGTATCCGTGATTTTCAGCAGCGGTGATACCGGTGTGACTTCTGCCTGCCAGACGAACGATGGCAAGAACACAACTCGATTCCTCCCGGTCTTCCCCGCTGCTTGCCCCTTCTTGACCTCGGTTGGTGGCACGACAGGCATCAACCCTGAAGCAGCTGTGCATTTCTCTTCTGGTGGTTTCTCTGATCGGTATTCCCGCCCGTTCTACCAGGAATCCGCCGTTAAGCGTTATCTCCACCAGGAACTTGGTGATCGCTGGAAGGGCCTGTATAATCCAGCAGGCCGTGGATTCCCAGATGTGGCGGCTCAGGCGGAACACTTTGCCGTGGTTGACCATGGTAAGATTCGTGAGGTCGGTGGAACAAGGTTTGTCAACACCCACTACTATCAACTCCCATTCTACGCCCTCCATAGCTCCACTCCTACCCTCCTTCCTAAATATACCATTTAAGTGCTGACTGGTCGCCCACACTCACAGTGCGTCTGCGCCCGCGTTCGCCGCGATAATCGCAAACCTCAACTCCATCCGCCTAGCCCAGGGCAAGCCCGTGCTCGGCTTCCTCAACCCCTTCCTTTACACAATTGGCCGTGAAGGTTTCACTGACATCGTGGACGGAGGGTCGACAGGATGCACAGGCACGGACATTTACAGTAAGTTGCCAACCCCAATTGTTCCTTATGCTAGCTGGAATGCTACAAGGGGCTGGGATCCAGTCACTGGGTTAGGAACACCCAACTTTGAGATTCTCAAGGAACTGGTGACCATATTTTAGAGGGTGTGTTCTCTTTGAACCCCCACATTTTGAGTGCAATTGGGGCTGGCAGATGAGATTGTGGATGTAAATATTATATTCATCTGATAAATGAGAAGGGTTCTGTGTGCATACACAGTAACTATACAGAGCCTATGCAACTCTTCGTCTGGCTTGACTGTTTAAACAATCTCCCTTGTAAGTCTTGTACGCCACAGACATCAACATTTTTGTAAAGCTTCCGGACTCTAGAGATTTTTTGTTAATGACTTGATGATTTCTGTCAGGGTGAAGCTGTTACTGCACCCAGTTCATCACCCATGCCCCTTATGTAGCTCGATTGACTTTAACAGAACACATTCAGAGGGGTAAATGGATTGTATGTATATTTGAGAGAGATTCATGATTTCTCCCAGCAGATACAGTTGATATTATTGCAATCCCACTGTCACTGCACACCTTTCCTCCTCTGGTTTGATTTCAACACCATTCTTCTGATGATGATAACTAGCAGTTATCCCGCAAGCTTTAATTTGTTGATGCTGTGCTAGGGATGCGCGACACGCCACTCAATTTGTGGCTGCAGATCATGGCATTAACTAGTGGATAGATAATTATAGAGATGTATTCTCACTATGATATCAATTCTCGCCATGGCAGTATCTATCTTGAATACAATGACCTGTTGTGAGATGGATGTATTCTGCTGAGGAATGGAGGAACAGCACTTCACAATTGAAGGTGTTGAAATTGTAATATGTTGATTCAAGAATGAACAAGTTTGACACCAGCATTGACTAGTTAAATCTTCTCAGGAAGTCAGCCTCAAGAAAAAGCAAAAAAAAAGGGGCTATTAACTAGTCCTTGAGCCAGCCGATCGAGTTACTACTAACAGTCTTCAAATCCAGACAGAAATCGGCATGGCAATATCCAAGGAGCATTTCTTCAGCCGACACATTTAGTATTGAAGCCCAATCATACCAGCTGATCACAGAAAATAGATAAGATCATAATACAGCTGGTCTTTGTTGACTACATAATAACAGGGTAGTTTCTTAAGAGCGCGTCATTGCACAGTCTGTCTCCATGATTCTTGATGCCTTGTCCCTGTCGACTCATCGGAAAGATAAGGAGAGCATTGAAAGGTAACTTTTGTATGTATTGGTTAAGTTATTTAGTTAGTAGTTGAATAGCATTTCAATGGACATCTCCCAGCATTCAGTCTAACCACAAGCTATGGTTCTTTTGATAGTTCAACTTCTTAAGAAAGATATTCCACCATTCTCAGGCCATCTCAACTTTCAAGCACCAGAGAAATACTGTGTAGGTGATTGATTACCAGGATTCGGGGTATTATTGACTGTGCTCAGATGATCAACTTGATCCCTGCTGGTCTCTCCAGCTTAGTTACATCGTTAATGATATCAATAAACACAGCAGCGGTGTACATCCACACACACAGTTGGAGTGGAAAGCTGCACAACATGTTACCTCTGCTTCCTGCAGATGCTGAGGAGAAGATACTCCAAGGTACCACAGAACTCATGAATGTACTATCCAACTGGAAATACAGCTTTGTACTATGTGGATGTATATGTATCTATATGTACCTGGTACTTTCCGCCTTCTCCACAAAGGGATCGACATGGATGATCAATGTTCACAGAGAGTCATCACCCCCTGTTCCTCTCTCTCCATGTCTTTGCTTCCTTGCTGGAAGAGCTGTCATCCTTGATCAATTGACGGAGGTGACAGGGTGCTGGACCAGCTGTTTACTGTGTACTTGCTTTTCTTTTAAGACAAAATATCGACTCTGGTGAACAGGAGAATCTGTTTTTTCTCTGGTCCAGTGAACTGTGCCAGTTTAGTTCTAATGCTGGTGCAAAACTGAATGAACTGTTACTGTCCAAGAAACTGAACTGCGATTTTCAGAATGTGGTTAGGGTGGCTTCCCACTGCAGTCATACTTGCTGCTGCTGCTGCTGCAAAGGTGACATATTTCACTGGTTGCTGATGAGCTTCCTGCAGACGTTACCCTTGAGGATAGTATTTGCGTGGTAGTTCATTGCTAATGGATAGTAAATTGAGGTAGGCGGAATGGGCGTATTCGCCTCCATATTACCCCTCGCCCTGGGCTTCGGGCCAGGGAGAATGGAGGCAGGCATATCACAGAGCGCGCGAATTCGTCTCTCTATTAACACTCCCCGAGAAGGTCAACCTGACTACTGGTGTGGGGTATGTTGAATCTCAAGTGCATCAAGTCACTTTCCCTAGAGCCAATTTACATACAGCTAATCCTCTTTAGGTGGACGGAAGAAGCTTGTGTTGGCCAAGTTGGAGCAATTCCTCGATTAGGATTTCGTTCGCTATGCATGCAGGACGGTCCTCTTGGTGTTCGCTTTGGTATGCATTTGGCTTGTGCCTCGCGTTGACTACATGAGTACTAAAATACTGGCTAATAAACTCCAGCGGATTTTGTCAGTGCATTCCCAGCGGCTATCAATGTAGGCGCTACGTGGAGCAAAGAATTAGCATACTGGCGCGGGAGAGCAATGGGAGAAGAACAGCGGGACAAAGGGGTTGATGTGCAATTGGGACCTGCCATTGGGCCCTTGGGCAGATCTCCCGATGGAGGCCGCAATTGGGAAGGCTTCGGGCCTGATCCCGTATTGCAAGGACATCTGGTCGCCCAAACGATAAAGGGGATTCAAGATGTTGGAGTTATTGCTTGCGCGAAACATTTCATAGCGAACGAACAAGAACGTTTTCGCCAGGCGCCTGAAGCTCAAGGGTATGGTTTTAACATATCTGAGAGTTCTAGCTCTAATGTAGACGATATCACTATGCATGAGCTATATCTCTGGTGAGTTTGTTCTTAACTCTGATCTATCTTCTCTGTTTCTCACTGTGATTAGGCCATTCGCTGATGCGGTGCGAGCTGGAGTGGGGTCTGTGATGTGCTCTTACAACCAAATCAACAATAGTTATGGATGTTCAAACAGCTACACCCAGAACAAGCTCCTTAAAGGTGAGCTCGGGTTCCAGGGATTCATCATGAGTGATTGGCAAGCGCATCATAGTGGTGTTGGAGATGCATTCGCTGGATTGGATATGTCAATGCCAGGAGACACTTTCTTTCTCACTGGGCGGTCGTATTGGGGCCCTAACCTAACGATTGCTGTCGCTAATGGGACCATTCCCCAGTGGAGGCTTGACGACATGGCTATTCGGATCATGGCAGCTTTTTACAAAGTTGGCCGCGATAGATCCCAAGTCCCGATCAATTTCAACTCCTGGACACACGATGAATTTGGATATCTGCATGCAGGTGTTCAAGAAGGTTACGGACGGGTCAACCAAAAGGTTAACGTACGCCGCAGACATGCCGTCATTGCTCGAAAAGTTGCAAGTGCCAGCACGGTGCTTCTGAAGAACAAGGGCGGCCTTCCGTTAACAGGGAGAGAGAAGTTCACTGCCGTCATTGGCGAGGATGCTGGGCCAAACTTGTGGGGGCCAAACGGCTGCCCGGATCGAAATTGTGACAATGGAACGCTTGCTATGGGTTGGGGTAGCGGCACAGCAGATTTCCCCTATCTTGTGACACCAGGACAAGCTATTGAGAACGAAATTGTGGCTAAAGGCGTCGGGAATGTAATGTCAGTTTTCGACAATTACGCGACCTCTCAGATCAAACCCGTTGTCTCCCAGGCCACTGTTTCGCTTGTATTTGTGAACGCAGACTCCGGAGAAGGCTATATCAGTGTTGATGGAAACCAAGGTGATCGAAAAAACTTGACTCTGTGGAAAAATGGAGATGACTTGATTAAGACAGTTGCCTCCTTGTGTAACAATACTATTGTTGTCATGCATACTGTTGGCCCTGTCTTAGTGGACCAGTGGTACGAGCATCCTAATATCACGGCGATCCTGTGGGCAGGGCTTCCTGGGCAAGAAAGCGGAAATGCACTAGCTGATGTGATTTATGGCCGAGTCAATCCTGGGGCAAAATCTCCCTTCACCTGGGCCAAACGCACAGAGGACTACGGCATCAGCATTCTCAAAGAACCCAATGCAGGCACCAAGGCTCCGCAAGTTGATTTCAAGGAAGGCATATTTATTGACTACCGCGGTTTTGATAAGAGAAACACGAAGCCTATTTACGAGTTTGGTTTCGGTTTAAGTTACACGACTTTCACATTCTCTGATCTCAAGGTCCAAGCTTTGCAAGCCGCACCATATGTTCCCACCACTGGACGTACGGCCCCAGCACCAATTCTGAGCAACTCAACCGGCCAGTTACAGTTTCCTCCTGGGTTCCACCGCGTTCGACTATACATCTACCCTTGGTTGAACTCTACAGATCTCAAGGAAGCCTCTATGGACCCTCATTACGGAAGGCCGACGAAAGAGTACGTGCCTGAGGGAGCCGACGATGGCAATCCACAGCCTCTTCTTCCCGCAGGAGGTGGTCCTGGAGGCAATCCGGGTCTATATGAGGAGCTCTACAAAGTGTCAGTGACTATCACGAATACCGGAAGGGTGGTTGGAGACGAAGTTCCACAACTGGTAAGAAAAACCCTCCTCATTTCATTCCTGCTGGTTCTTCGATACGTTGCTAAACTGGGGATGATAGTACGTTTCTCTTGGTGGCCCAAACGACGCTAAGGTTGTTCTTCGCGGCTTCGATCGTATCACTCTCGGTCCCGGGCAGAGCACTGTGTGGAGGACAAGTCTGACTCGACGTGACGTCTCCAATTGGGATCCCGTGGTACAGAACTGGGTGGTTACAGATTATCCCAAGACGATATACGTGGGAAATTCATCGAGAAACCTCGCATTGTCCGCTCCTCTGGTTCCATCATTGTAGATCGGTCAAGCACGGTGGTTCACGAGGGATCCGAGATTTATTTTTCTTTTTTTTTCTAAAAAAAAAAAACGGATGTTTGTGCCTTTTCTGGCCCTCTTGAGAGCACATGTGAATGTCTCTAATAATAATAGTAATAATATCATCATGTTCATCATGTAAATTCTACAGAAACATCGAGAGAATGGAATCATTTGGTGGTGGAATTGATTTCCATTCTGCAATTCCTTACTGAAGAGATGATGACGATGTTGATCATCGTCAAATTGGATCACAAGCCAAGCGTTGATGCCAAGAGACTCGCCGCACACTGCTTTCGCGCCGGAATGATCGCAGCTACTAATTTATTAGGAGTCGCTGAGCTGCTGTTGCTGCAATGCTCGCTGTAGACGGACTGCTTCTCTCACAATCTGGTCGTGCTCTTCTCTCTGAAGAAAGGATCAGATCTCAACAGCTCCAATCATCCTGCTTTTTTCTCGCCCGAATCCATGCCGATCGCGAATCTAGAACACAATTAGCTTCAGACGGTCCCACCAGTTCTCGTAAATCCACCACGCTTCCACGTTTTTTTTTTGCCTGGCCATGATCTCCCCGAAAGCCACACGTCCACGTTAACTAATAAATGGTCTCGAATCCCCGGATTTCAAGGGAAAAGAAAAGAAAAGAAAAGAAAAAAAAAGATGAGACTCTTCTGAAGCATTCGAAATATGACCTCGACCTGTTCTGATGTACAAACCCTAGACGATGCCCTGGACGAATGCATGTCTGCGAGCCGCAGTAGCTCGGGGGATCAGGGACAGCGGGATCGTTCGATCGCGGGCGTGGGATCGTCATCACTGGCTAATGATGGTAGTAGCCTTGAGATGAAGGGAGGCGGGCAGAGTCAGAGGCAGGATGGGATGGATACGGTCGAGAGCTCCCGTCCATGGAGTGAGTTAAAGACGAAAGCTGGGAAGGAGAGAAAACGGCTTCCGCTGGCGTGCATTGTGTGTCGGAGGAAGAAGATTCGGTGTTCGGGAGAGAAGCCAGCGTGCAAACACTGTTTTCGATCGAGGATACCGTGTGTGTACAAAGTGACGACGAGGAAGGCCGCGCCGCGAACGGATTATATGGCGATGCTGGATAAGAGGTTGAAGAGGATGGAGGAGAGAGTGATTAAGATCATACCCAAGGATGTTGTGCGGGATATGGCTGGGATTGGTCGGGCGAATGTGAAGCCTCCTGCGGCGGGACAGACCCCACGGGCGCCGAAGGCGGTGAATAAGAAGAGATCTGCGGATGAGGCGTTTCGGGCGGAGATGAATGAATGGATGCGGGAGGGCAACGGGTCGGCTTCGATTGATGAGCTTCCTGGTAGCTGGCAGCCGCGGGTGGGGGATGCAAAGAAACTTTTCGCTGAGGGAGCGGAGCTTTTGCCCTCGATGGAGATCCAAGAACATCTTGCGGAGGTTTTTTTCGATTGCATATATGGCCAGTCGTACCTGTTGTTGCACAAGCCTAGCTTCATGAGACGGCTTAAAGCTGGAGCTGTTCCTCCCGTTCTAATCTTAGCTGTTTGTGCCGTATCGGCGCGGTTTTCTACTCATCCTCAAATCAGCACGGAGCCTGCTTTTCTACGCGGTGAGGACTGGGCCGAAGCAGCAGCTAGGATTGCGCTGAGCAGACATGACCAACCGAACATCACGATATTAACGGTCTTTCTGATCCTTGGACTGCACGAGTTTGGTGCTTGCCATGGTGGCCGGAGCTGGTCTTTTGGTGGACAAGCTTTACGAATGGCATACGCATTACAACTCCATCAAGAGTTGAATCATGACCCGTTCGGTAGCAAGTCGGGTCATTCAGAGCTCAGTTTTACAGATCGAGAGATTCGACGGCGGACGATGTGGGCGTGCATCCTTATGGATCGGTACAATTCATCTGGCAGCCAGCGACCTGCGATTGGCAATGAGAAGTATCTGCAGATTCAACTGCCTATCAAAGAGTCACATTTTCAAATGGAAATACCTGGGCCTACTGAAAGCTTAGATGGCTCGGTGCCTAACCCAGTATCTGAGGGAGTTGGACAGCTAACCAGCCCAAAGGACAATATGGGTGCCTCAGCATACATTATTCGCGGAGTGATTCTATGGGGTCGGATCGTGGATTACCTTAACCTTGGAGGGAAACAGAAAGACGTGCATCCATTATGGTCTCCGCAGTCCGGCTATGCGAATTTGAAGAAACAGATCGAAGAATTCTCTGCTTCTTTACCGGATTCGCTTGCTTTTACGCCGGAGAATCTCCGGAATCACGCGGCTGAGAAGATTGCGAATCAGTTTCTCTTTTTACACCTCGTCATTCACCAAAACATACTCTTTCTGAACCGATTTGCTATTCCACTTTCTCCCAATGAACGCCCGCCTAAAGATATGCCCAAGGCATTCCTAAGTGATGCTGGTCGAGCGGTGGTTGAAGCTGCTGGCCATATTTCAACGCTGATCAGCCAGGCCTCTGGGTACTTATTGACAGTCCCGTTCGCTGGTTATTGCGCATACGCAGCCAGCACGGTGCACATATGGGGAATATTTTCTAAAAATGAGCAACTCGAGAAGAGGTCGAAGGAGAATCTACGCCATGCTTACAAGTACTTGAATAGGATGAAGCAGTACTGGGGAATGTTCCACTACATGGTCGAAAGCGCAAAGGGGTTATATCGTCACTTTGCCGATGCTGCCCTCATGGGTCTGACGTCCGATACGAGTGGGGGAAATTCTTCCATGTTCCAGTATGGAGATTGGTTTGACAAGTACCCCCATGGCCTTTCGCGAATGCACTGGAAAGATCCTAATTCAGATGTTAAGAGTGAGCAAGGCGGAGATGCAGTTATGGGCCAACAGTCTGATCTCCGAAGCGTTGAAGAGTTTTTCGCGAGCTTGTCTCCCCCATCACACGCTGACCAAGCGCGGAAGGAAGTGAAACGGCGCGGTCCAGCTGCTCCAGAGAAGCAACGGCATAACACAGCCGCAAAGAGCTCGAAGGTTCGTCCCGAGACAATTGACATTTCACCACACGCCCAATCTTCCCATGCACGACCAAAACCGCCGTCAATGATAGATACAAATTCATCGTCCATTCCACCACATAACCCTAGCCACGAGTTCTCGCCCTTTCCCAATTCAGTCGCCTTTTCTCCAATAGAAACACCCGATTTCAGCTCCCCAGCGTTCAAATACCCTCTACGCACCGACCTAGCCCACCTCGACCGCCAACACGTCTACAGCGGCTATACAGAGGTCAACTCCAACTCCACAACAAGCCTTCTTAACTCCGTCACGACGACCAATGACAACAACCACCAACACCTGCTGCTCCACCATCCCACCGCCCCCTCCACGAACCTAGCCCCCGAACTCAACCACACAGATAACAATAGCAGCAGCTCCTTCTGGAACATCCAACTCGACATGGTCGGCGACGGGACGGGTTGGGCCGCCGGTGGAAACTTATTACATCCCGGAGCATGGTTTCTGCCGTTTAATCTTGATCCAGGTGGCGGCGGTGGTGCTGCTGGCTTTGACGTCTCTGCGGCTGCGACTGCGGCGTCGGTGGATGGAAATCCATTGCTGGGAAGTTCTGCGGTTTTGGACGGCTGCGATCTTAGCCTGGGAGTGGGAGATGCTGCGGCGGCGGTTGGTGGTGGCAGCGGTGGCATTGTAGGAGGTGGTGGTGCAACTGGATCGGGGCAGCAAATGAGTTAAGATCTTTTCTCTTCTTTCTTTTTTTTATGTTTTTATATTTTATATTTTTTCCCCCATACATTTTTTTGGGCTGTGTTCAAGTTGGATATAGCATCTTATTTTTTTTTTTTTTTTTTTTTTTTTTTCTGATTTCCCGGGATGAGGCAAGCGAAGATTATGGTTTGATATTGACTTATTTACCTATCTATTTTATTTTTATTATTTTTTATTTCTATCATTGAGATACCTCTCCGTCATTAGGGATTTCGCCTTATTCTTTTTTATTTTGACCTTTCTAATAGACTGGAAGAGAATCACTCTCTCCAATTCTTTCTTTTCTTCTTCCCCCCTTTTTTTGAAGGATACATATCTCATTGCCATTACCTCCCTGTTTTCCAACCCTCATTGCCTCATCCAATGACGCTCGCACAATGTTTTATTGAAATGTTGACCTCGTTGGACCGACTTTTGCCGATCCAGTCGTGTGATGTATGCTATTTGTAGTCTTTCCCCCCTTCCAACGACATGTTATGTATGATGTAACGAGGATGTTGCTTATGCTAGCTAGTGATGTGAGAATGACAAGCAGTGGAAGAAAAAAAAAAAAAATTATACAAATACACATAAACAAAAGCCAGCTTGACAACTGACCTCATTCATATCGTGATAACCCACAATAACCCGGATCATCCATCGCATTTCATACCCTCGTAGTCAAGTCAGGAGTAAAAAAGAAAGAACACAAACAAAAGTATACACAAGGAAAACATTTTCTAGAAAAAATGTACCGCAGGACAAAAAAACGAGAAAAATCTTCTCTAGTCATCCCACTCCTCATCTAGCTGATCAATCAGTCTATTCTCCTCATCAACGTCATGTCTCCTTCCACGACCAGTGGTTCCGTGATTATTAGATCCTCGACCACCTATGGCGCCGACGAGGCCGCGGCGATGGGTTCCGCCGCCGTTGTTGTTGTTGTCTTGTCCGAGAGACACTCGTGTGTATCCTTCTCTGGACTTGAAGCAACTTAGGATGGAGGAGAAGAGGATTATAACCATGTCCTGGGTTATTTTTGGTGTTAGCGGAAAGGTTTTCGACGTTGTTGATATAAAAGGGATGAAGAGTTATGTGCTAGAGATTAAGGTTTGGCAGAAAGGGGGTAAAACTGGTTTGGCGGGGAATATGGATCGAGGGGAGAGGGAGAGAGCGACACGAGAAATTAGCGATCACAATTGAGAATATTTGAATTAAAATTAAGTGTTGAGTGATGATGGATGAAAGTGTGTGTACATCAGGATGCGCCAACAAATGCTTTAAGTATGTAGACATATAACCGAGAGAAGCAGTCGGAGAAGATAAAGTTGAAACCGGTCAAGGGCGAGATATCGAAAGTGAAGAGGTGAAGAAGATCCTCCGTAAGAGATGTTATAGAAATGTTTTAAAGGAAGTAGTGTGATCCACTGTGTTAATCGAGTCGCGATATGGGAAGGATAAATGTTGACCGGCTGTCAACCGACTTGTAGGTCGCCCTCCTCCCTCCTCGAGTATGCTTTCGCGAGAACCAGAAAAATGAAGACATCGATAAGAGACTGACCTTTAGGAACACTAGCATACCATTCCATATGGCATAATTGGGGCACTGCCTCCATCCTCTTTGATGCATGACTGTCCGCTGGTACGCACAGCCACCAATCAGATAAGCGGCAATGGCGATTCCGGCTCTTTGATGTGTTATTAGTTACTCACACGTCGCCTCACTGCTGCTAAGAAATTCAACGTACATGATACCAAAAACACCTGCGGGGCCTACTCCGCCATCTGTGCTCGCAGCAACTCCACCACAAGCGGCCGCGCTTCTAACTTCGAAGAAATAAGTGCACGAGTCGAGTGTGCCAACATATGATACTGCTGCCGCAGGCGTGACGAGGTCGCGATCACAAAGAAACGACATTATGGTTGATTTTCTTTTCTGCTCTTTCGGGTTCGATTCCCTACCCTTATCTTCGTCTTCATCATCTTCGTCCTCCCTAGGTAACGGATTCCGTTTACGACGATTTTTATCTGATGTTGTTGGGCATGGCGAACCATCGGTATAATTCAAAACGAGTTTGCGACCACGAAAAACTAAATCGGAAGCTTGTTGCCTGTGTACCAGGCGTCAGCACCGGAATCCGAGGCCATCGTATCGGTAATGCATACCCAATTGAATACGTTTTCCCATCCATTTTGTAAAATGCGCTAACATTCTGCCATTGCTGTTTATCCACGCCAACCACGTCGTCTAATTTCTCAATCGCTGGCGCGCAAACATTAATCGTAAAATTGGCCCCATAATCATAGCCTCTTGCGTGCCAGCTGTCCTCTCTATCATCTGGCCGAACCTTCTTCCCATCTTTTATTTCCGGCGGCAACAGTGATATGGTATTTAGATCGAAGTATGCCCCCGTATTGGGCGAATGAATGGTGCATGGTTTCGACTTCGGTTCGGGCTTATCCTCAGCTGCGACACATGACGAAGGGCATAGAGTAACGAATTGGAAAAGACAAGCTAAGAACCCAGCTTTTTTGATATGCATGGCAGATGGTCGATGAAGAGAAAAGAAGAATAGCAGAGCACAGCAATGCAGTTAAAGGCAGAGCGAGTTTCCAGTACTCAGCGTGCGCCAGAAGGGACGAACAGTAAATGAACGGCTTGGTCGGGAATCTTTGAAGAGAAGTAGAAATGACAACAAGTGCGCCAGAGATGTTACATTAGAAAAGCAACAGTGAACCGCTCCATCCGAAGGCCAGAGATGATATCGTCGTTGCCTACAGGACTGCTGGAGTTATCAATCACCATCGTGGCTGTTCGAGTTGAGTTGGATTGACGTCGATATCAATTGGATTATGTAATCAATGATTACCTAGTAGTTATTTAACATTAGTGTAGTTTTAAATAACGTAGTCACGTTGAAACTAATCTGGCATCCGGAATGCCAAAGTTCCGAGCCGAGATATGTTTGTGAGAAGGTAACTATCCCGCGAATTGACCTTAACGCTTCTTGGGTTTCAATATGAGAAAGATTCAATGCTCTCAGCTCGTCAACCTGCCTACATCTTCAAGCCGATAAGTTGGCTGCGTGTCTTTGAAGTGCTGAGGGAAAATCGAGGAGAATATGAGCCAAACGGGCGTGAAAGGAGCTCCTGAAGCTCACCATCGAGGATATGAGTTTGGTGGGCCGTAAGCTTCCCTGCCAAATTACACAGATACAAAGAGACTGATGATTAAACACAGCATTGGAGCGTTCGCCATGACATTTGGTTTGCCCTTACTCGTTTACAGCTTTGCTTTCTTTTGCAATGACGTCTCGGGATGCCCTGCACCTTCGCTTCTTCATCCGTCTACACTTTCAATTGAGGCCTTGAAATCGGAAATTGGCTGGCCAGAGAATAATATTAGGGGCTTATATGATGGCCGTGTGACACTGTATGTGCTGGGCTATTATCTTCTAAGCCTTGCGCTGCAGATATTTCTGCCAGGCACCGAGGCTAACGGAGAGGTTTTGGCTTGCGGAGGACGACTGAAGTATAAGTTCAATGGTGCGCTTTGATTTCTTTAGCAGCTGAACCTTTGAGAATTGGTCTACTTACAGATCATTAGCATTTACCTCCGCGGTTTTGATTCTCCTTGGATGCGGTGCTGGCACTTATATTTACGGCGCCGATTTTCCGTTATGGACGTTCCTTTGGGATAACTACATCCAGGTCCTGACTGCGAATCTACTGATTTGTTCCACTCTCGCGATTTTTGTTTATCTCTACAGCTTTACTGTTCCAGCGTCCGGTGCACCAAACCCGATGCTTCGCGAACTAGCTCCTGGCGGGCAAACCCGCAGTGAAATATATAATTTTTTCATCGGACGCGAGCTGAATCCAAGAATTAAGCTGCCCATTCCTTTCGTGAATGATACCTCGAGAACCATCGACTTGAAAGTGTTTTTTGAACTACGGCCGGGACTGTTGGGCTGGGTAATACTGAATCTTTCCAATATCGCCCATCAATATAAAGTCAACAACGGAAAAATCACATCATCAATCCTACTGGTAACAGCCTTTCAAGGTTTCTATGTCCTCGATAGTTTATACATGGAACCAGCAATCTGCACGACGATGGACATTATCATGGATGGTTTTGGTTTTATGTTATCTTTCGGTGATTTGGTATGGGTTCCATTCACCTATTCGATTCACACAAGATACCTGGCCATCTTCCCCGTTGAACTCGGCGTTTACGGAGTGGCGTTCGTGATTGGCGTCCAGACTCTCGGATATTATATTTTCCGTGGTGCCAATAATCAAAAAGATCGTTTCCGCAAGAACCCAAACGATCCTCGCGTGAAACATCTTGAATATATTCAAACTTCTCGTGGCTCGAAGCTGATTACCTCTGGATGGTGGGGCGCTGCTCGTCATATCAACTATCTGGGTGACTGGATTATGGCGTGGACGACCTGTTTACCGACCGGTATTGCAGGCTTCGTTATGGTTGAGAGGCTCAACCCCTTGACTGGAAACCGAGAGAAGCATGCAGTGCAAACTGATGATTCTCGCGGATGGGGGATGATCATCACCTACTTCTACATTGTCTACTTTGGAATCTTGCTTATTCATCGTGAGAGGCGGGATGAAGAGAAGTGCAGGAATAAGTATGGTGCAGATTGGTTGAAATATACTTCGAAAGTGAAGAGCAGGATCATTCCAGGGATATATTAAGGTTATTTTGGAACACTGTCGCTTCTGAACGACTGCATACATGTTAAGATATATCGGTGACAGCAATCAACGACTGGCTTGGGTGGCATGAAAAAGGCGACACTGGCATTTTGTCTGGGAATGGGGCGATACATAAAAATGGATGGGCCATAATCGCCTTTTATTGTCTTCTGGAATCAATAATCCTTTTTTAATTCAGCGAACTATAACTAATCTAATGAATGCCTCGTGATACTTGGATTCGGATTGATTAACGAATCTAGTGCTAATTCCTCGCATCCTCTAGCTCTTGATGTTTGGTTACCTTTTGCCGATTCTCTGTGAGAATTCAAAACCAAACTGGGAGGTGAGGAAATGAAAAAAAAGTACTGACAGATTCAAGACACATATCATGTGCGGTCAGCTTCTGAAAGAAAGATCAATGCTTTATGACCTTCAAGAGCATTAGCAAGTGAATTGTACATACTTTCAACAAGAGACAGTCAGATTCAATCATCACCTTTCAAAAAGTCAGTGATTGACTTCAGATAGTTATCAGTCTGACTTTTTCATGACAATACACTGAATTTTTTATATAGAGAAAATGCTTTTGCAAGCTGATATAGCACAATTTATTGATCTGCAAGATTATTTCATTGAGATATATTGTAATTCATTAAGGAAATGCAACACAGCAACATAACTAGTTTATCATGACTGAAGAGAAATTTAAAAGAGTATTCATTTTTTTTTCAGTTTCTCAATAGCAGTCAAGTACTATTTGTATGATAGTTAATTCATAATTTCTGACTCAACTGCACAAGATATCTCATTTCAAAATCAAGATTTGCTCATAAGAGTGTCATCATTCAGTGATATGAAGTTTGATAGTTTGATGTTTAGACAGTTTAGATTGAAAAAAATTTCATAAATCAGAATTCAGGTTTGGTTTGAAATTTTTTCTGCATTTCTTTTTCTGCAGTTATAGTGACTTAGAAAACTTAATTTTCAGCATTTACTGTTAAGAATTTAAGAAACACAAAATTCTGAATTTGATATAGTATCTGACTAATAAGTTAATAACAGTTAAAACTTTCATCATTTATAAATTATGTATGGATACTTGTCTGTTTTCATTTCGTCATCATAAAAATATTTTTATTGAATTTTAAGATGATGGTATGATCAACTGTTTGAATGTTATTCTGATTTAAAAAAAATTCAATATAAGTATACTGTATATGTACGGAGTATAGCAGACTCAAATTCTCAATGATGTTTGAACATGCAGAAACAAATTTTGATGATGTCTCATTAAAAATGTAAAGTGGTCCAGTGGATGTAGTTGGTTGCCATATTGTAACTAGCAACTAGAAAATCTACCAAATATATTTAGATCATGTGAAGATAGAGTAAGCTGTAAAGGTTAGTTAACCACATAACACCTTCCCATGCAGGTAGGTGCAGCAAATTCACAATAAATTTCATATCAGCTTCCTTTCAGCAACTCTCTCAGGCCCAAATCTTCCAAATCTACTCCGTACAATAAAAATATACTACAAAATCCAGTCTGCTAGATTTATTTTCCCCTTCCAGCCTAGCAGCCTAGCTTCATATCATTTCATATCATGTTTACAGTTTACCAGCTCCAGTCAGCAAAGTCTGTAATATATTGAATTTCTGCTGTTCCCAAATCTTCCTATCAAATCCATCTGGATCTTTCTATTCAATATGGTTTACCCTTATAGGGTTCTGTAAATCAATAGCACAGCATACAGGTTAATGTAAGCTGCTTATCCGTCAGGTTCGGGTTCATTCATTCCAGCTTCCTGAAAAATTCACCCGTAGGCATTCCTTCCTTGCCGTTTTTTCTTGTCATTGCTCAGTAGCTTGTAATGGCATTCTTTCTTCTTATCCTTCCAGTCCTTATAATCTTTCCACTCCTTAATCAAATTAACCATCAATTCATTCGGTTCTTTAGTGTTGAGAAAAGCATCTATCAGAACTTGCTGTCTCACCACAGAGGCAGACAGCATACATATAATCCATCATGAGGATCATGGTCACTTGAATTTCAACATGAGCATGAATGTGCTGTGTCAATCAAACCCCATTGTTCATCCCCTCTGTTCTCAATCCAGTTACCTAGAACTCGTCGAACATCTGCCAGAACTTTGTTTCTCAAATGCAAAAGACTGGTCTCCGCAGCAGCACATTTCATTGAAGAATACGTTGGAGCAGAGAGAACACAGTCTCTGAGTCGTGTAAGCTGTGTCCTCGTTTCAACTTCACTAACTCCAGTATTCCCGGAGGGTTGGTTTTCATCTAAGGGAAGTGCATCCATTCTGGCGTCACTTCCGTCAGGGAAAAGTCGGATGGTCTCACGAAGTAAATCCCACATCTTAGCCCGAGATAAAGCGCTCGCTTTGCGTGCATCCAGAGAGGAGATATGGTATCCTTGCCTGACGCCGTTGATAAGTGTTTCGGTGATATTAGTTGGAAATTGTTTCAGACTCATTCTAGAAGCGTGTCGAGATAGTGGCGTCTGACCCTGGCTGAAAGAAGTATGGGCTGGCTTCTCCCCAAAGCTTGGAGTGGCAGCCCAAACCGCAGAGATATTTCCAACCTTATTAGGTCTTAAATTGGCACCCGTCTGTCTGGCGAATTTCCAAAGGTTATCCACCTGATCCATTGGCAACGAGCGAACATTGAAGGGGAAGAACGCATAATAGGCGTCCGTATGCGAGCCGTCTTCCCACTTCTGAATATTGAGCTGGCGGAGACGACCTCTTTCCCCATTCCCAAATGACCGCTCACATGCACGATGGTTGATTTCGTTCTCTGGGAGAAGCAGATTGGCTAAATAAGCATTGGGAGACGGTGCAATCAGCAAGCTGGCTGGGAAAGAGAGTAGCGATGTAACCTGTTTTGCGGCAAGCTTATCTGAACAAGATTTGCTCAGCGTTGGCTGCGCATCAGGACGAGATGGCTTGCGACGAACAGCCCCTAAAACCGAAAAATGAGCACGGCCGTCTAACACCTTTTCCATGAGACCACTTTCGATCTCAGTGGCATTGGCGTTTGGCACAGGAACTGCCCAGGGGGTAGGATCTTCCTGGGCTGCCATGCATAATTCCATACTAGCATCTCCGCATGGAGCGCAAGTGCAGTACATCCATATTCTCACATCGTTTTTAATTTTAATAGGAGGCCATAACCCCCATGAGTCACTGTGGGACATGAACGCATTTGAATTCCTCCACTCCAGAAAGAGGGAGCCTGTACTGAAACCATCGTCTCGACTTTGATGGAGGACTCCGTTTCCACCGCAGGGTCCACTCTCATAGTTATGCATCAGCATCGATTGACACTCTTTGAGAAGCCAGTAATTGAAGGCACGAAGTGCAAGTACCTCAGCATGACTGTCATGAAGCACAACGCCTTGACATAGCGGAATCTGAGAGGATGAAAGGCATTTTGCACCCGTTCTACATCTGAAATTTAGCTAGGAAAATCAAGTAACGGAGCTAAGGGGCCAACTCCTTACGCAAGAGCAACACAGGTTAGAGATTCTTCGGGGGTATTCTCCCCTTAAGGCACGTTAGTAGAGGTTCACTAGGTATGTATCGTATAAAAGCTATCCAACAAGTAAACAGGAATGTAGCAATCAAGTCTCATTCCAAAGACGACTGTTTATATTTACTCACCAGTCACCAACACTATTCCACTCAGAGGGATCCATTTCCGCGTGCCATTGGGACGAATGGAGGGCTTACAGCGTTGAGGGAGCGCATCGAAATGCGAGTGAACAAGAGATGCAATGCGATATTTTAAGGAAGCGCCATTGGAGCCCATGGGAGATGCTATTTAATTCTCCCCAGCTCCCTGAGGTAGTGTTGGATTGCGATAACTAGGATGTATGTATCAATGAACGATTAGTTGACTGTTTTTATCGACGCCGATGGTTAACTACTCACGTGACAATTGGATTGGGCCCTTGCATCTCGAGAAATTATATATTGCCGTCCTTTCCGCGCTAAAATTTCTTGGCATTTTGAAATCTGTCTGTAATTTTACAATAATGTGACAAGTGATTCAACCAATCATATACATGATAATTTGAATTAACTGAGCCAATCACAATGGAAATAAATTGCTGCAGCCAATCATATATATCATGTGACTAAACTCAAAATTTGGACCAATCAGAACACATACTTAGTCTTGACATATTCACTGCTCAGCACATTGTTTTTCACCCTCTATTTCATCAATTCTCATTCTCATTCTCATTCTTATTTCTTGCAACAGCCCAGCTTGCAGCTTCAAAACTCTACAATCAGTTGAAATTATCAAGTCTTTTGCTCAAAATGTCTTCAGAATCATCTTCTCAGCAATCAACTTTTTTTTTTTGCAATCTACACTTTTTTCATCAAATTCTGATGTTTTAAATCATTAAATGCACTGAATGACATTGAATTGATGAGAAAGAAACTGTTTGAGTTGACAGAAATTAGAATCCATCACTCAATCAGCATGAGCATTTTTGATTTTTTGCTGACAATTTTTGGACATGAAATAGGATCAAGAACTATTCAAATGCTGGCTATTTTACAGAGTGATGATACTACAGTCAGGAAAGATGCAGCAGCTGGCAATTGCAAAGCTTGCAAAGCTTACAGATGACAAGAGATCTGACATTGCAGATACAGTATGGGAATCACAAACAGAAGATAGAAAGGTAGAAAGGTTGGAGGTTGGGAGATTGGGGGATATGAGGAAATTCATCTGACATCTGTGAGAAATATGAGAAATTAGCTGAGATAAAACCTCCTTGCAATTATATAAAAAGCAGCTTCTATTCTGTTCAATTTCATGTCAGTTATTGTGTTCAATTTGGAGAGTTGATTTTGATCTATTTGATGGATTGATTTTTGGTGGGTGCCTTGATCAATCTTGAAAGGTTCAGGAATTGGGTGTGACATGTGACCTGCAGACATGAGGTCACAAGAGTTGGTGATTTAGGTTTTAATTTTTTGGTCAATGAGAGAAAAACATATTTAATAGGATGGTAACAATACAAAAGTGGAGACTGAAAATTACCACCTAAGACGGCAATATAAAAGGCCCCCTTGATCTCAGTGACTTCCTCTAATCGAGCCTTCATCAAAAATTCCCTCCTTTGAAGAATACCTGTCATACCATACCCAACACCTTCGTTGTTAGTTTAACGCAACTGTCACAATGGCTGATAAGCTTCGCACTCTTCAAAATCTCGAGGCTCTGCAAGCTCGCTACATCGGAACCGGCCACGCAGATACCACAAAATACGAATGGACATCAAACATCGTTCGTGATACTTACGCGTCGTATATTGGCCACCCGCCGCTGTTGCAGTACATGGCAATCGGAATGGGAGAGCCAAAGGAGAAAGTTAGAGCTATGATGGTGGAGAAAATGGTTAGAGGTGCAGGAAACCCGCCGGAGGTGAGTTTACTGTTCTGGTTTCTGCTTGATTTTGGCTGCCTCCACGAATCAATATGTTTTTGCGGTTGGCATATGTATGGTGGTGCGAGTTGCTGATCCTAGTTTTCCATTGATAGGTGCAAGAATGATATTCTCTTGCGCTTGGGGTGAGATAAGAGTACAACCTAGACGACTATTGCCAACCGCCGATGCGGCTTGAGGGAGCTGCAACCCCTTGAGGAATAAAATATATGAATACAGCCGACTTCGAGTGCACGCAGGAATTACTTGGCGAGGCCTGCTGGTCAATTGCGACGAACCTTGTGGTTGCTGAACCTGGAAGTTTCATAAAGCCTGACGGGCTGATGAAAGCGTTGAGGTGAAGGACAGTTAGCGATGTCCTGGACGAAGGATACGCGCCTCTAGTATCGAATGCCAGTAAATCTGGAAAGTACCATCAGCTTGTATGCATTGCTCCTGGCTAAAGAACGGTCAAATCCTGCACTGAAACGGGTCTATCTATTATGTACGTCGCGAGGCTTTCTCCAGCGGACAGGTTAAAAAATAGCTTCTTAGACATCAAGCAGATGCTTTTCCAATCCATGCACATTGATCTACCCATGCGTTAAATATTCATCCCTCGTCAATCATTCGCTTTCTGCACCTGAGCCGCAAGCTGGATATTCTCTTGCTGCAACCTTCCCACTAAGCTCAACCATTCCAATCTCTCTTTCCTCAGTCCGTCCATTTCCACTTTCATTCGAGCCATTTCTTTCCTCACCTTCTCAACTTCTGCTTTCAATTTATCTCTTTCATTTTTCTCGGATTCCTTCTGGCGTTTTGACTCTATTTTTGCCATTACTTTTTGCTGCTGCGCTTCGATTTTGTGAAGCTGAGAGGATAGTTTCGCTTCTTTTCGCTCTAGCGTTGCTAGGTTCTTTCTACTCGAGCTCGAGTCCTTTTTGGATTCACTCGGAGGAGGGATGGATTCTTGAATTTCGCCATTTGAGTTCGTATCCGATTCAAGTGATATTTGGCTCAGGAATTTGTCGCGCTCTTCGTGATTAACCTCAAGTTCTTTCACAATCTTGGCTTTCCGGTTCGCAAGTTTGGTGAGTTCCTTGTTATGAGAATTCGTCGGGATCATATCCTGTTTAAGCGAACGAATGCTGCTGCCAGCACTGCTCGCTCCATTCATGCTAGGCACTGCAAGTTCGTTGTCATTCTTAATCCCAGGCGAAGGTGGGATGGTTTGTGCAATAAATGAATTTCCTCTCTCGCTATATTGCAGCGGGTTTCTTGGATGCAAGTGGACACTGGCAAAAGACGCTTTAGAGGAACGTGAAGACGGATGGTCCCCATCTTCTGAGCTTGTGCTTTTTTCGGACAAATTGTCGCCATCGTTTTCTGGCCCACTGTGGTGACTTTCAGTACTCTTATCGCCAGGTTGTCCAGCATGGCCGGGGAGATCGATGAAGTCAAAAAGTGACTTCGGCGCGACTGATGCGAGAGTTGAGGACACACCGCGCATTATTCCTGCAGCTAATCCTACCATATGTGCTGGCATTGTATCTGCCCCATCACGGTCTTCTTCAGGTACTGAATACTTTCTTTCCTTTGACGATGTCTGACCTGAGATCGACTGGACATTTCTTGTCTGCTCACCCGGTTGCAAATTTGACTGCACACCTTTCTCTTTTTGTCTTCCATAATCATCCAAAGATTGTGGACTTGAAAAAGGCTTTTCCTCAGCGTTATCGCTTTCGGGTTCGTCCTGAATTGCCCAGTCGATGAACTTCTTCGTATCTGAAATGATGCTTGGAACAGTACCTTTATCTACCATCCACTTCGGTATATTTCCTCCCGGGTCACTTCTCGTAATCATAATCCATTCCACAGGGTTTGGGTTTCCTTTATTTTCTGCAGTACTAACTGACTCCGCGTCTGCCATGACCGGTAACTCCCTAATCATCTCAATAGACTGATATTCGCCTCTGATGTAGCCTTTGCGTACTGGAGCGTCAGGATGCTTGCAAGGCTTCGATATAATCATAAAGTGCCTAGGAGGAACGAAACTTTCGTCTTGTCGATCCTCCTTTGTGTGGCATGACACATTCAGTGCTTTGTCAGAAGAGAGCAATAAAGTCACAAAGTCCCTAGAGGTTGAAGGCCCTGGAAAATGAGCAGCGAGATGATGCACTTCGATAACCCCCAACTCGTTCTCTGGGCCACTGGCAGCATCAGTTTGAGCAGACTGCATTGGGACTGACAGCCTTTCTAAACGTCTCTCGCTTCCAACCCCTCTTATACTCCCCCCTTCTCCCATTTCGTCTCGAATTCTCATCGTCTCTGCTAGCTCACTTTGAAGTTTCTCTTTAAACTTATCAAAGGGAAGAGGCCCAACATGGACGCTCCGCCGAGCAAACCATGTCCCTTTCCCATCTTTGCTCTTGAGCTTGTAGACCGGGATCTGCATTGGGTTCTCCTTCACGTTGTCAATCCGGTTAAAGGGCTTTCCCCATTCTTTCTGTAGGGCTACCATATCCACGGCGTCGAACGCGGAATTAGAAGATGATTCACGTAGGGCTGCTGTCGTCTTGTTGTTGGAGTTGCCGGTAGAAGTGGAAGCCGTAGAAGGAAGAGATAGAGGCTCAGGTAGGGTTTCCACGATCCATCGAGCTTGAATGAGAAGGTCTCGGATATATGAGTGTAAATCTGCGTTGTCCGTGGGAAGTTCGTCAATCGAGACAGGTTTTAGACACTCGAGTGCTGTATGTAGTGCCGCCATCTTCGTTTATATCTTCGTGAGTTCTTATGCTTCTAATAACTCTCATGTAATTATTTCTTTTTGCAATCGAATAGTGATTCAGTTCCGATACGGGATCCAATGC
Source organism: Emydomyces testavorans (assembly GCA_029449355.1). Classification (NCBI taxonomy): domain Eukaryota; kingdom Fungi; phylum Ascomycota; class Eurotiomycetes; order Onygenales; family Nannizziopsiaceae; genus Emydomyces; species Emydomyces testavorans. The sequence continues at coordinate 2,940,335 of CP120627.1, forward strand.
CAGCAACATAGAGAGCTGTCGTCGAACGAGTGAAGAACTATCTACCATCAAGAAGATTGTATGATTTTTAAGCTTGTAGTAAATAGGTACGTCATGGCGTGTTTCACTGCCATGCTTGAATCACGGATCTATGGTGACTGAACAGCAATTCGAAGCGCCTGTTAAAAAGAAACTGGCTGCAGTGAAAGGTGGACGATGCCGCTTTCAGATGTAGAAGGCTAGTGACGTCATCCCGTCTGCGCAAGATTGCGACGACGGTGTACTCCGTACAGTCTCATATTACAAGTCTGTACGGAGTACATTATGTAGTTACAACTTGAAGGAACATCCCCTTCTTTCTAAGCTGGCATAGCTATTAGGGAAATATGATGAGTTAAAGGCGTATCTAGCTCATGTACGACACGATGGTCGCACAATTGAAGCTAGAACACTCCGTATAATTTGTATTATAGATTTCAAACTACATGAGCTATGTAATTAGCTAAAACAAATGATTGCTCCTTCACAACATAGGAACTCGAAGCCCAGCTTCGTGGCGTGGATCGCAATGAAAATAAAACCAGCATCCAATTCCTGCCCCCTCTAGTCCTCCCCCAACCAGCGGGAAGAAGAGACAAGGGAGGGCGGGCTTCTCCAGGGTAACCATCGTTACAAACGACAAAAACCAGCTTGGAGGCAAGGTGGATGACCCTAACAATGCGAACCAAATCTATTGTAGCTACCGGCGAACTGTCAAAGCCAAGCAAAAAGGTGGTGAGGTTATCCCACGGAAAAAGTGTCAAGGGCCACAGACCATATTCACACTCGTCCCGGCTTTCCAAACGTCATCACTGATGCGCATTGGAAAGGCGGACAAAGCATACGCCTCCCTTTCGTAACCTATGACACCCGCCTTTGCACGCAAGAAAGGTTCAAAATACGGATGCAGTACCATGCCAGATAGTAGCAGAGCCGAATCGCCGCTTGTCCAACTCTTACCCAATCCATATGATGAATTGCCAGTTCAGCGCCCAGCACCGAAGATAAGTCACTAGGCAATAGAAAGGGGCCAGGATGAAGTCGTCGCCGGATGATGGAACTAGCCAGGTCAATGCCACGACGCCCATCGTCAAATAACCCAGTCTATCTATGCGACAAGAAAGGAAATTCGTAAAAATGAAAAAGACGTTTCAAGCCGCGAGGCACATCAAGTCTTGATGAGAGCAAATGCGGAACGTAAGACAAAAACGAAAGGAAAACATCCGCTTGGGAGTGTACATCATGCAAAAGAGACAAACAGCCGACCCGCCGCTTCTTCATGCAAAAACCAGAAAGATATCAACGCTTGCTAAAAATGCATCATAACGGGAAAACAAAGCAAAAGAAAATCATGCAGATTGGTATATGTGTTCAGCCCAAATATGCCTTCCGGATTCGGTAATTAGCCAAAGATCGAAACGCCGTCAGAGATCTCAATGCTAGTAATGCACATATAAGGAGAGTCTGGGTGGTCGTCGAAATCGTTAATCTCGTGAGGACCGCCCGATTATGTGTACCGTATTTGCTTCGAATGTTATTACATGGTCGTTCCGTACGGTAGAGCAAGACCAGCGAGGCGATCATGCCATCCGAATCCTGCCAGGCCGGCTGCCGCAGTGCATTGTTGCTGTGCAAACATACTTGGCAAGAGTAACGGAGCCATCGCTGCAGTCGCCATCGGAGCACTGTAGAATTCAGCTGTGGTATATGCGGTAGTACACAGCGGCGGACTTTGCGAGGGGGAGGGTGAAGATAGGTGCATTTCATTCATTGTGATGCTAGCCCATAAGTTTTGATGTGAGTCACATGAAGAGGTTGCGCTAGGACTCGAAGGGACTACCTGCCACGACTCAACGGGCGCAGGTTGGGCTTGATGGGCTGAGCTGTTCCACCAGTCTTCAGGACCCGTCGAACTAGGGAGAAGCGGTGCTGGATGAACCACATCGACGATCCGTGGTGGCGGGGGTAACAGTGGGACGAACAAACCCATAATGGCGGCCTTTGCATCGTCACTTCGACCACCAAGGAGCTCACCAGCTCCCTCTTCCTCCATTCCTTCGAGGGCATGTGCGCCCGTGCGGAAAACAAATCGGTTGGCGGCTTGAACAAATTCCTCCTGCAATTTCTTCAATTGAATCTCCTTCTCCGCCCAGTCCCACGTGCTGGCAGCGGTATCCACAGAAAAGACTTCCTTATGGTAGTCTACCAAGGACTCGATGGTTTCTGGAGTCAATTTGAATGCGACCTCATTCTGTGAAACCATGTCGACATGAACCACGTATGCATCTACGTGAAGGAGTTGATAGTTGAATATGGCCTCCACCAGGGGGTTCTCATCCTTCGATAGCTCAGATTCCGGTGCCTTGGGTAACATGATAGAGCAGAGAGTCCAGATCGCATTCGACGATGACAAGGTCTCCGTGAGGCATCTTGTATGTTGGCCGACATTGTTCAAAGGTCGCTTAACTCTGTTGACTCTCTTTAAAGTCGCTGTTAGCCAAGGTTCTACTCTCGAATGCAGAACAACATTTGGTGAAGATCTTGGCGCGAATGCGGCCGCGGACGCTGGTAGTAGACTTGTTGGCATTATGGTGAAACGTTTCTTAGAAGTAGGACATATGTTTCATCCAAATTGAAGAAGTTCGAATAGAATCCACACACCCTTCTGGCGCTGGGTATGCAAGACTTCCAAGGGAAATATAGGAGGTGAGCCCAAGGCGCTTCAGAAATGTGACTGGGACGAGGTCAGTGGGACAATGGGCCGACAAAGGCGAAAAGAAGAAGAGTAAAAAAGAAGAGAAAGAAATATTATATCAATCAAAGAATTAATAAATTAAAGAAGAGGAGGAAGAGGAGGAAGAAGGGAGGAGGGGAAAGTTAGTGAGATTGATAGTGAAGACCCAGAAGGGGAAATGTGCTCCCTTTTGTATTTTATATGGGAAGAAGAAGTACAGGAAAAAGGGTGGGGATGCGACTATAATAATATCACAGTAGTTAACCTTCTTCTAGCATGTCGAAAACCACCAAATAACAAGAAACAAAACGCCGTTTCTCCATAGAAACCGCATTATGGCCCAAAGCGATCCCTTGAGCAGAGCTTTACTTGAACTTGCATATGAGACTATGCATGCATGCTTTGCTCCTGGTTTTGCCATGTATTATTGCTTGTGGCCGTGCGAGTGCGTGTTCTTTGCCTCTGAGCTGCTGATTTGAACTGGGCCAAATGTATAATATCCATCGTATCGATTTAGCGAGTTTGCCTGCAGATGGCTGCAGCAAGGCCGCATGGACTCATTCGAGAATTTGGAGTTCTGGCGTGTGCGTCATATTTGTAACTTACCGAATCAGAACATGTAATATGCTTGTTAATTAACGCGTTTTTTGCTGAATTTGGGGTGCTATGACTTGTTATAGGGAGTTATGGTAAGTGAATTTACGATACAATACAAAGAAACACATGTCTTGTGGAAAGGCTGGTCAAATCCGACTGGGAGGCGTATGAACTAGGGCAAGCATACTTTGCCCAGGATGCTGATACATCTGCGAGGATGCAAAGAGAGAATTTTTTTCGCGGATCAGATACGGTAGGACTTGGTGCTACCCACATCCCAGCTGGACGGACCTGGAAGTTGGTAAACTTCGCCGGCTGCTTGTCCCGCACAAGACGTGTTGATGATATTTAAGACAGATAAGGATATATCTACTCCTTAAGAAAAACTTCTGTAAACGCTGACAAGCTGTTAGGAGGTACGTGCTTCGGCGCTACCACACCGGTGGTGCTCTGGCGGTATTCGATCTTGCCAGATCTACGTGTCTACTACACTCGGATGGCGAAAGGAATTCTCTTAACTTTCTCTAATAGGTGGGACGATACAGCATAGTATCCTCTTCTTGGAGGACGAGATCGGAGTTTTAGTTCCACTGGAAGATTGTTGCTACATGGAAGACAAATTCGGAGTTCCAACCTTGTAACGGCTTTGCTTCAACATTCAAAGGCGAGACTGAACCGAGTGACTGTGAATGGCCGAGCATCCCCAAGTTTCGAAACATATTCGTAATAATAGGGGCGAGTCTGGAGTGCATGGACAATTGCAGAAAGTGGGATCCTCCATGCTTCGATAGAACCCAGTCTGGGCTTAGGTGGAAAAGCTTTTGATAGGGTCTTTCTGCTCTTCCATGAAGGCGCAGCTGATGGAGGGTAGACGTCTTGGGCCACTTTGAACATCGGATTCGCCGAAGACTATCGGACTAAAATCAATGACTCCGAGAAATCCCTGCTCTCAATCCTGATTGGAGAGAGCATTTCACCATCAGACTTTCTGGAAACAGAAAAGTTCGTGATGTGCGATGCCCTAGTAACTCGCAAGAAGGAGATCCGAGCATCTCAAGGAATCAGTTTTGAATGTTAAATATCACGTTGCAACTTGAAGAGCGAAACATAGAACTGCGTTCAGTCTGTTAACCCTTTGCAGCTCCAATAGTTTCTCTGTGGGATGGGATTTGCACCTGGGCTGCGTGCATCTCAGCTGCCAAGAGCAATCGAGTCAGGTGATTATGAACTCTCTCCAAAGTACGATGCTGCTGAGCACGGCGTTGGAAGGGCTTGTGACTCGCACACTGGTCAAATTCCAGTAATATTGTGGGTTACTCAGGGAGATCAGTACTTTGTACAGAAAAGCGGAGTCAAACAAATCTGGAGAATGGATAACTCCTAGGTATCACGCGACTTGGGCCTGACCAGCGGCAAGCAATATGGTCAAATCTCTCAGAGTATGGAGTCATTATTCCATCATAACTCACGGAGAATTTTTTTTTTTAGGTTGCCATGAATCGTCTCATGGTAGGGAGAAGACAGCTGAAAATCAGACAGAAACGTCATCACGACTCCGACGCAAAGCGAAAAACATGTGGCAGTATGATGGAGGGACGAAAGCACATTCTTCCATGTTGAGGTCCAATTAGCCTTCAAGCCTGCTGCGCCCCATTGCTGTGCCACTGGGTCTTATCGATAACCACGTAATCACGTCCCGTGCCAGTGGCGGTGTTAGTACCGAGATAACACACTCGCCACATCGCCGAACCGTATTCAACAGAGCGTCTATTGAGTGCTCTGTACAGTATTATAATTGAATCATTGTCGAATTGCCCTTTAAAGAAAAGCACATCTCCTTTTTACCATTATCTAGTGGCGAACGGAATACCCTAGGGGCACAGTAACTATGCAGGATGTTGAATGCGCATTCCCGTCATACCTTCAATTTGCTTTTCACAATCTCGATCTCCACTCACCGACTTCTTGCTGACCCCACATGGAGTTTCAAGAATGATGCAATGGAGCCCTCCACAGGAAGTGCACGTCCCATCGCGATGTTGCACCGCCGGATGACAGTTGCGTCCATAAAGTCTTCTTTAGACACTACGACGATACTTTACTTTATGGATCGCGTCTAGTTATACCCGACCCGGGCGGGAGTATCGCGTCACATGATGGCGCGGCTTTTATACAGTATTTTCGCGATCTTCCATAACGCGTGAGCGCATCTCCCCAAACTGAGTCATTCACGCGCAGCTCCTGAAACACAGGGAATTTTTCTGAAACGTTCCGTTTTCTGCAGGAGTCGGGATCATACGGTGGCCCGAGTGGGGGAAGGGCAAAAACGCTTCCTGGTTGATAAGATCTGTAAGCACTGCGCATTGGATGAAGTCGGTCCGCAGAGACTTCCAAGAAACCTCGAACAGTATTGGTTCTCCGGCGCCCCCCCATTATTGTACTGTGTATCATCAGTCGTGGTCTAGGGCTGGCTATGCGAATCCGAATCCAATCATCAATATACCGTAACCAAATCTTCAAACTTGCTTGCGTTGAAACAACAGATTTCGCATCTGGAAATCTACCTCCGCCGCGTGTTCAGGATTCAGAGACTTGTGGCATTCCTGAAAACATATGGAATAGTTGCCAGTCTTTCGGCCACCCATGCGAAAGTGTATTTGTTTCGTTGAAGGACAGCTTTTGAGAGCAATATAACTCTGATAATGTGGTTGATTTTAGCCGCTATCGAAGACTGCACAGCACAGACAAAACGACAAAAGATGGTCCGTTATTGAAGCTCATCGAGATTGTTAGGAAACTCGTGTTATATCATCTCCGTGGGTTTTCAACTAGAATTAACATCTAGTTCCATCTCAGTCTCATATCTCGCTACCTCACACGCGGCGGGTGCAAGTCGACGGCGATACACAGATGGATATCAGAGTAATTGAGCGAGAAACTCTCACAGCCCGATAATTATTTTGTCTATCATTTTAAGTAAGTCCTTCATCGATAGGTATGCTTTTCGTGCATCGTAGAATAGGCGTGCTGAGGATATTGACTCGATACCGAAGGTAACAGTCTTGAGTTATCATCCCAGTAAAAGGCCACATTGTCCCTGTTAGCAGTTTTGTAGAATCCTCTGCAACCGAAAGGCTACCTGCCTCAGTCATCACATCAATATAACACCGCTAATCGTGAATGTAATGATTCTAATTCAACTCAGGAGCGTCGTCATAAACGTAGCGGATAGCTACATCTTTCCTTCTTTCTCCTTTTTGATTTTTGAAAACACTTTTCTTTCCATGTCTCGTTCTTCCATCTTTCTCTTCATTTGCTTTTGAATACTGTCCATTTTGGCCTCCGCTTCTTCTATCCTTCGCTTCGCCTCCTTTGCTACCTCCTTTTGCATTTTTAACGCAGCAACAGGTGTGGTACACTCCTTTCGAAGTTGCTGTAGTTCAGACCTGAGTTCAACGACGTCAAGCGGGGCGCAAGTTACAGGATGGTATCGATGAGGTGGAAGCGGTTCCGAGGGGACGCGAATATTCGGAAGGAGTTCGTGAATTGGTGTAGTGCGAGTAGCCGCCGTAAGCGGAACTGGCTCTTGAGAGTCTGCTCTTGGCTCTGGAGGTGGCGATGGGGGGAGTTGGCTCATTGCGAGAAATAGAGATAGCATGCGATTGCGGATAAAGGTCCTTTACAAAGATACAGCCTTCTGTGGATGTCAGATTCATAAATGGTAGTTGTCACTCATTATTAAGCTTCGAAAGTGAGGAAGTTCATATTAACTAACTATAGTTAATTCCTAGCGCATCCAGCTCTCCACCACTACTTGTAGATCTCGTGAGAATGACATCTACTTTTCTTTCAGCACATCATGTTTGAACATGGCCATGATCACAAGAATGTCTATTTACCTGCTTCTTTCTTAGGGAGACGGCACTCGCCACATGGTTATCTCTGGCAGAAAGCACTTGCCGAGAAGACGCTCACAAAAAGTGAGGATGCAGGCCTTTGGTGAGTTTTACCTGAAATGTTTTCATCATCAGCTACATTCCCCATGACAGTCCAATCATGGATTCCTGGGGGTTTGTCGGCTTTGCAGCTAGTGAACTGACTAACGCGATATCAGTCCCCAAGGGCAGACGGGTAACTGTTCCGGTTCCACATATCTTTTGGTCTAGTGACTTACCTTTGCTTTGATTTAGCCTAAATTCACTCTCACACTACGTGTAAGCTGCTGAGGATTGTGTTTACATGGAAGACAATCTGCTGATACATTGGTAGATCATCGACATCATCAATGTGCCGCTCACAGTTGGGACAGCCTATGTAAAATGGCAGTTACCCTCTTCAGCTTCAGCTGAGAATTCTGGAGAAACGAGTAAAGTGCAGCTCCAGGTCCATAGGGCATCATGGGGCTATGAAAAACATTTGACCGTAAGATTGATGGTTGACCGGAACCAGATGCTTCAAGATTGCATGATCCACTTCGGTATCTTCCAGGAGTTCTCACCAAATAGCCGCAGCGACAAGTCATTGCTGGGTAATATTGATCTAAATCTTGCTGAATATGTGGATGAAGGTGATACTGAGGAAGGAGTTGTACGTCGGTATTTGATGCAGAACAGCAAGATTAATGCTACAGTGAAAGTCGGTATAATGATGCATCAGTTTGAGGGAGATAGCAACTTTATTGCGTAAGTTTGATCTCCAATTTCAGCCGCCAGTGCCTAACGTATTATTAGGCCGCCTCTCAGACCGGCAACCGTTTTCAGCGGAATTGCCGGCTTTATGACCGCTGCAAAAGGAGACTCTGATGACCCGGGTCGCGTTCCTTCGTTTCATCACAGATCCCAGCAGTTTACTGAGTTGCAGGATCTTTATTTTCGTAATCTTGCTGCTTCATGGGCCTGCCGAGCTGGTGAACTTCCCCCGGATCAGTTGATTGAGGACATTTTTGCGGGAGGCGACGGTTGGGCATCCGGACGCCCAAGCTTAAAGCTTGACGATGATGACGAGGATACCGGATCTCTCAGTGACACTGACTCCCGACGCACAGGTCGAAATAGATCACCCGCGCACAGCACACGGTCAGGGAACTCGTTGGGAAGCCATCTGCGCAACCGGAGCAAGCATTTAGACTTCTCCTTCAACTCTGATATTGGTGGCAAAGACCAGAAACGGACCGAAAAAAGGCGCAAGAACCGTGAAGTAGACGAGTTTGAAGTTCGCGAAGATCTTAGAAGCTGGGAGATATCCTGGGCAAAATGATCAATTTCTGCGGGAGGCTCAGGAAACGCTGCATCTTGGTGGACATTTAGTGTGTTATATTTTTAACAATCTACCTAGTTTCAAGGTGGAATAGACCCGCAGGCATTTTGAAAGCCTTTTAAAACTGCCAGCTTTAGTTGAAATCAAAGCATTATTTGCCTGCATAATGCTGGACCCATCCACATGGCCAGAGATTCTGGTTGGCACCAAGTGAATACTTGGGTCATGTTCAGTAGTTACTTAGTTGCTAGTTATACATACATACATATGTGCCTTTGGATGATTTCATGAAATGGTTGTGAAAACAGTTGTGGAAAGATTTAAAATTTATTGTTGTAAGATTTAGTGTTTTAAAATTATTAACAACAACAAATTACAGATGTAACATCAAAATACAATTAATGTGTAATTGTGAAGTACAATATTGATACTGTATTTTATAATGAATATTTATTATATAACATTTTTAAATTGTACAATAATTTTTAATTAATATAAAATTATTTTTATTTTATAACAATACAATATTAATATTATATTCATTTAGATACAAAATGAAACTGATATTATATTATAATTAAATATAATTAATAATTGTAAAAAATTATCACAAATTATTTCATTATTATTATATAATTATTATATTTTAATTATTAAACTTTTTTAATACAAAACTGCAATAATATAATTTTATATTAAATTATATTAAAATAATTATTTCATAAATAATTATTTTTATATAATAATTATTTATTTCACAGCAATAATATTACAAGTTAAAATTGTTATTATTATTATTAATATTAAAATTTTTATTAACTGATTCATCTGATTTTTGATTTAAATTAATAACATGTTATATTATAAGTCAATGTAATTTTGCAAAGTGAAATAAAAAATTTTTGATAATAAAATTTTAAAATTGTTTTATTTTACTCAAATCATCATATGCTGTTAATAAATGAAATCAATCATGTTTAGCAAAATTTGAATTGATAACATTGTGTTTTCAAAAATAAAACAAATGTGTATGAATAATAATCTGAACAAATGCATTTACACTAAATTAATATTAAAATTAAACATATATTTTAAATTATAAAATACAACATACATTTCAGTCAAAGCTTTTCATCAGCAAAGCATTTATTAAAATTAACAATTTCATAAATAAATAAAAATATATTTAAAAATTAGTGAAATTAAAATCATTTGTTGAAAATATTTTTTAATATTTTAAAAAAAATATTTTTGCATACTGTTGATTTAATAATTATGTAATTTATAATCAAAATTAATTTTTTGCTTTAGTTAGAGTTTAATTTTTTTAAGTTTTAAATAATATTTAAATTTTTCTTCATGTTTTGATGTACAATAATTCAGAAATTATTACTCAAAAAATAACTATCTGAATCACAAAATCAATATTTTTTTGTAATAAATAAACAAAATAATATTGTTTAGTTAATATATCAAGCTTTTTATTGATCACATTTTCATTAATATATATTGACTAAGTTGTATCACATGAAGATAATGATACAAATATTGAATTTAAATCATTGAATATGAAGAAATTGAAGTGAAAGTGAAAATAAATGTTTTGAGTTTGAAATTTTGTTTTATGTGACTGACTTTCAAGTAATAAACTTTTCAATTAACTTGCATTTCAAAATGATTTCTAAAAATTCTGAGATTCAGATTGTGAGTGAAATTATCAATTTTAAAATAATTTTTAAAAGTTTTAAAATTCAGATTGTAAATAAAATTGTAAATTTCAAGATGATCACTGAAAGTTTTAAAATTCAAATTGTGAGTGAAATTGTTAATTTTGAAATAATCATTAAGAATTTTGAGATTCAAACTGTAAATGAAATTGTTAATTTTGAAACAATGACTGTAAATTTTAAAATTTTAACTGAAAGCAAAATTACTGATCTAAAGTTTGAAACCGTGAGTTCTGAAATTTAAACTGAATGTAAAATTACTGATTTTAAATTGAAAGTTGTAAATTTAACATTCAGAAAAATAAAAATTACTGAAAATTCTGAACTCACAACTGAAATGATAACTGAAAATTTTAAAATCAGAAATGAAATAATTGCTGAAAAAATAATTGTAAGTTTTCAGTTTTTTGTTAAAAAAAAATAATTTTCAAATTGTAAAACTTGAAATTTAAATAATAATTGTGAATTTATAAAATTGTCATCATTCTGATTAACTGCTGCTTGTGAAGATGAAATTGAAGCTGAAAAATTCAGATTAAAATTAAAAATTATAAAAAAAATCAAAATAAAACACATCAGATGAAAAATTTGAAAATTATATTGCATGATGTTTTAATTTTTTTAAATTTTTTCACTGAAATTTTAAATTTTTAATTAAAGTTAAAAGAAATTCAAATCAGTATAATGTGTGACAAATTTTTTTATATTTTTTTTTCTGAAATTTCTCATAATCAACATCATCATTGAGATTTTTTGCATCATCATCTAGACTGAATGCAGTTTGTTGAGAATCAATGTATTCAAAATTAATTAAAGCAGAAAAATTAAAATTCAGAACACATTATTCAAGTTTAATTTCAGAAACTGAATTAAAAGCAATTGATTCAGAATTAAAAAATGAAAAAAAATTACATTTAAAAAACATTGTGCTGAAAGTTGAAAAAAATGAAAATTTTAAAAACAAGAGAATAATACAAAATAAATGAGAATGAAAATTTGAAAATGAAGAAAAAAATGTCTTAAAATTATCAAGTACACAACACAAAATATTATTAACAACATAAAATATACAACATCAATGTGATTATGAAGCTAAACTTAATCTAGTGTACAAGAGTTGAGTTAAAAAAAATGTTGAATTTTCAAATTTAATTAATGTTTAATAACTACATCACTTTTTATCATTTTCTCAAGCTGTGTGATAATTTTGTTTGTTTTTATTATAATATAATCATTCAGAACACTCTCATTATTTTTTAAATAAATTAAATTTTTATTTTTGTCAACTGCTCAATTTTCAATTAAAATGTTTTTAATTTCAGTTTTGTGAATTTGAAACATTTTTTCATTAAGTTTCATCATAAAATCAAAAATTGCTTTACTAACAATTTTTTTTACTTACTTGATGTTGAAGCTGTTTGACACACAGTAATTATAAATTTTAATTATCAGTGTCTGACTGATATGCTGCATTTGTTCAATCACTTGCATTATAATGATTTTTAACAATGCAGTATTGAATAAATGTATATTGCAGCATATATGTTGCAGATTCAGATTGACAGAGTTAACAAAATACAAACACATAAAAATTATACATTTAGTACAAAATTTGTTGAAAAAATAAATTAAATCAGCTTTGTCACTCACAGAAAGATGAACATGAAAAATTCACACATTAATATTTGCAAGATAAAAAATGACACACATAAAAACTTGTTAAATTAAAAAAAAAATTAGACAATTATTTTTTTTTTGTAAATTAAAACTTGACAAGTAATTATAAAAAATATTGCTTTTATATAAAAAAATTTGTGAAGAATATAAATCAGCTGCTGTTTTTGAATTTTAAAATCATTAAAATTAATTTTTTTTAAAAAAAATTCTTCAGCATGATGTTTCTCAGCAATATAATTAAATCACTCACTCTAGAATTTGTCATAACTGATCAGCTGAACTGCTTGAAGCATATTATTTGCATATATAAACATATGTACATGTTCAAATTTCAGTCAAGTCATCATCAAAACTAGTTGTCAGTATTTTTTCATATTTCACATTAATTTTTTGTTTGAAAGTTTGATTACAAGCTTATAATGAAAAAATTTAATTATTTTTTTGTATTTTTTCAGTTTTGTGTTAAAAAATGCAGTTTCAATAAGCTTGCTTTGTGATGATGAAATATCAGCATCAATCATAAAACTGATTTTAAAAAACAAATAAAACATCAATGTGCATTATATTAAACATATTTTTCAAATTTGCTTAATATAAGCATCAGCAGTTGTTTTTGACAAGAATTTATTTCAAACAAAACAATTCATGACAAAATTGCTTAATTGAAGATATGAAACAAAATGATTAACATTAAAATTAAATAAATTAACATCACATGATACATTCAAATGTTCAAGATTTTTTAACTTTCAGAGCTTGTCAGCATTTAATAAAAACAAAAAAAACTGAAATTTCTGAAAATTCAGATGAAAGTTAAAAAAAAATTACTGTTAGACAAACATAAAAATGTGAAGATAATTAATGAATGATTTAAACTTGTAAAAAATTTTAATTGTGCATAAGATGTACTTCATTCAAAATAACACAATTAAATAAATCAGTGAGAAACAGTTTTTATAATTCATCATTTATTTAAAACAAAGCAAATGTGATTGTGTGAGTCATATTTTTGTTTGTCATGCATCAGTTTTTGAATTTGAAAAACTCATGATGAATAATAAAAAATTGATACAATGTGATAATCATAATTTATATGTGTTTGAGTGAATCATCAAAATAAAAAAAAACTTGTATTAAATGTTTGTTGACTTAATTATAATCTGCATGAAAATCACAAAAATTGTCATAATAAACTACAACTTAAAAATTAAAAGTCATTTTTTGAATCTTATCAACTCATTGAAAAACAAATAATGATGAAACAACAATCAGAATGAATTTAAATGAAAATTTTTCTGTTTGAGAAATGCTAAAATAAATTTATGTTATTTACAAATTTCATTAAAATTTGCTGAAGAAAACAACTCAGAAAAAAATATGAACTTATAATTAAAAAATATGTAATTGTGATTCATGTTTTTTCTAAATCAATAATGTCTGCAAGAATACATTTCTGAAAATAATGATTAGCTTCAAAGTTTAACATGATTTTGACAGCAACAAACTGTCAAAATTTTAACACAATAAATGATTTCATTGAATTTAATTTTAAAAACTTGATACTAGTTATCTAAAAAATGCTACAAGCTTCTTTATGATTTTATTTCTGATATTTGATGTTATTAAAAAAAAACTGCTGTTCATTGTAATGCTGCATGTCATCATTAATGAGAATGATAATATTATCATTCAGTTTGTTTTGCCAATTTAGATTTTTTTTGACAAAATGATATAATGTGTCATTCAGAAAATCATGTGACATTTTTTTATTAATTTCATCAGCTTTCATGTTATCTGAATTAATTTCATCATTATCTGAAGCATTTGAAGCTTTAGAATGCAGTAAACATTTAACTGTCTGAAAAAATTTGTAAATCAGTATCAAGCATCAATATAATTTAAATAAATTCATGATGAGCAACTTCTTCAGCAGTTTAATTTGTTGAAAAGAAATAAGTATCTCTTCACATCATTGTAAAAACATAAAAATGACTGAATTATCAATTTGATTTTTAAAAACATGCTGAAATGTCTGAAAATTATTTTCAGATTCTGCAGTATCATTTGCATGAATTTTTGAAAATGAGTTATTTGTCAAATCATGCATTTTGAAATCAACTGAAGAATCAGACATAAATACTTTGTTAGAAAAATTGAGAGCATTTAAAATATTTAAAACATTTTCATCATTATGTACAAATTTTTCTGACAAAAAAACAAATTTAAAATGTTTCAGCAAATGTTGTGATGATGTATTTTTTGTGTCAGAATAATTTGATGAAGTAAAATCAAAACTGATACTAGATGATTGCTGAAAACAAACAAATGTGTTTTTTTGTTTTAAATTCTTGATTTTTTCTAGACTGTGAATGAGTTTAATTGAATCTGAATAATGAAAATTTTATCATTGACTTGAATTGAATTGAACTCTTGATTCTGAGTGTTCAAGTGAGCATTGTTTGAGTTCAAACTGAGATGAGTAATCACTGAGCATATCAAGATTGATATTCACTATTTCTTATATGATTTAGCATGACACTAAAAGACTTGACTCTTTTCTTCAATCACAATTAGATTTAGTGTTGTATTGAGTACAGTATTTATCATGTATTAATTATTTACACAAGTTTCTCAACTTCTCATGAAAATCATCTCAATTCTTGAATGCAGAAGTAAGCAAATTCATTTTGTAGCATAACATGCATTGTTCAAAATACAAAATACAAAAAAATCAAGTAAGCAAAAATTTTTTTCAATAAAAAACAAATATTCATTCAGTCATAACATCACTGTTTTCAAATCACATTGAAACTTTATGTTAAATGCATTCATTTTCTTTCACAATGCTTCTCATCATTTTTTATGCATCATATCTTTCAAAACTCATGCAATCATTCTGTCATGCAATGCTAATCATAAAAATTATTTTTAATTTTTTTTTTTCATTTTTGATTTTATGTTCAGATGCTTCATCATTCTTCATCATTTCATTCTCAATAATGTCAACAAATTTTATCTTGTTTGATGATTTTTTATTTTCAGTTTTGATTGATTTTATTGATGATTTTAAAATGTTCACAGAGAAAATATCAATCACAATGTCTTGCAATAAATTAACATGAAGAATAATATTAAGTGAAGTAACAACACACTTCACAATTTTTTATGACATTGTTAATGAAGAAAAAAAATGATTCATGTCTGTCATTTAAATTGTTCATTATAATTTCAAAATCATCATAAAAAATTTCAGATTCAGATTTATCATCAGATATAAAAAAAGTAATTTATTGTTTTTGAACAAAAATAAAGTCAGAATTCATCATGATTGTGTCATTAATAACTGAAAGTTTTTGTTATTCATGAACAACATCTTCACTTTGCTGCATTTTGAAAATATTAATTGTGATTTTGAAATTTGTAGCAGACAACAACTTGATTCTTTTCATTATTTCAATTTTTGCTTTGCACTTGAATTTTCACTTTTTTTTTTCTTTATGTTTTTTCTCATATTGCACAGTGATGAAAGAAGAAAAGCTGATGATGTGAAATTGACAATATTAAGCTGCAGAAAAATTTGATTTATTAAAATTCAATTTAAAAACATAATTTTAAGATAAACAAAATTGTTTTTAACTCATAATATGATTGAGCACATTTTCAGCATAAGCTGAAATTATAAAAATAAAGTAAAAAATTTATTCAGTTGATGTATAAAGTAGGCATGAGATGACTACTATTCACTTAATCAATAAGAAAATCAATAAGCAAAGAATATAATTGTTAGGCAAAAGAGATTGCCACTGATTCTCTCAATGAAGAGGAAAATCAGTGTGTTATTTATATGTGTGTTATGCTCACTAAAATTAATCAAATTAAAATTAATTACATTGAGAAAAAAAACAATGTTAATTTTCACAAAATTTACAACTGAAATTTTACAATTTTTTTTTCTTCATAAAAATTCTGATTTCTTCAGAGTATATAAGCTTAATAGCTATTGAAATTTTAATAAAAAATTTTCACAAAAATTAAAAAACTTTATGAAAAAACAATTATTTCTTCACAAAAAAAAATGTTTTCTTAGCTAGCAAAAAAACTTTATAATATAAATAATATCAGTTATATTAAATTTCATCACAACAGTTTTATCATTTACTAAATTTTTACAGATTAAATCTGATGATGTAAGCATCATTTTTCATTACTTTAATTTTGTAAAATATCTTCACAAAAACAATTGTTGATTCACAAAGCAAAAAAAATTTGTTGAGATCATTCAATTGTGCATGATTTTAAAAAAATATCATGCATTTTAATTAAAAAATGCATGACAATTTCAATGATCATGATGAAATTCAAACTCATAATTTTTACTGTTGCAGTTGTACATAATACAACTGTATCAGTCAGATAATTGTTGCTGTAATTTTTTGTTTTAATTTATAAAAATTCATTTTTCATTTATAAAAATGAATTTTTTTTAATTAAGTATAACTTAACTTCACAAAAATGATAACAACAATTTTTAGCAATTCAATTTTTTTTTCTTAATTAAATTAAAATTTATTTTTAGTGAGTATAATTTTTTCAGCATCAGATTCATTAATTTCATCAAAAAAAAAAACTTCACAAGAAATTTCTATCACTTTACAGTTAAAATGAAACTTCACAAGTTTATATCAACTTCACAAACAATCAGCATCACAAGCTATCAGTTTCACAAATTATTCAGTTTTCACAAATCAATACAAGCTGAGTTAAGTTTTCACAAATTAAACTAACTGAAAGTATAATGCATAATCACAATTAAAATTAATTTCAACAATAATATATCATCATGTTTTGCTTAAATACTTCAGAAGAAAGTAAACTTTAATTTATTGTGTTGTTAAATACAAAAAATTTTAATGCTGAAATGTTGATAAGTGCTGACTTCACAAATAATTTTTATGTTTCACAAATAAATTTAAAATTTCACAAAATAAAATTATAAAATTTCAGCAAAACTTGCTTCATAAATATTTTTTACAAATTTTCATGCTAATAATTTCATAATTTTCTTTTTCACAACAAGTTTTTAAAATTCAAACTCATATTTTAAAAATTTCTGATTTATACAAAAAACTGATTTCAATGTTTTTTTTTATAAGCAAGTATTTTTCAGCATAAAGTCATCAATCAATTTTAATGAGTTCAGCAAGTTCTCACAGTCAGATTTCAATGAATTTTCTTCATAAACAAATTTCAATTGATTTTGCTGCTCTTCACAAGCAGAATCAGACTTCAACAAATTAATTTCATTATGAAATGCAAAAACTTGATCTGCATGCACAAATTTCACAAGTCATTTTTGCTGTTTATTTTGTTGAGCTCAAGTATTTATTTTATTATAACAACAAAATGCAATTAACTTCACAAGTCATCAATTTTGCATCAGTAATGCAGATAATTTCAAAAATTTTTAATTTTACATCAGTAATGCAAATAACCTCAATAATTTCTGCTGATTATATCATCATTTTCTTCACTTCACAATAAATTTTTGTAAATGTGTTTGTTTCATCATCAGATAATTATAAAAAAAATGTGTTTCATTCTTTTACAAAAATATTTTCACAAAATGATTTTAAAAAACAAAAAATTAATCACAATACATCAATCAATGTTTCACAGCATCATTAATGAAATTATCAGATTTTATCAATAATTTCACAAAATGTTTAAGCAGCAAGTCACTTTCATAATTTGTTTTCTGAAAATTACTTTAAAAAGCATTTATTAGTTACATCAGTGACATTTTCAGAATTGTTTTCATCATTAATTAATATTAATTTTAAATTTTTCATCAAAAAGTTTCACTAAATCAAAACATTAATTTTCAAATCAATTGATTTAATTAATGCAGCTGATCAGAAAAGTTTCACAACTTAAACTCAGCTTCATAAAGCAGTGTTGATAATTCAGATTAAACAATTATTTTTATATAAGCAAAAATATGATCAGTGTCAAAAATTGAGCACAATTTACAAAATTTATCAATTCATCTTGTGCATATCTGATGAGTTTCATGAGAAATGCAATAATTATTTTTATTAAAATGTTTTCTGCTTTTTTCAGAAGTAAGAGCATCTCAGTATGCAATTATGACAAAAATAAAAATGAAGTATCATGATATGCAGTAAATTATGTAATATGAATTCATTATCAAAAATATAATTATTATTGAGATTCAAACATCTTTTCACATAAAACTTGTAGAATAAGTAACTAAAATCATTCACAAATATTATATACATATTATGTTTTCTCAGAATAAAATTTCTAGTTTTTCACAAAACAATAAAAAACTCACAAGTTAGATTTATCAGAATTAACATTATAATATTTAATAAAAAACTTTCATAAGTGTTTGAGATTCACAGCAGATTTTCAGATAAACTCATTCTTCTTATTCTTATATTTTTTTTATTAAACAAAATACTGAAATTGTCAGTTTTTTTGTGAAAATTAGTTATAATTCTGATTTGAAATTTTTGTTTTTTTTTAAATGCTTCACAGACTGAATGATGAGTTGTGCTATCAACATCATTCATTTTTTTGTGATTACAAAGCAAAAATACATGAAAAACATTGTGAATGTTCACAAAATCTGATGAAAATTTCAGATAATAAACTTGCTTGTTTACTTTTTTCACAATTTTACAAAAATCAATGCATAAAAAATCAAGCTTTTTACTCACACAAACTGTCTTGATATTTTTTAAGTTAAGTTAAATTTTATTCTCAACAATGTAAAGTTTTAATATATGCTTTTTGTTATAATATTTTTTTTGATAAATTTGTGTCTTCACAAAAAACTTTCTGACTTGATCTCAGCATTCACAAATAATATTCACTCAATTTCAAAAGTTTTTTATCTCAAAAATATACTTACTTGATTTTATAAAAATCATTCACAAATTCAGCTCATACATGACTTGAAAAAAAAATTTTTTTGTTGAAAAATGCTGAGAATTATTGTAAGCAAACTCAGCAAGAAATAATCAGAATATTTAATCATCTTAATTGTAATTGACAAAGCTTCACAAATATTATTTCAGAATATTATTCAATCATTCAGTTTGATCATTCATTTAAAAGTGAAAAACAGTACTTAAACCTTACAAAACTTTCAGTATGTGTAAAAAATTATTTTAGAATTCACTGATGAATAAAAATTCTCAGTCAGAAATTATATTCAAAAATACTTCATAAAGTTTTATAATTTTACAAAAAATAAAATATATCAATTGCTTCACAATGAATTTTTTGATCACAGAAATGAAGTGAGTCATTTTGCTAAAGCAGTCAACAATTACTAGAATGCAATTAAACTCAATTTTTTTAATGTTTTTACTTCATAAAAAATCAGTGATAATATTTATGCTGATTTGATTTCAAGAATTCACAAAAATCAGCAATAAATTAAGTTTCTCATGTGATTTAATTTTAATAACTCACAAATTCATGTATACTTCACAAAATTCACAGTATTTCTGAATTATATTTTTCATTCATGATCAATAATACTTTTGTGAAAGTAACTCATAAATTTATTTTGTAGCAAAATGATTTATTAAAAATGTATCATAATGTTGTCTGACTAACTCTAGTCATAAAGTTTTATTAACTGAAATATATAAACAATCATTGGAGAACAACATGTTTTTATTAAAGATTTATTTCTTTACAAATTAAAAATGAAATTTCATTTTTTTTCTAATTTTTACTGCATGCTCATCAGCATCTAGCAGTTCAAATAATGTTGAAATAAAATTGCAAAATGTTTCATTTATTTTGTAAAAATTTTCAGTATCATAAAAATTTTCATCATAAATTAATTCACAAATACTCACAATTTTCAGTTCAAATTTTTTATTCTGATACATTTCATTTAAAAGAATCTTCACAAGTAATTTCTTGATTTGTATCATAAGCTTCACAAAGAGAAATTGCACATTATTTTTTTTTTCAAGAAACTTGAGTGAAGCATTTATCAGCTTAAGTTTTTTATCAGCACAATTTGTTTTCTCAAAAAAAAATATGATACAGAACTGATTTGCAGTTTTATGTTTTTAAGTATTTTTGTGATTTGCTTTTTTCACATAATTTAATCATCACAAAAATTCATCAGTTAAATTTTTTTCTTTTTTTTGATGTTTCACAGTAAATCAAAAAATCATTAACTTTTGAACTTAATAAATTTATCATCTAGATAAATTCTTTACTGTTGCAAAGTAACAGAAATTATCATGATTTGTTATTACTAAAACAAATTTTCACAAGTCTTCTAGTCAATAACATCAGTATTTAAAAAATTCAACAATGATTAAGAGTTCTTAATTATGAATATTATAATTGCATTTCACAAATTTCATTTTTCACAAATATACAGTCACAGATACTCAATTTCAGAAATCATTCAATTGAATGATGATTTCTGAGATGACAAAATCAAAAACATCAGTTTCAAAATATATTTAACAATCAGAATTGAAGTGATGAAGCATGATAATATTTATAAAAATTTTTTTCAAAACATAAAAAACTTCACAAGTTTTTTTTGTGAGAAAATTTTTTTCATTTTTTTTATTTAATTTTCATTTCTTGCAATATCTGATTTTTTTATTTTGTTCTTCATTTTTCAGCATATTAGTAAGATTCAAAGTAATTTTTGAGAACTTCAGAATAAAATGACAATAAAAATTCACAAATTTTAAGAATACTTGAATATTTCTTCACAAGTTGAGTTTCAGTCAGATTAAAATAATTTTCATACACAATTTTTTTATAAATATTTTATCAGCTGATACAATATATTCAAGAAAATTTATTTCACAAACATTAAAGTAGCACTTGAAAATTTTGCAGTAAAAATTTGCTGTCATAAACAATTTCAAGATTTGATGAACATGTTGAATATGATTCTTCTCATTTGCAGAGTATATCACAACATTATTCAAAAAAACTATCATAAAAGCATCATAATTACAAAAAGTCTTGTTAATATAAAACTGAAAAGCAGCTGAAGCATTTGACAAATTAAAAAAAATCACACAATATTTAAAAAATTCTAGAAATGTGCAAAAAACAGTTTTTCATTCATTTTTCTTTCAAATGTAAAGACAATGATAAGCATTTTTGACATTAAAATGAATGAAAATTTTAGCATTCACAAGACACTTCAAAAGCTTCTCAATCAATGATAGTGAGTAGCAGTTCTTCACAGTTTTGAAGTTCAAGTCACAATAATTTACACACATTCATAAATCATCATTTTTTTTGAAAGCAAACATAATTGATGTTTTCACAAAAAATTTGAAAAATCAAATAAAATCATGAGCAATTGTATTATTGAGATATTCACAAAGCATTTCAATTTCATTTTCTAAAAGTTAATAAATGAGATTAAAAATGAATTTTTTTTCAAATTCAAATTCAATAGTCAAGTTTTTTTTTCAGTGAGAAGTCAGCTTTCAAGCTTTTTGTTCACTGAAAGCTTTTACAAGATTTTTATAAGCTTCAGATATTTGAAGATTATAATTCATGATGATTATTTTCTCAATTTCATAATATATCATTACATAAATAAACTTTTCTTCTTGCACTAAATTTTTTACATTAACTGATTGAATCATCACAAGCAGATCATACAGAATTTTCTGAAAATGAATTGAATGATTTTTTTATGAAATGATGAAATTATGTCACAAAAATTAAGTCATGTTTAAAATCATATAATCATTTATATTAACAACAATGACTTGCTCACAAAAAATTTGTGCTTGATTTTGAAAATCTCAATACTTAAAAATAATGTTCACAACATTTTCAGCATCAAAAAATGCTTAATTTCTTTCAGTCATCTTGAGAAAAATTTTCATTGAATGTATTTTCAGTTCTAGTGACTTCACAAAATCAGAATTGATGATGAGAAAAATGCAGTAAAAATTTACATAAACTGATTATTTATGCTCAGTAAATGATTTTACAAAAAATGCACTTAATTAAATAAAAAACATGAATAAAAAATTGACATCAGACAATTGCATTATTCTAAAATTATTTTTTTTAAATTTTCAAATTTTTATTTTTTTTTCTTGAAACAATCAGAAAATTTAATGTTTTTTTTCATCACAACTGTAGCAAGTGATATTCACAAAATTAATCTTGTTATCAAATTTGTTTTTTTTATTCTTCACAAAATTTTTTGTTTTCTTCTTAAACTTTTCTTTAAATCAGTTTTATTGAGATTTATTCACAAAAATCTTCACAAAACTTTCATTCTTTTTTTTGAAAATGAGAATAAAGCACAATTGTGTGGCAATGACAGTTATTTCACAAAGAATATCTGAAAGTTTTTCTTGTTCATCAAGTTTGAAACACATTAATTTATTCATAATTTACAGAAATAAATATTTCATTCATTCAGCATGATTTTTGATTTCATTATGTATTTTGCAAAGTTTTTGTTTAAATTGAGCATGAAATTTATTGTCAGTCTCAGTGTCATTTTTTCACAAATGAAAAAAAAATCATCATGAGTTTTTGATGATGTTTTGCAGATCATCTAGATCAGAAAATAAAAAAATCTTTATTTTTTTTTAAATGTTTCTTGTTAAGTTTTTCTTCACAAAGTTCTTTCATTTTTCTTGAAGTATATAATGAAGTTTAGTTTTTGTATAATTCACTTTCTGAGAATTTTCAATCTTCAGAAGTTCAGTTGAAAATTTAATTTTGAAAAAAAATTCACAAAATTTAACAAAAATAATAATTTTGTAGTCAGACTTCAGTTCTGACAGTTTATATCATTTAGTTTTTTTAACTGAATTTTCTTGTTGAGTAAACACATTTAAAAACTTCATTCAAATGTGTTTTTTTAAGTTAATTCTCAGTTATTCTGAAAGTGAGATCATGTTTTTTAAAAGTCAGTTTCATTCATAAAATTTTTTAAAAAACATGATTTCAATGATGAAACATTCACAAAATATAAAAAATATATTGATAAATTTTTCATAAATAAATTCAGAGTCTTCTGACTTTATGCTCTGAATAAAAAATATTTTTTTATAAAAAAATTTTGCTGCTTCATGAGATATTTCTGAAATCATTTTCATTTGAAAGTTGACAAATGATGAAAATTCTTCACAAAAATTTTCATGAGAAATGAAAAAAACAAATGTTTTTTTTTTGTTTTTGAAAGTCATTTTAGACATACTTTTCAAAAAAGTGACAAAATATAAGAATAAAATAAAAAATTTATTTAATTGATGTATAAAGTAGACATGAGATGACTATTATTCACTTAATTAATAAGAAAATCAATAAGCAAAGAATATAATTGTTAGGCAAAAGAGATTGCCACTGATTTTCTTAATGAAGAGAAAAATCAGTGTGTTATTTATATGTGTGTTATGCTCACTAAAGCAAATCAAATTAAGACTAGTTACATTGAGAAAAAAAATAGTGTTAGCTTTTGCAGAGCTTACAGCTGGGGCCTTACAGAAATATTTAAAATATTGATTTTTTTGTTATCAGTTATTTATTCTTCTAGTTGTGCAGCAAAATCAGAAATAATTTTTTTTGTCAGATTTGCATGTCATTAATATTGAAAAAAATAATCATGAAAAAATATTCAAATATACACTTCATGAATTTAATTAATGCAGACAAGTTAGACTTCAGTTTGAAGAAAAAAATTTAAGTTGCACAAAAATTTAGCTATGATTATATAATGATATTCATTGAGTTGAAGATTTACTCCGAATTCATCAATCTGATGTGTCAAGATAAGAATTTGAAAAGTATCAAACAAGTTGTTGAAATTTGTTATAATTTAATCACATTTTGTTTGAGTGATAACAAAATGAAGTCATTTTGTTGCACATTTTCAGTTGAGACAAAAAATGTAAATGAGTCAAAAAATCACTGAAATGTGAGCAAAAATCACAAAATGCTTGTTTTGTTTGTTGATGATATTTCAAATGATCTTTACAAGATAATGAAGCAAGAGTGAAATATTGAGAAGTTTAATGATACAATCAACACAAGAAATCAGAATATAATATTGATAATCATTTTTGACATATGTATAAAAAAAAATCATAAAGTGTGTCATTTGATCAGAACAACATTTGCTTTATTTAAATGATCATTATTTTTTTTTAATTCACTTGATTGTGAAGTGTAATAAATTTTGATGAGAATGATGAGCAGCACAAACTTTTGACTCATCTTGCATTTATATTATCATTTTAAAAATTATCAGATTTAATTTCAATTCTTTTTTCAAGTTTTTTTTTTGTAAATAAAACATGTGATGTGCAGTACTCAGTCTGTTCAGACTGAAAGAAAGCAAAAATTACATTATTAATGTGCTTGTGAAAAATGTTTATATCAATAATTATATCATCAATTTGTATGTTCAAAATTCAGCAAATCATGCAAATGTCAAGAAAATGAGAAATTGCAATTGCAGCTTGCTGAAAGTCAATATTTTCTCTTTTTGCAAGTTGTTGAATATACTGTGAATTAAAAAGCTCAAGAATTTCATCATCAGTTTCAGTTTTTTGAAATTTTTCAAGTGTATTCATGTTTTGAAATGTTTTCAAAAGTGATAGATTTTAATTATGATTATACATCACATGCACATAATCATAAAAATCTTAGATTTTGTTGAGTAATGAAGTGACAAACATGATTCACAAAAAGTCAGAAGCAAAAAATTTGCAAACACAGAAAATGATAAATATAAAATGATAAATATTGTGTTTTTCATTAATGATAAGTTAGTAAATTTTATTTGAAAAAAATGATCAATATTTGACAAATCAGTTGTTGTACATTTTTTCAAAATTCTTCAAATCATTAACATTTGATGATTTTTTTTCAGTAAAAAAATTATCATGACAAAAACAGCATTTTTTTCTGAATTTAAGAAATTTGATTTGCTTCATCAGAGTGCAAATAATTTTTTGAAATAATTTAAAAAAAGCAACATCAGCAGATATAAAAAACTTGATGAATTTGTTTTTAAAAACAGAAAAAAATGTTTGAGCATCATTGTTGTTTTCAAACAACATTGAGTCTGACTTTTCTACAAAAGTTTAAATGTCTGCTTCAAGTGTGTACTTCAAAAACATGAAATGAAAAATAACAAAAACAGTTCAGACAATATCAGATTTTTCAGAAAAAAAAATACAATTTTCAGAATCTTACATTATCATTGAGAAAATGACTTAATTAATGCAACATGTTTGAAAAATGAAATTATCATCAATGCAGAACAAACTGCTGATGAAAAAAAAATGCAATTTTTCTTGAAAATACTTGTTGAAATTCAAGTATCAACTTGATGTTACTTCAAATAATATACACACAATGATTGCATTAGTAATCTGATTTTTTGACATCAATTTCATTTCAGCAATCTTGATTATAAAATTAAGCATTTCAATGATTTTATTCAGATATATGTCATCAGTCAAAATAACTGCTTAAAGAGCTGATTTGCCACTGCAGACACATTCAAAAATATTTAATTTAATATTAAGCATTGTGATTATATCAATTATCTGATAACATAAAAGAGTGAAATTGTTAAAACAGTCAGAAAAAAGTTATTTATTCTTTCTGTCAATATCAAGATATTCATAAACATTTGCATATATCATGATATCATGCAAAGCATGATTGAGTGTTTTTTGCACACTCACATTCAATTTAATTTTTTTATCATTTTCAATCTTCATCTGTTGCTGCTTAACAGCAATTTGCATGACTTTAATAATTTTTTTTATTTTTTCATTGAATTCATCATTCTGATTATTCTCAAATAATTGATTTTTTTAGACATTTTTACAAATTGTAAGATTTTTCATCACATATTTTACTAACAACAAGCATTCATTGTTTAACATCATCAGAAGATCTGTGTGTATCAGATTAAAATCAACAATATTTAAATTTTCATTCTGAATTTCAGTGTCAATGACATTATTTAAAATCTTGAAAACATTGTTAAACTTAACAAACTTTTTTGTTTTTTTAACATTGACTTCATCAATGTTGTTCTCAAACAACAATGAATTGAAGAAATCAAAAATTTCAGTGTTTGAGTAATTTATGACAAAACATTCAGAATTGACAACTTCTTCATTGTTAATTAAATAATGAATTTTTTTGACACAATTGTTTTGAAATTTCATTTTTTTTTCACAATTTTCTTCTAAACTTTGCAAAAATACACAGATGATGTTGTATGCTTTATGTAAATCTTCATTATTCAGTAAAAAATCATCTGATTGTGATGTTCATGATTGATCATCAAAATGAAGTGACTGTAATTTCAAAATTTTCATCAAAATCTGAATTGTTGTGATATACACAATAACATTAACAATTTTACTATTCAGCACAGCAAAGTTTGCAATGATTCAGTTTTTCATTGAGATTTGATTTGATGATATAAACTCAGCAACAGAATTATTCAAGTAAATAAAATTAATAAATGCAAAGAAATTTTTGCATGATGATATAAATTCAGATTACTGATTGAGCATTTTGACATTAATTCAAGCTGTGACTCAGAATGCAAGAAAAGTTTCAAGAAGTGATTTGATTGCACTGCAGACATTTCACAATGTTGATGTATTAAAATAATTTTGCAAATAATCAGCAACAAGCATCTGATTTTTGTAAAAATTTGCTTTTTTGATTGCAAGCTCAATGAGTTTGATTTCAACAAAATTTGATTTTCTTGCTTTATTTTGAATCACATTGATGATTTTCACAGATTTGATGCAGAGCATCATTTCATGTTAAATTAATCAAATGTCAGCAAATTGCAAAATAAATTAAAATTAAAATGAAGTAAAAATTGAAATGTCACAGTAATACAAAAAGAAAAATCAGAAGCATACAGAAAAATGTTGTTTCAGAACAACAATTTCATCAAATCAACACAATGAAATTGTGTTTTTGTATACAAATATTTAATTGTTTGTGAACAGACAATACAAAATTAAATTTGAAATAATGAAGCTAAATGTTCAAGATTAGTGCTGTTTAAAGTTTGTTAGTGAATTCAAATGACATAATCAGCAAATAAAATGCAAAATTCAAAAATAGTGAAATCAGAACAAATGAAATGTTTACTCAGAACAACAACAAAAAAAAATTTTGATATCAAACTTTCATGAAGTGAATTCTCACTCAATATTTACATTTTAATGTGATTTTCAGGCAGAAAACAGACAAGCTGTAAGAATCAAAATTTATTAATATCTAAAGCACAGCAAGCAGTTTTCTGAGTGTTAAATTGAGTGATTTTGCTTATCAGAAAAAGTTTTTGAGAGTTCATGATCAGCATGCAAGATGAACAAAATAAAAAGTTGAAGATTGTAAAAAAAAAAAAAAAAATTAAACTGAAAATTCAAATTCTTTTAGTACTCAATTGTGCTTAATATTTTATTTTAGAACTAGCTTTATTTACTTGTGTTGTAGTGATTATTTAGTCATTCAAGCTGTTCAAAAACAACAATGAGTCATTTCACTCTCAATGTTAAATTTCTAATCAATTTTTAAATTGCAATTTTCTTAATTTTTGAGAGTAAGTTTAAACTTGTATTACATTTTATTTATGCTGAAGATATGAAATGCTTGAGAAAGTTATATGAAATGTTGAGTTACAAATAAATATCAGATGTTCAGCATATTTTATGCTACTTAATGTGATGTTTCTGTTTACAAAATATTTTTTTTTATTATTCATCAAGTATGTGTTTTTTTCACTTTATGCAAGTTTAAAATGTATCTCAGCATCTAGAATTCACTAATTACTTCTCAGAAACAAAGTGATTTGATTGTGTTACAAGATGAAAAATGATTTATTTGACAGCAATGATGACTTTGAATCTGATGAAAAGATTGCATACAACAAAAAACATAAATCAGAATCTGAAAATGTTTATATAAAAAATTTTATTTTTTTTTTTAGATTTCAAAAACAAATTCAATCAAGAAATAATCAAAATTGAAATCACACAAGCTGCATTGCAACAACACAAAAAATAAATCACAATTTAAATTAATTTTAATTATTTCAGATTGAAATTATTATTTCTGAAATGCTTCACTGAGTGAAGCTCAGACAACAATACATTACAATTTTCATTAATTATGAAAATTTCATCATTTCAGAATTTGAAATTTGATGAGAGACTACTTTTTTTGATCAAGAAAGAAATCACTTTTATTGAAGATTGAAATCACAATTGTAAATCTGAGTCAACTACACTCAAATAACTGTTATTATTGACAACAAATCATGACTTTTTTGTAAACAATGCACAAGCATGAAGATGCATTTCAAAACAACTAAATGATTTATCACTGCATTGAGCAAACATATAAAATCAAATGAATGTCAGCATCTCATCATTTTGAATGATTTGTCACTCATGAAGAAACAATCAAGAAAGCTCTCAGAACAAATTCAGATAAGTTTTCAAAAATACATTTTTTAATTGTTTGTTAATTATTTATGTAAATCAAACAATTTCTTGACAAAAATTTACTGTCTGAGAAATATACACAAGAAAACTTTCATCACATGTTAACTTATATCATCTGTGATGCACACATATCATTTTGATTTGTTAATAATTCTTGATTACAGCAACTAGTGAGAATGCTGAAATCAGACATCAAGCTGTCAAGTGACAAAAAATTTAAAAATGTAATTGAACACATGACAAAAAAAAATTGAAACAAAATTTTAAGTAAACTTTCAGATGATGAAAAAATTTCACTTGTAATTGATGACTGATTTAATTCATTTCAGCAATCATTCATCACAATTATGATGAATTTTATAAATGTCAAGTGAAACTTTCACAAGTTGCTTCTTACATTTAAGCATTTTTCAGATTTTCACACTGATACAAATCTTGCAAATTTGATGACAATGACTTTTGATAAATACAATTTGTTTCAACAGATACTTGCAATTAATGCTGATAACATTTTAAATAACTTGACAATGAGAAAAACTTTAAATCAAGTGTTGAAGCTGATCAGTGATGAAACAGAAAGTTAGCTGTTAATGATGTTTTACATGACTTATGTGATTTAGCTTGTTTTGAAAAATTTGTTAATAAAAATTAAAATCAGTTTAACATCTGAAAATTCTGATAATGAGTGAAATCTCAACATGCTTGCTACAAATCTTGATTCTGAAATTTTTTAAATTTTGATAAAGATAAGTTTTTAGTTGACTGAGTGAAAATGTTGTTCAAAAACAACATCAGCAAGATTTCAGAATTGATTATAATAAGTATAATTTTGCAATTTTGTTAAGTTCATCAACAACAGCAATCTGAAACATCATGTCTTCAAGAATATTTAAAAAAAGAAAGTTCTCAAGCTAAAGCTGAATGTCAAGATCAGATGAAATTCAATATATGAAATGCTAGTGTGTGTGCACAAACTTCAATCAGTGATCAAAAAATATCTTACAGAAAAAATTTTTTGTCATAATTTTAAACTTTTAAACATTGAGTGAAAACTGATGAAGTATTTAATCTCACTTACAAAAAAGTTTGCAATATATACAAAAGCATTCTCAAAATTTCATGATTTAATTTTTTATTTAATTTTTCACATTTATGATATTCTAATTGATCATTTTGAAAATTAAATGAATTTTTTTCATGAAAAAAAAACATAATGAAAATATGATCTGACTGTTGCTCTTACTGCCACACATTCAAAGCTTG
Organism: Emydomyces testavorans; assembly: GCA_029449355.1. Lineage (NCBI taxonomy): Eukaryota > Fungi > Ascomycota > Eurotiomycetes > Onygenales > Nannizziopsiaceae > Emydomyces > Emydomyces testavorans. Next base: position 2,970,163 of record CP120627.1, read on the forward strand.
TCAAGTATTATGACTGAATTTATAATGATACAAGATATGTATATGCTGTTGAAGCAATACTGAACTTAATGTGCAAGCTTTCAATGTTTGAGAAATCAATCTGAGATGAAAATAATTATCAATGAAAGCATGAGTATTTTAATTATTTGCAGAATTTTGTTGACAAATACAATAATTCAACATCATCAGCAGAATCTCAATCACAACATCACAAAATTATTTTTTTGATAAATGACATGAATGATTTTTTATTTAAAATTACTGATGATAGTTTCAATGCATCTGATCATTTTGATGAGATTAATCAGTATATTGCTGAAGATATTTTGTTTCTGAACAACATCATAATTAATTTAAGCAAATAAATGCTTAATTGATTGAATTTGTAAAGTTTTTTTCACTGCAAAACAAAACTCAAGCATTAAAGTTTTGAAAAAATTGTAAATTGAATTTTTTCATTTTGTTGAAAATAACACAAAATTACTTTTCAATCTCAGCAATATCAGTAAATGTAGAATGACTTTTTAATCAAGCATGTGATGGTTGTCACTATCATCACAATTAATTGCATTCAGAAACAATCAGTACACAGATAATGCAGCTTGTAGTTAATCAATTTGATATGAATACTCTGAAACACAGCTTGATGAAGAATGAGAGTGTTGAAGAAAATGAAAAAAAATTAGAAACAAATTATAATTATATCAGTGAAAAAGAAAAAAAATAATAATAAAAATGATGAGAATTTTAAAAAAATGCAGAACTCAGCACATTTGTTGCTTTCACTCATTTAAAATGTTATACATATAATTCACATTCAGAGACAGCTTCAGTAACTCAACAAGCTGAAAACACAAAAATTTCAAGTTGATCAATGCAACAGCAAAATCAGTAAAACACTCAGCTTTCACAACATTCAATCATCATCAATCATGCATTTTTAAATCAGATACATTCAGTCAATATTGCATCTCAGAATTCATCACACATCATTCAGATTGTAAATATATAACAATCATAACAATCTGCAAATATCAGAAGCATAATATAAAAAATTAAAACTCATGTTTCAGTAAAACATATACAAAAATCAACAGCATTAAAGTTAATAACAAAAAATTTGTCAGTTTTTTCAGTATTGTGCAAGTTTTCTCAAAAGCAACTGCTAACTGAAGCAATTTATTCATCTGCTGCAAAGTTTTTAAAAGCAGTTCATAATAAAAAAAATGATGATATTGATTTAGATTCAGCATAGTAACTAGATTTTTAGATAATCAATGTCAAGTTGTTCAAATCTTTTAACTACATGTTGCACATAAATTGCATAGCAACTTACATATGTATCTTGTTCATACACAAAAAAATACAGATCAAATTAATACTCTGTGAAATTCACTCATTTGTAACAAAATATACATTAAGTCAGAAAAGAAATAGTGTGTTCAGTAAAAAATCACATGACAACTGAGTCAAATGAGCATCAATCAATTCAAGCAGACAATGTCTGCTTGAATTGACCTGAATTTGTAAGAGTTGTTGTTCATGAATGATTGAATCAGATTGTATCTGATTCAATTCAATTCAAATTCAAGTAATACTTGAACTCATTCACAGTTTAATTTTTTCAATAATATCAAAATAAATAACACAGCTGCTGATGATATAATTAATTCTGAATGAAATGTGCTTTTAATACAAGAAAAAATATATTAATTAAATGAGTGCATCAATTTCAGCTTTCTGAAGAATTTTATTATAAAAAACATTCTGCTGATTTGTAGTATTTCAGAAACAAATATTACAAAAAAATGAGTAAAATAATTTTCTGCTGTTCACATACTTTTATCAACTCAAAAAATTGTATAAAACTGCTGATTCATTTTCTCATTATTAATGATATGAACTTGAATATTTTTGAGAAATGAATCACACAATCAAGATTTCTTAAAACACTTGATTATTTACTGTTAAAAGTATATGTGATTGAAATACAAATTGCATCAGAAGAGTTTTATGATGACATTTTGAAGCACTTTCATAAAATAATCATTGTTTGACATTTTGAGTTGATTTATAATTCATGATTTTTTGAAAAACTTTTTTGAAAATTCAACAGCTGTATACAAATTGTTAAAATTGATATTGAAACAAACTGAAAAAAATATACACAAATTTAATTTAAATAATATTGACTCATCATGAAAAATATTTTCATCATCAGAATTCAAACTTACATTTTTTATAATATTCATTGTGTTCTTCATATTAATGATGTTTTTTGTATTCATTATTTAATTTATTGTTCTAATTAGCATACAATAATTATAAATTTAATTGAGAGTCTGAAAATGTCATTTCACAGTATGTATAATGTAAATAATTTGCTAAAAAAAATAAGTAAAATTCAGTGTATAATTAAAATAATAAAATCATCTGATGATGTTTGTCAGACTCACATATTTTTGAATATTATCAAATTGTTAAATATAAAAAATTATGCTTTAACATGCACAAACTCATCAGAATAATCAAATTGTTTATTTTAACAATGAAAAATTTTTTATAATATGTAGAAACTGCTTTTCTGCTTATATTTTTGTTAGCAGAATAAGCTTAAGCTAGTTATTTAAATGCAAAGCAATATCAAGCTTAAATATTAAAAACTTATAACAAAAATAAAATGCTGCAACCCTCAGTGAATGAGCTTAAAAAAAAATGAAAAAAAAAATAAATAAATAAATAAACTGAAAAATAAAAATTTACACTGTTCTCAATTAAAAAGTAAACACAACACTAAAATATTGAAGTATTCAACTAAGAGCTTCATGATCAAAATTAATGAAAATTGTATGTAATTACTACTGTTTTCTAATCAAACTTTATTTCTAAAAACTTAAATTCACTTGTTAATATTGTACTGATTCACTTTAATGTGTTTAAACAATTTTAAACTTTCAGTTGAAATTGAAAATTTTTAAGTTCTGTAATACATTTTTAAAAAAATTTATTGCTTCAAGTTAAGTGCTATATCAAAACTTGATTGTATTTTCAGTATAATTACACAAATTTACACAAATTTTATTACTGCAATTTTCAACACAATGTTTTCAGAAGTGAAAAATAATTTTAATGTAAATTGTATTTAATAATATTATTTACATGCACAATGATAAAGCTTATGAGCTTAATTCATTTAAACTCAACAAGGTAGTGTCATAAACAGCATGATATTTCACATCAATCATTAATGATGAAAATAATCTAAAAATTAATTTAATTTAATGCATTGTAATGTTTTAATTTCAATCATCATGTGTTCAAATTTTTTTTGTTCTGCATTTACACATATGATTAACTCTTAGCAATGATTTCATAAAAAATTAACATTTTTTGTGACTTGAATGTCACTCTGAATTCATCTAAACAATGTCATTCTAGTTTATTTAAATTGCAATTTGTTTGAATTCTTCAGATATATATGTTGATAAAGATTGAAATTTAATATATATTATAATTTTATTTTTGTTATGCTGCTTATAAACATATAAAACATTTCTACATCATTAATTTCAACTGCTTTTGAGAATGACTCACTAAATACATGTGAATCTGATGATGATTTAAATATCAATTCAACTGATGCATTTTTAAATGAAAAACTTGAGTTAAATAATGATGACATTAACAGTATGTGATTGTCTTTCTCATTTTACTCTAGACACAATTAAACTAAATTTGAGTTAAATAATAATGATATTGACAGTATGTGATTGTCTTTCTCAGCTTACTTTAGACACAATCAAATCAAAATTTACTTTTAACAAATGTAATTCACACATTCATTAAATAATCAACATTATTTACATCATTTATTATAATTTTGACATTGTGATGCAAGCAATTAAATATTTTATATTTAAATTATATACAACTGAGAGAGATTTTGCAGCTTTTGCATGATAAATAAATTAATGATTTTTCACAAAAACTTAATACATTGTGATTTTAGTTTTAAAATTATATTTTTCTGCTTTAAATTCATCACAAAAATGTTTTTATTAATTTTACAATTTTATTTTTTGCAAAATATAACATGAATATTACATCATTTTAATTCTAATATGATATAAAGTATTTGTTTTTATTAATGCTTGAAGCTTCAGATATTCATCACAAATTGCATTTTGATATAATTATATACAAAAATTCTTCATCAGAATTATTTGAATTTTGATAATCAAAATGCTAAAAAATTTTCATTTGTGCAGCCAGCAGTGATTATGCTTATTTATTTTAAAACAAAATTATTTTTTCTGATGATTTTGTGCAGTTTGAGTTTCACTTTTGTTTTTTTCTAAATCATTATCTCACATATAATTAAGTCATTCTTTTTGATTGTGATCATTAATTCACATCATTTTTTAAAAATAATGTTGTTTTGAAAATTTAAGCAATGTTATTGTTGAATTTTTCAGTTTTCATCAAGTGATTTTTACTTTCTACTGAATACATTCTTGTTGAAAATTATTTTTTTGAAATATTTGTCAGTAAAGTTGTGAATTATATTTTGATAAAATTGCATCATTTTGCTAAAATCATTATCAAATCATTGAGCATTTATATTCAGCATGTTATCAACTTACAATTGAAAAAATATTAATTCATTGCACAGTATCATTTTTTGTGTGATAAACTTAAAATTAAGCATTATGATTGACAACATTTGAAGAACATGAATAAAAAATATTAAAATACATTTAGTATTTTTTTTATTTTATTTATCAATGATTTTGATGTATACAGAAACATGTACTGTACTTTAAAAACATTTTACATAATTTTTACTGATTTTAATTATAAAAATCATTAAAAGCTATCAAATACATATATATTAACATTTAAATTACATAATGCAAAATCAATGAATATAATCAGCTTATTTAACATAAAATTAGCAAAATTGAATTGTGATACATTGCTGAAAGTTAATGATGTTTTTCATTGAATATGTGCATATATACTAGTATTTACTGATGATATATTACAACAAACAGTAAATGATGATTTTCTTACTCATAAAATCAATACAAATTACTGCATGTGCTATATTTTAAAAAATGAATGAAATAATTTACATTTTGATATTATTGAGAAAAAAAAATATCATCATGAAATAATTACAAAACAAAAACATGAACTTATCATTATTTAAAAAAAACACAGCAAAAGTTTTGAAAAAAATATGATTTATATCTGATTGCATCATTTATGATAAAACTGATATCTGCACTTGATTTTATACTTACATAAATATATAATATATTACATTCTGAATGAAAAAATCTTAATTGTTTAATGCAGAAGTTATTAATTAAAACAGCATTTTTGAAAACTGAAATTTAAAAATATATGAAAGTATTTCAATCATTTTCAGCATCAATTGATTGATTATAAATTTAAAATTTTGTTTGTTATTTATAATTTTGATTATTATCTGAAGCTAAATATATTATTATTTTTACATTTTTGATTTTTTGTTGTTTAATAAATGACATTTAATTTGACTGAAGATTTCTGAGTCAATTTTCAAATATTTATGAATTTAATATCATGAAACAAATGATTCAGATGTATAACATTTTTGCAAAAGCAATTTCATTAATCAATACATCAACTATTGTAAACAAGACAATATTAAATATTGAGATAATTTGTGATTGTCAAGCTTTTCAGAAATTAATGTTGAAAAAAGCAAGAAAAACTGCATGTATTATTCAACAAAAATTATTGAAGCAAAGTGTTTTTTTTAATGTTCATGCAGATTTATATTTTAATGAGTTTCCTGATGAATATAATATTTTGATGAATTGTAATGTATTAAGTGATAAAAAAAACATCAGTAATAATGTGCAAAATACTTAACATAAACAAATACTAAAATTTTTTTAGCATTTTCAAACAATGAGCTGATAAAGTTTTTTCAAAAAACTTAATGAAGTATTTTTTTGTTAAAAATCAAATACAGCAGTTAATGTAATTTAGATTTACAAAAATATGACATGACAATAATGCAATTTTGCTTCTTATCATGAAAAAGTGCTCAATTCTGATGAATTTTTTTCTATCATCAAATTAGTTTTTCAAACAAACAAAAATAATGTATGTCACTGATGTCAGACACACTGATATTTACATGTGAAATTTAAATAATGTTGCATATTGATTTTTTTGTTTTTTAATTTTAATTGACATTTCATATAATGAGCTGAGATAATATAACATCAATAAATTTTTTATAAAAAAATTGCTTCTAGTTTATTCTGAAAATTATTATATAAAAAATATTATTAATTTTGAAACTTGCAAACTTCAGATAATAAATTCAGTTGCATACTGTAACAAATAAATTTTTTAAATAATTTTTAAAAATATGTGCTAATATTTTTCAGAAATAATTGTTATATTTATCAAATTAAAAATATAATTTAATGAAAAATAAAATTTGTACAAATGCTTAAATGCATTGCTTATTTTTTGTTTAAGTAATATATTTTTTTTTATTCAATTACTCAAGAGATGTAAAATTGTAAGGCCTCAGCCATAAGCTCCACAAAAGCTAACACCACCTCTTTTCTCAATGTAACTAGTCTTAATTTGATTAGCTTTAGCAAGCATAACACACATATAAATAAAACACTGATTTCTCTTTTCATTGAGAGAATCAGTGGAAATCTTTTTTGTCTAACAATTATATTCTTTGCTTATTGATTTTTTTATTAATTAAATGAATAATAGTCATCTCACATTTACTTTATACATCAACTGAATAAATTTTTTACTTTATTTTTATATTTTGTCACTTTTTTGAAAAGTACATCTGAAATGATTTTCAAAAACAAGAAAAAAACATTTGTTTTTTTCATTTTTCATGAGAATTCTCACAAAAAATTTTCATCATCTGTCAATTTTTAAATAAAAGTGATTTTAAAAACATTTCACAAAGCAACAGAATTCTCTCACAAAAAAACATTTTTTACTTAGAATACAAAATCAAAAAATTCTGAATTTATTCACAAAAAATTCATCAATATATTTTTTACACTTTACAAACATCTCATTATTAAAATCATGTTTCTTAAGAAGCTTTACAAACAAAATCAGCTTTTAGAGAACATAATTTCACTTTCAAAACAACTGAAAATTAATTTAGAAAAACACATTCAAACAAAGTTTCTAAATGTGTTTACTCAACAAAAAAATTCAGTTAAAAAAACTAGATGATATAAACTGTCAGAATTGAAATCTGATTACAAAATTGTTATTTTTGTTAAGCTTTACAAATTTTTTTTCAAGATTGAATTTTCAACTGAACTCACAAAGATTGAAAATTCTTAAAAAATAAATTATACAAAAACTGAATTTTATTATATATTTCAAGAAAAATGAAAAAATTTTATGAAGAAAAACTCAACAAGAAACATTTGAGAAAAAATGAAGATTTTTTTATTTTCTGATTTAAATGATTTACAAAACATCATCAAAAACTCATGACAATTTTTTTTTCATTTGCAAAAAAATGACAATGAAATTAATACTGAATTTCACACTTAATTCAAATAAAAACTTTACAAAATAAATGATGAAATCAAAAATTATGCTGAATGAATGAAACATTTATTTTTGTAAATTATAAATAAATTAATGCATTTCAAACTCAACAAACAAGAAAAACTTTTAAATACTTTTTGTGAAATAATCATCATCATCACATAATTGCACTCTACTCTTACTTTCAAAAAGAAAAATGAAAATTTTGCAAAAACTTTCATGAATAAATCTTAACAAAATCAATTCAAAGAAAAATTTAAGAAAAAAATAAAAAATTTTACAAAAAATAAAAAAAACAAATCTGATAGCAAAATCAATCTCACAAATATCATTTATTATAATTGTGATGAAAAAAAACATAAATCTTCTGATTGTCTCAAAAAAAAAATAAAAATTTGAAAATTTAACAAAAAATAATTTTAAAGTAATGCAATTGTCTGATGTCAATTTTTTATTTATGTTTTTTATTTAATTAAATGTATTTTTTGTAAAATTATTTACTAAATATAAATAATCAGCTCATGTGAATTTTTACTGTATTTTTTTTATCATCAGTTCTGATCTTGCAAAATTACTAAAACTGAAAATACATTTAATAAAAAATTTCTTCAAAATAGCTGAAAAAAATCAAGCATTTTTTGATGCTGAAAATGTCACAAACATTATTTTCAAGTGTTGAAATTCTCAAAATCAAGCATAAATCTTTCACAAGCAAGTCATTGTTGTCAATATAAATAATAATATAATTTTAAACATGATTTGATTTTCACAACATGATTTCATCATTTCATGAAAAAATCATTCAATTCATTTTCAGAAAACTTCACATGATTCACTCACAGTGATTCAATCAATTGATGTGAAGAATTTAATGCAAGAGAGAAAGTTTATTTACATGATGACATGTTACAAAATTGAGAGAATAATCATCATGAATTATAATCTTCAAATATCTGAAGTTTATAAAAATCTCACAAAAACTTTCAATGAACAAGAAGCTTAAAAACTGACTTCTCATCAGAAGAAGAACTTGATTATTGAACTTAAATTTAAAAAAAAATTCATTTTTGATCTCACTTATCAACTTTCAGAAAATGAAACTGAAATACTTCACAAATATCTCAATAATACAATTGTTCATGATTTCATTCAGCTTTTCAAATTTTTTACAAAAATATTAATTATATTTGCTTTTAAAAAAAATAATAATTTACAAATGTGTGTGAATTATCACAACTTGAACTTCAAGATTGTGAAAAAACACTACTCATTATCATTAATTGAGAAGTTTTTGAAACATCTTGTGAATGCTAAAATCTTCATTTATTTTAATGTTAAGAATGCTTATCATTATCTTCACATTCAGAAGAAAAATGAATAAAAAATTGTTTTTCATACATTTTTAAAATTTTTTAAATATTGTATGATTTTTTTTTATTTATTAAATGCTTCAATTGTTTTTCAGTTTTATATCAACAAGATTCTTCACAATTGTGATGCTTTTATGATAATTTATCTGAATGATGTTGTGATATATTTTATAAATAAAAAAAATTATGTTCAACATGTTCATCAAGTTTTGAAGACACTCATGACAGCAGATTTTTACTGCAAAATTTTCAAGTGCTACTTTAATATTTACAAAATAAATTTTCTCAGATATATTGTATCAGCTGATGAAATATTTATGAAAAAATCACATGTGAAAATCATTTTGATCTGATCAGAACTCAACTCACAAAAAAATATTTAAGTATTTTTAAAATTCACAAATTTTTATCATTATTTTATTTTAAAGTTCTCAAAAATCATTTTAAATCTTATTAATATACTGAAGAGTAAAGAACAAAATAAAAAAATCAGACATCACAAAAAACAAGAATTGAATAAAAAAAATGAAAATTTTTTTTTATATTTTAAAAAAAATTTTTGCAAATGCTGTCATGCTTCATCACTTCAATTCTGATCATTAAATACATTTTGAAACTGATGTTTCTGATTTTGTCATCTCAGAAATCATTACTTAATTGAATGATTTTCAAAATTAAGTATTTGTGACTGTGTATTTACAGAAAATGAAATTCACAGAACACAATTATGATATTCATGATTAAAAACTCTTGATCATTATTGAATTTTTTAAACACTGACATTATTAACTAAAGAGCTCACAAAAGTCTGTTTTAGTAATGATAAATCATGATAATTTTCATTACTTCACAACAGCAAAAAACTTATCTAGACAACAAATTCATTAAGTTCAAAAATTAACAATTTTTTGAGTTATTGTGAAACATCAGAAGAGAAAAAAAATTCAGCTAATGAGTTTTCACAGCAGTTAAATTATGTAAAAAAAGCAAATCACAAAAACATTCAAAAACATGAAACTGCAAATTAACTTCATATCATGTTTTTTTTTGAAAAAACAAACTGTGCTGATGAAAAACTTGAGCTAATAAATACTTCACTCAAGTTTCTTGAAAAAAAAAATGATGCACAATCTTTCTCTGCAAAGCTTATGATACAAATCAAGAAATTACTCACAAAAATTTTCTCAGACAAAACATATCAGAATAAAAAATTTAAACTGAAAATCACAAATGCTTACAAACTAGTTCATGATAAAAATTTTTATAATACTGAAAATTTTCATAAAATAAATAAAACATTTTGCAATTTTATTTCAGCATTATCTGAACTGCTAGATGCTGACAAGCACACAGCAAAAATTAAAAAAAAAATGAAATCTCACTTTCAATTCATAAAAAAATGAATTTTTAATAAGAACATGTTATTCTACAATAATTATTTATACATTTCAGTTAATGAAATTCTACAACTAGAGTTAGTCAGACAACATTATGATACATTTTTGATAAATTACTTTACTATAAAGCAAATTTACAAGTTACTTTCACAAAAATATTATTGATCATAAATGAAAAATATGATTCAGAAATACTGCAAATTTTGTAAAATATGCATGAATTCACAAGTTATCAGAATTAAATTACATGAAAAACTTAATTCATTGTCAATTTTCATAAATTTTTGAAATCAAATCAGCATGAACATCATCATTAATTTTTCACAAAATAAAAACATTGAAAAAGCTGAATTTAACTGCATTTTAGTGATTGTCAATCACTTTAGCAAGATGATTTATTTTATTTCTGTGATCAAAAAGCTCACTGTGAAGCAATTGACACATTTTATTATTTATAAAATTATAAAACTTCATGAAATATTTCTGAATATAATTTCTGATTATGAATTTTTATTCATCAATAAATTCTGAAGTGATTTTTTACACATACTGAAAATTTCACAAAATTTAAGTATTGTTTTTCATTCTCAGACAGACAATCAAATTGAGCAATTGAATAATATTCTGAAATAATATTTGCAAAATTTTATTAATTACAATTAAAATAACTGAATATTCTGATTGTTTCTTGCTGAATTTGCTTACAATAATTTTCAGTGTTCTTCAATAAAAAAAATTTTTTTTCAAGTCATGTATAAGCTGAATTCACAAATGATTCTTGCAAAATCAAGCAAGTATATTTTTGAAATAAAAAACTTTCAAAATCAGACAAACATCATTCACAAATGTCAAAATCAAGTCAGAAAGTTTCTCACAAAAACACAAGCTTATCAGAAAAAATATTATGACAAAAAGCATACATTAAAATTTTACATTATTGAAGATAAAATTTGATTTAGCTTAAAAAATATCAAGACAGCTCATGTGAGTAAAAAGCTTGATTTTTTACAGACTGATTTTTGTAAAATTGTAAAAAAAATAAGCAAGCAAGTTTATCATTTGAAACTTTCATCAGATTTTGCAAGCATTCATAATGTTTTTCATGTATTTTTGCTTTACAATCACAAAAAAATGAATGATGTTAATAGCATAACTCATCATTCAGTTCATAAAACATTTAAAAAAAATAAAAATTTCAAATCAGAATTATAACTGACTTCTGCAAGAAAAATTGAAAATTTTAATATTTTATTTAATGAAAAAAATATAAAAGCAAAAAAAATGAGTTCATCTGAAAATTTGCTGCAAATCTCAAACACTTATAAAAATTTTTTGTTAAATATCATAAAATTAATTCTGACAAATCTGACTTGCAAGTTTTTTATCATTTCATGTGTGATATGAAATAAAATAGTTGATTGTTTATCTAAGACTAGCAGCTATCATCAATTATATAACACATCATATCAGATACAAACAGATTTAAATGTTCTGAGTGACATTTCAATATATGCAATTAGAAAATAAAAAATACAATAAGAGTGTAGATTAAATTTAAAAAATCACATTCTTTCTTACTAAACTGAACTTTGTTCACAAAGACTGCAATTATAAAATATCATGCCTCAACATAAAGTAACATAATTCATTCTTCAAACATAGTTCTTTCACACTAACAAATCTTAATTGCTCACTAGCACAGTTTTTTATTATAACAATCAGTTTAGCACACAACAATTTTTTTTTTGAATTTTTCACTTCATCAATTTTTTTTCTCTTTTTCAAACTCTCAATTCAGTCAGCTGACATCAGTATTTTCACTCATAAAAATCAGTTTGTGTGTTGCAAGTTTCTGATTGCTGTTTCTTTTCAATATCAAAATTCTAAAAAAAAAAAAACAGTTTTAACAACATCAGTTAGACTTTTCAAAAAAAAAATTTTTTCTTCATGTTCAGACAATTTTCTGCATTGCAATTTCTCATGTTAATATGATAACACTCAGCAAGAATTCTCATAAGTATGAATCAAAATTCTCAAATAAATCAAAAAGTGAATTCTTGAATTCTATAACAAGTTTTTCTTGTTGTGAACTGACACATTTGCAGCTTTTCTTTCATTCAGTTTGTCTGAACATTTTTCTCACAACAAATATTTTCACAAGATTTTTCTTTCTGCTCATAAAATATCAAAAAATACTTTAACTTTTCTTTTCAAAAAGCTCAAGCTCTTCAAGAAAGCAAGCAAGCACAATGTCAGCAAAAAAAACAGTGTTTCTGTTTTTTTCAAGTTAATTAATCTCAATAATTCTATTCTAGTTAACAATATGAACATTGATATTGTTTCTTTCTCATTTTTTGTAATTCATTCTGTCAAAATTTCTTTTTTCATCATTCAAATTTCTGAAATCTTGAAAATTTCAAAAATGATTACATCATCATCTGCACAGCATCAGAGCACAGTTGTAATTTTCATTCTGACTAATTTCAATGACAAACTGATTTCAAATTTTTTCAAGCAAGATATGAAAATTTTAGTGATCATGTTCAAGTCACATATTCAGATTTTTTCTGAATATAGAATTTCTTTTGCAGTTTTTTTTTAACACAGCAGTTCACTAACATGTTACTTTTGTCATAAATAATGACTTTGACAACACTAATCATGTCATGATATTCAAGAAGATGACAATAAATGAATTCATCATTCATCATTTCTTTGTCAAGCTTCTTACACAAGTCACTAAGAAAATTAATATGTTGTCTGTCATTCATTTTCTGTGCTGACATTTTTTCTTGAGTGTCATCAATTTTCATTCACTTACAAGAGAAGTTCTTTACAACACAATCATCACTTAATGTCACAGTGAAATTCAATAAAAGCTCTGCAAGTCTTGCACAGAGTTGCACAAATCATTTATCAAATATGTTATTGTCATGATCTCAAGCAGTAAATTCATTGAAAAGAAAGCATGTGTCAATTGTCTTTGAGAAGATGTCTCAAAATATTGCACACTTCACTTCAATTATGTATCAGAAAAGATCACTTCATCATCTCTCAAGATTGATCACATTCATTCATCAAAAAAAAATTTCAAAAAATTTTTCATTTTTAAGAAAATTCAAAAAAGCAAGAAGTTCATTGTTAAGAAATCATTCAAGTATTCTGCATTGAAGTTTTTTTTGAAGAATTTTTGTTCTTTTATTAACAACAAGCAGACTGTTTGTACTGCTCATAATGTCATCATCAAGCTTCTTGCTATCTTAGAAAAGCAAATCAATGACTTCTTTAACTTCAAGAATGAAGACAAGAAGAAAAAGTCTAGCAGCAATGAGTGAAAGCAATACAAGCTCAAGTAGATCTGATGACATTTTTTTGTCTTTTTTTTCTTTCATTTTGTACAATAAAACATTGTTTTTTTGAGCTTTAGATCATTGAATTCTGTATCATAAAACCTGATTAGTTATTTTCAGAATGAACTGAAAATTTCATTTGTGTTAGTTTCATTTTTGTAACATTCAATCAAAACAATTCTAAATTAAATTATAAATAAGATTAAATTACAACAGCAATAAAAATATCAAATGAGACTCTGATTCAACACAAAATATTTTTTTTGTCAAAAAACTCAGATTCAAAAGCATTTTTTTGCTTATTCAATTGCTCATTATTATTGCATTCTGATGAAAATTTTAACTTATTTTTTTTCTTGTGATCTCAGATTTTGCATTTTTTACTTTTGTCACAAGAGATTTAATCATCATTTTGTGCTGCTCATTTTAATTCAAGTTGTTTAGTAACACTTCTGATAATTTTTTTTTTTTCAAAGCTGACTTTTCTGCATTTTTCTTAAGTTTCTTTCATTTTTTTTTGTGATGACTGAGAGCTTCAAATAAAAAGCAACATCATCTTCATAAGCATCAACTATGTGTCAGATCTTAACAAATTTTTTAATAAACAATTTTTTTCATTTCAAGACTCAATTCACTGCAGACAAAAATCAAAGTTTTTTTAGATTTTTCACATTAATCTTGATCAATCACAATTCATTGATCAGATTTCTAAGAATTCTATCACTAGATTCTTTCAATACATATGTTTTTAACAAATGTAACTTGATTATTTTGTATGAATCAAATCACTTCAGTTGAAACTTCTCAAATTCTTCATTTTTTATAAGAATTCAATTTTCAACTTCAAAATCTGTTTCTCAGATCATTTCATTTCTAATGCATTTGAATTTAATAACTCAATTGAGAAAAAGTTCATTCATCAACAATCTCACATGATCAACTCTTTTTAATTTTTTATCTGAGTCTTCAACTTTCACATCATCTCATATCAGTATGTTTTCATTCAATGAAATGCAAGAATGTACATCATAAAGCAAATAAAAAAAACTTCATTTACTCATGACATGTATTCATATTCATGCAGCAAATAGAGCTTGTGATAAATATTCATCTCATAAACATGTTGGCTTTTCAAGAAGATATTTCATTAACATTCATTTCACTATCTCATTGAAATTTTTAATCTTTTCATTGATTCATGAGTGATATAATGTCATCATACAGTGTCATGTTTGCATTTATGTGACATAATGTCTCACAGCAGCTGACAAAAAATTTCAATCATTGTTCAATATCAGTTCTCATGATGCTTCATAATTGATATAAATCTTCTCATGAATGAATTTTGCAATTTCAACATTCATTATCTTCTTCAACAGTTTGACTAAAAATCATTCTGTTGCATAATCAATCACTGTAATGATTTAACAATTTTTATTTGAAATTGTCAGCAACAGTTCAATAAGATTAATTTCTCATCATTCAAAAAATTTAATTCATTCATTCATCATGTGTTAAGTTTTTTTGTGTTTCAAATTCAATTTTGAGTTTTTTGCAACTTAACAGTTCAGACACAAATGAATTGCAGCTTAAATATTTTTTTTCATGTTTGATCAGTATTTACAGAACTGTAGAACTTTTAAAAATTTCAGTAAATCAAGATAATTAAACTTCAAGTGCATTTATTTGACTAAATTATTTCAAAAAGCTTTCTCAATATAAAGTGCTTTTATATTCTCATCAACAATTTTAATGAGCATTTTCTCTCACTCATTCTTCAGAGTTAACTTGCTTCATTTAAATATGTATTTCATTTTCTGAATAACTCATTATAATGCCTCATCAGATAACAATTTTCTGTTTTGAAGATATCAAATCATGACATCATATCATTCATCTTTATCACAATTTTTTAAAGCACAAAAAGTTTCAGTGACTTTCATCAAGTTTTAAAAATCAATTTTCATGAAATCTAAATATTAACTGATCATATTTGAAACTACTGTTTTTTTTTCAGACAATATTTAATCATCAAATCATATTTCTGAAAGTTAGCAACTCATCTGGCAAGTTATTTGAACAGTTTTCAGATTATTTGAAGATATTGAAAACTCTCATGATTCATTATAATTATTGTTTGAGTTTCATTATCAATATATTAATCAAACATTTTGAGAGCATGCTTGATTAATAAAAGCTTTTTTTCATGAATCAAATAGTTCAATTTCACTTCTGAGAGCTTTCATTTATTAAATGTTACTGAATGAAGTTTGTTATTTTTTTTTCTCATCTGATAAAGTGCACAATTAATGATTCACTCAGAAGCATTCATTTCAATGATATAAAATTCATTTTTGTTTAGTTGAATTACAACAGAGTTCTTCATCATTCATTCACATAATTCTAAAAATGTCAGTTGACAAGAGACATTTCAGACAATCAGGCAAAATTTTTTTTTCTTAATTTCTCATCAGATTTCTTTAACAAATTCAACAACAGAGCAGCAATTCTTGCAAAATTCTTTATGAATCATTTGTAAAACATGATTAAATCTAAAAATTGTCAGACTTCATGTACATTTTTTGATTATGACTAGTTTTTAATTACATTAATTTTTGCTGAAACAAATTTAATCACACTTCAATCAACAATGTGATCACAATATTCAAGCTCTTTCTTCACAAATACATACTTTAAGATTTTAGCATACAACATGTGCTCACAAAGCTTCTGAAAAAACTTTGTTTAAATGCTTAAACTGTTCATTTTTCAACTGAGAAAATACAAGAATATCATCTAAATACACAAGACAAAAAATGTCAATGTGTTTTACTAACACAACATTCATCATTGTTTGAAACATTGATGAAGCATTGCAAAGTTCAAAAAACATAACAAGAAACTCAAACTTGTTTCATTAAGTATTGAAAATTATTTTTTTCATTGAGAATTCTTCAATTTGAATTTGTCAGAATTCAGCAGCAAGATTAATTTTCAAAAAAATTCATGCTGTTTTGATGACATTTATCAAATTCTGTATTCTTGATAACAAATATTTGTTTTTCATCATAATCTTGTTGAGTGCTCAATAATCAACACACATTCATTAAGCACTGTCAGGCTTTTTGACAAAAAAAACTGAAAATTCTCATGCACTTGAAGATGACTTAATCAAACTTCATTTCAACAATTCTGTAATCTGATATTTTTGTTCTTCAAGATGCATTTGTAACAAAAAGTACAAATACATGTTAATGAATTTCACATCATTTGTATCAATGTCATGTTTGAATAATTTATCAGAAGATAATTCTGAAAACAATTTGATGTGAAAAATATTTTTATATTTATTGAAAAATTTCTTCAACTTTGAATTCTCATTAAAATTTTTTTTTTCTTTCTTCTTCAATGCTGTTTATAACATATAAAGAAAGCACTTTATTTTTTGTCAACACAAGATTCATGAAAGCTGATGTTTCATCATGAGATTAAGTTTTGTTTCAATTTTCAAGATTCATTATCACATATCAGCAGATAATATAATGTGTATTTGTTGTTTTTAATTTATTATTATCATGTGAGACATTTTTCAGCAGATTTGTGAATTTCATTGCTTGAGTCAAGATCAATCAAGTATAATGTTATAATCATGATCATCAAGAACTCTTGCTTCAATTTTGCATTTAAAAATATCAATTCAGAAATTTAATCAGACTCAAGCAAACAATGTCATATACTGATCATTTAAAAATTTCACAATTTTGTTTTCTGAGATTTTTTCTACTTCAACAGCATTCACAATTCTTTCACTTGCATAAATAATGAAAGCATTTAAGTCAGCTAGAGTTTTTATATTGTGTGTGTCAGAGCATTCAATCTTCTCAAGTATTTTGTTATATAGCATTTGTTTGTCTTCTGCAGCATTTAAATGCTCAGCATCTGACAGTGTGTCAAGAGTTTTATTTTTTTTGAAAAATTTCAATGAGTTCAGAGAATCAGATAATTCAAACAAGTCATCAATCATGAAAATTTTATATATTAAATCAGCAAGAATCTTCACATTTACTGATTTAATTCATTTTTTTGATTTTTTTGAGTTTCAGAACTGTCATTTTTTTTATTTTCATTCTTTTTCTGCAAACATTTTCAGAATTCATAATTTTTTGTGCTGTAATTGAAACAAGTTTTGTTGCAACAGCATCATTTTTTTCATGCTTATGTTTTTTTTTTAGAAAAATTCTTTGCTCACATCATCACATTGATTTTTTTCAAATTCTTCTCTGTTAGATTAGAAGAAAAATCATTGTTGTCAAGCTTTAACACACTGAAATTCATCACATTTGAGTTCATCAGAGATGTATGATTGTTATCACAACACATTTTCATTAATTTCAGAAATTGTTCAATGTTTTTCAGCACTTGCATAATTTTTTTCATTATTGTTAATTTCTTGTGTTTACATTTTCACTCAGTCAGAATATCATTCTTCACATTAATAAAAATGATTTGAATTCAGATTACTTCAGATAACTGAAATCTCAATTCAACATACATTTGATTCAATTCAGTAAAGTAAAATTGTACATCAATTTTCTGTTGAATTTTAACATAGCATGATCAATACTTTTGTTCAGCATTGAACTCACTGTAGCATTGTGTGATTCACTTCTCAAATTATTTTTAAATTTTCAGTATATTATGATTTATCAGATTTTTTTCAGTCAGTTTCTTTTTTGTTGTTCAGCATTTTGAAACATTTTCTGTGAGTTAGAACAATGTAAGAGCAATTTTCTGATATTTCATTGCAGTTTTTCTCATGAATGTAAGTTTTTTTTTTCAATAAAATCAGCATTGAGTCAGTCATTTGAAAATCACTTCATCTTTAATTGTTTTGTTATAATTTTTTGATTTATCAAGTTTCAAGATTTTTTACAAAGAAATGCATTCAGCATTGACAGCTGCTTGTTGTTGTTGTAATAATAATTACATATTTTCAGCACATAAATTTTCAGCTTTACAATTTTGTAGTGTTTGTTGTAAAATCACAAACTGTTGATTCTGATTTTGAATTTGCTTGTTAAAACTTTGAATTTATTCTTTCATCATTATTCACAAATTATCAAACTTCACTTTAACAAGTTGATGCTTAATGTGACAAGACTCTGTAATTTCTTGTTAAATTCATTTCTCAATCTGTGTGACAAGCTTTACAGCTGTTGCATCACAATTTGTTTAATTTTAAAACTGTTTAATTAAAGTTGTCATACTAGATACAAATTGAAAAAACAGATTTCATAATAACTCTGAAGTGTTCATCATCAGAATGTCATGCAAATTTGAAGTAAACATGATAATGACAAGTAACAGTTATTAATATAAATAATTTTTGCACAAGTAGTAATAAAAGTAGTATGAAGTGTAAAATAAACAATAATGTTTGTCTCTGAGAAGAATTTTCTAAGATCTCAATGAAAAGAAAAAAATATAAATAAGTTTGAAAGTAATAATTTCTTTTTCATTCAGTGAAAAGCTAGCATGAAAATTTCTTCATCATCAGTTTCAACAGAATTCATCTGAACTCAATCAAATTTTCAATATCAGTAATTAAATCAAGTCACTTCAACAAGGCATTTTATCAAAAATTTTGTGCTTCATCAGAGAACTTAACTTGACATGCTATCAGATGTGATATGAAATAAAGTAGTTGATTGTCTATCTAAGACTAGCAGTTACTGCTAATTATATAACACATCATATCAGATACAAACAGATTTAAATGTTTCAAGTGATGTTCTGATATATGCAACTAGAAAATAAAAAATACAATAAGAGTGTAGACTAAATCTAAAGAATCACACATGAAAAATTAGAAATTTTATTCTGAAAAAACATGATATGTATATAATATTTGTGAATGATTTTAGTTACTTATTCTACAAGTTTTATGTGAAAAAATGTTTGAATTTCAATAATAATTATATTTTTAATAATGAATTTATATTACATGATTTACTGTATATCACAACACTTTATTTTTATTTTCATTGTAATTGCATACTAAAATGCTCTTACTTCTGAAAAAAGCAGAGAACATTTTAATAAAAATAATTATTGCATTTTTCATGAAATTCATTAAATACACACAAGACAAACTAACAAGTTCTGTAAGTTGTGTTCAGTTTTTAACATTAATTACATTTCTGCTCATGTGAAGATAATTATTCAGTTCAAGTTATCAACATCACTTTACAAAACTGAGTTCAAGTCACAAAACTTTTTCAATCAATCACATCAATCAAATCAATTAATTTGAAAATTAATGCTCTGATTCAGCAAAGCTTTCTGATGAAAAATTTGAAATTAATATTAATTAATGATGAAAACAGTTCTGAAAATATCATCAGTGTGATTGATGAATATTTTTTAAAACAACTCTCAAAAAACAAATTATGAAAGCAGTTTATTATTCAAACATTTCATAAAATCATCAGTGAAATTTGATAATTTCATTGACAGCATCACAAAACATTAACTGACACATCATAATTAGTTTTTTGTTTTTCAAAATCATTTTGCAAAAATATTTTCACAAAAAAATAAAACACATTTTTTTCACAATCATTCAGCAGCAGAACAAACACACTTACAAAAATTTATCATGAAGCAAAAAAAATAACAGCACAATCAGCAGAAATTATCAGAGTTATTTACATTATTAATATAAAATTGAAAGTTTTCAGAGTTGTCTGCATCACTGATGCAGAATTAATAACTTGTAAAGTTAATTGCATTTTATTGTCATAATAAAATAAATATTCAAATTCAACAAAATAAATAGCAAAAATTGCTTGTGAAATTTGCACATACAAATCAAGTTTTTGCATTTCATGATAAAATTAATTTGTTGAAATTTAATTCTGCTTGCAAAAAACAGCAAAGTCAATCAGAATTTGTTTGTGAAGAGAACTCATCAAAATTTAATTATAAAAACTTGCTGAATTCATCAGAATTAATTAACAGCTTCACATTAAAAAATATTCACTCATAAAAAAAACATTGAAGTCAGTTTTTTGTACAAATCAAAAGTTTTTGAAATATGAATTTGAGTTCTAAAAACTTGTTGCAGAAAGAAAAATTATGAAATTATCAACATGAAAGCTTGTGAAAAACATTTGCAAAGCAAGTTTTGCTGAAATTTCATAATTTTATTTCATAAAATCTTAAATTTATTCACAAAACATAAAAATTAATTACAAAATCAGCACTCATTAACATCTCAGCATCAGAATTTTCTGTATTTAACAATACAATAAATTGAAATTTACTTTCTTCTGAAGTGTTTGAGCAAAACATGATGATATATTGTTGTTGAAATTAATTTTAATCATGATTGTGCATTATATTCTCAGTTAATTCAATTCACAAAGACTTAACTCAGTTTGTGTTGATTCATGAAGATCAAATGACTCACAAGATTGATAACTCACAATGTTAATTGCTTGCAAAGTTAATATAAACTCACAAAATTTCATTTTGATTGTAAAGCAATAAAAATTTCTTGTAAAGTTTTTTTTTTAATGAAACTGATGAATTTGATGTCAGAAAGATTATATTTACTGAAAATGAATTTTGATTTAATTAAAAAAAAAAAAAAAAAAACTGAGTTGCTAAAAGCTGTTATTATTATTTTCACAAAGTTAAGTTATACTTAATTAAAAAAAATTTATTTTCACAAATGAAAAGTGAACTTTTACAAATTAAAACAAAAAATTATAGCAACAATTATCTGACTGATACAGTTGTATTACATACAGCTGCAACAATGAAAATTGTAAATTTAAATCTTATTATGATCATCAAAATTATCATGCATTTTTTAATTAAAATACATGATATTTTTTCAAAATCATGCACAGTCAGATGATTTCAACAAGTTTTTTTTGCTTCACAAATCAGCAACTGTTTTCATAAAAATATTTTACAAAGTTGAAGTAATGAAAGTCAGTGCTTACATCATTAAATTTAATTCACAAAATTTTAATAAATGATAAAATTGTCACAACAGAATTTGATATAACTGATATTATTTGTATCACAAAGTTTTTTTGCTAGCTAAGAAAATATTTTTTTTTTTGCAAAAAAATAATTTTTTTTTCACAGAATTTTTTAATTCTCACAAAAATTTTTTATTAAAATTTCAATAATTATTAAACTTATATGCTCTGAAAAAATCAGAGTCTTCACAAAGAAAAAAAAATTGTAAGATTTCAGTCATAAGCTTCACAAAAGCTAACATCATTTTTTTTCTCAATGTAATTAGTTTTAATTTGATTAGCTTTAGCAAGCATAACACACATATAAATAAAACATTGATTTTTCTCTTCATTGAGAGAATCAGTGACAATTTCTTTTGTCTAACAACTATATTCTTTGCTTATTGATTCTCTTATTGATTAAGTGAATAGTAGTCATTTCATGTTTACTTTATACATCAACTGAATAGATTTTTTACTCTATTCTTATAAAAATAACATTTTATAATTCAATATTGAATTTATTCAAATATCAAGTTACTAATAACTGAATGATAATTGATTTACATGCTCTTGTTAATTTTTTAAAGTATTTTATATTACATTCAAATAATGAATTCATTCATTGTGACTAATGTATTAATTTTTTGTAATTTGTTTTTGTTTTAATATTTTTGTGTTATATTATTATATTAATAAACAATATTTTTTTCTGCTGATAAATAATTTGAGAAAAATATTCTCAATAATTTTTTACAATGATTGTTTACATCAATGATAATTTATTGTATCAAAATTATTTTGTTTTGAAAATACATTTATTTTGTTACTGAATCAGAATTATTATTATTTATTATATAATAATTACAACATTATTTCATTATTATTATAAATTATAGTATGAATATTTCATCATTTGAATAAATTGTTTAATAATTGTATTCATTAATAATACATTAATTAATATTTTATTTTAATATTATTGTCATTTTGTGACATTATGAATTGCTTTTTATTTCACAATTGTGTCATAAAATTTTTAAAATAATACTATAATTGTGATACTGTTGCACATCTAAAAATGATTGTGATTATATATTCAAAAATGATTGTGTGATAGTTGTGACATTTGTACTTCACTAGTCAAATGATAATTATCAACAATTTCAAAACCTTCATACAATCATTACCACAACTGACTTCACAACCTAGCAATTTCCACTATTGTAGTTACTGTAAAATGAAGTCATTAACACTGTTTTTTGCTGTAATCATTTGCTAACTTCAGTGTCTACAGTCTGCCATTTCATTCTTGAAACCAACTTGATGATACTATTGTTGTTCTCTTCCCTCTCATTGATTATATCTTAGGTATGATACATACATACCTACTGACCTACTGAGTAACTATGTTGTAGTTAACTAGATGCTTCGGAATATGTAAATTCCGAAATAGCTAGTCCGGACTGGTCATAAAAATGCAAATTTTGAGGAATAGCCAGGCTCTTCCTAACACGAATGTTGAACCGTTTCGCTGTGCGGTTTTTTCAATACATATGTTTCAGAAGTCAGTCAGCGATGCGGTACTCTGTCTACGATGCCAGACTTACTCGCAACTCTCCTTGCGGCCGCTAGCTTTCGCAACTCTTCCACAATCTTCGAGACGATACTTTAATGCAACCGACAGCTCAGGACAGGCAGAATCACAGAAAGATAGAATTTCGAAAATTCCAACTCGAAAGACGGGATTTCCTGGCCGTATAGAGCCTCTGAATATCGATACTCTTGGAGGTCCTTCCCATGTACTTGTCCTTAGAGACAAGAACACGCAGTCCGAGAAGAGGTTTGAAAGGTTGGTCGAAAAGGAAGATGAAGATCGACTGAGGAGTCCGTCCGAAGTGTTGGAAGAAGTGGACAAAGAACGATATAGACTAGTGGGAGCCACGGAAGTGTCGGCCAATTTCGAGTATCTCCGCTCACTACATAAGCCCGGAGACAGGTTATTTCCAGTCACTTGGGACAAGCTCCGAGACGTTCTTGAGCATGGCTTTACGCTATCTCAATTGTCGCAATACATCAAACAGTACCGTGCCAATTCGGAGGCCAACTCAGGCGTCAGTCCTGTTGAGGACACGGCACCCTCAGACAAACGACCCAAATGGAAGGCTGGGACGTCTCTTTTTCTAGAATTAGGGCCTGAAGTTCAGAGGAATGCTTCAATAAGAATCGAACGATTGCGTCAGATGCAAGGGAAGGTCTTACTTGCAGAAACGGTCATGAGGGATTGCTGGCAACTTGCAATGCGAAACGAAGTTGGGCAGGTAGATCTACGAGTCTCATCGAAATACCTTTCTACACTCTTGTTATCCAAGTCAAACCCATTGAAAACGGTTGCAGAATCACACAATGTGAAAATCGACGTTACGAAGGCTCTAAATCTCATTAGAATAACAGGCAACGAGCCAGATTCACTTCATGCTTACGCAGCGGTTGAAGAGCTAGTGTCTCGAATCCACCCTATGGAAGTTGACCTTTCAAAACATGGGTCAATTTTCCAAAATGAGAAAGATAAGGAGGCTGAAAAGAATTTGATACAAGCGCTGCAGGCGGAAAATGGAGTATATTGCCGGATAATCAAAAGTCCCAAACGATTCGTTTGCTACTATTTGGATGGGACCAAGTCCAACGCTGAAAAGGTTTGCAGAAGCGTATGTCTTGCAGCATCCTTGCCCCTTAATCGGCCCAAAGGACTTTTTACCTACTTTCCGGACGATCAACCAGCGAATCTGTATTCTGTTATAACCAAAGATTTTACGTCGTTTCAGGACCGGAACCGAAAGTGGTTTCGGTGGGCGAAACCTCTCCTCGACGCAGACCTCCAAGATGGAAGAGCAGCGAGGAGACCTCCGGCCAACATTTACAGCAAAGACCCTGCCGCACCTCTGAGCAGGATCTCTAATTCGCTGTTCTGCGACCCAGAACCCATTTACGGATATAATGGCACGGACACTTTCAACCGTGCAGTTGTTACAGCCACTATTGGCAAATGTCTTTTTCAAAAGAATGCGGGATTTAGAGCTGATGAGATTACGTTCTCTAAAATTGAAGATCTCTTTCCAAAACGAACTTTCATTCAAGACGTTCCGAACACTTGGTCTTTTCTGAAGACGCTCTCTCTGGTTGACACCGACGTAGCCATTCATCGAATTCGACTTTTTCCAGGTCCTAGAAATGATGCGAATTTGCCTTTTATAGAGCTAGAAATGGAAGTACCTCAAACTGCGGAATCGCATCAATTTGCTATGAGTCCGATATTTCGAAGGGCAACCGTCATTCTCAGCGAACGTGACGTCGACATGCTTTTGCCAGAAACAGCTCTGGATCTACGTTTTACTAAGACAATTCACTACGACCTGCTTGAAGGTAGCAAACTCTCTTTGGCATCTGAAAATCATCCTGTGCAATCAGCCCTCGCAAAATGTGTTGCGCAACTTCAGTATTCCCAACCGGTATCTGGTCCTCAGCCCGACATGCCTCTATTTTGCAAGCTAGTTATTCCTAAAAAGCTGATTACAGCAGCAAGCGCGCCTTTCCACCAGAAAAGCACTGCTGAGGAGACGTTGGAGCCCTCCACTCAGCAAGAAGACTTTATTGAAGGCGACTACGTCTTTCCACCATTGCAGTCCTTTATAGCTTCAAGAATTGCGAGATTCAGGTATAAAGACCTTGAGCTCGGCTTCTCAAACCCGAGAACAGGGCCTCTGTTGCCGAGACAGAGCATCAATGTAAGCCTCTCAGTCGGCCGGTATGACGATGAATTACGGCCATTAATAGGGCCAAAAGCATCTGGATCATCCCTTTCAGCTGAAGAGGAGGGAGACAAGAAATCTTTGGAAGCGATGTTCCAACCTTTGTACACTCGTGCATGCCAGCTGGCTTTTGAATTGAGTGCAAATAAAAAGGATTGTTGGACAGAAAAAGCATGATTCAGATAGTTCTCTTCTTACATTCAAAAGGCATTTTGGTGTATCCAGTTGCAAGATGTGGCGTTGTTATCCATACATATAGCTGGGAAAGATGTAAGAGTACGCAGGATTTTTGGATATTATATAGATTCTACAAACATTAGACAATGTAAATGCAAATGATCCCTAACTGTGCAACCAGAGCTGCTTTGAATCTCTGCGGTTCAAAATTTCTGATATTGAGGGTATAACTATTGGTATGTTGTGAGTGAAGTAGACTGTTAGGTGCAGAGCTTAACTTATTAACTAGCATCACCGCAGACTTTAACTAGTTATCCCCAGACTTTCCATTCAAAGACCTGATTTCACAGCATGTATGTAACTAATTCTTTATCAACCTCAGCTCACTTGATTATGTGCAAACTGATAATTTGATGATTGATAGCCACTTGCTTTCCAGCACCTTCTAGTTGTATTCTTCTCCCATTAGAGCCAGTGCTCATCCAGCAAAGCTTTCGTTTTTTTCTTATTGTGGGATTAAGCTATGAGAACGACTGGTTTGACATAGGAATACGGACCCAAGACATAGAGAGATGGAGAGGACACGGATTGCTAAAGTCTGTATCTGTAATAGATTCTGCGAAAGCTCTCTTGAATAATGCTAACATGATTTCGGGAAAACATAGGTAGATAATGTCACCTTGTGCCGCCGTGGTGAACGGGCTTCAGGCACTCTTCATCTTACACCCCACCATCTCATTTTTTCGCATATACCCCCAATACCTGAAGGACTTCAAAGCTGCAGCAGTGCCCCAATAAAACCGCGCGAACTGTGGATCACATATCCGATTATATGCTACTGCACTTTCAAACCTGCGACAATAGCTTCCCGCCAACCTTCGTCAATCCGGATCCGATGCCGAGATTTTACGTTCGTATGTTTTTACTTCCCAAACGAAGCGCAGGCAAGAGATGCGTACGAGAGTATAAAGCTTTGGACATGCAAGATCGGGCGGGTTGACAAGCTGTATGCGTTCACCTATCAACCTCCCCTTCCTGAGAGGAGTTTGAACAGTTGGAATCTATATAATCCCCGGGAAGAATGGACACGTCTGGGGGTTGGAAGGCCAGATTTGCCATCCGGCTGGAGGATATCTACTATCAATGCTGATTACAATGTAAGAAACTTGACACCATTTGCTGAACTCATGGTTTCGGGAATATTGCGCGTGAAGCTGACCGCTTTAGTTTTCGCCAACCTATCCCGCCCTATTAGCAGTTCCCGCGAATATTTCCGACAACACAATCAATTATGCTAGTAGATATCGTTCCAGAGCTCGAATACCCACCTTAACATATCTACATCCCGTGAACAATTGTACGATCACGCGATCTTCTCAACCTCTTGTCGGTGTTCGCAATAACCGAAGTATTCAAGACGAGAAACTCCTGGGCGCGATCTTCTCGACTTCCCGCCAGGAACGTTCCGCAAACGGGAACCCACCGTCCCTTGACACCGAATCTTCAAATTCAAGCATGGAAGACCAGTATGGTGTCCAGTCTGATTTTGAGTTTTCAAATGCGGAAGAATTAGAAGATGAGGTTATATCAGCAGTCCAAGGAGGACCCAAAGAACGGAGTTCGCAGGTATACGGTGCTCAACAGCATAACCTTATAGTTGACGCTCGTCCAACTGTAAATGCTTTCGCAATGCAAGCTGTTGGTTTAGGCTCGGAAAATATGGATAACTATAAGTTTGCTACGAAAGTCTACCTAGGAATCGATAACATTCATGTCATGAGAGATTCTCTAAATAGGGTGGTTGATGCGCTCAAGGACTCCGATCTAACCCCCTTAGGGCCAAATCGCGACCAACTCGCCCGCAGCGGGTGGTTGAAACATATCACTGGCCTTCTTGATGGCGCTGCTCTGATTGCAAGACAAGTTGGCTTACAACATTCACACGTCCTGATACATTGTTCTGATGGGTGGGACAGAACAAGTCAACTCAGTGCCCTTGGCCAATTGTGTCTCGACCCTTATTATAGAACTCTCGAAGGTTTTATGGTTCTTGTGGAAAAAGACTGGCTCTCCTTTGGTCATATGTTCCGCCATAGATCGGGGCACCTGAATAGTGAAAAGTGGTTTCAGATTGAAAACGATCGGACTGGCGTTGATTCTGTGCGAAGTGGATTTGGGGATGCAGGCGCCGCAGGAAAAGCTATCGAGAATGCTTTCTTGAGTGCCAAAGGGTTCTTCAATAGGGACAACGCCAGCCGGGATTCTTTAGCCGACTCCGACGGAGAAATTATTCCTTTCGAAACTGATGCTGACTCCAAGAGACATATTGCACGGTCAAAATCCCCGGCCAATGACGCTGAAACCACCAAAGTTAAGGAAACAAGTCCAGTCTTCCACCAATTCCTTGATGCCACCTACCAGTTACTCTACCAGCACCCAACGCGATTTCAGTTCAACGAACGCTTCCTTCGAAGGCTTCTCTATCATCTTTACGCTTGCCAATATGGTACTTTCCTTTACAACAGTGAAAAAGAACGCGTTGACCTAAAAGCGAAAGAGATGACTCGGAGTGTTTGGGATTACTTTCTCGCAAGAAAGGAGCAATTCCTGAATCCAAAATACGATCCCGAAATTGATGACAACACGCGGGGCAAGGAGCGCCTATTGTTTCCTCGAACTAATGAAGTCCGGTGGTGGAGCGAGGCGTTTGGGCGACAGGATGCTGAAATGAATACACCACCTGTGCGGAGCACCATTGCTCGAGGCGATAGAGAGATGTCCAGTGGAACAAGAACGCCAGTGTTAACAGGAGTGGAAACAGCTGACCAGGCCATTGGAAGTGGAACCACGAATAAGCCTGCCTTGGCTTCAGGTACCTCGTCAGGACTCGCCGCGTTAGCTGCAGGGCTCTCTGGTTTAGGTTTAGCAGCAGGAAGAGACAGTGGCCCTGGAACACGGAGCCCCTCTGTTAAACCAAAGGAAATGGAGGTCGAAATGCAATGATATATTCGGTTCTTTTTCACTTTACGCCAGCGACGAGGATTCGGGAATTTAGGCTTGGTGTTCTGAAACTGGCGATGGTTATTTCAGCACTGGGTTAGCATTTGAATAGGTGTCTGGGTACTACTCTTGGACTTGAATGGTTTGGCGTTATTCATCATTCTCCGAGCGTTACTCCGAAATTATCTGAGGATTAGAGATACGGGCTGTAGAGGCAAATTACCATGAAGGACAAAAGCATATAATCTTCGTCTGTCGACTTCATACACGTTACTACTGTGTAAGTTGATATAGGCTAAGAATAGTTTAGCGTGAAAGCACAAGCCATGAGGGCAAACCCCAAGCCCTAATTTCCCAAGTTGTCAACCCCACTAAAACTGGAAATGTGAAATCAACCTCCAATCTTCGGGAGTGAGCACGCAGAAATCCGAAGTGTTCTCATCAGCTCTCGACAAACGATATTATCGTCCATTTGACCCTCCCCTGCGGATTTCTCGACAATTGGGTCAACTTAATCAGCAAATATGGCCGCTGTTCAGGGAGCGATTTCCAAACGCCGCAAGTTCGTGGCTGATGGTGTGTTCTATGCCGAATTGAACGAGTTCTTCCAACGCGAACTGGCTGAGGAGGGTTACTCTGGTGTCGAAGTCCGAGTTACGCCTACTGTCACTGATATCAGTATGTGAATTCTCTTTTTCGGCTGTCCTTGGGCGTTAGTCGCGAATTCGGTTATGGGGCATATTTTCAGGAGCTATGGAATATGGGATTGAGCTTCGCAAGTTTCTGTTTTAAAAGAAACAGAAAAAACTGACCTGGTTTGCAAACTACTAGTCATCCGCGCTACCCACACCCAGGAAGTTTTGGGCGAACAAGGTCGCCGTATCCGTGAACTCACCTCTCTCATCCAGAAACGTTTCAAGTTCCCCGAAAATTCTGTGTCCCTTTATGCCGCCAAAGTCCAGAACCGTGGTCTCTCTGCCGTCGCTCAGTGTGAAAGTTTGCGGTACAAATTGCTCAACGGCTTGGCTGTTCGAAGAGCTTGCTATGGTGTGCTTAGATTTATCATGGAGAGTGGTGCCAAGGGTTGCGAGGTCGTTGTCTCGGGAAAATTGAGAGCTGCTCGTGCCAAGAGTATGAAGTTCACGGTACGTTTCGTAGCTGATAATTTACGAGGAAGATTTCGTCTGGGCTATGGTGGCTGGAGGGATTTCTATACTTGGAGCAAAAAAAATCGAGAATAAAAACGGTCGAAGGAGGGCTAACAGGTGTTTCTCTATAGGATGGTTTCATGATCCACTCCGGTCAACCGGCCAAAGACTTCATCGACAGTGCTACCCGCCATGTTCTTCTCCGTCAAGGTGTGCTCGGCATCAAGGTTAAAATCATGCGCGGCAATGACCCCGAGGGCAAGTCTGGACCCCAGAAATCTCTCCCCGACTCCGTCACCATCATCGAACCGAAGGAAGAACAACCCGTTCTCCAGCCCATGAGCCAGGATTACGGTGCTAAGGCTGCTGCTGCCCAGCAGGCTGCTGAGCAACAGCGATTGGCTGAGCAGGAAGGTCAAGAGGCTGGCGATGAAGGTGGTGCTGCTCCTGAGGAGTGAAATTAATCGATTGCATTTCTCTCCTTTTTTTTCTAGCATCGACTTTTTGTTACCCAGCATATTTGCTACTGTCCTATGAATGTTACCACCAGGTACAACAAGCTTGTAGGTTTT
The DNA here is from genome assembly GCA_029449355.1 of Emydomyces testavorans. NCBI lineage: Eukaryota > Fungi > Ascomycota > Eurotiomycetes > Onygenales > Nannizziopsiaceae > Emydomyces > Emydomyces testavorans. The sequence continues at coordinate 3,000,627 of CP120627.1, forward strand.
CTGCTAAATGGAACTTGGCGATCAGGAGTGTAGTTTAAGCAAAAGACATCACTTCTATCCAAGGAAGGGTTCATGACGCTGATGTGAATTCAAGATTGATATGAATCCAATAAAAAAAAATGTCTCTCGAGCGGACATCCAGAAAGTCTGAAATGCTAATCTATTATCCTTTTTGAATCATTGATTCATAATATCTAAATCTGGCTCATGGTGTAGTAAGTCCCCATAAAACCATTGCGCAAACCTTCGCTTTCTTTGCCTCACAAGAAGACCTCTATGTTCATTTCAAGCGTGCTCACGGGATACTTCAACTCGAATTTTTCAAGGACAGTAGGATGTAATATGCCAAACGCACCAATAACATGTTCCTTGCCTCCAATGCGAACATGTATGGACGCAGCATGGCCTGGGAAGTAGGTAGGATCTATGGGTAATGTTAGTATGCTGTACAGTGTTTACAATGGGCCAAGGCCACGGTTCCCATTCATGGATGGGAGTAATGTTAATTCAGAACAGGAGACTGAAACCAACCTTCTAATTCCTCAATCCAATATCGTGAACCGCTGACATCCGGGTTATCTAGTCCTTCTTCACCGACCATGAATGCGCTCTTCAGCATAGCCATCACCCTGTCAAGCAACCCATGTACAACTTCAAAGCCACTGGTCCTTCCGTACCATGCCGCAGCAAAATGTCTCTCGTTTTGGCTTTTGCGCTCAAGGGATAAATTTTTAAAGGCGACGTCGCTTACTTCGAAAATTTTCATTGGCACACTATGGCCCTTGTTCTCACGTAGCGTTTTCAGAAGTCCCGGGATAAGGCTCGTTCGAATTACTTGAAACTCCACGGTCTTTGGATTTGCAAGCTTCACGGCAGTATTGCCATCATCCTTGCGGTTAAGCCATGCAAAATTTTCGTCATGGGAACAGAGGATCAATGGCATGACTTCAGACCATCCGGCCATTGCAGCTTCAGTCCGAATGATATCTGTGAGTTTGTTTATAGGTAAGGGTTGAGCAATTGTTCCAGTTTTGCTCGGGAACGACCTAGGTAGCTCATTGAAACCGTACGCTATAGCGACGTCTTCCATGATATCTGCTTCATGGAGTACATCTGCACGCGTTATAGGCACCTCAACGTCAATAAGGTCAGTTGTCGATTTGGAAGGCTTTGCAATGTAGGCCATTTTCTTCAAAAGATTGCAAATCTCTGGCGCAGAGAGGTCTAAACCACAGCACTGGTTAATGTACGAAACACTCGCTTGAGCCGAACGGGGAGTAATATTTGGAACTTGGCGAGTTTGGTTATTATGTTTGGACACAATCTTGATGGGCTCAATCCTGAGTTGCAAATGTCAGAGCTAGGTGATTGTGGTATGGAAACTGACTCACGCAAAAGGCTCCGAGGTGTATTGGGAGAACATTGCCACCATGATGTTATTAACGACTTCCACCTTCGTCTTATCTGTAGCCGTAATCTCCATGAAAATATTCCGGGTGTTCAGGGTAATTTTGGAGTGGTCGCCATTGATGATCGGGGGAAGTGAACATACTGTTCTCTTCGAATCATAAATGACTGGATATACGGGAGAGTCACGGATGATATGAAGGTATTTACTTAAATGTTTGTCTTTCTGTAGTAGAGTTAGAAGCTTCAACTGAATAAATCTTTGAGTGACACACACCTCATAGAAACTCATTAATTCCTCCCCATTCATAGATTTCTGCTGATTCAGCGGCACGAAATTGATTTCCTTGGGAGACAAAGCTTCATAACTAAATGGACCCTGCAGTGTATCGAGATCATGAGTGCCGATGGATACCAATGTCCTTTGGCGTGCAAGATTTTGATGTAATTTATCCTGTAAAGCAATGAAGGAGTCATAACGGGCTTGGTCGAAACGGATGTTTCGCAACACGGCCCCAGAAATATAGGGCCGTATTTTCGTTGTCTGTTTCAATGGTCTCAGAAAGCATCTCTAGGTAGCGAATCTTGACCATCCTTACTTCTTCCTGCACCACAACTGTTTGAAGCTCGCCGTTCGGCGGCGTCGCTAGGCAATAATTAGGCAATACGGTCCGACCTCGGAAAATATTCAGCATCAAGGAGATGCCTTCGAAACATAGAAGATCATAGCTATTGAGATATTAGCTAAGAGAATGTCAGAGGTAACGTCAGACTCGACGGACCGATTTGCGGGGATCTCGATTTTTAACTGAGGAGGTTCTTGGACACCATTGACAATTGGCCGTTCAAAATTTGAGGTCTAGCAACGACTTAGCGACAAATCATTTATGTAAGGAACGTAGGGCATAGACATACGTCTTCCTCTAATTCAAGACCTAATCGCGGGGAGTTAGCAACTGAGTCTTCGACTGCGGGGCAAATCGCAGGCTCACCAAACTCGAAACATAATTCATCGAACTCCTCCGTTGTATATCTAGACGAAACAAAAGAAACACCATTAGATAAAAGCAAGCAATGAAGTGGTAATGGCGATTGATTCCCTTACTCTTGACCTAGCGCCTTGAATAAAGCAGCCTTGTCCACAGATATAGTCGGCATGGTAAGTGAAGTTGGGCGCTGAGAGAGGGCCCGTCAACGCAAAAGAACAAATTCAGAAGCAGCCAGAGTCAGACCTAAAGCTCCAGGAGGCCAGGACAACTTAATTGTAGTAGAGATTTGCCGACGGAATCACTCTGGCCAGCGTTGTTGAATTCACAGATGCCGCTGGCGATGAGAGAGCGTCGAGTCATAAAAAGATGATGTTTGACCACTAAGCAAACAGCACCGCCACATGCGCTTTGACAACCCCACCAGCCACGTCTGTGGACTGAGGCTTGGACGTACTTTGTCGCTCTCTCGCTCCCAAAGCTTCATTACTGTCGAGACTGGTCATGATCATGATCTCTCCTCCTCGTCAAAACGGTCGAAACCAACAAAACCACTCGTTCCTCACTCTCTATTTTCAACAAGCTTACCTTTTATAATCCGGTACCCTGGAGTTCTTATTTCAATCGCGAAAGCCCTTAATTCTCGTTTTGAGCTCACGGTACTTTGTCGTCACAATAACGCCTGTTCTTGACCAGTTTTTGTGCCTTGAGAACCCCACGAGACTCTCTGCGAATCCTTGTCCAAAACACCTTTGGTCTGACGCCTAACAGACGAAGCTTCTGAACTGACTGATTGATTTCAGACCAGGTGAATAGACTGTTCGGGAAATTTCAATGACGTCTCTGTTTTAATTCGCCCTCTGAGACCCTGTATTTGCTTCTGAACAGGGCTGCAACTTTTTCCAGATCCCATTCCCCTAAACGATCGCCCAAACTGCTTATCCTACCCTTTAATCCTGCATATTCATTGTGGCGTCAGAGCAGGCACTCGTCATGGAAGGTCAAGGCGAAAATGACGAACTCTACCCTATCGCAGTGCTGATTGACGAACTGAAGGTAGCTATCGCCCCTCGCGCTTCTCCCCGCCATCAAAACAAAGATATTTAGTGATATTGACTCCTTCCAACATCTAGCATGATGATGTTCTGCTCCGTTTAAACGCTATTCACAGACTCTCGACGATTGCCTTGGCTCTCGGTCCGGAAAGGACGCGCGAGGAGTTGATTCCGTTCCTTGATGGTTGGTCATCGCCCTAGGTCCAGTTGAAAATACAGTATTTTGTAACTTATTCGCTTCGCAGAATCCATAGAAGATGAAGACGAAGTCTTGACTGCCCTCAGTGAAGAACTGGGTAATTTTGTTGAATATGTCGGAGGTCCTGAGTACGCCCACGTTCTCCTCTCCCCTCTCGAAAATTTGGCCGCAATTGAGGAACCACTGGTTAGGGAAAAGGTGCGACCATGTTGTTACTTAAAAGCTTGACTTCCGAAATGTAAAAATCTGACATGTTCTTCGTTCAGGCTGTAGAATCTCTCAACAAGATATGCGAACAGCTGTCACCACGGCAGATTGAAGAACACTTTATACCCCTCACCGTCCGCCTCTCTAAAGTGGATTGGTTCACTTCCAAGATTTCTGCGACTGGTCTTTATTGCGCCCCGTACAAGACTGCATCGCCCGCGCTGCAGCAAGCCATGCGTCAACAATTTGGACAGCTGGTTCATGATGATACACCCATGGTTCGACGTCAAGCGGCTAACAACCTTGCAAAGTTCGTGAAGGAGATGACAACGCCTATAATTATAGATGAAATGATACCATTGTTTCAATACCTCGCCAATGATGACCAGGATAGCGTCCGGTTACTTACGGTCGAAATCTTGATCTCAATCGCGGAGGAGATACCTAAGGAACAGCAATCCAGTCATGGTGTTCTTCTTACGTCGTTACGGAGTTTGTTTGAGGATAAGAGTTGGAGAGTGCGATATATGGTTGCTGACAGATTTGAAAAGGTAACTGGACCCGTTGTGGTGCGCCTAGAATTTCATCTATTAACCATTTCTTCAGATCGCGAAAGCTGTGGACGATCAAGTCGTAAACCGCGATTTAGTTCCTGCGTTCGTTAAACTCCTTAAAGATACAGAAGCCGAAGTTCGAACAGCAATAGCTGGGCAAATCCCTGGTATATTTCCCTCGAAAAAATGCGCACAAATCGTTGGTATCTAACTGGCTGTTCAGGTTTCTGCTCTCTTCTTAACCGCGAGACGCTGTTGAACGAGATCATGACCAGTATAGAAGATCTTGTTTCTGATCAATCCCAACATGTCCGTGCTGCATTGGGTACGCAGATTAGTGGATTATCTCCGATCCTTGGAAAAGAAGAGTATGCGATCAAGTCCCCTACTGCATCACGTCTGGATATTTTCTAACGCGTTAAATAGGACTATCTCTCATTTGCTTCCTATGTTTTTACAGATGTTGAAAGATGACTTTCCTGATGTCCGTCTCCACATTATATCGAAACTGGAGTTAGTAAATAAAGGTTTGTACTGCCTCCCGTACTGAATCTGGATGCTCATATTAACTTATGTTGCAATAGTAATTGGTATCGAGTTACTCTCCCAATCACTCCTCCCTGCAATCGTCCAGCTGGCAGAAGATAAACAATGGCGTGTTCGTTTGGCAATTATTGAATATATCCCATTGCTGGCCAGCCAGCTTGGTGTCAAATTTTTCGATGAACAGCTCAACAGCCTCTGTCTTGGTTGGCTTGGAGATGCTGTTTTCTCAATTCGAGAAGCTGCCACCCAAAACCTCAAGAAACTGACTGAGGTGTTTGGTGTTGAGTGGGCCCACGAGTCCATTATTCCTAAAGTCGTCGCAATGGGCCAGCATCCGAATTATTTGTATCGAATGACAACTTGTTTTGCTATCAGTGTAAGTGAAACAACAACATACATGCTAATGGGCTTAGCTGACTTATCTTCTAGACTCTTGCACCCGTTATTAATCTTAAAATGATCGAAGGTTCGGTTCTACCAATCTTGGACAGACTCTCCGGTGATGATATTCCCAACATTCGATTCAATGTCGCAAAGTCGTACGCAGTTTTGATCGACATTCTTCAAAGGTTACCAGAAGAGGGCACAGTTAGCGAGCTTGAAAAATCTGGCCAGGCAGGAAATCCATCGAAACGAAACCAATCGATCATTCAGCAGCAGATTCTTCCCAATCTCGAAAAGTTGAAGCAGGATGAGGATGTAGATGTCCGGTATTTCGCTACCACAGCAGCAGGCAATCAAGGAGAAGCCATGCAAATGTCACCGTGATCTACTCGTTCATTTCAAAGTTTCCTTTGCTATCATTGGTGGATCCTGGGCTGGAAAATAGGTCCCATACCAGAGGGATCGCTCCCTGGGTTTAGACACAGGCGTGACATTCATGTCAAATTAGAGACGTAACCATTTGCATAGGCAGTTCTTTGTCTTTCTATTTCCGCCGGACTTCTAGCTATGTTCTTAAAAACAAATACTTCATGTCAGTTTTGCATGGTGATGAGGTTGGAGAGTATCCTTTGTGTACAGTCTAGAGTATGTAAGTAGTTAGTTACGGATAAATGATAATACGACGTATAGTAGTCAGTCTCGATATCAATCATACCACCTCCTGCTGCAGCTAACTACATATCGATGTACTTGTAGATGGCTCACGTCTACTTCAGTGGCCTTGGAGAGAAAACACATCTGTATTCTTTCCATAAAAGCAGCGCCTTCATGCTCGAAATGATACCATAATTGACGCTTTCGCATGATGCAAACCCCCGTGCAGGCAGTCAACATATTTTCCGCTTTGGGACTCCATCAAGATAAGACACAGACCCAAAATACTTTCCCTTATTTTCCCCATACCTAGCAAAAGTTCAAAAAAAACCTCTCTCCACAGCAAGAGAAAAAAATGGGCCAAATTCCCCTCCAACCATATCGCTTTCTTTCACTTGCTCCCTCGCAAATCCAAGCGCGGCGAGAGCTGCTCGACCTGCGCGGGACTATTGCGCAGGCTTCTGGTGTGATCGTTCTGCTCTGTGTGGGGTTGTACCGCCGCCGTACGGTGGCACGTGGCTCCGCTGCGGAAGAGGTGTCTCGCGGGAAGTCTTGGCTGGATGCTCCGCCAGTGAAGGGATGGCGGGAGACGAGGAGGGAGTATCTGCTGACGCTGGTATGGGCGGTGTGGCTTGTGGGGTTGTCTGCGTGGCGGACTGGTGATGGTAGGTGTGATTTATTTATATGTCTTTCCCTTGCTTTTTTTTAAAATGCTTTTTGAGGCGGATTGGGGAACAGCTGGCGTGTATTTGGTGGTGATACCGCTGGGGTAGATTGCCCCTGCCGCATCACTCTCCTCGCAAAGGGGAGGTTTTAGTTATTTGTGATATACATTCCGAAAAAAGGAGATTCTTCATTTAACAAATTAATAATAACTACCTCCTCCTCGGGAACTTCCCTAGCACAGACTACATCCACCTCACCCGATCCCTCGCACACACCGCCATCGCCACCATTCCCCTCTCGATTCTCATTTCCCCCGGCCCCCCAGGCCTCCCGACCCGCACTCATGTTCTCCTTCGCCTCTTGGGAATCCGACAGTCCATGCTCACACCCTACCACCGACTCTACGGCCGCTTCGTGCTTTTGCCGCTCTTCACTCTTCACGCCATACTTTACATGGCATTTTTTATTCGTCAATCTCTCCTTTCCAAACGCATCTACGACACGGATTTGCAGTTGGGTATGCTGGCGGTCGGTTTGGTTTTAAATGTCTGGTCCATGAGCTCCGAGGCCAGGGGTCTGACGAGATGGCGGTTTTATATTGGGCATGTGGTGGCTGTGATGGCGCTGTTGGCTGTGGCGTACTTTCATGTCGTGTATGTGAGGACGTACGTGCTTGAGTGTATGGGGATTTATGCGCTGGATATGAGTTGGTATGTTGTCCGACGATACTGGAGTGGAAGCAAGAAGGATTGAGAAAGGGGGTGGGAGGGATATGACTTTCGATAGAGGTATCGAGATAAAGGCAATCATGGCGTTGATTCTAGAGCTAAATGAAGATACTAATCAGCTGACCAATCGCGGTATACTCGACTTTGAATCGAGCTTGCAGAAAAAAGAGTTAAACTCCATTGCTTATAGGATATTTTACATTGGGACGAAAAGAAATTAATAGTTTTGGCAAGATAAACCTGAGTCTGGCAGAGGAAACATAAAGAATAAGGGACTGCAGGTGTTCTCACGGCTGCGTAAGAGAAAGGGTATCAATTTCATGCTCACGGGAGAAAGGAACAGATGACAAAGACCGAAAGCAAATTGTTATAACAACATCAAATGCTAGGTCTCTTGTTCATCCTCCTCTTTCGAAATGTCTCGGAATGCGCGCTCAAGAAACTTGCAATGATGCTGATGAAGCTTCTCGAGCTGTTCCAGGGGATTCTATGAAATTCCAGTATAAGTACGCTGCTCGAAGGACATTCGCAAAAGCATCAACCGTAAAACGCACCCATTCCTCCTGTTTTGGAACACCTTCGGCGCCTTGTAAAACTTCCGTGTCCTCGTTATCCCCCGTCTGATAACTTCCTCTCTGGATAGGAGCTGGAGTGACTGGTAAGCTTGGACGTTCAATTTCACTTGGAAAGTCAATTAGTCTTGAGCTTGATTCTTTCCTATCAGATCCAGATCCAGACACCACTTGGACCTTGCCCGAGGATGGCTTTCGAAGAGACTGCATATATCGCTGAATTTCGGGTAGCTCATCCCAGGCATTCGTTCTAGTATATGATTCCCAAACGCTTGTTGAAGGCTTGGGAGCAACTAGCTCCATCTCCACAGAATATCTCCGATCTGCTTCTGATAAACTGGTTTTTTCTGGATGGGCCACCTCAGCGGTATCTCTAGTCTCATTGAAGAACACACGTGACGGCGCTGGGGCTTGGCCTTCCCAAGGAAAAACCGGAGCCAAGGCTCCTAGAGCAGGAGACTTCGGTGGAAGTTCATAATACATGTCCTTTGGAGCTTCCGGATAAGATTTTGGGGGCTGGAAAAGTTGCGTACTTTGGGACATTGTATACGTCTGAGTAGGTAAATTTGCGGCCTCCGGTTTCGAATCGACGGGGGGTGGTGCGCTAAAAATCACAGAACTTTAGAAAGACAAGCTTCGTCGGATATAGGGAAACACCTACCGTGCGGCATCCCATATCATCATTGGCGGAGAAACAGCACGCGGTGGCTGCGTAGTAGCATAGTGTTCTGGTTCTTCTTCGTTAGTGTCGACAAGTTGAGAGGGGTAATGCTCTCTCGTGGCAGGCTCAGCTGCTACCACTGGAGCTTCATGAGGTTGCGCCGGCTGATTTGCCCATACGCCACCAGAAAGTGGCTCAATTGGTGGTTGTGGGCCTGACAGCTGGCTTGTAAAGGAAGTTGGATGGCGATAGATAGAAACGTGCTCCTCGCCCCGTACATATTGGGGAACAGAGCTCAAAACAGGTTCCGCAGTTGTAACAGGGGCCTCCTGGCCGACACCGAATGAGCCATCCCCCTTGAAAACAAGACTTTCTCCGAGTTCCGCCGCGGCTTCCAGTACCAACTCGTTAGGAGCGTGTGTATGCTCGACTGGGTGGAGACCAAGGTGTCCTGTGGTGCTCTCAGCAGTAGTGGCCACAGGGGCGATTGCAGATTTCAAGACCTCGATTGTACCGGAGCCTCCTACGTCTGACCGCTTGGAGACGATAACTGGACGCTCCAAAGTGTCTGTAGTCAACACCGCGGCGGGCTGACGCTGTGTATGCTTACTTGACGCATAGATAGGTCTTATTGCCGCAGGTTTGGCCTAATAACCCAGTAAGCTAAGGTCTATTTTCTGTCATATATCAAACGGTTATCATACCACTGGTGCTATTGGCTTATAATGGCGATCATATACTGCCCACCACCTCGCAAGCAACTGATTATGAGGCCCTTCCACAGGAAGTGTCTGCCTTGGTAATGTCCACGGCTTCTTCTGGCCAATATAATGCACTAGACTGATGGTACTTTGAAAATGTCGGAATGCAGGGATATATTGATAATGACCACTAGGTGTACAGTTGTAGCTGAAACTCAGTCTGTGCCAATCCTTGAAATGCATATTCAAAAGACCTTGATCTGCGCCATCAAAGCTGATTCCTCTCTGTGCAAATGCAAGAAGGGAATTATATGTTTGCACATTTGGGCGAAGTACAAGGACACCGGAATTGAAACAATCTGGCCACCCAATATCTGGGACTGCGGCAAACTGTGTATCAAGCGTAAGTAGTTCATCTGGAGCTCGAATAGCTACAACATCTGCATCAATATAAACAATTTGCTTATACTGAGTCTGTCTCCAGAGCTCTATCTTTGTGAATGTGGATATCAAATCGGGTCTGTCCATCAGGTAGAGGTTGGCTGGAGACGAGTTGACCACCTGACTAACTGGGATGATTTCATCGTAAACAGACTAGAACAAACCATTAGGCTCAGAGATAGTAGACAAGATGCAAATGTTTACCTTGAGCTCCTCAATGGTTGATAGTTGTAAGCTATCTGGAGTGATAAGAACCACAATCTTTGCCTTTGTGCCGTTATCTCTCAGGGAATGGGCCAACACCATAGCACCTAGCCGGGAGAAAGCAAATAGTCAGGACTGCGTAGATAGAAGTATCTTATCTTGTCGAAACACCAACCTGGAAGGTAACTGTCACTCATTACGAGCTACAGAGCCAGTTAGTGATGAGCTTCTCAGAGTGAAAAGCAGGTGATAGGTCACTTACTGTGCAGTACACTGCTTCCCTAGTATCTGCCATTGCTGAGAGTCACAAACCACACTGCTTGACCCTTTCTCAATTGAAGATAAAAGTGAGTTCAGTCACTCCAACTACCTGGTGTTGTCGAGTGTTGCCCCGCAGCTTGAGTCGAGAAGCTCAACAGGCCGTCATGCTATTTGGGTTAGACATTAGCTCCCTAGCGTGATTGTCGAGAAAGTCTGCAGACAGACTGTTAAAGACACATTGAAGAATACCATGAATCACATATTAAATTTTGAGAGGGCTTCTGCATGGCCTGCAAAAGAACAACCAGCTCAGAGCAAGTGTGGAGAGTTGTTTGAAGGCGTGATGCTGAACTGATGTTGAGTTCCAAGGAGTTAAAAGTTGCTGCTTTCCTTCGGCAATTAACTAGTTAATAACCCTGTTAAGTTAGTTAACTAACTGCGGGCTACCCAACCCTATTTCATAGAGCATATCCCTGCTGACTACCACCTACGAATCAAGAACCTTGGAGTTGAGTTATAGGAATCAGCATCTCTTTGCGAGGAGACAGGCCCTTGATGCTGAAAACTGACTATGATAATAGCATTGAGACCTACAGGAATCTATATGTCCCCAGAGCACTAAATATATCCACAAATATATTCTTGGTATCGCCCTGTCCTTGCTCCTTGGTAGAATATAGGATAATATGCCATATAACCAGCATCCTCCTATTGCACAATACAGTTGTGCACAGTATTTGCTCATGAAGGTCAAATCCTTGTCCTGATTTATAACTATACGCTGCAGTTTTAAGATTGGTCCGTTGGGTCAATGTTTTTCTCTAAGGTAACTATAGGTTGCTTCAGCAGTTTCATTTCGTCTGGTCCATATCCCTAGCATATGAGTAGGACATACAGGATATACCTGAACGACGGAAAGCGTATAGAACAATAGTATCCACTGACCAAGGACAACTTGGAGCGTCTACCATTTTCGTTTCGTAAAGTTTTCGAAGGAGAAACTGAACATTGAAACACAGATGGGGATCGCTGAAACGCAACCTCGACAGGCAAATTCTAGATTAAAAAAAACACCCTAACCAGCTTATTTTCGAACCAGAACTTTGGCATCGGGATATTCTGAACGAATCAACGACGCAACGTCACCGTTTTCACCCCGAACAGCCCATTCGACCGCCTTTTCAAGAGCAGGCCTACCTTCGATCTCTATTTGTGGAAAATGACCAGTTCTGGGAAGCATGATTACCTGGCTCCCATGGACTAGATAATCTGCAATTCCTTCCAGAGCAAGATGGGAATCAAGTGCAACGTCTAACTTGCCCCATAGAATTGTGGCATTAGCTTTCAATGACCCGGGAGCCGGATCAAATAGTCCTGTTCCGCTACTTGTTCTTCGCGGCTCCTCCGCGCAAATGTTAAAAAGAGAAGATATCGTCTCAAGTGACTTGTGCCATGCTCCTCCGGCCGCACCATCCCGATAATAGGATGCTACATCGTCGAAATTCCCGGATTTCTGTCGTTTAAGCACAGACGGAGGATATCTTTCGTCAGTTTCTGTCACTGTTTCAAATTCTTGCATGCCAGGGCCCAGAGTACTCGCCATCGACTCCTGGGCATCTCGAAGAGTGAGCTTCTCTGCTGCACCAACGGATAGTCGATGAATTGCCTTCAAGAATGAGTAGTTTCCGCCAGTCTCCATATAGCGTACAAAGGTCATCGGGAGTTGGAAGACAAAAATGTACCCAGAAAGCCAGATCTGATGGATCACTGGGTTCAATGTCCTAATTGACTTCAGTAAAAGTGATTTGGATTGCCAAGGTTCTCGTAGAAATCCCTTAAACATTTTGGCTGAGGATTCGCTCAGCAAATGGATGTTAGATTTCATCAAAGATACCTGTAACGCTGCGTTAATGGGCAAACCTTGCTCAGAAAACTATCAAAACGTACCAATGGCCCATTGACCATGATGAATCTGTCGGCCAGCTGGGGAGCTTCAGCTGCCAGGCGAAACGCCAATAGAGCACCCCAGTCATGGCCAACTATAATAGATTTTTTCGAGCCGTTCTCGTCCTCCTGGCCACTCAGGCCACATTTCTCTCTGATGGCAATAATAAACTCCGTCAAACTCTCCAGAACCTCCGTGGCTCCGTACTTCTTTAAAGAAGAACTTCCACCGTATCCTGGGAGATCTACTGCAACCACGGTACTTGTTTGTCGTATCGAAGATGAAGATAAAAGGTGTCGCCATATAGCCCAACTGTCAGGGAATCCGTGGAGGAAAATAACAAGTGATTTGTTAGATGATTGGTATGCGTCGGTCTCTAGACCACTGTTCGTGACGTAGTGGAATTTAAAGCCATTCCTCAAGGTGAGGAATCGATGAGACAACCCTGCCCATTGCTTCGAAAGGTTCCAGAATCGATCTCTAGCTGTGATGTTCGCCTGTCAGCAGTAATAAGGACATGTCGTAAACGCCCACCAATTGGGAATAGGCCTCGTCAAGAAAGACAAAATGACAAGGTTGGCTCAACCTACCCAATAGGAACTCAAGTCTCTCTTTCTCAGTCGACCGCTGGAAGAATGTACCTTTGCAAATAGCGATAGTTGCGTACAGGCCAAAGATAAAGCCCCCATACACGAGGATCAGAAGTGAACCCCAATACCCCAGATTGAACGAAGCCATGTTGACTGTAGCTAGCTAGGTTCAAGGCACCATTCGGCAGAATGCTCCGCTCGAGGATTCAGAGTAAGTGTCTAGAGCATCTGTCCCTGATTTCATAGCTGTCCAACACAAATGGTAAACAAATGCAAGCTGATGAAAGTCAATTCCCATGAGCCTCAGGGAGGAGTGATATATGCAATTTCTCTCAAGACACACACGTGAGCAATTGATGAGCTGTCTTCAGTGATGCTCAATGAACTATTTCGAAACAAGATCGACAGTTTCTGCTGCCAGGATGTATCAAATCTGAGCTGTCAAGCAGTAAAACTTGCCTTGCTCGCTTCCTGAGGAACTGGGATGTTGATGTCATTTGAGTTAGTTAGTTAACTACATAGTTAGCGCATTGGCCACATTCACGATCCCAGCTCTTTGTCATCCGCCAACTGACATCAACGGCAATTCAAAGACTAACTGGGATTGGAGATAATAGATGGAGAACTCCCTGCAATGTGTGTGCAATTTCCTTCCTTTCTGAAGAGTCTAGCTAATTTAAATCAGGGAACAAAGTATGTTCCTAGTGAGGATGGCATGCAATTGTTGACTTTGCTACTTCTATGTTCCACTTGACAGTCAAACTGGCACATGCATACTGCATTCGATGCTCTGTGCTGTGATACTGAGTAGTGAGTCGCTGAAGGGAAGGCGTGGTATGGAGATTTGAAATTGCCATACTCTGAAAAGATATGCGGCATCGATTTAGCAGAACACAATGGATCAACAGATTAGTATATAAAATTTATTTTACTCCATCGAAAGAAAGGTAAACATTTGACAAACTCAAAAAAGCGCCCCGATATGCAGCTCTGACTTTCAAATCAAGAAGAACCAAGAGAAAACCCTATGGTATCCCGATTATCATCGACAATTCTTCCATACCTAGTCACAGTCAGCCTCTTCGAAACAACGAGGGAATGCTGAAAAGGGCTCATGCTCACTCTAGCAACAGCCGGAAAAACCAAACTTCAAGAGCATCATTATTCAATGCTTTCTTCGCCCACTTACTGCTCTCTTGGGCTATAAAAGCAGCATAACGCCGTCCTTCTTCTTCTTTTGCAAAATATCGTACACTCTCAAGATGCTCATCACCTTTGAGACTTAATGGAATATAATGAACCCAGGGGCGGATCCATTCGCTGTGCCATTCACGAAAGACCGCTGATTTATAGACCAAGCTATTGCTTTTTAGTAAAGCATAGTATCGTCCACTAAATGCATTTCCATCGATATCCACGAGGTATTTGTAGCCCCAGGCATCTTGCTGCGGGGCAGGTTCGACAAGGTGGAAAAACTGCGTTTGCGCATCGCAGTCCTCAGGGTCACATTGGCCAACATGGCTAAAGCTTACATTAAACAGGGGTTCAAAATCACTCCGTTTGACAGACTTTGTGGTCCACTTCCCATCATGTTTTTCTAGGATCTTCGCATCTCCCAACGCATTTATATTCTTTACGAAATGTTGTCGATGCTGTCTTCGCCAGCCTCCAGCTCTGGAGAAACCCCCTGTAGTGGAACCCCGCCAGTACATTTGATCTTTCTTTTTATCCCAACTAGGGTCTTTGTCTGCTTCATATGTCACCCTTCCGGCCCAATACCATGGACTTGGGTAGAGGATATCTTGAAAGCTTGAAACTTTACTTTCAGAAAAGATCGGAAATAGATCGTGTACAATATTCATGGCATTTGGGCGGTCGAACATCCCGAAGGTATACCTAAGAGATGGCGAAAGACAGATGTCGGAGAATGCTGTAATGTTGTAGACGAAGCCCAGGTCGCTGAACGAGTATGCTCCAACCTTATCAGGAGCGCCTTCGTTTAAATCTCTAGCAGGCGAATCCACAGGGCATGAACTGCGCGATGTGGTCCAAGTCGGCTGGTGGGGAAACCAATTGAACCTAGTGGTCCTGAACTCCTCGATTCTATCGCCTTTATTCAAATCGGCTGGACTTGTCCAAATGTTTTCCATCGAACGGTTACGTAATTGTGGAATGCTGGCATCCAGCGCGTGGGATACCAGCCGTTGAAGATCGTCGCTTGGTATAATCACTCGAGGTTCATCGTGGGTGTTGAAGGCCAAGTCCATGTTCGGAAGGTATCGTACAAATTTGGTGATCATTCCGGCCAGCGCCTCCCGTTTCCATAGTTGACCATCTCCTCCACCATCGACTAATGCGATATTCCCATTCCTGATCAATACTCCAATGAGAGCATTGTCAAAACCAAGGGCCTCTTTGGCTCTGTCACGTATGATCTTCGGCTGCAGGCCCCAGAACGGAAGCAACGCGTGATATATCGTATCGTATTCATCAATCAAGGCAACCCCTCTCGCTTTGGCAAATTTGAACCAAACTTCAAAATTTGGCGGAGGTGGTAGTTTGTATCGGCGCTGGTATTCTTTAACGGCTTCTTCAAGTGTTTTTGATTGTCGCGACCTAATATCTTTCCAGGACGTTTGGGATTTGCTCAATAGCTGCGCAATTGGATGCGCATCTTCATCGGCGGGAGAAGGATGGTCTGCTGGCTGCAAGGGTTTGTCATGCTTAATTGGAAACTCGGATGCGAGTATGATCGGTGCGGATGTCGTGCGAAAGAGAAGAAGGGAGAGCCCGACGAGGGAGACAAGTCCCAGAAGAAGTACGACACGGCGGGATCGCATTCCCAACAGTAGGCCTGGGTAGAGAACCCTCTATAGTACTGTTAGTTGGTGACATACTCTGACGGAAAGAGCTTGCTAACTGTTGGTTGTCGCTAGTCCTTTGTTCTGTTACTGAACATAACTACCTAGTACCAGGTACGTCCTACTGTGTATCCCCCCTGGCTGAAGAACTAAGCCGCGTAGGTGATTACAGGTCATCCAGGCTTATGATATTGTTTCGAGGAGACCAAAAGATAGGGACGAACAGAATAATGCTCTGTGGGTAGGGGAACACGTTAGATTGCACTCCTTGACATCGAGTTAAACGTCTGTATGGAGTAACCCTGTTATGAAGTTTTGCAAGTAGGGAATCCTTATCTCTTATCAGACTTAGTGTCACGTGGTCTGAGGGCTAGCTAGTTAACTAACTGGATAGGTAGTTAAGTATAGTTAGTTGGCTAAGTAATGAATACCTTTCCATTCATACTTCATGTGTGTATAAAAAAGTACTGTATACTTATAAAATAGGTATATTCACTAGCTATCCTATAACTAGCTCTCATTGGTTGCCGTCAGCTCCATGACTCAATCTAATTGGCCCTGAGTCTCTATGTTTGCTTTGTTTGCTTATCAACCTTCCACCTCTAGCATTACGCAGTGACTGATAAACAGATGAACGGCCATGAGTTATTGCTTCATATACAGGTTATGTAACATTTTATCCAAATGTCTCGCTACTCTCTTTGATCCAAAAGCATCAGGAAGGGAACTTCCATAGTTTACATGATAGGATTGATGGGCTTAGCTGCTTATCATGGTGACGACTGCACATCAGCCCAGCTGAAGTTGCACTTGGATGTGCTTCGTTCCACTACATACCTCATCCTTCACCGAAAGAGATATGTCTAAAACATCAAATATTTCCATCCTTAGGTTTCATGTCTAGAGATCTCAAAGTCCACCTGCTAACTGCTCTTAAGGTCTCTTTGCTTGAAAATGCTCCTTGTCAGATTCCAAATATGAATACATGGTCAATGCTTGCAGCCCTCATCATATACTCCAAGCCCTTGTTGACTGGAAACACTGTGCAATCTCAGTTGTCATTCAACTGATAGAAATTGTCATTTTCCACATTATTGCTCTGACAGAAATGAATTGAACATCTGGAATAGCGTCAAATGCAGCCTCTCTATGATGCACCTGGGACCTGCAACGAGGCAAATACTGCGTCATAGGCATTATTCACTCTGAACAGGGCAACGACATAATGCAATCAGCATGCATTGGCAGATTTCATGGAGAAAACTCTGGAATATCTCAGGGACACTGGGATGGGAACCCTGCAATCGAGCCCTTTGGACTTGTTGCTGAACCCTAATGTTCATGATTAGTTAGTGCAAGCTTGAGTGCTAGTTAACTGCTGAGCACTTGCAAAATACTTGGTACAGGCATGAAGAATGTCGTTCTGATTTTCACACCAATCCCACCCACAACAGCATGCGGTTCCATGCTGAATGTATGAATAACAACTGATCTCAATGACCAAAGTTGCTTCTTCGACAAATAGGATTTGCGACTATTGGCCACTGTTCATGATAGAGCAGCTCCATCAGAGTTTCTTGTAATGCAGTCAGCAAGACTTGGGTCACGGGTGCAATCAGGCAGTGCAGGGAGCCCTGGCGTAGATATGCTGGGAAGCCGGGATGCTAACCAAGTAGGCTAAAAACGTCGCATAGTAGCTAATAGTCAGTCTTCTAAGACTTCCATAAGAGAAATGGCAGCTGACTTCTAAGGCATGGCAATCCCAGCTGCACCCAACAATCCAACACCTTGGATACTATCATACGCATCAACAAAAGTCAGCCCTATCAGCCCGCATGCCGCACAGAAGTACGGGAGTATAATTAACCTTAAATCAAGACAATTTAATCATGTTAACCTTTGGTTGGGTTATTATTATCAAATAATCTCAGGCAAACAATAATCTGCGGGGGGTCAACTGCGGGAAGCTTGGGGCATTAGTAATTACCAGTGTTATCCACTGCCACCAGATCATGCAAGGGCAAAATGAGCACTGGTCAAAAATGAAGAGAATTTATTAACTTCTTGCCTGATAGGCTGTTTGACCGCTGGTGGTGGCCAAGTTAGAATTTTTCTTGCTAGCCCAAATAACGTGCTTTTAGCGTGGATTGCGTGCTCGAGAATCGACCCCACTAAAATGCCATACCGATACAAAAGGCCTCGGGAGCCCTGCATGTAGTGGAAACTTCATTTTCTTGCAAGATCATTGCTGAGAGCTCTTGAAAATTATCTTTATCTCATTATTCTGGAGCAGAACACTTTCTAAGAGCTAATAATACCCAAAAGAAGACACCAGCGGATATGAATAATCGACTGAAGCAGCAGATGCAATGGTCTGTCAGGCTGAAAGCAGGCTACAGGTGGTATCATAACTCATCAAAATCCAGCTAACACAAGCTCTCCCATTGAAGGGCTAAGTTTGCATTTGGCAGTTTCCATGATGGAATTTCTTAAAGCTTCTGTCCTCCTCGGGAAAAGAAGTTGCATTGTTTGATATGATGTGACTTGCCTGTCCGCTCATCAAACAGGGAGCAACCAAAATGTGCTGCATTGGGAGGGGTATACACTGTTGCTCGTCAGACAATTGGCATATAGCAAACACTCAGGAAGACTGAGACTTACGATGAAGTGACATGGCATAATCATTCGGATCTGGGTTGGTGATTTTGTGGAGGCCCAGCTAACTGGGAGTGAGCAAATGTCATCTTGAGGAAGGCCTCGTACTTACCTTGTCAGACATATAGGTGACCTGATTCTCACCATACACCCTCTCTCTGGTGACCCTCATCGGACAAGCGTCACCGGCCTGCATCTTCTCCTGATCCGGCCAGTCATACAAGGTCTCTTTTAGGGATCCTTTCAATATCTACGATGGAACGAGTCAACTGGTGTTCGATGACCATTGGTATGATGCACAGTCCTACCTTCATCACACAATGTGCATTCGCATGGTCGTGAATTGGGCTACTCTTTCCCGGAGACCATACGAGGACCAACTGAAACCAGATCAGCGATGAGTCAATTCGCGTGAAGAAAAATTCTCTTACCAGATTACTCTTGCCGTTTCCTTCATCGACGAGGTTCCTCGTGTACGCCCTGCTAGGGTCTGCCAGGGCATAACGAAACCACTCATCAGGGTTGGATATGTATCCTTCCATCAATTCTTGGATATCCATAGGGTCTACATCGTCTGAGTCGAGTCCAGAGCTGGGCCCGAGGACGTCGCTGAGGTCTTGGACTAACTTGTGGAAGGGGTCGGATGGGAACTTGTTGACGACCGATGTCGTAAGTTCGGAGGGTTGGTTATCGAGGAACGGCATTTTGATGCGGGGTTCAAGGACAGGACGACAGTGTCAGGCTACGAGGCTGAATACCGAGCACACTGTCAAGATAACAATGCAATGGCTTCTAAGAATATGAATTGAGAGAGAGTGGTGTCGAGGATGACCGTGACACTTCCATAGGATGAGGTTCGGGGCGGGTTGCGTGATTTTATTAATTAGGTGTTAAGAGTATGATCGTTGTTAATTAATCTGATGAACACCACCACAACCCTGCGTAGTTTGTTTTTTGGTGTCATTGCCACGAGACTGCGCCCTTTCTAAGGGATCCGAATCCCGAGTCGCTTTCCTTGGGTAGGAGTTGTGGATTACGTAATTGATTGTGTGCACACCCGCCAGTAAGCGACTTGGGCCTGGTTAGTTCAGATTCTGCCGATACAGTTTAACTACATGGTATAATCTTTGATCCAACCGCAATATCAGTCATCAACCTGGTGTCTATTAGACGGCTTTTTGATTGCTGCAATTGACATTAAAGATAAACGAACAGGGCGTCGAAGTTGTTAGTCCAGTTCAATCAAGTTTTATTTTTAAAACTCGTCCCTTGAGTGTCCTGTTTCGTTTCAGGTTAATAACCTCAGCCAGCAATCATGGCGACTACTGTTGACAAGGTCCGAATCCCTCCTCGTTTCGCATCGACATGGGCGCTATTGGATCGTCATACTAATATATCGATATGTGTAGATCAAAGAGATCGAGGCCGAGGTTAGCTTTTTCTCTATTTAAACCGCAGGATGGATCACTTGTCTAACATTCTCGCAGATGGCCCGAACACAAAAGAACAAAGCCACATCGTTTCATTTGGGTACGGCAAGGAAATCGATACAATGATGGTAGATCATGGGACTGCCGATAGACAGCTAACAGTGCTATTTGCACAGGACAGTTAAAAGCTAAGCTTGCAAAATTAAAAAGAGAACTGCTTACACCGAGTGGTGGTGGTGGTGGTGGTGGTGGAGGCATGCAGCATCAATCTCTGGTCCTTGGAAGAAACATGGCGCTAACACTGTTGTCATAGCGGGTTTCGATGTTGCACGTACTGGTGTAGCGAGCGTGTATGTTTCGAACGTGCTTTGAAACGGAAACCAGAGAGCTAACGCCCACTTTTATAGTGGCTTTATCGGCTTCCCTTCCGTTGGCAAAAGTACGCTGATGAGCAAGCTGACCGGCCAACACTCCGAAGGTACTTTGATGTTTTCAATATGGCTGCTTTATAGGACACGGCTGACAATCGAGTCTAAAGCTGCCGCGTACGAGTTTACCACCTTAACCACAGTCCCCGGACAAGTCATATATAACGGTGCCAAGATCCAGATTCTCGATTTACCTGGAATTATTCAGGGTGCAAAGGATGGAAAGGGACGCGGAAGACAAGTTATTGCTGTCGCGAAGACGTGTCATCTTATCTTTATCGTCCTTGACGTGAACAAGCCGTTGACGGATAAAAGAGTCATTGAGTCCGAACTGGAAGGTTTTGGTATTCGGATAAATAAGTCTCCGCCAAATATTGTTTTCAAGAAGAAGGACAAGGGTGGAATCTCCATTACAAGTACTGTGCCATTGACTCACATTGATCATGACGTAAGCGTGAATGCGTCGATTGCGGATTGTGGGATAATATTGACAAGAACCAGGAAATCAAAGCCGTCATGAGCGAATACCGAATATCTTCTGCTGACATTGCCATTCGCTGCGATGCCACGATAGACGATTTGATAGACGTTCTTGAAGCTAAAAGCCGAAGCTATATCCCGGTTATTTACGCCTTGAACAAGATTGATTCGATATCAATTGAAGAATTAGATTTGCTTTACCGCATTCCCAATGCTTGTCCGATCAGTGCAGAGCATGGATGGAATATTGATGAGCTTCTAGAACATATGTGGGAAAAGCTTAATCTCAAAAGAATTTATACGAAGCCTAAGGGCAAATCTCCGGATTATACAGCTCCTGTTGTCCTCAGAGCCAACGCCTGCACAGTTGAAGATTTCGTAAGGACCGCCCATGCTACCGTTCTTTGAGTCGCCGATATATTCGCTAATACTTGTTTTTGAATGCAGTGCAATGCCATCCACAAGTCTATCGCGGAGCAGTTCAAACACGCCATTGTCTATGGTCGTTCTGTCAAGCACCAGCCCCAGAGAGTAGGACTCAGCCACGAACTTGAAGACGAAGATATCAGTAAGTTTACCGGCTGTCGTTCTTGAGCCCATAAAGAATTTCTCGCATACTGATCCAGAGCAACAGTCACAATTATAAAGAGATAAGCAGTGTCACATGTAATGAGACCCATGTGCTAAACGCCTGCGCATCTTCGTCCCTATGAGTGGCAGCGAAGACAGGGTGTGCCTTTCGCTCAACCAGTACAGTGCGAAGATGTTGGTTGGAATGATGGTGACTCTGCGTCGACCTACTTTCCACAAAAGGTAGCGGCCTGAGATACCTGTCGGTCACTCAATCCTTATGCGGTTGATACTGCCCATATCCGCTTTTATTGCACATGGCTCCGGGCGTGTATTCAATGTTCGGACTATTGCATTGCGATCGTGGTGCGATTTATCTGCCAAGTATTCCATGTACGTTGCCTGCAACGGCGGGCAATTTGTGTGGTTTGTGATTTGCAACTAGAACAAAATTCATATGCTGTTCTGGTCAATTTTTAATCCGGATTTTCGCGATCCTGTCCGTCAGATTGGCTGGGAATCCGGATAAAGCGGAAGGAATCGTCGTCGCTATGCAATGCATAGCGAGGCTCGTTTTGGCAACCATGTGTAGCTACCTACAGAAAATAATTTTGTCTAGAACCTCCAGATTCCAACATCAGTATTTTAGTCTCTCAATTCTTTTTTCAAAAAAAGAAAAAGCCACATCACCAACCTTGTCCAGGATGTTGGATTCGAGTTAACAAAAACCGATAGCTTTCGAGTGGAAAAGGGAAAAAAAAGAGAATAGAAATAGAAAAAAAAGAAAGAAAGAAGCCCGAAATAAGAAACAGAAACCGACAATCGGGAGCCGACGGGAGGGAAAAGCACAGTATTTCGCCTTAAGGTTGGAGACCTGGTCTGACATCAGGGTATCTGTCAACCAGGTAGTGTAACGTGCTCTATTGCTTGATTGAAGCAATAGGATTTTATTGAAGTTCATACATGTAGGAGCACGAGTGCATAGCAGAATCATGGGTTACTATCCCATGAAAAAGCCCATGGACACTTCAGTACGTCGCCAAGTGTATGGATTCGTTACTGAAGCATGGGATAGTACAGTACATATATGTATATGTATGTACGTAGGTGCTCCATTGCACGTATAGCAGAGTGTGGGATAATTGAGACCACCTCGAGTATGTATCCAGTACTGTGCTTTTGAGGGGATTATAGACGAGGGAAGGCTATAGGGAATAATAATAAACCGTTGTGCTTTCGATATATAATAGGAGACTGCTCGCAGCTTTCCTCGGGTTGGATCTCAACTTATTTTTCCTTTTTTTTCTTTCCCCCCTGGTTCAACGGGCTTTTCGATATTTCCCCGCTGACTTTGTGACACCACTGAAACAAAGCGGGACCATAGTACGTACCTTTTGGTTTCGTTAGGCTTTTGAAGCCTTGGTTTTCCACGGGCCGTTTTCTTTCTTCTTTCTTTCTCCCCTCTTGGTCCTCTTTGGCCGTTATTTTTGCTTTTTTGGCGGGTATTGGAGATCATGTGTAGATCCGAGCTTCATGTATGCACGGTCATGGGTATACATGGATTGTTACATGTACTCTATACATTTGCTGAAGATAGAGTATGCACGTATCATGCAAGAGGCGCGCAGGGTAGGGTACTTGAAGAATACATATTTGTCCACTCACACTGAAGAAAGGAGTTCAGAAAAAAAGAAAAGAGAAAGGATATGTTTGAACAAAGGTTTTGTCCAGGAAGGGCTCAGACCACTGAAGACCGGTTACTTGCATATTGCGTCGCGTCATATCCATGATGACAGCATTTTCAATTGAACTGCAAATAGTCAAAGATTCCCCATTTTGGTTGGCATTTTTCCACAGAATAACCCTGAGGAATCAGCCTTGGAAAAGAGGAGAAGCACCCTCTGCATTTAAGTAGGTGGTCGAGCGGTGTATGAAGCATTACTGGCAATCTCATGTTGTGTTCCCTCAATGCGGAGGCTCAAAAGGAAAACGTCAAAGATAGACCTGGCAAGAAGTGCAGCGGACATCAAATCGTGCACGTTTCCAAGTTGCATAGCGAAGCCAGCTCCAGAGCTCTGGGCCATTGTTTTCGTCGTTGCTTTATTCCTCCAGAAGATGGGTCAATAATGGGATCAGTGGGTAGGACAAATCTGCGACCGATCCAGGGCCGTGTCTTGGGTTCGATGGAACATGGGTTAGTGTTTATTAGAATTTGACCACTTGATAATGTCAGAGGTAATGTGTGAGCAGCTGCTGAAAGCAGAAGTCAGAACAGGGGCGAGAATGTCCACTATGTAGGAATCGCACCACTCAGCAAGGACATTGAGGGAGACACTCTTACTCTGTACCTGATAAGCAGCAGGGAATCGTGGAGACGCAACCAAGTTGAACTAGATTGGGCTCGAAAAATCTGCAGATTTTGAAGGGGCCAGGGCAGGGTTATTCTCCTTTTGCCGCGAGGCAACTTCGCATCCGAATAGGGAGAATGCACATCAAAATGAGGAGACTAAAGTGTGCCTGAAGGAGACTCTCTCTCCCCTTGCCGTCGAGGCCATGGATTTCGTCGGAAACACATCCTTCTTTCGTCTCTCCTCGTAATCCATCTCAAAGCTGCGACATCCCAGCCATACTAAAATACTCGACCAGTCATACGAACTAAGTTTGGCGACTAGCCCAAGGCAGTTTAGGCTCACAAGAGTACGGTTTAATCGGCGGATTTTCCGTCTGAAGTCTTTTCTTAGCTAGCGCCCACGAGAGGACGACGACAGCTTTCAGTGGCAGAGGAGGGTGAGGGATCTGACTATACCCAAGACCGATCCTTGCTGACGACAGGACAGTGGAAGGGGCTGGATGAATGGAAAATGTATGTTCTGAGTGGTGGTGGTGAGAGAAATTAGAGACAAAGAGATCTCGTTGCTTTTCTTCTGCTCAAGACAGGCCTACCGCGGCTCTCAAAATGCGTAGGCCTGGGGCTCTCTCGGGGATTGAGAGTTGGTGTGTAGCCAGTTCTGCTACCTGTATAGTTATGTCGCTCATGACGGTTGTTCCGAGGAATCAAGATCATCAAGGCAAGCGGTCTCAAGTCCTTCCGTTTAGTCAACAGTAACGATTCTGCTGCCTTTGTGGTTGGTTACACTGAATGCCAAAATTTTGAGAATGGCATCATCGTCCTGCCTCATTAAGCTACGCGCTGGCGAAAAGCTAAGTGGCAAGTAAGCCGTTTTGTGTCTAAGCGCGCTGAAACCGCGGTTTTGGGATCAGGAAGTGCATGAATGAATGAGGCAAACATGCGAGAAACTCAATGCTCGCACTGCTCCCACTTGCTCTCCATGCCCCGCGTGTCTGTCAGTGGGTTCCGATTGAGACGTTCATGCGATATGGAGGTGGGCAGAACCCAAGGATTTTGGGCCTCGGACATTGTACAGAACTCCGCGGGCCGCATCAGGGAACCCGGAACTAGGAGTCTAGAAGAACCGGCCATTCAATTAGCTGGAACCCACTGTCAAGGCTGCTTATTGAGCTCTCCAATGCCAATAATAAATAGCAACTATATGTACTGTACCTTGGAAGTATTCTATGCTCGACTTGTTCTCCCACTTTTTCCTTTCTCGTGGATTGAATACCAGCATCATCCTCATTCCGCTACAACTTGGCACTTGGCGGCAAAGTATCCGGAAGATGTCAGATCTCAGACAATTTTTGTTATTCGCGTCTTAAATAGTTAGCTATGGAGTATTTCCCAGGGCGGATGGCAGAAACCCTTCAACAGGCCAGGGTCAATCCCGCAGATCCCCCGTTTCCTCCCCCACAAGATGGTAGGTGGCATGTTGTAGTTGCAGATGTGAAAATACTATTACTACGTCCTGTATGTATACTTGCTATACGCAGATGTATGTACAGTACATACATACTGTACCAATAACTCTACTGTAGTTGTACTGTTTTGGTTCCAGGCAGCCTGGAGACACATTTTAACGATCATGGTTGACTCTGCATAACTGATAATGAACTCTATGTAAGACGATCTGATGCATGGCTTTCAGTAACTATGTATCTGATTTGTCATTTTGAAATCTTCGCCTCAAATGAAGATAAAACGTCTCATCCATGGTAGTGAGCGAAGTACATATATAACTATGTAGTCAGGACTAGGATAAACGAAAGCTTCTTTTAAAAACGGTTATGCCCCAGTCTCTAGTTATCTGGAAAGACTCCCTTCTCTATAACTCTCAAGAGCAAAGCCCGATGGGACAGTGAGACGGTCCATCGAATCCGGCTATTATTATTGACACTCTCAGTACTCTAGACGGAGGACGGAGTAACGAGAACTCTTGTTACATAGCTCGGCGCTTAAAACGGACTTGGATTCCAGCTTCCCGAGAGGGAGTCCTTGTCCACACGACGCAATGCCACTGAAGCCATTTGTAGAGTGACCATCATGTGAACATGGCGGAGGTAAAGTCTGGCAATCAATCGCCTTGCTCGATCGGCCTGCTGCGGTTGCCGCGGAGACTAAAATCCAAACGATCACAGGCAGCAAATTGAATTGTTCGAAACTGTTGCGAGATTGGTTGGCTCCCCGTATTCCCACCTCACCTTCCTTTTACTCTCCCGCGGTAGTGGATCTTGATGTACAGAGCAAATCGCATTGACAAAAACGAGGGCAAGTGACTTTGAATTTATGTCATTCTTGTTCACATGGCACGCGGCGTGAGCTCTATCAAAAATTGAGAGTGGACTAACATTTGTGACGATGGAGATTGAATAACAATGAGCGGTATGATATCAGGCCGCATAACTAACTAAACTGGCATAATGACGCCGTCCTTGGCAGCTAAGATACTACACAGTAGCTAATCGCGCTTCACACAGATATGTATACAGGAAGACTAGCGGTTAGTTATGTGTCGCTACTCTGTACCCCCTATGGCAGTATCATAATCCTTGACTTCCGAAGGCGCATAGGGAGAGTCCTCCATACATAATCCTGGCACTCGTCTTCTGCCTTGAAAAGTTGAAACAGGTCGTCCTGATTGACTTTCGGCTAAAATTTGATGGAGGAACCTGGCTGAGGATTCGTTTTCTCAACAAGGCGCTTAGTCCACGGAGGAAGTTGACAATCGTGTACATAGTGCAAAGTGTAGACGTAGAGCTAGCAGGTAGGTTTTAACATCAACCTGCCCGCCGGCCCGGCCCTGCTAGCTTTAAGCTATATTTGCCTCGTTAAGAATGAATACGAATCTTCCGAGACGTTGATGCCTGGCAGGTATCGTCGTATTGAGATTACAGGACAAACATAGAGAGAGGTAATTTATGCAAATTCCACCATTCATGCTTGGATATCCTTTTTTGTCGTCGAACGGCTAAATTTTTATTGGATTATGCATTGAAGGAGATTTGACAAGATTGACCAATTATAAAATTTACAAGATGACATCTTAAAGTTAGTTCTCTGTTACAGTACCAACGGTGTGTATTAGTTACGCTTGTAGGTAATCCTTTACAGTACTATTCATACTCTGTATATATATGATTCGTGGAGTTTTCTTGATATGGTTACATGTACGATACCCTCGACGATCATCGTTCAGGATCTACACTGGAAAAATGCACCAGTATAAAATGATTATGTGGACAGATGAGGTTGAGGAATGACAGCAAGCTGAATTATGATTCTTCTCAAAGGAAACAGCCCGTTTTGGCGTGAGATTCAATCTGGTATTACTCTCATATCCTCGGTCATTTATTCGTGTGGAGGAAAACGCGGAGTTAAACCCGCTTCAGTCAAGCCACAATACAGACTTGTTTCTGCTCAAGTGATCTCCTGCACTCGTTTGAGGAAGTCCATCCGCTTGTGATCGGCCGCTGAATAGCTTGCTATTTCCTTGAACGGCTTTTCAGCTGCCTATTGGTACTATTATCCAAAATTGCAACCTTTTCGGTCCTCCAGCGGACCAACCACACTAGGTATGGTCGCGATCTTTTTCTATCAGATCTCCACGTGAGAATGTAGAATTGAAAGGGGAAAAGTGACCATTATTATGATTAGTATGGGGCAGTTACCTTGCTTGACATATTTATGCCCTATGCGGTATGCCCCAAAGGCCGTGCTTAACCCCACAGTGATGCAGGCCTTATTTTAAACTTTTTATTTCCTTGTCCTCACTGTTTGAAAGATGACAATACATACACATAAATGGAATGACTGTTGGTGACTAGACCTCATACATAACTACTAACATACCTATGAAGTTACAAGATCATTCAAGAGAGCTGAGATGCCATACTTGGAAGCCTTCTACAAATAAAGATTCCAGACTATGAGTATAGTATCCTGCAACGCCTACGTGACATACCATTCAGAACAAGTCACCATATTTCATCTGGCCGGTCAACAAACACAACATCAACGTCCTGAACACTTGAAATTAAAACCACACTTTGCTATAGCTCTTTGGATGGGACACAGTGTTACCACCGTCACATATGGGTCTAGGAACAGTCTCTCCTGCTTTGCAGAGGACGAAACAACGGAGCCTTTGGCCTTTACAGCATGGACTGGAAGCCGGAGCATGCCTTCTCCCACCAATCACTCTGCAATTCCTATTCCCTGAGAATAATCCTTCTCCATGGACGATGATAGATACGAAGACACCGACGTCGAGTATACATACTCTGTATTAACTCGGTATTCTGGAGTGTGTAATAAATGGTATGTTAACAGCCAGTCATATCGTGTTTTTTTTAAATCATTTTCCTTTCATTACAATACTGTGACTTGTACTCCGCATGTAATTCAGACTTGTTCTTAGCTGTTTCCTTTACGTTCTCTTTTGTTCAGGTCTGATTGGTTGACATCCTTTCTTTCTCTGTCACCCTGTTAAATTTCAAGAAAATACTAATTAGTAAACCGAACACCTCGCCAAGTACAGTATAGGTACACTGGAAAGGTGTTTGAAAAAAGCCCCTTTTTGGTGATACCGTTACCTCGCTACATAGTAACAGCATCTGGCCATTACTGGTCTCCAAAAGAACCCCCTGGCTCCATTGTGGTACAAGCCATCCTCGGAATCCAGGAAAGTTCTCAGAATGATAGGTAGGGTCTATCCTCGTTCATCCCATCCTTTTTGAAATGTATTATTGAAGCTTAAGTAAAGCTCCATTCCGGTCTTTTGCTCTTCCCACTGGTGTTATTCCAGCCCAATCTTCCCTGGTCAAGAATTTGCCTTAGGTTACGATTGGGGATATGACTAGTAACCACTCTGTATATCAATTCATGCGACCCCTCACCGGCCTGCTTCTACTTACAGACTTACATATCCTTACTTGCATGCTCATGCGGTCTTGACCAACTGCAAGCGCTGCCTACCAGCCTTGTACTGGCAACTCCTCAAATGATATATGCTGCTGGAGAGTGCCCTATCTATACTCCTTTATTCCCGTTCTGCAATTTCTGTTTCATCCTAGTGTTTCCCATGCGCCAGCTTTGGACCTTATCTGCATGTTGCTCAACGGTGTTGTGAACCTGCTGTGGATCATTCAAACCAACTGTGTCGAGCTTGCGAGTCTTTGCTCGACAGAAGATTCATCCTAAGCAGCTTGCCTGGTGGAGAGTGGTTTGCTGTCGTGAGAGAGTTCTTGATTCCGGGCATGGACGCTGAAACGCAGCACCCGCCAGATCATGACTTTGGGAACCATCATTGGGTCGAGATGGGAGCGTTCAACTCTCCACATCCCATGGGTGATTTTCAAGGCTTTACTTTTGGCTCGTTGCCCATTGCGCCCATAGGGCCGGCTTATAGCATGTCGATACCACAATCCTACACGCCCCAGCAGTTAGGACCTTCAACAATGCCTCCACAATGGCCGAGCCTGTTGTCAACTCAACCGAGTTATGCACCAGTGCCTCTGGCACCCATGCCGATACCGCCTGTCGCGCATTTACAAAACATGCATACTTCTCATGTTTCTAGCTCGCCTACACCGCGACGAACTCTGACAGATGCAGACCGTCGTAGAATGTGCATGTACCACGAGGAGAATCCACATGTGAAACAGACAGAGATTGGAGGTAAGCTTTGCGCATCGCAACTTTGCCTCCCGAACCGCAGTTTTTTGAATGCTGACAGTCGTTTTGAAGCCATGTTTGGCGTAGAGAGAAGGTGATAAATACACTTGCCCAGAGAACTTGTTTTCATTCGTGTCTTTCCTTTCTAACAAGCTTTGTTGCAGTACTGTTTCGAAAGTATTACGCCAGAAAGAAAAGTATCTTTACCCTGAAGATGGTCGGCGATCACCTGTCAAGAAGACTAAAGGCAAATTTCCTGATATTGAAAGAGCGCTATCTAACTGGGCCCGAAATCACTTGCGCCAAGGAGGAGACTTAAGCGACGCCATGATCCGGGAAAAGGCCGTTTTCTTTGCAAATAGCGTGGGCAGCCCTGAAGGTCACCAAAAGCTCTTGAGCTCTAGCTGGCTGGAGAAATTCAAGCGAAAGAACTGTTTGTGCGGATCGCAATCCCGAAAGACCTCTATCGATACAGCAAATGTCTCAGAGAGTACTGGTACCGTTAACTCCGGAAATCAAACGCCCATCGGACACTCACCCGTATCACCCTCAGGGCTCACGAGTCCCTCTCCTGTTTCACCAGAGCAGCGGCTGGGTGAACTTAGGAAAGGAAGTATTGACTGCATTACAACTCAAAGCAAGGATGACATTTCGCATGCTTTTTCGCCAGTTGCATCACCTCTTGGGACAAACGTGATTACGAACCAAGGACCCGTTATATTTACGTCAGAAAACCCCTTCGTTGTTCCCCATCAACCGAGTTCAGGAAAGAGCCCTAAGAGGCAAAGAAGTCGAACATTACCAACTTTAGCCACAGAACAGCATCTTATTTCTAATGAAGCTGGGGACCACGTTCTGCCGCAGGGCTTGGGACCTTCTGCGATCGAAGACGGAGTCCACAATACCAATCAGATCCCTTGCAGGAGACGAAATCGTAGCCAGCCCGAAATCAAAACCGAGTCGATACAACCACCGCTTTTCTCAAAGTCGAACACCGTTTCACCCGTTAGTTCGCCTGGTTCTCCAACGCAGGATGAGGCCCGCCGCGCTCTAGAGTTGGTCATGAGCTACTTTCAAAACCAACCTTCTGGGCTTGGAACACAGGAGTTTATGACCATTGGCAAACTTATGGAGAAGCTGGAAATCGTTCAGAACCAGGGCACAAAGCTAGAGCCCATTGACGAGCATGCTGACTTCCCACGGATGACGAAGAAGAGGAGTATTCATACGCTGTGATGTGGAGTGATTCGGAGTTTGTGCCAATCTGGCAAGTCTAACAGGGGCGTTACCCTGGTGAACAAAAATTTGTCTCTGATGCCAGAGACTCACGGTCGAGCCGATACCACAACCTCAGTCAAGCGAGGATAGCAGTATCCATACAGTCACTCTACTAACAGAGCCTCTGTTCATCATATTCTATTTCCAGCCCTTGTCTACCCTCGCAACATTAATCATAGGATCGCATTTTTCCATTTTTCCTATTTATTTTTTTTCTCTTATTATTATTTCCCGTCTTTTCTCATTTCATCTCTTGATGCACCGTTTTCTAAGTTTTCATCCAGTCATTTGTCTTGGTTCCTGGGGTTTTGGCGATTATTTACATCGTGGTACCGCTCGCGCGGACGGGATTCCCCAATGTCTTTTACTTGTGTATTGTTTTTTTGTTTCTCCTTGGAAATGGGACGGATTTTAGCAACAAGATATCAGGGTGGAAATGGACCGGTAATATGCGTACATCATATGAGCATTTTCTTTTGGAATCTGATGAGGAGCATGGATTGGAATCAAACCTATTCATCGCTATCGGAACGCAATTTTTTTATTTTTATTTTTATTTTTTATTTTTATATTTATATTTTGGATCGGAAGAATCCAGCTTTCTAATTGTGATTCCCCTCCTCATGAACGGGAACATATCTGCGATCTCTATAGGTAGTCTTGGTGTGTATGATCTATATTGGTATATTATCATTACTATGCAGTGTATTGGCTTAATATATACCTATACTCTGTACGAGGCCTGCAAATCTTCTTCGCACAGCATCCCGAGGCAAATTAAAAGCCACGGTTGATCGCGAGAATTGGCGGGGCAAAAAAAAAAAAAAAAAGAAAACGATAAACGGATATGTGCGCAACTAATAAGCCAGCTAGGACCTCCAGTGCTCTCGATCGATGCATTCAAGCTCTACAGTCCCCGCTCGGCCATGAGCTCTCCAATGCCCTGCTCCGTCAACTCCGGAATGAGTTTGGCCAACACAGCTTCAACAATAGAATAGACGAGATGTTTATTACAATACGAGTCCGAAAAGAGATCAAGAACTTCGTGCTCAATAGCACACAGAAGTTGTTCCTCCTCGTCCCGTCCTTCCCCTTGTTCGTGATGCGAAGTTGACAGGTTCAATTTCGCGGTTTTATTGCCTACGATACCAGTAGTCTGGGTTGATGTTCGAGTAGAGCACAACCCCAGGTTGGATTGGATCGGATCAGAATCAATGTTGCCCTCCGATCTATTTTCAGATCCCGCTGCGTCCGACAAAGACGGAGTAGTATTAAAGCTCTGCGAAACCGATATTGGCGGGGTAGTTGCGGCGCGAGCTGACAGAGGTAAAACGAGAGGAGCGGGGTTGCTGTTACTATTATCAGCGCTTAAATTAGTGGCGTCACAGAATTCTTTGTCGGTTGGAATCGCAAAGACAGCCAATGCAACGCGTTTTGGAATCAGTTGGAGGATGCTTCGGGCACATGCACGTTTAATAGAGTTTATTTTGGCGCCATTAGATCGTTGGTCGGATGAAAGTCCTGCTTGTTGCGGTTGCCTACGTGAAGTCGATTGTGGTGGTGGGGGTGCTGTGGTCAGGGGTAAGGACTCAGCTTCCTTTTGTTTGCTACCCGCCGCAATCCCAATGTTGGTATTCGAAGAGACCTCCAATGAGACCGGTCTAGCATTCAAGGGGAAAACTGTGGTCCGCGTTGCAAGAAGCAGCGCAGGCAACAAGGTCCGCGTGAAAAGATGCCTCTGGAAAGCATGGTGAAGAAGCCTGTTTGGGGAATGGTAATCAGTAAGGCACAGAATAAAACCAAAGAATTAGACAAGACAACCAGAGGATTCTAGAGAGACAACGCGATTATCAAAGAAGATTAGCAAGGAAAGCTGCTGGATAAATCCTCCAAGGTAACGATAAAGTCATGACGAATGATCATAACTCCAAGAACCGAGCATAGGCCAAATGGAGCCAGTCAGGAGAAATTGGTAGCAGCATTGGGGCACGCATGAGGGCATTAAAGGGAACTTGAGCTTCCCAGTTCAGCCCAGTTTGAAATATGCCCATCTCCCTCGTGAAATGATTGGTACCTGACTCGGTAACGGGCGCAAAGAGCAGCCCACAAAACGACAAGCAAAGAGAGCTTTCCAGCGCCGATTTTACTTTTGGCCAGCTTAACCAAAGGCACACGCCCAACAACGATGAAAGCTAAGACAGAAGGAGATCATGCAAACAATTTCCCGCATTATTTTGACATACCGAGCATCGTCACTCAAGGCCTATCAAGCCTCGAATAACGATTGCAACATCTTGTGATTCTCCACTGACTAACCATTTGCGCACGAAGGCAACGATGGGCCAGATCTGCCAATAAGAAAGACCAGCGGTGAAGAAATGCAAGATTGGAGACTCATGCGGACGGGAGGAAGGGCCGGCCCAGAGCCCAGCAACCATGCCAATTCTCAGCCACGACCGGTCAAACCAATGGTTGACTGGTGAGACTTGAGATTTGGTTTCTTTCTGACAGACAACGGATCCTCTTCTCGTCCAAGGTAATTTTTTCTTTTTTTTTCTTTTCTTTTTTTTCCGGTTTCAGTAACACACTGGTATGTATGTATACATACACTTGGCATCACAATACCATTACCATATATACCGCGTATGGTAAAATAAGGATTCGCAATTTGAAATACCCCGAATCGGAGAAAATCCGGGAATATGAGTGGTTAAGCGAAAGAATAGCATTAAAACGAAATGCAAACAAGCGAAGGTCAGTGACAATACCACCGAGAAAGGAACAAAGCACCAATACCGACAGGTATTTGATACAAACCAGAACCAGGAGGATTTCTGAGCCAACTGTTTGCTGAGAATGCAAACAGCTCCTGATTGGACCAAAAAGCAGCACACCATCAGATCAAGTGATCAGAAGCGTATGCGGGCGATGTCACCAGTCAAGTCTTCAAACCCCTGCTTTGCGTTCTGATTGCTCCGGTTCTCAGGGTTCATCAAGGATTGCCAGAAATAGATCGCATAGAGCATGGATAACGGAAAGATATCGAAGTAATAGCTCATGACGTGCTATCTGATTAAGGGCTTGATTCGCTTGAACGACCACACCCACTTGCAATTTCGTTCATGCGGGGGCAGGGAACAGGATATCTCGCGAAAAAATCGAACGATATTGGTAGATAAAAGACGCGGAAGGGGATTTCACTCACTTGTCAACAAAGCCATCTGTCTCCCCGACTTTCCCTGGACCTTTCAATAGGACATGTTGAGCGAGCGCGAGGTACCCCCCTAACCAGGGCATTCGCTCTGAGATGTCGACTAGTTGAGAGGCCATTCCAAAGATTCTATATTTTATAATGGGAAGCCGTTCGGTGCTAGTACTGGGCCAGGATTGGGTTTCAGTTGCAGGGTATTTCGAAACCGTCGCTGACACAAATTCTCGCACGGGCATAAATGACGACGTCGTTACTACCTGGGCGAGCTCGAGGGTAACAAATCGAATCGCAGCGTAGGTTAGGTACGCATACTGCAAAAACTTCCACACAAGCAGGAATAGTGATGATTGGCTTTTCAATTTGGACGTATCAGTACTAGCACCAGTGTCCATTTGAGGGGAGAGAAGGCCAAAACTTTCCAATCGGCCTGTCTCTCTATGGACCATCTCTGTATCCTCGTTCGCCCCCGAAGTCATTCCTCTGGCAAGTTTTGTAATAACTTCCCAAATAAACCAGCCTTCCGCAACCTTCCCACCGATGATCTCGCCTAGAAACAGATTTGCCAGGATATCACCCACCAATGTCCGAAGGCATACGTTTTCTAAATCTTCCGTGGGGAGAAGGGTGGCCAATATTCCTTGCGCTAGCATTTGACAATAGATCGTTTCTCGTTCTTGCTGCTCTGCTACAGTTGCAGGGGTTGACGAATCCGGCACAGGGAGGGCTGGGTGAGGATTAAGGGCATGATAGGCCATTCGAAACTGAGTTTGAGAATGAGCTGCCACAGCGCTTCGACTTGCCATACGATATGCTACAGACACAATATAAGTAGGTCAATTTATTGTTTCTAAGAACATGCTGTTGACTTGCAAGGCTCACCGATGATATGCGCTTCAACCAGCGAAGGAATCTCATCTAAGACAAGAGCATGTATGTCGACATGGCGTAGTCGCTGTTCCAGAGCACGAGTGCAATGAGCAACTACTCGGATAACCTCCTCGGCAAAGCTGTGATCTGGGGTAATCTTTGAATACCAGGCGTAAACAAACTCCTTCATGATGATCGCAATCAACGCATAGAGTTGGAGATCAACTTCATTGGAGCTTGTAAGCGGAGGTAACATTTCCTCTAGCGGTCGAGGAGTCCCCCGCTCCCGCTGCTCTGAGCCATAGGTGTGCAGCTGGGCACAAAGCACCCGACGTATTAATGCCGTGGTAGCCCTTTCGCTCGTGATATCCGTGGGAATAGTGGATTCAGGTCCATTGCGAGCCTGAGAAACAGACCTGGATCCTGCTAGAGACTTCCTGGGGAGCGCGGGTAGTACGGATGCTGTTGCACCGGATGATGTCTGGCCGGACTTTGGCACAAATGATTGGGAGTTAGCAGCCATTTCCTGGGGCGTGCCGAAGGAAGACCTAACGAGACGGTTAAAGGACTCATGGAGCTTTCCAGCAGTTTGCACTGACTAAAGCAGTTCCGAGATGGGTTGGCATGGCACACTCTTGTCTTTCTAAGCCTGACTCTCAGTGTCCATCAATCAGCAATTCACTAAACTAACTAAATATTCAGCTGGTGGTTTGTTTCTTGAGCCAAGAATTATGCTTAGTAAGCAAACAGCTACCCGATATCTCTTAACGCATTGGCTATCGATAAGACATCCGTCAACTGGCTCGTTCGCAGAAGCAAAGTATGTATGCTACGACAGTCGAGGTCAGGGGTGCGAGAGTGCAGTACGTGCTCTAAGATGCTACCGGAAACTTTGCGGGAGTCTCAAAAGATTCCGCTGTGGCTGGATTGTGATCCTGGTGAGCCCGCTACCCCCCGCCATCCACCATTGACAGCCCAAGGTTAGCTGGGCACAGTGTGCTAAAAGAAGCCGGTTTCAGGGCATGATGTAAGTTTGCGGCGCGTGGGTTGGATATGGGTTGGATAAGCTCTTCTTGAACTGATGCGTTGCTCAGGACGCTTTTGCAATACTTCTGG
This sequence comes from Emydomyces testavorans, assembly GCA_029449355.1. NCBI lineage: Eukaryota > Fungi > Ascomycota > Eurotiomycetes > Onygenales > Nannizziopsiaceae > Emydomyces > Emydomyces testavorans. The sequence goes on from CP120627.1 coordinate 3,036,352, forward strand.
CTGCACATCATCCACAGTTGAAACTCCTGGGAATCACCACAGTCCATGGCAATGCGTCCCTCGAAAACACAACCGTCAATGCCCGGAGTGTGTTGGAAGCGATTGGGCAACCCAACATCCCCGTTTACCCTGGATCAAAGAAGCCGTTCTGTAGACTGGCGGTGCATGCTCCCAGTATTCATGGTACTGTGAATCTGTGATATCCCGTCTCATTATGTTCCTTGTCGTATCGAGTCTCTGTCTCTTTGCTGAACAGTCTTAGGCTCCTCTGGTATCGATGGAACTGACCTCCTACCCGTGCCCAAAACACCACCAGTGACGGATACAAATCCCATCCTAGCCATGAGAGACGCTCTGATTGCACAACCTAAAAATATGGCATGGGTCGTTGCTACTGGAGCTTTGACCAACATTGCGCTTCTTTTTGCCACATTCCCTGAAGTCGCAGACCATGTTCGAGGGGTCAGCATTATGGGAGGAGCAATTGGTGACGGATTTTCAGGTGCTCCGATTAGCAAGAGACCGGGAGAGGAATGTAGGATTGGGAATATAACGCCGTACGCCGAATTCAACATCTATGTAAGCACTATCTTTTAAAAGCGCCATGGCACATATACTTTTTTTCGATTCAATACATTTAACAACCTGATTCAATAATAGGCAGATCCAGAGGCGGCAAAATCTATCTTAACGTCACCAATTCTCGCACCGAAGACAACTCTAATAACACTAGATCTCACGCATCAAGTCCTAGCAACTCAGAAAGTTCAGTCACTCATCCTCGGTACCGAATCCATGGATGATTCTAAACCATCTATTCTCCGTCGGATCCTTCATGACCTACTCACATTTTTTGCCAGCACCTACGACACTGTTTTTGGTATCGCCGCGGGACCACCATTGCACGATCCCGTTGCAGTTGCGGTTCTTTTTTCTAATCTTAACAGGTCGCAGATGCCTGACCACCTTGATTTATTGCGATTCGATGACAATAATGGACAAAGATATGTCGTCGAGGTTACCACGGATGGCTCACATGGAAATGATATTCAGCTGACTAGAGAGTTGGGCCGTACAGTAGCCACGAAAGCAGCTGACGCTGGTGGTATTACGATACCGGGCAGTATGGACGTTGACAAGTTTTGGGATATTATCGTGGACTGCTTGCAGCGAGCAGAAAAGTACAAAGAAGCACATTCTGTCCCGAATTGATGATAGCGTCTTTGCCTCCGGAGAATGTTCCTTGCTTCCTGGAATTTTCACGAAATGGACCTTCAAAACGAATTATCTTAGATCTCGGATTATGATACTCACCTATTAGACAATTATTGACTACGTACCGCATCAAGTTCGCTTGAAATGAGTTTCTTACTCTTTTCTTGAATACGCTACAACTTACACTGGCTGTTCAGTTCACGAGGAGTATCAGAGCATGCTATCTCTAAAGAAACTAAATTCTCCGCCTGCAGCTTCAGTAGTTTTTGGAAATGTAAACTATTAGTTCTTTTCCACTGATGAATTTGCAAAGGAAACGGGACTTGGGTCTTTCAGTGAATGTTACCTTTGCGATTAATAATTCTTTTGCATATATCTGCTGCTTTGACTTTTGCTGGATATCTTCCCCAAAGCAGGCCGAAATGCAGGGCTTCATCAACATCCTCAAGCATTCATTTCCAATTAACAGCGGAGCCAGCCTAAACAGAAATAATCATGACTTTTTTTGTCGCAGCACGAGTGAATGCATACCAATCAGAATAAATGAGGCTTTTTGCATTCAGTAAAGTCCTCAGTTCTTGAGAGAGAGAGAGATTTTAAGCCACGACTCACAACTGCGGGCGTCATTGCATTGCTTTGCCTTGGGTTGGATTGGACTGGACTGCAGCCTGTCTTAACGCACTCAAAACTGGAGAGAGAGTGAAAGCACCAGTCATTTCCTTCCAACCAAACTTCGCCGTGCATCTTTTTGCACTGTGCCATTGGCATTTTGGCTGCTTAGAGGTTAGGGTGTGATGCATGGACAGTTCGGGGGCAAGCGCCCAGGGGATGTGAGGGCCAGCAGAATAGGGCTGAAGGCCAGTAACTAGCTGGGCGCCAATTAGAAAAAGAGCTGAGACGATCAAGTGCAACTTCTGAAATATCTCCCAGCTGGTGTTCGACGCATATCTGGCAATGATTTCGCGGGCATGATGTCGGCTTGCGACAGCCAGAAAAAGAGTTCTCTCTGTTCACTGCCACCATCAGGCTGGAATTAAAGTAAGGAACTTGACACAAGGAGGGATAGCCAGCCATTATTCTTCTGTTCGCCCTGGCTGTCTCATCTTCTAGCATCTATTTTTTGCTGCTGTTTCAATGGTTGCTCCAGAGTAGATTTGGCATGATCCTACTACATAACTACTCTGTAACCAGAAGTGAGTTCACGAGATATAATAAATACTTCCTGATCACCCCCCCACACCGTCTCTCAGCAATAGATGCACTCTGAACAATCCTCAAGGTCCAACAGAACTTTCATTCTCATCTAGCTAGTCAGTCGTTGACTTGATCAAGGTGTCCACGGCATTGTCATTCCTTTGCATAAGACACATACGATAAGCTCGGCTGGATTGTTCGTCGTCGTCGCGATCGTTACTCAATACGAAAATATACGCAGCCAGAAAAGCAGATATCAATTCTGTCGGTTCTTGATCGCGAGCTGTCGACGTTGAAGATCTTGGTGAATGAGCATCTTCTGGATTATGACCGTGTGAGCGACATAATCCCATCGATCTGAGATACCTGAGACGTACGAAGCAAGGGGCACTCTCCGCTTGATATGCCACCAGCGAATTCGCCATCTGTAAGAGACTCCCTTGGCCTCATTTTCTCTCCACTGCCTTGCCTTGAAATCCCGTCCTTTTTCTGAACGCAAAAGCAACTGAGTTGTCGCATGGTGGATGATCAGTTCGGATTCACTTATTGACGAATTCTCTACTCCCTGCAGGATACACCTCCCGCTGTCAATTCTCCGTCTTCATCCAGTCCGTTCCTTCGACAACTCGAGTTTATTTCTACCCCGGCTTTGGACCTTGCTGCTACACTAATGAGTCCTCCAGAAGACGCTATTCATGACCAGAATGTCAGTTTCTTACGAAGTCGTCGCGAGTCGAATGGGGACCGCCGTGACTCAACTCTTCGTTCTCGAGATATTGGACGGCAGCTTGTTTCGGATCTGAGTGGCTCTAACAATGTGGAGGGCAACGGCGCAAGCAGGCCAGAGACAACCGCGAGATCTGGCGATCGCGTTCCCCTCGTTCGACGTCAAAGCGTTAGAGAAGGAGATTCTCGTGAATCGTCTTCCCCGCCTACGCAGCGTATTTACGCTTGGGCTCCAGATTTGGAATACGAAGATAACGACTGGGAGGAACGATCTACGGGTTTGTTGGACAGTATGCGGTATGCTCGGGAGGCAACGAGAGCTTCCAGAAGGACCGCAGGTCCATCTTATGAGGTGACGAGAGCGGGATCATCGAGAACTCCTCGTGCTGCAAGTAATGAACAAGAAGGAAGGAGAAATTTATCGGCGCGCCAGGATGTGCATGGGGACTCTGGCTTGGTCACAACGGCACTCCTTCAGTCCATTCGACGTCATCCAAGATTTTCTACAAGACATAGAGCATCCCAGAATCAAACCATCGATAATGCTCCAACAAGAAACACAGAAGACGCTGACGATGAAATACGACGGGTCTTCATGTCAACTCAGCCCTACAATCGTCAACGCTCGCTTGCATTGAGGGGTGGAGACTCTCATAGACACTCTGAAATACGCCGAATGTATTTGAAAGATCCTTCTGTCGACCGTTTAAAGGAAACGATCCAATACCTAGATCGGGTTCGCTTCTCCAATTCTTACGAAGAGAGCCTTTCTTCGGCCGCTGCAGGTGGATTTGTGCACTTTGATTACTTTCTTCGCAATGAAGACGATTTTATCCTCAACACTAGCTTAATTGCTGCGCCTGCTGAATGCTCATGGTTAAAGCCAGGAACGGTGTTTTCAGGACACCAACAAGCCTCGCATTCCAGCTCTCCTTCCATGCTTTCCCATCGGGTTCCCAGTAATGCGATAGATCCTGACCTTGTTAATACACGCGAAGGTAACCGCATAACTGTTCACACTAGCAGTGGTCGACGCTACTGGGCAAACAACCCGACCCACCCAGGCCGTGGTGGCCTTGATGACTTTGCGAGTTCCAAAACGGAACATTGGCCTGTCAAGGTAACCATCCATGATGTTGACTACAGCACAATGACATTATCAGGGACAATGGAAGCGTACAACATTCCCGACAAAACAGCCCTTAACCAGAGTGCACATATCATCACTTTCCTAGAAGGAGAGATTATTGATTTCAACAAACATACATTAGAGACTAAAAACTTCAGTGCAGGTCCTGAAGTTGACAGTTGCTATTGGCGAGAATTAGAACCCTTCAAGGACCAAACATACGATGAGATTGTAAAAAATCTTGTCAGCAAAAAGTGGCTCACTGAGACATTGGCAAAAGGATGGATCTTAATGAGATGGAAAGGTATGTTTTTTCCTGCATTTTCGTCGGAAGTTTCTGTGTGATGCTTTCGTCCCAGGTGGTGCTCTAATGATCCAGAACCTAACATACACCATTCTTAACAGAGCGCTGTTTTGTTTCTCCATCTTATTCCCGCCAGGGCCTCACCATCTCGGGATTCTATTACATCTCCATACGTCGAGATAATGGGCACATCGCAGGAATGTACTACGATCCAGGAAGCTCACCGTACCAGCAATTAACCCTTGACCCTATTATGAAAGACAAGATGGTTTTCCCGGCCTACAGTTTCCGCTAAAGCTCGAAATCTGTAGAATGGTCGAGCAATGGGGCACAAAGCCGTCAACTGCTTTGCATCTATTTTTTGTTCTCGCTTTTCAAATTCCCAGGGTATTGAACCTCCCATGTTTTCGAGCTGGGTCTCATCTCTTGCTTGCTGCAGGGGAACGGCTCGTCATTTGCATCTTTTCTTACGCACATATTCCCCCTCTAAGCGCCATTTTCTCTGTGTTTTTAGGCGCTAGTACGAGTTTCGCAACTGTATCACTGAGAAAGAAGTCCTGCAAATCTAAATAGCGAACGACAGCTCTAATCCTGTAACCAGAAGGTGGTCTATCAGTGAGAGTATGAATAGAAAAAAATGATAAGGCACCTTCAGGGTTGAATGTTCGAGCATTTATTAAAGTTCTGGAGAAGTATAGGGAGTAGCAAGAGCTCCAAAGCTTACGATTAATCGTTATCTGTATGGCAGTTAATCATAACGTGGGACATGCAAGGACATGGTCCCATATTAAGGGGAGGATTCAAGCTATTTATATTGTAATTCATTTGACTGATGCCGCGATGTTTTAACATACATCAAAAGAAGATCAGGTGCTTTCTCGACCCTTTTCCCATTGAAAGCGGCACACCATCGTCATCTGGTCGACCGAATTTCATTTTTCTTTTCCACTTTTCCACTTTTGAACGATCTCATTTCTCATTTGAACATGAGAATTACTGCTCAGTCTGGAAGTAGTTGAGGAGGACAGAGCGTTCCTGGGACTCCTCTCCCCAGTCACGAAGGACGACGCAGGAGCAGTTGACAACCTTGCGAGGATTTCCCTCACGGTCAAGCACACCTTAAAACGACATATCCGAATTAGCCCACAGGATAGCACACTCACACACCAAAAAAAAGGCCAAAAAAGGGCAACCAAAAGTGAAAACATACAAAGCCCAACCCACTCCCCCAACATCTTGCCATCAGGCACCTTAATCAACGGAATCTTATGTTCCTGACACAGCGCAATAACCAGCTTCTTGTACGCTTCCTCCTCGCACTTCTCATTGAGAACGCACATGTGCGCCTGGCGACGGTCAAGCGCCTTGGCAGCCTCGCGGAGCCCACGAGCCAGTCCGTCGTGGATGAGCGCGATCTTCAAGACACCCTTGAGAGCGTCAAGAACGGACATGGAGCTACCGCCGGTAGCGGTGGCGGAAACTTCGACCTCTTCGGCCGCGGCGACGGGGTTCTCTTCTCCGTCCGACTAGAGTAAAAAAAGAGATAGAGCTGTCAGTGAGGTTGCTTGAGCGGTGCTTAGACGGTGCCTTTCTGGGAATTGGGAATCATTTTTAAATGGAGAACGAGAAATGCTAATCCGCAAGCTCTCTTTTCAATGTTCAAAAGATTTCCAGGTGACATTGTACCCATCACAGTTTTCCAATACAGTTAAATAAAAAGAGGGTGACGTACCATTTTGACGTTATTGATAGCTACTTGAGCTGATCCAAATGCCGGATTATCCTCAAAGAGTAAAGGGGATGAAGCCTGAGAAAATTGTCGATGATGGTTGACTGGCAAGGGAGTGGTGGACTTTTGACGAAATTATCTACTTCGGCTAATTAGTTAGTGTGCCCTACAACAGCTTATGTAATCCATCCCTTTTTCACGGAAAGAAAGCACGAATACACATTCGAAGTCATCGTCGAGCATGAATTGGATTTATGCACACTAATGTAAGGCGCATTGCGCTCTCAAAATCCGTTAGACGACATGGAATGGCGTAAAGAATACAGCATTACTTAATAAATGCGTAATAATAACGTAGCCCACTCATGAATATATGGGAAAGGCCTATCCCAGAGGACCAGCATGAGCATCGAACCAGCGCGTCTAATGATAGAGCCGAACCCCATGCCAGGCCAGTAAATCTAATACCTCCAATTAAAATGGAATACCCCACCAGGTTGCTGAGAAGGAAAATGGCCCTAAAAATTCATGGATAAGAAAGAGACCGTTCAAGATCGCCGACCCAACAAGCGACCACCTCATAGGTAGGGAAATCTGTCGGGCTTGATGTTATTGGCCAAAGAGCATCAGTCATCAGCGCTCAATCCGTCAACCTTAAGATGTCCCGCTTTGTCCTTGTATGGTTTGCGGGACACCGTCCTCCGAATCAGGCATAGGAAAAATAGCCATTCCGACCAGACGAAGATCAAGACCGTGAAGATGAGAGATGTGCGGAACCAAATCGATAAAGTCGGATAGCTGGCGATTCATTAGTAAATACATTTTAAGAGTAAGCCAATAACCGTGTCGATGCATATCTACTCACCTTGACCCAGAACACATGTTCCATTGAGTAAAATTTCGGCTTGATCTCTGCAATCCGGCGGCCGATGTCGTCCCAGTACGTGTCAAGCATAGGCAGCTCGTCAGCATAAGACAACATGCTCCGTGTCATACGCCAGAGACTGTATCTATGATCACGGGTCGCTAGTCGTCTTTCCCAGCTGGGGTCTGTGGCGTAATCAGCATCTGCGACCAGGGAGCGTGTGGATAAATGATGCGAACTTACATTGTGAGAGTTGGAGATCGTTGGATGCTAGAAGAGGTGCGACTTGGTAATTGATAACCCACCGATCACTCTCCACTTCCGCGCTGCAAGAGCTATCGATCTGTGTTGTCCTGACCGTGTATACAGGTGTAAACCTTTTAAGCCAAGGTAGGCTTTTCGCTTTGGGGTCATTAGAGCCAATGAGATTTGCTGCAGCTCGTAGTCTATGTGGAAGCGCATCCCTGCGTCTCTGTTCTTGTTCCTCCTGCTCCTTACGCAACCTAGCTTGCCGATGAAACTCCTGTTCTATTCGCTTTTGATGCTCCTCTTCCGCCTGCCGAACGCGTCGTTGCTCTGCCTCCTTTCGCTTTCGCTCTTCTTCCTCTGCAAGCTCACGAGCGGCGGTCGTAGCTTGTTGTGTAGCTTGAGCTTCTTTAGCGTCTCTGACGGCAACGGTGGACAATGCAGTGCGAGTGTGTTCAGTTTCCACTGGGATACGTTTTTGTTCTGCATCCCTGACGCTCTGAGTTTCGGCTATTTTTCCAGCTCCTTTTCCAGCGACAACGCCAGCCTCAGCTGAGGCAACCGCGGTTGTAATGTTTGATTCCACTTGGTGTTGGGGCTTTTGCGTTGACGTTGCGAATTTATCCATGGGAATATGCTTTGGTTCCATTTCCTGATGCATGGGGTGGTTGGACGCTGCTTTTTCTGATACTATATTTGCAGAACCACTTGTCCTAGCTTGAGACATAGGTTTTGAAGGCCGGGGCCGTTCTGCGAGGTTCCGCTTCGCAGTCTCCTTAGATAGTTGTGTTGGGCTTCGCTCAGTCTGAACCCTTTTCTTCTTGGCTTGTGGATCGGGATCGTCTTTGCCCTGTCTTCCACGAGACTGCTGTGGTTCTGGAGAGACGCTGTCTCGAGATTGTTTCGACGGAGAGAGTTCTTTAACTCGCCGAGTTTCGTGGCTGAATTTTTCGACCCTGTCTTTTGATACTTCGTCCCGTGCCGAATGTGAGTCTGTTGATATAACACTTCCTCTTCTTCGATCCGGAGGGCGTCCAGCAATCAACCGGCGACGCTTTATGGGTTCTTCGCTGTGACTAGCAGTAGCTTTAGAATCAGTCTGCTTTTTAGATTCGAAAGAAGCTTTTTGGTTTGTGTGCCGAGAACGGCCAGAATCATGGTCGGAGGTAGTTGGGTATTCACTGTTAACATCATCACGGTGCGCTCTTCTCTGGGACTTTCCTGACGGACGATCCACACTTTCATCCTTCCCTCCATCTTTTTTCGTCTTAGTAAATTTCTGCGGTCCTTGGGGCTGATTGCGAGATTCAGGGCTATGAGCCAATTTTTGAGATGAATTTGGAGACACAGAATCTTCTTGGGAACGTCTCTTCACATCTTTGCTGATATCCCGTGATTTCTTTGGCGATTTGACACCAGATATCCCAGGTTTGAAGGATTTGACATGATTATCGTATGCTTCCTTAAGTAACTTGAATTCCGCCTCCCAATTTTCGCCTTTGCGTTCCTCGGATATGTCGTAATAAGTACGGCCTCGGTGATCGACATATGTGGGATCGAACCCTTTCTGTTCTAGTAAAAGCCTAATCACAGAGTTGTTCCCTCTTCCAATAGCTGCGAGCATAGGGGTGTTGTATCCAGGCTTGTGGTTCCCTGACTTAATTGGCTCCGGGTTAGGATCGGGACTTCCCATACCAAGCAAAATGCCCAAGACTTCATCATGGCTTCCTTTCGCTGCGGCAATGAGGGACTCAGTGTCCGCTTTTTGAAGAACGTTAAGAATGTTTGCCACCCCAGCGATATCACCCTTTGCAGCAAAATCTCGTAAATTCTCTGGTGTCGCTCGGGTCCATAAAAGGTCGTTTCGTGTAACTTCACTCCTCACGGTTCTTCGGCGACCAAGTCCAGCAGGAGGAGAATTTCGCGTGCCATAAACGGGTGGGGATTCGCGAGGACTTGCCGCAGACGCTCCACGGGAAGGAGCCTCTTTAACAGGCACATTTGAGTATGCATGACCACTTATATCGACTGATTTCCGCCGTTGAATCCCTTTTGCTTTGGCTTCTGCGATGGCTTTGCGAAGTTCCTCATAATTTTCGCTATCAGATGGAACGAGGTCATATGGCTCGTCACCTTCAGCATTTCCCACGCGAGGATTGGCTCCAGCATCAAGTAAGAGCCTCACCACGTCAAGATGCCCGTTTTCCACGGCGTCAATAAGAGGAGTATCTTTATCAATATTCTTGGTGTTAATGTCACACCCAGCTTCTAGCAAGAATTTAACGATATCCACACTTCCTTCAAGGGCTGCAATTTGAAGTGGCGTATTTCCAGCGTTGTCGGGAACGTCTAACTCCTCAGGATGAGCCTCATATCGAGATTTGGCGACCTCCACTTCTTGAGCTGCGCAAGCGCGAGCCAATCTCGTTCTGCCATTTTGGTCGCGTTGCCTCTTTGACGAAAGCATTTGCTTTGCAGGAGATGCAGCACTATATTCGTTTGAGGGAACCCGATGTGGATGGGAGATTGTTAAGGGGGAGCCACGTGTCGATGGAGAGGATGATTCCCTGTCCTCTGAGCTGTGTTGTCGATGATCTGTTAATAAAAGCGGAGGAACAGACTTTCTCTTTCGTGAACGGCCAGTAGATTGAGATGATGTTGACAGTACACGCTTATGTGAGCAAACAGCAGGAGATGTTTCGCGATCATGAGAAAGCTGGCGACAGCGTGATAAATTGTGTCTTTCTTCACGCCTAATGTTCCTTCCTGCATATGGCGCATCTTGATTTCCACGTTTACCATGGCGCTCTTCAACCAGATACTTGTCTTCAGCTTCAGCTTCACCTTCCATATATTTCCTGGGCTCAATGCTTCTTGCAACATTGACATTGGAAGGGCGTGGTAAGATGTCGCGTGGTGTAGAGTTGAAGATAGACTCTTCCGTCCCCTCTTGCTTCAAAACCGGTGCAGGTGAAGATATCCTGGAGCTCGGCCTGCTCGACTGACGAACAACATTGACACCATCTCCATGGTCATTTTCTATCCGCTTTCTCTTTCTCATCTTGAAATCATCACCAGTGGCCAAGTTTCTCCTTCCAGTAGACTCATCATGGCTCCGCTTTCCGCCATTGTGTTTCGTCTTATGCTGGATATGCGTTCGTTTCTTTTCAGGAGAAAGTTCCTCTCGTCCAGATTGGATGATAGTCTCTGCCTCAGAGTCTCCCTTTGCGCTTCCGGCCTCGTCATTATTACCACGGCCCTGAAGCGCTACTTTCGCTTCTCCATTCAGAGCTGTTCTGGTTGCCGATGGTGGAAGGAAGAGCTCTTTGTGAGGCTTTTCACTTCCCAGACGCTGTTCGGTTGGCCTACTGTTATGCGCAGTCGGTGATAGCACAGACACACCTTCAGCATCATTCATAGCGGCTGCTTTCGAGGTAATATGGTACTTCGTCGCATCATCAGTGGTCGTGACGGTTTCGATTGGGATAGCCACCGACACGACCAGACGACTGTAATCGTCTGAAGTATGTGCGTATCGAGACAGGGGTACCTGGATTCGTGACCGAACAAGTGATAAGCAGCCCAAGGCCGGTACGTGAAAGGGCTCTTACTAGACTATTTCAGATATTTACAGCGAACACACAAAAAAAAAGGGATCATGGAGGACTTGAAAGCACGGTAATTCGCGAGGTTGAAGTTGAGCGCAGCCGAAGGCAAGATGCGTCGTATCTGACTGAAGATCTGGGTTTTGGCGCTAGGATTGTTTTGGGAAGTCTATCTCAGATCGCTAAACCCGATTCGGCTGGTTGCCTCCAGAGCTCCTCGGCGCCGAAACGTAAACATATGGGATGGATAAACGCGACTTTGGCGCGCAATCCCTGGCACATATGAGATGGAATCTGATTATGTTGAATCCTTGTTGTGAGGTTTGACTGACCTTAGGTTGATCAAACAGCGTTCATGGAATCCAAGAGGATCACACTTTCTTTGGATGTAACTGACCTGCTGAGGAGCGGTTTCTTAATAGTTGCAGCGGCGGTATGTATCTGTACCTGCGGAGGCGCTCTCTCTCTTTCGAAAGATCGTATTGCATTGTAGCGGGCTGACTGACTTTAGATTCTGGCCGCTGCTAACATTGGAATACTTCGGAGACGATTCATTTCGTATGGCGCGCGCTCTGGCCAACCATCTTCGAGCAATAGCACGAACCATGATACCCAAAATGCTCCAAATGCAGGGCCACCTGTGTCGCTTCTAAGGCGTATTCTAGATTATCTAGCAACGTGGAACGTACCACATAGCTATTTCATACATTTTTACGTTGCTTCTGTTCTGTCGTCCTTACTATGGGCAGTTCAATTAGCGACTCGGGGATCCCTTTTCAGAGCATTAACCACGACGCTGAACGAGAGAAATCTAAGACACTCCATGTCAATCAATCAAATCGTTTTGTGTTTTGCTCTGCTTACTATTCAAGGAGTGCGCCGGCTTTATGAGTGCGTCACGTTGACTCCTCCTTCAACCTCCAAGATGTGGGTTGGTCATTGGATATTTGGGCTGGCCTTTTACGCTGCCATGGGCGTTGCAATCTGGGTTGAAGGGACTGGTAGGATGGTTCCCTCCCCAGACGAGACTTGATGCTCAGGTGAATTGATTTAATCAATCGATTGTAGAGACCTTACTTTCATCCCGCCTATCACTGCACGATGCGAGCGTAATAGCTCCATCCATAAAAACGCTCGTGTTTCTACCGGTCTTCCTGATCGCATCAGGCATCCAATATGATTGCCATTGTTATCTGGGTTCTCTTAAAAAGTATACTCTACCAGAACATCCAGCGTTTGTCAGAGTGGTTTGCCCTCATTACACCGCCGAGTGTGCTATCTATCTAGCCCTGAGCTTTCTCGCGGCACCAAAAGGAGAGATTGTCAATAAAACTGTATTCTCTGGGTTTTTGCTGGTTGTGGTCAACTTAGGAGTCTCGGCGGGCATCACCAAGGACTGGTATAGTCGGAAGTTTGGCGCGGATAAAATGCAAGGAAAATGGAAAATGATACCTGGGCTGTACTAAACCGTTCGTCTGGGTCAAGGCTAACAACCGTTATGGCGTGACTGTCCCGCAGACCCCATGATCATCTCCTATTGAGAAATTTCATGGTATTTCCCAGTTTCGAAACTCGACAAACATCGCGATATGTTAGACTAATCCTTATCTGTCTTTTATAATTCCCCTCTTCGAATGGAGATTTGTCCCCCAGCTGATCCCAATTGCATATCGATTCCGGTCCAAGATCATCATCACTTGTCCTTTCAGCAATTCCGTGCATATAATCAGTGTACAAGTCTCTAGTCGTGATGAGCAGGCTCCGTGGTTCTTGCAATATCCTGTACCGCGGTGCTCTGCTTGTAACAGTCTCACTGTTGACATTCGTCATGAACATAGTCGGTTGACTATCGCTGTTTTTCTCGTATATATCTAAAATGATAGGAGCAGCAATGCTCACCGTAGCGACTATTGGATAATATGCCGCGCCATCTTCATGGGGCATAATTCCCTGACCAGGCTGATATTCATTGATGAGAACGTGGTTTGGTGCTCGATGGGGCGAAGCTGAAAAAACGTCTAGTATTTTAAAGCGAGTGACTACTGGGGAGATGAGCCAATCCGGGAGAGGTGACTCGAGTAGAGTATCGGATTTTGTTAATGCGGATGGCCAGGTCTGAAGCCGCCGTCGTGACAGGTGAGTCCAGCGAGGCAAGGGCACAGAAGTTATCTTTTGGCTCAGTCAGCTTGGTCTATGCATTTTGTGGCCATTTGACGTTGAGCAGAAGGAATGTCTTTGTTCTACCATGCTCACTCATATTTAGGGAAATTTATAAGGAATCTCACGATGAATACTGGACTTATGGAAACAGGACTGAAAAGATGTTTACCTACCTTGTTTAACAACTGTTCTTCTTCCTCTGGGGTGATGAATTCGGGGATGTAGTAAGCACTCTCTGGCAGTAATTTGATACGATGTTGCTCCAGAATACAAGCCATTATTTTCAAACAGATGTGCAAAGGGCCCTTTAAAACACGAGGAAAGAAGAATAGAAATCAAGTCAAACTTATGGGCAAGATTGTGAGCATGAGGCACATGTAGAAGAGATATTTTTAAAATCACACTTCCAGATTTAACTAATAACTAATGCAATGAAGGCCAAGGCAGTCAGGAAGGGTGCTGATAGAGCAAATGACTGTCAAGAAAGACTCCAATGCTTGCCATTCGGTTAGGGTGTTCATTTAACTCCCAGCAGTCATCAATCAACCCACTGGCTCTTGTGCTCACAGCCTGATACACAGTAGTCCGTTTGTCTTAACTACATAGTTAACCAGAACAATCTAAACTTTAGTATACAAACCCACTAATAGAAAATCCACAATACTACAAACATTAGTACTTTGCTTTTCACTTTTGTGAATTTTAAGTTCCTGCAAGTGGCTCCTGTTAGCGGTTCTGTCTGGCCCACGCGGTGCAGGCGCCCTATGGTCTGTAGTAGGGTGTTCACGTTGGCGGGGGTTTCCATGATGACCATCCGACTACACGCGTGGTGCAGGTTGATTCCAGTACTCCCCGTCACGAACGTGCTCAGGAGGACCTTCACGGGCGAATCCTTGTTTTCCCAATCATCCTCGATCGCCTTCCTTTCGTCCGGCTTCAACCCCGCGTGTAAAAGGTGGGCTCGCAGGCTCAGGTGCTCGACGAACATCCGGGCCTGCCAGAATGTGGCAGGCCACTGGAAGACGACGTTAACCTTCGCCCCGTCCCTGATGACGACGTCTCTGAGGATCCGGGCAAGGAAGGACAGCTTGGGGCAGGCGGCAGCGAGGAAGTATGCCATCTCGAGGCAGGTCTGGGGTATCAACATGGCGTCGTCCTTCTTGAAGTAACAAGTCACATTCCTTAGTTAACCCAAATAGAGAAAACTGACAGAACATTTTAGAGTTTCCACAAAAACATGTAGCTTTTGACTTTCAGTGAGTTCAGTCTGACTTGATGGCAAGACTTAATGGTTCTTGTTCACAATAGGCCTTCCCCAAGTTGACAACTGATTGTTTGCATTTAAGATTTCTTGAATTGTAGTTAATACCACTCTCATTTTCTGGCATATCTAATTCATTTCTTGACATTCTTGCTTAATCCGAAAGCATACTTTCAGTATCTTCTGTCGAATTTCAACAGTTTCTTTATGTAGTTTTAGGAGAGTTTTTTCATCTATTATTCACTTTTTAGAATATATTTTTGTTAAGAAACTTGAAAGTAGAAATTTAGAATTTAACTTACTCTGATGAGAGCTATGACAGCAGTCAAATCTTCAAAGATTCTGAAGACAATAACTGAAATTATGAAATTGTTGTTTGTTGGAAATTTTCAGATTAGTCTCTTTGTTATAAATTGAGTAGATGAAATTGAAAGTATAGCACATCTGCATTAGCAACTTAGCAAGTATATTATTTTTAAAAATTAGGAGCAGTTGAAAAACTTGCATCACAAATATAGACATAATACTTCATGACATATTACTGTAGAACTTCAAGAAAACTGCTGATAAAAAGAGATTTTTTCAAAAGTTCAAAACTGGAAATTTTTAATTTTTGAAAAACTGAGACTTCAGTTTAAAGAAAAGAGAAGTAGAGAAGTAGAGAAGAGAAACTTTATTTAACACATATATTTATATAGCCCACAGCTTCACATCAGATATACTATAGTCTATCATGATATAGTTCATAGTTTTTAGATGTATGACAGTCTATAACCACAATATAATGTTTCAATTACATCTTTAAGCTCTGGTAAGGTTATCATCATTCATTGTTCATACACTATGAGTCATTTTTTTTGTCATGACTCATGACTCATCATAATCTCTGCCATTGAGGTTAACCTCTTTCAGGTTTTTCTCAGTTTTGGAAGTTTTTCTTATTGTGGGATCATCATCTTATGCATCACATAAGCTTGAGCAAGTACATCATGGGTGTTTGGCCTCGAAGTTGCTGGTGTTGGGGTAAAAATTGTTGGGTGACTGTGGATGTTAGTTAACTAACTAACTACCTAGTTAGTTAGTTAGGTAGTTAGTCATCAAGCACTTTCTTACTCTTCTCCATACATTAGTATGAGGTACATAGTTAGCTGTCTCACGAGAATCTTCTCAACTCCAAAAGCATCTTTTGACACACTGTCAATCTATTAAACATGGCACCTAAAAATAAAGGCAAAGGCAAAGCAAAAGCCAGCTCAGAAGGCGGGGATGCTGGTGGGAAGAGCAAAGGCCTAAAGGCTGCTAACTCAATCAATGTCCGCCACATTCTTGTATGTTTGATCCTGTTTTCATGACAAAAGTCCGCTTTGTTCTATGGATGTATTTTTTAGCATCCATCAGGTGCTAGGTTTATCTATTTATATTTCTCCTCACCCATGAGACACAGACAGACAAGAACATGGGCGATGCTGACACCAGATTTTTGAATTTCTCCGCTTGCCGCCAGTGTGAGAAACACTCAAAGAAAGAAGAGGCGCTAGCGAAATTGAAATCAGGCGCCAAATTCGACGACGTGGCCAGAGAATTCTCAGAAGACAAAGCCAGACAAGGTATGCATGCTTTGTCTTGTCCTAGAAAGTCGTCGAGAAATCTCCCTTGTGTACAAAAACATGAGAAAAGTTCTCTCTGACCGCGGATTCTTCTTCCAAATTGAATAGGCGGGTCTTTAGGCTGGAAGATCAGAGGCAGTCTCGATGCAGCGTTTGAGAAAGCCGCATACGATCTTGAACCCAGCACCACAGCCAATCCGAAATATACGGAAGTCAAGACGGGCTTTGGCTACCATATCATTATGGTGGAGGGACGGAAGTGAACTCATTGATCGTTAGCCGCAATGGAGAAAGGCATCCTTCTTTTTGCACCATGATTTCTTAAGATGTAAAGGTTGCTCGTGAGTTTGGTACACAAAGGTGAAGCGCTTTTTGCAAACTGTCAATGCATATATACATACAGAATTCTTTCTGAGATCTATCGTTTGCTCTATTATATAATGCGGCATCAAAAGACTCTCAATGCCTATAACGCTTTTTCTTCCTTGATTACCGCACCGTTCTTCAGTTCCTCCTTCTCTTTTGATTTCTTTGCCTTCTCCCTCCTCTGCACCACAGCTTCTGCCCCAATGCCACCAAATACCAGCCCCACACCAAGCCACTGGCCACCAGTGAGCCGGTGACCAAACCACACCACGCTCAACAGCATGGTGAGCATCTTCCTGGTCACGGTTACGGTGACCAGCAATAATGACGAGAAATGCGCCAAAGTGTAGAATATAAACAATTGGCCAATGGCTCCGCAGGCAGCGAATGCCACAACATCTTTCGTAGCGAGCGGATGGCGGGACAGGAATGACAAAGCAGACGAAAGCTCGTTTGTCTGCGAGGGAGGGACGGGTAGCGGGAGAAGAGGAAGGACAGAAGAGGAGATATGTGGGATTATAACAAGGTAACAGCTCGTGATTATCGTCGAAAGAACGTTTTGAGCAACCATCATTTGGGGGCCAGTAAATTTGGAGTAGAGGTTCGGAGACGAGAAGATGTGGTCTTGGGTGGTGTTGGTCAAGCCATCGAGGAGGAGATTGATAGAGAGAAGAAAAAGTCCAAAAACGGAAGAACTGTTGCTATTGAGGTTGTTGGTCTTCTTTCTGCTGGATGTGGGATGATGTAAGGTGAATGTTGCAACCCCTAAGGTGACCAGCAGAATCACACCGTACTTATAAAGCGGATATCGTTTTCGAAAAATAGTGAGGTGGAGGAACATGACAGGGAGCAGTTTGCAGGACTTGGCCAGGATAAAGGTAAGATAATCTATGTGCGCCAGGCTTGCATAGCCGAACGGTGAGGCAAGAGAGGACGAAATGCTGACAAGAATTAGGGGAAATAAAATGCGACGAGTCGGAAAGACTGGTGGGCGTTTCTGACCCCGAGGACTGGAAAGGTATAGGTATAGGAAGCCGGTAATGGCGGCAAAGAAGGATTGGATTGTGTTAAGAACAACAGAGAAGGTAAATCGCTCCGTAGCTGGATATGGATTCTGTGCAGTTGGAGACTGAATAGGCCAGTCAGTCATGGTAATGGTCTCTTGAAGCACACCCCAAGAAAGACTGCAATTGAAACGATATTTTAGTACATACTTCCGTAAGGCCAGGGGGTTCTGCTTACAAGGAGGCATAAATCCCCACAACACAAATAACCAATTGCAGTAGACCTGCTTGTTCTGCTGGATGCGGGCCTGTCGAATTCATCGCGGAACCGTTGACCTGTCTGGAGTTGACTTCCGGAAGATGTGGAGGAGCTTGCATGATTCCCGAAGACGGCACCCGCTTCAAGGGCACCTTTTGCTTTTCACGGGCCATTGTAGCCAAAGACGAGAGCCAGATTCACTTGCCAGGGCAGTAGATGCTGTTCTCCAGAGCGAGATTGCTATAGAATAGCCTGCAAATACCGGAAGATGTGCAACTAGGCAGAGTATTCACGGCAAAGGCAGAGCCATGTGAGAGGGATACAATGCGCCAGCAGAAAAGTATCCAATATATAGCTTCATACAAAAAGTACCTAGCTGCAGGTGCAAACCATTAGCAGCAAATAAGATATCAGCACTTCACTCAATCACATTTGCTTTCAAGCAACTGGAGTCTTTAAACCAATCTGCCATACAGACTGTTCGAACCATGATGAAGTTGCCATCTGTTCTCTTCAAAATAAGCAGCGGAGCTAGCGTGATCCCGGCGAACCCTAATCGGAAACTCTAACTACTCCCGGCGTACGACACATCAGAATCCACAAAGTGACTCGAGAGACTCGAGAGAGAGAGAGATTATTTCATTAGTTATTTCCAAATCATTCAATCCTTTCGCAATCAGACAGGCATCATGACTGCATCAACTTCTTCCCTCCAGTCTCCCTCTGCCCTTACATCTCTCATTGCATCAACCAGCACAACCCAGCCACCTAGTCCTATCGCCGCACTCAGCCTTCAGATTCTGCACAACCTCCAGCACCAGCACCTTTGGACCTCTCTTCAAACCCATGAGCCATACAGCCTTTCCCCTCAGCAACATACACCTCTCATCTCCGGTTTCCCCCCGCAAACCATCTACACCCACCCTGATGAACAGGCGTATATGCTCGAGCACGATATCCGCGCTGAAGATGTGCCAGTAGAAAAAGAATGGGTCATTCCCACTGCGCAAGGGCAGTCGTGGAGTTTAAGAAAGTTAGCAGGAATGTTTGACTCCTTGCCAGAAAAGGTTGAAGATATGCCAGCGGGCAAAGCGAATGCCGCGAGTGATGACTTAACTGAATTTATCAGACGAAAGATGGAGGACCCATGGGGAGGGAAACGAGCTCTGTTGGCGATGGTGAATAGAGACATGGCTGGGGACGGGACCATAGTGTATTATGTGATGCTGGAAGGCAACGTTAAGCCGAGACAAAATTGATTCAAGTCAAGATTCCTTTGACTCAAACTAGCTCGATAAGGTATATGAGAGTAGCTTCGGGCTGACTGGGATTTCTATCGAGAACTTATCCTTCACCGAGCCAGATTCAAAAGCGCCACAGACAAAATTGTGATTTCAAACGACGGACCACAATATCCCGTATCGATTGAAAATTTCACTCACGGTGATATTTGGTTGGAGCCACAGCATTTCTCGGAGGCAATGCAAACGTCAACTCCAGGCAGAAAGTGAAATGTATTCATTCAATGACTACCCAAAATATGTCCATGATCTCATAATCATGTTTACTGAACACCAAACCAAACCACCGGGTATCGTCACATCCAAGCAAATATATAGAGATATTTATATATCTCGCAGGCAACCCAAAATTTTTAAAGAGAAGCTCCACAGGTACCTTCAACGAAGTCGCTAGCCAGTCATATCTGCCATCTTTCTTTGCTCCTGGTCACAGCTAAGGCAATAATCCCTATACCAATTCTCAATTTCATGTTCTCTGCCAGATAATCGACGTTTGATATCGTCAGCACCCTCTTTGTGGCCTTGTTCTCCATGGTCATTGAGCATGCTATCGATCATATGACATCTTCGCGTTTCTTGTTGGACCCATCGTTCCCACTCCGCTCGGACAACCTCATTTTCAACCCTATTTACAACCCTTAATGCCACGAGTAGATCGTGACGGTATGAGCCAAGCCTTTCTCTTGTACGCTGAAGACGATAAGCCATGCCGTTTGTTCTCTTGGCTCGCCCGGCTTTACGCGCGGAAACAAGGCCGTTATCATTTGTCGCATACAGGTTATTCTCTTGAAATACTGAGAAGCTGAAGCGATCAGACTTTGTTAGCAATTTGAACTGCAAAGCAGGGTCAAAAGCCGTGTCATTTAAGCAGCTTACCAAGAACTTGAATCAGACCGATTCAAAAAACTTGTATTGGCGATGGCATCATCAATGTCTCGGATATACACTGCTTTGGTGAGAACGCTGTTGGGGCGAACACCCAACCGCACCATGAAGTTGCCAGCATTTCGTTCATGCCACCAGTCAAAGGTATCACGATAGGAGTGGAAACAATTGAAGGCAGCGCTACAGACCAAGAGTGATAGAATCACTCGATTCGCATTGAACGTCTTCCACATCCAACGGAGTAGGGCCCAGAACCAAATCATCAGAGAAGAAACCGCGCTCTGTAAGAGCGAGCCGGAGGTTTCGAGTAGTAAAGGCAAAAGCCCATTTTGCCTTAATGGACGTCGAAGCTGTGACCTTGGATTTAAGGCCAAGGAATCCGAAGTGAGCTTAAACGCTTGAGCCTCTTGACCAATGTTTCCAAAAATTAAAATCGCCTTTTTGTTTATGTGATGATGACCCAATTTCCTTACTTGGTCGGAAGCAAGGTCAATTAGATCAAGAGCATCCTGCTCGAGATCATTGATCGCTTCTCGCTCGATTACCTCTTAATCCGTGTTAGGTATACGATATATATGTATATGTGAAGCAGAAGAGAGACCTACTGTGAATTAAATGCGGTTTGAATAGCCAGTCTACCTTCGTAAAAATCGCGAGCTTGCACCTCGATTTTGCGACATGCGTGATCACAATTTTGCTGACGAGTTGGAAATGCTGCTTAAACGGAAGATGCCAAGGGGTACGTTTATCGGTTACAACATAGCAGAGATGATCATTGAGGACGTCCACAATCTGGTAGTCGGACACATGAGTGAGATGAGGGCGGCCTATTTGTCACCAGGTTAGCTAAGTAAGGCCTTGACGGGCCTGCAATTCAATTTACCCAAAAAATCTGCGGTTTCGATCTGGTACTCAAAATGGCGTCTCATATGCGCAGATCCTGCTTTCGACCAGACACCTTGCTCGATGTCTTGAACGCATTTAGCTGTGTTCCGAAAAAAGGTCTAGAAGTGTGTAAACACTTACTCTGAGCTCTTTGTTGAAGTTGAAGGAACTGCCAAACAGGGCTTTTATCTCCAAAAAGAACATGAAATAATGCCTTCGGACTGATATCAAAATATTTCTCTGCGGTAGCGTAAAGTTGGCCTTGTGGAACGTACTCAACGGGTTGGACAGGCAATCTAAACCGAGGAGCATCGACGTAATGCCTTGAATCGCCCTGCTCGAGGTCAAGGCCTTTGTCAGTATAAACTCCGGGTTTCAATGTTTTCTCTGCCTTCCTAGCACCCGGGCCGCTTATCGCTTCCGTAGAAATACCCGAATCATTTTCCCAGCTATCAGCGCTTGAATTTCTCATCGGTCCTTCTTGCTCCATTCTGATGAGTGTTTTGAGAACAGCCTCTAAACTTGCGGGTTCTTCGGAAGTTGCATTGCTAACAAGAAAATTTAACCTTCGCTGGAGCAGTTTCAACGGTTCCAGAAATGTTTTGATAGTTAGACGCCCAGGAATATCGCTCTCCTCGTCCGGAACTATATGGAGATAGAGAAAGTCACAGTCCCTGCCAGATGCAGCGGTCACTTCAGATATGCTGCTCAGACTTGCAGACGACGTTAATACCAAGCCAAAATAATTACTGTAAAAATAGAGATTTCGCGTTGTAGTGTACACTCTGCCGGGGAAATCATGCTGGTCATTCGGGCTAAAAGTCGCTCTGTACACAAGAACAAGGGGCTCGTCTCTCGGTACTTCTGGAAACAAGAGGCGAAATTGAGCATCCTGGGGTTTTAATAACGAAGGATAATAATTTGGGTATTCATGTCGCTTTGGCTGGAGCTTCTCTTGGAAGCTCCCCGTATCGCCAAGGCTAACAGTCTGTCTGTGGTGATTAAGTGGTGAATGACCTGTAGGCGTTATAGGACTCCCTAGGGATATATCATGAGGCTAAGGCATGCTATTAGATTGCGAAGAATTTGTGCTGTGAGAAATGCAAAACCATACCTTAGGATGGGCTGCCTCATGCGCTATCTTTTGTGACGGCGTCTCGCGTTCAAGCTTATTGATTTGGGCCCAATTTGAGGTTCCCCATAGATTGGCCATCATACCACTGGGCACATTTCCCGTGTTATCAGTGAGACCGAGCCCAATGCCTCTCTCCACGCTGACAGATACTGCGGCTCGGCTCATGTTTGTGGGAGCTGGAGGACTGACCAGTGTCGGCGGAGCAAGGGTGGTCGACGCAAAGTCGCGGGATGGATACTGACCCGCAATGTTGGACTTGTTGCTCTCATTTTCAGGGATATTCCCAGATATTGAAGGAAGATTGAGGCTTCCTGATATTGAGCCAGCAATTCCAGAGTCAGACTGGGTAGATGAGGGCCCCGGATGAGAAGCTGCATTTGCTTTTCTGTGAATATCAAACTTCTGTATAATCCTAGGAGTGTGATCGCGTGCACCATCCCCATCTCGGTCCAATACAGTGGAGCGTCGTGAATGTGTAAATTCACCGCTGTTACGAACGGCCAAGCCGTCTCGGTCAACAGGCATCGTAGAACTTCGGTCGACACCCCCATGCTCATCGTTGGCATTGGGAGTTAATGATTCAGATATATCTGCAGTGAACTCTGGAGCAGGGGGTTGAGATATAGCAAATGCTGGGTCCTGAACAGGTTGTTTCGCAACGGGCAGAAGCTCTTGACTTGGATTTTCGAGAGCCTTCCGCTTTGCAGCCTCAAATGAACCAATCCATTCAGTGAGTTCCTTCTGGGTTTCTGCCTGCAACATTATTGTGTTGCTCTTCGTCTTCACTTCGAAGCAAAATCGGCGTTCTTCTTGGAATGCTGGTCGAATACTGCACAAAAGCACGCCAATTCGCTCGCTCTCTTCTACTCCTCCAGTTCGGGAGCCTTGCACCAAACACCCAAATATACCATTTTTCAGAAAGGCCCAGCGTCGCACCCAAACAGTTCTTGTAGGCTTGCCTGTGAAGACCCTTAAGCTGAGCCAACCTTGCTTTTCTGGGGAGAATGTGTGATCTTTTGCCATTTTACTTAGTGAAGCAGCCCCTTGTGACCCGAGAAACGGCACTGTTGATACCGAATAATCGTCCAACTCCCGAGATGGTCGAGCGGCATATTCCGCGGCGTCCTCAATCTGCTTTCGTGCTGCTATGATTTCCCGACGAGAAGACTTTTCACTTAACTCCATCTCATGAGTCCAGCCCTTGATACGGTCCATTTCCTTTCCATGCTTGGCAAAGAGTAACGAGCTATTATCTCGTGTGACTTTGAATTCGCGCCACTGACCGAAACAGACTTGAACAAGCAACTTTTCTAAGGTGACCTTTAACTGCGGCGATTGTACACAGAAGTCCATTCCAGCCTTCAGGTAAGCTTTCCTTGCCTCGTGGAGTTGAAATGCATCTTCTCGTAAGGAGGATGGTTCCTTCGATTTAGTTTGAGCAGCGTATCTGGCCTGCAGATGGTCATACTGCTTTTGAGTCTGGTCAAGAACGCGGCGAGTTTCCTGCGGATATCATATCTTAGCATCTTCCATCTCAATCGATTCCACTAGAGAACGAACCTTGAAGGAACGTAAGTCTCCTTGCAAAAATGCTCGAATAGGTTCAGTAACCAGTGCATCGCACTTCCTAAGTGTTGAAACCACTCCAGACCAAAAATCCTTCACACCGTCCCCATATCTCTTCATTGCAAGTAAGGCATGGTCATGGTCCACAACCGCCTCCGAAACGTTGAGCGGGGAGTTGACGTGGGATATGAAGGAGCTGGTAATGCCTTCCAATGAAGAAAGCTCCGAGGTCAGTTTGCTAGTGGCTTTAATATACCCTTCTAGCCATTTTTCCACGTAATCGATCTGGTCACAGAAATGTATGATCGTAGAA
This sequence comes from Emydomyces testavorans, assembly GCA_029449355.1. NCBI lineage: Eukaryota > Fungi > Ascomycota > Eurotiomycetes > Onygenales > Nannizziopsiaceae > Emydomyces > Emydomyces testavorans. The sequence continues at coordinate 3,060,107 of CP120627.1, forward strand.
CGGAATGTAGGAGAATCAAGTGCTGCTTCCTTCAGGCCGACAGGTCTAGGTGGTGTTAAAGTCAGATATCGGGATAACAGAACACAGTATTTGTTATAGCTGCTGGCATGGAGCTTACATGACATTGACAAAGTTCCCAAACTGGGAAATTGAGGAATGAGGAGTAGACGACATTTACCATGCACCTGCTCACCGTGTATGATAAGAAACTTGCACAGAAAAAAAAAAGCTACAATCGAATAGCAAAAAGTGATTAATAAATGAGAATTAGAACAATGCAAACGCCCTTCAGTACAATGCACCAGGAAATGCTGATTGGCACAATAGCGATATACAGAGTAGAGAGAGCATCATGGATGATGATTCTGGCTCAGCTTCACAACACCTCCTGCGTAGCTGCGAAGATCCGAAGAAAACCTGCTTAGTCAGAGGCCATCGAGAAGCCCAAATGGGCGCACTGATTGGCCAGAGGATTAGCTAGCTCTTAAGCTCTTGGTGGGCAAAGTTAAGTTTTTCCGCACAAGTACCAGTTATGAAAGCAGCAGATTGAAGACCATTTGTTACTCTCATGGTTAGACATCAAAGCAGGAAAGGCAATACATGCTTGGTTGATAGGATGAGACCTGAAAGCGTTTTGGGAGTCGTGCTATTTGCAGGAGCAACAAATACTCAGCGCATCGAAGATGGAACCACCTACGAAAAAACAGAAGAAATTACTTCTCAGTGATGGTTCGGATGACGAAAGTACGACTGAAGGGGGACTGAAGCTACATGATGGGGAAATTTTCAAGATCAACGAAGAATACGCCCGGCGATTTGAGCACAATAAGAAACTGGAGGAGCTTCAGCAGTGTATGTATACCCGATGAGTGATTTCCGTGACTCTCCTCAAGGAAGATCGCTAATATCTTTCAGTGGAAGAAAAACTAGGAAATTCGAAAACCTCTGGAAAGAGACAAAGTGCCAGGAAGACTGAAGACGAGAACGACGAGACTGAGTTGTCTGAATCAGAAACGGAGGACGATGAGGCAGCATTAGTCACGGAGGCTGTAGATTCAGAAATCGGCGCCATAATTCAAGCGATTCGTAACAAAGATCCCAGAGTTTATAGTAAAGACGCAGTTTTCTTTTCAAACCTCGATGAGGGAGTTGTGTCGACACGCCAAAAGGAACAAAAGCCGATGTATCTACGAGACTACCATCGTGAAAATCTTCTACGTGGTGCAAATGGAGCAGATGATGAGGAAGATACTCCAAAGACCTATGTGCAAGAACAGGAGGAGTTGAAGCGTACAATCGTGAAAGAAATGCACGCCGCCGTTGACAGTGATGAAGGTGAGGCTGATGACACAAGTGACGACGATGATGGATTTCTTATTCGCAAATCAAAACGAGAAATCACGCCTTCGGAGAGAAAACAGATTACAGAAGAGGACGTTGCAGAAGCCGACAAGGACCCGGAAACTTTCCTGTCCAATTTTATGGCATCTCGGGCATGGGTTCCTACTGCAAGGTCCAATTTCCAACCATTCGAGTCAGATGACGACGAGGAGGAAGCGAAAGCTGAGGAATTTGAAAAAGCATACAATCTTCGATTCGAGGACCCAAACAAACTCAATGAGGCCCTAGTCACGCATGCCAGAGATACAACGTCGAAGTTCTCTGTTCGGAGAGAAGAACCAAGCAGCAGAAAACGAAAAAGAGAAGCAGAGCGACTGAAGAAAGAAGAGGAAAAGAAACAACGTGACGCAGAGCGTGCACGATTGCGTAAACTGAAACTTGAACAACTCCAGGAAAAAGTTGCAAGAATCAAGAAAGCTGCAGGGCTTCGAGCCAGCGACATTACAGATGAAGACTGGGCCTGTTTCCTTGAGGAAGGATGGGATGATAATAAATGGGAAGAGGAAATGGCCAACCGTTTTGGAGAGAAATACTATGCTGAGGGAGAGCTAGCCGACAGCGATGAAAATGGGAATGCGGCATCCAGCGTCCGGCGACCGAAGAAACCGACTTGGGATGATGACATTGATATTAAAGATATAATCCCAGACTTTGAAGACGAAGAGAAAGTAGAATTTGGCCTGTCAGATCTTGATGAGAACGCTGATGAGAAGTATGACGCTGAAGGTCAAAAAGGAAAGAAAATTAAGAAAGTACAAGATAAGAAGGAGAAGCAAAAAGAAGCAAAACGTGAACGCAGAAGGATCGAACAGATTGTTGACCAAAACCTCAACCTCGAGACAGCATTACTACCTGGCTCATCCAAAAAGTTTTCCGGTGCCTTCCGCTATCGGGAGGCTTCACCTGTCAGTTTTGGGCTTACGGCTCGTGATATCCTCATGGCAGACGACAGCCAGCTCAATCAATTCGCCGGGTTGAAGAAGCTCGCATCCTTTCGTCTGCAGGATAAGAAGAAACGGGACCACAAGAAGTTAGGAAAGAAGGCGAGACTGCGACAATGGCGGAAAGATACGTTTGGCGATGAAAACGGGCCACCGATGACTCTACCGGAACCCGAGGTGAAAACTCGCAAAGGAGCGCCAGATGCCCTGGGCAGTGACACTGAGGTGAAGATTGATATTCGGGAAGGAGGGAAGAAGAGGAGGAAGAGGCCAAAGCAGCACTGAGGTATAAGGCATTTTTGTCTGTGAATATTTGTCTCCATAGCTAATCTCTGGTTGAATTTTGCTCAGCACCTCCATACATATAAACCACAATACCATATACATGAATTGGATAGTATGTAATCTGTACGTTTATAGATTGGAAACGTCGTATTCATCCTTTCCTCGCCTTCAAAGTTCAAACTCCCAAATCTCGTTAAGATCAGCTTCCCGCCAATACGGCGGTTGCTTCAAGCAATCAGCACAGAAGTGACTCAAGATTTATCTGGCCATAAGAGTACTCCAACTACAATGTTCTCAACTTGCTAAACAACAAGCTGCTTCTCATTAATGTCTTCTCAATTCTCGAAGTGTTTTAACTCTTCAGTTGAGGCTTGACAGCAAGGCGCGAAGTTAACCGAGTTTCCTACAGTTGTCCAGAGATGGTACCGATAAGCTTAGCTTCTGCCATCTGGCCTCTATTCCTTGAGCTGATCCCAGTCAAGACTCTCAGGAACAGGAAGTAAGAGAAATGAAGACTCCAACTAGGTAACGAATTACAAGCTCATCATAGAGTAGTATGTATGAGATAAATCCTCTTCAACAGCAGCGAAAAATCAGAGCGAAAAACGCGCTTCTTGAAGGTCTTCTGGCAGCGGTTGCCGGGTGGATGTTCGGGAGATGTCGGTTACATTGCAATTCGAGCCCAAACAGGCTTAGCGCCGTCAAGGTTTTTCCTCTTTGGCCCAAAATAACAAAAATTTTCTTTTCTTCATTTCTTCTCCTTCTTCTTCTTCTCTTCTCTCTCTCTCCTCCATCTCCCCCAGACTGTTTCCTCCCTCGTCTCTCCTGTCGGTACAGACATCCTCTGTCCTTTTCTCACTTCCACACTCTCCCCTCCTTTCTCTACTTTAACTAGTACAGAAATTAAAAAAAAAAATACCGACACAATGGCTGCTAAAGGCGATGTTAGCCAGAAAGACAAGTCGATCATGGGCATGCCCGTGAGTACCCTTCAATGCATTATCATAAGTACCACAATGGCTCCCACTCGACTGTCAATGGAGTTAATCTTCTTTGATCGGAGAGGCATCCAGGTTTGAATGGATGGTTGGGAATCTGAAAAATCGATGCGATGATTGTGGATATGGTTTGGCGCCTCTTGGTTGATGCGATGCTAATACGTTTCGCATGTGCAGGGATTCGTCGTCGACTTCATGAGTATGTGAATTATTCTGTCACCATCGTGGATTTCCAATCAATACCATGATGAAACAAGGGCGATGAAAAATTTTCACCAGTGAACGGTTAACTGACATGGGTCGCACGTTACAGTGGGTGGTGTTTCTGCCGCCGTCTCGAAGACTGCTGCTGCTCCAATTGAGCGTATCAAGCTCTTGATCCAGAACCAGGTATGACCATTCCATGCGATGCCATACTGTTCGCGCAAATCCGCCGATATCGTCACAGTTCGCTTGGGTCGAATCGAGTGCTCGCCCGATGGCAGATCGTGTCAGTGTTGAAATCCTGGGCAGTTGATTAACGTTGGGTTCGGCCTTTAGGATGAGATGTTGAAGACTGGTCGTCTTGACCGCAAATACCATGGCATTGTCGACTGCTTTCGCCGCACCGCACAGGCTGAGGGTGTCGTCTCCCTGTGGAGAGGTAATACTGCCAACGTCATCCGTTACTTCCCTACCCAGGCTCTCAACTTTGCCTTCCGTGATACCTACAAGTCCATGTTCGCTTTCAAGAAGGAACGTGATGGCTACGCTAAGTGGATGATGGGTAACCTTGCCTCTGGTGGTGTAAGTCCTCGTTTTAGCCTTTTCCTTTTGACCGAACCAGAACTAATGAGATTTCGATAGGCTGCTGGTGCCACCTCCCTTCTCTTTGTCTACTCTCTTGACTATGCCCGTACCCGTCTTGCCAACGACGCCAAGTCCGCCAAAAAGGGTGGTGAGCGCCAGTTCAACGGGTTGGTCGATGTCTATAAGAAGACTCTTGCGTCTGATGGTGTTGTCGGTCTCTACCGTGGTTTCGGTCCTTCCGTTCTGGGTATCATTGTCTACCGTGGTCTCTACTTCGGCATGTACGACTCCATCAAACCAGTCCTCCTCGTTGGTCCTCTTGAAGGCAACTTCCTTGCCTCCTTCTTGCTCGGCTGGACTGTCACTACTGGTGCTGGTATTGCGTCTTATCCACTTGACACTATCCGTCGTCGTATGATGATGACTTCTGGTGAGGTAAGTATCGTGCTATCCATTTTTTTTCCCCTGCCGCCTTCGCCCAATTGCTTACGTAACTTCGTATAGGCCGTCAAGTACAGTTCTTCCCTTGATGCTGCTCGTCAAATCGCGGCCAAGGAGGGTGTCCGATCCTTCTTCAAGGGTGCTGGTGCTAACATCCTCCGTGGTGTTGCCGGTGCTGGTGTGCTCTCCATCTACGATCAGGTTCAGCTTCTCTTGTTCGGCAAGGCCTTCAAGGGTGGCTCTGGTTAAACAGTTAATGGGGTTGCTTCCAGGGATGTGTTGCTGAGGAAGTGATGGTGGCTGAGAATGAGAAAGCAGGTGCTGGGGAAAACATAGATGTGCGTCAAAAGAACGGCTAATTCTGGAGCATAGAGCAATCAGGGTGTTTTCTCCTTGCCTGCCTGTACTTTACTACCTGCGAGTTTTTTTTTCTTTGTTAACTATTCACTTGTGCAATGTGTTAGCATTCAATTCCCTTTCGATTTTTCCTTGTACTTCTGGCTGGATAGAAAATGTGATTGTGATTGCTTCGAGAGACACTTGACCGTTGAGTGATCTGTGTGCTGGACCATATCCAATCACGTGATAATGACATTTTGAGTTTGGATGGCAACTTGAAGATACTAATATACTGTGGTAGAAACTGCTGGCCACTGGGATCTGCCTATCAGCAATGTGAGGATTACCTTCAGATTGAGACCTTCCATCCAGATGTGTCTTTACCTTTCGTGTCTTTATCTTTCCCAGGCCATTTGGAGCAATGGAGACTGAACCAGTAATTCAAGCTCAAAGGTCGGCGGAAGAAACGGATCCTACGATACAGAGCCACGCCAGCGAAGCGCCTGAAGCAACGCAAGACAAGGATGAACTTACAAAGAGCTCTTTATCAAAGGAAAACATCCCAGCGGATACCACTGATTCCGCAAAACCAGAGAGCTCATCCCGACCCCTCCCATCAACGCCTCTCAGGCCTACAGAAAACGCCCAACAAACAGCTACCATAACAACAAGAAGACCGTCAGACGACGCACAAGCACTTCTTATCAGTCCTCCTCTTTCTCCCCCCGATCTCACACCTGACCGTCCAGACATTCCTGCCCCGAGCAGTATGCCACTTCCATCCACACGCCACCCCCACACCATCATCTCCTCACCGCCCCTGCCCCCGCAGTCCTCCACCACCACGCCTCTCCCCCTCCTCCCAGACCATTCTTCCCCCCCTTCAATCCCAGCGCTTAACCTCGAGCATCCACCGGGCTACATCCAAAACACCGCTGCGATCAGCGCCGACCATCATCATCATCATCATGATCATGGCCATGACCATGGACACTGGCGTTGGTCTGACGCGCCGAACCTGGCTGGTGGGAGATATGTCTATTCGAGCTCGAGCTCGAGCTCGGTGTCGATGTTGGCGGCGGCGCGCGATGCGCAGCGGTGTGATATTGCTGAGAACGATCAGTTTGGGATTAGTGGGCCGGATGATGGCGGTGTTGGTGATGATGGATGGGGGTGGGTGGTGGGAGCGGGATGGGTGTGGGAGGGAGCGAAGAGTTGGGGACGGAGTGTGGGGAGTCGGTTGGCGGAGGCGGAGGAGGGGGTGTGGAGGTGGGTGAATCGGAAGACGTGAGCGTGGTATTTTTTCTTTTATGCTTTCTTTCTTTCTTTTCTTTTTTTTCTTCTTCTATGAATGTAATTTATACGTGGTGTTCTGTTTGTTGGGGTTGGGCTGTGGAACTGGCGGTGACTATGTCTTATAGGTGGGATGGTGTTTATGAATGGGATTTTACTCTGTATACTTCTAGAAAAATAATATATATGTATACTAATATGGCTTCAAAATGAATGTCATGTTTGACAGACATCAAATTCAGTAGCAGTAGTTGTAGAAGAAACTACTGCTATGAGGAGAGCTACACAGTAATAACTTGGAGAGTAATCAGGTCTCAAGATTCTCATATACGGCATTCATAATAGTGTTTTATATAGATGGATGCCACCCATCAGCTAGATTAAATATATATACATATATACAACGATCAACACGACCATCTTCAAACCATCCCAGATGACCATGCTCATCGCATGGGATATAAAAAGAATATACAATCACAGCCAATCACAGTGCAACAAAACCATGGAAGTAGACACTACCATGAGGGAACCAAATGTTCTGCATCTTTATAGAACTGTCTTACTTTAGTACAATACAATCAAGATGACCAAAGCCAAAACAGCCCCAGCAAGCAAAACAAAATGTGAGAAACCAGCATACACACAAACATTGTCAACCACTCAGTGCAATACAATTAAGATGACCAAGTTGTCAAGACAGCTCATGCGCACAACATATTGCTCTGGTCTCAGTTGTTTCCCAATCTCCATCAGCTGTCAATATGCAGCAGCAACTGAATTCAGTCCAGTCCGCCCTAGTCCAGTATCAACGAGATACCAATGCAAGGAAAATAGGCATAAGGAAAACACGCAAAAGCAAACCAATGACAGCCAGAAAAGCTGCTGAAAGTGTCCCAAAAACAGGCCAAATGCTCCATGCAGGATGTTGTGAAAATGATGATTAGAAATGATAAGTTAGAGATGGTAATCAACGCTCATGAAAAAAAAAAAAATGAAATGAAAAAGAAAAAGAAAAATGGCAGGCTTGTTCATTTGCCTGAGTGGACGTTGAGTAAGGGTATAATATCATGTCGAAATAGGGAACGACAAGGGACCATTGTTGGATTGGACGTGAAGCCATTCTTTCAGGTCCAACAACAGAAAGAGGAAAAAGAGAAACACACAGAGCATACAAGGCTGAAATATGCAATGAAAACAGCATATGAATAAAGAAGAAAAACGCCATGGTGTACTGTAGCCGAATGCTGCCTTCCCGGTTCATTCCAGTCATGTCCCCATATCCACGCTTGATTTCGTGAGATTCGGGACTCCTTGTGATTCATCGCGAATGGAATGTAAGAATCGATCAAATCGTCGCTCATCAAAATTGTCGAAAAGTAAGAAAATATATGTATTGATGCGGTGACGACTTGTCGTAGGTCCGTTCGGTCCAGCCAAAATCCACGGCCAAAAGCTTATCCGTTTAACCCTGAAAATTCGAAATCAGTAAACGCCAATGCCCCGTTTCTCAATGCTACATGGATCCCAATTGTAAAAGCGCTTCAACCGCAGCGCGTTCTTCAAAATTACCACCAACGCCGTCCGAGCAAGGAAAATCGATATTCTGTATAGGAATTGGGCCGGGTACGGATTTTGTGAGTGTAGACCACGCAGGTCCTCCACCCGAGCCGCCTTTTGACCTCATGGAAAGATAACTCCGATCGCCCTCAGAGCCATTAGGTAAGAATCTCGCCCTGAGGGCAGCCGCCCCAATCTGCGCCCAATCTTCTTCATCAGTAACGTCTGCCTCGCCCCAGTCGCCGTTCATAAGCGAGTCGTCGTCTGAGGCCTGCGTTGAGGAGCAGTACGCTCGATCGTCCCCATCTAGAGACATCTTATCCGCTTCGTGTTCCAACACATTTCGATCGCCGTAATCCCATTCCGAATGGGAGAACACGACCGATTCTCCGGCAAACGATGACCCATACTGATCGTATTCTTCCTTTATAGGTAGATCAGCTGACCGACAAGATTTTTCGCGCGTGTGAGAAAGAGTCTGGCTGCAGCGAGTTGAAGCACTGATAGTACGACTGTTCGCGACAGGTTGTCCACGCCGTTTCGCATCCCATCGTCCCCATCCAACCTTTTCAAATTCCACATCGCTCTGCACACCTCCCGCTTCACCATTTCCACCTTTGCCTTCCAGGGCACCCACAACCAATCGTCGGGCCTTCGCCGGAGGAATCGAAGAGAACCCAGGCACAGAAGTGGTCAGATAGCCCATGATATGGCGTATCGCCAAGGGTCCCTGATCCAGCAAGATATTTGGAAGATGGTGTTTCGCCAACATCGTCGGAGTAATCGCCTCCGTAGAGTCCAACGAATTCAAAGCCTCCGGAACCAACTTGTTCCTGGTTTTCGGGGGATCCACCGCGTCGTGAAGGTCGATATCCGAGTCGACGTGTTCGGGAATAAGGGGTGGTGAATCCGGAGTCTTTATCATACGGTGCTTGAAGCCCTGAGGAGGAAGGGAAGGAGAGATGGAGCTTGGAGGGGTAGGCAGCATGGCTGGCTGGCCAGGCTGATGCCCGAAACCGGCGTTGCCAGGGTAGGTGCGAAAGAAATCACGAGATTTGGGGATTTCGACTGACGGCGTCTTGCCAGCAAGGGCCATAGCGATGCTGGAGGTAGCTGGACGAGTAGCCATGATTGGAGAAAAGTTGAAATATACTGAGAGGCGCGAGTGAGTCAGTAGGGTTCGTTAGACAAGCGAGAGAAAGGGGTTTCCTCACGTCACTGAAGACTTTGGACAGGTTGTTAATAGTGAAATAAGATCGGTGGTTTGAAGGCTGACAGAACCAGATGATAGCTCCCACAGCAGCTGAAGAAAAGGCGTTGGATGTCGCGTCTTGAAGATGTTCAGAGCCACAACACGTCTGGCGATGGATGGCGGTATTAGTTACCGAGCGAGTAGTCGAGAAAGAGAGAAGAAAAGTGGACAACGTTGAACTGGAAAAAGAGAATATGAAATCTGGCGATGAATATCTGGAGAACTGTTGCAGTTTGACTGTGAGTTAGTTGTATATCAGAATGAGTGAATGAATGATGGATTGAACTGTCTGACTCTTGTTGATATCCTCCTTCCCTTAATTAGTCCTCTCGCTCTCTCTCTCTCCCCCTAGTTAGTTAGTTACTAGCAGGGTACCTGGGGAGTACCTTTGACTCTTGTACATACATAGCTTCGTATTGAAAATGGCCGGGAAAATGACGCTGCCAATCATTCGCAGTTGTATTGGCTAGACCTGATTGGGTTTAGGACCGTAAACTAAATCCCACGTGATGGACTGGATGGCTGTGTCTTGCACGGAGAAACCTTGCTGTTTAAGGTTAGAGTGGATAGCCACCCAGAGGTACAGTACCTGGGAACTTGGCTCATTAATCATCTTTATTACCTGTTCCTTGTTCTCTTCCTCGATCTTTTTTTTTTTTTTTTAATTTTTTTGTAAAAAATCTGATAGATAAATCATTCTAATCATCATCACTGAAGGAGATAAAGGATCATCAAACCTCCAATTCTGCACAATGAGGTCTTTGATAATGGCATACTCTCTGGACAATCAATGTCTCAGCTCTGCAGGTTTGCGGCATAAAGGAACAGAGAGTATCCTGCAGAGTAACTACGTACTCGGTCTCTACGTAACGATGTCCTCATTGCTGGGGTAATGTGGAACTGCACGATAACTAATCGACTGATCCAGAACTTTCTGCAATTCAGCACGGATTACGGAGAAACCACGAAAGCCTCCCCAGGTCCTCCCAATTTCCTCTTGTACACCTCTTACTCGCTAACAGCCTTGGGGTCAAACCATCTTCTCAGGCTAGTTAAGGACAAGCAGGAAAAAAAAAAGAAAGAAAGAAAAAACTGGGAATTAAGTAACTAGTTTACTAATAATAAATTGGGAGTAGAAGAAGTACCTTGTGATGATGACGAATTCCACGCCCGGAAAAACACGACCGACGAAGATCCCATGTCAACATCCATAACACAAGTGTGTCGATTGTTATCCGTGCCTGATTGAACCGAGAAAAGCAGCTTTTATTGCGTCAGTTGCCCCCAAACCAGCGCGATGGGAGTGAGTTTGCCGATTAACTTCTCGAGAATCAGTATCTGATGCGCGAGATCGGAGACGTAATTGGTCCAAGTGCTGCCCAGTTTGATAACCCTTCAACTTATCATTCTCGGCTGTGGAAGGGTTGAACGCGGAAACTCGGCTTATCTGCGAGGAATGCCTGAGGGCTGATGGTAGAAACAGGCAGGGTACTTGATTCTACAAGCTGACTGTGTACCCATTCAGCCATCGATGAGGTTACAACTAACCAACAGACAAGGAGTACTTAATGACAACTTACAAGTGATTACTTCGAAAGCGTCGCTCTCAGTCAAGACACCCTGTCCCCCTTTTGTGGCCCATCCCACCTGAGCGACCAGCTGAAAAAATAGCAGCTCAGTGCTGTAGATTCGTGAGTACTGCAAGTGGTGCGACTGAACTCAGAATACATACAATAATAACTACCTGAGTGATCTGGTCATCTGCTCCTCGTCAAACTGAGGGGTAATTGCGCTTCCCATCCCTTTTTCTCGTTGTCGTGAATGAAGCCGTCTGATAACCCCTCACTATCCACCAGCTGTCCTTTTGTTGCTTTTTTCCCTGCCTTGAATGTGGGACAACAGCACCAGTACTGTACTCCGTATACGGAGTGGTAAACATACAGATACAGTCCATCTCCCGCAACTATATTCTGATGACTGATTGATGAGATAAAATAAAAAGAATCCCCTTGCGTGGCTGCACGTGGGGAGTACGATCACAATCAGAAGATCTGCTGTGTTCTTGGCTGTGGAGGGGTGATGGCTGATCATTCACCAGCTTCACGGTCGCGTCTCCCTCGACGCTGGAGCACAATGCTTATCCAGCAGATATGATAGGATGCCAACTATATCAGTTATCGTAACTTACTTTTCGAACCTCACAACTTGCCGCCGCGTATGGCACAGTTTAGATGCATTCTTATTATCGTTTGTGCTGTTTCGCGGTTCTCTCGGTTCGGGGAATCCGCGTCACTCCTTTCCCAGCTGTTGGCCAGCCAAACAATTTTCCTTCGCTGGAGCACATCGCCATTGATAGCCGTAGCTCCAAGGTAATCGGAATTGGGCAGCCAAGCGTCTTTATAAAACTACACAGTCCGACGTTCGCAAGCTCGCTTTGTTTCGCTTTCCCAAATCCAAGCTCTATGTTTCCTCTCAATCCTCTCGTGAAACCTCTTCAACCATCTCATTCACTTACTTCCTGAGAGCCTTTTAAATTACATGGGCCATCAGTCCGCTTCTGCAATGGCGCAACACATACTTTGCCCCCTGTGTGTAAGCCTGTACACTTCCATATTGCCTGGACAGCCCAAAGCCAACTTCAAGAAACGGCTCAGTCGAAGCACCTGCACTCCGAAGGAGAAGTATCCACCGCCGCAGCGAAAGAATCATATTCTTCGCTTTCCGGAAATTTGGAGAATGAACTGCCCTGATCCATTCTTGTCCCTGTGGATTGCCGTGGGCAGCTGTCCAGCTGGCTGGTGATGAAGTCATGAGCCCATCCATCTTTAGTCCCAGCAAATTCATGATTCTAGAGACACATCAACCAGCTGATTTTGAGAGCACCTAGAAGAAAGTGAACAGAAGGTACCCTTTCTGCTATTCTATGACAAAATCTGTTTGTCATTTCCACATCTCCCAGTCCTGTTGAAATATGAAAATAAGCTTCGCCTTATTTCCAGTGGCTGTAGCCGAATATAAACAATCCTATACTGAATGCAGAACTCTGCCAGGTTCCCCACCCAGGGCAAGCATTGCTGGCAAGGGAGGTACCTGAGAGAGTTAATAAAAAGAAAAAGGGTATATGGGTATCAAAACAGTTTCACTGGCCTTTATCTGTTCAATAAAGGTTCAAGCAACAGTCTTGCAATTTTAATGTTTCTTGTGCTGTTGCATGTAGAACAATGGAACTGGAATGAAAGCAACATTCGAAGATCGCTAGCAGCGTTCACTATCTGTGGCAGCAGTAACTGAACCTGCTCCTCCTTTCGAATCGATCTAAGAAGATTTCTCACCAAGATGGCTATGAATCTCTTGTGAAAATGGCCTCACAGCTTATTTTTCTGATGGTTTGACAGCTGAAAGACAAAAAGATAGCAAGTTCTATGTGGCATTGTTATCACAACAAGCTTCTTGAAGGACATCGCATTCAACATTATTGAACAAGGATCAAGAGAGTTTCTGATAGTTGCTTTCTTAGAGTGATATTGAGATTTGAGTGTCTTTGTTTGTCTTTCACCCTGCGTTCTTGCAACTCTTCTCAACTCTCCGTTGTTCGCATGGGACACCCTTCCCTTGCTTGCCTCCAAGGTCTTCAGCATTTGAATTTATCCAGCACTCCGATTCCTACGCAGGAACTTCGCCTCCATGATTGTATTATATTCTCCGAGACCATAATAACTATGGGCACAATGGTGAGGCGCGCGGTCGGCGGTCTATAAGTAGTCTATCATGCCACATTAGACTTTGATGGAGCTGTCAAAACCGAGGCTTGTTTGCCATGGTGCCAATTTCATACGAGGAAATAACCTCTTTTTTTCAGCCTGAGAACTTTCCTGAAGTAGGCCGACTTTAGGCTGCTTCGTTTTATGATCTTGGTGGTGGTTATGCTTTGGTCTAGAGTGCGCATTGGAGCCAAAACACGAACAGAACCCACTAGCAAAAGGTCAAGATGAGGAGACAAGGTTGGTTCTTGGTATTCTTTTATTTGCCAGTATTTAACTGTGGAAACTTGCCTGGAAAGCTCTCCTCCAAGACATAGGATCAAAGTATTCAGCATGGTCTGCTTTTCCTTGGTCTCTGGGCAAGCTGTGGGAAGAAAAAGGGAAGGATTGCTGGTAGAATTGATGCAAATTGGTCCAAGTTGAAGCTTGCTTAACTACATATAGCTGTTGACCTGATTGATGGTCGTATGATTGTGGAATGTTCACAGGTAGTTGACTACCAATGTATGCGAAAGAGACATCAATACTAGCAATCCTTCTCGACCCCAATTAGAACAAGGTGTTTTAGTTAATCGAGGGTGTAGCAATTGAGGCATGTAGCTATGTACTTTTCAGAGACGATTCAAACCTCTGAATCTGCCTGTTCACAGTTCACTTGAGGATTTGAAAATCACAAGTCCAAGAACTGCTCAGCCTTGTGGAGTGGTCTTGTCATATCAGATATACCCTGCTCATTAACAGATTAACTACAACATACATATGTATAGCCTCACATTCTCAGTTCTGGTCCTGTCCTCCACAGTTGATTGGGATTGAGATCTTCTTAGACTCATGACTGGAAGCATCGTTTCCATTTTAATACCTTATCAACACGGCTACCTATGTGGTTGGTTATGTATGCGCAATGTTTCCTTTTCTCTCCTTTGCAGAATCACTCGTGAGTTCTTGTGCTAATCAGATTCTGTAGCTGAATTCAGCCAGTTAATCCTGTTAGCATTCTCAAGTGTCTGTCACAATAGCTGCAAAGCACCTGAAACACTGTTAGGATACAAATTCCAGTAAGAAGAAAAGAAGTGTGTTGATTAGCACTGTGATTACCGGTCAGTGACAGCTTGTTAGTGAGCAACATTTCATACAGTCAGCTCTATCAACTAGCTAATATTTGACTTGCTAGAACAGCTAGTTATGGGAATATCACTCTAACTAACTAACTAACTTGTAGCAGAAACCACTGCTGGGCAAACCATCTTGATCCGTGCAAGTTGCTGTGACTATCAGGCGAGCTGGACCCAGAACATCCACTAACCATCTGCTGCTACCAATGCAATCCAGTCGGGATTCGGACTTCCGAGGTCCTCCTAGTCGATTCTTGGGATTGCTATTTTGGCGGAAGAAGGATTCAAACCTACACAGTACTGGCTACCTCACAGTTCCGTGTCACCATGTGGATTAGCTGCCTTACTCCCCTAAATATACCTAATCAAACACTGGAGAGACCGTCACTTTAACCACTTCGCCGTTCGCCTCACCGATGATCCAGGGAAAAGACTGCCCAAAACTGTTTTATATCTGTATGCGGCGAACAGTGGGTCCCGCCCGTGATCAGAGTGGATTCTCAGTTTCCGTTCTGCAAAGCCGCCGGCGGGCTGTCCAAAATCGTGGGAATCTCCGCGGACTTGGGTCCATTGAAGAATCTGACTACACAGTATGGACTAACTAATGTATGTATGTATGTATGTATGTACATACGTACATAGCTCGAAGAAAAAGGTTTCTTCTTCCTCCACTCTCTTCCATAGATTGAAAGGGCGTGCGAGTTGGTCAATGCATATAAGAGCTTAGGACTTCGCAATCCCATCACTAGGATTCGTTTTCAGTGTTCCATGACCCAGCAATCGATGGAATTATTCGCGTTTTTCCTACCCAGCTTTGGGCGGTCTCTTGTCGAGTATAGCTCGCACACCTAACTCTTTGACTCTGCTCTGCCTCCTCTGACCGGCCGGTAAAATGCCTGGTGGCTTCCACCCCCCTCCGAAGGTCGTGGCCAGCTGGCCAACACCAAATTATGTGAATCCGACAGAAAGGGGCCCTGGCGTGGTCATCATCGCTTCAATATTTAGTGCTCTAAGTCTGACCATTGCTGGTCTACGATTATGGGTACGCTTCAAGGTGCAGCGGGAACCTGGTCTTGATGATTATATCATTTCGGTAGCACTGGTCAGTTTTGTGCTTCTCCCACTGCTCCTCATTTGCTGACAAGTAGTTGGGCCCCAGTTGCCTGCAATCGGCATGGTCATCACACTTGGCCTCAGTATGTGCTTCATCCTGGATATGCATTCACGTGCAGGAGCAGATCTATGACTGATAGGATTTCCAGTCAGCCCGTTGCACGGCTGGTATCGACATATCTGGGACGTTCCGCCTCAAAATTTTGTCCCGATCCAAAGGGTAAACATCTTACCCCCTTCTTTAAATGCTGGTTGAGCTGCCGCTGATCATATGAGTGTCGATAGCTGAACTGGATTACTCAATTATTGTACGTCTACCCACCGCCTATATCTCCAAATGAGGCAGAGCTGATATCCTCCAGTTTTCTCATTAGCAACATATTGACAAAGATCTCAATTCTTGTGCTATATCTGCGTGTGATAAGAGGGGCTGCAAACAAAATCTTTCTCAGTGTTGTCAGAGTTGCTATCGCCATCCTCGTGGCCTATGGGGTTTCTGGTGTTGTCTTGCTTTGCCTGATGTGCCAGCCCCTTGACGCATACTGGAAACAGTTTGACTTTATTCATCCTCCCAGTGACTTCACATGCTGGAATGAGGGCATCCTTCCTATGTACTCAGTAAGCTTCAACTTGTTTACTGATTTTATGGTGACCTGTCTGCCAATGTCCCTGTTCATACAGCTGAAAATGCCCCTTCGAGAGAAGGTGTCACTCGCAGCTGTCTTTGGGGTGGGTTTTATGTGAGTTTGATTCACAATCTATTACAGCCCCTTCTGGGAGTGGCACATTGCTAACCTGGGGCCTTTCAATACCACGCAGCGTTTGCATTTCTGGTATAATACGGTTCTACTACTACTATTATGTCTTTTTCCGCACTTACGATATTACCTGTAAAGTTTCCTCTCTTCTCTCAGGTCTTTATCGAGTGTTAACCTTTTGCCCAGGGGTTGCCTACAAGGTCTGGGTGTGGACTGCTGTCGAGTGCCATCTTGGAATCATCTGCGCCTCCATTCCACCTCTCCGAATCCTCTTCAAACGCTTTCTCAAGGGCACCATGTATGGCAGCAGCTATGCTCAAAACAGCCGGAGCAAGACTACCACGAACCCTAATGACAGTGTCGACAAGGATTCCAAAGCCTATCCTCTTCAGAACGGCCCACGTCACACCAAGTCTACTGAATGGGACAAAGATAGCAATTCCAGCTCAAGGCCGCTGGAATGGCCTTCCCAAAAGGGTATTCTCAGAACCGACAATTTCGAAGTAAACTACAATAGTAGGCACAGCGCCAAACTTCCGCCGGTTTGAAAAGAATGGGAAAAGGGTTTGGAAAAGGTTTAAAGCCAACCAAAGTTCTTACTCCGTCTTCAATCTGAGTATGCGATTGACTCTGCATGTTATTTCGAGTCAAATCTTAGCTTCTTGGATGGCACATAGTTTTAGTATGTATCCAACATATGCACTGCACATACATACATCCATTCAACTATACATACATAACTACATAACTATAAAGAATAACAGAACCCTTTATGGAGTACACTAGAAACGATTGATTGATATCCTCCAAATTTGGCTACCAATTTCCAGCAAATTTGCCGAAAGAACCCAGAAACTGAAAGACAAAAATGACACTTGTGGCATCTAACTACTAAACTATCAGGAGTGAGAAGTTTATACACTTTTCTCCCTATGTACAGATATTACAACACGCCCAGCTCGGGGCAAATTGAAAGCACGACACACACACTGTCACGTTTCTTTTAGAGTTGTAGATTAGAGTCTAGACCGTGCCGTTGAAAGCGGGCACCAATGAGGCATCGAGCGCGAAAGAAAAAGTCGAACTCTTGAGTCTCGGGTAATGATAACTTATTGTGTTTGGCGATGAGAGCCACACAGTATACACAGATGACAGTGGTTAATGAACTGTGGGCCGGACTAATTATCCGAAAAAGGAGTGATGTGAAGAAGCTCTAGTTACCACAGTATTCGCGTTTGTGGGAACCTTCTTTTCTGCATTTTTTTTCTATTGTGAAGTTAGTATGAGGATAGTTTGGTTGGAATGTTCCAGAGCATCCAAACGGAGAAGAAGAACTGAGCCACATGGTAGGCTAGTTTCATGATGATGTTGCTGAGTGTTTCAGCTAGCTGATGCTAGCAAGATGCTGGACATTTATGTATGTATATAGTTAGTTAGTAGTATGTTAACTATTCAAAGTTTACGGAGTACAAGTCGCAGAATTGGTTGATGGTAAAGGTCCTCGGATTTGTCCACCGGACTCGATTTGAGTGCTGAAAAGCTACTACATATGAGCCATCCATTTGCCGTGGAGCCTGTGGAGAGTCGAAGATGCTAGCTTAGGCTGATTTTCCTCTGTTTTCCCTTTGCGGGAATACGGAGCGATCTTCTGGCAGTAATCCGTTGCTTGACGTATGATGAAGCACCCGGAAAACAGCTCCGTGAAGATTTGCTCTCAATATACTGCCTGTCTTCACACCTGACCTTAGAGGGGACAAGCAGGATCCACCGACGCAGAACATCCAACTAGTCCAGTCCGTCATAGTCTGTATCCCTCTCAACATTCACTCGAGGCGGAACTGTTTTCCGCGCTGCTTTGGATCCATCATTCCTGCGCTCTCCCTTTCCCGGAGGACCTTTCGCGCTGCGCATCCAATCCGGAGTTTTCTGCACCAGACTGCCCTGTTCCCACAGCACACCCAGCCCATTCCTCACTTCAACGACGACATCAAAGAACTCTGTTCCCACCACTTTCCCATGCCTGCCACCCTCAACCTCCATCCCCTCACTTAACACCACACTGTTCTCACTGATCCAAAACGGACATCCCGCAGCCAACGCCTTCTTCAAATCAATATAGATCAGTATCTGCGCGTCAAACCTCATTCCCGAAATCACTCTGTCGTCACCACCATCACCACCGCCGCCGCCGCCGCCATCGCGCCGTTCCCGCCCTTTAAATTGCGACGGGATCCTCACCTCTCCCGCGGCACCACCAGGCAAAAATGCCGAGAGCGGCGGTCCAGTAGCAAAATGTATGTGATTCCTGCTCATACACTTCAAGCCTCCCGTCTCTAGGATCTTCGGCCACGCCGCGTGATACGTTCCATGGACCACCGTTTGCGGCAGCGCGCCATCCGACAGGGAGAGTTGTTTGAGGAGAGCAGACGCTTCGACGGATTTGATGCTGTGGCCTTGTCTGGCGCGGATGAGATAATGGGAGGGATCTGTGTCATCGGCGCTGGCGGCGAGGGCTTGAGCAGTGGCGTGGTCGCCGGTGGCAACATCGCGAGAGGCGGCTTCCTCAACCGATTGCAGCGTGGTGTTTGGGTCTGGCTGTGAGCGGGAGTCTGAAGGGGTGTAGAGGAGGCCGAATCGCTGCTTGTCGGAGGAGGATACGGCGTCGGCGATATCGCGGAAGGTCACGTTGAGGGATCTCAGCTTCTTCCATTGTAGCTATGTGATAGTTAGCGTCTCTGTAATATAAGTTATGTTGCGAAGGCACACACTAGCTCGCCCACGTTTGCGTAGCCTTGACTGTCTATCTTTACGCCTTCTCGGTCTGCAGCGTGTCGTAGAATGTAGCTCAGCGCTTTCGAGATAGCTACCTCCCGTGAAGGCTCTTTCCGCCTGTCTTTGGGACCTGTCCTCGCCATTCGGAGAGTTGCTGGGAGGGAAGGCTTCAGTATTCTATTCAAAGTCACAGATGTGTTTTGCCAGAAGTGCTGCGTATAGGTACTATGAGAATGGATGTTGATGTGGCAAGGGTGCTATAGTTATATGATGTAAGTGGAACAGTGGAAGCTTCACAGTGGAGTTTGCTACATATAACTATGTAGTCAGTAGCAGGTGTATCAGTTGAACAAGAGAGTGTCAAAAGCAAAGAGACTGCTGGAGACATTTATATATGAGTCACTTCTGATATTCTGTGGTAACTATCAGTCAATTGTAGCTTTTCTTCAGCCTCAACCCATGGATACTATTACTAGAAAGCCACCAAAAAGCTCAAACACAGGCAGTCTATTGTCCAACTACCCAGCTAATGCATGCATGTATGTACATTCAACCGCCTTCATGGCTATGTTCATCCAGCCTCACCTACAAAGAGTCGGAGAGCTGATCTGGCTTAGAGCAACAAATTCTAAAAGGCTCACACCATAACTCCTATCCTGCTCCCTATCCTGTTGACCAAAGGGTATCATACCACCAAGAGAACGCCATTGGAAATCCATAAAACTCATTAACCCGCCCAACCATGATAAACTAACCCTCGCAAACACAGTCACAATCGTTAACCGGGCATGCCTTGTGTTTCGAAAACCACTCCTTCGCGTGATCTGCATGAAAGCCATGATTGCATTTGATACAAAATACCACGAATCCCCTCAGTATATCTTCGCAGCGTTGTCCTTCTGTTCCCTTTTTCGCATCATCTGCAATCGATGCTCTCGCCATAGGATCCGTAGAACCAAGCCACAGAGAGCAGATTCCGCATCGCGGCATATGACGACCGCATTTGGGACAGATTGTCCCTCCCATCTGTGCTGATCCGAGAGGGTTGCTGGTCGTATAATGGACATGTTCCGCCCCGACAACTTCGTGATCTGGCTTTTCGTCCTTCTGCGAAAGGGGTCGAGTGCAGTAATTACACACCAAACTAACCTGTTGAGGCGGAGACTTCATGAGTTTGCGGCCATCCCATGACACGGCCAATTTGCGTGACTCGACATCAAATCTGGCTCTATAAATCTGCATCTTCCATGAATTAACCTGCCTGCGATAGGTTTCGCGCCAGGCGTCAAATCGATTCGCATTGAAGGCATCCGAGACAAACCGCGGGACAGCGTGACTCATAACCAGGACCGCAGTTTGGATATCATTAAATTTATTAATATACGATTGGAACAAATCCATTGCGGCGTGATCCAGGCCTGTAAGCACCACGCCCTCGATATCTCCCTGTCTCACAGCCTCTAGAGTAGTATCCCGTATGTATGTTGTGAGCTTGTCATCCGGCAGCCAGCGTAGGGCCACTTCTACGCGATATTTCAGAGGAAGAGCGGCTTCCTGAAGTACTGACTCCCAACTGCCCTTGCTTACCAGCGCAAGGATAGCTCTGGCGAAAGGGTCAGTAAGCTCTCTTGCGATTCCTGCACACGTGTCCTCCCAGTCAGGGTTTGTTTCTCCTTCTGAAGCTCCCGCAATGGCCATCGCCAAAAGTTGTTGCGTTTGAGTTGGTTGATTTTTCCTTAGGATATTGTAAGCTAACTGTTTCTCGTCGTAGAATGCTGCAAGCGCCGCAGCTTTTGTATGCTGGCGCTGCTCAACAAGCTGGCTGACGGTATTATCAAGATCCTCGGCTGACGCTATTCCACCGCAGACATACAGGCAAAATTGGCGCTGTGGGGTAAAATCTGTATCGCACATTTTATTTTCGGGAAAGTCCAGCTCTTTTACTAATTCTTCAATAAGTCTGGTTACGTCGACGTCATCGTCTAGAGAAGAACTGGCAAGTCTGTTATCGAGACTCAGACCTATAAGTTTGTTAACTGTAGCGATGGTGAGGCAGAACCAGGCTTGGACTCACCAAGATTTCCACTCCAGATGCTTTGAACACCTAAGTAATTCATGTCCACTCCATGAATAATCATTGAGTTATTGGATGCTCGATTACGGGCACCTGTCGACAGTGCACCGTTAGCAACTTGCATTTAAGGGAACGTGAAGGATCGTATACTTACAGTCGATCCAACCCCAAAGGTTCTGCAAGACTGGATCATCAGCAACAATGTTTTGGTTTCTCTCAGGGTTGAGAAGATATCCTTCTCGGCAACGAAGTCGTGGGATCGCCATCAATGTCAACGCGTCTTGGACGGTAGACAACTTCTCAGGTAACAGCAATTTCTCTCGATGTTCTCTTCTCGATATTAACCCAATGTGGCTTGAGTCTCCCTCTGTTACTTCCTCTGCGTTGCCTTTCCCTTTATTTGATTTCACCTCGGACTGAGCTTTATTGCCGAACACACGAGCTTGAATGTCTCGGACGGCTTCCGCGGCTTTTAATCCAGAATTCGGTGCCAATATCTCGAGATCCTGTCCGCGTCCAAACCCTCCACGAGCCAGATATCCTTGCGAAGAAAGGCTGACAGGACCACGTACCGGAGGGATTCTGTAAAGTGCAACGCTTCTATCTTTTAGAATAGTGATAGCTTCCAAATCTTCAGAAGAACCCAAGTTCAAAAAGTCGAAAGCTCCAACTTGCTTTGATGGATCCTCAACCCGAGTTTGTGGCGGAAATCCTGTTTGAAAGTCACACACAGTCTTCGTGTATAACTGCTCTGGATAGTGCTTGCTGGACTCGCGTCCGACTGTCTTTTCTAAAGCAATTCGATGCTCTTCTGGAGAATACTCCTTCGCAATATGATAGGATCTGAATATTCCCGTATCGGTCAGCATACCCAGCCGACCTCGCTGAGTCTGTGAGAATCGCAAGCTCCACAGAGCAGCGCCAGCGTCAATATCCGGTTTCATTTCCAACACTTGACCCGAGTCAATGGCACCTGATGAATTACCTGCTGCTGTCGAATAGCGTGACCCCGAGCGCCGATCCCAAATGCAGATTGAGACATCATCGATGGGAGCACAAGATGCGAAATAATTTTCGTCGAGCCAGTCAATTGCGAGGTCATGCACACAGCGAGTAGAAAATGCCAGCGAAGGGTTACCTGAGTTTTCTAAACGAAACAAAATCGACATGTTAGGAACCTCACTGTCCAAAACTATAACAAAAAAGAAAGTCATTTCGCAGTAGCAACTATCTCATACCCCGTAGATCATACAATCTCACGAACTGGCCCTTCATCCCAGCAATCAAAACATTCGGCTGGTCTTTAAAAAACACGACACTTGCCACCGGCTCGCCATTCGCACACTTTCTCAACGGCTCCAGGACTTGACGGTCCGTCCCACCACGCGACGTGGCCCGGACCGGTCGCTGGCTGGGATCCCAAATATTGAGGCAAGAGTCCCCCCTAAACTTGTCCAAGCCCGCAGCCAGCAGGCCACGCGTGTTCCAAGCAAGCCCATGACAGATTCGCTGGATTTTCGAAGGCAGCATGAGCGGGGTACGTGCGCCGTTGTCCAAACGAACAACCGCTACTTCTCCCAGCGCGTGCCCGACAGCAACGAGGTTCTCCTCGGTAGGAGACCAGTCAAACGAGCGAAACTCCGACCCATTGGAGCATGTAGAGAGGATATCGTAAGCCAACGTGAACTTGTCAGGACGCGAAGTCACTTTGCAATGCTTGAATGCTTGTCTTTTGATGTCGACGTAGAGAAATCGCTGGTCATCCACTGTGGCGCTGGGAGCCCAACGGATTGCCGTCTCCATGGTTATGAGCGCCTGGAGATTCCAGTCAACTTGGATCAACTGCCATGGTAAGGAGGGCGAACGAGGTCGCGGAGAGCTCGCTTCATCAAAAAGTGAAATGAAGCTTCTCGGTGGCTTTTGGAGCTCGGCTTAGAGAGCTGTGGTGCATCCTGGGCCGATGTTTTTCCGTGTGAGAAACAGCTGTGATGGGAACGAATTCTCAGCACCTCCTCTAAAATGAAAAATCTGTTCGTGATTGTGTGAAATACATATAAAAAGAGTGTCCAGAATCCTCACTTTGCATTGTGTTCCCAATCTCATATAACCAGCTCCGAAATTCTATGACATTGTCGTCTAATCCTCTACCCTCCGTCCGTCCTCCACCCTAATCCCTGATTCATCCCTACATAGCTATCTCACAGTGCCAGCTGCTGCGCTAGACTGGATGAACAACAGCTGAGCACAATGTCTCTACACAACGAAACCCAATCCTCTCCCAAAAAGCGCCGACTTGACCCCTTCTCCAGCCCTAACCCGAAGCCCATTAAGCGCCAGCATCTCAGCACCCAACAATCCCACCGCCACAACACCCGGCCAGGCACAAACGAGCTGAAAACAAGAATCAGGGATATAAAGCGCCTACTCAATAAAAAAACCGACGATCTGCCCGCCGACATCCGGGTTGCCAAAGAAAGAGAATTAGCAGAATGCCAGCGGGATTTAGACAAGGCCGAGCTGAAAAAGCTGCGGTCAAAGATGATCCAGAAGTATCATTTTGTGAGGTTTCTAGGTATGCTTTGCTGGAATTTAAATCTACTTCGATATCTGGTAAATTTGCGCTGATAAAAATTCCTCCGGCCTTTAGAGCGCAAGCGAGCTTCCAAAGAACTCAAGCGTCTCGAGGCGCAAAGACAGAAGCTCGAAAATGACAACAACCTCGATGCCTATACCCGAGAAAAAGGGCTAAAAAGCCTCAACAAGAGAATCAAAACCACGGAAATCGATCTCAACTACACTCTCTATTCCCCCCTGACGCAGAAATACATCTCCTTATACCCTACGGAGCGTCGAAAACAACAACAACAACAACAACCCCCAGAGCCGGAAGAGTCCAACGTTATTTATACCGAATCAGGAGAAAAGCCGCCTTTATGGTACGCGGTGAAGCAGAGCATGGTCGATGGCACGCTGGAACTGTTAAGAGACGGAAAGTTAGGCGTTGGCTTGTCGGGCGAGAAGCAAACGCATCCGAAAGATGGCGCAGATACGATGAGTTTACTCGTGCGAAGTAAACAGAAACAGCCAGAGCTCAAGCCAAAATGGAATGGAGGTGACGATGTGAGAAGAAGAAAAAGTTCTGGTAAATCAGGACATGCAGGCTGGGAGAGCAGGAACGGGAGGGAAGCCAAAGAAGACGACAGTGAGAGTGACGGTGGATTTTTCGAATGAATCTCCGCCGAGTCTTTTTTGCCTTTCCCTTGGAGAATAGCAGAATAAGCATCTCAAAGGTTTCAAGAATTGTCTGGCCAAGTAAATGAGTTGCCATTTCTGGGAGTCTTTCGTAATCTTTCATGATAGAATGGCGCATTGTCCATTAACAGAGATGTAAAGTCACCTGTAGAAGCTCCACATCTTCCAGTGCAATGCTCAAAAAACTCCCATTCCCTCTACAACTTATATAGCTAGTAATCCAAAGGAGTGGAAGCAAACAGCCAGATAGACATATTCCTCCAAGAAAATCGGCTTCGAATACAAAAGAGATAATTTGACACAAAAAAAAGTTCACATGGATGGAGGCATCCAAACATCTCAGCAGAACATCTTGAGAGGCACTTCCCAAACTCCAAAAATAGGAACCACATGGACTCCGTCCTAGTGACCGTACGCCGACTGAGATCTCATAACAAGTAAATTCTCACAAAAGATCACCTTTCCAAATTCACCCGATCTTCGCCTGCCAACCTTCCAGGTTGAAATAAGGCGAGCCGGGACACATCACTCCGAGTCACAAACACTGGATTCCAATCCATGCAGAATCCACTCTATGCATCAGACTGGAGAAAGATTTCCGCTTCGCAGCAGTAATTCAGCGGCATTAGCCACTACATGACAACACAGCCTCCGCTTCTCGCCCGCCTTCTGCGATTTCCCAGGGAAACTAACCCAGCTGGGCCATATCCATACTCGGCATCGTCATCGTCGTCCATGTTGTACACCATTTCAGCATCTCTTGCTCTCCGCCGTCTTCTTCTGGAAGCGATTCCACCCGCTTCGGCCTCTTCATTGGCGATCATACAATCCGCCCACTTGCGTTCAAGTCGCATGGCAGCTCCCAGGTTGCCATCCAGGACACGTTTCGTATGCCTATCAACGGTCACTTGCCAGCCATAGAAGCATTTCAACTCAATAATTTCTTTCGGATATAGCTCTGCACTACACTGCATTGCTGCAGGAGGTGACGAGAGTATAGTAACGGAGGAATTTGAGGTCGATGGTGATGAGGTTCCAGAACCTGCTTCATCTTCTGCTTTGGTCGCCGTGGCTTCTGCTTCTACAAACCGTGGGACAAAGGTGTTGCTCGAAAGAACTTCCCTGACTCCTGCCCAGGTAACATTACCGCAGTCAAAAACGGCCACCCTTAATCCACATTTCGGCGGTTGGGTGCCAAATCCTCGCTTGCGCATTTGGGAGCAAAGGTCCATTATTGTTAAATCCGAGACTCGTGTATTATCCAAATCCAACGACTTTAGATTAGGGCATTTTTTTACCACCTGCATCATTCCATTATCACCGAGCTTCTCACAATAGCTTATATTCAAATGCTCCAACCTGGGCGCGCAGGGAGCTTTCGACAACGCGATCAAGACAGTATTGGTAAGTTCTTCCAGCTCTTCCAGGTCCAGTCGCCTTAAACGTGGCGTGGTACCAATGAGGTTCACAATGGCATCGTTGCCAACACTGTGACAGAATGAGAGCTGCAGACTTTCGAGTTCGGGAACAAAACCTGCAAGGTGCCCAATCCCAATATCACTTAGGCCACGGCAACGAGACAGATCTAGGTGTTTCAATTTGCGAGGCGGAACAATTGGATGGTCAGTTAAAATATCTATTTCGGGGTTGATTCCGTGAGAAAGAATTTTCAAGGCAGCATCCGTTAGAGAGGAGCAATGAGACATAACAAGGGTTTCAAGAGTGTTGGTTTTGAACAATTCCAGCATAAACTCTTCGTTATCCGCGGATTGGAATTCACCAATGCGCAATTCCTTCAGTCGGCTACAAGCCCTCACAACACGCCTCAATCCGTTGGCATTGATGAGGTTTCGGCACCATGATACGTCGAGATATTCCAACAATGGACAGCTTTTTGAAATGACGCTCATTTCGGAATTTGTAAGAGTTGAGAGGCCGCTCATGCTAATTCGAACCAGTCCAGGGTTCCGAACGAGGAAGAACGTGATAGTCAGCTTGTCTATATGGGTATCCTCCAAGTTAATGCTGGCCAAATTTCGGCAAGCGTCCGCGATTTGCTCTCCACATTCCGGCCAAGCTTCTTTCATCTGAATGCACCCGCGCAAACTGAGATGTTTTACAAAAGGCCCTGCACCATATAATAGTCTTACCAACGCATCGCGTGAAATATCACAATAGTAGGTAGCGGTATCGAAATTCGCCCATAATTGGCCATCAAAGCACAATGCATACCATGACTTTGACACACGAGCAGCCCGAACCAATTGCTTTGGGGTAAGCCAGCTTAATATTTGAAGCCGGATTTCTACCGGCACACAATCCCAGTAATTGACTTGCTGCTTTTCGAGTAATATTT
Organism: Emydomyces testavorans; assembly: GCA_029449355.1. NCBI lineage: Eukaryota > Fungi > Ascomycota > Eurotiomycetes > Onygenales > Nannizziopsiaceae > Emydomyces > Emydomyces testavorans. Next base: position 3,086,607 of record CP120627.1, read on the forward strand.
CGCTCATCGCACCTTCATCGAGAGCTGCCTCAGTGTCCTCGAGCACTTCGACAGGTGACTTCAGCAGCGACCCCCGGGAACAAGGCCGCATCGCAGCAGGAAGAGGAATAGTAGTCTGCTGAGAGCCATTGGGCGGTGAAGGTTTTGTCTCGACAATTCGAATTGGGGCAGTGTCTTCATCATGTAGACCCTGAGAGTCCATTGCGTTCTGGGAAAACTTCCCGTAAAATTGCGAAGAGCTGGAGCTCTCCCAACACTGCCCATGCGATAACGTAGATGAAAGAGAGATGCATGACAGGGAACCTTTTCCGACTCGCCGAACACTTGGGGAAGAAGATGAGCGGTGTCTGCCAATTCGTTCCAGAGAGGGAGTCGATGCTATTCGCTGAAGGCGATTCAACAATTTCTTGTGCCCTGTTAGTTTAGGGGCGCCTTCCGGTCTAATCGCTCCAGACATCGCAGCTGGTGATTCTCCTGGAGTGGGGATTATCTCGTCTGGTGGAATTGAGGCCATTTCGTACGCTTCTCGATATTGATCACTGTATTGGGGGGAACAGTGGGGGGAGAAATGGTTCTTTCGTCGTCACGGAAGAGCCTGACTATTTGCCAGAAAGGTGTCTGTCGGCCAGCGACGGTGCTTCCTACTGAAGGTCACAGTACCAGCGTGATGACGGTAAACGATGCTTTGAAGCAATTTCGAGGAGGGCGTTAACAAGAAGCCAGAACGGTGAATCAATCAGACATTCATGACCAACACGCCAGCGAGAGAGAGAGAGAGAGGAAAAATTATGTCGAAACAATGAAAGAAATCGAGGCCGGGGGCTGCCGGACTAAATTAAGGCTAAAGCAAGTCAGCATCTGCAAAGTTGCAACTTGCTCCCATGGTTCGACGTTTTGGCGTGGAAAGATACCACTCACCTCCAGCCGAGAAACTTCCACAAGACAGGAGGCCAGTCAAGTGGAAGATGCAGAAGAGGCAATGAAGATCACAGATCTCTCGAAATCGAAGAGGTGAAGACTAGCAAGATGTCATCGTTGAAGAAAACTGAATTGGGCCCCCCTCATCATCATCACCATTCATCCCAGAAGGTCATACGGATCGGTGAGAAGAAGTGTCGAATGACCCAAGACGAGGAATGGTCAAGTCAAGTAGACGGAGTCTCTTAGAAACAGAGTTAACCACTCCCACTGAGAAGACTAATGAACAGTCTAGTGAGAGGAACAGAAAAAGGGACGGCGTTTTCTGAAGCTGGGTGGGAGAAGGCGATGGCGTCAAAAGAAGCCCAGAGAGAGAGTTAGTTCCTCTCGAAGGCGAGGAGTGACTTTTCAGTACATCCAGCTGGATCCCTGCCCACCTTTAACAATACATAACTACATACATAGTAATCAAGTATGTATATAGTTAATGAGTCTATGCTGAGAATGAGTTACAGGCTACAGCTAATAATAACAAGTCTCCTTTTCTTTTCTGGATGAAGCCTTGATGTCGATATTCAATTGTTGAAATTGATTCTCATCAGTGTTCAAAGGATTGGAGGTACTCCTCGGTACCGTTCTCCATCGCTGGTTCCCCGCTTTTCTCTTCAGCTTATCAGCCCTTCACCACGATAAGGATCTCTCTCCTCCCTCCCTCCCTCTCTCTCTCTTCCACTGTACAAACCCAATCAATAGTTATGTAGTGAATAGCGTGTCTCACCACCATGTCTCTGGAATAACCAGTAAGCGCAAACTCGAAACCGAACAAAAACCATGGGATGGAAAAGAATAAAGACAAGGGACGAATAACAGCTCAGTCCCCGACCACTTCTGTGCATGGTTCCTCTGGCTGTATGGAGTAACTAGTTAACTTTGCGGTCCTGTCTCATCCATTCCTAGGACTAGTTAGACTGGCAAAAAGTAACGAATTAACCGCGTCCTTTGAGGAGACTTTCTTTTTTTTTCCTTTATTTTTTCGGGGTTGTAGCTACATGTACTACCGTATATCCCGGTTACGATGTTGCACTCATGCTCGAAGGTAAAGGGACCAAAGAGCTGGAATGAAATCCGAAGCCTCAAATCAGTAGTTAGTTGCGTCCTTGATTCAGAAGACTTCCACCAGTAGTTAATGTAGTTAGCAATGAATTCTTTGGACTCAGCCGTGTTCTTGTGACTTCACCTACAAAGCATGTATATGTATAGTTAGCCAAGTGACTGTGCAGTCTGACCACAACATGTGAGCTAAAAAGCCTCCTTGCTGGTGGTGGTGATGATACAGAGAAAATGACCTCCGATGTATAGACAAGATATGTTTGAAAAGGTCAGCTGTGAGTGTTTGTGTGTATCTGTCTGCAATGCTGTGAAAGACAGATGAAGCACCATGGCCCCCTTCACCAATCATCCTGTGAGAGTATCAAGAAAGAGCATGTTTTCAGTTGGAGATTATTCTCTGCAGAGCAGTTCACCCTTTGAAGGAACAGTGTCCCGGGAAAAAAAAAGATTGTTCCCATCTATAAATCAGGTCAAGTTGTTTTCAAATCATCCACTAAGTCTGTACAAGCAGTCTATAAAACATATTCAAAACAATCCTCAGCAGAGGCCGACAGCAATAGAAGAAAGAAAGATCAGATGTGGACCAGGGGTATCATTGAACAATTTTCCACTTATCTTGCCCAGTTGCCTTCATCCCAGTCTATACATCTTGCAATGAAGAAAACATCCCACCTCCCCCTAGCATCATGTATGTATGTATATGTGCCTGATTTCTCTCTCTGCCAGCTCATTTATTTTTTCTCTTGATAGCCCTCAAAACACAAAAACCCGCAAAATGCAAATGCAATCATGGTATACATGTTAATTTCCAGGCCTGACAAAACCACCAGAGGCCTCAAGTCGCTAGCCATCTGTGTCAATTCATGACTTTGTCGTCCGCCATCCACACAATCCACAGCATATTCAAAGACTGTAAGGAAATGTCTTGAATGCTGAATCCACAACAATCTGCTAATAGTCCTTCTATGCAATCTCTTCTAGATAGCACCGCCCAGCGGGATCCTTCTTTGTCATCGTATTAGGGTTAGATCAAGCTTAAATCAATAAAACTCTTTGTATGCGTCATCAAAAAAATGCTGGATCGCTAAAGCAGAAAAACATTTATTCAAACAAGAAGAAAAAAAAAAAGGATGGCAATGAACCGAAAATGTCCTCTGTAAACTGAGAAATCGCAAGTTATCTTTACCCGTATCCAGGATTATTCGTCGTTGCCTTCATCCAAGGGTGTTCCATGACTTGCGTAATAGTCAATCGCTCTTCCAGATTGCGATTAAGCATGCCGCGGATCAGGTGAAGGCAGTCATCAGTGAAGGGTAAGAAAGGAACGCGTAAAGGATGGTCCATTATCTCATTAACGTTGTAAAATGGGTTCTCCTTGTATATTATTGTGTATAGGAGAATGCCCAATGCCCATACGTCTTGCTCTTTTCCGTGATACGACTTGCCCTGGAGAACTTCAGGTGCCGCATAATCTAAGCACAGTTGTAAGCTACTTTGGCTTAGTGTCTCGATTGTTTCAAAAGCGAAGCACTTACCTATTGTGCCAACAAACACATCGAAAGGGCCTTTCTTGATATATGCTGCGCTTCCAAAATCAATCAATTTAACGTGTCTTTCGCCATCCAAGACAACATTCTCGTCCTTGATGTCACGATGCACCACAAGCGCCTTTATGTGAAGATGGTGAATCGCACTCACAACCTGCGAGAAAATACCACGACATTCCGCTTCATCGATATGCGTTCGGAGCTCAACATAGTCGAACAAGTCCATGCCCGGAAAGCCATGGGGAGTCATTTCAATATAGTAGTTGATATCATCCTCAAAAAAGCCTTCCATTTCCACAATATTGGGATGCTTCATCACATCACGACGTAGGAAATCGAGGACGTGGATCTCCAACGGGACGGTGCCCAACCGACGATCACGGGTCCATGTATCCACTAGAATTCGCTTTTTTGTGACATATTTCAGAACCGTCTTTTTTGTTGGATTCCACTTGCAACGAGCCAGCTTCACTTGCCCGTAAGCTCCTGATCCCAAATCATCTAAGATAATAAAGTCTGAAATGGATTTCTTTTTGGGGGGCTCAAATTTTGGTGATGATAGCTTCATCTCAGGAACAGGTTGTGACGGCTTGTCGGTAAGTGGCTGGGATGCCGCTTCGTTCAACTGCTGAGCAAGGAGCGACCCTTGGGATCTGCTGGTCGTTGGTAGTGGTGATTCGGGAATCGATGTTATAGCTGGAGTCATCTGCCCAGGAGGAGCAGGGGCAGGAGGTGGTGCGGACGGCTGTAGTAACGGATTCACAAGCGGTAGATCAACCGTGCTGGTGGAGTGGAATTGCCGGGAATACGTTACCCACAATGCAAAGACAAGCTCGGTTATCGCAAAATCGTCTGCATTTCCACGGCTGGCGTCTTGATGTTCATGAATGACCGTATGTTGGTCCGGGCTGGACATGGATTGGCTCTTCACAACTCGCATCTGCACATCCACCATAATCTCTGTCCCATCACGATGCCGCGCAGGGAGGCCGGTAGGCCGCAAAAATAGGGAGGCTACGTCGACCTTTCCATCACGAAGAATGGATAATGCGCGGGCTCTCCGGAAGCTATGTTCAGGAATCACTATTCCATCAACCAATGGTATGTTGTCATGCTCGGTTAAGGTATCAAGGAATTGATCAAAATCAGGAAGCAAATCAGTAATGTTCACCCCTTCAAGGCACTTATGGCCGAAAAGGGAGGAGGCAAAAACTGGATTAGCACTGATAACATTCAAAGTGTCTGGTGACAGAACCAGCATGCCTGCAATGTGGGGGAAACTGGATATGCGCAGAGTGCGGACGCCAGACAGAGCTGTCACAGTTGTGGGGATGGATGTTCCAGCAGAGGTGAGGGCAGTGAAGTATTTCAGTTGGCTGGTCTTGAAGAAATCTGGTTCTTCAGAGCTAGCAATGGTTGCAGGAATGTGAGGAAGAAGGTCAAAGATGGGGGTTCCTGGTTCAATGGCCTTGCGACACCAGATATTGTTTACATCTCCCTTCACATCGATAACATGTCCCTTCTCATTATAATGCAGATAGACCACGTGCTCGGGAATCTCCTCCACCACCCAGATCAAACCACCTTTCTTCTCCATTACCCACAAGCTGGCAGAACCAGTCAGCCCATTGCGCTTCTGAATGGGAACAACATCGCCACAGATTAAAACGCCTCGAGAATTGCTGGGACTGTGGTTTGGGCTCCTTGCACGTCTGATTGAGCCACGGCTGGAATCACTGTCGTTACGGTTCCTTGACCGGTTCAGCCGTGCTGGAGGCTTGCTCAGCAGCTGTGCCGTCACTCCAGTGCCGAAATTCGATGAAGGCAAGCTACGTCCGCTTGGCCTGGTGGTGGTTTTTACGCTAGGGGACTCAGTTCTCGGGTGCATGCTCGTGCGTTGGAGCTTGGATTCAAGCCATTCTCGTCTTTCTTCTTGAACGAGATCTAAGATACTCAGTTTGCGGAACTCCCTTTGGGTCACTCCAAAAACCAAACATGCCAGATCGTTTGCAGCGAGAATAGTCCATCGCGGCTCCGCCTCTGTTCTGAACACGGCCTGGGCGGGTGACCATTTACTGCTGTGAGAATGCACAGCAGGTGTGTTGGTTCCGAGGGTGAATGAAGTCGTACTCCCAGGAGAGATGAAGTCTCTGGCCGAGTATGGTTGGGCGGATAATGTATCCATAAGTTTATTCTGGAGGGAAGCCAAGCCAATATCCGTATATGTTCGTTTCAAGCTGACCCGTCTCGAAGCTGGGGCAGATTTCAGTCCTCGTCTTCGAGGCATCTTTTGATCTTCTGACGCAATCAGCAATTGTTCTCGTTCTGCAGTTCGTTCCAGATGCTCTTGGCGAGCCTCATTCTGGTCTTCAATAGGTTCAAGAGATGGGCTTGCAAAAGCTTTGTCGAAGATATTATCCCCATTCACATCAGGAGGACCTGTGTGAGGACCCGCCATTAATCCAGAGGGTCGATGTTGTCCTTGGCTGGCCTCACGAAGATTCACTCTTGCGACCAAATCGACCATGCTCTGAACCTCGGGATCACCACTCAGTTTGGCTTGAGCATTCGCAATTCCGGCGTTACTCGCTGCCCAACCAAATCGATCTCTCATAAAATCCACAGTTCTCTTCAGTGCATTATAGCGCGTATGCAGCATTTCCTCCGACTGCGGGGTAAACGAGAATGAGTGGAGTGATTCGGAAGGAAACCTATGGAGATCCTCGAGCTCCGGAGAAGCAATCTCAGGTGGGAGGGCCGACGCTGCTGAAGAAGCCATTGACCGAGTCAAAATAGTAGATACAGAGGCAGCAGACGACGCGGACGTTAGGGGAAAGGAAGGGACTCTACTCTGGGGTCTTTGCCGAATTCGCGGTAGGCCTGACGGCGCAAGCCCATGGTCTGGTTCAAGTAACGACGACCTAATGGCTGATATTAGTAACGTGCTGAGCTGTTTTGTTGGGCTGGCTTCCGGCTTGGAGCCTCTTACTGGACTAACCTCAAGTAATCGTATTCTGATGCCCCAGTGTCGATGGACAGCGTTTTTGCTTGACCAAGGCCAGTGCCTTCGAGGCGTGCTGGCGACCTTGCTGGCGAGGGCTCCGGTCTTCGTATCGACATTTCGAGAAAGGAGTAGTGTGGGATCTGGTCGGATGAGATATGGCTTTGCTCGCCTAGCTCACAGGCTGTCAGTTACAAACTTCGAATACAAAGGGTTCCAGACGAAATTGGCGAAAAGGGAATCCATTTTTGCCCAGTCTCTCTTATACAGACAGCATGCACTTTATCTTTTGGTTGTTCACTTTTAGGCATATAAATATTTTTGGGTAGAAGCGCAAACTCGGTTGCCTTGTCCTCCCACAAGTCAAGCACTGGCTAAGATTACAGTTACGGCGGCTGAAACGGTTCGAGCTCCGCAAAATATCGTCGGATGCTTTCAAAAGTCTGGAGAGAAGAAGGCCAAAAATGAAAAGAACCAGAGGTAGCACTAACCATCGGTGAGCTGTGAATGCCCAACATCCAAGGTGGCTTTCATTATGTATGGAAAACGGCGGGTTGGAGACGGCTAGTTCGTGATGCGACGCCGTCCAGCGAAGGAAAACCGAACGAAACCCGCAGAGAGGCGAGCTATCGGCTGGGGATTAAATGAAGATAGGATCAGGATTTTACTTGCAACTTTGGGGTCAGAAGTGAAGAGGTGCTTCGGAGCTCCCAATTTGTCCAGTGCTCCGCGATTTGCAGGTCCCTCAGCCTTGTGAAGACGAGAGAGCTGGGAGCTGCGGCGGGCTGAGTCAGGTTGCACTGAATGACAGGAGCTTTTGATTCGCAGTGGACGTCACTCTGGCGATGGAGGCTGGATGATGGATGACTTGGGGGACAGAATTGTGTCACGAGTCACGGATTTAACTCTGTAGAGAATCGAAAATTGGAGAAGAACTGACAATCAGCCCGGCAGATGACTGAGGTTGCTTCATGGAATGACTCAGTGAATCTCTACAACCGCTCGAATGCATACAAGGGAAGAGTTATTTTCTACTGAGGTTTTTGCAGTTGAAGAAAGAATCTTCACTTTGGAGTTAGTTAATTATCGCTCCAGACGGGTTCCCAATGGCCAGGATGTGACCAAACTCACACTGCTGGAGTTACATATGAAAAGCTATTCCAGTGAAAGACCAAAAATATCTCAGCCGGAGTGGCTTTTGGCTTCAGCTAACTAGTTGATTTGTCTCATACAAATTGGAAGAAATCCCGACAATCGAAATCAATTCCTCGACAATCTACTAACTACATAGTATGTATTCATTATTGCAACTATGTATGCACATACATCTGCTGCAACGTGGGGCACAGTTGTTGGTACTTCCACCAAGGTTACTTGCTGCTAATTACCCCACTGAAGATACCAGGCTTGAGGTAACTCCTTCGTCATTCCTCACTATGTACACAGTAACTCAAAACTGTGCAGTAAAAGAGTTGAATTTGGACCTCTCTTCAATTTCAAGCTACCAGACAGACGCACGACGATGTTGTATGAGCCATCTCGGGTCGCGAATCTGTTCAAGGAAAAGACTTGAGGAGCCATAGCATAGGCGATCTTGACATGAAGCACCAGAGAAACACACCTGGTGTACTATGCAGTCCAAACGAAAGAGCATTGAATATATCCTTCAAAATGGAGATTGAAGATCCAATCTCCTGGAGACCGATCAAGCTCTTCTCTGCATTTGAGAGAGAGGACAATTTTTCCTGAAGAGAACGTCTGCAATGAAGTCGCTGTGGTCAGATATCAATGCCGTTTGTTTTGCATTGGTCAAGGAGCACCGTCCTCTCGGTCTCAGCCCCTTTACATACATATCATCTGAATACATTGATCCTGCAATGGTCTTGAATGAAATTAGCAACGCAAAGAGAACCCAGTTATTAAAAAATAGAATCCGACTCGTTCTTATATCAGCAGCTTCAATCATCAAGAAGATAATTAACTACACTGAAATGCGTTCGATTTTCCAACAAATATCACGGCTGGTTCGACGATCCCCATTGCCTCCGCTCGTCTTCTCGAATTCTCGGTTTCAGCGGCTTAGCCCAGACCTGAAGATTGAGGAGGAAACGTTCCCAGACTACCTTGCCGCTCGGTATTACCCGGTTCGCATTGGCGAAGTTTTTGTTTCCCGGTATCAAGTGGTTGGAAAGCTCGGTTACGGTGCATTTTCGACCGTTTGGCTCGCCAGAGATCTGAAGTAAGTTATGTTGACATCTTATGATGAATGTAAAGCCTTTGATTGACAAAAATGTGATGCAGTCAGCACCGTCATGTTGCCTTGAAGGTTTTCATTTACTCACAGGCCATGGGCAACAAGGCGGATCACGAACTGGCCATATATAACCACCTGGCTACAATTTCTTCAAAATCCAGGCATAGATTCTGTAATGCTGTCAGAACACTTCTCGATTCATTCAAAGTCACAGGGCCGGACGGAGTGCATCACTGTCTTGTGCACCCACCACTGTGGGACAGCGTGGACGTATTTCTTGCCAGAAATCCTGTGCGACGTCTACCGATTCCAGTCCTTGGGGTCGTGCTTCACTATGTGTTCCTCGCTCTAGACTTTCTTCACACCGAATGCAATCTTATCCACACTGGTGAGTGTGATAAGCTGCCGGTGATGTTAGGGACTCCGCTACTGACAATTACTGCACAGATCTTAAAGCGGACAATATCATGATGGGAGCTGCGGATGATACAGCGTTGGAAGACTTTGAGAGAGAGGAGCTAGAAAACCCTTCTCCAAGAAAAGAAGTTGATGGCAGATTCATTTATGTTTCGAGACAATTAAACCCTCCAAAGAATTACACGCCTCCAGTTTTATGCGACTTTGGTTCCGCGGTTTCGAGCGAGAAAGAAAACACCACAGTCGTGCAACCTGAAGTGTACCGTTCTCCTGAAGTGACTTTGGGGATTCCTTGGGACAGCAAGATTGACATATGGAATGTCGGGTGCATGGTCAAGATGACTCTCAATGTTGGCTTTAGAAGCATCACTAACATCAACCCTAGATCTGGAACATATTCGAGGGCGGGAATATGTTCTCTGGCAGAGATCCAGAACATAAAGCCTACCGCGCCCGAGCCCACCTCGCCAGCATGATCTCACTTCTTGGGCCCCCGCCACCAGAACTAATCAAGCGTCGCAGCTTGAGTGCCAGATTTTTCTCCGAAGAAGGTATGTAGTAGCACTTGCTCTCGATTGCGCCGGGAAAATTTACTCATGGGGTTAGCAGGGAAATTCAATACCGGCATTCCGTTACCACCTGCCCGTTCATTCGAGGAGATGGAGACAAACTTACAGGGAACGGAAAAAGAGCTTTTTATTCAGTTCGTGAGGAAGATGATGCAGTGGGCTCCAGAAAATCGCAGCACAGCAAAAGAGCTGCTCAAAGATCCATGGCTTCGTGCACATATCTGATCTCTATTAGGTGTTCCATTAAGGGAACACAAAAGGAGGCCATTGTGAGCAACTTGCACGTTTAGAAATTGGTTCTTTTGTATAGCCTGGTGGACTATGTTGATACCAACGGACCAAATGATACCCTTTCCACTTCCACTCTGCAGAGGAGACGGCATTGAAATATAAAGAAATTCCGGCGTAATGTAAAAGAAAAAGGGCTTCCATATAACGAATGCTCGAAAAGCAAATGTAAGTTTGGCTTGGGCGATTTTGTCCGGAGGTTTCTGTTCAAGATGGAGCACAAGAGTCTTATTTTCGGATAATCAAAGATTTGATCATTTGAGATCCCATCGCCAACTACATACCTTGCTTAGCAGAAAGTCCACAAGCCACGTCATCATCATCGTCACTCCTTCGAGATTCCCTGCAACCGATCCAAAACAAGAACATCGTTCTCCGCTTCTTCGACCCGCTTATGCTTATCGTCGTTGCGATGGTCTCCAAAGAGCAATGCTGGCCGTGTGCGAGGTTCAGGCTTGCGTAGGTGTTCCGGCGGCACCGAAGCGCAAGGTGCAAAGGCCGAACGACGATCATCTTCTCCAAGCATCCAGGAGAAAGGCGATTCTGCTAATGAAGCGCGCGGGGCGGGTCGAATGGGCATTGGTTTTATTAGGTCGTTGGTTCCAGGGTCCTTTTTGGTTAACGGCGCGGAGGAGGGTGGCTCTGGGCTCTTGGATTGTTTGGTTTCCGCGACAAGCGTTTCATCGTTTCCCTCAGCAGGAAGTTTGGTAGTCACGGTATCGCTCTGTTCTAAGCTGCTGTTTTCGGGTTTTTCAGTATTGGGGAGCGACGAGTTTAGCAGCAAAGTCCGGACATGTTCAATTTTTCCAAGGGCCCCACGAATGTTTTCAGAGGAATCGCCTTTGGAATTCTCCTCCATTTTCGCGTTGTGAGCTTGCAACTCTTGAAGAGCATCTCCAAGCATGCTTGCTAAGACTTTGTTTCGATTTTCGAGGGATAAAATCCTCAAGCTTAAGTCACGAATCTCAGCAACTTCTAATTTCGCTGGCGCTGATAACTTTGAGACCAAGGCCTCCTTAGTGAGCAGTCCAGGCGTGCTGGGGCTGGATTGAACGCCTTGGATATTGCGCCTTGCCTCAATCACTGCTCCTCGGACCGCTCTAGTAACTCCCCAGCCCTCTGCTCGTCGATAAATACCTTCAGAAACGTCCTGAAATAGGGAGTCGAGACGCTTGTGATTTATTCTCAATGGTGACCTAGTGGGAGGGTTTCTCTCTCGAGAATCATCGTCCCTGCTATAAGCATTCCTTTTCTGAGAAGCCGTGCGGCCTCCTGCGAATTGTGAGCTTTGCATTTTGAAGTCAGGCGACCTGCCTGAATACTTCGAAATTAGAAATGCTCCACCATCCAGTGTCATTGTTTCCTCCAAAAACAAAGCATCAATTACAAAGCTTTCTGATTTATGGGGTTCAGGCGATGGGAATTTCAACAGTAGAGCAAGTGCAGATGAATAGTCGGATGAAAGTACTGGAGAGCGTTATTAGATTTTGCCTCTTTTGGAATATCCACAAACACCCGAACTTACATTGCCACCTAATCCTCAACAACATTGCCACGCATACTAGCTCTATAAGTCCAGGTCGAAGCTCTTCAGCAAACAGTAAATCCCAAATGGATAGCATATCTTGGAATGGAAACTCCCTCCCAAAAAGTAGTCGAAGCCAACGCCTATAGCCTAATCAGTTTCCAGAATCCGGTGGCCTGGATAGACAACCCACGTAAGATATATCTGCGGCAGAATTTCAATAGTTTGGAGATGGGACGATAATTCTGGATCGACGCTGCCCAAGATAACTTGATGGATGTGTTCACTCCGAGCAATGATTGACGATCCATCCTGTCGGCTAGACACTGATTTCATTTCGTCATGCTCATAGAATGACTTGGCCGTTTGCATGATCGCGCAGAAAATTGAAAAAGCATCATGCTCAATGTAATCCGAATCCAACGTCTGCATAAAGAGCTGATCGTGCTTGCTGGGAACATTACTTCCATCGAGCGAGTCCTTTTGGATAGCATCTTGCCAGATCGACCACAGCACAGGTGCTAACAATTCATGCATCCCTTGTCGGTAACCAAGATCTGGATTTAGTTTCACGAAGATAAATAAAATATCGAGCATTCTTCGTTTGGTTGTTGGTTCCCGAAAGAAGTAGTTTTCCTGGAGGCATCTCTCCACGTCTTGGAGTATTTCAGCTCGAATAGTCTCATTTTGCCGGAGAGACTGCCATGGCGACTACAACTATTCAGTCAGTACCATATATTTCTTCAACCGGAACGACATACCTACGTTGTCATCCTCAGCCAATGGGTCTGCCGTCGACGGTAGATCGTCCGGGTGCTCAATGTACTTCAAGAAGTGCTCTCTAAGCGCGCTATATGCTGCTCTTGTATCCCAAAGTTGCGCAGGCCATGCTGCTCGATCAAGGCTTTTATGAAGGAGAAACGCCTATCGCCAATTGTTAAACACGAACGGTCGTTATCGCGTCAGATAGGCTCTTGGCAAGAAGCTCACCTTCCAGCAAACAGACCTCAAGCCATCTTCACACGGATTGCTGTGATTTTTGGACTTTAACGTCTGCTTCAATTCTTCCAGTGAACTGAACTGATAGTGAGTGAAGAGAGTTTCCCATCGCTGGCTAAAGAGCTCATGTCAGGTTTGGAACGTTCGGACAGTAGAGGGTTAAAAGCTTGCTAACCGCGATTCCTCCGCAGTTCTCATGGCATCGTAAGCACTCTATCACTGTCCCATTTGCTGTTTCTGAAATGACTGATTTGATTTCTTTTACTGAGAAGATGTAGTTAACCGCCTGAGCCTTAACTATCGGGGCTACTGGTAGAGTCTTGGCATGACGCAGCTTGCTGTTCCTCTGGTCCGACCTATGTACATACATATGTAGTTACATGTTAGTTCGTTACACCTCCAATGCTGGCCATTTTTTAACGCCCTCACTGCTCATCCCCTGAGAATGCAGCTGTTCATTGTGTCCTCAATGAGAAATGATAAAAGCAACCTCGGGACATATAGCTGAGGTGAACCTTGCAAAAGTCTGGTTGAAGCTGAAGGAAAGCCGCCGATTGAGAGCATCTTCCTAGCCTGGCTTGATTTCCCAGGAAAATAATGTCGGCGGACCTCTTTGCGGAATTTGGTAAGCCTGGCTCTCTCAGTCACCCCACGGGAGGATCAAGTTCGAGCACCGAGTCATCGAACTCTACGAATCATTCTCGTCCCTCAGGCACAACTTCTGATGCTAACGGAAACCTTACCCTCATAGACTTCTCTTCTGAGACTCAGCAGCTCTCCTCCATCTCTCAGAACAAAGCTACGCATTCAATCGGGACAAGTGAGATTTTATTCGATGCTTCGACCGAACCTGTGTCCAATGATGCGAGTGAAGATGAGTGGGGCGAGTTTGAGTCCGCAGAACCAGACCTGGTACACGAGGAAATCATTCAACTGACTGAGAATGGAATAACGGCGGCAGACTGCAATTTGCACAATGTCACTGACCAGCGACGGGGTGATGTAACCCCAAAACACTCCCTACCAGCTTCCCTAGATCTTCTGTCTATCGACGACACAAGCCCTTCACCAAAAAGTCCTCTCCGCGCCCCACTGGCCCTGGATTGCGGTGTTCAAAATAAACACCTCGTTAAGGAGACACAGGGAAATTCCGAACCCGTTACGGCATGGCCAGATTTCGGAGATGAAGATGATTGGGGTGATTTCGCTGTCGGCGTTGAAGGTGAAAGCAACAGATCAGATGTCTCTAGAACGCTACAAAACGCGGCTACTTTTGCTCGGACAGCCCAATCACCATCAGTATCACAGCCAGTTGTGTCGAAACTGGAATCAAATGCTCAGCGGCGGATAGTCACACCTTCTCCCAAAGCGGTGAGACCTACTAACATTCCTCCTCCTGCTATTCTTCTCCGGCTGTTCCCGCCCTTATTGGAGCGACTACGCAGCAAGGCGTCGGGTTACGCCACACGGTCTAGAGCGAAGGCTGCATTTCTACCAGACGATGGCTTAATGGAAGAGATTACATACAACTTAAAAGCTATGCTGCACATAATAGTTGGGCGCAGTTTACGCTGGAAACGAGACTCGATGTTAAGCCAAAGTACCAAGATAGGTCCTGCATCCGGAAGATCTGGAGGAATGAAATTGAGCAGCGTCAACAGGAGTGAAAATGTAAAAGAGGAGAAAGAAGTCATCGAAGTCCTTGAGATATGGAAGAAATGCAGTGGACTCTTGAATTCTGCAATCACAGCTGGAGGAAGACCGCCAATTCAGTTTGTAGCTGGCAATATGCAAGTAAAAATAGCCACTGCTCAGGAAGGAGCATTGAAAGCAGCACATGCATGTGCACTGTGTGGACTGCGACGCGACGAAAGGGTTTCCAAACTTGACGACGATATCGACGATATCTTCGAGGAATGGTGGATCGAACACTGGGGCCATTCCCACTGCAAACGCTTCTGGGAGGCCAGCTCGATATATTTGGATCAACGGTGAACAAGCGATCTCTGCTGCTTGTACTCCATATTGTGCCAGCTGTACAAATTCGACGCACCGTATGAAGGCATCCCGAACTGAACTTATCCGCTATCAGAGCTTATTCTTGCAGAATCACATACTGCTTGAATAAGGCCCATGTTGTGGACTGCATTCCTCATCATTCAGAGAGAAAGCCAGCATCTTCCTGGGGGTTCTACATTAGCTGTAACAGCGCGTACACGAGGTAAGTTATATTTTGTTAGAGTTTGAATTGCTCCTCATTACCACCCTTTGAAAGGAAGAGACCTGGTAGAGAGCCACCTAGGTTGGCATGCTGTACATAAATTGGATACAGGATCAGCCACCGAATTCTGCTTCATAGAATCTGCTAGGAAACAAAAGAATTTAATGGTGAAAACCTCCACATAACTAACTAGTCAGTCCTTTGCCAGCCATCATTCCAGTCTCCATGCTCAGGCGAGATGTGACCTCGTGGACACTGATTAGCTCCACTACTGAAGGCTAACTAACTAACTCACTGACTTCACTTCACTTTCTCCAAGCCCCGGCTGTCCGACGACATTCAAAGCCACCTAGATTTCTCCTCACTTTCAGATTCTTACTTTTCGACCTCCCTAATCCTTTTCACTACTGGCTATTTCTTGCTCACAATTACTATCAAGAACTCTAGTCTGTGATTTGGTCTGCCCTTTATTGTCTGGTCGAGAAACAGAGCATCCTCTCCTGCAATTGGCGTTCAGTTGGTGACATTTGTTATCTTATCGCTGAATCGATAAGCACGATTCTCTGCTGCCGAACAACAGGCTGCCCTGTCCTTTCTTGCTCTCAAACGTATCGGAGATAGTATCACACCTATAACAACAATCTGCTCAGTCCTATTACATGTTTTTCGGGTGATTCAAACAAAGTCATTGGCTTCAAGACACGTGGAGCAGAGTCACGCGTCCTATCCGTCTGAACACATCTCTCAAGCACCTACAGTTAGGGAGTGGACTGTAGCTCTGCTTTTACCTAAGCCTCTAGTGACAAGAATCAGACGTGATTTTTCTAAAGAAAAACCAATTTGCAAAGCCTAGGGACCCAAGGGTTACTGATATTGACCGCATTTGCTTGAGAGCAGCATCTGATCGTGGCCTGTCCCCGCATCGTTGAACTAGCATTACATATCCCTGGTCTCCCTCAAGACAAATTCCCCTGAGTTTCGGAAACGTTCTTGAGGCCCTTTGAATCCTTCAGCATCTCGCATACTCTACTGCTTCTAAACAGCCCGAAAATTAGTTAGCTACGATTCATCCGAGCTCTTACTGGCGTCAGCTGACGCGAATCGTGGAGTCACTGCTTTGAGTTGAAAGGCAAGAGAGACATTATCGTAATGGGACTCGCATACAACACTTACATCAATTCCAACAAAATATTTGGGTGCAAGCATTGCAAGACCCACCTCGCCGATTACCATGACATTATAAGCCGAGTAAGCGATGCTTCGGGGTTCCTTTCAATTCGGAAGATTGTTCATTTACTCTTGCCATTACTGCGACGGCTGCTAACATGGTTGGTATTCTAGAATTTCCGAGGCCAGCATGGTAAAGCGTACCTCTTCAATAACGTCGTCAACGTCACCTACGCCGAGGCTGTGGAGCGGAGTATGACGACCGGTCGACACATCGTACGGGACATCATCTGCAGGCAGTGCAAGGAGACAGTGGGCTGGAAATATGATAAAGCTTTCGAGAATAGCGAGAAATACAAGGAGGGGAAGTTCATCCTAGAAGCAGAACTTCTTTGCGTGGTGTATTAGACAAAGTCAAGATGTCTCGCACGGCGTTCGCTCTTCCTATTACACGGAGTCAATTATTAGAGATTCAGTACGCAAGTCTCAGTGCACAGCATCGCGAATGGCCGGTCCTTTGACTTATTTTCCGGTCTTATATATGCGGTTGGCGTCAATGGGCGGGGAAGGGGGTTTGGGATGGCGGGTCTGGTGCTTTTCGGTGTTTCTGCATTTAACGTCATAGTTCCAATTGGCATATTTACCCATATTACATATAAATCGGCGCAGACTGGAATGGAGGACGAGGGAAATGGTTGTGATTTGAATTGAACCTCGCGAGACTGGGATTTCTCTTACTTTGAGAATGGGTTCATGTATGTTGGAAATCCTAGGTTTACGTTGCTCAATAATACTCTGCTAATCTCCATATATACATGAAAGGAAGGGCAATATATTTGTATAAATGATGACTTGGTCCCATTTTTGTATATATATCCTTTGCATTGAGTCCGAAACATAATCATGGCTGCAAGCGGAAATACTTACAACTCACAACGAACATACAGTCACTTCTGAGCTGTAACAACTCAGAATCTCTTGAGATTGATACCAACGCCATTCCAACTTCCAAGCAATATTGACGACAAAATCATACTTTTTATTTGAAACAAGTGCTATCGTCTTAGCATGTTTACTCTTGCGGTCGCTGGTGGCGCATACTCCTTGACCACCCATCCCCAGCCCGCGCAGTCGATTCACCATCACCAAGTCGCGCTTTAATCCTTGATTCTCAGAAGAAAAAACGATGTAAAGCAGTTTTACGTCGCGTCATGGCTGTACTTCGACGTCGATTCGGCGACATCTTCAATCCCAACACTCCCGCCTCCCGTTCCGCTGTCGTCGCAGTTTCTGATTCTTTACCGCAAGTTCCTCTGAAGGTGAACGACAACGAAGAGACATTACCAGAAGAAAAGGAAAACAAGCAAAGAGAACCCAAAGAGGACGAGAGCCAATCCGTCTCCTTGACAACAACAACAACAACTGCGCAAGATAACCTTGCCCCCAAGAGGAGGAGTAAAAGGCGGAATGGATTAATATTTGGATTGGGAGGTATCTTCGGGATCTTCCTGGCGCTGTTTTTCGCGAATCATAATGAAGTTATCAACCTGGATGCGCTGATGGATCTGAATCTCGATTCATTGATTGATGTGATTCCAGCGGGCATACTGAAGGATGCGCGCGAGTTCTCGGTATGGTTGGATCCTACAAGTCTGCTTTGAGTCCCTTTGGGAGCTGCGGGATGACTGACGTTCATTGTCGGAGATTTCTAGAAGCAAGAACGCGATGTGATCGGCTACGATGCGTTTTCTGTTGGCCTGAATCTCCAAGCTCAAGGTCTCCATGCGAAACATCCCGTTGTCATGATTCCAGGAGTTATATCTACGGGCCTAGAGAGCTGGGGTACAGATGAGAAGTCCCGACAGTACTTTCGCAAACGATTATGGGGAAGTTGGAGTATGATGAGAGCCCTGGTCTTAGATAAGTCGGGCTGGAAGCAACATATCATGCTGGACAAGGAAACTGGGCTGGATCCACCAGGGGTGAAGCTACGGGCCGCCCAGGGATTTGATGCTACCGATTTCTTCATAACTGGATACTGGATTTGGAACAAGATCCTAGAGAATCTTGCAACGATCGGGTATGATCCCACCAACGCGTTTACGGCTGCTTACGATTGGCGGCTTTCGTACCCGAATCTCGAAGTCCGTGACCATTATTTCAGCAAACTGAAAAGCCATATTGAAGCCGCCGTCAAGCTCTCGGGTCAAAAAGTTGTTCTGGCTTCACATAGTATGGGTTCGCAAGTAGCGCTTTTCTTCTTTAAATGGGTTGAAAACGAAAACCACGGCGGCGGAGGGCCGCAATGGGTCGAAAGGCACATTGACTCGTGGATAAACGTCAGTGGCTGCATGCTCGGTGCAACCAAAGGCCTCACAGCCGTCCTATCTGGTGAAATGAGAGACACTGCTCAACTTAATGCGTTCGCAGTCTACGGCCTCGAGAAATTTCTCTCCAAGGAAGAACGCGCCGAGCTGTTCCGCGCGATGCCCGGAATATCCAGCATGCTCCCCAAAGGTGGCGACGCTGTTTGGGGAAACAGCACCTGGGCTCCCGACGACATTCCCGACCGCAATTTCACATATGGCACCTTTTTAAATTTCCGCGAAACAAATTCCTCCTGGACAAGACACAATCTCACGGTCGATAACAGTTTAAAGTACCTTTTCAACAACACAGAACTCTGGTTCCGTAACCAAGTGCAACAGAGCTACTCTCACGGCGTAGCGCACACGCGCAACGAGATCGAAGCCAACGAAGCTGACCCCCGCAAATGGCTCAATCCCCTTGAAGCGCGCCTCCCGCTCGCCCCGAATCTCAAAATATACTGCTTCTACGGCGTGGGAAAACCCACCGAACGCACCTACTTCTACCGAGAGGACCAAGATCCCCTATCGAAATTACGCGTTAGCATCGACACCTCCGTGACAAACGGGTTCCTTGATCACGGCGTGACCATGGGCGAAGGCGACGGCACGGTAAATCTGCTGAGTTTGGGGTACATGTGTGCGCGAGGGTGGAGGATCAAGAGATTCAATCCTGCGGGAGTGAAAGTGAAGGTTTATGAGATGCCTCACGAGCCGGAGAGGTTCTCACCAAGAGGCGGACCAAACACTGGTAAATATTTCTCTCACCTAACCCCCCATTTTTAAAACATGTCTATAAGCAATGTCTATCGATCAGAAAGAAAGAAAAGAAAACTGACCTGTATTATTCCTAGCCGACCACGTCGACATCCTCGGCCGCTCGTCTCTCAACGAACTCATCCTCCGCGTCGCCGGCGGCAGAGGTGACCAGATCGAGGAGCATTATGTCTCGCGAATAAGAGAGTACGCCAATCAAGTGCAAATATATGATGATGACTGAAGCCGTGTGGGAACGAATGGAAAATGAACAGAAGGTGATAATGGCAGTGGGACAAAACCCTTCCTTTTCTAACGATGTATGAATTCGGTGGAGTTACATGTGGAGTGTTTGGGGTATGTTTTTGCTCATATGAGGTTTACCTGGTGGGAAGTAATGGGCCATCTCTTTCATGATTGCATGTAATATTAGGCATAGTTACACTTAGGCCAGGGATGTGCTCCCTGGCCGATGATAATATATGATAGACAAATTCAACCTGAGGAGCAAAACAAACAGCAGAATGCTACATATAGTTATTATACATATAGTTATTATACTGTATATGAAGTACAAAGTATGCCATATAATAATCAATACAAGTATGTAGTTAAAGTATTGTGATATCAAAGCCCTTCAATTCATTGAATCATAATATTTGTTCATGGTATTATGTATCTGTACATGATTGTCTCTATAGTGTAAGCAGTGTGTTCACTCCCTACTTACCATCGTCACAGAGTTCTAAAAGAAACAAGCAAAGAAGATACACAAAGGGGGAAAAGGCATTATACACTAATAATCGTAGGTATGAGAGATGCCATAACTATTAATTAGCAATTAATGCTAGTGAGATGGCGTAAGAACGTCCCAGAGAAGAGGAGACAAGATTCTCCCAGCAGGCCTATCTTTTCGATAGACAGTGGTTGCTAAACTGAACCTTTTCTGCAGTCCAGATAGTACCACGATCCGACCAAGACGCTTCCTATTCACCTGAGCGAGTGGACGAAGCTATGCGCCTGATGCACACAGCAGAAATAAGATTATTAACGCGAGAATCATCGTATATGGTATAGAGGGGAGTAATGACGACGGTATATAGCTGGTTGTATGTCGCGATGGCGTGGGAATGCGGAATGCTGACTGCACGATCCGGCATGCATGCGAAGTCCTATTGAATAGTAATCGTGCTGCCAAACTGACAAAACTTCCGTAATGTCATAAGTGTATATCGATGGTCCCACCGCTTTCAGCAATGTCAAGATCGAAATTTCGAACAATACCGTCTCTGAATCCACGACCAATCCACGATGTCGGGTCCCCGGGCAATTGCTTTTAAGCGAATGTAATATATTTCAACGAACGGAAAAAGTGGAACTCCACTGCCATGTATCTATAGGTGCTCATGTTACTGATGTGAAGCGAACGCTATCAACGCAATGTTAAAATTCTTTCCCAAACTCCCCAAACCTAAGTGGCCCATGAGCACAACGAGTGTAAGCGAAAGGAAAACGAATCCCAAGTTCCAGATTTCTCGACCCGATGCGCCAAGATATATATGCCATAGACACAGTCAAAACTGTCGCCAATAGATCGAAAATGTCGTGCATCAAAATTTGTACGCATGAAACCCGGAGTGTATGTATACGGAAGTGAAACGAAAATCGAAGTATATACCACACAGGTCTGGCACCCGTCACAGGTGTCTGAAATGGATTGACAAATCAGCCATCTTAGTGGGACAACCAAGATGTCACCTCCATTTCAGGTATGGGAAATCCATTGTATAAAGATTATTAATAATTATAAGTATCGCATATCCGGCTGGTTCTCAGAGAATTGATCCGTGGTAAATCACTAAGCAGATCGATATTCCAGAATCGTCAGTCATTATGAGGGTTGTCCAGAAAGACGCGCCAGGACCGGAAAGCACTGCGAAAAGGTGGCCACAAGTAGTAAAGTGGGAACCCAAAAAAGGGAAATAAAAAGAGGATATTAAAAAGTCGTATCGCTTGAAATATGAGGACCGCTCTAAGCAAAAATTGGTACCATGTCGTATCGTTGATGATGTATGTCGGCAGTACGGGGTAACAGACTCGTATAGATTGAATACAAGGTAACCCATATTAGACCAGATGCTGGTCACCGACCGGCCTCGAGATCGGAAGCTCCACCGAGCGTATCACCGTCCCAGATGGATTGAGCTTCATCGACCGGGCTTAGAGAGCCTGAAGACACCGATGAGGAAGATCCCATAGTCCACTCATCACTGTCGGTTTGAAATTCGCCCTGAAGAGTGGCCAAGTCGTAGTTATAGTTGTCTGCTGAGTCGCCAACTTCCACATAATCGTAATCCCATCTGAAAGGCTTGTCATGCTGCATTCGTGGGAGAAATCTCGCTTTAGCATAGTAGAACGTAACTGCGGCTAAAAGACTGCCACCAACTAAGTCAACCGCATAGTGATGTGAAAGATACATTGTCGCCCACCACACCCAGAGGGTATAGATGATGAACAGAGAGCGAAATTTGGGGAAGAGATGGCTCATGAAAAGTGCCTCAATGGTTGCATTTGCGGCGTGGAGTGATGGGAATGCTCCGAATGGGACAGGTGAAGCTGTGAATCCAGAGGTGTACAGATCAAGGCCAAATAACTCGTCGATGCGTGCGAGGCCGGCTGGAGAACCAGGCATCCCATAGTGAGCCGGTGCCAAGCCATACAGGTTTTCGTACCACGGCGGTGAGCAGGGAAAGAGGAATTGGATTAAAACGCCGATAACATTCATATATCCAAAGCTCCGGGCGAAGATCGGAGTTAGCCCAGGCGGGCCGAAGAAGAAGAGGACAAGAGAGCACACAGCAGGTGCACCAAAATGAATGATTCCATAAGGTAGCCATGCCATAATATCTAGAACCACGTTCTTATGCGTCGACAGGATATTGCTGAGGTTGGCTCCATAGAATATGTTCTCAAGCGCGGGGAGTACGCGAACCCAGATTGGAGGCCTCCAATTGCTAGGTATGAATCTAAGATGGAGTTCAATTAGCTCATTACATCTATATCGGTATGCCTATGTACTGGGTACAATGTATAGGTGTAGAGGCGTTCAAAATAACCATCCTCTCAAAAAGCACGGATAAACTTACTGCATTCCATACCAAAAGATCAACCACGCAATGATGGGCAGAGCCGGAAGCAGAAACTGGCAAGTAGTGGGGAGAACCAGGGAGATTAAGATCACCAGGGAAATCAAAGTCTTTATCAGTGGCCCGGGCGTTTCAATAACGGCTAAAGCAAAGATTCCCAGAATTGCTAGAAACAAATATTGCCCATCATAGACCGTCCAACGATGCGATTGCAGTGATTTCAGGGTATCTAATGGAGAAAAGGAGGTTTTCAGAGATGCTATCGAGGACGACGGGGATAGTCGACTGCGCAATTTTGAACGTAATCTTCGCCGGACGCGGTGGGGAAAGAGCAGCTGGAGTGACCGCCATGGCAGCATCACCGTGGCCTTCCCAAGGTATTTTTGCGGATGATCCTTCCACGACGATATGGCGGGGCTTATCACGCCTGCCATTTTTGCTGTGCGGGCGAGGCGAGAGTCGACGGAGAGCAGTGAAGGCGTCAGAAGCCCAACAGAACCACCAAACCAGGTAAACCGGGAATGGAGAAGGTGTTTCGAAAGACTGGCGTAGCTGCTAAGAGTTGAGTTATCGGCGACGCCCAAAACGAAACGATGAACGGAGCCAGCGAAGGAACTTGAACCCCCAAAGTTGATGGTAGGATCGCCTGGGATCTTGGCTTTGCGATCTAGCTACCCAACGATGACACCACGATGAAGACAGTGATGGAGCTCGCGGTGCTGAGGACGAAGCCGGCCGGTGGTGAGAGGGGCCGGATCGAAAGAGAGGGCGTCAATATTGGAGGAAGAATGAGGAAAATCAACGAGCACGACGGGGGGGGGGAGAGAGAGAGAGAGAGAGAGAGAGAGAGAGAGAGAGAGAGGAGGGAAGAAGCGAGGAAACGAAGCTGAAGTGAGAACGAGGAGGAAAAAGGTGGTAATAAAAAAAAACCGAATTTTGGGTGGACCAAGATGTTTAATTGGAGCGTCCTGGTTGTATTGGCTTGGCATATTAACCGGTTGTGGTGTCATTACAGTATGTTTGTATGGAAATAACGACGGAACCACGCTGAAATGTATTGTCGTGAAAGCAGCTTGGTAACGGGAATCATCTCCGACATTGTAAAGTTACCAGAAGGCTGGGCAATGTTGCGGAAGTTGCGGATGCCAGGCAGATCTGCACTGCACACATGATCATTCTCCAAACCTATACACAGTAACTCCACATGTGTGGCTGTTGCAAGGAGCTGTTTGAGGAGAAGAATCCTGTTCGAACACAGACTTCAGTGTATGTACTGCAAGTTATGGATGAAGCAACCTCAGTCTCTACCGTTGGCTGTCTGTCGTTACTGTGATCCAGACATTATTATCATTTAGCTTTGAAGTCCAAGCTTGGACAACCTTGAGCTCAGAGCTCCCATGCGGTCTTTGAAACAGGAAGGTTCAGGGAGCACATGCCCAATGAGCTTTAGTAGCTGTTAGTCAAATTTCAATTTCTTAGCCAATAAAACAACAAGTGGATATGCAAAAAACTGGAAATGGGCTCCACATTGGAATGATTGGCGGCACAGAGTTAACTGCTGATTAGCCGAGTTGTGTGATTGGTTAAAACACATTAGATTAGCGCCCGCTCAAGAAATGAGGTCAAGGGCTTGGCATGTATTACTGTGGTATTCCAACAGTACAGTACCACTAGCGGTGTTTGCGCCAAGCATGTTGCCGCATAATGATGGCATTGAAAAGGGATTAAAGGGTCAATGTGGCTGGTAAAGATACACCACAGAATAGATGCAAGACTGTCGAACAGTTCAATAGTACGGAGTACTCTGTACACCCTCTCAATCTGATTATGATTTTTATCTTCTCTGTCTTGAAGAAAATTGTTAATAATGACCGTCAGAGGCTAGACTACATACATGGACATCATGCCATATTTCAAGTCCAGGTATCCTCACCCAAGTGGCTCAGCAAGCAACCCATGCTGTCATCATCGCTTCAGCTCCCTTCATCACACAGCACCCTCAAAATAATGCTTTTTATGCAGGAATTAACTAATGCGGTGGCCGTGATTGCGACAAAAGCTGGCCCGACCCGTATTATCGCCAATGCGGCAATGCCACAGCGATGTAGGCCACCTGAAGTGGCTGCTTATTCTGTCACATGCTGCCACTCCAGATACAGCAGCAATATACCAGTACACGCCCCTCGCGCAGTCGACGAATAGACGAGCTATGAGGTCACACGACTGCCAGAAGAAACGCTGATGCCTTGAGACTCGCCTGAGCAGAGAGGACATACAAGTACTGTGTACAGTGTGACTTGCCAACACCAATCCTTGCAACTCAAGTCTTTGATTGATACTCCTTATGATTTGAATGCTCATTCCTTCTACAATACTTCTCAGATACAAAAGAAATACCAGTCATTTCTTGAAAAATCAGATCAAGTTTCTTGTTATCCAGGATCACAAGGAAGATTCTTTCGACTGTGAATGTATCCAAACCTTCCATATCCCATACTGGTACTGTTTGAATCCTGTTGCTCAAAGAAAGATCTTGTTGTTCCACTCAATTGAGTTTCATTTTCGACCAAATATGTGCTTGTGGTGAAATAACATGAGGTGAACTCGCAGATTTTTTGAAGTGATGAGCAAAGAGAGAGAGATCACACAACTTTAATTGCGGTAGCACCTTGCTACTAGCCTACTACCATCACTAGCGAGCAGGGCTCGAACATGTCCACATTCCACAGAGTACTGCTTAGTTAACTATATGTAGGAAGAGGCTGTGACGCAATGATCCAAAGAGTTGAACTTCCAACTCCACAAAACTTTGCTGCAAAAGCTTCCCACAGATAGTTATCCTCTGCAAGAACTGCTTTCTATCTATGTAACTATGCTGATATTCTTTCCACCTAAAATGGTTTTTTGGCCAGACCTTTTTCGCTACTTGAACACCAGTACCTCCATCCCAATATTCCCAAACAACACTTCTCAAGCCCGCCCAGTCTAGATGATCCTTTTCCATCCATGCTTGATCAACAAGTCTGCACGGTCCGCGGAATCCACATACTACTTGTAATGATAAGTACTAGTCCACAGCCCCCATATGTATGGCTGGTTGGGGCAATCACGCATCCAAAAGCTATTCATTGAAGCTGGACAAAATATGTAAATATTAACCAGTCATCCAGATCTGTCGCTGATCGAGCTACATACATACCTTAGTTACATAGGTTTCATACACATGTATGGAGTGTATACCCAGTAGTAGGCCACCCAGTGCCTCGTCAAATCTACCTGATCAAATGTTTATCAAAGGGGCCTCTTTTCAACCCAAAAATGAAAGAGGTTTGTTATCATACTTGCGCAGCTTCTACATACATACATATAATCATGCGCTATACCTTATCCTCATGTATTCAAATTTCTCGAAACTCAGTTGCGTTCCTACAATAGGGAGAGGGATCTGACAGCTAGCAAACTATGTGATACCATCAACACTTTTCGTCCGCAACTAATAATATTTTACACTACAAAAATTACATTCAAAAGCTACTCAAACAATAACAAGTCTCTGTGGCGCAACTGGTTAGCGCGTTCGGCTGTTAGCTAAGTGACTTAGCGGTAACCGAGAGGTTGAAAGTTCGAGCCTTTCCAGGGACGATTACCCAATTCTTTTTTTTTTCCCCTCGAGTTTCGACTTTCGCAGATGAAATCAATACTATGTACTTCTGCCTTCCCTTTTTTTTTTTTCAGACCTAGGTAAACATATCATCGATTATGGAGGACACGGACACCTCTTATCTTAAAACTTATGGCTTCGTGCAATTCATATGCACCTACAACTATCTCGGGACTCCACGCAAACTTTTTCATCATTCCCGAATGTGATGAATGAGAAGTAACTAATGAAGCACAACTCCAATAATCAACCAGCTACAGAAGAAGAATCTAACTAGAAACAGGTAACCATCATAAAAAGCCCAAGCCGTATAACTTCAAGCTGGGAATACAACTCGGAGCCTGTTTCATTCTTTCTCTATTTCCTCCACATCGTCAGGCTGTTTCTCTTCAGGCGTCTCAGGGTTAGCCTCGATATCCTTTGCTTGAGGGGATTCAACAACGCCGGCCGCACGAGCCAGTTCAAATTGCCGGCCTCTCTTCTCAGGACCAAATGCGGTCGTCACCACAATACCAACCGCGATGATGGCTGTAGCGACACCCATGGTTGGGCCATATGCAGGAGCCAGTTTGCCCTTCGCACCTTTAACCATGATAGATTCTGCAACAGCATTGACAATCTGCGCAGAAGGCGATGAGATCATGTTGCCTATCTGATATGTTATTCCAGGGAAAGTCGAGCGGAAAGCTGGTGGAGAGAGCTCGTTAAGGTGGATCGGGACGATACCCCAAGCACCTTGAACAAAGAATTGCATCATAAAGCCTGATGCAGAGAGGCTATGTTCCCCGTAAGGCAAAATCCAGGCGGGAATCAAAACGCCGCTCACCAGAGCCGCAACTATAATTGATCGACGCCGGCCAAACCACTGGGAGACATATCCGATGACGGCACCACCCACACAGGCTCCAGTCTTCATCAGAATGCTTGCTCGGCTGGCAGCAGCGTTGTCTAAAGCCTTTTGAGTGAGCATGAAAGTGGTATAACTATCCTGAGAAGTGTGGCTGTAATAGTTAAACCAGGTCATTAAAATGATACAATAAATGACAATTCCCCATTCCTCTTTCAGCATTCGTTTCGTATCAGCCCAGAACGCGCCGGCCGTGGTGCCTTTCTTTCCTGCTTTCTTTGCTTCAAGGAACTGTTTCGACTCAGGAAGGAATATCCGAAAAATTCCACCAAGAAACGAAAGGCCAGCGCCGACCCAAAACACGGTCTTCCATGACTCGACGTCGCCTCCAACGCCAAGGTTAACACAAGCGGCGAAAACGTACCCCATCGAGTATCCCTGCTGCAAGATTCCAGACATGAGACCGCGAGCCTGGACTGGACAATTCTCGAGAGCCATGGCTATAGCGTTTCCGTAGACGCCTCCCATGAAGAGGCCGAACAGGCTCCGTACAGCCAAGAATTGCGAAAAAGTGGCACTGTATATAGTGGCGATCTGAAGCAGACCCAACACGATCATGTTGAACACCATCGGCCACTTCCGTCCCCATCGATCACCAGCCATGCCAAAGATCGCCGCACCAACGGAACGGAGGAGAAGAGTCAGGGTAATCGCGGTTGTGATGGACGTCTTTGAACGGTGATAATATTTGGACAATTTGACGGTTTGAATCGACAGCGCATGGAAGTCAAACGCGTCGGCAAGCCAGCAGAATAATCCGACTAAAAAGTAGAGCCAGCCCTTAAGGGAGAGCTGCAAAGCCAAAATAAAAGGGTTCTGGAGTGGTGCTGGAGATTGCCATTCGGTGTGTGTCTCGCCATATTCATTGGTGACCTCGACACGCATTCTCCACCTGAAGAGGTCGCCCCAGCATTGTTTGGCCGTGGCCAGGGTGCCTTTGGCGATGGGTTCTGCCGGCTCGTTGCCTGACATTTTCAAAAGAACAGGCTCAGAGCCGTCAGTCAGTCAACTGCGAAGAAAAGGAATTCAATGGAGAAACGAAATCACAAGAAGAAGCGCCCGGAAGAGAGATTTGCGGGGGTGTTTGGGAGTATATTATAGAGATCAATGTATGGATGGGATGGAATGGATGTGGAGAGTGACTGTGCAACGTCCGCGATCGGCATGTCACCACATCCCAATTGAGACCCGTAAACACGAGATGGGAGGAAAGAGAGACCCAACAGGCATGGTGCATCCTTGTGGCTTCCCTTTTTATTTGATTCGGGCTATTGATCCTGCTTAAAACAGCAATGGATAAGGTAGCCCAGTATTCAAAATCCAACATCTCACTCCCCCACACCTGTCAAAAGATTGGAAGAGTTCTCCATAAAGATTATCACTTTGGATATCTCCAAGATGCTGTACTCAGTGCCTCGTACGACTGTCTGTCCTGCCCAAGCACATTAGTACATACATAGACGTGTTCTTGTTAGAGACGACGATCCGCTTGTTCCTTCTGGGGTTCGCGTGCCAAGGAAAGCGCCACCGAGGCTTGCTTGCAGCTGCTTAAAGTGCTTATCATCTCTTGGCAGCGTCACGTCAACTGCCAATGCACAGTGCAGAATCGAAGCTAACAGGTCTTGGTGTGCGGGGGATGCGGAGAATGAATCTTGTTAGAACTTTACTATAACCCGTACGAGATGGGGGTTGCAGGGAATGTATGTACCTGTACATTCTCGTCGATTTTTCCAGAACTGCCATGTGCCTCGGGTGTCAATCAACGGCCATTATTCCGGTTTCATTCTGGGATGGTTCAAGCCAGGCTATTAATTCGACTTCCTCGGGCGACTTGAGACGGACTGGAAGTGTAGTCTTGATCAGGATTGTTCCGGGACTAACTAGAGCTGAGATAACTAGCAGTTAACACTGGCTTAGCTTTTGTGAGCTACTTCATATTCATCTCCTATGATTCGGGTATGAAACGTTAGGGCGCATATAAAATCCTTTCCACATGAACCACACTCTTGTGCCATGGACCTAGTATAATCTGGGGCAAGTTTCTGCGGATGCTGTTCTTCAGAGGGAACCTTTGCAGAATTCTCAAATGTTGGTACCCTTGTATTCAAGGGACATGTGAGCTTCCGCTGTAGTTGGAATAACTAGAGATTATCTGCTTAAGAAATCTTCTCTAGCATCCCATTCATGATTAAATATCAGTCCACAAATAGATAAAAAGAATGAACTGAAATTATCCATATTGAACAATGTGTTGGCCAACAGGGCCTAATATTTCATATGTCCAAAGTCTCCAAACATGCTGTGCGCTCTTTTTCCGCTCGCAGAACAGGGTATTATTATTCTTATCATCAAGTGTGGCTAATTTTGGGTATGTTCCGAGGATACCGCCGACGATTCAAAGTCAATGAGCATGCCGAGATTTCTAGAGGCCAATGAAGAATTGCAAAGCGCCGAATTTCCATAGAGATAAAAAATAGAAAAGGAAAAGAAAAAGAAAAGAAGAAACTCGTCATTCTGGAGGTAGCAAAGTATCATCTTGTGGCGTGCCTGTAGTGCGGACTCTATTCCTCGGTAGATAAGTTGATTCGATCAGGGTAGTATACATAGCTTATCCATCATCCATCGCTGGTCTCCATCTCTCTGCGCTTATAGACTCTTTTGTTTTAACACCATAGTTAGAGCTCAAATGAAATATAAGTCAGTTACTCAGCAAAACACACAGTCTCAAAGAAAAGAGCCTCCATACATTCTCCTTGTAAATGCGAAAAGGATATATAATGCGTCTGTGATCATTTCGAAACCGAGCGCATCGGTTTTCAACGATTTATTCTTACCAGAAGAGAACACGCCATGGCGTTACCTCATCCCTTCATTAAATTCGAGAAATCAACACTGAGTCGGCCGCGACTGGAGAATCGCCATTGTCGTCCGCTCGATAACGTCTAACAGGTGCCCTAATGTATCTGCAAAAACGCGGTCAATATAGGAACCGACGAGATGGAGCAAATTGCAGATCGAAAATACAGAAGCCCACCAATTCAGCTTTTATTTGACTCCGTTTTTCCGGTGTTGACCCGATGCCTTCTGTCGCCAGCGATACTTCATGCCGGGAATGGTGCCACGATTCCAGATGTCGACGAGGACACTACCAACAAAAGTTAATACGGTTGAGAGCCGCCCCGTTTTCGAAGTAGAACTTCAGCAACGTATGTGCTGTACCTTTGTGTTCTGTCCTTGTATTCCTCGTCGTTCCACTCTTTCAACTCCACAGTCATTCCGGTTTTTGACCATGTCACATTCTTTTTCTCCAGTTGCTTCCTCGTCTGTTCCTTCACATCCATGACAATATTGTATATCACCAGACCAATAAAGCCGAGCACCGCAAGGACGAGGAAGAGCATAGCAAGTGGAATAAGACGGCGCAAGAGCCCCATTCTGCAAGGGCCGATTTTCTGGCGAAACGTACGAGACTTTGCAACCACACGCGATAGTCTGCGCTGAGAAAGAAAGTGTAACGAAACTGCTGACGAACTCGCCTTTTTTTTTCGGTTATTCGTATTTCAGAGCAAAGCCAGACGCTGAGGCGCAAGCAATAAGATTTGATGAAGCAAAATTATGTCAGGGAAAGTAGTGCAAGCAGTAGAAGCGTGTCAGTGGCATTGTCGGATATCCGCGAAATGGATCTTGCAAGATCTCAACCGCAAGGTCAAGATTCCAATGGATACTGTGCTGAAGGCTTCGTTCAACAGAGAGACGATAGAACGGCTGCTCAAGGAGAATCGGTTATAACTGTGTCCTTATAGCTAGTAGGGCGTAGATTGGTAGAACGAATAAGCACCACAGCAAACATTGTAATTTTCTCACATGAGGTAGAGCGTAACCTCTGATA
The DNA here is from genome assembly GCA_029449355.1 of Emydomyces testavorans. Taxonomy (NCBI): domain Eukaryota; kingdom Fungi; phylum Ascomycota; class Eurotiomycetes; order Onygenales; family Nannizziopsiaceae; genus Emydomyces; species Emydomyces testavorans. The sequence goes on from CP120627.1 coordinate 3,117,348, forward strand.
AATATGTATTCACAGCTCTACTATTTCAGCGGAAAGAAAAACCAGAAGGCAGTGAAACTGGGGATATTATGTATTTGAAGATATACGTAAGCCCAAAGCAAAAAAAAAGGCGACAATCCATGCACGCTGGTGTGTGAGGTGCTCATGTGGGACTCAGCTCAGCAACAGGAACCACACCGCGCACGGCTAGATGGCACCGGGTTTCTGAGGTTTAGCATTCTGGCGATGAGATTCTCTGCGCGCTACCTCTGTAGCTCGATCTTTTTCTTAGCCTCTGCAGAGCTGAATAGTTGAGGGATTTGGTTTCGAGACATCAAAGAACGCGCAATCAGCCATCATTGCAGCGTTAAGCTTGACGGCCGATCTTTTCCGTTGTTTCAGCGAACAATCTGCACTGTGGCTTGCGAAGGCTGAGGGAAAACAAAATAATAATAAAAAAAATATTCTTATGTGTCGATACCTCCTTCATCAGTAAAATGACAGGCATATTCTCTGTGTTGTCCTCATCTTCGAGGCTGCAATTCAACGAGACAGCACCCTCAACTTCACGATCAGATCCTTCGCTCTGGAGTCTGAAGCTAGAGCCACACAGGGGACTTTCGCTAACTAGCCTCCCCTTGGCACAGAGGCTTGATTTCTGATCGTCAGGAGACTTCAAATACAGAGTCACGTATGGTCGAGTGATCGCGTCAAGAGTGTCATTCGTGAGTGGAGAGATCAGAACCCAACAAGAACGCGCTGCTGAGATTGGTCGTGGGAACCTTTTGGATCGTTCATGGCAGAAAAGATATACTGCTGATTCAGACCTGGATTGCTTGATAGCAGCCCTTTTTCTAGTGATTCTCAAATACCTTTCTATCTAAAGCTGCCGCTATGATAATGGTTTATAGCTGATTTCTTTGGTCGACAGAACAAGGTGATTTAGTTGTCAACCCAGAAATCAACTGTTAGTTACGAAGCCATCCAGTACAATGAGAGCCAACAATATCTGCTTGGAAATGCAGCTTTTCGCTTTTTTGAGAGGGACAGCAAACTTGTGTAGACCTGGGCTGGTGGCGGATACAGTCATCTCGCACTGATATATCTGGAGGTCCATCTATGGTGTGTTTACTGACCGGCCTTGAGCCTCAAGGGATTGCTCAAAGGCTTTTACTACAAAAACATGGACGAACATATATGACAGCCAATTTCTGATGAGAGACATCGAAAAAAAAAATTCGAATCTCAAATGTCTGGGAAGTTACAGCCGCCGTTCCCACATCATTGCAAAATACAAAAGCGCTTAGGTCACATTACCGAGAATGAGGCGAACGAGAGGCCTCTCAACGGATAACGGATGGCAGGCATGCATCGACGATCTAGCGTAGATGTTGTTCTGACTTGGCTCTGGAAGGGTGGCAGCAGTTGGCCATAACAACGGCCAGCATCCTCATCGCCGAAATCCGACCGAAAATGCAAAAGTTACCCTTAACTTCCCAGAAACACCATCGCTGCTTCGAGAGTTACCTGTTTTCTTGATCTCATGCGGTGAATAAGCAAGATCAGCATCACCTAGCTTCAACATGTTGGAAAAGAAAAAGCGTGAACTCGCCCTCTAGCACACACTCCGCGATTCCTTACATTGACACCTACCTCTTCGTGACTGAACCAACCTCGCATTCCATTCCAATATGTTCTGGATTCCCTTCCCCATCATCTGCTTCCAATGCGGTACAGACCAGAATCCATGTCGATGCAAGTTCGTGGGGCCAACGCTCGGTATGTCATTCTTCCATTGCAACACTATCAACCCACAAACACCTTTCTACCTACAAACTACTGAAACGAGAAAAAGAAGTGACTTGAGATATCTACATCTAGGATTCATAGTAGGAATCGTCTCAGCGGTCATATGCTATCCCGCCTCTCTATTCTGCGGATGCTGGGCGACTAAGACTGGCTCGCGGTGAGTAGAGAACTCCTCGACTTGCGGTCTGTCGCAAAGAGGTTGAAAGGAATATCGTTGACGCGAATTTATACCCATTTCGTTGCGGTCGGAGTATGTACAGCGTGCTCCAAATGCCTGTCGAATTGAACGCGATCATTAGCGAGGGGATTCCATTTTAAAAAAAAACACCTCCGCTCTTCTTCTGGTTTCCATTTCCTGAACTTGTTGAACTGGTATGGGCCTGAACTGCGCGGGTGTGATGGAATATCCAAGTTATAAACTTATAATTAGCTAGATATCAACCTTGTAATCAGTCGTTTGCCTGCAGGCTGTTTAAATTTCCTTCGATCTGCCAGATGCCTACATAGTAGGAATTCAAATCCAACGTTTTCCCATACCTCAATTCAGAAATATCAAGAAGAGCTTCCATCACCTTGAAGCGAACTCTTTCTTCTTGCTTTGATATTCACCAGCATCGCCAATGTCGCATAGACCTCCAGCAAACTCTCTTCACAACTTTTTCCACGTAGTTACTGGTAGAAGATTTGTGTCGGAGAAAGAATGCCTTCCTTGCTGAACACAGCATCAAAACATGACACCAACTCTCCTTGTGCAAAAAAGTATAGAAAGCTTAATCTTTAATCCTTTTTGTTCCCCACTATTGGGATAGAGGACTGTTGCGAGTTTCATATGGTCCTCCAATCTTGGGTAAAGAGTATTCAGCGACGACATAATTCAAAGCCTACTTTTTTGGCGTCGAACCTCAAACTGGCCGGCAAGATTCGCCTATCACGCCCTATGGACTTTAGAATTACGAAGGGCTAAGCAATGAGTGAGTGTATCGAAGGACACATTTCGTCAGTAATGCTCCTGGCGTAAACCTCGTCATCGATGTGTAAGGCGACCAGGAATAGAGGAAATAGTTTAAATTCAGTTTTCTTAGAACCGGGTATGATATTACCATACTAGTAGCGGGAAACCGCCTGTAGGAGAAAAGCAAGAGGGGAATCTGGCATTATGACGATGCAAACGAAAACAGAGCAAGTCTTCCGCATTTCAAATTCTTTCCAACGAATTCACATTCCAGAAATGCATATGTGCTCGGTCAAACCGCTCTTTTCACGAGAGAACTAAGGAGGATACTGAACATAGGCCTTTAGGGTCTGATAAAGACAATAGTACGACATAATAAACAGTCAACAGGTGGAACAAGCGGTGGAACACATCACTTCAATTTCTCCTTCAGCTTGGAGAAGAATCCGCTGACTCGATGCTTCTTTTTCTTCTCCTTGGGTGTTTCTGTCGGTGGTTGGTGAGTTTCGGTGGCAGAGGGTTGGGCCTGAGCCTGCTGTGGGCCTGTAGTTCCCGAGGCACCTGTCTCGGTTGGACCAGCTGTTGGGGGTGGTTGTTGAGGAGTGGCAGCGTTGTTGCCTTCAGCGGGTTCTTTGGTCTTTGGCGACACATCTCCAGCTTCTTTCTTCGCGCGAGGCTCGGTGGCAGCAGGAGCGCTTGTTGACGTTGCTGCAGTTACCACAGGGGCAGGTTCCCCGGCCGACTCGTCTCGCTTGATATCTCGAAGCAGTTCCTGTTCCACTTCCCGCTTTTCCTCGACGGCCTCTCTATTACTTGCAGCTTCGGGATCCATGTGAGCCTCGCTGAGGGACTTTCTGACCACTTCAGGCACATCTGAGACTGCCTCGTGAACGCCTTCGGCGTTGGTCGTTTTGAATTTTTCCAGGGGGACGTTGGCGGCCAGCGCAGAAGTGGTGGACGCAGGAGCCGCGGATTGGATGAATGGAGCACCACCAGTTGTGGGTGGGTTGACTTGGACAGGCTGAGTACCAATGGTACCTTGGGTCGCAGCTAGGGCCGCCATAGCGGGATCACTAGCATCCCTTTCATAGCCTGCTTTATCTGTCGTAACTCCGGAATTGACCGTGTTGTCAGTGATACTCGAGGGGTTTGGCACCTTTTCACCAGGCTGCAGGTGGATCGGATTACCGATGCCATCAGTGGCTGGAAATGGGTTAATAGACACTGGGTCCTCCATTCCGGGTGTTTCTGGAAAGCCACCAGGCGTATCTCTCGACTTTGGTTCTAACGGGACATCTTTGGCGAGCTGTGCCGTCGTAGACTCAGGGTCAAGCGTCGAAAGCGTAAAGGGAGCCGGTCCGTTCGCGTCAGACTCGGCTACTTTCCTTAGCGCCGATTCGGACGCTTCCTTGGGCTCTTTGGGAACGTTCCCAGCGAGGCCCGCTGTTGTAGCTTCCGGTGTAACTCCAGACATTGCAGCGGTTCCTCCCGTTCCTGCGATGGCACTCGTTGAATTGGCTGTAGAAGGATGGAGAGGCTGCACGTGGCCAGGTTGTAGAACGTTGTTTATATTGTGGTGGCCGTCGTCTTCTTGAGGGGCAGTGTGATCTGTCGTCCAGGTACCGTCGACAATGAACTGGAATTACACTGCAGGTAAGCCAACAGCTTTTACAATAAGGAGAAGTGAATAAAGCACAAAAGAAAGTCAGAACGAAAAGGAGATCACACTAATGGTTTTGTGTCAATGCTGGCAACGACCTTTCGCAAGGTCGACGTTGACGGGGCTGGGGCTGGAGGGAAGGCTTTTAAAGAGTGAGAAAGGCTAGAATACCAATAGGGACACGAAACGAAGGAGGGATGAGCCAAGCACCAAGATATGACGTAAGGGACTGATGGCCCTACCGCATGGTACGGCAGGTATACTTCACGAAGTATGAGTAATGCGCAGGGACCTGGAGTAGCTGGCAAGTACCCTGCGTAATTGTGGTCACATCCAGCGAAATCGCGGAGTTCCAGGCATTAACAGCCATTCATCAGAACTTTCCTCTGAATCAGAACAGAGAAGCGAAAAGTGACAAAACAGCAAGATGAAGTGCAGCGCATCTGCAAATTTTCAAGTAAGTGCTTCCTCCAGTTTGACCTGCATGGACATGAGGTGCATTTGTGGTCCCATGCAGCCGTATTCCTTTTGAATCTGAAGGAGCTGGATTTGTCCCGCGATAGTTAACCCCCACTGGCAAAAACTCAAGGACATCATATGACCCTCTCCGTCTCTCAAAAAGACTTCTCCCAGACATACGAATATAAAGAGACAGTGGAAGTAAAAGGTGAAGAGACGAGGAAGAATAAAGCAACGAAAAGCCGCCAGCTTGCCATACCTTGTAGAGTATTCGTTCGTTAGTCTCTGGAAGGTCAATTTCTTTCCTGAAATCTCCATGCACCGACTTCTCCAACTTGATACTCTTGCTCCAATTGTCAAAGGTCCCGGTGACATACACTTCGTTCGCTGGATGCGCCCTAAACCAGTGCCAAAGAACTCATTAGTTTCATTTTCTGCAGGAGCTTTTCCAAAAATTGTCCAGAACAAAAAGAGCCATCTGGCTACGAATAACACACAAGATTCAGTGCGACCAACACCATCACATTGAGAAATGTAATTTGTGGCCAACTTAAGCCTGGTTCATTCTTCGCATTCTCCTCCGACAATGTTTAGTGTCGGTGTTAGCCCAATAACGTACCACTTAAACGTATACAATCCCATATTTGATCTTGCCCCAGCCAAACTTATCCCCTGACTGCTCTTTTCCCCTCTGGATGTCCTTATTTGAGTTCGAATATCACGGATAGGTAGTTTGTTGGTCGCAACGAAGCTTCGTCGGAAAATAATAGCAAATTGATACTTAGATGCACAACATCGCTTGAACAGAATGCGACGGAAGTATCGGCGATCGTGGTACGTTTTTATTAGAGGTCGGAGTAAAGCCTGAGCTTTCCCACGACCGTATGAGCTAGCGGGCAGAATTATGACTGAGCTTGGGTGTTTTGAAATCTAACTTCCCTCTCCTGTCACACAAATAAGTTTACTTGATTGTAGGGAGAGAAGAACGGATTGTACTCCGTACGAGGTAGTCTGAGATGAAGTATGTATGGATATAGCTTGAAGCTGTCTGTGGATTTTGAGTTGAGTGGTGTCAGCCGAGATTTCAAGTGGAAGACGCAACCGCCAAGTCATCCGAAAAAATTTTGCCACCCCTTTTTCGCAGTTCGTGGGTGATTACCTCAACTCTTCCCCTTATCAAGAGAAGTATTGCATGAAGTGCTCCTCCATAGAATAAATGCTTTTAATACTCCGAACATACCTTCAAAACTTGTATATATGTGCCTGAGGAAAAAACGATGGGCTAAGCTCTCATTTTGTGTTAAAATTTCCAACTGGACTTTCACTATGAGGTACGAACCGTGGAACAGAAGCTGATCATAGCGCAGCTTTGGCATTCTTGACGAGCTCTATCTAACCTGTGGAGTACCCGTGGTACGTGCTGAGTCTGTCTGTATGTATGTAATATGGCTATCAACTACAGAGTATCCCCGGGAGAAGTGGAGGGTTGATTTCCAGGGTGCTGAATTTAGTTTTAGTTCGTTTTCATCCCAGATCCCAGCTCCATAGCATCACAGTACATCCATCCAGCGTACATTCACACTAGTCAACTGTTTTAACTACAGTACTCTGTACATAGTATGTGGTTATGTAGGTACAGTACAGAGTACATACATATGTACTGTACATTTATTAGGTAGTTTTTATAGTGCATGATCAAGCCAAGACTTCTCCTTATTCAGCTAGTTATCAAAGACTCTTTCCTGTGGCCTTGAGTTTAGCGCGTTGCAGGCAGTTTAATTATGGCTGGATATTGAGTACAGACTCCAAAGAATTCTGTCAATTTATTTTCAATCATCCAAATGGTGAACAGGATGGAGCAAGCATATTATTCATCAACTAGGTAAGTAATTAGCAAACTGCAGTCTGCCACTGCAAAAACGTGGCCCTTTCGACTCAGAGAACTAAGCTGTTTCTAGAAAACGACTGGAACAGTTCTGGAGCTCCAGATGGAAGCTTCCACGCAGCAACACAAGAAAAAGACGTTGGGAACACAGAGGTCTAGTATGGAGAGTGACTTACGGACTCCAGCTCCCGCATATTTAACGAATGCTTTGCTGCGAGAACCTCGAGTGACTGACTCTATTTTACTCTACAAGCTTTGAATGATTCTGTCATCTATCCCTCCACACTGCTCTGAAGCTGAGCCTCACAAAGGGTCCACCAACTCATCTGGGAAACTCAATGCTCTTCAGAGGTAGCAGATATACACCGCTTATTCTCTTTCAAAACTCTGAGGCTACTTGATGAACTTATCGCCAGAGGAGGAGTCTCCTCGGAGCATAACACTCAGGCTCTTCAGTTTGTTTATCCAGAACGACCAGAATCAGATAGCTTTGCACGGGGTGGGGAATAAGGATTGGAAGCAGCAAAGCTATAAGTAAATAATCTATATTTATCTCTGCTCTCTGTATGGCTTTCACCCTCGGCGCCTGTATCAGCACTTTTGACAGAATATCGCCCATAGCTATGTACATACCTAAGGTATTACATGGACTGTGCTGCCTGATACCATCCAATGGCATCTCACAAAGCGTCCGTTTCTGCGGCGATAACATGCTTTTGATTTGGAATTTTTCTTTAACAAATAGGATATGGAAATGAATGTAGCTTAACAAGCAGAGTCAATAGAGCTGAGAAAGACTTTTCGACTCGACGGCCTGGAATCCAGCTGTGAATAATGGGAGTGGATTGATTGTGGGTTGAAGCAAAGTAAGCTTTCCCCCCGCTAAAATTTGGCCATCACCATACATCATCACCTCAAGGACCCCTCTTCTCCCTTTCTTCCTCTTTCCCCCACACAACCGTCTCTCATGGTCAATTATGGACTACCGTGCTCTTAACTGATGGCATCGGTTTGATTCAATCATCTTGATAATTCCTCCTAGTTCTCAGTGTGTCTTGCTATTGTCCATTCATTCGATTCTCGGTATCGAGCCTGCATTCCGTGTGGGCCTGATTACAGGTCATTCCTCAAAGTCACGCATTGTTTTCTAGAAGGCTTTCCAAGAAGCCAGGTCCCCTTGCGCCTCTCTCTTCAACAGATATTTCAGAAGCAGAGAGACGGCCACAGTCCCTTATCCTTGATCCCTAACCCAGAAAAGCCCACTTTTCCCTCGTGTCAACTTATTAACAAGCCCTACTGTGCGCATTCACGTCCGCCTTTCTCTCTCCCGAAAACCGCGACGACTGTGAAATGCCACTTGATCTCCGCCTGCCTTTTACCCTTCGCTGAACCAACCGGCTTTAGTTAAACTTGAGATTCCACTTAGCGAACTGGTTACACGTTGTTTCGGTCTTGTCGCTAAGCCGCTTTCAAATACTCAACTTAGCTCGCCTGTTTATAATCTAGCGAATCTCCGCCAGATATTACCCTCACCGAGAAGGTGGCGGCGTCTCTACGCCTTACTATCATATTGTGATGTCGCAGTTCAATGCTTTCAGCGAGAACCATGCAGGCCGTGGTGAACAAAACACAGGTGAAGGGCCAGCAGTCTTTAACAGGATAATGGAAGAAGATGAGAACGTGACCTCTCCGACAACTTCCAATTTCCACAGAACCGAGCTGCGCCACGCTTCTAGCTCTGCACAAAGCGGAAATGGACGAGGCACATTTGGAGAGTTTGGGGCGTTCGGGGCAAATCCATTTGGTGGAAGAGGTGACCAAGAACAGGGCGCATTTCGACCAGCAGCAGGCTCGAGTGACACGGGTTTCCCAAACCATTACGCCATGGGCCGTCGCACCTCGGTGTCGGCCGAGTCATTGAATCCCACCTGTTCTGGATCAGATTCCTGGACGCCGCCATTTCATCACAAGACTCCAGAACAATTGGCTCGACTTAAAACTGCAGTTGCTGGGAACTTTCTGTTCTCCCACCTTGAGGAAGACCAATGCAAGACTGTCTTGAATGCACTTGTGGAGAAGCCGGTTCCGGCGAAGGACATCAAGATCATTACTCAAGGTGATGCAGGAGATTACTTCTATATCGTCGAACAAGGTTATTTTGATATATTCATCCATGCATCGGGGTCGGCTCAGCCAGGACCTGATGGCTTGGGAACCAAAGTCAACTCGATTGGTCCAGGAGGGTCATTCGGAGAGCTTGCACTTATGTACAATGCTCCTCGGGCCGCGACGGTCGTGTCCAGAGAGCCGTCGACCGTTTGGGCACTCGATCGTGTCACATTTCGAAGAATTCTGATGGACTCTGCCTTTAAACGACGGCGTATGTATGAGGCATTCTTGGAAGAAGTTCCTCTTCTGTCGTCTTTAAAACCCTACGAACGCTCGAAGATTGCTGATGCATTGGATACGATTAAGCATCCTGCTGGTCATACGATTATTGCGGAAGGTGATCCAGGCGATTTATTCTATTTACTTGAATGTGGTGAAGCCGCTGCATATAAACGTGGCATTGAGGGCCCAGTTAAGCACTATAAACGAGGTGACTACTTTGGCGAACTAGCTTTGCTTGATGACAAACCGAGACAAGCGAGCGTGGTCGCAGAAACGGACGTCAAAGTTGCACAGTTAGGCAGGGATGGATTCAAGAGACTACTGGGTCCGGTTGAGGATATCATGCGTCGAGCAGAGTATGATGTCCCACGAGGAGGGCCTAGGTCAGAAGCATCCTAGAGGTGCATAAAAAGTGCCACTTGATCAGATAATTAATACCTTTTTACTTTTACTTTTTTTGCTTTTTCTTTGACATTCTACCTCCAAATTTCGTTAATATCTTTTCTGAGCATCTTTGGCTTCTGTCCAGGTTATAAACATTTTGGATCCTGTATCCTCCTACCCATTGACCCACAGTTACAGCTTATCTGCAAAAAGCGCCCAGTTACAGCGGCGTCGGCTGCAATATACATACATCATATAGCCAAACTTTGAAAGGACTTAGCCAATAGACGATGCACTTCCTGCTTATCTCTACCTCTGCTGTGGACCATGTTCAGCGCTAAATCTTGTTATCGATCGCCGACTTTATCTGTTCACCATTCCTAGTATTGCGAAATGCATGGCCATGGCATACTATCCTCATATCTTTTCTTCTCTGCCACGTCGTTTTATCTTTACTTTCTCTGTCTTAGGAAGGCGTTTTTGCTTCGATTAGCTCATTTGCTCTTTTCGCCAGGTTTCCATTCGAACCTAATGCTAGCCAAACGGGAGGTTTGAGACTTTGATCACAAAACTCCTTTTGTTGAAGTGTGTATAGAGATCTGTGGCTCCTTGTAAATATAACTAAATTCTTAAGCGGAGTGGAGGAGTGGGAGTCTGACGTAGAATCTGATGTTAATATGCAGCCCTTCTCATGATTCTGGGCAGATTTGGTGCGACTCAACAGAGTGGTTATATATCCCGTTTTCAGACCAGCCCCCTTCTGCTCCGTATATTGACAGTTAACTACGTACTCTAAAGATTTTTCAGATTGAAGAATTCGCCAGCCATGCCGCCGAAGAATAAATCTTCAAAAGCATCCAACCAAAAGCTCAAGTCCACCTTAGATCCCACCAAGCACCATCCATCCCAACGGGAACTATCACCACCTAACTGGCCGCCTCTCAAACCCCTGATCCCGCCCTCCGACCTTACGCTTGAACCCCTCCTCCGCGACCAAATCTACATCATCAGGAACCTGTTTACCTCTGCTCTTTGCAAGAACTACGTTTCTTTTCTGTCTACCCTGCCGCTGGTTACGACACCTGCGAGACCGAAGAGGGGGGAGGCGGTGAGGGTGAATGATCGGTTTCAGATTGATGATGGAGGGTTTGCGGAGAGCTTGTGGAGGGAGACGGCGTTGAGGCAGGTGGTTTTGGGAGAGGATGAGCTGGGTTTATGGGGAGGGGAGGTGGTGGGGTTGAATCCGAATATTCGAGTGTATAGATATGCGAAGGGGCAGTTTTTTGGGCAACATTGTGAGGTCTTTTTTCATTTCGTTTTCAATTCCTTTCTTGCGGGTTGATATTTTAGAGGAACGACGCTAATGCGGCTGCTGTTCTATAATCTGCAGACGATGATTCCGTGTCACTCCAACTCCCTTCCTCAACTGGCCAGACTGTGCTGGGGAAAACGACCTGGACAGTCCTGATTTATCTGACTACCTGTACGGGGGGAGCAACAGTGTTCTATCCGGAGCCCGTGCATTCTTCTAAGAAAAACGGTGGCTCAAGGTTCAAATCGTTGAAGGATAGCAATGATGATATGGACCCTATCGTGGTTGAATTAGAAGTCGGGATGGCATTGCTCCATCGACATGGTGATAGGTGTCTTCTTCATGAAGGACGCGAGGTTAAACAGGGCGAGAAATGGGTGATTAGAAGTGATTTGGTGGTTAGGAGATGATGGTGGGATACCCCTAACCAGATTCTGATTTACAGTGCTTCGATGGGGATAGACTTGCATCTATGTGTGCCTGAGACCTGAAAGAAGTCGGGACAGATTGTGCGGAGCAACAGACTCCACACCTTCGTTGAGTCCTTTGTAGGACCTGAGAGGGTGTTTGCGGCATATTCGTCTGCAATTGCTGTGCCATCTCCCTGTTGCTGCGGGGTTTGTGGAGCCTCCTCCAGCTGCATGCTGGTAGCCGGCAATGCCACCACGGAGAGAAAAGATGTTAGGTAGCCCTTTGACTACGCCGTCAGGCTGATACGAGGGCAGACTACAAAGTACGCTGTTTGAAGGCTGAAGAAGCAATTTTGCAACCAGAGCATACCCAGGGTCGCTGTACATATATGTACCCAGACGTACGGCTTTTTGGGTCTGGCTTTACATTGAAATGGTATTTCAAGCTGTCAGGAAAACACTGTTCAAAATGTCTATGGCAGTTGATGGATTTCAATGTCTGCTTTAATAGCTGTCAATTCTGACATGTACAAGGCAATTTTGGGTTATTTGTTTCAACATTGTATCATGTTTCACTTCTCAAACTGCACATCCTTGCTCCATTGCACTGCACAAAGGTCAGCCAGCATTTGAGTCCATACCCATCAGCAGCAGCAATCCAAAGCTCTCAAACGCCAGCCTCGTGAGGCATCTCAAAATAAACAGAAAAAGAAATGAATTTCCAAAAAGAAGGTTCCCATCAAAGGTGGAGTGTTCCTGAGCACTTTAAATTGTACGTGTTTTTCTAGGGATCGAACCCAGGCCCTGAGCCTGCTGGCCGACTACCACATGTACCTTTACATGTGTCAGTTTCAGGAAACACTCCGGCAGGAAGCTGCTTGTGCGCTTCTGCCACTAGGCCCCGGGGCCCGGGGCCCGGGCTGTTGAATGAAGTCATTGAAACGATAGGCATGTTCGCTTTCTTGCGTTATTTCCGTGTTAACTAGCATGTGCAAGAGGGTATGTGATGAGAATCGTGTTCTCTCCGCAGTGGCGAAGTTGCATGGCGAGGCGGGAATGATTCGGTCCTGACCGGTATCTTCATAGACGGTTCCTCGAGAGACAGCTCTTTGGTTACGAATTCGTCTTCTTCTGAACGATTGATACTTTCCTCCTTGATCGCACTCCATTTTATGGCGTCTCGAGCAACATCCAACGTTCTCTACTCATAAAGGATTTTAAGGCGTGGACAACGCTCTGCTCAGCGCCTTCTCCTGGACTGCAATTTGATCGCATCCATAATCTCACGATACATTCTCCGATGGCGCTCCTCTTTCAGAGTGAACTTCACCCCTCGTTCCTTCAACATCTTGACTAGTGGAACTTGCGACGGGTGAGTGCATTTGCCCTGGCAGATGGCAATGTCGACCAGAGTTCGTCCATAGGAGTCAACTGTGTTGACAAGGGTTCCTGTGACGTCTTCGTCTAGAAGTCGCTCGACGAGGCAAATGTCCAAATTCCGCGTCGCTTTCTCGATGTCTGAAGTTTGGCTTATGCTGGACGTGTTTGATAACTTCCTGTGACGGGGCGAGATTTTGGAATCGGCATAGCTCGGCGAGGGGGGAGGGGTTGGTAGCTCCGGTGGTGCATAGGAAACCGAGCTTGGTCGACGAGCTTGTGCTTGTGGTTCCCTGAATCAGACGTGAGTCATTTTGTTCTTGAAAACATCTGTTCTTGGGGCCGAAGACTTACTGAAGAATTAATTGGATACACTGCATCGAACGCAGCAGACTGTGGAAATGCTGCTCTATTTTGTCTTGCACCTGTCTCATCTTCGGGAGCGCTTCGTCTGTTCTAAACTGCAAGATCGCCCGTCCCAACCGTGTCGTGGCACTCGTCCCAGTGAGATCTCCCAACTCTTCGTCAAAGGTGCTCAATAGTCTCGTCAGGCCGTTGAGCCTGGTGCACAGAACATGCAATGGGCTCCCTCTTCCGTGGAAGGCTGGATCCATGATTGCTTGGATTCGGTCGGCTTGCATGGCAATCATTTCGGAATCGTCCTTGACCATTCTGCAATACTCCAACAAGCCATCGATCATAGTTGGGCGATCGTTCATTCTTTTCTGAAACGCTCTCATCTTGACGGTAAGCTGGGTGGCCAAGACGGCCAGCGCAACGGCGAGGCCTGCGGCATCCATGGCTGCGGCTTACGGGATCTTTCGATAATGATATTTATCGAGTTTTGCGATCGCTGAATTCGTCGTGAAGAACACCGTGGAGAGGCGCATGGTAGTACGAGCGTATGGACAGGCCAAGCGGGGAACTTGCATAACTAGCTGAACCACGCTGAAATTTATGAAAGGACTGAAGTAGCTCAGAACCAGAGAGAATGCAGGTGTTTTCTCGCGAGCTAACTACGGAGGAACAGAGGGAAAAGGATGTCCTTTTCAACAAGGCTTCAGTCCGCCATTTGTAATCTAAGCCTCACAGGGTAACGCAGACGGGATGTGATTGTTAGTGAAGTCACTTCGCAGCCGTGCCGAATTGACCACTCTCGAATCTCAGAAGAGCGGTAACACTCGGAATACGAGCGTCGACGCGGGTTCGCTTAAGCCCCAACAATGGCGGTCCAAGGCAACCGGGCTGACGGAGGCCTTGGCCCCAGCTCAAATGCTTGGGGCCAACTTGCAAATTGCGAGACGTGTACGGAGTAAGCTGCGTTGAATGGTGGTATGTAGAAATGATTTCTAATCAGCAGCATCTGCCCTAAGATGCCAACTATCAAGTTAACTACATACACATATGTACATTATGTATACTAACAACTCGTGAAGATACTCGGCATCGGGTTAACCCCAGGTGTTCGACCATGTACCCCAGAGTTACTCCAAGGTTTCGGGCTCGGTCGCGGCTCCGCAAAAGTATAATTCGTCCAATAATAATAAACGACGCGCTATTCCTATTGTGGACGGGAAGACTCGCTCTGTTCTGACGAGGCAGCCAGTCAGATCAGTCGTACGGGCATAGCCTCAATGCTTTTAGCTGCGAAAATAGGGCCTTTTTTAAGAGTCACAAATTGTTCAAGATGAAGACGGGATCACCTGGAGATGAAGCGAGCCTCAGAAAAAAAGGTTCAAGAATGAATAATTGCCTGGGTCGCTTTAAGAACCAGGACATGTCTCCAAGTGCGATGCATCCTCAACTGAGTATATCTTTTCGCTCTTCCATTTAAAAGCCAATGACAATCAGGCCTTTGTTAGTCTTGATATTCACATATCATTTAACATGACGCATAATGTCCAGGAAGCTTCCGACGGATCACCTGCCCTTGAAGGTGACGATAGACGAGCCTCCAATATCAGACACCCAATTCCACGAAGAGGAGTGAACGGTTTTTCGAGAGAATCCAGATGGCGCGAGGAGTTGGACGATGAAACCATATCGCTAGAATCTCCCAAGGAGAGTGAGGCGCCACATAACGGGCGGGTGGAGGAAATTTCCCCGAAAGAGACCTCGGGCGATACATGTCCTGATAACGCGCCGAATCCTCCCGTGGAGGAACCTAATTTGGACAATCCGTTCGCGTTGTTTGAAACAGTGGAGGCGTTGGATGAAGCTGTGGAATGTCTTGCATCACAACATGGGCTTTTGCAGGAGGTTGATGGTCTGAGGCGTGCCGCGCGATTTGAAAGAGATGATATGGAGGCCTTTGACGATCCGAGCTTTCCTACCGTGGAAAAGACTGCGCTGCAGGAGGAACGAGAAGCTACATTCTGGAAGCAAACACGGAGCCTTCGTGCTGCGGTACTCATCGTTGGAGGGCTGTCGGGTGTTTGCCAGGGATGGACGCAGAGCGTGTTGAACGGAACAAGTTTGTATTTGTTTAAATGTGATCGTTATGTGTCTGTGCTTACTGACCTTGGTCCTTAGATATCCCGCTCGAACAGGCGTTTGGCCTGAAAGTCCATCCGGATATGAAAAGAACTGGAGATCAGTTTGTCTATGGTGCACTTTCGGCATGCGTGGCACTTTCATCTGGGGTCGTGTAAGTGAAGTCATTCCTTCTTTCGGAAGAGCTCGGCGTTAATTTACGGTGATAGAGGCCTATTCATTTCTGATCCGATTCAGAATCACTGGCTCGGAAGACGTGGCGCAGTCGCCCTTTCTGCAGCCATAAGTATGGGAGCGACAATCGGAGCCACTTGTTCACGAACTATCCCGCAGATCGTTGGCTGCAGAATATTAATCGGAGGCGCTTTGGGTGCGAAAGCAAGCGTAATTGCGCCATTTCTGGCCGAGCTTGCACCGGTGCACATGCGAGGAGGCGTATTGTCAACATGGTGAGTGTCTTATCGTGGCTTCTACTTCGGAACCTGTTCCTCACAAGTTTTCCAGGCAAATCGCAGATGCCCTTGGCATCTTTTTTGGGGACATAGCGTGGAAAGTACTCGACACATTCAAGATGTCCCCTGACACCAGATGGCGCTTCTTGGGTGCAACCACATTATTTCCTACTATTCCTTTGATCATAGCTTCGTATATGATCCCAGAAAGTTGGATGTTTTTAATGAAAACACGAGAATACCCAAAGGCAGCCGAGGCGGCTTGTCTTTATCGAAAATACCCTATCCAAGGATATCGAGACATCATCTCGAGCCATTTTCAAATGGAGGCGGAGGGAGAGCTAATGGAGATCCGAAAGTCGGCCCGAAACAAAAACTCTGAGAGCGATCCTCTTGATGAAGAGAACAGACCTGTGGATAAGATTGTCGCAGATGAAACCAGACCGTTATCAGAGCGTCTCGCTCACAGCCCACCGGGCTTGTGCTTACGACCGCGTAGGGCAGGGAGCGATGCAGTTGAAGATTGTCCCCATAGTTACCACATGAAGGAAGTGCACTTCTTTCGAAGACTGAAACAAGTTCTTAAAGATCCTCGTTGTCGGCGTGCTCTCGTATCTAGTGGGACGGTGATGCTGACGCAGTCACTATGCGGGATTAACGCTTTTGCATTCTTTTCTTCTTCGCTCCTGAACGCTGGTCTCAGCTCTGTGGACTCGCTGACCTTGGCGCTTTGCTTTGGTGGTGTCAGCTTTGGTTTCGGATTGTTAACTCCATTGTTGAGCGATCGGCTGGGCAGAACCACTCTAGTGCTGCTTGGATTGCCTGTCATGACCGTTTTCATGTTTATATTGGCGTCGCTCTTTGAGCTGGACAACTCGGCAAAAACGCCTACTATTATGCTTGTGAGTCAGTGGATTTGGAAACGTATGGCATCACCAGCTAACAGTCAAATAGTTCACAATGCTCTTCACAGCGGTATATTCCTTTACTTTGGGACCTGCCGCCTTTAGTCTTTCCGCTGAATCATTCCCGAGTACAGTTCGCGAAGCTGGCATGGCCATGTGTGTTTTCATCAACATGACATCGCTTGGAATTCAGCTCTTGGTATATCCTTTCATCACCGCACCGATTGGTTTCACGGCGAGTCTTTGTATATATGTACGATATTTAGCCGCAAGTTTTTGTGAAAAGCTGCTAATAGCATCTAGGGCTGTGTTGACATCCTCGGTTTCATTGCTTGTTTTCTGTTTTGTGTTGATACCAAAGATCGGTGAGTCATCCGCGCATGATTTTCTGGCACCGGAAGCTAACAAGGTTGTAGGACGCTGGAACAGCTACAGTTCAGTTTTGATCTGCCACTGTCGTAAGTGAACTCCCGCTCCAATTGCTATACAGCGTGCTCAGTACTTTTATAGGGTTCATTGTGAATATCGACTATTCTACGTGCTCCCAGAGATATCTAGAAGATGCCTTAATATCATCACTCCACGGGCCAGGAAGGAAGGCACAGACACGAGAGATGCCGAAAGCATGGATAGCGGCTTGGAGACGGGTTGGGGATTAATTCCATTTTACCGGTGGGCGAGAATCCAAGATCCGCATCGCCCATCTGTGTTTCAGCAGTTACTTGGCCTTCCTGCTCGGCTTTTTGCAGGGATACGGACAAGCAGCAATAAGAGGAAATCGCCTGCGGACTCTCCCGAACCACCAGCCCAGGAGGTTCAGTATGCTGTTGAGAAACTGGAATAGGGGCGGGTTAGGGAGTCATTGTTGTTAAAAGTATGAATTATTGAAAGCCAACGTCCATGTCTGAGCCTCAAAAGGCTGCCTTTTGTGTTCATCCATGGGTATGATGATTTAATAGATATGTACATTATGTAAGAGTCAGACTCGCCATAGAATATGATGTAGTTCGTCAACGCCCATTTGCTTGACTGATCTTGCATGAATAAGGACCATGACTAGTCTAAGAAGATGATCGAGATCAGTGACTCTCAACAGGATGCCCATTTGATATCATGAATTAGGATATCTGTTATGCTGGTCGAGTCGTGAACATAGAATTGGCGATAGCTAGTCCCAAAGTAGAAAGGCGTGTAGCTAGTGAATTACGGCGGGCCAGAGCAACCAGCAACCACCCGACAGAATCATCCCAACCATTGAACAACCTCACCTGTCTTACCGCCTTGGAGCTGCGTTGGATGGTGTACCTGCTTTGTCGCATGCAATGTCATCATCCCAGCCCATGGCGGCGTCGCTTATGGGGCAAACGCCTCATGAGGCGGCGCTAGAGAGGTCTGCATTCGACCTCCAGGTCCACCACTGCGAGCATGCAAAGCCTCCTCCCACCCGCGACGTCACCTCCAAGCTCGAAGCATCCAACGACGCCGCCGCCGATCGAGGCAGCGCTGTCTCTGAAAGTGCTTTTCTAGCATTATCTGGTACGAAAATTGAGCGTTTGATTAGGAGAGACCACTGACATGTTGACATTAGATGAGTATAAGAAACAAACGGAACATGAAAAGCAAAGCGCCGCGAATGCTCTTTTAGCACAACTCTTAGCAAGCAAACCGTTGGCAAAACCTCCTAGAGAAGAACTGACAACTGGACGAATTGAATCAGCTGGTGGCATGGAAGTCGATACAAGTGTCCGCAAGCCATCGAATCCTCCCCCTGATCCGCCACAACAACCACGTCACGCAAGCCCTGAACCCCCTTCCGCTGATCGAGTTCCACTGCCAACGAGCCTCGAATCCAGTGCGGCATGGGATGTAAATGAGGTCCAGAAGACTACTGAAGAAGCCATGGCAGCAGAGGGTGTACAGGAGGACAGTATTGAGAGGGAACATAACCTCATTCTAGACGCTATCCAGAGCAACGCAAAAACCAACGCGGATTTGAACCGGCTATACTCAGATTTCACCCCGCTCCCCGTGCCGAGAACTGCGAAAGAAGCGCTTTTACAAAATGAAATCTTTACTGATGCCTACTTTGGTACTGCGGGTGGTCCGACACCCAGGATGGTTGGCTATCCAGAGCTACCGGCCCAAAAGGAGGCCAGGGGAGTCACAAATGACTCCGGATCCGTTTCTGGGTCGGAACCTCGAATACAAGCTTATGCGAAGCTCGAGTTCGATGATGGGCACTTTTACGTCAACACATATTCTTTCATTCTAGGCCGAGATGTCCGTGCCGCACGCGCAGCTTTTCAACGAGAACTACAGATAAAGCAACCGAAGACCCAAAATGGAAGCGGTGTCCGCACGCCGAGTCGAATTAAATCGGATGGCAATCACGCACTCATGGGTAGCGTGATCAGTGATACTGGTGGCATAATGGGATTCGATCCCGACGTTCCCCAGCATTGCCCGCCCCAAATGAGCTGGAAGTCGTCCAATTCCTCCACCGGTCACCCTGGTCACCCCACGCTGCATATGTCCCCAGCGGAGCCGGATATGACGGCGTCAGTCGAGCCCCCTCGAGTGATGAAGGATTACAACGCTCTCGCTATGGAGTCACTGCAGAATGGAAATGAACCAAAACGAGTAGACACACTTTCTCTATTACCAACTCCAGATTCTTGCCCAGTTATACCCATACATCCACCCTCATCCGCCAACGGCGTACCCTCTTCTCATCGAGGAATATCAAGAAAGCATGTTAAGATTGCGTACAATTTTAATAGAAATGTATTCGAAATGGAAGTCATGGGAAGAAACGGCGCATTTATGGGGGCAGATTGGCTCGCACCGGGCCAGATTCGACCACTTCATAGTGGCGACTTTATTCAAATTGGAGGGGTGAGGGTGAGATTCTTGCTTCCTGACGTTCCTATCGGAGATACGGGCTCTGAGATGATGGATTCTCCATCGGCCGACGTAAATGACGAGGAGGTTTCTCAACTTGAAGAAAATGACAGTAAAGGTGGAAGCGAGGAAGATGGTGATGATGATTCCAGTGGAGACGATTCAGAGCAAGATAAAGAGGCTAGAAAAGGAAACGTCAAGAAGCTCACTGTTACTTTGTCTGAGCCAAAATCGTCTGTCGAAAAGAGTCAGACTTCTTCTCAGCCTACCCGTCGTCGCGGTCCGGGTCGCCCACCAAAGGACGGCATCATGTCAAAACGTGAGCGAGCCGAAAGAGCTCGTGAAGAGAAACTTGCCGCTCGCCGCGAGGCTAATGGGGAGATGACGACGCCTCCATCGAACAAAGCTAATGTCTCTAAGCCAGGAAAAGAAGAAGGAATTGAAGAGCCCTCGGCAGTTAAGGCAGGAAAGAGAAAATATAATAAACGGAAGAAATCTGACTCCGGTCCTGGGGACTCCGTTGTACAGTCAATCGAAGCTGCTGATGGAAGCGCTGAACCCAAACAAGAGGAGCCTGTTAAGCCAGTTGCTGGGAAGAAGCGCAAACCTTCCCGGTCACCGTCGCCGGATTATCCTCCGGAAAGCTTCTACACACCGAAAGAGCTTGCGAAACCACCGTATAACTATGCTATGTTGATTTACGACGCATTATCAGAGTCGCAAACTCCCATGACGCTGAAACAAATTTACCGCGCCTTAAAACTGAAGTATCCGTATTTTCGTTTTAGGTGCGAAACGGAAGGCTGGACTTCTAGTGTGCGCCATAATTTGAACGGCAACGGTCACCTTTTTATGCATGCAGAAAGAGATGGCAAAGGATGGTCGTGGAAACTGATTCCTGGCGCGTCAGTGGACAAGGAGAAGAAGCGTCGTCATATTTCACCTCCTCCCCAGGACGTCCCTAACCTCAGCAATCAACACTACTTACCACCAACAGCCCCAGCATATAATGTTCCCCATAATACGCCTCCACAACATCCTCTACCCCAATATCCATATCAACCAATCACCCAACATCAAACTCCTATGGCGCCTCCACTTCCGCCTCCGCCTCCACCTCCACCTCCACCTCCACCGCCCACTCAGCGATATAACCCCTTTCCCTTCTCATCTCCTCATCTGCCAGAATCGTTCTCGCCGAAGTTCGACCTACCTCAACCGTTTACCTTCTCAAGGTCACCAGCATATCATTCTCCGTATTCTGCTACACCTCCACCACCTCACTTCCCGCATCCCCGGCATTGTGGACCTCTGCCACAATCACCATTACAACGACAACCACCTCCGCCACTGCAGCCGCCATCGTCAGCACCCTCACAACATTACAATGGCCCGAGCATTATCAAATTCCAATCCCAGCCGTATGCGCCAACGCCTCACCCCTCTCACCCTTTTCATCCTCCTCCACCTGCTCCCATATCTGCACCGCCACAAATATCACCCGCAACCTCATCCCCCCAAAACACTCCGCCAGCATCATCCTTGTCACTAATTAACCAAGATCCCGCATTCATCGCCCGAGCAAATCAAGCAATCGACAATTTCGAAGCTGTCCTCATGGAAGACTACGAGGACCAAGAGTACATTAAGAAAGTCTTACGAAGTGCTCGTGATCGTGTCCTCAATGGTTCGAAAGAGAGTTCTTTCCCTGGTGGCGAACCAAAGGATGAAGCTGTCATCATTGATGCACTCAAGGGAATAATAGGCCAGCTGACAGAGGGTCAAGGTCAAACAGGAATAGGTTAACCGGTCTATTTTAATATGGTTATAGAGGTCAGCTTTTCCTTTCTGTTTTGTCATAGTTCCATTTGACAGCAAGGGGATGAGCATCAACGAAGCGCTCTGGCAGTCTGTATTTTGGCATGGCATTTGCTTGGGAGACATTTGGTTCTTTTCACTCCCAATTCGTCCACTTTATTTATTCCCATATGGTGCTATATATGGGAAAATGGTACCCCAGTTAGCTTTGGCGAGGCAAAATATTCTTTGCTTTGGCATATGTGTGATGAAAAGAAATGAAACGGGATTGATGATGTTTGGAGGAAGAGCTATGATTATTTTTCATCTGGGTACATATATCTTCCTCGTGTTTTCCTTTCTTTCACTTTTTAACTTATCTTCACCAGCCTCCTTTTTCTCGCTGGTATTGTCATGTACCTCAAGTCGGCGCTTCTCTTTTTAACATTGCTTTCCATGATATCCAAAGACTAGCGCATGGCGTTTAGATGACTTGTTAATTGATCCCTCCGTTTGCTCTGTTGGAGTACCCTCTTCTTCTTCTTCTTCTTCTTCTTTTTCTTCATTTTCTTAACACTAGAACTGGTGCGATATTCATATGACTTAACATTTCTGAACGGAAAGTTTTTATATACCTTCCCTTTGGAAACCCAATTTCATTTTTTGGATTTAGATTCATGCCACAGATTCCACCAATCATCTGAGGACGGCAATTGTTGTTTAGGAGAGGATCTAGTAATAAATACATTGTCCATATGATAAGCGCTTGATACAAACTGATCTATACGTGGCGAGGAATAAGACACATCTTTATCAATCCTTGCGTTAAGCAGAGGGCCGAAGAAGAGAGAGAGAGAGAGAGAGATCTTGCTTTGCCACGCGAGCCATCAATGTTCGTGAGCAAGTTACATGGCATTAACATCCAACAGCTTAATACAAACGCGAGGCCGCTCGATTTAAAATGATATCAGAGTCTGCATTACATAGCCATCTCGGCCCTTAATTTCTCCAACTCGGCCTCTTCGTCTTCTTCTTCGGCTCGTACCTTGGATTTGCCTTTGACTTTGGAAAAAAATGAAAGGGTTAGCATTCACACTGAAGACTCCGCGTAATCGCGGCTCGGGGTCGGTGCACACTTACGTTCTCCGTCCGCGGCGGCCGGTAACGCACTAAGTCTATCTCCAACAGGCACAGTCCCTGTCTTAAGCATTCGCTCATCGATAGCTTCTTGTTCCATGCCTTCAAGTTCGGCTTCTAATTCAGTCTCGTCGAGGGGCTCGCCGATCGGGGCGTTTGTGATTGCGTTTACGATTTCTTCACTGAGGGCGTGTTGTTCGCGTAGTTGATCCCTATGATTTGTATTAGTACGTCATAACATCTACCTAGTATAGGAAAACCACTGGGTCACTACATACATTGTCTCGTCGACTTTCTCGATTGTAAGTCCACTGTGGATGTGTTTCATTGCCGTGCCGGCGTTTTTCATTGCATTGAGGGTTTCTTGGTTGATATTTGCGGCTTCGATGGAGTATATTTGTTGTTCTATTTGGATAATCTGGGCTGTGGTTTGTTCGAGGGATCGTTCGTGGACCTTCTTTCTTCGTAGGGCGGCTTTGGCAGCTATGAATCGGAGTCCGTGAGTTAGTATCATCCCATATTATCAAAATCCAATCACCAGGAGCCGAGAAAGAGAAGCAGGTCTTCTCTATTCCTCTGTATATCCTGAATAGACCACACGCCTAGAAAAAGAGGTATAACAAGTCCGTTCATACCATTTTTATTTGTGGTGACATTCTTCCTAGCAACAGCATCCTGCTCCGCCATCTGAGTTTCTAAATATTTTTCTCTTTTCTGCAACATATCCAGCTGCTGCCGTAAGGATAGAATGGCATTTTTGGGCGCATCTTTCTTCGCCTGGGCTGAGGCACCACCGAACCACGACCACATCGTATCGAGCGTATTAGGGACTGCGGAAGTAAGGAGGATACGTATTTCGAAGAGAGAAAGCAGAGCTGACCGCAAACAAGAAGTCCAAATTCAGCGGCAAAGTGAGAGCTTGCAGCCTCCCCCGTGAGTTCTTTAGAGGGGAGATTCAAGAATCGATAGGGCGGGTGCGGGGTGGGATATATCTGAGGTTCCGTGGGGGATGTGCTTAAAATACTAATGTACAGAACAGTAAGTGAATCCAACGAGGCTAGGCTAAAGAGACGCGATCAGAATAATGGAATATCAAGGGTAGAGAGAGCAACTGTGAATGCTGCCTGACTGTCAACCTGCAGTTTCTCTCCAGCAAGTACTTACATCCACATCCAGACATGTTATGACATCGCCGCATGGATGGATCAGTGGAGGGGTCACGTGTGACCTGCCCATGTGCAACTAGCTTAGTCATCATCGCACCGTCCACGACTCTCCTCCGAACCGCATCGATCAGACATGAGGACAACAACTCGAGACGTGCTCAATCGATCAGTTATTTCTCTCACTCAGTGTCTTCAGGAGTATACGACACGCCGGCAGTGGAAATATGTCGAATGAATCAACAAGTCCCAGGTCCTCTCCCCACTCGGCTCGTCTTCCTCTCAGAAGTGTCCAGTCTCCCTGAAGGGTCGAAAGTCCGTTTTCTAGGATGGTATGCCCAGCAAAATCTTTTCCTTTCATTCACTCCAAGCTTCTTGAAGTTGACCTTTCCAGTATATCAAAATATACCATTGCAACGGGCATTCTCAACCTTGAACACAAGTACAGTGCTTCCCTGTCAGACCAGAAATGCTTTGATGCAATCTCGGAAGCAACCATAGACGTGGATATAAATCTGTTACTGGACTCTCTTAGTCATGCCGATATTGACGTCGGAAATTGGGTTAATGTCCTCGGCTACGTGAGGCGATCATACCCGGTATCCCGCCTTTGTTTCCAAGCCGAAACGCCAAACAAAGCTGACCTGGACCCGACGGTTTATGTTGAAGCCGTTATGATCATCCCTGCCGGCGCAATTCGACTTGGAGAATATGAAAGAGTCCTATCAGAGTCTAGAGAAGTGGAAAGAAGACTGAAAACGTCTGGCTGAGAAGGAATCTCGCTGCATATGCGTTTTCATAAGTCGATCTACAGCTAATTGAAGAAATGCGCAATATTCATGTCAAGGAGCTACTACAGGCCTAAAAGCTGTTTCAAATATCGGAAGGGCAGTCCGAATTCTGGAAGCCATGAGCACTAACAGAGAATCTCCATCGACTGGATTGGAATTAATTATCTGGCACCCTGTCTCGGGCTTCTTAGCGAAGATGCTTGAAGAAACGTTGGCGGTCATATAGACGGCAGTCCCTTACTCCTTTTATAGGATTATTTGCATGAATTTAAGGCAAGGTCTGGGCCAAAGTCGAGCTGGCTGTACCACCAAAAGAATAATTCTTGATTGAATGAGGTAAAAAAAAAAAAAAAGAAAAAAAGAAAAAAAAAAATACTATCCGAAACTCTCGCAACGCCGTCGCTATGGCCGTGATCTAATAGTGGTTTATCGAATTGCATGAAAAGATCAAACTTTATACCCGAAACCTCTAAATCTGGAGAATAAGCTGAAGATGCGTGACACTTCCAATTCAGATGGGTCATGCCTTGAAACCCCCTAGAAAGTCTCATTAAACCTCTTCTTTTTTCTCCTCCAAAACTGTCACAGAATGCTCTTTGCCGCTGAGATTTGCTTTTGTCTTTTTCCCATCCAATTTCTTTTTATCCTCCTGCATGGCTCTAATAAGTGTACTCTTCATCCGAATCTTATACCCATACCGATAAAACACGAACGGAATCGGAATAATCAACACCTCCAACGAAGCCAACAGTGTGCCGGCCCAATGTGCCCCGAGCCGTTGGTACATATGTGGCCCTATGAGCGGGAACACACCTCCAATAATGCTTCGCATGACTGCGTTACCGGCCATGGCCGATGCGGCATACACGCCATAACTGTATGTGAGGTAATTACAAGCATAGATGAAAACGCCCGTGTTTCCTGCGCCAAACGGGATGCCGGCAAGGATGGGAAGGATCCAGTGAACTGAAGTGGGTACGCAGGTCCATGCAAACCACATTTCGCCCACGGGTGCAAGAATGGCGGAAATGCATACCACGGAGACCATTGCCTCGGGACCGACTTTTCCGGTTTCTGGGTCGATCTCATGGCTGTTGATCATTTTTCGAATTAGGGGTTCGAGAAATACGACCATCAGTCCACCGATGCCGATACCGATAAAAGCCATGCCTGACATACCCGTGGACCAGCCACGAATCTGACAGAAGACGATCGGATAAGCCACGAAGCAGAGGTAGAGGATGGCGTAGACGAGAGAGATGTAGATATTCCAGAAGATGCTACAGTGACATGTATGTGAGTGTACGCCAGGTTGAAAGTGCGGCAAGGGATGAAGTTACCAAATAGGTTCAGTCACTGCCATTACAAATGGGCGACTGAGATTTATCTTGAGGACTTCGGAAAGTGAGTTTCTGTGGTCATATCGGCTCCACCATCGGGGATCGCCCTTCTCGTTGCGCATTCTGGCCGCCTTCTTTTGAAGGAGGACGGGGGCATATGTTTCTTTTATGATGCAAGAAAATACGAGTGCAACTCCGGCAAACATCAACATTATCCAATTGGTCCACCTCCAACCCAAGTATTGCGTGACCAATCCACCAATAAGTGGGCCAAACACTAGTCAGACCTGTTAGCAGGTTAAAACAACAAGACCAGTGCTGCGCCCATACCTGGTCCATTCAGTGGTCCAATACTCCAAATAGAAAGAGCCAGAGCCCGACGATCGTCATCCACAATATCAGCAACACATCCAGGTGCACTTGATATCATGGCAGAACCCGCGATCGCACCAAAGAATCTCACGACAAGAACTTCCACCATTGAGTCGCCGATTCCACAAGGTATGATCAAGAGAATGAAAGCCAGCAAACTTATCACGGCGACTGGCTTTCGGCCGTACATCTCACTCAACGGAGCTAACAACACGGAGCCAACAGCCAATCCAAGGAGATATAGTGTTAACCCAAGAGTCACAACCGTTGCGGAAGTATGGAATTCTCTTGCTAGCTCAGCAAGACCAGCCGTGTAGCTAGTGGAGTATAGGACTCTTCAAGAGAAAAAAAAAAGTCAGGTCAGCTCGGGAATATTCTCTGGTAGAATATGTTTGAAATGCCAAGAGGAGCGACTCACATTGCCCATGTATTCCATGACAAGAAGCCAATCACCATCCCCTTATACGCCAGCGACCAGTTTCGGGGATTTTCAGGATCATCTGCTTCCCAGTCTACCTCAAAATTGGGATCAGTTGTGCCTGCTGTCGCAACAGAGGTGGCTCTTTGTGCCAGAGATGAATGTGAATGCTTGGATGCCGCTGAAATCTGAGGTGTAAGGGCAGTAAGAGCCCTCTCTTGGGTAATTTCCAAGGTCTTCTCTGGATCTGCATCCGCTGAAGAAATCGTAGACACATTGCGACGGCTTTCAATTGGCGGTTCGGGATCCCTTTCTGCAGAACTCATCACCACGATTCGGGACCTTCAGAGGACAAGTTGAAGATAAGTATGGCTTGAGCGAGCGTTGTGGTGCTTGCAGAGCAGGGATTTGATCCTTCTTTAGTGAAAGTCTCTGAGGATGCATCTGTCTGTTTCCGTTGTCTGAGCAAGCAATGCGAATGAGCTTTTTTCAACGCCTTGAAATGGGCAAATCTGTCGGGAAATGCATCCTTTGCTCTGGGTGAAGAATGAAGGAGAAAAGAGAAAATATTAGAACGGAAGAAACGAGATGACCGAAGAGCAAGCGAGAATGCAGCTACCCCGTAGTCCCAACATGACTTATCTCCACCTTCTGTAGTATTTTATTCCTTCTCGAACCCCCTCCCCGGCATGTTCCCTGATGGTGGGGACTGGAGACCGAACGGCCATCCTGTCATCACCCTGCCGGGACAGAGCAGAAAAACAGATACAACGCCGGCTAAACCCACACACGGGGTCAGTGTATGAGTTGGTATCTCACGAAAGCAAATAATGCATGCGAGAAAAACGAGCACGAAATAACGTAAAAAGAAGAGCATCACGGAGCAAGGAAGACTGCAAGAAAACGCAGCAAATGGTTTTCGGGGCCAAGAGCGCGCGAGATTCCATTCACCTTCCATCCTTATCGCGGCGGTCCCATCGGGAGAATTGCGATTTGCAACATCATGATCCAGCCAATGGCCGGTTGGCGAAGGGGGGATGGGGGGAGGTTTTTGAGATGCCGAAGTTCCGTGTTGGATCTGAACTATGGAAACTAAATCTCAAACAACCTTCAGGGCTCTCCCGGGACTTAAAAGTGCCTTTTTTTTGCCTTTTTGTGTTTTTGTGTGTTTTTGTTTGGTTTCTTGTTGGTTCTGGAGTCTGGAGTGGGAGGGCATGAAGGCAAGTAGAATAGAGCGAGAACGCTTGGGTGTTTCCCATCTGTTGTCTCTGCTCTCTCTCTCTCGCTTCTTTTCGAGGTGCTGTCTTTTGGCAATTTTCGGGACTAATAACTACATCATAGCTAAGTTAGTTAACTAGTTAATGGAAAGTAAACCTTCATCTTCCGATCGGTTTCAACAAAATTCAATTGTGTGTAACTTCATAACTCACAATCTAGAGCAATATAATAAGTTGCCCTTTCTTTCAACACGAGCAGCTCCGACCATGACTCAGTCACCCCAGTAGTTAACTAGTTAACTAGTTAGAATGCCAGTTGGGTTGCTATTGCTCCCTGCTGCAGGCATCTAACATGCCCTCAGTGTTTCCCCCTGGCGCATCGACGAGGGCTGCTGTTTTTCTGGGAGGAGAAAATTAAGAGGAAAAAAAAAAAAAAGGAAAAAGGGTCCGGAATACTCCGTCTCTCAGGTAGAAAAGGGTGATAAAAAAAAGTGTCTGGCTCTCTCCTTCCCGCTAATATGGGCTCTGGAAAATATGGCAGAATTGAGATTGTAGAGTCTTGTTTGCTTCCATGATCTAACTGACTGACTGAGTGATGTCTGTATTCGATTCTCAGTGTGCCGGATTTGCCGGCAGTAGGTCAGTATGTATGTAATTACGCAACAAGTTGACATTGTTATCACCAATCTACAAGGTGGAACTGTTATAGGTCCCGACATTTGCGATTTGGAACCCGACTGATCATTCACAGTGGTTGCTGGGTGGGTGTAGCAGCAATGTTATATGTTGGATTTTTCTGATAGTGTATACACATACATCCTTGCTTGGGTCAAAAGTACAGTACAAATGGGAAATAAGCAGACAGAGAACAGAGACCACGATAATAGTCTGGGGTATACGCCGTACAAAATGCAAGACAAAAGGGCATATGGAAAACCACCAAGCTAACTAAATGCCGGCCCAAAGAGGTCATCAGGAGTCATTAGGTAACCGTACAGAGTGTGTTTTCATAGATGTATCTTCCAAAAAGGATCATTAATCTTTATTTATAACCCTCAAACTCCTCCGAGGGTTCAGCATCACTCCCAAAAACGTTGGTTCTTGCCCGGCGAGCAGGTCATCTGTACTACTGCTCGCTGACCCCGGCATCGCACTTAGCGAATGTTCACCCGCAGGGAACGTATGTACAGCCGCAGCCGTAGGAGTCATCGGACGCCCACTGCTCGATCCGCCTACCGATGCTCGGTTGGCGCTCAGGTTTTCTTTGGGCCACAATGGGGCGAGTTTATCGCCATATCGACTTCCGTCCGAAGAGCGTTGGGCAGCAGCGACATGGTGTTTGTATAGTGCGAGTTGTTTGCGGTACACGTATGTGCAGAATCCGAGGTATGCGGCCAGGATAGCGAGACAGCCTGCAATCACGCCGGCTACGATGGCAGCGATGTTAGGTCCGCCGTTCCCACCGTCGTGGGCTTGGGAAGGGCTGTCAGGTCCACCGGTTGGCGTCGTGTTGGGCACGGTGTAGGTTATCGGCTTTCCCGTTGCTATTGGGCCTTCCGTGGCATGGACCGCTGGTGCGGTTACAGTTGCTTTTCCTTGACCGTCTCCACCAATGACGGATTGAACAGCTTTGGGGACTTGGTATCCGTAACTCCCGCTCAGCCCGCCCTTTGCATTGTTTTGGGAGACCTGTTGGTTCAGATCGTTTCCACCCTTTAGAGCAACGTATTTGGTTTGCCATTTCAATGCCGACGCATCGAAGACGTATATTCCGGGACTGTCACAGCTCAGGTCCTGTCCAACATACCCGCCCGTCACGACAATCTGGGAATTCCAGATATTGCAGCTATGCCCAGCTCTGGCCGGAGGCACGGATTGATTGTTCGTATCAACTTTAATCCACGTGAAGCTAGGAATAGTCAAGATCCACATATCGTCATACTGGATTTGCTTGCCATATGGGATCAGGTTTTGTCCTCCATAAAGGTACACTTGAGTACTGCTACCATCAGCGGCGGAGGCAGCCACAGCACATGGATTAACGCGTATGTCGGGCGTTTTCCCACTCGTCGCTTGCTTATACCACGTGGAGTTTGCGATGTCATACACGTCAATCACGTTCATCGAGGTCTAGGATTCGCCATATCAGTCAGTCATCACTGTGCTCGAGTATAACAAGATCACCGATCTCAGATCTACTCACAAAGGTCGCATTTGTCCCTCCTGCAAGACCCAAGATAATTCCCTCTTTACCGAAACCCGGGACGTACACAAGTACTCCATCTGCACGTTCGGTAAATCCTGCCGAATCTTGTAGGCCTCCTGCAGTAATGTTTCGCCAAACTCCATCTGCTCCAGCTACTTTGCTAGAGCCGTCCATTTCCACCTCGCCGTTGCTGAACCCAGGAAATGTGTACTCTATCATCGATTTGAGATAGACTCTCGCAATTGATTGCGACCATCCTTTGGTTGTGTATCCATCCAAGTGACCACCAAAATACCAGCCTCTCCCAAGTTCGGGAACAGCAATACCTGCTCCTTCCGCAGACCTTTGTACTGGTTTACCGCCCGCATCTGAATTCTTGCCCTTGGATGTTGTCGGATTTCGATGCTCTTTCCAGCCTCCAGAGGGTATATCGTATTCCCATAAGCTGAATTCCACAGGGTCGGTCGGAGGATTGTCCGAAAACTCTCCACCATACAGAAACAGTGAAGTATACGAATTCCATAAATATCCATTGGCAACTGGTGGAGGGCCTGAAGGTCTCGGCAAGCCCTTTAACTTCGGCGAGGAGATATCCCAATCATTTTTAAGATCAAGGCTCAGAAAGGCATTGTCTGCCATGTGAGGTTAGCTGAACGTATTCAATACCATGGGACGACCTGCCAACCTACTCCATGTCTTATCCTTTTGGCTGGAGTCACTCGTAGATCTTCCGCCATACATATAGAGCGTTCCATTGACAATTGCGGTTTGTTGCGACCATCTCTTGCAAATGTCCGTGGAGCTGTCATCTCGTTTTGCTATCACCTTCCCATTGACTCCCAGAATTCCGATTCCGTTCGGCTTTGCATCGTGGTTGTGGCTTTGGCTGAAAGCGACAATCACGAATACCAGAAAAAACGGCGGTAGGGACAAGAAATTCCGCAACCGCAAATTCATAATTCGCAAGGGCATCGCTCTCCCACAGACGATTGACAGACTTGTGATGTGGTCCTCAAAATGCCATAACCAAACATATTAGGGCGAATATCTTGAAAAAAATCGGGTCTGAAAACTGAGATGGCGTGTTGTCTTGATGTTGCATCAATCACCAGACGTATGTGATTTTCGGGTAGGATCGAGAAAAGCCTAGACCTAACTGCAGCACTTGAGTCTTTGTTCTGCCAGGAGGTGTGTGTAATGTCTCACTGTTCCAGGATGTGGGCATTGGACGAGAATCGGAGATGCTGGAAGATTTTCAACCAAAAAAAATCAATTTCAGTCTTGTTTAATCGGAGAAAATGAATATGCAAATATTGAAATCCAACCGCATCTCATCAACAATAGATCTAGAAGCAATATACAGAATATTCAGGGAAAACAATGGGCGTCAGAACTGAAGGTGTCGATATCAAGTCGCCACAGTAAAATTGAGGGAACAAGCAAAATACATAACTACGTAACTCCAACGGTATCAAGGCACTCACATGTATATGGTACTTCGATCTCGCCCCGTTGCCCTTGTGATTCCCACGAAAACCTCGATCTGCGCGCGTATCTGCTACATCCAACGGTCATCATCACAGCACAGGTTCTCCATCAAGGGAGTGGGCTTGGTCTGTTCTAAACTTGTCGGTGGCGGAGCAGCGATGCGCTTATAATAGTCCATAGTATGTAGGATCTGCCAGCCAACGAGAGGCAAGAGAGTCTTCTCTGCACTAGCAAATCCCTGTAGCGGTTGTGGTTGGTAGTTCGTGAGGATGAAACATCGCGACTCAGATCAGTCTTTCACCCACCCTCAAATGTTTTGTATTTTGTAGTAAGAAACTATATCACTGCGAGAAATGTACTCCTCCAGGAATGTGAGATAGAGAGAAAGATGTCTGCTTAACTGAATTTCCGACAATATTCAGGCTATGAAGATAGGGACTGTACCTCCACAGCCACCTGGGACTCGAGATGGCTTCGATATCGCAATGATCTTTTTTTTGGTGTTGTCTGAGAAACTCGATCTCGAGACCTGTGATGGGAAAGCGAAAGCGCACTGATATATCATTTCTCATCAGACACATGCAGAACTTGGAGTTTGCAGAATCGGATTCCAATCCCGAACTCACCTTTACTCTGTCGACAAAAAATAGCAAATGCACCCTTGATTCAGGAACAAAAACGCCCGGCCAACAGTCCAGAACAAAGAGTTTTTCAACACATTACCTCTATCAAAATATGGTCACATTTCCCTTTGACGGATACAGGAGGTCTACAAGATTGAGGTGTTTCCTTGGGCCAACCCGGGCATTGCCATTAGAATCATGCTGGCCTGGGACTATGACTGGCATTGGGGTTCTTTTGAGCTTGCCTGTCACCAGGGGATTCTGCTCATTGATCCTGTGCTGATGAAAACACCTGAGAGCTGCAGATTCACATGGCATGGAACATGCACAGAGCTGCCAGGTGCTTTGTTGAACTCTGTCCTGACGTCTGGCGAAATCGAACTCCATGGGCATGAGATTAGAGGCTAGCTTGATAGATTTCGCAAAGGCAAATGCCAAATTTCTGGCAAAAGAACATCTGGGCTGGCTGTTGCCCAACACTCCCTACAAAGCTTCATTGATGAATGAAACAATCTTTCCTCACCACTCTATGACAGAGATGACAAGACTCTACGTCAACCACCTAGTACCCAGCACGACGCGAAGTCTACAGGTTGATCTCTGTTATGGGCAGAGCCTGCCTCACAAAAGCAATTAGGGTTGTTGACAGTGTGGACTGCAGTGGATCAGGAAGCGGTCCTCACATTTGTCACCAGAATATATGATGTATCAAGCAATGTGGTCTCCAGTGAATGGCCAAGAAAATCTTATGGATTATAAATTCAGTTTCACATTGATTGTGCGAAGAACAAAGTCTGGGGCAAGTTCATGATGGACGCATGCGAAGGTTTCCTTCTTTTCCTGGAGAGGCCTGACAGTTTTCTACCAGACCTTGAGCTTATGTAGCTTTCGTTGGCATGGAACAGAGCCTGATAGGGTACCCGCTTGTCAGGTCAGGACAAAGTGTGTATCAAGGGTGATGAGATCCGCGGAACCTTTTGTGATATGTACGGGCATGTTGATTTTATGGGAAAGCGCAAATTGATATTGCAGGATATATCAGGCTATGAGCCAGAGTACTACCAAAAACAATGGATGGACTTTAAATATGTATCCATTTAAGTCATTTTTTTTCCACCAGACTTCCCCATATGCCTTCTGATAACATACAATGTGAGTTGCTATATACTCAGGTCATAAGTGCTAACAGAAGCCGAACATCCTTGAATGGACAGGGCTACAAGGGTCGAGAATAGCACGCACTCGTTGCTGTACAAATGTTAACCAGCTAACACTGATGAGTGACCATTTCTTTTGATTCATGACCTAATTTAGGTACATACATACAGGTAAAGACTGCTTATACTTGAGCAAGATGGATGCCAAATATCTCTGCGTTTATATTTTGAATAAGTACTATACCCTAACAGTTGACCTTTCAATCCCACAACCTTGCATGCTCAGTATGAAATAACATTGAAAACAGAACTGGCAGCGGTATTTGAAGCCTTGCAATAACAGAGATGCAGATGATGCTGTGCTGTGTAGGGTTCAGCACCTGTGAAACCTGTTTCTGTAATAAGCTCTGTACTCAAACTTCCTCACGTGCGAATTCAGTGTAACCGATCAACCTTGTCACCGGGTCTCGACTTCGATTGGGGCGTTCAGCTTGAAGCTCGATGCGTCTTCGCCCTTGTGAAGGTGCAATCAATGTAACTTGGCCACCGAAATGCAGAGTACTGTATTTGACTGTTGGGACCTCTAGCCTCGGCAGTCGCGCCGCGATTGGGGAGAGAGATAATGACACTATCCTCATACGAATTTGAAGCTCCTGTGTAAGTAGGTTCAGGCGCAGAAAAAAGCAGTTCAGCAAGGTTTTAGGTCCTTGCCTGCTGTCTTCTCTTTTCCAAAATTTCCATCCTAAGCTTTTCCGCAGCGATCTCCACGTTAATTATTCCGCTAACACCTTGTTTCCATGCGTCCTCCAATCCCTCCATCTCACCTCTTGCAGTCTCCTGTCTCCATTTCCTCTCTCTATTCACGCCATCTGTAGCCTCTTTCGTCTCTTGTAGCTCTTTCTCAACTTGCCTCAGTATTTCCTCCAGCTGAGAATTCCCGATCAACCATGCATTCTTGCCGTGGGCTTCCAACAAAGAAAGGTTCTCGTGTCTCGTCGATAGATGCGAACTAGCAGTATAGGCTTTCCGTAATGTCTCGCGCCAATCGTTGAAGATTTCGGCGTGTTCTTTGCCTTCTGTTGACGGAGCTTCTGGCGCCTCGTATCTGGACAGATCTATTCCGTCGGTGATGGGCTGATTTGTTGCTTTGCGTTCGAGTTCCTTCTGGATCAGGTCTGAAAAATTCGATTCTGGCAGCGGAGGGATTAAAGGGTGAAGCGTCGTTTGGTAATCGGCTGGCAACTCGGTGGCTATGAGTTTCGCTATTTCGACGCGATCTTGCGGTGGGATTTCGCCATCGATATCTAAAGCAGCACGACGGATTGTTAGGATAGACAGCCTGAGGGCAAATACGGACGGGGAATCCTACATGGCAGGGAATCATGGAATTCGTTAACTAGCGACATTTTTAAGGCAGAACAGTTGCTCTATCGATTCTGCATCTCCCTGAGATTCGAGAACCTCGTGAAATGAATATCTTCGCTGAGATCCTTCGCGTGCAAACCATGCAATCTGGCTATGGAATGACTAGTCCGTATTTGGCCTAGCTCAGAATGTGCCTGAGATGTTCTGGACAAGGGATTGCACGTGATCGGGCCGGAACGTTCCGACAGATCCCGTCCAGGATTAGTTACATACAACTTGTACTGTGGTATGCGGGCGTGACTCTGCTAGTCTGAAGTCAAAACATCAACCATCACCCTTGGTCCTTGTTAAGATGAGAAACAAGGATGGCTCGACGAGACATGATCTCCAGCGATCCCTGGAATCTTCACATGGCCAATGTTTTCAAAATGGATGGGGCCCTTTCTCCTGCCGAAGCCTCAGACTACAAAACCTCCACCTGCTGCCCCGTGGGGAACCCTTCTCATCTTGAATCTGCTTTGCCAGATCCGTGGTCAAAGTGGTGCGCTGTTTCTCCTAGCGCCTGCGCATCGATTCCTATGAAGAAACTTCTACGATGGCGCGATTCGGCATAGTTGTATGCCTTCTTAGTGTTTTTCTTGGAACCGTTTTCGTACTTCA
Source organism: Emydomyces testavorans (assembly GCA_029449355.1). NCBI lineage: Eukaryota > Fungi > Ascomycota > Eurotiomycetes > Onygenales > Nannizziopsiaceae > Emydomyces > Emydomyces testavorans. The sequence continues at coordinate 3,152,451 of CP120627.1, forward strand.
GCAGTTTGCCAATCCTGGCTTCTCACGGCATCCAAGATGGTTCGCGTCTACCCGAATGTCCAGCAGGTCGGGACCAACTTCCACAAAGGAGGACGGCGATGCTTATTTACTAGGTGTAGGGAAAGCAGATGTGACCGGGTATGTTGGCACCCTTTGCAGTCTTCAAGGATGCCGTTGGTGGAACAGAACGCTTATTACCGCAATGAACAATCCAGGCCGGTCGTGGAAGTCCCTTTTATGGGTTACGCGTATTCAGAACAAATTGGATCGGGACTTCGACAGCGTATCTATTCTCGAGCCTTCATTGTTGGAGATCGTAAGAAGCCAGAAAATAGATTTGTATATATTGTTTTGGATACTGCTGCTGGCGACACGGCCATCAGAGATGGGGTGCTTCGAGGCCTTGCGGAACTGGGCGGAGACTACGAGCATTATGGCCAGCACAATGTGGCGGTTACGGGAACGCACTCGCATGCTGGCCCTGGCGCCTGGCTGAACTATCTGATACCGCAAATTAGCACCAAGGGTTTCGACAAACAAAGTTATCAAGCGATCGTTGATGGCACGATACTGTCAATTAAAAGGGCCCATGAAGCGATGGTTCCTGGACGATTAAGTTTCGCGACAAGCAAAATTGATGACGGAAATATCAACCGAAGTCCATTTGCCTATCTTAACAACCCAGCAGACGAGCGCGCTCGCTATGATTCTGATACCGACAAGACGTTCTCAATGTTGAGATTTGACCGTCTGGAAGACAAGAAGACAATTGGCGTACTTACTTTCTATTCGGTCCATGGAACTTCACTGTACCGCAACAATACACTTGTAGCAGGTGATAATAAGGGAGTTGCTGCGATTCTCTTCGAACAGACCGTACGAGACGATCAAAGGTTTGCGAAAGGTTTTGTTGCCGGCTTTTCTCAATCATCCGTTGGAGACGTCTCACCAAATATTCTTGGCGCATTTTGCGAAGACACTGGCCTCCCATGCAAATTTGTATGTCTTTTGAAGAAGCAAACTGCCACATTGTCGGCATACTGACCCTTGCATTTTAGGATGATAGCACATGTAACGGAAAGTCGGAGCTATGCCACGGACGTGGCCCTTTCTTCCGCGAGCAAGATGAGGGCGCAAAGAGCTGCTTTGAGATTGGTCGCCGGCAATACTTTGCCGCCAAGAAGCTATACGACAAAATGGGTCAAAATGCGGCCAGTATCCAGGGGCCATCAGTGGTTTCTTCGTTTCATACGTTCCAAGACTTTTCCAACTATACATTTAATTCGCCATTTGATCAGAGCCGAGAATTGACGACCTGCTCTGCGGCACTTGGCTTTGGGTTTGCAGGCGGAACTACGGACGGACCGGGATATTTCGATTTTACTCAGAATGGCACAGATTCTCCTTCCACGAAAAACCCAGTCTGGAAAATTGCTCGAGACATTCTCCACCCACCTACTCCTCAGCAAACAGAGTGCCATAAACCGAAGAAAATTCTCTTGGATGTGGGTGAACTTACGTTTCCTTATCAATGGACGCCAAACATTGTGGACATTCAAGTGCTCCGTGTTGGCCCAGTGCTTATCGTCGTGTCCTCTGGAGAAGCGACGACCATGGCTGGGCGGCGCTGGAAAGCGGCTATCGCACAAAGTGCAACCCGCAAGCTTAATATTCCCGATCCCATTGTGCTTTTGGGCGGGCCGGCAAATACGTATGTTCATTATATTACAACCGAGGAGGAATATCACATACAGCGCTATGAGGGTGCTTCCACGCTGCACGGGCCGTTCACACTTGCGGCCCATGTAAATGTGGCTCTCACTTACCTCCCACACCTCGCAGGCGATTCGACTTCACCACCGGTTCCACCTGGTCCAAGCCCCCAAATCAACACTGATCGATCCTTGAGTTTTATAACTGGAGTGGTCCTCGACACGCCACCGATTGGGAAATCATTTGGTGATGTTCTTGCACCCTCACCTGAGGGGAAGACTTTCCGACCCGGAGATACAGTCTTCACCAGCTTTGTAGGGGCAAATCCGCGAAATAATTTGCGACTCGAAGGCACTTATGCGACGGTTGAACGGGAGATTGGTAAGAACAAGTGGGAAGTTGCCCGCGATGATGCAGACTGGAATCTGACCTATCACTGGGGGCGTAAAAGCCCTGGCCTTGCCACCAGTGAAGTCACCATTGAATGGCTGATTGAGGACGACTATTACTCTGTGGGCACGAAGAAGACCAAGAGTGGTACGTATCGCATGGTATATTATGGAGATGCGAAGGGGGCGGATGGAAAGATCCGTGCGTTCAAGGGAATTGGTCCCCGTTTCACTGTTTCGGCTTAATGGACATTCTCTCTGTTCACACAGAGGCTTTGGGAAGGACGCGTATTTTGGAAAGGGTTTTACTTCAACAGTATATACGATTCAGATCTTGGAAAGTTATCTAGCCTGATGGATTGGGCCATGTACTGTACATATTTTAGTACAGACAGACATAATAGTATTATTTTAATGGGTAAGACTTCTGGCAATATCGACCCAGCAGTAGAGAGTACATACTATTGAATTCATTATGTTCAATCTGATATTCCCGTTGAAACAAAACACATCAAACTAAGCCTTATCAGGTTAGTCTCCTCGTTTCAAGTTCGAATTCGCGCTAAAGGGCATCAGCCAATGAAACCGAGTCCCCAGCAACTTCCGCAGACTGTCTGCGACGACAAGCAAGCGAACTTCACCACTTCCACCTCTCCCAGTCGATGTTTTGCCAGACGATGTGGATATACGCGCCAGACCAAGGAGAACTGGCAGCCATTGCCATGCTGTGCAACCTCGCCTAGCCAAACACCAAAGGAGCATACTGGAAACAGAATGATTTACACGCGTAGTTGGACCCTGTCCAAGTACTTTTCGTTGAAACTCTTCAGGCGTCGCGCCCCCCAGCTTGAGAGCTTCTTTCTTACAGATTTATTCACTTTGTTTCTCTTTCTTTCACTTGTCCTTTTCTCTCGTTGTCTCTTTGTTGCAGATCATGATAGATTTGTCATGTCTCTCCAGTTCTGAAAGATAACATTTCTTCTCAGACATATAGCATGCCTCTTAGTCGACTCTGCAGTATGCATATCAGAAATTGCCTCGTGATTCTCTTCACAGTTGTGCCATCCTCGTTCTGCAATCCAATATATCGTCTCCCTCCGAATCCACAAGTACGCCATGCGACTGGCCTTGGCAATGGCACAATATCACGCACGACTTCGGTGTCTATCATCAATTCAGTGGTGGTGACCCTGACGGTTCCCCCGGCTCCGAGCCCGGAAAGAACTTATACCAGTGATTCCAAGATCACAGTGTGTATGGAGTTGGTGGACTCTGGTGGAAGCGGAGCACCATCCCTGGTGGTATGCTCGCCAACAACTGCCTCGCAGTCTGGAAGCTCTATGGCTGTGACCTCCAGAGTACGAGGGTCGAGCAGTAGCGCAGCTCCGGACTCTCCAGCAATTATTCCCATCAGCGGCGCTTTGACCTCCACGCCCACTCTCGAATCTAGACGATCTTCATTGATGGGTGTGCAAAGCAGCGGTATTTTTTCGAGTCCAGGAACTGGTGGCCCTGCATCCAACCCAGTCCGCACAACCACTACAAAAAGGCGATGCCCTCGTTTATCCTCTTCAGCTGCTGTGCCGCCGCCTATCCAGCCAATAACAATTACGTTCCCGGGTTCCGATACTCCCCAAAGTCGAGAACCTACAACGATACAGACTTCGTCGACGGTTCTGGCTTCCCCATCAATGACTTCGTCTCCTTCGTTTTCGAGAAGCCGCACCGCTTTTTCATCGCTCTCGCGCGTTCCATCTCCTTCGAAATCCTCGACAGCTTCATCCACTGAGCCTGAAGCCACGCTAGGTTCGTCGCTGACATCTGTATCGCCGGCCGTCCCAGAGATTAGTATAATACCTGTCACCGCGACACCAAGCCAACTGAATAATGGCCCAATTACGATCATACCAGTCGAACTTCCTACACCATGACTCTGCTTCTTGATTGGTTTTTCATATTGTTTGAAATTAAACCGTGCTATATACCATGGGCTCATGGAAGTTCCGGCCACGCTCGCTCTATTCTGACACTCTTTTCACTGGATGGAAAGTCATTTAATTTGTTACTCGGACTATCAACTTAAATTTTGGCACAAACAGTTACACTGATGCTGGCATCGCTGGAGCTGTTCATAAATAGAATTAATTTACATAGAGCCTTTGCTCTCTTAAATATTATGCCCTAAGTTTGGATCTCACAACCCCCAGATTCCAAACCTGGTTCTATACCAATTACTTGCAGTCAATGTTTTGGTACAGCGACTCCTCAAGGGAGACACCCAGGCAGCGTATTTCTTCTTTGCCTTGGGACTTTATTTTGCAAAAGCATGTGTTTACTATCTTTTGCAACTTTTTTATTTTCTGATAAATGTTGCCATGGCCCCTTTTCTAGTTTAGAGAATATAGGTTGCCAAAGTTCAGCATCATAAAGGAAAAACAAGATTGTTGATACCAGTGTTTTAATAGCAATGGTGTTACCTTCTTTTGCTATTCACTGGCTATTCGTTCGTTTTTATGAGGATGCTAGATAGCTTTTGTGAAGGGCTTGCAAACACAATGAATTCACTTCTTGGTTGATGTGAGTTACACTAGAATAACAAAACAATTGGAATTTCACAAAACCCAAGGCCTGGAATGTGTTATCATGACCTTGACCTTCAATTTGCATGGCCAAAGAATGTTATTTTTTCCCTCATTTTTGCCCATCACTTCTGTTCCTTGAAGCTGCTTTTCAAAGGGGATATCTATGTGACTGTCCCCCTTTGCTAAGTTGCAATCTTCAAAACACTTGCTCTTGCTCTGTCATATGTTTTCATGTTCTTTTGTACGAAATTACTTTTCCATTGCAATAAATTCCTTTTATTATCTATCTTGCAGGAGCACACATAAAGAGGCTTTGTCTAGGTTTGAATTCGATCTGTTTGCTGAAAATGGAGGAGGAAGTCAAGGTATGTGCTGATCTCGGCGGCAAGTGGAAGATATCGCACAAAAGACTGACTTTACTGTGTTCTGTCAATGTGCAGACAAACTACTTCCAGAAGATCTATGTAGGGCACGCGAATCGCATCATCACCGATTATATCACCAGAGGGACGCGTCATAAGATTTCGCGGGCACAAATTGAAATGCAGATTCTAGAACAGATTGAAAAGTCTTCTCTTCCAACATCATATCGCATTGCCTGGTACGCTTTGGTAAGTTTTCTTTCTGAGCTAGAATTGACATTCATCGAAAAAATTGGCTTCATTTTCTGCAAACATCGAACATAACAGGCTCCGCTGACATTGACAGGTGTTACAAACGGACACATTCGACGTTTACTGGCTGGGCCAGCGTGACCAGCACCACCTCAGCAGGGAGTCCATTGCTCGTTTGAAGCCGAATATGGAGCTCATAAATAGTTGTGTATTCGAAAGCCCCGAAAGCTCTCCTGCAAACTCGGACCGGGAGATGTCCAACTCTCCTGAGGTGCAACTGGTACCCCAAGTTACTCATCACAGTTCTAGCTCAAGCCCTATCCGTGATAATAGTCCAAACGATCACGATTCCTCCTCGGAAACTTCGACTTCAAGCCCAACGCCACTGGCCCGTTCAGGAACACAGGGTCAACCTGAAGAAGACCCAATAGAGGGAATAGCTACTACCGCAAGCACCGAGAGTCAACCTCTCCATCCAAATACAGGAGGAAAGACTATTCCAGAACTGTACGCCACTGGAGCTTTCAGAACACCCAGAAAATCCACACCAAAAGCAACGCCGCCTACACGCAAGCGACGCAAATCAACCGGCACTTTACGCCCTCGCAAGGCATCAAGAACCAAAGCTACAACACCAAAGCCAAAACGCCCCACAGCAATAAAAATGCCCAAGAGCCGCCCGCTCACTGACATCGCCGACGTCGACGAAAACGGAGACCCCATTCTCGCCGCAACCACACCAGAACAAAACGCTATCGACCCCGACCTCGAACCCATCGAACAACCCAGCCAGACCACCATCACCGATCCAAACCCACAACGCCGCGCCTGGGAAACCCGACGACGCAAGGCCGCCGAAGCCGCCGTCGCCAAAGCAGCTGCGTTAGCCGAAAAGCAAGGAACGACGACGACGACGACTACTCCCGCGTTACCAGACGCAGTCGAGCCGCCTGCAGCGACTGAAACCAGCAAAGCGGGTGAAGCAGGAGCAGGAGGAGGAAGCAGGCAGAAGAAAACAGTGCGTTTCACATCCCCGGAGATAAGGCTGATTAACGAGGAAGAGTATTAACCAGACAACGGGACTCGAAAAGGACTAGCGTCGATCCGGTGTATGGTCGAGGAAAGGCGGTTTAAGGAAACCTTGGTTTCTCTCTTTGGAAAAGGGAAAGGAAGGGATAAAAAAAAGGAACGGGAGGAGTCTGCTTTTCTTTTCGCTACTTGGGAGTAAAATGTGCTTGTTTAAGTATGATGGATATGATAAGGGTTTTTGTATGATGTCCTTTTTGCAAAAATGCATGGTTTCTTTACATTCCCTGCGATTCTAGGTCGAATTGCCATCGATCAAATAGGCATCTTAGTTAATCAGGAGGCACAAAAATAAAATAAAAATAAAATCAATCTCATTTTCATTCATATTTTTGTATTCGTTCGTCGCTTCTAAGTGTTGTTTTTTCTTCCTCCTGGGCTTTTTGAATGTAGTCAACCGTAACCCGAACCGAAGGCCTAGTCTTCCAGCTCCTATGCGTTTTGTCTCCGAGATTACTCTGCCTCCATGTTCGTTAAAGATGAGCCCATATGCTGTTTCTCTATGTCTATAGTATGTACATACACACATACAAATGTATGATCAAAACTTTTGAAACCACCCCTTTCCTGCGATTATAAAGGAAATACCGTCCCCTGAAAATTTCCAACAAACAGAAAACAAACACAGAGAAGAGACTCCAGAGAGGACCAATGAATCGTACTTATACATCAATGAGAAGAGAAAAAAAAAATGTCAAGAGAATTTGAACGCAACAATCGGAATCCCGGAGCAGACTCGAATATATGCGAGTATAATATACATACAAAAAAAAATGCTAGACGTATCTTTTCTCGTATATCTCTTCGTAAGTCTGGACTTGATCTCCCACTTCGAAGCCAGTCCAACTCTCAAATGCAATACCACACTCCGTTCCTTTCCGCATTTCAGTCACGTCTTTCTTTATGTTCTTAAGGGATGCGAGGGTTCCTATAGGTTGCATAAGTAAGTGCTCCAATGTACAGGTGTCATCCTCTCTTCAATAAGGGTCAACTGGCACTCACCATCATAAATGATATCCTTATTTTTGCCCCGTAAGACTCTCACTTTTTGTGAACGATAAATAACGCCGTTACTGACTTTGCAGCCTGCAATCAAAGTTTTTATTCGTCCCTTAACCGTAATTTCAAATATTTGGGCAACTTCCGCTTCTCCCGAGACGCGTTGCGTCACATTTGGAGGTAAGTGTTCACTCAGTTCTGCCTTGACTTCGTCAATCAACTCGTATATGATCCTGTGATTCAGAATCTTGACACCTTGAGATGCTGCATATCGCGAATAGTCTGGGTCAACGTTTTGGTTAAACGTAATAATGTGCCCATTTGCAGCTGAGGCATGCTTAATATCAAACTCTGATACCTGGCCCACTCCCGAGCGCAGAACCTTAGCGTAGACCTCGTTATTTCCAACCGCAGAGATGGAGTTGACAATGGCTTCGACGGAGCCTGAGACGTCACCTTTGACAATAAAGGGAATACCCTTTGGGCCAGATCTCGACCCATCAGTCGTTCCGTAAGCGACTTCGCTATCCTGGTTGACGTGTTTTGCTGCGATTGACCGTTGACGCTTCTCCCGACGGGCTTCGTTAATGGCCTCCGTGTCATCGGTCAGCTGCTTAGTTGCCTTCTTTTCAAGTCTTAGGCTAACAACATCCTTTGCCATTTGCTCAGTAGGGGCTTGAAGCACCTCGCTTCCAGCCAATGGTTGCTCCCTCCAACCATCTACTTCGACAGGAATTCCTGGTAGAGCTTCTGAAACCTCTGTGCCAGCTTCATTCCTTAAGTTTCGGACGCGAGCCCATGCCGTTCCAGCAACGATGACATCACCAGGTCTTAAGGTACCTCGCCTGACTAGTACCGTGGCTGCTCTCCCTCCTGGCTTCTTTGTTGCTTCAATAACCCAGCCTTCAACATTGCCTTCTCGATCTGCTCGAAGATCTAGCATTTCAGCCAGAGTCACTGCTGCTTCTTCTAGCTCCAACATGCCTTGGCCTGTCTTTCCGCTGACACATACTGCTTGAACGTCACCCCCAAAATCTTCAACGCTCACATTATGCCGAGCAAGGTCTTGCTTCACTCTTTCGACGTGGACGTTATCCTTGTCAATCTTGTTTATTGCCACAATCATTGGCACATTAGCTTGTTTCGCGTGCTTGATAGCTTCAATGGTCTGAGGCTTGACGCTGTCATCTGCAGCAACGACAAGGATAACGATATCAGTAACGTCTGCACCTCGTTTTCGCATTTCAAGAAAGGCTGCGTGGCCTGGTGTGTCTAAGAAGGTAATCTGTTTACCAGAAGGCATCGTGACCGAGAATGCACCAATATGCTGAGTGATTCCTCCATGCTCAGATGCTGCAACAGAGGAATTTCGCAGCCAATCCAGAGTTGTCGTTTTACCATGATCAACGTGTCCCATGATGGTAACAACAGGAGGTCGTAAAGGTAATTTCGACGTGTCCTCCGGAAGCGGCTGGGCTACCAAATCATCTTCAGTAGTTTCAAGGATGGGCTCGTAGTTGTATTCAGCAGCAATCAAGCCTGCCGTTTCGGCATCAAGGACATGGTCAAAAGTTGCTTCATCGAAGCCAAGCTCATGCAGTGATTCCAGGAAAATTGAGGGTCGCACGGATAACGCATTGGCTAGGTTCGCAACGCTGATAAATTCAGGAAGGTATATAGGGGTAGGACTATTGTCAACTTCGCGTAAACGCCTTTTCTCCGACTCTCTTTCTTTCTTTCGTGCCTTGCGTCGCCGACGAGCCCGGTCCATATGGTCATCCTCGATGTCCAATTCTTCATCTACATCATAGACGCGTCGACGAGTAGAACCAGAAAACTCCTGTTCCATGTCCTCAGATTGGCTTACCGATATTTTCCTATCTTTCTTTCGTTTCTTCTGAGAAGTTAGTGAGACTTCCTCGGCAGCCTCAGCCTGAATAGTCTCTTTTGTTCCAAACTTTGGCTGCATCGAAACTTGCTCCTCGGGAAAACGAGTCCAAGTGCGTTGTGCAGCATTTGGCCCATCAGTTGCTACACGTACTATCCGAAATTTTCCTGCAGGGTGCTCTCGACCATGGTCGTTGGGAGATGATTCAATGTCATTTGACGACACAGGAGAAGGGTGAGCTCGATGCTGGGATGATTGTAAATTTGTATCTTCGGCGGCGAGTGATGTGACGGGCTCCGGGTCTAATTTTCGAAATCCGGTTAACCTCCATTTACTGGCACCATTTGCTCGGAATTGCGCTTCGCGTTCTGCGATAGAGCTGGATGTCAATGCAGATTGTAAAGTTGCTGGATAGTTCTGTCCAAGAGTTCTCTGTTTCTGGCTAAGCTCTCCGGTGACGGTTTGTCCAGATTTAAATGATCCCCATCCACTTTTGAAATCTGATTCGCGTTCCGCAACAGAGTTGGATGGCGAACCCCGCGAAGATTTCTGCGCAAAACTTTTCTCCCTTTGCTCAAGTTCTTCTGCTGTGATATTTTTACCAGGCTTAAATGACAGCCATCCTCGACTGAGGCTCGAGACTCCATGCTTGGCGGCAGCGTCGGATGCAGGCAGAGGTCTGGAAGAGTCCGGAGAATTGCTTCCAACAATGCTTTCGTGTTGTCGTGTTTCAGGTTTTAAAGCAGCTGTTCCCCGCTCATTTCCTAAACCTAGAGATCCATAATTGGAAACCGGCGCTGTCTGTGTAAACCTCTCCGCCTGCTGAGCACGCCGGTCGGTATAGCTCTTGAAAGGCCTGCGAATTGACTGTGGAGATGGTGGAGCTCTCTGGGCAAGAACCCGTTCTCGTTGTTTTATCTCATCTGATGTCAGGGCTGGTCCAGTTGTAAAGGTAGTTTTTCCCCATCCACCTCCAAACCCGGATTTAGGACTCGTCGGGGAAGCTGAGTTGTTCAACGTAGGAGGAACAGTAGTGGTGGAACTAGTTGCGCTTGCGTCGTCTTCTTTGAGGAGAGAGAAAGTGGAGCTGAGCTTTCTAGACGGCGGTCGAAAGGACAGAACGCTTAGGATCCGCGCAGTGGAGCGGACCTGATATGGGACATGGCAGTAAGAGGGACAGAGTATCGCCTACAGCGGAAGCTTAGCAAGTCGCACACACCCAATGGCCAGGAATCGGGGCTTCATACCTTCGAGACAGACCTCCTCAGCATTATGATGGAGCGCAACAGCCTCCCCTCATCATCTCATGTCGGACGTTGAGCTGCTCGAAACCCCAGCGGCACTTACCCATTTAGGAAAGAGAATCTCTCAAAAAATGTCTCTCGGCCCGATAATGCCGCCGACAATCACGTAATCACACCCCGGCCAATTAGCTTTCGCTTCTTCTCTTCAGGCGAGCTTTCACACTCCGCCGTCTTGCTGTCATCTGGCGTTGAGAAGACTCTCTACGGTCATTCTTTTGCGTTTGGTCTCTCTAGGATTGCCACATGGTCTTCTGGTTGAGTTGATGATTTGAATTCTGCGACACCCGGCAATACTAACGAGAGGCCTTAACGCCGAAGCGGGACCTCGTTAACAGAGTAATGGAGGCCGAGCTGGAAGGACACAAAGGCCAGGGCGCATTGCGGACTATCAAGGATTTGTCTGCAGGCGCTGCTGGAGGTATTGCGCAGGTACTGCTTGGGCAGCCATTTGGTATGTCCTCTGATATCGACCTTCGATGGAGGAGGATGAGTCGGCATTGACGTCCGCCAGATATCGTCAAGGTTAGACTGCAGACTACAACAAACTACTCAAGTGCTTTTGATTGCGCGACGAAAATTCTCACAAAAGAAGGTCCATTGGCATTTTATAAGGGAACCCTGACGCCATTGATCGGTATTGGTGCTTGTGTATGTCCAACATGTTCTATCTTCGCGGCCGTTGGTGTTCTTGTTGAAAAGTCGAGTTAACCCCCAAAACTATCTCCTAGGTTAGTGTTCAATTCGGAGCCTTCCACGAAGCCCGTCGACGATTTGAAGAATTCAACACAAAACGCGGGCACCCCGCAGCCCTTTCATACACTCAGTACTACCTCGCCGGAGCCTTTGCCGGTGTTACCAACTCCGTAATATCCGGGCCAATCGAACATGTGCGTATTCGCCTTCAAACGCAGCCACATGGTGCCAATCGTCTCTACAACGGGCCCTTCGATTGCATTAAGAAACTGTCCGCCCACGGGGGTGTCCTCCGTGGTTTGTATCGAGGCGAAGTAGTTACAATCTACCGAGAAGCTCAAGCCTACGGGATGTGGTTTCTCTCCTTCGAATATTTAATGAATTGGGAGGCCAAGCGCAGCCAAATCAAGCGTGAAGACATTTCCAGTGTCAAAATTGCCGCGTACGGTGGCCTGGCTGGTGAAGTGTTGTGGCTGTCTAGCTATCCTCTTGATGTAGTGAAGAGCAAAATGCAAAGTGATGGATTCGGAGCCCAGCAGGAATATAAGGGTATGCTTGATTGTTTCAGAAAGACGTATGCTGCGGAAGGCCTAGGTGGATTCTGGAAAGGAATTGGACCGACATTGCTCAGGGCGATGCCTGTTTCTGCTGGCACTTTTGCTGTGTAAGTCCCCGATCGTATACAGTTTCTTTTGCCACATGATGTTAACTAACATCTGCATGTAGTGTCGAGTTGGCCATGAGAGCCCTTGGTTAGAGTTCTTGGTGTTGATTTGACAGTGCCTTTGTCTACCTAAAAGCTGGGATGATCATTCGAGCATTCCTTCACATGTCTCTATTTCATCTGGAGATTCTTGCACATACATGTTAGATAGAATTAAGTCTTTAACATCTAGATCTATTATAGATCCACATGAAGTACACGTTCAAAATGTCTACCCCAGCTGGCCAATTTCAGAAGTGCAAAGAGGAATTCATCCAGTCTACACAAAAAAAAGGTAAAGCGGCATGCCTATGGACACATCCAGTGATAACTGAGAACTCGAGCTAAAAGTGACTGTTATACATTCAAGAACTCTGTCATCTCAAGCCACTCTTTCGTCCGTTTCCTCCATGATCTGCTCAAGCGCAACGCGTTCATATGGCAACTTGCCCTCCCGAGTCTCTTCAAGCCTCCTCTTCTGACCAGCTTCTCCAGCTCTGCCCAGCACTCCCGCAATCACCGCAACACACCGCAAGCTATCATCATTCGCCGGAATCGGATACGTAACCCTGGTCACATCGGCATCCGTATCAATAATCCCAATCGTCGGAATATTATACGTCCGACACTCCGTCAACAACGCCTCGTTCTCAATCGGGTTCAGACAGACCACCAGATCCGGCCGCAAAACGGGACTTTCGGCGACGCGCTCCTTGTACTGAGGCAACTCGTTGTCGAGCTCATCCACAACTTTCAGCTCACAGTGGCCCAGAATCTGCTGGCCGTTGGTGATGCCGCCGGCAGTCCAGCGATGAAAGAGATGATAGCCCTTCGCCAGCTCCGCCGCGCGCACGACTGCACGGCGCTGGTCTTTTCTCGTGCCGACGAATAAAATCAGTCCTCCGCGTCTAGCGACCTCTTCGACGACTTTTGCTGCTCGTCGTAGATATGCGGCTGTGATTTCGAGAGAGATAATGTGGATTCCCTCGCGGATACCAAAGATGTAGCTCGAATTTCGGGGGTTCCAGAGGGAGGTAGCATGGCCGAGATGGGCCTGGGAGGCGAGGAGGAGTTCGAGAGTGACATCAGAGGGCCGTACGGGGTTCTTTAGTACGTCTTCGGGTTCATATGTGCCCTTGATGCTTGAACCAAGTTCATTGAATTGAGAGCCTACAGGCAAAAGCGTACAGTTAGCTCCGGAATGTGTGTCAGCTGGTAGATCCTGGTACCTACGCAGCGCTGCTAGATTTCGGAACTCCTGAAGTTGAGCGGAAGGATCCTCTGCGGGTGCTTCAGGCAGCACTTCTTCAGAGAGATCATCGGACTCGGAGAGTTGGGTCACAGCCTCCGTTTCGGTCGAGATGTAGCGGGATTGGAAAGACGGGCGAACAGTATTGAAAAGTGCTCGGCTTACTGGAATTTGGACCAATTAGCTTGTCAGCATAATATCGACCTAGACCAACGACTCACCCTGCCTTCTGAACAATTGTCTTATTATCATGGCGGACTATTTGCGGAATCGATCATGAGGAGAGGTCACCGGAAATGCTTTTTTTTGATATTCTCCAGGCGAATACAGTTGGCGCTAACTAGATTACATAACTAAGGTAACTGTTATGTTATTACCTTCCTATTTAGGATTATATGTATTAGTAAGCCCTGTACTGTGTATATAAGGTTAGGAGATCCCCCCCAATCTCATCCAATAATGAATCATACATTCTTCATCTTACAGTAACCATCCATACTCAAGCTCCATACGCCGTACGCTGAACCCAAATGCAGCATATTCATCACGTGATCTTCAACGACGGCCATACCAGAATTGGGGATATTTGGTGTATGTAAGCATTACCATAATCCCTACACAGAATCTCAATTCTACATAGACAGTTTGTTACAATAATGATGTGACACACTTTGCTGTATGTTGACAGTGAATTTCATCAGCTTATATACTTTATTTTAAAATAATTTCAATTTTTTGCTGATTTATCAGAATGTAGAATTAATTTTCTGCTGACTTTATAAAATATAAAATCAATTGCTTAAATAAATTTCATTTACTTCAATATGAAATTAAAAACTCAGTTGTATTACTTTATCAGTAAAATCATTTTATTAATAAAACTGCTTTATCAATAAAATCATTATATCAAAATTAAAATTATATTGTTTGAAATAAAAATAATTACATATAAAATTATAACATATAAATTTTTTATGTATAATGCAAAAATGTGATTGAAAATTCAGAATTGAAATTAAGTTTTTTTAAGTTTAAATTTATTAATATAATATGTAAACTGAATTTTTGAAATATCAAAAAATCAAATATTTTATAAAATGTGTTATTTATTTGCAAAATTAATAAATTAAGTATTTTTTCATGTTAAATGTTATTAACAAAAAACATTATAATAAAAATTCTTCACTGATTTTTTTAATAATAAATAAAAATAATTTCAATTTGCTCAAATTTTAAGTTTAATACACATATGTATTTCATTAATTTATTTAATAATAATGTAATGTGATAAAACTCATTTTAAAATGTAAAAATTATTTTTTTAATAAATTGTATTAATGTAAATTTGAAATTTTGCATAATTAAATTATAATTCTCACTGTATGATTTTCAGAATTCAATTACAAATTTATAAATGAATAACAGTTTATTGAAATATATAATTAAAATGTTAATTAAATACAAATTTTTATCAGCTTACAGTCAACATGATGTTTAAAATGCAATATAAAATTTTGTAATTGCATGTATGAGATTTTTTTTCATTAACATTCTCAATATTTTGTTTGTGAAAATTCATTTATAAAAAATTATTGATAAATATAAAATATTTATTATTAAAAATTCTGATTATTTTGATGATTAAAAATTTCAATTTAATGAAAGCATTTTTCAGTATTAAAAACATGATGCATTTAAAATTTTTCTGTATAAACATGATTTTTATTAACATTAGCAATAATTTATTTAAATATAAAAAAAAATTATCTTCTCAACATCTTACTTGTTGATTTTTTAAATTTATTTCTTGAATTCACAATGTTTATTTTCTTCAGCAAGAATGTTGCAGTTGTTAGAAAATGCATATTTTTTTGCTTCATTTATGTAATGAATATCAACATGCATATTTAATTAATTTTTTCATGCTTAAAGTTTTTTTTCAGTTTTTGAGACAGTATTAGTTATTTGTTCTGATAAATTTTTTCTGAATAACATCTGATTTAACACTGAAAATTATCATGATTTCAATATTAATATTATTCAGAATTTTGATTTAATCAGTTCTGCTGTCATTATCACAACATTAATTATTTTCTGTAACATAATTTGATTTTCAAGCATAATTTCATGTAATTAATTTAAAAGTATTGATATCTGAAAAATCAGAGCAGAGTTGCTTCAAGCAATAACACTAAAAATTTTAGCAAGTAACATACAGAAAACATTTAAATTAATGAAAATATCATTAAAATTTTTTTATAAAAATTGCTTTATAACAGAATGAATTCAATTTTATTTTATGATATATAACAAAATAATTAAAATTGCAACAAATGTTTGAACATACTTCTGAAACTGATATGACTTCAAGTAAGTTAAAAAAAACTGTAGTCATTTTTAACATTATGAAAATGAAAATTATTAAAAACATTGACAGTATTTTTTCTGATTTTTTGCAGTGAAAATGTGTGTTATTAATAATATATGCATTATTTTAAAGATTTCAGAAAGTTCATTATGAACAAAATCCAAAAAAAAATTATCAGATTAAAACATAAACTCATATTATAAAATAAAAATAAAAATTTTATTATGTCAGACACTTATCATTTTTTTTTTGCTGCAGCAATGAATATAAAATCAATTTTCACTCATTGATGAAGCAGTTGATAATGATATTGATTTTTCATTATTATCTCAAAAAACATATTATGTTTTTGAGATTTAGAAACATTGCAACACTGATATGAATATACTGCAGTAAATTTCTTGATTTTTGCATTATTATTTTGCTAAAACATATTTTCAAAAAATGCAATACAGAATGCAATAATTTTTATTGTATTTTTATAAAAAATTTAAACATTAAAATCTTCAGTCAGTGTTTGAAATGCTGATGTTAGCACATTAATAACATTTGAGTAATTTGTGACATGCAAATCAAGTAAGATTATGTATAAATTGTTTTTGTTTTCTGCAGCACTTAATTGTGCAAATATTAAATAAAAATTAATAATATTTTTATACATGTTGCAGTATAATTCAAATTCATTAATAAAAAAATGAAAAAAAAAATGAAAATAATTGAATATATAAAGTTGTCTGAACAAAAGATTTCAGTTAAAATATATTTGTCAAAATAAAATTTTTTTAGTTTTTTACATAATAAAATGCTGAGATGAAGCAAATAAATTTCTGATTTTTTAATTATTGTATTGAAAACTCAACATGTAAATCATTGACTAATGTGTATTGAGAGCATTGTATTATATTTGTCATTAAATTTATAATTGAGATAAACATTCAGCTGACAAACAATATTATGTTTATGTTGCAGAATTTTTTTATTTTTGTTTTTTCACTCAATTAACTTTTTTACATCAAATGAAAACATCATATTTTTGAAAACAGTTTCACTTGTGAGTGAATTATATTTAAACATAAACTGTATACATAATATAATACTTTTTGATATAAATGAAGCAAATTTTTAATTTCAAACAATAAATTAAATTCTTTCAGTGTGTTCTGCATTTGATATTTGATAACATTCATAAAGTATAAATTTGCAGATGTAGCAAATAAAAAAAAAATTGAATTTTCATTTAAACATTTTGCAAAATTTTTAAAAATGCATCAGATTGAATTGTTTCAACTGAATGATTATCATAACTTGACTGATTTATTAATTAATTCAGTCATGTTAATGTGAATTTTGTGACAAAATATCAGAAATTAAGTGAGAACTTCAAGTAAAACAACTGAATTTTGAAAATACATATCAAGCTGATTCAATGTAAACTAACTGTGAAAATCAGAAATTTTTCTTTCTTCTCATTTCATTCTGAATGTTTGAAATCAATCAGAAATGAAAATGAAAAATCAGTCAATTACATAAGATGAAGCTGAGATCAGCAATTAATTACATAAAATGATACTGAGACCAGCAGTCAATTACATGAGATGAAAATGAAAAATCAGTTAATTACATGAAATAAAACTGAAACTAGCAGTTAATCAGAGATTACAAAACTGAAACTACAATGATTGAAACTGATGATCTCAGAAAGTGTCAAGTTTTATTATTTTTGTGTGCAAAGTCACTTAGTTACTTTAATCTTTCATCAAAAATCTTAGTAAAAGCAGATAACTACACAACTTGTAGTGTGCAAAGTCACTTAATTATTTAAATTTTCATTAAAAATCTTAGTAAAAGCAGATAATTATATGACTTTGCACTTGATAACAATCTGAGATAATGCACTCATCACATAATTAACTGATTAATTGACAGAATCAGAAATCACTGATTTCAACTGATTTCAAAAATCAATCAGTTACAAAAATCAAACTGAAATCAGCAGTCAATTACATGAAACAGAAATGAGAAAATTAATTAATTAATGAGACAAATCTGAGATCAGTAGTCAATTACACAAAACAAAAATGAAAAAATCAATTAATCAATGAGATGAAGCTGAGACTACAGTGAATGAAACTGAAACTGAATCTACTGAAATAAGATGAAATTTTTCATTTCATGCAGTCAGTTTAATTCAGTGTCTTGAAAAAATCTCAGTTTGCAACTGACAGAATTGACAGTTGTCAGAAAATAATAAAAATTAATGTTGATTAAATTAAAAAAATAAAAAATTGTAATGTGCATTTTTTTTCAGATTATTTAAATCATTAAGTAAAATTTTGAAAATATGAAAATCATCAACAAAATAAAAAATTTCTCTCAATGCTATGTATTGTTAATGTGATATTTCTAATTGCTCACATTATAAATCAAAAACAATTGTAAACTGATTCAGAATTTGTTGCTTGTAGCAACAATGTGAAATTTTTGTAAATTTATTATTAATTAAAATAAAAAAATTAATGTGAGTTTGATCATATTTTTTTAAAATCACAAATTGTTTAATGTCATCAATATTATAATTGTTGAGTTCAGTTAAAAATATTTTTGTAATAATTTTATTACTTTGAGTTTTTTCAGATTTAAATTCAATGTTTAACTTTGAATTTGAAATATTTTATACATTAAAAACAGATTAAAAAATCATGATTAAACAATGAAGCAAATGTGCATACTGTAAGAAAATAATCTTGATTGACAAAATTCACAACAAATTTAACTGCATTGATTAACTGCTTAATAAAAATATTGATTAACTGCTCAATGACAGTGTTGATTAATTGCTTTGATAATAAATCTGACTGCTGTTAAGTTTGTAATTCATTTTATGCACAAAATTTTAAAAATTTTAAAAACTTTGTGTATATTTTGTTCTGCATTTTGGATGTAAGAAAAATAAGCTAAACATAATTAAAATTTCAATGCAGTAAATACAAAGCAAACAATGGAACAATTATCAATACACTGCATCAAGTTTGAAAAAAAATGAAAAAATAAAAAAAATAAATTGTTGTTTACATATTTATAAAGCAAAAATTTTTATTGTAAAGAAAGCAGTGTAAATCAAAAACTGCAAATGAAAATTTTTTACAAACTTAAAAATTGAATATGTTAATGCAATCTGCAGATCTTTTTAATACAAATTTTTTTAATTAATTTTAATATATAAAACAACAGCAAGCTCAGTGTCAGACAAAAAATTCAAATTTGTACTGAAAAATGTATTGATAATAATGTTTATAAATCATATTTTGAACTTAATTTTGTAAGTTTTTAATTTCAAATAACAAAATTGAAAGCTTCTCAAAATAAGCACTGATATTCATACAGTTGTAAGCTTTCAATTTCATTGCTTGAAAGTAGAAACTCACAAAATTAATAAAATTGAAAACTTGCAGCTGTATGAATATTAATGTTGATAATTCATATTTCATAACAAATTTTTGATATAAATCAATAGCAAATTTAAAATATAAATTAAAAAAAGTTGTTCACAATTTTTCAGAAAAAAATCATGATTTTTATTCATTTTGATTTTGACACATATACTCAAATTAACTGTTTAATATATCTACTTCTTTAAAATCATTAAATTTTAACAAGAAGAACATTTTCTCTTAGCAATCATCAGTTAATACAAAAATAATTTTTTTTGAGTGTCAGTTCAATTACAAAAATTATATCATTTTTTTAAAAAAAAAACACAATCTGAATGCATCACAAATATATTTTTTTATTCATTTGAGCAATGCATTAAAAAAATCAAGATTAAAAATTTTTTTTAGAAAAAATTAAAATAAATGTAATTTTTTTTGCATTATTCTGAAATTTCAAAAATTTTAAATGAAATATACAATTTTCTTGACAAACAAGCAGACACTCAGTATTGAGTTTTTGAGTATGAAAAGCAGACAAGAAACATCATGAAAAACTGAAAATGTTATAACCTGAAAAAATTCAAGATTAGTAAATTTTTACTAATTGAAATAACTTCAGCTAATATAATCAACAGTTGCAAGTAAAATATCTCATGAAAATTAATTAAACAAATAATCTCAAAATGAGTATTCATCACTGTAAAAAACAAAACAAATTGATTATTTATTTCATGCAGTTATTTGATTAAAATTTTATCAAGAACATGTTTTATTGAGCAATTTTTGTTTTTGACATTCAGAACAGCTCATCTCAAGACAAATAATATCTAACATGTAAGTTGACTGACTTTATCATTAATTAATAAAAATCAGCAATTAATTTTATTTAAAATAAAAATATACAGCAACATTGCAGTCTGTATCAAGATTTTGATTGACACTTCAAGTAAAAATCAAAAAGTTAAAAACAATAAGTATATTAATATTTATTAAAGCATCATCACAAAAAAATTTGAATTTTGTGACATTAATGTTGACAATTTTGCTGAACAAAAAAATGCTGACACTGCATTTGAAAAAAATTTTAGAAAGCAAATGAATTTCAATGTTCTCAATAATATTATATTAACAATAAATATATCAGCAAAACAAATTCTTCTGAATGCAGAGAAAACAAATACATTTTTAAATATAAAAATTAATCAAAATGAAGTTTTTGAAACAATGTTTGCTTTTTTCAATGCACAATTTAAAAAAAAAAACAAAAAATCTGAACACAATATGTATAATATATAAACTGTTTTTTTTTCTTTCAAATTTTCAATATATTTGATTTCAGATCAGATATAACTGAAATATAATAAATTATTAGCAGAAACTTTATCTCAATATAAAATGCTTTCCACTCATTTACTTCTCACAAACTGCTCAAATCAGCTTGTATAACTCTAAAAATGCTTCATTATATAAATATAAAAACATTGAAATAATATATAAAAATTTAAGCAAATAAATAAACTAGTAAATCAGAGAATAACTTTAATTTTAAACAACACATTTCAATTGAGAAAAACACAATATTTGAAATTTCACAATAAAAACTTCATTATCAAACTTTCACTTTCTTCATTTTTTTTTCAGATCATCAACAATTTTGCTCTTTTTTTCTTCAATATATTAAAAAATCATGTAAGTAAAGCATTATTAACAGTTTTGCAAGCAATATATATGCTAACAATATATAAACAAAAAATGTTTGCAATTTGAAAAAAAACTGCATTCAAATTTTTGTCTGCTGCAGTGAAAATTTTGTTTGCATCATTTTTTTTGTAATTAAATATGCTTGCAAGACTGAAAGCAAGCTGATTTTATATCAGAATTGTGTGAAATGAATTTACATAATTTATTTAAATAAACTTTGCAATAAACAATAAAGCAACAATAAGATTTATTCAAATTGTTCAGCAAGCAAAAAAACATGTATTGTTGTTGATAATTAATATCATACTTTAATTGCAAAGCTGCTAACACTTCACAAAAATTATAATGAAATGCAGAATAATTTTATAAAAAAATTATATTTTAAAAAAATTAAAAAAATTATGTTTATTCTGCTTAAAACAATTGCTTCAAATCAGAAATCAAAAAATATTATTTTTGCTGTTGCTGTTTTTGTTGCAAACAGTTTTTTTTTAGTGAAGTTGTTATTGATTTACTCAAGAAACAGAAAAATGTACTTGTTGTTTTGTTTAAAATTATTATGATATATTTGAATATAAACAAAATCAATTCAATGTCAACTAATATTTAAATAAAAATCAAAAAATTATTTAATTTTATTAAAAAAAATTAATTTTCTTCAGAAGAAAGTTGCTGATTTTAGAATTAAAATTATAAATAATTTGAAATTTTAAAATAAAATAACAATTGTACTGATTTAAATGTCACTGATTATATAATTAAAAAAAATTAATATATTATCTTGCATCAAAACTTCAGTGAATTTTACTTACATGTTTTTTTTTTCTTATATTTTTCTCTTCTTTAAAATTTAATTTAAGTTTATATTGCATCAAAAGTTCAAGCATTCTGATTTCTGATATCAATCAGAATAATAATTCATTTTTACTTACTTCAATTCAAAATTCTCAGTTTATAATAAATGAAAATAAAGTCAACTTAAGTCACCAGATAAGTGAAAAATCAAAATAATTGCATATAAACTGAATGAATAAATAAATCAAAATAAATAAATAAATTGATAAACAAAATTTTTTTTTATTTTTGTATTTAATTAATTTGCTAACTGTCAATAAATGAACAAATAAGTCAAAAAAAAAGTATTAACATTGTTTTTGAGTAAGTGAACAAACAAATTTTTTTTTATTTTTGTATTAGTAATAAATGAATTTGCTGATTGTCAGAAAAATGTAAGTAGCTTGTTTTGAAATGATTAATTGACATTTTTAATTTTTTTTACATAAAAATGTAATTTCATGTAGAAATGCAGTTCTACAGAATTTTGATTAATTGTAGCTATTACATGCTGCTATGTTGACTGTATATTCAAATTATCTTTTTAGAATTGAGAAATAATAATATTATGGTTGGGTTCAGATCAACTGTAATCTGTACATATAGGAAAAACCCCCCATTCCAGTATGGGGCCTAACCCGATAAGTTATACACCACCACAACTGGACGTCAACCATTGTCTTCCTCTATCCATCGGCTGCCCATCAACCAACACACATATTCCGCCGACACTGTCCACCTCTGTTAGCCAAAAAGCCGATCTACGATGGCCTCTCCAGACTGCAACGCAACCGATGTCAACGTTCTCTCGTATGGCACCACTCATAATTCCTGCCCCGCACAGCCGTGGCCGCTATCGACGAACGCGAGCATCAAGACTTTCTTCCGCCGTTTTTTCGCATGGTGCTTCATGCGTGACTACAGCGACCCTGTACTGGAACACCTTATCTTTCACTTTGATGGGAATGGCATGGACTTGTATAGGTCCTCAGAGGAGTCTCTGTGCAAATATGTGGGAAACGCACAAGTAGCTTTAACACTATACATCCACCTTCGCCATTCCTACTTCCACTTTGTATGCTCCTTCCCCAGTCTGTGGTTTGTTGCCATCCACCTCACTCACCCACTGCATTCCAGGTGCCTCTGATATTGTCCAAATTCTCGTCAACCACTACCAATGAAGAACCAACACTCACCCAAGCTGTGTCCTCATCATGTTTCTCTGGAAGTTCCTGTGAAGCAGTAGCCAGTTCAAACTTGCGACTTCGAAAAAAACAAACTTTACATCCATGTGGGTGGCATTTCTCTCACAGGCTGCTGTGCTGGCAGACACATGCTGACAGCTATGTGTAGTGAAATCATAATTCAAAATGCCTTGTCTGCACCACAAACAGAATCTCCACCACCAGCCACCACCATGAATGAAAGCACAGAGATGTAAGCAACCTATGTTGGACATGAAGTTGTGTTTGCAGCAAATGTATATGAATAATAAAGTCAAAAAGAAATCATACTGTTGTGAGTTCTGCAATGCTGGAGAAACAGATTTAATGTTTCATAATATTGTCAACCAAATAGAAATTTGTAAAATAAGCTGCAAAAACAAGCATTTTTTCAATCTCAGATTTCTCAATCAATATTGCTTCTAACAGGTATGATTTTAATAAATCCCCTAGAGATGACTCCATAGTAGAAAAAGCCAATCAGTGATCATCGTCATCAAGCGCCCACAACGTTGTTCTAGTAAATTTCGTCCTTTCCCCCTGAAGCTTTTCCAACCACACCGCTACATTAGCAATGGCATGGTGAGGTGAATGCTACTGCCGCAGATATCCTCCAGCTAGGGTTATCGGGACCGCAGTCCCTTGACACACTGGGACAAATCAGCTCGAGCCGTTTCCAGAGGGGGTCAGCATCCACACTCGACCTTCAGTGGCCACAATGGCTGAGCGAGTCAATCAAAGTCTTGCACAGGATGGTAGGTTGAGATGCGCGGCAACTGGTAGGGTTCAATGGTGAGGTAGACAATCATCAGTTCACTTCACCGAAAACATACTTCCGAACAGCCTACAATCACATCAGCGGAGAAGTAGGTACGCCGAGACTTCAGTCCTCACCGTACGAAGGACGTCCGGATGTTGCTGCATGCGAGCATAGACCCCTCGATACTGCTCGATGGTTTCGTTCACGACCAGAGCCTTTGTCGTTTGTCCATTGCATATGGCGGTCATCTTCAGCTCCATCTACGCCTGTCATTAGCAGCCCGTGATGAAGATTGATCAAGGATGTTATCTTACCTCCTTGCGTAAAAAAGGCTTCATCAAATCAGTCTCGAACCCCATATTCTCGTGGCCTTCAACCAAAGCAACCCCTAGCGTCGTGGGTATGAATTCCCGAACACCTGTTATAGCGCTACCGCGACCAGCACCGCTATTCCTGCCGCCACGACGACGGGCTACTGTAGTTCTACCCCTACGACCATTTCCGACTCTCGCTTGGGCTGGCAACTCCTCGGACTCTTCTTCGTCATTTCCATGCCGCGCCTGTCTTGGCTGAGCTCTGGCTTCGACATATTGTCGGTCTATAATTGTGACAATATGGTCGGCCATTGTGGCATCAGTGCCGATACCATTCGCGTTCATTAGTGCAAGCAGGTCCGGTTCAGTTAGATATCCAGGTGGTGACGTCTTACCTTCACTGAGAATAGCTTCGGTCGGCTCGAAGACCTCGCCTTCGATGAACGGGGGAAGTTCTTGGTTGCCCCACCGATCATAAATGTAGACATCGAGATAGTTGCGCTCTAATATTACAAGGCCAGATGCATTGAATGTTTCCGGTCCATAGAGAATACTAACGTCGGTCTTTGACCCCTGGGCGTCTTTGCTGCAGCATGCCAGAAAACGCCGGACGACGAGCTCATGGACACGCTGCTCTTCATGTGAGAGCGTAGTTGGATTGACAAAATTGACCGGATGGATAGGCGGGTGGGCCTTATCATTATTACGTCCGTTACGGGGCCACGAAAAGCCTCCTTCGACCAGTGCCGTTGCATAATCAGCCCAGCAGCCGCCCTGCGCCTGCTTCTGGACGAGGCCGCGAAGGTCCATACCCTGATCGAACTGATCTGTCTCGGTTCGAGGATAGCTAATCCAACCTTTTTGATATAGCTTTTCTGCAAGCTGCAGAACCTTTTGACTGTCCAGTCCGAAGAATCTGCTACCGCACTTCTGAAGCTCTAGAGTAGTCAACGGTAAGGGTTTCCACTTGCTCGTTGGCGTGGTTTTGACCTTTTGGACCTGAGCGTTCTGCGAAGTGAGACACCGCTCATAGAGAATAACAGCTGTCATTCTGTCGAAGAGGTGTTTACGAGCCCAGCTAAAGTTCACCCTTGTTCCAGCTTTTTGATGCATCAGTTTGATGCTCCAGAATGGTTCCGGGATGAAATTCCGAACGCGCAAGTAGCGCTCGACGATGAATCCAAGCGTAGGAAACTGACAGCTCCCGTAGCTGATTAATTGAGAGGCTTCTGACAGATTGCCTCGTTGGAGTACAGGACGAAGACTCAGAGTGAGGTGCCGGGTGAAGCTTGCGCCCACGCGAAGATCGAGCTCGATACGAGAAGCTACTGCGTCGGCTTGCGCTTCATCAAGATCGGCGGGATGACGTGCGGCGTGAATGATATGCGTTCTTTCGAGGTGGGAGAAATGTGCTCTCACTGTGCCGCCAGCGCGACCCAGAGCCTGGTTGCTTTGTGCTGCCACCGACCGAATCTCGGTGCCTATATGCTCACCTTCGCGGTCGCAGTCGGTCCAGATATAGAGCACGTCGGCCCGGCGAGCGTGTCGCCTGATGTTGTCCGCGATAGGCTTGCTGTTGCTATCAACGAAAACCTCGATGCGGGCGTCAAAAAGCGCAGATGGGTCGCATGAAGTCCAGCTCTTGTATCGCGGCTCAAACTCGTGGCTGAGGAGGTGGCCTAGCACCGAGGTCATCGTGACACTGCAATGACCCCATTGCGGAAAGGTGTAGTCGAATTCGTAGTTCTTCACATACGGATTGCCTTGGATGTTATGCTGCAGGTCTATTAGCTCGGCTGGCGGATTGGGCGCGTCTGTGCTCACGGTAGTGACTCGATCTCCCAAGTGGTTTGCAATTGCTTTCGCGATCGATGGCTTTTCCGCAACACACAACACCATTCTCACCTCCATAGCAGATCATGTATTTCACATTGGCACAGACCAGAAAGGCAATGTACATACATATACAAGTTGTTTGGGCGCGCAGTGTGTGCACCCCTTGACTTTTACCTACTCTCTCAGCGGTCAGTGAAAGGATGAAAGAAGATGTCAAGAATCAAACTTATCTCACAGATCAGCTCTTTTTACTTTCTCATCATGATCTTCTTTGATGTAGCTTTTTCTTTCTTGTTCTTCCTCATCTTCCTCTCAGTCTCACTCTTTCTTCATCATGCATCATCATTTTTCATAATATCACTCTTCATTTCGCTGTCATTGATGAAGTTCTCTGCCATAATGGAATTCCAGATATTTTCTATATATACAAATTTGTTGGAATATATCCCTCACTTGCTGAGATAACTGAAGAATATATTCTTTGTGAAGCACCAATTACATGATTATTGGGTACATCTACATCATTCCTTGCTTGTTATTTTCTGTCCCATCTTGCACTATATTTCTTAGAGTTTGAAAACTCATGTCAATTTCTGTTAGAATCTCTACAGTCAAAATTGACCCCTTTATCTGGTGTGTATTCGCCTGGCCTACAGATTGTAGCCATAGCTTGCTTATTTACATGCAGAGATTTTTCCTTGACATCTTCTACATGTGACTAGATTTCCAATCAATCAGAAACCACAGCTTTGGGTCTCTATTTTTCAACACATCTTCACAAATGAATTCACACTGTTTTTCTAATTAACAGCTGTTTATGAACTGAATTTTCAGCTTCTAAGTTAAGATTAAACAATTGCAAGTCTGTAAAATAAGTTGAGTCTTGTTCTGATTTGCTTTTTTTTATTAAATACACATCTTGTTAATCTGTTGCTGTTGATGTGACAAATTAATTTGAATTAGAATTCTGTCAACTGCAATTTAATTTACAGCTTTAATTTCATTTAAATTCTTCACAAATATGTTATTTAAATTTTTCAAATTTTTTTCATTTTTAAGTTTTTTCTTTCTGTGCTTCAATATAATGTTCTTCAGATTTTTCAGATCTAACTGCTTGTAAAAGTTTTGAAACTTAATTTTGAAAAATGCTTTAATCAATTTGTTGATAATCATACTGCTTGTTAATGTATATATAATCTGAATTTTTTTATTTATAATTTTTTGCTGCAGTTAATGATTATAAATATTAATGTACTGTAATTTGATTTGCAGTCTGATTATATTTTTATTTACAAGTTGAATTATTTATTAATTATTGCATTAAACTGTTATGATTTATCTCATGCTGTTTTAAATTTATAATCAGTTTTTTTAACAATAAATCAACATAAATATCTTTCTTAACTGCTTAAAACAGAACTAACAACTCTGCTTCAGTTGTAAATATAATAATAATATTTTGCTTATTAATTCATCATTTAATTAAATTTCTGAATAACTTCATAATAGATATCTGAAAATTCTTGCAATTAAAAATGTTGTCTGCAAATAATAGTTTGCTAGTTATAATCAATTTATTTTCATTTTTATATGTTAGAAAAAAATATCTGAATCAACTAAAATAGTTCAGTACTTAATTTACAATTATATAATATTTATTTAATAAATTTATCATAAATTGTGAGAGTCAGAAGACTGCAAAAGCAATATCTGAATGAATTATAATAATTATATATAAAAAAAATTTAATTTTTTGTTGATATTTTATAATAAATGATTGAAAAGCTTGAACATTATTTGAAAATAATTTTTTTAATTTATTAAGATGTCATTCAGTGTAAATAAATCATCTGTCAGCTTGAATATTTTATTGATATATAATGTTTGACTCAGTTAGATTTTGTTTGTAGCACAATTTTTTATAATTTTTATTTTCAAAAATTATTAAAAGTTTTTCTTTCTGAAATATTGAGATTTTGTTCAATTTGTAATATTTTCATTATACTTTTTGCTTTCAGATTGTTTTTCTTGCAGAATTTCAATATTATATTATTAATGTAAAAAAAATAAAATTATATCATTTTTTTAAAAAGCAGTACAACTTGTGTGAGATTTATTTAAATTTTAATTTTACTAATTTTTGAGTAAAAAGCTTCTGTCAAAAAATTGAGAACTTTTTTAAGCTGTAAAAAGTTTTATTCAACTGTAAGATCATGTTTTTTTTCCCTTTCTTTTCTCAATGACATTTACATGTAGATTTTTTCATTCAATAAAACATGTATGAAGACATTAACAGCATCATATTGCTTCAATTCTAGATTGAAACAAACTGCTACAGTCATTATGATTTGAAAGAATCTTGCTGCTAAAGTTGTTATGTATAGTATATCTTTCATTTTAATTTTTGTTTATTGATTTTTTCTTATTACAAGTTTTACTTTGCATTTGAGATATTTTCTGTGTTTGTCAAACTTATATATGTATATTTACATGCAATCAAGAATTTGACAATTATATGTTTTTTTTTCTTGACAAATAATCATAAATTAATCAGTTTATAACTTTGCAGATGTTTTTTTTTCAGTTTGTTTAAATTGTTCAGCTAACAGATGATTTTGCACTTCATTTTAATGAGTTGAAGTATCTGAAAGATTCTTGTGATGTAAAGCATATAAACTTTTAAAATTGCATTTTATTAAACACTTTACATTTGTTTTTGTAATTGTTTTATTTTTTACATATTTTATTTGTTGTATTTTTCTTTCAGCTGTAAATGCAATTTTTCAGAATTTAAAGAATTAATTAAAGTAATAAATTTTCTTTATATTATTGTTTCAATTTTATAACAATTAAAAAACTTGCTTCAAATGTTTCTGAAGATGTAAAATATAAATTGCAAAAATTCATTTTAATAAAAACTTGCTTAGTTATTGAAAAAGTTTTTTGTATGTCAGTTAAGCTGTTTGTAAAATTCATAACATTTAAAAAAAAAACTAAATATTTTATTATTTTAAATTTTTGCTTTTTTTGAGATTTTTTCATTCTTACAAAAAAATTTTTATATCATTTTTGTGATGAATTTCTGAATTTTTTTTGTTAAAACAAATTTTTTGATTTGTCAGATTCTGAAATTCTTTGTAACAATTTTTGCAATTTTTTTATACTTAAATGTTTAAGCTAATTTTTGACTGCTTTTTCAAATTGTTCAATATTTTTATTGAAGAGCTCATCTTCATTAAATATAACATTTCAAGTGTAAATTATTGCATTGATTATAAAATTTCAAATTCAGTAAATATTTATTAAATTATATTTTATAAAAAACTTTATTCAGATTTTTAATTTGAAATTTTTCAGCTTTTGAGTTTTTTTTAATATTTTACTTGTTAAGACAAATGTCTTACAATTATATATACATAAATGTGCATGTTGAGATTTTTTATTCTTCATTTCAGCATCATCTCTGCATGAGATTCATGTGTAAAGCTGATTATAAAAAGTTTTTTAGTTGTACATTTGTTTTGAAATTTGATTGTACAAATATACAGCTGCTTAATTTATTTCAGATTACAACTTGTTCAGCAATCTAACTGTTTTTTTCATTGTATATAATTTTTTTTATTATTGCTTCTAGCTGCTTTGTGATTTTGTTAAAATCTTATGTGTGAGATGAAGATAATTTTTTTATTATGTTTTTTTTGTTGAGCAAATTATTGATAATTTAACTGTTAAATATTTTGTTGTCAGATTCAATGATTTGCACTTTGAAGTCATGAAACTTCATAAGCA
Organism: Emydomyces testavorans; assembly: GCA_029449355.1. Classification (NCBI taxonomy): domain Eukaryota; kingdom Fungi; phylum Ascomycota; class Eurotiomycetes; order Onygenales; family Nannizziopsiaceae; genus Emydomyces; species Emydomyces testavorans. Next base: position 3,181,927 of record CP120627.1, read on the forward strand.
TCAGTTAATATTTTAAAGCTGTTAGAATTTCTGAATGCTTTTATGAAAATAAATAATAATTTCACATAAAGTCTGATCAACAATTCATTATAATCATCATTTATTTTGTGTTTCAGATTTTTGATTTGTAATTGTGAAAATTCATTATTATTTTCACTCTTAAAATTGATGAAAATTTTTTTAATTTTTTTTAAATTTGCTGTTTAATATTTGAGCAGTTGCAATCATCATATTTTACAACTTTAGAATTTTGAATTTAAATATTCATAACACATTTGACAAGCTGTTTCAGCTGTTTTAAATTAATATGTTTAGTTCAAAAATATCAATATAACACATTTCTGCTTAAGAATTTTCAGCTTGTTCAGATGTTGTAAAGATTTCTACAAATGAAAAACATTTGCTTAAAATATAAATGATTTGCAAATATGTTTTTTAAAATGTATTAATTATATATTTTTGTTAAAATTATTATTTTTTTATTGATTAATTTTTTATAAATGCAGTTGAACTTTCAACATGTATCTTATCAGTAATCTGATTATTGAAGCTTTCATAAAAACATTAAATTCATTGCAAAATTCTCACAATACACAATGTTGTAGAGTCTTAGAATTCTTCATTTTTTTTACTTTTTTCTAATAACAGATTTTTATATTAACATCATCATAATTTTTTATAAAAATAACTGCTTTATCTGCAATTAAATTATCTTCAGTTGAAGCAGTTCAGAAATGTATAAATTAAGATATTTTGTTAGAAACATAAAGTGTAAAATCTGAATTCAGTATTGATGAATTCTTCAGTGAATAATTTTCAATCTCAAATAACACTTGATAATTTAGTAAAAAAATTAATTTCTGAACTTTCACATTCTTTATCAGCTTTTCATTCAATTTATTAGAGATTTTGTTAAAAATTTGAGATTTTTTAGATTCCTGTTTTCAATATTCTTTATTTTTATATTTTTTAACTGCAGTGAATTTAATCATTTCAAAAGTTTTTGCTTGTTGATATGCATTGTGATTTGTTTCTGCTTTTCTTTCTTATCTTAATTTGTTTATATTTTTTTTAATTTTTTTTATATCTGAACAGCTTTTCAGAATCTTCTTCTGCATTTTTATTAATGTGAATTATTCAAATATCAGTTCAGAGAAGACAATTCAGCATGCTTTCAATTTATGTTTGATTGTTTCACATGCTTTGCAATTATTTTGTTTTGCAGTTTGTAATTTGACTGCTGACTGCTGCAGATTATTAAATACTGAGTTTTTATTTTATTATTTTTTTGCAAATGAATGTTTTATTTTTCTTTCTGTATTTTAATTTTCTTTTCATAAATGATTCATTTTTAGAAGCATTTTTTTTCAAAAGCTCAAAAGCTTCTGAATCACTTACAAATCACATAATGAAAACATTTTTTATAACAGCTTCACATTTTTGAGATTTCACTAATACTGACTTCAAATATTGACAGAAATGAACAGTTAGCTTGTGAAAATTGAGATTTTCAGTAATGATTTAATTTTTATAATGTATTTTATAGAAATTTATTCAATTTGCATGTGCAGAATTTTGTTGCAGTTGTTTTTTCAGCAGCTGAAATTAGTTCTTGCTGTTCATCATAATTTATAATTTTTTGAATTTTATATAAAACATCATTAAGTTAAATATATTAACTTATTTTGTTCAGTTTTTGACAGTCATTTTCAGATTGCAAATATATTTTAAATAGTTTTTTAATTTATCATTAATTTTCACAATTCTGTTTTGTACTTTGATTTTCAGCTTTAGATATTGAGTTGCAAATAAATTTTCAGATTTGCAACATTTGAATTTATAATTTTTGCAGATTGTTGTTTTTATTCATATGTTCAGCTTGTTGAATATATTTATTTGTTTTTCATATCTTGTCAGATTAGCATCATATTTAAAAATTTGTGATAAATAAATTTAATATTTTAAATTTCAAATTTTGTATTTTTTATTAAATATTTTATTCATCAAATTTTCTTGAATAATTTTTGCAAATGTCTGCAAATTAGTAATAAAAATGTTGACTGTAAAAACTTTTCTGATATTTTTTATTAATAAATTATATTCAGCAATTTATTTTATTTTATTAATACAGTCTGAAACAGCTGAAATTTCTGTAATTGCTTTCTGAGACTTTTGTAGTGACAAAACACTGTTAAAAATCTGATTTTTTTAGCTTTAGAGTTTTCATTTTGTGTCTAAAATTGCTTTTTCAGAAATTTCAGTCATACAAATCACTTAAAACTATTTCAGCTTTCTGATTGTCAGGCATTATGTCAGTTTAAAGACAAAATTTCAAATAATTGTAATAAAATCAATTTTGAATTTTTAAATCAATGAATAAAACAAGTAGTTAATAAAAATTTCAAATAATGCAGAACTAGTAATAAATTTTTGAATTTTGTGACTCTTAACTGTTAGAATCTCTACAATCAAAATTAATTTTTTTATCTGATGTGTATTCATCTGATCTACAGATCATAGTCATAGCTCACTTATTTACATGCAGAGATTTTTTCTTGACATTTTCTACACATGACTAGATTTTCAATCAATTAAAAATCATAACTTTGAGTTTTTATTTTTCAACAATTTCTTCTACCTCTGACAAAGTATATAAGAACTCACTTTTAAGTTTTTGAAGTACAAAATGAGTAAAAATATCAGTCTTTGAGTAATTATATTTTGTTTTATTTATTAAAATGCTTAAACTTCATTTTTGAAAAATCTTACTTTACTTTAAAATGATTTTTTTAAAAAAAGTAAAACAATCAATTTTTCTTGTTTTTTTTGCTGTTTTCAAGTTTTTTTAACAAAGAAATAATATCTTTTTTTATAATTACAGCTAGATACAGTTACTTAAAACACAATATTATTATTTTGTTGTTACTGTTGTCTGATTGATTTCTTTATAACTGTATACTAGTCATAAAATTAAAAAAACAGTAAATTCATTGATTGCAGTAACTGTTTTGTCAATTATTTGATTTATTTCATACATTTTATCAAAAAAAAAAAATCAGAATTTACATTTTTTGTTAATATTTTATCAAATAAATGAACAATTTTTATTCAAAACTCTGTATTCACAACTAAAAACTTATTTATTAAATTAAGTAATTGAATAGAAAAAGAAATAATGATTAATGAAAGTCATAAAATATAATTATTTAAGTGATAATTATTGTTGTTGAATTATATATTAATTATTTGATAAAAGAAGTAAATTTATGAATAACAGTAAAAAGATTTAATGAGTGATTTTGAGATTCAGACAATTTCAAAGCAAGAGATTTTCATTCAATTCTTTGTCAACTCATAAATTAAAAATATTGAGATGATTGAAGACTAACTGCTTGATGACTGTTTTATAGAGATTTTATATGTAGTGTGCAAATAATGCTTACTAAGATGTGGTGTGCATGTAACACCACCCTTTTGTTTTGTTTAACTTAAAGATTCCCAGTTAGGAACAAGCCAACAACTGAATGATGGAAAGCTTTCAAGATGACCTTCATTCACTCTGGCTAACCTTAGCTATTATACTGATCATCCAATATTCATTTTCAACAGGCCTTATGAAGTTCTCAATGGGCATTGGACTTCGCTCCCACTTAATTATCTCTTTAAGAAATGTTAAACTCCATATTATGAACATGATCTCACTTTGTGGACGAAGCATCCCGCCTCCAATCTCAATCCAAAGACAGGCCTCTATATTTGGACAACTGTGTGACATATCTGCTCAATCAGCGTTTGCAGCCAATGCGTCCATGGCTTTTGCATGTATGCAGACAAAAGGACAACCCTGGGCATTATTTTGCCCAGCATACATAGGTTTTGAGTCAGGTTTAAATTCACTGAGGAGCTGGATGTTGTCTATTCAACAACCCCCTCAGCTACTGAACTCTGTATGAGGACGAATACAGACTATTCCAGAGCACATGTCTTTGGACTAGGCCTGAGAATCATGCTCCCCACGTGGCTGTGGCTTTGATTTGGCTCTTGATTCTTGCTGGAACAGAGAACTCTTGATTCCATGCCTTGGCCTTCCGTGTGATAGAGCGTGTGACTTCCCACACCTCAACAACAGCTGTATTCAAAAGTGGATTGAAATTTTGGTAGATTTATGGCATTCTGAATTGAATTGAGGTGGAGCGTCTGCAGCTGATATCCAGCCACCTTCAATGCACCAGTTTTCCAACAATCTTGTCACACAGTTCTCCCAGACTCGCCACGTTCATCACATTCAGTGTGGTGAGCTCTACCCCTAAAGCCATACGCACCCAATATCGTAGCACTACAGCTGCCAGTGAGTCTAATCTGTAGTAGGACAAGAAACATGCCGGGTCTAGCATATCAGTTAAGCATAGCTGCTTGGTCAACCTCACATTCACAACCATAATAGCCATGGCACAAATGGCTGCATGATCAAGATTCTGTGATTGTGTCAGAAACAATAGGGTCTGTGTCTCTTTATCTTTGCTAGTGTCCCTTCACAAACACAGACTGCCTGCTTCAAAAATGTGCAAGCTCCTGAAGTGTGCATCTCAAAGTAGCTCACTGTTCTCAGGCTGGGGAACAAGTAGGCTTGTTATCATTTGGTCTTGACTGGTGAGATTGAGACGGTGATGTGGGTCTGGATGTTGCTGAAGGATAGAGTAGTCAAAGATTTGGCACAGCAAGTCCTCATTGATGTCTATGAAAGTACTTCTGTCAAACCTGTTCTGCAGCCCCTCATTATCATGTATCATGCCAACATCTTCTATGAATCTGAGGTCAATGCTAAGCACTGGCAATTTCAGTGCGTGGCAATACTCTGTGCAGATGTCTTCAAAGGCATTACCATCAGCATAGTTGGCCTGTTGTTTCTGACCTATCACACCAGATATAGAAGAAAGTATGAAGAAGAATGATATTGGTTGATTTGTTTCAAGAGAGATGGAATGTAGGTTGGAAGTATCAATCACTTTGCTTGATAAAGCAGTGTGGTAGTCTGTGTGAGACATGAATTCAAAAGTCTGATCCTGAGGGTTGTTGGGTCAGTACAAATTAAATGACAAAGCATGGCACTTGAGTGATATCTTACTCTGAATATGGTGGCTCCTTGGATCATTCCACCAACAGGAACTGAGATTTCCCCAAAAACTTGCCTGACATCACTGACAGAAGTGACATCTTCTTGAAACAAGTCAAGAGAACACTCAAGTGTTCTGATGTTTTGAGCAATGCTCTGAGATTTACTGTCCCCATAACCACTGCTGAACATCATGGCAATGTGCTTTGCCCTGTGGGAGGCCAGATGGATTGCAAGACTACCACAGATTCCCTTCAAACCTTTCATGAAGAGATAACAATGTTCAGGGTTAAGCATACACTTTAATGAAATTGTTGCAGGTAGAATCTCAAGAGGTTAGAACTTGGCTCACTTCAAGTCATGTATGAACTCTCTTACCAGAATAGCAAGCTTTGTGCTATGATTGTGTGATATTACAATTTTTCCAACATGAGTACCTTTTTGAAGAAGTTGAAGTGCATCAGGTATCTTGTCATAGTCTAGAAGTGTGATGAAAATCAGAGGCAGCAATCTGCTTTCTGTGATAAGTTGAGATAGCTTCAAGAAGACACTGCAAATGTGAGTTTCAAAATGAATGAAATGCAAGCCAATGATCCATCAAGAATTTACTTATGATTTGATAGTTTCCTTCAGTAAAGCTACTATATTCAAGCTCTGGAAAGAACTGTTGGGAGTGAATGATTCTGTGAACAGTAAATTGCCAGAATCAAGATCTTCATTCATTAATTTAATAAGTCATCTGCTAGGAGCAAGTGACTGCATGTTCTCATAGTTCAAATTATCATTTGTGGGTTGACTGATAATAACATCAACTTCATAGCTCTTGATTGCATCATGTAACACGTGAGGGAAATCTAAAGGCTCCAATGTGAGAATATGATCTTCCAGCAGTTCAGACTCCTGAGCCAGAAAATTGTGCTGTTCCAGGTTGCCAACAGTCACAAATATATCATAATCTGAACACTGACAGGGTTGAACACACACAATCCTGACCTCAGTGAAAGCTGAGTGAATCAAGACACAATCATCTTTCTGTACATGTGTAAGATGATTTAGAGTGTATAAACCAGTGAGAAAGGCAATTGGTAGTGTTGCAGCCTCCTCAAACAGCATGAAATTGGGTAATGGAAAGGTAGACTTGTATGAGATGGTGACTTGATTGGCAAAGCAGCCACTGCAGAAAACAGCCACTTGCTGACCAACATGATGAGTACTGACAGAGTTGCCTACGCGGATGACCACGTCAGCACCCTTCAAGTTGAGTCCACTTGAATCCCCAGAGCTATAGCACATAGTCATATCTACATCTCTGAAGTTGCAACTGAAAGTGTATATCTCAATCTCAATCTCATGTGGCTCTATCATGAACTCACTTGAACCTTGCTCTGTGAAATGTAGCACCTTCAGGCTACCAGATCTACTTGTGACCAAGCAAATGGTAGACTCTGAATCATGCAATTTGATCATCACAGGCAATGGATCTTCTGTGTTGTCTTCCATCTTGTGTTTATTCACACCAGCATTTGGTCATACTCAGCTGATATGCAACAGACTGCCATATTCAGCAATTTTGCACTTGATTGAAAGGGGTTCCCTTGCTGAGATTGCCTCTTTAAGAGCTATATTAATGGCAGCCATGTTTGTGCTCAGACTCTCTATGGTAGCTGATTCAACATCAAGAGTGACAATTCAAATCATGGGTGCCTTGGCACAAACAGTATGAAAAACACCATGAGCAACTGCCCTGAGTGGCTCAGTAAACTTGATTTGCAAGTCCTGTGTCACTCAAACCAATTTACACTCTTTCTGTATTATTGTTTGAAGAGCAGTCCATTCAACTTCTGTTGCTGTGGCAAGCAAAAATCAAGTCAACTTGTCAAGAACAAGCAACATTGACTTTGGGGAAAGTTCTGAAAAATCTTGGCCTGATCCATTGCTGATGCAAATTTCAGACATGGACCAACCAATTTCTCAAAGCTGCAAAATGGTGTGGTGAATGAGAGTCAATTGTGAAGATGAGAAACACATGACAACCACATTGAAATCATTGTCAAGTGAGGAAGTCTGCTCAGAGATGACCTCTGCAACAATGCAACTTCCACCTGTTGTTTGATGAACTTTGCCAAAACCAAAGCAATCCAGTGCAGTGGCCAAAGAATTATTTCTGTTTGCCAAATTGTTAAATTTTAACAAACTGATCTGTTCTGAATCATAGAATATCACACTGCTGCTCTCAGAAGTAAGACAGTGCAAATTTCCCATGGGCATTTTCAGCTCACTGAAGTATTCATGTTGAGACCACTTGATCATCATGAGATCAAAGTCAGAATCTCCAACTGGAACAGTGAATGTTTTGCTGAAGAAATCAAGCACAGTGAAGCAAGCAGTTTGTGCTGCTGGCCACTCTGCATATTTTTCTTGAGCAGCAAATGCAGTATCTGTGCTGTTGGCAGCAAAGTGTAACTCAGTTAGGGCAGTGCAAACTGAATGCAGTGTTGACTTTCTGATGAGCCACAGAGACTTCATATTTCCAGGCACAAGGTTGAACTCAAGAACTCTCAAAATTGGTGCCTTGTGAGCTGTCAAATCAAGAATCTCTTGTACATGAGACTCAGCATTGTCATCACAACTGAACAGTGCTTGTTGAAGCTTCTCATCTGTGTTCAGATATTGAAAATTTGGCTTCCACAACAACTGAGTATATACATGCAACATGTGAATATTTTCACAACCATTCAACATGGGGGAGAATGACATGTTGTTGAACTGCATGATTAGCAATCTGCTGATGAAATCATATAAAAACATGTTTCCCATTGCATTGTTTCAATTTGTCACAGAAACTGCCTCTTCAGACTTTCAGATGTGACCAGAAGCAATCAATTCATCAATATTTCTGAAAACAAGAATTTTGTTCAATTTACTACAACTTTCACAATGAAGCAAGATGATCATGCTCTGTAAAACACTGTCTGAGTGCATTGGGTACTCAGACTGCAGCTTTCACTTGAATCACAGCAGTTTCAAAGAGATTAGAGAGCACAAGCTCAGCTCTTTCTTCATGCTCTCAACTGCTATCAGTTTCTGAAAGTTGGGACCATATGAGTACCTGATGTCTCTCATCAACTTGTATCACATCTGTTCATGAGTCAGGTTAACCAGAGACAAGCAGCAAGTGTTCTCTGATGTTTGAGACATTAATGCATCAGGATTTATTTCCAGTCAAATCAATTCAGTGCAATTGACATTTCAGTTCTCTGGTGACAAGGTTGATGATGATGACAACAATGCCATTGAATCCAATTCTGCAAGAGAGATGATTTTATATTTTCATCATTTCTGCTCCAACTTTTTTATGAGTATAAGCAATAGCATGATATGGATCTCTACACTGTTTTCAAGCACTAATTCTCAAGGAAATTGCACATTCTGCAGTCAGTGACAGTAAATTTTCTTCTTCAAGAAATCTTGATCTTGACTTGTTGTGGTTGAAAGAGCAGTTTGATGAACAGCTTTCATGATCATGGCAATATAGCCAGCAGCAGAAAAGAGTATTTCTGATTCAATTCAGTGATCACACAGTCAAGACACATCTGACAGATGAAGCATTCAGTGTCATGAAGAGCTCTGCCACAGTGTGCTGAGAACTTTGCTTTCCAGCAAATCATGGGCTGGAAATTTCTTAAATCTCCAGTCTTTGCTGGACAAACTCTTGTGTCAGTATTTGGTAGAATGTTTCCATTGATAGTTGAGCAGATCTATGATCATCACAGACTTCTTCTTATCCAGCATAGTCTCAAGAATTTTTATTCTGTCAAGTGAGAAATTAGCTTTCTGTAGAAACAGATTGCCTGCAACTTCAAAAATTGCATTGAAGCTTTCATTTCAGTCACACTTGTTCACTGCAGCATATGTGAGATTGTTGATCTTGATTGCTTTGACAATCTGAGTGATTGGCCCTGCAAGCATGTTGCTTGATTCAAGTTCTATAAGGAAATTGGAAGCAAGTGTCTTGTCCATAAGCATCATACTGCAAGCTCCATCAAATTGAACTGGCAACAACATGTTCACTTTCCAATACACAGCAGTACAAACTTCATCTCCAGTAATCTCAGCCTCAGTCACCATTGAAATCATACATTTCAAGCTCTTATTGCCCTTTCCACCATCTTCAAGCCCTCTGTGTTTGTTGAGCAGCTTCTCATAGCAGTTGACTATATTGATCATGTGGTGTGAGTGGTACACAATCTCAACTTGCAATACTCAGACAAAGTGCCCTGCTGTCTTGATGTTCCCTTCCAGATCCAGAGAGAGTGACACTTGCAGAGCTGTTGTAGCAAGCAATTACAACATCTCCACCACCAGTATTGACATCCTCAATGTACAGCTGAACATCCTTTGCACTCAGCCCAACTGCCATCATACTTGTTAAATTACTGATTGTCACAGCACTTGCACATGCAAGTCCTCAGAAATACACATTGAGAATAGCCTGCTTGGGGGTAATGAACTTCAAGCTGCACACAGCTGCTATTTCTACAGAAAAATGACCTATAACAGCCTCTCCTCATACATGCCAGGATTTCAATACAGCTAGTTGTACCAGCTGTAGTGCTGTCACAAGAGGTTGTGAGAATTCTAGCCTGCCAAAGTGCTCAGAGAAGTGTTCTTCCATCAACTCTTTCAGCACCAACCACTTTGGTTTGATGTCTACTGATAAATTCTGTAGCACTTCATCTAATTGCTTCAGAGCCAGCTTAGCAAGCTCTGAGAACATTCTGACTAGCTCCAGGCTCATCTGTGACCACTGTGCACTCTGACCTGTGAACACAAAGCCAATTCTTGCTGCCTCTTGTGGAGTCTTGGAGAATTGAACTTTGTTCACTGCAACCTTACTGGCATGTTCACTCTTTGTTGAATAGCTTAGCAAGAACGCACAGCAAAAATGGCAAGATTGCCAATCCAAAAGTGTATAGCTGAGATCTGATAGCTTGATTTTTACTCAAGAGTTGAGGAGGTAGGCTGAAAGCACCACTATCTGTTGTTTCAAGAAATTGACATCATTGGCTGAGAAAATCAGTACTTGGGGTTGCTGAGTGACTGTTTTAGACAGATTGCAGATACTAGAACTGCATCATGAAAATCATGTCCCATGCTATATTAGTGTAATCATGTGATGTCATGTGATTGAGCTAATTGTTCTGTGGTGACAAAAGACAACTTTCATTATATATTGTAATGCACTTGTAACAATTTTCTTTAAATTCTTTACTTTTTCATTTTTTAATTAACTACTTCAAAATTATTTTTAGTATGAATGATGCAATTTTTTATATAAATCTTTCTGAATCAACAGATGTTAGTAATTTTTAAAAAAATAAAACTTAAATTAAGAAAACATTAATTCAAGAATCTCATACTTCTCAAAATATTATATTAATAATAAAAATTATTGTTTAAATATTTTAAAAATGATTTAATACTGATTAATATTGTGACAGATATTACTTTTGACATTATTTACATTACATTATTCATAATTTATTGCTTTATTTATTTTTTGTTTATTTATTTATTTTTTTAAATATTTTAAATCTCATTCAGATAATTTCATATATATAATTAATATTCATAAAATGTTAATTAAAAAACTACAAGTATTTCATGATAAAATATAAACTAATTCAGAATTAATATCTAAATGTTTTTAAAATAATTTATAATTAATTACTCAATATTAAATTTAATATAAAATCAATTATATTTACAGTTTTAAAAAAATTTATTGCTTATATTTTTATACACAAGTAACAAAACATAAATATAGCTGTACAGATGCAAAAGTATGTAGATTTTTAAATATTAATTTTTAAAGTTTTCATTATTTAAAAGTAAATAAAGATGTTTAAAATAAAATAAAACAGTATCATCAACAGATTCAAATTCTGAATTAAAAAAATGAAATATATTAGTATAAGTAACACTTAACAAGTACTTTAAAATTAATTCTAAATTATTTGTTCAGATTTTATCAAACAACAATAAATTTGTTTCAAAACAAAAAAATTTGTATTATCTTAATTATTATTTGTAAATTAATATTTAAATAATATTTATTAATATATAATTATTGCTAACTGATTCTGTATTGATTGAGAACTGATTTTGAAAAATTTTAAAAATATTTGTCATTTATTTATAATATGTCAACATGCAACAATAAATAAACATTAGCATTTTCACAAGTTTCTTACTTTATTGATATTATAATATGATATGAAAATCTTGCAACAACTCTTTCAATTTGTTATAAAACAAGAAAAACATAAAAAACATAATGTTATTCATCAAGCTTGCACACAATTTAGGATATGTAACCAGTTATATTTTTGAAAATGATTTATAATTAATTGAGAACTAATTCTAAATCAAAAATTTCTCACTTGAATGAATATAAACAACTAGTAAAAATAAACTGTAAAGTTAAATTTCAGATTATAATTTTATTGAATATAAATAAATGTTCATATATTTTATTCACATCTTATAAAGTTTATATACATTTTTCTTCTTCATCAAATAAATTTTCAGCTTCAATAATAATAAAAATAATAAATGTTATTCATCAGATTCACAATTCTGATTTTATAATTGATAATATATTAAGTAATATTAAAATGATTCTGAATCATTTATTAATTAATTCTTTAGCAAGTTTTTTAAAACATCAGATAATGCAAAATTTCTGTAAGAAATATAATGAAAAAATTCTATTTCAGATTTATGTTAGTTTTGTAAATATGAATAAATTTCAAATCTTAATACATAAGAAAAAAATGCTTATGTATTCTCATAATTGAAATCTTAAGAATGTAGAATTTAAACAACAGTGAAATTCAAAACTAAAAATATGTATTAGTTTTGAATTAATTTCTCAATAATTAAAAATTAATTCATGCTAATGTATAAATTACAGATTTATATTCAGAAAATTTATAATAATATTAATAAAATTATGATTTTCTGTACACTGAAAAAGCAATTGCATTATTTTTTTACATTAAATATTTTTGAGATTGATATGTATTACAAATATATTAGTTTCAGCAAATTTAATGAGATTGTGATAGCAACATTAATTTCAAATCATAACAAAAATATAATTCTTTAATATTGATTTTGAAGCAGTTGTGAAGTAATTCTGAATTGATTATGAAATGAATGTAGTTTTTATCTTACTACATGTTTTGATCATCTTGAATACAAGATATGATTATTAAATATTATTCACATATTTATTTAATCTAATGACTGAAATAGTTAGTGCATCAGTGCAATTTTATCACTTATATGAAACAGAATTCAAAGCTGTAATTATGAACATAAACTCAAAATAATTTACAAATAAGCTGATTAAGAATTAGTTGAGAATTAACTCAGAACTGATATATTTTAATATAAATTTATATTTATATTTAAAAGAACTGAATTCTGAGAATTAATTTTGCCACTGATATTTAAAAAATATTATTATTTTTTGTCATATATATTTTTTTATGAATCAAATAACTAAAGTTGAAAATTCAGACATTCAAAAACAAATAATCAGTTTCTTAAGTGTTGAAAGTTTTGATAAATATATAAAAATCTGTTAATTACTTTAAAATAAGCAGTTCTAAACTACTTTTAAATCAGCTTTAAATTAATACACAATCAGTTCATGAGTCAAAGTTCATTGCAGATTAAGCAAAATATAAAACAACACATGTTATTGCTGCAAAATTGAATCAAAAATATTAATTTAAAAGGTCAGATGTTTATATATAACTGCAAAATCATACGAATGCTGTGAAGCAAATTTATAACAAAAATTATTTATTAGATTAATATTTAACAATATTAAGAACAATTAAAGTATAAGTTTATCTTTGCAGAGCTAGTATAGAACTAATTGTTAATTAATTTCAAGTTTATTTATTTTAAATTAAAAAAATGTAAATCAGTTTCAATTCTGACTAAATTTTAATATTCATTACAGTTATCATTCAGATTCAATTGCAGTAAAATATTTAAAGTTGATCATGAAACTCTGTAGATTTGAGCCTGATCTGATCTGACCTGCCTGTTGGTCTGATTTGAATGAATGAGTTCTCAAAAGCTATCTGACAGATAGAGCAGAGTTTATAACTTGTAAATTTAAAAATCTGCTGAACAGACTCAACTCTGATTACCTAATGCTAATAAAGTTAAAGTGAGTCATTGAACAAATGTTCAGATCTGATCACTCAAAAGTAATTTGCTAATAACAGTCAATCTACAAAGCAATGACACTAAAGATTTTTTTCATAAATGATGAAGTACAGATTGTGACATTAGAATAGAAAACAATATCATAATTTTAATCTAAGTTAGAATCAAGAACATATGCTTTACAAAATAAGATTATTTTTTCATTATTAATTTATAATCTGCTGTGTCATACAAGAGCAACAAGTTTAATACATTATCAGTGTTCAATATAATCTGAATGATCAACAAGTTTTTGTTGTTGTGTGATATGATGTTCAATCTTCACATGATCATCAACATTTGATGACTCAACAAATCATAATCAAAAAATTACTTTTGCTTGTAAGTTTTGAAACTGTTGAGACTGTCTTGCAGATTGCACAAACAATTCATTATTATTTTTCTTTAGAAATTTTTATGCTAGTTGTCTTTGCTTCTGATGTTGATGTGATGTTTGTTTCTGTTCTTGTGTGAAAGAATGTTGTTGTCAAGAAACATTTGATTCATCATCACTGAACTCTAGTATCATACTGTCATCAGAAATATAACAAAACAACTTTGAAAAATCATCATTCACATTGTCATTTTGTGTCAATTCAGAGATATCATTCTTCAGTTCATTCTCACTGTCTAAATTTCAGCAAAAGTTTTTTTTAAACTTAAAATCATCACTAACAAGCTGAAGCATTGTTGTCTTTATTATACTTAAAGTTTAAATATGAATGATGATAATAACAAATATCACAAAAAATGTTGAAAAATTTTTTCACTTTAACTTCACTTGCTGAAACTGCAAGTACATCATAGATAATTTAAGCAAGAACTGAAAACTGAGTGGCATTGTTTGATTAATAAATCAAAAAGTTCACATCACAACATGTTTCTAAATTCAATTTAACTTAGAATTATGAAAATAAAATTCATAATAATTTTCAGATGTACAAAACAAACATTATCTTCAGCAAAATAAGCATTCAGCTCTTCAGAATCATTTTGTTTCTGTGATTCATTAAAATCACATTGAGATTTTTTTGTATCATATGTCAAATGAGCTGTTGACACAATAATTTGTGAAAATGAAATATATTTATTTTAATAATAATTTGGTTAATTTTCAAATTACTAAATTCTGCTTGTGAAATTGAGATTGAGATGATTGACTTTGTGATTGTGTGAACATTATCTGTGCATAATACAAATATAATTTTTGAAAAACTGCTTCATATTCAGCATATCAGTTAGCATTGTCATTCTTTCAAATTTTGTTTGAATTCATGAAGCTTCATATTTAAATCAAGAATTGTTCTCATGACATAAAAATAATCATGTTCACTGTATGTTTTTGTATAATAATTCTGCAGCTTTTTATATGCTGCAGCAAGATGATTTTTCAATTCACATTTTCATTGTGTAGTTTTTGAGACAAGTCATTGTTGTGAAGCACTAATATAATCAAACAAGATGTTGTATATTGTGAACATTATATGTATGCTTGAATTTTGCACATTGAAGAAATTAGTAGTAAATGCATAAAAAAAATAAATTATTTGAATAAAATACTTCATCTGCTTTCAGTTCTCATCAATGAGTTGAAGTTGTGCACATGCTGTTGCATCATAAGTTTTGATAAACTTATTCACTGCATTTTGTAGATGAAAAGCATGCTTCAGCATCAGAAATATTGAATTTCAGTGTGTCTTGCAATCTTACAGCAATAAAATTAAATCTTTTGACAGTATGTTTTGTGACAAATCATGTTGTGATTTTTAAAATATCAATTGTTGTTGTGAACTAGCATTTACATAATGTGTCAGCTTTTGAATCTAGAAATGTGCAACAAGATCATCAGCAGATTTGAACTTAAGTTAGAATTAAAGTATAATATATCATTAATGATAATCAGTGTGTGAGTGTACTTATCTTCTCAAAAATTTGTGAAATGTTCAATTGACTTTGCAAATTCTGATCTTCATTATTTCAATTCTTTTCAATCTCATTATTGAATGCTGAAATCTTCATAAAGTTCAGAAATGCATTGACAACTAGCTGAATAACATATGTTAGATATGAAACATACTAATGTGTATCAAGAGTTCATCATAATGCTGAATTTAATATGCTTTAAAGCACATTTTTCTTCAGCAGATCATGAGTCAATTTTTTTGTCAATGTGTTGTTGTTTGAGACATTGTCAGTTGTAATTGACATGATTTGATTAAAAAGTTTATGAATTGTCAAAACTGATAGAATTTAATTTGTTAAAATGACACTCTTGTGATTTTCACCACATGATTTAAATTCAAGTAATACTTGCTGAAGCTTTCAATTATTGTCAATGAAGAAGTTTACAACTGCTAGAAATGAATGTTGCATTGAACTTAATCAACAATCACAAGCAATTGCAATTTTAGAATGAACAAAAAAATACTGAAGTATAAATGAAACTGATTTAGTTGCAGAACTCATCAATTATTGTTGAATGATTTGTTGCTTTGAAATCATCAATGATTTATCATCAGAAATAATGTGAAAAAGATGTTGAAACTGTGTATGTTTGACAATTTGAAATGAAGATTGAGTTATAATCACAAAGTACATGAACTACATTTCAATGTTTTCTTAAATTGATGCAAGTTTATGCTGATTCTGATGAATATTGTCAGTTTTTGATTTTAACTTAGATTAAAATTAAAATGAGAGAGTTTTCAAATCTTTTCATTCTGCAGAAGCATTTTCTTCAAATCTGTATTTTTTTTTGCACATTAAAAAGTTTTATCATCTGTTGTGCTAGCATGTTTTTTTATTGAATTGATTTCATGATTCTTCACTTGTGAATGCTTTAAAAGATTTTCACAGTGAATACATTGCACTTTTGAATAATCATCAACATGAAGAGTCATTTTCTTGAAATGCTTTCATGCTTCAGTGAATTGACAATTTAAATTTTATGAAAATGTTTTATTGCAAGCAGCAAGTTTTTGTGAAAATGAAGTAATACATCATCAATTAAAAAATGTAGCTGATTGCTCATCATTATAAAAAATACATCAGATTTTTTTTAATTAATCTAGTAACTCAAGATTCTCTGATGAAACTGATTAAGTATCAAATGAAAAAACTGATGTATTTAACTGAGATTGAAAAGCTGAAGCAGAAGAAATAAAATCAGATGAAGTTAATTCTCATATGAAAAAAATCTGATATAATAACACTTTCTGTCAGATGTGAAATATTGAATTGCTGAGATGATTTGTGCAGTGAGAAAGACATAATTGCTTGTATTTAACAAAACACACATGAAAAATTTAAAGAATTTGAGAAGCAAGAACAATTTATGATGAAAGAAAGAGTAATACTTAAATTTGATAATAGCAGAAGAAAAATTCATTAAAAAATTAATAAAATGCAAACTGAATTGTCATCAGCAACTTTCAGTGTTCATTGTTGTTGAGTTTGTATAAAATATTCACAATCTAACTTAAGTTAGATTGCATCTGAGTGAGTTTTCATTGAAATTTTTATTTATTAATACACAGTAGTAATCAGACTGTTAATTTAACTACTGTAAATATTTAATGTTTATTGCTATTTCTGTGAAAAATTTTCTTTTATCAAGAAACTCAAAATTCAATTTAAGTCAAATTGCATTTGCTGCATCAGTTAAATCAATTTTTTGTTTGTATTGTGCAATTATTTAATTTAAACTTTTAATAATTTTACATATGAATAATTCAGTTTTCAATCTGTCTGAATCTGACTGAAGTTTGTTTAATCTTTTTGATGATGTGAATTTTATTCAAAGTTTCAGTAACTTTTTGTTTGAATGACTTTGCTGATTGAGATGCTGCAGCTGATACTCTGAAAGATTTCAATTGCAGTATTTGTAATAAAATCTAAGAATTAGTTTGAGTTGCAATCTCAGTCTGATTCAGATCTTTATCATAAATTTCTGTTTCATTAATATCACTATCATCATTATTTTTTTTTGTCTTGTGAATTATTTTTATCAGATTTATCAGTATTGTCTTTGTCAGATCAATTTTCAGACAAATGTAATTTTGCTTAAAATTGTCATCTGACTGTTTCTGAAGTGTAAATTGAATCAAGTTTTTGTATATATTATTAAGATATAATAATCATCTGACATTGATTAATATTCTTGAATACTTTATAAGCAGCTCAAAAATATGATGATATTCACTCTGTTAATTGATTCAGACTCAATTAGCTTCAATTAAAAAGAAATTCTAAATCTAACTTAAGTTAGATTTAAACTTATCATGCTTTCAGCAACATGCTCATTGCTATTGAACAGTTTTGTTCAATGCTTTGACACAGTGAATTTATATTGAAGTGAATTCAGAATGATGATTTTTAGATGAGAATACATTCAGAAAGCTTCAAACACACTTTCTTGCATAATTAATTTGTCATAAAATGCTTGATGAGAGAGCATCTCAATTGAAATCAACTTGTAATTTGAGTGATATTGAAAGATTGTCAACACACTGTTTCATGAAGTTCATAATGCAAGATTTTCATCACACTTTAATATCTCATTATTAATATCTTATTGAATAATATAGTCTGAACAAATAAGAAAACATACTGAATCATATTCATTGTAGTATTTCATTATACTCTTAAAGAAAAGCTCAACACTACAAGCACACAAAATTAGTATTTTTTGTCAATGTTTATAATCAAATCTTGATTGATATTTCTTGATCTTCTCACTAGTAATTAAAATCTTGACAATTGTAATTGCTTTTTTTGAAACAGCATTCTGTATTCAGTGTCAGTTTTAAAATCTAACTTAAATTAAATTTTAAGATATAATGTACATATCAAATTTTGAAGTGCAAAAATATTAAAGTCAATTTTGAAATATTCAATAAGACTTTGCATTCTTTCAACAAATTTCACTGTGACTTCAAAATTCATATTTGTGGCCTAAATGTTTATATCAGTACTTAAAGTAGTAAGAAGAATATCTAATTCAGTGCTCAAAATTGAAAATTCTGTATTTCTTGTTGACATCATTTCTGACAAATTATCTTTATTTGCATTATGATTTTTGAAAAATAACAACTTCATGATTTTTATTCATGTAAAATGTTGTAGCTTTTTACTTGCTGGCTGAGAATATTTTCATACTGAATAATATCAAAAAATCACATGCTGTAGTACTTGCTTAGTAAATTCACAGATCTTATTTATAACATGAATGAATGTCAATTACTGAGACAGTGAATGTGCAGAAAATTGCTTATTTTGTGTCAACAATAAAAACATTTTGTTGTAATTTTTATCACTCAGTGATATTAAAAATTCTGATTTTTGAGTGTCATAAGTAATCTGCTTTCATGACAGTGAAATTGACAGATGTAAAAGTAGATGTGTGTTAAAATACTTAGAGAGAATTGCAAAGATTTTTTTTTGATGATTATTGATATAATCATTTTTTGTAAGATAAAATAATGATTAAAGTTCAGTGTCAGTGAATGATGACTTGAGACTGAAAAAAAGCTAAAAATCATTGTATTGTAATTTTGACACAGCTTGATCAAAAATTATTCACAGTGATTGATAAAAGTTATCAAATTTGACTTTTCAAATCTAACTTAAGTTAAAATTTTTATAAGTCAATAAAGACTTTTGAAAAATGCAGATCACTACTCACTTCATCTAGCTGAAAATTTATCATTTTTTCAGTCAATGTGATATTAAAATACTGATGATTATAATTTGTGGTCACATACTGAAAAAACATTTCATGATATGTTAAGTTCTTTAAACATGTGAGTCATCTTGCAGAGTATTTTATATTTACTTCAAAATTCTGATACATTCATTCTTTCAAATGCTTGTTGAAACTCAATAACTTTGTTTGCTGATTAACATTTTTTCTTTTTCATGCACTTACAGTATGAAAAAACATATTTTTATTTGAATTTATCTGATACATATTGACTTTGTTTGATTGCAATGCATGCTGTGCATCAGAATTATCAGACATAATCTGATAATCAAAAAAATTTGTTGCTCAAAGATATTTTTATATTGAAATTGAATGTCAGTAAGCATCAATGTCACTTTTCTTGTTTTAACTTAAGTTAAAATTGCTAAATAGCTAATCTTGTCATTTTCATGTTGTCTGACTGTCTGTCACTTCTTAAGCATTTTCTTCAAGACAATTTTTAATGATTGTCTGCATCTAAAATTGATTGCAGCATATCTGAGTTTTTATTTAATCATAACAAAATGATAAATGTTTGCTCATCAGCTTTGTATGTGATTGCTAGATGACTGATTTACTTGAATTTATTAATTTCACTGTTCATCATTTTTTTCAATATGAATTTGAATACATTTTTATTCATGCTAATCTTCATATAAATTTTCATGACACATTGTTGAATTTTGATACTGAAAAACTTTATGAAATTCATCACATGATTTATGTTCATGACTTGATTGTGTTTTTTGATGTTGAATCACTGAGCATTCAGAACTTGCACATTAATCAATGTGATTTTCATATATGTGCAGACAATGTACTGCTTGTTGATATCATCTATCACTGTGATACCTTTTTCTGCTTGTTTGAATATGACATTTTGATTTTCTTGTTCTGATGATGCTGTATTGTTGCTCTGTCAATTCAAATCTGCATTGAGTGTAATTGCTTTTCTTGCTGACTGCTTGTCTGCAGTTTTGAAAGACAAAATTTATTTAATTTGTTGAAGCATGATTTTAACTTAAGTTAAAATTTTTTGTTGAATTTCTGTCTTTCTTTTAAACAAATAATTTAATGCTGCTGCTAAATCTAACTTAAGTTAAATTTGAGATGTTCAAATATCTGCAAAATCATGATTTTAATTTTTTTGAATTTTTGTTCTGATCAATTCTTGATCTGATGTTTAAAAAATTTAATTTTTTTTTATTTTCAATTTGATTCTTTTCTGAATCTGATCAAAATACTTGTGAAGTTGAAGAAAGATGAAAGATTTGAGCTGAAAAATGATATTTATACTGTTTGTTTTACATAAGTTAGAATTCATTAATTTATATAAACTGATTTTAATTTTTTCTGATTTGTAAGAAAGACTTCATTTGAAAATGTGTTATTGAGACTATCTAATTTTAACTTTTTCTGATTTGTGAGAAAAACTTCATTTGAAAATGTGTTGTGTGCACTGTTAATCTGTCAATCAGCATTGCATTGATAAAGCAAGATGCTGAGCATTGAGACTAGATATATTGCATGATGTATTGACAGCAATTGCTTGACATTAATTTACTATATTCATATGTACTTTGTTAATAACATTTGAAATCTAACTTAAGTTAGATTTAAATGACTGTTGTTGATGACTCAACTTGAGTTGTATTATGTGTAATTGCCAATATATAGTTCTGTACTTGCATTGTAGTGTTATGTGTAGCTACATGATAATAACTGTTTTGATGCCAACACTATAAACTCAAAAGTCTAGACATTAACTGCATCTAGCTTAATGTTTTTTTATATTTAGAATAAGCAAGCATGTGACAGATAGTAGAGTCAGATTCTGCCTGACTTGACACTACATTCAGTCTTGATGCACTAGTAGAATCAGATTCTGTCTGAGTTCTAGATGTTTGTGAGTAAGCAGAAGTCAACTTCTCAAAATCTTAGATTTTATTTAAATAAACAGATCTCTCTCAGGATCTAATCTGATCTGAAAGTTGATTAACTTTATAACTGATTAACTTTTATAACAATTGTCATCAACAAATAATTTTGCATCATTTTTACAATAAAATTAATAATACATGTGATAGCTCAGCATGTTGTTCAATGTGTGAATTCAAACTTCTGAAACAATTATAAATTATACAAATTTGTGCAAATTCACAGCTGAAATGACATTCAGAAATTATTGTCAAAATTTAAAGCTGATTAAATTAATAAACTCCAAAACATTTAAAATATACTTTCTGAAAATTATTTTACTTATGCTTAATGAATTATGATGAGTTTTTTGTCATTTGTTCAGAAAATTCAGTGATTTTTGATGACAATTCATTCAATTATTTTCCTCATTGAAGAATAGTATCTGAAATGCAGTTCAAAATTTCAGATTTTTTTCATGTTCTTTAACAAGTAATCAGAAAAACAAATTTTTAATTAAAACAGAATGTAAAGTGTGCTGCATTTTAAATAAATTAATATAAGCAAAAGCTACTTCAGTTGCATTTAAATCAATGTGTCTTAAGTCAGATAGTTGAAAGTCAGATGACAAAAAGTCAGTTAATTATAAAGTTAATACTGAGTCAATTTAAGTTAATTGATAATTAAATAATACAACATAAATCATCAGAGATAGAAAGTGGGAGTCAGACAAAGCATATTCAGTTTATTTATAATGATTTGATGAAAAGTCAGTCAGTATTAAAATTTATATTATGTAATTCAGCATGCACATCATTAATCAGTATAAATTCAAATATTCAGTGAATTGTATACAGTGCTGATATTTGAAAGATGTAAATTATAATAATTGATTAGAAATGTGATGTAGAAAATATATATTTCAATATAATGTGTGTGTATAAACTGATCAGATGACACACTAAATCAGATGATTTTTGTTTTAACTGTTAGTATAATGTTGTGTGATTAGAAAAATAAAAATTGTTTACAAATTTTATATATAAGACATTTCTTTTTTCTTATATTTCATAAAATTTAAGCTCAAATAAAATAATCAACAATGTCACTGCAATTATTTTATAAAATTTTAAATTTTGAACACAATGATAATTCAGATACAGTTAACATTCTCACAACAAAAATCATTAAGCAACTTGCAGTCAAAACAGCATGAAACAGTAGTTTATTGACTGCAGATATCATCAATTAAGACAACAGAATTACATTTAGTAATAAAAAGTCTGAATTATCATCAAAAAAGTGTATCATAATCAATTAGACTTCAACAATGCTGAATCAAATAGCACAAATAACACTTCTTAATGTGAATAAAATTTTCAATTATTTGATAAGCTGTACTTTCAAAATAACTCTAATCAATTCAATATTAACAAATATTTCAGAAGTTTTTCAACAATGAACTGCAAACAAACAGAAGTATATCAATAAAATTAAAAATTCAGAGCATTTTTTTAGCATTGCAAGACATGTTGAAAAGTTTAGATAAATTAAAATTTAACAATTCATTTGTAGAATATTGAATCTCTTCTGATCATAAAAGTGAAATTTCAACATATTTAGTGCAAACATCAATTGTTCATATTCAGAATGATTAGAAAAGCACATCTGAAAATAGTATTACAATTGCAAAATGTAATTGTTGAAATAACTGAAGATCAGTTTATCATGTATATAATTTGTTTTCTTAATCAAATTAAAAACATATCAAAAAAGATGAAACTTGAAAAAATTTACTAATTTCAAATCTTACTGACAACTCTTCAATCAACATAAATACAGAAAATGACAAATTTTCAGATGAAATATTTGTTTCATTTTCTGATTCTAGAATATCAGTGATCAGTCAGAATATCAAGACACTTGCAGTAGAAATAATGAATGAAGTAATTCATATTGTTCAGATATCAACAATCAATTCATTCATATTTCATCAAAAATTAATGATTCAGATAGAGCAATTGAAGAATTAAATTCAGCAAATATTTAACATTTTACATCATGTATTTAGAGCAGCACAAAAATAAATTGAAATTTAATATTTTATTACAGTTCTGAGTGGCTTCTGTATTTTTTTTCATGCATTTATTTGTAGATAAACTGATCACATGAGATGGAAAATTCTGTTCTGTTTCAGTAGATTTAGTTTCAGTTTCATTCACTGTAGTCTCAGCCTCATTCTGTTGATTGGTTGATTTTTTCATTTTTATTTCATGTAATTGACTGCTGGTTTCAGATTTGTTTCATTGATTGATTGATTTTTTCATTTCTGTCTTATTTAATTGACTGCTGGTCCCTGGTTTCATCAATTAATCAGTCAATTATGTGGTGGGTGTGTTACCTCAAACTGTTATCAGGTGCAAAGTTGTGTAGTTACCTAAAATTCTCATCAAAAATCTTAGTAAAGAGAGGTAACTACACAACTTCACATACAAAAATAATAAATCTTGACATTATTTGAGATCATCAGTTTCAATCAGTTCAGTTTCAGTTCTGTAATTTCTGATTGGCTGCTAGTTTCAGTTCTGTCTCATGTAATTGGCTGATTTTCCATTTTCATCTCATGTAATTGACTGCTGGTTTCAGCTTCATTTCATGTAATTGGCTGATTTTCCATTTCCATTTCCTGATTGGTTTCAAACACTTGAAATGAGATGAAAAGAAAAGAAATTTCTGGTTTCTGCAGTTAGTTTATTTGTAGATGATATGTAAAGCTCATCTGATTTATATATATGCTTCTTTCAGACCAGATAGCATGTTATCAGAGTTTATATGTAGTCACATGATTTTTATCAGTTTTATTATGAATGTGTTCATTCATTGTTTTTAAAAGATATCAACTTTCATCTCAAAATCTCACTCTTTCATCTCACATTTCAACATCAGATTGATCAACAATTGAAAATATTGATCAAAAGACTTCAAATTTTTTTTATGCATTAGCAAGTTTTATTACATGTGAAATTTGAGCTCATTACAATTATTCATTCAACAAAAAAAATTAGAATACATCATGAAATATCAAAACACTTCATCAATACATTCTGACAATGAAAATATAAATTAAAATGATATGTATTCAGTTTCTCAGTGAACTTCAGTGAATTAATGAGTGAACTTGACATTTCTTGAACATCATGCTGAATTGAGTCTCTTAATCATTAATGCTTTTTGATTAAGCAATGTCAACTCAATCATTCAGTCATCTAACAGTACTGAATGCAAAGTTATTATGATTTTTGTTGAAAACAACAAAACTTTTAAATTTACTTCTGC
Source organism: Emydomyces testavorans (assembly GCA_029449355.1). Taxonomy (NCBI): domain Eukaryota; kingdom Fungi; phylum Ascomycota; class Eurotiomycetes; order Onygenales; family Nannizziopsiaceae; genus Emydomyces; species Emydomyces testavorans. The sequence goes on from CP120627.1 coordinate 3,206,322, forward strand.
ATCAAACATCAAAATAAAACATTTTGAGCAAAAATAAACACATTTCACTGTCACAATTGAATTAATTAGCTTTTCTTAAATAATTAAAAAAATATTCAAAATCATCACAAAACAGCTAAGCAGTGAGAGAAAGATTAGCTGAAAAGCTTTTTTTAAAAATAAATAATTTTTTTTAAAAATTAAAAAAAATGAAACAGCTATAATTAAAAAATCAAAATAATTTTATTTCACATTAACAAAATCAAAAATGAAAAAGATGTTTTGTTGATTTTCAGCTCTCAGTCTTGCATCAAGCATGACTGAAAATGCTGTATATACAAAAATTTTATTGTATTAAGTGAAAAACATATCAAAGTTTGTTGTTCACAATGCTGCAAGAATTTGATCAAATGTTAGAATTTTATTAATCTGAAAGAAATGAGAAGTGTTTTATTATTAAAATCAATAATTAAAATTAAAATTCTCACTACAATTCTAAAAATTTTTTGTCTGCAGCTCATCAACATTTCATTTATGAAATAATTTATCAAAATACATACAATCTGAATGATAACTTTTGAAAAATATGATCAATCAGTTGCCATATCTGAAACATTAAATTTTAAACAGCAACATTCATTCAAAACATTCAGATTTTTAGACTGACCACAGGAATCAGAAATTCTTCTCTCTTTTCATTTCATTCTGAATGTTTGGAATCAATCAGAGATGAGAATGGAAAATCAGCCAATTACATGGAACAGAGCTGGAACCAGCAGCCAATTACATGAGACAGTACTGAGACCAGCAGCCAATTACATGGAACAGAAATGGGAAATCAGTCAATTACATGAAATGAGACTGAGACTAGCAGCCAATCAGAGATTACAGAACTAGAACTGAGGTGGTTGAAACTGATGATCCCAGGAAGTGCCAAGTCCTACTATTTTTGCATACAAAGTTGCTTAGTTACCTGAATTCCCCACCAAAAATCTTAGTAAAGACAGATAACTATGTAACTTTACACACAAAATCAAATTTTTCAGACTTGATAACAGTCTGAGATAACAGTCTCACCATGTAATTGGCTGATTTTGTGTTCCCATCTCATGTAATTGACTGGCTTGGCACAGAACCAGAAATTTCTTATCTCAACTGGTTTCAGCTCAGCCAATCAGATGAAATGAAACTCAGATCAGCAGTCAATTACACAGAACAAGAATGGAAAAATCAACCAATCAGTGGGATGGATCTGGGACCTGCAGTCAATTACACAGAATGGAAATGGAAAAATCAACCAATCAATGAGATGAGGCTGGGACTATGGTGAATGGGACTGGGACTAAGCCTACTGAAACAGAATGAAATTTTCTGTTTCATGTGGCCAGTCTACAGATTTTTATCATCATTTATTTTGCAAACTAACAATACAACTGGTGCAAGATTTGACACAATCATTGACAAGTTGATTTAAAGTCTCAGAACATCAAACAATCAGAATATTGTTATCAATAAAATAAAATTAATCAAAATTAAAAAAAATGTGAGACAGATTTTGCAGATATTGAAATCAGTTTACAAAACTTCTAAAAATTTGTAAGAAAATAAATATAACATAAAACTTTTTGAATATTTTCAGCTCTTTCTGAGCACATCATTGGCAAATATGAAAAGGACTCTGAGTTAGCTCTGAGCTGATTTTGCTATAAAACTGATGAGCATAAGTTTTATGTTTGAGACATGCTCTGAGCATCTCAATTCTACTTTAATGAAGCTCATGACTGAACAGGCAACAATATTAGTATCATGCTTTTATTAAAGTCATGAGTCTTAACAACAGCTCAGATTATTGCTGACAATTTCTGAAGTCTCTTGCAAGTTGATGCAGTATTTAGCAGTCAAGATTTCTTCACATAGCATCTTGCTTTTATTTCTGCATATAGTTTTTATTCTCACATCTAGTTTTTATTTCTGCATCTAGCTTTTATTTCTGCACATAGCTTTTGAAGTTGTTTTACTAATTCTGTGCTTCACTGTTGAGCACTATGCTTTCTCTCATGCATCTGCACAATTTCTGTAATCTACATCATCATCAACTTCTTGCATCAGCATTGTGAAATATGTAATGTCTGTAGTTTACTTCATAGCATGAAGCAATTTACAAAGTCTAATTTAACATTTGCAGAAAAAAAAAGTTGATGCTTTATTTATTATTTTGTTGTTTTGCTTTAATCATCTGCTTTTTTGTATTGCTACTATAATTAATTGCTTTCTCATGAAAGCACACTGTTTCTTGAGTAACATTCACTGTCTTGTGTATGTACAAAATACACACTGCTGTTCATATATTCTCAAGTATCAATTACAGTTAAATCAACAAATGCAATAACAACATTTCAAATGCATCACACTCTGAAAGACAAACATATGAATTCAACATGATTAAAGAAATATCAGTATTATGTGTACTTTGTGAATCAGGCATCAGAGAAACATCATGCATCAACTAAATAATTCAAAACTGTATAACAAAAAGAAACATCAGCATTTGAAACCTCTTGATTTAAATCATCACTGATCTAGATTGAGAGTAGCACTGAATCTGTCAAACAGCATTGTTTGTGACATATCAATTCTATGTTACACAAAACAATCATCTTGAGTTTCTTGTGCAGTTTGAGAGAATTCAGCTGTATTTGACAGTTGCTGATTAACTTAAATCAGAACAAATATATTGACATAAATATCAAGAAACACACATTTTTGCAAGAGACTCTGCAACATGATGTTCATTTATTTCATTGTTGAAAATATTAATGACTCTTGTGACAAAATCATGACTTGTTTCAGTCTCATCTGATGACTTCTCACTAAGTTCTTCAAGATCATCAAGTTGATTTGTATATTTATTCTTGACAATCTGTACAGTTGATGTTTTTTGTGTATGCTGTTTGTAATCACAGTGCTTCTTCACTCTTCAAAACAAAACATTTTGAATTTTGAATCATTTTGCTTCTGACTGAAAGAGCCAGATATGTCACATTCAATTAAAGTTCACTAGTAGCATCAACAAACAAGAGTTAAAATCAATGATATGAATATTCTGATTGCAGAAGATAATTAACTTGTTTTCTACATTAACATACTTAAATTGATGAGTTGCACAGATATCATCACTTCATTTTTGTATGCAATGTCTTATGCTAGTTGCAATAAAAAAAATAAAAGTTTTCAAGAGAGAATCAAACAGATTTTTTGTTGCTGAATTGAATGCTAATTCTCAATTCTTTGTATAGAAGAAGCATTTGAATATCTCTTTGACAAATATTTCAGCTAGAAACTGCTGTTCATCATTCTTTATATTACATACATTGATGAGTCAAAACTGTGATATCAAGTAAATTATATTATAATTTGAAGAAGTGCTTATCTTTTTCTTTCAGAACTCACAGATGAAGTTGTCATTTTTCAGAAAATTATTAATCAATTGTTTGCAGTCTTTCATTTGCTGAAAATTGAAATGATTCTGAACAACTTCACAAAGCTTATTCATCAAGTGATTTCATCAGATTTCAATGTCATCATAAAGTTATATATTATCAGTATGATTCTGTGTAGACAGCTTGTTATTAATAATGAAAACTCAAAACTTGTCATCTTTCTTGCTGCTGTTCTTGAAGATATCAGAAATGAAAAAATTGCTCTCTCATTGCTAACACTGAAATTTGTTGTTGAAAATTGCTTATTATGCAGTTTCAGTTTTGATGTTCATGTTGACTGCATAAAATTATTGATGACTTTTGCATTTAAATGTTCTGATCATGATGACAATGCAATATTTTTCTTCTCATCAGTATTAACTGCTGTCATGATCTGCACATAAAAAATCACTCAGATTATCTTGAGTACATCTTTATCTGCTCATGAGAGAATATTCATCTTATTACATCAATTACAACTTTTTCATAATGTCACTTGATCTGCTGTGAATTCATTTTCAGAATTCTGCACTTTATCTTCATTTTGTGTTGAAAAATTTGTTGATTGTATGCTTGATGAAAATGAATCATGAAAATTATCTGATTGTTGTTCAGAGACATTATCATCTTGATTTAAGTTTGAAATTTCAACATGAGAAAGTTGTTGAGAATGATTTGTAGATTTGACTTTATTTGTCACAAATTGTGAATTTTAACTTGAATAACATTCAATTAACATAAATTCATACTTCAACTTGAAAAGCAAAAAACAATCAATCAACTTCAGTTTCACAACTTACATCAAATTCAAAATTCTAACTTGACTCATTGAAGTCATGTTGTGAATGAAACTGCTGTCTGACAATGAAATCATGTCTCTTTCTTGACAGTAAGCAATCACTTGAAAAAAATTGTTTTTTTTCATTTTCACTCAATGCTGATTCATCATCATTAGAGCAATTGTCATTTTTATTGTCATCTGCATGATCATCTGATAAATTTATCACTTCATGTCAAGCAGTTTTTAGCAGTAGCTGCAAATCACTTGATTTTGAACTAGCATTGAACTGTAAATCTCATTTGATATGATTTTGTATACACATTAAACATCACATATGCTTCAGAAAAATATCAACTGATAACAAAAAAATTATAATCAAATGACACATATTGCTTGCTTATGCTTTTTACTTGCAGTGCTGCAAGAAGATTTTGATTCATTTGAAGACACAAGATCTGAAAAATGTTATTTTCACTCAGTTTTTGATGTTGCAAAATTCTGATATCTTGAAGAAAGCATGTTGTTGTCAGATTATTAGTTTGTATGTCTAAGCAGATTGATCAATGTCAGTTGAAACTAATTATAAGTGATGAAAGACTTGAGTTGCAAGCATGATGTACTTGATTATGATTGAGCACATTGTGTTTCAAACATTAAGTAAGTAAAACAATGCTGTTAATGAATAAGAACAATTTATCAATGTGAATGCTAAGTAATCAATTTTATTCTGCTTTCAGATGTAAACAAGAACACTTGAATTGAAGCTCACTGAGTATATTTCAAATTATGCAGTAAGTAGAATGAAAGCAGAAATTTTCAGAAAATTTTGAAAGTGTTTTGATGTACTCATGTGTTGTCATTGAAACTGATTAGTTCAGCAGAAAGAATGTGTTCTAGCATTCTCACATAATTTTTTAGTAAAATTTACAGTAAATTGTGATGACTGATCTTGCATCAATAAAATAATTTAAATTGTTTATTGTGATGTTATTCTTTAATTCAATAACAATCTGTCAGAAAAACTGATCTGTCTTTATATCAGATTTTTATGACAAATGTTTAACATATTTAGATTAGTTAAAATAACATAAAGACTAAAATCAAATATGTTTTTTGAAATCACAGATACTAGATTGTTAAAGTAAAATCAGTTTTCAGTCATAATATATTATTCAGCTCATCTTCAACTTCAAAATACAGAAATGATTCAATATTTGATGAGTCAGTAAGAAAAAACTAAAATCACTTTCATTATTTGTGATGCATATTTTTCAATACTGTCTGAAAGAAATGTTCATCACAGATTTTCAGAACTTCTGACTCATTTCAGTATCACAATTTGTGCTCATTCAGATCAATTTGCAATTTCTGCTGCATCAACTGTTTTAATTACTCATATTTTGATAGCATGATTACAGCAACATCTTGAGATACTGCATCATCATTATTTAATATATTTAAAAAATGAAGACACATCAGATTTTCAACAGTGCAAATCATTGTTTCTTGCTTCTTCAGATGTTGAATAACAACAAACATTGATTGTAGTGTCATACTTCTTGTTTCATTCAAGTCACTGTTGTAGCTCACTGAAACTTCTCATTTTTTTAGAGCAACATTTTGTGATATATGAGAGATTGACACATCAGATTTCAATGTTGTTATGAATTTTAAAAATTCACAGTTTCATACTGCTGATTTTTTCAAATTTTGTATTATGTTGTGTTAATTGCAGTTTTCTGAATAAACATTCTTGAAGTGTTGTTTTCTAAACTCATGATGATGTTTTCAATTGTTGTTGCATTGTTGAGCAATTGCAGTCAAAATTCACTGTCTTTGTGACATTGAGATGAAGTGAAACATTTGTTGATATTGTGAATTGTTCAGAATTTTGTTAATAATAAACTGCAGCTGTCACTTATTCTAATAAATACTGAGCTTGCTCTCAATCAATTTTCTCTTGTTCAGCTCATCTTTCACTGCTTTATATAATGATGTGTATTCATCATTATCAATGTTCAGTTTTTGCTTAATTTGTGATATTGTTCAGTATCTCACAATAAGTATTATGTCACACTCAATAAATGTTTCACTGAAATCAATAAATTTTTCTGAGACTTCATGATTCATCTGATACATCATGAGTTATTGTTCATAATCATCAGACATTATTAACAGAGTAATTTGATTTTTTACAGCAAGTAAATCATTTTGTTAACTGTCTGAGTTGATCAATAAGTCAACATTCATACTGAACTTTGAAGACATTCATGTATGCTGCTGATGAATGATTAGCAAAAACTGAATCATGAGTTTATACAGAATGAAAAAAACACATAATAATGTTTTTATCAGAATGAATATTTAATAAACAATGATTTGAAATGCAAGTTCTCTGAATGAAAACTGATGTGTTTGAAAGAATTGTCAAATGAATTGAAATCAACACAACAAAATTGTATTAATCAAGAAATGATTGTTAATTCACTGTCAAATGTACAGCAGTACAGAAAGTAATCTGCAGTATTATTAGTAGAAAAATATTAATGTATTATATAAAATCAATCTCTTGTATGATGATTCAGAGATTGAATGATGTCAAGATGCTATTTTGTTCTTAACATGTAGTGAAACTTGAAACTAAATACATGATTATTGAAAACACAAGAACTGATGTAAATCTGTCAATGTGACTGCAGTATTCTTGATCTGAATTGAAAATACTTAAGCTAGAAGCTTGCTGTCATCATGTATATATTTCATAAATTTTTACTTTTTATTATGAACATTCAATGTACAAAAACATGCTGCAATTAAATAAATACATTGCAATTTCATTTCTGAGCTAGCCAGCTGCTTGCTTCAAATTCATTGTAAAGTTCAGACATGTATATGAACAAGTTGTAGATATTTTTTTGTTATTTTAGACTTTATCATCAATGCTATAAAAGTTCTGAACTTGTTGGATACTTTCTTGAATTATTAAATATTTCACATAATTGCATTGTGCTTCTCATGAGCTAGCATAAAGCTTTTTTAGCTTGAAAAAGCTATGAAACTTTGTGTGCATTCATTCAGAAGTAGTCTGTCTTACTTGAGTTATGTATTTTTAAACATTAATTGTCACATGATATTAACAAAATAAATTCTGTGATGTAGTGATTAACAATTTGCTTTTTTTTTTCTCTTTCTGAGTTGCAAGCTATATGTGATGAAAATTTCATATATATTGAAGAATTTATGATTGTAGAATACTTTCTACATAATCTGAATCTCATGAACTGATATAGCATTCATTCAGATTTTATTTTTTTGTGACATTATCATTCAGATCACCACAAATCAACTAATGATCTTGACACATTGAATTCACTAGAAAATTGAAATTGTGAGTTTGAATTTGAGTGTCAGCAAACTAATTTTTTTTTGTCAGTGCAGCTCAACTGTACATGTAAATCATCAAACAAGTGACAAGAACATAAGTGAGCTAGTAAGAAATGAATGAAAAGCAAACAAGTCAGCAGATGCAAAAATTGATGAATAAGCAGACAGACAAAAATGTGAGAAAGTTAATTTTGCTCTGAAAAGATTAAAAACTTTTTTGCAAGTCATTTTTCATCTGTCTCAAAACTCAGTGCATATAATGTATTAAATTGATTTCAGTTAATGTAGTTATTAATGTAGAATAATCATTTTTCTGATTCAATGTGTGTATCTGAATGTGCAGCAGACATAATATGTGCTTCTTGTACTATACTCTCTGACTGATAAAATCATCACTTTTTTAAATTGTAATCTTGAAGACTGTTTGATGAAACTGAAGTAAGTTTCACTTCATACATTTTATAAATTTTATGAATAATTTATTTTCTGAACTGAAAAACATCAATAAAAACTTTATAATATATTGCTGATTTTTCAGTGATTAGTTTACTGAGATTTATTTGATGAACTCAACAGCACTCATCTGAAACTGTGATAAGTATTAAAAGTTAATCAACAAGCTTTTCATTCAAAATGCTGTGAGTTTCATTCTCATTCTTCTGCACTCATACATGATTATAATGTCACTTGTTAGTATTCTGTCAATTTGAGAAACAGCACATAATCTGATTATCAAGCTCTTCTGAATATGAATTCTTCTCACTTGCTTTGTGTGTTGTAATACTGACATGAACTTTCACATTGTAATTGTTAATTCAAAAGCAATCAGATTTATGTTGATCACTGACTTTAAATTGTTCTTGATCAGTAACTGATTGATTTTAATTGTTCAGTTGCAGCTGCATCTGTCATACAAATACAGCAAGAGCTTTCAGAAATTCATCATGCAGAGTTTTTATTTGCTGTGCAATATTTAAAATTGTTAATTTGTTAATTTTTGAATTTGTGTGATGAGACATTTAACTTAAGTTTCTCAGCTCAGTATCTGTTAATGATCTGACAAACAAGTTGCTTTTAGCATTCATCTGCTCATCAACAGCAAGTGCATTTTCATTGTTTGTGTTTTCATGATAAAGAGTATTGTTCATCATCATTATATTGACATGACAATCAGCAATATGAATCATTTGTTTCTTGTATTTTTTTTATTTATTGCTTCAACAATATGAATTCTTACAGTGAATCTTATGAGCATTCTCATAAGCACTTGTATCATAATCAGACAGAGCATCATATTTTCAAATAAAATTCACATAATGTGAGAGTACATGAAATTTTGAGAAGTTGAAATGATTATTTTTCATTAAATTTTTCTTGTTGATTCTGTAGTCACTAAAAATTCACTTCAACTTGTTCATTTGATACAAAGTCTGTTTCATATAACAAAGAATATCACTGATGTGAAAGTGATATTGAGCAAAAAACAAAAAATTAATAAGAGTGTGTGTGAAAAAAACTGCTGTCAGTTTTTTTAATGTGAAAAGCAGAGCAATGATTGTCACTAACTGTTGTGCAATGAATTTTTGTTGCTTTTTAGTGCTTTGCTTTAACTCAGTGAACTTAACAAAACACTTCAGATTGAAATATTCTGAAACACTTTTGAAGCACTTGTTGAGTTGCTCAAGTTCATCATTTTCTGACAAAAAAATTTTTGTGTTTGAGTGAAAATGATGTTGTATTTTATATATGTTCTTCAAAAAAATCTTCAATCACATAACAAAATTTTCAATCACTTCTTTCAGCAGCTGATGAAGCAAATTCAGCATCATGATTGAATGAATATTAATTAATTTATGATGTTACATGAAATTATTGACATCACAAATTAAATTATTCCTCTTCTCTGACTTAAAATACTTGATTTGATTATCAACAATTGTTTTTCTTTGCTCATTGATTTGATTCTGCATGAACTTATGAATTCTCAACAGTCAGCATTTTGTTAAATGCTTTTGCTTCTTTGATGAAACAGTGCAGATGCTGCAGTGTCTCTCATTTTTTATTGTAGTAATGATGATTTGTTCTTCATAATTTGCTGAAATGACAGCAATGATAAAAAAACAATGATGAACATAATTGTTAGCACATCACATCAGAATTCTCACATGAGTCAGTTGCTTTATGTTTATACAAAAAAAACAAGTCAGTCATGAAAAAACTCACATGCTTGATCTTGATCAATGATCACATAAGTCAAAACTTGAAATACAAATTACATTGCATTGATCTAGATTGAAAATCAGAAAAATCAAACATGAGAGATAAAAATCATATTAGCTTAATCTTAATTGATGATCATGTGAGCTAAATCTGAGATAAAGATCACATGATCATCAATCAAGATTAAGTATTCAGCAGTTGTGCTTGTAATACATACTTTTAAAAATCTGCTTCATTGTGACATGATATATTTTAGTTTTTGTCAGAATGTTCATTTTTTTTACATTGAGAAAAAGCTCAATTAATCAAATATCATTCATCTTCTGTGAATGATGAGCTTGATGACTTAGATTTTCAATTATCAAATACATCAGCTACATTATTTTATCTTCTTAAAGAATAATTAAGCATGTCTTGTCACTTGCAATAAGCAAGAAAATGACAGTAGCTTCTTCAGAAAGTTTATTCTGAACAAATCATCATTACTTTGATGAATGCATTTTCATATACATTCTGCAGTCATCATTGTTGTATTGATGCACTGAATCATATGTAAGATGATTTTTAAATGATTTGTGACTGAAAAAATTTCAAATAACAGTTTTCACATCAGTATAAAAAAGTGTGAATTGCTTGTCTTTCACATTTTCAATGCTTGAATTAATCATTAAAATACTTTTTTTTCAATTCTCATCACTTTTATATGAAGTATAATTAATTAAATTGTAAAGCTGATCTGCATTACAAAAACTGAAATGATTTGTGATATTTTTCAAAACTGAATTTTGAAGAAAAACATTAATGTTGTCTTTAATGAGCTTGTGATTGACAAAAAAGTGTGCAATTGCATACTTAAACTCATTTTTGAATGAATAAAGTGCATCAGCAGCAGAGTTAAATGCAGATGACAGATAATGCTTATTTTTTTGAATAACTGTGTCAGCAGATTGATTTATCTTCAGTCAGTATGTGAAAATGTGCATTATCAAAACAACTGAGTGTGATGCAGATAATACTGTCACACAAAAATCTGCAAGTTTGAAAGCAAAATCAGATAATGAAGAATTATTGATATGTGTGCAGATTGTCTTGTGAAAATTTTTCACAACATTTAGAATATCAAAATCAATGAATTCAGTTGAGATGATGTTAACAATATCAGCTGATTTCACATACAAATCATCATCATCATCAGTGATGATACACATTGTGTCATCTGCATTCACTGAATGTACACAGATAACAGATTGAGTATTTGTGTTGAATTTATGAAGAGTTGTATTTATTTTTCTTATAATTTTCTTTCAAATCTTGCAATGTGAATGATGTTGTTTTCATCTGAAAATTGTTTTAAATCTTTTGTCACAATAAGCACATGCTTGACTGTGTATGCCTAACATTTTATGTGTAGTCTTAACAATGATATCAAGTTTCAACAATGTACTTAATAAAGTGTTGATGAATAGTTTCTTTCAGTGACTTCATTTGTTTACTAAATTAGTACATTAGTATAGAGTATTTTGTATGTAGTTATGAAATTATGCACAGAAATAAGTTGATTTCTTAACTAACATTCATTTTGTTTAGAAACTAGTCTACTAGTTAATCTCAAACTGATTTTTACATCATCATATTATCAATCTTGAATTTCTTCAGTAAGCTCAAGTCTCTTATTGTCATCAACTCAGAGATTTTGTGACAAAGAAACAAGATTTTGAATTACTTTCTTCAACTCTGCTGTATTTTGCAAGTCTCTCATAAATTCAAAGTCAATAACATCAAGTGAAATATTGAACAAATTTTCTTTCATATTATTTTCTTCTGTATAGTGAATTGAGCTGTGATTGAGATACATCTGTTGAATTACATCAAGTGATGATTCATACTTCATATGATCAATTTCATTCTTTTTCAAGAGTTCTAAATCACAAAGATGTCAGCTAGATGTAATATTAGCATCATTACTATTGATTTGCTTGTGAACTGATTTTCATAATACTTGATGTGATAGTGAGCATCAGAATACATCATATTGAGAATTAGTGTCTGACAATGTAGCAAACAATAAAAATGAACAGCACAGCTCAAGATATACATCATTTCATTTGTAAAACAAGTAAGCATATGACAAGAATAATAATTTTTGTATATTTTTCATACTATACACTCTGCTACTGAAGAAATATAAAAACATCAAAAATTGAGACACAAAATGTAATATATGTAGATGAAACTTGTAAATTAATTTTTAAAAAATCTGAAAAAAGAAACTGCAAATCTGACACTGAACAGATAAGTGAACTGAAGAAAAAAAAAAATGATATATTTGTATGAGAGTTCTTTATTGATTGTGCAAGCAAAAATTAACAAATTTTCACATATAATCACATCATCAGATTCTAGTATGAGCAGATTTTCAAGTCCACTATGTTTTTCAAGCAAGAGCTTTAAGCTGTACTATGCTATCATTCATTAACATCATGCAAATGTTTTTCAGAATTGACTACAATTTCAAACAGTACTAGTTTTCTTACTCAATGCTCATTCAGAAACATGTGCAATATCTTCATTTTACAGTTGATAACTCAAGAATAAAGTGAAATGAGATCATCAACATCAGAGTTGAGATATTGATAGCTTTACAATATCAAAATTTAAATATATAATATGAAACAAAGTATTGTTATACATGCAGACACTTAACTGCAGCAGATCAAGAATATAAAAACAATGTAGTTAGTGAAGCTAAAACTAACTAATGTATTTTATGATTAACTCTATCATATTTAAGCTTATTCATTGATGATTGATGATTGATAACAGCACTAACTAAGTTAACTAGCTAAGTAGCTAACTAATTGTGTAATTAGTTTGAACTTATTAGTGTCAAGAGATGCTAGTGACTTAAGATTTGATGTGATGTAAAATCAAGTTAACACTGACATCACATTGCTTCAAGATCATTATTATGTTCAGATATCATGTTGAGAATTGTCAAACAAATTTGAAGATTTGAGATAATTCAAATTGACATTTGTTGTCTTGATTTTTTATGTATTTGAAGAATACAAATACACTGATATTGTGAGAAAACTTCAAGTGAAGAAAGTCATCAGTCTTGCATCACTTTGCATTGCAAGATACTCAAATACTGAAAAATGAATATTTTTTTTTTCAAGATGAGCTTTACTTGATCAAAATCAGATGTTGTTGATGTGTTTTTACTGAAAATAACAACACATTTAAATTTTCAATTGAAAAAAACTCAGATTTTGATTCTAATCTGATATCTTTTCTCATATGCTTTTTGTCTTTTCTCAATTTCTTCAATTTTTTCAACTCAGCTTTCTCATTTGTTTGAAAAAACATTCTGCTTTCTCTTCTTTCTAGCATTCTGCTTTTTTTTTCTACTTGTTTAAAGTTTTAAGTTTACTCTCAGATTTGACTGCTAGTTTGAGTTTTTTTTTTACAGAAATTGATGTGAATTTTGTGATGTGTTGAACTGCTTGAGTTTATGTGTTGAATTTGACAAATTGAAAACACAATTTTTCTGTGAGTTAGCAAGAAAACATGCTGATCAAAATTAAGCACATGAGAAATCATCACTGATTGACTGAATTCAGAAGTTAATATATTTGTTAAGAAATACTGTTTCAGAATAAATATTCTGATGTGTATCTGAAGAATAAAAATCTTGATAAAAATCTTCAAAAATTGTGTAATTATTTAGACTTTGATGACACTAGAATTTTTCATGATTGATTGAACAGCAACAGCATGAAATCTCTTCTTGATTCATTTCAAAAAGTGCATGCAAATATCTTCAGACTTAATGTCTTCAATCTCAAGAAAGCAAAAGAAATGACAATCAATATCATATTGAAAATGCACAATTACTTTCATATCTGGCAACAAGTTAACAGTATGAAATTTGTAATCAAAACTTCAACAAAAAATGCTCTTCTACACACATATCTCTAAACAATCAAAAAGATCATAGAAAGCACATCTGAAAAATTTGATTTCAAAAATTTCAAAGATATTTTGTAATTGATATATGTCATTAAATATACAGTTAGAGAAATCAAATCTGATTGTATCTTGACAACAGAAAAATATAACAACAAAACTGTTCAGTCAGATTTCTGATCATGATATGAAAAAACTTTAAGCTCAATCTTGATTAAGCAGAAGTAATTCAGAGACTCTGATGATAAATTATTAAATGAAATCACTACTTTTCAGAAATTCATACAATCTGATATTGAATTTATCATCAAAAATGATATTTTTGATTTTAATACATCTGATGATTCTGTTTCTGTCAATGTCAAAATGATTGAAAACAGTATGAAAAATACATTCAGTGATATATCTCAAGATAAGTTTCTGTCTCTGAGCTTTGAGATACAAAAGAAGATACTTGACAAGTATTGCAAGATGGCTGAAGATATTATGTTAATCAGATGATTTTGTTGTTAAACAAATAATGAAATCATGAAAACTGTGTTTGCATTTAAAATTGTCAACAATCTCAAAATTCAAAACATAACAAATGAATTAATCAATAAGATAACTTTAAATCTGAACAAACTCTGACAAATCATGAATATCACAAGCATGTTTTTTTCTAGCTATATAAATGCATGCAGAAAGCTGAAGCTTTTCTTAAACACATGTTAAATCAATATTTTTTAATTGAAATTTTGACAAACAACTGAAGTAATCTGAATGCTTCAACAAAAATCATCATCACTGCAGAATAATGTTCTCACTGATGAATTTGATTTGAGAAAAACACTGCAATGTTTAACTGTCATCTACATTAAGTCAGAATTGAAAATGAAAAACTTTTATTTCTTTACACTTATTTTTTGTCTGTTAGCTGTTATAATCATCTGAGTCAAGCAGATTATTCACTTTTTTGAGAATACTTTTAACATTCTTCTTTTTCATAATCATGTTGAGCCAGATGATACATCACATTTTTTGTTAAAGTCATTCATAGTCAACAACACAAAGCAATTGATAAGCAAAGTATGACTTCTTGACTCTAATAATTCAATGACTTTGCAAATGATTGTTTTGTTCTTCTATATCACATGATATAAGTGCACATTGATAAAGAGACTGATGACTTGTGAAATTGATTTAAATCAAAAACAATATTAAAAACAAGAATCTCAACTGCAAGAAGATGAAGCAGAAAAGCAGAATGAGATGAAAAATCAGAATGAGATGAAAAACAATGATGAGATGAAGAAGCTAGATGTGAATAACTTGAAAGACAATGAAGAAAACTTGAGTGATGAAATCAAGTTAAATGAAAAACAAAAGCTGATTTTTCATTCAGCATGATCAAGCAACATTTCTTTCAAATAAATATTTCTTGATGAAAGTCACATTCTCAAAAATCACAAGATATGCATTTTCTAAAGTGTCAAGACATTAAATGTTCAATTAAAGTGATTTATTACAGCAACATCAATGATGAACTGCACATTGAATTTTCTGAATATTTTTATTCTTCTGCATCACACTGACTTTAAACAGTCAGCATCAACATACACATCTGATATCATGTCAATTGATATATTCAGTAAGACTGAAAGCACTGATTTTCATATTCTTAACTCAGATTTATATCATTATTTTTTTATTGCTGAAGCAATATCAAGTGAGGCAGCACTGATTGCAATTCTGAAAATTCTCAATCAGATCATGTTGTGATGCTTTATAAAACAATTAATGATTGTTAAGAAGTCAGATTTGAATTCAATTATAATAAATAAAATTATTTCATCTTACAAAATTAAAACAGTTGAGTGTGCAATGACATCTCAGCAATTTTTTTAATACAGAATGATTCATGATTTTTTGATAAAATGTTTACACAAGATGTGTCAATCAGATGATGCAGACAACTTGCAGAAAAATGAAAATGATGTGAATGAATGATTTGATATGCAAGTTTACTGTCATTTACATCATGCATCAGTGTGTTTAACATTAGATCAAGTGTACAAGACAACATTGATAAAAAGAAAAGAGAATCTTGCACAGAATATTTCATTATGATAATTCAAATTTGCAGAAGATTTGATTTGACTTGTTAATTGCATGTTTATTAATCTACAAATTTCATTTATATCACAAGATCATCAATGAGTAGTTGAATATCTGATGAATGAGACATCAAAATATTTCACACTTCTTGCAATTGTGAACAATGTTGTTCTGAAAAGAAAACACTGTTTATTTTTCTTCACTGCATACTCAATGATACAATTTCATGTTGAGATTATTCTCAAGAATTTGAAATTTGAGATGCTATCACTTTGTGCTGAAATGAATAATAAGAAACAGTTTGCTGTTACAGAATAATTTAATAATATTAATGATAAAATTCAAATTCTCATGATTATTTATGCAACTTGCTTGATTGAACTGCACTTGCATCAGCAATGCTTAAATTTAATAATGTTGAAGTCTGCAGTAAATGCAAATACTGTTTTTCAGACAATAAAACATGTGCATCATCTAGATCAAATTTATCTTCAGAACATATAAATATTTTTGATTAATTTGTGAAATTTAATCAAGCATGAAAAATGAATAATTAAATAATCAAAATGAAAAATAAAATCTTTGAGAATCTCAATTTTGATCAAGCAGAAGCTGCAATTGAAGCAGAAATTGTGAAGAAAAATGATGATAATGAGACAAAAAACAATTTTGTTAATTCATTGCAATTAAAAGCTGATGAATTACTACAAGAAATGTTTGAGCAATTTTTCTTGTAATTGAATTGAAGAAAGTCAGAAAATCTTGATTTATCTGCAAGAAATGAATGTATTGTTGCAATGCTGATGAAGCAGATGTCAAATTAATTTTTTCAAAATCATTGCAAAAGTGTTCTATCTCTCACTTCAGCCAAATCTAAGTTGATGAATTCAACACATGATGATATTGAAATTTGCTCTGTTGAATTTTCACAAGCTCAATCAGAGACTTTACTCAACTTTTCTGCTTTTTTTGTTGATGATACTAATTTTATAACTGCTTAATTCACTTTTTTTGCTGACTTTTTTGATGAAATCAATTCTATCACAGATTCATTAACATTTTCTGCTGTGTTCTCATCTTCTGATGTTGTCTCTGAGCTTGAAATTGATTTTACAATCTCATTGAAGCATAATGCATTCATTTCAATTGCTGATTGCTCAAGAAAACATCTTGTATTTAGTCAATCATGATCAGAACATGCTTCATTGCAGAAATGACAAACTTCAGATGAACAACATGATATCAATTGATTTAACAATATGTTTGAAAGTATCACACAACTCTCACAATCAGAATTAATCAACAAGAGTGTTGATGAAGTTGATATTGAAAATATTAATTTCAAGAAAAATTTCAAGTCTTCACAACAAGTTTGCTGTTCAGCTTGCAGTACTGCTGGCAAAAAAAAGACTTAAAATGTTTTGAATATATGTTTGAATGAGAGTCAATTTTTGAGTATAAGTTTGTAATGTAACATAATTGAAATTGTGTTAAAGTGTTAGTTTATTCTGATTGAATATCAAGTTGTATGATTTCAAAGTACAATTTCATTCATCTTTCATCATGATTATATACATTACTATATACTGAAAAAGTCCTGAACTAGATTTGAGCATTTTGATAAGTAATGTGAGAATGTTATTTGCTTGAACAATTGTGATGTAGTTATTGTAGATAACAAATGACATGCTCATTCTAATTTCTTGATAAAATAGTCAAGCAGAGCTGTTGAAATAAATGAAATAAGCAATGAAATAAAGTTAAATAAATCAATACTGCTCTGTGATTGCAAAATTTAATTTTCATTTGCTGATCATGAGTAAATAACATTTTATAATAATTTCATGTGGTGTGGTGACAGTAACTAGTATTACTTGACATTAAATGATGTGTGTCAGCCTTTTCACTGTAAAAGTTTTGTTGGGGTTTGTCAAGAATTTGATATTGACACTAACTATGCACAAGTTAATTTCAGTGAATGAAGGCTCTTTACAGATTTGCTGATGATCTCTAGCTGTTTGACTCTAATGCATGATATTTGTAGTTAAAATACACAAAATAAAACAAATTTTTATTTTACTATATTATCATTAAACTAAATTAATATTATCAATAAAATTCTGATCAAATCAGTACTTTGTCTGATCAGATTTGATATTAAAATTGTTATGAAATGACTTCAACTTACTTATATATCAAATAATTTAACAACAAAATTTTTCTTCTGAACTTCAGTTTCACTTATTATTATAATTTTTTTCTGAACATAATCATTGATTGTATCAATATGTTAATGCAAATTTTAAATTGCTTCAGACAGCTTCAAAATTAAATTGAATTGATTATTGTTATATGATTTTAAATTTCAGAAAAAATTCATCAAAAAGTTCATCAGAGTATATGTTAATATTCATATCTTCAATCATGTTTGTTTGCTAGAATGTTTGATATTTGTGTGCTTTTCAAACACATTTTTCATCTCATGACACAAATTATATGTATATATGAGAGTATATATTGTTTTCTGAAATAATTTCATAATTTTAAATGTGAACATGTGTTTATGATAAAGCAATTTTTTCAGCTTCAAATTCAACAATTCATTCAATTTGTCAGTTTTTATGAAATGAGTTGTACTATTTCATACAGTAATAAAATTATTCACAAGAATCACATCACACAAAATCTGATTATGAAATGAGAATAATATAAATTATCAGAAATACAGCATCTCAACAATATATTTAAATTGTTTTATGCTCAAAAAAAAATTATTGATTGTTCAATACTTCATTTCAATAAATTCACATTTTCTAACTGAATATCAATTTTGATGTTTGTATATATTTTCACAATTTGCAAAAATCTGATGTGTACTGATAATTCATAATCAAAATTATTAATATTTTATTCAAGTTCAGTCAAAATAATTTCATTTAAGACATAATTTAGATTTATGTTTGCTAAATTTTCTATTTTTCAGATAATTTTCTGAAAGAACAAAATGCTGTAGACATTATTTATTAGCATTTATATAAATTGTAATATGAATTCAAAAACTGCAGCAGCAATCTCATCAATTTCTATAAAATTTAAAAATACATTATTTTTTATTTTTATTTTTTGAAATCTCAACAAAAACACAGCAACAACTCAAGAACTGAAATTTTGAAAAATCAGTTTCTCAAAATGATGAAATGAAGCTTGTTCATTAAATAAATATTGTTGTTGCAAAAAATTAATGTTATAAAATAAATTTGTAAACTTCTGATCAATTTTAACACAGTTGTAGAAGATTTTCATAATTATATACAAAAAATTGAACTGAAAATATCATGAAGATGATAATAACAACATTTAATTAAAATTATCATAAAACTTAGCTGTTTCAGCACATTGTGTTTTACAATTTTTGATAAATGCACACATTTTTTGATCTTCATATATCAGCTGAAGACAAGCATCAAAGTTTGTATCATGATTTAAATTAAACTGCTGAAGAAAAATTGTGTCAAACACATTATATAAATCATCATAACTGTTTTTTAATGCTAATATTAAATCAAGAAATAAATGTACAATTGATTTAAAAACATTTAAATAAAAAATAACTGATAATTCAGACAATGCATGATTTTTCAGTGATTCAATTGATTAAGCAAAAAAATTTTTCATTTTTAATGAGAATGCTGATCAAATGATCTTAACAATGTAAAAATTACATAATTTATACTCAATATTATTCATTTGATGACTCAGAAAACTCAAAAAATGCAGTGAGTTCAGTGAATGTGACTCTAGCATTCTGCAGATAAGCTTCATGATAAAAATTTCATAACTCTGCATCAATAAATTAATAATATGTAAATGAAATATTTTATTATTTTTAACAGCTTGATGCTGAACATTTTTCTGATATTTAAAATTATTAAATATAATTATTTCAGTTGACTCAAACTCATTTTTAAGTTGTTTTTAGTTCTTAATGTTAAACATACTGATCAAATTAATGTGCATGTTTGATTTTATCTTGACTAGAGTTGCTAATTCAATTCTCTCATCATTAATTGTAGAATAATTATCAACAATATCAAGATCATAAAAAACTGACAAAATTCAATACTTAATACTCATGTTTAGAAGATACAAATTAATAATTTTTGAGAAGACATTAACAAAATTTTAAGCACAATCAAGTTGAAGCATTGAAATTATCATGATCAACTGATTTTTTTGCATCTGACAATGAGACTATATCTTAATTGCACAGTTTGCTTTAGTCAGTAAGCTGATGAAATAAAACAAAATAAATGCATGAGTTTTTATAGCAGCAAACACATTATTTAAATCAACACTATTGATCAAACAAACATACTTAAATTAATTAAAAACATAATATTTATTCTGTAACACTGCAAGCTTAATTCAGATAACTTCAATCACACTTTTGATCATTAATTTCAACAATGATGAATTGAGTTTTCTCAACACTGTTTGCATATCTTGATTTGTTAATAAAAAATTTGCAAAATTTATAATTTTTTGTTGTTGATTTCATTTCTGAATTTTCTCAACATATTCAAATCACTGCTTGACAAGAATATTGAAACTTCACTGAGAGTGATGTATCAGTTGAGAAAGTATTTTCATTTTTTTTATACATGTAAGATATTTTTCATTGATTAGATTGTCATATATTTTATCAGTTAATGTTTAAGAAACTAAAACTGAAATATCATCATTATTGTCATCTGTCAATTTTTCAAATTTTGATTTATTGATTGAATTATCAAATAAATGATTAAATGAATCATCAAGCAAGCTGAGTTCTGAAAACATAACAAATTAAAAAATAACATTGTTTTCAGAAATGAATTTATTGTGAATTTCATCATAATCATCATTTAAAAAATCATTAAAATCATCATGATTGTCAGATTGTATATTATACTTGATGCAATTGCATTCAAAAAATTTATATTTTTATTAAAAAAAATTTTTATTCATTAATGTTATCATTTGATTTAAAGTTTTTAATCTCATTACTGTCATTTTGTAATGCACAGAAAGTGATAAAGCTCATTATTATTGCTAAGCAATAATTTTTTCTTGTCATAATTTAAGTTTTTTAATACAGATGAAGATTTTGAAACATTTTGTCAGATGAAGTTGAAATTTGTTTTGATGAGTGCTTCACAAATAAAAATTGTTCTGATAACTGCTTTGCTGATGAATAATTTGCTGACAAGTGCTTTGCTGATAAAAATTCAACTGACAAGTGTTTTGTTGACAAATGCTTTGCTGACAAACACTTTGCTGATGAATGCTTTGTTAACAAACAATTTGTCAACAATTCATTGTGTAATAAATTTGATTAGAAAGAAAATATATATTGCTTCAGTGATGATTTGCTATAAAATCAGATCAATAAAATGATTGATAAGTTGATCAGAAGAGAATTTTAAGTGAAGTTGAGATGAAAATAATTAAATTTAACAATCAAAATGATAATTTCTTACAAAAACTGCAAAACTGTCTCAGATCTTACTCAAATAAAAAAGCATATTTTTTATTTGAGTTTTATAATTTTATATTATTACAAATAAAATTGATCAGTCTTGCTCAGATTCATCCTGATTTCTGACCTGAAGTCTTTATTCAAGTACAGGTCTGAGGAACTGAGGCAATTCAAATAAGCTCAAATAGTATTCAAATATATTTGGTAAACACACTGCCCTCGGGCCTCGGCAGGCTGGTACATGGGTAGGTCCCTGGCCCGCTGGGCGTGGCCTCACTACTGTGTAGGTTCCCTTACCGGAATCCCGGAGATTTGTTGAACTGTAACCTTATTGTAACCCATGTTAGCTAATAACTACAGCTTACCCAGTCCTCACGTGCCCCACAGATAGATTCGGTAGATTTCCTAGTTGCTAGTTACATTACAACCAACCACGTCCATCCTACATGCTCGCTGCGAAGATGTAGTCAACATGCTAAATACCTGACTGGTCTGGTTCCGCGGGCTCTACGAGAGTGCCAAAGCTGAGGAGCTTCTAATATCCATGAAGCTGGCACGCAAAGCTGGCAGCCATCAAATCGATACTAACGGCAAGCGAATACGGATGATTTACCTACGAAAACTTGAAAAACTGGATGGAATACAATCAAACTTTCCTATATTGAAGAGACCCTACACACCAATGTCGCTTTTAAGACAAAAGTTACCCTCAAATGCAGTCAGCAACGTCGAGTCTAAACTCAAGATATTGCAGGCAGAGAATCTCAAGAATGATGTGGTCATGTCAACCCCTTTTGGAAGAGGAAATACTCATGAGGAGGAAATACTACAAATGTCAGAGTTGCAACGGAGAACCTTCCACCATACTATCCCCTCATCTGTACGCTAGGATCTTTAAGCGCCTTGGCATAGGACGAATACCATGAGTAACTTAAAACACATGCTTATTGGTTGCAAGTAGTATTTTTCAGTATCAATTTGTAATCAAAAGCTTATTTTACATTTCAGTGATAAACCTGCCAGCATCCACCCTTTACACACAAAGATAGACATTGCAAATTGAGAATCCTGACCTTGATCTAGTGGCTCTTTTTGATTTATCTGAGGAGGTCTTTTGATTGTATGAGCAAATTACACAAGATCAGTACATTCCAAGATTGATTTGAATGTGAATTGAAGAAGAATTCAATGCTGAAGCCAATGGAGGTTTGGATTGTTTATCAACACCATATAACTATCAAATGTGTCGCATTGTCTTCATTCTCTAGCCAATCACCATTCTAGGGAAACTATTAATAAATCTGATTGGCTGCTGAAACCCACCCAAATTTACAGACTTGAAATAGATGCCAAGGCGCTTAAAGATCCTAGCGTACAGATGAGGGGATACTGTAGGATGGACGTGGTTCGTTGTATTGTAGCTAGCAACTAGGAAATCTACCAAATATATCTGTGGGTCACGTAAGGGTCGGGTAAGCTGTAACTATTACTCCGTACCTAACATAGATATACTGGTAGAGCAAGAAGCAAAACCAGTGGCCAGATTCATGTGCGAGAGCAGAATGCCAGAGCCGGAGTGTGCGAACATACCGAGGCTGGGGATATTGAGAGCTTCTAAGCTGGTGGAAAGATTTCACCAAGGGGGAAGACAAGGAGTCTATAACCCAACGATTATATGGATTTCAAACAAGCCAACAGGCATACAAGCGAACATGCATACGAGCCAACATGCATACAAGCGAACACGCATACGAGCCAACAGGCATACGAGCCAACGGGCATACGGAGACAATAGACCCTACATCTGACTGTTTGGGGACAGGGAATAGGATTCAGGTGCTGGGACGGATTACACGCCAGAACCAATAAATTACAAGATTTGGGTGCCAGAGCTGATGGATACAGTATGACTGGGTATCAGCTAGGCCAGAAAAGGGCAATGAATCTGAATTCTGTAATTTATTATTATTGCAGATTTCAAAGATTTGGCCAGAGCTGCTAGAGAGAGAAGTTGATCTTAAAGTCTTTGTGAGTTTCACTGCATGGCGAGGTGCTAGATAATACAGCTTACCTGACTCTCACATGATCCACAGATATATTTTGATCAATCATGTTCATTCTACAATTTAGACACAAAATCTAGATTAAAGTAGACTGACTGTTACAGTAGCAGCGCAGGCTGCGCAGCATACTTTATAATATGTGATAGTGACTTACTGAAATATGTAGTTGAAATATTAACTGTATATAGTTTTTTTTTCAATTTGCAATTAATATAATATTAAGAATACAACATAAAATGTAATAGTAAATAAAATTTTTTTGCTATAGACTATTTATCAATATAATGTATTAATTGTAAATAAATTTAATTTTTTACTGATTGAAAATTTTAATCTGATAAATATATTTTAAAATACTAAAAACAAAATATATTTAAAGTTTTTTATATAAGTAAGTTTTTTTAAAAAAATTAATAACAGTTTAATTAAAAATAAAAAATTTTATCTTCTTCACATCTTGTAAGTTGTTTTTTAAATTTTTATATCAAGTTTTTACATTTATAATATTTATTTTTTCAATCAACATATAAAAATGAATAAATTATTAAAAATTTTTTTAATTTATGTAATAAATGTGAATATGTATATTTGAGTAGTTTTTCATAACTGAAATTTTTTTTTAAATTTTTGATAGAATCATAAATTTATTTATTAAAATTTTCATTAAATAATATATTATTTGACAGTAAAAATTACTGTGATCTCAAGAGTTAAAATCAATATTATTTAAAATTTTAATTCAATTAATTTTTTTGTTATTACTATAATGTTAATTATTTTCTGTAATATTATTTAATTTTTAAGTACAATCTGATAAAATTTGTTTGATTAAACTGATATTTAAAATATTAATATAAAATTATTTTAAATAATAATATTGAAAGTTTTAGTAAATAATATATCATTGAAAATTTTTATCAAAATTAGTTTATAATTAACTGAATTGAATTTTTTTAATTATATATTTAAAAAAATTAAAATTGTAATAAATATTTGTGAATACTTTTCAAGTTAATATATTTTCAAATAAATTAAGAAAAATATAATCATCTTAAATATTGTAAAAACAAAATCTATTGAAAATTTTAGTGAAATTTTTTTTATTTATTTATTATACAAATATATATTGTTAATAATATATAAATTATTTTAAAAATGACAAAGAAATACTAAATTAATGCACAAATTTATGTAAAAAATTAAAAAAAAATTGATTATATTAAATATTAAATATTTTCATTTATTTTTTCTTACAGTAGTAGTTTTTCTTAAAAAAAGCTTTAATCAGATACTAAGTATTTGATAGTAGTGATATTAATATTTTACTACTGTATTAAAAAATATATTATATTTCTGAAAGTGAGCAATATTGTAATTTTAATATAAATATATTTAAAATGACTGCAGAAACTAAAAATTTTAATTTGATTTTATTTTATAATTTCTTAATATTGACATCAATCAGCACCAGATCCAAACAGTCTGTGCAGCTGAAAGCCTTAACACCAAGGGACACTCTGACCACTGATCACTCTCAATCAAGCACATACTTGCAGCTCCCTTGATGCGTGGAGCACGCCCGATTAGCTTTCCAACTTTTATACTCCAGTAGCAATGCGATTGCAGGTTCAGCGCCAATGACGGTGTCTTGGTTATCACCAGTTTCCGGATCGATGGATGAGATGGAGTTAGTTTGGCTTCCTGAGGGGTCTGGAGTGTGGGTAGCTTGCGTGGCTGAAGTCCTACGCCTGTCAAAAATTGTACAAATCTCACGGTCGGACCGACTACTGTTGGAAGCCACGGGCATTTTAAATTGCTCGTTGGTATACTGTCCGTGACTTTTCAGCTCCTTTGTCAGTTCAACGTCCCTTCGATTAGGGCCGTGCACTGCAAGCTTGAAGAACCGAAAGTCTCACCGTTAGACAACATTGGCTCTTGGCTCATCATGCTTGTTCACGACTTGGGATTCTCTAATCGAGCCTGCGACCGGTGTCATGGCCAAAAATTACGTTGTCGAAGAGAGAGTAACAGCAATACTTGTGTTCGCTGCGCCAGGGCGGGCGTTCGATGTACTCCACGCCCAATGAGATTGAGGTCTCGAGCCCAGCCCATCAAAAATACTCAGCAGCAGCAGCAGTCGCGATCTCATGCCAATAGTGATAGCACACGACAACGTCCTGGTAAATGTGCAATGATCGATAGTGACGCAGGTCGATGATGCGAAGCTTACTGGGAATTACAGTGTCTTATCGACCGGAAGATACGATCGATACGAACCACGAGCATTCGGACCATTTCAACTATCTGCCGACAAGCTTGCTGGATATGCCGACCGATTTGCATCTTGGACTGGATCCATCCTCGTCACAAGCCGATGTTCACTCTGCACTGCCGGCTCCTTACGGCCTTTCAGGCGCCGAGTCGCGGACACACAGCCTCCAAGCGAGTCAACTGTCAAGTTCCCAAGGAACATCTCATTTGAGGGCCGCTGAACAAGCGGTACAGACGCGCTGGAACGATGTCTTGAATCAAGATACATCTGGCGACTTGTGTGACTTTTCATTGCCTATTAAAATGCACTCTTCCTTTCCCTCGTCGATTCACAGACATCGTGTATCCCTGGCTAGAAGTATATCCCCTCAGCATGCACACCAGCAAGGTCCAGGTGGCATGGCGGTGGATTTTGATCAAGCAGGAGGGAACTCAAAGAATTCCGATGGCACACATTCAAGTACAGACTCTGGCTACGGCAATGAACTGTCTCCCTCCGACTTACTGCGGTCACCCTATGGGGATACACAAGATTCAGACTTGGATCTACAGGACAATCAACAGGACCAAGAGCGGCCCTCAAATGCAATCTTTGACGCCCATGACTCAAATATGACGTCCTGGATTCTCAGATTGTCGGACAACAATGTGCAGCTTCACCAGCACATGCATTCAATTCCAGTTGTTGCTACAGGGCAAGGAGCGCAGGGGAGTGGCTCAGGTAACTCTCTGGGCCCTATTAAGCTTCCGATTGATTCTACATTTAGATTATCAAGTCAATACACTGGACTCTTGACCAGTATCTGCGCTCGACTCGGGCCAAACAGATCATCCAATGATACCCAGACGCAAGCACAGCTCTCATTGGATCAGCCGTCGCAGTTGCTTGTTCTTTCCAGCTACATGTGCCTTCTGGCATCCTACGACAAGATCTTACAGCACATCAAGGCGTGGTTAGAAGTGCGGCTAAAGATGGGAGTCAGAGTCACAGCTGCTACCCTGGATGACGACGCGAGCGCCTTCTGCTTTCCGACTCAGCTGCCAAGTCTGGCTGTTGGTTCGTTCGAACTACCCAAGACCTCATCGACCCAGTCCCTCGTTTTGACGTGCATCTTGGAGACTAACGTGGTGCATATGCATTCCCTGATAAAAGAGATTATGAGACGTGTGTCTACTAATGTCACCGGATCAGCGTCGAAGCCTGCACCCTCGGGTTCTCCGGGTGCAGAGAAGCGTCCCGTGAATGGGCTTGCAGATGCCGGTGATGAGCTTTCTACCGTAGCAAAGGTGACTCTGCAGGCGATCGAAGCCAATGAGGATTCTACACTACGGCTCGTGCAGAGTGTAATGGAGTTAGCCCTCTGGCGTGTTATGCTCTGATGATCGGATACATGCTGTCAAGAGCAGGAGTTTTTGTATTTACAATCTTTGGTAGAAGGATGTGAGGTGGGTATGTGATTAGGTTGCTAGATGCGATCTTGCTAGATCCCCTTTTCAGCGGCTTTCTGTTGCCCTCAGAGATGATCAAGTGGATTGCTAGAGATTATCAGAGCTTCAGTGATAGTCTATAGTAATCTAACTGATTAGATTTGAAAAAGTGAGAAATTTTGTACTTTTGAAGTTTATTAGATTGTAATAACATTACAGTCTAAATAACTAATACAATCACTAATAATTTTTAAATAATTTATAAAAAGATTAAAAAATTGAAATTTAATAAAATATTATAATATACTATTTAAATTACAAAGTTGTATTTAATTTTATTTATTATTCAGTAATTATTAAAAAATTAAAATTTTATATTTTATTTTATTTTATATTTTATTTTATTTTATATTTTATTTTTGCTATATCAATGACACTTAATAAATAATAATTACTAAAAGCTTTCAGCTGTTATTAATAATTAAAAGTTTAAAATATTAATTATTTTGTTTAAATACTTTATTTTAAATTTAATTGTTATTATTAATTTACAAGTTGTAGAAAATTCATCTTCAGCAAATTCTGTACATAGTACTTGATCTGATACTTATTTTGTTAGTGTTATTTGAAAACAGACTTTTTTTCATTTCTGATGAAGAGTGAAGTTGTGTTTAACTGTATTATTAATATCAGTAAAGATATTAAGTTAATGTTATCTAAAAAGTAAAAGTTATACAATTGAATACAGCAAAGATTAGAGCAAAAGCATCTTGAAACAAAAATCTCTTCTAGTTTTATAACTGCATCAAGCTCTAAAAGTGAAATGTTTTTACTTTTTGAATTATTAATTATTTGTTATAATTTTGTACAATTAGAAATTACAAAAAATTACTCTTTTAATTGTATTTATTACTTAGTATTATTTAAAATAACAAAAAATAATTTAAAATAATTTTGTATAATTTAAAAATATTGTATTAAGTTTTGATTTTTTATCATTTTGAAAAGTTATTTAAAACTATTTAAAAACTACTAGTAATTAGTAAACTAGAAATTTAATATTAATCAATTTTAAAACTACAGACTTGTTCACTTCTTCAAATATAATAAGTTAGACTATTATTAATTATTACTGACATTTTATCTGAATGCTTTTGAAAATGATTATAAAAATAAAATAAGAAAATTTATTCAGTTAATATATAAGCAGACATGAAATAGTTATTATTCACTTAATTAATAAGAAAATCAATAAGCAAAAAATATATTTATTAGACAAAAGAAATTGTCACTGGTTTTCTTAATGAGGAGAAAAATCAGTGTATTATTTATATGTATGTTATGCTTACTAAAGCTAATTAAATTAAAACTAGTTATATTTGAGAAAAAAAACAATATTAGCTTTTGCAGAATTTACAGCTGAGATTTTATAGTTTTTTTTTTTTTTATAAAAACTTTGATTTCTTTAGACTATATAAATTCAATAATTTGTGAAGTTTTAATAAAAATTTTTTTACAAAAACTAAAAAATTTTATTAAAAAAATTATATCTTTGCAGAAAAAAAATATCTTTTTAATTAATAAAAAATTTCACAGTATAAATAATATTAATTACATTGAATTTTATTATGATAATTTAAGTATTTATTAAACTTTCACAAACTAAATTTAATAATATAAGCATCAGTTTTCATCACTTTAGCTTTATAAAATATTATTTATAAAAACAGTTGCTAATAAAGTTGACTAACTTTCAGATTGAGTCAGATTCTAAAAAAAGTCTGTTCATTCAAATGGAATCTAGAGTCTTGAGAGACTTCATGCTGCTCATTCACAGGCATTTAGAATTTGAACAGAATCTGACTCAAGTGCTCATCAAGTGTCAAAACCCCTGAAACTATACTTAAAAATACTTAGTGTAGAGTCTCAACTCAGCCTGCTGCTGCCCACCACCAGTCTGTAGCAGCTCATAGCAGTCTGTAGCAGCAGTTTACACAATAATAAGCAATAACTATAAAGATTTATGTGATAATAAGTGATAATTATAGAGGTTTAGATCTCAAATATAGAGGGTTGAATGATAATTTAGACCTATATAAACTCTATTCACATTAATTAAACTTTATAAATTTTAGACAATCAGAATTGAGTCTGCTCAGCAGATCTCTGAGTCTACAAACTTTAAATTTTGCTTTATCTGCTGAATAGCTTTTGAGAACTTATTCATTCAAACTAAATCAACAAATGAATCAAGCTGAGTCAGACTCAGATTTATAAAATTTAATGATCAACTTTAGTTGCTAATTTGTAAAGTAAAAGAAAATTGTTGAGATTACTCAGCTGTACATAATTTTGAAAAAATATTATATATTTTAATTAAAAAATACATAATGATTCTGATAATCATAATAAAATTTAAATTTATAATTTTTACTGTAATAGCTGTGCATAATACAGCTGCATCAATCAGATAATTATTAATATATTTTTTTATTTTAATCTATAAAAGTTTACTTTTTATTTATAAAAATAAAAATTTTTTGATTAAATATAATTTAATTTTGTGAAAGTAATAAGTTATAACAACAATTTCTTTGAGCAACTCAATTTTGTTGTTCTTTTTTTAATTAAATTAAAAATATTTTTAGTGAGTATAAACTTTCTGCATTAATTTTCATTAAGAAAATCTTTTTACAAAAGTTTTTATCATTCCACAGTTGCTATAAGTAATATCAAAACTCTGCAAGCTGTTACAAGTTTTGTAAGCTGTTGAAAATTTTATAAATTATTACTGACTTAACAAATTATTTTAAACTTCACAAGCTATTACAGATTTCACAAACTATTGCAAGCTGAGTTAAGTGTTTCTAAATTAAACTAACTGAAAATATAACAAGCAATTACAGTCAAAATTAATTTCAAAAATGAAACACAATCACATTTTGTTAAAATATTTCAGAAAAAATTTAATTTTGATTTATTATACTGTTAAATACAGAAGATTCTAATGTAAAAATGCAGATAAATATTTAATTTTGTGATAAATGATTATGTGAATTTAACAAATCTTGCTTCATAAAGTGAATATTACAAGTATTTATACTGATAATTTTTATAATTTTTATTTACAAATAAGTATTTTTTATTTTAAGTAAAAAAATAATTTTAATTTTTTCTAATTTTTTGTGAGAAATAACTCTGATAATTTTTTTTATGAAAATTTTTTTTAATGTGTTCTGTCTTTTGGTGAGAATAAAAATAAATTTTAATAAATTTATAATTTTCTGAAAATGAAAATACAATTGTGATTTTAACATTCTGACTTTATTATAAATTATTAAAATTTAATATTTACACATCAATTCTGTAAATTGTTTTTGCTGTTTGTCTCATGAATTTTGAATATTTTTTTCATTATATTAATAAAATGCAATTGACTTTACAAACTGTAAATTTTGTATTAGTGATATATATAATTCTAATAATTTCTGCAATTTCAGTACAAATAATTTTAATAATTTTTATCAGCTGTGCTGTTTTTTCTATAAAAATCTTTTATAATTATATTTATTCTGCTGCTGAACAAATGTGAGAAAAATGTATTTTATTTTTTTGTAAAAGTGTTTCTACAAAATAACTCTGAAGAATAAAGAAATGATTGTAATGTGTTAGTAAATATTTCACAATACTATTAATGAAAATTATCAAATTGTTAAATTTCAGTGATAATTTTGTAAAATATTTAAATAACAAGTTATTTTTATAATCTGCTTTCTAAAAATTGCTTTGTAAAGTATTTATCAGTTACATCAGTAATATTTTCAGAATTGTTTTCATTTAGACTTAATTAACAAATTTATTAAATTTTTAACTGATTTGACTCAATTCTGCTTAAAATTCATTTAAAACAAACAATGTTTTTTAAATTCAACTGCTGAAATGAGTGAAGTTTAATATCTGAAGTTCAGAAATCTACTGAATAAATTCAATTTTCATTATATAAAACTTAACACATCAATTTAGACTTTATGAAATTTATACAAATCTAAAATTACTGCTCAATTTTTTATATTCAGAGTCTAGACTTCTATAATTAAACTGATCACATGAGATGAAAAATTTTATTTTATTTCAGTAAATTTAGTTTTAGTTCTGTTTACTCTGATTTCAGTTTTATTTTATTGATTAATTGATTTTTTCATTACTGTTCTGTTTAATTGACTGTTGACTTTAGATTTGTCTCACTAATTAATTTATTTTCTCAATTTTGTTTCATTCAATTAACTGTTGATTTTAAATTTGTTTTTGTAATTAATTAATGCTTAAAATTAGCTGAAATCAGTCATTTCTGATTTTATTAATTATATAAAATAAAATACAGAAAATTAATTAATTATATAATGACAGCATTATCTCAAACTGTTATCAAGTGCAAAATTATGTAGTTATCTGTTTTTACTAAAATTTTTAGTGAAAAATTCAGATATCTAAGTGATTTTGCAGTTCAAGATCATATAATTATTTGTTTTTACTAAAATTTTTGATGAAAGATTTAGCTATTTAAGCAACTTCACACACAAAAATAATAAAATTTAACACTATTTAAAATCATTGATTTTAATTATTTTAATTTTCATTGTGTTTTTTTTAATTAACTGCTGATTTCAGATTTGTTTTATACAATTGATTGATTTTTATTTTATTTTATGTAATTGACTGTTAATTTCAGTTCTGTTTCATGTAATTAACTGATTTTTCATTTCTGTTCTGCTGAATTAACTACTTTTCTTATTTTTATTTCATGATTAATTTCAATATTCACAACAAAATAAAAAGAAATAAGAATTTCTGATTTTTGTGATCAGTTTATTTATAATTAAGATCTAATCTTTATAACTATTATTTATTATTGTGTAATTTTGTAAAATTTCAGCTGTAAGCTTTACAAAAGCTAACACTGCTTTTTTTCTGAAATGTAACTAGTCTTAATTTGATTAGCTTTAGTGAGCATAACACACATATAAATTAAAGTTGACCATCAAACTTTATAAAATCAAGTCTGATTCAGTTCAACCTGTCTGTTGATTTGATTCAGATGAACAAGTTGTCAAAAGCTATCTGGCAGATAGAGCAGAATCTAGAGCTTGTAAATTCAGAAATCTGTCAGACAAATCTGACTCAGATTATCTAAAACTTATAAAATTCAATTAGCATAAATAAAGTTTATAGAAGCCTAAATTATTGCTCAAATTTTTATAATTAGAGGTTTATAAACTCTAAACCTCTATAATTATTACTTATTATTGTGTAATTCTCTATAATCATTGCTTATTATCATATAAACTGCTGCTACAGACTGCTACAGACTGCTACAGACTGCTGGTAGGCAGCAGCAGGTCCAGTTAAGACTCTACACTAAGCATCATTAAGTATAGTTTCAGAAGTCTTGACACTTGATGAATATTCAGATCAGACTCTGCTCAAACTCTAAATGCTCACAAACAGACAACATGAAGTCTCTCAACATTCTAAACTTTATTCAGACAGACAGACTCTTCTTAAAATCTGACTCAATCTGAAAGTTGATCAACTTTAATCTAAAGCATATCATGTGATAATAAATAATACATTAATTTTTTTCTTCATTGAGAGAATCAGTGGCAATCTTTCTTTTGTCTAACAATTATATTTTTTGCTTATTAATTTTCTTCTTGATTAAGTAAATAGTAGCTATTTTATGCCTGCTTATATATCAACTGAATAAATCTCATTATTCTATTCTTATAAATTCTCTATAGTTATTACTTATTATTGTGTAAACTGCTGCTGCTGACTGCTATGAGCTGCTACAAACAGTAACAAACTGCTTATGAACAGCAGCAGATCTGAAAAAAAATTTTTACTAATCATTATTAAGTATAGCTTCAGAATGCTTAATACTTGATGAATATTATGAGTAAATTCATATTTAAATCTGCTGATTTGTGAAATGAGCAGAATCTGAAGTTAAAAATTTTAAAAACTTTAGCAAACAGTCAGCATCTTTTCTGAATCTGACTCAATTTTGAAGTTGATCAAGTTTATTTTCATTACTAGTTAATATTAATTTTAAAATTTTTATGAAAAAAATTTGCTAAATCAGAACATTAATTTTCAAATTAATTAATTTAATTAATACAGTTAATCAAAAAATTTTATAATTTAAATTTAATTTTGTCAAATAATGTTAATTATTCAGACTCAACAATTTTTTTTTCATAAATAAAAATGTAATTAGTATTAAGAAGTTGAATAAGAACTGAATAAAATTCATAAAATTTGTTAGTATATTTTATCATTTATATGTGTTTAGTGAATTTTGTGAAAAATGTAATAATTATTTCTATTGAAATGTTCTTTATTTTTTTCACAAATAAATATATTTCAGTATGCAATTATAATGAAAATAAAAATAAAATATTGTGATATACAATAAATTATATAATATAAATTCATTATTAAAAATATAATTATCATTAAAATTCAATCAGCTTTTATATAGAGTTGATCATCAAATTCTATAAATTCAAACTCAATTCAATCTCACTCACTTAGTGATCTGATTTGAATGAATGAGTGTTCAAAAATTACTCAGCAAATAAAACAAAATTTAAAACTTGTAAATTCAGAGATCTGCTGAGCAAATTCAATTCAAATTATTTAATGCTAGTAGAGTCAAAACAGATCATTAAACATATGTTCAGATTCAATCATCTGAAAGTAATTTACTAGTAACAGTTAAGTTTTGAAGCAATGACACTAAAGTTTTTTTCATAAATTATGAAGTACAGATTGTGACATTAGAATAAAAAACAGTATTATAATTCTAATTTAAATTAGAACTAAGAACATATGCTTTAGAAAGTGAGATTATTCTTTTATTATTAATTTATAATCTGCTGTGTCACACAAGAGCAACAAGTTTAATACATTATCACTGCTCAATATAATTTGAATAATCAATAAGTCTTCATTGTTATGTGATACAGTGTTCAATTTTTACATAATAATCAACATTTGATGATTTAATAAATTATGATCAAGAAATTATCTCTGCTTATAAATTTTAAAATTGTCTCACAAATTGTACAAATGATTGATTATTATTTTTTTTAGAGATTTTTGTGCTAATCATTTTTGCTTCTGATGTTGACATAATGTTGATTTTCATTTTTATGTGAAAAAATATTGTTGTCAAGAAATATTTGATTCATCATTACTTAATTAGAATGCATGACATCTCTTCAAGATCATGCACAGCCAGATGATCTCAACAGGTTCCTTTTTGCTTCACAAATCAGCAACTGCTTTTGTGAAGATATTTTACAAAGCTGAAGTGATGAAAGCCAGTGCTTACATTATCAGATTTAGTCTGTGAAAGCTTAGTAAATGATAAAGCTGTTACAACAGAATTTGATATAACTGATATTATCTGTATCACAAAGTTTTTTTGCTAGCTAAGAAGACATTTTTTTTTCTCACAAAGAAACAATTTTTTTCTCACAAAATTTTTTAGTTCTCACAAAGATTTTTTATTGAGACTTCAATAACTATTGAGCTTATATGCTCTGAAGAGATCAGAGTCTTTACAGAGAGAGAAAAACTGTAAAACTTCAGCTGTAAGCTTCATGAAAGCTAACACTGTCTCTTTTCTTCAATGTAACTAGTTCTAATTTGATTAGTTTTAGTGAGCATAACACACATATAAATAATACACTGATTTCTCTCTTCATTGAGAGAATCAGTGGCAAATCTCTTTTGCCTAACAACTATATTCTTTGCTTATTGATTCTGTTATTGATTAAGTGAATAATAATCATCTCACATCTACTTTATACATCAACTGAATAAATTCTTTACCTTATTTTTATATTGAACTCTAGTATCATATCATCATCAGAAATATAAAAAAACAATTTTGAAAAATCATCATTCATATTATCATTTCATGTTAATTTAGAGATGTCATTCTTCGGTTCATTTTTACTGTCTCAATTTCAGAAAAAGTTTTTTTTAAACTTAAAATCATCACTAACAAGCTGAAGTATTGTTATTTTTATTATATTTAAAATCAAATATGAACAACAGTAATAACAAATATCATAAAAAATGTTGAAAAGTTTTTTCACTTCAATCTCACTTGCTGAAACTGCAAGTACATCACAAGCAATTCAAGCAAGAATTGAAAATCAAGCAGTATTGTTTGCAGAGTTGATTATTAAACTTTATAAATCTGAGTTTGATCTGACTCAATCTGCCTGTTGATTCAGTTTGAACAGACAAGCTCTCAAAGGTTATCTGACAGATAGAACAAAGTTTAAAGTTTCTAAATCTGAATATTTATCAGACAGATTTGATCTGAATTATTTAAAATTTATAAAGCTTAATTAATGTGAATAAAGTTTATATAAATCTAAATTATTACTCAATCTTTTATATTTAGAGGCTGAGAGAGTCTAAACTTCTAGAATTATCACTTATTATCACATAAATCTCTATAGTTATTGCTTATTTTCATAAAAACTGCTGCTACAGGCTGCTACAGACTGCTGGTGGGCAGCAGCAGACTGAGTTGAGACTCTACACTAAGCATCATTAAATATAGCTTCAGAGATTTTAGCACTTGGCAGATGCTCAGATCAGATTTTGCTCAAACTCTAGATGTTTGTGAGTAGAGCAGAATTTGCTTCTCTCAAATTCCAAACTTTATTTGAACAAACAGACTTTTTCTAAAGTTTGACTCAATTTAAAAGTTGATCAACTTTAATTGTTTGATCAGTAAATCAAAAAGTTCACATCATGATATATTTTTACTAAATTTAATTTAAATTAAAATTGTAAAAATAAAAATCATAATGATTTTCAGATGTACAAAACAAACATTATTTTGAGTAAGATAAACATTCAGCTCTTTAGAATCATTTTGTTTTTGTGATTCATTAAAGTCACATTGAGATTTTTTTGTATCATATATCAAATAAATTATTGACATAATAATCTGTAAAAGCAAATTCTGCTTACAAAATTAAAACTGAGATGATTGATTCTGTGATTGTATAAACATTATTTGTACATAATACAAATATAGCTTTTAAAAAATTGCTTCATATTCAGTATATTAATTACTATTGTCATTCTTTCAATTTTTTTTTGAATTCATCAAGCTTCATGTTTGAATTAAAAATTGTTTTCATAATGTAAAAATAATTATGTTTATTATATGTTTTTGTATAGTAATTTCACAGCTTTTCATATGCTGTAGTAAGATGATTTTTCAATTCATATTTTCATTGTATAATTTTTGAGACAAGTTGTTGTTGTAAAGCACTAATATAATTAAAAAAAATATTGTATATTGTGAACACTATATGTATACTTGAATTTTGCACATTGAAGAAACCAGCAGTAAATGTATAAAAAAAATACAAAATTTAAATATAATAATTCATCTGCTTTCAGTTTTTATTGATGAGCTGAAGTTGTGTATATACTGTTGCATCATAAGTTTTAATAAATTTATTCACTGCATTTTATAAACAAAAAGCACATTTCAGCATCAGAAATATTGAATTTCAATGTATTTTGCAATTTTGCAGCAACAGAATTGAATTTTTCACCAGTACATTTTGTAATAAATTATATTGTGATTTTCAAAATATCAATTATTGTTGCAAACTAGCATTTATATAATATATCAACTTTCAAATCTAGAAGTGTGTGACAAGTTCATCAGCAAATTTCAACTTAAGTTAAAATTAAAGTATGATATATCATTAATAACAATCAGTATGTAAGTGTACTTATCTTCTCAAAAGTTTATAAAATGCTTAATTCATTTTGCAGATTCTGATCTTCATTATTTCAATTCTTCTCAATTTTATTATTAAATGCTAAAATTTTTATTAAGTTCAAAAATGCATTGACAACTAGCTGAATAATATATGTCAAACATGAAACATGCTGATGTGTATTAAAAGTTCATTGTAATATCAAATTTAACATACTTTGAAGCATATTCTTTTTCAGCAGATCATGAATCATTTTTTTTGTTAATGTGTTGTTGTTTGAAATATTGTCAGTTGTAATTAACACAATTAAATTAAAAAATTTATGAGTCTTCAATGTGAATAGAATTTAATTCATTAAGATGACATTGTTATAATTTTCATCACATGACTTAAAATCAAGTAACACTCATTGAAGCTTTTAATTAATGTTAATAAAAAAAATCTACAACTGTCAGAAATGAATGTTGCATGAAACTTGATTAACAATCACAAGTAATTGCAATTTTAAAATCAACAGAAAGATACTCAAGTATAAATAAAATTAATTTTATTGCAAAATTTATCAATTGTTGCTGAATGATTTGTCACTTCAAAATCATCAATAAATTATAATTTATCATCAGAAATAATGTGAAGAAGATGTTAAAATTGTGTATATTTGACAATTTAAAATGAAAATTCAATTGCAATCACAAAGCACATAAACTGCCTTTCAATATTTTTTTAAGTTGATGCAAAATTATACTGATTCTGATGAATATTGTCAGTTTTTAATTCTAACTTAAATTAGAATTGAAATGAAAGAGTTTTTAAATTTTTTCATTTCACAAAAATATTTTTTTAAGATTTGTATTTTACTTTGCATATTAAAAAATCTTATCATTTGTTATGCTAGCATGTTTTCTCATTATATTGATTTCATGATTTTTCATTTGTGAATGCTTTAAAAAATTTTCACAGTGAATACATCACATTTTTGAATAATTATCAACATGAAAAATTATCTTTCTGAAATGCTTTTATATTTTAATGAATTAATCACTTAAGTTTCATGAAAATGTTTTATTGCAAGAAGTAAGTTTCTGTGTGAATGAAGTAGTACATCATTAATTAAGAAATGTAGCTGATCACTCATCATCATAAAAAATACATCAGATTTTTTTTGATTGATTTAGTAACTCAAGATTTTCAGATTAAACTGATCAGTATCAAATGAAAAAACTGATGTATTTAACTGAAATTGAGAAGCTGAAGTAGAAGAAATAAAATCAGATGAAATTTATTTTAATGTAAAGAAATTTAATATAATAATATTTTTTATCAGATATGAAATATTAAATTGCTGAAATGATTTGTGCAGTGAGAAAAACATAATTGCTTGTATTCAGCAAGACACACATTAAGAGTTTGAAGAATTTGAGAAGCAAGAACAATTCATAAAAAAAATAATACTTAAATTTAATAATAGCAGAAGAAAAATTTATCAAAAAATTAATAAAATGTAAATTGAATTGTCACTTGCAATTTTCAGTGTTTATTGTTGTTAAGCTTATATGAAATATTCACAATCTAATTTAAATTAGATTGCATCTGAGTGAGTTTTCATCACTGTTTTCATCAGAATTTCTGTTTATTAATATACTGTAATAGTTAGAATGTATTAACTACTGTAGATATTTGATGTTTATTGCTATTTTCACAAGAAATTCTCTTTTATCAAGAAAGTTAAAATCTAATTTAAGTTAAATTGCATTTGCTGCATCAGTTAAATCATCTTTTTGTTTGTATTTTGCAACTATTTAATCTGAACTTTTAATAATTTTACATATGAACAATTCAGTTTTCAGTTTATCTGAATTTGACTGAAGTTCATTTGATCTTCTTAATAATGTAAGTTTCATTGACAATTTCAGTAATTTTTTGTTTAAATAATTCTGCTGATTAAAATACTGCAACTGATGTTATGAAAAAATTCAATTGCAGTACTCATGATAAAGTCTGAGAGTTAATTTAAGGTACAGTTTCATTCTGATTCAGATCTTCATCATAAATCTCATTCTCATCAATATCACTATCATTATTATTTTTTTTATCTTGTGAATTATTTTTGTCCAGTTTCTCAGTGTTGTTTTTGTTAAATTAATCTTCACACAGATGTAATTTTGCTTAAAATTGTTATTTGACTGTTTCTGAAGTGTAAATTGAGTCAAGTTTTTGTATATATTATTAAAATTTAATGATCATTCAGTATTGCTCAATATTCTTAAGTATTTTGTAAGCAGTTCAAGAATATAATGATATTCACTTTGTTAATTGATTCAGACTCAATTAGCTTCAATTCAAAAAAATTTTTTAATTTAACTTTAGTTAGATTTAAACTTACAATGCTTTCAGCAATATGTTCATTACTATTGAACAGTTTTGTTTGATATTTTACTAACACAATAAATTTATATCAAAACAAATTTAGAATGATGATCTTCAGACATAAATATATTTAAAAAACTTTGAAGACACTTTCTTACATATTCAACTCATCACAAAATAATTAATGAGACAGCAGCTCAATGAAGATCAACTCATAATTTAAATAATATTAAAAAACTGTCAACACACTGTTTCACACAGTTCATAATGCAAGACTTTCATCACATTTTAATATCTCAGTATTAATATTTTATTAAATAATATAATCTGAACAAATATGAAAACATATCAAATTATGTTCATTGTAGTATTTTATTATATTCTTAAAAAAAATACAACATTATAAGCACACAAGATGAGTATTTCTTGTCAATAATTATGATTAAATCTCAATTAATACTTTTTAATCTTCTCACTAGTAGTTGAGATTTTGACAGTTGTAATTACTTTCTTTGAAACAGCATGACTCTGATCAGTATATATATCAAGAATGTATAAACATCAACTGCTTAGTTTGTAAAGCATGTGTCTCATTATTCTTCTGATAAGCTATAGTATGTTATGTATGAAAAAGCTGATCAATCTTCAAAAACATCAGAGTCTGTTATGTAAATGTAATGTTCATTATTAATAAAAGTTTTTGACAGTAACAGTATCATTAAGAAGTTTTTTAAAAGCAGATTTGAAGAGTGCAGAAACTTTCACAATCTAATCATATAATAAAATTTCAATCATACAACTAGAGCTCTGAGCACTGAACATGATCATTGAAAAGTAAAATTTTAATTATTCAAGTGTAAAATCACAAAACAAACTTGAGATTTGAGCTATATAATTCATGACAACATGATGTAAAAGTTATCATATTGTATACTTGAGATACTTGATTACTAATTTTTCAAAAATTAACATCAAATGATTGTAATAAAATGTGAATTTTTTCAGAAAATGCATTCTGTGTGTAATAATGTATATGACAAAAAAACAAAATATAAAATTATTGAAATTCATGTTGTTTGATTCTTCTTCTGTTCAATTGAAAAACAATGATAGCATACGAAGTTCTGTATGTATCACAGTAGACATAATTAATTTGTTTTTATTTACATTTTTTTTCTTCACAGTAGCTGAAGCAGTTACAGTGAAGCATTTTTATCAACAGAAAAAAATTTCATTAAGAAATTATTTATTTTTTATTTTCAAAAATATTGAAATTCAAAAATCAGCTTTTTTTTTAAATTTACAAAATTCTTCAGATGTTGAATTTATATTTGTGTTAACACATCAAAAAAACTAGATGTTCAGATTGATTCAATATTTTGAACATTGATAATTTTTAATAAAGTATGAAGTTTCACACTTCTAAATGAATTGTAATAATAAAAAACTGTTTTTCAGTTTTAATCACTGTATAAAAATTTCAACACTATTATTTGTTAAAATCAGAATTGCATAAAAAACAGCTAGTGCAAAATTTGATATTTTTGAAGTTGATAACTGACATGAAACAAAATGTATGATTTTGATTTTGAAAGATCACTGAACATTGAGACATCATTGATCATCATTAATTTATTGTTTTTTCATGTTTCTTGATTATAATTTGTGATTTGTTGATTAGTTCATTCTTTTAAGCTTCAGCAAACTGATGACTTAACAAATAATATCATTTATCTGACTTTCACTAATTTAACTTGTTACTGACTTCTGAGTTCTCATTTTTTTACTTTCTTTAGTCTTATTTTGATGTTTAATCTTTGAGTTTATAAAATTCAAATTTACAGTAATAAACATCACAGTAAAATGTAACCAATAAAAGAAACAACTGTAATATATATAAGTAATGAAATATGTTGATGCTAATGAAATATAACTGACAGTAAGATGATGTTAATGCTGATGAGATGTAACTGATGAAAGATGTAAGCAAAAGTGAAATCTAAGTGAGACAGAGCATATAACTAACAGAACAACAATGAGATAAATGATTTGACAAATCATTTATCAGTATGATAAAAGCTGTTGATAATTATGTATTAGTGTTCACTGTCTGAGAGAACTGAGCAATTACAACATACATAACTGAGAACTAGAGTTGATCATCAAACTCTATGGACCTGAGCCTGATCTGGCCTGACTCACTCATTGGCCTGATTTGAACAAACAGGCTCTCAAAAGCTATCTGATGAATAGAGCAGGATCTAGAGCTTGTAGATCTGAAGATCTGTCAGGCAGATCTGACCTGAATTACCTAAGGCTTATAAAGTTTATATAGAGTCTATATAGATCTAAATTATTGCTCAAACCTCTATATTTAGGGCCTAGACCTCTATAATTGGAGCCTAACCTCTTTAATTATTGCTTATTATCATGTAAATTCCTATAGTTATTGCTTATTATCATGTAAACTGCTGCTGCTGGCTGCTACAGACTGCTACAGGCTGCTGGTGAACAGCAGCAGATCAGGTTGAGATTCTACACTAAGTGTCATTAAGTATAATTTCAGAGGCCTTGACACTTGGTGAGTGCTCAGATCAGACTCTGCTCAAACTCTAAATGCCTGCAGATAGAGCAGATTTCACTTCTTTCAGATTCTAGACTCTATTCAGATGAACAGATTCTCTCTAGAGTCTGACCTGACTCAGAAGTTGATCAACTTTACTGAGAACAGATGATTAGCTGTATGATTAGATTCATAAGTGATAATAGCATTTCATTATGCACTAAGAAGTAATATTATATTAATATGATTCATTTTTCAATGTATACTATTCTGACTTACTCAATCATTATCACAATTTGTGATAAATTAACAAGTGTTCATGATAAATCTGTTTGCTATGTACAATTATTATTACGCTATAAATTTGCTGAATGAATTCTCACTGAAGTTGATTTATATTAATACTTAGACTTGATGTCATTGAAATATAACTTTGTGTTTTCATTTAATTATGCTTTTTGATTAGATCTGCACAAAGCAATGATCAGTAAAAGTAATATAGTTCTGCAAATTAGTATTCATACAAATTTTCACTAGATTCAATCAGATCAAAATTAATAAATTTATATTTTGACAAGATTAACAAGTTTTTTCAGCTGCTTTAATAAATTCAGCATCTGTGACTTTAAGCTTAATGTGACATTTCACAACTGTTTCAATTGAATTTTGTGAGATTCTGAATAAGTTAATGAAACAGAGAAACTATAAGACTCAGTCAATAAAAGTAGATTGAAATGAACCTAGTGTATGAGAAAGAAAACACTACAATTGATACATCAGTAGTCAATATCAGCAATGAATATCAGTAAAGAGTTTATCACCAATCTCATATCAGATTCTCATGTATCAACTTCAGAAATCACAGCAATATGATAAGTGAAAATCATGTCAGAAGAAGAATAATGTATAAATTTATGTATCAACAATTATTAACAATCAACAATTAAACTGATGAAAAATATTGAGAAAATGTCACTGTATATTGACAAATATATTTGTATATGTATTTTTCTGATTGTAAATGATAAATAAACTTCTTTATATATTTTTTGTGATTGATAAAAAAAAATATAGCAGAAAGAAATGTGATGTAGTGATCAACAAAAATAAAATTAATTAAAAAATTAACTAAGAAAATGTTTGTCAACAAGAGTGTATCAATGTAAAATGTTGACTTAGCTGTGTGTGTCATGTTGATAAAAAGCATTGAACTTCTCATTACAATCTAATCAGATTTAGTTGATGTTGTTTTCTGACATCAACTTCAAAAAAAAAATTTTTCAACCAAAAACATAAGCAAAACAAAAGATAAAACAGATTTTCAAGACAGTTTGAGTTAATGACAGTATTATGAGAAATCAAAAACAAATATCAAAATGAATCTTAATCTGATAATATAAAAAAATAAGTATTCAGAAGTTGATATACTTCAATTTCTGATCTTCAAAGTGATATCAACTGTAGAAAATTGATATTGATATCATTGTATAGCTGTTTGTCTGCATTGTATATCTGTGATTTATCAAGAAGCAGATTGCAAAGATTGATGCAAAATCAGATGTAGAAATTGATAAAATTTTTGTATTAATTCAACTAAATTTTTGTTATTCTAAGTGATGAGAAAAATTTTCACACATGTGAGAAGTTGATGATGATATTGATGATTTGTTTTGTTGATTTGATATTCAGTTGGAGTGCTAAGTAAACAAACAGTAAAGCATAAATTTTTTATAATTTTATTAATTTTTTTTCTTTAACTTTTTTGTTTGTTCATATTTTTGTTTCTCAGAGCTGAGTTTAACAATTGACAATTTATTTGCTTTTATTTTGTTATTTTATTGTTTATTCATTTTAATTAATTTTTCTTGTTCTAATTGAACAAAATGCCTGCACATTTAATAAAAAATGTGTTGAAAACTTTCATTAAGTAGCTAATTAATATCACTGTTTAACAAATAATGTTAATCATGTTTTCAGTCAAGCAAGTTGCTGAACAAAAAGTGTGATTTTTTTTCTTAACACAATGTTTTTGTTGTG
This sequence comes from Emydomyces testavorans, assembly GCA_029449355.1. NCBI lineage: Eukaryota > Fungi > Ascomycota > Eurotiomycetes > Onygenales > Nannizziopsiaceae > Emydomyces > Emydomyces testavorans. Next base: position 3,250,305 of record CP120627.1, read on the forward strand.
AGTTTATTATCATATTTTTTCTAACAAACATTCAATTGACATGTTTCTGCAGGTCAAGCAGCTAGTAACATAAAGTTGATTGAGAAAATTCAAATTTTCATTGTTGTGAAAACAAGCAATGTTGTCAAGAAAACATTCAAAAATAATTTTTTAACTTCTGCTATGATTAAAAAAACTAATCATTCTGTGTCATTGATTTTTACTTTCACATTCAAAAATTCAGCATCTGAGTGAATGAAAAGTTTATCAGTTGTTATGACTTGAACTTGCAATTTTTCATTCAAAAAAAATTGTTTAATTTTCAATTTTTTACAATATATTCAACAACATTCTGAAATGAATTTTTTAAATTTTATTTCTGATGATGTTTTGCAGCACATATTTAATACTGTTAATTTATCATTGATTGATTCTGAATGTAGAATTTTTTTTCATCAATTTTTCTTCTTCTCTAGTTATTAATTGACATTTGATATAAAAGTAAACTTTGAAAGTGATTCATTTGTTGTTGAATATATTTATCATAATGATGAGAGTTTTATTATGCTCATTTTTGTTAAATTTCTTGTCAAATCTTCATTAAAAATCAAAATTGCTTGATGTGCTTCTCATTGTGTGATCAATTGATTGACATATTGTGTCAGATATCATTGCTTATAGTGTGCTTGACTTTGTGTGTCATCAAAATGATATTTTTGTTCAAACTGATGAGATAGTCTTGTCAACTCCATATGATTGCTGTGAGAAAAAAAAAACTTTTTTGTTACTTGTGTTATATATCAAAAAAAATTCATTAACTCTGAGAATGAAGTGTGTGGCAATTGTTTTTGAGATAGCAAAAACAATTTTTGTATCATCTGTAAGTAAAATTTTAATCATCTTGCTTGTTTTTTTAATAACTTTGTTGATAGATTCTGAATGATTTATTCATTTGAAGAAAAAAAAATTGAAAACATTCAGCAACAAGACTGCAGACAATTTTGTCAATTTTTCAAGCAATGTGATTGATTTTGATGAAAAATCTGTTGTTTCAGTGAAGATAATTCAGACAAACAAAAAAATCATCAACATTTCTAGTGAAAATCAGACAGTTAGAAGTCTGAGAGCTGTTAAAAGCTCAATTAATGATTTTTTTAAGAATTTTATTGATGAATCAGTTGCTGAATTAGATGATGAGCCTGTTGATCAGTCAGAAAGTGAAAACAATAAAATGATTGACAAACATAAAAAAAATACATCAAGTAGTGAGGGTGAAGACAATGACTCATTGACTTTTAAGTCATTCAATAAAAACTTTGAGACTTCAAGATTTGCAAAGAAACTTTTTGATATCATTTCAGTTAATAATTTTTTTGTTGATGATAAATCAAAAGTTCATCATCTGTCTAAGTTGACTCACAGTATGTATCTGATCTCAAAAATTGTTGACAACTGATTTGTTTTTGTTGACAATTTCTTAATTTATGATAATTTTCAGAATGTCAGACATGCTCTGCAGAAGTGTAAAAATATTTTGTATACATTAAAATCATATACTAACTTTCTTGAATGTGCTGAGTTGTGAGTTTTTTTTCTTTTTTCATGATTATAAAATATTTATTGATTTTCTTTCTTTCTTATCAAAAGTTTTGTTAATTTGTAGATAGTTTGTTAGAATAATTTGTTGCAAGCAATCAAATTCAGTTTTTATTTTTAATTTTCATCCCTTTTTAACAAGTGTTTTTGATTAATATATCAGTGCTTCAGACAGTAAACTATAATATAACAACACTGAGATTTCATTTTGATGAAAATCATTGACTTTTTTTCTCAGTTGTGTCATTGTTTCTTTTCATAACTTTTTCGTCATCTCCTTTCTTACTCAAATTCTCAACTTTTTTTATATTACATGTCACTCTTTTATTTTCATTGATATTGATTATTTCAACATTTATATTTCTGTCATTCTCAGAAACATTCTTCTCTTGTTCAGCATTATCAATTTTCTGAGAATAAAATTTTTTTAATTAATTTTCTGAAACTGTTTCAGCAATTTTTATTCTGTTAAGTTTTTTAATGTGATAAAAGTTATGTTCTTCATTGACTGAGACACTTTGATAAGATCTCAATCATTGAAAGTGAAGTTTCTGTACTCTTGATATATTCTTGTTGTTTTTTGTGTAATGAAGAGTTATCAATTCTTCAGCTTTTAAAAATTCATTGTGTGTTTAATGTGCATCATCAAATTGATTTTTGTTTTGATGTTGCATTTTTTCCATTCAACTAGCAGCTTTCTCAACATTTTAATCTTGATGTTCAATTTGATATGCTTGTATTGCTACTAAATCTGAAGTCAATCTCACAGTTTGTCAGAAAAAAATTGTTCATATTATTATTTCACATTTGATAAAAAAAACTGCTTTTTGATTCATCAAACATATTTGTTGTTTGTTTGACAGTAATGCAATCAGCAAAAAAAGTAACAAATAAATTCTTTATTTAATTTCTTTCTGTTTCTTTTGTCATTTTTGATAACTTATTTTTAATTAATTGATGATTTTTTTCAATCATGTCATTTGTGTGAAAGTTATAGACTGATATCTGAACATGTTTTATTTTATATTTTTTCAAAAGTTTTTCAGTGATATTTTTGTTTTCTGATCTTTTATCAATCACAATTTCATTTGAAAATTCTCATTAACAAAAAATATTTTTGTATATAAATTAAGCAACAGCTTCAGCAATGATTTTTGTAAGAGATTTAGCTTCAGATTAATCAGAAAAATCATATTGAGTAATGATAAGAAAGAATTTTTCTTCATCTGATGCCATGTAAACAATCTTGATGACAATGTTGATTTAAACAATTGATACTCAAGTTGAGTGCAAAGTTTTTTCAGTATGTGTTGAATCTTTCAGTTGACATTCTCTGCAGATTTGAATATATTGCTTAACATTAAGATATATTTTTTTTCATCAGTATTGATTTGACAGCAGTTTATAAATTTTTTTTCTTTCTTAATGTTCAAACTCATCATGCAAGACTTTGATCACTTCTATTCACTTTTCAAAATCATTAATAATATGTTAAAGAAATATATTCTTGTTGACACATCAAAACAAGTAATTTTCTTCAACTGCAAACTTTGAAGTTTTTTTCTAAAATATAAAAAAGTTTTTTATCAAATTTTTTGAGTAATGAAGTGATGTCAAATATCAGATAATCATTTCAGAGTCATTGAAATAAAATTTATTAAAAATTCTCAAATCAACTGATTCATCTTCAACTCTTGTGATATCAACTTGTGCATAAAAATGTCTCAATTTTGCATTAATGAAGTTCTCAACATTCTGAGCATCTTCATCACTTTCATTATTTTCAGTTTTTGATTATTTTGAAAAAATATCAGAAGTAATGTGTTTTGAATAAACTGTGAATGAGTCTGAGTCAGATCAAGTAGTAGAGATCATGATTATGAATTATATGAGTTGGGGCATTCTGATTGGCTGGCTTGTTCAAAATCAATTTAAACATGAGTTGAGCTGATTAATAAGCAAGCCTATCAAGATCATGAAACTGAAAAATCACTAATCTTAGAGGGTTAATTTGTTCAGATTCAACAATGTTGTCCCCAGGCTACAGCAGCCAATGCCAGCAGCTAACACATAAATTATTCAACAACAAATGTTTCTAGCAGCTAGTATAAGAGTTCAGAAGATAGATAATTGACCATAGCATGTAGTAGAAGCTTTCTGCATGCTTATAGAGAGTAGAGCCATTGTTAGAAGGGTCAACAGTGGGGGGGGTTAACAGAAGATCTTTCAACACAATTCAATGTGTAATAACAGTTCAAATCAATTGAATAAGCTTCTAGCTAGCTAGTAAAGCTTGTAAGCAGCTGCTGGCACCTAGTTCTCATGCATAGACAGTAGGATTGTGTGCATATGAGTAGTAGAAGAGTGCAGCAGTGGCAAGATGAATACTCTAGAAGTTTTAGAAGCTTTAGAAGCTCTAAAAGCTCTAGAAAACTCTAAAAGTTTGTACAGCATCTAGAAAAATAGTTAGCAGCTGCTATAACATAAAATTGTGAGGTGTTCATCTTCTATAACAAGTTTCTACAGGTAAAACAAAACAAGATTTCTATATCAACTCATTTCATTTCAATTTGATCAAGTAATTGAGCACATGAGATTTGATTGGAACCATACAGTTCAAGAATGATTTAGATTCAAGTAATTTTCAGACTTGTTCACAGTCTAGTTTTGAATCAGATATGTGTTTGACATCAAAGATAAAAAAATGTATTCAAGCTAATTAATTTGTGACAAAAACCTCAGAAAAATCTGTAGCTGTTTGATTCAGTTGAGTGACAAAAGTTTTGACATCAACTTTCAGAGTGAAATGAACTTTATAAATTTAATATTAAAATTTTTTTAAAGCTTTCAACACAGTATGATAAATTTACTTTTTCATATTATAATTTCTTTCAGATTTAAACTAAACTTCTGAGTCAAATCAGATCAGATGATGTGCATCTTGTTGAAATTGCATGAGAATTGTATTTTATTCATGCTTACTTGCATTGATGACAATAATGATTTTCAGTGAATTGATGATATAATCAAGAGAAAGAATTGTTCAAAAAATGTTTAATTTCTTTTTAAGAGTATTGAAAGCATCATTTTGTGTCTTTTCTTACTTTTATTGAATATTTGCATGAAGCAGTTGATACAATAATTTAATAATTCAATCATAATATTCAATAAACACTTGATAATATCTGATACAGTTAAGAAATTCTCTCATTTCTGAAGCATTCATTGATGTCAGTCAGTTGATGACTTTTGCAATTTTTTTTCCATCAAATTTCTAATCATTATAATTTATAATCACATATTCAATTGATGATTTGAATTTCAGACATCACAAATTGAGATTTTTCAGCTGAAATAATTTCTTCAGTCATCTCACAATATCAGACTGTTGTGTTGAGATTCTGAAAATATTTCATGATATATTGATGAATTCTGAGAACAATTTTCTCATCATTGTATTAAATTTTTAATTCTGAAACTTCAATATTGTTCATGAATACATGAGCAACTTTGAATATCAAGTTGCTGAAACTTTTTGTCATCATGTGAATAAATTGAGCAACAGAGTTGATTGCTTCTTGAAGCACAATTGTTTGTTGAAAAAAATCAAGTAATGTTATTAGAACAATCATATCTTGATCTTTTGAGTGTAATTTCAAGTGATCATAAGCAGAAAAAAAATTGATAAAACTAGCAACAATTATGTCAGCAGAGCTTTTGGCAAACTCATCAATATTTGAAAACAAGTTAGCATTTTGAATTGTGTGTTAATTCATAAAAATTGCAGAATTGATAAGCTGATATTCTGATATTTTTTTTCAACAATAAATCATGAATTTTAATAAAATTTATAGCAAAATTCAAGAATTTCAGCAGCAATTTAAGCTTTTAACATGTTGATAATTTTTTTTCTATTGCATGAGAAATTTAATATTCAGAAATTTGTCAAGCTGTGTGTTTGACAATGTAAATTTGTTGTGAAGATGTAATCTCACAATGTATTTTTTTTATATCAGTGAAACTTCAAGCTATATTTTCTTTCTGATAAAGCAAAACTGTCAACAAAGTTTTTTTTTCTTATGGTGTCAAATTTGATCTGCAAACAATTTTATTGATTTTCTCAAATATCAACTTGATTCATGATGCAAAATCTGCAAAATGAGATTAGAAAAACTTGAAATACTCAGTGAATTCTTGTTGATTAAAATCTTTTTCATCATATTTGTTTTTATAATATTTGAAAAAACAAGTTTTAATTCAATCAATAAAATCTTCAGATTTAAATTTATTGAATTCACTCAAGTTGATGAGCTTCATCTTGTCTGCTTTGTATTTTCTCATTGTTTTGATTTTGAACTTATGATAAAATCTATTGACTCAACTAGCTTATTTGCTCAGTTTGAGGCTTTTTGATTGTTTTGATGTTTTGTACTCAACATCATCATCTTTCAATGTGTCTGTGAATTTTGACACTTTTTTCATTCTTCACTTAGCTTCACATGGGAGAAATAACTGAGTTCATATATCATGAAGCTTGTCAAAAACTTTTTTTAAGTTTTTGAGATTATCATAAATGCTTCTTTTATTGCTATTTGACTCAATCTCAGAATTTTTTGATTTTTTTTTGTCAACAGCAGATGTATATTCTAATTGTATACATCTGTTTTTTAATTTAAAAACTTGAATTGTCAAACTTCATCTTGATGCTGTCGAATAAAATTTGTTGCTACAAAAATTTTGAACTGAACTATTTGTTTTTTATTAAATAAATAAATGTAACTCATCACATTTTCTTTCTTATCAGTTTTGCAATTTCAATTTATCAATGCTTGTCATGATTGTTTTAGAATAAATTCTTGATTTTTTTTTATCAAAAATCAGCAATGAGCAATAAATAATTTCATCATTAATCTTCACTGAAACATCATCACAAACATCAACACATGACATTCAGTTCTTGATTTAATCAGTGATAGTAATTTTTTTTTCAGCAAGAACAAACAATTTTAATTGTTTTATGAGATTGAAGTTGATGCAGTTGATTTCAGAACTTCTATTCATAATAACTTTAACAATTTTTTCATTGATATTGACAAAAATTTTCAAAATCATGACAGTGTATATTAAGTTTGAATTATCAACTGAAACTGAGCTGAGTTTATTGATTTTTTAATAATTGATTTAAACATTAAATTTTTTGTCATTGTTTTTTTCATTTTTTGCTGCTGATATTAACTCAAAAAAAACATGATGAACATGATTTAAGCTTCTGAAAACTTCTCACATGATAATATTTGTGACTGAAATATCAAGCATTTTGTCAACTAAACTCTTAACATTTGTTAATTTTCCCAATTCATTAAACAATTTCTGCAATGATTGATGAGATGTTTAAGTTTTAACATTTTTCATGTTAATATTTTCATTGATTGTTTTTTTTAACTGATTCTTTGAATCTAACATGCTTTATTTTTGATTCATCAATATGATTTGTGGAAATGTGAACTTGCATTTTAAAGTCAACAACTTGTTTCAGAATTTCATAATTGTTTTGTTGATGTGTTTTAACTGCAGAAATACATGATTTCTCAACTCTAAATTTCTTGATGTTAGAAACTGCATATGTCACATCAACAAAAACATCATTATCACTGTCAATATTACTGTCAAATCACTTTTCATCAGTGTTATTAACTTCAGTATTTGCATTAGCATTGAATTTGAGTTGAATAGCTTGCACCTGTGCTTAAAAATTTGATGATTTGTTTTTATTTTATTTATTAATTTCACAAACTTTTTTTTGCTTCATCATTCTGAAGATATAATTAATGAATGATATAAACTTGTAATTCATTTTTTTAATTGTAATGACAAAATCATTTTTTTTTCATTAATCTGCATGCAAATGTTTTATTTCTTTATCAAAATGAATTTTATCTTCATTTTAATGTTTTGAAAAGTGTGAACAAGTGTTTTGATGACATTCTTCATTTTCATAATAAAAACATATCATGTTGAATTTCACTTGTTGAGAAAAAACAAGTGCTTAATGTTGTATTGACTTTTGAGATAATAAAGCAATTAATTGAAATCAAATATAATTGTTAATCTCATGAGTTTTTTAATTCATCTAACTAGCAAGAGTTTAAATTGATAATGTCAACACTTTCATTTGCTTTGTGATTTTTTGCAAACTGTTGATGTGATTTTTTGTTTGTTTAGAAGTTGATTTATTTTTTTGCTTTTTATTTTGCAAAATTGTTTTTGATGAATTTGATGAATTATTTTCTGAAGTTAATGAAGCAAATTAATTTTTGAAGCTGATTTTATCTTGAACAGAGTTCATGATGTTTTCATAATTTTTAACAATTTTTATCATTTTCTTGAGATTAACTTCTTCAGCATGCATTTAATTCTTGTCTTTTCTAACTGTTATGATCTTCTCAACAGTTTTAACAACATTTTTTCAGATGACATGAAGTGAATCTTCTCAATTGATGTTGATGTTTTCAAACACTTTGTCATTAAGCTTTGACAGAAATTCTTTAACAGAATATTGACAATATGTATATTCATCAATATGATGATTTTTGAAAACTTTGTTGAAAACAGCAGTGTATTCTTGCATATATTTATGAATGATTTTGAAATTAAATGATTGTTTTTAATTTTTCAACATTTCAAAATAAATATAACTGTACATTTTCTGTTTGATGTTCTAATCTTGATATTTTTTTTTCAGTAAAATCTTCAACATGAGTCAGCTCTTGCTTTTGTATGTGTTGATTTCATATATTCACATTGCAATGCACATCAAACAATATTTGAGTTTTTGTTGCATCATTTAATAATCATTGTTGATAATATCATGATTCTCACACAATTAATTGAAATTCTAAATAAAGTGTGTCACATTGTCCTTCTCAAAATATGAAACTTCATTTGTTTCAGACAAAGAAAATGACATCATCATTATGAATATTTAATTTTGTTGATACTGATAATTGATTATCATCAAAGTCAGAATTCTTTCTATATCTGAAATTGATATAAAATTAATTAATATATTCAATAAATTGAAATTTGCATTTATTATTGTATCTGCAACATTATCATGCTCTGAAAACACATTTGAGCTTTCTTGTTCAGTCATTTTCTTCAGTTCTTGAAGAGTTGATGCAGCATGTTTGTGACTAAAATTCTTGACACAGATTTTGACATCAAATTCAACAATGTTTCTTGAAATAAACAAGTTTCTTGATTTTTGAATAACAAACATGATTTGAAAAGAATCATCTCTTGTGACAATAATAATAGCAGACAATGATTTTGAAATAACAAAAATAGTGATGAAAGCAAAGTTTTCTTAATGTATCAACTGATGAGCAGTTGCATGAGTTTTTTTTTCAAATAAAATTCTTTTTGTTAATACTTGAATTTTTTGCAAACACACTCGTGACATGATTTGTGCTATTTGAAGCACAGTCTCCACAAGTTGAAAGCATTCATTAAATACATTGTTGTCTTGATTATTAACTTTCAATAATCTTATCAATATCACTAGCAGCAAAGTGATACGTCTTCACAGTCACAAATCAGATCAAATAACAGAGTCTCAGAGTTTGTTGAAGCAATGAAACTAGACTGACTACATGAGATGAAAAATTTCATTTCATTTCAGTAGGCTTAGTTCCAGTTTCATTCACTGTAGTCTCAGTTTTGTTTCATGTAATTAACTGCTGATTCCAAATCTGTCTCATTGATTGATTGATTTTGTCAGTTTCATCTCATCTGATTGACTGCTGATTTCAGTTTCATTTCTGTAATTGACTGCTGGTCTCAGTTCTATCTCTGCAATTGATTGATTATTAGAATGAGTTAAAATTCGTGATTTCTGATCTCATTAATTAATCATTCAATTATGTGGTGAATGTGTTATCTCAGATCATTACCAAATGCAAAGTTGCACAGTTATCTGTCTTTATTAAGATTTTTGGTAAAAATTCTGACAGCTAAGTGACTTAATAAATGAGCATCTTATCTTGAAGATCATTATCAAGTGCAAAGTCACATGGTTATCTGTTTTTATTAAGATTTTTGATGAGAAATTCAGGTAACCAAGCAATTTCACACATAAAATCAAGTTTTCTCAGTACAAAGTTACATAATTATCTGCCTTTACTAAAATTTTTGATGGAAATTTTAATAACTAAGTGACTTAATAAATGAGCACATTATCTTGAAGACTGTTACCAAGTGCAAAGTCATGTAGTTGTCTGTCTTTACTAAAATTTTTGATGGAGAGATTCAGATAACTAAGTGACTTCACACACAAAAATAATAAATCTTGACATTATGTGAAATCATCAGTCTCAGTTTCATAATCTTTGATTGACTGCTAGTTTCAGTCTCATTTCATGTAATTGACTGATTTTTCATTTTCATTTCATGTAATTAACTGCTGATTTCAGTAATGTCTCATGTAATTGACTTCTGATCTCAGTCTCATCTCATGTAATTGGCTGATTTTCTGTTTCTGTTCTCTGATTAATCTCAAACATTTGAAACAAAATAAAAAAAAAAGAATTTCTGATTCTCACAGTCAGTCTAAATGAGACATCAGAAGTAACAAAAATAACAAAAATAATATGTTTTTCTTCTTCACTTTTGATTCAGTCAGTCACTCATCAATCAAGTTTTTTTGGAAACATCAGAATGAAACAGAACAACTATATAATTTAGTTAATATGAGCAAGTCAGAATGAATTTAGTGTATGAAGAAAAAAACATCACAATTGATACATCAGTAGTTAATATCAGTGATGAGCATCAGTAAAAAATTTATCAACAATTTCATATTAGATTCTCATGTATCAACTTCAGAAATCACAGCAATATGATAAGTAAAAATCATGTCAGAAAAAAAATAATGTATAAATTTATGTATCAACAACTTTCAATAATCAACAACTAAACTGATGAAAAATATTAAGAAAAAATCACTGTATATCAACAAGTATATTTGTGTATATATTTTTCTGAGTGTAAATGATAAATAAATTTTTTTATATATCTTCTGTGATTGATAAAAAAGAATATAACAGAAAAAAATGTAACATAGTAATCAACAAAAATAAAATTGATAAGAAAATTATCTAAGAAAATGTCTGTCAACTAGAGTATATCAATGTAGAATATCAATGTAGCTGTGTGTATCATGTTGATAGAAAGCACTGAACTTTCCATTACATTAACAATGTCTGCTATGATCAGAGCATGTTTGTATTGTGAAAAAAATGTCAAAATTCTTACAGATCTCATCAAACATTAGTACAAATGTCAAAATGTTTTTTCAGCACTTAATGTGCTACAAAAAATTGAAATTTCAATTGATATAAATATTGATCAGATACACTGAGAAATAATTAAAAAAATTGAAATTGAATGATATTCATGTATTGAGCATTGAGTGAAATTTCATTACTGATACAAATGTAACTTTATGTGATAATTTTGATTCAGAAGACTTGAAGAATCAGACAAATAAATCAAACATTGATATGTTTCTTCAAGATGTTTTGAAAACTCATTCATCATTTAAAAATTTGAAGCAGCAATATTTATCATTTTCAGATTTCTACATATGTGTTTTCAGTGTCAGAGTTTCAACTGTATTAAGTATTCCAACAATTACATATATCACAACTGATTATTAGATAAATCTTGTGATGAATTCTGTTAATTTTCAAGATGAAAAAATTCTTAAAGCTAAAAATAAGTGTCAGAAAAATGCATTTTATTAATTTGAAAGTGAGATTAACTACAGTGTTGCACAATTTTTCTTAACATGTAAACTAAGCAAAAATAATATTAATACATTCATGAAAAGTTCATGACTGCAGTTAGTGCATTCACAACTGTCATTTTAAAATGTAAATAAGTTTTTTGTGAAGCTGTTTCACTCTGCAGTGAGTTATTTCATTGAGAACTGAATGATGTGAGAAATATAAATGCTTTTGAATGTTTTGAATTCTTCAGTTGAAATATATTATTTGCATTATTAATGTATTAGATATATTATTTGTCATTTTCTTTCTCACAAATTTTTTGAAAAGCATTTTACATATACTTCAATTCAACAATGAAATTTTCAACATCATCAAGTATACATTGAAGATGAAATATACAAAAAAAAATTCTCAATAATGTTATAATGATATTTGTGTTGATTGCAAGTGACAAGACATAATTAATCAATCATCATGAAGATTTTGATGCTTGATTAATTTATTTCACTATTGACAATTTGAATAATTCAGCTTGATGAAGTCAGAAATTGAATGAAACAAGATTAATAAAAATTTTCCATCACTCAAGAATGTTTCTTGTAAAGTTAAAGTTTATATGTATCATGATGTCATACAAATTATATTAAAATGTAAGTATGAGCATTTCATATTACTGTTCACTTTAGTTGTACAACAGAATTTGGAATTAAATCAAACTGTTGTTGTATAATTAAAATGAGCATTCATGAAAGCTTAAAAAAATATTTTATATATAAATATGATTGTGTGAGATCTTACTGACATTTGTTTTATTATATACCACTTGAGATTTTATGAAAAACTAAAATGTTAATTTAATGTGCTGATGATACAGATCATTAATGTTTTTCAGTTCTTGCAGATATCATTACAGACTATGAGGAGCAGATTTTGATAATTGAAATCAAAAGTTAAAAATATTATATTATGTGCATAGTATCATTTCAACAATGTGAGAATTTTTCAGCATCTTGAGTCATGAGAACACATGAGTATATGATTTAACAAATAAAAAAACAACATGCTGAAAAACTTCAGATCAATAATGTTTCTGCAAAAATGAAAAACATGTAAATTCATTCTGCTCTGAATTTATCTGATATCATTTCTTAGTTAATATTTATGATATAATAATGATTGATGTTTTTCATCAGCTTCTAAAAAGGATTGTCAAGTATCTTGTTGACTGAACAACAGCATTAATGAAGAATCTCTTCAAGATTGAAATTCAACAAAAGAAGTATTTCATATTGAATTTCAGTATAACAAACACTGATGATATTGAAAAAGTGAATGCTTACTGTGTTCAAGTTTCTGAATACTCATCATTGAAGAACTTCAGAAAGTTCAGTGCTGTTACTTAATGAACAGAAGTGCAGTAATGAGCTGTGACTCATTAACTAATTTCAGTGATTGCATCATTACTTTCATGAGAAAAACTGACAGCTGTGCTGTTTGTCTGTGCTATGATTGAATTATTGTATTTTGCATTGAAACAGAGAAACTATATGACTCAGTGAATATGAGGAGATTGAAATGAGTCTAGTGTATGAGGAAGAAAGCATCACAATTAATGCATTGATAATCAATATTGGCAATGACAATCAATCAAGAATTTATCAACAATCTCATATCAAGTTCTCAAGTATCAACTTGAGAAATCATGATAGTATGATGAACAAAAGTCATATCAGAAGAACAATATATTGATTTATATATTAAAAATTATCAACAACAAAACAATCAGATAACAAACAATATGTATATATATAATATCAATATATCAAGAAGTATGTGTGTGCATGTATGTGTCTGTATCAATGATAAATAAATATTCTTCATATATATCTTCAGTAATTAATAGAAATGAATATAGCAGAAAGAAATGTGATGTAAGTAATTAATAAAAATAAAGTTAATAAGAAAAATGACGAAGTAAATGTCTGTCAATTAGAGTGTATCAATGTAGAGTGTTGACTTAATTGTTTGTATCATGCTGATAGAAAGCACTGAATTTTTCATTACAATCTGATCAGATTCAGTTAATGTTGTTTCTTGATATCAACTTTAAAAAAAAATTTCATCAAAAATAAAAGCAAAACAAAAGACAAAACAGATTTTCAAAACAGTTTGAGTCAATGACAGTATTGTAAAAAATCAAAAACAAATATTGAAACAAGTGTCAATTTGATAACATAAAAAAAACAAAACTTTAAAAATTGACACATTTTATTTCTTCTGATCTTCAATGTGATATCAACTGTAAACTGTTGATATTAATATCATTGTATAGCTGTTCATCTGCACTATATATTTGTGATTTATCAAAAAGCAAATTGCAAAAATTGACACAAGATCAAACATAAAAATCAATAAAATTTTTATATTAATCTAAGTAAACTCTCATTACTCTGAGCAATGAGAAAAATTTTGACACATGTGAGAAATTAATGATGATATTAATGATTTATTTTGTTAATTTGATATTCAGTTTGAGTGATGAGTAAACAAACAGTAAAATATTAATTTTTTTACAATTTTATTAATTTTTTTTCTTTAATTTTTTTTCTTGTTCATATCATTATTTCTCAGAGCTGAGTTTAACAATTCATAATTTATTTACTTTCATCTTGTTATTTTATTACCTCTTTGTTTCAATTAATTTTCTTCATCACAATTGAACAAGATGTCTGCACATTTAATAAAAAATGTGTTGAAAATTTTCAGTAAGTAGCTGATTGACATTACTGCTTAACAAGTAGCATTAATCATGTTTTCAGTCAAGTAAATTGCTAAAGAAAAAGCATTGTCTTTTTCTTTAACTCAACATTTTTGTCATGAGTTTACTTTTATTTTTTTTGATAAACATTTAATTAATATGTTTCTGCAGATCAAGCAGTCAGTAAAATGAAGCTGAGCAAGAAAATTTAAATCTTCATTGTCATGAAAACAAGCAATGTTGTTAAAAAAACATTCAAGAAGAATATTTTAACTTTTGTTGTTATTAAAAAAATGCTTCAGAAAAATGTATTGATTTTAAATATAATTAAAAAAATTAATCATTTTGTGTTGTTAATTTTTACTTTTGCATAAAGTTGACAAACTTCTGAATTGAGTCAGATTCTAGAGGAGGTCTGTCTGTCTGAATAAGGTCTAGAATCTGGAGAATGCAAACTCTGCTCTACTTGTGGGCATCTAGAATTTGAGCAGAGTCTGACTCAGGCATCTGCCAAGTGTCAAGACCCCTAAAACTATACTTAATGATGCTTAGCATAGGGTCTCAACCTGGCCTGCTGCTGCCTGCCAGCAGTCTGTAGCATCCTGTAGCAGCCAGCAGCAGCAGTTTATGTCATAATAAGCAATAACTATAGAAATTTATGTGATAATAAGATATAATTATAGGTGTTAGGCTCCAATTATATGGGTCTAGGCCCTAAATATAGAGGTTTGAGTGATAATTTAGATCTATATAAATTCTATATAGACTCTATAAGTCTTAGATAATCTGGATTGAGTCTGCTTGGCAGATCTCTGAGTCTACAAGTTCTAAACCCTGTCCTACCTGCTGAGTAGCTTTTGAGAGACTGTTCATCTGAATCAGATCAATGAACAAGTTGAGCCAGGTCAGACTCAGGTTTATAAAGTTTAATGATCAACTCTACTTCTGCATTTAAAAATTCAGCATTAAAGTCAGTGAAAAATTTATCAGCTGTTATAACTCAAGCTTACAATTTCTTATTTGAAAGAACTTGCTTAATTTTTAATTTTTTACAATATATTCATCAATATTTCAAGATGAATTTTTTGAAATTTATTTTTAACATTATTTTGCAGCATATATCTGATACTGTTAATGTATCATTGATTGATTCTGAATGTAGAATTTTTTTTTAATAATTTTTTTTTAGTTATTAATTGACATTTGATACAGAAGTAAACTTTGAAGATGATTCATTCATTATTAAAAATGTTTATCATCATAATGAAAATTTTATTACAATAAATTTTATTAGATATCTCATCAAATTTTCATTGAAAAAGTCAAAGTTGCTTAATGCACTTTTTGTTGTGTGATCAATTGACTGATATATTGTGTTGAGTGTCATTGTTTATAATACACTCAACTTTGTGCATTATCAAAATGATGTTTTTGTTCAGATTTGTGAAATAATTTTGTCAACTTCATGTGATTGCTGTGAGAAAAAAAAAATTTTGTCACTTGTGTGATATATCAAAAAAATTTTATTAATTCTGAAAATGAAGTGTGTGGTAATTGTCTCTGAAATGATTCAAACAATTTTTGTACTATTCATGCATAAAATTTTGAAAATTTTGCTTATTTTTTTAATAACTTCATTAATAAACTCTGAGTGATTTATTCATTCAAGAAAAAAATCAAAAGTATTCATTAATAAAACTGTGAACAATTCTGTCAATTCTTTAAGCAACATGATAAATCTTGATAAAAAATCTGTTGTCTCAGTGAAAAAAATTCAAATAAACAAAGAAAGTGTCAATTTTTCTGAAGAAAATCAAACTGTTAGAGATTCAAAAACTGTCAAAAACTTAATTAATGATTTTTGTAAGAATTCAGTCAATAAGTCAATTGCTAAACTAAATGACAAGCTTGCTGATCAGCTGAAGAATAATGCTGATGAAAAAAATGACAGAAATTCAGAAAATCTTTTCAGTAACAACAGTGAAAATGATGATTCTTCTCAACTTGAGTCCATTGATTGAAAATTTAATACTTTGATATATGTGAGGAAATTTTTTAACATTATATTAATCAATGATTTTTTCTTAACAAATCATCTACAGTCTGTTGTCTGTTCAAATTGTCTTGTGATATTTGTTCAACTCTGAAAACTGTCAATAACTGTTTTGTATTTATTCATAGTTTTTTGATTTATGATAATCTTGAAAATGTCAGAGCTGTGTTGAAGAAATATATTGAAATTTTATTTGCACTAAAAGCATGTATTAACTTTCTGAAATGAGCTGAGTTGTAAAATTTTTTTTTCATAATTACAAATCATTTGTTAATTTTTTTTTCTTTCATCAAAAATTTATTGCTTTTTAAACAATTTTGAAATTCAGTGTTAGAGTAATTTTTGCATCAATTGAATTCAGTTTTTATTTTTAATTTTCATTAAGCTTAAGCAAGTGTTTTTGATTAATATATCAATATTTCAGACAGTTAATTATGATATAACAATACTGAAATTTCATTCTGATGAAAATCATCAACTTTTTCTTTCAGTTGTGTCATCATTTCTTTTCTCAACTTCTTTTTCACTTTTTTTCTTACTCAAATCTTTAACTTTTTTCATATTATGTGTCATTTTTGTATTTTCATTGATGTTGATCATTTCAACATTCATATTTTTTTCACTCTCAGAAACCTTTTTTTCTTGTTTTGTATTATTAATTTTTTGTAAATAAAGTTTTTTCATTTAATTTTCTGAAATTGTTTCAGCAATTTTTATTTTGTCAAGTTTTTCAATGTGATAAAAATTTCATTCTTCATTGACTGAAGTAATTTAATAAAATTCAAATTATTTAAAATAAGGTTTTTGTGCTTTTGACATATTTTTGTTATTTTTGATATAATGAAAAATCACTAATTTTCTGACTTTCAAAAATTTGTTGTGTATCTGATATACATCATCAAATTAATTTTTGTTTTAATGTTGCATTTGTTTCATTTGACTAACAATTTTTTCAACATTTTAATTCTGTTGTTCAATTTGATGCACTCACATTATTATTAAATCTGAAGTTGATCTCACAGTTGTTCAAAAAAAGTCACTTGTGTCATCATTTCACATTTAATAAAAAAAACTGCTTCTTGACTCATCAACACATGATAGAGAAACATGTCTGTTGTTTGTTTAACAGTGACTTGATTGACAAGAAAAGCAGCTGATAAATGCTTTATTCACTTTTTTTTTTGTTTTTTTTGTCATTTTTGACAATTTATTCTTAATTAATTAATGATTTGTTTCAATCATGCCATTTGTATGAGAATTATAAGCTGATATTGAAATGTATTTGATTTTATATTTTTTCAACAGTTTTTTAATGATTTTTTTGTTTTCAGACTCTCTGTCAATGACAATTTCATTTGGAAATTCTCATTGACAAAAAATATTCTCATATATAAACTGAGCAATTGCATCAGTTGTGATTTCTACAAGAAATTTGAGTTCAGATTAGTCAGAAAAATCACATTGAGTGATGACAAGAAAGAATTTTTCTTCATTTGATGATATATAATCAATGTTGATGACAATTTTAAATTAATCAATTAATACTTAAGTTGAATACAAAGCTTTTTTGATATATGTTGAATTTTTTAATTGACATTTTCTGCAGATTTGAAAATATTACTTGACATCAAAATATATTTTTTTTCATCAATATTAATTTAACAACAATTTACAAATTTTTTTTCTTTTTTGATATCTGAATTCATCATGCAAAACTTTGATTATTTTTGTTTGCTTTTCAGAATCATCAATAACATGTTGAAGAAATATATTTTTATTAATATATTGAAACAAATAATATTTTTTCATTGCAAACTTCAAGACTTTTTTTCAGAATGTGACAAAACTTTTTATTAAATTTTTTGAATGACAAAATAATGTCAAATATTGTACAATCATTTCAAATTTATTGAAAGAAAATTCATCAAGAATCTGCAGATCAACTGCTTCATTTTTAATTTTTGTGACATCAATTTAAGCATAAAAATGTCTTAATTTTGAATTGATAAAATCTTCAACATTTTGACTATTTTCATCATTTTCATTATTTTTAGCTTTCGAATATTTTGACAAAATGTTAATAGCAGTGTGCTTTGAATCAGATATGTGTTTAACATCAAAATTAAAAAAATATATTAAAATTAATCAACTGATGACATGAACTTCAGAAAAACTTATAACTGTTCAATTCAGTTGAGCAATAAAAGTTTTGATATCAACTTTCAAAGTGAAATGAATTTCATAACCTCAATATTGAAATTTTTTCAAAGCTTTCAACACAGCATGACTTTCTTGTTTTTTTGCATCATAGTTTCTTTCAAATTCTGATCAGATTTCCCAGTCAAACTGAACTGAGTGTCATGCATTTTGTTGAAACTGAATGAAAATTGCACTTCATTCATGCTTGCTTGCATTAACAACAATAATGATTTTCAGTGAATTGACAATATAATCAAAAAAAAATTGTTGAAAAAATGCTCAACTTCTTCTTAAGAGTGTTTAAAACATTATCTTAAACTTTTTTTCAATTTCATTAAACATTTGCACAGAGCAGTTGATACAATAATTTGACAATTCAGTTATAATGTTCAATACATGCTTAATAATATCTAATAAAATCAAGAAATTCTCTCATCTCTGAAGCATTCATTGATGTTGATTAATTAATGAATTTTGCAATTTTCTTTTGATCAGATTTCTGATTATTATAATCACATATTTAACTGATGATTTGAATTTTGAACATCACAAATTAAGATTTTTCAACTGAAACAATTTTTTCACTTATTATACAATATTAAACTATTGTGTTGAGATTCTGAAAATATTTTATGATATATTGATGAATTTCAGAAACAATTTCTTCATTATTGTATTGAGTTTTTGATTTTGAAAAATCAATATTGTTCATGAATATATGAGCAATTTTTGATATTAAATCATTAAGAATTTTTGTCATTATGTGAATAAATTAAGTGATGAAGTTGATTGTCTTTTGAAGCACAATTGTTTGTTGAAAAAAATCAAGTGATGTCATTATGACAATCATATTTTAATTTTTTGAATGTAATTTCAAGTGATCATAATCAAAAAAAATTGATGAAACTAGCAACAATCATGCTGATAAATTTTTTAGCAAACTCATCAACATTTAAAGACAAATTAGTGTCTTAAATTATTTGTTGATTTATAAAGATTGCAGAATTAATAAATTGATAATTTAATGTTTTTTTTTCAACAACAAATCATGAGTTTTGATAAAATTCATAACAAAACTCAAGCATTTCAATGATGATTTGAGTTTTTAACATTTCAGTGATTTTTTTTTAAGTGTGCAAAAAATTCAATATTCAGAAACTTATCAAGCTGTGTGTTTGACAGTGCTGATTCATTGTGAAAACATAACTTCTAAATGTATTTCTTTCATATCAGTAAAGCTTCAAGTTATACCTTTTTCTCAATGAAGCAATATCATTAACAAGATTTTTTTTCTTGTAATGTCAAATTTGATCTGCAAATAATCTTATCAATTTTCTCAGATGTTAATTTAATTTAAAATGCAAAAATTTGCAAAACAAAATCAGAAAAACTTGAAATACTCAGTAAATTTTTGTCAGTTAAAGATTTTTTCATTATATTCATTTTTATAATATTTGAAAAAACAAGTTTTAACTCAATTAATAAAATGTTCAGATTTAGATTGATCAGATTTTTTCAGATCAACAGATTTTGCTTAATTTGGTTTGCACTTTTTCATTATTTTAATCTTGAATTCATGATAAAATCTATTAACTTGACTAACTCATTTGTCTGATTTGAAATTTTTTAATTATTTTGATATTTTGTACTCAATATCATCATCTTCAGATTTTTCAGCAAACTGTGACATTTTTTTCATTTTTTGTCTTGCTTCATGTGTGAGAAATATTCAAGTTCATATGTCACAAAGATTATCAAAAACTCTTCTCAATTTTTTGAAGTCATTATAAATGCTTTTTTTTTGTCATTTGACTTTACTTCAGAATTTTTTAATTTTTTCTCATCAATAGCAAATGTATATTCTAATCATATACACTCACTTTTTAATTTAAAAATTCAGATCATCAGATTTCATCTCAATGTCATTGAGTAAAATTTGTTGTTATAATAGTTTTGCATCAAAGTATTTATTTTTTATCTCATGAATAAATGTGACTCATTACATTTTTTTCTCATCAATTTCACAGTTTTAATTTGCTGACATTTATCACAGTTGTTCTAAAATAAAAATTTTATTTTCTTTATCAAAAATCAGCAACAAGCAATGAATAATCACATCATCAATTTTTATTAAAACATCATCACAAACATTAACAAATGACATTGAGTTTTTAATCTGAACAGTAAAAGTAATTTTTTCTTCAGCAAAAACAAGTAATTCTCATTGTTTCACAAAATCAAAATTGATGCTGTTGATTTCAGAGCTATTATTAATAATAATTTCAACAATTTTTTCATTAACATTGACAAGAATTTTCAAAACTGTGACAGCATATATCAGATTTGAGTCATCAACTGAAATTAATTGAAATTCATCAATTTTTTGATGACTGACTTTAACATTGAATTTTTTATTATTATTTTTTTCACTTTTTGCTGCTGGCATTGACTCAAAAAAAACATAATGAACATAATTTGAGCTTTTTACAACTTTTGACATGATAACATTTGCAATTGAAGTATCAAGAATTTTGTTAATCAGATTTTTAACATTCATCAATTTTCTTAATTCATTGAATAATTTCTGCATTGATTAACAAAATGCTCACATTTTAACATTTTTCATATCAACATTCTTATCAACAATTGTTTTTTAATTGATTTTTCAAATCAGACATGCTTTGTCTCAAATTCATTGATATGATTAACAGAAACATAAACTTGCATTTCAGAATTAACAATTTATTTCAAAATTTTATAATTGTCTTATCAACATGTTTTAACTGCAGAAATGTGTGCTTTCTCATCTGTAAATTTCTTAATGTCAGAAACTGCATTCATGACATCAATAAAAACTAGACTGTAAATGAGCTCAAGTCAAGTCAACTAGTAGAAGTCATGATTTCAGATTGTATAAGTAAAGACAATAATTTGAAGATTTTGTTTAATATACAAAACAAATTCAATTTGAAACAAATAATATCTGAGTACATTATGATCATTACATACTATACTCAATGCAGTATAGTTTCAGAAGAAGTTGCTTGACATTACTCACTATTCTGAAAGCTGACTAACTCTGTACAAAATACTGTTTTTGTGTTGTTATTATAACATTTCAATCTCATTATTCTCATGTTACAAGCTACAATATATAAATGTTGAAGATGTCATGTTAACTGAAAGAATTAAATTATTTTTGATGTGTTATTGTGATTTTAACTACTGAACAAAGCAAATAGAAAATATATCAATCATTAAAATTATTAAAATGTAATTTCAGAACAACATTTCATGCTATGCATTAAATTATCATTATTCATTATGCTTCTTCAATGACTATGCATCATCAAGATTCAAATCACTTAACTTTCAATATAATACAATCATTTTCTTTTTTTTGTATGTTTTTTTGCAGATGTGTCAGTGTTGAACTTGAGAACTGACATTTCATTTTTTTTGTAAATGCATTTGCATCAGTTAAATTGTCATTTTCATCATCAAAAGTAAAATTTGCAAAATGCTTGCAAGTCTGACAAACTGAATGAATATTTGTTAGCACATTTGATCAATCAAAAAGCGCAACAAATTTTTTTTCAGAATGAGAGATCAAATTGATTTTGTCAATGTGTTTAGAACAAACAGAAACAGTAACAATGAGAGTATTATCAACAATAAAAACATCTTTAATGATGAAAACATTTTTGACAACAAAAAAAGTGAGAGCATTCTCAGAAGTGACAGAAATATCAGAAGAATTTTCATTGCTGTTTTGTTGTTTTGAAAAAAAAATTAGCTAGAATTTCAAAATCAGTTTGATCAGAAATCTTATTTTGATGTTGCTTTAAAGCAACATTAATATCATTAATTATTGTTGCAGCAGTTGCTGCAGCAGTAACAGCATCAGTTTTTTTTGTGTGTTGTGATTTTTGAGATTTTTTTTTTCAGTTGTATTTTGTTCATTAGTGATTTTGCATGCTGCTTTAGTTTTTATTTTATGTTTGCTTTTCTGCTGCTCAATTTTGACAAAATGAGCTTTTTTTAATTTTTTTTCAGTACTGAATGAGTGTTCAATTCTAAAAAATCTTGATTGAAGTGACTTAAAGAGAATAAAACTTTTAAAATTCAGTTTGTAAACACTGTTTCATGTTGAATGCTTTTTTTTAAATTTATTATGTAATTCAGTGCTTCTTCTGATATTCATTAATGAAGTTTGTATCAACAAAGTCAGATATTTTCACATGATCATTCAGTTGTCCTGTCAAATCAGATATTGTTTTTCTTGCAAGATTTGTCTATCATTATTTTTGAAAAATGTGATCATTAAACAGCATTCACATATAAATTTGATTTATTTATCTGATGTGAGCAAAATAAACTTGAGTCTGAAGCAGTGTATTCAGATTGTGTGAAAACTTTGCAATAATTATATGATGACAGTCACTCAACTGAAGATTCACATCTAGACTGACCACATGAGATGAGAAATTCTCTTCCATTTCAGTAGGCTTAGTCCCAGTCTCATTCACTGTAGTCTCAGCCTCATCTCATGTAATTGACTGATTTTTCATTTTCATTCCATGTAATTGGCTGCTGGTCCCAGTTCTGTTTCTGTAATTGATTGATTATTGAAACCAGTTGGGACCAGTGATCTCTGATCTCATTAATTAATCAGTCAATTATGTGATGGGTGTGTTACTTCAGACTGTTACCAGGTGCAAAGTCACATAGTTATCTTTCTTTACTAAGATTTTTGGTGGGAATTCTAGGTAACTACATTACTTCACACATAAAATCAAGTTTTCTCAGTACAAAGTCATGTAGTTACCTAGGATTCCCACCAAAAATCTTAGTAAAGGGAGGTAACTATGCAACTTCACATACAAAAATAGTAGATCTTGACACTACCTAGAACCACCAGTTCCAACTACCTCAGTCTCAGTCTCATAATCTCTGATTGGCTGCTAGTTCCAGTTCTGTTCTGTCTAATTGGCTGTTAGTCCCAGATCTGTTCTATTGATTGGTTGATTTTGCCATTCCCATACCATGTAATTGGCTGCTATTCCCAGCCCCATCTCATGTAATTGACTGATTTCCCATTTCCATCCCCTAATTGGTTTCAAACACTCAGAACAGGACAGAAAGAAAAGAAAATTTCTCATTCTCATGATCAGTTTATTCACATCAAACTCATTTATTTGATGAATTAAAATCAAGATATGAAGTGAGTCAGAAGAATTGTTGAAACTTATAATAATTTAATTTTTTTCAAACTGTGTACTTGAGAAGTGAATTCAGTCAGTTATTGAATGTCAATTGACCCAGAATATATAAATCAGTCATGAGACAGCAGAAGTTTGATTAAAAATCATCAAATGTTTTTGCTGCTTGTTCATCACATTTTAAATAATTTTTGTTAAATATTTCAGAGTTGATAAGATATTCAGTAGCTTCAAAGCATGATTAATGTGAGTAATTGACACATGATACTGATAATCACTTTTAGTATGAGTGTAATGCAAAAAATTATAAAAATCAACATCAGAATGAAACAGTAACTTTTTAATTTGTATAATTTTTATTTTAAATTGATTTATGTGTAAATAAAAAATGAAGAACTGAGAAGATATTGGTTCACAGCACAAATTTTTAATATATTTAATGTTTATTTTATAATTTTCATCATCAGAATTTTTAGAATTGAGGAAATATTCTAGTAAAATTTTTGTAAATTAAAAATGAAGTTTGCAGTATTCAAGGTGTTCAGCAAAATTAAATGCAAGTGTGACATTATTTACATGCTTCAGAAAAATATTGTCTTCAATCAATGTATCATTCACAAAAATATTCAATGTATGATGTATTATACACATTCTCAAAAGTATGAGTATTGCAACTACTGCTGTGATAAAATCAATGTTGTTATTTTTAGAAAATTGATGAATATTCAAAGAATTGAAAAGTTCAAGCATTTCATCAGAAGTTACTGCTTTGTGAAACCTCTTCAAAGTAAAAAAATTACTGAATTTTTTGCTGAAATTGAGCTTTTAATTCTTGTTGTATATTACATAAACATAATCATAAAAATTTCTTGTTTTATTCAGAAAAAATGTGACTGAAACAATTCACATAAATCAGAAAGCAAGCAAATTTGCAGTATGAATCAATATTCATTCAAAATGATGAATATCATGATTGTCATTAATAATGAGATGAAATATTGAATCAGAAAAACAAAATTTATATTTAACAATTTATTTATAAAATTTTTTGTTTTTCTTCATCAGTACAGTGTTTTCAACTTTGTCTGTTTCATTCAAAAGTTTAGATTTTTTTTTAATGACTTCATCAAAATTCTAATTGTTTGCTTTGATGATTCAAATTTCACAGCTTCATCAGAAAGTGAAAACTTTAATAAATTTAGAAAATTTTCATCATTGTTGTTCCAAAACAATATTTCTGCTGTGTCTGTCATGTTTGTTAATTTTTTTAACACAGTTGACTTAATGAGAGTATATTTTGCAACAGTATAATTAGATATAATAAAAACAGTATGTGTGATGTTTTTCAGTTTTCTGTATAAATTTGATTGATTAGAATTTGTCAAAGCAGCAATAAAAATGTTCTCATCAATGCAGCAAATCTAATACATTTAATTGTCTTCAATTTAAAATAAATTATCAACAAAGTAAAAATGAAGTTTCTCTTGAAAATAACAGTGATAATCAAGATATCAACTAGAAACAACAACAGAAGAAATGATTATCACAGTGAGCTCAGAAATGCAATCATGTTTTGAAAAAAATTTTTAACATTATGTAAATCAAGAGAAGCATTTCAACAGTTTTATTAAAATTTATATTGTCAGCAAGAATTTCAGCTTGCAAAGCAGCATGTTTTTTTTTCATTCAGTTATGAATATTAATCTCAATGCATATTATAATATCAACTTCAGTTACTTAATGACATAACAGAAAGAAAAAGTCTTACTCATCTGAAAATAATTTGTGTGTATTTTTATTAATGTTAAATTGCTCACAGTACAAATCATAGTTTTCAGTTAATTAAAAAATATGATCAAGAATCTGCTGTATTTTAATATCAATTTCTTCACTGCTTTTATTTACATTAATGTTGATTTTTTTAATTTTGTGCTGTAAAGCTTTTTGAACACTCTGACTGATTTTGTCATTTTGTTCATTTAAAATGTTTTTTTGATCATTACATAAAAACTGATTGCTTCACTTGTTCTGATGAATCATCAGTTCATCAACTGCATATTTAATTAGTGATAATTGTTTTTGTTCTGTGAGGTTGAGTAACTGAATATAAGCAGAATTATATTCAATGATTTCTGATTCTGATTGAATTTTGATGTTGCCATCATCAGAACTCAGTAAACTGTTGTGATATGAAATAAGATAGTTGATTGTTTATCTAAGACTAGCAGCTAATGTCAATTATATATTGTATCATATTGAATACAAACAGGCCTAAACATCTTGAGTGATGCTCTGATATATGCAACTAGAAAATAAAAGATACAATAAGAGTGTAGGCTAAATCTAAAAAACCACATTCTTCCCCACTAAACTGAATTTTGTTCACAAAGGCTGTGATTATAAAATATTATGTTTTAATGTAAAGTAATGTAGTTTGTTCTCTGAATGTAGTTCTTTCACACTAACAAATCTTAATTGCTTACTACTGTGATTTTTCATCATAACAATCAGTTTGACACACAACAATCTTTTTTTGAATTTTTCACTTCATCAGTTCTTCTTTTTTCTTTTCAAACTCTTGATTTGATCAGCTGACATCAGTATTTTTGCTTGTAAAAATCAGTTTGTGTGTTGTGAGTTTCTGATTGCTGTTTCTTTTCAATATTAAAATTTTAAAAAAAAAGCAGTTCTAACAGTGTCAGTTAGATTCTTCAAACAATTTCTTTTTTTGTTGTGTTTGAAGTGATTTCTCATGTTGCATTTATTCTCACTAACATAAACATGCTGAACAAAAACTCACACAAATATGATTTAAAGTTTTCAAAAATTCTGAATCAGCAAAAAAATGAATTTTTGAATTTTATGATGAGCTTTTCTTGTTGTGAATTGATGTATCTGCAGTTTTTTTTCTGTTCAGTTTATATGAATATTTCAAAAAGTCAAAGCTTTCTGAGAAAGCTAGCAAAAACAAAATTAGCAAGAAAAATGTCAGCAAGAAAGCTGATGTTTTTGTTTCTCTTAAGCTGATTGATTTTGATAGTTTTATTCTATTCAACAATATAAACTTTAATAATATTTTTTTTTTCATTTCTTGTGATTTGTTCTGCTGAAGTTTTTTTTCTCTTCATTCAGATTTTTGACATCTTGAATGTTTTCAAAATGATTATATTCTCATTCACACAGCATCAGAGCATGACTGTAATCTTCATTCTGACCAGTTTCAATGATGAACTGATTTTAAATTTTTATGAGTAGAATATGAAAATTTTTGTGATTATGTTTAAATTGTGTTTTCAGATTTTTTTTCAGTGTAAAATCATTTCTGTAATTTTTCTTACTCAGATAGCTTGCTAATATATTGCTTGTTATAAATAATAATCTTGACAAGATTAATCATATCATGATATATGAGAAGATGATGATAGATGACTTTGTTGTTTGCTGCTTCTTCATCAAGTTTTTTACTCAAGTTGTCAAGAAAATTAATATGCTGTCTTTCATCTGTTTTATCTGCTGATCTTTCTTGCTTGATTTTATTAATTACTGTGTGCTTACAAAAAATGTGTTTTATAATGCTGTCATTGTTCAATGTCACAATAAAATGCAAAAAAAATTCTGCAATTTTTGTGCTGATCTGCACAGTTTGTTCACTGAGTCTGTGATTGCTGTGACTTCAAGCAGAAAATTTATTAAAAAAAACATGTGTTAATTGTTTTTGAGAAGAAACTTCAAAATGTTGCATGCTTCATCTTAATTATATGTCAGAAAAAATCATCTCATCATTTCTCAAAACTGATTGCATTTGTTTGTCAAAAAAAAATGTCAAGAAATCTTCTGTTTTCAAGAAAACTCAAAAAAACAAAAAGTTGACTGATAAAAATTTCTTCAGGTTTTTTGTGTTAAAGTTTTTCTTAAAGAATCTTCACTTTTTTATAAACAACAAGAAGACTTTTTATGCTGCTTGTGAGACTGTCATCAAGATTATCATTATTTTAGACAAGTGAATTGAGAATTTCACTGATTCAGAAATTGAGAAGAATGAAAAAAGTATAGCAACAATGAATAAAAACAGTACAAGCTGAAGTAAATCTGATTGCATTTTTTTTTGTAATCAAAAATCAAAAAATTTTGTATAATAAAATATTATCTTGAGCTTTAGACTGTTAATTTCTGTATCATAGCAGATTTGATTAGCAATTTTTGAAATGAATTAAAAATTCTGTTTGTGTTAATTTCATTTTTGTAACATTCAACTGAAATGTTTCTAAACTAAATTATAAGTAAGACTAAATTACAACAGCAATAAAAGTATCAAATAAAATTCTGATTTGATGTGAAGCATTTTTCTGCTCATTTGATTGCTTATTATTATTGCATTTTGATGAAGATTTTAATTTATTTTTTTTCTTGCAGTTTCAAATTTTGCATTTTTTATTTTTGTCACAAGAAATTTAATCATTATTTTGTGCTGTTTGTTTTAATTTAAGTTATTTTATAACACTTCTGATGATTATTTTTTTTTCTGAAGCTAACTTTTCTGCATTTTTCTCAATTTTTTTTTATTTTTTTTGTGATGACTGAGAGCTCTGAGTAAAAAAATATTATTTTTGTAAGCATCAATTATGTGTTGAATCTCAATGAATTTCTCAATAAGTAATTTTTTTTGTTTCAAGATCTGATTCACTGCAGATGAAAATTAAAGTTTTTTTAGATTTTTCACATTAATTTTGATCAATTGTAATTTATTGATCTGATTTTTGAGAATTCTACTACTAGATTTTTTCAATGTATATGTTTCTAACAAGTGTGACTTGATCACTTTGTATGAAGCAAATCACTTCAATTGAAACTTCTCAGATTCTTCATTTTTTACAAGAGTTTAATTTTCAACTTCAAAATTTGTTTCTTGAATCATTTCATTTCTAATGTATTTGAATTTAATAGCCTGATTGAAAAGAAATTCATTTGCCAATGATCTTGCATGACTGATTTTTTTTTAATTTTTTATCTGAATTTTAAACTTTTGCACTCTTTTATATTCATTTATTTTCATTCAATGAAATGTGAGAATGTACATTATAAAGCAAATAAAAAAAACTTTGTTTACTTGTGACATGTATCTGTATTCATGCAGTGAATAAAGCTTGCAATCAATATTCATTTCATAAATGTGTTGACTTCTTGAGAAAATATTTTGTTAACATCTGCCTCACTACTTCATTGAAATTTTCAATTTTTTTATTAATTTATGAATGATATAATGTCATCATACAATACTGTGTCTGTATTTGTGTGACATAATGTCTCACAGCAGCTGACAAAAAATTTTGATTATTATCTGATATCAGTTTTTGTAATGTTTTGTAATTGACATAAATTTTTTTGTGAATAAATTTCATAATTTCAACATTTGTTGTCTTCTTCAATGATTCAACTAAAAATCATTTCATTGTGTAATCAATCATTGTAATGATTCAACAGTTTCTGTTTGAAATTATTGACAACAATCTGATAAAATCAATTTTGCACTATTTAAAAAACTTGATTCACTCATTCATCATGTGTTGAACTTTTCTGTGTTTCAGATTCAGTTTTAAATTTTTTGTAACTTGATAATTCAGACAGAAATGAATTGCAGTTTAAATATATTTTTTCATGTTTGATCAGTATCTACAGAACTGTAGAACTTCTAAAAATTTTAGTTAATCAAAATAACTGAACTCTGAATGCATTCATTTGACTAAATTGTTCTGAAAAGCTTTTTTAATATAAAGTGCTTTTGTATTCTCATCAACAATTTTAATGAGCATTTTTTTTGTTCATTCTCTGAAGTTAACTTGGTTTATTTAAACATGTATTTCATTTTCTGAATAACTTGTTGTAGTGTCACATTGAATGACAATTTTCTGTTTTAAAAATATTGAATTATGATATTATATCATTTGTTTTTATTGCAATTTTTTAAAGCAGAAAATCTTTTGATGACTTCTGTTAAGTTTTGAGAATCAGTTTTTATGAAATCTAAACATCAACTAATTGTGTTTAAAACTACTGTTTTTTTTTCAGACAATATTTAATCATCAAATCATATTTCTGAAAATCAGCAACTCATCTGATAAGTTGTTTAAACAATTTTTAAATTGTTTAAAAATATTGAAAATTCTTGTAATTTATTATAATTATTGTCTGAGTTTCATTATTAATATACTGATTGAACACTTTGAGAGCATGCTTGATTGAGAAAAGTTTTTTTTATGAATTAAATAATTCAATTCTGCTTCTGAAAGCTTTCATTCATCAAATGTTACTGAATGTAATTTGTTATCTTTCTTTCTCATCTGATAAAGTGTGCAAGTAATGATTTGCTCAGAAATATCTGTCTCAATGATGTAGAATTTATTTTTGTCTGATTGAATTATGACAGAATTATTCATCACTTGTTTGTGTAATTTTAGAAATGTCAGTTAACAAGAAATATTTCAAACAATTGAGTGAAACTTTTTTTTTTAGCTTTTCATTGAATTTCTTCAACAGATCTGACAACAGAGCAGCAATTCTTGCAAAATTCTTTATGAATTATCTGTTAAACATGATTAAATCTAAAAATTGTTGAATTTTGTGGATATTTTTTGATTGTAATCAGCTTCTGATTATATCAATTTTTGCTAAAATGAGTTTAATCACACTTCAATCAATGATGTGACCACAATATTCAAGCTCTTCTTTCATGAACACATACTTTGAGATTTTAATGTATAATGTGTGTTCATAAAACTTCTAAAAAGCTTTGTCTAAATACTCAAAATGTTTATTTTCTGACTGAAAGAACATAAGAACATTGTCTAAATACAGACAAGAAATGTGAACATGTTTCACTAACACAATGTTCATCATTATTTGAAATGTTAATGAAGCATTACAGAATTTAAAAAACATAACAAGAAACTTGAACTTGTTTCATTGAATATTGAAAATTGTTTTTTTTTGTCAAAAGTTCACTGATTTGAATTGATCAGAATCTGATAACAAACTTAATTTTTAAAAAAATTTATGCTGCTCTGATGATATTTATCAGATTCTGTATTCTTGATAATAAGTATTTATTTTTCATTTTAATTTTATTAAGCATTTAATAATCAACACACATCTGTCAAGTGTCATCAGACTTTTTGATGAAGAGACCTGAAAATTCTCATGCACTTGAAAGTTGAAAATGACTTAATCAAATTTTGTTTGAATAATTTTGTAATTTGATCCTTTTGTTCTTTAAAATGCATCTGTGACAAAAAGTATGAATGTATGTTAATAAATTTTGCATCATTTGTGTTAATTTTGTATTCAAATATTTTATTAAAAAATAATTCTGAAGACAGTTCAGTGTAAAAAATATTTTTATACTTATTGAGAAATTTTTTTAATTTTGAATTTTTATCAAAAAAAAAATTTTTTTCTTCTGATGCTGTTTGTAGCACATAAAGAAAGCATTTTGTTTTTTGCTGATGCAAAATTCCCAAAAACTGATGTTTTGTCATAAGATTAAATTCTGTCTCAATCTTCAAGATTTGTTATTGTATATTGATGAGCAATATAATGTGTATTTGTTGTTTCTAATTTGTTATTATCATGTGAGATGTTTTTCAGCAGATTTGTGAATTTCATTGCTTGAGTCAAGATTGATTATGTATAATATCATAATCAAAATCATCAAGAACTCTTGCTTCAATTTTGCATTTAAAAATACTGATTTGAAGATTTAATCAGACTTAAGTGAATGATGTTATATATTAACTGTTTGAAAATTCTACAGTCTTATTCTCTGAAATTTTTTCTGCTTCAATGATGTTCACAATTCTTTTGCTTGCATAAATAATGAAAGCATCTGAATTGATTAGAACTTTTATATTATATGTATTAGAACATTCAATTTTTTTAAGCATTTTATTATATAATATTTGTTTGTCTTCTGCAATGTTCAAATGCTCAGCATTTGATAATGTATCAAGAATTTTGTTCTTCTTGAAGAGTTCTGATAAATTCAGAGAATCAGATAATTCAGATAAATTGTTAATTGTGAAAACTTTATGTAATAAATCAGCAAGAATTTTCACATTTACTGATTTAACTTGTTTTTTTGATTTTTTTGAGCTTCAAAACCATCATTTTTTTTTTCATTTTCTTTCTGTAAATATTTTTGAAATTCATGATTTTTCATGCTGCAATTGAAATAAGTTTTGTTATGATGATATTATTTTTTTCATGCTGCTGTTTTTTTCTTAAAGAAATTTTTTGCTTGTATTATTGCATTGATTTTTTTCAAATTCTTCTTTGTCAAATCAGAAAAAAAATCATTGTTGTCAAGCTTTAATACATTGAAATCTATTACATTTAAATTTGTCAGAAATGTATAATTATTACTGTAATGTATTTTCATTGATTTCAGAAACTGTTTAATGTTTTTCAGCAGTTGCATAACTTCTTTCATTGTTGTTGATTTTTTGTGTTTGTGTTTTCATTTAGTCAGAATATCATTCTTAACACTGGCAAGAATGATTTGAATTTAAACTACTTCAGATAATTGAAATTTCAATTCAATATATGCTTGATTTAATTTGATAAAGTAAAATTGTATGTTGATTTTTTGTTGAATTTTGACATAGCATGATCAATGCTTTTGTTCAGCATTGAGCTTGCTGTAGTGTTGTGTGATTCATTTTTTAAATTATTCTTAAGTTTTTGATATATTATAATTTATTGAGTTTTTTTGATCAGTTTTTTTTCTGCTGCTCAGTGGTTTAAAACATTTTCTGTAACTTAAAATGATGTGAGAGCAATTTTTTGATATTTTGTTGCAGTGTTTTTTGTGAATGTAAGTTATTTGTTTCAATAAAATTGACATTGAGTCAGTTATTTGAAAGCTGTTTCATCTTTAACTGTTTTGTCATAATTTTTTGAGTTTCAAGACTTTCTGCAGAGAAGTGTGTTCAGTGTTAACAACTGCTTGTTGTTGTAGTAGTAGCAGCTGTCTGTTTTCAATGTGTAGATTTTCAGCTTTACAGTTTTGTAATGTTTGTTGTAGAATTGCAAATTGTTAATTTTAATTTTAAATTTATTTGTTAAGACTCTGAATTTATTCTTTTATCATTATTTACAAATTATCAAACTTTGCTTTGGCAAGTTGATGTCTGATGTGATGAAACTTCACAATTTCTTGTTAAATTTGTTTCTCAATCTGTATGACAAGCTTTACAGCTGTCACATCATAATTTGTTTAGTTCTGAAGCTGTTTGATTAAAGTTGTCATACTGAATACAAATTGAAAAAGTGAGTTTTGTGATGATTCTCAAGTGTTCATCATCAAAGTGTTGTGTAAATTTAAAATAAACATGATAATGACAAGTAACAATTATTAATGTGAATAATTTTTGCATGAGTAATAATAAAAATAATATAAAGTGTAAAATAAATAATAATATTTATTTCTGAGAAGAATTTTTTAAAATCTTAATGAAAAAAAAACATAAATAAATTTGAAACTCATAATTTTTTTTCATCTGATGAAAAACTAGCATGAAAATTTTTTCATCATCAGTTTCAATGAAATTCATCTGAATTCAATCAAATTTTCAATATCAATGACTGAATCAAGTTCCTCTGATGAAACATTTTATTAAAAACTTTGTGCTTTGTTAAAAAACTTAACTTGACATGCTATCAGATGTGATATGAAATAAAATATTTCATTGTTTATTTAAAACTAGCAGCTACTGTCAATTATATATTGCATCATATTGAATACAAACAAATTTAAACATTCTGAGTGATGCTCTGATATATGCAACTAAAAAATAAAAGATATGATAAAAGTGTAGACTAAATCTAAAAAATTACACTGTTAATCAAATTCACAACATTTTTCTCATTGATATTTTTTTTTCATTATTGCTGTTCTTGTTGTTGTTGTTCTGAATCAACATTGACATACTATAATTAAAAATCTTGATGATGAAGTTATCAATCAAAAATGAATTTGAATTGATTATTTTTTCATCATCATTGAAGTAGTGCAATATCATTGCTGAATTTTTTTGTAGTCAGCTGAAATTATTTGAAGTTTTGATCTTTGATTTTGTCTGATATTCTAGATGCTTGTCATGTGTGTGAAGCAAACAGTATGTGTGATGAAAATTTTCAGTGACAGAAAGATGCTGTTTCTTCTCAGCATCAAAATTACTGAAAATTTATTTAAAGTATTTTGACTGAGTGACAATGCATTTCATCATTGTTTAAATAATTGTAAAATGCATCAGAATATCAGTAAGTTTATTTGCATTGAAAATTGTAATATGCTTTAAAATTCAGTTATGATTAAAAAGCTTTTCTGAGTAAACTTTTTGTGAATTGATTGAATTTCAATAAAGTGACACTATGAACTGTAAAATCAAAATCAAGTTTAAAATAATTGTGACATTTGTGATAAACTGTGAAACATCACTTCAGTCACTAAGATGAAACAAAGTATATTCATTTAAAATATCATTCAGTTCATTAAAAATCTTTCTCAGCATTTTTGTATCTGAGCAATTCTTCAAGTAACTGATGATCAATGTTTGATTTTTATAACACTCACTTTTCTTAATTACAAGCTCAATTATTTTAATATCTGATGAATTATTTTTTTTGTCTTCTGTTGAATTTTTTCCGTGATTTCAAGTGATACAATGTGATATGTCATCTTGATTAATGATGTTGCAGAACAACAAGTTCATGCTGGCAATGTAAGTTGATAACAATATCAGTAGTACAGTGTATATGCTTTTTGAAGTCTAAAATAAAATTTGTTAGTGTCATGCTAGTAAAAGAAATTCAATGAGATGTGACTCTCAGAAGTCAGAAAAATATAATATTGTCTTAAAACATTAAATCATTACAATTTAATGAAACTTTCAGCAAACAAGTCTTCATCATCTGCTCACATTTCAATGTGATTTTAATTGAAAAAATTGACTACTGTAAGAATTTGAAATTCAATTAATATAAAAAGCTTTTAATTTACTTCTCAGAAAGTGAAAATGAGTGAATTTGCTTATCACAAAATTCATGAGCAATCTGAGATTCTGAACATGAGAAGATTGAGAAAAAAAAATCAGATTGAAGCTGAAGATTCATATTTTAATGTATTGTTGCTTTTTTTTTGAAACTAGTGTTAAAAATTCATATGTTAAATGTGAATTAGTGTAGTGTGTCATCATTTTCAGCTTCAGAACAATAAATTTATTCTTCACAGTGTTTAATTATCATACTTGTTATATATTTTTTTCTGAGAATAACAATTCAGTCATCAGTTCAGTCTGAATGATTGAGTATTTAAATAAATTAAAAAAGTTGAGTACAAATATTTTCTCATACTTTTCTCTCTGAAGTTTGATTTGTATTTGCAGTTGACTGTGTATAATTAATCATTGAAACAATCATAAATGATTTATTAGATGCTGA
This sequence comes from Emydomyces testavorans, assembly GCA_029449355.1. Taxonomy (NCBI): domain Eukaryota; kingdom Fungi; phylum Ascomycota; class Eurotiomycetes; order Onygenales; family Nannizziopsiaceae; genus Emydomyces; species Emydomyces testavorans. Next base: position 3,285,393 of record CP120627.1, read on the forward strand.
TTATCAATTTGCACAAAAACAATTTGATGAATCAGACAATGATAATAAGCTTAATTTTGCTGATGTGCTTTTTGAAGATGCAGCTTCATCAATTTTTACATGAAAATTTCAAATCAGAGCATGAAATCAATGATAAAGTCAAGCAATAAATTTCAGTCAATTAATTTTTTTATTGTCTGAAAGCAACATTTTCAGTGAGCAGTTTCAATTTTTTCAGAACAACACTGTCATTTCTGCAATTTTTACACAAATTAAATTTTGTTTTAAGTACATTAATATTTTCACAAATGAGACAGATGTTATTATCTTCAAGTTTGAGAGTTGATGAGTGTCAATCAAGCATGATCAAGAAAATGATTGAACATAATTCAAAATAAACAAATGTTTTGAAGTATGAGTAAATTTTACCATAATTGTTGCAAAAAAAATAAAAAACTCTTAATTTTATGCAAGTGATGTGCTGTTGTGCAAGCTCATCTTAAAAACATAAGTTAAAATACTACTTTAATGATCAAGCATGTACAATCACAAGAATGCTGATGACTTGCTTACAGAAATGAACTTTTATCAGTCAAAAACTTTATCAAAAAAATTAGTAATCAAACTCAGATAAGTTATTCATTTTAAACACAGATATTCATGATATATTTTGCTAATACTGAATAAGATTCAAAATTATTTCAGAGCTGAGATTTCAGCAGAGAAGTTTACTGTTGAAAATTTTAATTAAATGATAGCACATATCATATGTGAAGAATATTTATCATTTTGATTTGTTAACAATTTTTATTTATAAAAATTGATTTGCATGCTATGTTATGATGTCTGAATTTCAAGTGACAAAAAACTTTGAGATGTCATTGATGATTTATAACAAAATGATTGAAAGAAGATTATTGCTGAGTTATTTAACAATGTAAAAATGTTATTTGTTATTGATAATTGATTGAATTCATTTTGACAATTTTTCATTGTGATTGTGATGAACTTCATTAACAAAAATTGAAGCTTTTGTGAATTATTTCTAATCTTCATGCATGTTTCAATTTCATACACTGAAAAAAATATTGTGCTGATGATGATTGAAACACTGAATAAATATAATTTTCTCAGTCAGATGCTGACAATCAATAACAATAACATATTAAATAATGAATCAATGATAAAATCATTGAATAAAACAGTTGAACTCATTGAAAAAATCACTGACAATCAGATTTTGTTTTTTCTCTGCATGATTCATATCATTCAACTTGCACTTAAGCATTTGTTAATCAAGATGAAAATTATGTCAACATTCAACTTTATAATTGCTGAATGAAATAACAGCATGTTTAAACATGAGCTTAATTCAAAAATATTCAATTGAACTTTACAAAAAATATATTGAAAAATTTAGATTCAGATAATTTATTATTGTTTTAAAATAACATTTTGTTCTATTTGCTCAAGAAATTTTATTCTGAAACAACAATGAGTCATTTTATATTCAAGTGTAACAGCTAATTTTGCTTAACTTAAATCAAAATTTTTGTGAAGTTTGTTAATGTCAGCAATCAGCAACATACTGTTTTTGAAAATCTTCAAGAAAAAAATTTTTAGAAGCTGAAGTTGAATGTCAGAACATGATGAAACTCAACATATAAAATGCTTGTGTAAGCATTGAAACTTCAGTCTGTGATCACAAAGTTTCTCAATGAAAAAAATTTTTGTTAGAATTTTGAGTTTTTAGAAATCAAGTGAATGTTTGTGTGATATTTTATTGAACTTACAAAGTCTTTTGTCAATTATAGTAAAATGTTATCAAAATTTCATGATGCAATCATTCAGAATGTTTTTTGAATTTTTAATGCATTGTTTAATCATTTGAAAAATTAGCAAAACTAACTTTATGAAAAGTGACTTCAGTAAAAATGTAATTTTGTTGCAGTCATTGTTGCTGTGTGTGTAAAATTAGCTAAATATTATGAAAAAATTTATAATAATTTGCGCAATGTTTATGCAGTAAGTGTCATGCTGAATTCAATGTTTAAATTTATTATATTTAAAAAATCAGTGTGAAGTGAAAATAATTATAAATAAAAATGAAAATATGCAAAGTATTTTTGTAAACTTGCTGACAAATATAACAAATTCAACATAATACAAAATGTGTCAGAGCAATGTTCATTGCAATTCAAATAGTGTCATGATATAAATAATTTATTGTATGTTGAAAAATTATATTTAAGTTTTATCTCATGCAAATTTACAATTAAAAAATTAATCAATTTTTAAATAAAAATAAATGATGATACTTGTTATACTCTATCACTCTGCAACTGCTAATCTTGATAAAAATTTTAATAAATAAAATTTGTGCACTTAAGTTCTGAAAAACTCATGCACCAAATTATTTTATTTTTTTATTAATTGTCTGAAACTACTTTTTCATCTTTGCAATTTTAGTTAATGTTGAGTAACTTTTCAACACTGCATGTGATATTTATCATTACTAATGTAATTGTTTATGATTAAAAATTATTGATACACAATTGATGTGATTAGTGCTGAATTTCTTTGAGATGAAAAATCTCAAGTGAAGTTTAGTGAATAATAATCATGAAAAGATGAGTGATGAAGAGCTGAATGTGATCATGAGTTGAAAAACATATATCAGTGATGATGATGAAAAATTTCATAATGAAAATAATATACTTGAAAATGATGCTAAATTATTTGATAATGAAAATGATGTGCAATCTCAATTAATAAAGAATTGTGATTTGCAGCAGCAGAAACAACAAGAAATTATTAGAGTATCAACTTATCAGCATACAAATGTCACTAAGCAGACTCAACAAATTTAACACTGCAATGATATCATTGCTGAGTTTTTTCAACATATCATCATAACATAAAAACAACAAAGTGAGGGCAAAAACAATTAATTAATTACACATCAAATTATTGCTGCTGTGTTTGCACAAATTTCACAAATACAAATTTAAAAAAAAGTCTGATTGCACAGCAATACAACAAAACAATTTATTTGCAATTGTTGAATTTAAAAAATACTGAAAGTGTCTGAGAATGAAAAACTTTCAACAACATCAGTCATGTAAAAATTATCATGTAAACATGTGAAAGAAAAAACATTTATCTCAACAGCAACACTGTATAAATATAAAAAAAAAATAACATAATCAATGATGATTTTTGATTTTATGTGAACACTGTTCAACAAGAAACACACTTTTCAATTATAATATTATTTGATGTATTTATCACATTGAATAATAATAATCAAATTGTTTGTTTTTGTTTTATTGATTCATTTCAATACTCACTGTACTCTGCTGATTGTGTCTGAACTGCACAATTGTATTCAATTATATTATAATATATAAATTTCATTTCTAACTTTAAGTGACTTAATATGCAAATTAATGCATTCACAAGATTTATTAAGTCAAACAAGTTTAAACAGTTTAAGTTCACAAACTTTACTCAACTTGTCAATGATTTATCAAGTTGTTGTTCTGAAAGTACTGAATTGAAACTGTATGATCTGGGTTTGATTCAAATCTGAGTAATATTTAAATTCATTCACAGTCTAATGTCAAAAATATTATTTTCACTGTCAACATTATTGTTAGATCACTCTTCATCAGTGTTGTCAACTTCAGTATTTGCATCAACATTGAATTGAAGTCAAATAGCTTGCACTCATGTTTGAAAATTTAATACTTTTTTTTCATCTTGTTTATTAATCTCAAAGATTTTTTCTTTCACTTTATCATTGTGAAGATATAATCAATAAACAATATAAGTTTGTGATTTATTTTTCTTAATTTCAATGACAGAATCATTTTTCCTTCATTAATTTGCACTCAAATATTTTATTTCTTTATCAAAATAAATTTTTGATTTTATTTTAATTTTTCTGAAAATGTGAACAAGTGTTTCAACAACATTTTTTATTTTCACAATAAAAATATATCATATTGAATTTCACTTGTTGAAAAAAAGCAAGTGGTTAATGTTGTGTCAACTTTTAAGACAAAAAAACAATCAGTTAAGATGAAATGTAATTGTTGATTTCATGAGTTCTTCAATTCATTTGACTAACAAGAGTTTAAATTAATAATGTCAATATTTTTATTCACTTTGTGATCTCTTGCAGATCATTGATGAGATTTTTCATTCATTTAGAAGTTGATTTATTTTTTTACTTTTCATTTTGCAAAATTATCTTTAACAAATTTGATGAATTATTTTTCAGAATTGATGAAGCAGGTTGATTTTTTAATTTAATTTTATTTTAAACAAAATTCATGATGCTTTCATAATTTCTGACATTTTTTATTTTTTTAAGATCAACTTCTGCGGTATGCATTCAATTCTTGCATTTTTTAATCATTACAATTTTCTCAACAATTTTAACAACATTTTTTCAGATTACACTGAATGAATTTTCTTAATCAATGTTAATATTTTCAAATATTTTATCATTAAGCTTTGGCAGACATTCTTCAACAAAGTATTAACAATATATATACTCATCAATATAATGATTTTTAAAAATTTTGTTAAAAACAGCAGTATATTCTCACATATATTTGCAGATGATTTTCAAATCAAATAATTATTTTTAATTTTCCAACATTTCAAAATAAATACAACTGTGCACTTTCTGTTTAATATTTTAATCTTAATATTTCTTTTGACAACATTTTCAACATGAGTCAGCTTTTGCTTTTGTATATATCAGTTTCACATATTCACATTGCAATGCACATTGAACAATATTCAAACATTCATTTCATCATTTAATAATTATTGTTGACAATATCATAATTCTCAGACAATTGAGTGAAATTTCAAATAAAATGTATCACATTTTTTCTCTCAAAATATGAAGCTTCATTGATTTCAGATAAAGAAAGCAGTATCATCATTATGAGCATTAAATTTTGTTGATACTGATAATCAACAATCATCAAAGTTAAAATTCTTTCTATATTCAAAGTTAATATAAAATCAATAAATGTATCTGATGAACTGAAATTCATATTTATTGTTGTGTCTGAAACAACATCATGCTCTAAAAGCACATTCAAGCTTTTTTATTTAGTCATTTTCTTCAGTTCTTGAGAAGTCAATGCAGCATATTTGTGAGTAAAAATTCTTGACACAGATTTCAACATTAGATTCAACAATGTTTCTCAAAATACATAAATTTCTTGATTTTTAGATAACAAAAGCAATTCAGAAAAAGTTATTTCTTATGACAACAATAACAACAAATAACAATTTGAAAATAACAAAAATAGTGATGAAAGCAAGATTTTCTCAATGTGTCAACTGACAAGCAGTTGCATGAGTTTTTCTCTCAAATAAAATTTTTTTTTGTTGACAGTTAAAGTTTTCACAAACACACTTGTGACAAAATTTGTGTCACTCAAAGCACAGTTTTCATAAGTTAAATGCATTTATTAAATACATGATTATCTTGATTAGAAACTTTCAATAGTTTTATTAATTTTCAGTAGCAAAAATGTGATATCTTCTCACAATCACAAATCAAATTAAATCACAAAATTTCAAAGTTTGTCAGAGCAATGAAATATCAGAAGCAATACAAATATTAAAAATAATAAATTTTTTTTTTATTTTTTAACTTAATCAGTCATTCATCAATGAAGTTTTTTCAGAAATATCAGAATGAAACAAAAAAATTATATAACTCAGTTAATAAAAGCAAATCAGAATGAGTCTAGTGTATGAAGAAGAAAGCATCATAATTAATGCATTGATAATCAATATTGACAATGACAATCAATCAAGAATCTATCAACAATCTCATATCAAGTTCTCAAATATCAACTTGAGAAATCATGATAGTATGATGAACAAAAATCATATCAGAAGAATAATATGTTAATTTATATATCAACAACTATCAACAACAAAATAATCAAATGACAAACAATATGTATATATATAATATCAATATATTAAAAAGTATATATGTGCATGTATGTGCTCATATCAATGATAAATAAATGTTCTTCATATATATCTTCAGCAATTGATAAGAAAGAGTATAGCAGAAAGAAATGTGGTGTAAGTAATCAACAAAAGTAAAGTTGATAAGAAAAATGACTAAGAGAATGTCTGTCAACTAGAGTGTATCAATATAGAGTGTTGATTTAACTGTTTGTATCATGTCAATAAAAAGCACTGAACTTTCCATTACAGTATGATATTGATCACATGATAATGACACTGTTGTACATTGAGCATAATTTTTATTGCATTAACAACTTAAAGTAAGTGTTCAGTGATTACTGAATGAATGTTAAAAATTTTCTTGAGATTTATTATTTTAATTTTTCAAAATTTTATGTTTTCACTCATTATGTTCAGTTCATTTGTGACAGTGAAAGTTTAGATGAAATTGACAAAGAAAATTTTGAGAAAACTCACAAAAATTGTATCAAGAATTCATTTCAGCAGACAAACAAGCAAAAAACATATTATGAACAGATAATTGCATATAATATTTGCTGAATAAACTTGATATCAATTAAAAATGCTTTATTTTATTGAAAAATCATCTGAATGAAATACTGCTACTGTCACAAATAATTTAAAAATTAAAAAAACATCATCATCAGAATTTATATTTCTGAAAAATCTCAATTGAAAAATTGTTTGTAAAAATCAAATTGAAATTTGTGATTTTACTGCACAGTTTAATAATCTAGGTAATAGATTTCTTGCAGCTCTTGCAGTTTTTGTTTGTAAAATGAGAAGATGATTTTATGAGTCATCAGAAATTTTCTATTTCAGTGATTGTAAAAAATCAGAATTTGTATAAAGACATCATTATAAACTACAGCTTCATGCATTCATATCAGTATGAAACTCTGATGATAAAAAAAAGCAAATTCTGATACTTTTGTCAAAAAGTTTCTTTAATGTTCATCTATCTGAATGAAGAAAATAAACAGTTCATGATGCAAAAATTGTGTTTCAATTCAGAAACATCAGTTTGAATCAAGTCAAATACAGAAGTCAATTCTCAATAAACAAATAATTGTTTATTTTCTTGTAATTTTATTAATATTTAATTTTGAGCACAAAATGTATATAAAAAATGTGAAAATTAATTTCATAACATTCAGCAATTAAAAATATTATGAAGTTTTTGTGAATATTCTGTGATTTTGCTTGAATATATCACATAAAATTTATAACATGCTTGAGATAAAATCAGTTTTAATAAAATATTCTCATTTCACTGTAAATTGCAATCTGAGTCAATGATGAATTTACATTCTTAATAATATTATTTGAGAAACTTATGTTATTTCAACAATTCATCACAGTAAATTTGAGAATCTTAAGACTGACAGAAAAATATTTTATATCAATAATTAAATTGACTGACATCAGTATCAGATTTTACATCACTTTAATTTTCTTCTACTGAAAAAAAAATTAATCAAAAAATATAACTGAAAATTGAAATAAAAGATGAAGCAAAAATGAGTCACTCAAAAATAACAAACAGAAAATGTGAATCATGATATGAAGTGAACATATATCATCAATTTCACAAAAAATTGATTGATGATTATCAATACAAATTACATATCACTTAAATACAAATATTATATTATTAATATTTCAAGTAATTTCTGATACTGTTTACATGTTAATTTTGTCATACAACATATTGAGTTCTGCATACTAATCAATTTCTTGTTAAAAATAAGACACTAAAGTTTAAACAATTTCAATGACAATGACAAAGCTGAAAATAAGTTATAATAACTACAAATTATTGTATTGTATCTTGAAATAAAAAATACAAAAACATTATTTTTTTAATGCAAGATTCAGCACATACAGCAGCAAGCAGCAATTACATAAAATCAATGAAAATATAATTCAAAAATACAACTTAATATTCAATAATTATTTAAAAATGCAAGCACACTGCTGCCTGATAGCAATAATTCAGAAATGTAACAATAATTTAAAGCATCAGCACATGAAAAAATAAATTCTGATTTGTGTGATTGTTTCAGCAATCATGCAAAATTTTTTTACAATTATATAATTAAATCATGTTTAAGCTTCAGTTTCTTGACTTGTAACTGCTGCTAATATAATATTTTACATGTGTCATGAACTTGCACTTCATGATGCAGTAAATACATTAAAAACAGCATAATTTCAAAATATGAAACTCAGAATTATGATTTTTTCATATGTGAATAATTTTATAAAATCAAAAAACTGTGATGATGTTCTGAGAGCATAATCAACTCATGTCATTATATAATATTTAAAGCAAAAAAACATAATAATATGTTCAGTGAAGAATTTTATATTTTCTGATAGCAACTTAACTAAATTGTGAATACTGAGTCTGAATTTCACAACTGAAAATTATATTGCATCACTTTTAAAAATCTCATTTGATTAACTGAAACAAATGCTTCACAAGAAACTTTCCGTGAATTCTAATAATTATTAATTGTGATATTTTGACACAGTAAAGAATGAAACTCTTAAAATTTGCAGAAAGCACTTATTTCAACCTGTACTGAAGAAAATTCATCAGATAAAATAACAGCATTTTCAACTATTTTTAACAAATCTGATGAAAATAAAATATCTACTTGTTAATGATGATCAGATATCTCAATAATTTTTCAGAAAATAAGTGTATCAAATACATAATAACACTCAACATAAATTATGATTTAAGTTGTCAGACTGATGTTAAAAATATGATTTAATTAAACATTAAATGATGTATTTTTTTTTAATGCTAGTTTCATTTAGTATGCATCACACTAGTTTCTTGCAGCAGAAACAAAATATTTTTAAAAAAAATAAATTTTTGAATTGTCAAATTTTTTATGATGAATAAATTTGCACTGTACTTATTTATTTTCAATTTTGTTACAGTAAGTATATACTGCTTTTGATTTGAAACAGATTTTAAAATTTTTATTGAAAAGTTTACAAAATATATAAACATTATGTTTTTTTTTTCATGAATCTAATGACAAATAATTTAGTCATACAGCTAGACTATATCTTCAAGAAATGATTGCATTTATGATTGTTGAGACTCTGAATATTGCTAATACATTTTGATGCATATATTTTTTTAAACATCATGTCTCAGTCAAGATTTCAAAAACAATAATTATCAATCAGTAATGAAATATCATCAGCTTTAAGAGTTGTTTTAAATGTAAATAGCAATACAAACTGAAATACATTAAGAAAATAATTGCAAACTGAGATAAAATTTTCTGATGTTCATAAATTGCAAAAATATACTTGCAAATTGCTAAATAATAATAATGATATTTCTCAATATGTGATTTAAAACTGCAGGCTTGAGAACTCACTCTGCTGAACTGAAAAAAATTAATACTTTATATTAATGAATTTTTTATAAATTTATTCTGATTGTCTGAACAAATTTTCAGTCAGCAGTAATAACACAAAAAATTCATCTTTGATCATATTAACAGCTGATTTTGGCATGGTGGAAGCACTGCTTTTGGTTGTCTTGATGATATCACAGCAGTATTGTGCACAAATCATTCTTTCTGATTCAGTCTGACCTTCTGACTGCTTTTGCAGCACTGTTTCTCTTGACAGAATGATAACAGCTTCATTCAAATTTACATTTCTGATAATTCATCATGAAGCTTGTGCAAAGTTCACTCTCAGCAGTTGTGATTGAATCATTCACTATCATTTTTTTTTTTGTAATTCTCTGAACAAGCAATAATTACTGCTGTCATTTTGCTTAATTTAGAATGAATTTTTCTGCTTGACAAAACAGTCAATCTGAGCTTTTTTACTGCTGCTTCATCAAGTTAATGACTGATGTGCTTGTTCATCTGAATTGTTCAGTTGCTCAGTCACTCATCATTGAGTGACTTCAAAATCAGCTTGCATCTTTCATTTCTAATTAAAGTCATTTTATAAAAATTCAGATTCTTTCTCATTTCAGAAAAAGTTTTTTCTTGTTCATTTTTTCATTTTTTTTTTGTTTTTCTTCTTGTTTTTTTCTTCTTCATTGTTAAATCTTCTTATAAACTCATTCAAGATTTAGTTTTGATTTTTGTGCTTTTCTGTTCATCATTTTCAACTTTCATTTTCAGTTCAGTGATTTGTTGACAATTTTTGTTCATGACAATTCACAATAACTGTTGTAAAGTTCAAGCATGCTTCTGTCAGCAGTGATCATCATCTGAAACTTGCATTAACAAATACTGATTTTATACAACAAGTGAAGAAGCATGAGGCAGCTGGCCATATCAAGAAAAAGCATAAAAATAACATCAAAAGAAATGCATGAACAGTCTGAAAAAAACTGAAGATGTGAGTTAGTTGACTCAGTCAACAGAACACAAACATGATAATACATATATACATAATCAGTTTCTGTCTCAAGAAACTCAAAATCATTTTCTGCTGATTTTTTCAGACATTCAGCTTCTTCATCTTCAAGACATTTCTTGACTGACTCAAGAAGATTCATCATCAACAAATTCACACTGACAAGATCATCTGATCATATTGATGTTGAATAAAAATGCTGTATGTGACTCAGCATGAGAGCAAAATGATGAATGATTATATCAGAAGAAACTGTGCTAATATGAGATTAATTCATTCATTTTATTTGACATCTGTATATAACTAATTCAAGCAGTATATCTGAGTTGTGATTGATTAATAAGAAGCAAAATGAAAGTTTAGATGATGTGTTCTTCATCATGAGAGTGATGACAAGAATGACATTTATCAATTTCTGTGTGTCAACTGAAAGTGATGCACAAAAATATATGCTGATGAAAAACAACAACTGCAGAACTCTGCAGACATTTTTCTGTCATATCTTTCTAACTTTCAGCTGATTTTTTTGTTTGAAACATCAGCAAAAACAAATTCATTTATTGAAGAGAAGTCATGATACAACAAAAAAAATGCTAGACTTTTTTTAACTTCAGATGCAGCAAATTTCACTGTCAACAGTGAAGAACAAGTGTCATTTAAGTGTTTAAAGCACAAAATGTTTCAGAAGTCAATCAACTGAAAGATGAAATCATGACTGACAGAGCAGAATGTTCATCAGCATCAAGCAGCTAAGAAAAAATTTGATTTTATCAGAAATGTTATGATTAATGTTTTTGAAGATGAAATCAACAGTGATACAGATCATCAGATCAACTCTAGTTTTGTGAATAATGAAAATGATTCAACTTTCAGCAAGACAATGAGCCTGAACATTCAAATCAATACAAATTATAAGACAGACAAAAATCTTGTAAGTCTGAAGAGTTTCTGCAATAATGCTGATGAAATGTTTAAAATCAACAGTGAAGATAATGATTTAATTTTCAGCAAGACAGTGAGTCTGAATTCTGACTCTAGTATTATGTCTGCAAAAAAAATCAACATTATTGATGCTAACACTGATGTTGAGAATACTTTTAATCTCTTTGATTTCAGTGATCTCATCAGAAACAATGAATTTACTGTTACTGATGATAAATGCTTTGCAGAAAATCAGATCAAGAATTTATTTTTATGATGATATATTCAGTTTTATCTTATCTGTGACAAAACTTCAGAGCAGTCTAACACACTGCTGATCAAAGTAACATTGATTTACATCAAAAATGAAAACAAAAAACTGTGAATGTAAGAGATTCTGATCTTCATTGTTTACTGATGATTAACAGATTTTTAATAAAAAAATATTTGTCATTATGCACAACTGTGAGCTGATCTTTGATTTTCTTGAAAATTTTGTGATTATGATTTTGAAAGATGAGATGTTTGCAGTTAAGTTTAAGTGTTTCAAGAACATATACTGACAGTCAATTTCACCACATTTGTGTGAAATGACTATTAAGATTAAGACTGACAAACTAAATATGTCTGTTTTTCAGAAGTCTGAGCAGATCAGTGATGATTTTCACATCTCAAAGACAAAGTCTTTGAAAAAGTCAACATGAAATCACAATTTCAAGCACATTGAAATCATTAGCAGGCTGAAATGTGTCTTTAGTCAGTATGTATTTTGATAATTTCTCATCAATCTCATCAACAATAAGTCAGATTTCATTGTTTTTTTTTTCTGATGATTATTTTCAGTTTTTGATTGCTTAATCAATATTTTGATATCATTTATTGCTTACATTTTTTTAACATATAAATAATATGTCAGCTTTTGTTTGAGATCAGATTGCTGATTATAACTTTAATGCAGTCAAGTATTATCTGAATGAAGTTGTGCATGCAGATGTTGAAACAATTGTTATGAAATTTTCATTCAGAACAGTTGTACAAAATGTGACACACTTGCTGAAACTAAATGCAAATCTTGCTGCATCTTATCAGCTGACACATGAGCAGCTGCAACAGATTGCAAATCATTTAGAGATGAGAAGTCTTTCTGAGTTGAATGTTAAATTAACTGCTAAAATCTGAATGATGAATTATAATTTTCTGACATCTGTCACAGAAATCTCTCTCTATGCAAGAAAAATAAAAATTCAAGCATGACTGAACAATGTCAAGAAGTTTCTTTGAAATCATTATCAGATCAAGAACTGAAGATAACATTTTCAGCATGCTGACACTGAGTGTTTTAACTGTCACATTAATGATCACAACAATCAAGAATTTATCTGACTTGCATTGTTTATGCTTTCTAAGCTACTGATCAAAAAGCAAAGAAAGATTGTTGAACTGATATGCAGAAATCAATTCAGATTAACAAATGAAAAAATCTTTCAGTGATGCTGTGTCTTCATCATTTTATGATTTCATTTTTAAAAAAAAAAGAAGTTGCATTCTCTAAATTAACATAAGCAGCAATGCTTAGCTGAGCAGAGTATGTTCTCATAATTGTTCAGCTCTGATTTATTGTTCATTGTTTCTCAAAAACTTACAAAATGAGAGTGCTCATTCTGCATCTGCAATACATCATTTTCTGTACAACAAAAAAAAATAAAAGAACAACAATACATTCTGAAATCATGTTAAGAAGAATGTTCATTGTCATGAGCTCAAAATATACTCATTCAGTAGAAAGAAATGCAGAATATGTTAAGAGCATAAAATTGATTTTGTTTTCAAGAGTATCATGCATTTTAAAGCTCACACTTTTCATTCACATGACAGAAAGCTTTCTGTATGATAATACTTACATGCATCTTGCTGAATTGTTATCAGACTTGCTTTCTCTGTGTTGAGAATATCAATTGTTTATTAACATTGAAAAACTAAATTGTGCAGTACTCAACATCTGATTCACTCACAAGACATTCTTTACAAAAACATGTGTATCATAATAAATTCTAGACTAAGACAATTTCAGCTTGATTGAATATTTCACATTCTTGCTCACTAGATTTTAACTGTTTATATTCAGTAGCTACTGTATTTGCTCAAAACAGCTGTCAATTTGTGCTCAGATTCACATTGTGTGAATCACTTTTTTGTGTTTAACTATTTAATTGTTGCAGTAGAATTGACTCAGAGAAGACAGATATCAATAAAAATAATTTTTGATTTTGATGAAAAGCAGAGTCATGAATTTTGCTTAACATTATTTTCATTAAATTATTCAGATGAACAGCAAAAACAACAAGATTCAGAGCATTTGAAAGAATTTATTGATAGAAATCTCTACTGTGTATGTCAAAATTCAGACAAAGTAGCTTGCAGATGACTTTGAAAAGAAGTGCATTCAACAAATGTCATGCTGACTGAAGCAGCATCATTAAGTGAAAATGATCTTCTGATTGTGTGAATTCAGTGCTTGTTGATATTACTGAAAAGAATTTCTTTCTTTTTGACATTCAGCATGATTGATAAGCATGTTGTCAAAAAGTCACTGATTATATAAAAAGTTATTAGAGAAAAGATTGATGAATTTTATCTCATTCTGTTTTGGTTATGTTCTAGTTGATGTTTTCTCATATAAAAACAATTAATCTAATACATTTGTATGCTATGCTAGCATTTTAGATTCTCATCAATCACATGTTTCAGATGATTGATAATTCACTGCTTAAGATGCAGCCAACAATGATTTTGCAAATGCTGAAGAAAACAGTCTGACTGCATTTTTTCAAGCAGCTTGTACAAAAATTTCAGCTCATCATTCAATCATTGCTGTTCAATGATTTTTCATGCTTTTTTCTTCAGTTCAGTTTCTTCTGTCATGACATCAAGTCAGTTTTTTACTTTTGTGATTGTCTGAAAACCTTGTTCAGCAGATAATTCAGTTTATCAAGATCTTCTAGTGACAAATCATTCAAGTGTAATAAATCATTTCAGTGATTCTTGCATATAGATATGTTTCAAGAAACTCTCATCATATAATAATCAGTTTGAAGACTCATTGCTGTTGTGAATTAAAATTATTTGATTTAAATATTCAAATGCTCTCAAAGATTGCTGTGTGTCTGAAATCATTTGTGATATTTTTTTTTCTTTCTGAATAATGCAGTCACAGTAGAGATCATTCAGAAGCACTCTCAGCTGTCTTTCATCATTTTTCTTGAATATTGATTTTTGGAACAGTGAAAATCTGTTAACTTGTTTCATATGTTTCTTAAGATTTATGTGTTTAAAAAAGTCTTTGAGTGTTGTTTTATAAATGAGTAATCTTTTAAAGCATTTCTTCAAATTAGTATCAGAAATCAAGCTGCAGAGAATGATCATATTTACTGAAAGCAAGAACATATTTAGTGAAAATTCATCATCAGTAAAATGTTTCAAAAGCTCTTTCTGCTGCTGTAGCAGCTCTGTTTTGCAGAAGAAAAAACTCTCAAATGTCTTTGAAAATTTTCTGACAAAAAAATTAATGTCATGTAAAATTTGCAAGAACTTGACATTGCTTCTTCATTCATTTTCACTTCATTCAATCAGTTTTTTTCTTCAACATGACACAATAAGCAAGAGCTGTAGAAGATATTAACAAACTCAGTCACTTTACAAGTTGAATTAAAAAGTGAAAAATTCTTTAGAACAGAAACATATCAGTTCTGATCTTTCAGCAGAAATATTCATCTAAAAACTGATGAAAAACATTGCAAAGCATGTTGTATGACAAGAAGCTTGTTTTACTGAAATGAAAAATTGTTGTGAAGAATTTCTGATGATGATAAAAAAAACATTGATGTATGAGTGCTGTGGCATGAACAGAAAAACATGATATTGAAACTTGCTGGCATCATCAATCAAAATATAGCTGGAGGGTGTTTGCTAATAAACACTTCATTTTTAAAATTAATTTAATGATGCTCAACAAACAAGAGCTAGCAACTTCTACCTGCTGTGCTAATCACATTGAATCAAGCACTGAATGACACAAAGCAAGCTGAAATGAGTGATCAAGAACAAAGTTTGAATCAAATGTGTAATTATCAACTGATTTTCACAAAATCAGTTTTGTGTGTGATCAGATTTATCATGCATCAATTCAGAAAAACTGATTTGAAATTGATGTACATACAATGAGGCTGAAAAAAAAAAAGCAAAAAGTGAAGTGAAAATTAAGCTGTCTCACACATGCAATTTTTAAAAATCACAATCAGATGATGTGATGTTTTGTCTAGACTGATCTTTAAAATAAATCAAAAAGTAAACTTTGCAGCATCACAAAATCATTTTGTCACTCAGAATTTTTTCATCTCAACTTCAACATTGATGATGAATTTTCATTTTTTTTCATTTAATATTTCATCATCATTCTATTTTCATTCATGATGCATATATCTATGTTCTTCAGATTGAGAAAGCAATACATTGAATGAAAAGTTTGCTTTTGCAAAAACTGAAGTGATTTTTATTTATTTTGTTTTCAGTGTTAGAGATCATCACATCTGCATTCAAATTGTAACTTTTTTTTGCTGTTTTTTCAAATATTTCAGTCAGTTTTTTTATTTTTTTCATGTTTGCTATCAATAATGTTGTAAAAATGTAAAAAAATCAGACTATGAGAAAGCATTGAAAGCATCAGTTTAGTTTGTTTATGATTTTTTATATTTTTTTCAAAAGTGAAACTTTAATCTTTCTGAGTACTTGTAAGTATCTGAAGAAAGAATATCTGAGTTTAACTAAAAATTCTTCAGCACTGAAAATGATGTTTTAGTAATTAATGCTGCTAATGTTTTCTGCATTCAGCAAGTAACAAAATATATTCTGCAATATTTGTCAGAAGCTGAGAAGCAACTCTCAGAGTATGAAAACAAACAAAAAAATGCTTCTAATGAAGAGCACAGTGAAGAAACTGAGAAAGTTGAAAAAAGACACAGCAAAGTTAATAAACAAGAAAACATTCATAATACAAACAGTCAGCAGATCAAGCATCAAAAAATCAAAATTCTGAGTTCATTTTTTGTCAAAAACTTCAAAAGCATTGTTTCTAATTCAGTTGAAAGACATCTTGATCTGAAAAAATCACAAGTGAATGAAAACAATGAGATTCATACAAAAGCATTCATGTTATTCTCTATACTTTGAAAAAGAGCATTTCAATGTCAAAGTGTCTCAAGATATATTTCATTTCTTGCATTTTGTTTCTTTCTTGTTGTGAAATATTTGATGCAGCAAAATTGAATGAAAAAACAAAACACAATTCAGGTGAATGAAGTTGTGAGAGAACATGAATGAAAATATACATTCATTTTTTTGCAAAATTTATGCAATGAGATTAAACTAATTAATAGTCTTGCTGCATCTCTTCATAAGTCTTGAGATTCAAATGTTTATTTGATTTATGATGTTGTTTTTGACAAGTTCACTATTCTTTAAACTATGAGTCAGACTAATAAATTAAATGACATAGTGTACTCACATCTTCAAGCAATTAGCTGATTATCAAAAAAAATGTGAAATCTCATCATTCAGAAGATATACAACAGACTTCACCTCTGAAATGAATTTTTTAATTCATGTTGTTTTTTTGATTTTGTGAGAATAATGATGAAATTTCTTGAATGCTTGTTTATTCTCTTTGAAATAAATTCAGCTACTGAGTTTATTTTTCTCATTGAAGAATTTCTCAGTGATGAAAGTGAGTATTCTAAAAATTACAATAATGACAATCATGCTGATGACAGTCAACAATGATCTGAAAAATTCACATCAAATTTCTCAAGTGTAACTAATTTTACTTCAGACACAAACTTGACTGCTTTCATTGATGAAGTGATGATTACATCAATCAAGCAACAGTTAAACAGCAGTGAAATACTAGTTCTCATTACTGCAATTGTAAATAATGCAAGCTATCAGCAGTTCTTCATTGTGTTCTCTGATTTGTTAAAATTTACTGAATATGAAGATACTAAATATCACAATGAATTATGTGCATCAAACAAGACAGTTGATTATGAAAAACTGACAACAGCAGAGATTCTGACTAGCTTATTCTCATATACTCATTGCTCAGTTAATGAAGAAAATTTATTCATCACAGTTTCTGCAATGAGTCATAACATGATGATCTTGTCAAGATTTACTTCAGAAATCAACTCAACAGCATCACACTCACTGCACAATCTCTTCAGTTATATTTCAACATCAACAGCTGTAGAATCAGTGCAAGAAATAAACTCTGATGACTTGCAGAAAACTGCAAATGAGATTATTAGCAAATCTGAGCAAGTTATTACAATGCAGCAGAGTAATTTATTTAAATTCACAACAATCATTTTTCATTCACTCAATAATCAAAAATCAGCTGCAGCTTTCACTAATTCTGCAAATTATGTCAGCAACAACACTTCAAAACACTTTTATACAGAAAATAATGCTCATGAAAACTTGAAGTGAAAACAATCATCAGTCTGTGACTGTGAGTATTTGTAACTCAAGCTCAATTACTACATAACTAATGAACTTATAAATGATGATTTTTTAACAAGAAGTATTTCTGCTTCTGAATTGAAGTATGAGAAATCAGCTGTTGCAACAAGTATTAAGAGTAATTCTAACTCTCAAAAAATTTCATCACTACTTCAGTAATGTAGCTCTAAAAAGTGATGCTTTATGAAAATTGACAGCAACAATGATGAACAATCAAGCAAACAAATACATTTGATCAGTGATGATTTCATTTTGCATGCAGTAGAGTGATTATCTACATCACACTGAACATCTCAGATCTGTAATTTCAATTTTATTTCAAGTCTTGCTGCTCAAGTTAATGATTCAGGTGATTCAGCTGAAGACACTGATATTGTGATCAACACTAATACTAGAAACAACATGAACAGAAAGAGAAGATTTCATCATATGTTGAATTCACTTGAAAATACACAATAAGAATATTTATCACACTTCATGCCATGCATAAATGCATCATAAATTAATTCTCAATCTAAATACATTATTGCAGAATGATGATGTTCTGATTGAGTACTTTCAATCTTCATTGTTGCTTAGACAAAAATTTATTAAAAACTCAATATTCAATGAAATTCTGTCTCTCTTTTCTAAATTTTCTTATTTATTTGAGAATCAGAGCAATGCAGTTCAGTAAAATTATAGCAATGTGTTTTTATTTTTTTCACTTCATGATTGTTGCAAATTCTTTCTTAAGTGCAACACTTCTTCAGCTTTCAGTTCAAAGTGTTGACATTTCTTTTTCAAATTCAGTAATTCATTGAAGCTATTTAGATTTCTCAATGCTAAAATATTATATATTCAATCTGTTTTTAATGATTTTTGTTGTCATTTTTTTTCAAGTTTGTTGCAGACACAAAGTTTGAAGTCTTGAAAGTATTTTGATACATTAGATGATTGAACTTGAAGTAATCTGACAAGCTCTGACTTCTTGAAGTTCTGTAATCACATTAGCAGCAGTTAAATACTGTAAAATGATCTTACATTTAAGAAAACATTCAAAGTCACTTTACTGCTATCATTGTGTTCTAAAAACTGAACTGATTTTGCTGTAGATGTTATTTTTGTGTAGTTTAACAAAGTGTTTTTTTTTTGCTGCTGCTGCAACATCATCAGAAATATCACATTGAATAGTATAAAATATGAAATCTTGATTTATATTCAAAATGTTGTATGCAGTGTTTTCTTTATTTTTATTATTATTATTATTATTTTTTTTTTTACTCTCTTTGACTTTTGCAGAGTTTTGTTGAGATTTGCACATTTTTAAAGTGTGGCTTCATTTCTGTTCTGCTTTCTTAAAAAAGCTGTTTTGATCATGTGACAAATGAAACTTGACTTCATATTACTTTGTCTGTCTCACTGCTCATGATAAAATAAAACAAGTGTCTTCAACTTTCTTGAAAGTCAATCAATCAGTGACTTGTTTCAATGACTATTTCAGAAGATATTACAATGTGAATAAACTGACTCAATGAACACATTTGTGAGATTGATTTGAATGACTTCACATTCAGCAAGCTCAAGAATGAAATCATACATCTATCAGTCAAAACTGCAGTTTTTCATTCATTGCAAAATTTTGTCTTACAGCTGCAAAACATTTTTTTTTTTTTACACTCATGAAAAACTCATCAGATTTTTTGAAGTTCTGTATGAAAAATAAACAAAAATTAACTTGAAGCATGAATTATGATGACAAAAAATATGTGATTTATTATGTGAGACTCTGCTACTCATTGATGTAGTTTACAGCTGACTGAATATCACAAAAATGAGTTGTATTGAGTTTGAATGTTTGATGAATCACACAAAATCATATCTAGATTTGAGATTTTTGCTCAAGAAATGAATATTTTGTAAAGAGATTCAGATGACAATCACAGTAAGCTTCAATTTAAAAAATATAACTGAGTTCTGGAAACATGTGACTCTGAGTTCATTTTCTTGAGAAATAATCTGATAAAGTTAGAATACTTCACACTCAAGTTCAACACTGAATTTGAGATTTATAAGTGTCATAAAAAACAACATTTTGATGATTTGTTTCTGCTAGATGAGATATCATATGACTAAACAAACAACAGTTCTGATTCAAAATTGCATTTATGTCATGATGAAATGATGCAGAGTATAGAAACATGCATATCAAATCATCAAAACTATCTGCATGATTCAAAAGCTGAATTTTGATCATCAAGCAATGTAATGAAGACACAGAACACACAGACATGTATGTATTGTTTTGTGCAATGATTAATGTGCATGTTGAAGAATCAGTGACTGCTCACATGCTTTCTGTTGCATTTCTTCTTCATCAGATCAGTTTGATATACAGAAAACTTCTTGAAAGTTTTCATAAACATGTGAATACACAGCATGATTTGATTTGAGAGCATAAGTTCACAGATGTTCTCAAGTGAACATGCATTTTATATCAAGTTGAACACAATTTTTGCAACAGCAATTCTGAAAAACATCAGAAACAGAGCATTGAATTTACAGCAAAAATGTTATTAGATATTTGCTTCATTCTCACAGAGTTATTATGAAATTATTTACTCTGCACTTGCAACAGAAATTACATGCAATGATGACTTGTAATTGTCTAATGACAGATTGCAGAATGGCAACTTGCTGTCTCAAATTGACATTGTGAGCTTCATATTTTTTTAAAGTTGCAGAATCTTCTAATTTACTGAAAACTTGATAAACAAATGCTCTTGTCAATCTTGTAATAAATTTTGCAGAAAAAAGCTTCAGATCAGAACTGTTTGAAAAGATAAAAACTTGCATTATAATAAACAAAAAACTTGTTTGCAGTAAACTAATAGAAGACAAATTAAAAACAGTTTCTCTCATATGAGTGAAATCTGAGTAGAATAATAGTTATGAGTGACTGTTTCTTGTGAAAAATCATCATTTCTTATATGCTATTCATGAAGAAGCATCTCAGTTTTTGTTTTTTTTCATCTTCTGTTTTTTTTTTGAAGATCATTATTATAACTTCAAATGTAAACATTAATAATGTGCTGTCAAAACTGACTGCTTCTTAAAAAACAATGAACATGCATGCAGAAAAATGTCAGCACTGATTTTCAGCTTAGTCAAAATTTTATTTTTTTTGCTGAAGTGCAAGTAGTCACTCACTGATGCAGTAAATGATGTGAAAATGATATGAAAAAATGAATAAATAAGAAATTAAAGAAACAATTCTGAAGCATAACTACAAAATATCAAATTCATTTCTCTCACTTATTTCTGATTCAGAATAAACATTCTGCACATGATTCATGTCTGCAATTTTCACATTTCATTTCTTGATATTTTGTTTGAGCATAACATCTGCAGCAATATCTTCTGCAAATCTGACAAAATCATCAGTTAATGTAATTCATTTTTGTTTTGTATTCTGTTTAATGTTGTATCTGATTCAGCACTTTTCTTAAACATTTTTCATGCTTAGTCTGATTGAATTTTTCACATTTTTTTAACTTTTTGTTTTCTCAGATTGCTTAAATACTTGCTTTTTTTTGAAGCAGCTGTGACTCATTTGAATTCAACTGCTGACTGAAGTTCATTTTTTTTGTCAAAATGACATGTTAGCTAAAAATTTTGAGAGAGACATAATTATTTATTTTATCATTGAATGACAGTTTTTTTCAGTGTAGAAATGCTCTCTTATTCAGTTCATGAAAAGTTTTTTTCTAAGTGATAAACTGAATTCACCAGCAAGATCAATAAAATTAATATTCAAGACAGTGATTAAATCATCACTTGAATTATTTTTTGAATCATTTCTTATTTTTCATATATTGCTTTTTGATGTTAAGTCATGCAGATTCAGCTGCTTCTTGAGCATTAAACATTTTTTGAAAAATTAATCATTTTGTTCTGACAGCAATTGTGAAGTCTGGCTCAGTGATGTTTTCAGACTGATTTTCAAGTCTTGCTTTAGTCAACACTTTAAGTGTGCTGTAATCTGCATTTCATGTAAGTGCATCAAACTGCTCAATGCAGTTAATGCTCATTTGTTTTTTTTTTTGTTGTTGTTCTGTAATTTGTTCAATGTATACTTTGTCATATCATGTGCAGTGAATGAACACAGAACAGTAGTGAGATTTGTGATCAATCATGAATAAAATATATGAAACATCAGAGCAGATTTCAAGCAAAAAGAATAATATAATCTGCAAAACTGAATTATCAAAATGCAAAAAAAAAATGAATAATTAACTTTATTTTGATTACTGTAATTAGAAATGTAATGATATAAGTAATTGACAGAAATCAAATCATGATTATTGAGACAACTGTGCTTTCAGAGAAAATGAATTTATCAAAATTTGTATTTATTTTTTTTCAAAATACAGCTATCATTTTCACAACAAGTTTTTATTCAGATTCACAACACTTCAGAAGTAAAAATCAAAGTGAAGATGATTGAATTAATGAGTGTGCAATAAATAATAAATCAAATTTTGAGAGCAATATGCTGCTCTTTCAGAAAAAGTCATGTCTTGTGCAAGCTTTGAAAAAGCTCAAGAAGCAGTCATACAGTTCAGATGAAAAAAAAATATTTACATTGTTTAGAAAAATTTAAATCATTTCATGTTCTGAAAATGTCTGGCAGCTCAATGACAAAGAAACACATCAAGAAATGATTGAAAAAAAACTTGAATGCATGAGTAACATACTTCTCTGTAAATGACTTTGCAATCAAAGCACATACAAAATGCATCTGCAATCATCAATCAGCAAAGCACAAGCTTTGCACTTGATAAAAGCTATTCAATCATATCTCAATGCAGAGAATTTCAAGAAATCAAAAACAATGACTGAGATGCATGACTGTATCAGCTGCAACATGATTAAAGATAAAAAAAAAAATTGCATAAACAGTATCAATTTCAAGTGAAGAGTCAAGCAAATGAAGATTGAAATGAGTTTCTGAATCTGTTTTGTGTCTGATAAATAAACTCTGATGTTGTTGACTTTTCTAGTCATGATGACTTTAATCTCTTGTTGTTAGACAAGCAGTGTGAACAATTGAGCAATCTGATCAATTTGTTCAGCATGAGTTCTGTATTTGATAAAATAATATATATTCATCAATAAATTTGTATATAGTTTTCTTGTCAAGTAGATATTTTTATAAGAGAAACTTGTGATCTGTCTGCAGATTAATTCAAGCAGAAGAAAAAATAAAAATCAAGTTTGTGAGCTGAGACAGATGATCAAGAACAAAATTTGAATCAAATGTGAGCATAAGCAAAGATTGTAGCAGAAGCATATGTTTTTTTTTAATTCAAAATTGATACAAATATTTACATTTATAGCTGAAGTGCATTCATGAGCTTCAACATTCTTTAATGATTATTGTCTAGCTTCTGTCTGATTGCTGGTTGTGCTGATGCTTCTACTACTAGAATTCTCTCAAACAGCACATCTGAAACAAATCATCAAGCAGTGATTTATTTTCAAAACAAGAAAGCAGTGAGATACAAAATGAATTTTCAAATTCAATTCACTTCTAGCTCAAGATTCATCAGCATCAATCTCTGATGCATTACATGAACATAAAAAGCTTCAATCTTTGTGTAGTACAAAATTCAATCATAAATAAATTTATTTCATTTCAGATAAAAATCTTGTTTTCAAAAGAGTCTTGAGCTTTTTAATAATGTGCTTGAAAGCTCAAAGCTTGTTGAGACTGTGAGCAAGCTCATCATGCTTCTCAAAAAATATTGTGTTCAAGTGATGATTCACAATCTCAAATCATGCTGATGTCTGATCAAGTTTTGTTTTTTTTTAAACTGAATGTAAAGTAAAATTCTTGCAAAATCAGTTGTCAGAGCTTGAGATGACATCTGATTTCATTTTGAATGCAATTCAAAATATCATAAAAAATCAACATCAGCTGATTGATGAATTTTCTGTACAAAAATAATTTTCTGAGAAATTATTCTTGTACAGAAAATGTGTAATCATGTGACTCATGTGAACAGTGTGGCTAAGACATTTAAATTGCCTCTTGAAACTGAGTTTTTTGCATCATCAATTCACTGTCTTGCAATGATTCAGATGATCAGAATGAGAAATGAGATTAGTTTACAGATGAAAATATCATTATATTTTTCATTGAGATACTAACATGTTTACAAGCTGCCAACAATTCTGAAGTCAGAGCAAAGTTATTCAAGATGAAGAGCATTTTGTTAAAATTGAGTGATCAAGTGTGTTTCAGCTCAAATCAGCTTTTTCTGATGCTAACATATTTTACAGAATGTAAAATAATGTCTGCAGAAGACTAGCATTTTTTTAGACAACAAAGTTTTATTTTTTAAAATCATTGTGATGAAACTGTGTTCTGCACAGACTGTGCAGTAAAGTGATGATAATTTATTTCAGTTTTTCAAGAAATTCAGATTTCAACTTAATAAAAAAGTGTCTGAGAAAAAGCTAAATGAAGAGCAGATATTTACTCTAACTCTTATCACTCAGAAATGAAAGTCTAGTAATGAAAAACTTAAGAAATTGAAGAAAATAATCTGAAAGTGAAAGCACAATTCAAAGCTGTTTTTCAATTGTTAAAAAATGACACTGCAAGAAAAAATTTCTTCACTTCAATGTGATTTCATTCAATTTTGTTTCAGTGACATTGAGCATATTGAGAGCACAAATTCAACATGATGAAAAATGAATCATGTCTTTCTTGTCAGGTTCATCACAGTCAAAATTAAGAAACAGTGTTTGACACAGAAGAGAAAATATCAATATGCTGATGAAGATTAAAAGTCATTTCTAAAGCTCAGCTCATGAGTACTATCTGACATAATCAAAAATGAGTTTGATGAATCTCTGTCAGATGAGACAACTTTGAAGAAGCAGAAGACACTGAAAAAGCAATATATTAAAAAAAAAAATTGAAGTCAAATCAGATGTTTGTGAATACTGCTTGTTCTGAATGATGCAATCACAAAAATGTATGATTGTTTTCAAAATCAGAAGTAAGTGTTTATGAATTAATTAATTCTAGATATGAGAAGAAAAAATGAGTGAACATTAAAATTGAGATGATAAATTGTCTTCTTGAAAAAATTTACAGAGCTGTAAAAACATATTATCAGATGCTTTTCTAGTTGTTTTAATGAAATATGAGTGTTGCTTTAGAGATAAATTCAGCATTCTGTAAGAAATTTACAAGTTTATGAAATTTCAAAAAAAGTTTTTATCACTACAAAATGATTCAGAAAACACAATCATGGCTTCTGCAAGACAAAGTTCTGTTATTCACTTTACTAATACACTCAGTAGTAATTATGATGTACATTTTTTTAATCATAATTGTGCTGATGAGTGTTTTTTTGATTTAAAATTCAAAACACTAGCTTACAATTGATAGCATCAACTGCTGAAGAGTTGAACTTTTTTCACAAAAATTCAGCACACATTTTTGAGTTTTCTTTGTTTAAAAAAATAAAAATTGACAAACAAAGTCATTTTGTGCAGACATCAAGCACTGCAAATTGTCAGAATGCAAATCTGATAAATGCTTTAATTTTTCAGAAGACTTTCAGCAGATTCATCAGTTTCTGTGAGAACTCAGAAAGTCATAATCAGCAAGAATCAATTCTGAATCATATTGCTAATTAAGAGAAAGAAATTTCAACACAGCAGCAATTTACATATCAGTTTAGTTTAATGACTGACTTAACAATCAGCAATGATAAATTTACTTAAATCACAAGTTCACATTTTTTCATTTAATTAGAAAAGCATGTTTTATCAGCTCAAATTCTGAATCTCATCATATATTTTTCTTCAGAGCAATCATCAGCATACACTCAAAATTAATGTCATTCATGTGTTGTTTGATGTTAATATTATAGATTAAATTAATCAATAAATAAAATCATTAATCAGTTGAATACACTGTGCATGATTGAAGATCATGACTCAGATTTCAGCTTCAATGATCTCTTAAATTTCTTGATTAATGTTTTCATGAATGATTCTGAGAATGAGTGACAACATTGCTTGAGCCAATCTGTGAAAAATAATGTTGTCAAAGTTTTTGACTATACATAATCTGATGTCAATACAAGTGAAAGTAATTCTGCATTTGACTGGCATAATTTTTTTAACTTTCTTAGTGCTGATTTTCATTTTATGATGATCAAGTGTGACTGAAGCAGTTTTTCAAACTCATTGATTTTCACAAGTCATCATGAAGTGATGTTTTTCAACTGACAGAATTTTTCAAACCCTCTCAGTGCTCTCAATCAACAACTGACAAGCTATTATCTGAATGATGTTCAGAATTTTCATGAATTCATTCATACTGAAAAGAGATAATTAAAAATGTTTTTATGATATTTTGACATTCACAAGCAAATTTATATATTTAATAGCAATAAAATTGCCAAATCTTCTCTGCTTCTGAAAAATGTTATAAACTTTTCACTGCTGAAAACAACATCTTGTCCACTATTCATCTCAGCATTCTCACTCAAAAAAAACTCATTTGAATGTGAAAGCTTTCTCAAAGCAATGATAACAGCCATTTTTTTGTTTTTCAGATTTATACTTTGTAAGATTTCTGACTGAGGCATAGAGTTGATGACAATCAAATATCACATGAATAAAAAATTCATCTGCTTAACTGCAATGCTGAATCTTGTCTTGACTCTCTTGATGTTTGATTTATGCTTTGTGAATGTTAATAATTGAAATTAAATACAGTAGCATAAAGATCATATCTTTATTCAAGTGTTAACAATTTTATTGACAGCAAACACTTTTTTTAAAATTCAAAAAGAGTAATACAGTTCTGAAGCTGATGCTTAAATGAAATTAAAAATTAATGTGTGACATAATTTCTTTACTGCATTATCTGCAATAAAAATATGCACTGCTGAGTATATTTTTCATTCTTGTCATGCTGTGACTGTCACTTCAGTGAAGCTCTGAGATTTCACTGACTGCTGAATTTTTTCTTCTTCTGACATGTTTGCTCATCATATCATAAAAAAATCTCAATAAATCTAATCAGAAAAGGACATATATACTTTAAAGTGAGACTGAAGAATTATTCAAAATGAAAAAAAAAATAACTCATCACATCATGTTTGAAAAAATCAGCATGAAATCACTTCTTCATGCATTCTGAAGAAAACACTTTTCATCTGTTTTTTTAATTTAAAGAAGTCATCTGATAATGAGTTCTGAAAAATTGTTAATGCTCAATTTATACATGATGAAAGCTTGAGTGTAACATCATGTTTTACAGAAAATCACTTTCACTGATTCAGTTGTCATTCTTGAATTTGCTTAATGAATCTCTTGACATTATTAGACATTAATATATCAATAAAAGTGAAAATTGCACTGCATTGCATCTCTCTTCAGAATCAGTTTATCATATTAACACAACAGCAGTGCAATATATAATATTCACAGACTGTTCTGTTGACAAATGAACTGCAATGATTTTTACAAAGTCATTTTGTTGACTGATTTTCATTGACAAGTTAATTCACAGAATTTTTTTTTTTTAATTGTCAGTCTGAGTGTCAAAAGTCTTGTAAGTCACTTCATTCAATTCTGAATGATGACTTGAAGATTTTTTCAGTGAAAGCTGTCTGATGCTGAAGCTACACATCAGCTGTGAACTACTAATAATTGTGAAAACAAGCAAGATTATATCAGTTTTTAACACATATATTGTCTACTGCTCTTTGATCTTGTGCTAAACAAAATCATATCTTATCACTCATCAAAAAATTATTTCATCATGCTGAGAAACAATCAATCAAGTGCATGATTATTGATTACTTCACAAATTCTCACTGTGGGTTGGCATCAGTTTTCATTAATTTATATAAAAGTCTGATTTCAATTGAAATGTTCAATAATGATTTGCTGAACTACAAAACTCTCTTTCACAGAGCAGAGAAGTTATGAAATCAGACAGAAAACTGAAAGACAGAAAAAAATCTAAAATCAACTGACAACATTTGAAAAATTCATCAAAACTTGTCATGATTTACTTTCTCAGTTTTTGAAAATCAGCATATCATTCTGCTTTATGAGATGAAAGATTTCACTGTTTAAAGAAAAACACTGTCTGAACAAAAAAAACTGCTTGATCTCAGTCATTGATTGAAAATTGTTAAAGAGACAAAATTTTGATTTAGTTGCAAGTTTATCACTGAATAACAAGAGTTTCTTGACAGCTGGCTTAGAATTTTTAAATAAAAACAATTTTGCAGTTGCTGATTTTAAATCTTTTTAAAGTGTAGATCTGACTTCAGCTGCTGATGTAGAATTCTTGAAAAATGAAAAATCTGAAATCTTGATCATGTCAACATCAGATTTCTTAGCAAGAGTGCTTTTGTTGATTTGTGTTTCATGATGCTTCATTATGAATAAGAAATGAAGCATTGTGAAATTTCTAGAAATTGAGAAATCTAGAAATTGAGAAATTGTGAAATCTCACAAAAAGTAGATTTATGTTGTGCATCAAAAACTTTTTGAATGTTGAAGTTCTACTTTGACTTTGATGAGATCTTGACAATAAGTTTTCTTTCTTAACACATGATGTTGATGATTCTGTACAAGAAAAGAATTCTGCATCAGTATCAGATGAAAGTTTTGTATGAAAATGTGCTTTCAAACACTGCAGCATATGCTGAGCACTTGAGCAGACTGTTTGTATATGTTCTGATTGTGATTAGTTTTGTATAAAGTGTTACTGTACTTTATACATACATAGTGAATAAATTGATTTGTTTGAAAATCTCACATCATTTTTCTTTTTTTTTTTCTTTTTTTTTTCTTTTCTTTTTCTTCTCTTCTTCAGCTCATTATTACATCAATCATGTGTGTATGAAGCTCAGATAAATTAATTCATCAAGAGAACATCAAGCTAATTTTTTTCTTGTATGATGAAGCACTTTCTGTTTTGAATCTCTCTGATTTTCAGAACTGTCATTGAATTTTTTACATTGCTGATCATTAATTAAGTTTTTTTGCTTGTAGTTTTCAGACAAGAGCAGTTCTGACTCTATCAGAACAAAATGTTTTATTTATATGTGATGTTATAAATGAGCATCAGATATTGAGTCACTGATTTTTGTATATAAATGTCATTCTCATTCAATCTTGAGAGTGAGTGAAGATGCAGATTTGTACTGCTTGCTGCAGTGATTCAAATCTTCATCTGTTTTCAGAATGCTGTCAGTTATCAGATCACTTTGACAGAGCATGTGTAATTGCAAATGATGAAATCATGTCAGCTGTTGTTCTGTATGAGATGATGAAAATGCAGTGAAGATGATTGAAATTGTTGACACAGGCAAAGAGAATGACTCTCAACAATCAGATGAATGCTTTGAAATCTTAATACAAATGATTCAACATCATTTTTTGCAATTGCTATTGACTAGTTTTTGATATGTATAATTTTCTTTTCTGTTACTGTTTCTGCTTTGCTTTGAGACATCAGATATGTATAATTTCATTTACTTCAGTTGTATGCAGTCTGTGTATGACATTCAGATATGGCTTACATTTTTACATGATGTCTGAGATCAGTAGTCTGTACACTGTACAGTGAAGTCAAGCAAGTTAGAAGATAAAGCAATTTAAACTCATATATCATGTGAACAAACAATTGATCTTGAATGCAGTGTAACTGAGTTACTGATAAATTACATTAGAACTTGCAGAACTTTTGACTTTCAAATTATGCTGTGAACAAGACTGCTTTATAAATATGTGCTTTTTCTTTGTTTGTGAAATTCAAATTCTTACTCAATAGAGTTTCTGTACAGGTTAAAAAAATGAGAAAAGTGAAACAAATACATCATTTTCATTGTGTCAAGATTGAAGCTATGTGCTCAATCACTTTTTGAATATAAGACTGACTGTTCACTCACTTCATGTTTTGAAATCAAGTCATCTACAATTTTTATGTCATATGTTTTGCTCAGTCTTTCTAAAATCATCTTGCAAATGACAAAAGCTCAATGACTATTTTGATGAATTACAATCTCAATTAAAAAAATTGAAGCTTAGTCAGATCACTTTAACATATTGAAATAATTTGTCAAAAATCTGATTGACAAGAAATGCTCTCAAGAAGTTGAATTGATGAAACAAGTCTTCTGACAGTGTATCAGAGTTGCTATACTTTCATCACTGACTGTTCACTTGACAATTTCAAGTGAGACTAAAGCATTGCTATCAGACACTTGTTTCTGATTTTCTACTCAGCTGCAAGTCTGAAAGTCTGAACAAAATTAAAAAATTCTTCAGATAAAATGAATCTGATTTGTCTGATCTCAGAAATGTATGTAATTCTTGCAACATGCTAGTTCTCATGCTGATTTTGACTCAGTTTTCATATTCTCACATTTTTTGTTATCAATCAATAAGCATAAATAGTTTGAGTTGTCAGAAGTGATCTTCAGAAACTTCTTCAGATAATAGCAACAACAACATTATAAAAATCACAAGCACTACTGTTTATAACTGAAATTTTGAGCAAAAGTTGATTAATTATGAGATTTATTCTTTGAAGTATAAGTATTCAGATGATCAGAAATCATCAAAATCAAATAACTAAATGAAGATTCATGAAAAATTAACAGAGTTATGAATTTTTTTTTTTTTTTTGAAATTTTCTGAAAAATGCTTTGAGAACTTCAGAGAAGCAAATGTTCATGCATTCAAAAAAAAAATCAGTGGCAACTTCTGTCATTTTAATTATTGATGACAATATTAATAATTTTAAATGTGTTGAAGAAAATTATTTATTCAGCAATCTTGCATTTTCAATGAATGACTCATTGATCAATGCAAAATCAGATTATTTCTTTGATGCTCATTCTGAGCAGTTTTGCTTTGAAATTCACAAGAAGCTTAATGATGTTATCATTTCATCAACACAGAACTTTCTGCTGATGACTCTTGACTTCTTTCTAAAGACAAAAAACTCTGATGAATCACCTGCTGTGGCCACAAAACAAGCTTGTTACAATAAGACACTAAGAGCTTGAGAAATACATAAACTTCAGTTGTACAAGCAGAATGAGTCTGTCTTCAATAATAAAGTTTACATGATAACATCAACTTACAAAGCTGATCAACTCAAGCTTCACACAATACATTTTATCATCTTTCAGAAAAGTGATGACTGTTCTGAATACATTATGAGTCAACTTAAAAATTGATTAATGACTAGTGATTCTGAAATGTTTCAGAATGAAGCAACTGCATATTGAAATGCATGAGATTGAGCAAAAAAACAGCAAGATGAGTTTATTAAATTTGCAAATAAGAAACACATGCAAGCTTGATTTGAACTTTTCTCATCTGAATGTAAGACAACTTCTAAGTCAACTGTTGTTCTAGAAAACTCTAATATATCAGTCATGTCTGATGAATCTGAGTTTCATGATGCTGCCTGAAGTTTTGCACAATCAAATGACAGCATCAAGAATTTCAAGATTTCAAACAAAAATACTAAAAAAACAAGAGCTCAAGTCAACAGTGCTAGCAACAAGTTTCTTTCATATTAGATTTTTAACTTTTTGTACATAATCTGATATTATCAAAGCATTGAATTTTTTTATATTTATTTTTTCTTTTTTTTTTCTTTCACTTTCTTTTCTGCTAAATTTTCATAAAACATAAATACTTGAACAAGCTGTCAGACAGTAATTGAAGATCTCATGCTCACAGAATATCAGCAGTTTTGTCAACTTGTTGAATCTTTGAAAAGATATTAATTCTGTTCTGAGAGAGAAACTGCTAAAACAACTTCATGATGACATTTCAGAGTTTTATGTTGTGTATTTTAATGATGTTGAGAGACTCAGCTTGATTACACAAACTGTGTTCAAGAGCTGCAAGATTAGTGATAATTCTCTTTATCATGAAGAAAGTGAATGACAGAATTGACTTGACAATGTGAATGAAAAACTTGTACTGAATTGATTGACTACAATTATTGATCAGCTTGTACAGCTTGCAGAACTTCATGATTCATTTTGAAAAACTGTTTGCTGATCTCTGACTCAGTCTGCTTTCATTGATGAATTCATCACAAAGCAAAAACTTGACATAAACTTTATGAATGACTCACATGTCATGCTGAACAAAATATACAATTGATTGTAAATTCTGATGCTGAAAAAGCTGAAAAATGACAAATTATTTTTTTGAAGATGAGGCTTGATCTGACAAGATATGCTCATGAGATGTTATCTGCACAGAATGACTGATGATTTATTTTTGAATTTATGTTGTGTGATTTTTTTCTGCACATCTGAAAGTTTGACTGTTGTGAACAAACAGTATAAATAATCACAGATTCTGATGTCTGAAGAAATGAAAAATAACATAATAATTTTTTAAAAATATAATTTAATCTAACTCAAAAGATGTTATTTGCTCAGAATGACTGCTGATTTGTGCTTGAATTTACACTGTGTGAATCATTTTTTTGTGCTTAGTTATTTAACTGTTGTGGCAGAATTGACTCAGAGAAAACAGATATTAATAAAAATAATTTTTAATTTATCATGATGATTTTTGAGTTTTCTTTCACAAACTGACAGCAGTTTGGCTTTGATCTGATCATTGTCACAGTCAACAGCTGATGCTGCATTGAAATTGAGTGTAATGGCTGAAAGAAGTGTCTGATGCTGAACAAAAGCATGTTGCATTGTGAGCTGAGTCATCACATGCTGAATAGCACATTCTGAGAATGATCAGTTATAATTTTTGATGATCAAAAACTTCTGACAGTATTTGAAGCATAATGAGAAAGAGAAACTGTTGCACAAAGTAATGAAAAGCAGAATCATGAATTTTGCTTGACATTACTTTCATCAAATCATTCAGATGAATGGCAAAAACAACAAGATTTGAAGCATTTGAAAAAATCTAGAAATTTTTATGTTGAAACTCAGACAGAGTAGCTTGTCTGTGATTTTGAAAAAAAATGCATTCAATAAATGTTATGTCAGCTGAAGCAATGTCATCAGACAAAAACAGTTTTCTGATTGCATGAACTTAATGCTTTTTTCATTCAGCAAGTACATTTAGTTCAGCTTGCCAACAAAACATGCTGTGAACAGATCATCAAATTGTGTGCATCATCACATCATTATTCAAGATTATAAAAAACTCATTTATAAAAGCAGCTTCAGAGTGATTTTACTTATAAAAATGAAGAGCTGCATTGCAGAGTACAAATTCTTGTACTTCAAGACTGAGTTACTTCAAAGCAATATCTCATCACAAAATTTTTTGATCAATGAATTTGATATTAATTACATATTGTCAAAGTTAAAATTACTTTGATGTAGAGTATGAGTTTCACATGAGCATTTTTCAAACAAACAAAAAAAACTTTCAATAAATACAAAATTCTAGATACACATCAGATGTACATGTTAAAGATGTGAATGTTTCTGTTATTAAAACTTTCAGACTGCTATTTATCATCAAGTTCACAAATAATTTTATGAAAGTTATTTTCATTCAATTCTTTATCTTCTTCTAAATTTTCATTTTTATCATTTAAAGTTTCTTCTTGTTCTGAATTGAACTTCATTTTCTCATGACATGAGAAACAGAACTTGCTGAAATTAAATCAGTTTAAGTTGATGAAACAATGAGAGTATTCTCATCTGTACTCATCAATCATTTTTTCACAGTCACAGTAATGATATGCTCTGTGTTTGCTATTCATGAATTTAAGATTTAAGAAAGTTTTCTTGATAAATCAATGACTGTGCTCATGTGAAAAGTCTGCAGACAATGTTGAAACAAATGTGATATTAACAAAAGTTTTTTTAAGTTGCTTCATTGTGCTGCTGTTCTGTATTTTTGTCTTGTGAAACTGCAGGCTTTGCTCAGCAGAGAATTTCATGAAGATTTGCTAAAATAAAATTTGTCAGATCATAATTATTCTTATTTCAGAAAACTTATCAGCTTCAAAGCATATTAAAGTTCTTTGCTAAAAAAATGTTTGAACTGTGAAAAAAATGTGACACATTCAGAAAAGTGATTGAATTTTTTTCTTCTGCAAATATTTTCAAAGCTGAAGTGAATGCTGACAATGTGCTCTAAGATTTATTTCAGCTTGATAAATTTACAAAACTTTGAAATTCAGAAACTGAAAACAGAAAAAAACAAATATGCTGAAGAAGTTGTTATTCTGAAAAACTCATCAGCAAATCACAAAAATGTATATTTTTCTGCTTGAATTGATGTCTGAAATTACAAAAAAAATCACATCAGTAAGAAAGTAAAATGAGAAGTTGTGATGAAAAAATATCAGTTATACACTTCTCTTTTCATTTCAAAAGATGATTATTATTCTTATATGCTCTTGCCATGCTTTCATCAACTGCAAGTAGATCAAAAAACTTACTTAAATTGCTGAATATTCTAGAAGAAGCATCTCACAGCAGATTATTTAAAAATTTTCAGAATTTTTT
The DNA here is from genome assembly GCA_029449355.1 of Emydomyces testavorans. Lineage (NCBI taxonomy): Eukaryota > Fungi > Ascomycota > Eurotiomycetes > Onygenales > Nannizziopsiaceae > Emydomyces > Emydomyces testavorans. The sequence continues at coordinate 3,319,868 of CP120627.1, forward strand.
TCACTGCATTAAGTTTTATGATTGACATCTTTATCATAATCTTCTGAACTGAAGATGTTAACACAATCTAGTCATGAATATGAACTATAAGCTGACATACTAAAGCTGCAACATTGAAAAATAATACAAAAAAACAAAAGCACTCTGCACTATTCACAGTGTAACTTCAAAAAATCATAAAAAATTCAACAATAAGCTTGTCAGAATTTAATTAAGCAGATCAGACAATAAAAAGCACAAACAACACATGTCTGACTCAGACAGTGACAGAAATAAATGTGAAAACATGCAATTGTGACACAGTTAAATTTCAAAAATGAGGGCAGAAAAAAAGAAAATGATGCACAGAAAGAGGGTGTAAAGCATGAGAAGAAAAAAAAAAATCAGAATGATGATGAAAGAATGATCAGACAGTGAAAGAAAGAGAACTTTATATCATGACAAAGCAGCAAGAGCACATCTTATCTGAATAAAAATACTAAATCAGAATAGAAAACTCAGTGAGACAGAACTGAAAGTACAGACAGTATTCGTAAGTAAAAACTTCAATAGTGTAAACTTTTATTCTTGAGCAGAGACACATAACTACATAGCAACTCAAGAAGTAAAAAATGTCATGACAAAATTAAATAAATGAAATTAAATAAAAAATGATAATTTGTATTCTGTGTCTTTCTGAGTCATTAAATAAAAACAATATGAAGAATTTAATTTTTGTATTTGAACATTATTCTGTCTGTAGCAAACAAGCTGCAACTGATTCATGTTTCATATAATATTTCTTGATTCAAATTAAAGTCATCTTTCTCACTGACAGTGAAAAAGCATCAATGAAGATATCAATGAAGCATCAAAATGTAATATGAAAAATGATTTAATATCATGTCATTCTAAAGTATTTGTCAGAATGTTTTAGAAATCATGATCTGAGAAATTCTTATAAAATAAGAAAAATTGTTGAGTTTACTGCTTTTACACTCAATTTGAAGAGCAGTGCAGAATTTTTCTTTTAAATACTCATCAAAGCATGTGGCATTGTCAGAAGATTATCTGATTTTTTTGAGTAAAAATAACAAAATATTTTATTTTTGAGCTTCAGCTCTGCATTCAGCTTTTTGAAGCTAGATTTCAATAATCACTCAGCATTTGATTGAATGACTTCAAAAAATCAAAGATTTTTAAATCTGATTTCTGTAAAGAGATGTAGAAGAAGTTAATGATAAACTGATTATTATGCTTACTGCTTGATCAGCTCAAACTCAACAAAAAACTTCATCATGATATAAGCAACTGTTTTTTTGAAGACAAAATGAAAAGTCATTCTCAAACTTCAGTAAAAGATTGTTTCAAATTTTTCAGTTTGTTTCATTATTTTTTGAAATTTATAAAATTTATTCTGAATTCAGTATTTTTTTTTTGTTTTCATTTGCAAGTAAGCAGTTTTCATTTTATTCAAGATTGATAAAAATATAATCATGACAAAAAGAAACTTCTTGAGTCTTTGTGCTTGAAGTCTGAAAGTATAATGTATATGTGTATATGCTGATTTTCTGTTCTCACAAATTGAAAAAATCATAACATTCTTTGAATCATTAGTTGAGAAGTAGTATCTTGACTGCAAGCTCATCTGCAATCAGATTCATTTTCAGCTGATGACATTTTAGCTAGATTTATGTCAATGATTTTCTGATGTAAAGTGACAGAGGCAGATAGCAGATTGCAAATCTGAAAAGTGTCATATGTCAAAATCAAGCTGTTTTTTAGATACATTTTTTTTCTCACAAGCTGCAACAGTTAATGCTTTGCTGAATGATAAGATTCTTAGTAATATTGTAAGCATGATGAAAGATTTAGCTAAATCATAAGCAATGCATCACAATTGCATGATTTGCATTTTTCAAAAGTGACAATAAAAGTTTTAGAATGAAGCTGAAATTTTGTTTTCTTATAGCTGTTCAGTTTCAGATGTTTTTTCATCTCATTTCAAAAATGTAAAGTTCACTTTGATTTTCAAACTTGACTTTAATCTTGCATGCATGCATGCAGCAGATTCCAATTTGACAAACAAATTATCATTATTATTTCAATATAATGTCATTTTTTAATTGAGATTTCATCTTTCATCTTCAGAAGACATGCTGAAGATACTAAAAATTGTTTGTAACTGTCACATTTGATTTTGAAAATTAAAACTTTACTGAGAATGTTGAGAAGTGAAGCTTCAGCATGATGATTGTGATTGACTCTGATCAGTGCTTTGTGCATAATGCATCATGTTTATGTCAAAATACTGAAAAGAGCATTGTAAATTGACTGATCACATATGAGAATAAACATGAATGTTCAAAAGCCACAAAATGAATTGATTTTCAATGTTCATTCTCAAGAAAAATGTATATTTAACTGAGCAGGCTGCAGCTTGTGCTTTTGAGAAGACATTTGCAAAAGTAAATGACTTGAAAATTTCAAATTTTTGATATCATAATTGTTATCAGCTCAACAGTAATATTCTTTCAAAATTGAATTAAAAAACTGCAAAATAATGATTTTGAGAATGCTCTGGTGGCCCTGCTCAATTTTAGTATGTGTATCAGACAAAATTTATGAATTTGTTCAAGAAGTGACACTGAGATGATTCATGATTTTCATTGTTTGTGAATTTTCAAATTCATGAACAATAACTGACTTATACATTATATTGTGAAAAAGAGAAAGCAGTCACTCATTAATAATAGTCTCAGATAAAAATTTTAAGGAACAAAAATCTTAATGACATAGCTTCACTGCTTCAGCAAGATATGATGTTGTAAAAAAAAAAAAAAAAAAAAAGTGAAGAAGTGAAAAAGAAAGAGAAAGACAAGCTTATTTAATGTGAACATCTCTTTAATTGCTTTCAATGTAAATTTTTTTCTTTTTCTGATGATTTGTGCTGTGATTTTCTTTTCAGTTTGATTTCACTAATGCTTTCAGTTTGAGAGTTTTATTTAACTTTTCTTGAAGATTTGTGCTGTTCATTTCAGTTTGATCTGACACTTTCAATGAGAAATTCTTTTCTCTTTTCATACAGATTCATTGTATGACTGCTACAGCAAGCTCATACATTAAATCAGTGTGATGTTCATGCTGTATTGCCACAGCTTTACAATTAGTAGAAGAGTTGATTTTATTAGCAGCTGCAAGATCTGATGATTATTGTTTTTATATTATCAGAAGAAAATAATAAAAGTCTTCTGTAAGACATGCTAGAAACTCTAGATAAATCAAAATTCAGCAATTTATCTGTAGAATATTGAGTTTCTTCTGATTATAAAAGTGAGATTTTGACATATCTGATCTGAACATCACTTATTCATACTTAGAATAATCAGAAAAGCATATCTGAAGATAGCATCATGATTGCAATATATAATTGTTGAAACAATCAAAGATCAGTTTATCATGTATATAACTTGTTTTCTTGATCAAACTGAAGATATTTCAGAGAAGATGAAGCTTCATTCAATAAGAAAATCTGCTTGTATCAAATCTCATCTCAACATCTTACTTTCTCATTTCATATTTCAACATCACTTTGACCAGCAAATGAAAATACTGACTAAAAAACTTCAAACTCTTTGTTATGCATTAGCAAGTTTTGTTAAATGTGAAATATAAATCTGTTGCAATTTTTTATCTGATGAGTAAAATCAGAATACATCATGAAACATCAGAACACTTCATCAATGTGTTCTGACAATGAAAACATGAATCAAAATAATATGTATTCAGCCTTTTAGTGAACTTCAGTGAATCAACAGGCAAGCATGACATTTCTTCAAAATGATCACACTGAATTAAACTTCTTGACTGTTAATGCATTTTAATCAAGCAGCATTCATTCAATCATTCAGCTATCTAGGAGTACTGAACATGAAGCTGACATGATTTTTCTTGAAGACAACAAAACTTCTGAATTTACTTCTGCATTGAACATCAAAATGAGATGCTTTGAATGAAAACAAACACATTTTATTGCTGCAGTTGAATCAATCAGCTGTTCTCAATCAATTAAAAAAACTTTCAAAATCATTGCAAAACAGCTGAGCAGTGAAGACAAGCTCAGTTGAGAAGCTTTTTTCAAAGACAAATAATTCTTTCTGAAAAGCAAAGAAGAATGAAACATCTACAATCAAAAAATCAAAGTAATTCTTTTTCACATTATTGAAGATGAAGATGATGTTTTGTTGATTTCTGATTACCAGTCATGCATCAAACACAGTTGAGAATGTCATGTATATAAAAATTTTATTGTATCAACTGAAAAATGTACTGAAGTTTGCTGTTTGTGCTGTCAAAAAAATTTATCAAGTGCATGTTCAGAATTATGATTGTGACTGAGTGTTATATGAGAAGTAAATGAAAGTTTTTAACAAGCTGAATCAGTGAATGAAGGCAACAATCTGCAAGAATTATAAGTTTGAATGCTGCAAATCTGAAGATTTATTTGCAATTTAATATAACAAGTTGAAAATGAGAGTACAGAACAGAATTGCAAAAGTTGATGATGAACTAAAAAATTACTTTGAGTACATTTGCAATCTGAAAATGATCATCAAAAATTGAGCAAAATGAGTAGATGTATTTGAATCAACATTGTTTCATATGAAATTCAAAAAATTATGAATTGCAGATGATAGTGAAGACTGATTTAAACTGCTGAAAAAATAACTGCAGCAAGACTCTGCACATGCAAATTGAATAAATTTCTATAAAATACATTATAAAAATTAAATCAACACTGAGAATCTCAATTTCTGTGAGCTAGTTGCTCATTTTCATCAATATCTGACATCAGTACTAGTGAAATTTCAGAGATGTAAAGCAGTTATGAAGAGTGTTTTTGCTGTGTAATTTATGAGTGATTCAGAAGCTTTTGAGCTTCTGAACAAGAACACTTTTAGAAAAGAATCATCTGTAGAAAGAAAATCAAAAAGTGAAAACAAGAATAAAACATTCACTCACAAAAAAAAACAACAAAACAGAAACTCAGTCTTCAATGATCTGCAGCAGCCAGCAGTCAAATCATGAACTGCAAATCTGAATGATTGCAAAGCATGTGAAATGATCAGACACAGACTGAAAGCATGCTGAGTTATCTTTTTGAAGCTTGCACTCAAATGATTTAAGTCAACAAAAATGCTGAAGAAAATTCTGAAGAATCATTAAATTTAACTTAAAAGAAAATTAAGAAGTTAGAAGCAAATCAAAAAAAGCAAAAACAGCAAAAACAGACTGCAATGCATGCAAAAGAGCAGAAAGCTTCAGAATGACTAGATTATCATCAAGCATCATTTAAAATTGAAAATTATTCACTGAAAAACTTATCAATACTGAATTCTGGCTTTACACTTCATGTTTTTAATGAAATATCTTAATTTATACATTTCTGAACTGCTTCAACTGAGAATAATTTAATTGCAGACAAAGCAGTTATTTTTATAAGAGGCTATGATGATGTCAATATAAACATTCACTATCAAAAAAAAAGCAAAAAAAATGAAGAATTCTAAGACTCTACAATGTCATGTATTGCAAAGATTTTGCAATGAATCTGATGTTTTTATAAATCAGACTGCTGATGAAACACAGCAGAAGAAGTCTGAAAATTTGTCACGGCAGAAACAATATGAGGCTTTTCTTGCAGCAGTGAAAGAGTCTCAGAAAGAAACAAGAATTTGAGATGATGAAATATTTAATTCTTCTCTAGACATTACAAATTCTACAAACAGCTTTACTGACATAAAAAATTTCTCTTTCATAGCTTAGCAAGCTTTTTTTGAGATGAATCTTTGCAGTCTGTGTTTTATGTTTTTGAAGACATCTGAAATGAGTTTTTTAATGATCATGCAGTTGAAGCAACAACACAAAAAAAAGATTTATTGCTTTAATCAATTTTTTGAACTCTGAAAGACTGCATTTGTGACTGAAAGAAAAATACAATAAATAAAATGCATAGAAGATAAAATGATTACAAAAACAGATGTGAAGCATTTAATAAAATGCAGTTCAAGAAATTTACATGCTCTGCATTGCAAGAATCTTTCAGACATCTCAATTTGTCAAAATGAAGTGCAAGATCACTTGTTAGTTTAAACAGACTGAAGAGAAACAAAGTCATAAACTGATTAATTTGTGATCATCACTTAAGAAGAAGAAAATGTATGACAGCACAGTTCTTGATTGCATGTGAGTATACATTAACATTTCAAGAAAAAAAAATTTTCAATGATTTTTGAGAATAAAAATTATACAAGATAGAGCTGCAGACAAAATTTGACTGAGTCAGACATTATATATTGACAAAATATTCAAGCTTGCAAACAATTATTCACATCAAATGACATCTCAATAAGCAAAGACAAAGTGTTTTCAGACATGCAAGCTTTTCAATCATTTATTACAAAAAACTTTTTTTTGCTTTTTTTTGCTTCTTGTATTTTTCTAGTTCACATTCATTCAAATGTCTCATCTGACAAATTTGCTAAAATAATAAATGTTGAGAAGTTCATGAATTGAGCTGAGGCTGCTGAACATATTTTATATCATAACTTGTGTTGACTGATATATCTTGTGGTCTGATATATATCAGCAACTGATACATGCTAGCTGAAACATATTTTTATATCATGACTTGTGTCAGCTGGTATATATTTCTGAAGAAACATGTGAAATCTGATCTTGTTAAGTCAGAATAAAAAATATGTTCAGCTTAGAAAATTCAAGAATGTTTACTTCTCAGTAGTAAACTCACAATATTCATTTATTAAGCTTGTGATTGTCTATCTACTAATTTAATAACATGTAAATCACAAGTTAAGAAGCAAATAACATTTTCAAGATTAAATTTAATCAGAACAGTTAGTCAAATCTGACTCACAAGAACTGTGCTTCTGCTTTTTAATTTTCAATGTTGTTAAGTCACTGAGTGATGTGTCTCTGAGATCACACATCATCACAGAAACAAACAGCAATGTAGATGTTTTATTTCATGACTGATGACTGATGAATCTTAGTTCATGCTGATTTTAAATGTTTCATCTTCTCAATAAAATAATGATGTAATTCAGTTTGCTCATATTTAAGCAAATGATCTCAATAATGAGTATTAAAATCATCAGCACATTCTTTGATCACATCAGATAAATTATTTCTAGAAAAATTTTTCAGAAATTCAGAAAAGTTACACATCATTCATAATGACAATGCTGAAACACATTTTCAGTTCATCACTTCAGTCAAAATATTTTTTTCATCTATCAGAATGTTGCTGCAGCTGAAATTATCATGAAAAAAAACTGAATGCTCAATTTTGTGATTATCAGAAAAGTGTTGCTGCACTAAATTCTGAAGTTTATTGATATTTGATAATATCATTTTTGCATGTTCTAAATTCAGCTCTGCTTCTTCACTCAAGTTGTTTTTCATGTGCTTTTAAAAAATAAAGTTGCAGCTGTTTTTTACAAGCTGCAAGCTTGCAAGTAATCAACATTTGCTTAAGCAGAATAATTTTCTTGAAATTTCTTGCAAAATGTAACTTTCTCAGAAGAAATGTTTTAACACAAAATAACTCAAAGATGAAGAAATATTGCTGACTGACAATGAATATGAATATATATTTTCAATTTTGTGAAATTAATGTTGAAAAAAAATCAAGAAGAGAACTGCAATTTGCTATACAAGATTTTTTTTTGCTGTATATGACATGAATTTTCATGAACTTGTCAGAGATTTTTTAGTTATTTTCTTCATAAAAATTCACTCAAAATTCAGTCAATTATCTTAACTTGAACAATAAGCAAGAACATGTGACACTGATAAAGACATATTCTGCTGTATTCAATTGATTGTAGCAATCTCATTTAGAGTCTTGAGTTTTGAATCAATTGATAAGAATACTCACATCATCATCTGCTGTTGATCAATTTGTACATCATAAAGTTTGTTGAAGACACTCTTGACTAGAAAGCTAACAACAATTGATGTGCTCATAAATATCTCTTTAAAAGTTTTTTTAATAGCTTCAAGATGCAGTTCAGTCATTCAATGTAACTGAAGTGAAAAGCATTTTTGTGTTCAATTAAAATCTTCAAATTGTTTAGTTGAGTCTTCAAGCATGATTGAATCAAATGCAAAAAAACTTGTCATTAATAAATTTCTCAACTCAATCTGAGCAGGCACATAAATCTTGATGAATGATCAGATGTAGTACTGCAGATTTTAAGCTAAAATTGTCAATGAAAAATTCTGTACTGAACTTGAAATTACATACTCAAAAAAAAATTGTAACTACAAAATAAAATTTCTGTTTCAGAAGACAATTGCAATCTGATTCCAATGCTAAAGAAATAATCATATTCTGATATGAAGTTTGAAATAACTTCATTGTTATATTTTGCTTACATATTTATCACTTTGATCAAATTCAGTCTGTTTTTTGTCTAGTTACAGTTTAAAATTGACTTTCTGTCATGAGTATCATCAAGTGAGTTCATCTTTCTTTGCAAGAATTTTTTTTTTAATTCATTCTTCAAGTGATGAGATATTTTTCTGAAATCACTTTAAGAGAGAGCAGCTTTTGTTGACTGTGGAAAACAAATCATCTCATGTTGTTGAGATGCTCTTGAATGATTTCTACAGAGAAAAAGTTGATGAGAAGAATTATTCCAGCAAAACAGCATTTTCATGAGCAGCTGAAGCTGAGCAGACTGACAATATCAAAATCATTCTTAAATATGAGACAGATCTGAATCAACAAGACAATAATGAAAAATCTCTGTTAAGCTGGACAGTCAAGAGGGGAAATTTCAGAACTGCAAAGCTACTTATTGCAAAAAAAGCAAATGTGAACTTGAAAAATAGTTCAGAATTCAAATCACTCATCTACACACATAAAATCAGATACAGCAACATCAGAGCAATGAAGTGTTTTTTATGAAATCATGATGCTAGCAGACTAAAGCAAATCTGACTGAATGACTTGAAGCTGATTTGAAGCAATATCATTGAAATTTTCAAGAAAATTAAAAGACATCTAGATGAATTTCTGATAAAATGATGAGATGAAAGTGAAGAGAATTTGTCTGAGGTTAAAACATCTCAATGAAATCAAACTTGAGAGCTAAAACAATGCTTAAAAATTGATCAACCAACAGCTTTAGTTTATAATATGCTTATGGTCTTTGCTGCAACAGTCATTGAAATGAATGATCTTGTTGAATTTTGAGCTGATCATCAAAAGCATTTGTTTCAAAGATACTTACTGTATCATTTTTGACTTATCATGTTTCAGTCTGATTTGCTATTATTTTGATAATTTCTTGAAGATGAACTCAAAAATATATATTCAAATAGTTTAGAAAGTTGAGCATTTCTTATGAATATATGAGTCACATTAAAAAAATCTGACAAATTTATTATATCAATTGATCTTCTGACTTCTCTTGTGAGTATGTATTTGAGAAAAATCATTTGACTGAGAAACTAACTGTTTAATTTCTAGCATTATCAATACATGCAGTTCATCATCAATAATGTTTGAGCATATCATTGATCTCAACTCATCAAGTCTCTCATTAAATCAAAATCAAAAAATGTGATCATTGTTTTACTCAGTTGATTTTTTTTTTCTCTAAGAAACATCATTTCATCAGTAATAAGCAAAAACAACTCATTCTGACAACTGTGAAAGAGAGATTTCACAAAACTGAAACAATCATGAGAGAATATCATCAGCATGTGCTTGTGATGAGAAATGTCAGCAAAAAAAAACAAATGATCATTCAGAAAATCAAAATCATCATCACAATGCTTACAGATGATGATGTGCATTGTACTGCAAACTGAAAAAATATAAACTAAGCAAGTTACACATAATTGATTATTTTTATATTCAAATGTTTTAACAGTTCTGATCATTTCAATGCAAAATGTTTTGCAGATATAACTCAAAGCAAAAAATTCAAAATGTTTTAAATTTGAGCAGCATGACAAAGTTCAGATTATACTCAATTAATTTATTTTTTTTTGTTCATTAATATTTTTCAGAACTCTTCTGAAATGAATTCTTTCATTATTTGAGCAAGAAAAAATGAATGATGTTGCAATCTGTGAGCATCTTCTCTGCTATAATCAATGAAGTTTTTCTCAAAAGTTCTGAGATTTTTTCAGTGTGATGTGAGTTTAGAAACTTTGACTGCTGCAACAAATAGTATGAATGAAGTCACATTATGTTTCTCTGATGATAAGCATGCTTGACAATCATCTTAGCACATTTCTAATTTCTGACACAAATCATATAAGAAGGCCAGAATGAGCATCTTCTTGATCAAAACAAAAAACAACAAATTGATAGTTGAAGTGTATGTGTAATCATCTGAGTTCACTCAGAAAGAGTGAAGCTATCAAGCTGACTAAACTGTCAGAAAAGAACAATTAACTGAAAATCAACACTAGAAAATTATTGATTTGAAATGACTGATAATCAGAATTTTTTTTTATTTGAATAATTTTTTCATGTGATTTAAATTGAAGATGAGTAGAATTTTTTCTGCTGAAGAATGAATATTTCAAAATAAAAAAAATGCAAGAAGACATATCAGACAAGTTTTAAAAAAAAAATATTTTTCTTGAGTTAGCAGATTTAAGTGAAAATCTTCAGCAAACTTTGTGTCACTTGTCATTAGTTTCTGTCTGATGAAGTTCTAGTTCAGACACAGTAACAGAAAAATCACAATGATAGATTTTGCTGTAGCTTTGCAACATGCATGCAAGAGTTTTTTTTCAATTCTTTCACATTTTCTGTATGTTCTGATAATTTTGCTTCAGTTGTTGAGCTGCTGAAAATTTAATTATCAAGTACTTAATCACTTGTTTTGATGATGCAAGATCATATTCAGCAATTAGCAGAATCATCTTGCTGTAGCAGTCATTGCAAAAAAAAAAAAGTTTATTTAATAAATTTTTCATTTTTTGTTGTTGCATTTGTTGAATACATCAACAGTTGAGTTCTGAAGTTTTCATTTCTGACAACTGCAAATCAACAATACAATCATTCTGATCTGAGCAATGATTTTTGAGTGACAATTCTAATCTGACTTTTTCAAAATGAGAAAAAGTGACAGAGAATTAGTTAGTTACTTGAAACAATATTTTGAATTTTTTGCTTTTTTGAATTCTGATTGCTTTGACTCATTGTTGTAAATTGAGTGCACAATGCTTGTAAGATGTATGTTTGTAGTACTATCTACATACAAGTAATCAGATGAGAGACTGTGCTAAACAAGCACTAAGAGTTTGCAATTTCATGTGAAGTCTCTTTGCATCTGATCTTCTTGAAGTCTAGACTTCTATTTTTGTGATATTGCATATCATTGATGTCTTAGAACACACTTACTTTTGTGATCTCATATAAATTGCTGCAGTGCTTCTTCATGTCTTTGCAAATCAGTCAAGATCATCATGACTGAGAAGTGAATAACACATGAGTGTCTTCAAATGAAGTCACATGTTCAAAATGATGTTTCTGTGCTTGAATCAGATCACAAAACAAATCAGATCACAAGACAAATTGAATTTTCAGCAGTCAAATGATTTTTGTCAAGTCTCTGTGAATATTCATATTTTCACTGAATTGCAGATTGTGGCTGAACATTGCATAATCAATGCTTGACTTGAATTCTGCTTGCATTAGTATGTTATACAGTAATACTCAGATGTTGTGCCTCACAACTGATGAGAATTTGAACTTAAAGTAACACATTGATCTGTGGTTTTCAACTCAGATCTGCAGCAATCTTGAAGCTTTAAAATATATACTAATGAAAATTGTGATTCAAAAAACTGATAACAGACTTAAATTAAGTTTTCTGATTGATTGTTCTCAAGTAAGTTATTGTGAACATCATCATACACAACATAGCAAAAACAAAAACAAAATCAGCATTCAGACTCAAACACAATAATATCAAGCTGTGACTCTCAAAAAAATTAACTTGTCAGAACAATACTTTTTTCAGACACATAAAAATGAAAAAAACACAAAAAGTCAGTGCTTGCAAGATGTGATTTAAGTTTCTGTCAGATTTCATTGTCATTCTCATTCAGCTGCAAGAATATTATGAATTCTCAGACTTTGAAGATCAGTTGAGAGTTTTAGTTAACATTTTACAACAGTAAAAATTTTCTGTTTTTAGCAAGTGTCTCTTGTCTGTTGTCTTTGTTGTCATTCATTTTTTTTAAATAACTCAGATTTTTTAGACATTACAAGATTTGATGCTTCAGATATTATCATTTTTGATTTTTGTGTTTCTGATCTTAATTTTGTGACAACTTTTCTTCTTTTTTTCAGAATCATTAATTTCTGCTTATGTGACACTTCAAATTTTTTTAAATTGTCATTCATTTTTTGAAGATTTGAATATATGCAGTTCTTGACAGTATGAGCATAGTTTTAATATAAGTTGAGAGCAAAATGTACCACTTCTGAAACTGGCAGCAGTCAGTTTTCAGATTTTATTAAACAAGCTTTATTTTTTTCAGTGCTCAATAAATTTTCTTCATTCTGAAGAGTCTGTTTTTCTGAATTGTACTTATAAGCATCACACAAATGTACTATCAGCACATACATTTTGACATTAGACTTTGCAGCAAGCTTTATCAATTTTTTCAGAACAGTTGTGAAACATTTATTAAAGCATTAACACTCAAAATGATGAAAATTGAGTTTAATCATTTTGAAGAATTGATTTGCTCTAGAATTATGTATTGAAGCTTTGTGAGAGTTAATAAAACATGAATATTAAAACAAACAAAAAAGAAAGCTGTTTAAATATCTGCATCAGAATGTTAAACAATTAAATGATAAATGATTAACTAGATAAGTCTAGCTGCTGCTCTGCAGAATTGAACCTCAGTCAGAAACTGACACACAAAAACTTATGAAGACAATCTCAAATACTTTCACATCTGTTTATTACAAAAAATCAGACTGTTTTGAACATTTAATCTTTACTGCATAAAGCTGCTTTCAGAATTCTTTCTGAAATTCAATCTTCTGAGCACTTTGCAATGTTTTTTGAGCAAATGCTTTTTTTTTTTTTTTTTTTTTAAATCAATTTGTGAGCATGTTGAAAAAACTTGAAACTGCTGATTGTCATTGAATTTTCTGTAATTGTTCAGCCAGCATTACATTTTTAGTTTGACTTGTGTATTGTTAATTTGATATTATCAGTCATGATTGTGCAAAAAAAATACATCAATATTGACTTTAAAGTTTAAATAAAGTAATCATCAAATGCTTTTAAATTAGAAATTTTTCTCTTCAATGTCACAACATCAATTTGTCTTGCACTGAATAATGTCTAGCTCTCAAAATGATAATTCACATCATTCACTCACATGTGACAATTGACAAAAAATTATTATCATGAACTAAAAGTCTCTGAAATTTACAATTGCAGCTGATTTTCATTTCTGACAGATGTTCAACACTCTGTCATGCAAAAAACTTTTTTTTTGATAATGTTGATTAATGTAGATCATTTTGTAAGTGTGAGCAGCTTGTAAAAGCAGTCAGTGTCAAAAATTTTGAGAAAGTCATTCAGTTCAAATGATGACTACATGATTGAATCAGAAAAACTTGAGCTACATTTTGAAAATAACTGCATTTTTTTTTTTTTTTTTGAGATTCACACATACAATGTAGTTATTTGAGTGCTGAAACTTTCTCTGAGAAAAAGCATTTTTGATTGTATTCTTGAACTAGAATTTTTCAGCACAAGCTTAAAAAGTTACTGCAGTAAAGTACATAATTACTCAGAATATTGTAGAACTGAGCAATCTAAATGCTGTAAAGCAACAGTTGAATTTTGATCATGCATTGTCAGAAAATCAATTATTTCTCTGCAATGTATGATTAATCATTGCTTAGATGTTTTCTACAGAAATTCACTATAATATTATTGCAAAACTGTGAATACTATGTATTATATAATATATGTACATTCAATCATTCTCAATCTTTTCATTTCACTTTCAGTCTTTCAAGATCTTCACTTTAACTAGTTATTTGATTGATTCTCATATGCTGAAGTTATGTGAAGAGTTGAAATTCACAAACTGATCAAAAATCATGATGATGTCTTGTGTTCATTTAAATATCTGCATCAAATTTTCATGCTGATCTTGCAACTGTCTGAAAAAAAAATTAACTTAATTTCATGAAAATTCAAGAAATTAGTTAACATACTCAGCTAACTCATTGATTCTAGAAATGTGATTTTAGCATTGCAACTCAAGCAAAATTTCTTACTATAATATTCATCAGTTCTTCATTTGTTGCATTTTTTTCTTTTCTCTGCAATCACATGAATAAAACTCAATCATTGAAGCAAGATCAGTTTGTTGAAGAATGAAGCTGGCATTTGAAAATTGCAATACATTTTCAAAAAATGAAAGAAAATTTGCAGACTGAAAAGTTGAATCTGAGCTGAATGAAAAAATATTTGTTTCACTTAAATCATGAATTTGATTGATGTCAGCAGAAGTCAAGTGATTTTTCTTGATAAGTTTGCAAAGTGCATCAGTTTTTGTCACAAGAGCATTTCAGTTCTTTTTTGAAGTATTCATTTTGCAAATGTGATGAAGAAAAAATGAATTGATGATTGATACTTGTATTTATATAACTAGCTGCTCATTTCATGCTCATTGATGATGTTTCTGAATGATAAGACTTGATTTCATAAGTCTGATAAGCTAAAAAACATTCAAAATTTCATCAAAAAAGTTTACTTTCAAAAATTTTTGTGATCATTTCTTGAGAAACATGTTTTATCTTGAGTAATGATTGCAGAAATTAAATGATCATGAAAAAACATGTCAGCATCAATCATTATCTGAAGTAAGTGCAGCAACTCAAATTTCATTATAAAGTATATAATCATTTGTTTATTCACTCAGAAACATTTCTTCAATTTATGAATTTTTAACTCACAACTGTCAAAATTATTACAGTTAATTTTTGAAATGATAAAAACATCAGCTTCTTCTTCACTGCTGATAAGTCTAATTCTTCTTAATATCTGAAATTCAACTAATTCATTGTTCAAAGTCATTTTATGTCTGCACTTCAGACAGTAACTGTGATACTTTTATTTCATGTTTGTATTCTCAGCTGATTCTAGACTCATATCTTAATTAAGAGTTGCATGGCCAGCATCAAAATCAGAATGAAATGATTTTTCAAAATGCACTTGACTGTTGCAGCAAACTTGAAGATGTTGTGCAAGCATTGAGTTCTCAATGTGATGCTCTTCAAATTGCACTGCATGAGATTAGATCTCAGCAAGCTGTGCTACATCATGATTTTCTCACAGAAAAAGTCAAATATGCTACAAGAAAGAATGCTGTGTTGACTTTCTTGCATGTCAAAAATCAAATATTATAACAATTGATTAATAAAATGCTTCTGATTCAATCAACTTCTGATCAGTCAAAGATGATTCAAGAGCTTTTTTACATGTCACAAGAGCAAAGTGCTTTTATTGAAAAACTAATGTCAATGCTTGATCAATGCAACAAGTGTATTTGATATTTGAAACAGTTTCAACAGATGACTTCAGACATCTGAAATAAAAAAAAAATCAAAATATTCAAAGTAAATCTGATACAGTCAAGCTCAGATGAAGTGAAAATTTTGTCAAATTGAAATGACAGAATAACTTATCATAGCTTTTAATCTCATTTTGTTAGCTGAAAAGATTTTGAGAGCAATTAAGAAGTTCAGTTTTGCAAATAAATCAATTGATAGCTAAGTAAACTTATATGAACTGAATCAGAGATTTCATGTCAACTTTTCAGTTTAAAAAATGCAAGCTAGTAGATTGATGAGAATCAACTCAACTTTTTTATCTGAATACAAAAGCTTTTTTATATACATTTGAGCTCATTTTCTGAAAATCATCAGATCAGACAAAAACATGATAAGCAAAAAATGACACATGATTAGAAATCAAGTATCTCAAAAACACATGTGACAATAAATTCTGAGTTCAATGACTTGACAAAGTGCTCTAAAACTTACTGCCACTTTCTTTTCTGTTTGCTTCAATATCACAAAGCTTCAAGTAGTTGTAATTTGCTTTCTGCAAGTATCAATCTGCTTCATTCAGAATATTTTTCATCATTTCAAACATGTAAGTCACTCTGCTTCTAAGATTAAGCAGTGCATGACAGTAATTCTCATGCAAAAAAATTTTTTTTTTGAAATAAGAATTCTTGTAGACAAGCTTTTTGATCTGATTTTCTAGATACACAAATGAATTTTTTTTTATGAGACTGCATTTGTGATGAAAGTCACTCAAGATTTGAATTGATATTTTCATGAAGAAGAATTTAATGATCTAGAGACAAGATTTCTGAAATGCTGAGCAATGAAGATTGAAATGATTATTTCAGTAAATTAACTTTGATAAAATTGAAGTCTGAGATTTTATCACTTGAAGCATTTAATCTGCTCAAGTCTTGTTTCATTTTTTTAATGAAAAAATCAATGTCTGAAATTTCAAGTGTTTGACATATGAACAAATATGTACATTTTAGAGTCTTACAGATTTTTTAAAATCAGCATTTATGTTGATAAAGTGCATGCAAACTCAGAATGTGCAAACAAGTCTGAAATTATTCAGTATACTTGTAAATGACTAACTAATTAATTGATTTAATTTTTTAACAAAATTGAGAAAATGTTTCTGAAAGCATCTGACAGCACTGCAATGCATTTGTCTGAAGATTCTGAGCAATGACTTTTCACTGTTTAACATTTTTCTTCAGCAGTAAGACTTTTATTTCAAAATCATTTTGATATTGTTGCATCTCTGCAATTTTCTCATTTGTTTGCATGTTGACTGTTACTTTTATAATTGCTTTCAATCTCAATTCATTCAGCTTTTCAATAAGTGCTTTGTTTTCTGTTTCTAAATCTTTAAAGATTTGAGTTTGTGGTGAAAAATTTGTCTATGCATGTCAGTTCACAGAAGTGTCAGATGAAGAAAATTGAAAAAAATTCTCATTATTGTCAATAATAGTGCAGGAACTGCATGAAAGAGTTTATCAACATTATTTGTCAAGCACTTATATGCATCAATTGAGTGTTTACTCAGTTGTTTCTCAAAAAAATGCTCAACTGATGAGAAGATATTTCAGGCATAAAAATTTTTTACATCTGAAATCAACTTGATCTCAAATAAGTTGATGAAAATTCTCAATTGATTATCTCAATATTCAGTTATTTTCTAAACTTGACACAATAAATGAATGTAAATATCTTACAAATATGTTCAGAAAGCACTTTTTGACAGTGTACTTTTCATTTTGTGCAATTTTTATTGCTTGACATATTGTAAAGTTGTGAATACAAAAAAACTGCATGCATGCAGATCTTGCTGAAGTTACATACTAAATTATTAAAAATTACTTCTAGAAGTGAAAATGCACTTGAACTTGTCAGTCATTTTGAGAATGCAAGTTCTGTTCAAATTCACAAAAACTTTCTCATTTATTAGCAGTTGACTATCATTCTCAGCAAATCTGTAGAGGTTTTCACAAGACACATTTTATTATGAATTTCATTAAAATATATGCAATAATTATTGATGATCTTGTCACAAGTCTTGTTTTTGCTCACTTTTTTGCTTATCTGAAAAATTCAACAAGTATATTGCCTCAATTATATCTTATCAATTCAACAAACTTGCTCTTTCATTCTTTTGCACAAAATCTCACTTATTCATATCTTTTTCATCATCATTAATTGTTAGATTCATGAAGAGTCTTTCATGTTGTTTTACATTTGTTATATGTGATTGCAAATGTGTGTTGTTTGTGATTTTTATGTCTGAGAGCACTCAGAGATATATGTCATTGAGCAGCAACATTTTTTCTGATCAACATGAAATTTTTGTCAAGTAAAATACATTTGAATTTTTTAGCTAATATTATGAAAATATATCACTGTACTTGCTGAAAAATACTCACAACAACAAGCTGAATTGCTGTTGTGATGATTACATTGCATGTCATCACTGCAAAAGCTATTGATTGAAAAACATCATTCACTGAGTCTAAAATTATTTTTGAACTCATTGCAAGAATCTCAGAATTCTTGTAAATTATTAATTTGTATTAACAAGACTAGAGTGTGATAATTTTTTGAATTTTAATATTGCTTTTCTTATCATTTTCTGATCACATTTTATTCATGTTGTCTTCATGAATATCTCACAGTTTTTGTTGAGTGATTTTTTTTGTGATCTGACAACACATTTCAAAACACAAATTCTTTGATCAGATGTACTTGTATGCACAGTTTGCAATGTTTGCATTAATGTTTGTTATTCAATCTGCAGTGTTTCTTCATCAGAATGTTGTTTTTTTTTCTGATGAGTATCTTAAAATTCTTGTAAAATATGCAATTAAAAAAATTTACAAAAATAATCTGCAGAAGAGAGTAATCACTGCTATCAAGATTTGAATGATATTGTCACAATTTTTGAATGTATGATCAGAACAGATTATCAGTCTTTGAGTAAAATTGCTGAACACATGATTTTTACTTCAAAACTACTTTGTGATGATGACATTTTATTTTTTGAGAAAACAAACTGAATTGAAGTTATTTCTTCACTCTCAACATCATTTGTTGATGACTTTGACAAGTCATACTTCAGAAAATCTTGAGAAGCAGTTTTTTTTTTCTGCTTTCTTCAGTGACTCATATGACATCAGTGAGTCAACAGAAAGCTACAAGATTATTATCATGATGACAACTGAATTTAAAATTTTTGCAGTACTTTTGTATCTTAAATAACAGCTTCATAATTACAAAAAAAATAATTTTTAAATTTAATGAGTACATTTTTTATGACAGCTACAAACAATTAATAAGCTTAATTTATGTCAAGCAACTTTCTGACTAATTTAAGTAAATTCTGCTATAGCTGCAGAGTCATTGCTTAACAAATTACTGCTGAATGACAGCTTGCATGATAATTATGTATGTATGAAATCTGCTTAATCTGATGTTTTAACTAACTTTTAGAAAAATTCTTACTATTTTCATTTACTCTGCATCTGGTTTTGAGCATTCAATTTACTCTGCATTGAATGCTGAGCATTTTGTGCTCAGTAGAATTTTATTTCTTGAAAAACATAATTGTGCATTTTTATATCATGAGAATGCAGATTTTCTTCAAATTTTAAATGAAGAAATTTCAGAAAAGTTTGTTAAACAGCTTTCAGCATGAAATGATTAGTTGAATGTACTAATTATGAGTGAGTAATCATTTTCACATTGAAAATTCTAAATTCAAAATGCTGATTTGCTCAGTTTCAGCTTTAGTGAAGTTGTGTGATCATTTGCATAGCATTCTGCAATATCATTTACATAATAAAGTAAGATTGATGAAACTTGAATCTCAGTCAGAAAAGTAAAATTCTTAAAATTAAATTTACTGAATTTGCTGATTCAATGCTGCTGTACATTTTGTCATCTTCTCAGATACATACATAAATAATGATGTTTGCTTATTATATAATTATAACAAGTTTTGACAAACTCATCTCTGACAAACATTAAGCATTTCACAACTTGTCTTCAGCAAACTGTCTAAAATACTGCTTATTTTTTTATGTACAGATGAGATTTACTGCAGATCAGAAATGTATAAAGATTAGAGTCATATTTTGAATTTTTGATAATGCAGTGATTTGATTAAAAACAGCAAAAATTAAAGCAGCAGAAAAAGCTTTGCTCTCATAATCATATAAATTTTAAAAATTGTTTTAATTTTTGAATAATCTGATATCAAGTTCAACATTGAACAAACAAATGAAGATATGAAACTCAGATATAATTAAAGTAAAAATTCTGTGTGAACATTAAAGCAAAAATGACTGATTTTTCAAAATATTTGACATTTCAGCTTTGTTTTGCCAGAAATGAATGCTATCAATCATTAAACTTGAAGTGATGATGAATTGTAAAAATTCACTTTCTTCAAGTCATTTAAAATATTTACAGCAATGATTGCTGATAGAAATGACACTGCATCTGAGTCTGATGATCAGTGCTGAAAATCATTTATACTAATTGTTTCATTGTTTTTTGCATTTTTCTTCATCAGTTGCATCATGACAGCACTCAATGCTTGAATCTCTCAAGTGAACTATCTTGAGAAACATGTTCATCAGTTTTGAGAATTTGCTAGAATTTATCAGATACAAGCTGATCAGAAAAGATTATGTGTACATATATATATATCAATTTTCACAAAATCATTCAGATCAATTAAGATATCAGCACAGATCAGAAAATTCAATTCTAAATTGTGAGCAACAAGATAAATCAATTCATCAAGAAATTATCAATTGTTAAAACTCATCAACAAGTGAGTCAGAATGTTGATTATTTGATTAATGACAGAAACAAGTTCAATTGCATTAAATCACTTTTGTGAGAGAACAAAATGTTTTAATGAAGTTGATTGATACTTAAAAATAAAATAAAGTGAATTTTCAAACTGAAAGCTTTTTAAAGATGAGATGATATTTTTGTATTGCACTTCACTTAAAATTGATAGAATACTGTTCTTGATTATTGAAAACTGTCTAAGAACAAATATATTAGAAAATGCAATTTGAGACTGCACTACTGTGAAGTTGTTGTCAAGCTTGCAGTTTCAGAATGCAGTGTAAGTGAGTCAAGAAAACTCTTTTTTAATGATTATTGTTTCACTTGATTGCTTTTCAAATCTTATTATATTAAAAAAAGCAAAATTTCTTGATCAAAATCAGATTCTTAATTGAACATAATGCTGCTGTAAGAAATCTGAATCATTGTTCTGAAAATAAACTTGCTTTATTTTCTGAATAAAAAAATTTAAGCAATGTGAATCTTGAAAATGTTTTGTATCTTGTAAAGATGCAAAATTAAACTAAATTGTGCATTTTTTTTTGTATGACATTGTACAATGTATGATATTTTTTGAAATAAGTGTATTTCAAAAAAGTTTTTCACAATTTTAAAATCTCAATCTTGTCAGTAAAAACATAAGAAAAATTGAAAGAAAGTGTGCAGAATGATATAAATTTGCAGATAAAATATTGCTCAGCATTTTCTTATATAATAAAAACAAAGTTAAATTTGTTTGAAATTTTCTTACTTTCTTCTCATTGAGCAAGATATCAAGAAATTTATTCACTCAAGCAAAAAAACACCTGACAGCAAAGCAGTGTCTTAAGTTTCAGAACACAGCATGAGTAAATGTGAATCATATTTATGTGCCTACTGTAAAAAATACAAAAAAGTATGAAAAACTTTGTTGAATTTTGCTTAAGAAGTACTGTCTTCATCTGAAGTTACAGAATCATGTTGTCTGTATAATTTCTCAAATTTTTTTGAATAAATTTCTTCAGAAAACAAAAATTTGTTTGAAATTTTTAAAAATTAATTTTACTGAAATTTACTCACTGTTTTTTTTTTCTTCAAGAAATTGAAGTGCTTGCATGAAGCACATCATGTTCTTGTTGCATGTGAAATTTTCTCTTTCAATAATCATTGATGAATTGTTGATATATTTCTTGATGATGCAAAAAATTCAGTCTTAGAATTCTTTCAGTCTGGCTAACAGTAGCACAAATATTGAAAAATTTTTATGCATCTCTCTCATTGAAGAATACTGCAATGAGTATAAGCTCACTGATGAAGAAATATACTGCAAGATTTGACAGTATCAGCAGAAAAAAAACATTTATTCAAAAAATAAATAATGATCACAATTGTTTTCTAATAAATTCAATAACAAAAATAACTTGTTTTAACATTTTTTTAATTACAATTTACTTAAAGCTGCATTTGACAATCTTCTGAACATTTCTGATCTCTGAAAGAGACTGAGAATTAATATGTTGAATAAAATAATTAATTTTAAATGTGATGAAGTGAGTTTCTTCATTCTTGAACTGATTTTAATTTCTTCTTACAAGAATAAAAAATCATTAATTATCTGAATGATATAAAGAAGAATTTCTCATTTCTAGTAGAAAATGATCAATCATTGATGATCAAGATTAATCAGCATGATGTTGAGACACTACAGTTAAAAGCACTAGCTGTCTCAGAGACTGACTTCTGATTCATTAAAGATAAAATTCTGAGTGATGAGATTTTTGATGAATTTACTGAGCAAGAATGTGATGTGATTTGAAAGCAATTACAAACTTGTAAACATTTAATTCTTTCTCTCTTCACATTTTTTGAAAACTTCAAGTACTTGAAAATTTGTGTCAATGTCATGAAGCATTTTTTTTCAATATCAGACATCAACTGAATCATTCAGCAAGCAGTAGTGTCAGATTTTAAAGACTTTAATGAGAGCAACAATTATATTTTTGTTCAAATTTTCAATGAGAATATTCAGAAAAGAGCTGAGAGCACTGAAAGCTGTTTGAAATTTTATTATTGTCAACTCTGACTGTATGTCATGCATGAGTATCTCAATTTATCAAAAAAAACAAAGAAAAGCAATAAACTGCTAGCAAAAACTTCTATGAAGATTGATGAAGAGATTCTTCATAAGTTGACAATTCTTGCATGCATATTTGACTTTAAATCAACATAAATCAACACTTTGATTGAGAATCATTCAGACTGTTTGATCATGCATGCTGCTCTACTCAAAGCTTGAAAGCTGAATCAATATCATTACAATTAAATTGAATATTTAATTGATGTGATTGATCACTGCTTCTTCACAACTGAAAGCTATCACATCAAGTTCAAACATGAACATATTCTCATTACAACACTCAGCTTCTGCTGTGAAATATCAACAAATGAAACTCATTAACAGAACAAATCATCTTTCTTTCTGAATATATTACATGCAGATGACACATATATGAAGAAGCATCTTACAACTTTCTTTGTTCACAAATGTGTGTATTTTGCATTTTTTAATCATATGTATTTTTCAGAAAGTACAAATGCAATCTTAATCACTGATGACATGATGTTGAATGAAGATTGTTCTGAAGAAATACTGAATCAGTTAAAAAAATGCAGCTGTGAGACTGAGACTGATCAAGTTTGTCAATTATGTCTGAAACTAAAAACTGAAAACAGTTGATTGCAGAAAAAACTTAATGAAGTGAGACAGCAGAAAGAAATAAAACAAGTTATGTTGAAAAAGTGTCAAAAAAAAGTTGAAAACATTCAATAGCAAAAAAAAAAAAAGCAAGTTATGTTGAAACAACTACAAACAGAGTTAAGACAAGCTGCAATGCAATCAGAAAAAGAAAAAAAAATCTGCAATTTTCAAAAAAAAAAAACAAGTTATACTGATTTTGCAAAATTATGCTGAACATCTTCAACAACAATCAAAATTAAAAAAACTGAAGTTAAAAAAACTGCAGAATGAGATCAGAAGTATTGAAAAACAAAAAAAAAAGCAAATCATAATAAATAATCTGCATGAAGAAGCTGAAATCTTTCAACAAAAAATAAATTCTGAGAAATTAAAACTGAGTTAAATACAGAATGATGCTGAAAATTTAAGAAAACAAATGCAGAAAGATCAAGTCATACTGAAGAAATTGCACAAAAATATTGATAACATTCAACAACAGCTTAAAATGAAAAAAACAAAGTTAAAACACTTGTTGCTGGCAACAGCTAATTCAGAAAATGTTTTAGAAAGTGTTGAACAATGCAATTTTGAACAAAAAAAATGACTGAGAAATGAGAAGAATTTGTTTGAGACAAACAATGACTGAAAAAATCTACAACTGAAGTTTACAAAGAAAACACATCAGCAAACAAAAAACAAAATGAATTTGACTCAATCTGCTGTGAAATGCTCTGAAACAAGAAACACTCAATTTGAGATGTTGAAGCTTGAGAAAGTTATGTTTAAAATATTTAATGAAAAGAATTGAAAAACAACAAAAAAGCACAAATTTGATTTGTTGCACATTGCACATGTGATAAAAAAATACATGATAAAGAACTATTTTTCTTGTGATCAGATGAAACAAGTTATTGAGTCTTCAGAATGACTTCAAGTTACAATTCAAAATGAAAAAAATGAAGTTTTATTTATTAAAAATTCAGACAATTTGACTCATGTGATGAATGAAGAAATCACTTCAATGCAAATGATAAGAAAGCAATCAGAGAAAAACAATCTCTCAGCCAAAAAAATACAAGTCTCAATTAATGATGATGAATTATGAGTACTGATGATGTTTAGAGATTTTTTGTGTTTTTATCAGATTGATCAGTCAATCAAGAATAAATTATAGAGAAAGCTCTGATGAAAAAGAAGCAATATGTATTGTGTAGAGCTTGATTATATATATATGTAAATATAAACTGCTGAAATAGCATATAGAACTCAAATGAGTAAATCTTCTAGAAAGTGAAAAGTGATGAGCATGAGTTTGATTTTCTAGATCAGCTTTTGATGGCAAAGCATCTTCTTGCTGAAAGAAGAAATCTTTTTAATCAAATAAACAACTTCACACTGAAGTAAAGTCTCTAGAAAAGTTGAAAAATTTTTAACTCTAAACAACATGTTTTGATTGAGACATCAACACATTCAGAATTTCATAATAACAAATCTTTCACACAAATCTCATCTTCTTTCTTTGTGATTTCAGAATTTTTGCCTGTTCTCTTCTCTCAAAGAGATATGACATTGATTTGCATGTAAGACAAACATATTGAATAATTTTGTAAGCAATAGATATTGAATAACATATGCAGATCAAAATGCCTATCACAAAAAAAAATGCTGACTTTAAATTCTTGTCTGAAGAAACAAAAGACTTGCCTGTCTTGTTTTCTGTCTTCAAAACTAAACATGTTTAAAAAAATGAGAGCAAGTTAATCTTGTGTTGAAACTGCATCAATTGAGTATACATTTCATTTTGACAAGCTTTGCAATCATCAGCAGAAAATTAATAAAACTTGTTTAAATTGTTTGACAAGCAAGAAAATTTATGTTGCTATTAACAAACAACATCATATCTGATTATGAAACTTCTGAATCTTCATAAAGAATATGCTGAAGTTCAAAATAACTTTGTGAAAAAGTCATATTTTAAAAAGTTTGATTGTGTGTCATTTGCTCTTCTGAATGCAAAAAATTGCTTCTGAGACACAAGCTGTATGCAATTTGAAATTTCAAAATAAATCATCAAGTATACTGACATATAATATATAACACAAAAAAAAAAATCAACTTGTCACCTTCTTCTGAGATGCTGATAAAACATTCTCATATGCTTTTCTTCATTTTTAACATTTCATCATCTCAGCATTTTCAGTTTGATATGATCTCATGATTTTCTTAAGTCTCTGAAATGTTTACTACTGGCTTCAGCCAGTTGAGTGTTCATGTTGACTCTGTTGCAAACTTTTTTGCTCAAATTCTGTTTGCATAATGAGCAAGTGAGTATTCAAGAATAAGTCAAAATCAGTTTGAGATGTGACACATTTTGTTTGTGATGGTAACACTACACTGCTTTTTGATGATGAAGAGTTCAATCAAGAAGAGTGAACAGTAATCATTGAAATAGAAATTTGCACATGAGACAGCACAATCTTCTCATTTTTTTTAATATTAATTTGAATAGCAAAAAAAACAGTCTTTGTGATAATCATAAAATAATGACTAGGCATTTCAGTTTGCAACTCATCTTAACTTTTTGTTTCAATGATAAGCACATTTGTTGTTTGAGATGAAAAAAATGTCAACATAAAAGCAGTTGTTATGATGCTGCTATTCATTGTTTCATAGAAATTTGTTGCATTTTTGAAACTGAATTCACACTCTTAAGCTGAGTCAGATTCTGAGACTGTTGTGCAGAAATTGAGTAATTTAACTGCATTAACTGTACATTTAAATTATTTTTTTGAAGTTGAGATAAATAATCATATTACTGATGAAGTTTGAATATGACTGTGAATTTTGTGATACATAATAAATTGTATTATATAATAAATTTTAGCTTTATAAAAAAATATGTAATCTGCTACAAATCTTTCTCTTTGTCTTTTTTTCACTCTCTTAAGTTTTTTTTCTTTTTCATTTTCTTCATGACAGACTCAGTCAGTTGCTAGTCTAGACTGATGTGATTGATTTTTATTTTTTTCAGTCACAATTACTGATGCATTGATTTTGTTTTAATCTGCATCATCTCAAAATCAGCATCAAAATTAATCAGACTGAATTTTTTCTGATCTCTAGTCATCAAGCAACAAAGTTTACAATATATAAAAAAATGATTACTACATGATATATTTCATTCTGATTTTCTCAACTCTCATTCAAGATTCTGACAGAATTTTGACTGAAACACATTTTTTAAAATATGATATCAAATCATCTTTCTTCATTGACATTCTTTCATCTTCAAGTGAAATGCTATCTTTGAAATTTCATTTTTTAGTGACATCTGAATTTTTGCTGCTGTTGATATTCTAAAATCAACTTTCTGAGTCAAATAATTTTTGCTGATTAATTTTATTCAGATATATGATTCACTTGCTTTTTCTGTTCAACTATGCTCTTTCAAATCTCAACTAATTATATGAGTTTTTTAGAATAAAAAATCACTGAAAACACAACTGACAAGACAAATTTCTGTCAACAGATTATTATTTCTTGAAAATTTTTGTGTCAAATCAAGCTTTTCAAGAAACTTACAGCTGAGCTTGCAGTCAAGATTGCTAAGAAATAACACTTTCTGATGATTCAAAAAATATTATGATTCATGTCAGATTTTTTCATATGTGAAAACAATTGCTGTATGAAAGAAACTTTCAAACTTCAAGAAAGGCATAAAGAATTTCTTTATGTCACAATATATACTTTTGATCAATTTTGATTATTCAATAAAATGAAAATTACTTGCTTGCAAATGAGAAAGAAGATACTGAAATTCAGAATAAAACTCATGAATTTCAAAAAACAGTAAAAAAAAATTAAGAAATCTCAATCTTGACATTCACAGCACAAACTCACAAGAAAGATTGAATAAAGCTCTCTGAAAGCATTAAAGCAAAGATAATTTCAAGTGCATAAAGCAAATGATGCTGACAATACTTAGAAAGCATTCAAAAATAAAAAACAGAAATGATATTTAACACACTTAATGCTTCTTCAACTTAACATTTTAATATTCTCATTCTGCTTTTATAAATCTTAAAGTTTACTTACAAAAAGAAAAACTCTGATTGCAAAATTCAGAGCAGTTACTAGTATCTTGCAATTTATCTTTCTGATCATCAGCTAGCTCTTAACACAATAAAAAATTTAATAAAATGAGCATGATCAGACTACAAAAAAACAACAGCTTATACTTTATATTAGTGTCTTTTTGTCATTCTTATATGCAATCTCATGATCTCTTTTTTGATTATTAAGTATATATATGATCTCTCTCTCTCTATGATTTATTTTTCTTTCAATTTCTTTTTCATCTTCAAATTCATCACTGCAATGATCTAAAAATTTAACATATCAGTGTCTAAAACATTCACTTTCTGATGTGATCTGACATTATTCTTTTTCATTTATTTATAGCATTCAATCTGAAGCTTCTGCACATGCAAGCTTTCAGAATTGTTAGTCATGATTTCTGCTAAATCTGAATCATGTGACATCATTGTCATTGATGATGATACAGATACAAAAATGAGCACATTTCAGTCTTCAACTTGAGAGCTGTGAAGAAAAAAACATCTTACAAATTATAGCTTTTCAGAGTATGAGAATTTATTCAATTACTCAGCACTTTCTGATGCCTCTGCATTCACAACATCATGATCACTGAAGAAACATAAAATTTTCAACTTGAAAATAATTTTGATAAGATTTTTCTTTCAGCTGAACTTGTTTTTTACTGATATTGAGATAAATGACTGTGAATCAGAAAATTCATACAGTATTTAAAGCAAAGTTCATGAAAATCAGAGTGCTACAAAAAAAAATGCAGCATCTGAAGAAGCAGAATGCTGAGCTAAAAAAAAACATCATGCAGAGCTGATTGAAAAGAACAAGAAAATTAACAAGCTTGAAACTGAAATCAGAGAGCTGAAACATCAGTGTCAATGTTCAATATGTTATATCATTTTCTCTAAGTGAAGAACTCTCATGTGTGAATATAAATTTTGTCAGAAATGTTTTTCTGCTGACTCAAAAATTTGTAAATTGTGTTATCAAGATTTTCAGAATTATATAATGAGTTATTAAATGATAAAATGCTTCTGAAATTCAGTGTGTGAATGAAAAAGAAAAAAAAAAGATTTACAATCAATGCTGATGAACAACACTCTAAGAACATCTGATAAATTTCACACTCATCAATGTGCATTCAAGCAATGATTACATATTATCAGCATGATGA
Source organism: Emydomyces testavorans (assembly GCA_029449355.1). Classification (NCBI taxonomy): domain Eukaryota; kingdom Fungi; phylum Ascomycota; class Eurotiomycetes; order Onygenales; family Nannizziopsiaceae; genus Emydomyces; species Emydomyces testavorans. Next base: position 3,348,371 of record CP120627.1, read on the forward strand.
AAGAGTTACAACAAATAAATCTACATTTCATGAACAGCTTTCAACTCAAGATTCAAGACTTGAACTCACATGATTTTCTTCTTTTTCTTGTTTTTTTTAAATAATGATGAGCTGATATTTCAATAATTAATTTTGTGCCAGCTTGATTTTCATTCTGCTTGCTGAATAACTGCTTCATACTTAATGAAAAGCATGTTTCTGCTTTAAGATTGTGATGTTCTGATGACATTGAATAAAACTTTCAAGAACTGACAGAAATGAAAACAAAGCACATATGTATTCAGTGATTGATTTAATTATTTAGTCACTGACTTGATGCTCATGTCATGTGAAAAACTTTATTTTGATGCTGCAATTGTGCTGTCTCAAAATATGTCTTATTGTGTAGAAAATGAATTGCTGTTGAACACTTTACTGTGTTCACTGCTAAAAAACACAATCTTCAGTCACACTTTTCTTTTTTTTTATCTTCTCACTGCTCTCATCTTGTCTTCATGAAGTTTGTAACTTTTGTGTAAAGTGATAAGCTTCATGTGACAGCTGTCAGACACATGATCAAAACTTTAATGATTGATCTTGATCAGTCAATCAGAGCACATAACTTCAACTAATCAATGTGCAGATTTTAGACTTTTTTGACATTTCTTGAGATTACATCATCAGTGATGATCTCACATGAATATTTATGTCAGAACAATGATTTAAAAAAAGAAAATCACATGCATTGTGCATACATACATATGCAATGACAGTTTGCAGTGTTAATTCAGTTTTTGTGTCATTGTGATTTTGCTGATCACAGCTTAGATTGAGCTTTTGAAGACAATCTGAAAATAAAATATTGTTTTAGATCACTGATGCATCAGCAGAATTCATGAAATCAAGTAAAATATTTTCAATAAGTCTCATTCAATAATTTGTGCAGAGAATCAGAATGAAGAAACAAACAGTCATAGAAGCTGTAAACAATTAAATTTCATCATTTGAACAGCAATGCAGATCTGATAAGAAAGTGACATCAAGATTGCATAAAAATTTAATCAACATCAGTTCATATTTCTGAAATTTATTACAGTTGTCTGATGAATAAAACATGAACTGTACTCTCACAAAAACAATTAGATGATAAAGAAGAAAAAAAAATTAAAAAAGCACTCAGATTATCAAGTCATTTGAAGTCATCACAGTTTTTTTTGTGAGTTTTCAATTTTGCTAACTGTTGATGAGTTTTTTCTCATCAAGCTTGCATATATATATGCAATCTTAAAAATCATTTTGATGTATGATATATCTACAGACAATTATCTGTTCACTTGTGTACAAAGCACAACAAGTTTGATCATGCAGGCAATCATATTATATTTAATTGAATATGTGTGAGTTGGGTGTGATAAACTCAATAATGTAGTATCTTACATCATGAACATTGTTTTTTCAAGGAGTCTTGAAGTCTTAATGAGAAAAAGAAGAAACTTTTCAATCTCTATGTCATATTTTCTTGAAAAATCATTGTTATTCAAAAGTGTAGATATATATGAACTGATCTAAACTTGAAATTTTTGATAGCATATCTAATTACTTATTGAAGACTTTATCAAGTTTCTTATTACAATGACTGTTATTTGAATCTCATCAACTGATAAAATTTTGTGACAATGTGAAGTGATTTAAATTTTGATTAAAAATACTTATGAACAAATACTCTCTTCTGAAAACATTCAAAGCTTGAAATTTTTTCAGTCTACAATGAAATGTGATTTTTTGATTCACTACATCACTGAGAAATACTCTCAAAAAATGAAAAGCTTATAATTCTTCATATTTACTTGCTGCTAAACATTATGCTAGATGGCATCTTCTACACTGTATGCTGAAAAACTGCAAAAAATATTGAATTATTTGCATGCTGAATTTGTGTACTTTTCAGAAGAAATGATTATTGAATTTTTCACTGTTCTCATATCATTTTGTGTTTCAGAACAAATAAAAATTGAAGACATAACTGTGAATGAACAAAATTATTATCACATTCTGAAAACTGCAGTTCTTCATGTCATGCTCAACAGTAGAATGAAAACTTTCATTATTTTGAAAATTTAATAAAATGAGAAATGCAGAACATAATATTGAAAGAATTGATGTTATAATGAGCTGCTTTTGACATGTTTCAGTGCATTAGTCTTAGATTTTTAGTCAGAAGCTCAGATTTGCAGTTTTATGTGATGACTAAATATGATTGAATGTTACAAATGCTTTGTAATCTTTCTTCAGTATTGTGATTATTTTTTCATCATGATTTCATGTGAGTGTGACAAGCAGCAGTATTTCAAGTTGACTCACTGCTTCATCATGATTTCATGTGAGTGAAATGAAAAATGACACTCTGAGCTGTTCTATCACTTCATCATGAATATACTGAAATTGAATATGTTTTGTGTTTCAGTTTTTAGTATAAAATTGTATCTGAATTCACAGTAGACTTTATCATCATGAATCTGAATGCCAGAAGTATTATAATTTGAGAGTAAATGACTGACTGATGAAAAAGTCATCAAAACACTGAAGACTGAAGTGAAATTGTGTGTGAACAATGCATTTTATGTATTATGAAGACTCATACTTGAATTGCTGATGATAAAATCATTATTTGAAAGTAAATTCAAAATGCTTCTCATCATTGCTTTAAATGTGCTGAATGCATTCAATTCTTCTGATGAAGCTTATAATGTATTTTTCTGAATGATCAAAAAATGTCAATTTATAGATGTGTTAGCTGTTAAAAGCTTGTTAATTGTGACAGTTTTGTTGAGCTTATTAATTATTTTCAACTGAGCTTGTTTTCTGATTTTCTGTTTCATTCAAAATCACAGCATGTGAATTGATCACTGTCATGTCATAATATATCAATTTTGAGAACACAAATTAATCATTTAATTCAGAAATTTTAATGCTCAAACTGTGTTCTGTTGTCATGTTATCTGATACTGAAGAAAAACAGTTAGTGAAACTGTTTAATTGTATCTGATCAAAGACACTATGATTTGCAAGTCTTGCTTATCAAGTGATGATTATAACATCAGATGTGAAAGCTGGAAGAGATCATGATGTCAACATTGATCAATCATTGAAACAGAAATTTGAATTCATATTACTGAAGACAAATTTTTCAAAGTGATTTAAAAAATTTGAAGTGTTACTCAACATTTTTTTTGAAATTATGTTTGTTTTTACATTTTAATTATTTGTTGATGTGCTGAAAGTAACTGATACTATTGACAGCAGTTGTGAGTTATTTTCTGAAGAAATGAATGTCAGTCTGTTTTCTTGCTTGTGAATTAAAGTGTTTGTTTAATTTGTAATGTGTGCAGATTAGCTTTTTTTTTTTTGTTTCAAGTTATCATATTGAGTTTACTCAAATCATTATCATTTAATATTTCATTTTCACTTCTGACTGCTGCCAGATTTGATATCTCAAGATCATGTGTGTGAATCATCTTATGTGCATTGTGTTTGTTGTTTGTGATGTTTAACTCATGATTTTTTCTTTACACAGCATTATCATATTTTGATCTGTGAGATTCTAAGTAAATGCATATTCATGAATCAGTTCACACTTTGCTATCACATTGTCAATTCTTTGATTTTGATTATTTATCATGCTTGCTTATGAATTGCAGTTTGAAGTTAAGCAACATCTGTCATTAATCAGATGAAGCATTGTCAGAATTGTGATGTGAAAAAAACTGCTGACAAATAACTGTTATTGAGTATGCAAAGCAAATTTCTCAAGCTGCACAGTTCATGTTGTTATTAATTCAGTTACAACAAATAACATTCTGAAATGCTGCTTTCTACTCACAAATTCATTTGCAATATTTTTATGATTTCTGATATCAGATGATTTTCTTTGTCATGATCAGATTTTGTGTCAGTGCTTTTCACCACAACTCAGTCACTTAATAAATGTGATTCAGACATGATCAACAATGTCTGCTTATGAGATTAACATCTGTTATTTTTTGTTAATCTTTCTTGTGAATATTGTGAATTCATCATCATACAATTTTTGATCATTTGAAATGATTCTGAAAAAAAATAGCATTAATTTCTTCAGTGTGATGTGATTTTTGCTGTTCAGAAGCAAATTCATCAGATTCACTAAAGCTGCAAATGATAAACTGCAAACTCTGAAGTAAATAAATGACATTAGCATTGAGACATCAGCACATCTGATTTTTCTTTTCAGAAAAAAAACTCTGATGAAAAATTAAATTATTTTCTTACTTGAGAAATTGTTCAGTTTTTTTTTTGTTATGAATTTCTTAATGTATTCATTCTTGATCTTGATCTTGCATGTGTTGGCAGTCAACTCATCTACTTGTAAACAAAGTTCTTGAGTGCACAGATAAATATTATACTTCTTGCTGAGAAAATGATCAATGAAAAGTGCTCAGACACAAAATGAAATATTATTTTTCAGAAATTGTACAATGAAGATATGCTGAAACTGAATGTTTACATTTTCTTCTGTAATTGAAGTGAGAGTTCTGAAAATATCAATTCTTTCAAATTCTTCAATTTTTTTTTTTTACTTTGATATAAATTCAAGCACTTTCATGCAGTGATTGACTGCTAATGTCAGCTGCTTTCTCAGTCTGACAAGCACTGTCAACATTTCTTCTCTCATTTTCAAAAAAACATCATTTGAAGTGTGTGACAAAATTCACAGAGCAAATCTGACATTTTTGAAATTATAAAACATTGTTGTGACAGCAAGAAAACTTCTGCACATAAAATGAAAAAATTCACTTTCTTCAGCTTCATCTGAACTCTTCACTGCTTCTGAGAAACTCATACATGATCAGTGATTGATTCAGCACTAGACAAGTTGTTCAACACTGAATCAATTATCATCAGAAAATCAAGAAGCAAAACAGTCTCAAATCTGAAATTGTGTCAACACTATCTCTGATCAAGCTGAATCAATGTGAATTTTGATGAAACAGCACTGCAGTCTGAGTCTCAATTTCTGTACTTAATATACACAAGTATTTCAAGAAGTAACTGAACTAAGTCATGAGCAAGACTGAAATTTGTTTTTGATCAAAATTAATCTTTCTGTAGCTGATATAATTTTTGAAAATTGTGAAAAAAATGAAATCAATTCATTTTTGTTTTGCATGTTTTGTTTTCAGCCATTGCAAAAACAGAGTGATGAGTACTTCATAGCATGATCAAAAAATCAATGAGTTTCTGCACAAATGAAAGTAAGTGCTCTCAGAACAAAACTCAATGTACTTCATAATTATTTATGACATTCTTCATTGCATCAAAACAAGTCACAACAAGATTTGCACATATCAAATTGAAAAAATGTTTATGTCACTTTCAGCAGACAAGCCAACATGCAAAAATGTCAATTGAATTAAAATTGCATGAATCAGACTCATCATCAAACTGAATCATAAAAGAGTTGTGTGTTTATGCTGCAGTTTTGTCAGAATATGTTGAAGTGACTTTTCTAGTAGTAGAAAACAACAAACTCTGATCTCAAAATGCAGTTCACAAATTGATAAGATTTTGCACTAATCTTACTGTGCTTAAAATCTGACTCATGCTTTTTCTGTCTTGAATGTGAACAAAATGTGATTTGAAAGAGCATTTTACAAAAATGTGATAAGCTTCACACTTCAAAACAAAAAACTTGAGTTTTTAATGCTAGCATTTCATCTCTCACTCAGTTTTCATAATAATGTGAGAAAGCTTACAGTTCTAAACATGAAAATTGTGTTGTTGCTAATGTGATGTATCTGAAAATGCTATGAGCTTTTCAGAACTGCTTATAGTTTCAGTCTGATAAAAAGTTCAGTTTTGTGTGCTTTGATGACAGTTGTGGTTATAGCATGCTTCTGAAGATATATATATTAATATATGAAGAATGATTCTCAGAAATTTCTTTCACAGTGTCAAGATTATTATGAAATGTATCACAACTACTTGATGATCACTAAATAGTCAAAATGATTTGTTTTCAATTCTACAGAGCAGAGACAGAAAGCTAACATTCTCTAGAATAAGATTTCATTAAATATCACTCATAACAATCTCAAGATAAGCATTTATGAAGTTTCATAATATGCAGATGTTGAGTCATGCAAAAATTAATTCAGATGCAAGTTGACAATCAGTCAGTGATGTGAATTCAGATTTATTGATCAATCAGAATCAAAATTCTCAATTCATTTTTGATATATAAAAAATTTGAAATCTTGATCATTTTTGTAATCATCTCACTGAAATATGAGCTTGTTGATGTTGCAGTTGAAGAAGACACATTCATCAGATTTAAAGTCAAATGTCAGCATTTGATACAGAAATATCTTACTAAAAGTGATTATTTGATTAATATTCAAGACTTTCACAGCACTAAACTAAAATGCAAACTGTACATCATTCATGATCTCAAGCATGTTAGACACATTGAAACATATCTGAAATGCACATACAGCACAATCACAAGTCAGAAATCATTCACTTGCATGTATATCAAGATAGTATTTTCTGATAAGAGTGAAGATACTTTGCAGTTTTGTTTACAATTCAGTGAGAAATGAAGCTCAAGAATGAAAATGATTGAAAGTTCACAGGGTGAAAGTATTCTGATACATGATACTAGAGATAACTGAAATGATACATACAGAATACATAAATGAAATTGAATATTTTTTCACATTTTTTTGAAAGTGTGACTGATTTAATCTTCTATAATTCTTCATTTTTTTTCTCTTCTTCTCTCATCAGTGATCTTCATATTTCAATTTTCTGCTAATAAATAAAGCAGAAGCTCACTCAGATGCTAAGCAAATAATTTTTTACAAAAAACATATAAAATAAACACTTGATCAGACTACAAATTTTTATTAATTCTTTCAAGCATGACAATTGCAGTGCTTTCACTGAAATGTCAAGCTTCTGTGTTTTCATTCTTTTTCATAACACTTTCAAATATTTTGGTAACAGTCAAAGAACACATCAAAACTGTTAAATCCTTAGAAAGAATGTATCATCATGATGTTAAAATTCTTACAGACAGAATCAATGAATTATTCAGCAATCTTCAATCAGCAACAGAGAACAACAGTTATTTGAAAAAAGTCTTGAATGAAATAAAAAACTTTTTTGACAATATGCACTGAAATTTTGTGAAAGAAAAAGAGAAAGTGCAAAATCAGTGCAAGAGAAATAGCAATTTGCATCAAGAACTTTTTAATTTTAATGCACACTGAACAGAGCTTCAAGAAGTCAATAAATTAATTTTACATTAAGTGTGAAATTATAAAAAAACATTAATTTGTCTATGCCAGAAGAACAAACTCAACATCAAGAAAATAATCAAATTCAGAAACAGATTTCAGTGAAGCAATCAGATTTTTGAGAGTTTAGACTTGTCAATGCACTTGATTGTGTTATTTATTCTCAAAACTGTAATTATATAACAACTTGTTTGACTAGCAGAAATGTATTTTGATTGAACTTTTTGCATGACAAATGAAAAATCACAAAATTTCTTGAAAAATTTTCAACTTTTCTGCTGCACACACAACATAAACAGTGATTGCAGAAAAAAACTATTTTGTATATTAATATATTTACAATGTAGAAAGTCATTCATGCAAACTTCATTTTAACTGTTGTTTCTTGCAGAAAGAATACAGATTGATGAGAGACAACACTAGATAAATTTTCATTATTTTTTGCATCAAAATTGACTAGTATCAGTGAATTTTTAATATTAGCTAGCTACTAATGTATGTCACTTGAGCATGATATATTGATTTCAGCTTTTTTATATGCTTCAAATTTACTCAGATGAGTTTTTGAGATTTATTATATAATTGCTTAATTATCTAATCATTCAAAATGTTCTGTCTCAATTTCTGACAGACAAAAATATATGCTTTACTTGCTTCAATTGCTTCAACTGCTTCAGCACACAGCACTTCCACAGGCATACAACTTCAAGATTTATCAATATGTGAAAGACTACATCACTTAATTGAATTGAAAATATCATCAAATCATTTTAATGATTACATCAGTTTTCAATAACAATGATTGCTGATAATTATATTCACTTTGACAATATACTAATTACAGATGCAGCTGATTTTAAAAACTAATGACAATTTTTCAGACTTTAATGAATACATTAAAGTTTGTTAAATCTTTGAAGAAGCTGCAGCAGATGCTGAAGCAAATGTCAGAACTCATAAAATCTAAAACTGATGAAAAACAAGCAGCAGATTTTTTTTACTGATGATAAATTTATTGCTATTCAGTTTCAGTGATGTATTTATTTCATTTCAAAAGATGTAAAATGCATTTTGATTTTTAAGCTTGACTTTAATCTTATGTGCATGTGTAGTTAGAAGCTCAGATTTGACAAACAGATCATCATTATCATCATCATCATCATCATCATCATCATCATTCAACATGATACAACTCTTGACTGAGATTTGTACTACTGAAGTTTGTTTGTAACTTTTTAGTCACTTGATTTTGAAACTTCAGAATTCACTGTGAGTGTTAATTTGAGAAGTGAAGCTTCAGCATGCAGTTATGATTGATTTCAGTCAGTGCTTTTTTATGCATAGTGCAGCAACTTTATGACAAGACTGACTTGTGATTCACAGTATGTTGAAAATGTTACAACTGAACACTGTAATAAATATACAGCATCTTGTTAATGATTTTGTTTAACATTAGTTTTTTTCTTAGTGAACATGAATCTCTAAGAGCTGTTGAAGTTAGCATTTTTTATATAATATGTATGTAATTATGTAGAGTTGTGATTGCTTGAGACAGCACAAGTACAAAAAATGTTAAAATTGTTTCAGATTTCTTAATCTTTTTCACTGTTTTTTGAGATTCATGAATCTTATTCTGAATTTCAGTATTTTGTTTTCATTTGCAAGCAAGTAGTTTTCATCTTATTGAAATAAAAGTATATATGTATTGTGGCATAGAGAAACTTTTTATATCTCTTGAAGTTTTTCATACAGCAATTGTTTTCACAGATGAAAAAATCTGATATGAATCATAATATTTTTTGAATCATTAATCAAAAAGTGCTATTTCTAAGCAATCTTGACTGCAAGCTCAGCTGTGAGTTTCTTGAAAAGCTTGATTTTGCACAAAAAATTTTCAAAATCAAAACAATAATTTGTTGTTCTGACAAAAATTCATTTTGATTTCAGTTGTGTTTTCAGTTCTAGTCTAAAAAAATCATCATAATTGCTGAGATTTGAAAGAGTTGAAAAGAGCAAGTGAATCATATATTCAGAGTTAATAATCAGCAAGAACATAAAAAATTCACTATAGTCATGATTTGAACATTAAGAAACATTTGACTCAAAAAGTTGATTTTTAAAATATCAACAGCAGCAAAGATTCAGATGTTGTTGAAAGATGAAATTTCAAAAATTGTTAGCATTTTACTTGTAATGCACAGTGAAAAAATGTCAATGAAAAAAAATGATTTAATATCATGTTCTGAAAAATGTGTTTCAGTCAAAATATTTGTCAGAATCTGAAATGAGTGTGATTTTGAGAAGATCAGAATGAAATATGTCAATGCAATAGTCATTGTAAATTTTGTTCATCAGCATCTTTCTCTGCTCATTGAATAATCAACATGTTGACTTTGTGATTTTTTTTAGCTTAAATCATTGATCTCTGCATGTCTGCAGAAATTGATTCTTCTGATACAAACTCAATAAAAAAAAACAAGTTGCACAATTCAAGTGCTTCTTGTGTGTGAGAGAAATTGAGAGAGAAACATGAGTTTTTTTTTTGTCATTGTTAGCTTTGACATTATCATCTGAAAATTCAGTATTATTGGCAGAAGTATCTTGTAGGATTGATTGTGAATTATTTTGTCTCAGCTTTTGATTTTCTGCAAATTAGAACAAAATCAATGCATCAGTGATTGTGACTGAAAAAGTGAAAATTGACTTCATCAGAGCTGTAGTGACAACTGACTTATAATTCACATTATATTGTGAACATTTTTTTCTCAGACAATATAAACTTGTCAAGTAGATATTTCAACTGAGCAATAATGAAAACAATTTCAAAGAAAAGAAGAAAAGAAGAAAGCAAGCTGTTTTTATAATAATATTTTAAAAATCAATATTTTATTAATAATTTATTTGATAATAGCTTCTCAGTAGAGAACAAAGCAGAAATTGAAGTCTTTCTCAGCAAATGAATTTTTAGCTGAGTTTATGTCAGTTATTTCTTAATACAGATATATCAAATGTGACTGCATCATAGCTTCAGAATGAAACATAATGATTTGATGAGCTGTAAAAAACAAAATAAGAGAAAAAAAAATTTATTATTCAGAAATTTGTTTTCTTTGTGATGTACTCTGTAGTGAGCTACAAGAAAAAACAAAGTAAAAAAAAACAAAGTTTTGTTTTTTGTAAGATTTTTTTTTTTGAAGCAAATATCTGCTTTTTATAAATTAATTGTTAAAACTGTCATCATTTCTTTCATTTGCTAATATAAATTGCAGCATATTGACAAATTAGCAAAGATGACACAGTACATGCTGCAGTCTGTAATGAAGAAAATGAAAAAAAAAAACTTGAGTGAAAAAGTGAAAAAAAAAAAAAAAAAGAAAAAGAAAAAATTTATAACAAATTATCTGTAGAGCTAGAATCAAAGCAGCTTACTTTTTCATGTGACATAATTTGTAAATACATGACACATGATTATTAAACTCTTCAAGTGCTGGCATTGCAGCATCAATCATGATGATACAGAGTGAGCAATAAATAAATCAATAGCTTATGCTGCCAATCATTCAACATTTAAATCATGTTCATCAGAAATTTTAGCTGTATTTAACTGTTTGATTGTTGAGTTTACAGGCAATTTTGCTGCTAAATTTGTAATATATTTCATGATAAATTTGTTGTTAAATTTGATGAATTTGAGATTGATGTTGCCATTGAATTATCAATTTAATTTGTCTTCAGAAATAGCAGAAAAAATCAACAATTTTTTGTTCAATTTCTCATAATTCAACATCTCTAGAGATGATTATCTTTTCAGTCTCAGAATTTCAAAGACAAAATGTAATTGGCCTTGATAATCCACTAGCTCAAGCTTCTTGAATCTAGATTTCAATTTGAAAGATTCATTGAGATTCTTCACATAAACATTGCAGCATCAGTGTTTAAATCATTGAGCTGACAGTTGAACATCTGTTCAAGCTTCAAGTGATGTTAATGACTTTGTATTTTTTCTGCAGCTGTATAGAAATGTAGTTGTAGACAATAAATTAATCATCATGCTCAGTCTTAACTGCATTGCTTCAGAATTACTTTGAGAAATCTGAATTAATTAAAACTTCTGATTCATTTAATGATTAATTTAAATTACTTTCTTGAACATTTCATCTTGTTAAAATGTGTCAAAGCAAATTTTCTGATGTTAGATTTTTTTCAGCTTGTAAAAAGCTGCAAGACAATTGCTTTTGAACTTTTTAATGATGTTAATTTTTCTATTTGTTGCAGCCTCAATCATGTTAATTCAGTTAATTATAATCTTGTAGGCTTTGAATCTCTTCTTCAGAAGAAATATTCATTGAAAACATGTGACATCAGTTATAACAAGAAAATATTTCACATCATCATAAATAGAAACTTCTTCATCAGTAAAGTCAGAAAGCATCTTTTCACCATCTGCTATATTTATATAAAACTTAGCTGCTGATCTAATTGAACAATTTGCAGACTGAAAAAAATTGCAATTTTGTTTTTTCTTCATGCAAGTTTCACAGAAATTTATTTTTTTGACATTCTTGCTTCTCATTTCTGTCTTGAGTTTTTTGCTAGTAGAATCAAATTGTGAGCATTGAGATGCAACATTTATGCTATTCTAGCATTGTTTCTTCTTGTAATGTAGACTTTTTTGCTTGATGACTAGAAATCAGACTCAATATTCTCTAGATTTTTGTGTTGATTTTGAAAAATATTGTTTATGTAGACAGGCTTCAAATACTCTTCAGACAGATGTAGGCCAAAATACTTTGTGTTCTTGAAGCTCATAAAACAAATACATTCTCATCAGAGAGAAAAGCTTTGAAGCTTGTAGTCTTATCTGAAGATTTCATTAGTAAAACATGCTTGCCTGCATACTCAACTTGCTGAACAGTAAATTTATCATGAATAAGCTTGCTGAAGCTTAGAAGATTGACTCATAAATCAGTAATTTTCTTTTATATTCAAATAGATTGTTGCTAATGTCAATTAAAAATCATGCTTATACAGAAAAGCTTTAAACACATCATGTTTCTAATACTGAAAGATGTTTTCATTGAATCAGAATCTCTAATCATTAAAACAATCAAAACTTTTAATAATATTCAAATCAATTGTAGTCTGTCATCAACATTCTGACTTGCTCTCTTGTGTTTCAGTTCATGATCAAAATTATTAATCTTCTGTCATCTAGTATGTGATTTATTTTTTTTCTTGCTGTGCAGAAGAAGAATCAAGCTCAATTTCAGTGCTGCTGATTTAAATCTGTGACATCTTCATCAGAGATTTACTCTTTACAAAAACAATCTGAAAGACAATAAATTGTCATGTTCAAACTCTCTCTGTGTTCATTGTCAGAAAAAAAACATGATCAAGAAGAGTTTTTAAAGCTGAATTTTCAGTCTGACTGTCAAGAATATCATTTTATGTGAAGTCAATAAAGATGTATTGAAACTGAAGTTAAAAAAAAATCACATACTAATCAGAATAGCTACTCTGAATTTTGCAAACACAGTTTTTTTCTCTGTGACTTGTGTATGCAAAAGTGATTTTTCTCTGTACATGCACTTAGATTTAATAAGAATTAAGCTAAGCTCATGAGCAGTCTTGATGTTTGTGCAAATGCTCATTCTTGAAAAGTATAAGAAATGAAAACTAGAAGTTTTCTATCACAGAAAGTATGTCATCATAATATAATGACTTATGCTGGCATTTAATAAAAATATTCATTGCACTTGAATTCTCAAGAGAAAATGTCATTGAAGATATTTATAAAATGCTTTTATTGCTTACTATAGCATTTTTTCATTAAGCAAAGCATCTTCTTTTGATAGTTGATCTGATGAGTATCAAGATGTTGAGCTTAGAAACATTAAGTGTGCTTGTAAATTTTGTTTTCTAAACTCTAGAAGCTTCTAAATACTGAGATTATCAGCATTTCTTCATTTGTTTTGTAAATTTAGATTCATTTTTGATGTCAGTGATGCCTTCAATAAAAGATTTTTTTTTCTTATCATATACATTCATTGTATGACAAGCTGATTACATGTTAGCAGAGCTAACATGCAGTAGCATCATAATTAAATTGAAGTATGAGATGTGAGAGAAAAGAAAAAAAGAAGATTAAGAAAAGTCAAAAAATATTATGACATTGATAAGAAATGATATCATTATGACAGCATAGAAAGCTGATTCAGATGGTTAGAAGAGAAGAAATAAAGTGAAAGAGAAAGTGAGATTTTGTAGTTACAGAACTTGACTCAAAGAAATATGATTCTTCATGTTATGTAGTTAATACAGTTGAAAGCAGTCAAAGAATCAACAGCATTTTGTTTTTCAGTCAATTTGCTGTCAGAAAGTCACATTTACTTTCTTATGTCAAAGCTTGTGAGTAACTGATTGATTAAACTCAAAAAAAATCAAGCATAAATGAAGCAAGCTTTGATAAACAGATGATTATTTGCTTTTTTTTGTTATTATAAATGCTTTGTTTGTATGTGCTGATAGACATTCTTGAAGCTTTTTCCACAACAAGAACTAGATTTTTTAGAGATTTCTTGTTTTCACACATCATTAAAAATTTTTCATTAATGTTCAAGATTCTTCTGATTTCATGAATGCAATATTATGTTGAAAAATGATGTCTGAACAAAAGTTGCAAATACAACTCAGTTTTTTATTACAGATTTAATGACATTAGTTGCATATTCATCATTCAAAAAGTTCTGAATTGTTTCTTGATATACTTTCAGATCATTATTAAATGTTGTCTTCAGTCAAAACATATATGAAGTGTGAGCAGCAAGACTTCATGTCATTTCATTCAGCTTATCAAGAGACTTAAAATTCACTTCAACCAGTTCTCCAGATACTGTGATAAATGTTTCATGAATTCAAGCTGATGATATATAAAATATCATTGAAGCATCAATCTTGATCACATATTCTTCTTCAAGTTGATTTGAAATCTTTGTCAGACAGTCACTTTCACCAGAAAGTTTTATAAATACTTCAAGATTTTGTTTAGTGAGAGAATATAGAAGTAAAATATGACATGAGACATCAATAAATTGTGAAAAAACATGTTTATTCTGATTTAATATTCTTGATCAGTCATTTTAGAAGAGTTTTTAGCAAGAATAAATAATTCATTTATATGAAAATTCACAAAAGTTTGAACAGCTGCAAAATTCATTTCAAGTGAAAAAGTTTCATAAAATGCTATTCTCAGCTGACTTTCAAGAGTCTGATTAAAATGTAGCTGCTGATACTTTTTTGAGAGTTATATATTCATCAGTGAATATTTATCACTACCATTTTGTTCATTCAAAGACAGCATTACTTGATATAAAGCTGTGAATATTTCTTTCTCTAATTTTGCTAGATCTACTTCTTGATCATTTTTTAGTACATTGAAATCTGATTTTTGATGTAGAGTTGAATGCATGACATGAAATAATCTTCTTGTAAAGAATTCATTGTTTCAACATTTCTTCAGATTTATTAACATGAGTTCTTTTCAATCAAGTCTTTGATCAGTAGACAGAAGTTGAAGCTGTTGTAATTCACATTGTGAAAAAAAATCATCACTTTGCAATTGCTCAATTCTTGAAATAAGACTTGTAAGACAGAATTGATGTGAAACATTGACAACTGTATCTAAAAATTCACTGATCTTAGCAAAATTCATCTAGCAAAAAAAATAATTTCATATTTTGAAACTGAAATGATTCAGTTGCTTGACATACAGATATTTCTTTACTATGTGATATGATTTTTAACATTTCTGAAATTGATCAGTCTAAATGCTGACTGCAGCTTCTGCATTGTTGAACATACTGTTTCAGTTTTTTTGAATGAATTTTTTTTTCACACTGCAGAAGACATGACTTTTTTTTCAAAAATGCACTGCATGAATGTTGTTTATATTTTTTTACTGATATTGATAACTTGCAATATGAGCATTTCAGATCTAAATTTTTAGAGATGCATGCCTCTCTTCAATGTTGAGGCAGATTTTTCTGTAATATCTCATTTTTGCAAAATCAGCATTGCTTCATAATTGAGAAGTTGTCAAATGAGAAGTGGTGAATGAGAAAAGAGAAAGAATGAACAAGATGTGAATGAGAAAATGTGAGCAAGAAAATGTGAACAAGAAAATGTGAATGAGAAAATGTGAATGAGAAAAGATAGTCATTAATGCTGGATTACATAAATGAGTTTCATTAAAAATGTATTAACTAATTAAAACATTTAACTTCAGAGCTTTGATGCATCAAATCATGTTAGAATCTGACAAGCATAATGTATGATTGATATTATGACTACTTCATAGCTGAAAAATTTATCAAAAGAATATGACTGTGGGTCACATGATACTAAAGCTAGCTGTATTACATAACACTCTCTCATGCAGCAAACTCACTGAAAACCACATGAATTCTTCAATCAAATTCATCAAAATTTTCAGCCAAAGCTCTCAGAGTCCAAATCTTTCAAAACTGCAATAAAAATAAATTACAGTTAGCAATTTTATTTTTCTATTTGAGATTAGCTTAAAATATCAATTAATACAATATTTCTCAGTTCTGGTCACTCAAATTCTGTAAATTATCATTTTCCACCATTTCTATCAAATTGTGCCTGCTTGTCAATGTAGGCCAACATGTTCAGCCTCAATCAATTTGATTTCTTTTCTAAATATGATATAAAGGTCTTTGGCCAACATCTTTGTGAGATCATCAGCTTTGTTGAAGCTCATGGCAATGTGTTCAATTGAGATTTCTTTTTTTTGAATCCAATCTCAAAGCAGGTGGTAATGTATTTCAATATGTCTAGATCTTTGTGTTAAGTCTTCAGCTTTTGTGAGGTCAACTGCCTTCTTGTTGTCAATTTGAAGCTTTGAGCTTCATATCTTCACCAGCCTGTCACTAATAATTTTTGCATTCAGTAGCAGATTGTTCAACCAAATCAGCTTGCAAGCTGTCTTGCTTGTGTTTATATACTTTGCTTCAGTTGTTGATTTGAAAACAAACATTTGATGTTGAGACCTTCATGTGATTGAAGTTTTGTTCATGATAATAAAATAATCTGAGATAGATTTGTATGCTGAATCTGCCTCAGTTTAATCTGAATTCACACTGGCAATAAATTTTAATTCATCAGCTTTGTTTGCTTTGAACATCAAACTTCTAGTCTTTGTGTCTTTCAAATATTGAAGAATTTTTTTGCAAGCTGCTCAGAAGTTCCTATTGAATTTACTGTTGAACTGAGAAAGATAGTTAATGATGAAAGCAATGTCAGAATGCATGCACATAACTAGAAACTGTAAGAATTTCATGCTCTTTTTGTAATTAGTAGATGTAAATTCATTATTGAGTTCTGCTGTTTCTGAAGTCTCTTGATCAGAGACAAACTCAATGTTCAAATTTTTTATCATTGACAACACAGCTGAATTACAGCCTTTCATGCCAAAATCAGTCAATAAATTCTCAATATACTGTTCTTGATTAACAAAAAGATTTCTGTTTGGCTGTCTTTCAATCTTCATGCCTAGATAGTGGCTCTGATTGATGACTTCTTTCATCTCAAATCACTTGTCAAGCTTTTTGATCAGCCACTCAATTGCTTTCTTGTTAAAACTCATGATTTGACAATCATCAACATGTAGATTAATGTATAATTGCTTTCTCTGGTGAATAAGCAACCTGACATCATATGAAGAAATTCTGAATTCTAGGCCTTTCATGTGTTCAGTTACCTCATGATATCAGAGCCTGATCATCTGTTTCAACTCATAGAGGCCTTGCCTCAGTTGAGCCACTAGATTTCTCCATTTATGCTTGTAATCAATTGAAAGCTTCATATAAACACATTTGTTGTCTGAAAGGGTTCTATTTAGAAAAGCTGTAACAAAATCAAACATTCTAATTTTTCATTTTTGAGTTGTAGCAATCACAAAGAAGACTCTTGTTGTAGAATCACTAATCATCATTGTGTAGATCTTTCTATAGTGTATTTCTTCACATTGTAAGAAGCCTCATACAACTCAGCAAGCTTTAAATCATATGATGTCATCAGTGTTGTTAACTTTTCTTGTAAATATTCATTTACCTGTTAGAATGTTCATTTGAAAGTTTTTTTCAACTAAAAATCATGTATTCTTCTTCTGAAGCTTGTTGACTTCTTTCTGCATAGCTTCATTTCAGTAAAACCACTTGCTTGACTGTTTAGCAGCTGCAACAAACATAAAAATGTCAGTATTTGTGCTCAGTACTGAAAGTTCAATGCTAGAAAATTCAGTAAACTCAGAAAATTCATTCTTATTAGAATTTTCTAGAATTTCATGCTCTTAATTTAGATAAACTGATTCAATGAAATCTTCTAGATTTTCATTTATAAAACATTTCAACACTTCAGGTTTATCTCTTGCTAGATAGATTAGCAGTTTGTGCTGCCAGCTGTTTAGCAGATTTATCATGTCATATTCTTCAGAAATTTGAACTGTATTCATGACTGTAGGCATAAATGTAAACAGTTTGATTGTTGAATTTATAAATGATTTTTCTAGTAAATTTATAGTCTTATCCTGTGTTGATTCTGTTGTTAAATTTGATGAATTTGAGGTCAATTTGGCCACCAAACTTGCAATTGAATTTGCTGTAGAAATAGCAGAAAAAATCATCAAATCTTTGTTCAATTTCTTGTTGAATTCAACATCTCTAGAGATAGTTATTTTTTCAGTCTTTAGATTTCAGAGATGATAAATATTATAATTCTGATAATCAACTAGCTTCAGTTTTCTAAATCTAGATTTCAATTTGAAAGATTTCTTGAGATTCTTCACATAAATATCACATTTTCAACATCTAATTCATCTGACAGACAGCTGAATGCTCATTCAAGCTTTAAATGATGTCAAAGACTTTGTGTTCTTCTTGCAATCATATAAAGATGTAGATGTAGAAGAATGATTGATTATCATGCTCATGATTTTTGCTGCTTCTTCTCAAAGATGCTTTGAAAAATCTGAGTCAATCAAAACACTTCTAATTCATTCATTAAAAATTCAGATTGCTCTCTCAGATGATCTATCTTGTTGAAGCATGTCAGAGTAGATCTTGTTATGTAATATTTTTTTTGAATTGTAAAAGACAGTAAAACATTTGCTTTTAAATTTTTTTGCTTCATCAGAAAGCATTATGTCAATCTTTCTATTTGTTGTGATCTTGATTATGTTAATTCAGTTGATAATTATCTTGCAGTCTTCAGATTTGTTCTTTAGAAGAAATATTCATCAAAAATGTGTGACATCATCTGTAATAATGAGAAAGTATTTTGCACTGTCAAAAGTAAAGATTTCTTTGTTTGTAGAGTCAAAAGTTTTGCCATCATCTGCTATATTCATGTAAAATTTAGCTGCTGATTTAATTGAATGAATTGCAGATTGAAAGACATTGTAAGCTTGTTTTGTCTTTGTGTAAGTCTTGTAGAAATTTATCTTTTTAATGTTTTTAATCTTCATTTTTGTTTTAAAGTTCTTTGCTAGTAGAATTAAATCATGAACATTGAGATGTCTTCAACATTTATGTCATTCTAACATTGTCTCTTCTTGTGATGTAAGCTTTTTCACTCAATGACTAGTTGAGAAGACTTCATCACTGCTTCATCTCTTCAGAATATGATTTTTGAAATCTGCTGTTTGAACTGAAGTCTGTGATCTGTTAAATACAAAATGAAAATTTCATCTGCTTCATTGATAATCATTCTGACTCTTGCAAATTTACTGAATATTTTAAATAATATCTGAGATTCATGATTTAAGCTTCTGATAAAGCTGCAGTTATTGCATATTTTTTATGCTTTGTGAAATCAAATTTATTTTTCACATTTTTTTCTGCTTTCTCTGACATAATCATAATGCTTCACATCATTTCAGTCAACAGCAGTGATCAATCTGTGAATAAACTTTATGAATTTTATTTCAGTGATAACAAAATCAGCTCTCATCATCTGAAAAAAGTTTTTTGCATGTTTTGATCTAGATCAATGTTTTTCATCTGCTACTGAAAAACTTGTTTCTTCAGTGTTCAGTTTCTTTCTTCAGTCATGTCATCTGAAATGCAGCATTAAATGTTATTTCAAATTTGCTCACTGCAGAGTGTGCAGTGACATCAGTGAAGAAACAGTTGCTTTTTCTTTCATCATTACAATTGTGATGACACAATTGAAGATGTGAAACTTTCATTCATCAATCAAAAATTAGCAATCAACATGATTTTCAAATGACTTAAATACAATGTATCTCTGATGAAATGTCAATCAAATCATTTTGTCAGTCTTCATCTTCTCTGACAAACTTCATTCAGTTTTGAATTTTCTGCAGAGATTCTCAAGCAATTTTTTTCTGAGTGAATTTTTATGAACTAAATGCATTTGCTGCAGCTGCATCATGCTTTCATAATGACATACATATTCATCAAGATTGTTCAATGTGTGCTTCATCTTACTGATTGCAATCTCACTGCTGGCTCAAATGAAAATATGCTACAGAGTGACACATTAGAGAGGAATTTTGCTGAGAAAGAAGTTACATCTTAATAATTTTATCATAAAGTGTGTTTATTTTATGATATCTACAATCTAATCAGACAATATATAAAAAATGACAATTTTTAATGCAATGCTAATGTTCTCAAGTGCAAGAATTCTTTCATCATTTTACTCAAAAAAAATGTGTGACTATACAAAAATTATGTATCAGTGCAGGCATATCTGTTATATTGTGAAGACATAATACATAAAATATCAGACAACTGAAATAAAATGTACACTCAATGTTGTAGCTGAGTAAAAAAATAATGATGTTTTTTTTTTATCTGAGTTTAACACATTTCCAAGAAAAATAAAAAATGATCAATGTGATAACTACATAGATTTTTTATATAAAAATTGATATGTTTATAAGTACATCAATCAAAATTGAGCAGCTTTCAATCTTATAAATAGTATGTGAAACTCTTGACTCTATTCAGAATATAGCTAATGTTGTATAAATTAATTCATCAAAAGAATGTCAAAACTTCAAAGCTAAATTGCTAGAATATTCTAAAAATCATCATTGTATGTAAGCTAATATTAGTTGAAACTTCTTGAAAGTAAATATTAAATACAGCCTGTTGCTCTGCATTGTACACACACAAACTATAAGAAATGAAATTGTTAGAGAATGACAAACTTGATTAAGCAAGTTCAGTTTGATGAGCATGATTGAACAAATTTAGATCAAGAGAAATAATTTGTTTTTTTTTTTTTTCACAGATTTGACTCAAAATCAAATCATCAAAATGATGAGATTTTATGTTTATTTCTTTGTCATGAGACTCATTCTCAAGAAAACTTTTCAATGTTGTAAATCTTGTTACTGTCAGTTTCACTGTCAGTGTTGCTATATGAGAAACTTAAATGAAAATTCAAGAATTTTTCAAGCCAGTGAAGACATTCTTTTAGAAGACAATTCTCTTTCATAAGTTTTAATTCAGAAGATTAATTTGATCAGAGCAATGAACTGAATTAACTAAATCAGTCTGATTGATGTGATTGAGAGTGAAGTGAGTATTCACTGAGCACATTGCTGTCAAAATGAACATTTTTTTTGAATGAATCATTCTTGCAACTTGACTTGCTATACTTTTGCTTTCACTTTTTGACAATTGTATAAATTATTCTATCAGCAAGAATCTTGTTTCATAGCACTTGATGAAATTTCTTTTGAGTCTTCAAACTCATTGTATCATTTTTATAGCAAATGATAAGTTCAGTTTGAGAATACAAAATCTCAGAAAGAAGCATGTTATCTGATGAATGAATATTTGCAAGAAAATTATCAGCATCTCAATCATTTGACATTTTTCAGATAACTGCAAGAACTTTGTCAATGTGTTTTTCATTAACAAGTTACATTTCATTCTTTTTCTGAAAAAGCTTTTTATTTTCAGTGCTGATTTGAGACACTTTAGCATTGTCAAAATTGTGATAATTGACAAATTCAATTTTATGATGATGACAATCATTTCTGATATACTTCATGAAGCAATTTCTTTTATATTTGCCAACTTTTCATCAGTAAAGAATCTTGCAGTTATTCTTTCTCAAATATGTTGATTGAAATTTAAATTTCAAAGATTGAAGATCATCTGATAATTCTTTGTCATTGTCTGAATGAGTATTCAACACACTGTTTAAAACATTTGTCAATTTTTTAAATTTTTCTTCTGGTCAAAGAGAGTTCAAATTCCAGCTCAGTGAAAAACTGTTGAGAGTGTTGTATGTTATGATAATTTTGTGAAGATGAGCATATTTCTTTCAATTATATGTTATATTTTTCTGCTCTTGAGCTTTCTTCAGCATCAAGATTCACAAATTTTGAAATTCAAAATAAATTAAAATTGAAATGATTTCAATATTCACTTCAGAATTTTTGTAATTCTTTTGTTCATTTTTTTGTATAATTTTCTTATTCACTGTATTAAGTACTTTTTCTGCTTTCTCAATCTTTTCTGATGAGACATTTGAGAAGATAACTTGTACAAAATTGCTTGTTGAATTCTGCATAAACTTCTGAATGATATCATCAATTTATTAGTCTTGTGATTTTGCTACTGTCTCATTCACATTCATTGATGAATCATCATTATCATGAGCACTCTCATCTTGCCTGAATGCAGCATTGTTAGCAGAATCACTTGAAGTGATGTTCTTTCTTTCTTGTTTCTTCATTGTGTTGATTATCTCAAGCTTCAAATTTGTGTTCAGTCACTTAAGTTGTGCTTGATATATAGTATCTTCAGTACTTAATCATGTGTTGAAATGCTCATACAAAAACACAACTTCTGTCTGATGTGACATTGAAATTGACTTGCTACTATCATAAAATTTCAGATTATCACACTCAGTTCTGATTCTCAATGAATATGAATGAAATCTGATTCTGTAACACAATGTATAATTATGAGACAGCTACTTCAAATTATTTTTTGATCTCATGAAACACAATGTTGTCAAATTTTGCTCAAGTTGACTGAATTATTTTGTTGAGTATTTACATATTGAAAATAATTCTTGAGTGTTGTTTTACTGTCATCAGCAACACTGATTAAAATCTCAAATACAAAAACAGTACAGTAACAAGTGAGAAAATGTAAGATTTTTTAATATGACTGCAAGCTCATATTCATAAGAATTTATTTAGAGATTTTTTTTATTTTTGACAGACTTTGAGCTCATCTTCAAGAAATTATCAAAACAGTAGCAAATCAGAAACATAATAAGTGAAAAATGACACAGTAAGTATCTCTGAAACAATTGCTTGTGATGATCAGTTCAAAATTCAACAAAAAATAACTTGTATCAAGCTGATTCAAAGAGTTCTGAAGTTATAACATTTAATTTTCAACAATCAACTGCAAATTATGCTAAGTTAAGTGCATACAGATATTTTAGTCAAAAATGCACTACATGAGTTATGTAGATAATGATACACTCAAGTTTATCTCATTCAGTAATAAAGTCAATCACTTTTGATCATTTTGAGTCTGATCATTTGACAGTTGTGTTTCTTCTTCACATTTTTTAATTTAAAAAATTAATAAATTCATAAAAGCACAGTGAACACAATAGTAGAAAAATCAGTGATTAAAATTGTAATAACTGTCATTACAGATCAATCATCTTCACAAGCTGTGTAGATGTTAATCAAGATAGTGAGTAAGCTCATGATTGAGTTCAGCAGATTGAGTCTATCATTGAGATCAGATTACATTAAAATTCTGATAAGAGGAAACTCACATAAAAAAACAATTGATTAATTAAATATAATTTAACTGTCAAGTTCAGCTCAATCAAGTTGTATCAGAAAGTTCTGTCAGAAATAAAAAGCAAACAATCACTAGCAATGATGAATTCTGAATTGTGTGTAAAACTGTGTGTGAAGATTTGATTTTGTTAAAATAATTCTCAAAACTTTTTGATTTTTGAAGTGAGATGAATGTGTCAGATAAAACAAAGTATTCAGCAAGCATTATTCAGTTAAACAGTTTCACATCAACATTGTGAGTTCAAAAAATATCATCAAGCTCAAGCAGCATTTTCATATATTGTGACTTCATTATATATAGTTCTGATACACATGATGCTAGTTAGAAAATTTACATGAGTGCACTATATTTAAGTGCTCATTTGTGTCTTCATTCAAATGTGATTGTGATGCAAAAACAATGATGCAAAAACAAGATTGTGAGGCAAAAATGAGTTTGCAACTTTGATTTTTCAGATAACTAGCTTTAAAAATTCACATAATTTTTTGAAAACTGAAACATCACTAACAAAACAATTTTTTACTGAAAACTGAAACATCACTCATTTGTTTCTCAATCTGATTTAAATGCAGTTTTTCATAAATTTTTTTATTTGATTTTGATTCATGATTGCTGTCTGTTCATCTATAAATATAAATTAAGAAGAAAAATCTTCTGTCACAACATTGCAATTTGCAAATATGATGACAGTAAAGCAATTTTCTGTCAGCTCTTCATGAGTCACAAACTCAATGATGAAAGAAAAATCTTTTGTTAGTTCTTCACAGCTCACAGACATGATGATGATGACAATTTCTTTAAAGCTTTCAAAATCTTCACAGATTTGTCATGACATTGCTGAAGAAAAATACTTAACTAGAAACACAATAAAAAATATCATTTAGCAGCAATTCTGTTCTGACATTTGAAAGTTCAACATATCAGAAGATGATGAGATTGTGTGAATATACAATGATGACACTTCTGAAGAAGTCAAAATTTCATTGAACTGAAAGAATTTTACACAGCATATACATTTAGATTTTAGCTTCTGTATGTTATATCTTTGAGATAAGCTACTTGACAAATGTGATAACAATGATTCAAACAATTTCATGAATTGAAAAGATGAAGACTTCTTTCAGATCTCAATGAACAATGACAGAAAGTTGATTTTTTACATTGATCTCATCAGCATATTTCAGTCTGCAGCAAAAAAATCTGATGATGATTGTTATGTGATTTTTCATGAAAATTATCATTTTTTGATTATATGAAAAAAAAGCTGGACAAGATCTGACTCTGAAAAAATTTTTAGCAAAAACATAATGAATTGTGAATTGCTATCTGATACTTTCTTTTTCAGATATGAGCAAAGTGACAATCAGCATGAATGAACTGCAATCATGCTGATATCATTCTCAAAAAACAATTGTGTGATCAGTGCTACAAAACAGATGAGTGCTCAGACTGAATTTGTATGTAACAAGATTGAATGACTGCAATTGCTTTGAGATTGTGAGTTTGTGATGTTGAGTTAGAGTTCAACTGTACAAGTAAAACAGTACATATGTATTTTTAATGCAGATTATTTTTAGAAAAAAAACTAGCTCAAATCTGCAAGCTCAAACATCTGTCAGAAGCTTTCACTTTAACACAGTCATCATCAGACTTTCTAGCTTGTTCTTGAGTGCAGAAGTCATCAATTTTTTTTTATTTTAGCAAAAATCAAAGTGATGTTGCATGTCTAATTGCATTCACAAGTCTGTTCTTGCAGCAAAAGTATGTAGTTACATTTTAAAGCTTCACTTATTTTATCATACATAAAGTATGTATGTATGTACATATAAATAGTTGCTAATTAAAGAAAAAAATTTTTTTTTTTGATTGAGCTACTACAAATTTCTGCTAGTGAATGAGAGACAATGATGCATGAAATCATTTTTAAAAAATGAAAAACATTTTTGTGCAGTTGTACTTTCATCAGTACTTGTATGTTACTCTTTAGTCAGATTGTCAGACATGATGATTAGATTAATTAATTTGTGAATGTAAATCTGTTAAAATAATTTCACTCATGTTTTTTGTTTGAAAAAACATAAGCTCAGATTGAGCACTCAGATTTTTCAGATTATCAGCTTTGCAATGACAATGTAAGTGATTTTTTGATAATATTTTTCAGAAAAACTAACATTTATACAGTGCTGTAACTGATTTTGTTTTTCATTTGAAAAATGTCAAAACATACTTCAGATCATTTGATGAGAGAGATTGCAATTCTGATTTCATCTTGAGTCATACTGTTTACAGAACTGATGTGCTTCAATTTGTTGTTTGTATTGTGTTTTGATTCAGAAGACAAAAAAAATCAAACATCATTTCAATATTAAAAGAAAAAATTATCAGAGCATTACTGATATGATTTTTTTTTTTTAATAACTCAAGTGAAATATGTGCAAGCTGTTTTTCAATGTAAATAATGAGCTTTAGACAAAGTGAAACTCATATTTATTGTTTTCTCATGATTGATGAAAAATTGCTAAAATCACATGAGTATCAATCTTTCAATTATTATTGTGCATTGTGACTCAAAATAACATAAAAATTGATGCTTCTGCTGATGAAAACTGCTTACTCACTAAGATTCATATGATAATTATATGTACTCATTAATATTCACTAGCTAGAAGATTCTTTCTGCATGTTTTCATATCAACTCTCTGAATAATTCAGTACATTCTCACTTTTTTTCAACTCATTTTCAAATGCTTTCACACTGTCAACAAATGTAAAGATCAGATTTTCATCACTTTTGATTTCATTTCTTTCATCACAGTCTTCACTTGCTTCTCATCACACTGTACTCTCAAGATCATGAGAGACAACATATTTGATTTTTTTCTCAATCATTGACACAGTATTATATGAGATCATAAAATGTTTTGCTGAATCATAACTTCAAGAAGCATTTGCATCATCTTGAGTCAAGCTGAAATTCATTTGTTCTGTAACATTTGATTAAGAAAAAATCTTGTAGTTTCAGATGTCAGTCTCTCAACTTTTTTCATTATCACTTTCTTGAAATGATGCATTCAGATCATTTGTATCAGCAAATGCTTAGTCATAAAGTGGCATGCTGAAAAGAATCTTGAATGATGAAACTTGATTTTTTTTAATATAATAATTCAAAGTGACTTCAGTGAAGAATGAAGTTGATTTTGAATTTTTTTTTGAAAGTTTAAGATTGATCTGATGATCTGCTACAGTTGATTATTTTTTCACATAATTATAATACATCAGACTGTAAAAATTCAAATAGAGAATTATATTTTTGAGCTGCAGTTGTTAATAATGCCTTTGATCTAGAATGATGATTAACAAATAATCAGACAACTTGATTAATTGACTCATATCTGCAAATACTGCAGCTGTCAGCAAAAACTGATGATTAGAATCAGAAGTATGATTGAGATACTGAATTTAATCAGCAAAATTATGATGTTGAGCACATATATTATATCTTCTGTATAATTTTTAAGAGCTTCACAAAGTTTTTATTCTCATTTTTATCTACAATCTGTCAGCTTGAATATAAATGTTTCAGAAAGTTTCATTTTTGAAATATTCTCAATTAATATTCAAATTTAAAACAAAATAATCAGCTGAATTCAAAAACACACATCAATCTTCTTTACAATCATCAAATTCAAAGTCAAGAAGCAGCTGTGTGGCAGTCTGAATGAATTTATTTCTGCTAGCATTGATGCTTGCAGATTTCACAAAATTGATCAAGTAAGTTCATTCTTCAATGAATAACAGTGTTTTCAAGTGACAGTTATTCTTCTTCAGTAAAAAAAGCTGCTTGATACAATCATAAATATTGTTGTCTTGACTGCTTCAAGAATCTTCAGAAAAGTGTTTCTTCACATTTGTTCAGTTATTTAAAAAATATCTGAAATAAATTTTGATTAGTTGATGCTGAAACATTCTGAAATGATACACTGACACTTCATCACTTTCAGAGCAGACATTGACAAATGCATATAAAACATGAATTATTTGATTCACAGACAAAGCTTGTGATGTGTAATTTCTTTCATAAATGCTCTAGCAGCATTAGTAAATGTTGAAAGTAATGTGTAGTGAATATACTCAGTTCACAAAGTAAACAGCAGAGCAAATTTCAGCTGCTGAAAAGTAGCAATTTTTTTAAATTTCTGAAAAAACAAATACACTCAGTCATTCATGTGAAAATTCAATTCAGATCAGCAGCAAAAATGACAGAATGCTGTATTGAACATAATATAAGTTCAGATGAACATTTTTTTGATAAGTCATAATTGTGATGATTGAAAGAAAACAATCAATGTTATTTTGTCAATATATATATTAAGATGTAAGTAGTGTGCTCACAGTTCTCTTAAGATGTCTCTCTCTAAAATCATTATTTTAAAGCAGAACAGAGAGTGCAATTCAAAACAAACATTTCTAGTAAACTGAAGTGTGAATCAGAAGTGAGCTGATGAAGCAAAAATTTGTCATCAAGTATTTGTACTCTGAAGCAATCACAATTAAGTCTTCTGTAACTATGTAGAAAATTCATCTTTACAACATTGAACAAACTAATAAAACAAAATGTCATGTGACTCTAGATGACTTGATATTTTTGTATCAAATAATGATCATTTTTATCATTATGATTATAATCATTTCTTGCAAATTGTAAAAAAATTAAATGATTCAAAGCAGCAATATTCATTTGCTGCACTGTTTTTAAAGTGAAAAGTGAAAAAAAATGCACTAAAACTATTATTTTTTTACAACAACATTAAACAAATTTAATTCAATGCATTAATGAATCTTCAAATGACATCAGAAACAGAAAATTCATTTCAGTCACTTTTCTTTGCAAATAATGACTTATTGACAATTTTTGAACTGCAAGATGAACAATTTGATCAAAGAACTGCATATAAAATTGCATGAACTGAAATAAAAAAAGCAAAATTTCTCTTTACTCTTTATTTTCATCTATTCTTTTCTTTCTGTGATTTAATTTGTATATTTGAAGATGATTTTAAAAGTCTCAACAGCATTGTCAATTATCTTGAAGTGACTGCTCAAAATGCAAAAATTGTCTTCATTTTTTTTAATGATGTGAAATCACAAGTTTTGATCATCTTCATTTCTGAGCAATTCTTCAAAATCATTGAATTAAAAAATCATTTCTTCAGACATTATGCAATTTTTGCAGAAACTTTCTCAGAAATGAAGACATTCAATCTGAGACAAAAAGTCATTGAAAAGCATGCCTCAAAAACAGTACATTTTGATTCATTGAAATTCATCATCTGATGACAAATGAATAATGTCTTCAAAACTCAATTCATCAATTATATCAGTTTCTCTGCATTACATTTAAATGCTTTGTTTGAGACAGCATGCAAACATGTTGCATTGACAATCACTGCATCATTTAATCACATTCAAGCAATGAAAGCTGACAATGAGATATTTTCAGAACTGAGCATGTATTGATACAGCTATTTCAAAATTGCTGTTAGAGCTGAAATTCAGATTGATGATCTCATATTCTCATTATCATCAGCAATACTTGCAGACAATTATTCATCTGAAATGCACAGTGAGTACATTTGCATAGCATTGATTAATTTCAGAAAGATTAACACATGCAGTGTTTAATTCTGCATTGATTTTTGACTTTTTGTATCATGCTCTGCTTTTTTTAGCACTTAATACTGCACATAAAAAAAAATGATTGTTAAAATTTTTTGCATTAGAAATAATATGTAAATTGACAAAAAGTGAAATGATTACTCACTTTGAAGCTCTTGAAAATAAAAATTGTACTGCATTAGAACTTCATTGTCAGCAGATGATATCACAAAGTGCTTTACTTTGTATTTTGAAGTTAAACAAAATATGTGTGTTGTGTATTACAGACAAACAGTTACAACATTGACTTTTCTGTGAACACAGCTGATGTGATACATGTGTTCATAAATATGAAAAGCTCTCATCTAATCTTGAGTTTCAATTTATTGTTCATCAATGTTATCATTGTTTATCTTGAGCATTTCTTGTTGTTCATTTGTTTTTTCTCACAAAACATGTTAACATTTTGACACTTGACAGTGATGATGTATGAGAAGTAATTATTCTTCAATTTTTGTAACTGCTTCAGAAGAGATTCAGACAAGTTTCAATTCAAAATTTTTTTCATTTTATTGTTGACACAAGTTCAGATATGTATAATTTTCTTGTCAAAAAATAAAGCTGAAATGAAATTCAGACAGATTGATTAAACAATTCTTGAAAAACAGCAAATGAAATCTCACTACATGCTTTCTGATTTTTGAACATTTTGCAACAAAAATTTTCAAAAAAAAATTGAAAGATGATTCTTTCTGATTACTCTCAATCATTCACTTATCACTTAAATAAATTAAGTGAGTGCTACATGATGAGTGTTATGATCTCAAGATGATTAAGACTTACTTAAAAGCAATATACAGTGAAAGAAATTGCAGTTTTAATGCCTCAACACTCATCAGTCAAAATAATCTGATTTCTCAAACAAAAATTGCAGTGATAGCAACAGATATTTCTAAACAAGTTTTCATTTTTGTGTTTGAAAACTTCAACTTTCACTGATTTCATGATAACTCAAAAGATATGTAGTTACAGCTGATTAATTTGTAGTTATCACAGTGATTTTAATTCTGTCTAGAATTTGAAATTGTGCAGTCAGATAATGATGAAAATGAGTCATTAGTATGAAAGTTGTAAATGAAATGTTATCTAATTAATATTTTTGAAATTTTACTAAAGTCTTATTCAGCACACATGCAACAGCAGCAGCATTTTTGTAAGTTTTGCTCATTTTACAGATTGATACTTTACTGATATTTCAGTATATTTTCTGTGACACATATGAACAAGATAGAATTTTTTCAAAATGAAGAACTGAGGCATAACAATCTCAGCAAAATAATTTGCAAAATCAGTCATTATATTTAATTTCTAAATAACAGCTCTGCAGTGCTTCTGTTCATTGAAACAAATACAAAACTGAAAAATTTTTCAAAAAATCAAGAGCTTCAAACAAATGAAGTGCAAGATCAATCTGTACTGCACTTTAAAAATATATTCAAAAATGACATGACATGATGTGCTTGAGGTGCATGACTTTTCTTTCTTGATGATGAAGAACAATGAAATTGATTGATTAGCCAGATAGTCAGAGAAGAGAAAACCAACTATTTCTGTTTTAATATTTGTCTAAAAGAAATTGATGAAGACATTGATGTCATTAAAAAAATGAATGAGTATTGTGATCTTGTCATTCTTTGAAGTGAAATTTCAAAATTGATTTTTGATGCTTTTTTCAAGCTTCTTATCAGCTCTTTCTACTTTGTGCTTGCTCACTATTTTGTTCAAGAGTAAAAAGATTTTTTCTTTTGCTGTGATATCATTTGCTGTGAGCCATTCATTCAGTTGATTCTTTCACTAATTCAAGAGCTTCAAGAACTGAAATCTATGTATTTTGTTATCAATCATGAGGCTCTTGACTGTTTTCTTGATAATGATGACATTTGTATTCTTTGTGACTGCTACTTCAAGCATATAAAGTTCAACATGAAGTGTCTGAATGAATCTGTTTTCATTTATTTTAAATTCAAGTGTCATCAACAGCTGAGAATTAGTGGTTTTGTTGACTT
This sequence comes from Emydomyces testavorans, assembly GCA_029449355.1. Classification (NCBI taxonomy): domain Eukaryota; kingdom Fungi; phylum Ascomycota; class Eurotiomycetes; order Onygenales; family Nannizziopsiaceae; genus Emydomyces; species Emydomyces testavorans. The sequence goes on from CP120627.1 coordinate 3,379,301, forward strand.
CATGAATGATTTCATTAAGAATCAGAATCTTAACTTTAGTTTTGAAAGTGCACATCATGATTAATCAGAGATCAAGCACTGCAATCTCTGCAACAGCATTTCAAGTGTATCTTCTTGTAGAAAATAAACAGCTGAGAATGAGTTAAGACAGACTTTAAAGAAGCTCAAACACTAACATTTGTTTCATTTTTCATAAAATTATTTTTCTTCATTTTTGTTTTGAAAAACTTGTTTCAATTTTAGAGTAATCAAATTCACTTATTTTTATTTACTGTAACTCAGATTTATTTTTTGTAAAGTTTTTATTTCTAGCAAATGATCACATTCAATCTGCATGAGTGTAAGTATGATTTTGATGATTTTGAAAAATCAAATTCAATCTGAGTATATAAACACATGTGAGAAGAGAAATCATAAACAGAAAGTGTGAAATTATCAAAAATTTATTCTTCTTCAAACTCACTGATTTGACATTTCACAATATATCTCTCAAAATGTCATGCAAGTCAGTAGATTTGATATCAATCATAAACTTTTAAATTCTTCAATTTATTTCAGTGTTAACTGCATTCTCTGAAAACTTCAGCTCACTTCTCAATGCACATTTGAGCAATGATATATGATTTTTTAATCTTTTTGTGCTCACATCAGAGCATGAAAGAGAAATTTCAGCATGACTGAGAAGTAAAAAACAAGAAATTCTAGCAATTTCATCATAAAAGAAAAATCACTTGAAGAAATTCAGAACATCAAGACACACAGAGATGTGACAATTCTGAATGAGAAGAAGACATTTATATACAGCTTTCTCATGAGATAAATAATCAGAAAACTCAGATGAAAACTCTTTACTCATCAGCTTATATTCATATGACATGAGCACAACTTGAAACAGCACTCTGCAAGAGTCATGAATATGAAGTGACTTGCACTCATCAGATTCATGAAAATTATAAATGCACTTGATCTTGTTCAGCAGCTGTTCATGCAGAAGAGTCAAAAATTTAGATTTGTTGATTCAATGCTGACTGATTTCATAATCAATCACATTGAGACATGTCTTGTTCAATAACTTTTTTTTAGAAATTTCAAGAAGACACTTGTGGATACAGTATAATCTGAATTTATCTTGATTTTTAGAGTATCTCTACAATGATGACTAATCACTGAGACAGAATGAGACAACAATCATGACATCAGCTGACTGGCACAGTGCTTTGCTTGAAAAGTTCATTAAATTTGTGAAATCATTGTTGCTGCTATTCACTGAGTTTCACAACAACAATCACAATGAACTGCATGATGATGATTGAAAACATAGAAATTTTTTGAGTTTTATCACAACAAATGAGTTTCTGATGTATTTCACTCAATTGTGATGTTTTGATGTGCATTTCTGCATGATTCATGTTTGTGATGAAGAAATGATGACATCATTCTGATATACAATTCTTCACAGCTTCAGCTGAGTCTCTGTCTCTGTTCATCACATTTGACAATAGAGCTCTGCCTGCATCATCTGAAGAACAGCTGTCAAATGCAGTCTGTTGAGAAAATCTGTTCAGTTTGTATATTCAGTGATTTTCTTCACATTTTTATTCAGAGTGAAGAGATAGTAAAATACTGTTGTTGAATTCTTGCTCATGTGAAGAAAAATGAAAATCTTTCTGATGCACACATATTTATATTCAACTCTGAATTTAATTATGTAAGAGAATGTCTGAATAATCATGACAATCATCTCACAATGATTTGCAATATTGTCAGACTTGTTGAGTGTATGCAGAAGCACATCATTAAGATTCATGTCATGCAGCATGAAGTGAATTGTTAACAGTGACAGCTTGTGCAGAGCTTTGAGCTTCACAATATATGCAGATGTATTTTCACTGTTTCTCTTGTTATATACACAGAACTTATCTGTTAGAAGACAGAATGACTGTAATGATTTAAAATTATAATTTTCTTTCTGTAAAAATTTGTGTTTTTTCTCATCATTAATATTACAGTTATTTTTGCAAAATGCTTTTGTTTTTAAATTAAAGCTAAGCATGCTGAACAAGCTTTCAAGAAATTCAACATCTGTAGTGACAGATATTTGTTGAAATTGTGATTTTTAAAATGATGAATTGTGAAAAGTGTGATCAAAGCTCAAACATGATGAAAGCTGACTGAAGTCTGTGTCATGAGCCAGCAATAAAGTGAAAGAATGAAATAAATGATATCATTTTGTCATTTCTGAAAAGAGTGAAAGTTGACAACTGAATGATGTTCAGAATTCAAAAAAGTGAAAGTAAAAAACTGTTCAAATCACTGAATAAAAATTGACTAGTATTTTCTTTATGTTTACAATGTATGTAGCACTTCAGAAATAAGTATATTTTTTGTCAAAAAAAGTAAAGTGATGAATTTGCTATTTTTTTTGAGTAATCTGTCACAAATTTTTTTTTTATATTTTTTCTTCACTCAGTCTTAATTTTCATCAGCCTTCTAAACTGCTTTCAGAGAGTTTGACACTTGCTCATAAATTGTCAAACTGCAGTATACATATGTGTTTCTGAAATGAAAATGTGTTCTAGCATAAATTCAGATACAAGATATATTTTCAGTTTGTGTATCATATATAATTTCATAATAATGCTCAACTCACACAATATCATTAGCAGAAAAGTGAGACCTGTTTGATATTTAGCAATGATAGAAGATATCAACAAAATTAAGCTCATTTTTGATCAATAATTAGACTGAAGCCTGACTGTAAGAAAAACTCATAAGAATCACATAGCATAATTTTTGACAGCAGATTTGAAAGCTTCATTGACTGAATGCTCTTGTAATGCACATTTTAAATCATCTGACAGCAAATGTAATTATGTTTGCTGAGCTGATCAGAGTCTAGTCATTTAAAAAAAGTACAAATTCAAAAAATCATGAAAAAGAAGAAAATGCTGTCTATAAGCTGAGATTGATAACATCACAAGATAATCAAAAAATGATGATTATTTTTATATAATTTTATCTAGTTCAGAAAGCTGAAAGAGCAACAACACAGATCACTGATTTTTGACTGAAATGAATCATATTTAGTGAGAAAGACAAAATTGGACTGATTGAAACTGAAATGAGTGATTTCATGAGTTTTGTGTTTGATGAAGCAATTTACATTCACTGATAAATTTGTTTGTAATGTAGTTTTCATGAAAGTTAAGAAAAGAAAAGCTTGTGATTCATCTGTGAACTGATCTGAGTGAAAGATAAAATTGATTAAAAATAAAATCTGAATCAAATGTGAGGCAAAATGTCAATCAATCTTCACAAAATCAGTTTTGTGTGTCAGATCATCATTTCAGAGTTCTCATCTTGATCATAATGTTTTGATTTTTGTGATTAAAGAGCAAACAATAAAGTGAGAAATTTAAAAAATCATTTCTGACACATTCAGAAGCAATGTTTTGAAATTTATGTACTGTAAAAGCAAAAAGTTAAGTGAAAATCAGAAAGTGAATTTCATTCACACAATTTTTAGAAATTGTGATCAGACAATGTGATGTTTTGCCTGAACTGATTCTCAAAACAAATCAAAAAGTGAAGTGATGTGCTTGACAATTTAGCATTTGTCAAAGTGTCAGTTAAGATCATCATTGTCACAAATGTACACAGTATGATTTTCAAGCAGAAAATTGAAAAAACATAAGCAAAGTAGTGTAACTCTGTACAAGAACATAACAAACAGTTCATCTAGCATTATCATCATTTTTGACTTTTTTTGTGAAGTCAAGCTGTTTTGACAAAATGTCATGTGAGCAATTTTTTTTTTCAGACTTTGTGAAGATCTGAGAGTCAAATATTAAATTTTTGTCAGCAGTCACTAAATACAAAATTTTCAGATGAATTATCTAGAACAAAAGTTTTTAAAAAATGTTTGTTCTGATATATATAAAAAAATTTTTACTTCAAGATGATGAAATTGTTCAATTTTTATTTTTTGATTTTATTTATTTTTGTTCAAGATACACACACATCTGATGACAACTTAAATTCATTCAGCAATGATGATCACAGTGTAAAAAGTGAAAGCAAGAATTGAACATTTAAAAAATGCAGAATTAGTTCTGATATGTGCTGTCATTTTTATTATTATAATTTTTTACTCATTGTGTAGATAGATTATTCATCAAATACAGCTGCATCTGTATCTGATTGTTCTCAATTCAGATTATTTTGTTATTCACAAGCTTTAAAAAAAAAAATAGATGCAGTTTTCTGACAACAAAGTGAATGAAAGAAAAAATGCAGTCAAATCAACAATTTGTTGAATGATGACTACAAGAGTCTTGTTCATATCTTGAAAAACTATGAACAATTTGAAGACACTGAATTGACAGACAACAAAATAAAAAATCAGATTATAATTTGATGACTGAAGTTAGAATGATGATCAGTGAAAAAACAACACTCATTTCATCAAAAAGTGATGAATTTAATATTGCTGTAAATATCATGATTTTCTGTGCATGTGTTGAAATATTTGTCATCAGTTTCTTGCTAGAGAACAAAATTTATCAGCAAACAGATTTCAAAATTCACATTGTTGATCTCAGCTGATCATTTTTGTATAAAGATAAGAAAATGACTACAAAAATCATAACAATTGAGCTTCATCACATTATTTAATTTTTACAGTCAGAAAGTTTCTTCATCAAAACAAAAAATTTTTTACAGTCAGTGTATTGATGATAACTATGTTCTTGTATCACAAAAGTTTTTTAAAAATCATGATGATAACATGACATGTTTGATTGTGTACAAATGATCATGTTCTGCAGTTTTTATTGCTGTTAGTTTGTCACTGCTTTTCAAAATTCAAAATGCATTCTCTTCTTCTCACTTTGTGTTCTTATCTGAAGTCTGCAGTCTTGCTGGCTGCTGAGCTTCTGATTTGATTTAAACAGAATGACATGATCATTAAAGAAATTCAACAAATCTTGATTTGTATGATTATAAATTTCTGTTGCTCATGAAACATGTTGAAGAAGACAAGTTAATATGAGTTGCTCATTAACACATGAGCTTTCTGATATAAAAACTCTCATGATAAACAATGCTGAGACAGTATGATCATTAAAGCATCACTTTCTCAATCTGACACAATACAAGTATGTTTGAAAACAAATGTGTTTGTGCAAACAAACAGATGCTGTTTTGTGATATACAAATTTTCTGAAGTTGTAAACAAATCATGTTTACTACACAACTAGCTAAAATTGCTGCTGAGTATGCTGAAGAGAAGAAAAAATCATTTTATGATTCAGTTAATACTGAAGAACTTATGTTTTTCATAATGAAGAATGATATGAATTCACAAAACATACATTCAATATCTTGTATTCAACACAAGTTGTAATCAGAAAATATACTGATTTGTGTTTGTTCAAATGTTGTTATTGAATTTGAACACTTCTGAACTGAGCATTGAACACTGATAACAACATTTTAAAAAATATAAAAACTTTTTTTTCTTTCTTCTTCAATTTTTCATCTTTTCACTTGCACTGTAATTCTTCAAGCTTTTTTTGTTACAAAAATCACTTTGAGTTTTCAAGTCTTTTCACAACTAGATTTGCTTCAAACTCACAAGCTTTGCACATTTAAATAATCAGATAGATATTTTATATCATGCAATTTATTTGTGAGAATAAAAACTGATCAGAAGCATTAATTGACAGAATGATTGAATATGAGCATGTCATTATCTTGTGTGATGTAAATATTTTTAATTTCTTGAATTTCAACTCATGTATTAACTACTCTTCTGAATAAGTTTGCTGTCAAATTCAAAAACTCAGTTTTCTTCTGCACAGAGATCACTTAATCAATGCTGAGTAAATATTTTCTGCTGATGTGAATATTGTTAATATTAATACTTTCTGTGAAGTTCTGTTCAATTCAAATCAGTTTAATACCACAATTTGACAAATTATTGTGAATAATGATTAATTGAGTTGAACTAGCATTTGAGATTCTGATTGTATTGCATCTGAATATCTTAATTTTATTTTATTTTTTATTGAAAATTCATCTGCAGCACTGTGAGATTTCTTGATAAATTTAATCAATATTAATGACTTTGATGATGTTTCAGAAATGAAATATGTTGAGCTTTTCTCTGATGAAGAAATGCTCAACTTTAAGTATGATTTTTATGTGTCAGATTTAGATTCTGACTATAAAAAATCAACTTTGTTCTTGAATGAATTCTTGAAAAGAGACATGGCAGATGTGGCAGATGATATGACTGATTTGTCAATTTAAATCAATGATGATGACAATGATGATGAGATGGTTTTTTTGCAACACATGCACATTTTAAACTAGATTTTTTTGTGAGTACTATATCAGTCAGATGATGATACAATAAGAAATAGTTAAGTCAGTTATGTACTTTACAGATGTTAGATTATTTTGAATATCATTAATGCTTTTGAATGAAATCAAAAGTGATATATGAGTGAAATGAAAGTAAAGTATTAATGAAAAAAAAAGTGAAGTATGACTTCACTGCTTTTGCATTTCAGTGTTTGAGAGCAGACATGAATTTCTCTTTTCAGAATAAATACTCATTGAAAGAATGTGGCATTGTTGATTATAATAAAAAAATATTTCACTGATGTAAGTAAAATCAAAGAGTTTCAAAATTTTAACTCTGATAATCAGCAAATTTCAACTTATTTGATCTAGATTTCAATTTGAAAGAATCTTTGAGATTCTTCTTAGATGTAGCAGTTTCAATGTTTAAGCCACTTGACATTTGATTGAATATTCATTCAAACTTCAAAAGACTTTAGATTTGAGATAACATCAACACAATAACTGTCATCTTAAGAATCATGTATTAGAATTTGCTGAAGGCAAGCCCTTCATGACTTGTTATAATAAAATAAAAAATCTAATTATTAAATTATATTATCCCCTCATCTGTAGGCTAGAATTTTTTAGTGTCTTGACATAGAGTGAATATCACAAGTAATTTAAAACACATGTTTATTGATTGAAAGTTGTATTTTTCAGTATCAATTTGTAATCAAAAGTTTATTTTACATTTCAATGATAAACCTGCCAGCATTGCAGATTGAGCACTCTGATCTTGATCTAATGACTCTTTTTGATTTATCTGAGAATGTTTTTTGATTGTATGAGCAAATCACACAAGATTGATGCATTTCAAGATTGATTCAAATGTGAATTAAAGAAGAATTCAATGCTGAAGTCAATGAACTGTTTATTTTATCATTGAATGACAGTTTTCTTTAATGTAGAAATGCCTTTCTGTTCAGTTCATGAAGATTTTTTTTTTAAGAAATAGACTGAATTCACTGACAAGATCAACAGAATTAATATTCAAGACAGTGATCAAATCATCACTTGAATCATTTCTTGAATCATTTTTTGCTTTTCATGTATGAAATTTATAAAATTGTCAACACAAAGAATGAAGAAATCAAAAAACTAGAGAAACAAGTGCAGCATCTACATGAAAAAATAAGCTGAAAAAATGAGTGAGTCAGCAAACTTGAAATTGAAGTTTGTGAGCTGAGATGTTGATGTCAATGCTCAATCTGCTTTGAAATTTCTTTAAAGTAAAAAACTTTTTTGTGTGAATATAAATTTTGCTCAGAATGTGTTTTCTCTGCTGTAAAGACATGTGAAATGTGTCATCATGATAATATCAGTTATATCAAGAGTTACTAGATAAAATATAATTTTTGTTTGAGTATTAATTTCAACTTGAACAGAATTTTTGAAGTAAGTTCATTCAAAATTATAAAAGTAAGCTGAAAACAGTGTCACATATTTTTAAATTCTTTATCAAACATCTGAAATAGCATTTTCATCTTCATTGAAATTTCAGACACACTGTCATATAAACATGTAAAAAAATGTCTTGTCATGATGATATGTATGATCAACAGTTATACATGTTTAATGCTGTCTAGTGTATGTGTCTGTTGTGAAGCAGCTTCAATGCATGTAATGTAGAAAGTTTTTTGAATCAGATGAGAGACATGAAGAAGCAGTGAGATTTTCATGACAACATGTAAGCTGACTTTTCATATCAACTTCAAATTTTTATCATCATCATGATGTTGAAAACATAGCATTGTAAGTATACTTGTTTTTTTTTTTTCAGCACATTTCATTAAAGAATATATTATCATTAGTTTCTGCTCTGTTGCAATTTCATTTTCAAACATTAATCATGCAAGCTTCTGCTCAGCTCAATGATGAAGTGAATAATTGAAGAAAAAATCTAGTGATCTGAACACTTGATGATCAAAGAACTGTGATGATGAATTACACTGTTGATGAGAAAAGCAATTGAAAGTACATGAAGAAAATGATATTTTTTTTTGTCATGTTTTTGCTAAAGAGCATGAATCTTCAAGTAGATCAGATTAGTTCACACTCAACATATCACATTAGCTTATGCACATTTAAAGCTTGAGATTTACAATGTGATGATTTTTGATTCACATTTTTATTCAATCTGTGTCAGAAATGCAAAAAAAAAACTATACACTATTCTGATCACTAAAGTATTGAAGAATTCACAAATTTTTAAAAATAATAAGAAATATGATCTTGTTTCTGATATTTATGTAGTAACAGTTGAGAACTGTGAAATTACATCAGAATTTGATTGTTTATTTGTTGACAATTTCAGAAAGAAAAATTTTACACTGATGAATAATTCTACATATGTTCAAAAGAATCAAATGACAAAGTATAAGACTCATGAAACATAAAGCTAAATAAATCAAAAAAGATAAAGAAAATATTGTAAATTCTTGAAATTAAGATGAAATCATAACTCAGACAATCACATATTTGTGTTAGTCTAAAAAGCAGTTAGTTTCTTCATTGTATGCTTTGAAGAGTTAATGACATTCATACTCAATGTCATTTTCTGCTATGATCTTAATGATACATGAAATGAAGTAAAGTATTCATTCTTGTTTAAAAATGAGCACATTTTTGCATTCAAAATGTATCATGAACAAATTAAAGCTTAATTTGTTTTGATTTATGAATTTTTTGTATTGATGAACTGATTGAGCTTCTACAGCACAGATTAGCAGCATATCAAGATCAATACTTTTGAACAAACAGAAACTCACTCAGTAGAAACAGTTTTCAGCTTTTATAACTTCATCTTTGCATCAAGAAATATGATACACAATGATGTACTCATTGAGCACTCAAACAATACTGCTTCAGATTTTTACTCTTGAAATCACTTACATATTAATACATCATTCAATCAATTGTATTTTTTGAATTATCAATGTGAAGCAGAACATCATAATAAAAAATTAATATTAACTTCTAATATTTGCTGATCATCACAGCAAATTTTTCAGCAGTTTCACAGCTTCTGAAAAAGTTCTCATATTGACAACTCTTATAAATCATGATCTTTCTGTCTGCTGAACAAAGTGTGAAATATTCAGCATGTTTTTTTAACAAACATATACTGACAATTGACTGACTAAGTATAAACTGAATTGCATTTTTGTTTTTTTTAATGATGAGAAAGTTGATATTGATTCTGACTTTGTGTCATGTACTTAAACTTGAGATGAAGAAAAGAAATTTAACAAGTTGTTGTTTTCATTCAGACTGATCAGCATGTTCTTTTAAAGAATGCTGATTGTTCATTTTCTGAGCATTGTACAAAATGAACTGAAAGTGATTTAACTTGCAGTTCATAAATGCTGACAACTCACTTTGCTGAGAAACATGAAATTGCTCATCAGAAAACTGATATTTCAGAATAAATCTTTTCAGATACTCAATATATTTAATGTTGCTGTTTTCAAAGTTAAACTGCTGATGATGAATTGTCATTGTGCTTGATTTGTTGATTGATTTTGACATGAGATGATTGCAAGCTTTCATACTCAAAATGATATCTGCTTAAGCAAGTATCATTTTGAATTTAGTGTAAAAGCTGACTAGTTCTGAACTCATCAAGAATTCTTGCAGCCTCAATGAGTCTTGAAACTTTTCAACATGAACAATCTTGATTGCTTTACATGCATTTGTGTCTATTTTTGCAGTGAATTTTTTAGAAATGAATTTGCTTTTTCATTCTCAATAAATTTGTCAGAACTGAGATTTTCTATCATGTGAAAACATGAAAACAATAATGATACTGATTCAGCTAAATAATTGCTGATAATGATGACTTGCTATCTTGTTTAGAGAGAGATTGACTGACACAGAACACTATATCATTTTTTACTTGAGTGAATTATTTTCTGCATCATTGTGATGAGAAAAGTTCATGATTCATTCTTCAACTTATAGAAAACATTGCACTGTTATGTGTTTCAGAAGTTGACATCAATGAATCTTGAATTAGAAGTGAATCAGATTTGAAAGTTTATTTTGTATCTCACTGCTTTCTTGTCTTAAAAATAAATCACTTACTTGATGATCAGTTTTCACTTTTTTTTTAGATGATTCTTGAATGAAGAAAAAAACTGATGCAGATGAAAATCATCAAGATGAACAGTGATGATTCAGTAGCTTTGTACTTATTAAAAATGAAATTTATTTCAGCTATAGCTCTTCAATTTCACTGTCTGCTCTCACATCTTGATGCAATCAAGTGCTTGAGTTTGAGACTCTGTTTTTCAGAAACTTGTGATTTGCAATGTCATCAAGATTAATTTCATTTTTTGAATCTTCTTTTAGTCACTGCAGAATGAAGACTGTTGCTTTTTAATCATGACTAGATGTCTTTTTTTTTTCTTTCTTGATCTAAAAAACAAGTTATTTTTCTCTGATTTGTTTCATCAATCTAATCAGTTTATCAATCAACAATATGCAAGACTTTCTGTTTTTCAGATGCTGAATTATATTATGCATTCTTCTCTGTGTCAAATTCAAGTTGATTGCATATAAAAACAAATCTCACTCTTGATATTCAGATTGAATTATGATTAACAGTTTGACTTTCTTGAAGTTAAGTCTCACTAATTCTGATATGATATTCTCTTATTGACTCTGTGAGAATGCTCAGAGATGCATATGACATCACAAAAGTTTTCAAATTTCAAGAATCATCTAAATCACAGTAAGAAATATTGATGTTTTTTTTTTCATCTGATTTGCAACTGATTTTCTTCAGCATTGCATGTTTTTGCTGTATATTTTCATCAGCTTGTTTTCCACATTTTGAGATCATCAATGACTATCTCTTCTGCTGCAATGAATTATTCTTTTTTTTTGATGAAAAAGTCTTTTCTCAACACTACAACAATGTAGAGATGTCTGCTTTAACATCTGAATTTATGTTCACTACAGAAAATGCAGTCTGATATGAACATACATGTTTTTTTCTTGTTTCTTCAAGAAGTAAATTCATGACATCAATTTCAGGTCTTTCACCACTGCTGCTGCTGGCATCAGATGAGTCTAATCTTGATATGCAAAAAAGCAACATGAAAATGAATGAGCATCAATATCAGGCAATGCCAGCTCAGCATTTATTTATTGATTGTTTCTCAAGACAAAAAACTGTAATGAACATCACTGATTTCAAGCTGATTGAGAAGAATGCTAAGAGCTTTACTTTAATATCTGATGACTTCAAGTCTATAATCTGCTTTCACATCAGATGCTGAACATGTTGCTTGTGATGCTGAAAGTGTGATGAGAAATGCTTTTTCTGCATGTCATGCATGATTTGTGAGTTGAAATGTGAGAGATATGAGATGAGATTGAAGTGAGAAAATGAGGTTGTGTTGAGAAAATGACTGAAGAGAAGAAATATTTCTGTTGCAAGTGAGAAGAAAAGCAAGAAAAAAGAAAAAAATAATGATGAGATGAAGATGTTTGCATCAGAGAAAGAATTGAAAGATGATGAAAAAGAAAAATGACATTATTTATCTCAGAATTGATTGATAACTGCAGCTCTTTCTTGTGTGATAATTATTGATTTTGACAAACATTCATGCACATATCAGAAAAATAAATGATCTGATTGTAATCTTAATTATTTCTGCAATTGCATGTCATGCTTCAGAACTTTTGTTTCTTCAGAAAAATGTTCTAGAAATAGTTGATTAGCAAGAGACAAGTTATTTACAATTTCTGATGAATGATGTTGCTTTGCACTGTGAACACAATGCTTATTTTCAGCTTTTTTTTTTGTATTGCTTTTGATTCACTTGCAATGAAATTCATTCTTTTCTTTTTAAATTTCAGAAATCAATTCAAGAACAAGTTGTCATCTCATTTTGTTATGACTAAAACATTTGACTGTCTCATGTTAATTTTAGCTTCAAGAATATGATTTTTCATCTCTGATTTTCTGAAATCTTGAACTCTGAATTGATTGAATTGATTTTATTTATATATTTCTTTGTTTTTTGATTAAGATGTATTATCTTAATCTTCTAGTCAGTTTGAATTTTTTAGTGACTTTTTTTTTACTGAGTGCTGTGACTTAATTCTCTACAGTTATGCAAAAATAATGTGAAAATTTTTCACTCTCAAAAATGATATTTATCTTGAATATCAGTCTGACATGATATCTTGCTTACATTTTTTAGAATTGAGACTCTGATTTTGTTTCTTCTAGTGAAAATACAATAAAATCACACTTAAAAATGTTTGTAAAAACACAATGAAAACTACAATGTATGAGATAATAAAATTGAATACACAATGTGATACTTGATCTGTGAAGTGAAAAAATGAAAAGAGTGAAACTTGCAATTCTAGCAATCTGACACTTCACTAATGTATGTATTTTATATCTCATACTTTTATTTTATCATGTAAATGTAGTCTCAAGAAATGTCAAGAAACTCAAAAGCTGCATGCTGATTAGTTGAAGTTACACACTTTGATTAACTGATCAAGAATGATCATTAAAGTTTGTCAAAACATATAATTACATGCTTTTCAAAAAAACATATAGACAACATTGAGAGTCATGTGTCAGCTTCAACAACATGTAAACTCAACAACTTGTTTTGCATCTTCAATTTTTTAATTTTTTTACATTTTTTATCTAACAACTTCATCTTTCATCTTATAACTTCATGCTTGACTTTGCAGCTTATGTTAATGATTGAGAACATTATTTCTACAGTCATTTAATGAAGATCAGTTTGTGTTTTTCAATTATAAACATGAATTGCAACATCAGCATTGCAGAGTCATGTTATCATCTGCTGAAATCAAATGCTCTAGATGTTTTCATGTGTGGTCAGTTTCAGAATTTCTACAGTCATCTGAATGAAGATTGATAAATTGTGCTGACTGCTGTAAGAAATGCTGTGTGACTCAGAATTGCTGTACTGCTGCTTAATGATCACTTGAGATTTCAGCTTCAAATCTCAACATTCAGACTTCTCAGTCAGCAAAGAAACAAAAACTGATTTCAGCAGAAATGAAATGTGCATTTGAACTTTTGTTTACTGTTGCTGACATTTTTCAGTCATTTACATCTGCAATTCTATCAATTACATCTGCAAAATCAATCATTCAACATGTCAATTCAATTTCAATTTTTTATGTCATTATAACACTTATGCTGTGATCATCACTGTGCTTCATTCTTTCAATTACATCAGTTACACTCATTACATTTTTTCAACATGTCTTCAATAATCAAACTGAACTGCAAATTGAATCTTCATCAAATTCTTCATTAATTTCTTCACAAGAAGAGTCATCAGAAAAAGTTATATTGAAGATGTTGTCAGATATTGCAAATGATGATAATGATGATGATAATGATGATGATGAGCATGTTGAGGCATTTCAATCTTCATCACTTTCATTTAAAACTTATCTTGCATACTCTTTGTGTGTCAGACACTGAAGAAAACATGAACTTGACTGAATGAATGTTTCATGCTTCAAATGTGAAGCACTGCATTGAATTGAAGAATGTGTTCATGATTCATTTTTGCAAGCATCTGTGTTCAACTGTTGTTGCTGAAATGAAACTGTGAAGCTTTCTTCATTGAAGAAATCACTCTTTTACATTTGATTTTTATACTATAGAAATGATCATGATGCTTTAAAGTTTTGTAAGAATATCTGAAGCTACAATAATCTTTTTGCATTCATCTTCATGATGTGTAAAGATGTTAAAGAAGTTGAAGATTTTGAAGCTTTGCAGATGCATAATGCTGTGTATCACAAACATGAGCTGCTAGAGATTGCAAAGAGTCAACAGTTTGTTTTTGCTCAAATTTGAATTTATGATTCAGATTATAATTTCAATCTTTCATTGATTTCACATGTTATTGATCAAATTCATGAGAAACTTGAGATTGTAAGTGTTTTTTTATTCACTGATTTTTTGACTTCATTTAATTTTTGTTTTTGTAGTGCAATTTTTTTGTGCAACAATATTAATTCATCTTTGAGATTTTATGAGAGTGAGAAAATTTGTATATCTGATTGATGTTGCTTGTCAGATGCAATTGTTGTTGTGAAAATCTTTCTACAGTCACTGAGATTGCTGCTATAGTGATTGATTCACCTGCTGATGAGTGTATTTTGTTTCAGAAAGTTCAATTGTCATTAAAATCTGAAGATTTACAATTCATTAACAAAGACAATTCTCTCTATCTTTTTTTTTATTACATCCTTTTTTTTTCAAAAGAAGATTATGATTGAAACTGAAAAATATCATTGCAGAACATGAATGATGAGAATGAAAATTAAAATGTTGAGACTGCTGCAGATGAAAATCATGCAGTTCAAAAAAACTGTGTCTCACACTGAATGTGATTTGTTTATCATTTGCATCAATGTTTTACATTTTTTGACATTTTGTTTCATGCTGAATGTTTGTTTCAGCAGTTTGTTGTTGATGCTTGAGCTGTAATAAATCAGAAGAAGTTGAATTAAGTTTGTTACAATCAGCTTCAGCTACATTTCAATTTATATAATAATTTTGCAGATTGTATGAATGATGATGACATTAACTCTGACAATCTTGATTGTCAGATTATTGTGTCTGCCTTATATGTGAGTGATGATTGATATCAACAAAAGCTTGCACACAATGTCATGACACTTACACAAAAGTTCAATTATTTTATTTTTTTTATCATTTTTACAGTCAACTCTGCATGATCAGAAGTCATATGCAAGTTACTTCTTAATCAAAAATTAATTGATTAATTTGACATTGTGATTCATGTTTTCTAGCTTAAGATTTGTCAGTTGTTCAGTGATGTATTTGATCACAATTATTTTGATTTCTGCTTTGCTTGAAGTTGAACTGTTGAATATCAGAAGTGAAACTTGCTGCACATACATTTAGTAATCTGGCTGAAGAATCACTGTAATTACATGAAAAAATGCATTGTTGATGAGATCATTAGTGTTTGTATTTCTTCTAAAGAAAAAAATTCAGAACTTTATAAATTGATTACAACTCTGATGTTGCATAATTTGTGTAATGAAGATGCTCTGAATGCTCTGTGCATGAAAAACAAGAACAATAACTGAAAGTATTTCAAATGATTTTCAAAACAATTTTCTAACATCAAAGTAACTGAAAATGATGAATACTTAACTTCAGCACATTCAAATTTGTCTGAAAAAAAATTTGTCAAGATCATTCACAACTGTGATGTTACATTTGACAATCATTGAGTGATGTCTTACAATGCCTGCTTCTTAAAATGATTTAATGCTCACATTAATGTTGAGGTTTGTGTCTTTATGAAATCAATTAAATATCTTCACAAGTATATGTATAAAAGTAGCAACTGTACAAGTGTGAAGATCAGAACAAAACAGCAAGATGAGATGCAAGCTTGATTAAATGATTATTACATTTTTTTGATTGAAGTCATGTGATGATTGTTTAAATATCAAATACATCAAAAGTATTCCATCATTGAGATTTTATTCATATATTTTGAAGATGAACAATTCATCTTCTGATGAGAAGAAAAAAACACTCAGAATCTTTGCCTGTGCATGAAACACTCATGTTTAAAACTCATAATTTTTTTTGATTACAACAGTCATCATGAAAATGACTGTCATTTGCTTTACAGTAATTTTTTCAATCATTATATTTAATATGCAGAATCAAAAAAGTAATTGTTTTGTGAACAACAATTTAAATTAAGTTATATGTCACATTTCAATTTTACAATTAATGAGTGTTATTATTTACAGCTTTTGCTTGCAATCTGTTCTGAATTCATCAGTTTTACAAACATCAGAACAGTGAATGAAGTGATTTATACAATTTACTGTAACACTCACATGTGGCTGAAATTGTTGAAGAATGATGATGAGTGAATAAATGCTCTGAAGAATGCAAAGCATTTTGCTATAATTATAATTTTACAGTTATTTCTGACAATTGCTTTAATTCATGACACAATCTTCAATTTTCTTGATTTTTGATTATGATTCTGTGATTTGTTCTGTGATAATTTACTTTAACATCTGAAGCAGCTTGTTAATATATTTTCAGTTTCTGATTCTCATTATAATTACAGACTTTTTTTAATTGACTGCATGCTTTGTGAGTTTCAAAAATCAAATCTGAACTTTAATTTTTCATTTTTCAGCTTTCAGTGAGAGTTTGCTACAGACATCACTTTGTTTGATAACAAATGTGATTATGACATTATTGAGACTGCAGAAACTGCTGAAATTTTACAGCATCAATTGAATTCTGATCAACAGCATGTTTATGACATCATTTTTAACTGTTTTCAAAATTAATCATTCAAGTGTTAGTTTTACATTCAGAATCTAGCTGAAACAGGCAAAACATTTTTGTATCATGCATTTTATTACTGTTTGTGTGCAATATTCAAGATTGTAATCTGCATTGCATTTTTTGAAATCACAATCATTCTTCTGTCTTGTGACTGTACAATTCACTTGTGATTTAAAATTTTATTGTTGTTGAATGAGAGATTCATCTTCAACATTTCAGCTCATAGTCAGATTGAAAAGCTTCTGACTGCAGCAGACTTCATTATATGAGATGAGATCTTCATGCAGCATCAGTACTGCTTTCTGCAGTCATGAATTTTCATGTAGAGACATCAGTGATGCTTCTTCACTCATTGTGATCATTGAAAGATTTTTGCAACAGCACTCACATGATGATTATTCAGTTGAAGAGATGTTTTGTGAAAATCTGTATTCTGATTGATGATTGAAAAAGTAAAGTGCATTTGATCTTCTGCATTTATTTGAATTTTACAAAAAAGAATTTTTTATTTATTTTTAGACATACACAGCTTCTGTTACAGCTCTGCTTTGTCATAATGATCAATAAGTCACAAAATCAATCTCTTGATGTTGTAGATGTGAATCTACATTATTCAGTCTTTTCTCATGATCAGTTGTATGTTGCTTTGTTGCATGTAACAAATGTTTTCAATCTGACAGTTTTTTTTTATGATTCTGCAAATGACTGCATGAAAATTGTATACTTTGAGATTGTTGTGTATTTTGAATAAAATTGAAAAAATTGTTACTTTGAAATTTTTATTGAAGTTTTTACTTGTGAGTGCAATTGTAAATGCTTTTTCAGATTTTTTGATCAAGATTTGCATTGATTGAATTTTTAATTATTAATGTAATACAGACATTGTGCTCAGATAATTTCTAACTTCTTCAATTATTTTATTTCAGTTTTTTTATTTCTTCATTTCATTTTCTTGCAGTTTCTTCAACAACTGCTGCTTCACATTTTCAGAAATTTGATTCATAAGATCATTGAGATTGAGTAGTTCACCAGCAATCACATCATCAGCATTTTGTTCACATTAATGAACAAGATTTTCAATTGTGCTGTCAGCATTTTCAGTCACTTTCTCTTTCTCATCATCTGAATTAACTGCTTCAACCTTCTCATCAATCAGTTCAATCTCTTTTAATTTTGTTTTTTTTGTGTATAAGTCAGTAAATGTTATTATCACAGTCATCAGAACAGAAAATGCTTTTGCAGCTGCAGTGAACTGCTGACAAATCAAAATCAGAATCTGAAAAAATATTTGCTGCATGAATGTCAGAAACACTGCAGTCATCATAACTGAAATCATACAATTGTAAACATGCATGACAGTTTGTTTTTTTGAATTTTTTTTTTTTTTTTTTTTTTCATTATCTTCTTTCACTGTGAGAATCTGCTTTTTTTTGTTTTCATGAGTTTGTGACACATAATTTATTTTACAATGTCAGCTGCTGATTGTATTTAATTTTCAACAGAACTGATATGATACTTATCAGTCTGAAACAAGCATTGTTTCATCATGTTATTAACATGACATTTTGCAGAAGCATTTTCAAAACAATCAGCAATCATCACACAGTTTGTGAATAGTTTGTAATCATTTTTGCACTGCTGACATGTTTCTTCTTGCAGTTTTTTGTGAGACTGCATCAGCACAATCTTGTGATTTTCTGACTGAATCAAATTTACTGTTTTTACATTTTCACAAAAAATAAAATTCTTCATGAATGCAATTGCAGTCAGATTCTGCATGATTTTGATTAACTTCTTGAACAATTGCTCTGCTGTCACAATGAGCTCTGACTTTTCTTCAGTCATGATTATTGAGATTTGTAAATTGTAGTAAAATTATAAAGTGTTTGTAAGAAAATAAACAAAATTTTTGTAAATTGTTTAATTTTCTACAAATTATGATTTTATGATTCTACAACTCATATATAAAAATTTTTCAGTGTAGCAACACAATGCTCAATAAAGCTTTACAGTCATTCAGCATTGAGATTCAATGATAAATTTTGTATATTGAGACTGTAATAATTTTTTTCTGAGTAATTTTGCAATTTTTAACTAAGATTTGAACACTTCAAGCAACCATAGAAAAGTGTTGACTATAAGCTAGTAGTTTTCAGTGACAAAAATTTTATCAAACATTTCTTCTTTGAAGTATCTGTAGTGAATCAATCACTCTTCAATGTTTTCACACAAGTTTAAACAACTGACAGTTTTATCAGCACATGCACAAATAATGTTGCTGATGTTTTTAACAAGTTGATGTTGATTAAATGTACAGTTAATGAAAGCAAAAATGAGTATGATCTTCAGCAGTCTGCTGTACAGTCAAAGCAGAAAGATGAAATACAAGTGAGAAGATAATGAAACTGCTGGCTTTGATTGTTGCATTGATGAGATGATACCTTTTTCTGAAAAGCATGATTTGATGTATTCTTTATTGTTACTTTTTTTAATGATAAACTGTGATAAAATCTGCATGTAAAACTTTTTTGTGAAATTAGAAACTTCATTCACAAGCTAGTAAAAGCTAAACAAAAATTCAACATCATAAACAATCAATGCAAAATCATCATGCTGCACAAAAATCACACAACAAGCATTGTCAGAAGCAAGAAGATCAGTTAAGTTTTTTTATCTAGTAAGATTTTCTGTTTTTCATGTTGCTAGCTCATGATGCAGATTTCAGCTGACTTTCATCATGTTTGAATTTTGACAACATTTTTCACAAATTCATCATTCTGAAAACTTCAGTTCTGATGAGCATTTATTGCTACATATGTTAAATTTTTTGAAAGACATCTCATTCAGCACAGCAGTCTTTTTCAAATAAAAAACAAGTACTGAGTATTTTGTCAGCTGAATTAACATAATCTTACATGTTCATTCAGTGTCAGATATTCTCAGAATTTTGTTCAGCAGTTTGCATAGACAATGCATTTGTCATTTTTATATTTTGTTTCTGTTTCACTGCAGTATAGCATCTGTCATCAAAGAATTGTGCTGCTTCATCTGATAAGTGTTCACATTCTGTATGTTTTTCAAGTTTTAGTTCAAATTTTTTTAGAATAAACATCTTTTGCTGTTCATTAAATGCAATTCACACATTCAACTAAATGCAACATGAAGTAAAAGTCAGTACTATACTTAACACATGATTTTCATCAACTCACTGATGCAAGCTGATGTTCAAGTGATAAACATCTTTCAGTTCTACACATGATAACACTTGAAAGTTTCAAAAACTGCTTCTCAGCATTCTCAAAAGAAAAGCAGTGAAAGAAATCAGAAGAATAATACAACTGACTTCAAATCATTTCATACATTAAAAATTTTTTTGATAAATGATGTTTCATTTCACTTTTTGAGGTAGAAAAAGTTTTTTTTCTTAAATAAAATTCATTCAAGCTCTGTAAATTTTTTAGTGTGTTTAAAAAAATAATCAAATTGCATCATGATACTTCATTCTGAACATAAAACATTGCTTCAGAGACTAAAGTCAAAGATCAGAAAAAAGTCAATGAAACATGTATATGAAAGAAAACATTTTTATCATCAACATACATTAAAACAAATACAAGAACATTGAAAGTAAAACAAGATGCATAAAAAATAATTTCAGTTGAATTTTTAAATGTGTCAAGATCATTAGAAATGAGAGTGAAACAGAGCTGAGAGATAAAAATAAAGATAAACATAAATGTAGATTGATAATACTTTTTGACATTTTCACTAATAATTGAAGATTTAACAGCTTTTAGAAACATTTTCATGAAAATAAAATCAGCATCATATTTAAAAAAAAAAGCAAAGTTTGCAGATGCAATATAAACTTCTTGTTTTTGTCACTTAACTCTCACATAATCAATCTGAATTTCTAAATGAGACATAAATTTAAGTTCACACTCAAGAAAGAAGAGTATTGACTTATTGTCAAAAAGAATTTCATGAGCTTTCACAAAAAATAGCATCACAAAAAAGTGAATGATTGACTTTCTTGAGTTCAAAATAAAATTAAATAAAAGAAGAATAAACTTTCTGATATTTGAGAAGAGTTGAAAATAAATTAGAGATTTGAAATAAAAAAACAACTGCTGAAGAATGTTGAATTTGACAAGAACAGTAAAATGATGCTGAATTTTTTTTATCAAAAAAGATTTATCAGCAGTTTTGTTATATCAGTATTTTGCAACTTCAGCTCAAATCTTTCTGTCATGAAGATCAGATTCTTTCACAATCATTCTGTATCAGATCAAATCATCTAAGCATTCAATTCATGTATTCTCAAAGCTTGAAATACTCTCAAGTAGCAAAATCATCATGAAATAAACAGTATGAATGAAGACTAGCATATGATTCAACATTTCAGAAAATTTGTGTTGCAAAAGTTTCAAAAGAAAATGAATCTCATCTTGTCATATTCTTGCTGATATTGCATAGTGATTGATCAATTTTTGAAGAGCAGAACTTGCTGATGAATGCTGAAATGTCAAAAAAAAATCATAATGTTCATAAAGAAGTATTCTGTGTAAAACTATAAAAGCTTGTCATTGTTTGTTACTCAGACTTGCAGTGTTGTTGACTTGCTGATGATCAATTTTCACACACTTTTTTTTTATCAAAACAAGTTCAGCATAAATGATGTGAACTTCATTGATTAATTGTTCTTCTGAGATCTGCAAGATTTCTGGCTGCAAAGTTAATGTATTGACAAATATTTTTTTTGAAAACATGAGTGAATTGACATCATAGAGATATTTTTCAGAAACAAAAAATATTTTGTGAACTTCATCATTTGAAATAATCTTGAATTGCAATTAAGAGTTTTCTTGTGATAATTTATCTGAAGTGATGAATCTCTTCTGAAGATGAAGTTTTTTTAAATGTGATTTGAAAGAAAATCTTGAATACAATTTCACAGTGTAATTGATAGAGCTTTTATTTGACATGTCAGTGCTTGCCAGATAATAAAAATTTAAAAGCATTTCTTGCAGATAGTCAATTTCATCTTGATTTAATGTTGAAATTACTGCTAGTGCTGGCATCAAGATCTTCTGACTTCATTGTGTGAAACTATGAAGATATACATGTGATTTAAATCAGCTCAGCAGTGGTCAAAATTTTCAGTTAATGAAAAAAACATCAAGTGAACTTAAAAATAATGAATGCTTTCATTCAAACTTTGCAATGATTTTTTTTTTTTGATCACATTTTTTAATATTAATAGTTCAGATGTCAGAAGACTTCTGAATGCAGTCTTCATCATCTGAACTGAATTGCAATAATCAATTCTTCATACATATTTCATTTTCTCTACTGATTCTTGATAATTCATTTAATGTTTTTGCTCAGATTTAGTGTGATTGTCTGAATTAAAAATAATTTCAGATGATTACTGTATGATCATTGAGAATTTTGATATGAAGATTGTGATGATGATAAAAATCAACAAGCACTTTACTGCATTTATGTAATTTGAAGTGTTTTTCTTTCTAAAAAACATTAATTTTATTTTTATTCATCATTCACTTTCATGAAAATATGTACTGACAATAAAATTACAGACAATCTAAATTATCATGTGAATTATACATTACTTCATCAAACACAGAATTCAACAAATCACTCATCTCAATTTTGATCAGTCTGGCATATCATCTGCTTTCAGTTTTTTAGTCATTATTTCTCATTGCATCAGCATTCATTCAGCATTTTTTGTGATAACTTTTTCATCATCTTTCTCACAAGCATACATTAACAGATCTGTGTGGCTTAAAGTGTAATGAATGAGCATATCATAAGATTCTGACACTTCATATAATGACATCAGATTTTTCACATCATACTGAGAAGAAAATATGTTCATCAATTTCATTATTGAAATTGAAGCTGAATATTCTTCTGAAAAAAAATCAGCTGTGTAGTGAAAAATTAATAAATGATTGCTGATCAGCTGAAAGCAGCTTCAGAACAAAATAAACTGTCAGAATAATGATGTGAACAAAGTAAAAATCAATAAATGATCAACAAATGCACTCACATTTGATTTACATTCTGTTGATGCTGCAGCATGCTTTACAGTGAGTGAATTTAAAACAAATCAAGTTTGACATTCTGAATAGTGAGTGAAGTCAAGAAAAGTGATTTGCTTGTAGCAAGTGAAAGACAATGATTAAAATCAATTTGTGTAAGAAATTCATCTAATCAAACAGAAATGCTGAGAGTTGACATTTTTCACTGTATGTGAAGAGTAGTGCTTCAGTTGAACTCAGTTGTCATAAAAAACAGCAGATAGAGTTATTGACATTTATTCACAAATCAGCTGAAGTGAGTGACTGCTTCATCAGTGTTCTGTGTGCTGTTTTTTATTGCAGAGATTGTTGAACATGTTACTGTTCAGAAAGTATACAATTCTAGAGTTATTTATTCTGATAAAAAGTGAAAAAACACACAATTGTCAGAAATAAAAAATAAAGTCTGCTCAGATCATGATTAACTAAGCAAATAACATTTAATTTTGAAATATCAGATGCAGAACAAACAAAAAAATCAGACAGAAACAAATGTCATTGCTGACTGATGTAATAACTAGTTAATGTTCATGTGATATGTCAAGCTGACTTCACAACTCAAGTTTACAATGATTTTCAATTGCAGCAGGTGGCTGATGTCTTGTTCATTTTTGATTGTTTAAAAATGATTATCACACTACAGCTTCATATCTTGACATTCATCAGACTGATTATATGTTTTCTCAACTAATTTTATTTATTTTTCTGCATGTCTGAATTTCTGATGAAATTTCAGATTAAACATGCTGATACTTCAAAAATTCTTTCAAATTTTGATGAATAAAAAGCATGAAAAATAAAAATGAAATTTATAAAGCTGCTAGTTAAACAACAAAAAAAACTGAAAAAATGCATGTGATTGATAAAATTTATTCAATATTTTTCAGAAATTATACTACATTTCTCTCTGAAATCACAACAATGTCATTATAAAATATTTTGTTTGAATCAAAGTAAAGTTGCTACAGCTGAAATCTCAAAGTTTCACATGAAATAAGCATGTAGTTTCTGATGCTCTGAATAATCAATCAAAAAAAAATGAAGTACATGATAAGATTAATTCTTACAACTTTCAAATCAGCTGACATTATTTAACAAGATAAATCAAAAATAACATGAGCTGCATGACACATTGAATACAGTCTCAATGATTTTGACTTTTTTGATAATTTCAATCTTGGCAAGAAAAGTATCAAATAAATATTGAAAGTTCAGTTTTTAAGTGATGAATATCTTGTTGACAAGCAGATGATTCAAAAACAACACAGTTATGATGCAAGAAGAAAAACTGTAGTGAAAAAGCAGTAAGTAGTGAAAAAGCTCTGAAGTTTTTCAGATTATTGAAACAATTGATTATTAGTTTTGCAATAAAATGACAATATGAGTGAAAAAAGCTGTGCATTGAAAATGAGCTTCATGCAACAAGATATCTCTTATATTTGTCTCATGTATGATTAAATTGTCAGTCATTTTTATGCATCTGAGCAATTTGTTATGTAGTAAATTTAAATGTTGGTTCTGATGACTTCAAAGTCAATAATTGCTGACTGAAGTTAGTGATTTTCTTAGATGACATCAAATCAGCATGCAGTTTCTTATCATTGATGCTGAGAAACAAAAATTTGATTGATTGAAATTTTTCTTCTTCAATTTTTTTAACATTTTTATCACTGTGAAGTCATCTGTGTGATTGCAGTTTGTTTTCATTCAAAAAGCAATAATTTTCAACAATCAAATTCATTCTTTACTATACAACACTCAGAAGCAGATGCAATGTCTCATTTTTCAGATGCATTTAAGCTGCTATACATTTTGAGCATTTTTTGTGACATTTTTCATGAATTGCTTTATATTTATCACAATTTGAACTTCTGAAAACAAGCAAAAACAATTGTCAATTTTATTATCAACAAGAATGCTGACTTGAAGATACAGTTAATTATTTCAGAAAGCAATTATTCATCTTGTTTTTTTTTTCAGCACTGTCAAGCAACAGTTCAATGAATAATTCATTATCAGATATCATCTTGTCATCTGTGAGAAATATATCAATCATCAATTTTCACAAACATCAGTGTGAATCTGAATTCAATCTTGACAAATTGCTTGATGAGATAAAAAAAGTTTTATCAAAGCTTGTTCAGTTTTCAAATGAGAAACTACAATTACAAAATATACTCAAGAAAACAGAATCTCTCATTGAAAAGCAGATTCAGTTTTTAAGAATTGTTGATGATAACAGTATTTTTACTGAGCAGAAAATACTTCTGATGAGTTTTGCTCAATTTTTGCATGTTTTGAAATTTTTTCTCTGACAAGTGAACTGAAGACTTTCTCTCATAGTAAATAAAATTTGCTTGAAATTATTGAAGATGTTTAAAAGAAATGAAAATATTTTTTACTATTTTGTTAATGAGAATATTCTCATTAAGTATCAAAATGTGATTAGTAAAGACATCAGAAAGAGTCTAAACAAATTTGCATTTTAAAAATTATTTTGTGAAAAGTTTGAAAAATCAATGAAGAATACTGCTACAAAAATGCTAGCTGTTCTCATCTTGACTTACATGAAATTTCACAAATTGAAATTCAATTAATATTCTCAGTTTATTGATATTTTACTTGTTGAAAATGCTTTTATCATTGATTCTTTCATAAACTTATCAGACTGATTTTTAATGCTGAGATCAAACTTTGAGATGTGGTATGAAAGTAAGTATTTTTTGTAAAAATCAAATATTCTTGTCTAACAATTGATGACTGAAAATTATCACTGTCAGAGAAACTATTATTCAGAACATTTCAAATACATTATATACAGTGATTTCATGTCAGAATGATGCTGTTGATTTTGATAAATTAAATGCATTTGAAAAACAAAGTTATAATATGCAATTGTCAAACTTACTAAAATCTGAAATATGAACAGCAGATTTAAACAATTTATACAGCTTGATGATGCATAATGATTTAAGCAATGCTGTAGTGTTGAAACTTTCAAGAAAAAAGTTCAATATAAAAAATCAGACAGCAACATGCATGAATTCAACAAAATTAGAATAACAAAGTAAGAGAAGAAAATTACATCAGTATCATGAAACATCATCATCTGAATTTAAAAGCAATATGCAACAAAGTTTTTCTGAATTCAGAAATATATCTGATGATTTTACTCATCTACTGACTGCTGCATGCAGCTCTCTGCAAAGTTAGTTATTAGAAGCTGAAAATTATGATTTTTCTCATTTTTTTTTTACTGATGAGTAAATCTTGAATTAATTTCTCAAATCTGAATTTTGACAATAAGTTTAGAAATGAAGTCAGCTGTGATTTTTTTGTTTTACATCATCTTTCTCAATACAAAATGCAGATCTGATGACAATCAAACTGAGCAGCATCAAAATCATTCATTGAAAACAAAATAATATAAAAGTAATGAAATTTTAAAGTGCAATATGAATTCAAGCAATCTCACAGATCAAAATTTCAGAAAGAATACACAACAATTCATCTCAATTCAGTTGCTTTGTGATACAATTGTTGAAGTTATAAATTTTGTCAAAAATAATATAATTTTGACAGATTCTCTTCAGTGAATTACAGTGCTTATTCATGTTTAGCAATTAACAGTGAACAAAATACTCATACAAACTTCAATTTCACAACAAATCAAATTTACAATCATGATCAGATAATTTATGATAAATCATTACTGAATAATGTATTTTGAGATTCTGTATTTTTTAATTCTGCACTTGTTAATTCTGCATTTCTCAACACTGTATTTTGCAATTCTGAATTTCATGATTTTGTTTTTCTGAATTATTTATGATGAGTTTGTTGATTCTTCAACACATCATGTAAAAATTTGCTATGTATGTTGTCATCAGTGTTCTTAGCTTTGAAGATCATGCTGACAAACATGATACTTTCATTCAAACATCAACTTTTTCTTCTTTGCTCAGATAATCAATTGTCAATGCTGCTGACATAAGCAATATATTGGTTGATTGAAGACAAATAAAAACAACTGCTGTCAGATTGATTTCATCTTTAGTCATCTGATGAAAATCTGACACAATGTGAAAGAGATTGTTTCTTTCAGTGAGAGTTTTGTTAGTGACAGTGCAATAAATAAATGCTGTACTCAACAACTCAGCAGAATAATGTGAGAGTTGAAAATTGTTTTTCAGTCAGAAAATAATTTCTGAATTGAATGTCACAGCTTCATCAAAAGTACAACTGAAAATGAATGTGAATCAGAAAATATTTGAAAACTACATAATTAGCATCTACAATTGTTTGTCAATCAGTGAGTTTAATTTACATTTATTTTATGATAAAAAAAAGTTTTGCATGTTTTTTTTTCTTCAACTCATATTATTTTGATTTTTGCATTTCTTGTTCAAAGTTCTTCAAATTTTTGTTTATCAATGTAAATCTTCAATATCTCAAAAAGTTTTTCTGAAGATACTTCATCACATTTAATGATGATGTAATCTGAGTTGTGAGTCATGAGTTCTGTGAATTTTTGTAATTTATTAAATTTTTAAATTTTGAGTGCAGAGTCTGCAGAATTATTTTTTTTTTTGCAAAAAGTATTTTTTCAGTTAGAAGTCATGTGAACATGCAGATCACATCACTGAAATTATGTCAGAAAATAAACAAACAGTTTAAATTTTGTAATTCAATTATTTTTTATTTAATAAATTATATCTCAGCTCTACAAAAACTAACTACTTAAATTAAATTACACTAGATTTAGAACATTTTGTTTTTTTATACTCATGAGAATCACAGTTACTACTTAAATTTTTCACTTTCAAACAAAAAATTCTATCATGCATTCAGAGTATGTGAGCAACAATCAACTCAGTTTGTCAGAGAATTTGTGTTGTTTTTGACTCAATGTACAAACTTTAACAATTATATTTGCATGATATATACTCACAAATTTTTTCAGCTCAATCTGTGAACTTCTCAGAAAGCTCACTCAGATTCATCATTTGTTAGAAACATGTTTGAAAGCAAGTTAAATCACAATCACTGAAGCAGTTTGCTTTCAATCTGCTCATTTCATTCATTTTTATGATTTTTCATTTTTAAGATGACAGAATTTTAGTAAAGTCATTCAAAAAAGATTACAAATTTTGCTTCATTATAACAATTGCAAACATTTTGTTTGCTATCATTCAGTTCAGATTTGATTCATCAGATCATTCAATTAGCACAATGTCAATGATGATGCTTTTCAAAATTTTGTTGTTGATCTATCATTGAATTCAAACATTGTGAAGTTATGACTTGCTGACTTAAATGAAAATGTGCTGCAGCTTAACACATTAGAAAAGAATACTTGTCAGAAAAGAAGTTACATCTCAATCTGATAATTTTATTATTAAATTATTTCTATTTTGTGATTACTCTAATCAGACAATATATTAAAAACAGAATCTTCTCAAAAAACAACACTGTTTATTTAATTTTTTCAAAAACAAGAATTTTTTCATTTTTTTTATTTAGAATGAAGAAAATGTGTGACTATACAAAAACTGTGTATCAGTGCCAGCATATTCATTATATTGTGAAAACATGATGTATTATATATCAAAGAACTGAAAGAAGATGTACATTCAATGTTGTAGTTAAATAAGAACATGATGGCTTTTTTTTGTTCTGAGTCTAACACATTTTCAAGAAAAACAAAAAATGATAATTGCAGTAACTAGATTTTTTGTTTAGCATATAAATTGATATGTGCTGCTTAAGTTGAAACTGACATCACAAATAACTGCAAACAAAAAAAAGTTTGCTCTGAACAATCATAGTCAGCTGAAACACATAAATTAGAAGTCAAGAAGTTTTGTTTTTGTGAAATGTTATTTTTGTCTCTTGAAGAATACAAACTGCACTTAGAGTACTAGCTTTCTTAAAGTAAAAGAAGACTTGAGTCAAAAAATGTAAACACAAATAAAAAATTTGTAATGAAGCAGAAATTGTACAGTAAATACTGATTAAAATAATTGATGAAGAAAAATTTTTGTGATTGTGTGAATTTAGTTTTTCATATTGAAGTGCAGTGAACAAGAATGATTTTTATTCAGAAAACTTTTTTTAAACATCTGAAGCATCTTCTGCAAATGATTTTCTGTTTATGCTGAATGACATTCTGATAATTAAATTTGTTAATGATGCAAAATAAAAATGATAAAATAACTGTAGAGAGTCAGATTGTTATGAGATATACTTATGAGTTTCATTAATGTGATGAGTTTTTGTCACTTTCAGCTTCATATTATATAGCATTATAAATGCTATTTCAGACACTCTGCATTTTTACATGCACTTGATATGATTTTAGAATAATTTTTTGACTCAAGAACTTTGCAATTTTGTGAATTTAAATAAGTCTGAGTGATTATTATGACATGTGACAATACTCAATGCTAGATTGCTCATACTTACTGAAAGTCACATCAAACTTCACATGTCTTCACATCAGTATCAAACACAAAATAAATAAAATTATTATACTGAAATTATATTTCAGCAAAACTTCAGCAGAATGAATGATTTCACACAACTGAGAAAATAAATTAAAAAAAAAAAAACAATGTTGAAAAACTGTGAAAGCTCAAGCATTCAAGAAGCAATGACAATAAAAAACTGCAGAAATGTTCTTCATCTCAGCAGATTTAAGTGCATATATTTGAAACTGTCATGATTTATTGTTGGCAATCAGCATCATTATTAAACTCACTGAGATCACACAAGAAAAAACAGTAAAGACAACTAGATGCTATTATTTTTGATAAATCATTCTCTAAAAAAAATTTATGAATCAGCAGTATTTCATCTGAAATGTGTTTTATAAACATTTTTCATTTATGTCAACAAAACAATTTTCTTTTTGTCATCAGTTGAATTATGTTTGCAGAATCATTTGCAGCAGAGATGAATTTTCAGTATTACAATCATGATGCAGTGAAGAATTATGTGCAATTAATTGTGAAGAAAATCTACAGAAATGTTGTGTTGAGACAGAAATTTCAGCTGACAGAGTCAGTGATGTTTGAAAGTCACATCAATCTTGAAATGTTGAAGTAAAATCAATCACTTGAGAATCAAATGCAGAAACTGTTTTTTGATTTCAATATTAAATGCTAGAACAGCACACTGATACAACTGAAATGTGTGAACAAAAAAATGTTTTTTTAACTCACAAACAAAAACATGAGTTTCAGTCTTTTTTGCAATGTCTTCAAGCAATCAGATGTGTCAGAAAAAAAAAAGAAACAAGATTAAACACAATCAAAAAGTTATCAATTTTTCATAAAATTGCATCAAGCTGATATTAATTTGTGAGCTTTTATCATTTAAACACAAGTGAGCAAAAAAAATATAAATCTATCTTCTTTAATTCAGATAATATTTTAGAAACTAGCTGCTGCACATCTTCATTGAATTTCTGTGTAAAAATGTTTGATGAAAAATTTTTCATCAAACTGATCAATTGATGCAGATTTTCTTTACATTCAGAAAAATCTCTCACATCAAAGTGTTTGTATTTTTAAATCAACATTTTTGAAAGCTAAAAAATGTGAAGCAGATCAAAACAAAATCTTCTGTCTGAATTTGCATAATGTTCTGTTAGAAAGTTGATTAATGCTGCTGAAATGACTTTTGAAGAGGCAATTACTTCTCATCATGACAGTAAACATGAGTTTGACATACAGAAAAAATCTAACTCTCATCTTGCAATATTAATATAATAATCACTACTGAATTCAACATTGTCACTATTTGTGATATAAGTGTCTTCTCATATTCTTCTTTGCTTTTGTTGTTCATTATTTGTCTATTGAATTTCAAATTAAATTTAAAACAAGCAAATATGATTATTGTATGAACTGAGAAAGAGCTAAGATAAATACAAAATTAATTTAAATGAGAAAGCATTGAAAAAAAAACAGTGAGTTCTGTGAGACTGTATGTTAAATGATATTTCAAATATGATCAAAACTGCTTTCTGCAAGACTTTATGTAATATGTTTATTTATTTTTATCAAACACAGTGAATAACTGTATTTACTTTCAAAAGCAAGATTTGATAAAATCAAAAATTCTTCACTTTTTTTCTGTAACAACAGATATACTGCTTTCTACATCTACAAATATCTCATAATGATTGCTCATTGAAGTATGAGAGGCATACAGATTATCAATTAACAAATTATTAATTGCAAAAAAATCAGTAACTCTTTCAGTCTTTTGATGAGTTGAGACTTGAATTTTCTGATATTTCTCACAGCTGAAGTTCAGATTTTTCACTTCTCTAGCCAGTATAAAATATAATTATGAGAAGTCATGAATATGTATCTTTCATTACTATTGAATTAACAGATCTGAATGAAAATTTTTAATTTTTTTCTTGTCACTTGCTGAGAGAAAAATGTTCATCAAAAATGATTCATTAATCATGATTAAAAGAGATAAATCAGTGAGAGACAGTTGCATGACAAATTTTAATTAAAGCTGAGACACATCAGCTCAGCTGATTTTTTAATTTATTAATTTATATATTTATTGTTCAATTCTGATTTTTCTTAATTTGTTTATTTTTCTTCTCATCATTTTCTTGCAATTTTGCTTCTGCTGTCTCTGCTGTCAATGTTTAGTTTTTTTCATTTTCTTGACAAAGAAATCATCAGCTGCTTTCAAGATAAAGTGTCAGATCACATGAATCATCAGAATTTCATTTATCATTTCATAATCAATGAAATATTTGTACTCTCAGACAGAGCTGTCTTGATTTTTTTGATCAGCAAACATGTAATATCATTGAGCTGAAGCAGATTAAAACATCATTTGCTGCTTAAATAATCTGAAACTCTTGAGAGTTATTTCAGTGAGATTTATTGTGTCAATTTCTGACAATGAGAAATGTTTACACTTGTGTGTTGAAAAATGAGTGTAAGAAAGCACTGTATTTCTGTCACTGTCATCTGACTGAAATTTTTTTTTCACTGTATGATGAGCAAATGAATTTGATTGCTCATCATCACAACTGTATTGCACAGTTTTTTCTGTGCTGTCATTTGATGAAGAAAATTGCTGTGAAGACAAACTTGCATCATCATCATCTAAAAAAATCAGAATGTTTAAAATAAGTCAAAATCAATGATAAACACAAAATGTGTAAATGATACTTTGAAAGTTGTCAGTGTGCAAGTTGTGATTTATCAGTGAAATTTGCTTATGATGTCAAGTAAAATCATTGTCAGATGCATTACAGTCATTTTTTAGACAACTGTGCAGTAAGTGATTTTCTGTAGTTTTATTGTTTTTTGAAGAACACATCTCATTCAGTTCACTGAAGATTTTGATATTCAAGAAGTTCAGATCAGCATTATTGTCATTGTCATTCTCAGAAAAAAATTCATGAAGCAAGTCTTGCTCTTCATCAAATATATTGTCATCACAAATTTTTTATTTTTCTTCATTTTCAATCTGATTCAGTTGCTGCTTCTTGATCACAGTGTGAAAAAACAAGCATCAGAAAGAGAATGAAGAAAATAAAACAAATTTTTTTACAAAAAAAATATGAGACACATTTTTGAAATTCAGATGCATTTGTTCTATGCACTTGACACTAGAAATTGTGACAGCTGTTGATATCAATGAAATCATTCTCAAAGATTTCTGACTGCACTTTGTCAAATCACACTTAATAAAATAAAAATCTATCTAAGAAGCAGAAAACAAGCTAAAGAGATTAAAAATCTGAAAACTCATATTGTTCAGTAGATTTGAGTTGTGCAATGTTGATTGTAAAAATGAGAAACAAATGAAAAATTAGCAGAAAATTGTTCAGAATTTTAACAAGAATTTTGTGCAATAATTTGTATTTTTTTGTGACATGAAAAATTCAATTAGCACATAAAATTTAAAAAAATTTATCACTGCTGTTAGTCATTCAGAAGCTATTTTTTTTGTGTGCAGTGAGAAAAAAAAAACTGTGAACAGAAAAGCAGAGTAAATCAGACAATTCTTCAATTTAAATGTGTTGTCAGTTTTCAAATAACATTTTGCTTTCATTCTCATCATATTCATGATGAGCTGAGACACTCACATCTTGCATATAAATGTGTTTTGTGAACTGCAAATTCAAAGATCTTCACAGACACACAGTAGAAAAATGAGTCAAGAAATCTCAATATAATCATAAATTGTCACATTCATGAGCACATGCAGACATTCAGAAGACAAATTCTGTTTAATGAAAATGCACAGCTCAAATCAGTGAGAATCACTTTCTTGAGTTCAATGCAATCATCACACTGCATATGCTTACTTCATTTGAAATTGAATTTTGTTGATTTGAGAAATTGTGCTTGCTTTTGTCAGCATGTTGTTTTCACAATTGAGTTGAAATTGTGATGTGATCAAAAATTTGCTTTGAAAAAAATTACAGTCATTTTAGAGAAAAAGTTTATGTCACTCACAGATTATGTTGTTTGAAAAATCTTGATAAACAGTTATTTAATTCAGAAGTCACAGCTTTGCTCAACACAATGACAAAAATGATTTTAAAATGAATAATGAAAATGAATTTCATGATTCTGAGACATCATGTAATGAAAATGACAAATCACTGAAAGTAAATGCTGAAATGTCTGTGTGTAAACACAGCAGAAACAGTCAGTTAGTTTGAGAGATTAATGACAGAAATAAGAAATTCTTCAAAAAAAGCAAGAGTGAGAAAGAGAAGACTGAAAAGCATGAAGACACAGTAATCAGAAAAACAAGTCACAACAAATGAGTAGTCACTGTTGATTAGTGAAAAGTGAAAAGATGAAACTGCATTGACAAGATTTCAAGAATAAACAGTAAACAAGTGCAAGTGACATGATGATTCAGTCTTGTTTGAAGAGAAAAAGAAAAAAAAATTAAAAATGATGAACAGAAGAGCTTCAGAAAAATTCAGAATGATTTGAAATGAATTTCTAGTTGAAGTGAGAGTGATTGTCAAAAATGTTGAAAAAAAAAATAATCAAATGAATAATCAAAACAGCAAGAAAGACAGAAATATTTATAGGCATCTAGAAGCAGCAAGAGACTGATAATAAACACTAGATCAGATTGAGAGTGGCTATAACTGAATGCAGAAGGGGTCACTTCTGAAAGCAGTGATGGTCAAAGATGAATCACATGTTTAATTGAAATATTACAAAAACTCATCATGTGTATCAGAATTCAGATAAGTAAACTCACTTATTCAACATTGAAGAAATATCAAGAAAAGTAATTTTTATTTCAGAATTCTGATTTTAATAGCAAATTCAGTTGAATTACAAAAATTTCTGACTTTCATAACTGATGTATCACATTTGTGTAATGATTTAAAAGTTCAAATTGAAATGATAAGTAATATTTTCATAAAAATTTTTTACATGTCATCTGAGATAATGACACTTGTTTATCTGAAGTTAAATATCAGATTTCAATATTTATGTTTCTAATGCAAAATGAAAAACAATGTGTTGCACAGAATGTGATGAAACAAAAAAATACTAAAATGTGCAAATTACTGAATGACAGAACATCAGCAAATGATTTTTTAAAATCAGATGAGATAAATATTCATTTTTGTCAGACAATAACTGATTTCAATTGCTTTTCACATGAATATTCAAGATCAAGTGATACAGATGTAAACAAATCAAGTATCTTGAAATGAAATTAGACATTAGACAAAAGTACAATTATTTAATATTGCAAATAAATAAATGTTGAGCATAACAAAAACTTTGCTGGAAGAAAAATTATTCAGTAATTTAAATTATAATAAATGATTAATTCTGAACTTAAACTTTTAATCAGAATGAGATAGCAATCATCAGAATTTATTATTAAAAAAACATAAACTTTTCCAGTGAACATATAACAGAAAAAATGAGAAAATCAATTTAATATTTATAAAAATCATAACACACTGAACTTTAAATCATTAATGTTTACTCAACAGTCAGTTCAGACAAAAACAAAAAAAATATGTATCATTGTTATTTGATGAATATTGCTGCTGATTTTATTTCTTACTAGTTGCATAATATGACAAACTTTTCAAGATGTCATATTATGAAAAAAATTTAAAACATACTTGTTGTTCATTATAAGTTTGAGAATGCAGAGCATTAAAAAAAATTGTTCAAAACTTGCTTAAAAATGATAATTTTTTCTGTTATGACTGAAAAAATAAAATGTGTTATATTTTATTACAGAATTTTGAACATTGTGATTTAAAATGATTGACAATTACATACAAACTGACAAAATTTGATGATTAGTTGACATTTTGTATTTTGCAATAGCACAATTTTTTTTTGATTTCAAGAAATTTGCACTTGCAATTGATTCACTTACAGCACACTTGTTTAATTTATTATTTGTCAACTGCATCATTTTTGTTGCTATATGTATGTGTCATACTTTAAGAAAGAATGAGACAGAATGCCAGCAGCAGTTAATTAGATTTGAAATTAATGAGAGTTTATATTAAAAAAATATTACACATTTTTTTTGTTATGATATTGAAAACAATGATTAATAACTTTTCAATATTCTTCTTAGTAATCTGAAATCAGCTGAAGAAATTTTGAAATCAATTGTTAGTTGATCAGCAGCTCATTTTGCAGAAGTATATTTTCAATAAAATGAAAACATATATCAGATAAAATCAGTTATTTTTAATAAATTTAATTATTGTAGTGAAGAAAAAGCATGCAGACATCTTGTATGATTTTATTGAACTGAGTTTTATATCAGCTGATTTAATTTTAGAGAATGTAATTATTAAAAATACAGAAAAACAACTTATGAAGAGACAGCACAAATTTAAATCACAACTTGAAAAGCAACAGTAACAATTCGAATTGATAAATGAAATAATTTATATTTACTGACTGTAAAATATATATGACTGATTGTTTTGATGTAATTGACACAAATTTTCATTGACATTAGTAAAGAATTAATCAAATCTGAAAATACAAATGATGAAATTATGAATTCAACAACTCTGACTGCAGACAATTATGTATTAAAAAATGAAGATGAATTTAGTGATTAATATAATAACATTAAATTTTTTGTTGATAATTATAATAATAAATCTGTAATCAAATATATCAACATTGAAGATCAGAAACTGAATGATGTGCTAAATAATGATGTTGAAAATTAACAAAATATTTGATTTTACTATACAATTTGAGAGTATTACTTTTGATGTACAATGAAATTACTTATATTGTTGATTCAACACTAACTATTACACATTGTGTTGATAAGTGAAAAAAAGTTAAGCTTTTTTACATATTCAGTATTATTACACAAATTGTGAATAATTTGAAATAAAAATAGCAGTAATTATAGTAAAATACTGATTTTTCATATACATTAAGAATATATAACAACTTGAAATCATCATCATATCATAACAAACAAACAGTGATATGATGATCATTTTTCAAAGCATCATTGAGTAAATTCAAAAGTTTTGTGTACTTCAAATGCAAGCATTATTTCTCAAAGCAATACATGACTATATACAAATCATTCTGAGCAACACACATTACTGCAGAAAAAATAACATTTTTCTGAAGAAACTGAAAAATACTCAAATTTTTTATAAAATACTTAGAATTTCTGAGTGAATTACAGCAATGCTCAAAGTTAACTCGGAGCATACTTGAAAAAATGTGTAATGCTCAGATATTCAGTCAATTTCTAAATTCAGAATGTGCTTCAAATCATTTTGAATTTTGTCAATATACTGAAGAATTTTCATTGTTGTAAATGCAGCAGGTTGAATGATGAAATGAAAATATTGAAAAAATGATTTATTATAAATAATAAATGTGAAATGTCAATAAAGAATACTTTAATAATATTTATAGTATTTGATTTAAATCATTGCAGTCAGAAAATTTAATATTGCTTTATAATATAAAAAATAAACAAGATATGTTTTAAAGAAATAAATTGTAATTTTAATGATTAAATTTTTATAAAATCAAGACAGTCAATCAGAATAAGAGTATTTATTATTTAAAAAATTAAATAAAATTAAAATAGCAGATTTAATTAGTGATGATTAAATTAAGAAATATTATAAAAGACAGACTTTGAATGTTTATAAAAAAAATAAATGATTTTATTAATAAAAAGATAATAAAAAAAATAATAAAAATAATAATGAGAATATAGAATGATTGAATAATATAAATATTTTATTAGAAGATTGAGAATTTAATGTGATAATATAAAAATGTTGAATAAATTGATGAATGCTAAGAATGATGTTAAATTTTAATGAATGAAGAAATTGAAAATTTGTTTTCATTTTTGCTTGAAAAATTCACTTTTGCTGAATAAAATTTACTGTTTCTGTTTGCAATTCACTGTTCTTTGATGAAGTTCACTATCATTTTTGACTAAAAAATTTACTTTTGCATAAAAATTCACTGATTTACATTAATTGTTGATATTAAATTCACTTTTTCATATAATTAGCTTCACTTTTCTGCATTAAGAAAATTAGTTTTAAATCTGCTATTTTTTCTTCATTTAATATTTGCTTTTTTTTATAAAGTTTTTTAGTGTTTTTTTCTTACATTTCAATACAACTTTACAGACAACAATTTCATTATTTTTTTATTAAATTTCTTTTTTGAAAAAATAACAAATTCATCAATCAACAATGTTAAATTCAGACAATAAATTAATTCAACTGATACAGTTAGTAAACATACTGCAGCTTCAGCAAGCACTGATTCAGCAAACTGCAATTGTCATAGAACAGATACAGTTTATAAACATGAATGATATTATTAGTTGAATTGAAAGTCAATCAGCAAATAAAAAATATAATTTTCAGCTGAAATTAATGAATGAACTCATAAAAGTACAGCAAATTTTTGAAAAATTAATAATAAATTTTTATGTATATATTGAGCACTCAAGATTCTGAATGCATTATATGCATGTAAATTTTCAGAATGACTTTCATGAGTTCTGATTTATTGCAACAAAAATAAATAAACATCAGAAAATGACAGAAATAAAAAAAATTAATGAAAAATTAAAATTAAAATTAAATTAAATTTTTATAATAGTTTATTTTGACACTCTGAGTGATACAGAAATTGAAAATAATAATTAAAAAATTCAAGAATTGAAAGACACTTATTGAGTATATTAATGCATTGATTGTGTGTAAAATTACTTATCAGAATGCAGAATACAGAAAAATGATTAAATTACATACTGAAAATTTTAATTTTGTAATAAATAATGTAGTAATTTTACTGAAAAGACTGAGCAAGTTAAATTTTAATATAATAAAATTAACAATTAAACAACACAAATTTGTTATCTGCAGAATGATTCTAAAAGTAAATAATTTATCAAGATCAATTACTGCAATAAAAATTCTAATAAAAAGTTTATAATAGTTAACTACAGAAAATCTGATTATAAATTCAAGTTTTTGTTAATTTGTTGTGAAAAGTTCAAGACTGTCATTTGCATTTTCAAAAAATATTACAATAAGTGACATTCATAGCTGAAGTACTAGTGACATATTATTTTATAATCAGTTGTTAATTTGAATGTGAAGTAAAAATTATAATGATGAATTAAAACTCACACTAAGCTCAAAAAAATTAATTAGCATATTAACAAATTTAATTAATTAATTAAATCATCTGCTATATTGCAATCAAAAAATTACTGCAGTATCAGCAATATAAAATTTACTAAATGAGTATGAAAAGTCTGCAATTTTGTTAAAAAGTGAGAAGAAAGTTTCAATAAATAAACAGCAAAATATAATATACATTGTAAATACAGAAAAATGCTACTGTTAATGATTTGAGAAAGTAATATTAATGAATATTAAAAAAATCAAATAATGATTTGAGTAAAAGCTTTTTTAAATTTTAAAATTAATTATTAAAATATTTCTGAATATTTCTGAAACAAAATTGTATCATGATTACATAAATTTATGATTTTAAAATTTAATCTACAGACAGAAATGCTCACTTATAGACAACTGATAAATTGTTTAAAACATCTATATAACAACTGACTAGACTGATCACATGGGACAGGAAATTCTGTTTCATTTCAGTAGACTTAGTTTCAGTCTCATTCACTGTAGTTCCAGCCCCATTTCATGTAATTGGCTGCTGGTTTCAGATTCATCTCATTGATTGGTTGATTTTTTCAGTTTCATTCTGTCTAATTGGCTGATGATCTCAGTTCTGTTTCTGTAATTGGTCACTGGTTCCAGTTCCATTCCTGTAATTGATTGATTATTGAAACCAGTTGGAATCAGTGGTTTCTGATTCCATCAATTAATCAGTCAATTATGTGGTAGATGTGTTACCTCAGATCATTATCAAGTACAAAATTATGTAGTTACCTGCCTTTACTAGGATTTTTGGTGAGGGATTCAGGTAACTAAGCAACTTCACACACAAAAATAGTAGATTTTGACACTATCTGGAACCATCAGTTTCAACTACCTCAGTCTTGGTTTCATAATCACTGATTGACTGCTAGTCTCAGTTCCATTTCATGTAATTGACTGATTTTTCATTTTCATCTCCTGTAATTGAGTGCTGATTTCAGTACTGTTCTGTGTAATTGACTGCTGATCTCAGCTTCATCTCATGTAATTGGCTGATTTCTCATTTTCATGCTCTGATTGATTTCAAACATTTAGAACAAAACAAAAAGAAAAAAAAATTTTGATTTCTGCAGTCAGTTTACAACTGACTGAATATTAATAAAATTAAAACTGATAAAAAAACTTACAATTAATTTAAAATTACAAACTGTTCTGCATGATCAGAAGATGTTTTAAATATTTATAAATTTACATATAAATTACTAATATGAAAAATTGTGATGATAAAAGACTTCAATTTTGACTGATATCTTGATGTTACAAAAATTAATAATGTTAATGAAGAAAAATTAAAACAAAAATGACTTGAAATTGAATTTATTGTTATTTAAAAAGTAATACTGTGATGAAATAATGAAATATTATTATATAAAAATATATGTATTTTAAGTCAAGCTAATAAAAAATTTAATATGTATTATCATTGTCAGAAATTGATTGATGATTGAAATAATTATAAATAACTCAAAATTATGTATCACAGTATTAAACACCAGTTAATGTAACAAAGTTTTGCATATTATTTTTGATATATGATCTTGTGTCATAATCATACATGAAAATTAATGATTTACTCATATTATATTAAATATGTAAAGTCTGATGACAAAATATTTTTTTAATATATTAATTTGAATGTTTCTTTAATTTTCAATAGTGAGAGAGATAAGAATATAATTTAAGAATCACTTACACAATGTTACACTAACAGCTGAAGTGAATAAAAACTGCACTTAAATTTTGTCAGAAATACACAATAAAATAAACAAGTAATGAAAAAAAGTAAAAATCAGATTATCAGAAAGATGATGATGAATGACTATGTATATTATATTAAAAATACTATGTATACCTATCAAAATGCATTAAACTTTAAAATTAATTAAATAAATATAATGTATCAGTCTGATGACATCAGAGTTACTGTATTATTATTTTTACATAATATTTATAAGTTATATAAAAAAATAACATACAATGTTATTATAATATATAGCTATTCAGAAGAATTATAAATATTTTAAAATTAATAAAGTAAAAATATAATTACAGCTCTTTACTGCATACAGAAATTTTATTTTAAAGTTTATATTATTATCTGAATATTCAAACAAATATACAATAATTTTATATACATTTCTAACTGTGATACAACTACAGAAATGAAATCTGATTTTAAATATATTAATTAAATAAAAAAAGTGAATCAGTTTGAATATAATCAAAAATTTAAACATACTTTTTGAAGAAAATCTGACTGCTACTCATGTTTATATCATCAATTGATGAAAAAATGCAGCAAGAGAGATATTAAAATGTCTACAGCAAATTTTTATTAATACAAAACAGATTTTTGAAAATGTGTTTTGAAGTTATTGCATAAAAAACTATATTAATTCAGATACAATCATGCTGAATTCAATTTCTTCTCATATTTTGATATTTAAATTGGATGAAAACATTAATCATTACTGACATACAGAATTGGAATAACATATATTAATAAACTGATTTGAAATTAATTTAAATTTAATTATATTTTGTTGTTCTATTTTGTTGTTTATGAAGATTTTGTTGCTTTTTTATGAAATTAACAGAAGATGTTAATTTTTAATGAATGAAGAAATTGTAGTAAAATTTCTGCTGATATCATTAAAATGTCAGCACAACATCTAGTCTGAATTGACAATTATTATAATCTAATACTATAAGTAGTTGCTTTCAACATCTCTCACAATGTCTTTTCTTTTGTTCTTCATATCAGTTATGCTTGTGTTATTGCTTTTTCTTCTCATTATTGGTTAGTTTTATTGAATATCATTGTAATTTTTATTCATTTATTGAGATTTTCTAGTAAGATAACTGCTATAATGACTATCAGTTTTTATATTTACATGATGAATATATTATTTATCATCTACAGTCTATACTATGAAGATGTTATTTATTGACACTGATTCATCATGTGATATACTTCAGATGATTACTGTTCTTAATTATATTTTTTAATACAACAGATTCTTCACTTCAATAAGTTTTTTGCTGTTGTAAAGTAACAGAAATTATAATTTGTTATCACTAAAACAAATTTTTGTGAATCTTCTGGTCAATAATGTCAGTGTTTAAAGCATTTAACAATGATCAAAAATTCTTGATCATAAATATTATAATTGTGTTTTATAAATTTTATTTTTAACAAATACACAACTGCAAATACTCAATTTCACAATTCATTTAATTAGATAATAATTTTAGATATAACAAAATCAGAAGTATTAATTTTGAAATATATTTAATAATTAAAATTGAAACAATAAAGTATAGCAATAATCATAAAAAATTCTTTTCAAAATGTAAAAAATTTTGTAAGTTTTTTTTATTTAATTTTTATTTTTTGTAACATTTAATTTTTTTTATTTTGTTCTTTATTCTTTAGAATGTTAATAAAATTTAAAATAATCTTTAAGAACTTTGAAATAAAATAATGATAAAAATTTATAAATTTTAAAAATATTTAAATATCTCTTCACAAATTGAATTTCAGTCAGATCAAAATGATTCTTAGATATAATTTTTTTATAAATATTTTACTAGCTGATATAATATATCTAGACTGCAAATGAATCTAGAAATTACTCAGATTCAGATCATTCTTGAACTGTACAGTTTCAATTCAATCTCATGTGCCCAGCTACTCAGTCAAATTGAGGTGAAATGAGTTGATATAGAGAATTTGTTTTGTTTTACCTGTAGAAACCTGTTATAG
The DNA here is from genome assembly GCA_029449355.1 of Emydomyces testavorans. Classification (NCBI taxonomy): domain Eukaryota; kingdom Fungi; phylum Ascomycota; class Eurotiomycetes; order Onygenales; family Nannizziopsiaceae; genus Emydomyces; species Emydomyces testavorans. The sequence continues at coordinate 3,421,717 of CP120627.1, forward strand.
AAAATGAACACTCTTTAATTTTATGTTATAGTAGCTGCTAACTATTTTTTTAGATACTGTACAGACTTCTAGAGCTCTGTAGAGCTCTTACAGCTTTTACAGCTTTTGCAGCTCTTACAACTTTTACAGTTTGTACAGCTTCTACAGCTTCAGGCCATCATCATTCTCTACTATTTTTATGCACACAATTCTACACATGAGAACTACATGCCAGCAGCTGCTTACAAGCTTTACTAGCTGCTAGAAGCTTATTTGATTGATTTGACAGACTATTACATATTGAATTGCATCAGAAAATTCCTTTCTGTTGAATTTTCTTCTACAGTGACTTTACTTTTTATAATACATTTGAAGCATGGCAGAAAGCTTTCACTGTGTGCTACAGTCAATTATCTATCTTTCAAACTCTTATACTAGCTGCTAGAAATGTTAATTGTTGAATAATTTATGTGTTAGCTGCTGGTGTTGACTGCTGTAGTCTGAAAACAACATTGTCAGACTCAGATAAACTAATTTCTTAAAATTAGTGATTCTTCAGTTCTGTGATCTTGATGAGCTTGCTTGTTAATCAGCTCAACTTGTGTTTGAATTGATTTCCAATAAGTCAGTCAATCAGAATGTCTGAACTTATATGATTCAAAATCTTGATTTTTACTACTTGACTTGACTTGAGCTCATTTACAGTTTAAATATATCTGAAAAAATTTATTTTGTGAATATTGAAATAATACTTAAAGATTTTGCAGTATAAATTTGCTGTTATGAATGTTTTTAAAACTTAATAAATAGATTAAATATAATTTTTTTCATTAACAACATACATCACAATATTGTTCAGATAAATTATTATAAAAATATCACAATTGTGAAAAATTTTATTAATATAAAACTGAAAAGTATTTAAAGTATTTAATAAATTAAAAAAAATCATACAGTACTTAAAAAATTCTAAAAATATATAAAAAACAGTTTTTCATTTATTTATTTTTTCTGAATGTAAAAATGATAATAAGTATTTTTAATATTAAAATAAGTGAAAATTTAAGCTTCTGTGAAATGCTTCAAAAGCTTTTCAATTAATGATATTAAGTAATAATTTTTCACAATTTTGAAGTTCAAGTCATAATAGTTTACACACATTTATAAATTATTATTTTTTTGAAAATAAATATACTTAATGTTTTTGTGAGAAATTTGAAAAAGTGAATAAAATTATAAGCAATTGTATTGTTACAATATTTATAAAATATTTCAGTCTTATTTTCTGAAAATGTATATATAAAATTAAAAATAAATTTTTTTTAAATTTAAGTTTAATAATTAAATTTTTTTTCATAAAAAAAATTTTCAAAATTTCTGTTCAATAAAAGCTTTCACAAGATTTTAATATATATTAAATATTTGAAAATTATAATTTATAATAATTATTTCTTCAATTTCACAGCATGTTATTATATAAATAATTTTTTTTTTCTTGTGTTCAATTTTTTATATTAATTAATAAAATCACTGCAAGTAAATTATGTGAAGTAAAGTTGATCAACTTTCAAATCAGATCAGACTCTAGAAGAGGTGTGTCTGTTCAAATAAAGTCTAGAATTTGAAGAAAGCAAATTTTGTTTTATTCACAAACATCTACAATTTGAGCAGAATCTGACTCAGACATCTGCCAAGCATCAAGATCTCTGAAACTATACTTAATGATGCTTAGCATAGAGTCTTAACTCAGTCTGCTGCTGCCTACCAGCAGCCTGTAGCAGCCTGTAGCAGTCAGCAGCAGCAGTTTACACAATAATAAGCAATAATTATAAAGATTTAGGTCTCAAATATAGGGGGTTGAGCAATAATTTAGATTTTTATAAATTTTATTTACATTAATTAAACTTTATAAGTTTTAAGTAATTCAGATCAGATCTGTCTAACAGATTTTCAGATTTAGAAGCTCTAAAATCTGCTCTATTCACTGAGTGGCTTTTGAAAGCTTGTTTGTCTGAACTGAACCAACAAACAGATTGAGTCAGATTAGATTTAAATTTATAAAATTTAATGATTAATTTTAATGTGAAGTTTTCTAAAAATAAATAAAGTCATTTTTTTATAGAATGATAAAATTGTGTTATAAAAGTCAGATTATGTTTAAAATCATATTATTATTTATATTAATAATAATAATGTATTTATTAAAAATTTATATCTAATTCTGAATGTTTCAATATTTAAAAACAATATTTTTAGTATCAAAAATACTTAATTTTTTCAACAGTTTTGACTTTTGAGAAAAATTTTTATTAAATGTATTTTTAATTTTAGTGATTTTACAAAATTAAAGCTGATGATAAAAAAAATACAGTAAAAGTTTACATGAACTGATTATTTATATTTAGTAGATAATTTTACAGAAAATATACTTGTTTATATAAATATTAAAATATATAAATGAAAAATAAATATTAAATAATTGTATTATTCTAAAATTATTTTTTTTCAAGTCTTCAAATTTTTATTTTTTTTGAAACAATCTAAAAATTTGTGTTTTTTTATTATAACTATAATAAGTAATATATATGAGATTAATTTTATTATTAAATTTATTATTTTATTTTTTATAAAATTTTGTACTTTCTTGTTAGATTTTTTCTTGAATTCATTTTATTAAAATTTATTTGTTAAAGTTTTTATACAGTTTTCCTTTTTTTTTAATATTAAAAATAAAATGCAGTTATGTAGTAATGATGATTATTTTGTGAAAAATATTTAAAAAAAATTTATTCATCAAGTTTGAAATGTATTAATTTATTTATAATTTATAAAAATAAATATTTCATTCATTTAGTATGATTTTTAATTTCATTATTTATTTTATAAAGTTTTTGTTTAAATTAAGTGTGAAATTTATTGTCAATTTTATTGTTTTTTTTTTATAAATAAAAATATTATTATAAATTTCTGATGATATTTTACAGATTATTTAAATTAAAAAATAAATTTTTTTTACTTTTTCAAATATTTTATAATTTTTTATTAAATTTTTCCTAAAGTGTATAATGAAATTCAGTTTTTATATAATTTACTTTCTAAGAATTTTCAATTTTTACAAATTCAGTTGAGAATTTAATTTTGAAAAAAAAATTAATAAAGCTTAACAAAATTAATAATTTTATAATCAGATTTAAGTTTAGATAATTTATATCATTTAGCTTTCTTGATTAAAATTTTTAATTAAATATATTTTTTTAAATCAATTTTTAGTTGTTCTGAAAGTGAAATTATATTTTTTAAAAATTGATTTCATTTATAAAATTTCTTAAAAAACATAATTTTAATAATGAAATATTTATAAAGTATAAAAATATATTAATGAATTTTTATAAATAAATTCAGAATTTTTTAATTTTATATTTTAAATAAATAATATTTTTTTATAAAAAATTTTTATTATTTTATAAAATGTTTTTGAAGTTACTTTTATTTGAAAATTAATAAATAATAAAAAAATTTTGCAAAAATTCTTCTGAAAAATAAAATAAATAAATAAAATAAATAATTTTTTTCTGTTTTTTAAAATTATTTTAGATGTACTTTCAAATAAAATGACAAAATATAAAAATAAAATAAGAAAATTTATTTAATTAATAAAAAAATCAATAAAGTAAAAAATATATTTGTTAAGCAAAAAAAATTGTCACTGATTCTCTCAATAAAGAGAAAAATCAGTGTGTTATTTATACAGTCTTCTATCTTTAAATAATGTTATTTTGATACTTTTATTAATAGAAATTCTGCCATCAAGATGGTAAACCAAGAACTAGTGCTGGAGGCTTAGCAGTTAGTAAGAGTGTACTTTTTATATAATGATGTTAAGTAAATATATCTTAATTTAAATCAACAATTTCATCTACTATATAAACATGACATTCTTCTCTTGAAATACTTCTGACATGAATTTATGCAAGCAATTGACTTGAGATTAATGACTTCAAATTCTTAGTCTTCACACAAGTGGTCTAATCTATAATATCATAGCTATGTGTCTCAATGTTATCTCTGATGCTGTGCAATATATCTGTGATCAAGAGCATTCAACTTCAAAGAAATGCTGAGACTGAAAGTCTATTCCCTCTTCTGTGAAAATCAAAATTTTAGTCACTTTTGTGATCTCAAATTCAGATACTTGACAGCTCTCTTATAAGAAATTGACATGTGCAGTTGGGCTCAACACAGATTGAAAACCTATAAAAAATGCTTTAATTTGAGTGAAATATAAGAAACATGTTGCATGCAAAAAATTTATTATCAATAAAGATATTTGTGATCTGAAACAAGAATGAGCTGAGCTTCATCTTTGATGAATCACTGAGCAATAAAAATTTATACTTTGAACTGATGAAATCTGAATTACTGAAGATCAACATAAGAAAGTCTTTGTTACACACCAGAAGCATGAAAAATATGATCTTACTTGCTTAATCTCTTGCAGGAAAAAAAAGTCAGAACTGAATGCTTAGAAGAAGCTTTTTTGACTCAGTTAAGAAATCATGCATATTCTGAAAAAAGAACTGAGGAAAAATCAATGATCAGAGATATAGTGAGAAGATTGTGTCTCTTGTTCACAGCTTTATGAAAGCAAATTCAGACATTGAGTTCATGCAAGATAATGCTTCTTCTCATTCAGCTGCTTTTACAGAGCAAGTGCTCAGAAAAAGAAATATAGTTTCTATAGTATGACTGTCAAACTCATCAGATCTGAATTTTATTGAAAATGTATGAAATAAGATGAAGAATTATCTGAAAAAGCACTTTTCAAAGAAGATGAGTTCTATATAGCTTAAACAGACTGTACTTCAGGTCTGGAATGCTATAGACTCTTCTTATTTGAATAAGCTTATTGAATCTATGTCTGACTGATGCTGGAAGGTGTATTTGAATAATGATGAACTGATCAAATACTAGATAGATTTCTCAATAAATCACATACAAAATTCATTATTAAGAAATCAAAACTTTATCAAACCAAACCCAGAATAGTATAGTATAAATCTTAAGAGAGTGAGGCAATGCCAAGCATATACAACGCGAATAACGTTATTTAGGGGTAGGGGGCTGTATGTGTGTTATGCTCACTACGGAGGTGTGGACCATAAGTCTTTGCCCAAAGTGGGGTACCAGGTACCATCACGTGATTAGATTTAGTATGTGTTTTGACCACGTGACTAGGTACCTAGTACCCCACCTTGGGTAAAGACTTATGGTCCACACCTCCGTAAAGCTAATAAAATTAAGACTAGTTACATTTGAGAAAAGGGGCAGTGTTAGCTTTTGTGGAGCTTACAGCTGGGGCCTTACAACAACTGGGAAGAAGATTTAACTAGTGACGTCACACCTAGCAACCTAGGGATGTAGTAAACCAAGGATGTGTTGCTTTCTCATATTTTCTACAATATCTGCTCATCAGATCTATGAATAAGCTTCTGAGAACCCCGTCAGTCATAAGGTTAAGCTTATTTATTTGAGGTGTGGAGTTTGTAGCCTATTCATCATTGAGTTTGTTTGAAAAGGTGGTTTCAACAAAAAGCATTAACTATGTACATATGTATTATGGCGCCGTACTCAACTCCTTAAAAGTGGGAAAAGTCGGCTTCCCAGCCTCATCGAGATTGACAACTTTACTTTCATTAACGTATGTCTCAACCCAGCCGATACTGATCTCCGCACCATCGCCATTGATAAACGGCCCCTCCTCCGCCTGCAGGGCTTGGAAGTCCGCATCCGCTGCACCCCTGTAGAATGTCTCCATGTCACGGAACAAGAACTCCACTTGAGCGTCAAAGTCTCGAACGCGCCACGGGTTGCCGCGCATGTCGTTGAGTCCCGATGTAAAGTCACGAAACGACCGGGGTGTGAAGAACTAGCGAGGACCAACAGTTAATCTGAGTTTTCGACTCGTACGTCCTCGAGAGGTCCTGCAAGGTTGTCTACTCACGATGGAAAATCCCTCAATCCCATTCTTAGCATGCAGTATCGCCGCGCGGGCGGCATGCTGTTCGGTCACCCATTGGTAGAACTCTTCTTCGCTGACGTTAGGTTGACGATAGTGCGCCACCGTCATGCGCAGGAGGCGCTTTTTCTGGAGGAGTTCGGTCATTGAGATATGCTTTGAGGATAGTTCTTCTTTGCGTACATTGGGATGGCAGTTAACTGTGGTATTTATCTCGGTCACGCGAGAGATCTTCAATGCATTGTCCTCAAATGGAACACAGGGTACGGTTGAATCTCAGCCGAGGTTGTCTGATTTCGAGCTTTGCAATCGGCTGCGGGAACTTTCGGCGTTTCATGGTTGCTCCTGATTAGCAGTTTATGTGCGCATGGATGTTCTTCGGCAGGTGTGTGGATTCCGTCCCGCTTACGGTAGATGCTTGTGCCGCAAACTTTCGTTTTTGCAGGGTTGCATAGGCTAAGTTGATTAAGCACAGAAATTCGGGGGTAGGGGTGTGAATTGGTTGGGGTATACCCATGTCAATCGGGGGATTATTGGCATGGCTCTAAAGAAATACGGAGTTAAGAAAGAAGCGATAATTATGTACAGAGATGGTCTCAGCCGTAGCCTCGAAGATTGCTGACGCGTCCACAGGGCATCAATGTCCATTGGTACCAGAATTGGCCAGGGCTGTCGACAGCAAGAGACAGCTATGTCGTTGTGGCCCAGGAAGATCGTACGCAGCGAGATCAACACCAGAAAAGCCAGTTTGCTTAAGCAAATCATTCCACTGCTGTGGAGACCGTAGGGGACTCTCTGTTCTTCCTTCCTCAACGCCAGCCCACCATCCGGAAAGCGGACCAAATGCGAGGTTATAAAAAGGAGTCAACCTTGTGAGCTCTACAAGGCCGAGAACACCGCCGGGTTTTAGCAGTTTGCGTGCATTACTCAGAGTCTCTGCTAGTCGAGCCGTGGCATGGATGACGTTTGCGGCAATTACGAAGTCATATGTGTGCTCGTGGAAGCCTTGGCTCGTCGGGTCGTTTTCAATGTTTAGGGTCTTGAATGTCAAGATTGGCTCCCATTTCTTCAGCGTTGTCTTTGCAGTGTTGAAGAAGCCCGGCGAAAGATCTGTGTACATGTATTCGGCACAGAATGACTCGCCTTTTGGGCTGCATAGATTGAGCACTTCCGAAGTAGTGCCTCCTGTTCCAGCACCAATTTCCAGAATTGCAATGCCCGTCCGCTGTGAGGTGAGAATTCTTGCGTATTCGGCCACATAACGGTTAGCGCGTCTACCCTCGTCAGAGAGATAAACGCGGAAGAGTAGATCGTCTCTCATAATATTTGCAAGGGCGTGCGTTTTGCCAGTCAGGATATTAACGATCTCTGGGCCGACTCTTTCAATCACTTCGCCTTCAATGCCCAGCCTGGGGATCAACTTTCCGAGTTCTTCCTCTGTCAAAGGTGTCTCGTGGAGGACCATTTGCGCCTCTCTATCAACAAATTCTAGCATCGCTTTCCACCAATAAGTCCGATAATCTTGCTTTGGACTTAGTCCACGCCTCCTCATTTCTTTGACAGCCGTGCCAATGTAAACAGCGGTAGCAGCATTGACAAGGTCGGACTTCTCCGCCAGAGTCATGCCGTACTTTTCAGCTTCTGAAGGTATTTGAACAGACTCCAGCATTTGAGGTGTGACATGGACTCCGCCGACCGTGCTACTTTGTTTGGGTACACCATTGCTGGCCTTCTGAGCTCCATCGGGAGATGTAAAGCTCATGCTTGACCATTCGGTTTCCAGTTCCTTCAAAAGCCAAGGCTCCAGATTCACAATTCCACCAAAGTAAAACATAATTCTGGAGGGCTTCCCGGGGATGTTGGTACCGACAAACCAGGAGCCTCGCTCATGAGCATGCTTGGCTAAAAACGAACCAGCCCATACCTCCTCGACGTGTGTCGTCCACGCATTCATCGCTTCTTTAGACACGTCAATCTTCGCAAGCCCGTTGCTTTCCATATGCTCTATGGTTTTGCCAATCCAGTTTGCTAAAGCTTCTAGACTGACGGGCTGGTTCCCTGCAGGTAAATGAGGGCCACAGACAATGAACATGTTCGGATAACCATGGACCAGGACGCCAGCAAATGTTTCTAGTCTGTGCATCCAAGATTCTCGTAGCGACTTATTTTGGCTTCCTCTGATGTCTATCTTGTTCATTGCTCCTGTGCCCGCATCAAAACCCAGCGCCAAGATGATTATGTCAAGCTCATGCTCCTCCCCAGAGGCAGTCTTGATACCCTTTTCGTAAACTTCGATGTTGTCTTTGCTGATATCAACTAGCTTGACGTTCGATCGATTGAATGTCTCATAGTACCCATCCGCACAAGGAGGACGTCGTGCACCAAAGGGGTAAGTTGGGCATAGTAACTCTGCGGTTTCAGGATCGCGAACAATGGAGCGGATTTTGTCACGAATAAAATCCGCTGTAGCGGCATTAGCATCTGGATGCATGAAGGAATCATCGAATGTGCCGAGCTGAAAATCGTAACAGCCTCTCGCCCAGCCATTTTCGAAGACACGCTGAATCTCTTCTGGGTCGCTAACACCCACGACAGTTCTCCCTGAATGCTTCACGGCATGGCCGGCCAGGTTCACTTTGGCAATACCCCAAGTCACATCAAAATTCTTCTTAACATCTTCCCTTTTCTGCTTGTTAAGAGGATAGTTTTGTGCCGGTATAACATAATTTGGTGTTCGTTGAAAAACAGTCAGGTGCTCTGCAACAGGAGCGAGGTGGGTAATGACTTGGATGCCTGTCGAACCTGTACCAATCACGCCGATTCGCTTTTTTTCATAATCAAACTCATGCTCAGGCCATGTAGAAGCTTGATATATCTCTCCTTTGAACGACTGGAGCCCGGAAAATGGTGACTCTTTGGGAATAGACGTGATACCCGTGGCGGGGAGAAAGTATCGCGAGGTGGCCACACGCCCGTTCACCGTAGTTATCGTCCAGAGATTGTTACAGTCGCTGTAGTGAGCTGACTTGATTTCCGTGTCGAACTCGATGTTCTTGCGTAAGTCGTAACGATCAACGACGCGACTTAGATACCATTGAATTTCCTCCTGTGTGGGATAGCGCTCTGTATAATCCCATTCTTCCAACAGCTCTGGCAAGAATTTCAAAGCGTATACCCAAGCCTCTCCATCAGTCCGACATCCAGGATAGCGATTCCACCACCATGTACCCCCTACATCTGACCCGGCATCGAAGCATCTTGCTGTCAAGCCCAGTCGCTGAAGTTCCCAAAGACATCGCACACCACTGAAGCCTGCGCCTATAATGATGGCATCATAGTCTGGAGCTATTCTAGTCATAGTCAAGAAGGAAATACTTGTTATGGCGTTGGCAGCTGAACCCGGAGCACAACAAAACGAAGGATAGCTTTGAGGATATAACGCGGAATTATTTGCGCGTCACTCTCCACTTGACATAATTCGCACTCTCGGATTGGCTCTGAGATCAGAAAATTATGGTATTTGTGATTTGCTGTGGCTTTCTTTATCGCGGCGTCGACCATATATCCAAATCAAGCACGTTCCCGGACAGGATTTCAGTATAGTCTCCTCGATGTCACCCATGTCAAGGATGACGAAACACACGTGTATTCAATATCCTCCAACGCTTCTCCGGAATCATGTTGATGCAGGGATTCGGGAACGCCGAATTGGATCCCAAAACGGAATTGTCGCCGAATATGGTAAGTTCAGGCAGCATGAAAGTCTTATAGCAAGCGTTATTGCCAGAGAAGGGATATCTGCACCTTTGGTGACAGGCGGACCATGTCTTTTCAAAAAGAATCTCCCCCAGAAAGAACACTGGTTGTGGTCCCTGCCGGAACGTATCGCATGGCGTTGAATAATGCGTTTGCTCTTCAGATAGCCTCAGCCTAGATGATTGTAGTGCGGGTAAGTTTGTCATTACAAACATTGTCAAATGATTAAGTGACTTAACCCTCTGATCCAGATTCGTTTGATCACACTCGCTCACCGTCCATGTACCTGTGAGAAACTCTTGATTGCTCGCCAAAGTCCTGTCATGGCCTCTTCATTCGGCTCAGACAATATTGTCTCCCAGCTGGGAACAGCCCTTCTCCGCATCTCCCCACTGGTCATATCGTCGGCATCCTTGATGTTTAGCTGGTCGCAAGACATCTCTCTGGGAGCCTTCTTGCACCCGTCTCTACTCAACGATGCCGGCCACCCTAGCGGCAAACTCCTCCCACGATATCTGTCCGCTTTCATGAGTGCTGGTCTCTGGGGTATCGGGTTAACATATCCTCCTGCCACCGTCATTTGCGTTGTCAACAGCCTAAGTCGCCAGAGCCGGGCGGCACGCAACCTGTACCTTGCCGGTGCTGTTTTTAGTATCGCTCATTTTTGCTGGGGGCCGACCATGTTTGCTCTGCTTGGCCGCATTGGGGATGTCAAGACGGCCGGAGTTCGAAATGAGGATGCGCTAAAGGAATGGATGCGTAAACACCGCGCACGAACGCTGTTGGTGAACATTCCGGCCTTCCTTTGCATTTTGGCTGCCACCTTAATCACCATCACGGAAGGTTTCACGTGAAAACCAGCCGACTGACCCGCTAAGATTGTTTGCCCTCCAGTTTGGATCGGTTTCGATAAATGTATGCACTCTGTGCTCATCGTTTGCCTAGCATCACACTGACACTCCAATGGAAGTTGTCACTTCGCGGTGCGGTTGCTGTTGAATACGACGTGTAAGCGATCGAATATCCACATACACTCAGAGATGTTGGAGACCCTTGATTGATTAGCCGATAAAAATCAGTAAATAATCCCTCCAAACGTTAGAATCTAATTAGGTGAACGGATCAATCAATTCAATCCTTACGTTGTATGTAGACAGAATCCAGCAGTGGGCAGAATCTCAGGCCGGGCAGTGTCCAGGGGGGCACAGCGCTAAGCTTAGTGCCCGACCCCACCTGAACCCGGGCGCCGGCGTAAGGTTATTGCGGGCTGGGAATCCGACCCCACTGAACGGGTGTATTTAGTTTTGTCCACATTCAACAACACTGCTTCTCAAAAAGCTCTCATTATACTCTTATGAAAAACCAAAGAAGCAGTCCTCTTATTCACTTCTGCCACTAATCAGATCTATTAACCTGAATTCCTCACGGCAATGGCTGACGCCAAGAAAAAGTGCTGTGGAACCGATTGCGACAATGAAGCTGGCACCTTACAATGTCCAACGTGTCTGAAGCTGGGCGTCAAGGGCAGCTACTTCTGCTCTCAAGACTGCTTTAAAAAGAACTGGGTAAGTCAAATCTGCGCGGACATCCCATCACTGAGCAATTGACATTGACCGACTTTAGACCACGCACAAGGCGTTGATGCACAAAACAAAGAGTGGTAACAACCTCTCCCAGATGGCACGCAACCACTTACCCATACTCTAATTCTCTAACTTATTTATTTACATAGCTAGCGGACTTTACAACCCCTTTCCGACATACCCATTCACCGGCTCCGTCAGACCCGTATACCCACTTTCCCCTCGACGACCCGTCCCTAAAACGATCAAGCATCCCGACTGGGCTGAGACCGGCATTCCAAAGCGTGAATTGCGTTTGAACAGGTCAAAATGGGACCTCTTGGATTCGAAGGGTCAACAGGCCATGCGCAAGGTCTGCAGGTTGGCTCGAGAAGTACTCGACATAACTGCTGCGGCGATGAAGCCCGGTGTGACTACAGATTACTTGGATGAAATCTGCCACAATGCTTGTGTCGAGCGAGAGGTGGGTGAAATCACTTCTCTATGAACCATGTCAGTTCGCTAAACTTCGAGGCAGTCTTATCCTTCCCCACTCAATTACAACCACTTTCCCAAGTCATTATGTACGTCTCCGAATGAGGTTGTATGCCACGGCATTCCCGATCAGCGGGTTCTCCTTGATGGTGATATCCTTAACCTTGACATTTCGCTGTACCACGGCGGATACCATGCCGACTTAAACGAGACCTACTACATTGGTGACAAGGCCAAAGCGGATCCGGAATCAATCAAACTCGTTGAAACAACGCGGCAGGCCCTGGACATGGCGATTGAAATAGTCAAGCCAGGTGTACCGATTAGAGAGTTTGGCAAGATCATTGAGAAGCACGCAGCTTCCAGGGGTCTTGTTGTCATTAAGATTTGGGGCGGCCACGGTATCAACTCAGAATTCCACCCTCCTCCATGGATCCCTCACTACGCAGATAACAAGGCTGTGGGAACATGTAAACCTGGGATGACCTTCACAATCGAGCCTATTCTGGCTTTGGGGTCCAGCCGAGAACAGTATTGGCCAGATGACTGGACGAATGTTACCGTGGACGGCAAGCGGACAGCTCAATTTGGTGCGTATAGAGCTCTCAACGGCCAGATGCAGGCTTCAGATATTAACTTGTCAAATTTATAGAACATACTCTACTTGTCACGGACACAGGCGTTGAAGTTTTGACCGCGAGATTGGAAAACTCTCCAGGGGGGCCAATTCCCATACCGGAGGTTGCGAAAGTAGATGCAAATGGAGATGCAAAAAACTGAATATGGGCGAGTGGATACCCGTCCCCCAATGAGGCTACCCAGCAGGTAGGGGTCATTCGTCTGTCCGCAGATCTCCGTAACTCATGCATTGAATGTGCGCAACTTGTTTTTTGACTACATCATTATTACCTAACGCCTAAACTATTAATCCTTCTCACCCAATCTTGATTTGAAAGACTTCAATCTCGGTGTATCTGCGCTTACCAGCGTCCCCATCCAACCCTCTGTGTTGTCTTTGCTGCGACTGTTGACCCTCACCTCGCCCCTTCCAAGCAGGGTTGGATGGCAATTTACGTACATGCTCTCATATTCGCCATCTTTCGTGATAAATGTCTCATGAAAGATGCCCACATGACCAGGATTATGCTGGTTATAGTACGCCCAAGTCTCGTTATGTAGCGGTTCATGGGCAAATGAACACTCGCCGCATCTCTAAAGAAGTACTCTATAAGTGTGGTATTATTGGAGCTGCGCTCGCTGCCTCGCCAATTTTGAACAGCCAGCAGGCCAAGCTCGTCCTTACGGCGGAGTATGTCCTGCCGCATGGCGAGAAATTTGTTCGAGATCTCGACCATGTGCGGCGCAAAGATTCCAAGGGGATGGTTGTATTGTATCCCAAGGTGAAACACTACCACTGAGCCCTTTCCCGGTTTAGTGCCATGTTCGCCATCGTTGTCCGGGATCTGTGCGGTGGTTCTTCCGGGAACGACGTCCTCCATGAACGGATTTGTTTCTCGGCTGGAAGCATTCTTTGATCGTGGTGAGAATGGATATGAGGAGAATAGTCACACATGGGATGGCGGAGTAGTGAAAGGGGAGGATGGCACATAGGGCTATCTGCATGAGAGCACCAATGCACATGAGCGTGCTGAACTTGAATTGATTTGGGACGGAGAACTGTTGATGATGATGAGCTTAGTGGGTTTGTCTTGTTGAATTCCTGAGATCTGGGTTCTTGAGCGGGCTTATGGAGATAATGGAACTGGTAAGATATCGACGTGGTTGCTCTGTGGGTGGGCAAATGGCCTTCATAGATTGAGCCATTGTCAAGGTACGTGCTCGCGACGACTTGGAGCGATATCAGCGTTGGCGAGATGTTGATATGGAATGAATGTATTCTCAGGGCTGATACGCTGCTTGTGAGGTATGCTGGACATATGAGATTGAAGATCAACGCTAATAGTACGGTATTCCCGCTGTACGATGGGAGATTACAACAATAGTAAGTTATTGTTATACTTACTGTTAGGGCTACTGGTACTGTTCGTCTAAGGATTATCGTTGCCCTGAGCGACACTGAGCATGTATCTGTCTGAAATGATTATTGATGTGAGTCGACTTAAATCGTTTCTTTGTTTGGAAAAGGTAAACCGCAAAATATTCAATGGTAATGTAGTAGTATTGTAACACCTTGTCCTTAATTGAGGCCGGTTCGGTCCTATTTCCTTTTATAGATGTCTTTGCCAAAGTCGGAAGTCGGAGCCTCGGAACCCTAAAAGTCGGTATTTGCCGAAAGGAGCTAGTTATACACTCTGCCGAAAGCCCGGAAAAACGGGACAGTCGGGTGGATCCGAACGGTTGAGATACCGGGAGCTAAGCCCTAGAGAGATTTTAGCGCATTCCCGTGGCTTGGCGCCATTCCTTCCCGTCATTCATGATTCAGATAGGTACTTTTGAAAACCAGTGATCGGTTCGATTCATTTCAATATCTTAGATTGGTACGCTCTCCTCATAATGTCTCCACACTATCCTTAGGCCTCATAACACGGAATGCAGTTCTAACTAGTCAGTGAGTGCCCCTGAGCCTCAAGATTGAGAATGCACCCTGAAACCACAATCAATAACTAGGGAGCGTCATCGAGACCATGACATTCAATATGGAAGACGCTAAGGCTCATCTACAAGAGCGCGGCTGGGTCAAGATCTCTTCGGTTCTCTCCAAAGACGAAGCTAGACATGCACTTGATCGTCTTTGGAAGGCGAAAACTCTCTCCGAAGCTAGGGGTGAAGGCACTTTCCAGCCTATCTTGGATCCCAATCCTGCGAACGTGCGAGTTTTCTATCTCCCAGAGTTGGACGCTTACTGGCGAGACATGCTCATCAACCCAACGGGGCTAGACTTGGCCAAGTCCTTGCTGGGCGAGCAATTGCTTGTCAGCAACTTCTCTGCCAACATAGCTCGTCCTGGCGCCGAAAGTATGGCTCTACACTCTGATCAGAGCATCGTCCTTCCAGCGCCGTGGCTGGATATCTGGGCAGTTAACGTAATTTGGTGCCTAACCAGGATGACCAGGGAGAATGGTGCAACCTTATATATCCCAGGCTCAAACAAGTGGACGACCTGGGAGGATGTGCCCGATAACGCACCTGATCTACTAGTCCCATTTGAAGCTGATGCGGGCGACATTGTTGTTATTGATGGGCGCCTGTGGCACACTTCTGGTTCCAACATTACCAAAGACGAGGATCGAGCCATTCTTTTTGCTTATTACTCTGCGCCTCACATGCGACCTCTGACAAACTGGGCAGCCAAGCTGCCAAAGGACCTTCAGGAGACGCTTAGTCCGCAGATGAAGGAACTTCTCGCACTGAGTCATATTGGATATATTGTGAGGGGCGATCTAACTTACATGGCTGAGAAGTACCCTTCAATAAAGATATAACTGCGGTTCGCGCTGGAGTCGTCGTATGAAAAAGGCCAGTGTACACGTACGAGTAATTTCACGGTATATTGAAGGCAATTTTTTTGAATGATAGGCACGATGATTGCTGTTGCAATCTAGAATATAGACCTGAAAACCGGTTTTACCTGCAAGATGATGCTCAAGAGCGTGGAGCAGCAGCAACTGCTTATGCGTACACGAATGAAACCCGTAACAGCTGACAGTTGTGAGCTCTCTTGCGTAGTATCTGTGGCTTCATCGCGCTGTAGCTACTCCAGGTAAGGTCTTCCCCGGCGCAAGCGTCCAATGGACATATCCGAAATATCCCAAGGACCAGGCGCGGACGGCTGTCGAATTCGCCCGGTAAATTGGTCTTCTTCGTTCGTAACGTTTCAATGTTGCCGTAGTCCTACCCAAACAAGTTCTTAGCACTGCCGTAAATATTGCAACTTGCAACTTATTAGATATGACACCCCTTGTTGAAGTAAGAGTTTACTTTCTTTCGAAGCTCTCCCTCCTTTGTCCCACTATCAGTCAAAGCAGTCATGCTAGAATTGCCTATTGAGTTATTGGGAAGACGAGTCCCGGGTGTTACGGATTCTGAGCTGAGATGGCGGCACGTCTTCAGTGTAGAAGACTTCCCATGGCTGGGGGATTATCGCATACGGAACCAGATAGTTATCCCTCCAGCTATGTTTTGCATAATAGCCCTTGCAGCCGCGATGGATATCAGCAATGGCGAAAAAGTAGCCAGTATTGAGCTCTCTGAGGCCACTATCGGACGACCGTTTGTACTAGAAACATCCTCGGTAAAGATTGAGACCTTGTTTTCGATAAGTAAACTCAAGTTCGAAATGGATTCCATTCATGCAGAGTTCAGGCTCGATTCAAGCGTCGCGCAATGTCAAAACACGTTCACGGTCGCTCAGGGGAATTTGCACGTGACTTTCGTGGATCAGCACAAGCCACCGAACCATGCGAACTTCTCCTCCAGGCCACCCAAGTCGTACGAGTTGAGGTCTGTTAATATCAACCATTTTTACAATTCACTGAGCGAAGTAGGCGTGAGTTATAATGGACAGTTTAGAGCTCTGGCCTCTGCTGAGAGGCGCATGGACTATGCATGTGCTGTCGTCGCGACCACGACCGACGAAGCACAACGCGTATCAACGCTACTTCACCCAACCAGGCTGGAGGCCTGCTTCCAAATGCTTTTACTCGCCTTCGCCGCCCCTCTAGATGGGTCATTATGGACGACTTTCACGCCTACAAAGATCGGTCGTTTGGCATTGTTTCCAAAAGCATGCGCCGGCATCAATACACCAACTTCAGTAACCATCAATGCATACCTGCGTGAATATATTGCAGGGTATGACGCAGCACTACCCATGATCAATGGAGACGTAAATGTCTACAGTTCGGACAATGTACAATTGCAGTTACGGCTCGAACGCCTCACGATGACCCCCATAACTCCCTCTACTGCAAGGCTGGACAAATTACTGTACTTGAAAAGGATATGGCAGCAAGACATTCTCTCAGGGGCGGTGCTCGAACAAAACTATTATATCTCCCGCTCCGAGCGCTTGGGTTTATCGCGGGCTCACATGTATATACTGGCGGCAACCAGACTGATCTCGCATCGCTACGCCAAGTTAAGAATTCTCCAGGTTGGAACCTCTTCCATTGACTTGGTACAAGCATTATGTCAGGAGTTGGGGGACTTCATGCGCTCATACACAGGTTACAGATAACCCGACCAAGTTAATAGAGTTAGCTGACCTCTTGGCACTGAATCTTGGTGTTTTTTTTTCATTGGACCAGCCACCTTTGTAATCTTGAAACTGCTGGTTGTACAAGATTAAATAATCTTCTTTATTTCTCACTTATTCTCTGATTTTACACTTTATTTTTTTCATCATCAACAAAATGACTGAACAAGTGATTCAAAGTGATTCTGATGATCTGAAACTTCTTGAAAGAGATTTTTCAGCTGATTCACAATGACAGAAGATTGAAGAATTGAAAGAGGTAATTAATTTGCAATTGATTATTAACTAGTTTTCAATTAATTGATAATTAATTAGAATGAGATTGTTGATTTGACAGCTCTCACAAGATCAAAATTTCATTCTTTGACAACAAAAATGAGAAAGTTTGTGATTAATCTTTCAGAGTATTCTTGAACTGACTCTGATGACTATACATATGTTGTAGATGTCACTGATTGTGATCATGAGAATGTGAAAAAGATGATGCAAAGTGTAAGTGAATTAATTAATTGTGAAATGATTATCAATTACTTCTCAACTAATTGATAATTATTTTCTAAATAAATTCAATACTCAAAGACTTGAGCACATGCAGCAAAGAATGTTTTCAGTGCATATCTTGAATGTGCAGTAATGAAACACAAATTCACATGCTCTGATGTGATGACTTGTGAATATCTTAATTCACAATTACAGCAAATGCAGCATCAACAGATACAATCAGCAGATTTAATGATTTTAAAGAAATCTCAGTGATTTCTCATTCTTTTGAAAGAGAATCAGACAAGATGAAATGCATACAGATATGTAAATCAATTTGAAATTGATTCTCAACTAGTTTACAATTAATTGACAATCATTTTTCAAAAACAGTTATTATCAATCAATCTGCAAACTCTTTCAGCAGAAAAAAGTCTGTGCTCATCAAAATAATCATTGTGCATTTTTATTTGATCATTTTACACAATCAGTGAGCAGTGAATTTCAATTAGTTCACAATCAGTTGATAATCAATTGAAAACTGATTTATATCTAATTGAAAATAAAATCTGACTGAAGAATATCAATCATATATTGCTTGTGTGTTTTACAATGATGAAAGAGCATCAACACATTTTTTTCAATTTTTTTTAGATCACACTCAGCTGAACTATGTCTGATTGAAAAAATTCTTTCATGAACAAGTGAATTTTGCATCAGAAAAATGTAATGTCATTCTTCAAACTTCAACTTGATGAAAAAAGTGTGATAAATCTTCATTAATTAGTTATGAATTAATTAACAATCATTTATCAATTAATTGTTAAATGATTAGAAATTAATCATTCTGATGATGCTGAAGTTTTACAGTTAATAAAGTATTCTACAATATTTCATATTCTTGTTTCTGTTGATTTGCAACAGTGTTCTTGAATATTGTTTGTATCTCATGACATTCATGAGCATTCTTCTTCATCACTCTTCTGATCTTCTCAGACAGTCATGAACTGAATTGTTCATTTAATTCAGACAGAACAAGAATCACTTATACTAGATATTATAAATTAATTTTCAATCAATTCTAAATCACTTGAGAACTGATTTTTAATTAGTTTATAGCACAATTTCTCAAGTCATCAGCTCTGACACAATTGTGTTCTGAGTATCATGTCAAAACATCTGATGAAATACATGCAAGTCTCACAAATATGAATAAATTTGCAACAATTATTTGAAAACATCAATTGATCAAATTTTCTGAGAATCAGAAATACAATGATTTTTTGATAAAACAAGCTGTCAGACCAGAACTTCAAGTAAGTCAATTGATTATTAAATAATTCTGAATTGATTTTTAATTAATTGACAACTGCTTTTAGAATTATATTCAGAAAATGTATGAAAATGATGAAAAACAGATGATAATATGCATTCTCAAAAAACAGATACAAATTCTTTTGAAGCTCAAGTTTTTTGAAATGAATATATCATACAGATGAATTTGTGAGAACATGAATGAGATGATATTTGCAGTTTTCAATTCTCAGCATGAAAAAAATGAGAAGTAATTCTGAATCATTTAATAATTAATTTTCAGTTAATTACTAATTGATTTTCAATTGATTTTTCTAGTCATGATTCTCACTCATGTTCTCACTACCTGAAATTCAGCACAAGAATATTATCTTATTTTCAAGCATATATTTCAACACATTGAACATCTTACTGATAATTCAGTCAAGTTTCATCACATTCATAATGATGAAATAGAAAGTATTGACTTAGATATGAACATCAAACAGATGTCAGATATAATTACTTGACAATCACTTATAAATTACTTGAAAATTACTTACTAATCAATTCTTCAGATCTTGATCAGTATCTTCAAGAGATTGATTCTCAGAATCATTCATGATCATGACATTTATGCAGTTTGATTGTCTTTTGCAAAATGCACTTTTTTTGAAGCATCACTCAAATAGTGAATCATCAGAATAAAACAACAGAATCATATTGATGCATGACTTCATTACTTTCTTGTCAGACACAAGAAAAATACTATCAATATTGTGATCTTCTTATAAATAAGTAATTTCTAATCAGTTGTCAATTGATTTCTAATTACTTGTCAATCATTTACTAACTGATTTATATCTAATTAAGCTCATGAGAATGAGAAGATTAAGAACTGAACAAAACACAAGAAAAATTCTGTAATTGCAGCAGAATTTGTCAAGTGCTGCAGTCTAATATCTGCAGATATTTTTAATAAATTGCAACATCATACTAATGCTGCTGAACAATCTCATAATAAATCTTATCAGTTAGAAAAACAACAAACAGTGCTGCAAGATGTACTTCAGTGAGTACTACAACTAATTAGAAATTACTTTGCAATTAATTTCTAATTGATTCTCAGTAGTTGAAGACTTGATCAATAAAATGTCAGTCAATATGATGCTCATGCAGATTTCAATATATCACATGATTACTGAACAACAGACATGGCAGCAAATTATTAAAGATATATTACACAAAAAAATAAATAATTGATAATTACTTTGAAAGTACTTTTCAATCATTTGAAAACTGATTTAAAAGCAATTAAAATATCATCAACATCACTGAAATTCTTCTGAAAATCAAGATAATAATTATGATGATTTGTTTGATGATGATGAATTTAATTCTTCTAATCCAGCAGCAAGATCTGAGCAGAATTCATCAGTTAATTCATCTTCATCAAGAGTTGTATCAAAAAATAAATTCAAAAACTCTTCAGCTACAAGATCTCAAGCTTCAACAGTAAGAGGATCAAGAAGATTTACAAAACAATCTGAAACAGCTTCATGAAGATAAGTAATTGATAACTAATTTGAAATTACTTTCAAATTAGTTGAAAATTAATTAAAAATCAATTAATAGTTCTTTCTTGCATCATTGTGCTTCTCAGAATGCACTTGACATATCAGCATTTTAACAAAATCAAAAGCATCAGCAGCAAATGCAAGAAATTGAAATTTGACTGACTGAGAAAGAATGATGAAAAATTTAACTTGCTAATAAAAAAAAAAAATTGAACTGAAAGAGAAAGAGCTTAAACTTGCTGTGAAAAAACAAAAATTTCAGAAGACAGCAATTAATTAAAAATTATTTTGCAACTAATTCACAAATAATTTGCAATTACTTGATAATCAATTTCATACTTTTCATATGTTCCAGCTAACTTATAAGCAATTTCAAACTAGTTCTCTCATGATATTTCAAAGTGATTGAAAACTTCACAAGTTCAGATGTTTGTCATGCAAGTTATAATTAGTTAGCAATCAATTCACAACTGATTCTAAATTATTTGTCAATTATTTACTACTCATTAACATCAGTGTGCTCACAGATCTGACAAGAAAAGAAAATGTTATTTTGAGTGCAAAGCTTTTACATTTCAGTGAGATTTACATGCTATAATTAATTAGAAACCAATTGTCAATTACTTTAAAACTAATTGTGAATTACTTACTTAATTTCTCTTTCAAAAAATAATCTGAAGCTTTGAATGCTTCTCTTCAACTGCAATAATTTCTGATTTTTCTTTCAATTGATTTTCTGCTTTCTGAGCTTCATTTTCTGCTTCTGACTTTTTCTTACTTTCACTCTTTTCAGATGATGATGATTGAAACTCATCAAACAAAGATTTATACCACTCTGTAATCAATTAGCAATTATTTCTAAACTAATTAGAAATTAATTGTCAATTACTTACTAATTGCTTCATTAATCATCTTGCACAAAACTCTTTCAGACACAGCATCTGTCATGTCAATGTTCTCATGAATCTTAATATGAATTCTCAGGTTTGTGGCAGCTGAATACTTGATCTAAATTAATTACTCTACTCATGCAATCCTCAATGTGACAAAACCTCTCTTCATGATAGATTGTGATATAGTCATTGATCTAATTAATTGATAAATAATTAATAAGTAATTGACAAGTAATTGACAGTCAGTTTCTGACTTGCTTATCTTTTCATAAGACAGCAGGGTGATTTTTCTCTCTTTCATCTCTCAAAGATAATGTTCATATCATTTCTATCATTTTAATCAGTTTTTGAGTGTTTTTTTTTGTGTTTTCAAACATAAGCATTTTGCAAGTGATTAAATAACAATTTCTAAGTAATTACTTACATTTTCACAAAGTGTTGATGCCATGATGTCAATTTTGGGGGGGGAGGGAAAAAAACATTAAGAAAGGTTGAGAGGTTGAAAACTTTTCACTACATTACAAGGAATTAATTGAGATCAGGTCAGGTTACATATGACTAATCAGCCACCAAGAAGATGGCTAACTCTATTAACTTGGTCAGGTGATCTGTGTACTCGCTCATACACAATTGCGGATACACCAAACAAAGCCATAGAAGATATGAGGTGGAAGATGATTTTGGACGACTTGGCTATCAAATTCGTAACCCTCAACATTTCAAGCGGACTTGAAACGTTGGACGAAACAGCGTTGAGCCAGGATCACCTGAGCTCTTTCGATTTATTAATTCTCTTAAAGACTTCCGGAGAGGAATCGGCTACATTGGGATTTATCCGAAATTTCTTAAAACCAGGGGGGTTTCTATTGATGACGGTGAATGTAATGAGGCTATTCCGCCGGAAGCAACGGACACCACCTGCAAAGAGATACACGACACGTTACTGAGCGCTGGGTTCTCGGGAATTGAATCACTGGAAAAGGACTCAAAAGTGAATACGCGTTTCGTCGTCTTATCGCAGGCGGTCGATGATCAAGTGAGCTTTCTCAGAGCTCCACTTAACTCGACGCTACCTTTTACTCCAAGAGGAACACTTTATGTTATAGGTGGTTTATCGCAAGAGACTAAACAATTCATCGAGGTCATCCAAGGCAGATTGAAGTGTGTCTGGGAAGGGGAAGTCATCGTAACTAAGTCCTTGACCGACTTGAAGAGCCGAGACTTTGACCAAGCGGAAGCTGTGCTTTGTTTGACCGAGTTGGACCAGTCAGTACTGGAAGGTCTCAGTCCTGATATGTTTCAAGCCGTACATTCACTGTTAAACAAGTCCCAGATAGTCTTGTGGGTCACCCACGGCGCTGAAAATCAAAATCCACATCAAAGTGGTACAATTGGGCTTGTGCGAGCTGTCCAAGCTGAAAACCC
This sequence comes from Emydomyces testavorans, assembly GCA_029449355.1. NCBI lineage: Eukaryota > Fungi > Ascomycota > Eurotiomycetes > Onygenales > Nannizziopsiaceae > Emydomyces > Emydomyces testavorans. Next base: position 3,444,408 of record CP120627.1, read on the forward strand.
GGAGAAGGTTTTGCAGCTCCTCGATTTGGATACGATTGATGGCACTCAGTGTCTTGTTGCCGAAAGCTTCCTTCGGCTTATCGGAGGTGTTTGGATGAGAGATGATAACTCATCAAGGTTGTGGACTGTTGAACCGGAGCTTTCCGTCCGAAGACGGAGAATTCTTATTCCAAGGGTACTCCTTGACAGGAAACGCAACGATCGTCTCAACTGTTTAAGGCGGAGATTAGAAACCAGCGATCCCTCTGAAAAGCAATCCGCCACTCTGGTCCTTCCGATTGACCCATCGAGTTTCTTGTCCCCAAATAAAACCTATGTTCTCATGGGCCTTAGCGGGCATATAGGCCAGTCTATTACCAGGTGGATAATCAAGAGTGGTGGGCGCCATGCTGTGATGGCAAGCCGGTACGTACAGACAACAGTGTGATGTGGAATGGCTACTCACAATAATAAGAATCCCAATAAAGACGGGCTCTGGAAGAAAGACTTAGAGAGCTTAGGTGCCAGTATTGTGATTGAGGCAGCAGATGTTAGAAACAAGCAAGACGTAATCAATCTCCGCAACCAAATTCTTAGCATTATGCCCCCAATCGGAGGCGTGGTGAACGGTGCCATGCTTCAGTCCAATTGTTTTTTCTCCGATATGACGTACGATGCCCTACTGAAAGTCCTGGAGCCCAAGGTGGATGGATCCGTAGTCCTCGATGAGGTCTTCTCGACTGATGATCTTGACTTTTTTTTGTTATTCTCATCTATTTCAGCTGTGGTTGGGCAGCCATTCCAAGCCAACTACGACGCTGCTAATAATGTACGCTTTCTGAATCTTCAGTTTGGTTTGAGACGTGACATTCTGACAACTGCATAGTTTATGGCCGGCTTGGTGTTTCAGAGACGAGCTCGCAACCTCCCGGCCTCAGTGGTTCACCTTGGACCGATCATAGGACTTGGATTCATCCAAAACATTGATAGCAGTGGTGGTTGCGAGGCTATGGTTTCTACACTGAGAGGTCTGAATTATATGCTTGTCTCCGAGCGTGAGCTTCATCACATATTGGCCGAAGCGATCCTCATCGGGAAGAGCGACGAGCCTCCGGAGATCATCACTGGAATAGAAACAGATACTAACAATCGGTCGCCTTTTTGGCACAAGAGCTTACTTTTTTCACATATCATATAGGACCGCCGAGAGCAGGTCCCAATCCGAATTCGACATTGATGCGATTTGGAATCGACGAGTCGAGTCCTCAACCCCCAAAGGTCGACTAGACCCACACTCGTGGCTGGCTCTGGCGCTTTAGCTTTTGCACCAAAAGGATGTATGTGTTAGACACTCTACTGTGTAAAAATTGATCTGGGATCTATGTGTTTGTCTGACCCTTTACAGCCTGTAATCAAAGCTGTCTAATTTATATACAGCAGAGATTTCTTCTTGACACCCTCTACACTATATTCAACCAATCATAAGCAATAGTTCCGGGGTGCTTCAGTTCAACAGTATGTGTCTGTTTGGGCACCCCATGTCTATTCGGATTGGGCTTTTACTCTATACGATTCGGAATTTTCGCAGTTTCATGCCGGTTGTCCTGCCTCAATTGCTTTGTGTTTACCCTCATTCTTGTTAAAGTACTCACGAACTTTGGCTCGCGCGACTTGCACAGCGGTCTCATCATCGATTGTGCTTGGTACTTGAACACTGCGATCGAATTCCCCGTGAACCGCGTTCTCCAACAGCTCCCGAAGCACACGCCGTAATGTCTTACCGGATCTCGTTTTCGGTATCATGCCTTTGCCCTGTATCATGCCCCCCAACGACGCGAATGCTCCAACCCGACTCCTTACGAGTGACCCGACCTCTTTGGTGATGGTCGCCGCTGGTATGGCAGAGTCTGGGTGGTCCAGCACGGAGAGGGAGATGAATGCGAATGGGAGTTGACCTTTGAGCTTATCTGGAATAGCAACTACACACGCTTCTGCGACCTGAGGATGAGACGAGATGGCTTCTTCAATTGCCCCTACAAAATGTTACAAAATCAGTAACTGGAACAGTGTCAAAAAGGGGTTGAACCTGACCGCTTGACAGTCGATACGCGCTAACGTTCAAAACATCATCGTTGCGACCCATCACATGAACATAGCCATCGTGATCAATCCATCCCGCATCCCCAGTATCCAGAAACTTGGATTCAAATCTCTTCAAATAGCTTGCATAAAACTCCTCTTCATTCAACCACAGCGTGCTGAACGCTGTCGGTCCAAGGGGTGGAACCAGCACAATATTACCCATCGACCCTTTTGGGACCTCTTCACCGTTATCGTCCACGACCCGAATATCGAATCCTGGCATGGGCTTCCCGGCACTTCCTGGCTTAATCGGAGGGAGAGTTTGTCTTGTTTTAACCTCGACCCGCAACCCGATATGAGGCGCAATCGCTCGACCGGTGATTGGAGATCCACTCTCTGTTGACCACCAATTATCGATAACATGTATATTGTTTCCGCCATGCTTCTCAAGTAATTCTTGGTACGTGGAGACCAAAGTCGGCTCCGACCGCTCGCCAGCAAGGAACAGAGCTTGCAGTGATCGCAAGCCTCCACGCTCTCCGATCTCAGACAGTTTTGTATTACTCGGGTCATCTTGCTTGATTGCCCGCAGCGCTGTTGGCGTTGCAAACATGGTATTCACCTTGTACTGTTCCACAACCCTCCAAAAAGCAGACGTATCCGGTGTTCCCACAGGCTTGCCTTCGTACAAAACGGTGGCCGCCCCGGCCAACAATGGCCCGTATAGGATATAAGAGTGACCGACCACCCAACCGATATCGGACGCCGCAAACATAACGTCTCTCGGACTGTGGATGTTAAAGACGTACTTAATGGTGAACTGTAGGCCAACTGCATGGCCACCTGAATTGCGCAGCACGCCCTTTGGTGCTCCCGTAGTACCGGAGGTATGCATGATATAGATTGGTTGATTGCTCTGCACCGGTACGCAGTCGGCTTTGATGTCCCGTGTCCTGGCGTTTGCTACGAGCTCCTGCCACGATGATTGTTTTGCGATGCTTGTCCTGCGATGGAAGAGAACTCGTTGGATCCAGCGCCATAGGTCCCCCAACAACCTATATGCAGACCTTTGAAACTTCCAACGCACTTGGTCGCGCTGCCATACGATCGTGTGTGAAGGCTTATGACTTGAGAACTTTATCGCTTCTTCGACGAATGCTTGGTACGCTATTGGCGGCCTATTCCCAATGATCCCGCACGATGCAGTAAGGATTATATCAGGCCTGCAAGCCTCAATTCGTTGCGCGAGAGCGTTTGGCGCAAACCCTCCGAACACCACTGAGTGGATAGCTCCCAGACGGTTGACAGCAAGCATGCCAATCAAGGTAGCCGGGATCATGGGCATGTACAACATGACGACATCGCCCTTCTTGACCCCTAACTCCCTCAGCACGCCGGCCAGCGTCTCAACCTCGCAGAGGAGCGTGTTATACGTGATTGTCTCCGCTGTATTCGTGACCGGGCTGTCATAGTAAATCGCAGGCTCGTGTCCGTTGCCCGCAGCGACGTGCCTGTCAACGCAATTATAGCAAGTCGATATTTCACCACCGGGGAACCATTCCCAAGTCGGGTGAAAGGCTCCATTTTGCAGACTCTTCTGGGTTGTTCGGAGTACTTTGTCAGGTTTCTTATGCCAATGGAGGCGCGAGGCTTGTCGCGACCAGAATTCCTCCGGGTCTTGCAGACTCTGTCGAAGAACTTTGTCTTGAGGATACGATTGAGCGAATATCGTCGAATCCATCACTGAAATCGCGTCCACGGACGAAATGGTTGGAGACAAGAAAGGAGTTACCAATGTTACTAGGGCCTTTAGACTGAATAGCGATGCTGGCTGAGGTCATTCAACTACTGGACCAATGAAACGAAGGCTGCATTACAATGTGTTGCAGCGATTAAGAATTTCGATCTGAGTCTGCGTTCGGTAAACTATACCGAATTCATGCTGGTCGCCGATCTTCTCCACCACCGAAAGATCTACCGGAGTGCCGCCGACCCAACGGCCGTGACCGCCGGTGCTGGAACCTTACATTGGGATTTCTATGACAGACCAGGTTTGAAAAAGAAGCTGCTGTGAACTGAGCCATGTTTACATTCACAATACAAGTAAGCTGTATTGCTCAGTGAGCGCGAAGCGGTGTTAATGACGAGGACCTAGATATTAACATGACCACATGTATACACTCTAGACTACTTTAGCCGGTTCACAACCATCGCAAGCCCCGAATTGAAGCTCGTCGCCAAGCAAAGCGGAGCAATTTGTACCTTTCTACAAGTCTATGACAGTCTCAATGGCAACTATTCGTTTATCTTTGGTCCTTCAAACTGTATTCACTCTAAGAAGGCTTGCATGGCTAACCTCAGGTGTCTGCTCGGATTCGATGCGGCGGAAGGAGATTGATGTGATGCTGGCTGCGAGGCTCGACCTTGAACTCAAAGGGAGCGGGGCGATTAACCATACCCGGGATAGCCTTAAGAGTAACAGGAATCTCGTTGCCTTGGTCATCTCTGGCCTTGCGAACGTTGAAAACAGCCAACAACTGGACCACGGTGATGTAGACACTTGCATCCGCGAAAAAACGACCAGCGCAAGATCTTCGGCCGTAACCAAAAGCAAGTTCACTGGGATCAGGCTGGTTGAAGGGCTCCATATAGCGCCCCGGCTTGAAGACTCGCGGCTCCGGGTACTCGTTGGGGTCGTTCAATAACCACCACAAATTGAGAAGGAGATAAGAGCCCTTTGGGATAAGATATTCTCCGTAAACTATATCTTCCTCGGATTTGTGCGTCAGGCCCATGGGTCCTACAGGATTCCATCGCCAGGCTTCCTTGATAATGCCGTCAACGTAGGGCAGGTTGATTCTGTCGTCAAAGTTGGGAAGTCTATCGGAACCGGTAACTCGGTCAATCTCTTCTTGCGCCCTTGTTACAACTTCGGGGAACATGACGAGACCACAGATGACACTGTGAATGATGGCAACTGTACTGTCGGAGCCTGCGGCATAAAGGCTGACGGCGGTCCATTTAATAGCTTCCTCGTCGGCCGCAGCCAAAGTGATCCCGTCACCGTCCGATTTGGCCATACTTTTTTCGAGAAGATTGGAGACATATGAAGGACTGTGGGCTTTGTGTGCCATTTGGCGTTTGACAAAGTCATAAGGGAGTTCAGCGGCAGCCTCGTTGATGGCCTTCCATTTCTGCGCAGTCTTCCTGTACGACATGCCGGGGAACCAGTCAGGAAGATACTTGATAGCGGGCACAGAGTCAACGGCCCAAGAAAGTGGCACGAATGCTTGCGACAGATTCTCCATGGCGTGCTCGATCAACTCGACTAACGGGTCGGGGCCGTTTCGCTCAATCGAGTAACCGTAGTTGATCCTCAAGACGATGGCTGCGGCCAAGCTTATAAACTGTGAGACAAAGTGCATGCGGAGAATGCGATTTCATGGGGCTCTTACGTTTTTAAGTGATTTAAGATATCGTCAGGCCAATTGAACGTCTGTAAGATGAAATGAACAGATTCCTGCTCTTGAATGGGGCGGAAACTAGCAGAAACTCCCCTAGTCCCAATCTGTTGGTGAACCATTTTCCGGTGCAGGCGGTACTTGTCGTCGTACTGGTGTGTGATGAGGAAGTTCTCGAACCCACATAGCTGAGCGAAGTTGAGCTGAGGTCTCGCTGATGTCTTTTGGGCCTTCTTCCCCATGACAGCGTGGGCAGCGTCTTTGTCGTGGAAGATGACGAGCGTCGTCCCCATAACATTGATCGAACTGATGGGACCATAGGCATCTTTGTGCTTGAACCAGTGCTGAAACTCGGGCTGTCCTTTGGAAGGGAGGTCAAAGAAGTTTCCAACAACCGGCAATGGCTTTGGCCCAGGAGGGACGTTCCGCCTGAGGGTTTTGGTACGTGCTCTGAATAGCACGGCTATGAAGGCTATCAAAGCCAGGCAACTGAGCTGAAGTGTAGAGAGTCCGTGTGCCATGTCGCATGAATCTATCTCAAGAATAGGCAGTTACCTTGTCAAGTCAATGTCTCCAAGTTTTCAATATTTTGTGAGTCCAGCGTTTACATGGATCAGTCAGCTAGATCCGAATTTTGCAGGCTGGGAAGCAAGGATCTGGAGCACCAACTGACTACATACCGAAAAGACAGAATGAGCGAATCAGAACGTGGAAGTTGATCAGGATTATGTTAACATACGTATCAATCTACCTTTGGCCATCATGACTTCGCAAACCATTGAATTTGGAGGGATGTTTAAACATAGCGAGTATCTCGTACCTCTGTCCATGTCAATCGAATGCAATTGTGTTTCTGCTCCCCGTCTAACTTGCAATAGATTCGGATGTGTTCGGGAAACTTGCGATAACTGCATAATCCACTAAACGAGGAGTGAATGCGGCCGTTCTGTGCGCACGATGCGGCTGCGATGGCTTCGTATGGCCAAGGAGCACAGACATTGTCTGGCTGTTCAAATGGCTCAGCTGTCGAACCCTTCCCAAGGGTAACTCGGACTAATTGTCCCTATAAGATATTCTATCAAGCCATCCTGTTTCCAGATGTGTTCAACTTCACCGGTCACTATCGTTGTGATACCATCAATATCCAGCGGTCGTTGCAGCATCTTCCCCTGCGGCAGGAATGGAAAGTGTTTCAGAGCTAGGGAAATCTCCCTTTCGTTTTTTGCACACTCTATATCTGTTCGGGAAGTCTGACATACCAGTAGCGGCTTTACCTTCGGTATGTATTGGTGCTTACTCTCGCTCCACGCATGAAAAAGGCCACTTTCTAACCTGAGATCAGATGGCCGTAGCCCTTGTGCTCGCTGCACCATGTAGCATTCATTTCATCATAAAAGGGTTCTTGTGGAACCAGTTACATCTCCTTACATTTCAGGTGCGTCCAGTAACTTTTTTCAAGAGAACCCAATCAAACGTTGACTTGATCAGGTGAAAAACCAGGTTAATTGAACCGATAAGGATAAAGACGAAAATTGCTTACCAGATACATAAGATCGATGGTATAGAAGAGGATAGCATAGCAAAGCCACATCGACCTCTGCCCTCTGGCAAAATAACACCAGGAGAAGCAACCCTCCTCTATCGTGTTCTCTTCTTGCTCATGTGGTTTGCCGCCATCCACACAAACACGATCTTGTGCACGTTAGTCTATTCGATCGGAATAGTGGTATACAATGAGGGTGGCTTAGCAGCTATCCCGGTAGTCAAGAACTTCATTGGAGCTATCGGTCTCGGTTGCTACTGTTGGGGGACCACGATCATTTTTGGTATCAACTCTGACATGGTGCTCACTTTGCTAAGGTACTTGCTGATAGGCGGTATATTAAGATGGCGGTAAAGAGTTGCATGGACTGAAAGCCGTCGCAGTACTGATGATAGCTGCCATTTTCGCCACTACTGTGAGTTTCTTTTAGCAATTTCATTTCTGGCGGAGAAGCAACGACATGCTGAACAAGTACATCACACTTGTTTAGGGCCATGCTCAAGATTTTCGTGACCGCTCCGCTGATGCAACACGTGGCCGTAAAACCATCCCGCTACTTTTGTCCCAACCCGTAGCTCGCTGGTCGCTGGCCGCGATAACAGTCGTGTGGACTATAGGATTGGTTGCCTTGTGGAAGCCACCGACTATAGTAACCGTGGCATATGTCGCTGCGGGTATGCGCTGCCTCGGCGGGTTCCTCTCCAGTTATGACGAGAAAGACGATTATGACTCTTATTGCTGGTACGGTGTAAGTTTATCCTACTCTCCCTATGTAAGTCTGATCGATATGTTTGTTGAGCCGAGATACAGTTTTGGTTCCTTGGTAGTAATATACTCCCCATCTTTCCTCGGTTGAGAGGCGAGCTTCCTTAGATGTGTTTGGCCGTTGTCAAACAATGGTGGAATCTGAACCTGTGACGTTGTCATTGAGTTGACCTAAGTTAAGTGGCTTGGCCTTAACTAGATCCCGAGATTTAAGAGATCCGGGAGACGGCCCGTCCCGTATCAGACCCACTAAGCAACAATCACTTCCACCAAATTGACTGCTAAGAATTGTAGCATTTAAGAAGTATCGTTGAGAGAAAAGCCGTCGATTTATAATGTTAAACTAGAACTTACTTAATACTCGTCCGGAGTTGAAAAGCTGTAACTTAACTGACTGGACGTACTACAAAATTCAGCTCTGCAAAAAACCCTAGTTATTATGGTCTTTTGCCTTACTGCTGTTTTGTTCCTTGCAGACCTCTAGGCCATAATCAAATTCTCTACTGTCTGCTCAACAAGCCTTCCAGACTGGAGCTAGCAGTCAAGGGCTCCCTCTCAATTCCAAATTTTTGGTCCAGCCACTCAAAAGTCCTCTGCGCCGAATATCCAAAAGCACCAATCTTGGCCTGCAGGCCTCCGTACGCTACATCTGTAGCGATCCACTTCTCCTTATCCACGCCGTCTTTAAGACTAGTCAAGCACTCATATATTTTGTCTGTCGTCGTGGCTGGATTGAAGTAGAAGCTTGCCCCCGCTCCCGTCACAAGTGTTGGGCACCTCACGTCAGCCAAGTATTCTGTGCCGTCCGCATTCTGTAAAGTGTAGTCGCCAAAGCTACGCATAATATCCGCATCCGTCTTAGAGCCAGTGGCCCACTTCAGGTGGTTAAACTCCCATCGAGCCTGAAAGTCAAGCCTTTTAAGAACGCTGAGTATTGCATTGAACATTCCGTCAGAGATCCAGCCGCTCATGAAGCCGTTGAACAGTGGGCCCGGCATTCTGCCTCCAACAAAACTCGACAAGCTGTAAAATCCATCCACGCTCACGCATGCCTTGATTCGGGGGTCTGTGGCCGCACGGAGCGCGAAATAGCCTCCCATAGACGCGCCAGTGACAGCAATGTGGTCCAGGTCCAGCTCAAGTTCAGGGTAGCGAGCAGATAAGTCAAAGAGGTGATCCAGAACGGGACTCGTGACGGATTCCCAGTCCGGACGCATTGGCAGCTTGTCGCGACGGAGAACGATTCCTTGACCGGGTCCCTCGAACGTGAGGACTGCGTAGCCTACATCCGGCCCGTAGGCCGGGTTCACGAAATAGATTTCCTCCTGAGTAGAATCGCCCCCGCCCGAGTTGAGTAGAATGGGAATTTTGCGACCAGGGATGCGCCTGAAGGCGGGTGGCAGGTAGAGATAACCAGGCAACGTCCTTCCGCCCTCATACGGGATATCCAAGAAGATCGTCTTTCCATCACGATACTGAACACCCTTCCTAAAATTGGTAATGGCTCGTTCAAGGGTCGGAAGGACTCTTTGGTCATGCCCTATAGGACCCTCATTGAGCATGAACTGCGCTGCACGAAGGTAGCTTGAGGAGCGCAGATATGCCCGTCGCGCACCGATGCGATCTCCGGAGGCCTCAGCCTCCCTCGCGATGACTTCCGCCTTGCTACCGGTGTCTATAAGGGTCCTGTACCATGACTCTGGATCTTGGTCCTTGATCTTCGCTGCTGCTTCCAGCACCTCTCCGATCTCGGCGCCTTCGTGTGGCGTCATGGCCAGCAAACGAAGGAACTCAAAGTCGAAGAAAGGTGATTTAAATAGCTTGTGTATGGTTGCCATGGTTGTCTTTCTCCTCTCGGTATGAGGAGGATTTCGTGAATTGGGCGACCACGAAGCACTCTCCAGATGATATTGATTCTAGTTCATCCAAGCAATGGAGCTTATCGAGCAGCTTTCACGGTCGAGATGGTATAACATGAGGACGATGCTCAGTTGAGAATCGTGTTCTTCCATCAATCAGGGCCTCTCCACAAGAAGACTCGTGCATAGTGCAGGCATCCTCGTTCACTGATGCAGCTCATGAGGAGAGTGCGCTGTAACGATCAAGTCGGAGAAACGATGTTGTTCTATTGGTAACTAATTGGATTCGGTGCACACATGCCGAATTCGGTGACTGGAATGTCAACATTCGTGACAATCCAAAAACCTCTATGCATAGTGAACAACTTAGCGTGAGTACTCCATAGTTAATAGGTATTTTGTCTGTGATTGTGTCTGGTGCGAGTGGGCGCGTTTACGAGAATCACGCAAATACATTGTAAGTCATTGTGGGGCTAAGAATCTTCGATGTCGAATGGCCGAAAGTCGAACCTCACTGACCGCGATCAAGCACTTCCGTCCATCCACGGCTCGCCGGCCCTGACGAGACTCCAAATGCAATACGATCCGATGTGAGATCGAGGACTATTGACAGAATGTCTTACATATTCACCATGGCACACATTTCGCGTATCACCCGCGATACTTTTGCATTCCATCTTGGGCGCCGCGATGGTTTACACACACTCACCAAAAGAGCCCATTGCTATCATTGGCATCGGATGTCGCTTCCCCGGTGATTCAACATCTCCTTCAAAGCTATGGGATTTGCTATACTCGCCGCGGGATCTCACGAGAGAAGTGCCTTCTGAATCACGGTTCAACGCCAAGGGGTTTTACAATGTCGATGGCGAACATCATGGTGCCAGCAATGCAAGCAACGCGTACTTCATTGAGGAAGATCCGCGGTATTTCGATGCTGGATTCTTCAGCATTGCACCGCGCGAAGCCGAATCGATTGATCCGCAGCAGAGGCTCCTACTTGAGACGGTGTACGAAGCGATGGAAAATGCAGGACTCACACTGAATGGAATGAGAGGCAGCGCGACTTCAGCCTACATGGGCGCCATGTCGGCCGATTACACAGATACCCAGCTGAGAGATATCGAAAATGTTTCAAAGTACATGATTACCGGGACATCCCGCGCCCTCTTGTCGAATCGTCTATCCTACTTTTTTGACTGGAAAGGCCCGTCTATCAGTGTTGACACGGCGTGTTCGTCGAGTCTGGCAGCCGTGCATCTTGGTGTCCAGGCCTTACGCGCCGGCGAGTGTAAAATCTCTTGCGTGGGCGGCGCTAATGTGATTTTGAATCCGGATTGCTACCTTGCCGCCACAAGCCTTCATTTGCTTTCACCGACTGGTCGATCTCAGATGTGGGATCAAGCTGCTGACGGATATGCTCGAGGTGAGGGCGTATGTGTCTTCTTTATGAAGACGTTGTCTCAGGCATTGCGAGACGGAAATCGGATTGACGCACTCCTCCGAGAGACATGTGTCAACTCGGATGGTCGAACACAGGGAATCGCCTTACCTAGTGCTGAGGCCCAAGTCTTGTTGATGAGGACTGCGTATCAAAACGCTGGACTAAACCTCTCGAAGGCAGAAGATCGCCCACAATATATCGAAGCGCACGGTGAGTCATCGGTATTGAGAAGTTTTCAATACTTTGAGCCTGATCACTCTCTTTCGCTGCTTAGGAACTGGTACTCAAGCTGGAGATCCCAGAGAGGCATTTGCCATTGCCACCACATTCTTTCCGCCTGAAGAAGACCATTGTCATAGACCCAAGCTCGTTGTTGGGTCAGTCAAGACCGTAATTGGTCACACAGAAGGATGTATGCAGTATCATGTCAGTTTGTAGGAGACTGGGAAACTAACGATATATGACATATAGGTGCTGGTATAGCAGGGATATTGAAAGCTATCCTGGCCATGCAGCATAAGACCATACCGCCCAACCTACATTTCCACAATCTCAACCACAGTGTAAAGCCTTCGTTCAAATACCTTTCAATAGCTACGTCACCCGAGGTTTGGCCCGTAGTCCCTCCCGACACACCGTTACGGGCAAGTGTTAACGGATTCGGCTCCGGAGGCACTAATTGTCACGCCATTGTGGAGAGCTACGTGCCCGAGATTCACGAAAACGGCCCTTGGGGGAAGCCAAAATGGCCGAGACAGCTCCTAGAAGGCATCAACACACCCAAGGACGACTTTTCTCCTATTCCCTTATTATTTTCAGCCAGTTCGGAAACCGCCCTCCGCTCCATGCTAAAGAGGTATGGACAGTACCTGGAGAGGTCCGAAGTATCTATTGTTCGCCTGGCCATGACGCTCAATTCTTACCGTTCCACTTTGCCGGTCAGAATTTCCATCCCTAGAACTTCGAGAGCAGGCGTTCTCGAAGCGATTCGGACGCAACTTGCCAAAGTCAGTTCAAATTCTGGGGTAGAGATCGGTACGCGATCCTCCGTTCCAGAATTTGATGAAGTTAAACGTCCCAAAATCTTCGGTGTGTTCACTGGTCAAGGAGCTCAATGGGCGGGCATGGGCCAAGGTCTTATGGATAAAAGTGCATTGTTTAGAGATGTCATCAAGACGATGGAAGAGGCAATGACACAACTCCCTGATGGACCAGCGTGGTCTCTGAAAGAGGAGATCATGAAGCCACCAAAAACATCGCGCCTGGGCGAAGCTGAAATTGCTCTACCCGTCTGTGCGGCACTTCAGGTTGGCCTTGTGAAGGTACTATGGAGCGCAGGAATAACTTTCAGCATGGTTGTCGGTCATTCTGGTGGCGAGATTGGTTCTGCCTATGCCGCGGGCAAAGTCAGCGAAGTTGATGCAATCAAGATCGCTTATTACCGCGGTGTATACACGAAACTCGCCATCGGTAAAGATGGAAAGAAAGGCGGTATGATTGCGGTTGGATTCGGTTACGAAGACGGTCTCAACTTTTGCGCACTGAAGCAATTCGTCAATCGCCTCACAGTAGCTTGCAGCAATTCCCCCAAGAGCGTCACACTTTCTGGAGATATCGATGCTGTTAAGGAAGCCAAAGAATTACTGGATGCTGAAGGCGTATTCAATCGTGTTCTGCGAGTCGACACAGCCTATCACTCTCCTCACATGTATCCTTGCGCGGCGCCCTATCTCGCTGCGATCGAGCGTTGCGGTCTTGTGGCTGGCAAATCCAATGGAACTGCCTGGGCTTCCAGCGTGTACGAAGATAACAGGATGATCACTTCCGCCCAAGATAAAGAGATAGAAGCAACCTATTGGAAAGATAACCTAATAGGGAGAGTTTTGTTTTCGCAAGCCGTTGAGCGTGCCATGGACGAAGGTAATGGCGAATTTGACCTCGTTCTCGAAGTTGGACCGCATCCTTCTCTCAAAGGACCTACTCTGGAGACTATCAAACATGTCCTTGGCTCAGAGATTCCTTACTCCGGTGTTCTAGATCGCAAATCAGACGATATATCGGCTTTGAGTGCAGCGCTTGGATTCACATGGTTGACACTGGGGTCAGGGGTCGTCGACTTTGCAGCGTACGCGTCGGCATTTGACCCGAGCAACGCTTCCACGTTAAGCGCACCTGCTTTGCCTGACCTGCCGACATATCCATGGGATCATAAACATATCTTGTATCGCGAATCCCGGCTTAACAAGAACGTCCGCAATAGGGTCGATCCGCCTCACGCGCTGCTCGGTAGCAGAACTCCGGACGATACGGAGTATGAGCCCAGATGGCGTAACTTCCTTATCATGAACGAGTTACCTTGGTTGCGAGATCATTGCGTCCAAAATCAGATTATCGTCCCGGCGGCCACCTACTGCATTATGGCTCTTGAGGCTGCCAAGGTTCTTTCCCGGGGCAAAGATATACATAGTGTTGAGCTGTTCAATGTGGCCATATTACGTCCAATTGTCCTAGACGAAGCATCAGATGGCACCGAGACCTTGTTTTCTGTGCGCAGCGATCTTGATTCCAACAAGAACGAGGACGAAATTCAAGCACAATTCAGTCTCAGCGCTGGCGCGATGGAAGACAGGCATTTGAGAACCGCCGCCACCGGCCAGATCCGAATTACCCTCGCCCATCATGACCGTGATACGGAATCGCCCACCACGTTCCCTGATCGATGTCGACAGAGAGAGTTCGATCTGTTGCCGACCAGTATCGATCGATTCTATGCCTCGATGAACGAGATTGGGCTGAGCTATAGCGGGCCGTTCAGGGCCATGAGGTCCTTGCAAAGACGGCTGAATCTCGCATCTGCGACCGTGGCTGTGGATAGAGATCTAGCTGGATCGATCCCTGTCCATCCCACTTGGCTTGACGCCTGCTTCCAAACATTTCTCGCGGCTTTCGCCGCCCCTCTTGACAATTCGCTATGGACAGCTTTCATGCCCACTACGATTGGTCGAATGGTGTTTTCTTCATCGAGCAACTCCCAAGATCCTGGCGTTTCGGTAACTGTGGACGCGCACATCACCGAGTTTGCACCTGGTTATCAAGTATCTCTGCCGAGACTGACCGGTGATATGAGCATTTTTGACTCTGAGACCAATCATCTACTTGTCAAAATTGAAGACTTCGTTATGAGCTCATTCCTTCCTGCTTCCGAGGGTGACGACAGGAGGTTTTATCTGAAAACTGTTTGGGGACAGGAGATGCTTTCGGGAGCTCTCTGTGCGTTACCCGAACACAGCAACGCCGCCCCAGAAAAAGAGTCAACGGTTATCAACGTCTGCGAAAGAGCTGTTCACTACTATCTGTCAAAGATAAAAGCAGCCGGTCACCTTGAAGAGTTGGTTGCCAAGAGTCCTGGTCTACGTTCTCTGATCAGCGAGATGGAAGCTCGTGTAACTAGCATACCGACACAGTCTAATACGGTATCGATGCTAGAGAAAGTGGGAAACCACATAGACCTTATCTTGGTGCGCACTATTGGCGAGAGTCTCCTCAACTCTCCAAATGAGGGCCTTGGCCCAATCACGCCTCAAGCTAGCGCGTTATCTATGGGTGCTCTTATATCTCGTTGGCACGATGAGGGCCTTGGTTTCTCGCAGCTCCAGAGGCATTTCGTGAGCGCAGCTAAACAAATATCTCATCAGCACGCCAACTTGAGAATTGTTCAAGTTGGTCCATCTTCACCAAATTTAATCCGTTCGATTTGCCATGAGTTGGGTCGCAGCTTGGAGAGATATACTGTAGTCGATGATTCAGAGCACAACATTGAGGAGATGAAGACTTCTCTTGCTGCAAACCGGCTAAGAGTCGAGTTTATACAAGGCAGTGTTGAGACTGGCATCGACGAGGTTAATCATCTGACCAGTGCCGGTCTTTTTGACTTGGTCATTGTCCACAAGGCCTTCACCAAGCAAGTCGTCGCTTTGGAGACTATACGAGGTCTGGTGCGTCCTGGAGGTTTCGTACTTATGATGGCTGCGACTGGCGCCCAGCTTCGTTTCCCATTCATGTTGCTGTCCGCACTTCCCTCGCTTGACGAGGATGGTTTGGCTCAAGCCAGATTCATCAACCCTAAGCGCGATGAAATCCACAGCCTACTTCGACAGACTGGATTCTCTGGAGTTGACTCTATTGCTCTAGACAATGACACTGACAATCATACATTTTCTGTCGTTGTGTCTCAGGCGCTCGATGATCACATTAGCTTTTTACGCAGCCCATTGACAGCTCCCTCGCCAGTTCCCCTCAGCGGAAATCTCCTCGTGGTAGGCGGTTTCTCGCCACATATTGCCAAACTTGCTGCAAGTATTCAATCGACCGTGTCGAACAATTGGCAGGGAGACATCATCAATGTGCGAACTCTCGCTGAGCTAGATGATGAAGCCAGCAGCGTTGAGGCTGTCCTGAGTCTGGCTGATCTTGATCGTCCAATACTGGAGGATATCAGGGCTCCAACGTTTAAGGGTCTGCAGAAACTCTTCTCATCTGCCAAAATAGTCCTCTGGGTTACGCACCGGGCAAGAGGCGACAATCCTTATCACAATGCGACCATTGGCATTGGCCGGTCATTCCAGTCTGAGAATCCACAGAAACTACTTCAGTTTCTTGATTTAGACACACTTGATGCAGTCGAGTCAACCATTGCAGAGAGCTTTCTGAAACTCGTCGGCGGTGTTAATATGAAAAACAGTAGATTCGCTGACTCCACCAACTTATGGACTATCGAGCCAGAAATCTCCTTTGAGAAAGGCAAATACCTCGTTCCGAGACTTTTCCCAGATACGAAGCGCAACGACCGGCTCAATGCGCTAAGGCGCAAGGTGGAGACACAAGCTGACGTCGGAACGCAACCTGTTATCCTCACCAGATCTTTGCAAACTGACGGCCAAGTCGTTTATACGGCTCATGCAGCACATCGCCACAATGATTCAACAGAAGTTGCAGCCAATCTAGTTACTATTCAGGTGGAATTCTGCTCTATGGACCCCGTTATACCCAACATCGCCAATGAGGATCTTTTCTGCTGCATGGGACGCACGTCAGAAGGGGCACGAGTCTTGGGTCTATCACCATTCAATGCCTCCGTCATCACAGTGCCACATGCATGGACAACACGAGTCGGCAAGAATATAACACAGGACGATGGTGCTTTTATCATTGAGCTACAGAGCGAGATGAAGTCTCGTATTATCGCCAAGTCCAGTCCCCCAAGATGCACTACCCTGATTTATGAACCTGATTCACATCTTGCTGCTTCCTTGCGGAGGCCAGGTCGACCGGGTGTATTGTCGGTCACTTTCAACCCCAACTCTGCAGGGTCAACTTCAGGCAGCCATATTTTCATCGAGCCGCATGCCACGAGGAAGGAAATACAAGCCAAGTTACCTCCTGACACTAGGATGCTCATTCACATGGGACGCGGAACCGAGACACGCGGGTTCTCGGCTCTTAGACAAGCTCTCCCGCCAGGCGCTATCGTTCTCGGATTTAATGAACTCCACGCTCATGAAATCAAACCTCGTGAATTGCTTGCGGAGGCCTTGTCTGTTGTACAGAATGATTCCCCATCGGAGAAGGTTTTATATAACCATAGTAGTGTGGTAAATGCCTCTACTTTGGTCGCTCAGGGGATCAAGGAACATGTCAGTGCTGCTGTCGTCGATTGGACAGGCACTCAGAACATTACTCTTCGCCAAAGACCGATTGACAATCGCAATTTGTTCTCTCCCAGCAAGACATATCTTCTAGTCGGCCTTACCGGCCAAATCGGTCAGTCCATGTGTCGCTGGATGGTACAAAGCGGAGCTCGTCATATAGTTGTCACAAGTCGGTATGTGATTTGTTGAATTGTGGACTGATCGTGGTACGGATTAACTAATGATTTTTTGCAGAAACCCGGAGAAGCAAGGACAGCTTTGGAAGGATGAGTTACTCAGACAAGGAGTAAATATCGTCATTGAAGCAGCTGACGTTACTAAAAAGCATCATCTCACGGAACTCCGCGCTCGTATTGTCAGCTCTATGCCTCCAGTTGGTGGCATTGCTAACGGCGCTATGGTGTTGGATGACAGGCTTTTTACTGACATGCCGTTTGAGAGTTTTCAGAATGCCATGAAGCCTAAAGTAGAAGGCTCAGTATTTCTCGAAGAGGTTTTCTCTGACGAAGACCTTGACTTCTTCTTATTCTTTTCGTCAATATCGGTAATGACTGGTCAGCGAACGCAGGCCAATTATGTTGCTGCCAACAACGTAGGTCTAAATAATATGGTACATATCAGAATGTTCCTAGCTAATTATCTTCCTTAGTTCATGGTTGCTATGGCTGAGCGACGAAGAGCTTGTGGTCTCCCTGCTTCCGTCATCGATATCGGCATGGTCGTCGGTATCGGTATTATTCAGAGATCCCAGAATGACAAAGGTGTCAGCACGATGGAGAATTCTATCCGACAAATGGATTACATGCCCGTGTCTGAGACTGACCTGCACCATCTCCTCGCTGAGGCCATCCTCGTCGGTCAGAGCGATGAGTCTCCGGAGCTAATCACAGGGTTAGAGACTTACAAGCCCGTCACAGGAGAATCTCCCTTCTGGCACCATAATTTGCGCTTTGCCCATCTCATCACTGACCCTGATGCCACGCAAGCTAGCGCGGACTCTCTCGGTAGCGCTCAGAAATCTTTGAAGGAAATGCTGCTCAGCTCCGCTGGACCAGATGAAGCGACGAGGGTTATGGAGCATGCCCTCTTAGAATATCTAGCGTCCTCACTCAAGGTAGGTAAATGAAACGAGCTTATATTCAAACTCTTGTCTTGCTGACAACATGCAGCTGTCACTCGATACCATTTACACAGATGTGCCTATAATCGACCTGGGTATAGATTCCCTTGTCGCCGTCCAGATTCGAAACTGGACCTGGGCTGAAGCCGGATACGACCTTCCAGTGTTGAAGATCTTGGGTGGATCTTCGGTTGCACAAGTCTGCAATGAAGTAGTCTCTTCTCTGTCGTTTGACAAGACTTCGCCTGCGGCCGCCAACATCGAGAATCAAGCAACACCGCCTCAGAAAGTTCGCCCGTGGGATAGAAGGCCACCCACTGATGCAAAGACGATCGACGACGTGGCAGACACACCCAGGTCAGAGATGGCCACAAATGGACAAGACGATTTGCCAAACGGAACATTGAAGAAGTCCGCGAGTCCTTTCGAGAAGTTCAAGTTTGCGCGGACGACCCAAGCTCGTGGTAATGCCACGAAGAAGCGCCCTCGCCCAACTCCAATAAGCATACAGCCGTTGTCGTTGGGTCAATCTCGGCTTTACTTCCTAACTCAATACCTGGACGATGACACCGTCCTGAACTGCGCCATATCCTACGCCATCTCCGGGAAGCTGGATCTGTTGAAATTAGAGAAATCTATAAGTGAGGTAATTCGACGCCATGAGGCCTTGCGCACCTTATTTTACACGGATGAGAAGCAAGGAAAGCCTATGCAGGGAGTGCTCGACAAGTCGCCTTATCGGCTCAAGGTTGTTCCTGGTGTCAGTAACTCGTCCAACGTCGACTACGAATTCGACCTGATCCGCTATCGCCACTATGATCTCGAGCAAGCGGACACATTTGCTGTAACCGTTCTATCACACGGTCCAGACTCTCACACTCTTATTTTCGGATACCATCATATCATCATGGACGGCGTCAGCTGGCAAATATTTCAGAGGGACATGGCCAAATTCTATAACAGTTCAGGCTCAGAAGAATCACTGAAATATACGCCAGCTCAATACTCCGAGTTCGCTCTGAAGCAACAACAAGACTTGTCCGACGGAGCCTACACCGAAAGACTCAGCTACTTTCAAGGCCAATTCCAAAAGCCTGTCGAGCCTTTACCTCTATTCCCTTTCGCCAAAGTTGGCACACGTAAGGCCATGAAGCAGTACGGTGTTCAAGAGATTATCACCCGCCTCGATGCGAAGGTGGTGAGTGCGATAAAGGAGGCGAGCCGGATCTCCCGCGCCACTTCTTTCCATTTCTATCTTTCCGTTTTTCAAGTTCTATTACATAGACTGCTGGACACAGATAAAATGTGTATTGGAGTGGTAGACGCCAACCGCTCTGACCAGAAGTTTGTCAACACTATCGGGTTCTTCTTGGAAACCATTCCCTTGTTGTTCGATGTCGGTAGCGAGCAGAGATTCAGCGAACTGCTGAAAGCAACCCGCAGCAAGGCATATGCTGCTTTGTCACAAACTGGTATTCCTACTGAGGAGATTTTGAAAGTATGCAATGTCGCATCATCGACGACAGAAACACCGCTCTTCCAAGTATGCTTCAATTATCGCATGGGAGCTGGGCGCACCTCTCCGCTACACGGAGTTGAAATGAAGTTCTTAAACTATGTTGACGCTCAGAATCCGTTTGATCTCGTTGCTACTGTCGATGAGCTAGACGACGGAACCGCCATGACTACCCTCTATCTACAAGATTACTTGTATGGTCAAGAAGGCGCTCAATTGCTTGCCAGAATGTACGCGCAAATGCTTGAGGAATTGGCGGAGACTCCAGACCGTCTAGTTAGCTCCGTGTCGATCTCCAATGCTGCCTTAGAGCACGAGGCCATCAAACTCGGTACAGGACCGACATTAGACCTTGCACCTCCTTTTGCTGGCACTCTGTCAAACATCTTTAACGCGTGGTCACTTAAAGACCCTCACGCTCCAGCGGTCAAAGATACTACCGGCAAGGCAAAGACATACCTGCAGCTCTCGCAAAGGTCCAACGCCATTGCAGCCGTGCTAATAAACGCTGGCGCAACGCCTTACGATACCATCGGTGTTCTACTTGAGCCCGGTGTAGACACGATCGCCACGATCCTCGCCATACTCCGCATTGGAGCTGCCTATGTACCGCTCGATACGAGGAACTCAGATGCACTGCTTACTGGTATCGTGCAAGAATGTCAACCAGGAATTGTGCTTCATCACACTGCAACCGCTCAGCGCAGCAAGAACCTTTTCAAAGGCTCTTCCAAAATCAAGCTGGTAACTCTTAATGCGGTTCCTCAAATGACTATAAGGAATATCCCAGACGTTTCAGCCCCAGAGGGCCTTGCAATGATCCTTTATACCAGTGGTTCCACTGGTAAGCCTAAAGGGATTCCACTCACGAATGCTAACATCCGAACTCCTATCCTTGGTGTTTCGGAGAGGGTGCCACTTAAGCGGGAAGTAGTTCTCCAACAAAGTGGACAGGGGTTCGATGCTGCAGCGTACCAAATTTTTATCGCGCTTGCCAACGGCGGCAGCTTGATCATGGCTGACAATAGAGATGATCCCGCAGAACTCGCCGCTCTGATGGCCCACGAATCTGTTACTTGCACCACCCTCATTGTCTCTGAAATGCAAGCTTTATTAAAATATGGTTATGATCAACTTCGCCTGTGCTCTTCATGGCGCATTGCAATGGTTGCTGGCGAGGTATTTACAGTCCACCTCTTGGACCAATTCCGCGCGCTCTGCCTGCCCGATTTGAAGGTTATAAACGCGTATGGTCCAACTGAAGCGTCCATCTGCTCTTCCTTGAGCGAAGTGTCCTTTGAAACCATCAATTCAACCGAAGTCAACATCCCAATCGGAAAGGCTATTGCCAATTATGGGACTTATATCGTGGATCAATATTGCAAACCTGTCCCTCTTGGTTGGCCTGGTGAAGTCGCAATTGCCGGGCCTGGTGTTACCAGTGGCTACTTGAATCTCCCTGAGCTGACTCAAGCTAAATTCAAGACTTCAGCATCCTTGGCAGACGTGTTTGGATCAGATTCAATTTATCTTACGGGAGATAAAGGTCGAATGCTTTGCGACGGCTCTATTGTCATAACTGGTCGTGTAGATGGAGACGATCAGGTCAAAGTTAGAGGTTATCGAATACAACTCGGCGATATTGCGAGAACTCTTGTCGAAGCATCTCGAGGCGTACTTACGGACGGGGCTGTTTTACTGACGGGAAACGATTCGCCAAAGCAGCAGCTTGTTGCCTACGTCGCCTTCTCCCGAAACAGCAATATTCAAGACAAAGAGACGTATCTGCGTCAACTCAACCAGGAACTCCCAGTTCCAGCATACATGCGCCCCGCAATAATCATCGCTCTTGATACTCTTCCAGTGACAGACCGTGGCAAGCTTGATTCTAAGACGCTGGCTTTGTTGCCTCTACCCAACATTTATGTTGACAAAGACGCGGACGAGCAGCTTACATCAACGGAGGCGCGATTGCTCGACATTTGGAAAAATGTCTTAGGTGACATCGCTTCATCCATTCCAATCCGTCGTACTTCTGACTTTTTTTCTGTTGGCGGTAACTCCCTGCTTTTGTTACCTCTGAAGGCAGAGATTTCTCAAAAATTCGGGGTTCAACTTCAGGTCTCCGAACTTTTTCAGGCCAGCACAATTGAGCTTCTGGGCACGCGGCTCGATGGTACTTCTTTGTTGGCGCAGATTTGCTGGGACGAGGAAACGGCCCTGGACGAGACCACATTCACACCACCTTCCACTACTAACGGAGTCAACGGACTTAGGTCATTGAATGGTAATTCGAAGGGGATATCTGTTCTACTTACCGGCGCCACGGGCGTTTTGGGAGGTCACATTTTGCGCCAACTTGTCGAACTGAACAACGTCGCGCACGTGCACTGCGTGGCCATTCGTGCCAACAAGCATAGTGCACCACGACAATTAAGTGTAGAATCGCCCAAAATCATCCGTCACTCAGGTGATCTTGCACTCCCCAGAATGGGCATGAGCGAGTCCGAGATTTCAGACCTGTTCGGGAGCATAGATGCCATTATTCACAACGGAGCTGAAGTCTCACACATGAAGAATTATCGCAGTCTCCGAGCCGCCAACTTTCTTTCAACAAAGGAGCTAGCACGGCTGGCTGTGAACCATGGGATCCCGATTCATTACATTTCAACTGGAGGTGTAGCCCGGCTGAGTGGCGCTGACGAGCAACCTGAGGCATCGCTCGCCGCATTTCAACCTTCCACCGACGGATCTGACGGATATGTGGCGTCCAAATGGGCAAGCGAGGTCTTCCTTGAAAAAGTTCAAAGACGCTTCCATGGGCAGGTATGGATCCATCGACCTAGCAGCATCACCGGCGACGATGTTCCCGACCTTGATATTACACATAGTTTGCTTGAATTCTCTAGAGAGTTACGTGCTGTACCAGATCTCACTGGGTCCACAGGGTTTTTCGACTTCATCAATGTTGAAACCGTTTCAAAGAACATTACGACCTGCGTTGTCGAAAGCAACGAAAAGAATGGCGGCGATCTGGTCTACCTTCATCAAAGTGGTGAGCGAGTTATCCCTGTTGGAGAGCTACAAAAGTATGTCGAGGAATTGGAAGGGCAGCCAGTACAGGTTTTGGCCCTGAAGGAGTGGGTAGATTTAGCTATTCGCAAGGGCTTGGACGAGGTCTTAGGCTCCTTCATGTTGGCCTCCAAGGGAGTAATTCGAGCACCTCTGTTACAAAGAGGTCATCGTGTCGAGTGAAGAAGGGGAAGCTGCGTATAGAATAGTGGTGACAAATGTGCAAGAATAAGGCTCATTTATTTTCTTGAGACATAGGGGTTCAGAGGGACATTCGGCGAGCTACCAAGTCACTTAGGTCGCACACACGGAACCGATATATCTCACCCACAGATGGTTGGTCGTCTGTTTAGTAGTCCATGTTGCAAACTCAGACTTGTTCAATAGAAAGTTTGGTTTATATATGATTTATGTGAAGAATCATTTTCGTCTTCACAGTCCTTACGGATTGAATTCTTTGAAAATTTAATTCTACGAATGCCTCGAGAGCAGTTCCTTGATAGATCATTTGTCTCGATTAGTGGCACGTCATAAACAGGACGTAAATCTTGATTTAACAGCACCGTACATCTTATTGAGAGAAGTACATGTATACGAGAAGTTGTTTGCCTGTTAGATACATAATGTCAGGGGAGTTTCACATTCACTCTACTCGTTGAACATAAAGAACATTCCTGCCAATAGGGACACCATTTGCGAGATATTACTGGCAATCTCAAGCCTTCTGGCCAAAGGCAATGATCATCTCAACTTGACCACCTTCGCTCTCCAACTCTGCCTTTACACGCGCCGGAAGCTCATCAAGCTGCTTGCTGGTAAACGAAGAGGGCACGGTCCTGGCCACGCTAGTCAACGGCACAATAGGTCCAGTGACTCCATGAATGCTCTTCTCCTGAAGCTCTGGCTTCGCTTTCTTGCCCAAGTTGACAATAACGCGCTTTTCCTGTACGTTCTTGAAGCCGGCTTCTTCCAGCATGGACTTGTTGTTGTTGGCGAAGTCACCGACCCCGATGCCGGTGAACATCTCAGAGGCCATCTTGGCAAAATCTGTCATGGCAGGCCCGTTTGGTGGAGGACTGAAACCGTTCATTTCCATAAGTTGAACCCAGCCGCCAGGTTTCAACAACGTAGTAAGATTCTTGATCACAGGGGCCGGTCCCTCAGGGGCGGAGCCTGCCATGCTGCCCCGAATGTGGACAAGGTCGAAAGTTCCCAGGTACTGCTGGGGCCATGGGTCCTTAAAGGAATGTGCAAAGTACGTGATGCCATCTGCATTCTCCGGGAACAGCTCGCCCTCAATGTCGCTACCATAGTAGTCATGCTGGACCGATTGCTTGCTCCGTAAACTGCGAAGCCAGGTGCCTTTTTTTTATAAACAGTGTCAACGCTCGTTAGAAGGGCAAAGTCAGAAGTGATCAGCTTACCATCAGCGGTACCAGAGTCCAGAATCTTCTTGCCTGGCTCGTTCATATCAAGGGGAGCAACCACAAGTTTACCCCCCAAGGCATCATCATAAGTGGCATCTAGGGCCCTTAGACGTCGCAGTTCGGGCTCGTGGCCCAGATCCTTGGTCATCTCCATGAAGTTATCCATTTTGAATCTGATCTCTTGATGACACTGCGTTTGGTGTGCAATGATCTCTCACCGACATACAACAGTGATTCCAGATTGAAAAGATTAGTTAGGGTACACGTTAGTCGCGACAGATAGGGGCGGTCCTACACATAAGCAAGCAACGCCAGCCGAATTGTTGCTACCATGTTGTCGTTCATTTCATTGAAACACCTTTAGGCCTTGGGACGCTATTTCGTACCGAAATGCGGACAAAGTGCATGTCCGCTGCATCGCCTGGCCGTCAGTGACCGAACGGCCTAATTCCCGAACATGGTTAACGTGCCGAATCTGATGCATATATGCCGAATGGTCATGTCCCGGGGCCAGCGAGCTGCAAGTGCAGCGAGACATGGACGATCTCTTCGTACGTCAGTCAGTCCATAGGCATACCGACGCATTCATCATCATTTGGATGCTGAAAAGCGAAAGGCACGGAGATGGCCGGGCTGATCTCAATCCAACTGCGGGAGATTGTTCTCTCATGATACCAGAATCGACGATCTAGCACGGAGAGCGACGTTGAATATCTCCTTGAGGGCAGAGGAATAGTGGGAGATGATGATCTCCTTATCCCACTTGTTGTGGCTAGCGTTGGTGACATTTATTTTGCAATTCGTTGCCAGGATCCTGTCAAACCGTCAACGTAAAAGGGGCGCCAAGGTGCCACCCGGGCCAAAAGGTGTGTGGCTACCAGCTGATAACTCAAGTTAACCCAGATATCAAGTGTCAATTCACGTATTGGATTGTCGCGTTTGGTTTCAATAACTGGCTAACAAGCGCAAAAGGATGGCCGTTTCTCGGAAGCGCGCCAGCGCTGGCTGCCGTCGACACGAATGGTATTATCGGCATCTTTAAGAAGTGGGCAGAGCAATATGGCTCCATCACCCAGTTCAGCGCCATGGGCGACAAGCAAGTCATCCTTACTGAAGAGAAGGACGCAAGAGAGCTGTTTGTCAGGCGCGGAACGAAGTATTCTGATCGTGGAGCTCCCCATGCCGTGGAATACATTTCGATGAGACAGAATCCTGGTTTTAGGCCTAAAGATGGTACGCAGCTTTCCCTGGTACATTCGAGATTAAGATCTCCCAGCTCGATTCGGAGTAATGAGTGAAAATATTGACTTCATAGTCACAGATGGATGGCGTCGCCAAAGGAGCATGATTCAAAGCGCGATTAACATCACCTCCATCAACAAATACCAGAGCCTTATGGATGATGAAGCAACGTTCACGTTGAATGCATTGCTGCAGTCACCAGACTCCTTTCATGGAGAGTTCTTGCGATATTCCTACTCGGTGTTGACAACCTCGCTACTGGGCTTCTCCATCCGCAGTCCATCCGATCACCACTTCATTCACCACAACGAAACCTTCACAGCTGAGCTCATGAACTCTTTCCGTCCTGACTGTTTCCCTAGCAATGTGTTCCCGGTGCTCAGAAAAATGCCTATGTGGCTTATGCCAAGTTTACGAACTATGGAAAGGCTCCGGAAAGAGTATGTAGGTGAAATGTGGGCTTTCAGAAGGAAGATTGAGAAACTTGTCAAGGATGGCTCAGCGACAGACTGCATTTATAAACACTTTCTTCTCCACCGAGACCAGTATAGTGTCACTGACGAAGAGTCAGTTCACACTTTTCAGGCCATGATTGACGGGGGAACTCGCTCTCCCCACAACAATTTGCTAACCTTCTTATTCCTCATGATGGAGTTTCCGGAGTGGCAGAAGAAGCTCCAAGAGGAGGTTGACAAGGTCGTGGGCAAGGATCGAATGCCTACTTATAAAGACATTCCTAATCTGCCCACTGTGAGAGCTATTGTGAAGGAAACCGTCCGTTACAGAAGTATTGTTGCAGAAATGGGCATTGGCCATTGCTTGCAAGCGGACGACATTTACAAGGGCTACTTTTTTGAGAAAGGAACTATATTTAACGCGTTATTTACGTACGTTGTTGGCCCACATTCACTCGTCGATGCTCTGCAATGATTGTTGACTGACATTCACCAGGTCTATTCTTATGGACAAAGACATCTATCCCGATGGCGAACTCTTTAATCCCGCCCGTTGGCTGGAGCCCAGTTACCCGACGTACAAGGAGCCCCTGACGACATATCCCAATTGTCAAGGATTTGCGGCATTCGGTTATGGTAGACGAGCATGCCCAGGTGTGGACTTTGCAGAGAGGACCCTAGTCATAATGTTTGCAAAGCTGGGGTGGACGCTGAATATTGGATGGCCGACGGATGAGAACGGTAACGAGCGTCGGGAAAAATTACAGTATGAACCAGTGCCAGCTCCGAGACCATTGAAGTTTGGTTGCAAGCTTGAGGCTCGAGACGCGGATCGAGCTAAGATAGTCGAGGAGACAGCAAGGCAGCTCAATCTTCGGTGATAACTACGCATTGCTTCAATAGTATTAGACGAACATACACAAGAGTTATTCTTTCTGCAACAGAGTAATACTGTGTCTTCCGAACCTACCCAGGCTGTAATTAACCTCAAAGGTGTGAAAACAAGATATTCGAGTTTACGTCTACTTTGCTACATGATCATTGCGGGTTGGCATGAGCTGTCAACGGGGAAAATCTTATGAAAATACAGAACCGATTAGAAAAAGCCATACTATAATGACCGTTCGACCGGCACGCAGAGGGGATATGAGAAGTAAAAATTAATTTCTATATCTATCTATCTATCTATCACACTTCTGTAATGGTCTATTCCAAAACCCCGTGGCTATTGAAATTATGTCCCTCGACCTGGATATGGCAATCTCGTGCCCTCCGCTCAAAACGTGAGTCTCCACGCCTTCTGATCCAAGTATTTCCGCCGCGTCAGAAGCACACTCATCTCCCACAACAATCACGTCCCTCTCGGCCACAATAAGGCACACCTTTCCGCCTGTCAGACCCGGTAAAGCATCTCCCACTCGTCTTTTGGCAAGCTCGTCGCCCAAAACTCTCCACGTCCAGTCATGTCGTCTATAAACTAGAGCGCTGCGGAGTGTACACAAGTAGGATCGCACAAAACCAGCATTGGCCCCTAATTGCCATCGGATCACATCTCCGACCGTGACATGGGCCCGATCCTCCGCAATAGGCACATCATCAAAGGCCAAATCGTCCTCGTCTTCTTTTTCTCCAGGGACATCAGCACAAGCCGCACCGTTACTGGGTTCCAAACTGTCACGAAAGAGTCTGAGACGTAGCCACTCGGGTACAACCCTAGCAGTGGAGTATAGAGCCCGGTCCAGAGGCTTCAGGTGCGACGTGCGTATAAGACCTCCCGGACAAACCAGAGTTACGGAGCGAAGCATACTCGCATGGTAGGCGGCGAAAGCCACGGCGATGGAGCCACCAAGGGAAAAGCCAATGATGTGGAAGGCGGAGGTACCACTCCAGGAGAGCGGAGAGGAAGCTAGCACAAGCAACACTTGCGTGGTGTAAAGTCTTGCATCAAAGACTAGGTCATTCGGCGCATCGGAGTAGCCACGACCAAACAGATCTACAAGTCGGGTATCAGTCAGATTCATCCCCTTTCAGTCCAAGCACAAACACAACTCACCATATATCATGACTCTGTAGCCTCTTCCAACCAGCTCTTTAGCCATATTACCCATCGCTATACAGGGCGTACCAAGGCCGTGGACGATCAAAACCTTCTCCCCATGCTCCGGACCCCATTCGAACACGTGGATTGTTCCATATACAGTCTTGAACTGCCTGCTTCCTGGGAAGGCGTCGATCGGGTACACAGGTTTAAAAACTGTTCGTCCGTCTTGCGCCGCCGATCCAGTCCTCGCAGGAGTGAAAGTGCGTTCTTCTGGAGCATGTTGTATGTCCTCAAGGGACGAGCGGACAGGTCTGTGCAAGAAGACAAATAACGATATCGAAATGACAGCTATAGCCAGTGCGAGTCTGAAGTCCATGCTGAGACAATGAGAGCTCGCCACACATGCGATCTTGAGATCCAGGCTGTTGGATCTGTCTTGTGCTTGCACGGTCCGAGACCACCTAGCAAGACATGAACAGCCATTGTCGCGTGGGATCTTGCGTTATTCATCATATAACTATGTAGACGACAGTACTTAGTGCTCTTGCGCGTCCATTGTAAACGATTCTTAGGCGGCCATCGCGGAGTAGCGTCATTGATTGGTATCTTAATGCACCTTACCCCTTGCCGGACCTGCAATGCGTCGTCGGTCGTGTCTTTGCTTTTTGTCAGCCCGAAATCGCAACCGCCGAGTGGGGCCGAAGCTCGTTTATGAGCTGTCTGGACAATGACCAGGGCCTTGTCGGCCTATTCATAATGCGTAAAACCTGTGCAAAACGTTGGAGAACGATCCTTTCGACCGCGTGGTGACTGAGCTAGTTGAATGCGATAACTAGAGCCAAACAGGTCATTCATCGCAGCCTGCGGACAATCGCCTCTTCCCCTGCCTGGAGACTCTTACATTGTGCAAATTAGCGCGGTCCCATTAGTGTATAAACACGCACCCAATGTCAACTACTAAGACATCTGCCTTGCTGCAGGTGCAGGGAATTGGATTATGGGGTGTGGTTAAGAGTCAATATCGCTTGGAATGCTCAAAGCTTACGCAAAATATATTGACCATCAGTTCTAGGCTACATTGCTAATGTGCATGGAGCAGGTTGCCTGACTGTTGACATTCGTAAGAATTCTGCCCCAGATGAAGGATGATGGGTGAAAGAATGCATTGACCCAAATCCCGGTCAGACAGTTGCTGCGATTCCCGAACTCAAATACGCGCGAGCCCCCGTACTCGTACTCCTTTATCACCTCTCGAGTCGAATCTTTAGCAACACCGCCAAGAGGGTGTTTTAGTTCAGCATACCCCAACAGCAACAACGGCAACATCCCCAGGGGCCGGTTTCAAGTGTTGGCTGAGGTATCTCAATCTTCGTTTTTAGGCGGATTGTTGGTCAGCTTGGGCTCGTCCAGAAGCTGAAACTTCTCCGTCACATCCGCATAAATTGGCTCTTGACAAACCATTTCGTACCAACGAGACACGTTGGGGTTCTGTAGCCTCCAGGCTTTACCGTAGAAGAATTGGAAGCCAATAGAGATATTTCCGGCACAAAATAAATCGGCAAGTGAGAGCTGCTCGCCAACTAGAAACGTGCGATCTTGCAAATGCTCCTCGACCACATCAACTGACCTCTGGGCCATATTGGTGAATAATTCAACCTGATCTTTGTCGTAAGGAATCACACCAAGCTGGGGCAGTAACTGTTGAACCAAAGGCATGACTATCTCGGTGTTGAAGAATGACATCCACTTGATAATGTCGGCATATTCCTTCTTGTTCCGTCCGAGAAGGGTTGTCTGTTCATTTTGAGAGGTGACTGATGAAGTGTCGTCAGCTCTGGACAGCGCCAGCAAGATGAATTGGGCTAACTGTAGAGAGCAATTGCCATGCATTCAAAGAGCTTAAAACCATCCGCGCCTTGAAAGGCAGGGACCTTGCCGAGCTTGCTGATACTCAAGTGATCGGGAGTTCTGGGAGTCTCGCGGATATCGAGGTCGAGACCATTAGCCTTAGCGACAGCCTTGATGGCTATTGTTCGGCATTGGTCGCCCTAGAAGGAAATGAAAAGTGTCAGCTACTATGGAAACACGATGCAAGGATTGCCAAATATACTCACAGGAAACGTATACAAGGTTCCAAAGACCATTTCGAAGGCGATCCGAAGGCTACTATTTGGTCTCCGTCAATATATCAGAGCAAAATCACCTTCACCTTCACCTTTTTGAAAATACCTGGGGTCGCGTAAGCAGGCCTCTATATAAGGTAGCTGATCTAGCTAGCGGACTTCTCACTGGCCGTCTTGCGTTCGGACGGTGACCGACAACTTTCGGAAAGAAGACTGAATACGGTTTAGCTCAACGGATCTGCATCTCAGGGCAAGGTTCCAGGGCCATATTAAAAAATACGACCTTAGAACTTGGATAGGTAAGTAATCACTCGAAAACGAGGACTCCTGAGTGTGCATCTCGATGCTTTGGTATGCTGCGATATGGTATGGGCGCAGCACAGAGTCCAAGGCCTCGTCACTCATAATGTCCTACATTTGTGGCAGTTACCTCCATTGCACCTGCGCAGACTCAGGCTGTTTCTGGGCTTACGCTGCATGTATTCGCCAATCTTAGTGCAAGTAGCCGCAGTGGACAGATCACTTGTGGTAGGGATTTGAGTCGCGACCGTTTTGCGGCAGCAGAATGATCAATCCC
This sequence comes from Emydomyces testavorans, assembly GCA_029449355.1. Taxonomy (NCBI): domain Eukaryota; kingdom Fungi; phylum Ascomycota; class Eurotiomycetes; order Onygenales; family Nannizziopsiaceae; genus Emydomyces; species Emydomyces testavorans. The sequence goes on from CP120627.1 coordinate 3,474,822, forward strand.
GCTATGCTATTGTAGGTTCAGCAATGGTAAGATGTCTGTGGCATCTGAAGATATGAGTGCGACCCCTGGTGCACGTCATATACTCCATCTTAGGGGATTGCTCCGGTTGTGTCTTACACTTGGTCTTCGGTCGATGGATGAGTGGTTGCTCCGTCTATATCCTGCACCGTAATGTCACTGAGTATATAAGGCTTTTCAGCTACTCCTTGAGGACGGTTTGCCAACTGATTTTAGTCACATGTTGAACCGTTCGGCCCGTTACCCGCATGACTGTACGTTGATTGAGATAGCCAGTCCTTCATCTTGAGAGCCGTGAAGACTGTTCTCGTACTTCTTCTTCGGTGATATACACCTTGTTTCCTTATTTTCCGTCGCCCATTAGTAAGTTGTCCGGCTTGACGTCTCTGTGGATGTACCCGTCAGAATGAATGTACTGAAAGCGGGGGATGATCTGATCCGCGAGTAGCAGCACCGTCTTGAGCGAAAATTTCCAGCCACAGTAGTTGAACAGGTTCTCCAGATTTGGGCCGAGAAGCTCGAAAACCATCACCCTGAATTCGCATTCCTCTCCATGCCAGTATACTCGAGGGATGCCGGGCCCTCCGGAAAGTTCTTCGTAGATTTCGATTTCGTTCTCGAGGAGGGAAGGATCGATCTGTACATACTCGAGTTTCAGGGCGACTTCTTGTCCAGTCTTGAGATCGTGTCCTTAGAACCGGTTAGTCTCTCGTCAAGACATTTCGAGAACTTTACCCACCTTGATATACCTCACCGAATGATCCGCCGCCCAGCCGGCGGTCTGACTGATATTTGTCCTCGATGCGAAGAGTCTATATTGTTGTTAGATGTGGCGCGATGGAGAAGAGGGTTACAACGAGCACGGGATGAATACCAAGTTGCCCATTGCATCGCTTCCTGCCAGATTTCTATGGGAGCTTCCACAAAAGGCGAAGAACGCATGCAGGAAGGAGATCAGAAGCACCTTGGTGCAATTAACACATCGGGTGTGCGACTCTTGAGGCTGGGAAAAGTTGTTCGAGCGACGGTAGCGAATCGCTCAGCGGTGCAGAGAGTGATGACTTCTTGCTGCCAAGAACCGAGATCTGACTGTTTGTTGGAGCTTCGGTACGGAGGTTGCAGGATGTGCGGGCGGCACCGCATCGTGTGGTTGTGCAGGGATTAATGGTCAACAACACATTGCAATGAAATTCCGCCTTTGCATTTGGAAAACCTCAACCTCTTTATCAATGATGCATTCTGGAACGATATCCTTCAGATGTCTATTTGAAGGTATCAAGTCATTGCCGATGAACTGGCCTATATGCACAGGTTAGTTCTAATTTAAGTTGGTTGGAGATTACCAACATGGCTCACCATAAAAAGGGGCCGCCATAGAAATCAGCTACAATTCTACTCCGTACCTAACAACATAAAACAAAGTGTACCGCACGACTACAGTAACAGGCAGTACGTTGAATCAGGATTCCACGTACGGAGTAAGGGTTACGGTGATCGTTACGTACAACAAATCTCCGGGATTCCGGTAACTATGGAATCCATCCGCTACTGGTAGTTAGATCACATGACCCAGCCCCTCGATTCACGTGCCGCGTCACCTTGCATCCGATTCTTTCCGGCGGCTGCGCAATTCTGTCGGAACCCGATCAGCTTGTGTTGGCCTCAGCCCTACAAGGCGAGAAAGAACAGGTCAAGAGTTCAGTGTTGATATCATGCTAGAGCTATCTTGGCAGAATTGAAAATCGCACAGTTTAACAAAATGCACATATCATGTAACAAAACGAAGACGATCTGAAAAGAAACCATCATCTACATCCGGCACAGACATAGTAAGGGGGACAAAGTGACATTAAATCCAGCCCATCAAAGTCTGTCTACTTCTTGCCAAAGAGCGACCCGAGACCGCTAGCAGCACCGCCGTACTGGCTCCCACCATAGCCCTGGCCTGAACCGTGGCCCTGGTCATGCTTGTGCTTCTTTAGCTTGTCTTCTGCAAAGCTGCCTAGCACAGCACCAGCGATCGTGCCAATGACACCGTGGTTGGCTTTGGACCCCGCGTATCCACCAGCGATTCCACCAGTAATCGCGCCGCCGATACCACGCTCACCCTCTTGAGCTCCGCCGGGTGCGCCGCCCTGATGACCATGTCTGTATCTGCTATTAGCAACTGTTTCCATCCAATTACAAGGGGTTTTCGTATCAGTGACTGACTGTTGACCGTATTGCTCTTGCTGTCCGTGTTGATAGCCCTGATCTTGAGAATATTGGCCGTATTGCTGTTGCTGGTAGTGCTGCTGCTGCTGCTGGTCCTGGTGCTGGGGATATCCGCCGTACTGTTGCTGGCCGTAACCTTGTTGCTGACCCTGAGAATAGTCGTGTTGCTGAGGGTAGCCTTGGTTGTGCTGCTGCTGGGGATATCCTCCTTGCTGTTGGCCGTAACCCCCTTGGTTGTAGCCTTGATTGTACTGATCGTATCCAGACATGATGACCTCGGTTGTCCTTTAGATCGAGGGGTCAGATATGAATTGGAACAAACTCAAAGGGATATGGGAGGGTTATGACTCGAGTGACAGAGACGTATAACTGAAGATGAATGAGGAGATGAAAAGTCCTTTGATCTCGGATTTCAGAGAAAATCGCTTTTGATGTTGATGGTGCTGGAAAGGGAGGAGGGGGAAGAACCCCCGCTTTTATATCCTTTTATAAAATACTCTGCGCTCCGTCTGTCCTCCGGCCGGTAAGGCTTATTACTCACAACGGGCTGAAAACCTCAGCCGACAATAGTCCGCGTATGTGTAATAATCAGGCTGTACGGAGGAGTTACCATACGAAACACCAATCCTCATTCGTCATCCTCAGCCACAGCCTAGCCCGTTCATTCGTCATTTGGGTGACAAAGAGGGCCACTCGTGCATATACACAGTACTGTGCTTACTGTAACTAACGATTAGGCGCTGAGCTTCAGCTGGTACTGCAGTTACGAGTCTCATGGATTTCGCGAAACTATTGCCGCGCCACGAATGAGGCGGTGGCAGAGAGGCTTAGTGGCGGCGCTAGGGACAGGTGGCGCAACTTACAGAGTAGAACAGAACCCGCTGACAGTGTTGGTTGAGGGCATCGCTAATAATGTTCATCTCTGTCTCCATCAAAATACCTACTAAGAATGCTGATTGTAGAGCTGTTTACCAGGGGGCATAGTTACTCAGAATGGCGCACTGTGGCGCTAGCAACTGAATTGTTGATGATGCAGTGTTTTATATCTGGATTCAGGTATGGATATCTCAGCAACGCTCCTTGTGCAGGGAAAGTCAGTACTAACTAATGCAAGTATAGTGGATGTATGTATGTACAGAAGTATGTACTATGTAGTTATGTCGTTATGTATGTATGTATGTACATGTATGTGTATGAAACCTCCATGTATTCCAGGAGGATTCCGTTCATCAACCATCACTCCAAACACTATTTACTGGACACCATTGTACGCGAGCCTGTTTGGACTGCCAGCGCCTGGGTCCTTGACCACATCGGGAACTGAAAGCTGAAGAATCTTCTGAGTGACTGCTGCAGGAGAAGAATATTGCTCCATACTCATGAGATACGCAGCAAGACCGGCAACGTGAGGGCTTGCAGCGGAGGTTCCAGATCCAAGGTAGGTTGCGTTGTTGCCGCCTTTCCAGCAGGACTGGATCAAGTCGCCGGGAGCGAAGATGTCAACGAATCTACCATAGTTGGAGAAGCTTGGTCGAGTGTTACTCTCGCCGATAGCTCCTACGGTAATAGCGTTGGGCGCAGAAGCGGGGGTGTTACCCGCAGCATCTCGCTGTGTCGACATATTAGCAGGAGGATTTCTTCTCTATACATGGGAACTTACCCCATCGTTTCCAGATGCAACGACAGTTAAGACACCAGCTTGGAAAGCACGTTCAATGGCATCATCGAATGGTTGGTATTTGCCACCAGCTGGAGTCACAATCCTCGTTAGCACAGACTGTCAAAATATCATTTGTCAAAGGCGGACTTACAGATACTCAAGTTAATAACAGACTTAGACTGGCGACGGCTGTCGGTGATATTTTTAATAATCCAGCTGTATGCATCAAGGATATAGTTGTATGTGCTCTGTTCGGCAAGTCAGCAGCTTGAACATTGGAGAAGGGCGTGCAGAGGAATACTGACAGAACCACCGTCAAACGCTTTTGCAGATACTACATTAGCCTTTTTGGCAACTCCGTAATTCTTTCCGCAAATGATACCGCCAACATATGAGCCGTGTCCAAAGGTGTCTTCATGAGGAACATTCTTGACAGCGTTGTATCCAAGAATAGCCCGTCCTTCAAATTCGATGTGGTTGATGTTGATGCCAGTATCCAGAACATAAGCCCACACGCCTTCTCCAGCTTTGCTGTCATACTTGTACACCCTGGATTGCTGTCCTTTGCTTGACATGTGCCCAAGGTTCCACAGCGGGGTCTGTTGCTCAATAATCTGTGCGAGATATACCTTTCGGTCAGGAAGAATTGATTTGACCTGAGAGAACATACGCCGGATTAGCAAAACACAGTTCTGACGATATTTGGTAGTACGATGAGCGTACATATGGACTGCGCTTGATATCCTCTGCAGTCTTCGCATCAAAGCTTCCAGAGTACAGGTTCAAGTTATGAATCTGGAAAATGTTGCGAATGCCCTCAGACTCTATTCCGCTCTGGCCTGTGGCAGCGAGGTTGGATCTATGCACAGATGCAACCCACGCTTTATGAGACTCGATGTCCGTGTTTGTGAGGCCATCCTTCAGAGTGACAATGTACTGGCCAGGAATGATGTCACGGTCTTCCTGTGGAATGGGGTTCGCTACCACGAAGGGCAACAAAAGCAAGAGAGACTTCAGCAACTGCATGATGGGCAATATATCACCGATGAGAGTTACAAGTCAATGAATCTGCGCCAGGCGAGGATGTCGATAAAGGACCAAGACGGAGACTGTGGACTCTCGAGCTGATTTATACCAGCGAGCCAGGTTAGCTTCGGAAAAGCATGGGTTGCTGAGATATTGCACATCATCCAAGAGTAAATTAAAGTGGCCTGAATTTCCATATGAGGGCATCACACAGGCCACCGGAATAATGGCTCGAAGCTTCCCCGCGCGCGGCCCCGCATTCAGAACGCGTTTAGACCCCGGAAGGGCATCTTCTTTGGAAGGATGTCAACCATGCACAAGATACCATCTGCGCGTGCAAGTTGGCATCGACCACAAGATTCGCAGAGTTACATTGCACATGGAGAAGTATTAAAGTTCCCCATGGGATAATCCTCCTGAATATCCTTCTAGAATGCGTGGACAAGTTCCTAGCTGGTTCTACCGCAGCACTCCATCAAAAGGCCGAAGATCATTCTTCAGAATGCTCCTGAACATGCAATGCATTGCTACCATTGGTCCATGGATTGAGGGTCATGCCTGTCAGTTCGATAACCAAGCAGATAAATGTTGTGCCTGGTAGCATTCGCTGTCTTTTCATTTTGTATTGCTGCCAGGGTCGAAGGGTTGTGTGCTGATAAGCCTTTCTGGAGTATATCTGGCCAGTTTTCCGGCAAGCTGCCAAATCCGAGGGGTGGATTCCGAGGGGAAAAGCTGTAATAATTCTTCAGAACAACAATGCAGTTGGGTTAATATACGCATTTGCAAGATCAGATTGACGAGGGTTATGTATGCGGGGAAACGCGGGAGAGCGATCTTAAGGCCCGATTCCCTGCCCTAATTATAGGCACCCCTGCGCATTCAAGTGAAGAAACTGAGGCAGTGAAAGAAACATCCAAAAGATCCTCTCACCAACAGACGGTGAGCATCTGAGGACGAAAGCTGGGTATCATGGAGGAGGAAGAGTTACTGTGCGGTTTCTGTTGTAAGTCCCAGAGCAGCTAGCTAACCAGTTAGTTGTAGTAGCCATATAACTATGTAGTTCCCCAACATACATAGTGAATATCAACAAAATGACCTACATACCTAAAGTACTAAAACAGCTGTCCCATCACTTTCACTCATATTTTGACTTGGCAGGCAAATTATTAACCATCAAGGCCCTTGAGTTTCAAGCGATCAACCCCTCTTCACCGTATCGATGGGTTAACTGGGACTGACAGGGGACGATAGTATGGAGACTTGGAGTATTTACTCCTACATACTACTCTTGAGTGGTAGCTAGTTATAACGAACGCCTTTCAGACTTGCTTTCGGCCCATTTTTGAGGGAGTTGACTGAGGATGTAGGCTGCTTGAAGTCGTCCTCACGAATATCACAACAACCCCCCATTATCAGAGATTGTTGGCTAATTGATCGCCTTGACCAGGATTCGATGGTAGGACAAAACGCTACCTTATAGCATAATGTGAACCGACTATCAAATCAGAAGTGGCATACTCCGGACGCGTCTTGTTCGAGGGATGGTGGTAGCAATTTCGATACAAGTTCTTGAAACCTTGCTATATCAGAAAGAAACCTCGCCCTCCATTTTTCTTTTATTATTCCCCGAATCTTGTTTATCTTTTACAAACACGCAGTCGCATCACACAGACTTGGGGAACCTCTCTTCTATTCATGTTACTATTGGCAAGGGGCTCCAAATTGAATAACACGATAAGGATCTTAAAAAATGAACCAAGCGTGCAGGTTAACAATTTACTGGTTTTGATACAACTTTGGGCCTGCATCCGAAGCTATGCGTTGAGGATTAACGTGGAAGATCACCGCCTCCCACAATTCTGTGGGTGGTTAAATAATGGATTGGGCATCAGCGTGCCACCAGCAGCACATCTGGAAGGCCCTGGTTTTGAGAACTGCGCACAGAGGCAACCACTTCTCTGTTTTGACCCCGAAACTGATTGGTATGACTTCTTCAAGCCCAGTGTTGTCTAATCTAGAGGCATGGCGGGATGAAAGGTGGGAATTCAATCTACTTGAAGCCTGAATCTGTGCCCATATAATCAAATGTCCTTCTAAGGGCTTTACTGAAATATTACCCTCCATTCGATGGATCAAAAAGTATCCAGTTCCCTAAACCTAAAGCTGGCACCTCGATAACATTGATGGACTTTGTTGCAACGATAACATGAAGCTGCAATATGGCTATTGCTGCGTAAGGTCACCAAAAATATGGTGGTATAATGCAGGTGGTGCCATCTGCTTCCCAGTCCTTTGCTTTGGCTCTTGACCTGATGATCAGAGCATGATCGGCATAAACATAGTTTGGGAGGAATTGTCCCATGATACCATTCCATAAGATACCGAAAACTGATCTCTCAGGCAGTGGATCAGGCCCAGAGCTTAGCAGTTCTCCAGGACTCTGCCAATGGCAATATATCAAAGGGAATATTGGGCCCATAACAGCTTGACCCATACGGAAACAGCATTTTAGTTGACCTTGGGTTCATACATATAGTATGAGAGTCGATTTTGACTCAATCCTGCTGCAGCGATTCACATCTATGTATGTATGTCCATACATATATCATTTGGGGAGGCCAGCCCTGAAGTTAACATCACGTTTAGCCTAATATGGAATATTCCTGACTGAAGGTTGACGTCTAAGAAGCTTGAAAATGCCTGATCTCTAGATTTGGCGACAACTAGAACATCAGTTTCATTCTTCAATTTTCAACCAATATTTTTCTGCTCATCCTTCATTCCTGTCTGCTTTGCTGAAACTGTTGAAACTGACTCGTATTGCGAGTGAGAAAATAAGAGCCTGGTCTCCGTTTCTGTACCTGGCGCACCTAGCATATGTACAAGAAGTCACTTTCTCAGTATTCCAAAGTCGATCTTAACTGAACACTACCATGTCAGCATGTCACATACAGTGATCAAAACTGGGTGTGGAGTGATGGCCATCAGAAAGTAGTAGTGGTCTGTATGAGCTGCAACAAGGTTCAACTATTTTTAGAGTGTCAGAACTAGCACATATGTACTGATGTACTCCGTACATAACTACATAATTGTATTCAAGCCACAGAGTTATCAGCTGCGTGCTTGTTGGAGCTGAGGGGTTGTTGGAAGCTACCAAGAGAGCTGGATTGAACTGTGGGGAAGTCATAAATCAATGGACATCCAGGGACATTAAAGTCTCTCAGGTTAACTAGTTAGTGTAATGAATAATGAAACTTTTCTGAAATGGCTCAATCAATGATATCTTCTCCCAGAGTAGGCTTCTCACAGGTAAATCCAAGATAACAATGGGCAAGAACCTAAGATTGGGGGCATTTGCGAGGCTGAATACTCGGACAGCATGATCTGTGAAACTGATCTAGTGATGTATCTGCCGTTTTGCTTACCATTCTACTAAGCTTTTCAAAACCCAAACAGAGTACGGAGTAAGATTTTCGAGATTTTAGAGCGTAAAGGATGTCCCCAGCATGCTATTCATTGCTGTTCTGGTACTAGCTATGTATTTATATATTTGCACATTTGGTAAACTTTGAGAAACTATCAATCACATACGATCATAGGAAGTGGAATACAGGGCTTCCCGTCCGCTCAGCCGTACTTAAGCCACTTGCCGGCCGGCTAGTAGTTGGGTGGGTGACCACCAGCGAATCCCGGCTATCGCATGTTTTTTTTTTGTTTGTTTTTGGTTGCTCATGGCATGATCTTCATCATGACATCGCGAGATGGGCATCCAGCATCAGAGCATCGCAACAGCGCAGGTTGAGAGATCAATCAATGAGCTTTCTATTCTCTTCCCTTACGTTGTTGCTTGATGGTTGATTCAGAAGACACTGCGTGTTGACCAATGCCTGCTGCTGCTTGAATGCGATGCTTGCTCCTTCACTATGAGGCCGGGTTGGCCCATTTCAAGTTCATAGAGTGATAGCGCGGTGCTTAACTCAAGTCAATGATGTTTCACCCTTAACTATCTAATTCTCTCAACCATACTGTAAAACGGTCCTTGCATGTGTCTCGTCGCCCCAATCTTCCCCGAGTTCCCCGTGGGACATGGTCTGCTGCTCCCGCGAAATTCCCCAATATCAAATTGGCGTACGGAGTAGTATGCATCAACCAAATTGTCGTTAACAACCAATGAAACGTGATGGAAGAAGACTCTTTGGAAATTGCACCGACATTTTTAGCACAATTTGACTGGATGGTGTAGTTGGTTATCACGTATCGCTCACAGCTGGATTCACTCCACTGGTTCCGATAAGGTCCTGGGATCGAACCCCAGTCTAGTCATTCAATGATTTTTATTCTTCTTTTTTTTTTTTTTTTTGCGTTTAACTACTTTTCCCCACTAGTTACGACTGACTTCGCCAGTATACTGTGTATATATTGGTAGAGTATTTTGCTCTTGTTACTGATATCCTGAATATAGACCCACAAACAGACACCACAGTATGAGACTCCTGTCTGGCAAGTCGTCACAGTTTTAACTACATTATATCAGCGTATTTGAACGTCGTCCTGTGGTGTGGAAGTGCCCAGGCCGCACACTCGGAGAAGGAAAATGTAAAACCTCCTCGCCCCAAATAATTTTCTCCTCACTACCCAAACTTTCTGGTCCTCGAGATACTGCGTCAAAGTGATGCAAAGAGCATGCGAATGGAATAATATACAAAATCTGTTTCACATATAATTGTTAATATCTTGCTAAATATGGCTGACAGCTTAGAGGTACGCTCTGGATGGGATTTTGAGTGGCGTGGTATTCAGTTCCTGACCAGCAATTTACTTCTAGGAGCGCCTGCGCAGCCATGCAAATGCCTTCGATGGTCTACTATCTTTAATCCCAGCTAAATATTATTATGGAGAAGATACCAGTGTGAGACTCCGATTTCTTGCTGCACAGTTTAAAATTTCTGTGGTTTTCAGCTTGATATTTCGTATTTATATATACTAACGCTTCCTATATGTAGGATCAATGGCAACGGAAAAAGCAAACCAAAGAACAAGCTCGAAATGCCAAACGTGCTAAGCTAGACCCAGATTCGGCAAAGACGGCTAAAGATGTAATGGACGAAAATGCTCGTAAGCGAAAACGCGAGGAGGATCGTCAATCAGAGTGCGACGATGGTGAACCTGAGTACGAACAACCGCTAGAAGGTCTCAAACGCAGTGATCATAAACCAAAGAAGCAGAAGAAGGCGGATAGCTCAAAGAATGGGCAAGCTATGGAATCGACAAAACCCACTGCTGGGCATGAAGACGATAGGCGCTTAAAACAGAAGCAAGAGCAAAAAGTCGCAAAACAAGAAAAGAAGAAACAGAAAGCTGCAGAAAAATCAGAAAAAAGGAAGCAGAAGCAGAAGGCCGTGGAACAAAAGGCGAAAACGCCGGCGCTTTCCTCTAATTATAAAGATTCGAACGCCGTCCCCCTTGAGCATCCAGATGAGACGACACTCATTGCTGCTGAAGCCAGTGACGACGATGAAGTTGCAGAGGAAATGGCTCCCATTGACGGTTTCTCGCACGAGAATACTGAAAATCAAGCTAGTTTCGAATCCACCACACCTACATCGCCTGAAGCCGACTCTAATCCCTTTAATACCTCCAAACCTCCTTCAGCAACTTCATCCATCTCCTCCATCGTCCCTTCTACGAAGCACATTACAGATAACCAGAAAGATGAGCAAAAGATTAATCCAAAACCTCTCAAGCCTACGTCCGACGAACTCAAACAGCGTTTACAGAAACGCCTGGATGAACTGCGCGCCGCTCGCCACGCCGATGGACTCAACGGAAAACCTGCCAAGAACAGACAAGAACTGATCGAAGCTAGACGGCAACGCGAGGAGCAGCGCCGCGCTCACAAGAAAGAACTGCGACAGAAAGCTAAAGAAGAAGAGCAGAGACTTCGTGACGAGGCCATCGCTAAACGGTTCTCCCCTAAAGGTTCGCTTCTCGCGTCACCTGGATCTCCCGCCGAGGCTATCACGTCAATACCAAATAATTTCTCATTTGGTCGAGTCGCTTTTGCAGATGGACAAACAGCCGACCCAAACTTGACGACTCTTCGCGATCATAAGAAGCACAAAGGGCCCCAAGACCCTGCAACAGCGCTCAAGGCAGCTGAAGCCAAGGAAGCAAAGCTTGCTGGTCTTGATGACGAACGAAAGGCAGATATCGAAGAGAAAGATATGTGGCTCAACGCGAAGAAACGAGCACATGGTGAGAAAGTGAAGGATAACGTGTCATTGCTCAAGAAGGCACTGAATAGGAAAGAAAGCACGAAGAAGAGGAGTGAAAAGCAGTGGAAAGAGAGGTTGGAAGGCGTAGCTAAGAGTAAGGAGGCGCGACAAGCGAAGAGAGAAGAGAATATTCGGAAGAGGAGAGAGGTGAAGGGGAACAAGGGGAAGAAAAGCAAGCCTAAAGCGAGACCTGGTTTCGAAGGAAGTTTTAAGACAAAAATAGGTGGAAAGAAGAAATAGTTCTGATAATCACGTCTGAATTTATATTCGAATACTTGCATGTCGCCTGGGCTGCAATGGTTTTCGGCTGTGTGGCTCTGTTCCATTTGGAGATGAAATTGTAGTGATCTTATATGGAGCGTAACGTATGAATATGTGGTAAAATTCTGCATACTGTATATATGGCGCGTTTGACTTTGGTGTTTTATTCACGAGAAGAAAATTTTTCCTTGCCAGTAGGTAAATAGAAATGGGATACAGTCCTGTTTCCTCCCAGAACGGAACCCGATGAAAGTCGCTATACTATATACATACATCAATAGTCATATGGAAAAATCTGTTTGCTCGAAATCAAGAGCCCGCCTATGGAATGAAGACTACATACTTCATTTTGAAAAGAGACTTCAATGGGTCAATTTGATCTTATCTGTATGGGGCATCTGCACGAGCAGCCGCAGCCAGTTCTGGTTCCCATTTATCACCGTTGGCCAGTAACTTCTCCTTATTGTACAACAGCTCTTCTCTGGTTTCTGTCGCGTATTCAGCGTTGGGCGCTACAGGCAGAATTAGCATCAGTAACTGTCCAGGGGCCTCGAAGTAGGTAGAGACTCAAATCATCGCTGGCAACCCAGTGCAGGAGTAGATGCCAACCACTCACATTCAACAATGGCATCTACAGGGCAACTCTCTTGGCAAAATCCACAGTAGATGCACTTGGTCATATCAATATCATAACGAGTGGTTCGTCGGCTACCATCCTCTCGCTCTTCGGCTTCAATGGTGATCGCTTGCGCAGGGCAAATGGCTTCGCAGAGCTTGCAAGCAATACATCTCTCTTCGCCGGACGGATATCGGCGTAAGGCATGTTCACCGCGGAATCGTGGAGAGATGGGGCCTTTTTCGAATGGGTAATATATTGTGTATCTGACAGGCCCAGAGTTATTCAAACCAGATCGTGGTTATCGCGACAAACCAGAAATGAGCACCATATATGAAATGCTCTGTTATTCGCCGCTGAAGACCGAGGGCGAAGAAAGAATGGGCTACTCACGGTGGCCTGAAGAACTGTTCTAGAACCACATACATCCCTCGAAACAGCTCAGTCATCAGGAAGAATTTTCCAGCCTTGTCCAACGTTGATTCTTCGTGTTGATCCCATCTTTTTGGCGTAGGTAGGCGGAAACCAGGCTGCGGCGGGCCATGTGGAGTTGCACTGTGAGCAGCTGACGTTGAGAATGAGAGAGCGGGTGTGATGGCGGAGCGGGATGACGAGGAGGAAAGCGAGTATGGTAGAGGAGATGGGCGCCGGTAAGCCAGTAATCTTGTAACTGCTCTTGACGACGCCATTGCGAGTGAAATGCGTGTCAAGATGGTTTTTGGGGAGTGAGATGTTGCTGCTACATTCTTGACGTTGAAGGTCAGATTGATTTCCTCAATGCTGATTGGCCGCAATCCAACCACAGAGGAAGAACGAGAACTTCCAGCGTCTGAAAAGCATCTCAGAAACAGAAACACTCTCCCACGCCAAAGCCTTCTCAATCCTCAACTCTCAGGAGCTTCTCTGTATTTGTATTCGATCCTTATTCTTTTCTCCTTCTCTCAGCTACTTTTTACCAGCTCAAAATGTTTCGCTCCGCTCTAATCCGATCTCTTCGCACCGTGTCCATACCTGGCGCTGTGAGGAACTCATCTGCCATCCGTCAACTCCCCAGAGCCTCTGCCATTGTCCGGCAATCCCAATTCGTTCCATGCATCTCCTGCCAGACTACCCGATTATACTCTGCGCCAGCTGGTCTTAATCAGTCCGAAGTTGAAGGAAGAATAGTCGATCTTCTCAAGAATTTTGACAAGGTACCACATTCCCGCCAGATCTTGCTGGTCAACATGATCAAATTCTGACTTCGTTTGGTTATCTCCAGGTTACCGATGCCTCAAAGGTATATACCTGACTCCCATTTTTTACGTTGGGTGTGACTTATCCCATAATCTGAGCAAGATTACGGCTACCTCGCATTTCACGAATGACCTTGGATTGGACAGCTTGGATACTGTTGAGGTTGTGATGGCCATTGAAGAGGTAATCTTGGCTGGGGTTACAGCATTCTGAATCAGCGCTGATGTTTTGTGTAGGAATTCAGCATTGAGATCCCAGATAAGGAAGCAGACGCCATCCACAGCAGTATGTGCAACCAAATTAAAATAGAACATAGGGCACGCAGGGGAAAAAGGAAACTGACAACATCGACATAGTTGACCAAGCTGTTCAGTATATTCTTTCCCAGCCTGATGGTATGTAACCACGCAACCCCACTAATTTCAACATATACTGACCGGCCTCTAGCTCACTGAATTTGTCTTGACGTTTGAACCATCGAAGGAGGATTTGCTGAGAAGAGTGGCCATATGTTTCTAAACCTACCGCGTGAAGATATCGGGTAGCGAGCTGCATGTTGGAGGTCACGATTCCACACTTCATATCATTCCTCCGGTTTATTGTGTATATCATCAGAACTTTGAAGTTTTAAAAGATTTAGAGCTCCTTCTTCAATGTGCTCTTTTCCTTGTTGAACCTTGTCTCTTCATGGATTCTGTTCGCATCAGGCTATTTGGCAGGAGGCCGCTGTCAATTGCAGAGGCAGAAGCAAGTCGAAAAACCAATTATCCTATGACCGTGGTATGTATCTTCTTTTGCCAATCGTCAAACACAATAAAATACATGCTACAGAACATCGACGTGCTCAATAGCTTGAGTCCAGACACGACTTAGAGAGGGTCGTGTGCCTCGATGTTGGTAGATTCCCTGTGGCCAAGGTGATAGTAGTTATGATAGCGCCCTGGCGGAGCACAACTGAGCCTCAATCGCAGTAGATACTACATACTTACAATAGCCCAGAAGTCCCATTTAAAACACACAAAAGCAAACATCTCGATTCTTCTCTCAAAGTAGCCACCTCCCCCTATTTCAGGCGAAAACTGAGGAGAGAGGCTGCCAAGACGTGCGACCTGACCTCTCCAGGGAGACTTGGGCCAGATCTTGGACTTCATCGAGAGGCACCGCTTGCCCTCGAAAATCTCCCAGGAGACGCGGCATTCCTTTTCCAGCAAGTTACGCTGACAAGAAGCATTTCCCATCCTTGAAGATCAATTGCTTCTGACCGTTGTCCACAATCTCTCGTTAGTCTGCTCAAGAAACCTGTATTTTCGCTGCCTCGCCGATCCTCTTATCTCTCACGCGCCAAACCATCTCCCAACCAAGAAGCTCGATATCGCTCGCCCCAAAGCATTGAAGTTAGCCCATGATCGATAAACCGAATCCCTCACCTTTTTAATCTTGAACACCAACGGGATCCACATCCAACGCATGGAGGCTACCAGTGGCCTGACGCGCCGTCGAGGAGGAGGTAGAGGTGACGGCGGCGATGGCGATCGAGTAGCATCTCCGTCGCCGCATAACGGATCGAATCTCGATGGCCGCGGACCTGAGACATCATATATTGGAGGCCAGAATGGACATAAGATTGCGTTTGATCCGCGAGATATTAGTGAGAGTGCCGACAAGGCCAAACAGCCAAAATTGACGCTTATGGAAGAGGTGTTGCTGCTGGGTTTGAAGGATAAGCAGGTATGGTCAATGATCTTGCTCAAGATTGCGCTTGGATTTTTTTTTCTGGCTTTTCAGATTGAAATAATGGTGTCCAGGGCTTTTACCTGTATCGCTCGCGTTGCTAACGACACAATTGCATCTACTAGGGCTATTATTCTTTCTGGAATGAGAACATTTCATATGCGTTACGGGGGTGTATTGTGATCGAACTGGCCTTCCGCGGCCGAATTAGTATGCAAAAGGATTCTTCACGCCGGCGCTTCCCACTTGCCGACCGAGTTGTTGAAGTCATCGACGATACTCTGACTGGCGAGGTCTTGCTGGACGAGGCATTGAAAATGATGAAGTCAAGCGAGAAGATGAGTGTTGGCTCATGGATAGATCTCATGAGTGGTATATGCATCTGCATAAATGGTTGTGACTGTTTGAGAAAGCATACAGCTGCTAATTGAATCTGCCTTCTGTCTCCTAGGCGAAACCTGGAATTTGATGAAAATTGGTTATCAGCTTAAACAGGTGCGAGAAAGACTCGCGAAAGGTCTCGTCGACAAAGGCGTGCTTCGCACCGAGAAACGGAACTTTCTCCTCTTCGATATGGCTACCCATCCCGTAGCCGACAGCGCAGCGAAAGAAGAACTCAAAAAGAGAGTCCGAAACATTTGCAGCAGCCGCACTGTCATTTTACCTCCAAGTCAATACCTTCCAGAAGACGTTGAATTCAGATATCTGAGAACCATAGCCATGGTTTGCGCAGCCTACGCGGCCAATGTGCTTGAGAACTGCCTGGTCAACATGAATCATGATGCGCGAGAAAGAGCTTTTGCACAGGTAGATGAGTTGTTGGCTGACTATTCGCAGTGGCCATTCTCGTTACGAACAGGTGGAACACAAGGAATTGGAGCAAATCTGGCGCAGGCAGTCAGAGAAGAACTTGATAAGGCCAAGGATAGGGAGCTTCAGTTAGAGGTGCGATAACCGTTGGCCGCGTTCTCCTTCTACGTATGTGGTGGCCTCATACTTACTCCTAGTTTAGGTCGTGGCAGCTTGCTTGAACGTGTTTACTCGTCTGGATTCCCTGCTCTAAGCGAAATGTCTTTTGTGTCCCGAGCCTTATACCTCTTTCTCCATTTCACTGCTCCTCCGTCTCATATATCTCTCCGTGGATCCCTCTATCCCCTTCCGACTCCATCAGACACAAAATCAACCATATCCTTTCCTGTATCTCAGATCAGAGATAAGACAAAGCTATGAGAGTCACAAATACACCCATAAATGCCTCCTTGGACAGTGATGGGCCTTTCTGTTCCGGATTGTTGAAACATCAATTGAAACAGCCAAGCAACCACGATCAAAAGTCATTGAGAAGTCAGGAGCAGCCATGGACTTCCGGCTTGCTGCTTTGCTTTTATTTGACCTTCTAAAGTTCATTTCTCGTGAGAGATTCCTATTTTGCTTTCTCTTCCCCTGCATTTAACACGTTCACCAGTTCTTTTTCGTTCTAATTCCTCACCTGTAGGTTAATATTGACTTCACTTCTTCTTCTTCTTCTTCTTCTTCTTTTCCGGTTTGTCCTGCTGTTCCATTTTGTCTGTCTTTCTCTTGTTCTCAATGCTCTAGCATTGTCAAGTTTTCTAGAAAGTACAAATGAGAGCCTGTACGCGAATGAATACAGAGGATTTATTAAATGACATTTCTCTCATCTGTATACCCAAGTACATCCTTTTCTTCTACGCTTGCTGAATTGCGTTCATCATTTTAGAATGTGGTTTCTTTTTGATACCCGTGTTCCTCCAGGGCTACTCACCAAGCCAGTTGGTTAGACAAGAAGCAATGGAGAATGCATATTATTTCCACCGCAAGCAGTCATGTTTCTGTAGAGCCATAAATTCAAGACTTGATATATATCTTTCATCCCGTCGCCTACGATCCAGGATATCTCAAGCCTAGTCATAATTCACTCGCAGCACAACTTTCCCTCTTGCTCTTCCCGATTCAATGTACATCATGGCCTCCTTCGCCTCATGCAGATCGAATACCTTGTCAACGTACGGCTTCAGCTCTCCTCTCTCAACAAGTTCCCTAATAATCTCCAACCGCTCCGCATCCGGCTCCACGGAGAATGCTGCACTGGAGATCTGACGATTCCCAGAAAGCTCGCGGGCCTGACACTCTGTTTCCACGGCGGCCGTGGTAGCGCGTCCATCCTCGCGCAGAATTTCCTTGTTCCGCGCTTGACGGAGTGTCTCGTCGTCGCCAACGCAATCAAGGACTAAATGTACCGGCTCCAAGCCCCTTGTGCGCCATACTCCTACAAGATCATCCGAGTCCTCTTCACAGTCAATGACCTCATCTACACGAAGCAACCCATTCCTCAGCACCGACTCATCCCCCTTCGTCTTAGCCGTCGCACATATCCACACACCCACATTCCCAAACAGCGATCTCGATCGCAGCATCTGAATCGCCTGCATCCCCACCCCGCTCGCACCATCCGCCCCCAGAACCAGCACTCTCAACGGCCTCGTCTCCTCCTTCCCACCATACTCCTTCAGCCACGTTTCTACCCCCAACCGCTCAACCAGCGCCTGGTACGCCATCAGCGCCGCGTGCGGCAAACTCGCCGCCTCCACCGCACACAGATTCTTCGGCTTAAACGCCAACTCGTCCTCCTCCGCCGCCACACAGTCCGCCGCAGCACCGTCTCTGCCCAGCTCAATCAGACCGAAGACATGGTCTCCGACCTTGAACTTCGGTCCGTCGCGCAGATGCTCGTCCGTGACGGGCGTGGAGAGAACGATGCCGCAGATGTCGTGGCCGATGATGGCGCCGGTGTCTCGGCGGTGCAGGAGATGTGGCCATTCGAGTTCGCCGCGGCATAGGGCGGTGGCGTGGACCTTGAGCAGGTATTGGGTGTCGGTGCGTTGCGGGGTGGGGAAGTTGGCGCAGTACCTGAGGTGTGTGGGCTTTGGTTTGTGGTGCTTGCGGTTGTGGGGAGGGGCGGGCAGATAGACGGCGGGCATGGTGGGGGGGATGAGCTTGTCGCTGGCGCCGGTGGGCTGCATGGTTGTCTTATGGGTTGTGATGTTTGCTTGTTTGGGTATGTAGTTTGGGAAGGGGAGAGTGGTAGAGATTCAGCGCCTGTGTCCTACATCAAATAGGTTCAGTTCGTTCGTCTCAGTCAGACTACATAAACAGAGAAATGGAGAGGGCAACAAGCATCTCCAACAAGCATATGCTTGCTAGTGAAAAGCATCCCAGGCATTAAGATCTGGGTGTAGAATATATTGAAGTCAATTCAGAGGTTGCTCGAAAGTCATTGCAGGGCTGTTGAAGAGCACACGTAACATGTACTTATGCAACTACATATCATGATGTAATGCGATAATCAGCGGTGCCAAGACATCAGGATAACAACGTCAACAGAGTGGAATGATTGAATGCATTCTAATCCCAGCATACTAGCCTTCATCAGCTCATAAGATACATCATATCAATTAAGAAAGAGAAGCAGGACAAAATAGAGAGAATCAACCAGCAGACGCCATGATCTCGTTGGACAAACAACGGAGCTATTACAAAGGACAGAATTATCGCCAGTGCTCAGAAAAGAAGGGTCATATAATATCAATATCAAAAGACAGTAACAAGTAGGCAAAGATCAAATATGATTCGTACATACTAATAGTATCATAGAGGGCATTAGGGTATCCGAACCCCTTTGAAGCATAGAGGCATTCACTGAATATCAGCCAGCCTGCTCGGTTTGTAGCAAGACAAGGTCGGTTCAAAGGGGGAAGAAAAGAAAACAGTAAGAAGAAAAGGAAAGAAACAAGAACCCATAGCCTGTTCATATCTTCTAGCTTGCTTTCTGTCCATTACAGTATAGGAGAAGTGGTGCAAAAAGCATGTTGTGCCGGTAAAATGTCAAAAAGATGAGACATCTTTTAAACTGAACACGAAAGGAATCGAACTGCGGACAGAAATGTAAGAGAGAGAAGGTGATAATCTAGCAGGCGTGAACCAACTAGACTACCAGACCACTCTACTAAACATCTTTGAGGGAAATGGCCCATTTAACCTCCCTCTGCTGCGTTACTCAGCTGGCACCTTCCGCATACCATGAGTCACCCAGGCAAGTCCTTGAAGTCTGTAAACAAGCAACAATCACGTGGAGAAGACAGATGTTGGCGAGGAAAAGAGGTCGTAGCTGGTCCGAATATAGAATAGAGAAGAAGGAGCTCCTGCGGCAACGAGTGTGCGACCTGAAGGCATATCGTTTCGTCCAAGAATGAACTCAGCACAACTGGTCAATGGCCTCATATAACTCCTCTGGATTTTCAAACACCTTCCACACAGCACTGGGAACGTTGTCAAATGCCTTCTCAAATCTCTCTGGACTGTTCTTCTCGTCCATATTTGGCACGTCAATCACCTTTCTGATGTATATGGCTTTGATCCAATGACCATACTTTCCATACATCTCTGCATATGCCTCTGGGTCACTCTGCGTCGAATCGCCGATACATAAGATCTTTCGCCTTGGAAACCAACCCTGAATCTTTTGCATACGGTCGACTTTGTACGCGTGAGTCCCCTGAGTGAACGATTTTAACAGGCCTGCGATGGACTGCCAGGAGGTATCACGAAGTATCATGGTCCCCGCCGGGTAGTGTTGTTCAAGAAACGACCGGAGGAAGGGATAGAGGTTATAAGGAGACGCCGATAGATAAAACCAGGTTGGCTGCAGCTGCTTGTGGATACGAACATAGAGCTCTGGCATCTGGCGGATTGGCTCTGGTTCTTCCGCAAATGTGGTTCGGAGAATCCCAATCGCGTCTGGCGTCATGGTGTACTTGATGGTGTCGTCAATATCCGAAACGACCAACCAACCGTTCGGAGCAGCAAACGTCGTGCTCATGGTTACGGGATGAGGCCAGCGTCGCAACGACGGATAAGTCACGGCGCCATCTCGAATGGGTTGACTGCTTTCTACGTGGATGGCATGGGATATGATTCCGTTCTTGTCAGAAGGATTGAGTTTAAACTTGTGGACATCCGTAGGAGTGACAGGCACATCCACGGTCACAAACCGAGCGGGTGCCACTTCACTCACGAATGGTTGAAGTCGTTCTGATATTCGCTGGCGGATCGCGGGATTTTCGCCCAATTTTCCATCGACACCGATGAGGTCCGCAATGAGAGCTATCAGCATCCCAAGATCTTTACGGCTATGCCTGTGAAAAATTGCTGCGACCACCTCGGCATGCCACCGATCATGACGCTCATGGTGATGATCCGCTCCTGGTTGGAAGGCAGTATTATCGAATAGCCAAACAGTATGCTGGAGAGGGTCGGCCCGTCCCACCTGAGGACGTCCCCAGCCCAGGAAAGAGGCGAGATATTCTGCCCATGAAATCAGGAATGATTTTGGAGAAGAGACTGAATGCACAACAGAAAGCTGACTTTCAACTCGATGAAAATGACCCCTCGCACGATGACGCCTTTCGTCTGGAGTTTCGCACAACTGAGTCATCGTGCTGGGTTCTGCGACACTTCTTCTGTCGTTGCTCGCTGCTTATCAGGTGTTTAGGTATCAGAAGGCTCGGGAAATACAGGAAGAAAGGACAATGAGGAGATGGTGAGGCTGTAGAGAGAGCTTGTCTTCTGGAGGATGAAAGTGGCGAACAAAACAACCCAGAGAAACAATATGGAGATAGAGCAATCAGCCTACTGAACAGCAACACTGCTTGGGCTAATAAGATGAGTTTTCCTAGGAAAACAGCCTTATGTAGTGCGATGATGCACAGGTTGAGCAATCAGGCAGAAGAGCAAGAGAACAACGGTGAGATGACTGGAGGTGAAGAGAATGACTGGTCCTCGTGACAATGTTCTCAGTCACGACATCCGCTGACAGGCACAGCGGCCATGGAGGAAAGTATGACTCGGCGGGCAGTCACTCGCTTGATTCCACTGCTGCAAAGATCGAGTGACGGACCTGAAGCAGTTGAATCAAGGCGAAACAGCTAGCTATGGGTAGGACATATATGTAGTTGTCATGAGGCGGATCACCTGGTGGCGACTGGAGGACGGATTTCCCTGTTTCTTCTTGGCTTCAGGGTCTCACACCTCTTACAGCAATCCAGTTGAAAGTTGAATCCAAGAGCAAATGAAGTTTTTGAGGCTGCTGGGAGGAGGAGGAAGAGGAAGAGGAAGTGGTGGTGATGGTGGCTGTGAGTCTACGTCAGTTGGAGGTCATGCTTGGCGTGTTTCTGTTCTTGATTCGAGACGTCGAGTGTTCAGTAGAGAGAGAAGATCGAGAATTATTGCAGACAGAACAGGAGAGCAGTTGTTGGAATAGCTATAGCTTATGTACAGTCATTCTAATCCTATAGAATGCATGTGGTAATTGTTGGCTTGTGGGTTATCGAGGGATTGGACTGAATTGCCTACATACATTAGTACAGTACATATGATTTAATACTAAGATGGCTTTCGAAGCACTAGGAACGATCATATCTACACTGACGAGATCAGATTTACATGAAATAGACATTAACAGACAAGCTAGATGCCAGAATTAGATTTCGCACCAAATTACGCCTCCCACAAAGCCTATCCACCCAAATATGGCGAGCCGATCATTCTGGAATTAAGAAGTGACCACGAATAAAGCCTTTCAAGTGCATTAAAATTCGACTTATGCGACCGTTGATCGACGTTGCTTGCCTTTATGCCTTCCGGAGTCCTGACTCCCGGCAGCGTTTGAGCTCTGAGACTCTTTCGATTTACCAGACTTAGCCGTCGTGTTTGAAGAACGAGCTCGTGAAGAATCTGTCGACCGCGGCGTTAACTCGCCGGCGCTCCAGTTCCACGGGGCGGGAGAAGGGAGGTCCTTTTCGATCCGGTGAGCCACAGACGACGCAGGAAAGAGGGAAGGCCCCATGGTCAACAGCTGAGTGACTTTGTAATTTAGGATGTTGATCTGGGCATCTTTCTCTTGAATCTCCTGCTGCTGGCGTCGGTCAGCTTTGCCATACTCGTGGAGTTCTTGCTTCAGTAATCGAAACTCGGTCTGGTAAGCCTTGAGCTTTCGTCGCTGATGCGCTTCGCGGGATTCGAGGTCGGCCACACGGGCTTGTAATCTTTGGTTCTGTAGCGATTCCGCCTCTTTACTTTTCTCATCCTGCGATGCGTTAAGGACGCGCTGCCTTTGTTCTTTGACTATTCGGAAGATCCTTTTCAGGGAGTGCTCATTGCAATCATTGATATCGGTACTGTGACGTTCGGCAATGAAATCACATAAATCACTCATGCGTGAGTCGTGAAGCTCCAGCAAAGCGCAAATCTCATTCTTTTGTCTTTCCAGTTGAGCCTCGTATTCGGCCTTCATGCGATCAAAATGCTCCGGTGTATAGTTTGTCTAAAGGTATACTGCGTCAGACAAGCCTTACAATAAACGAGCAATGGATTGGCATCTATCTCTCTTCAAGTCGATAAGAGGAAAGATAAAAAAAAAAAAAAATAGAGAAATCTTACAGTGTCTCCTGAGGAACTAGATCGACATAGCGTTTCCGGCGACGGTTTATCCGAGCCATCGCGTTTTAATTTCAAAGCCTCCTTCCGCATGGCCTGACACCATGAGGACTTAATTTGGTTTGTCGAAAGCGTGGGAAGCACCTCTATGAGTTCCTGAAACTTCATCCCCGAAATGAGTCTGTCGTTGCGTGTTGATTCACTCGACTGACTATGGTCTAATGGAAGTCCACCAGAGTTATTCAGACCCGGCAGCGAAGTCGAGCTCGAGATTAAATTAGGAGGAGACTCTGAAAAGTTACCGTCGTGGTCAAATGAAAATCTTCTTGGTGTCGAAGGTGCGTCTAGCTCGGCGCTCATGGGAGTATGGACTGAGGCCGGCAACTCTGCCAGAGGGAAGCATTGCTGAGGAGGAGTCCGTGGATTCGATGCAGAAGTTACTGGTAGCCAAGGTGTCGAGCCACCAAACTGCGGTTGCAAGAGTGAAAGGAGCCCAGAATCCCGTTCTACACAGCGAGGGTTTGTGCATCCTATAGTATGCGGAGTTTGTGGGGTGGAAGGCCACTGTGAATCTGCATATATTACTCGTGATGTCGGAGTAGCGCTCGTTAGGATTACATTCCCATTCTCCACTGATATATTGATCGGAGGCGGCCGTCTCTTCCTCATCTTGGAAAATGTGGATTTGCAATCGAATCCGCCCAGGTGGTCGCCTTTCACATTCCCGATATGGCCGATATTTTCTCCTAATGCTGGACTTGATCGCGCTTTGGACCTTAACTTTGGAGAGAAAAAAGAGGCCATAGAGCCAGGAGAAGAGCAGCTAACTTGGGTGAAGCACAAAGATGGAAACGATGGCAATTGAGATGGATTCGAGAGAAGAAAGTGTAGGGAAAAGGAAATGCGGCCATATGAGCTCCATCACAAGATGCATTGTATTTGTTGCTCAATCCTCGCTACATGAATGATGGTCGAAACTAAGACGCCATGCTAATGTCGATGCGAGTCGCATGGGAGCTTGAAAGAATCGTAAACTGAGATTGGAGATTGAGATCCTTTGAGCTCAACAATTCGTTAATTCGTCCTGAAGAATCCACTGTGTTAAAGCTAAAATGACATTTCAAGCGCTGCGGTTTTGAAGAGCTTCTCAAGGGTTCCTTTCCGAGCAGTGTTTCTTGGGAGTCGATATGCCTCCAAAAAGGAACCCAAAAAGGTAAAGCCAACGAGAAATCTGATGCACCATCCATCAGATCTGTCTTACTGAGGCAGCGAAAATAGCTGTGGGAGGGTTTTCATTCGCCAATTGCTGCGACAGTGAGCATATCTCAATGCGTTTGATAGATGTTTTGGAAACGAGACGTTGAGAGCTGTCGAACAGCAACACGCTAGCAGAGACACTAGGCTGTATCTGGCTTAGCTGCATTTGTTTTGAGGCTTAGTGCCGTGCCATTTAGCGCCCTGCCCCCCCTGCCTAGAGTCGATCTCAACTTCTCATCACCACTCACTGCCACGCTGGCACTTTTCCAGCGGCAACAGAAGCATTTCTATTCCCTACAGAACTACCGGCAGTGTGGTCCTCTGTGGCTCCTGTCCTTGCTATTGTTCTTTGCTCTCCTTTCTATTGTTCTCTTCTGCAGCCCCTATCCCTGTGGAAACTCGTCTTTACCCACTACTACCGTCGAGACCTGTTCCGACCGCTTCTCCAGGCTGCACTGCACCACAACAAGAGGATGTGAGATCTTCCTCCAGAAAGCCAAGGGAGAAAACCAATGGCTTTTCAAGGTGTCATGCGAAAAAAGAACTATGACCAAGCCAGTGGTCAAATGTTCACGGAGATATCAGTGCCTGCAGGGATGTTCCTGAATGCATCGAGTTCTCGAGGCCCAGCCTGGGTTCATGATTCTCCTTTTCTCTCACTTGGTTTGAGAGAACGCTGCGAGTTGGGCGCCAATTCTTTGAAAGCTATGGCAAAGCATCAGGTCCTATCTGACCAACGCCGTTTAACGGCGGAACATTTCAAGGAAGTTCCTTGGCCTGTTGCGAAGTATCTATGGGACTGTTTGAAGCAAGTGTAAGTGGTTTGGCGCGTCAGTATCTGTGTTTTGCTTGATACTAACCATTGGTTTTAGTAACTCATTGAATTTACATATGTGGAAGATATTTGTGACTGTCTATGGCCAAGAACTGAAAGAAGAAGATAGGGTTTATACATTCAGACCACGCTCCAAACAGATGCCAATGCGCGAGTACTTTAACTTACTAAACTCTAATTCTCTATGCTGGCAGACGACCGTGTCTTTTTCCACTGAGTTCGTGGGTCTTGCTGATCTGGTGGATGTCTCCAGTGTCTATAATTTAGTCTTTCTGGAGGTAACAGCTTCCCGGCGAAAACGGCAGTTAGCTCATGACAGCGGCCCAGGCACTTCGGTTACAGATCGAGTGATAAGAAGCTGGAGTGATGCAGTACGGGCTGGGAAAGCATTCAGATATCTTCGTTGCTTGAGCCTTGATGGTCAAACTGAAGTTACCAAAAATTTCTTTCCTTACTTGGACAATTTTCCTACATTATCCGGGCTAGTCCTGAGGAGCTGTCCACAAATGAAAGACAAAGATGCTGTAACCGCTGGAGCGCGCCATGGATGGCAAGTAAAACGTTTGGATCCTCAAAAGCATTCTTTTGAAAAATGGAAAATACTATATACCAGCAAGGGAGGGTTTGGGAATTTACAAAAAGACCCCGGAAATGATTCAGAAAACGATACATGGCCGACTCTACATTTTCACCTCGGCAGCTCGGGCCCATCCACTTCCACTGAATCAAGAACATACCATTTCCGTAGAGAGCGGCCTGTTCTTGGTGTCAACTCAGATCCTTCCAGGATAGCTGTCGAGCCGGCAGGAGTCGACGCTCTGTCGAGGATCAACAAACCAGTTCGGAGGTTGATGGTGAAAGCCTCTAAGAAAAAGGATATGGATGGAATTCTTGCAGATTTTACCGAGTCAAAGTATATATAATGAGAAAGACTTGCTTATTTGCGCTGACATTCCTTCTACCTGCAGCGAATTGACTCCTTAAAACAACGACTTTCATTCGCTCCCCACGCGCTACTTTTTTTGTCATGGGACAGGTCTCTTCAATGATCGTGGGATCATGCGCGACGTGCCTGATTAGCAGACCAGCTTAAAGGCGCTCTTGGAGTAGTTTAGTCCTGTGTGTTTGCAGGCTGCTAGCTATAGCCATCTCATCTAGACTCCGGTAAGCACGCCAACCGCGTTACTGGTGGCTTGTGGCAGAGACACACTTTTGCAAGGCCATTCAGCTACTCTCTTGAGCTGTATTTTCAACTGTCAGCCCATTGTCTCTTATATTCCATGCTCTGTCTGCTCCATATCTGCACTGAAGCAGTGGGTATGGGTGAGTTTGGCATGTTTGCATTGGCGAAAAGTTACTATATATTTCCAAAACCCAGTAGACGACAGAAGTGTCCAAATCAAGAAGAGATTGTTAGTGATTGAAATGCTTTTGATATCAGGACTTCATCTGATGAGCCCTGTGGCTCCCTGACTCTGCCCTAACTATTAACTAGTTCAGCTGGTTGAGTACTAATGTAGTTAACTTACAACTAGTGCTGTCCAAGACGTGAGTGGCAATCCTCCCAGTCACTACCAACTTGCTCATCACCGATAATATCAGCTTCTCCATGCCCCTCCTGCTTTCAATCTTCAATTGCCTGTCAGTTTGGCAGCTACACATGTCTATTGTGATTTAATCTAAACAACTCTTGCTTTGGTGGACAGTCCATTTCTTACAGTTGAGCAATTTATTTGACTTACACTTCAGACGCACAGCTTCTCTCCAACGTTCAACCACATTTGCTGATGAGCGATGGCAGATAACAACCAGCCAGCAGCATCGGACACACCAAAGGATTCCGCCATCTCTTCTCCTCGCTCAAGCCTCGATTCTAGATCTCCTTCCGCGTCCCATTTTCGGTTAAACTCTCTCTCTGGAGCCTCTCCACACCGTCACAGCCTCTCAGAATCTCTTCGCGCCATGCCACCTTCACCACGTGCAAGCAGACCGTCCGGCACGCAAGCTGCGTTGCAGAGTCTCATCGATAACCCTCCAGCCCACAATGGCGCGGATCCAGCCTTTTCTAACAGGGATTGGACGCAGATATCGGTTGGGGAGCTGGTGAATACAGAGGATTGTCATTTTGTGGAGGCAGATATGACGATTGAGGATGCTACAAATGTATGTGAATGACTCCTTGCAATGTATCATGGGCCAGCGAGGTTTATCTTATTTTATACGATGACTGCGGAGTATGGATCACTACTAATACCTTGTGCTACTGTCCAGCGTCTGATTGAATGCGGAGCATCGTTTCTTCTGATTCGAGAGTCGCCAGAACAAACTTTAGCAATTGGAACGTTCGATTATGCGGATCTCAACGCTTATTTACTGCTAGTGATTGGCATAATGAAGCCAGATGACGAGTATGCCGCATCCTTAGAAGAGCTTGGGAGAAAAGCTCGAGAAGGGCGGAAGATTTTATTGAGAGAGGTTAAGAACCTAAGGCCCAAGGACCCCGTGACGAAACTGCCGCCAAATGCAAAGTTGACAAAGGCCGTAGAGGTCTTCGGAGGAGGTGTCCATAGCGTGGTTGTGGCGCAGGAGAATACCTCAGAGGTTTTGGGTATTTTCAGTCAATGGAGACTTGTAAGATTCCTTTGGGAGAATGCCAGGAGCTTTCCTGTCATTGAGCAGCTTTATCCGCAACCTCTGAGAGAACTGGGCCTTGGATCACAGCACGTAATATCTATCAAGTGAGTCTCTTTTATTCTCGAAGCTTGTCTATGAGGATACAAGCTAAGGTGCATCGCAGCGGAGATCGGCCTTTATGCCATGCGTTGGAACTCATGAATAATGAGGGAATCTCGTCAGTCGCTGTCGTTGACAACCAATTTAACGTAGTTGGCAATATATCAGTTGTAGATGTCAAGGTAAATCCAACAATTTCACATTCTTCTGGACGAATACAACTAACGAGAATACAGCTCCTCACAAAATCTACTTCGCTCCCTCTTCTCCGCGATACCTGTATCCATTTTATCTCCGTTATCCTGTCCACTCGTGGCTTGAATGAAGGAAAAGACTCCTTCCCAGTCTTTCACGTTAATCCTCAGTCGACTCTCGCACACACTGTTGCTAAGCTGGTTGCCACTAAATCCCACAGGTATGTCTAATCTGCCTTCCAAGTCTCTAGAGCGCTCTCCAAGTGAAGTATCAATGCTGAATGAGTGAATCTAATTGCAGAATGTGGGTCACTGATCCCCAATCTCCCTCCTCATCTGGTCCATCGACTCCCGCACACTCGTCCGTCCATATACCTCTCTCTAATCAGAGCAACATTTCAGCACCCAGCACTGCCGGAGCTCAACTATCTTCCCCCAGATTAAGCCCTGCTGCAAACAACCCGTCATCCCCACCACCACAGTCTGCGCAACCTCATTTTCCTACCCCAATGGGCCACTCCCAGACCTCGCCAAGTTCGTATCCTATGTCCATCTCTTCAGCAATACCAGCCTCAGCGTTACCAGGTGCTCGACTGTCCGGCCGTCTCGTTGGGGTCGTCAGTCTAACAGATATCCTGAATCTATACGCACGGGCCAGTGGCTTGAAACCTGCGGACCCGAACGATATTCGTAGTCGGCGGCGACGAAGCAGTAGTTGCAGTGTTGGGGTACGGAGGAGTGGAGACCTTCGGCGAGAATTTTGGAACCGCCCTGGTCCTTGAGTGCGGACCGGAAGGATCACGCAAGCTCCCGTTCCTGATATAATTGTGGAATTTGTCGCTGCCTTTGCGATCGATCGGGCCAGACCTAATCAGTCAATGTCGTCGGTTCCTGGTTCACTTTGCCTTTTGGCTGATAGCCTGCTCCCATTAAATTTGCAATATGAGCTGGTTTTCACCTACTGCATTCTAATTAGTCTGTTTGGGTTGATGAGAGATCCAGTGTCTTATCAACTTCTCCCTCCTCCTGTTATTGCTGCCATCATTGTGAACTCGAGGGTCGGCATTTTTTTTTGCTTTTCTTCTTTTCTCTTTTCTGCATGGCATAGTGTTCAAAACCTGCCGTTTAAATGCCACACTTGCTGCTAATTCAAATCGAAAAAAACCTGAATTGGGACCCTTTTTGAGATCTACTAAATAATAACTACAGCTTTGATTTTGATTTAGTCCCATACAACACAACTAGATCTATCCACAAATTTTTGATGCATCTGCGGAACTACCCGCCGCACAGACGATCACGACCCTCAGTAACTTGTAAAGTACTACTTCCGTAGATAGGATTATTATTAGCTTGCAAAAACTGCGGGAAGAACACGCCGCGTACCCACCGGTCGTACCATGAACCACAGAGATGCGACTTGTCTACCAGAAGTAACTACCACAGTATAGCTAGTCTTTCCTGTGGCTGCGCTGAAGTTTACAGCACTTTGGTGTAGTAGTCCCTTCTTTTTTTTTTCCCCCTCACTCTCTGGACTGTGTTTTCCTGCTTTGAGATGAGAGAACGATCCACGGGCCACGGCTAGACAGTAGTAGTATGCAGTGGACAGAGGGCAGAAGGTCGCTTGACGTGGAAGCTTTGTTACGATGTTAGACACGATGGGATTTAACTTTCGTCGGATTAGCTAGCTTTGTCGACATTGGCATATGTATGTATCCTTTCTTTTTCTTTTTTTTTTTTTTTCGGTCGGTGGTTTGATTCTAGGCCTAACTAGTTCTAAGGAAGGGTGTGAGAAATGGTTTTTTAACTATGGGTTTGAATAATGGTGTGCTTGATGCCTTTTGTCATTTCGGATTGTACTATGAAAGAATGGTAGGAAGCTGGAATGCTTGCCGCTGGACCAGAATGACGGTGCAGCCCACATTTCTAAAGTCTTTTGAGGAGAATGTGGTTAAATGGTTAGGTGGTTACTACGAAGGTAGCACTTTAATAGTAACACGGCAACATTTTCATGTCTCGCGGCGAACCATGGGAATCTCTGAGGGTTATCGGGGCTCACATTCTCAGAGCTTGAAGGCCTGGAATACAATGACACGGCTTGAATGGCTGTAATGAAGAGAGACTAGTCCACGTCAGATGTGCTGTCGTTCTGATGCATGGAGACAGTGAGAAAACCCCGAGCATCCCTCCTGTGTGCGTTGGAGAGTTCTAGGACTTGAGAGGTCAAAATCTCTCCCCCCTTCCAGGGATTCGCATTTCTCTGTGGGGTTTCTGAATCGCGGAACGTGGAAAGAGGAGAGAAAAATGACTCTTGAGGACCCAGAGTAACAGTGAAATGCAGCCAAGGCCATTCTCTGTTGTGTGGAGAGTTGTGAGCTGGCCAACGGATGCTAGAAACGGGCGTCGCAGAAGAGCTTTCACGACTAATAAATGCAGTAGCAGCACGTTAGATATTGCATGGTTTGCCCCGGTAAGGCGAGAGTTGAGCTCTTGGGGTCTGCAGACGGGTATATCCGGAAGTTATACCGGAATGTCAATGGAAATTACACAGTACAGCCTATGTCAGACGGCTGTAGCTTCAGAATTTGTTTTGCGGATATTATCAAGTGAGCCATAGCTGCAGATCTTGCACTCCACTCTGAGTCTCTGAGACTTCTTTTTGCAGGCTCCTCCAGGATGTGGAGAGTCAGTAGAAACTTCAGTGTCGATGGTATGCGATACTCGCAGGAATAAAGAAAATCGAAGGTATACCTCAGCCAAGGTTAGTTAAGTGCGATTGAGAGTCTATCGAAAATTCTGTCCTTTTTGATTGGAGGTTAGCTTGGTAGTTAGCTAACCATTAAGTTCCAACCACCCACTCGGGCGGCAGGAAGAGAGAAGTATCTTAGCTAGATTTCAAATACTTGCATGACTAGTTTCATATCCCAGTTGGCGTTGGAGTTCAGTTATTATTACCTATCGGCTATTAGATTCGAATCTGTGGCTCGTATCATCTTGGAATCTAGAGCTTCCGCTCCACATATCTTTTTGGGGATGTGTAGGTATTTGGACTTTCAAAGTGACAAATTGTCGTAATGATGGCTCAAGACGGAATGTTCTCATGTAAACAAAGAAACCTTGCAAACAGAAAAGAGGAGAAATGAGATAATGGGCTGTCCTGATCGGGTTAGACCACATCATCGACCGTCCGTCTGGAGGAGTGAGCGTAAACCTTGTGAGGTCTCCTACTGAAAAGTGAATTGCAATTGTTGCTTGAGTAGGCTGCGAACTCCGCGTCAAGCAAACCCTATGCTAACACGGCTGGGAAACTATGTAGGTCCCAATCAGCCTCTGCTTCAGAACGAGTCCTCGACGGCGATCCACAAGTGTATCTCCCGAGACAAACCAGATTGCAGGTTGACGACTGGGCGGCGCAGCTGGATCAATAATGCTGATCTTCCGCATTCTGCCCTCCACAGAATCTAGAAATTCTAATGAGGTTGCAAGGCGGCTGGAGCAACAATTAACAACGCTGCTAAAGATAGCAGCTGTAAATTGCGGGGAAATTCTTCAGATGGCGTTTTGCAATCTTAGTTCTTCATTTTTTATGTTGCACATGCAGGTAGTCTGAAGGGAGCTGATATTTTGGATGGATCGCCTAAAGCTTCACCCAAAATCGCAGGTCTTGCATCGTAATACCGAGACACAGCATATCCAAGATGCGGGTGTAAAGATCCCAGAATATAAACGATGGCCAACGTGGCCGACTATACGGGGCTGGCCAGGACGAGGGTTCCTAAGGAATAATCACCGGGATAACGATTTATAGTGCTGCGAAGTTCTCCATTTGAAGGGGATGGGAGCGGCCATCTCATGGCCAACCTCGCAGATGGTAACGATAATATCACGACTCAAGTTACAAGTACCGCAGAGGTATCGAGGACTTCGCATGCATCCCCATGCAATAATAGCAGCATACACGTGGCGTGAATTTGCGGGGGAAATGTTTCATCGACGCAGAAAACACTCGGCGTCATCCCTCTCTGTTATCCTTTTCCCACCTCCGATCGGGCAGATCTCGGGACGACAACCGATGCATGGACGGTTGTGCTGTGGCATCACGGCGGGATGAACATGGGGCACAACCCAGTTTGATAAAAAAATTCCCGAAAAAATCACAAATGTAGACATTATTTGTACATGGGAATACTGCGTATGCATGGAGGTGCAAGGTTGCGATTGGTCTCTCGGGCATAACGCCAGAGATACGTAGGTGGCGACGATAGAATTGGGCTTTGCGTCGATCTCGATGCAAGCTAGAAACAACGTCAGCAGTGGATTATTATGCGGCCTCCAGTTGCAGGGAGAGAGGGTGACAAGCCGTGAGGCCTGTTGTCGGCCGCTCCCATCCGCCGAATTTAAGAGCTGGGGGCTTCATTATTAGTATCATAGCTGTCCCGCCACTTTCGTGCGATATGCACCAACTCAGGGTTGGTGGCTGCACGTAAACAACTAGAGAGATGTGGCGATCAACAATGCAACAGAGCAACAGGTGGATTCAATTCAATTGACAGAGACAGACACAGAGAGAGAGAGAGAGAGAGAGAGAGAGAGAGAGAGAGAGAGAGAGAGAGAGAGAGAGAGAGAGAGAGAGAGATGAGGTCGAGATGGTGACGTTGAAGTTGACAGTGGCGGGGCATGGTCTAGTAAACTATACAGCGCAATACACACCAAATGTATGCGAGTAGCGTAACATTACCACCTCCTTACCAGACTGCTGACCGCGATGTATGTATCCACCGCAAGAGAGTTGCTTCCACAGCGCGTCTTCATTTATCAGTTTTATCATTGTTGCAGCTTTGACGCTGTTGAGGATATCTCAGATCAGAATCGAAACCTCACAGATCTAGTAGCCGATATCTGACGCGCGATACTTCCTGCAAATCTCCAAACTTTTTTTGCCTCTCGACATACATTTTCCCGCTGCTTTTCTCCTCCCCTCCCTTCCAAAACCCAGGATTGCACCACACCCCGGATATTAAACTTTTGCTGAAGTCCCAAACAATGCTCTCTCGGATCCTACAGTACAAAGTAAACGCGGTTCAGCAGAGGGGACAATGCTCTCCCGTACCTGATTTTTGCCCTACCAGCCTCTCCCAAGACCTGGGTAAGTGGTACAGGAGGGTTGTATGTATGCAGGCTTGTTACTCAGAACTCTATAGCATCCCGCTGTCCTGCTTTTTCTTTCGCAGCCTGAAGTTCCAGCTATCTGGGAGAGAGGGACGATCGCCCTTTATGGCATGTGATTCTCCTCCTGAAGAATCCTGCGCATAAGCACTCGGGGCCTGTGGTTTTCTCATTGATGTGCACCCAGCTTCGGTGAAATGGAAACCTAAAGGGATGCGACAATATACAGTATGACGCACAGCTGTAGTTTCTCCATTGTTCTCTCATGAGGATCTGTAAACTTGATTTCTGTTGTAAAAATTGGCTGCTCTAGTTCACAGAAGTTGGCAAGCCTTTCATTGCATGATAACAATTGAGGCGCTTCATTTCTTGAACTTTTGCTTA
Source organism: Emydomyces testavorans (assembly GCA_029449355.1). Lineage (NCBI taxonomy): Eukaryota > Fungi > Ascomycota > Eurotiomycetes > Onygenales > Nannizziopsiaceae > Emydomyces > Emydomyces testavorans. The sequence continues at coordinate 3,507,940 of CP120627.1, forward strand.
TATGTGAAATTAGACATTCATTACCAATATTTTGTATGATCACGATAACAAGGGGACAAAAGGCCAAAATGAGAGCAGCCTCTAGTATACAAAAAAAAAAAGGTGTATGAACTCAACCTCTCCCTTAATTTCTTTTTTCTTTTGTAGGATTTTTGCCCTGAGGCGTCCTGGTGTATGCATGTTTAGCACATACTCCTTGAAAATGCGCAAAATAAGGCAGAAAGAGTAGCAGCATGGACTGAAGTATCAAAACAGTACATAACTAAAGAACATACAACAGTGAAGGGGAAATAGGGCAGGAATAAGGAAAACAGCATGGTTCAGCATGTTCGCAAAAAAAAAATAAATAAATAAATAATAAAAAGCACCTGGTGTTAGTGAGTATCCAGAAAGAACATGAATGCTGAATCCGGGCAAAGGCAGGACCAAATTCCACCAGTTGTCTCCCTGTCTGCAGCACCTATACTCCTTTGGCTTTTGTAGAGCTTTTAAAAAGAAAAGTCATGCAATGCTGAAGGGAAGTAATACTGAGTCACTCATCAAAATCACTAAACAACAAACAGGCTTGCCTTGAGGGGTACTATTTTCTCTCGAAAGAAACTGCTCCTTTTTTTTTCAAATACCACACAGTTATAACTGGAGGTGGTAACAAGAGAGCTAAAAGCAGAGCTGTCATGGGTATGTTGGTTCTTTCTTCTTTATTTCTGTCTTGATTTCTCGACTAGTTAGCGAAGAAAGACCAATTGTCGTGATCGATAGAATCCGTAAGTTTTCAGCATCAACGAGCAAGTGTGGAAAGGATTAATCGATATTCGCGCAGTAGCGAGTAATTCCAAAACATGAAAAATAAAAATAAAAATAAAAAATCAAGAGTAATAATGATTAGAATTAGAATGACAAGGCTGAATTCAAACTGGTCTAGTTAGAGCACAGGTCGCATCGATCACTAGTTAGTTAACTAGTTAAGCCAGTACTTAACCAGGTCGGTTCACTCATCGTAAAACGCTACAGGCATAAACGCTGAGTTGTCGAATGTGCTTTCTTTCCAGAATCCATTATTGAAGCATTCCTGCCACTGATCCTTGGTAATTTCTGTGCCACTGATGGATTCAAGCGAATCTCGACGACTGATTTGGACAAAAGAGCTGTTGATAACAGCGTTCCCTGCGCTTAAGTCGGCCGAAGCCAAGCCCCCATCTCCGAATGCTGACTCCGCAAAACTTGAATTTGGAGAGACAGAATCCTCAAACAGAAGATCTGGAGCCGCTGCTTCAGACAAACCTGGCTCTTTTCCGTCCAGAGTTTTGTTTAAAAGTGATTCATTAGGCAAGAACTCAGTACTGAGACTGCTTGACGAGGCTTCTAGGGATATTGGTGATAATTTGCTTGAAATCGCTTGTGCATTGGAGCCGATATTAGTGTTTTTCGACTCAGCAGGCGTCTGATAAACACGGCCCTGTGCAATGGCTGTAGCTGCAGATGAGTCCGGTGACCCAAGACTCATAGGAGGAGGAGGCGAGGTCGAAGCCGCTGCTGAAATGTCGGTAATTTTGGAAGGCTGCGAAACGAAGTCCAATTCCTGCACGCTTGTCTCAGTGATAGATGATATAGCTGATGAGGACCTTGATACAGTCCCGCTTTTGTGGCTAGCTAACGCTGTCGGTGCCACGCCAGTTGTTTGGTTGCTGTGTTGTGTCACTGTCGCACCGGATTGCTCCATAATATCACCAATTTCAGGACGAGTAGAATTTAGCCATGCCATATACGTATTCCAATATTCAACCTGACCATTGATGGGATTGTTGGCCAGAGTTGTCTCGAACCCAGGATGCCTTATCGCCGGCGTGGGCATTGGAACATCAGGTGACGTAGCGCCTGAAGCCAACTGATCCATTGGCTGTACTTGCGGGACCGTGTAACGCCGAATTTGAGGTTGATTCAAGGGCATATATTGCGGTGTTTCTCCCTGTACACCATTCGCGCCGTTTTGTTGTTCCCCCAGTTGATCAAATCGGACGAGGCGTTGGGGCCTTGGTTTTAAAACTGGCTGCTGTGGACTCGGCATTCCCACATAGACGGGTGTTTGGCTGTTGGAGCGCTGATTTGGAGTTGGCACGCGAGGCTGAACGGCCTGGGGTGCAGCCTGTGTGTGGGTGGAAGGAGTTGACACGGAACGGTGTCCAGGCCAAGGGATTCCATTCGATTGACCGACACCTGTCAAATTTCCTCCACGCGCCATCTGAGAAGCTTCGGGAGTTGCAATTGACATAGATCTTGAATGTACTTGAGGCCGAACCCATGAATTTGCTCCAGTATAGAGGACTGGTGCAGTACGTGCACCTTGGCCATATGAAGGCGCGTAACCATGCATCTGATACCCCTGAGGGCCACTGGGAACCCCGTTTCCATGCGCTTGGTACGGATGTGGGTGTACTGCGGAGTAGTAGGGATAGCCTACAATTCCATGCCTGGCGGACCGTAGGAAGAAGGAGTGATCCAGGTTTAGTTCCCGAGTCAGCCGGGCATTCTGGGACTCAAGGTGCAGGAGGAATTTTTGTCGATGGTGGTCATCATCCTCTTCCTCATACATTTCTTCATTCTTGACGGCATCCAAGGTGATCCGGAGTGCTCGGCCAGTGCGCACTTTGTGGATCCTTGATGCGCGCTGTGCGGACTCAAAGCGAGCATCAAGGGTTCGGTCTCCTCGCCTGGAGGCAGCAATGAAGGCCCTAGTTATGGCGTTAGTGCTAAAATGACTGGAGCAGAGCGAAACAATTTACCTTTCCTGATTCTCTGCATGCGTTCGCTCCGTCTTTAAGGACTTAACATCTAAAGGAGCTTTCCGAGCGCCCATGGTGAAATAGTAATAACGCTGAGAGGAACAAAAGCTATTTCTCAACCGAAAAAGCCGCCCGCGAAAGGTAATAGCACAATACAACCGTTATCTTTCAGTGGAAAATGAAGCAACAGCAAGGTGGCGCGAGGGAAACCAGAGGGAAAGGCTACAAGTCCCTAGGTTATGAGACACACCTCTATAGAGGCCTGAGATTTAGAAACCAGGAGTTCTCATATGAAAAGCATAGCAAATCAATAGCAAAGTGCATGTTATTGGTGAACGATTCTCAAAAAGAGAACTGCAGATGAAGAACAAGAGAGCAAGAGGGAAGAGAACGAGGGGTGGTAATAAGCTGGAAGCTGAAGCCCTCCAAGGCATGAAGGAGGTACTGGAAGGTACCGTGGTTCAAAGCTCAATTTATGGTTTTGATCTCTGTCAGCTTGTCCACAGAAGGGTGGAGGGCGACCAAAAGCTAATCCATTCGTGGGCACGTTACAATGTAATATTAGAAAAGTACAGTGCGGCAGGCTGGCAGTGAGATGCCTAGATCTTCTGCCATTGTCCAAAGTTGTTGAGGTTGACGAAAACCATGGCGGTACATGGAGCTCTCCGTTTCTTCCATGTAGACGCGGATTCATAGTGACCACGGTTATTTGGTACTCCGTTCAGGATGTCAACACTCGCAAAAGAAGACATGGTCAGTACGGGGCAAGGAAGCAAGCCGGTTAGGATATCTTGCATCGAGCCGCCCGAATAATTCCAGAACGCTTGGGGTCACATTGGAAGCCGGGAGGTGGCCGGCGACTTCCCTCACCTTCGACCCTGTTGAGCTCTCCCTACACAGTATGTAGTTAGACAACCTACCTCGATTACCACTTCCGATTCGTAGTTGTGCAAAAACTTTACACTCTTGTGCGCTTAACTAACCCGCTCTCCAGTCTATTAATCGGGACAAATGTAGGGGATGAGATACGTTTCAGCGTGGGGAAAATACGCAGCCGAGCAAATCCCTTGATACGACGAATGATTAGCCCACGCAAAAAAAAGAGCCACCAGTAAGATTCCGTTGCTGCGAAAGATTTCGAAACTTCCAGCCTTGATGGGGGACCCCAGCTAGTGAGTTCTTACTCCTGATCACCTCTAAGCAACGGAGTCGTCGAATAAAGCGGGTTGTGGAGCCGATAGTTTCGGAGGGAGGGAGTCCGTCCTTATCGGAGGCGAACAGACTGGGCACTCCCATTTATCCTCGCTCTCTCGATAGAGTACAGACGAGAAAGATGACTGGTCCGATTTCCGTTGATTTGAGTGTTAAACAGCTTCAGAATAGGGTTCTAGCGATTCAGATTAGGGTTATCATCGAACCAAAGGATCATGATTGTCAAGGCAGAGCTACTTAACTGGGGAATACTTTGCGATTCTGGTTCGGGCGGAGTAAAAAGCACGGCATCTTCTGCTCCATACGCAGAACAAAACTCAATATTATGGTTTCTCTCGAATGAAGAGAGGTCATCTAGGCCTGCGGATCCCTGCGGTCAGGATCGGGACATTTTCTTATTTTAGCGGCAGATCATTCTGCGAGCTTAATCTCCTCTAGTTATTGTCAATGCGCAAGCTTCGGGTGTGGTACCCTAAGTTGAACCAGTCAGTTCTCAGCCAATTCACAGGCAAAATTCTGCTCAGGTAAAAAAGAGAGCTGTACTGTTTCAAATTGTTGATTCCGTGGTTCACTGTCAAAAAATCCTCCGAGTTTGACTATAACTATCTCACGAACAGGGTGCGGGTCACCACGGGAGGGAGAATGAGGATCTCGCCCTCACTCATGTCCTGCGTTCGATGTTAGCGTGGAGATTAGCATTCCTTAGCTCCTGGCCGTGTCTCCTCAATCGTCAATGGCAAAGATGGCCCTATCGTAACTCATGATGTCGATATCTGCATCCGTAGCTCAACTAGTGCCGGGTAAGTACTTGGTACCTACGTGACGTTGTTTGATGCTCCAAGTCATTAATGGACAAGGAAGAGAGGAGGAGGGGTGTTTTGCTTCTCACGCTAGCCTCATTGGGAGTGGCTTGCCTCCTCGCCAAAACCACTTTTTTCGGAATGCGGCGCACAGACAGAGCTGATTATGTAACTTCCAACAAAGGAAGGGATTGGCGCGGGAAGGCAAAATCGGAGGGAGAGGTGGCGAGTGGGTGTCGAAATCATGTGTACTGTCCAATACATACATGATACATCCATACATACCTACATCATAATGCGGAGTAGTACATCGGGGTTCGGCAAGGAACATGGGTGGACACAAGTATACCCAGCTAACTGTATATAGTTAAGGCGGTCGGCAACCGGCCTCACGTATCTGTAGGGAGATGACCACACGCCATTTTCACAGGCATTTCGTCCATTCTCCCGTCCCAGCGTATGATATCAACCCTGGTTTTACATAACCAATACAGGCTCATGCAAATGTTGGCTTTTGGCAATTGATTGGCTACATGTCACAAACAGGGGTTCACGGAAGTTTGACGGAAGGGCTCCCTATCCAGAGCCTTATCCACTATATACACTGTAGAACGGGAGTTACTTTGAAACCAGCTATGATGTGTACAGACTCAGCAGGGTCAATACACACCCCATTGTCCAATAATTGAGGGATGAACTAGCATCTCGGGGTGAAGTCTCAATTATACCGTCGATGTGGAGCAAAGCCGTTGTGATGACTTGTCGACACCTTTCCGCAGCTACGGAGTATATGATATGCAAGGTGGAAGTGGAGGTGAAAACGTGGCAACCGCACAGAGTACGGTATATATAAAGGAAAAATGATATCCAAGCCATCCTATTATATCAGAAGCCATTCTCCATGCATTGCCATTGCTCATACTATTCCCAGGGGAGGGACATGGCCATCTTCTTGTTTGCTCTCCTGGCCCAACTTATAGGAGATTCTATACCGGAGTCTCACTGAATTGCCACTACCCTGCTCAATTCCGTGCAATTGCAATTCCTGGCAAACCCCGTTTTGCTGTAATGGGGCAATCCGTCGCCCGGACTGTGGAGATAATTGCAATTTGTATGCCTAACTCAGACAGTCTTGTCAGAGTAATTCAAAACGTAATCCGAAAACACACGCGAAAGGAAGTCCATACCTTTTCAATGGCAACCTGGAAATGAAGCTCGGATATGACTTGATTGGTATTATTCGAAAATCGTGCCAGTACTTGGATCCTTTTTTCTCCCGGGATCCTCCGCGAATTAAATTCTACTTTTATTGATGAATTTAAGACCTGTACCTGGCTTGATGTTGGGAGTGACTCTTCTGGCAAAGCAGATGCGAATGTCCACTCATCCTCTCCAGGACTTTTCGTCACCGCAGGCTGCGTGTTGGAAGGAGACACTGATTGGCCAAGGTTGAGCAAGGACGGCGGTGATGAAGAAGGCATCCCGTGGCTCTGAAGCTGGCTAAAAGGGGATGAAGTTCGAGAACTCCCCGATACCAGAGATGCAAATGGGTCATTTCGTGGAGTGGCGGTCGACTGCTTGACGGCTGTGTCGCTGGGAAGAGAGGTCTGTGGCTGAGAATTCGAAGGTGCGAATATGGCAGTTTGATTCAAAGTGCCTAAACAAACGAATGTTAGATGTTATTGCATTCTTGTATCGGCTAGAATAGAGAAATTAACCAGTTCCATGTTCCAACGGCAACGATATAGACCCGCTTGGTTGCGAATCCTGAAATGAAAGACCGAGAAGATCATTTTCAAGAGATGACACGCTCTGTGCCTGAGTGACACTCGCGTTTCCGTTTGAACTAGGCTCATCAAAGTCGATAAGTGAAAGTTCATTCTCAGCGTTCTTTTTCACTCCCGTGCTCGTGCCGAGTGTCCCTTTTGGAATCTTTGCAGCGCCTTCGGCATCTCCTGCTTTGACTAGTTTGTAACGTTCGATCGTGCGATGGATACTGTCATTAATTTCTAAAAGCTTAGCAACTGCTTCAGCGTCCTCTGACTCTTCTTCGCACATTTTTTGTATCTTCGGATGTGCGCTTCGTAGTGCATTCGCGAGTTCCTAGAGCTTGATTAGAAGGCATTCGATCCAGACATCGAGCTTTCTGGTACCTCAAAAACGTCTCCTTCCGCAATTTTGTCACCCGGTTTGTGGTTTTGAAGCATTTCCTCGAGAATTCTAGCTTTCTGCTGTACCTTTGCTACCTCTTCTGCGGCTTTGGCTCTGTAGTCAGTTTTATGTCTCGTGTCATATCCAGCCATTATTTTCATAAGCCGATTCGCTTCCCGTAGGTCTTCCGGCCCCCCTCTTCGAATCAATTCCTGAAGTTTGGCGGACTGCGCTTCTTTTTCTTCCTCCTCCATTTCTTCTGCAGACTGAAGGTTCTACCATTCCATTAGAACAATGTATTCACGCCGAGGAACGTATTCCACCTACATCGCTTGGGTTCAAAACGGCTGCATCTTCACGGCGGACTTCTGGGAACATATAGCCTTTGTAAAGAAGTAGCCGATGCATGTCCCTAATATATCCTAAATCTTCCTTGTACCGCGATGTCTGGCATATCGTTTGTCGCCATTCTTCAAGACATTCGAGGATTCTTTGTTGCACTCTGGAGGGTCGAATAGGAGGTCGCTCCGGAAATCTTCGTACTAGTTCATTAAGGAATTCTTTCGCACTGATTTGAAGATGGAATGGATATCCGCAGTTTTTCACGCAAATATCGAGTAGCTGAACAGATACGGTGTAAGAATAGATGCATTTCGGGGGTGCTTTTTGTGAACCGTTTCGACTTACTGCTAGTGCCAGTAAAGCAACGTTCGCATTTCGGGAATTGATAAGTTGTACTATTGTAAAAGCGGCTTCGCGAGGGCTTTCAAATCATCAACCTACTTGAAATTCCCAAATGGCGGAACTACTCACGCATTGCCCTTCTTTGAATTCAGGAGGTCTACAACCTCAAGATTGAGAGCAAGATTAGGCTCGAAGTTGTGGGGATCGCAAGCATTGTCTACGTTGAATGGAATAGTTAGGTACCAACTAAGGAATTTTTAGAAAGAAAATGGAAAACATACAAATATAGCGCTGTAATGTTGACCTCGCGGGCTCAGCATAGGCACCAAAGCGGTCCCTTGCCGCCATCCGTGCGGATGTGGCCTCCACCTTGACGGTTGAAGCGAAGTCGACGAGCAGTGAGATTTTAAAATTCAGAGGCAAATTGATGCAGGCTGCCTCAATGTGAAGCAGCACAGAAACTGCAAAATCCTGCAAGAGATTCAGAGAAACGAGACGTATGTGGAGTGGGATGGTTGAAGCTCTCTCTGACGTGCTCTTGATGAACGAAGTGAACAGCCAATCATGACGCTCCCCCGCCTTGACTAGAGGAACTCCATCCAGCTGTATCGACATTCGAGGACCAACCCTTCTACCTAGTTACATACTATGTAGTTATCCGCAACCACAGACCCTAGGAAACCTCTACTGAAGTAGAATACACGGTCTTTTTCCTGCCTGGCATGCCATGGTTAAAGAACTGCTATTAAATTGATTGAGCTCTGTGATAATTAATGGCTCTATTCTCAAAGGACCGATACTTGATATCCCCCAATAATGAGCTGCGTCGTTTCGCGAATTGCTCTCAAGTCTACCGCAGATGTGACTTGCATTTCATCCGGTTACAGCTCCGCATTTGTCAGCTTTCAAGATGGCTTGATCCATTGGGAATGATGTGGAAAAAGTAGATTTTCCTACTTAAGCTGTAGTTGTTTATATCGTGTGTTCGTCAACGCTTGGGACGAGCTTATTACCTATTCCCTATGCTTTCAAATTCTCTATTTTCAGGAATAACTCCAGTAGAGACCTTTAACAAACTCGTGGCTTTCTTGAAAGGCAATAGGACCTATCGTTTTGATGGGTTTACATATCTCCAACAAACACCTCCACAGAAAAGGCTGATGAGAAAGGATGACTTGAGCCTTCTGAAGCTGATACAATGCCGAGGCTAGGACGCTAACTACACAATACATACTCCGTACTTGCACTGCATACTAGGTGCGACCGTACCCGCCAGGCTCCGGTGTGTTTCTGTCCAGCGAGAGCAAAACGAGTTATTCCGGCTACATATGCTTACTAAGCAGATTTTTTTACAGTACGCAGTAACTTCATCTTGCTGGTCTGACTTCCCTCGGAACCTGCCAGTATATTGACTGTTGGCCCCAGTATCTACGATGGTCCGGCATAAGAAGGATAACCTAGCAAAGCGAAGCAAGCGAGCATCTCCAGAGAGCCATCGAGGTCTCCCATCTCACGACCTGGACAACGACAACGATGCCGCCCCACGTGTTCCTTTCCGTGCGGCTTGCTGGGACTTGGGACATTGCGATCCCAAAAAGTGTTCGGGGAAAAAGTTGATGCATTTCGGAATGATGCGGGAGCTTCCGATTGGACATAAATTTCCTGGGGTGGTGATATCGTGAGCGATAATGTACTCAGCGAGGAGAGTGTACCAGCTAATCTTGACTTTCTAGTCCAAACGCGAAGCATACCCTTGCTCCCGCAGATAGGCCGTTACTTGAACAATACGGCGCAGCTGTTGTTGAGTGCTCCTGGGTCCGAGTGAAGGAGGTTCCTTGGTCACGGATTGGGGGAAAATGCGAACGCCTACGTGCGTATCAATTATTCTTCAGCTAGGTTCTATTGCGTGCTGACTTTTTACAGTTCCCTATCTTGTGGCTGCAAATCCTGTCAATTACGGACGGCCTTGGCGACTCAATTGCGTCGAAGCCCTTGCGGCATGCTTTTATATCTGTGGTCACGAAGATTGGGCAGCCCAAGTATTGAAGCATTTTAAATACGGCGAACCATTCTTGGAGATAAATTCGCAGCTACTTAAACGTTATGCGGCCTGCGAAACCGAAGCGGATATCAAGGCGGCGGAAGAGAAATGGCTTGACAAGATAGAGAGGGAATACTCGGAAAGTCGCGCGGGGCGTGCAGATGATGATATTTGGAAGGCTGGAAATACAAACCGAATGGGCTTTGTCGATTCAGAAGAGGAAAATGGGGATGGCGATGAGGGTAATGAGTCGAGAGAGAATGAGGAAGACGAACCTGAAGAGCGTGACCCTTACGCACTGCCAGAAGAATCTGATGACGAGGAAGAAATGGCTGAGCTTCGCCGAAAGGTTCTTAATTCAAAACCTTTTCAAGATCTCAAGCAACCGGATGAAAAGCCACCGTCAGAACCCGTTGAAAGACCGGAGGCATTATATAAAAACGCTAATCCAAAAATCAATGCTGGCAACGAAGAAGACGAGAATAATAGCGATGGCGATGGCGGCGATGATGATGATGACGCAGCGTTTGACCAGGTGATCAATGCGACAACTGTGACAGACAGAACTGGCATCTTATCAATGCAGCGTCGGAAACACCAGCAAGACAAGAGCCAGGCGTTCTCAAAACTCCAGACATGGACGCATCGATAGATGAAGCAATGCCACTCGTTGCCGGAGAGGCCAGAGATGTATATATTGAATTCGAAGGTGATTCTCATCAATAAATTAGTTCAACGCAGTGTATATCATTCATAAACGATAGCACATCAGACGGCGGTCTTGTTGTCGGCCCGGCAGTTGACCCGAAGCCCTAAACCCAATTCGCCAGCCAACCAACCAACCGCACTGCCTCCAGGATGAATCCGACACTTCTTCCCCTCGCGTTCATCTCAGCACTCGTTTTGCTCATTTTCCGTTCTCCAAAGTACGGAGCGTTCCAAGGACTTCCGCTGGGGCCCTTTTCGCCTTCGAGCACTACCCTAGATCACAACTAGACGTATTTCGAGTTGATTCCACGGCTTTGGACAGTCCAACTTTTGGTATTTCTACCTTTGCCCTCGCTGCGAAATCAGCCTGTCTGGACTCCTTACTTTACCCCCGGCGTGTTTGCCATTGACCTTCATTCCAGCTGAGATATTGAGACTAATCCATCATGAATATTAGTCTCGTGACCCGCGCGGCCGGGTTAGGGCAAAGATGCCCGCCGTAAATGATGACCCAAGGGCGCAAGGCATATACCGGACAACTGACCAACCTCCATTCTTCGACTTAACTAAACCGCAGCTCCCTTCTAATGTCACTCCCAAACAAGTTACATTGCGAGATCGTGTTACCATCGCAACGCTGGTGCCATTCTCCACAGCCGCCGATCTACCTCATTCCCTCCTAGTCTACCTATGCGATCAATTAAATAAAGAGATTGAGAAGGGGGACACGTACCCCATGGATCATCCGCTGGAGCTGGAAGAATTCGGTCCATCCTGGTTTTCAGATTTCGGTGCAGTAATGGTATTGGGCGAGGTTAAGGATGTTCAAGATGTTCAGGCAATGGAGCTTGCGGGGGAAGATTGGAGGAAGACATGCCTGGGAAGCTTCAACATCAAACCCAATTACCCAGGACGAAGCAGTCACATTTGCACCGGCGGATTCCTAGTGACAGATGCATCTAGAAATCGGGGTGTTGGTAGATTAATGGGAGAATGTTATCTTGAGTGGGCGCCCCAGCTGGTTAGCAACTGCCAGAATCCTTCATTTTATGGCTGCGTGTGTGCACTGTGCAGGTTCCTGACTTTACGCAGGGTTATACTTATTCAGTTTTCAACTTGGTTTATGACACCAACGTCGCCTCATGCCGCATTTGGGATGCTCTCGGCTTTAAGCGGATTGGAAGAGTTCCCGGATGCGGAAACTTGAAGTCGTATCCAGGTCAGCTGATTGATGCAATCATATATGGCCGCGATTTAGGACCGGAAGGAGAGGACTTTGTCTCGGAGGAACGGTTCGATAAAATCAGATATTATCTCAAACATGCCAAATATCCGAGTGGTGCGGATCGAGCGGAAAAAAGTCGATTACGCAGCGCCGCGACGCACTACAAACTCGTTGGAGGACAGAACGGAGAGCCAGAAAAGCTTATGTTGAAAGACAAGGAAGTGGTGTCTGATCCGCAACAGCAATATGAGATAGCTCGAAAACTTCATGAGCACCAACATGGTGGAATTAACAAAACCACTGCCAGTATTGCTTTGAAGTATCACTGGGTCAGGATTAAGGAGACTGTTAGCATGGTAATAAAGAACTGCGAAAAGTGCAAGGAGTCGCCAAAGGCCCCAGCTTCCAACCTAGATGGCTCAAGTTCGAAAAGAGAGAAGTCATCGACGCCCAGAGAACAAAAATCGGACGTGTCGCCTGATGGCTTCGGAACTCCCCCGGAACAGCTCTCCAACGTCCATCAATATATCAAAGAAGACCCTTTTGGTGAGGCTAACGCTCCTGTATTACATGGAGGCATGGATGAAATGAAATTCCAAACAGAGCCGGAAGAAATACCGGATTACACCGATATCTCTCTAGACACGCAGATCATGGACGATATTCAGCACCATCTGCCGCCATTTCAGCATCATAATGATGTTGATCCCTACGAACCAAATAGTCTTCATGAAGCACATGGGTTAGGCCACGGCTTTGACCACACGCATCCGAACGATTACCGCATCGTTGAGGATGATGACGGAATTATGGCGTCCCAGGCTGCGGCAGCTTTACGAGATCAGGCAATGCATTTGGTCGATGCTTCTCGACTGCACAACGAAACGCAGTTGCATCGTGACCTTCTGGCAGCTGCGTTTGTTGGCCGGGAAGAACCGTCACAATACGACGGTAGATACTGACCATGATTCTCTGGCTTGTAACTATGTATCGACTATGGGGTATTTTTGTCATTTCTCAGTGTAGAGTATGTATGTACATACATTTTGGAGTTCTTTCTTATACCGGCGTTGACTGGGATACTATGAGCGGCGTTGAAGTATACACATGGCACGGGTTAGGCGCGCATATGCACCAGTAAAATAACATGAGAAAGAAATCTATAAGAATCTTGCAACTACATTTTATTTGCACGTCTTGACGGTGTACGCAGAGTCCTTCATCCTGAGCCGAGACACTGTAAGTCTGCTAAAAGTGCTGACACTGCGTGTTTGGTTGGTTTGCTGCCCTCCGAAACGTTTTGATTCGTCAGAACTTTTCACTGTGAAGCTCAATTTTCTGGAGCTCATCACCCCACGCTGAAGAGCGCTGGATACATCTATCTCATCGAAACATTTTACACTTCATTCCTGTTAAATTCTCTATAAATGATATAGTGATCTCCACCAGTGAACTTCTTGACAGTTGCGCCTCAACTCATATTCTTCTCAGCCATGGCCTTCAGCGGGCAGACACCGACGATCATCGTTTTGAAAGAAGGTATGCACTACCTCCCTCTAAGCCTTTTGTTCCAGTTCCCCATCGCAGCATTATTTAGCTGCAATTATTGCAGGTAGCGGTGTTTCTGATCTTGGGCTTTAGGGACGGACACGTCGCAAGGAAAGGGTCAAATACTATCGAATATCAACGCCTGTCTTGCTGTTCAATCAACGATCAAAGGTACCCTTGGCCCATATGGCGGAGATGTATTGCTTGTGGATTCCAATGGAAAGCAAACGATCACAAATGATGGGGCGACTGTGATGAAGGTTGGTGGTATAGCGTTGATTTTCTGGGGTGCTGATGACGGGTGGGATTTAATGCGTTTCTAATTATCTAGCTCCTCGACATCGTTCACCCTGCCGCGCGAGTTCTCACCGATATTGCACGATCACAAGATGCAGAAGTCGGCGATGGCACTACATCCGTGGTGGTCTTAGCTGGCGAGATTTTGAAAGAAGTCCGTGAATTCGTGGAACAGGGTGTGAGCGCACAGACGATTATTAAGGGATTGAGGACGGCGAGCAGGATTGCGGTTAACAGGATCAAGGAAATCTCGGTAGATATGAGGGATACTAGTGGGGGGAATGAGATGCAGGTGGAGACCCTGAGACGGTTGGCGGGAACAGCGATGAATAGTAAACTGATCAAGCGAAATTCTGACTTTTTTACAAAGAGTATGAACCTTTCCCCTTTGCATGGCAGGTGTTTTTCATCCCGGTTTCGCTGACTGAGGAACTAGTGGTTGTTGATGCTGTTCTATCCTTGGATCAGGATGATTTGAACGAGAAACTCATCGGCGTTAAGAAAGTTACCGGCGGTGCGCTACAGGATTCCCTCTTTGTGGATGGCGTGGCATTCAAGAAGACATTCTCCTATGCAGGATTTGAACAGCAGCCCAAATCGTTCAAGAATCCGAAGATCGTCTGCCTCAACGTTGAATTGGAACTCAAGAGCGAGAAGGATAATGCTGAGGTTCGAGTAGATCAGGTATCAGAATATCAGGCGATCGTGGATGCGGAATGGCAGATTATTTTCAATAAGCTCGAAGCACTTTATAAGACGGGTGCGAAGGTCGTGTTGAGCAAACTGCCTATTGGCGATTTAGCTACTCAGTCAGTTTTGAAGACTCAATCGGACACAGGCATGCGTAGTCAATTCTGCTAACATCAATTTTTAGGTACTTTGCCGACCGTGATATCTTCTGTGCGGGTCGCGTGTCTGCCGAAGACATGGAACGTGTCAACCAGGCTACAGGAGCATCTACACAATCAACTTGCTCAGATATTCAAGAGCGCCATCTTGGAACTTGCGGTTCTTTTGAAGAACGCCAGATCGGAGGTGAACGGTTCAATATCTTCTCCCAATGCCCGGCCGCCAAGACGTGTACCTTGATCCTTCGTGGTGGTGCGGAACAATTCATAGCCGAAGCAGAGCGCAGTTTACACGATGCTATCATGATCGTGAAGCGAGCTTTACGCAACACCTCCGTTGTCGCTGGAGGAGGGGCTACCGAAATGGATGTGTCCAGCTATTTGCATTTCTACGCAAACGAGAACAAGAGTGTGGCCCACAAACAACGAAGTATTGTCAAAGCATTTGCGAAAGCTCTGGAGGTCATTCCACGACAACTGTGCGACAATGCAGGTTTCGATGCTACTGACATCCTCACACGGCTTCGCGTTCAGCATCAGGCTGGCAACGTGTGGGCTGGAGTTGATTTCGACAACGAGGATGTCAGAGACAATATGAAAGCATTCATCTGGGAGCCGAGTCTGGTCAAGGTGAATGCTATACAGGCGGCGACTGAAGCTGCATGCTTGATTTTGAGTGTTGACGAGACTATCAGTAAGCATTTCCCCTGGATTCACCACTTCTACCATTTTGCCTACAACATCTTCATGGTTTACACATTAACACGGTTAATTCCACAGAGAACGAAGAATCAGCTCAGCCACAAGCTCCAGGAAAGCCTTTGCCGGCGGGAGCAGCTCAGAGAGTCTTGAGAGGAAGAGGGCGGGGTATGCCTCGGCGGTAAATGAAGGGTCCTTCACTGCAATTCGAATGTGACAAAAGAATAAGAGGTGAAAGACAGTGTTAGAAAATTTAATGTATGCCAGTCCAAGGAATTAGCGGGCGTTGAGCTGCCACCTACTCGATTACAAGCGAATACATGCTGACATACATGTGTATTGGTGTAACTGATGTAGATATTCGCCGGCTCAGCTTTTGCTCACTGATACTCCAAAGGACAACTCTTGTTCGCCTCAGTATTTGATTTTTCGTAGTTCTAAGCTGATTGTGACAATTGATTTACTGTATTCCAGAGCATATATAAGTCTGTTTGCGTGGCCCAATGTTTCGATCCATGTTGAGCCCGGCTTAGTCATCCTCTCCACGGCCCTACGAGAGCCGCATCTGCAATCGCTCGTTAAGGCTGTCGAGTGACCCCTCATTTTGCTTCAATTCAACAACCGTGAGAGGACTTCGACAGCAGCATTAACCAACTCATGTTGCAGGCTCTATTCTCCTGATAGCGCTTGTTATACGTTAACTTGCGCAGACGGGACGCACTATTCGCCACTTCGGAGCTTTCCGTTGCTGTGTGCAGAATCGCCTCTCTCCATTCAGCCGCGCAAGCCCACTTCGTATTTCACTTTGAACTCCCTTTAAAGCGTGATTCGCCTACGTCGGTATTCAGCCGCCCGTTGACTTTGCGATTTTCCCCAAACTCAACAGAAGTTATCCTCAATCACTTGCTCCGAAAAAGAAGACGTGAAGGAACAGCTTGGACGACGACGAAGGAGAATCGGCGCTCGTGGCTCCTTTTTGCCCCAACTTCTCTGTGATTCCATACGACGCGTACTGAGAGGATCCGTTGCTAGAGGTTTTCGGAAACCTCAAAGGCGCTAAGCTCCTTAAACTGAAACGTCTTCTGACCTCTTTAGCGGAATTTCTCACATAAATCTTCCCCTCGCAGGTGCATTTCTGCTCGCCGTCCCAGATCGCATCGTTTCCATCTCGGCGACGCTCTGAGATATGTCCTACTATCCTCCTCCATCCGGCTACCCAGGAGGACCTCCTGGGTATCCTCCACCACAGCAACAACAGCAACCACATTACCCATCATATGGAGCTCCTCCGCCTCAATACCCGTAAGCTACTTTCGGCGTTCTTTCTACTTTCTACCAACTGACAATACACCAGGCCATCACAAAACTATGGCCCGCCTGGCTACCCGCCTCCAGGACATTACGGACACTCCCCTCAATCCGGTTATCCTCCACAAGGTTCTCCATATGGCCACAGTCCGTCTCCTCAACCTCCATACGGTGTGAGTATTTCATGATGGGAATGACGCGTACTCCTGCTCACGAATTTTCTATTATAGCACGCCCCACCACATCATCCCCCACCTTCACCGGGCTATGGCCACTTGCCCCCAGCGACTCCCAATAGTGGTCCCGCATTCCATGGACAGCCAGGTAAATGGATATAACCCAGGAAAATTTTATGCAAGTTGCTCAGATAGTATGCAGGTATCGCGACCATAAACAACAATGATTATGTCCATGGAAAGCACAACGCACCACCGCCTCCCCCTTCCGGTGCGGTCGCTTTCGGCCATGGCGCTCCTCAGGGTTATAGTTTTCAATACTCAAACTGCACCGGCAAACGGAAAGCTCTGCTAATTGGGATCAACTATTTTGGCCAGCGAGGCCAGTTACGCGGCTGCATCAATGATGTTAAGAACATGTCGACCTATTTGAATCAGAATTTTAACTATGCGAGAGAGGACATGGTAATTTTGACTGATGATCAGCAAAATCCGATGAGTCAACCCACGAAGGCCAACATTTTACGCGCAATGCATTGGTTGGTGAAAGATGCGAGACCAAATGATTCGTTGTTCTTTCATTACTCTGGTAAGTCATGGAGAGAGACTCCATAAGCGAGGACCACCATACTAATTACTATTACAGGCCATGGTGGTCAAACCCCCGACTTAGATGGAGACGAAGACGATGGGTATGATGAGGTTATTTATCCTGTGGACTTTAGAAGCGCTGGCCATATTGTGGACGATGACATGCACCTTATTATGGTTCGTCCCTTACCTCCCGGTGTCCGTTTGACCGCAATTTTCGATTCTTGCCACTCCGGCTCTGCCCTTGACCTTCCTTATATCTACTCCACGCAAGGCGTTCTCAAAGAGCCCAATCTTGCAAAGGAAGCTGGTCAAGGTCTTCTTGGTGTTGTATCCGCTTATGCCCGCGGAGATATGGGTGGAATGATGTCAACTGCAATGGGATTCATCAAGAAGGCTACTCGAGGAGACGATGCGTACCGAAAAACATTGCAAACCAAGACGAGTCCCGCGGATGTCATTATGTGGTCCGGCAGTAAGGATGTGCAAACTAGCGCAGATGCAACTATTGGCGGAGAAGCAACTGGGGCCATGTCGTGGGCGTTTATCACCGCATTGAAGAAAAATCCTCAACAGAGCTACGTTCAACTGCTGAACAGTATTCGCGATGAACTCGCCACGAAGTACTCTCAAAAACCCCAGTTGAGCTGCAGCCATCCACTTGGTAAGGCTTCACTTCAAAATATGATCAATTTTTGGCTGCGCCGCAGAGCTAATTGTTTTATGTTAGATACGAATCTCTTATATGTCATGTAAGCGCTCTCTATGACGCTTAATACTCGAGTGAAAGGCCGTATAGCCTCTTAGAGGCATGCAGAGTTCAGCACTGCTACCCCAGATTTGGTTCTTTTTCATATGGCGAAATGCTCTCTTATATATCAATACTTAGGTCCGTTATTTGATATCCATTTTCCAATACGTATTTTGTTTTCAATCCTTGTTTCGCACATGAAATCTCTCTCTCACGTCTTAAGAATCTCCCAGTCGGTTTGGAAGATCGACGGCGGATCATCCGGTCATGATCATATCATTTTTTTATCTGTCGCCCTTTACGTATTTTAATTTGCTTGTCGCTTCAAGTTTTGCTTCCCTTATGATTCTTTCTAGCTCCAAAATGCTCTTTGATCCGGGAGGAATGCAGGCAAAACAACTGTATTTAATGGAGTTGTCACGCTCGGTTGTTGGGTAGAAATTAAAATATACATAATGTTTTAGACAGAAAGCGTATGAATGTCGATTCGAGACTAGATCAGTAATAACTGACCTTGACTCTTGAACAGGGTCAAGTTGCTATCGTGCCTCTGTTCTGTGCCATAGTTATACCTCTAGAGTAGTATACATAAACTTCCTACTAAGTGCTTGATCGCCCAAGCCTCCTCAGGAAATACGCACCAAAGGTTTCTCACGACACAGAGATAACATGCCCTGGAGTTCACACATAATTATGCTAAACACTGTATTTGTATTACTTGTCGGGCTTCGCAGTTAGGAATCCGCAATGATCAATCAGTCGAACCACAATGGAGGCATTTCTGCCATCATACGAACATGCCATAACGAGAGATGTGTGGGCCATCGTGGCGCCTTATATTCCCTCCGCAGACCTTTGCGCTGCGTGCCTGGTGTCGAAGAGATGGCATGAGATGTTTGTTCCGTTCCTATGGGGTGCCCCGGCGTCGCACTTTGGGATGGACAATGATGCTCTATATGGTGGGCCAACTAACCATCGCCAGCTTCAAGAACCTGTGCATTGACTGACTGACTAACTGATTTGCTGGCTTTGGTTCTGCGCCAAATTGTTATTCAGTCGCGCTGACTCGATTCCGAAAGATATTGAAGTGTGCTCGTCGCGCGGTGCGGGAGCTCACGCATACTTTGCATCTTCCTCCGGCGCCGTCGGAGGTGTACGATGAGCCGAGGAGGACTTGGTTGCTCGAAGTGTTAGAGTGGTTGCCGAAGCTGCAGTCGTTGCTGGTTTCGGGATTGCCGTTTTTCGACCATGAGTCACTTACTGCGCTAGGCGCGAGGCCTGGTCAGAGTGGTAGGCATGATGCTGAGGGATTGCTGCGGACGTATGATTTACGTTTGCTTCTGGCAGAGTCGGAGCCGAATACTACGTCAATAGGGCTTTGTGCGGCGCTGCTGTGTTTTCCAAAGCTGGTATATGTGGATTTGTCGTATACTACTCCCGCGCGAGATCGTGGGGTGTTGAATGCGCTTTCGCGGTTATATGACTTGCAGGTGTTGAAGCTACGGGGTATCGGGCTCAGAGATGGTGATATTGAGATTTTGGCGAATGCTATTGGGATACGTGTCCGGCTTTTGGACCTTCGGAATAATCTGCTGAGTGATGGGGCTCTGCCATTTTTGCTACAACACTGCTTCCTGCCGCCTAGGGTGGGCGATGAACAGTCTGAACGGATGGCGGAATGCCAGTTCGAATGGCGATTGCCAACTATTCCGTTTGGAAATATTCTAACGTCTGGCTCATTGAACTGTGAACACATCGACGAGCACTTCCTGAAGCAGCTTACCATGCCGCTTGATGGCCGGTCCGCATTGGAGGATATTCCCCATGTTGGCATCACGCACTTATATATCTCAGATAACAATCTGTCTATTGAAGGGTTGTTAATCTTGCTCAAATCTGGAAGACTCCGTGCGCTAGATGGCGGAACCGTCAACTCAGTTGGAACAATAAAATTGGAGGAGCGTTTACGATCTTCTCATTGCGACGAATTCTTCGCAATGAAGACAAGATCTCCTGAGGCAGAGAGACTTATTCCTATATTATGTCACCCTGCGACCAAGAATCTTACTTATTTGCGAATCCACCATTCTGTCGTGACGGAGGACTGTCCTATAAAGCCTGACATATCGCTGTCTTCACTCCTTGCAGAGCTTCCGACAGAGAATGAGCTTTGTGCAGAGCAGAGAGCTGAGCTTAGAGCCGTACCTAACGAGATGCACGAATTATCTAGTGAAACCAGGCCAGCTCCTGCATATGGAGTTGCTGATACTGGCATTACGGCGGCTAATCATGGAAAAGGCCCTGAAATTTCAGACTCGATACCTGCAGATGACCAGGCGCGCATTTTTACAACGACGGCAACTGGATCGTCAACGCTCTCACAGGACACTATAAGTACACGTGTGTCCCTAAAGCTCGATTCCAGTTTACCTGAGGTACCGACGAATCAACCATCGTCATTTTCTCAGCTGCGAAACAATCTAATCCAAACCCTTCTTGATAAACGTCCCGCGATTTCTGGGACACTGCGGTGCAACGGTGAAGTAGGCTGCCTGCCGTTCTTTCATCCCTCGAGCCTCCCTCATCTTCAAACTTTAGTCCTTACCGACGTACCATCATCTATTCCCCCCTCCTCTCGTATTCTCAGGTCCTTAAAAAGATTCATCACTGATTGTGCTGATGAAACGTTACTTGCTTCCTTACGAGCTCAATCGGACTATTCCCTTCCACCTGGCTCGTATCGAAAGAAGGCAGAAAAGCAGCATGCAAAGTCGCTGTTTGCTCTTGAAAGGCTTGTTCTAGAAGTCACACCTGTCATGACATCAAACAGCCCCAGCCCTTGGGTTTCAGCTAGCTACTACACTCCTGGCCATTCCAAATCTAGTACTGGGGATAGAGATTCCGAAAATCTCTGGGCAGCGGCAATGCATGATTTCAGTTTCTTTAGTGAAGAGGGGAATGGTGTTCTGGGCACTGATGAGACAGATAAGTACTCTCAAAAGATCCCTCTGAACGAGAAAAGACCTCCGTCTGCGAATGATAGCAGCTTCGTGGACCCTCTCGCTATATCGAAGCTAGACGCTCGCTTTCCTCAATCACCAACACCAAAAACAACATATGCTCCAGGGAATCTGCCGCAAAGCCCTTCAAGCAGTAGATCTTGTCATCCATCTCGATCAGACCCTAGAGATACTATCGAGCCAGAAGTGGACCTGGTCGCAGCATTAGCATCATTCCGCAAGGAAAAAAGGGAGAAGTTTAATGGTTTACATTATAACCAGCGAAAAAACAAGCTGGTAAATCCGACTCTCTCGACCCATGTTAAGGGCCATTGGATTGGGGAAGTGAAGGTTGTGAGAAACCCGGCTCCGTCTCCGCGAAATAGAAGAGTTGGGGGGTTGACATAGTGGATTGTCATAGTAGGAATTAGGATATCCATATTTTTGATTTGGCTAGCTGATTGATGTTGGTGAGGTAGTTCAAGTTAAATGCACTGGCATATATGTCGTTTCGCGTTGGGCACTTCGGCTTCCCCTATTTGTGGTTGTATTTGATATCATATACTTCACGAACAGGCGCAAAGTTGAATGGCCTGAAGCTGGCCATGGCGTCTATTTTCTCGGAACTGGATGGCTTTTGAAAATAAAAATTTAAAAAGAAGCTCATCCATTACAGAATGGACTACAGCAAGCATCAATCCGGGGTAGGGACACGTCAAAACAAGCTAGGCATTGTATACAGAGAAGCTAGGGTATTTTCCAACCCGGAATCACTGCCAGTTGAAACATATTCGTTCCCATTAAAAGAAAGAAAATGATACCTGGATGCAGGGGAACAAAGCGTGATACGATACATGGGGCCCCCTTTCCATTCCTTTCTATCTGTTGTCACTTCCGAATCCCAGTTCGTAAAACGTTCACTTTCCCCACAAAGATCAACTGGATGTTACCGCCTATACCCCTCGCCCTAGACATCCCCAAACCAGTCATCTCTGTGGGGGACGAAGGGGGAGAAGTGGCATTTATGCCTTGGCAGTTTTAGCGGCTTGTTGAGGGTTCAATTTTTTTTGCTCCTTCTGGAATCGGAGTCTTGGTGGTGGAGCACGGTTGCGGCGGCCCTCTCGGGATCGGACACTAGAGAGAGCTTGACATCAGTATTATTGATATTTCCGACTATATGTATAACTTGCGACTTGTGACGCGGAAGCACGATTGAAGACTGGGAATAGCAAGAAGTTGGGGGCATTTCGTACCGCACAATCTTGCCGTGGATAGCGCAGGACACGCAGTATTGAAGCTTCAAGTACATTTTGGGAACGGCGTATTCCTCGAAGACAGAGGCCTCGGAGATATCACCTATGTGTCACCAGCGAATTCGAAAATATTAGCCCATGCACTTCTCCATGACGCTCTATCCCAAGCAGATAGTTCGTAACATGCTGCCTAAAAATAGAATGGATAGGTATCGACGTACGAACAGCGGCGGTTTCAACCATGTTGCGGATGGTGAATCTCTTGATGGCCTTGTCCTTTGGCGTGCATCTTGAGCAGTTGGAGCAGCGAATCGGCTTGACGTGACCGCGTCCCTTCTTATTGCGTCCGCTGTACACAGATAACAAACGCGACGAGTCCGTTAGCTCTCGCAAGTCCCGTTCCCAATGGGGGATTTCAAAGATTAGATCACCCACTTCGACGCCCGCTTCTTGACCATTTTGGCGGTAGTACTTTTCTTTTTCCCTTCTGACTTTTCGCGTCAGATTCGACAGCCGATAATAGGTTTTGCACGCGACAGACGACAAGAACGGCCCCTTCGGAGTGTTTGGGTGTTGGGTCAGGTCTCGCTCGGTTCTCTTCCCAGCCAGCTGAAAGCTCACAAATGGGGTCGTTGTGGGCAGCAGGGCTAGGGTTCCTAAGCGAGGTTAGTGGGTCACGGGACCTCCTCGTCCGAGCAGGGACTAGCGCGCCAAGATTTCCGCGTCGCTTCCACGTGACTTCTGTGTATGGTGGTCTGTGCACCGGCCACTCCCAGCAAACAAACGGAAGGAGCGAACCTGTAGCACCTGACTCGTGGCTGCCGGCCTGAATCGGGAAAATTCGAGATCGAACTTCGTTCCTGACCTCCACCGATCTCGCGCTCGACGACGAACCTCTGCGTTGAACAGGCCACAGGACGACGAGCTTCTCGTTTCTCCATTGATGATACTCCTCTTGTTTAATTGAGCTCCTTGCAAGATGTCGTCCACCGGTACAATTCGAAATCGAACCATGGGTCGCGGACAGCTACCCTTTGACGGTGCTCCCTCTGGAATACCTCGCAAGGTAGACCATCAAGGCACACAGAGTATACCATCAGATGTTGGGGGTTCTACATTGAGTGCTAGTAGACAAAAGCAGTCCAAGCGAGACGAGGTACTTCTATTTGCTCACATCTCTAGCCCCCTGATGGATCTAACTGAGCCCTTGACCTGGGCCGTTTGTTACTGCTGTAGAATATATAGAGCACTAATCAATCCATATAGGCCATTAGGAGAAAGATGGAAGCGGACCTGAACAAAAAACGATATATGCCGGCTAGGACTCGATCGACTCGCAAGGCCCCCCCGGGGACCGTTCTTGCTCTGAAACCCAGCCAGGCACTTCAGATTAAACCAAATACCACAGTGGCAGAAGCGGCGCAATTGATGGCTGCAAAACGCGAGGACTGCGTCCTGGTGACCGATGACGATGACCGCATCGCTGGTATATTTACTGCTAAGGACCTGGCTTTCCGCGTTGTTGGAGCGGGTATTCGAGCGAGGGATGTTACCATCGCAGAGATCATGACTAAGAATCCGCTATGTGCCCGAACTGATACCAGTGCGACTGATGCCCTAGACTTGATGGTTCGGAAAGGCTTCCGTCACTTACCAGTCATGGACGAAAACCAGGATATCTCTGGTATCTTGGATATTACAAAATGCTTTTATGATGCGATGGAGAAGCTTGAGCGGGCATACAGCTCCTCTCGCAAACTGTATGATGCCCTGGAAGGTGTGCAGTCTGAATTGGGTGCCTCTCAGCCTCAGCAAATCATACAGTATGTAGAGGCTTTACGACAAAAAATGTCCGGACCCACACTGGAGTCTGTTTTGAATGGCTTACCGCCTACCACGGTGTCTGTACGAACATCAGTGAAAGAAGCGGCCGCTTTGATGAAGGAGCATCATACTACGGCCCTTTTGGTGCAAGACCAAGGTTCAATCACTGGTATCTTTACGAGTAAGGACGTTGTCTTGCGAGTCATCGCTCCAGGATTAGACCCAGCCACTTGCAGTGTTGTGAGAGTGATGACACCTCATCCCGATTTTGCTCCCACTGATATGAGCATTCAAGCTGCGCTTCGAAAAATGCACGGTTAGTAATTTTATTTTATTTTTTTTGTGCCGGTTTTGCTGTTGGCTGCTAATATATACCGCCAGATGGACATTACTTGAATCTTCCTGTCATGAATGAATCAGGGGAAATTGTCGGTATGGTTGATGTGCTTAAATTGACATATGCCACATTAGAGCAGGTCTGTATATCTTGACACGGCTGCCAAGTTAAATTGACTCACGACTTCTCAGATAAACACCATGCAAACAAACGAAAACGAAGGACCCGCCTGGAACAAGTTCTGGCTTTCAATGGACAATGAATCCGATTCCATGGTCTCAGGGGGAGGCCATAGTCAAAACCTCCGCCGATCTCTACTCAGCCCTGATCCACCCCGAGAACGTGGAGACAGCGTTCTTCCAAACGAATCCGCATCGCACCATGGTGAAGATGCCCAATCTGAGTTACTAGACACACGTCACCTTGCGAATGACGATTCTCCATTCCCATTCAAATTTAAAGCCCCAAGCGGTCGTATTCATCGGCTTCAAGTCATTCCATCCGCTGGTGTTGCGGGTCTTGTTGCTAATGTTTCTGCCAAGCTTGGAGCAGAAGTTGGGGCCATTGGTGGTGAGGCCGTAGTGGAGAATGGCAAACTTAGCAACAGCGGATATGCGCTTAGTTACTTGGATAGCGAAGGGGATACTGTCTCCATCACAACGGATCAGGATCTTCTCGATGCCATTGTGCAGGCTAGAAAAGTCGGTCAGGACAAGGTCGATCTCTTTGTTCACGATCCGGAAAAGCCCCCATTGGTTGTCCAAGACCCCCAGCCCGCCATTGCCAAAGCCCCAAGTCTGCCCGAACCCGTGATAAGATCGCCCATGACAGAAGAGGACCAGCAAAGCACCACAGAACAGGTGCGACCTCAGAAGAGTCTCGCCCAGACACTTACACAGCCGTCAACGGAACAACAGCTAATAGCCGGTGTTCCCAATGAACTGATTTTGCCTGGCGCTATTGTAACCCTTGCCGCCGTCATCTTGGGAGTATTTGTGTTAAGTCGAACAGGAGGCAAGCGGTGATGACTTGATAGACTCTTCTTCTTGGATTGCGGATTGCCCAATCCAGACACAGTGTTGCAATAGATTTTCCCCCCTTATTAGCCACCTAGATTGATATATTTTTCTAATACCCTAAGTCTTTCTTCCCCAATTCGAGCATCTAAGTTCTTCGTTATTTGTTTGACCACCAGTCAAGAACTTTGTAAATTACTGCCTAGATCGATCTACTATTTTAATAACTTCAACAGAGCAATGTGGTTGATACTGTGGTTTGTTTCTCGAGCAAACACAGCATCTGCCCGACTAACTAGCGACCGATCAGGAATAGCGCCATCAGCACCCAAACTTTTTCCCAAAACAATTAAAAAAGATCGTGAAATCGCCCTTCTCGCCCATCCCACCACCCTCATGCGCTTTGCTGGAAGACAACACTGCACACACTGCTGTCTCTCTGTCTCCCAAGCTCAGCTGCAGTGGTTACATGTATGCTAATTATACCCTTGCGCTCTGAATCCCCTTCTTAACGAGGATCTCCTGCCCCTCCTGCCATTTGCCCTGTGACACGGTTAGGCGCGTGGGAGACTTGCTGGGTGTTTTTATTCTCTCCCATCCGTCTGGCTCGTGCCATTTACTTCCTCTTTCCTTAAATCAACACGTCAATTCCGAGGGAAGCCTCCCTAAAGTGGCCAATATGTCGATTCTACCGCCAGAAATTCACACTGCTTTGTCGCAGCTGCTGATGGGGCTTATGACCCCTGACAATCTCGTGCGCGTCCAAGCTGAAGAGCAGTTGAATAAGGAGTGGGTTCAAGGGCGTCCAGATGTCTTCCTGATGGGGCTGGCGGAACAATTACAAGCTGCGGAGGATTCGAATGTAAGAAGACAGACAGCGCGGGGTAGATTTTGTTGATATTCTTTGTCTATCATCTTCACATTAAAGGCGTTGATCCGTGCTAACTTGCGTTTCTTTTTCTTTTATGTTTTTAGACGCGCTCATTTGCCGCAGTTCTTTTTCGACGGATAGCTGCACGGTCTATAAAGGACCCGAATACCACTGATTCCAGACGATTGTTTTTTACGCTTTTGCCGGAGCAGAGATTAGCCATTCGACAGAAATTACTGCAAGCATTGAACAGTGAAAGCGTGTCTAATGTCCGGAATAAAGTTGGAGATGCGGTGGCAGCCATTGCGGAGCAGTACACAGAAGGCGGTATGAGCGAACATGCCGGTACCCTTGGAGGTTACAATGGATCCTGAAGTTCACATAGCTGACGGTATTTTGGATTATAGGAGAACCATGGCCAGAGCTTCTCGGTGTTCTGTTCCAAGCCAGCCAATCTCCGGACACTGGCCTTCGTGAATCGGCGTTTCGCATATTCTCTACCACACCACGGATTATTGAGAAGCAACATGAGGACACCGTTCTCGGCGTGTTTTCGAAAGGATTCAAGGATGAACATATTTCAGTTAGTATATACATATCCATGTATCAACCTCAGAATTTTCCCCGCTAACTATCTATACAAGGTCCGAATATCCGCAATGGAAGCGTTTGCTTCCTTTTTTAGCTCCTTACACAAAAAGTCGCAGTCCAAATACTTCTCCTTAGTGCCTGATCTCTTGAATGTTCTTCCACCACTCAAAGAAGCTGATGAGAGCGAGGAGCTGTCAAAAGCGTTCGTATCACTCATAGAGATTGCCGAGCTATGTCCCAAAATGTTTAGACCGCTTTTCAACAATCTTGTCAAGTTCAGCATCAGCGTAATTAGCGACAAAGAACTTTCCGACCAAGTTAGACAAAATGCGCTGGAGCTGATGACGACGTTTGCGGATTACGCGCCGACCATGTGTAAGAAGGATCCCAATTATGCACAAGACATGGTCACCCAGTGTCTCAGTTTGATGACCGATGTCGGTCTGGATGATGATGATGCATCTGAGTGGGGAGCGTCGGAGGATGTGAGTTCCCGTGAGATCGCTGACTATGCATGGCTAATGATTGTTGAAGCTTGATCTCGAAGAATGCGATAAGAACCATGTTGCTGGCGAGCAATGCATGGATCGACTGGCCAATAGACTTGGTGGACAAGTTATCCTCCCTCCCACGTTTAACTGGGTGCCGAGGATGATCTCGTCTTCTGCTTGGCGCGATAGACATGCAGCCCTTATGGCTATCTCCGCTATTTCGGAAGGCTGTGGTGACTTGATGGTTGGTGAACTGGATCAAGTCCTTGCGCTTGTCATTCCTGCCCTGCAGGACCCGCACCCACGAGTGAAATTCGCCGGCTGCAATGCTCTCGGACAGATGAGTACCGATTTCGCCGATACTATTCAAGAGAAATACCATTCCGTTGTTCTTGGGAATCTCATCCCGTCGCTGAGTTCAGAGCACCCGCGTGTTCAGGCCCATGCCGCCGCTGCCCTTGTCAACTTCTGCGAGGAGGCGGAGCCGGCCATTCTCGAGCCATATCTTGAGCAGTTGTTGAGCCATCTCGTTCAGCTGCTTCAGAGCCCGAAGAAGTTTGTTCAAGGACAGGCTCTCTGCACGATAGCCACAATCGCTGATTCAGCGGAGAGTACATTTGCCAATTACTACGACAGGCTTATGCCAATGTTATTCAATGTCCTAAAAGAGGAACAATCTAAGGAATACCGAGAGATTCGAGCCAAGGCCATGGAATGTGCGACATTGATTGCATTGGCCGTTGGCAAGGAGAAGATGGGCCAGGACGCCCTGGCGTTAGCTCAGTTGCTTGCGCATATTCAACAAAACATAACCGACACCGAAGATCCACAGTCGTCATACCTTCTTCACTGCTGGGGTCGTATGTGCCGTGTTTTGGGAACGGACTTTGTCCCCTATCTTCCTGGCGTTATGCCACCCCTACTTCAAGTCGCTGCTGCTAGGGCAGATGTTCAAATCCTCGACGATGAAACACAAATTCAAGAAGCTGAGCAGGATGGAAAATGGGATTTACTTCCGCTAAAAGATAAAGTTATTGGAATCAGAACGAGCATCCTTGAAGACAAGAATGTGGCAATTGAACTGATCACAATATACGCTCAAGTTCTCGAGGCTGCTTTTGAACCATACGTAGTCGAGCCAATGGAAAATATTGCAATTCCGGGCCTCGCATTCTTTTTCCACGATCCTGTCAGAGTTTCGTGTGCTAAGCTCATTCCACATCTGTTGAATTCATATAAGAAAGCGCATGGTGAACATTCACCTGAGTTTTACCAGTTGTGGTCCAAGACTATTGAGAAGGTTATTGAGTGCCTCAGTGCAGAGCCTGCAGTTGATACCCTGGCGGAGATGTTCCAGTGCTTCTACGAATCCGTGGAAGTTGCGGGCAAGAATAGCTTGACGCAGGATCATATGCAGGCGTTCATCGAAGGCTCCAGATCAACTCTCGACGATTTCCAGGTCCGTGTGAGGAGGCGCATGGAGGAAAAAGCGGAAGTGGAAGAAGGGGATGATGAGACTCTATCATTCGACTATGAAGCCGAAGAGGATCAGAATCTGCTCAGTGACATGAACAAGGCTTTGCACACAATTTTCAAAAACCAGGGCGTATCATTCTTGCCAACCTGGGAGCGTATCCTACCTTTCTGTGATACTTTTGTTGTTAGCCAGGAACCGACGCAGAGGCAGTGGGCTCTCTGTGTAATCGACGATGTTCTTGAATTCTGCGGTGAACAGTCCTGGAATTACAAGGACCACATTTTACAGCCATTGGTTAATGGAATGCGAGACGAGAGCGCAGCCAACCGACAGGCTGCTGCGTATGGTGTTGGTATTGCGGCTCAAAGGGGCGGTATTGCATGGAGTGATTTCGTGGCTGCCAGTATCCCAACTCTATTCCAAATAACCCAGCATGCAGAGGCTAGATCCGACGTCCATGTATTTGCGACGGAAAATGCATGTGCCAGTATCGCCAAGATTCTACACTTCAACGCCAGCAAAGTTCAAAACCCCCAGGAGGTTGCTGAGAATTGGATTAATACGCTGCCAATTTTGAATGACGAAGAAGCAGCTCCTTATGGTTACTCTTTCCTCGCGCAGATGATTGATCAGTATGTATTATTCTTGTTGCACCCCCATTTCCATCATTTTAACAATCTGGCTGACTTTCTGATTAGGCAAAACCCTGCCGTCTTTGCAAACGCAGAGAAGGCATTCACATATGTTGTTCAAGCGCTTGAGGCTAAAAGCATTCAAGGCGCCGTTGCCAACAGGATTGTTGCTTCTGTAAAACAACTAGTAGCATCAACAAATGTGAACGCAGAACAGATTTTGGCCAACGTCCGACCCGAGAAACAAATGGAGGTCCGCAGATACTTCCAATGAGCAATCAATATTTGTTGATGGCGTTGAATTTTTTGGAAGTGAAGTCTTCTGTTCTTTTAACATTGTTTCCCCTGACCCCAGTCTATGTTTTCACCCATGACCTCTTGTCCCTGGAGAAACCTCCAGCACTAGCCTGCATGTCTACTTCACCCCCTTGCATTATTTTTGTGTTTAGTTACAAGCTCCAAGAACTTTCAGATGATGCTCAGCATCCTGAGTTAAATAGAACTGATACTACCAGGTAGCAGTACTTTTGATTGTTATATTGTGGAACAGAAACATGTTGCTCGTTATTAGTATTCCACGATAGTTGAGATCTGGAAATATGGATGATTCGGTTAACATCCTCTCGTTTGGTCTGGGATCATGCAAACTAAAGGAATTCGGGTTTCCTACCCAGCAAATTCCGCTTGAAGATTTCTAAACACTAGTACATATGTACATATCCCTGATGCTCAGGCTAACGGGTTCAAACCATTGCCTCCCACCGAATGCTGTTTACATACATACATACATACATATCCAGAGCATATTCTATAGTTCGATTGAAATCGAGATATACGCAAGGACTATATACAAAGAGATACCCAGAAATCAGACCCCCAAGAACAGTGACCGAAACATCTTATGCCAACGCCAAAACTCCAAGCTTTCCAACAAGCTACGCAGAAACGACTTTTTTCCAAAAGAGAATCAGAGAAAGGAAGATCGTTATGATCTCGTCTTGCTAGCCAGAAGATTCAATGCACTTCCGGCAAGAATAAAGCCGCACTGGTCTTTACTCAACGTATGTTTCACAGGGATATCCAAAACATCACCCCTCTTCTTCATAACTCTCAACTTGATATCTCCATGTCCACCATTCCGCAAAACATCGTACAAACCAACTGTGTCAACTGTGTCACACGCATCAATCTTATCATAATCAGTCTTGTTTGCAAACGTCAGCGGGACAACACCTTGTTTCTTCAGATTTGTCTCGTGGATCCGTGCAAAACTTTTGGCTACAATGATACGTCCGCCCAGGTACCGTGGCTGCAACGCGGCATGCTCTCGAGCGCTGCCTTCACCGTAGTTTTCTTCAGCGATGACAAGCCATTCGATTCCTTGGTCCTTCCATTTTTCTGCAAGGTCTGGAATGGAGTAGGTCTGGCCATCGACGTCGTAAGCGACATTGGTTTCTCCTGTGGCGGCGTTAACGGCCCCAATCAGGGTGTTAGCCGAAATGTTGGGAAGGTGGCCTTTATATTTGAGCCAGGGACCAGCGGCAGAAATTGTGTCAGTGGTGCATTGTCCCTTGACCTTGTAGAGAACACGGAGGGATTGGAGGTCACTCTTTGGGAAAGGAGTAAACGGTTCGAGAACGGCAAGGCGATCAGAGGTTGGGGAAATCACAACTTCACAAGATGGATCTGGGACAGCGACAGATGGTTGAAAGTCAGGGTTTCCAGCGGCAAAACCTGCCTTTGGGAGATCTGAGCCCTGGGGAGGACGAAATTTGAACGGCTCGCCGCTTGGAGTACTGATGCTATCGGTCATGGGATTGAAGGTGGTGGTGCCCGCATACGTTAAGGCTGTGACAACCTCTGGCGAGGCAAGGAAATTCATGGTTCCCGGATTTCCATCGTTACGGCCGCGGAAATTTCTGTTATACGATGTAAAAATAGCATTGGTTTCGGCTTTCTTTACACCATCTGTCCGCTTCCACTGTCCAATACAAGGACCGCAGGCATTCGCGAGAACCGTGCCACCAGCTGAAGAGAATGTATTGAGGGTCTGATCCCGATCTAAAGTTGCACGAATTTGTTCGCTACCAGGAGTGATGAAGAAGTCGGCCTTCGGGCGGAGTCCAGCCTCGGAAGCTTGTTTAACGAGGTCTTCGGCACGAGTCATGTCCTCGTAAGAACTGTTAGTGCAACTTCCTATCAATCCAGCTCCAAACGTTTCAGGCCAACCGCTTTTGCGAACGGTCTCCGCAAAAGCTGAAAGGGGAACGGAAAGATCCGGCGTAAAAGGGCCGTTGATGTGAGGTTCAAGCGAAGAAAGATCAATGGTAATGTGTTGATCATATTCAGCATTGGGGTCAGCTCGAAGCAAATTATCTGGACCGGACGATGCGATCTCTGAGGCAGCCTTGGCAATGCCTGCGCGGTTAGTAGCCTTAAGGTAGGGTACCATGCTAGGTGAGAACGGGAAGATCGAGGTGGTGGCGCCAACTTCGGCACCCATGTTGCAAATTGTGGCCATTCCAGTACAGCTAAGTGTCTCCACACCAGGTCCGTAATACTCAATGATATAGCCTGTTCCTCCTCGGACTGTCAGTTTTCCAGCAAGATGGAGAATAATATCCTTCGGAGCAGTCCAGCCGCTCAAAGTGCCCTCCAACTTCACGCCAAGAACCTTAGGAGCCTTGAGTTCCCAAGGAGCATCCACGAGGGCATCAACGGCGTCTGCACCACCAACGCCGATAGCAATCGCACCCAACCCACCGCCGTTAGGAGTATGACTGTCAGTTCCTAACATGAACAGACCTGGAGCAGCATAGTTTTCCAGAACAGTCTGATGAATGATACCAGCACCTGGCGGCCAGAACTCAATACCATATCTCTTCGCTGCAGATTCCAGAAAATCAAACACCTCCTTATTGCCTTGAATCGAAGCCGGCAAGTCAACATCCGCACCCTTCTGACCAACAATCATATGGTCACAATGAATGCTAGCCGGAACAGCAGTCGAAGGAAGCCCACACGACATGAATTGAAGCAATGCCATTTGCGCAGAGGCATCCTGCATCGCTACACGGTCTGGTTTAATCTTTAAATTGGCCTGACCGCGAATGTTCTTCCCATTCTGAGTTCCGGTGAGGAGTGACTCTTCCACATTGTCGAGATGGGAGTACACGACCTTTTCTGCGACGGTAAGCAGCCTGTCTGAGCCCAAGACTCGTCGGACTTGGTCCAATTTGTTCAGAATCTTGGGATATGGAGGGGAACAGCTCGAAGTATGCGACCTTGAGGAGGAGGTAGCCTCCGTCGCAAAGCTGCGGTATCGGCGAAAGGGCAAGCATTGGGTGATCTAGGAATAACTACAGCATTAGAAGAGGATTCGACAAAATGTAGGCTGGAGACTCACAACACGAGCTGTAGCCACATTATGCCGCCACATCGTCTTCAGACAGTCCGCGATCACTCGCAGTGTGCCTGTGCCTCGAGGAGGGGATATGAACAAGTCGAAGCTTCAATCTTACACACGCTGTATGGCCATTACCATTTTTTTATCTCGTCTCTGATTGGCTAGTTAATTAGTTAACTAGTTAGCTTATTCCTAATGTAATTTAGCCCCAATGCTATTTTAGTCTCTGAATAATCAACTCATCTCAACCCTTTACTCGACCGACGACAGAGAGCCTTGCGCTGTTTATTGATGTTGATGCCGCCTATACCCAGCTCTGTACTAGAAAACATATTCATATCATCTGGCACATGCGTCGCAATCCTAGACTTATAAACTCCCTTAATTTCAACTTGCATTAGCTTGAGAAAGCTATTTCAAACAGATTACCTAGCCCAACATAGAATACACTTTGAGATTCGATCCATATCAAAAGGGTCTGAAGCGGAATAACTCTAAGCCATTTTTTAATATAAAGTAGCAGCCACCAACGAATGCGCCAACGCCATGACCAGGAGTTTATGGTTTATTATTATAAATCATCTTGCTTCGCTGCGGCCTCTTCATCTGCTGCAGCGCGGAGTTCGTAACAGAGGTCGTAACATTGGGCTAGCAGTTCGTTAACACGGCCTTGACCTTCTGGAAGATCTGATCCTATGTAGAATTTGCCGTCCACTCGCATGTTGTCGATTGAATTAAGCTGAGAAAGGAGCTTAGCATATACGCTTCGGAATCTCAGGGACGATATAGCTTACCTTCATGCTATATGGATATAGTTCTCTTGAAGTGGAGACTCCTCCGGATTCTTTGACTTCCATTAAACATTTTCTCAGCGTCTGCAACTGGTTGTATATTGGCAGAAGCGCTTCTGAAACCGGTTCAGAGGAGATAAGAAGCCCATATATCAGAGCATAACTTCGACGAATCAAATAGAGTAGGGTCTGGAACATTAGCTTTTGAAGACTTCAACAGTGGGCGGACGTTTCGACATACCCTTTGGGCATGGAGATCCGCAGGTTGGCCTGATGCATCGAGAAAATTGCCATTGACACGGCACTCATCGATGTAATTGAGTTTTCTCTGGATAATATAAAGATCGGTTTCTCTTAAGGACCATGCCTGCGTCATTGCAAGGCGGTCAAGTTGATTTCGGATTTCCACCAGTTGATCGTACTGATCTTTGAAACGTTCATCAATTTTCCCTCGCCTATGTTACAGTTAGTCAGGTAATAGATCATATGGAGCAAAGAGCTCTATACCGATCTAGGACAATATCCACCCATTTCAAACATCTTTCCAATAGGATTTTTACTAGCTCTTGACCCTGGGGGGCGGTTTCTCCAGAAGCTAGGAGATTTCCATTTTCCAAGCTTGCCTTTATTTCGATTAATCTATTTTTGAAGCCCGAGACCTCCAATGATGAAAACTGTGCCAAAAGGAATCAATTCCAGCATCCTCCAAGATGCCAAATCCAAAAGATACGTTGCTCAAAACATACCTTGGACCTCGTATTTGCTGCGGCGGTGGATCGTAATATTGAAACAAGAGTTTCATGTGTCGGAGCTAATTCAGGGGAGAGAAAGGAAAGTTCGTGATGTAGTTCCGCCAATTGCTTCTGACACTGATCCAATCGAGTCTGGAGGAGAGTAAGAAGATGAGGGGAGTATGTTTCTTTACCGTGCTCCACAGACTCTGCCATCTTTCCCAAGGTTTTGGCTATGGAATCCAGGTCCTTTTGACTGTAAAATGCAGCTTCTTTGAGATGATCGAGCAACCGCTGAAGTAGTAGTTATGTTAGCAATGAGGACCTCACACTAAATGGAGCCAACGTTCGTCACCTTGATCGTCGAGGCCATTGAATAACTTGGAGATGATCGTCAGCTCGTACTTTGAACAAGCATAAAATAGGCAAGACTCACGCTGCTGGAGCTTCATTATTCCTGCCCACAGTAAGAAACAGTAGCGAAATAAGTTGAAAGCAGTCATCCAGTACGTTATCAACTGTGATACCCAGAAATCAGACTCGATGATTACCCCAGAATGTATAAAGACTGCTTTCGCCAACCTCTGTTTCGTTCTCTCTCCGCTACTCCCTCTGCGCGCACATTGTTCAGCAACTGGACTTGCTCAATAACTCTATCATAATAGGGAATGACATCTTGAGACTTGATATAGGTGGATTTATCCTGCTTCAAGAGAAGCAAAGCATCCCGTACAACGAGTAGCTGGTCAAGAATCGGCTGTTCTCGGGAATCAAGCGGTGCAACAACCTGGGGGGAGTCCATCTCGTAAGGGACAGAGGAGGTCTCAAAGTGACAGAGACAGTATCCTTCTTCATAAATATATTGAACAGTATAAAAAAAAGAAAATACAAGATGCAGACTGATGATATGCTGAAGCTCTACCTATAGTTAAGCTAGCAGCAGGCGGGGCTAATCAGAGCCAGTCACATGACGTAATCCAAGTTCCGCGCACGGACCACCTGAGGCTCGGATGAGTTAAGCGAGGGTCAAGGTGCACACAGAAAAATTAATGAAGAATCAGCTCTTGAAGACGACCATCGTCCGTTGACATTTATTGACTCCTTCTTTTCTAATTCTCTCTTAAGCAGTTGACAACCCTCCACTGCACGGCCATCTTCTTGAAACCAAATACTTATCGTCGGTTACCATCTTCAGAAATGTCTAACCCTGAGCTCGCTGTCTCCTATGCCGCCCTGATTCTTGCAGATGATGGTGTCGAGATTACGGTATGATGATTAACGAGAGAAAATGCCAGTACCTTTTATTTAATGCAGAAGCTGACTTCGTCCTTTGCCATTACAATATGTCTAGGCCGATAAACTGCAGACCCTTTTGAAGGCCGCCAATGTCCAAGACGTTGAACCGATTTGGACTTCTCTTTTCTCTAAGGTATATGGACAAGGTTTCCAACGCGTGCACTATTCGAGACTGACGTCTTGGATGTGAAGGCTCTTGAAGGCAAGGATGTGAAGGATTTATTAACGAATGTTGGTTCCGCTGGTGCTGCCGCTCCCGCTGCTCCCGGTGCCCCTGGTGGTGGTGCCGCCCCCACTGAGACTGCTCCGCCTGCGGAGGAAAAGAAGGAGGAAGGTATGTGAAACATACTTGGCCCTACAGTTTCTGTGAAGAAAAATTCGACTTCGTCGCTAACATGGCCCTTCAATTGAACAGAAGAGGAATCAGACGAGGACATGGGTTTCGGGCTTTTCGACTAATCGCTCAAATGTACATCGCCACCTACCTTTCAGTTTTCCTCCCATACAGATTTCCTCCCTTAAACCGCTTTTTTATGATACATTTATGCACTGCAAAAGAGACGAAAAAAATCTGCTCTGTACTATACGATAGCCGACGCTCCCTCTGGACCTGCATATAGGCGGAATTGCACGAAAATTGTGATATCCTCTATCATGGTACCCCACGAGCCGATAAGCCACGGAAGATTGGTAATGAAATACTCCTTTTCTGTTGAATGGAATAAAATCTGAACCAAAATGAGTTGACCCGTCCTTGGGAGGTGGAAGTATTCGAACACTTACCCCAGCTCCATATGATGCGTTACCCAACAAAGAAAATACGAAAAATAGTAAGGAGAGCCCTATTTGGCATCAGCTGTGATTTCCAAGATACTCTAAAATGCAAATCTCCCACCTTCACACGATCCATCCCGGTAGTTTTTAATAATCTGTGGAATTCTTGCACTGCAGCGAGAAGTCAGCCCACAGTCGTAAAACAAGCTGAAAGCCAACCTTACCCCAGATAACAAAGAGAACTGAAATACCCCAAAATCGTTGCTCTCAGCGCAACTTCATTATCATCAGGCCCAGCTCTCGCAACAGGCTTCCACGCTCCAGTCTGCCACGCGATGGCCCAACCCGCAATACCGGCGGTGCAGATCCCCACAACACTCAGTGTATTCTTCAAATAAACACTCTTCGGCTCTGTCTCTTCGAGAATTTTCGCCAGAGAATCTTCCCGCTGAACGGCAGAACGATGGCTGCTCATCCGTCGCAACGACGCTGACGATCTTCGCCGTGAGCCCGGAAGACCCATGTTTTCGCTCATTCGCCGACTAAGCAGTGGCGTCGTCGGATCGGGCGTGTCAGAGACGGAACCTGCTGTCAGGCGACGATGACGAGCCGCCCGGTGTGCACTCTTGACATTGTAGTAGAGGCATTGGCTAATGAGGACACCGTCCGCGATGCAGAAGTAGACGGCGATGGCGATGACTACGGGAACTAGACGAGCCCATAACGCGCCGATCAAATTCGTTATATCGCCAACAAGCCAGACAAGTAGAAATGTCATGGATATGGCTTCTGCACTTCCACATCTGTAGTTTTCTATTAACTGGGGCACCTGGGCGGGTTCAGACATTCGGTTAGCTCAAGAGATTTGGGCGCTGTGACCAGTTAACTACCGGGGGGAAACAAACAAGAAGAAAAATCCAGCAGGCCAGGGATACTGAACCAAGCATCCCAGATGTTGCCTCGCGGAATGTCAACGGGATCGAGTCTGTCATCGTTTCCGTCGCAGAATGGCTCTCAGGAGACGGAGGTCAAGAGTTAGCTGGGAGTTGTTTCTCATCAGAGTTCACAATGTATTTCCCAATAATCCCCCCAATTGAGTATAAGAACTCTTCCCTGGTGATTCTCGAGAATCTGTAACATCCTAAATCAATCTAGACTTCCCTCATCTCTTTGCTCTGATACATGGCATGACTAGGAGACGCCACAGCTTTGAGCGGTGCAAATAAAGTTTTTTTTATCGCCAAAACTACATACAGACGGGCGTCATTATTGCAAACCTTCATTCGACCCACATAGGATGAAGCTGAACAGCAATCTCATACCCTGACTGATGGGGTCAACTACACGCCAGTAGTTGGAAAAAGCTTTGGAATTCGTAGAATACCCGTTTGGTAAACTACTTGGTCTCTCATTTTGTTGGTTCTGGCCGAAAGACTACTATATTGAACTCTTTTGGCCGTAGTTAGCCTTGATATACCGTAAAGTCATATCATCAAATGATGACCACTATTCCGCAATTTAATAAAACATTACGGCCATCCGGTATCAGGCTAAGTTGACGTTTCTTCGGATAACGATTGCTGCCGTAGCAATTCTTGCGCCAGCACAACAAACAGCATTGGAGAACCAGATGTCAAAGCTGCAGCACGCATAACATCTTGCCATATCCCATAGTCCAACGTTCTCAACGTCCTGACCCAAGCAGCTATCGGAGTGTCATCTTGACCAACTGGCCAATTAGCAGAGTCAACCCCGTTAACATTTATGAATTCAGTAATCTCCCGCAGGCCCTGAGCAAGGAGATACGAATCGACGATTTGCGAAGCTTCTTGGCTCTCTTGGGGCCGTTGATCAATTTCATTATCCGTGTCTCTACCTCCAAAGGGCATAAGTCCTCCGATGGCTTCTCCCTGGCCACGAAGTAGTACCTGCCGAACGACATTATTGACGGCTTCTCCGTTATCAAGATGGGATAGACGCCCAGCGGTATTATAGATATTATGGAAAGAAACGCCAGAACTCTCCTCTCGCAATTCATTGGGCGGCAGGGGATCCGAAGCAGAAATATGCCCGCTAGTGAACGACCTAGGGAGGTAGGCAGTAGCGGCTGGGATGTCTGAGAGAATGATGTGTCGGGCAATATCCAACGAGATTTTCGGGCCTTCTGCAGCGGGTTCCAGGGCGCTGATGCTCTCTGCCACCTCAACAAGGTGAGATATCACCTCTGGCGCATTCCATATGTCCTTAGCGCGGCTGATGTAAAGCTCCGTAAGCAAATTGAAAGCACCGTCCGGCGCCTGCGCTCCCCAAATAGATTTTGGTACTGGACTGATATTCAATTCCTGGGAGAGCCGACAGAATATCCATGGGTATTGGCAAATCGCCAGGCGGAGCTGATCTCTCGATGGGTTTGCATCTCCTTTTAGGAAATATGCTAGAGCAAGGGTACACTGGATATTGGGAAGTGATTCCCAGCGGCGTTTGAAGGTAGGATGTGAACAGATCTCGATGAAGTGCTCGTGCTCTCTGGCTTTTATAGCAATCTGATCAATAGTCAAGCTTATGCAGTAGGGGTCCTCGGTGTCTAGGCTAAGAAGCAGTTTTGCCCACTCATATGCAGTCTTCCATGTGCCTTTCATTCCTACATTTATGATGTATCTCCACCCTGCCAGCCATACCTCCCGGTTCTCCTTAACTTTGAAATCCAATCTCGCTTTGCCTTCCTTCAAGCAAGGCCCAAATGATGACAGGAGAGACCGGCCAATATTGAATAAAGCTCGTTCTAGCAAGTCGCCAGAAACAGCATGGTCGCCTTGAAGTTTGGCGATTTCTGAAACTTGCAGTAAGGTGGATATGTGATACGCTGTCAAAATGTCAATTTCACATCTGCAGATTATTTGAGGACAGACTTACGATTGGATTGGAGATGTTCAATCATTCTTTCTGGCTGCATTGACTCAACACAAATGGCAAATTGTCGCTGAACATCTGTGTAAGCAGCATTATGAACAAGCTTATATTCAGTCACGCCGGAAGGCTTCTTCTTTACAATCTCCATTCCAAGTCCGCCACTAGTCGCCTGAGGCCATTCATCTTTACCTTGCATGAGAACATTCTTGCGAAGAGCCATTCCGGAGGGACCTTGGCCCCGACTTGCAGGATTAAATTGCCCAGTCAAAGCTCTTCCTAGGTCAAGGGCTTGCCGATTTGTATTTCTTCTCCAGCTCGGAGACCCTTCTCTGTTCTCTGTATATCTATTTCCTACCACGGCACTTCCGAACAGTCTTCTCATCTCGTTCATTGCATCTAGCTTCCTGGGATCAATGGCTAACAAGGCACAGAGAGTAGTTTCCGTTTCGTCTTCCGCAAGTGTGGATTGCCCAGCTGTAAGATTTCCTTCTGCATTTTCGGTTTTTTTTATGGCCAGCTCCCTCAAAGCTCGATCAATGTCATCAAGATCTAGATTTTCAAGTGTTTTTGTCCCAGAGGGTTTCGCATCCGCTGCTACATCCCTCTTCCCTTGCTTCTTCTTCTTTCCCTTGTGCTTCTTTTTCTTGGTGCTGGTGGGCTTTGAACTTGGGATAGGTTCTGACTCGAGTTCATCTTTTAAAGGTCCTTCTTCATCATTTGGCTCTTCCTCTTCTGCGTTATTTGGCCCTTCTTCATCTGCGTCTTGCGCTTCCAGGAAGTCAAAGGCGTTAAATCTTGATATCGTAGGCTCCAAGTCCTGTGAAGCGGCGGTAGACGCATTGCTTTGTTCAGCTTCTTGCTGCTCAGCTTGGCGCTGCTTTTGCAATCGCCTTAGAGCTCTAGAAGACATGGCTATTGACATGCAATCAGCCAAACAATAGAGTGGTCCTGGATCGCAATCACAACGCTGTTGAACATCCTGAGGTTGATTCAGCAAGTGGCTTACTAATGGGACTCAGCCCATCAGAGTCACGTGGGACTGAAACGATTTTAGGCTTAGCGTCCTTCTGGCATCGCCCAAAACACTTTTTTGAACTTGAGATACCCGCTAGGTATCAGCAAGAAAAGACATTGCTCAACCTTAGTTGGGTTGATTTTACTCATTCCTATGCGTCGAGCGGCAGTTCAAGCCTTCCGTACAGCTCGGTTTTATCCTGTGCGGAGGCTTGCCGGCTCTCCTCCAGCTCCACTCTTCTCATACAGCCATGTATTGACCTCCCAAGTCGCCTTTTCTTCCCGATCGACCACTACCTTTATACCCGCGGTATTGCAATCATCGATGTTTTTTCGGAGCTTTTCTTTGGCTTTCATCTCGACGCTGGTGGCTTCCGGCGCCTGGTACGCATACAAGGGCAATTCGAATCAAGAATCCCTTTCACATGTGGCTACTTCTGTCTTTCCGCAAAAGACAAGTGATATCTATTCACGAGTAGCAGACACCCACATACCTACAGGACCCGCAGAGGTTCCTGGACGTTCCCCCGACCGTACTCTTGTCGTCGAAGATGATCAGTTCTATGCGACAACTTCAGTGTCCGAGCAGCCAGTTTCAAAACAAACCAGCGAGTCCGGAAGGAGGGTTGTGGGGATGTTGACTCCCGAACAAGCTACAGAGAAGTTGCGAAGAAACGAAGAATCATACCTGGTTGGTCGTGGAAGAGGCGTCGTTCGTTATGATGTCATGCAATTACCTAGCAATGACCCGATCGAGGATGACCATGCAGAAAAGATAGTCGTTGCTGCGACTGAGGATGGGTCCACCAGCGATTGGATGTTCTGGGGTGTTTTTGATGGTCATTCGTAAGTCTTTGACCCTTTGTAGAAAACAAGAATAGCTCTTGGCTAACCAATTGTAGCGGGTGGACTACCTCTGCAAAGCTCCGGCAAGCATTGATATCTTTCGTAGCACGCGAACTAAATTCTACCTATAAAACGGCAGGTGCTAACTCGGGTATCCCATATCCTTCGCCAGCATCAATTGATGCCGCCATCAAAAGAGGTTTTATGAACCTTGACAATGAAATTGTTCATAAAAGTGTTGACAGAGTCTTAAAAGCCAATTCAAAAAGAGTCGCTGCGGAATTGTTAGCACCTGCGCTTTCCGGCTCATGTGCTCTCCTCGCATTCTACGATAGCAGATCAAAGATATTACGCGTTGCTTGCACGGGAGACTCCAGAGCAGTTCTCGGGCGGAGAGCATCAAACGGCAAATGGACTGCCACTCCACTCTCCGAAGACCAAACAGGATCTACAGCGTCAGAGGTTCAACGATTGCGTAACGAGCATCCCGGAGAAGATTACGTTGTACGCAACGGGCGGGTATTGGGTAATCTTGAGCCTACCCGGGCTTTTGGTGATGCGTTCTACAAATGGAAACGAGAGACTCAAGACAAGATCAAACGTCACTTTTTCGGGCGGACACCCCACCAATATTTGAGAACACCGCCTTATGTTACGGCAGAGCCCGTCGTTACCTCAACGGAGGTTGACCCTCGCAAAGGGGATTTCCTCGTATTAGCGTCGGATGGCTTATGGGAGATGCTTAGCAATGAAGAGGTCGTTGGACTTGTTGGTCAATGGATTGAACACCAACGCGCTGGTGCACAAGGTAAAGAGGGCGTCAAAGGCTGGCTTCAAAGCTGGTGGTGGTCGGAGAACCAGTTACCGATCGAGAAGGCCTTACGTGAAGATGTAGCCGGACAGCGTGCGCCAATTCGGCAGCAACAATATAACATCCCTCCAAATGACAACCGCTTTGTAGTTGAGGATAAAAATGCGGCGACTCACTTGGTTAGAAACGCCCTTGGAGGAAAGGACAAAGACATGGTGTGCGCACTTCTCACATTGCCAAGTCCCTACTCCAGAAGATATCGGTATGTCCATGAGTAATCCTATTCCTAATGTAAAACTTGCTGACCTTGCCTAGTGACGACCTTACTGTCGAAGTAATCTTCTTCGGCGAGAGTGAAAATACTGGGGCTGTGACCATTAATTCAGAAGCTAGCGCCTCCAGTCATGAAATACCAGCGAAGCTTTGATAGAATAGACTTCTATACTCTTTTTTTTTTTCTTGCGGTGCATGAAGTGATCCATTTTCAATCGTCAGCCGCCATCTGACTTGGACATTATAGGAAGCTTCGCTATTGATTCCAAGTTTGCCCCTTTCTAGAGATATGAGCTCAACATTTTTTCATAATGTTCTAGCTGAATTTGTGTCAGCTCAAGTCCGTTTTGCGGCTTTTGGTGTGCATGGCGTTAGGACTTCTCCAGAGCGAGGTCTTTTCTGGTATCCATGGTGTCGAAGTACGTGGGGAGATTCTCCTGGCATTATTATGGTCTTGCCTTGGCTTACTGTATTCAGTGTTGCATTAGCCAAGGAGCAATTTGGTGGCTCTTTGATGCTTCGGAGATCTGGTAATTGTAATTTATGGGCTGTTTTCTAGATCAGTTATACCCCATTCGTGAATACAATGCTCCGTGACCATCAGTCTCGTTTATATGCATCTTCCAAATCCAGACCTCGCTCGGTGGTGAAATTGTAATAGTCGATGCTTAACCGCACATTTTGATCAGTGATTCAGTGGCAGAAGCTAATGCAGCTCTGGTATCAATTTTCCGCTGGGATTTTGATCGGGGCCCCAGGTTTCGGTTTCATTTGAATTCCAGCCCGAATCCATTGGTTAAAAAAGGAACGTTGTCGAACATATCGATCTTCAGTAAACAATTCTGAACATTCGAATACCAAATAAATCTCGTTATCGTGAAATTTTGACAGTTGCCCACGCAGACGTGTCGGTCACAATTGTCTGTTTTCCACCAGAAGATCGAGCCCTTTCCGAGCAACAGGTCTGTCTCGCACTTCGAGAGATATTTCGGAAACCAAGGGGTATTTCGCCTCTCCAGCCTCATCGAGGCCTCAGGGAAGAGAGAATCCAACGAGAGGCAGAGGTTCTGTTCATGTCAAGTCACCAAAATACATCATCGATCCGCACGTCAGTTCTAGTGTATTAGAGTCTAGCTTATCATCTAAATAGTTCTGCGTGAACAACTTTGGTAGAGCCTGCGCAATCAGCGGCTCGTCAAAGTCTTTATTTTAGTCGATGTTCGGCCCAAATCTTTAGATGCTGAGCTTTCTGATTTCGACTCTGACCCATGTAAGAACGCAGCCGCTTTTTCAGTACACGGAGTTGGCATCGGCTTTGCACCTAACATCTTGGGTAGGGTCTGCGTTTGTGCCGTTGCGAAAAGGGTACTTGATATCCAATAAATCAACATTCCAGCGGGAACCTGTGACATGGTCATAACCGGCCATAGCAGCAGGGCTGAAGCTTGAAAGGTTCGCTTCAAAACACCCAATCCATGAGCCATTATTTTCTCTTTCTTATAGGGCAACTTGGAGATTTCTTCGGGCGTTTTTGTTTTCCATCCCCATGTTACGTTTGTAAATACAGTCGCGGCCAGTATCACTGGGAGGACGCCGTGGGGGTCAGCCGCGAGAAGGTCGGGAAACCATAATGCACCTTCAGTCGACAGTGACTGGTCTATGGGAACGTTCAGTGTGTTGGGGGATTTCTCTACCCATGACTGAATAATGCTCAGCAAACCACCAGACGTTCCCACCATTCTCCTAATGCTCTCCATCATTGCCAGCCACACTGGCAATTGAAACCACGGCGCATATCGAGTCCACCGATGTATTTTCCACCTCTTGTATAATTCCTTCCTCTTCTTCCGGAGAAGTCTTTGGGATTGAAGCTCAGCCGCCCGGGGGGTAAGAAAA
Source organism: Emydomyces testavorans (assembly GCA_029449355.1). Lineage (NCBI taxonomy): Eukaryota > Fungi > Ascomycota > Eurotiomycetes > Onygenales > Nannizziopsiaceae > Emydomyces > Emydomyces testavorans. The sequence goes on from CP120627.1 coordinate 3,551,998, forward strand.
ATTCGGTTCTTAGTAGCATCAGCCATGACAGCTCCCTGAAAGAAGCGACCCCATCCAATCAGTAATGGGTCTAATTTTTTCATCCGGCGAGAATGTGATAATGCCCAGACCTGGAGAGGCATCGCGACGGTTAATCGAACAAGGACGGCTGTAAGAGGGATTGAGGCGGCCCAAGGAAGTCCAGTAGCGGAGTGAACTCCTTCTAGTAGGTTATGGGCTAAGAGAACCGCTTCGTTTATCATTTGATTTGGCCTAGAAGAATGAAAATGGCGGATGCTGTCTCCATCGCGTCTCTCTCGGGATACTCCTGAAGGTGCACGAAGCGGGAAAGACGGTCTGAATGCAGGACCCAAGTGTGGTCTCAACCGCGAAAAGGACTTCATGAAGAAGAGAGACGCCAATACTTCAAAGGAGACAGCGCAATTGGAGTCGAATTGTCCTTCAAAAAATTGATTCTGAGCTTCTTTCGCGTCGTTTTGCTTCAAACTGAATGCAAACTGATCAAACACGCCAATGCGCTGCTTTGGCCCACGTGAAGATAAGATTGGCGGGCGTCACGGGGCAATTCATTAACTAATTATGTCATGCGCTCTCTCGTCTCGTCTCGTCTCTTTTTCACTTACAAGAGAGCGTTCCTGGCCTGATCCAGGTCAACGTCAGCTCCCCTCTGTTATTCAAATATGAGCCCATAGTTACGCTGTCGTTGCTTACCCGTCTCTCTTTCAGAATGCAGTCTCTCGTTCCTTTGTCAGTCGCAACGCTCGTTTTTCTCTTCGCACTCGCAGTCGGCTTCCCGACTATAGCGGGATACCCCGTCCGTCTTGTCTTCCGAGTTCTAGGATGTCGCATTACGAAAAGAACCAAGGGAAGCCGGGATTTTATACGCGGTCGAGTCCGAGCTGAGGAAGAGGAATATCGGTTGCGAAGAAACAGGCAATCCAGGGCCGAAGATGAGGACTGGGAAAAGGTTGAAAGCTATGCATCTGGAGGAGCGCCTCACGAGCATGCTAAGGAAAACGCTTGGGATGGATTTATAGGATTCTTTCATCCTTTTTGGTAAGGAGCTTTCATAGTGCGCCGGACCCCGTCAATGGGTGACTGAGCAGAAATCCAGCAATGCGGGTGGTGGCGGTGAACGTGTCCTGTGGGCTGCTGTCAGAGCGACTCAAAAGAAGTGGCCCAAGGCTATTTGTGTGATATATACCGGCGACCAGGACGTCGATAAGGCGACTATGCTGAAAAATATAGAAGTATGCCTGCCATGACTGCCCATGCATTCTAAAATCTGCCTCTGCTAACACTTTTTTTAAAAAAAAAGAGACGTTTTAACATTCAACTTTACCCTCCAACGGTGGTGTTTTGCTACCTTTCCACTCGCAAATACGTTCTCAGCAACACGTACCCCCGTTTTACCCTTCTTGGTCAGTCATTGGGGTCATTAGTTCTCGCGTACGATGCGTTTACCTTGCTGGTACCTGATATTTTCGTCGATACGATGGGCTACGCATTTGCTGTCGCACTTTCAAATCTCCTCTTTCCATCAGTTCCCACAGGGGCCTATGTTCATTACCCGACGATATCAACAGACATGTTAGACTCACTTAACGACAACACCGGGCAAAAGGGTTTGAATGCCGGTGCTGGAACAGGCTGGAAGGGTTTTGCAAAACGCAAATACTGGCACGCTTTTGCGAAATTGTACGGTTGGGTTGGAGGCAGAATTGATGTTGTAATGTGCAACTCTTCCTGGACGTGCGGTCACATAAACAATCTATGGCTTCCATCAAGAAAGCGAAGGAAGCAATACCAGGAACCCACCGTTATATTTCCTCCCGTGGCAGTATCAGCCCTTGAAGGCATCAAGATAGACCTAGCAAGTGAGCGGGAATCTCGAGAGCCCTCGATCCTTTACATCGCCCAATTTCGACCTGAAAAGAATCACGCCCTTATACTCCGCTCCTACGCCCGTTTCCTAAAACAGTTCAGAATCAACATCTCGAATTCATCGGACGCCTCTCCCGACACGTCTCTACCCTCCCCTTCCAAACCAGAACCAAAACTCATCCTCATCGGTTCCGTCCGCCCCTCCAGCCCCGACGAAACGCATATTTACAACCTCCGCCTGCTCGCCCACGAGCTCAAGATCCGCGACAGCACCACTTTTCTCTGCGACGCCAGCTGGCCCACCGTCCTCGAGCACCTGCGCCACGCCTCCATCGGCACGAACGCAATGTGGAACGAGCACTTTGGCATCGGGGTCGTTGAGTACCAAGCGGCGGGCTTGATCAGCGTGGTGCACGATTCCGGTGGACCGAAGATGGATATCGTGGTTGATTTGGAGGGGGAAGGTGCGACGGGATTCAAAGCGACGACGGAGACGGAATTTGCGGCTGCGTTTGAGACGGCGTTGGCGCTGCCGGAGGCGGAGAAGGTTGCGATGCGGTTGAGGGCGAGGAAGTCGGCGCAGAGGTTTACGGAAGAGGAGTTTGGGAGGAAATGGGGGCGAGAAATGCAGAAATTGGTGGAGTTGCGTGTACAGAGAGCAGGTAGATGATAGATTTGATATTACTATTATTATTATTATTTTTTTTTTTGTTTGCGGTATGTATTGTTAAGCATAGAAACACGAGGATTCTCGACGCTCAAAGCTCCTTTCCTCTTTCCCCCCCTCTCTTTTTATACACTGCCAGCAGGGCGATTTTGCATTTATATATCCTCTGAAACGCTTTCGATACCCTCGCATCCCTCAGTTTCGATTTTTGACATGCAAATTAGAAAAAAGCCCGCGTCTGCAAAACTGTACCGTACAAACGCTCTCCTTGCCAGTCCAGATACTATCTGATAACCACCAGCCATGCTAGATAGAACATTTCACATGAAGCGACAAAAGCCCCTGAATTAGCCAGTATTAAAACAAATCTGTATTCTCGTCAAGGTCGCCTCATAATCCTTGATTTCAATCTCATCGTTGGGAAAGCAAGTTTGAGACTAGAAAACCAACTCCCTGGCGGTATACAAATCACAGCAGAACGAACTCCTTCGCCCATTGTTTGATCGGGTTGGTTTTTCTGAATGCAAATCATCGTGTGTTCATTCATGAGGTAATTTGATGTGACAGAGCAAAAACAAAATTCCAATTGTATTCAGGGCTTGTGGGGGTATTTAATTGATATCAGGTATAGGGCAAAAAAAAAAAAAAAAAAGGTAACGCAAAATCGAAACGGAAATAGAAAGGCATATTAGAAGACCATGTTCAGTGGCAGATAGCCGAGATATCCAAGATACAAAACACAAAGGTACATGAATACCAAAAGAAAAAGAAGAAGAAGCCAGTAAAGAGAATTGGTAACTTCATCACATATGTCCAAAACAGAGAACCTCCAGCTTGACTTGGCTATATTCGAAATGGTTGAAAATATCCAGCAGTTTTTCGGAAAGACCCAAAATTTCTATGACCCGGATGACAAGTTGCCATTCTCTAATCAACGGGGCAAAAATCACCCTGGCCCCGCAATTAAAATAACTTCGTAAATGAATCGTGAAAGTATCAGGAAGGGGTAGCAGTATCAGGAGGTAGTATAAGAAGTGACTTGGATAGGAGCGTGTAGGCAAGCATAGAAATTCAAAGAAAAGCACAAGATGGGAATATAAGGAAAAGAGAAATCAAGGGAATGAGCGGAAATCATCTAAAAAAGCCACAAGGCACAAAAGGGGTTGAATTAAGAAGAGAGAAATAATATGAGAGGCTATCTAGCCCCATCATATTCCCCAGTCCATCCGCCAGCATGTGGATGCCAACCACTACCTCCAGGACCCGGATTAATACCCAACAGTTGGTCCTGCGATGAGGAAGTATGTGTCATTCCTGGCCTGCTCGCATACCCACTACTTGTCCCGGTTTCATCATCATCAGCAAACCCAAACTCACCACCAGAACTGGCATCAAAACTACTGCGTCCGCCGTCGCCTCTAAACTCACTACTATCGTCCGCTTGGGTAGCGATTTGATCCCACTGCAGTGTCTGAAGAGCAGGATACTGGGCGAGAAGTGCAGCGGGAAGCGTGAACGCTGTGCGCTGGCCATCCATGCCTTGTATGGTCACCGGTTGAGGAACGGGTTGCAGGTGTCCGGTGATCTGTTGCTGTTGCTGTTGTTGGTCTTGCTGGCCGAGGGATGTACGCTCCCTCTCCCAAGCTTCTTCATCTAGGAGAGGTTTGATGCAGACTCTGCCCGCTTCGGATCTGAAGTGCCTTCCAAGAGCGTCCGCTCTGGCAAAGCGGCGTCCACACCCCCATTGGTCACCACGGCTTAGATCTCCACGACAGACAAACTTCTTCTCGCCGGAATGCAGTCCCTCGTGACGCTTTCTGTCATGTTGACGGGCAAACGCTTTACCACACACAGTGCAAACAAATGGTCGTTCATCAGTGTGTGTTCGAAGATGAGAGCGGAGGTTATAAGCTCGTGTAAATCGTTTCGGACAAAGAGAACATTGAAATGTAGCCGGATGCTTTTGTCCGGTCTTAGAGCTACCTGAATTAAAGCCAGGTCGCTGAGGTATCGCAAGATCAAGAATATAATTGCGACTATCTATAGATGACGTAGACTGTCTTCGGCTCTTGGATGCTGGCGAGACTTCACGAGAAGATGGAGTGCTGAGGGTGCCGGTACTACGAGGGAACGGTGACAAGGAACGGGGATCGTGCGGGACGTTCGGGAAAGGTGTATTAAGTGCCCCGGCAGAAGATGAACGTGGCATGGATTGTGCGAATGGGTCGGATTTACTTCTACCTCGCCCTATTTGGCACATTAATATTAATAAATTACCGTTTTGGGGGTGTTAGGGGTGACTTACGACTGATGGGCGGGCTTAAAGTATCTTTGCCTCCTTCACCTTTGTTGGCGGTTTCGAACGTGGGCGTTCTCGACGGCGGCGCAAATTCCACGCTGATAACAGGCGGTGTCATCCGAGCAACCTGGCCCATCTCATTCGGGCTATTTTGCGACAGAAAGGGCGGCCCCATTGTATCCGTTTTGAGAGTATATGCGTCTGAAGAAGCAGAGACGAATGAGTTGTGCAAGGTCTGGCTAGTGAGAAAGGCATTCTCAGGTACTGCCTCTCCACCTGGTTGCTGTGGCATTATTCGAGGAGACATATTATAAGGGCTGTGGGCGGGACTGAAAGCTTGTTCCTGATCTGAGATGGTGAACGACCCAATTCCTAGAGCATTTTCGTACAGTAACGGGTCTGGCTGGGCCATCAAAAGTGGAGAGTGGTTATTTTCAGTAAATTCAAATGCATTTTCCTGTGGCAGATATGGAGAATGAGAAACAGAAGAAACATCGGAATGCTCAGAAGGAGCTCTTCTATGACTTTGAAAAGACGGGTTTCCAAGCAGTCCTTGCCAATCAGAGTGTCCATGTCCTGCGATATACGCCGCGGTGGCAGGGTCCAGGGATGTGTTGCGAGAGTGCTGAGGTGTATAGTGGGTCGGAGGGCTCGATACTGGGGATGTCGGGCGTGGTGATGTGTGCGATTCCGGGGGAACCAGATGAGGAGGGGTGGGATTATGGGGAGACGACATCCGGCTGAGATCAGCTGGATTGACGGACTGGTTGAGATGCGGCGACGAATGGGCGAGCTGAGGATCAAGCATGAAGGAGGAAGCAAAGTCGGGGGTCGGGCGGCTGTGGGAATACATTGAGAAGGCGTCGAAGGTCATTTGATCGGAAGGAAGATCAGAGATGTGGTTATGTCCTTGGTCTGTTTTCAAGGCCGAGGAAGGCTCGAACTGTTGCATGAAGCTATCCTCGAATGGTTGGGGGTATTGTTGCGAATGATTGAACGACGGGTCCGCTGGGACATTTGCATGTAATAGATTGTTGTCCAGCGCGATAGAATCGGGTATAAACGAGGTGTTGTTGATTGCATAGGCATCGGTCTCGCATGTGGCAGGGTTCGAGGAAGGGAAGAGGGATGGCGACGAGGGCAGATTGGAGGCAGAAAGCGCAGGAGCCAGACCAAGTGTCGCCAGCTGATCGTGATATTGCTGAGCTGTGGGATTTGCGGAATCAGAGTGGTTCACATTGGGGTTCTTATCTCCCGTCATCGAAGGGGACCTGCCCCGAGGAACGTCCATGGTCAAGCAAACGCGAAACCACTGAAGTATTCCAGAAATAGAACGACTAGGTTGGATCCGTCGGACCGGTCTGGATAATGTCCCACACTAGCAGTACGGAAAAGGATCTGCTTCGATCACAGGCACTCAGATGCAGGTTGGAGAAGAAAACCCCCTGGTAGCGGGTTGCGCAGCGGTGTGCGTGTGTGGCAGTGACCTGGAGCTTCTCCAATTTGCTGTACCTGGCAGATCGATGGTGGCGCAAGCAACAAACTCGCTACCAACAGGAGACCTAGTTAGTGAGATGATGTTTTGAGAATGCAATTCACCACTGACTTACCAGCTTGTCAATGCTCCAAGGTGCTGGCGCATAGATGGATTGTCTGTTCGGAAATTAATCGGGTTAACTAACTAGTATGTAACTAGGTGGATGTTTTGGGCTGTCGATGGAAAACACCCCACATTATGTATGCTTGATGGAGGTTCAGTGGAGGAGACGTCCTTGAGCAGACCACTAAGTGATTGTATTGTTGGATGAATGCAGGAAATGAAATGGAGAGTGTCAAATTAACTGAGCAGTACTAATTTAGCTATAACTAAGAATGCTGAGTGTGTGAAAGGTTGAAAGATTGAAGAAGTGAAAAGAATCTGATCAATTCACTACTGGCCTTTTCACTAAATTCAGTTAAATAGCCGGACTACATAGTCAATCAGCCTCAGTCAATATCAACTCAGTAGTAGTAATAGTAGTATGTAGTAGGAGATTTCTGTCCAGGGAGTAACTATCTACAGCTCTGTGGTATAATAACTACACTCCTGTTCCTGTTTCATCCAGTTCTAAATAATCTATTTTTGAAGCCCTTCTGCCCATTTTTTGGGGTCATTCTTGATCAGTGTTACAGAGCAAGAACAGCGTCCTGATATTATATTTAGCTGCTCTTCTTCAGCCTCCCCCACTTCCTCTCTTTTCCACCAGTGGTTAACTTAGTATGAGTTACTCTGACTTGTATGAATATCATCTCAAACATCTACCAGAATCCATGTCAATGGCACATAAGGAACATGGCTTGACTTTGAACCCTGACATTCAAAATTAGCTGGAATGATTGGAATATTTGTCCCTGCTATGATCTACCCCTTGGTGAATCAGAAAGCCAGTGAGAAAAGTTAGTAGTGGAAAGGCAGAAGCATTCTTCTTTTCCTGTCAATTAAATAGCATCTGAAACACAAAAGGTATGCAATTATGTGTTTTACTCTTCAAGTGGGCTAACTAGTTCACAAACTAGAGCTTTTGCACTGTTAACAGCATTGTCTTCCAGGCTAATCCCATAGAATCGAAGTGAGGCCTTGATGGCTGCCTATTTATTGACTAATACATCCAGCCCAACTGAAGATATGGAGCTGCAGGATTCAAGAACCCTGTTCACCAGCTATTATAACATAGTCACAATCACTACTTATACCAATGACCTGTGTCGTTGCAAATTTATCATCAACGAGCTAGGTAGCTACTGCATATGGCTCTATGTGGATAGTGGCAGCAGAGAATACCTCCCACTCCTATGAATCTCCCGACTGTAAAAGCTCAAAGAGATCCTTGATCTCGAGACAGTTGGAACTCAACTTCTGTCAAGACAGCTTGACAGCTTCCATAACCCTAGGAAACCCAGATGTAACTAACTGGTTAGTAAGGGTTTTGTTTACAGCTGAGGCTGACTTCACAAGTCTTGCATCTGCCATCATAACTACATAGCTCCATCCATTAACTAATAACTCGTTAGGAGATCTGGCTTGTCAGTTTAACTAGCGTTTGGATCATAGCAGAGGCCGGGCGATCATGCTGTGTTGGAACGCCATTTAAGCCAAACTTGCAATCGCTGATTTGATATCTCTCAAAGCACGTTCTCAAGGCGTTGTGGCGCAGGTAACTAACTATATAGCTTGCCAGAAACTACTCCGTACTGTTGGAAGAAATGCTTCTTGCAAGCTGTTACTGGTCCCAGCTGGCTCAGCGCATGGGCTAACTAACTAGTGGATGAATCCTGCATACTCCCAGTGTCGCCATAGCCTGGTGATACATTAGAAGCTGACATGATGGGACTATGCCTCGCGACAGCCTTGGAATCCTAACACTATGTGTTGTTTGTACTGCACAGTTTTCTCAATATAAGGTCTGAATGATTAACTACTACATACTTGTTCTCCAACATAAGCCCACTACCATAATAAACTTAATTGAACTGCAAAGAGAGCGTTCAGCAGGTTATCCATTCTAGGCATTTCTCATATCCGTAGAGTAAATATATACAAAGGTATCATCAGAGTAATACAAATCAAAACACATGTTAGACCGAGGTGGTGGTCATACTGTCGTGAATTATTTGCCAAATGCTCCTAATATATAAACAGTCAGATGCAAAACAAGAGGTATCCAACGTCCTAAATGCCAGATGCCAAGGTCCAAAGTATGCCCAGTAAGATGCCCCAAAACCTATGAGATGAAGACAGTATAATCTTTTCCAACCTCTCTCTAGCGTTAAGGAGATTCCCCAAAATGGTATTGTGAGACAACAAGCAAAAGAAGAAGATACAAGGTAGAGAAAGCAACTTTGAGTGAGATCTGAGACCTCTTTATTGACTCTGAACTGAAAGATTGTGGGAATGAGTATATGATTAAAAAAAAACTGGAAAACACCACCCAACACTCCTACTAGGTGCTGGAGATCACAAAAACATATGTGAAAAATTTTGGAAATTGGAAATGTGAGGTTAAGCCAATATGGAAAGGCAGATGAAAAAACTTATGAATCAGGGTTTGTGAAAAGACACCTCATAACTGCAAAATTATAAAATGCAGGATCATCACCTCTTGAGTTCGGAAACTCCAGCGAAAGTCATTATGTTCCCAGTATAAGGGAAAGGAAAGGTTCATAATCTCATGCAGTCATTTGTTGGCATCTCAACGGCAGATTTGGACCTTTTACGGCCAAAAGTAATGCCTTCATCACTGCTCTCTCCGTCGCCTTCGTCATCGCAATCGTACTTCGATTCATCTTCATGGTGCTGCGTATAATGGCCCTTTGGTGCCATGATGGTCTCTCCAGTTCGAAGAAATGGTGGTATCTTGTCAGAATCCTTCTCACGTTGTGTTGTGTAGGCATAAAACCCATCATTCGAAAGAGAAGATGCTCCAGAGATAACGGACGGTATGCTGGGATGTGATGCGCAGTAAGACATCCCACTTGTACAGTCATCCGTCGATGATGACGACACGGTGGCTGCGGAGGGTGGAGAGGTCATCGGTCTTGAAGGAGGATGTATATACGTGTGTGATCGATTCACTTCTGTTTGGTCAAAATCGGTTGCCTTGGTAGCATATATCTGACCATAGCCACGGTTGTCTGACGCAATAGCCAGGCCCGTGTTTATGTGGATAGTCATATTTCCTTGAGTACGATGCCGGAGCAGGATATCTGGTGTTAGTTGGAAAGATTCAGCTGAAGCCGCTTGGACACACTGATGGGATATGCTTCGTCGATGGCGGCGGTCTGGTCGAATGATGGAACTCCAATGTTCGGTGGCATCGGTAGCAACCAAGGCAGGATCGCGAATATCTGGGGATTCCACATGACCAGTCGCAGACGCAGTGCTGACTGCAACGCTTGGAGCGCCATGCCCGTCGCCATCAAAGGAAGCCTGGTCAGAAAACGGTGACCTATCTCGGCGTCTTTCACCCAGCTGTAGACTCCTGACTAACTTTCGGCCAGCTCCGCCAAATATTCCACTGAGATTTGAAGTTGTGGTCGTTTCGGAAACGCCTGGAGGTAATACTTCAGATTCAGGAAGCATAGGCTCACGTCTTGCCGGCCTGATTGTTTTTATCGACGCGGCATTGGAGAAAGTAGAGGTGCTCCGTTCGGGTAAGTACGGCCGGGGATCTCTATCCGGGGATCGACTTCCACAGGAGCTAGCGCGATTTTGGCAAAAGTAGTCGCTACCATTCTTGCTCACTGGACTTGCGACCACGCTTTGGGACAAAGGGTGTTCGCCTTCTCTGCTATGCTTCGGAGTTCGCGCCGTTTCTTCATCCCCCCGCAGACTTGACCGCCGGAATTCTCGCAGTATATCTTTTCCAAGTGTCATGCTGCTAGACGACGAAATAGATTGGGTATCGTTGGAGGTGACAGAACTTGCAGTCCCTTTTCGGTTTTCTTTCGAACGACCGAAAATATTACCTCCCCATCTTGCGACGTTGGACCTTACTCGCGCTATAAATGGCAGTTTTGTGACAGCTCGTGTGACTTCCTCGCTAGAAACTTCAATTTTCTTGCCTTTGCTTTGATACCCAGGGTCTGTCTGCTCAACCCAGTCTCTTGGGTTTTGTACATCGTGAAGCACCCAAGGGTGATGCTTGATCTCTTTCAGCGTGATGCGTTTTGTTGGGTCCTTTTCGAGAAGGCGTTTAAGGAGGTCTTCGAGCTCATTATCAATTGCCTCATAAACAAGTTCATCATCAGCTCGCTTATTACTATTCATGACCGTCGGTTGCTGGGTAGGAAAGACTTCAGCTTCGACAGCTTTCAAGCGCTGCCTTGGAATAAAAACTTCGTTTTTAACGATGTTGTGGAAAAGACCAAACTCATCGTCAGCAAAAAATGGAAGCCTTCCAAAAATCATTCCGTAGAGAGTAACGCCCAGTGACCATACGTCTATCGCACCTGTTATCCGAGGGACTTTGCCGATCTTATCCTCAAACTCGGTTCCCGTATAGCAGAGCTCTGGTGCATAGAAGGCTGGGGTACCGACGGTCTTTGAAAGTTCGCGGGCATCATCCAACTCAGTAGCATCGGTTTCTGTGACTTGTTCCTCTTCGTCATCCCTTATCGGTCGTCCAAGATACGAAACACCGAAGTCTGATATTTTCACAACGTGGTTCGCTGTAACTAAAAGATTTGCAGGTTTAATATCCCGATGTATAATCCCCTGATAGTGAAGGTATTCCAAACCCAGAACCGCATCCCGGAAAGCAGAGCGTGCTTCACAGATAGTCAGACAAGGAACGTATCCCATATCGTCGTCATCAGATAACCAATCCGACTCTGAAGATTGATAAGCTAAGACACTTGATGCTGTGCTGAAACGCCGTTCCAAAGAAGGATCAGATGCGTAGGCACCGTACATGCTTCCTTCAATGGCGGCCAAGGAGGACTCGCGCATGCGTCTCTCGAATTCACTGGCAGATGGAGACGAATGACTGGGAGAGATTGGTGCGTCCAAGTGGTCTCGGCCCGTGGAAGCCGTGCTCAAACACGGCATCGCGCATTCAGGGCCCAATTCATCATCCGATTCACCTCCATGTTCCAGACTCCATGCGGGAATTCCCGCCATTTGGGTCGATATAGAGCGTTTCTTCTTGCGCAAGGTTTCCCGCCGCTGTCGGCGCATTTGCATTGTCTTCACATATTGTAAATTTTCTTCAATAAACGAAGGGGAATCAGCAATACCCTGCTTTTCCCGCTGGAGCCGACGTTTATCAACAGCTATAATTTCTTTGAGGCCCTTTTTGCGCCAGACAATCTCACCATTTTCAACGTATTCAAGGACAATGTAGACCTTTTGCTGGTTTGGGTCATCAATGACCTCGAGTAGACTTACGACGTTTGGGTGGCGAGCTTTTTTAAGTATCGCGACCTCCTTCTTTACTTTATCTTCGGGGTTACCGAGCTTCCCCAGCCGGCGACGTTTCGAATACCGCTGAACAATTTTGATCGCTACTCTTTGTCCGGTTCTCATATGGCGACCGAGTTTGACTTTGCCATGCTCTCCTCGACCTAGCTCGTCGAGGATCTCATATTCGTTGACAAGTTTATTTCCCGTTAGCACGTCTCGATCGACCTCAACAGTGTGCGTTCTAATTTGTAAATCTCAATTAGCAAAGTACACATAAAAAGCGGATGCGAAAGTATGAGATGTAAGCTTACTCCTTAGGCTCCTGAAAATGGGTAGGATGGAGGTATGACCCGTGATGGCCATCTTCAGGCTCCAGAGAGGGGGATAGGTGAGTTGAGAAGAGTCCAGGGCTCGAAATAGGTGTATTTCCTGCTGTTCGCGAGCTCTGTGTGCGATCGGTAAAGTCTTGGGTCCATACCTGGGCTGACGACTGAGAAGACCGAGATTTATTTGAAGGGTAGGAACTGCGCGAGCGAAGGATTGGAGGCAGATATGGGGTAGGGTATCGTTGCCTTTGTAAAACAGCATATGATTGATCCGGATATACAGGAAGATTTTCTGTATATATAACGTCATGGGAGGAGGGTGGTGGGATCTCAGACAAGGGGCTGAGTGGTGCAAGTTGGCTCACTTCACCAGCTCTGGGCGTGCATGAACGGGGTGATGAGCCTGTCGTCGAGGTAAGGCGCTTATCAAGACCCGCATCACTGCCAGCATGGTCGGATAACGAATAAAGTGAGCTCGAGGAAGTATTCGTAGACGGAGGTTTCGATGTGTTTGAGGAATTAGGACGGTACGGAGGCGGATTGAATTTCTGTGGCAATTCTCTGCGTCCCTCCGAGTGGGTTTCAGGCTGAAAGGCTTTCTGTCTTGTCAGCGTATTGGATATCTGCCTTGAGATAGGACTGATGATCGATGATTGCCACGACGACGGCCTCTCGGGAGCAGCCAATCTTTCGTTTTCCGATCCACTCCGTCTATGGCGGGAAGCTCGCTGTCGCCGGGATCTTCCTCGACCATCCCAATCGTCAACTGTTTTTCTGAAGGACCTTCCCTGCGACTCCATAATGCTATGGTGCGTCGTAATTTTTGTTCGTCTCATGCCGATACCAACGTGGTTGCTCGTCCAGGCCAACGGCTCAAATGATCGTTGGCGAAAGAACTCAGAAAAGCACTATTCCACTACCACCAGTCACTTTTGTTACCAACCAAGAAGCATTTAGTATCATCCTCATCTCCACAATGCTATCATTGCACGCTGCCAGCACTCAGTTATCAGGGAGGGCTCGGTTGTCCCATCGCATTTAACTCGAGTATCTTGGGAGCTGGCACAGATCCCAATCGAGGAACGAACGGTATTTGATAATTGAATTGATATCGATAAGAATCGAATGAATGTGAGGTCAAGGTATGGAGAAGCGAGTCTGATCGATTAAGTACGAATCGGCAAAGACGACTCCTATACTGTTCGGTGTGGAAGTGATTGGCGACACACGATCGAACAGTTGCACAATCAATGAGACAATATTGTGAAAGGACCAAAAAGCCAATAATCGAAAAGAACAGAGGACGACGACTCCTGAATATTCGCGTCAATTCAAGGGAGTCGAGCAACGAGGCAAACTCACCCACAATCAACTTGAGAGTGGGCAGCCGAATCTTGATGGATGGAGTTCTTTTTGCCGTCTGAAATTGGGATGCTTGTCGAACTGGGAGGGGATTACAGGTTATGGGTCCTGTTATACGGGTGGATCTTATACGGAATGTTGATTGGCTAGATTCGATCTCAGAGATGGGGACTGGTTCCACTAGTAATAATGATATTGGCTTGTAACACTAGTAATTTTCATAGATAAGCGGATTGATGAGGGAAGCAGACAGCATGAGGTCCACCTATCACTCGAGTCTCTTCTGCCACTCTTTGTTCGGAAGACACGAAGTAATAGTCCTGAAGACGTTGACCAGATACACCATCAGAAGCTGGAAAAATTTCCCCTGGACGCATGCACAGGGTCCTCTGTATCCGTACTGTTGAAGATAACTCCAGCACCTGGGAATCCAGCGCAGGGGCCAACTGAAAAAGCACCAGCTAAGATCAACAACGCTAAGACATCAGACGAGTCACTTGCAGAAAGGTTGAGTCTAAAGCCAGACAACCATCGTAAATTGTAATTGAGAATAACTCCGTACGTACTGTAACATACATACCACCTGAAGTTTCACAGAGCACTACTCCGTACAGAGCACCTAGTGTGTATAGCTAAACTATGTTGTATATGTACTGTATGTATGTACAGTACATACAAACATACATGAATTGTATTAGTTAGTTAGTCATTACCTGGTTTTACTAGCGACGACCTACCTACATTAGGTAGCTATAGCTTTGTACTGTATTATGTATGTAATACTCCATTCAGAGCACAGAAGGTTCATTTTACATAGTACTGGAACTACAAGTATTAGCAGCTAACTAATAACATGTAGTTATGTACTAGTAAACTAAACTATGCAAGTCAAGCGGCCCAAGCACATCAAGACATTTCAGCCAGATTTGCGCTGCCCATCTATTATCCATTTTGTACGGAGTATGGAGTAACATGAGGGCAAATAATAAAAGGTGAAGTTCTACAGTGTATTCAGTGCTATGAGTCCTTTGTCAATGATCCAGGGACTATTTTTACAATGAGTTCTCGCCCCTGTCCCAATCTCTTTGACTTGAAACAAGGTGATTTTTCTCCACCAGGAATCCATGGGCAGTGATACAAAACCAGACCCTAACAGAATTTTATTTCGACTTGTTCTCACAACAGCTAACATCCATATTGCATACTCTGATGAATTTTGTGATACAGTACTGTTGGGCTCAACTTATCAACTGATTGCTTAAGAAAAAGCTGTCATTCTTATGCGCAATGAACAGTCTGCAAAAATTATCCAAGATTACCTTCATGACATCAAATTTCATTGAGCAGCACCAGAACCATCCCAAATCCACCAATCAACGCTATTACTGCATGGCTTGAATATCATGGCTTGGCTCCCTGCTCTCTGGTCCAGGGGTGGCACTGGAACCCTAAACCGCGCGTGCGAGTAGAAAGCTCAACCCAAATAATTAGGTACTTGTCAAACGGCCTGCTGGATAAATCCACCTGTTTGGCCTCTTCTTTGTTTCTCCGATGGGCTTAAAGGCGATATCACCAGTACTCAGTATTGAGAATATTGGATGGATGCTGGAGAACCCATGTATGTCAAACATACATACATTAGTACTTCTTTGTGTCTCATTGCTTCCTTGGATGATGCAGAACACCTATGTACTGCTCTGTATTCGCACTTACAGAGGCACCTTTTTCCCGAGAAGTAAAGGACAGTGTCCTCAACATAATGCCTGCACAGCTTGCATGATGTGAGTCTGGGTTCTTCGTATGATGCGTGATTTAACGAGTAACTACATGACCTGCCGCGTTGGTTCCCAAATCAGCATTTGCAAACCAACAACACAGAGCGATGCATTTTCCATTCTCAAATTTTCAAGTCGATATCGATACCTTCTACATCATCTGCAGGCGTACACCTCCGTATCATACGACTTCTTTGCCTGAGGAATTCCGGTGAAGTACAAATGACGCTAGTACTGCCTTCGCTTGGTAGGTGGTAGCTATGCCACAAGCTGTCATACGAATCAATACAAGTTAGTTCTCAGTGGCAGTCTGCCCAGCTAAGTCAAATCGAGACAGGTGTGCATGCTGCTTGGATTAGGATCTCGTCCCTTATTTGCTTTTTGGCGGTTCAGCCACCATTCAGATTGAAGTTGGCAGGCCCAGTCCCAGCACGGACATTTGAAAATGCTTCTTGGAATCGTCCGATTTGAGCGATTTCGCGTGGCCGCTTTATATACTTGACGTGAAGAGTCACAGCTGTGGGCTGTACTAAGTTAACTACTTTTCCGCATGATATATACATAGATGTATGTACCCTAGCTTGCGCTGATTTGGGTAATTGAAGGGCAACCTGCTGTGTAGAAACTTGTTCTGGATATCCTGGTGCTGTATAGGACAATAACCTTCACATGTAGGAAATTTTTTGAGATCACTCGCCTAACCAAATAGCAAGCTTGAGAATTGTCCTATACAGTATCGCGTGCTTGGAGATGCAGCCTCAGTACACCACCCATATCAAGAAAGCAGCAGATCATAGAAACGATTGGTGGAAAAGGTGGTGGCCCACACACAAAATAGTTGGCAGTGCTGGTGCAGCCTACTACATGTGTTGCTGTATACTAGCTATATGTAGGTAGGCCTTCGGAGATACACATGCTTCGTATAGTTATAATACTGACAGTCTGACGGTACCTTAGGAACTCGATTCTAACTTCTGAGTGGATAACATTCAGCCCTTGCATAAAGATCACGATGAAAATTTGATCATCTTGAGAATACTACTAGTAGCTTTGCGTTTGAGTCAGTATGTATGTACATACATAATCACCAACTCTTGGGAAATTTCATTAGCCAGGGCCTAACATGGGAGACAGCCTGGTTGCTCAGTCATTATGTATTGACTAGGCCGGGCCGGAAGCTTCAGCGCATACGAAATGCTGTGCACGCATACACAACGAACCGTGGGCGCACGACAGCTTGCGTTTCAACGGCAGCCCAGATGATCATTATTGGACTCTGCAATGGGATTGTTGTAGGGAGTATCTTCGGATTCAAAAGCGCTCGATGATGTCTGATGTTCGAACTCATTAGTTAGGTATTGGTACAAGATGGTGGTTTTATAAGAATTACTAATTCAGCTCAGAAGTCGGCCCTTACTACGGAGTACTTACAGTGACTCGTCAAAAGTATTGGCAACACCCCCCATTTTACACCAAAAGTGGCATACTTCACCCCCCTGCTATCTCAGCAAATTTGTGTGATAACACAGTGAAATTTTGTCAGTCTACAGAGAATTATCTAAACTATCTCAGATCTGAGTCTGAAAACTTTGAATTGCTTCAGTCCTCTGTGGTGGATGATTAAACTCAACTCATCTCAATTTTTATGATTTTTCATGATTCTACCATACAAAATCAATGCCTAGACTCAAGTTCAGACTTTCAGCTCTATTTTTTCACAACAGAGCAGAATTCAGACAAAATTTTGTATGCAAGACTTGCAGATGAGATAAAAATCTATTGTTTGGCAAAATATCATAATGCATTTTCATAGCGTTGTCGAGATAGCAGGGGGGAAAGTATGCCACTTTTGGTGTAAAATGGGGGGTGTTGCCAATACTTTTGACCTAGTACTGTAGACGAAATATGGCGAATCTAAGTTTGCTTGCAGCGCCACACACCCGCCAGATACCTGGACACTGGGGGTTAGTTAAAGCTATCAAAACCAAGAAAGTCAGAAACACCACACCCTCAATGTGTCTTCAAGGTGCGTAATTACTCACGCGTACTGTAAAACTAGGCTGATATGGACCACCCTTTTGCCACAAAAAAAAGAAAAATGATAGCAGTTATGTACTAGAATCCGTGTTCTGCGGCGTGTATACTCTGCATGTGTGTGCTCGATTATCACAAGCTTATTCCCGAGATGGCTGACTAACTATCTGATCATGATCAATGACGTCATAATATCGGCCCAGGATCATTATAAATCCGATGCCCCACCGTTCATCTGAAGCGACTGTCTTGGCGCTCTGTTGCCGCGCAACGACGTTCGACAGCAAACAATTGGATTGTTGATATGGAAATCGAATTGAAGCTCCAGCCATGTTACATACTAACATACTCCTTCACGAATCACGAAGCTGGATCAGCGGCTTTCCACGCAGAGGGAAGCCATTCAGCACTACTGGATATCACTTGCATCCGCCGCGGATTCCACTCTGCGAAACACCCCGCTTCAATTTTGATTAGAAGTGTCTTTATATCCACATGTCACTCCTTCAATCCCGATGAATTGTCAAAGTTCTACATACAAGCCTCTAAAGTCATCCAGATATCCGTTTTCATTCAACTGTTTCATGACCAAAAGAGCTTGTTAGTGGTAGTCTGTTTCTATGGACCGCTACAATGCCGTTTAGCTTTGTTTAGCTGGATTGGCTCAACCACTCATCCATCTTAAACGTTCGGCATTGTTGCGACGATGGTCTGAAACTATATAGACAGACACTGAGACAATTTATCTGTTCACCCGACATGGTCAAAGCTCTTTTTGCTGGAGCTTTGGTCCAGTTTTTCGCCAGATTGACCCAAGGTAGCGCTACTAACCTACCCTATAACCCATCTTATCTCTGGGCTCCAACATCTAGCAATGTCTCCCTGGCCTACGTCCTCGCGCCCAAGTCTCCCGGCTCAAATGAGCTTCGACTGCAAGGCTTAGATATATCGAATCCATTTGATGACTCTTCACCACGTTTCGTGGACTTAACCGATGAGACATACTTTCTATCCGAACGGGGCGTTAAAAGTATTGTTCCTTTGCCGGATACTGAAGGTTTTCCAGGTGTCTATGTTGGAGACTGTCGGTCAAGATTGGGTGAGGTATGGCGTTTCGTTCCGGGCTCGAAGGTTCTTGGTGGTAGCGGGACTTGGTTGAGATCTCTTCTAAAACACGGGGATGGTGATGACGAGATTGGGCTCCGAGGCCCAAACTATTTGGCCGGCGCCATCGCATTTCCTGACCCCCAAAGGAAGCCGCTTTCAGATTTTTATGTATTCGGCGGAATGTGCCCTCAATCCGAAGTGGATGGAAACCATTGGCTTTCGACGGCTAATTATTCGCGTACTATGATCTCATTACGCCCGATGAAGTCTCCCGATTATGCATCATATGAGCCTTCCACTTTGTCTATCCGATCACCACCAGTCGCAGAAGCTGGTTTCAGCATGACGCCGTTGCTTGCTGCACACTCAAATTCGTCATCTGGAAGACAGTTACGTCAACAGAGTTTTGCTCTTATCGGAGGCCACACGCAGAGCGCCTTTATAAACATGTCACAGATTGCGCTTTTTTCACTCCCAGAAAGCAGCTGGAGCTACGTTTCTATCAAAATGCCTGACAGCCTTTCGCATGCAGATGTAAAGAGAAAGGGAGCCCAAGGAATTGAACCACGATCAGGGCATACAGCTGTTTTGGCTCCAGATGGGGATAAGGTTATAGTGCTAGGGGGATGGGTAGGAGATATCACTGCCCCTGCTCAGCCGCAACTTGCGATCCTCCACCTAGGTGAAGACTATGGTGGCTCAGGGGAGTGGGCTTGGACCATCCCTAGAGCCTCAGACAACGGTTTGCCTTATAGTAACGGTATCTTCGGCCACGGAGCTGCAATGCTTCCTGGGGGGATAATGGCTGTTGTTGGTGGTTATGATATTTCCAGATCTTCAAAACGGTCCCTCCTGAAACCTCGCGACAAGTCACAAATATACCTTTTTAATGTTACCTCCGAGAGCTGGATTACGTCTTATACTCCCCCGATAAAGCCCGATACCACAGGAGTCAGTTCTGGGCTCCTTTCCTCTCCAGGGCAGAAGGCGGGTTTGGGCGTTGGCCTGGGAGTTGGAGTATCTGCTGCCATTGTAGGCATCCTTTTTCTATTTTGCGCACGGACGCGCCATAAGCGAGCATATAGAAAAACGCGCGAACAAGAACTTCGAAAATTAGCTCTTGGTGCTGAGAGGCCTCATATGAGTGTTGATGAAATGCCTGCCGGTTTATATCAACCCATGATCCAAGTGAGCCCGAGACAAGCAACTTTTAATGCGCCCCACAATGGCCCTGTGACTAGTACTGGGTATAGAAGTGGTTGGATCGATAATGCCTCGTCTATAGGGGAAAGAGCTGGCTTGTTGGTCGAAACACAGAGTCCGACTAGAGAGTTAAGAAAGGGAATGCATTCTAGGACATATCAACCGGCAATATATTCCGAGGATGGGCGAAGGACTCCAACGTTTTGCAATATTCATCCGATCGATGAAGGGGAGGAGTATGAAGAAAATCAGCCTAATGACGCTCGGCAGTCTGGCTTAGAATGGACGAAAAGGGATAGTAATGGTTCGATAATGTCAGATCCTTTTAAGGATCCGCCATCACCTGTTAAAGCGTGCGCCTGGCCTTCAATTATCCCCTCTCGGAACGGCGATGGCACGAGAATGGAATGGAGGCAAAGCATTGGACCGAAGGAACCTATGTCGGCCAACAATAATGGGCAACGGACTCAATCACCTGATAAAACGGACCGGACATTATCCAATCTTTCTGAGTCATCGAAATCCTCGATGTCGACCTCATCCTATAAAACGGTTTCAATGGGACACCAGGCTGTCACTCAGGTACCTACTTTCCGACCTCGTCAGACTCCGCCATCACCCGATACGCTATATGAAACAACACGAAATCCGTCCCTGCAAAGCCAGGGTCGTGAACTTCCTCCGCAACACTTATTGAATGACGGACTAGCGTTTACGCCGCAACGATCAGAAAGGATATACATTGGCGGAAATCAGGGACAATCAGAAACTGGATCATTGCTTGGTGGTGTTCCTAGCTCCCTACTACCGTCGGAAACAAACGACCCGCCATCTCAAAACAAGAGTAAAGCATTAGAATGGGTGGGGTCTGTCCGTCGTGCTCTTAGTTTGGTGAAGAAGCCAGAGAATGCCAGAACCGACTCTTCATGTTCAGATCGTGCTCCACGCATGGAGCGTAGCATGAGCTCCAGTCCGACTAAGAGTTTTGATACGATTCAAGAAAATGTACCCACCAACTCAGACGCGAGCGTGAAACTGCCACGAAGAGCTGTGAGCACCAGTTCTTCTGTTTTAAGACGTAAAAAGGGCGCAAAGGATTGGGACGTCAACCGATGCTCTGCTGAGCAATCCACATTACTTCGGAGGGAGAGCTATGTCGGCAAGTCATTTTGCGATGACAGAACTGGTAGTGGCAGGGGCACAGATTCGCCTGACTTGCTGAACAACCATGATGACGATGAAGATTGGGACGTGGAAGCGGCTGCTGAAGGCCGGGTGGTACAAGTCACGTTTACCGTACCAAAAGAGAAACTGAGAGTTGTCAATGCGGGAGCTGAAGATGAACTCGACGATGACGACGACGATAATGACCTTAAAGGACGGCATTCGGTCAGGAATACTTCACTGGACACGAAAGATGATTCTGCCAGCCATGATTGATGTCAATCAGGTATGTAATTATAAATGGGTTCTGATATTCGGCTCTGCTTGCCTCGCATAGTATGGGATAAAGGTTTATATGGTGGCATTTTGGTCGCGATCTTGCCAGTCTCTTTTTGACTTATTCCGATATTTATTCGCTTCGTTCCCAACAGCATCGAATTCCTCACGGCTCTTTCTGTTGGGCAGTACTTGTTCCCCGTAATGTGCTCTTGTATGTGGGTCAAACTGGGCTTGATTCTATACAGCAAGGAACGTTCACTGATAGTCCATGGACGGGAAAGCCTGGCGCGAACCTTCGGATACAGGATATTTGAAATCGCAATTATGTGGAAACTTTGACTATTATTTGGTTTCTAAACATGTCTAATTTGGAATACATTTGCTTTCTGGACATCAATCTCTCATTTCTAAGTATCGAAATGTTCTCGAGACCATCAAACAAGCTCGGAAAGGAAAAACGTGAGCAAATACCGCATGTATAGTAATCTGAAAGTTGCATGTGCATGCACGGAAGAGGTATGATATCGTACACTGCATATGCTAGTATGCAAGACAGAGCAGGTCTGACCAGAAGAGACAGGCCGAGAAGATGTCTCCTAAATAACAGCATCGCCAACGGATTACCGCCCAAGTTTGCTGTTAAGCCAATCGGCGAGGTTCAATGCATCCTGTGGTGAGCTAAACAGACCAGAAACATCATTTAGGATAGTCTTCCAGTCTAAAATTTCGTGAAGTGTCCTCCCTTGAAGAACTTTATGAATGCGATGAGATTGAAACGCTGCTGTTTCGGATTCAGATGCCATGGAGATTTGCGATTCAGTTATCTTTCCGGATTTGAGGCGTAGGAACACATGGGTCTGGGTCAGATTTGAGGGAGAATAAGTCAGTAGCAAAATCATAGAAACACTGGCATACTTCTATCAAGTGAAGTGAGAGATTTGCAGATAAGATACACACCGAAGGATGTAAATGAGACGGCAGGTCTGGTCTCAGTCGCGGGTCTTCTTCCGTCGGATGAGTGGAAAATGTGAACTGAGGACACTGATTATATGTCCACTCGAGCGACTTCAAACCTGATTGTTAGCCCGGCAACATAAACAATCAGTGGGATATTGCAACAAACCTGGAATTCACGGATGTCATCCTCAATTTCCTTTACCCCAACACTATTATTATGAGTAACGGCACCCACCACCCAGTTAGTACCAGAGCGGAAACCTGGTTCGTCACCGAGCTCCTGGACGCTAGATAGGGCCTCGGCATCGACATTGTAGAGCAGTGCAAATTCATCCATTATTTTGGCAACCAACAACTGCGATAAATTTATCTCCGACAGGCCCTTAAGAGTGGAAGATACATTTCCAACTGGGGACCGTACGCTTTCGACACCCTTTGCGCGCAGATATGGCCGAGCAGGAGACCTCAAGAAAGTCCCAATGGAATCGAGATTCGGAGAATCAATCAGACATGTGCCATGGTGTAGTGCCCTAAACCTAGACAGCTTGTACGCTGAACCGGAAATCTTGACGGCGCGAGGCGTCGTCACAACCAGCGGACTCTCAATGTCATCCGTGCCCACCTGCACAACTTTCTTTGGAGGTGGCACCAAGCAGTCTTGACTCATGACAATATCATGACGAGCATTGACACTTGTACTGACTGCTCCGAGTTTATGCAGAGCCCGAACGATCATTTCGGCATGCTTGTCGCGATGGAATATCGGCTTGGGGCAAATCACGCTGAAATTCAGGTTTCCTTCATCGTGGAATACTGCTCCGCCGCCTGATCTCCGTCGCAGTAAGATAACGTCCCCAATCCCATTCTTGGACGCTTGGTTTCGGTTGAGAAGATGCAAGTTTGTTTCGAGCCATGGGTTTTGATTTCTGCCGATGACGACGGTGGGACGGTTCACGTATAAGAAGAGGATTTTCGAGTCGTTCGGAGTATTGTTGTAGAGGAAGTTCTCGATAGAAAGGTTGACATATGGGTCGGTGCTGAGGGATTGATAGATCTGGTGTTCGGCGGAGGGCTGATTAACGAGGATTGGGAAATCGGAGGGATGGTGGGAAGTGTGGAGGAATTGTCGACAGAGCAAAGTACTCCGCGATGATTTCAGCTTGAAAATATGTCTTGTCGATGCGTTTGACAATAGAGACCAATGCAGATGGCGTGGTGGAAGCATTGGTCTGCGTGGAAGGACGCGGAGACCAGGGCAGGGTGGAATTCTGGCTGGCGGAGATCGTGTGGTGGGCGGAGCTTGGTCTAAAAGCTCCGATGGTCAGCGGGAGCTAGTCTGTTCTAAGTAAGGTCCGCTCAGCTGACTCATCGGGTCCTTCGATATCGGAGTTCTCACGATCAAAGCTCAACCGAGCAGAAAAGACGATTTCTCTCACTGTTGGGCGCCGTGGGAATCTAAGAATTGAGCCAGCTTGCAAGAGAAGCATAGCCTTGAGTCTTAATCAGCTGGAACAGTAGAACAACTGCATCGTTAATATCCCCATCCTCCGATAGAGCTGCCTCGCCAAACCATGTCGACGTTCGGAGAATACTTTAGGGTTACTACGTATGTATTATACTCCCCTTTCCCTTTTCAAATTCATTGCGCTGACAGTTTACAGCTATGGCGAATCCCACTGTCGCTCAGTCGGCTGCATTGTTGACGGCTGTCCACCTGGGATGGAGCTCACAGAAGAAGACATACAACCTCAGATGACTCGCAGAAGACCCGGCCAAAGTGCCCTTACGACACCAAGAAATGAAAAAGATAGAGTTGAGATTCAATCTGGCACTGAGTTTGGCATCACATTGGGTACGCCAATTGGTATGATTGTGAGAAATGAAGATCAAAGGCCGAAAGATTATGGAGGCAAGACCATGGATATGTACCCGCGACCTAGCCATGCCGACTTCACCTACTTAGAAAAATATGGTGTCAAGGCTAGCAGTGGTGGCGGAAGGAGTAGTGCCAGAGAAACCATAGGTGGGTCGGCAGTTCTTCTCGAATAACGCTCCAAGGGCAATTTACTGATCAAGTATCAGGTCGTGTGGCTGCTGGCGCAATCGCAGAAAAATACCTTCGACTCTCCCACAATGTTGAAATTGTTGCATTCGTCTCCTCCGTTGGAAATGAACACCTCTTCCCTTCGACTTTAGAGCATCCCAGCGCCTCAACGGACCCGGAATTTTTAAAGCTCATCGAAACGGTTGACAGACAAACAGTGGACTCTTTTGTCCCAATTAGATGTCCCAACACCGAAGCAGCTCAGCGCATGACCAAGTTAATTGAGCACTTCCGTGACCGTCACGACAGCATTGGAGGAACAGTAACATGTGTTATTCGAAACGTTCCTGTTGGTTTGGGCGAGCCTTGCTTCGACAAGCTCGAGGCCAAACTTGCCCACGCCATGCTTAGTATTCCCGCTACCAAGGGATTCGAGATTGGATCGGGATTTCTAGGCTGCGAGGTGGCAGGATCCATCCACAATGACCCGTTCATTGTCACCACAGAAGAAGTGAAGAACGAAGATGGCACAACAACGAGCACTCAGCGTCTTAGTACTAAAACAAACAATTCCGGCGGTATCCAGGGTGGAATTTCCAATGGTGCAGCTATATACTTCCGTGTAGCGTTTAAGCCACCGGCGACCATTGGTCAGGCTCAAACTACGGCAAGCTACACATTTGAAGAAGGTGTCCTCGAAGCGAAGGGACGCCACGACCCCTGCGTTGTGCCACGTGCAGTACCTATCGTGGAATCTATGGCTGCACTGGTTCTCATTGATGCGTTGATGGCTCAAAATGCGAGAGAAACTGCGAAGAATCTTCTGCCTCGTTTGCCCAAAACCCTTCCAACGCACCCTACCAGCATGGCGCCTCAGTCGCAATCATCGTAGTAGCAAACCGATTTTATTTGATATGCGGCACGGGGGTGGATTTGCGGGAGTTTATATGCACTGTTTATATATATGTATGTATGTATCTAAGATTTCGGGTCGCATTTTTGGGCATCGCAGGCTAGGAATAGGAAAAGATAGAGAATAGAGATTCATGGCTGAAATGAACGCTCAGCAGAAATTGATTGTTTGATGTCTATTAATGCACCTTTCGATCCGCAGGGTGTGGTTGATCCAGGCGATATAACTACTATGCTACCAATATGGGCGGGCTAGACTTCGAACTACAAGAATCAAACTCCTTCTTATTTGATAGTATGTAATTACATCGCATATACGATCATAGGAAGTGGAAAACAGGGCTTCCCGTCCGCTCAGCCGTACTTAAGCCACTTGCCGGCCGGCTAGTAGTTGGGTGGGTGACCACCAGCGAATCCCGGCTATCGTATATTTTTTTTTCCAGTCCCTTTTCGGATTACTGGTTCACATTCCATGCTTTCAAGTAACAGGACTTATTCTTCCAGAACATCAGCAATATCCTTAGATCAAGCTGAAAAAACAGAGGATTAGAGAAGCAAGCTACCGTGTTGCTTCTTATGTTTCCAAGGAGGGATTTGGCAAATAACTGCACCCAACGTGCGGGACATTATATGAAAAGCTCTTCATGAAAGAGATATGGTTAATATTGCTCGTCAGTATATTGATATATCAAAGAATGTACTCAGGAGAAACAGCCCCTGTCGATGAAAACGCTAGCAGTCATGATTAACAACTTGACAAAAACATCAAGAATCAAGACCAAATCCAGAAAATTTACCATCCCATGAAAAAGCAATTCAGCCTGCAAGTACTCTGTACAGACCTTAACGATGCCTGGCGCCACAAACGCTAAACTAACTGAGTATATATGGTATATGCTAACAAAGGGGACCGTATCTATCGTGTTGGCTTCACTCATCACAGGACATAATCACGAGAAAGGGGAAGAAAAGCCAATCAATTGAGGCGAAAGGATGAATCAGGCAGAATTAGCATAAGGAGTATATAGTCTGGAGTCTGGATAGAATATACATCAACGTCGACGGCTACGTAACGAATAACGCGGAGTGGGTGCAAAACTCTTCACGGACATCGGACTGTCCTCGAGACTGAGACCAGTAATCGAGGGTCCTGGTGTTCGATGCCGATTTGACGGTTCAGGGGATGGAGGTTCTGATATAGTAGATGCATCATAATCAGCCGAGGAGACAGATGTAGTGGATACGGGCGACATAAAACGCTCTGTGGACCCGAAGGATGACGAGAGAAGCTGTGACTGAGTTGTACTTGCAAAAGAGCCTGGAAGAGACGGGGGGCACGCAGGTTTTGGCAGCGGATTAAAGGCGTTTTCTCTGTTGGTTATATTTGAATTCGGTATCAAGGGTTGAAAAACACTAGGAGCTTTGAAACTATGGACCTGGCTCCTAGCGGCTGGCTGGTTGACTATATTGCTCGGAGCATGGTTTGATATAAATGAAGATCGAGTTGGAGTTCGTTCGCCACTCGTAGTAGAAAGAGATCGCGATATCAACGGAGGCGAAACTGGCCGTTTGTGTTCTTGTTTAACGGAGTCTTGTGTAGTCACAACAGTTTTCGTTGAACCAAACAAGGACCGTAAACCAAATATTTCTTGGCCCATCAAGAAGGCTACTAAATAGATGCCGGCCTTGTCGAAGACCGTTTGGTCTCCAAATTGGCCGGTACGCATCAAGGCAAGGCAAACACAACCGATCAATTCAGCCAAGGACAAAAAGATATCAGTCATTTTCCAAGTGACCATAGGCCTCATCAATAATTCAAGGAGAGAGAACCCAGCCACAAGAAAACTAAGTCCCAGCACAATCGTTTCAGTGGCATTTCTCGGTAACCCAAAAGACAGATATCCAAGCCATAGCGCTAAGCAAAGGCCTAAGAAGGTGCTTTTCAAAATATGAAGTGGTTTATTAGCTGCGAGATTGCCGTCGACTGTGTTTGATGCTAAGCCCCTCTTAACTTTTGCCGGGCCGTCCCCAATCGAAAATGCCTTATCGAAAAGACTCTCCAAACCTGTTTCTGCATTGAGATCACTCTGAGGAAAGAACTTTGGCGGCGCCATTACCATGTCGGATGGCTTCATCACGATTTGACTCTTTTGTGGCACGTTGGACGTTGGTTGCAAGATGGGCGCGATATGGAAAGGATTAGGTTTGTTCCCTATTGATTGTACTGAAGGAAGAGACTCGGGGTTGCGCAGTTGCCAAGAGGGTGGCTTCGGGGGTGGAGGCAAACGACCTTGAAACGGGGATGGAGCCGTAATGGACTCGGGCTCAATGCGCCTTACATGGAAGCTTGGTTGCAATGTCTTTTGGGACGGAGTCCAATCCATGGCATCGGAGTCATCAGCCAAGTCTGGAGGAGGAGTGGGAAGAACGTAAGATTCAGGACTTGCAGCACGAGCAGGGGCGAGATTCGCGATTGGAAATCGCTGCGCATTTTGGCTAGGGTTAGATGTGGACGTTTGTGAATTAGAGAGCATCTGGGTCAGGTCCTCCTTGTTGCCAGCTGGCTTGGCTAGTAAAGGTTCTATGCTGTCACTCCAGGAGACAAGAGGTTTCATGGAAAACTGAATTGCAGATCTTGAGGCAATTGTGGTCTGCATAGTATTAACAATGTGAGGCCAGCTTGATCGAAGGGCAACAAAACTTACAACTACCGTAAACAGTCCCATAAAAGCATGTATAGCTGGCGACAATCTCGGATTGAGTCCAGTAATCGAGGAATCCTGGAGGACGGTCCAAGCAATGAATCTCACCACCAGCGTGATTAGCTGAATCCGATAATATTCACGCACTCCGCTTATACCCCCGCAACGTCCATCGACCTTGTACCGAAGTTTTGGATTCCACCACAGCGAAATGACTCCTAAAACTAACGACAACCCGGTATACGGTTGCAAGGCCAAAGCGCATTCACTCGGAATTCGACCGTATTTCACGCCCTGATCCCAACAAGATCGCAGAAGAGACTTTGATAATTGTATATGTCGTTGATTCTCTGCCAACGGCGCGATATCGACCACGAATCCCACGAGGTTCCAAGATATCTGGCCAGCAACGCTTGTCCAGAATGCAACGGCACCCGTAGAAACAAAAACTCTCCGCCACATCCATTTGCGCTTACTTCGTACTGCTCTGCCACCTCGGCTCTGTTCCATCATCCGCCGTAAATGATCTGCTTTTGCTGCATAACCTGCCTGTCGAATCCGCTCAATGACCCTGGGCTCGCAATTTTCACATACTTGGGGGTATCTCTCCTCCAAGCTCTTCCGATAAGCTGGGTAGGAAGCTTCGTAAATCTCATATTCAGGGTGCGATGGCGGCGGAAGATAGGAAGCCAGTGTCTCCGTCAAAAGATATTGATTTTTGAGACACCTTGAGCAGAATATGGACGGATCTGAGGATCGATCCGATCGAGGACGGGAAAGAGGTTGGGCATATTGTGGTGGGCGGGATTCAGGCGACGCTTCAGTGGCCGGAGGATCTGCTATCTCGCCATTCTGTGCAAAGAGATTTCACGTTAGCTCTCATCTTTGATTTTGTATTGAATACGACGTAGAGGTGACGCGACACAGGTGAAGATACCTCGTCAAGGTAGTTTATTGCCTGACATTCGCGACACTGCCACTGGCGAATTGGACCATGTTGCGACTGGGTTGAACGACAGCCACAGTAGAAGCATTGAAGACGCTTTTGAAAGAGGCGCGCCATGGCACAGAATAATGGCGGAAAATGAGATTGTAAACAGCTAATCTTGCATGGATGCGGATTTTCGAAGAGTGAAATGCCCAATGTATGTATGTATGTTGTAGTGAATCACCACTAAAGTTGGTTAGCTCCATGTTACGACAGCAACTGCTTTTCACATCCTCAAGAGCCAGCGATGATGAGAAACAGAGCATATCCTCAGCTGGACTTGTATATCCTTGACTATGGGCATAAGGAAGGTCTTCAATTCTTAGGATCAATGCCCCCGTCCACCATCAAGTTGGACAATACGAATGATGATTTTTCGACATCCATCTCTCTCTCGGTTCTCACCCAATGTCTGACGCTTGACCTTATGCTATGATGAATTTGGTAGCAATGGCTGTCGCAGCTTTAGCCATTGCTGCTCTGGCAATATCTTTTGTTCTCTTTGTGGTATGTAAGCCTTCGCACAAACTTGACTCTATCTCTTCTAAAACTATTTCCAGGGTTATTTGACGCGCCCTCAAAGTGTTTCAAGCCGGCATATCCAGCCACCACAAGCAATACATCTTCTGATCGTTCTGGGAAGTGGCGGACATACAGAAGAAATGCTCTCGATGATAAAGCATGCGCGCCTAGACCCCAGGATTTACTCAAAACGCACCTATCTCGTCAGCTCGGGGGACTCGTTTAGTACGAGGAAAGCCGTCGACTTCGAACGCAAGCTTCTCCAATCTAACAATCCTAATAATGGTATTCATACTTTAGATGGAGAAAATCCAACCTCGTCTCGAAATCAAGAAATACCAGCCTATGCCCGGTTGCCTGCAGAAGATCTTGGTTTGCAAGCAGAATATACAATTGTGACTATTCCTCGTGCAAGAAAAGTGCATCAGAGTTTTTTAACTGCTCCTTTTTCGACTCTTCAATGCTTCTGGGCGTGTTTATTAGTGCTCTCCGGCAAGCACCCAGATCAAACACGTTCAGGCCCTGAAAAAATCCATTTTACAGCTTATCCAAATTTAATCCTTACCAACGGACCAGGGATATCAGTGTGTGTGGTTATTGCCGCAAGATTACTGCGCTGTTTCGACCACCTCTTCCGTTGGAGTCTACAGTCCTCTCGAAGGTCAGGGGAATCGCGCAGCCATAACCAGAAAAGATGCCTTCGAACTATTTTCATCGAGTCTTGGGCCCGCGTAACCACCCTGAGTCTGTCAGGGAAACTCGTTCTCCCCATTGTGGACCGGTTCTTGGTACAATGGGAGCCCCTGGAAGGACATTCAAGCTGGAACGGGAAGAAAACAGAGTATGTGGGCCCGCTCCTCAGTTAAACAGGCAGAACATCGACATTTGGCATCACCGTAAGTTTTGCTTTGATCAGCTTTTACCACCGGGGTTGAAGACAGTGCTCTAGGCCTTACCCTTGGAGAATCCTTACATGTGATCCTTATCAAGGCCTGTGCCATATTTATTATGTCCGTAGTGCTCAGTGACGCATTTACCCAATGATACAACAATGAAATTTCACTCTATCTCTTTTGGCCTTGACTATTGAGTGTTGAACCTTTGTTGCTTGTCCTTCAAATTTTCAATGTCATGCTTGACTTGTCCGCTTTTCAAACAATCAGCTATTAAAAAGCCTCCTCCCCAGGACCAAGACGATGGAACAGCTCTACCTCCATCCGCTCGGCGGCATCAGGCCCTTCCATGATTTCTCCCATGATGTCGCCGTCAGGAAAATCCATCTCCCAGCTTGGCTCCAATGCCGCTCCTCTCATGTTGGCTATGACAGCTGTGTGGAAGTGCCAGCGCAAAAGCTCGTCACTGACCCTATTAGGGTCTTGAGGATTGCGGCATCGGAAATCAAGTGTGCGTCCATCAAGATGATAAGAGATATCCGGTAGGAATGAAGTGATAATGTAGTTATCCTGTGAGCATTTAGCACATTGATGCAAAATCACAAGTTTAGCACCTACATCTGGGTTGACTGATATTTTGAATGTGTCAAAGAGGTAGTGGATGCCTCCAAAGATTAAGATGCCATTCTGAGGCGAGTGAATTTTGGAGGCCCCAATGCGAGATGCTGGTGAATTATCTGTAATAGATCGCGCAAAACCAAGTCTCTTCCAGTCACTTTCCCTTGCATGGGGAAATATATGCGCTGCTTCAAAAGCCCCAAAATCACCAGTGGAGACCATCGGACTCTCCATGCCACTTATCATGCAGCGGCCGTCGCGTAATCGAACTGCAGCTCGAAAATATGATCTCTGTTAAGTGAAGTTATCAGCCAAGATACCCTGAAAATAGGGATTCAACCCAAGTATATTCTTACTCTTGGGGTCAATGCACCAGATCGCATACGTGACAAGATGCGTCGCGGGTACGAGTCAGAGTTCAGAGACACGGTAACAGGCACAGCATCTGCCTCTGTTAACAGATTATTTAGGAAAGAATTGGGAGTAACGCATACTAGGACCGAGAATTATGTATCGGCCAGCAGCCAAAGTTGTATCGTCATTTGGGAGCTGCTGGCCAGTAGAACCATCATTGTTCAAAATATATATGTGCCATGGAGTATTCGGGGGAGTGAACACAAGTATATGCGGGCACATATTGATAAGACGCCGGTTCGTCAAGGAGCCATTTTGGTAGATCCCTGGATGAGGACATATCAGGCAACGAAAGAAAGAAACATCCCTCTCATCCAACGTATGTACATACCTCCAAGTATTTGGCCGTTATCATCATACAGATGCACATTCCGCGAAACTGAGAGTTCGGATGACGGTTCCTGAAGTCTTCTGGCCATCTTGATAGTATCAAGTGCCACAGGCAATAGGTGATGTAGGCAGAGAGCGACTTTCTAGTAAACCCAGAATGAACGGAAGAATATTGAATCGACAAGAAATTACAGCAGGCACCACCGATAGAAAACAGAAATGAACCAGATTGATGATGAACACAATCCAAGATCTCCAATGAGTATGAGCCGTGGATAAGGAGCAGAAGTTAAAGCTGCATATATTATGAATCAATTGGAAAGTACTATTCTTGATATCGAAGGAAAGCAGGATGTGGATTTGCTGACAGTCAGAACTCATCTTGCACACATTTTTAAAACAACCGGAGATGATTGGTAGCAAAAGCTTGAAATTCACCAATGATCCAACCGAGCCTTCTTTGGTTCTTGATGAAAGCATAAGCAATAATAAGAGGTGACACACGTTGAACGTGGACTGGCGTTCTGTTGCTCTCTCGTTGCTTTGACATAACTAAACTCTGAGAAATACTCTGGATCATCGAGGCACAGCAGAGCTCTATGAAAAACCTACGTCTACTAGGTTTACAGCGCTTGAAGTCAACACGGAAAAGACAATATCATTCACTGATGCGTACGCCAGGATAAAGGACAAAACTATTATACCTTGAGGAGAACGGAAATCAGAGAAGCAACCAAATAGCAAATTGGGAGTAGCCTAAAGGGTATGGCAGTTAGAAACTCAGGGGAATCGCAGCCAGCAAAACAACATGTCTTGAAGGGAAATGGTAGTCTTTTATGAAATATATTATCAAAGGAAAGCCGAAGCACGTAGGAGTCGAAAACAATCGTAGGTGGTAATCCCAGAGTTCCCGGTCTGGTGGATGTAAGAAAAACAAGCAGAGTAATGGACACCAAATCTGCTGGAAATACTGAGATACAGTGAATCAAGAGACGACTATGTAGTATGATGGCCCCTTTGCAATAGATAGCTGTGCCTTCAATTTCTCCAGGGGGGCAATTTGAACTCGAAGCCAAAGGGTCAAAACATGAAAACAGGAAAACACAATCGCCTCGATTATCGCAGTCTTTCTCAGAATACCAGATGGCAGAAATGTTGTCGAGACTTTGCGACACCACAGTTAAAGCCCGTGTAACCATGAGCCGAACAACTGAGAATTAAACCAGTACGAGTGCCAATGAACAAACCATCTCTAGAGACATACTCCGCAATAGAAGGGAAACATCGACCAATTGCACAGTCAGTTTAATCGCATTGAGCACGCCTGCCATTGACTGCAACTATCCACAACGTCTCAATGTAGAGATTAGAGAACAAACCATGGAGAGATCTATCCAGGCATGACGATTCCAGCGGCCGAGCTTGTCTTTCCAGGTAGCCAACGCAAATGGTCATCCAGAACAATCGAAAGCAAGTTTACAAGATCTTGCAAAATTTCTTCCTTTTCTCGGTCTTGGCCAGAAGAGCAGCGCGGGTGGCACATTCGAAGACCTCACGAACACCTTCCCCAGTTCTAGCAGAGCATTCGAGGTACTTGTAGGCACCAATCTTCTTACGGATTTCCTCGCCCTAAACAGCATGTTAACAAGTCCATTGTACGAGAACGGGGAGAGACTCGGCTGCAACATACCTGCTCAGGAGTAACTGGCTTTTGAGACGTTTTGTGCAATTCTTCCATAGTGCGTGGGTCGTGGCGCAAGTCCTTCTTACATCCAACGAGAATGATGGGGTGTCCTGGGCAGAAATGAAGAACTTCAGAGATCCACTGCATTCGTGTCAGTATCAAATATCCATCAGAATGACAGAATTGACCAAAGTCACCTTCTCCTGAACGTTATCCAAGGAATCTGGGGAATCAATGGCGAAGCAGATGAGGATCACGTGGGAGTCGGGGTAGGAAAGTGGACGGAGACGGTCGTAGTCCTCCTGGCCTGCAGTATCCCAAAGTGCGAGCTCAACATGTTTTCCATCGACCTCAACGTCTGCGACATAGTTTTCGAAAACAGTTGGCACATAGACCTGTCAACACACGTTATATTAGTTATCTTTGATCCAGCACCACGTCGCTGCCACCGCTATGTGCCAGAGTTTGCAGGCAAGGACCTCAATGCTGCGCCAAGGCCGGGAATGGGACATTTTCGAAGTAGATCGAGCAGCAGGGCAATAGAAGACTATAGAGAGGAGATGCAAACCTCAGGGAAAGTGCCCTTAGAGAAAACACTGGACATCACGTCATTTCATTAGCTTTCTTGGATCTCAATAACACACTAGCGTCTCTTCTGAGAGCAAAGATGAGCGGAAAGCACTTACATTAAAAGACAAGTCTTTCCACAAGCACCATCACCGACAATCACAAGCTTACGACGGATCTCGGCCATCTGCACAACAAACAAGTGAAGTTAGCAAGTAAATTTGGCAGTGAGAATGAACACCAGAAAGGCAGAAAAAGGTACACTTTTGCAAAAAAAGGGAAGGGGATTACATCTGGTGCAGCAGACAAAGAAACCTCTAGAAATATGGTCAACTGGGGGTACTTCGAGATGCACTTACTGTTCAAGGGTTCACTTAGCAGTTCCCGACAGGGGAGAAAGGCTGAGAAGATGAAAGAAGGGTAGGCAACCAGGAGGATGACTGAAGTTGCAACAACAAAAGGGTCTTTGAGAAAGAAAGAGATACAGGAGATAGTGAATGAAAGATGACAAAGATGGAAGAGGTTCAGTGCAAGAAGGGAAGATGGAGAGGAGGATGCTTGAAGAATAAGAAATGGGGGAGAGATTGTGAGAAGGGCCAGCAGGCAAAAGGCACGCCAGGTTTACGGAGCAGTCACGGTTGGTTTTGAATCTAAGACTGTTTGGGTCAATTTGCATGCTTTGGCCAATGAATGGCTGGAGTGGACCATACAGGAGTCACGGCCACTCCATTAACTAATACACACGGATTCTCCCTTAGTAATCACTGCTACTGCTTAGGTGGTTGTTATGACGATTGTTGGGACTGCCCGTTCAAGTGGATTCGAGTTCCAGAGGGTATTTCCCATCAGTAAGACCCTGTCTTTTTGACTCAAGTGATAAGGCACTGCCATCTTTACAAACCATATTAGAAGGGAGATAGGAGATGGAGATGGGGCTTTTGAGCAGCCATACAGGACCTCACTACGATACATACATAGGTATGTAGCCATCTTTGCTTGGTCAGTCCATCCATAAGAGCGTTACTATTAATTGCGTTTGAGCCCACCGATAGCAACCTAGCCATGTATTTGTCGGTATGAGCACCTTGTTGATATAACAATCCTCTCACTACACAAAGGTCAGATTCCTGCATTTTAATCATTAAACAGATATCTAATAGAATTTCCCTTTTGACAAAGTAGCAAACATCACAGCCCTTCGCTGGTGAGCCGCCGTATAAAAGCAACCACCTAGACCTTGATACGTAAAAGCAGCGAGTCACGAGTGCAGCTTTCTCAGACCAATCTTGCAGGAAAGGGTCTGGGCGAGCATAAACGACTAACGTGCATGTCATATCCAGGCCCAGCTGAGCCATTCATTGCGGAAATTCAGAAAGTGATGCGAGGCTGCCACGGAGAAGCCTTCTGTACAGGAGTGAGTGAGTGCGAATTAATTATTAGTAACTCCACAGCTTCATTCGGGGACAACAAGCGCTTTCTCGGCACCAGCCAGACAATTAGGTGCTTTGACTCCACACATGCCCACAACCCAAGTTGAAAAAGAAAAAACAAATCTTTCTCATAACCGCACGGCCACCTTGTCGCATCCCGAAAATAGGCCTTTGAATGACGAAGCGCATCTAGTCGAGAGGGAAAGCAAATTTCTCACTTTTGAAACCGAGGGATCCTCTTTTCTCCTTGTTCCTTGCAAGACGGCACGGATTACAGCCTGGTGACCTGTGGCGGTGCACCAATCAGGTGAGCAGTAAGTAGCTGTTGTGGCTGATCTTTAGCCTGATCCGGACCACATTATGAGTTTAGACGTATGCAGAGTACACGCTGCAGTGACTGGCAAAAGGACAAAGTACGTACAGTATGTACGGAGTTCTCCGTCCATATCACCGTTTCATTTCAAGTTGTTTCAGGTGGAGCTTTTTAAACGGAGATTGCTCTAGCTCGTATGATTCATTATCATTTCTGAACCTTGATTTGAGGGCGTTTAGGAGCAACTGGAGAGAGAGCAAAAGTACTGTGACTGATTGTGCTCCATACACAGCCACAGAGCCACGTCCACTGTCCAGGTCGAATTTGAGCCTCTGCGAGGCTGATTCTCGATCTTTTGGATACTGTTGCAAACAACCTTTGAAAGACTAATTCCAGATCGAATGTCTTCACTTAGTTATAAGTTAAAAGTATTGCGCCAGGGTTTATCCAAGCAAATAAATCAGGACCCCATTAACATTGCCCAGGTGTGTACTCCGTACAGAGTACTCCATAATTGTGATCAATATTCTGCGAATACCAAAGCAGCCCATGCAGCCATAAGCTAAAGCTTAAAGTGAGATCTCAGTCTGGCTTCACTTTCTTTTCTTTTTTTTTTTTGGTTGGGGCACACTTAGAAGATTTTGCCGGTGAAGCTTAGGAAGAACAGCTGCTGGAAAATTCAATATATATAACTAATATATTTATTTACACAGTAGAAGACTGTCAGCACTACAGAGTACATACTAATAGTAAATTCACTGTAAGGATAACTTGTACTCAGACATTAGGTAACTACGCCACAAAGCAAGCTGCGGCCAGTGAGAGCGGCATGTGATCTGGAAATGAAACGTTAGTCTAACTAACTAATTGCTTACTTAATCTGATTTCAAAACTTCAAGCTTCCGATCTGCGAAGGGAATTGACAATGTGAGCGTTCGCCAAAGTTGCCGTTGGCATTGGCATTCGTGTCTTGAAGATGCAGAAAGTAATCAGGCGTACGGTTCTTGCGAGCAATCAAGCTCAACGGAAGGCGTGGATTGAAGCTGCCAAAGACCGCCATGAGCAGATAATGTCCATTTTCCGTGAGAGAGTTGCGCTCCAGCGGAGTCTTCTCGACGAAGCCGCGGAGGAGCGGAGGAATCGACGAGACGATTGGATGCGAGGCCCTTTGGCACCAAGGAGGGATGTTGGAGACCGCCATGGATTATATGGTACTATCTCGTCCAACAGACTCCGAATGCCGAAAGTGCTTGAGGAACGAAGGACGAGGTATATCACCATTGCTCCTGGCGACCGCGTATGTCTGGTGAGGGGCAGAGACAGAGGCAGGATTGGCAAAGTTATCAATGTCGATTCCGAATCTGAGACTGTTACGATCGAGGGTGTCAATATTGTAGGTGCTACTTTTGAAATAATGGGATTTTCAAACCCTGGCTAATAATGATTCTTACCCTCAAGTATGATGTGGAATTCCCCTCGTTCGCTTTAGCGGGTGATACCGATAAACGACCGTACCGACCGTATCCGGTGCCTGTTTCGATCAATGATGTACGCCTCGTTGTTCCTCTCGAGGATCCAACCACTGGGACGGTGAAAGACGTGGTGGTCAAGCACGCCTATGGTGGCGGCCCGTTCCTCGACCGCCCCTACGGATCAACTACTCCTAGACATACTCGGTACATTTCAGGCTTGGACGTTGAGATTCCTTGGCCCGAAACGGAGGCCCCTGACTATAAAGATGAGCCACACGACACACTGCGCATCGAAGTTGAAGCGAAAACCTACGTTCCTTCACTCCAGTCATTCCCCATGCCAGAGTCCCTAATAGACGAACTGAGAAATAAATACTCGAAATTCAGAACTAGACATGATCCTGAATATATCGCGAAGAAACAGGAGGAAGATGCTTATCAGGCGTGGTTGAAGAGCAAAACACTACTTACCCCCAAGACGGAGTATCTACAGAAACAAGTGGAAGAAAGGAGTAAACAACGTGAACTCGCAAAAGATGAAAATGGAAATTACACGCTGCCTAAGGACACCACTGATTTTATTGAGAAGTTCATGGCAAGCAAGCTAGAAGCCACAGTATCCCACACCTCCTCCTCCTCTGCATGAAGTATATTTGTTGGCGGTGTTCGAAGATGGCAAAGGAAAAGTACTCACTACTGTACTATAGCAATAGAGAGTTGGTCTCAACGATGCAGATGTCATAGGAGCCTTAGAATCCCGGAATCAAGCAGCGACAGTAGTTGATTCTATGGCAAACACCTGATGATGTTGATTGTTTCAGGAATTTATAACAGCAACATCTATATAGCTCTGTGCTCTAATTATATGTGTGAGGTACACATAAGTAGCTGCCTAATTTCAGGCAGATCCATGCTGTCTAACTGAGTAATAAAGGCTGAAGTCTCTCTAGCTAGTACATAAGGAAACACTGCGGGTTGATGGAATAGTTACCTATTCACAGGACGCGTGTGGCCTGCCAACAACCTTCTTTTTCCCTAAGCACATCAACAACACATCTGTATCAACACACTCCATATCTCCACTTTCTGCTCGCGTGCTTTTCAAGATGGGCTATGTGGTTTGGTATAATAACAAAATCATTAACAAGGCATTTGCCTCCAACGAGCCCCTAAAACACAGGATTTTCGAGGCGCTTGGTAAGTTCAACCGCCCTTTGATGCAATGTTGGGGCATGCCAGACACCATCGGACTCTCCCAAAGCCCAGATTACTACCTAGATAGACTACTGATATAAACTCCGTTGTACTGTAGGTCAGTCACCCGAGCTACGTTCTCTCTTTCAGGACATCGCACAATATACCATCGCTCTTCAGGAGGCCAGTCAGTCGGCTGCACCAGCTCAGTCTAGTAACCAGACACATCCACAGAGTGCTCCAAGTGGATCCGCTGCTTCGAAGAAACGCAAAATAACTGATGACGCGGATTTTGCACAACGATCACCCGGGCTTGCTGGAATCGGTGACGATGCGGACCTGCAAACTTACGTGCAGGACACGTCTTTTGCGATTCCGCAGCGGAAAAAGTTGCAGTTAGAGATTACACACGCGCCGGAGGGTGTGGAGTATCTTAGGGCGAGAAATCAGGCTTTAAATGTCGTGGAATTTGGGGTGCCTTTTTCGAAGATTGGTGAGTTTTGCAGAGCTCCTGATTTCAATTTCATATTTCATCTTTTTTCACCTCCCTTCCCGGAACGTTCAGGGGCTCATATCTACATGCAGAACATGCTTTGTGTCTTCCAGTGCCAGAAAAGTCCCAGAAACAGTTTAATTTTTGTATAATTCCCCAGGGAAATGACGGAGTATCAGCACCTAAACCCGGGGACCCCATCTACGAAACCATTGTTTGGACGGTTCCCGATGCGGCACCCCGAACAGCTTTTCTGGGTTCAGGTACCCCTGCTTTGGAAGGCGCTAGTTTGGCAGAGACATACCAGAGCTACCTTGAGACTGCTTTGAATGAGAAGTTGACTCATACAAAGGTCATTTGTCCGGATGAAAAGCAGTTTGTCAGTGCTATCCCAGAACCTCACCGTAAAGGGGAGAAAGCGTTCCACGTGAAAGCATTTCGTGGAAGTAAGGAAGGTTAGTATATTTCAACCTTTGATGTGAATTGATTCAGCGCCTTTTCTAAGATCATTGACACAGGATATCTATTCTTGCTCTCTACGGGTATATTCTTCGGCTTCAAAAAACCGCTCATATTTTTTGCTTTCGACAACATCGAATCGATTTCATATACTTCTGTTCTTCAAAGAACTTTTAACCTCAACATTATGACTCGCTCATCCACCAATCCCGACCAGACCCAAGAATTCGAGCTCTCCATGATCGACCAAGCGGATTATTCAGGTATCGATGCCTATGTCAAAAAGCATCGTCTCCAAGACGCTAGCTTGGCAGAAGCACGGCGCGCCAAGAATCTCAATGTCAATGCAGAGCAGACTGGCGCTCAAGAAGCTGATGAGGCGGAAGAAGAATCTGAATTACAGAAAGCCCAGCGCGAGCTCGAAAATCAAGAAGATGAGGAGGAGGAAGATTACGACCCTGGCAGTGATGACGATAGCGATCACAGCGAGACAAGTAGTGAAGAGGAATTCGATGCCCATGGCAATGAAGATCATGGTGGAGAGAGGAATCTGGTTGAAGAAGAGCTTGGGAGTGAAGCAGAGGATGTGGAAGTGTGACTTTTCTCGTCCTCGGTTGCAAGCATTTTCATCCATGCTGGATCGTGGAAGTAGGAGCCTTAGCTATATCAATTAAAATGACGTCGACTTCTCGATGGTGCTTGTATCCGCCATTCGCTTCTCTCATCATATGCATCAACGGGAAGAGTGCTGCTAGCTACCTACTACAACTGTAAGTAGCAAAACATAGGTGATCGTGACGTATTCGAAATATAGAAAATCTGACAGCTTTCACCCGCGACCAAAGTTAAAAGAAGCACTGGAAACTCCCGCGCTGCAGATAATCATTGCTCTTCAGTTTTCTCTCCAGGACACCTCATATTGTGAAGAGTCGTCGCGTCGTCAAATCGAAGACGTCAACGGCAAGCATGGCTGTGCTGGCCAAGCCTACCTAGCCTGGATGGCTTCGTCCATTTCAGGTTATATTCAACAGTCCAGAACGTCAATGCTTTGCTGCACCTTAGGAACTGCTCTATCTCTTGGAATGGAGACTCTCAAGCAGTGAAAGTTGATGGAAAGACACGGACTTTATCTTCCCCATTGGGCGAGCCAGCCATTACTATTAGTCCCACCTTCAAGAGAAGATGAAGTTATACTGACGATGCTATCAAAATGCTCGATGTGAGTGCCCTATAGAGTCATGTGATATCTAAGTTGCCAAAGACAGAGCTGGGAGATAACTTTTAGATTATTGGTTATAGTTTGGAGGCCATCTCATTTCATTACTCTATCCAAGAGTTGACTTGAGTCTTTTTTGTGATTCTATTTCAATTCAGGCGATTCTCCTTTCAGCATATCATTGGTTTTTTGGTACCAATATTCCCAGCTCCTTAAGCATCAATCTGTGCTAAGTTGTTCTTTTGAACAGAGCGCCTACCCGTCATCTATATCTCCATGGAACAGGTCAAAAAGTCCGCATTGACCAATCTCAGAGGTTGCCTGAGTTGAAATAAACCTTAGAGACCCTTGGTTCTCTACTTTGGCTCCATGCTATTGTGCATAAATGGTATGTTTTTCTCCTTATGAAGTTTGAACTTGTAATAAAAAGCAGCTCTCTCTGATTCATGATACAGATGTCATAGTGAGAACTTTTCTGTTCAGTTCGTGCGATCTGCGGCAATGCTTTGTGTTCGACGTATATCACTACTCAGCGCCTAGCTAGTCAAAGCCGTACCTTGGATATCAATTTCTCATCTATCAAGCCTGCAGCTTCAGCAAATGTGGAAAGAGGGTCTCCACACGATCCTAAGATTTCGGTTGCAGATAGGGGGGCTTCCACTCCGAGTGAGAAAGACACTTTGGCCTCTGTTGTTCATGCTTGACCAAAGAAATACAGACCTGGTGAAGATCCAGATCCCAGGGCACTTGTGGCAACAGCAGTTGTTTCTCAACACTGCTTGAAATTCGCATTGCTCCCTGATGGACTGGGAATGCTTATCATGGGACATACTGATGGCAGATATCCGAATCTATCTTGAATCACAACTCGCTGATTCGCATGGTATGATATATTTCAAGGTACCCAACAGAGACTTTGGTTTGCAGCCACATTTCTAATAGCTTGCTGTGATTCACGGCTGTGACAGACATTGAGACGAATGCATCTACTTTTAAGGGATTAAGTCACTTCCAATCGCACCCCAATTACGGCTGATGTCAGGCTTGGCCTCAACACCATCACCAATGGCATTTATTACCTATTCAAGGGTAAGATAGTCAGCATGGAGGACTTGTAATGCTTTCTTTCAGTTTGATTATGGCAACAAGCATTCCAAATTGCAGATTCGTGATTATCAACAAACCCCAGCTTCAAAGCTATATATATATGTACATACATACATATATATGTGGAAACGCCAAACACTTGAATGTTTCAGCTTCCCAAGAATCGACGTATCAACGTCTGAATTCAATATGGGAAGAGATGCGAAAACTCGATGGCCTGCAGGTGGCGGCGACTTGCTGATCTAATCCAAGGTTACTCTGTAAAGAAACACGCTCCATTTTGAAAACGACGTAACAACTTTGTATTAAATTTCGAGTTACGCATACTTTACGCAAATAACCACTGTAAATTTTATAATACAGCCATCATTTCCATGTCAGAACCGAACAGACGTTGGCTTCTCCACGTCTCTTTCTCGCATGTAAGTTACTGGCTTATGTAGCAGGGGAACGAACTCCAACCTTCTCTTCCCACCAGCCTTTCACCCTCCTCTGTCACATTGCCCTCCGGCAGCAGTTGGAGTGATATTCGAGTGCAGCTCCTCTCACACTGTCATTGACTGCGACCATTTCGGTTTTCGTTCCTCTTATCCT
Source organism: Emydomyces testavorans (assembly GCA_029449355.1). NCBI lineage: Eukaryota > Fungi > Ascomycota > Eurotiomycetes > Onygenales > Nannizziopsiaceae > Emydomyces > Emydomyces testavorans. Next base: position 3,593,947 of record CP120627.1, read on the forward strand.
CTCTTTCTCCATTCCTCGCCTCGATTTCCTCGATCCTCTTACCTGTCCACGATCGCACATCTTGACAAGCCATTCCGCTCCTGGCGCTTGCGGTTTACCTCCTTCCCGCCCTTAACATTCTCCTATCGACGATAATCGGCACGTTTTCCAAAATTGATAAAGACTCTCTCTCCTTACTCTTGATTGTTGCGGTTTATTTTTCTCGTTTTGCGGATTGGGACGTCGCTGCTTTAGCACTATCGATTTTTGTTCCAGCAACAAACGTCGAAAGATATGTTTATTATCGTGAATGCAACCGGAAATTAGCACACTCAATAGTAAGCTATACGATCTCTCTGGCTATATCCTACAACACGCGAGATTGAAGTCTCTCTCTCCCTGAGAGTTGCTGATCTAACGGGTGCTGTTGCAGACAGCGGTTTTTGCCAAAGCCTTCCTTGACCCACCCTGCGCTAAGCTCGTTTCATCACACCGCTCGAGTTATCCCAGTCACTCAACTCTGTCTTTTGGCCTCTCTTTTCTTTGTCATAATAGGCGAACGAGATGACCTCTTCTTCTTCAAATGTTGTGGGGGTGCATTACCGGGTGGGCAAGAAGATTGGTGAAGGTTCCTTTGGTGTCATCTTTGAAGGCACCAATCTCTTGAACAATCAACAGGTTGCTATCAAGTTTGTATGTACTAATTGATAGCCCAAATTACGCCAGGATGTCATGGGATAAGCTGACAATATCTTAGGAACCCAGGAAGAGCGACGCTCCTCAGCTTCGAGATGAATATCGTACCTACAAGATCCTCGTTGGATGCCGTAAGTTAAGCTGAACTAAGACAGTCTACCTATCAAGGTTAACTGACGAGAAAAATAGCTGGCATTCCTAATGTTTACTACTTTGGTCAGGAAGGTCTTCACAATATCCTCGTCATTGACCTCTTGGGTCCCAGCTTGGAAGATCTTTTTGATCACTGTAATCGGAGATTCTCTATAAAAACGGTCGTAATGGTTGCAAAACAAATGGTATGGTCGTTCCGAATGTGTGCAAAAGGAGATTTATTACTGACTAGACACCTAGCTATCGAGAGTCCAAACTATCCATGAGAAGAACCTCATTTATAGAGATATCAAGCCAGACAACTTTTTAATCGGCAGACCCAACTCAAAAGCAGCAAACGTGATCCACGTGGTCGATTTCGGAATGGCAAAGCAGTACAGGGATCCCAAAACAAAGCAGCACATTCCATACCGAGAACGCAAATCGCTATCTGGTACTGCGCGCTACATGAGTATCAACACACATCTTGGCAGAGAACAATCACGTCGGGATGACCTCGAGGCACTGGGCCACGTCTTCATGTACTTCCTGCGAGGTGGTTTACCATGGCAAGGGTTAAAAGCTGCCACTAACAAGCAGAAATATGAAAAAATCGGTGAAAAGAAGCAGACGACTGCTGTTAAGGATCTGTGTGAAGGATATCCTGGTAATTACGCCACTGCTTGAATCTACGTAGACTATGAGAGTACTAACTTGATTTCCAGAGGAGTTTAACAAGTACCTTACTTATGTTCGGAATCTTGGTTTCGAAGACACTCCTGATTACGATTATTTGCGCGATCTCTTCACCCAGGCCTTAAAAATTACTGGAGACGTGGAAGACGGGGAATACGATTGGATGAAATTGAACGGAGGTCGAGGTTGGGAAGCCTCCAAGTCTTACGCTGCTCAACATCATTTGCACACTGGCAATGCGATGCCAAATTCATCAGCTCGGGAAATTCATGGAGCTTCAGCGGCAAGAGGCCCTCATCCTCAAAGACCCGGAATTACCGCTGACCGTTTAAACGCCGCGCAGCCCCCGCCCCCATCGCCTGCGAAGCCAGGAGCTGGGAAACAAGCGCGAGAGCGGCCAAACGCATCAGGCGGGCCGCAAGTCAAACGTCAAAACGGAGCGGTGGGGGGTCTCGATGTAACAGCAGCAGCTTCAACGCATGCTCAGTTCCAGAATTCGAATGCCCATCTTCCAAGCCGAATCAACAACCCAATTAATAGCACAATGAACAGTCCGCAGGCGCAACCAATGCGGAGGACCCCCGAGCCTGAGCCCACCTTCGTGCAGAAAATGATGAAAGCTTTGTGTTGTGGTAAACCTCCAATTGAAACCCGTTGTTTAAATGGCCGCTGCTTACATTCATTTAGGCTGAATTCTTAGAGCATACCGCAGGGCAACCTCAATTGGCAACATACTATTGGTTCTGTGGCTGGAGATGATTGAAAGGCTCCTTCAATATGTCTATGGAGCTTTTCCTTTTTTGCTTGAATTTTGCGCAGGAATACGTTCTAATGACACGGCCGACGATGGATTCAAAACCTCCGTTCACCTCTTCCCATCTTCTTCAGCACTTGTTTTTCGTATTATTTATATTAATATGTCCCCCCTCCTTTATGAACATCTTGGAGGAATAATATCTGAATTTCCAGCATAATCATTTGGGATGTCTGGCACCTGGCTTCATTCCAAATCGACTCCCCCCAGTGTCTCGACACACAAACTATATGATGCGAACTCTTTTCAAGCTATCGCCAGTCCTGGTTTCGGCGCAAAACTCGAACACCCTTGCCAGCTTTCATTCTGAGCGTTTTCCATTTTCCCTTTGGCTTAGACCTCGACATAAGATCTCCAACAGCTACAAACCGCGTCGCTTTGCGCTGTCTCATATTCCGTTATCCTAGGAGCTAGAACCGCGTGTGACTGGTGCACATGGACATGGTTCGACTTCTAGCTGCGAGCTCTACTACTCGGTCCGCGCCGTTCCCTGGACCTCGAAGACTAGATTGTGAAATCGAGAAATCACTTTTTATTGGGGTTACATTAATGATGACTTGATTTGCCCAGAGTCTAGATGTCATGCATCGTTCGCCTTGTATTTCCATACCCGCATTGAACTCCTGCACTTTTTATTTCATATGTTCTATTGGCGTTTCTCGAATTGTCAACATAGCTATCTCTTTATATGTGCTCTTTTTTGCCCCTTTTTGGGTTGTTGTGTTTTCTTTGACTGATGAATTTTTCACAGTAGAGTTGTTTGTAGAGCAGCGGAATGCAGCGAGCGAGTCACTTACAAGTGGAATAGTTAGTGCTGTCAATCTATTTTAATCATAGAGGAACTTTCATCTCCAAGGCTAGTCCACCTCTATGAACACAGATAAACCAGAATAGTTTGTGCGTGCAGTGACTTCTAACAATGTGCCATGGTCACAGATTGGGTGTCTAGGCCTCAAGCTATCGATTCCCAAATATTTATTCGGCGAAACCTGATGTTTCTAACATGCCAGTCAAGCTTGTGTCTCAATCAAGTCCTGAAAGGATTCTCTTCTGTTGATGTGCTCTGCATACCTCTTTAGTGGCAGTCTGTAGCGGTCTTTTTTTTTGTATGGCCTGGTCAATTATTACTGTTTACTCCGTATGTATGTGCAAATTAGTCCCAGCCCACTCACGCCTTCGGTCACACTCTTCTGATCCTTCGACAACGCCACCAGAAGCCACGATAAAGCACGAAGGAATTTCGACATGATGCCACTAACCCCGGATTTCACTATGTGCATAGAGGAAGCGAATGTGGGGTATCCTGTGTGACTGTGTCTGCGTCACAGCTGCGGAGTCTTCGCACTCTGTATGGTTCTCAGGAGCAATTTGGCAAGATGAGCGCCATAAGGACGTCCCTGAAAGCAGTGAAACGTGGCTGTCTGCAGTGATGATGACGACAAGGCTGATATGATGACTATGCTGTGTTGCTTCGCGTTTCAGATCCTCACAACACCAGCCTGTCGGCTTCGATGCCCTCTTTTCAATCTGCTAGCGTGCATTTGTTGTCACAAACGAAGAATAAACCGGGCCAGAAGCAGCCTGCAGGAGGATCCGCCATCAAATGCGGAGCTTCAGAGGGAAAAAGCAAAGCCCAAGAAGTACACTTCCTGCGATGTCTTGTTGTTCTAAGCAGATATCCATGCAATAACAGTGCTGACATGAATATGGTGAAGGTAGTCAGGCCGAGATGTCAAGCAAGGCCCAAAGACTTGAGCAGCCGTGCCACAATGCCATTTGGCGTTACCCTAATATGCTATGTATGTACTTGTGACTGTCGCAAACAGGCTGCAGGATCAATCAAATGCTGTTCGTCTCGTACCAGCCTTTGCGTCAAGAGTGAAGTATACTCTCAGCCGCGATACTGGACCGCGGATAACGATGTTGACATCGTTTGTGCCGAACATATACTCGACGATCTCTCAAGGGAAATCGGATTCTGTCAAGTGCAAAAAGGCATCAGTAAGTTGGAAGTCTGCCCTGCCTCCACTATATCCGCGTCGCTACTTCATCTTAGGAGCCGCTCAGTTTGTTTTCTCCTCTTATCAACATCGTATGTAGTTACGGCTTGCTTCCCTGCACATCTGTCCTCTGCGCTTTTCAATGCTCTTCCTCTGCTCCCGGATCCTGAAAAACGAAGCATCAGCTTGGGGGCAAGGTCCGCCAGGTTCAACATGAGCCGATTAAGATCACACTGTGATGCCTTTTCCACGTCAAGTTTCCTTTGGGGTTTGGCTGTTGCATTGTCCCAACTTGTGACTGACTGCTATCCTGACAGGATAATCAGGAGAGATAACCCCACTATCACTTTAAAAAACTTGAAATCACAAAGTGAAGGAACACAACACCCAGTTGTCTCCCCAAGTTAGGCATTGTTGCCTTCAGGAATATGGTGACCACCATACTCTTGAGCTGATTTGAAACAGAGTCAGTCGAGTCCCTGACTTCATGTTTATGCCGCTGGCCATCGCACTTTTTTTTTTTTTTTTTTTCTTTCTACCTTGTGAAAATGATGTAGCCCTGTTGATATGACAGGGTATCGCAGTGTATATACAAAATCCCCTCTTTTGCATTATTATCCATCGAGGACCGTGTGTACATACATATGGACGTCAAATCTCGCTTAAAATGCGCGATTTTGGGAGTTCAACAAAAGACTACACTCGGTATCGAGCATGTTTCCCTGCTACAACATGATGGAGAATCCGAACAATCCACAGGGAAGGAACCTGGCCGCTCTTGGACACAAAACAGCCTCAAAAAAGATTCGTTTTCGCAAGGGGAACGGGGATAAGTATTGATGTTCCGCGGCTTGGCCAACAGGTTCGAGATCTCTTCTGGAGAGAGCCAACATCATGCAATTTATACATGGTAATATGCACATATATGCTGACGTGCTGATTTTTCTTCGGGCTCTTTGATGATCCCAGACTGGCCAATTGCGACGAATGGAAAATGTTTCAATCATTCCAGGTTTCTATCGGGTTGATCGTGCTGCTCTACCCTTTTCAGAAACATAGGCAATATTGGCATGGGTGCGCCATGTTGATTTTCCTTTTGATTCAGCCTGCCTTTTGACGTCTGCGCTGGGCCCTGTCAACTCATACGATGTTTCATGTCTTCCAAGGCTTTGAGATTCGTATGCCCGAACAGTGACGCAGGCATACCCTCACCAATAACCGGGAGAACAGATATATTTTCCACAGGAACCAGTCCCACATTGATCAAGGATGCCAGGGACTGGGGGTTTGCTATCCCTGGCCTTCTATGGATCTTCTATGGCGCCACATAGTGGATCCTTGCGAGGCCATACTGTATACATAAACGTGCTGCCAAATCTCATTATTACTGCAAGAGAAGAGTGATTATTAATGCAAAGTACAGTCCGTGCAGAGTTGTTATTCTGAAAATTTATGATGGGACAGGTCACATCTCAGATCTCAGCAATATATTGACTTCCAGAAAGACCCTTTGAATCCCAGTTCAGATATAAAAAAGAAAAGAAAAGAAAGTCGAATTGACATGCTTATGGCTTACAATGTGACTGAAAACATCAAGTCAAGAAGTCACATTAGACAATGTACACATACCAGGAACAGGATCAAGCATTTTCTGCTCACCTTTTGTTTTCCAGCATCCGACTGATGATGGCAAACAGGCTTGATACCATGACAGTCAAAATCTCAATCAATATGCCTCAGTAGGACTTTCTGTGTGACCAAGAGATTGAAACTGTTTCAATCATTGTTTTCATGATAGCCGGATTACTGATTTCGGAAATCATGCTCAGATATTATATCTGTCTGCACTGGATGGAAAGCAGCAAATATTTATAGCCGCTTGCTTCGGAGTGGAGTAGGCAATTTGCTAGTGCTGGATCAAGTGGAAATCAAGGCGGCGGGCTCCGCCGACAAACGGCAACTGTCAATCCGCTGTCCATACCATGACGCCAGAATCAAACGCTTCTTTTTCCACTCCATTCACCACCAAGTCGTGGTCTAATTTCCCTCCAAATTACGATGTCTCTTCTGTCTCGCTCTTCTGACAAAACGTCAGAAAACTCAATTGGCATCAAGCTCTGCGGCAATTGACGGTTTTCCTTTTACAGAAGAATTCTTGCTGGGCAGAAAGGATTCACCAGGTTTATAGGCCTGCCGAATTTCACTCTCAGCGGATCAGCCACGCTGCTAGGACAGGGGAATATCTGCATCGGTGCAGAATGCCAAGTCCATACCTAGCAAACCATCTGCCAGGCAGCGTTCCAATATATTGAAAATTTAGATAAAAAAGGAAGAAAAATTTGAACTGCTTATTGTTTAACCACTCCCGGTTAACTGAGAAGCAGGGTTATTAGTTGACAACTTGACAAGAGTCATGAAGGCTCTCGGAAAAGGAGGACATATGGCAATGGTGACGTCTGTTAATCAGGCCGGTGTCAATCCGTAGCTAGTATTATAGAAATACTGCCGGTGTACAGAGCCGTTTGACACTTCAAGCTCCAAAATGCAGGTAAGCACAAAGTGATGTGTTTATTCATTTACGCTGATTTCTGAGTAAGTCCTTAGAAGGTGAAGAAAGAGGTTAAGCTCCAGAGGAAAACTAGCTCATGTCAGTGATTGCGTGCTTTTACACTTCCATTCCGGCCGTTTTTCACTTTGTGGTTCCAGATAGAATTAACAGTCGTCGCGATCAAGATTCGTGCTTTGAGTTCGGGAGTAAAATCTGGGGATCGTCCCATGGTCATTCAACGCTCATCAGCCAGCAACCAAACCCAGACTGAGAGACAGCTCCCACTTCGGACACGGACTCTCCTCCATTGTGTTGCTTCCACTGGATCAAAAAGCCTTAAGAGGCCCGGCTGTTGTTTAAATCCGTTGGAAAAGCAGCAAACCAATTTAAAGAGAACGAGTTCTTGCCAAAAAGATCGTCTGGTACGCCCGTTCCATATCCCTCTTGTCGAGGCTTGATAACCGCTAGGTCAATATGGGAAGGAGATAATCAACAAATCTTCCAATTAATGGTGACCTCGCCACGGAATGGACTGTTTTGTTTTGACCCGGCTGCCTCCCTCCGCGGAATGGGATTCAAGTGCATGCTATCGGAAATTTTTCTGAGTGGTTGCATGCGGGCTGCGTCAGCCCTAAAGAGATGGATAAGCATGTATGTAGAATGCTACATATTCCAGGCAGCAGGACCCGGGGAGCCTGGAATCCCTGGATTGGTCATCCTCGTTCGCAATACGGAAAGGAGATCTCAGCACAGGCGATATTTTCGACGTTGCAACTAATGGAACGCTCTATATTGGAAGGATATTTCTCGGCCTAAACAGAGCCAACGTTTGTCAACCATTTCGGCATCAGCATCAACACTGACATCTCTGCATCGTGGGTGGCGAATTTGGGAGAAGCCAGGCATCGTCGGACTAGTTTTATATCATTAACACGATATTTGAGGGAAAAAAAAAAGAAATACGAGCGAACCCGAAATGGAAGGCTTCGAGAAGACGCATGGAAGCATATGGAAGACGCGGTTGTGTTACACAAATTTGTTACCGTATCACAACACCGTATTTTAAGGAAAGTGGGGGACACAATACGCTATGTTACAACTAACTGTGTAACTACAAAACATACATTACACGCTCACAGGCAACTGCTTGCTAAGAAAAAGAGCATCAATATGGAGTATACTACTAAACTAACTACAGGGGAGAGCTCGTTCAGCAAACAAAGACAGACTGCAAAGAATCCCCCCTCCTCCTCCTACTCCTCCTACTAAGCTACTACTAATGCATGAAGTAAAGCACACATCCGATGAGTTTTGACTTTGATGCAAACAAAGAAATCTCCCGAATCTTGGCAAAACCTTCCAGGCCAGTCATGATATCATCAAAAGAGAAATAATACTCCGTACACAGTATGATTATTCTGAAAGGGGTGTCAACGAGGGAAGCTGTTCTGAAAAGGAGAAATGAATCAGGCACTCGAGTCTAGATGATGATACTGAAAGTTGATATGCATTGCTAGCCTGTCAATTTGCTGTGTGAATTGCGGCCATGTGTTGCGTTCTGTGGCCTGTTTCTCTTTATTCCGAAAACGTGCTGGATGTTGGATCAAACGTGGCTTGCTCATGCTTATCAAGATGGCTGGTCTTCTTTGGCGTCACCTATAGTTATGTATTAGCTACTATAGTTAACTGTGAGAAATGAATGAGATCACCGTAGATCAGCAGTTCGGAATGACCTTGAGAGTCCTTATCCCACAGCGTCGGAATTGATTTTGCTGAGACAAAATAACTCCATAACCATACTAATGGTGGAATTTGGAATAGTTTATGTATCTCAAAGAAACAACACTTTTGGTGCCTTTTTTTGCATGCTGCATCTCATCTTTATTAGTTACACCTGGTGCCGCGCTGTCGGATTTTCCATACATACATATAAGAGCCCTCTGTGATGATCAATTGGAGAGCTTCGTATTTCAATGAATGGTATTAGTATTCCAGGCATTTGTTCAAGCATGCATTAGCCTCAATGTTTCTTTTCTTCGGCACCCCTTGCCTCTGCACCCAGCATGGGCATAGCCTGCATGAAACTACTGCAGACTTTTGTGTGAAATACGAGCTGCATCGTGTGTCACAGTTGGGTTGCTAACTAATGCATTTTTCTACATATGTATGTATGAAGATGCAACAGTGCTGTTTTGGAATGATATAGATGCCAATTCTTGAGGCATGCTTTTTTCCTTTGTTATCTTCTTTTTTCTTTTATGTTTTGAGTTGAGTTGGAGAACATACTAATGTGCGGAGAGTAGCTCAAGCTCAGAGTTTTGGAGAAGACTATTTCTTTTTTCCTTTTTCTTTTATTCGCTCAAGATCTTCAGCAGAAAGGCTGATAACAAACTACAAAGTTACATACCCCTCAGCTGGAGAATGGTGCTTCGAGGTAAAGAAGAGGCTCCCTCTGCTCCCTGACTCCGTCCGTATGAGCGTTATCTTGCTATCAAGTGCCAATGAACCCGATTGCGGGGAAATCAAAGCTGGCTGATCAACACATTCATATATGTATGTACAACTAACTATTCTGCAGTGGCATCTCTCTAGGTTGAACATGGCGTTGAGAATTTGTCAATCTGAACCAAAAGAAGAAAAAACTCCACATAGAAACTGGGTTTTGTGAAAGCACACCCAAACGTGTTGAGAAAACTCTCTAGTACTGACCACATCGGCTGTTGAGCTCAACAAGATCGGCAGAATGGGACGCGTTTTCCCTATCATCATCATCATTGTCAAGACTTGCTGGGCTTTGGTGGCCCAACAGCGTCGATCATTAGCAACGCAGCTGCGATGACATTGTATGGTATGAGAGGCAGTTGATCTGAAATCTGGATCTGGATTTCACCTTCATATAAACCATGAGGCTGATATTTTTCGATATTATCCCAAGAGTATAAAAGGGGAGGTGGAAATAATACATCATGATTTTGTTCAAGGCAGAGGGAATTCTTTTCGGAATAAATCTGCTAGAAACAACAACTAAATTGGCACATGGGTAATCGATCTTGCAGCCAAAATCTGCTAAGAAAAAAGCTTAGATTTATATCTGCAGTCCATTTAATAAGTTAGTTATTAGCATGAGGAGAAGCAGTAACTAGTAAGTAGTATCTGGCTGCCAATTCAGGCGATTTTCTCGTACCGATTTGACCATGGGCTTGATCTCCCTGAAGAAGACCATGGATTCGAGCCCTGGTCCAGTTCATGTGAATAACTAAATCATAACTAACTCTGTCCGCGCCCTACAAGTTACAACATACATAGTAGGGAGTTGCCCCCTGTAAAAAGTATGTATCGCCGCCCGTCTTGCCGATTTGTCTTCCCGTAGCATGGTTTATCGCGGTCTTCAACGAGGTTTATATGTATGTAACTAGAAAGCTTTTTAAAAGGCATTATCCACCTGCTTAAAACGTCTATCCTTGCGGTATCGAGAATTAGATGAAACGGTGGATGGGCTGGAAGGCGCCAAGTTGGTTTTGCCTAGGACATGGGGCTCTGCTGAAAAAAATGTCAACAAGGAAAATGCCGAGCTGGCTCGCTTGGGATAGTGGTGGTGGTGGTGGTGGTTGTGGATTGGATCGACTGATCTCGGCTACCTGTCTGATGATGTCTAACTACACTGTAATTGCTCCAATTTTGCTAGCCGAGTGTCGATGACTCGATATTTTGAACTGACAACAAACCGCAGTTTCATAAGAAGGAAAATGAAAAGTGTGGGATCAGATGGATTGGTCAGATAGTTACAGTACATACAATCGAAAAACACAACCAATACAGTAAAATGGTAAGTAATTAACTGATTTCGTTACGCCAAGGCAGCGAGAACACTCCAAGAACACGAAAAGAAGCTGAATGGAAGCAAAATGGAAGAAGCCTAACACAGGTTAGCTTTGGCTGGGATCAACACTCCAGTCGTCACTCATCATCCCGGCCTGCTTTTCTTTTTCTTTTTCTTTTCTTTTTTGAAGATGGCAGTGCCATAGTGGTGGTTTATTTTTGCATGCGAGTCCATGATTTGCAACACTTCCATTTCCCACTGGGCGTTTACAGAGCAACCACAGGACGTTTTTCGTTGGAAGAAAGGGCTTTTGGTCCGTTTTGCAATCGAAGCATGGTTGGGCCCTTGGAATCTATTTTATTTGTTAAAATCCATCTCACTAGTAACCGCCCATGATCCGCGTCTAGCGAATCTCATGGCAGAATAGCTTGTGTGTTGGATTATGGACAGCTAACCGAGATTTAACTAGTTAGTTGCTGGCCGATCCATCAAGAATACATAGTTAATCATAATACTATGGGCTAATGTATGGTGATGTGGATTTCGCCATCCACTTCCGAGTAATGAGCTGGTTGCAGATTCAATTCTTTCATGTACGCCCTAACAACAGCTAACTAGTTAACTCATGCAGCAGTCGTTCTCATCCTCTCTGTTCGGGCATTTCTCCCGGAATTGCCCCAAAATATCATCCGATCCCACCGGATACTGTTGGCGGCTAGGCTTGCAGCAAGAGCTCATCCTGATTTGTTTCTTAGCAGCGAGTGGATAGCAGATTTCCGATCTCTCTCCCCCTAACCTTGTCTCCACGTATGTATGTAGTATGTATGTATGGCCGTAAAAGCAAGACAGATGGCAGGCCTGATTCGCTGGGAACTTGTCGCAAGATGACAGGTCAGGCATGCCTTGGAACCCCAAAAGCCAATAAGATTGAAGTGGAATCTCCAGGAGAACAATAATCAGTCGTCGTCGTCGTCGTAGTAGTAGCAGCAGTGATCCCACGCCAGTTGTTGCTCCATCTTCAGGAACTACGTGTTGTATTTCCGCGCCGCGAACCTTGAAGTTTTAGGCTTTCATCGTACGTCCTGTAGCTCGAAGAAAGGCTTTGCCACTGGTGCCAAACAGGACGATGCCACGGAGACATTATTCTCATTAGGAAGCCCAGTAAATTTGAGTTAGTGCTTCTAGAAGCAAAAGCAATAGTTAGTTAGTGATTTCGTATCAGTTGAAGATAGCCTTGTGCAGAAAGATTGGGAGATTGTTTCGACCAAACCTAACTGGTGGACTGATTTAGTAAGATTTCGGTTTCTTCTGCTCTGATTGCCAGCAAATCTGCTTAACTTTGCAACATGAATCAGAGACTTTGCTGTCGAAAGGGAATGGCGAATAGATAAGTTTTGGCTTCTGAACTCGAGAGAGCAAGACCGTGGCTCAAGCCAAATGCTATCACTTCTGATTAACTTTTGAGAGTCAAAACTCGGTGACAAAGTGACTAGCTCACTAGTTATCCCTGGGTCTGTTTGATCCGCTTGCCGTCATCAGTGGTCTTTTTCTGTGCAGAGTGCAGGCGGGATATCTTTTTGATCTGCTGGGACGACAGCAGGGTGGCTTAAGACGAAGAAAGCAGAATAATCTACAGCGATCCTCAGGTACTAACCACCATCCATTCTTCTCACTTCTCTTCCTCTTCTTCTTCTGTTTTTTCTTCTTCTTCTTCTTCTTCTTCTTCTTCTTCTTCTCTTCTAAATCGAATATTTTTCGTGATTATCCTCTCGCATACAGATACCCAAATCCACCGCCGTCTCCACCCAGACCAAGGAATAATCACTACAGGGTCCACCGCTTACCGAGTCACAGATACACGCATCTGGCTGTATTGGGCCTACCCATCCTCTTGTCACTGGTACTTGACGCTTGATCCCGCCCATTTTCTCTCTCATCCATCCATCCACCCTCACGCTCTCCCTCATTCACTTCACCTCTCTCTCTCTCTCTCTTTTCTCTCTCTCTTCTCTCTTCTCTGTCTTCTATCTCTGTGTTTCTCTCCTCTCGTCTCCCTCTATATCTCTTCATCCATGCCGATTCTCCTCTACTATCCGCCTCAACTACTGTTTTCCTCTTATGTTAATTCTCGTGCCTCACTTACATCTCTTCCTCTCGCCCTTGTAAGATTCCTCCTGCATCCTTTCTGCGCAATTCCTCCTCCTCTCCCCCCCGTCGTCCTTGTTACTCACTCTTAATGATAATCATTAGTCTCTCGGTTTTATTACTATCGTAACATTTCTTGGAGTCACCGCCCGGGGTTTCAACTATATCTCCCCACCGGTCTCAGGCTTACCGGATCTTCGTCTTCCGCCAGCTCCGTGACCTTATTCAACTCTGCCCTTTTATATCTTTTCCTCTTCCACGAGCAGTGGTCGAAGATTCCAAACGTGTGTGGAACCGGCACAAAATTCTGCGCTTCCGGCGGTTACGTGCTTTGCGCTGTACTCGTCTCACCCACAGTTGTGTGATTCGGTGTTGAGCGAATAAAAACCCCTCAAGAGCCAAACAGCTGCAGCTCAGCAAACTTGGGGGAGTCTAGATCGGACTGTACGACAATCACCCATAACCCGCGCGGTCTCTTTGGAGGCGACAGGTTTTGGTTCCTGGTAGTCTTGTGCGGCCTATAAGCCGTCTGGGTTGATCCCGTCAACCCCCATTCCCCTCTTTAGACAGACTCTCACGGTTGCTAACCCAAGTTGCCTACGGTGGAGTCGCCAGAGAGGTTCGTTCGTGCATACGGGGTGGAAGGAACGAGGAGAGTCTGGAGAGATATCAGAGCAAGATCGAAAGACGGTGGATCCAAGCGTGACTCCCTGAAGGGGATGATTTCGGGGAGGTCTCGACGACCAGCCGAGTCTTCCTGGAATCATACTCCTGAGTCGTCCCCGTACCATTCACCAATACCCTCAGACTCTGACTCGGATCACGAGGAAAGAATGGAAAGCTGGGGTCCGTCAAGACCACTCAGTATAGCCGTTCCTGGAAGTCAGCATGCTCGCCCAACATTGGACGACGTCCTTTCGGATCGGTCGCCTCCGCCCTACACGCTCAGTGCCTTCACCGCATACCTTTCCCAGAACCATTGTTTGGAGACATTGGAATTCACAAAGGACGCCGAGCGTTATCGAGCGTACTATCACAAACCCGAGCGAAATGACACCCCCGAAACCCATTCCCAAAGATTGCGAATCTATTGGAACCGAATAATCAATGCATATATCGTTCCTGGCGCCCCCCGAGAGATAAATCTTCCAAGTGCCGTCAGAGACGGCTTACTCAGTCACTCCCATTCAGTAAGGCCACCTCACCCGGACGTCCTTCAGGCAGCCGTTCGCCGAATGCGTGACCTGATGGACGAATCGATATTTCTTCCCTTTCTCAACAGCCGGTGCCTTTCACAACCACCTGCGCTCACATCTTATCAACGCCCACCCAACATCGGCGAGGCACGTGTCAGTCGTACGACATCCATGCGACGGCATATCTCCCCCGAAACCTCCTTCGCGGTGCCTCGTTCTATGGGGTACTCATCACATCCCACATCGGGCTCCCACTCCACTTCGTTTAATCCAGCCTGCCGAAACTCACCTCACGGATACACGAGTGGCGATTCGGGTTCGGGCAACCTCACTGACGACTCCAGTAGCCTGCCATCGAGTCCAGGCGCGGGGGAGCCCATGACGCCACCCACGACGCCTCCGGGCACCAATATGCACAGTCCCAGGAACCGGTCAGATAAAGGCTGGAAGAAAATGGGAATGAAGCTGGGCTGGAAGAAATAACATCAGCGGTTGGCGTGAGTTGGGATTCAGCGCCGATAGATAGCTAAGTGCGAATGAGGGTCGATATCTATGCTCCTCAGACGGAGAGCTGTGCTATTTTGCTCTTTGGCCCCCTCCGTTGGCCAGACTGATCTGGAATGACACCCCCGCATGCACACAGTCAAAACATCGCCACAACGACACGCAACTACCACATATTCAACCTCGTCCCCGAGTCCATCTCTTACCAAAATTACATACCTGCCCTCCGATCTTGTCCGAAAATTTCTCCGCTACGGCTGGCCCTTGATGACATGCATAAACATTAGGTCATTGTGTTGCAACCAGGAATTTTGATTTTATTTGCATATGTCTTCTTCTTTTTGCACCAAAAGGCGTTTATACCCATTATGTTTTCCATTAACCTTGAGCATTGAAGTTCTTTTTCTTTTGAGCCACTTTATCTCTCTTATGTTTGGAAAATAGGAGGGAGGGCTTTTTGATATCTTGGTCACTTCCGGCAGTCTTTCACCCGGAGGCAGGCAGTTTTCATGACGATGCAGAAAAAAAAAAAAGAGAAAACAATAATCTCGCATATGAGTGTTCCTGAATGCAGGCGCTCTGATGATTGTTCTGGAGCAAATTACCATTTTTTTCATTTTGGGATGTTGGGATCATTCATGCTGCACACCTATAGAGATGTGATGGTTTGCTGCTGCTTGCTTGGTTGGCCTTGGTTTTTAAATTTGTTTTTTCTATTTTTTTTTTTCTTATAGGCGGCTTAACTCTTTTATATGCATCTTGTACGTACATAGTATCCATCTTGGTCGATCTCCTCTTTTTGGTGTGTGTGACACTCCAGACATTGCATACTTATATTTATTATTATCTAATAAATGAGCATGCACTTGTGCTGTATTCATTTAAACGTACTTTTTTTGAGAGAAGCCGCTGAAATGGGGCCAAGTCTCTGACATGTTGCTCTGCGGACCTTTTCTGTCCAGCTACTTCAAATCAGCCTCATGTCATCCAGACATACTACGTATTCTGAGGTTCATCGCTAGGACAGTGTCCCTCCCTGAATCCGGAAAAACCGTGATTGGCCCCTGTCCCCTATAGAAGTGCGCAGGACACTCATCGCAGCAAAAAGTGGAAAAACCGATTTTACTCCTGCTTGCGAACTTCAAACCTGCGCCCCGGCTTCGTCTGCAGCGACGGCGTATGCACATCCCAGCCCGCACCTTCAAGGCGCTCCAGCCACCCGTCAAAACGCGCAGAGTGCGCTGCGAGCGTCGCACCGAGGATCGCGAGCATTGCATCGTGGTCGTCGTCGAGCTTGACCCGTCGCCGGCTGTCAGCATGGTTTACAGTCTGTGCGACGAGTAGAGCGTGGCTCCAGGCTTTTAGTTGCGCGGTTGGGCGGGCGGTGGTGGTCAAGACGATTGCGGCGCGTCTGCGTGCGGGATCGAACCAGAGGATGTAGTCTTCGTTTGCGAAGAGGTGGAGGAGTGCGGTGATGGTGGTGGTGTTTGCGTCCTTGGCGGTGCGGTTGCGGTTGCGGGGTGAGGATGTAATTACGTTTTGCACGAGGGAGTGGAATGGGATGCCGATTTGGCAGGAGCCTAGGATTGTGGATGAGGCGCGCCATCGGAGGACTCCATCCTTCTCGAAGATTCGTTCGTGCTTGGATGCGTGGCGGGGAGCGAGAGTGTGGTCTTGGTCGAGGAGGGTGGAAAAAACGATGTTTGCGCGCTGGCGGTTTAGGGTGGTCATGCTGACTGCGTGGACGGCTAGGTAGTTGGTCGTGAGATGCACTGTGAGGAGGAGAATCAATGCTACCCAGGTGGCGAGGGGAGAGGTGATATGTGATACTACTAGACTTCCAACCTGTTGCGCAGGCATCAGCAAATTGACGGAATGTGGAATATCGGTGAAAAAAAAAAAAAAAATAGAAAAGTTCCTACCAGCATTCCCATAAGTGATATTACAGTTTCCTGGCTCGAATCTTTCTATAGCTGGTCAGCTGCCTGAATGGCTTGAAAAGAAAGCTCTAGCATACCGCATTCAACTCTGCCAGGTTTCCCCATTTCGCAAAATGCGCACTCAGGCTGGCCTTGGAGCTTCCCGCAGCCACACCACATAGCGCCCGTAACACGCTTGACAGACTCAGAAGCCCGACTCTTATGGGTTTGGGAAACATAGGCGACAAACAATCCATCACCATAGCGGAATCATTGAAGATATCGGCGGCAAGTCGGTACATCTTGCACTCTGGCTCCAGAGACGTGCCCAAGCGGTGTGCAAAGAGAATGGTTGCTATTCTGCCCATGCTTTCCTGAAGGACATTGAGAAGGAGGGCAGCCGTTGGAGAGGCGGACGCATCTCCCACCCCAACTCCTAAAAAAAATTAAACATTCGTCGTTACTGCGGAGAACAGTTTGAGAGGGTATCTTGAAAGAGAAGTACCTTGTAGAACGGCCCTTGAGGATAGTAATCCCGCAATAGAGCTTGAAAAGGCTTGAAGAGAGTCCTAAAACCACCAGTTTCCCTGTTAGTTACTGGGTAATGGAAAAGACAGAAGATTCAGAGGTCTTTTTAAACCTGTTCCACGTACATAAATCTGATATCTTTCGCCATGAGAAGCAGGCTCATCAGCATTCTTCACTGGGAAAAGCCGGAGACTCAAGTTTTATGCATTATTCAGACCAAAGCAGTAGTCTCAGGCCTTTATACATGAATGTGGAGGGAAACGTACTCGAGGTAATCCTCAGTGACGCTGTGCGGATATCCCACAGGGAGAAAAGCCTCTAGTATGGCTGTCAGATAGGGCGTTGACGTTCGCTTTGAGAGCGGTTCCTAACACACGTTAGTCATGTAGTGATGAGAATGAATTGATATCCAGCAAGAAAATGCTCTCAGACAGAAGCGAATCACACGGGCTCAACCCCAAGTTCCTGATCAATCGAAGAACCGCCGGTTGAACGAATATATAGTCCCAATGTAGATTTGCATGTAGAGCTGTGACCATGAACAGCATTGCGGGTATTCATGACACTCAAGTGTCTTTTGCAGTGCGTCCATGTGCAATTGATACAGCTATGAGATTGGGTATCAAATAGATTATAACATCAGGCTCAGAAACACTCGCCATTGACCTGTCGAAGAAAAGAAGAGAACATACGGTAATAGTCACTGGTTGGGTCTGCTGTTCTTCAACTAGGGATTGTTGTGATGAAATGGTGTATGTTGCTCTCAGAGCCCCTGTCTCATCGACCTCTCTTATGCTGGTGGGATCGGGAGACATCGTATGTCTTGCGAGCTCTAGAAGCAGGCCAGTATATGGGCAGTACTGTTAAAGCACAGCATCAATGTTATCCAAGGATATAAAACGCGTGATGTTGGATCAGGGTCTAGAAGGTCGTAGTTTGTTTTTTCTACGATACTGGGGTTGTGTGGCGTCAAAACAGCCTCCTTCGAACTACAGCTGCGTGATAATGGAAACATGCAGCTAGGGAACTCAAACCCATAGCATGACTTCATGTAATATGCAAATAGTAATTGAGCTGCTGATAATTCGATGCTGGAAGGCCAAAAGGAGTAGATTCTCCGTGACATGTTTAAGTAGCTGCAATAGCTGGAATTGATATAGTTCAGTATATGTAACACCCAATAAGATAAGACCACACCAGAAAAAGACAGGAAGCTCATAGTATATACAAGTATCGCGATCGCTCGTAACCGTTGAGGGTAAAAGACAGAGATATTAAAAACAGAGCCACCAGCGCCATTCAAGGTATATGTTCCCAGTAAAACAAGTCGTCCTGTCCTCACCGTGGCATGACGTACACAAAAGGAGAAAGGGAGAGAGGGAGAGAGAGAGAGAGAGATGATAGGAGGCAGGTGAATAGACGCTCGCTTTTCGCCAACAGTCGTATCACAGGCACAAAACGAGGAGGCACGCCAAAGCACCATCCATCGCCAAATATCAGTGAGGTGAGCCGTGTTCGAAGCAATGCTTTGGTGTCGAAACGCCATAAGCGCTCAATGATCCAATCAAGATTCAAGGTTCGAGATAATTTTTTAAAAAACTATTTCTACTCCGTTTTGTTCACGTAAAACCATCGCGGAGTGAGTGCCACTATATTTCCTTTCTTCAAGCTTCTTATGCGAACAAGCTGGCCCCACCAGTTTCGATGGCCTCGATCTCTGCCTGCGTCCATGGAACCCTCTTGAAGCGCTCGGGAAGCTCGTTTCTATCGAAGTACTCGCCCTGCTTGGGCTGCACCGGCCCCAACGAGGCTCCCGTGTGACCGCCGACAAAGCCGCCAAATACTGACGATGATGGTGATCGCGAGGGGCTGTTCAAGGGGCCGTGCTGCTGGGCTCTGGAGCGATATTTCATAAAGGAGTCTGGCAATTCGTTGGTGGGGGATGCAGGATGGACATGAGGAGTGTTGTCGGTGGCTTCTGTTGCAATTGAGTCAGCATCGAGGCAGGCGTTGAGAAGGAGAGAAGGAACAGGGTACCAACCAGGAAATGTACGCTTGCCAATGAATCTGATCATCGGAGTTCTGGCAGCTGCCTGAGCTTGCCGGAGGACAGAAGAGACTCGCATTTTGAGAATAATGGCTGTTTTGAGAGAGAGAGAGAGAGAGAGAGAGAGAGAGACTTGGTGTGTCAAATTGTAGAGGGTGATGTGTGTCTGGGAAGTACTGTATTTGGGGGGTTGGAAAATGGTGAGAGATCTCAACGTTTAATTGATTGTTGGGGAGAACAACTCTCCTTTGACTCGACTCAGCTGGATTTACAATTGGGAAGCAGACAGAAATGATCGTGTATTCAACTAGTTATACTTGGGGCTATGGTTGGAAGATAAAGACTCAATCCTCGAAAGTGAGTTCAGCTGTGAATATATATACTGTGGTACATCCATTAACTAGTAGTAGTAGGTACTAGTTAATGTTGAGATAAAGTCGCAGGTAAGCTCACTCCCGTCCACGATAAAGAACCGGATGCACTCGAGCTTGTGCCCGTCAGAGTAGCTCTAGCCTAGAATTGCTGTTTTCGTCAATCAGCTTATCTTTTCACCGAGGATCAACCGGGCATTCTCTCGTTCCTGATTGGCTGCTTATGGCGACAGTTCGTGGAGCTTAGTTAAATAAGCTTCCCCACAACTAACTAGCTGGACCAATATTATTCCGTGTGGTACTTTCTCAGACCATGCTGTACAGCCAGAATTGTGTGTGGTGGAAGTATCTCCGCGGTACCAAGAAAATAATGGCGTGAACTGGTCTCAATTCAATTTGCATCCAATCCAGGCCATTTAATTGGATAACCTCATTTCTGCCTCATTCGGAATCACTCTCTTCCGGGGATTTCTTTCTATTTTCTCAACCTCTCACAAAAACTATCGACGTCTATCTGTGGACCATATGCATGAACATTCACTGTTCGCTTCAATCCCCTCTGCTCAGCATCATGACCTTTTGCTGCAGCTCGCTGGCGTCACAGCCATGCAGCCAGATCATCTCTATGAGCGACATTTGATATTCAAGCCGTACAGAAAACCAGGATTTTTGAAGCCTCGACCTGGAGGAAGCCAAGATGTTCAGGCGCCCGAGGTCCAGAGGCTAAACAAGTTACTGAATGGCGGTCTTTACTACGTACAGCTGGTTGGTGAAGTCAAGGCTGCTGATTTTGGCATTGGCTCTGTTGATGTTGCCATGGGGGGGGTCACAGATGCTGAAAAGCAAGGCGGGAATCAATATGATCCTTCGAATCAGTCATGGAGGATAGAGTTCAAAGATATCCCAGATGCTGGCACCGGGTCAGCTGTGACTTCGAGGTTGATCAGCACCTCCAGAATCCCTTATGGCGATATCGTTCCGATGATGAAAGCCTGGGGTTACGAGTACGGCAAGCCTCTATTTTCTATCCACAAAGTGCATGGTTTTGCGAATCACCCGCTAACTTGTCGGTGCAGCTATGTGTCGGAATACGTTTTAGAAGGTGACAGGTTCATTTCAGATGACACAGTATTGTTGTTGCATCGCATACTGAATTTCCCGCCCAACAAGCAGCCCCAAGGTGCCCCAGCTACCCAGCTACCACGTTTGGAGGCAATGGTTCCCTTAGATTCAAGTGGCGGATACGTTTTGCAAGCGTGGATTACTGTCCAGGACAGTGGTAACCCGGACTTGATGAAAGCAGCATCGAAACGACTGCTCGGATTGAAAGAACATCTAAAATCAGCTGTGAAACTGGAACCGGCTGATAGACTTTCTCTGGACACTAGGGTGAAATGATCTTTCATGCCCCTTTTCCAAGTGAGGAAGACTTCGAATGCATCAGAGTGCTCTCGAGTGACTTTCAGCATTCTATAGACCCTGCTTGCAGGCTGCAGGAGGTGAATGATAATTACATAGAATTCTGAGACTATGATCTGATCACTGCCTTCCATTCTTATCTCTTGGATGTTCAGCTGGCTACCTCGGAAGGTCTTTAGAAGCCTGTTCAAAAATTTTGAATGCTAATGATGTCTACACAAGCTCGTCTGCAGATTTAGAAATATATTATTTTTCTTCATTGATCTTACTGTCTCGTAATCGCACCAGAGCATCCTTTAATTGAGGCATGTGACCTGGCGCTTTGCCTGTCGCGCCAGTTCGCGTGTTCCATTAACTAACTTAGTATCTCTTGGACCTCAACAGTTCTGCTCCATCACCACCTATGAGGCCAATCTTCACGCTACATTATCCAACCGCATGGTTTCCAGCTATAGGCTGGCTCACGGGTCGAAGCACAAGCAGAATGGGCGCCCAGAAGAGGAGTAAGCGGTCCTTTGCTACTGTTTTTCAACGAACCGAAATCTCCCCACCACCAACGAAGCGCAAAGTCGAGTCAACAACTACGAGTGGGTTTCTACTTCTACATCTCACCCCTTCCTATGCACTTTATGAAGGATATCGTACCTGATTTTCGAATCGGCAGATGAGGTTGTTACCAATTTCTTCAAGCCCACCTCGCAGAAGCCAAAGTTCCAGAATATCTCATGGCGTGTCATAGATAATAGCTGTCTGGTTGGGAGATACTCTACACAGCCGCCAAACGAGCAGCAGGCGGAAGCTCCTTCTCTGAAGAAGAGACGTGTTGCTGCTTTTGACCTTGTACGTCTGGAAGCAAGGAGAAATGCAGTGCAGAATTCTAATGGAAAATTGGTTGAAGGATCACACCTTGATTGCGACGACGTCAGGAAATAGGTTCCCCAGAGATGAATTTGACTGGAAATGGTGGGATTCACGGGTCCCTGGAAGAATAAAAGACTTGCACTCGGATGGGTAACGCTACAATTTACTTTGCTTTGCTGTTGAAAAATGGCTATTCTGATGGCTAACGGAAGCTGCTTCTTCAGGTATCGGATCGTGGTAATAACAAATCAGAAGAAAGTTCTTCTCAAGAAGGTTAGCAAGGGCGGCATAGGCGATTCCAAAAGCCTGTCGATATTCAAGACCAAGGTTGCATCGGTAATGAAAAGCCTGGGTGTGCCACTGAGCGTATATGCTGCGACCGAGTACGACGAATTTCGAAAACCACGAACAGGAATGTGGAAGGCGATGTTAGATGATTATGATTTAGACGTTGAGGGTGCACTCGACCTGGAGGGCTCGATATTTGTTGGTGATGCAGCAGGACGTCCTGGAGACCATTCCTGCGTGGATCGGTATGAGACATGAAATATGAGACATGAAGACATTGTGTGACTGTTTCTAAGTTATGGGTAGCAATTTTGCGGCAAACATCGGCATTCAATTCAATACACCGGAGGAGTTCTTTCGCGGTGAACCTATTCAACCGGTCCAAGTCTTCGATCCGAAGCACTTCATCCGAGACATGACGAGTGGTGAGTGTCAGTCTTCCTACCATCTCCGGCTCTCTGGTGCATTGTGGTGGTGTCACTGCTGCTAACTGATGTCTTAGCGTCACTAGCATTTACCAAATCCCATGGCCAAGAGCTTGTAATACTGTGTGGAAGTCCGGGCGCGGGAAAGTCCACATTTTACTGGAAATATCTACAACCGTTGAAGTACGAGCGTGTAAACCAAGACATCCTCAAGAGTGTGAGCATGGAACTTTTCGCTTTTGTTGTCATACATATCCTGCGCTCCTTAGCAAAAATTGATGCTCCTCTGGTTTGTCAGTTTACTTACAAAATGGCCTGCTTTTAGCGATCTAAGTGCTTGAAGGTTGCAAAGGAATATCTAAAAGCTGGAAAACCTGTGGCAATCGGTATGTTTTTCTATTTTTTATGGGTCTTTCGGATTAAGTGTGGTTGACCAACTCGTCTTTGTTTTAAACATACATAAGACAACACCAACGCAGACCCTGAAACACGAGCCCACTGGGTGAAACTGGCAAAAGAGCACAATGTGCCGGTTCGATGCATATATCTTTCCACTCCACAAAGCATATGCAAACACAACAACGCTGTTCGTGCCGCGAACCCAAAGCTGGTATGTCACACATGTCCCTCCCATACATACACAGCCCGGGCCTCTCACCCTTTGGCATTCCTCCTCTCCTCTATCCATACCCCTAAGAAAGAAAAACCAAATCATCTCTACACTTCTCAAATCGAAATCAGACACGAACCCTGCATAAGTAGGCTCAAACTTACCTCCTCTCACAGGAATCAATAAACCCGGAAAACCGCACTTTCATTCCCAATGTCGCATTTGGAGATTTCACGCGTCGGTTTCAAGAACCGCAAATTTCGGAAGGATTCCAGGATATCACCCGCGTAGATTTCCAATTCGAAGGAGATCCGACTGCGAGGGAGATGTGGGCACAGCATTGGATTTAGGCCCAGGGCTCGTACATACATTATTGTATCTCCTTGGGAAATCTGAACAACGATTCACAACAGCCCATCGTGGCTATGAAGTATGACAGACATGGATGGCAAAGGGCCATCACGATGCCTTAATTGGTTGTGAACAGGTAGCACAGATCTAAGCAGGTAACTCTCTTTGATCTGTCCTGGAACCCAGCAAAAAAAAAAAAAAAAAAAAAAAAAAGAGCAACCTGCCTAACATACTTACTGATGATCAAAAACATGTAACCATTTCCATTTATTCTCCGACCAGACCCCCTCGGTTACAAGAGAGTCACCAACCCATCATCATCATCAAAAGAATTTCCCCAGCTTATCAGAACCCTGCACATGTAGGATTGCGGAGAAATGCCACCACCACGCGGGGGCCGGCTTGAACTTCCTGCTCGCGATACATACGTCTATGTCTATGTATATATGTATATCAGATTTCTGCTAGTAGCACGTCCACTGTTGCTCAGAGGGTTAAATGATCAATTCATGTTATACTACTCCGTAGTGCACAGCCTAAAAGAAAGGAGGAGTTCCAAATACTAATCCAAACCCCTGATAGTTAGATATGTATGGTAAGCAATCAAGGCACTTCCCACCTACAGAGAGAGTCCTGTGAAAGAGCAAAGATCAGAGCACTCAAGAGTCAAGTCAAATATATATATATAAATTCACTATTTCTATAACCAGTAGACCCAGTACATATACATTAATGCCCGTTTTTTTTTTAATCCCCTTTCCTTTCAGAAAAAGCACCATACACCATACACCATTCCCCCTTCCCCCTCCACTCTCTTCCACACACAGGCTAATTTTGTAAACCATATATAGAATTGTAGCATGGAGATAAAAACGCCAATGCAAGCCAGTTATGGAAAGCCTTTTATCCCCAGCACATTCAGGTATATCATATACACGCGCGCGCGCCGTGTTGGGGCTGAAAAGGATGGAGGGATGTTGGACGCATATAAGCCGCCCGTTTGTTTTTGCTGTCAGGTGTTATATTGACGATTAAAAAAAAAAAAAAAAATGAATGAGTGTGATTCAAACTTATGAATAGGAAGTAGGAAAGGAGGTGTAGGATCAGAAGAGGTGGGCTCTTGTATCGACAGAGTCTCTTCACCATCCTCACTGTCCGAATTCAAGAAGTAAAAGTTAAGGGATACCTCACAGAGATGCAAGTCAGATAAGGTAGGCAGCAAAAAGTTAAGTTGAAAAAAAAAAAAAAGAAACCATCTAATCAACAGAGAAGACAAAGAAAAGCCAGCTCATGAATTCTCATCATATTTTTTTTATTTTATTAAGATGCCCAAGTAAGAAAAGATGTCATCAAAGGAGTGTCATTTCTTCATCCGATGTCATAAGGAACGGGGTTTGTTGAGCAAGATCTCGAAAAAAAAAAGGCGTGACTCCGTATAGGAGCAAGATGGGTCGTATCAGACATATATTACAATAAAATATAAATTTATACAAGGGTGTCGAAAGCAACGGGACCTGAAGAGAGGTGATTCGGTCATTTAAGTCGAGTCGCGATGAGCGAAGAGATCCTGCAGAAATCTGAACAACGACCTCTTGCGTAGTGACTTTGGATGCGTTGGCGATTGCGGCTGGGGGGCCGCCGCGACCGACATAAGGCCGACAATGTCCTCGTCGCCAAGATCCGGGAATTTGGCTTTATCAAGAAAGGGGATAATCTTGACAGACTCTCCCGGATGGGCGTTAGATTTGCTGAGAAAAAGCCGATTGCCATTGCTGTCTGTAAGGTTGGCAAGCACGATATTGTGGTTAGTTCTCCATTGACCGTCAATCAGGTCCCATTTCTCTTCGGTAAAACGGTAGATATTCGATGTCACGCCATAGTGTTCACCAGTCCGAACAAGATGTTTCGCATAATTGGAGCGAGCGAGACTCCAGTTGGCTCGATGTTCTTCGAACTCGTCCACCGTGCAGATTGCGGGTACATAAGGTTTCGGATGAATAGTGAAATTTGCGTGGCCCAGCTTGCAAGACCATTCATCTTCTGTGTTTCGCATGGTTATTGGAGACATCTCTGTCCCGTATGCTCGTGAGGAGGCCAGTTGTCGACTAATGGAGGTTAGGGATGGTTGCGAAGATAAAGGCGGAGATAACAACCCATTCGAACGCTGCACCTCTATGGGTGAATCGGCAGCCGGAGAATCTGTAGCTTCAGCCACAGTTGGCGATTGCAAAGGGGAATGGACCAGTTCCTCGTTTACTGGACTGGGAGAATCCATCATGACTGGTGGGAGGAGAGGAGTCGTGGCCTGCGGTTCGCCTTCAAAGGAACCCTCCCGGTTGGCCTTGTCAATGTCGATTGGCGCGATACCAGCTTCGTTTAGAGACTCTTCAGGGATAGTCCTTGCCGGCGAATTGGAGATTTGGCTCTGCCTTGCAGAGAAAGAACTGGCTAGGGGATTCGCGAGAACAGAAGTGGCGGAATTAGCTCGCGACCGTAAGGACTCATCGTATTTCTCTAATGCGGCCGCTGTATCCGAAACCTGTCTGTGTTTCCAGCGGGAAGAGATCGAGGAGATCCGACTACTTATACGCGAAATACCGCGGAAGGAGCTGACATCAGGCCTTCGCTTCTTTGGCGATCTCATCACGTCGCCAAGTTCATCTGATAGATCATAGTTGTATTCCACGGAGACGCGTCCGTTAGCATCGATTTGATCATCAGCGTGAATATCATTGAAATTGGCTAAACACGAACGGTTAGCACCATCGCGCAACCATTCTTTCGTCACATATCAGGCTTACGGAAAAAATTGTCTTCATCAATCAGACTATGCTCTAGCTCCAATGGTTCTTCCTTCACTCCCTCTAGTTTTGTTGTGGCATTCGCATCTGCAGAGGCAGCAATCCCTGGAGACGAAGCGCGCGACGATATAGAGCTAGGAAATCGATGATGTGTTCTCGTTGAAAAGAGCGATGCCACTGGCGACGTCGGGTTAGAAGAAAAGGTTGACAGCAGAGAATCCGGAACCGAATTCGACGCGTAAGGAGACTGGAAGGGATCCATTCTGGGCTCAGCGCCTTCGCGTTGATTTGACTCAAATAGATGCAATAGATGCAACATATCACAATTGACGCGTAATAGTGGTACAACAAGGAGGGTGATTTTGGTTCTGCTCGAATAATTGAATTGTAGAATCAGATGCGAAATGGGCGTGCACCAAGCACAGTAAATAATAATGTTGATCTGCTGGGATCAGTGGCGGTGATGTCAACGAAGCGCTTAGGCTAAGGCACGAAGCGGTTAATACGTGGCGCCAAATGTAACAGGTGCTAAACAAGCCCAAACAGGGGGGCCCAGCACGCGTGGAGATGGCGTTGGAACTGTGTCAAGGAACGAAACGAGCGTCGTCAAGTCTGCACTTTTCCTTCTCTCTGGCTCTACCACTCTGTCTCTCTACACACCAGAGCTCTTTCTCTCTCACTCTCTCTCCCCTTCTCGCCTTCTCTCCCTCTTTCTTCCGCTCTTCTCTCTCTCTCGTTAAAGTGGTATATCGTCAGGTCATCATCACACGTGCATCATTTTCATTGATAGATAAACGGGAAGTAGAGTGGTATGGTATTCAGGAACAAGACCAGTCGATGCAGAGGCCGTCGAGATTCGTTCCGTGAAATTCCGTATTTCAATTCTCTGAGTGGTCGGAAAGAGTAACTTCGTTAGCAGGTAAGTAGGTACGTTGCAATGCCCTGCTTGGAGCTGTCGGGAACGGGAACTTCCTCCAATTGGCAGTAGAAGAGAATGAAGGTAAAAGGAACTGAAGACAACGATGAACAAGCTAGCAGAAGGAGAGGAATAATGGGCGGGTGGCAGCAGCAGAAGCAGCAGGATGAGCGAGAATTGGACACGGAAGGGAAGTGATGCAACAACAACCCAGCTTCAATCAACAATTGCTGGAGTTTGATGCCGTAGCCACGTCTCTGTATTGTACTCTGATCTCCTCTTCCGTGTGCTCTGTGAAGGATCCTTTCACAGTCACAGCCCGTATCCATTCTCTGTCTACATCGACGCGCAGGACGAAGCCAATTGCCCACCTCTCCCCTCAGCCAAGCCTAAAATGTCGGGCAACAATGGATTGGGGGAACATGACTGTGCTAACTAAGAGGTTTGGTGATGTGGTGATTGGATGGAGAAGAGGCAGTTTGCAGCAAAGAGCAGCCACTTACAGACTTGCAGCAAGACGGGAAGCTTTTGCTTCTGCAGCCAACCAAGGAGAGAGGCTGTTTTAAGTCGCTGTATACGTTCGTTGTCTGCAGGGAATCGGGTAATCGTCGTAAACAGGGCGAGGTTGGGTTGGGAAGAGGCGGTGGATGGGGATCGAGATGAGTGAGCCGAAGGATGAAGCTGTAACTGGAGAAGAGGAGGAAGATGAAGAAGATGAAGAAGAAGACGACGATGACGGTGATGGTCTAGATTAGTTATTAAATTGACTCTGAACAGCCTTTTGAGATTTTTTTTTATTTTTTTTTTTAATTGTATATTTATTTTTATTCTCTCTCTCTCTCTCTCTCTCATCATCGCAAGCCACCAGAACCAAAAGATGATGAAAGACTGACAAGGATAAAAGGAAAAGAAGAATCCAGAAAAAGGATTCATTATTTGCAGATACATTGTACATACATACTTTGTTACTTGTTACATGCTAGATGCCTTCTTGTCCGCTACTGTCTTGGAGTCGGAGTACAATTCATGCTGTCCATCATGATTCATGTCACATCGGGGTCGATTTGTCTCTTTTTTGTATTCAAACGGTCTCACCACTGGATTGGCGGGGAAGAGAATAAACATTCTTGTTTCTTTTTTTTATACCTCAATCCTCTTCATCAGTTTCCTCTTCCTCTTGCACATACCGAATCAACAAGTTCTTTTCGCCAGCTGGTCCAGATGCCCGTCTTTTTTTTTTTCCTTTTCCTGTTCCTGCATCCACCCTGACGTCGACATGAAACCTTATTGTAAAAGGATCAAGCCAGATGTTGCGGTTTATAAACGAATACCACGCCAGCATTAGAGGAATTGCAGCCAGTGTCTTTGCAGGATCAGAGAGGCTAGAGCACTGACAGGGTTGTCCTATAACTACATATATACGCACGGAGGGTTGATCGGGGAACCCTACGGCATTATTGTCCTCCTCACGGATAAAGAGGAACATATACATACAGTATAGTTGGCTCGACAGAAGACCATCCTTGAAGTCGCCAATAATGGTGAAGCTGCGTTTTATAATTCATAGCAGGGATTGGTACTGCCAGAAAGTAAAGTAACTACTTCATGGATGGAGTTGATAACTAACTCGTGGTCAGTACCGAGTCTTGACTCTTTTGCAATTGAAAGCAGTATTTGGGGGAAAAAAAGAAAAAGCAGATCAACCTCTAGCAATCATTGAAAACCAAACTATATCGTGACGTCTGAGACTGCCCTGTAGACTTGCTGCCATGTCACCTTTTTTTTTTCATTTTTTTTTTTTTTCAACTTCTTCCCCTGCTCTGTTGTCAACCTGGTCCAACACATCTGCCCTATCAACGACGGTCCAAATACGAACTGTTCTTCCCATTCGCTGCTCAGCATGACAAGGAGAGGCATTTGTTGTGTTTCATCCATGTCCATTATTCTCTGTATTAATACCGCTTTCTTCTTATAATCTGCTCTAGTTAGTTATATGCTAGGGATTGTACTCCGTACTCCGTAGTGGAATCATGAACCCGTCTTTTTTGGAGTTTTGGGCCAATAACTAACTAACTAACACCAGGGGAGGAAAGCCTTGATACGAAATGCTGGGTAACTACCAACTGTCGATGTCGTGATGGCTCCATATAATTGAAGTCGTTCTCTGGGCTGCCTGGCGGCCTGACTGACCGATAGGCTGCATGCGGTCCTTGCTCGTTGTCTACACGACATAACTATGTGTGCAGGCTAACTATTATCCTGATTGAGACTCTTCAATTGGAAGAAATGCGTAATCATCTGTTTCTCCGATCCTCGCTGTCATTCCAGACCGTTGTGATGACGAAGAAGAAGAAGAAGAAGAAGAAGTGTCCACGCCTCCGGATAAGCAGGAATAGAATATTTTATTTTTGCTTTTTTTTTCTACCCCTCAGAGGGCTGAGATGGACGTCTCTCGAGTCTCTCCATCAAAGTGGCAGACAGACGCCATTGTAGATCATGACTTGCAGCATCAAACCTTTAACTAACTACATAACTACTGCTGCTGTTTGAAGGTTGATATGATATCTGAAAAAGTGTTGAGCATGGGCCAGGTGGTCGATATTCTTCCAGATCACTTCTGGGTTGTCCCTGTGCGCACTCTGGACTGTGATCTCAACAATAAAAAAAAATTAAATAAAAAAAGACCTCAGTTTCGCTCCACCAAAACAGCCACCAATCCACCCGAGCGCAAGGGCTCCAGCTCATGGACGCGGCAGGCTTTCTTTCCCCACAAGTTGCGCTTTGTTCTTAGGTACTAATCATTTTGAATCCGATACGTCGACCACGCTACCAATCAATGACGATCGTGAAATTTCATCCCTGGTTCTGTCTATGCTATGAATCTCACAGCTCCAGAATGCCGAAACAGTCAACAATCTCGGGGTTCGGGGTGTTTATCATAAGGTAACGCCTATCAATGAGGGTTTGATATCTGTCCGATCGTAGTATCAATGTTTGTCTGCAGCTAAAATCCAAGATAATTTGAAGAAAGTGTGGGCATAATCTGGGAATGGGCGATTCAAGGTATTCTTCTTATGCGCTGATTCGCAGAAAGACAGAGAACAATAACACGGTATCAACTAAGTCTGTGTCTTCGACCTTTGAATCTTATTTCATTTCTCACATTTGCTTTGCGACTGCCTTGCGCACAGCCGGAGATTGGCCCTGGCTGTCAGAATTATGCACAGCGCTTATGAGCAGAACTTTATATAACTGCAATCCACCGCACTCTGAAGCCAAATGCTCCTTTCCGAGTCTAAATATCTCCCACTATTGATTCAAACTCAACAGCGCCTCTATATATCTTTTGGCGTCAAACCCAATTCCCTCTGCCAGCTTCCCGGGAGCAGTCCAACCTCCCTGTGTATCTCCCGAGCTCCCACTGATACTTTGGAAAAAGCCCTTTCTCGAACCTTGTCCCGCAGCGACGTAGTCGCTACTTCTGCGAACCAAAAAGGCCTCTCTGAGGGCAATCTTCGGGGATGACGGTGCTGATTTCCTGGCGTCATCACTTGAATCTTGCACGTGACGAGAATGGGGACGAGTGGCGCTGTCTCTCAATCTCATCCAAAGCACCCACCAACCGCGATTGGTTTTGCATGTGCGCTCAATTTCTGAAGGGCGATGCCTAGTTTCAATCAGTGTATTTATAATCTGGGTGTGCACATTTAAAGCGTCAAGGCGACTCCATGAATTAGGCCCACTGGGCGGAGCTCCAGGTTCAGGTATATTCGGAAGAGAGGCGCGAATTGTGCCGTTTGAAGGGTCAGAAACGACATCATATATCTGTTCCGGAGGAGCTTCATTATTTTTGAAACTATGATATGAACTGCAATTGGCGAGACGCTGTGACGCTTTCGAGGGACAGGTGGAAGACAAGAGAGGCTTCTGCAGGGGTCCAATTTGGTGGTGTATACTGCGGTAAAAAGAAGGGGATGATAAAGATGGTGTCTCGGGCTCAAGTAGGAAAGCAAACATGAAAGGTTGATGCTAGGAGACTGGTTAGCGAAAGTAATGGCTGACAGTAGATTGTTGTCATTACCAGGTAGACTACAACCCTGACTCTCTTTGAGACATTGGTTCCGCTCTCCACGACGTTGACATCCAGGGTTCGCGAAGATATGTGTACTTCCCTGACTCCCGCTGGCCTCTGATTTTGCCGAGTTTTGTTGGACCGTCCTTTGTCTTCTTCATTGTTATTCTCATCTTCATCTGAATCTTCGTTCTCGAGATCGTCGCGTAATCCTATGATAAACCTGCCAGATGATTCATTCATCTGAGGACGTAAACCACCACGTTCTGTCGAAGGAGCGTCCGATGGGGAGGTATCCCTGTCAGAAGTATCATGCATGCCAAATCGCAACATGTTCACTCGTGGGTGAGTCAGAGGGTTATTCGAGGAGCCACCCCAAATAGATCCATAACCGAGAGTTATCATTTTCATGAACGTATCGGTACCCGACAGGGGCGAACCTGAGCTTGCTTCCGGAGACTTTGCTCTTTCGATGCTATGCTGGCCAGGCTCACTCTTTGTTGATAGGCTGTCAGGACTAACAACGAGGGGCGGAGGTATGCCTGGTGATAAGCTCCGACGAGAAACATGGTTTTCTGAGACTGACTTCGACCGGGGGTGAGACTTGAGTTCAGAGCCCTGACTCCGTACACCGGAAACCGACGAGAAATTCCTTCTTTTCTTGCGACGCCTCTCTGACCTAGGGTCTTCTCTTATACCATATGCGCCTTCGCCATATCGATATATCCATTCCATCCACTGCGAGACACTCGCGAGAGAGCTTGGAGCAATTTTACCGATACCCGAAAATAATACACCATCTGACGTACTCGGGCATGTACCACAGCCAAGCCAAGAGTGCTTATCCGATATGAGATCAGCATTGCTTGTCTGTTTATTAGCTGTAATCTCTGTTTCACTCAGTGTTACAGGGTCTCCAAAACGTGAAAGTATCATATCAACTAAACCCTCCGTTCTGGATATGAATCCTTCCAAGACCTCTCGTTCTCCGCTTCCCCATTCCTCTTCTCCCACTCCAATACCGAGTTCTCCATTGCCAAAGAGCTTTATGCCGTTGAGGATGTCCACAGCGGGATTGCCATGAAGAAGAATATCCCAGTTTAAAACGAATCTGGTCCAAAATCGGTCCAAGATATCAAAAAACCTTTCCCTCGGTAAATCACTGTAAAGCGAGTCAAGGGACCGAGCGTGATGGAGCAAAAATATGGAGTGGGCTCTGTGTAGCTGCTGCAGAAGTAGGTAGGGCGGAGAAACTTCGCGAGAGGAATATTCGACCCACGGAGTGGATGCTGAAGCAGACTTCAAAGACGCCGTCGAAATAGGAGTCTCAGAAGTCAAACGGGTCAAGTCGATCCGCTACGAGAATGGTCAGGGACTGTCAAGTCAAAAAGCATTCGGCGGGCTTACTGCAAGTATCCACCAATTTGATTCAAGCTCCCGCAGTATAATGCGTGACTTTTCAGTTTCCACGGTATCTACTGGCTCTCCATTCGAAAACGTTCTACCGGCAGACTCAGCATATCATATCCTGCAAGAAGTTACAACGAATTTTCGCTACCCACTTGGCAAAGCTCACCATGCCCTGAGCCAGACCTATTTGGCGCAAGCGTTCATTTTCATCTTCATGTTTGCTTTCTTCACCCGCATTACCACTCCGTGGCTGCCCTCTCCTAGATGCCCTTGCACGGCTTGATTTCGAATAGTAGTAGACGATCTGGTTGTGTAGGGTCTCATCGGTTGCGCCTAGAGACGGATTGTAGATTGCAAGAAAGGCAAGATGGGCAGGAACCACTGCAGCAGGTCCATTTGGAGGCATAGCATGTCGCCTTGTCAGTTGAATGAGTTTTATATCAGCTCGCGATCACGGCATCAAACGGATCCAGCTTGAGGCAGTGATGGACTGATTGGGTTTCAAACGATTGCATCACTGTCAAACAGAGCAAACCTCCCTTCCAACAGAAATAACTAATGGCACGCTAATCTCTTTTACGACTAGTTCGAGTTACAAAGCTATGTAAGCTATACAATACGGGTACGCGGTATATCAGCATTTACGACGGAGCAAGTTGTTGAAAGGGATTTAAGAGCCCTCCGGTGCAACTGCTGCTATTGCAGGATGATCTTTCTTCGAAGCTCGCGTTGCCTTGCTTTGCGCCAGTCTTCTTTATTTTACAGACAGCTCTGTTTCCGACGTTCTTCGACAAAATCGTGCGAGCCTCTACGGATACTTTTCTGCGGATCAGACGAGATCAGTATTGCTTCGTTGAATGCCCTTCATGCCGAACATAACAAGAGCCCGGAGACGATTGCCTCTATAGACGTCGTTTGCAGACCTGGAAAACGTGTCGGTCGAGGGTTGAAGACTATCCGTG
This sequence comes from Emydomyces testavorans, assembly GCA_029449355.1. Lineage (NCBI taxonomy): Eukaryota > Fungi > Ascomycota > Eurotiomycetes > Onygenales > Nannizziopsiaceae > Emydomyces > Emydomyces testavorans. The sequence goes on from CP120627.1 coordinate 3,627,457, forward strand.
AAGGTTAGCAACACTACATGGGCAAGCTCATATGCATGTAAGCAAAAATGCTGAATGTTTACCATGCCCAATTCTTAGTTCCAATCAAGGCTGCCGCAAAGAACCTCTCCCTTCCCGTGCATGAAGTAGATACGTTTACTGGATGGACAGTAAGAGATAGCCGATATTGATTAGTTCTACCGTATTCCTACTGACTTCGCTGTTGAAGCCACCCCAATCGTATTACGGTCCGTGGAACTTGATCGTGGCCGTTTCGTTTGGCCTTTTCATCCCTTCTCGGATTCTGAAAGCCGCGAAATATGGTGGACTTAATATCCATCCTTCGCTACTGCCGGAGTAAGTTTTGTACCTGGCAGCGGATTACGTGTATTCTGACGCGGTGATATTACCAGTTTTCGAGGTCCTGCGCCGATTCACCGCGTCCTTTTGGCAGAAGAAACAAAAACAGGGGTCACATTACAAACGCTCCATGAGTCGAAGTTTGACCATGGATTAATATTGGATCAAACCAGTTTTGACACACCAGAATCACAAACCGGTTGTGTGCAAGAACTGTTGAGGGTGGCGGCTGAGAAAGGTGCGGAGATGCTTGTCGATGGAATTCGGAATCGTCTATTCGTTCCGCCGTTAGAACCGCTTTCGCTACCCCCGGTTATCGATGAAACGTCCCTTAGGCATGCGGCAAAAATTACGCCGGAAGACCGTCATGTTGATTGGCCATCGTGGACATGGGATCGAATAAGTCGATATCACAGAATCATAGGTCCTTTGTGGAATTATGCCGCCACATTCGATAACTCCGAATCTACTAGATCGTCCGCGCAAAAGCGAATCATTTTTACGGATATGGAGATTGTTCAGTCAGAGCCTATTCTGGAGTTGGTATCATTGATAGAACCGGGAGTCCCTTTTGCAATATTAGGAAACCCGTCTCTGGAAGACCAAGATCGGCCAATATACGTTCTCACTGGCGATAGGAAGCTGGTTAAAATCAATAAAACAAAGGTGGAAGGTGAAAAGATAAAGGGAGCTTATGTATCCGCTCTGAAAGCAAAGATGATAGCGCCATTGAAAGGTGGGTTGATGTCAAAATTCTATGCACCACTCCACTGATCCTGGAGGAACTTTCTTGGTATATGCCGCCGTACAAGAAAAGCAGTCAATGCATCGAAATTGTCCCTCCAAAGGCAGCTTAACCTGCTGGTGGTACAGTTTCTCATCCTATGCGATCATCTGATCACAAATCCAGCGTCTATATCATCTATCAGAATGATGAGTTTGCGTCTCGAGTTGAGATCACTAACCAACTTGGATCTGCTGCCCTGTCATGGAAGTGTTTTTCGCGAGTGTGATGAATATATCCGCGCAGTCATCAACGGTGGGCTGTTGCTAAGATGAGTGGAATGCTAGCTTCCTTCAGGGTTATATCACATACGACATGCTTCAATGGTACCTTGTCCTCATATATCTTAACAAACTCTCCCGGAAAACGTTGCCCCTAATTTTGGTCATTATATGGGAATAAAAGAACGTTCAGATTAATCTTACCCATTCTGTAAGAAGAAGACCAGGAAGCACAGCATTGACTCGAATTTTCGAACCTTGCGTCGCGGCCAAAGCCTTCATTAAATGCAATCCTGTTTCACTGTCAGCTTATTCTTATTTGCTCTGCCAGTTATTCACTTACCTGCAGCTTTGCTTACGGAATACGCCATGCTGCTGCCACTGGGCGTTATTCCCTGGTTGAAAGAGTCAACCAACGCAGTTCCAGCACGGTGCAGAGACTTACCCCTACGGAAGAAGTTATTATGAAAGCACCACCGTCAGCATTGGCATCAAAGGTTGGTTTTGCGGCTCGGAAGAGATGCAGATTCGCTTTGACGTTGGTTGACCAGCACTATAAAGTCAACATCCGCAACAAATAACAGGATTCGACAGTGAAACGTCGCTGCCACTACCTTGTCCCATTCATCATCACTTAACGCATCCAGATCAGAAAAATTGGATATTTTGGTCCAGCCCTGGTTTCCATCAGTTAATCGGGCTTCTGAGATAGAATGGATATCCTACGGCGTTGGAGATTATGACATCCAGGCCCCCCAGTTGTTCGACAGTTTGCTTCACTAGATTCTCGCAGACTACACGAGACCCGACATCCTGTAGCAAATCTGGTCAGCAATTGAACCATGTATGGACATCCTGCATTATTGCTGCTAATTAGGCTGCATACTCCCTGTATGATAGCTGCTTTGATTCTGTGATCCTGCTCTAGCTGGTCGGCGAGTGCCTTTGCGCGGTCTTCACTGACAACATAGTTGATAGCAACGTTCGAACCTTCTGCAGCGAATCTCTCAGCTACAGCAGCTCCTAGACCCCTTCACGGACAAAGTGATGAATTTCGAATCAGTCCGTGATACAACTTCATATCATCTGTTCTTTCGTAGGGTAGATCCTCACCGTGAACCGCCAGTGATGAGGACATTACGTCCATTGAGAATATACGGCATGTTTGACACGGAGTTGGTCTAGTTTGTGTGTGTGTTTTTTTTTTTTTTTTTTTTTTTCTTTATTCAATGTGATTTTTGCTATCGATTCCGGCTCAAGGGCTCCTCGTTCGGCGTTTTATACAGCTCGGACTCTGGTGTAACGCACCTTGAACTGGGCAATTTCTAGTCCTCAGCTGCTCTACCCGCTAGTTATCACTACATATATACCCTGGCCGGGAATATTGTACGGGTATGTTGCTGCTTAATCATCCAGATCATGGCGGGGTTATTCATTTCCCCATGTCCGTTCATCCTTTCTTCCTTGAGGATCAGTCGACAGTGAAGCGTTCAAAACAGTTGCTTCCCTTGGTTCGCGTCAGTGTCGATTAGCGATTCCTACTACTGTCTCTCGGCATGCTTGCACACAAAACAATCACATTTTGAAGCATCTTTGTAGACAACTCGCGCACAACAATACTCCCGCTCGCAACGAACATTATCGTCATGGGCTGTTGCGATTTGGCTGGATGAGTCTGTTGCCAGTAATTTACGGACCATCATAATTCAACCCTTGTTCCTTTCAACTTTCGTCGGTGGGGTTGGAGTGCTTTTTAGCAAATGATCCTCTTTGTAAGGCACGTTTGTGCTGAGGGCCGTTGTTTGCACAGTTCAAAACCCAGGACTTTCAATAAGTTCGGAGGAGAGAGGGTAGCTGGTGAACGAAAGGCAGCGTTCTATCCATGTGCCCTGCGTCTTACCCCCAGGCCTCAACTGGCAGGGTAAAGCGTTTGAAACTCGGTCAGAATCCGTTGCGTCTGGTAAGACGATGGCCTTCCAGCGGCTAGTACCATCGAAGATTGTTCTTGACAAGAGTCGAAACCTCGAAGCGTAAATCTTGGGATATATATTATTTTCCAGCTCAGCCTTGCATCAGAAATCGTGTCTGCATCGTTAACTACTCTTGATGCGGCGACTCCTCAGAATTCCCCAGCGAAACATACAGATCATTCAGGGATAAGTGCTGGGGTATCATGGTGTCTGCCACAGGGGAATTGGTCCATTACCCTTCGCAGGTACGCAGGATACCTCATGAGCGTCGCTGGCGTGGATTCTTCATAAGTTATACTAAATGGCGTACAGTGTACAGTGTAAATGCGTTGTTTCGGACTATTATTTATCCAGACATCTTTTCGCCAACAGCTTGCCTCAACAACAAACACCATGCGAACGAGCAATCTGGGCGAAAATGGTCTTATACACAATGGCTACTTGTGATAAACCTGCCTATGGCTTGGTAGAAACCAGAGGTTTTCAGTGCCGAAGAATACTACGTGGGAACTGCCTTTTTCCCCATGGGGCTCGGGAATTTCATGTCGAGTCCTATTTTGGGATTTACCGTGCTGGCTTTTGCTGATGGGGTAGATTGCTCTAGCCCGATACTTTCCTTTTAGTTTCACCCCGAGTATCTTTCACTTGCCGTGCAAGTGTGACGATTATGACTGAATGCCTGGAAGATGTCTTTCTAGGCACGAGTGGTTCTGGATGCTGTTGTTGGCTCTAGGATTCTAGAGAGGCTGCATGATTTCCGACCATCAACCCTTTTCTTCTTCATTTGTATGATTTGCACTCTATGGGGCTCGAGAAGTAATAAAGGCCTAAGTCCGTCGGGCTTAGTGCTGAATGTACCTCCTGCTTTGCTCTCATATTCCCTTAAATTTAACCAGCTGTGGCTTTCGGGGCAAGAAGCAGCTGCGTAAAATGTTGCCTTCCGCTTAAATGCTTGAATATCTTCATGTAAACGATACATTCGGGCCGCCTCGCATTCTCGGATGGATGGACCAAGTGTACCCCTATTGGGCATAAAGACCTGATTCTCAAAAGTCTGAGGAGCAAGTTAGGGCAATGCCCAACCACGTGAGAAAAAGGGGAGCTTTTCCTAACAGTGCATGGTTTGTTGTTTGAGTGCTGGTTAGATCTTGACCTTCTGTATCTTCTGCACTCTGCTTTCACCGTCCTCTCTTTTTCACGCCATCGGCAACCTCCATCCCATGGCCATCCCTCCATGGGTGCTTGTCTGTGTGCAACAGTTGTCCCTGAGCACCCGATCAATGTTTCTTGTTTATATCGCTTGCTTCAGCTTTTTGGCAAACAAGACTGTTCCCTGAACTTGGCTCCTTTGCTTGTTAGTCAAACCTGCGACTCATTGACCATTGTTTGGTCACCTTACCTGCAATCTTTATAGCCTAATCACTGAATATAATGAACATGTCTCTCCCGAAAAAGCATGTTATCTCTCGTCCTGTGATCTCACGGCCAATGTCCTGCCCTCCACTGTCACAGCTAGGTTCTCCTAAGGTGCCTATCAATCAGGTCACATCATCCACATGGGCTGCAGAGCTTGAAACCAGAATTGAAATGGCTGTCCAAAGTGTGCAGGATGGAAAGAATGAAAACCCGAAACCCAATGCCAAATGGCTTTGTGGCAAGTTCTGTGAGAAAATAAAGATCCAGCTTAAGAAACTCCATCCCCAACAGTCCTATAATTCTACCGATAGCCCACACAAACAGACTTTTTCGCACGCCTCTGACGATGAATGGAACTCCGCTGCTGTGCTTCGAAGGCGGACCTTTGAAGGCATCAACCTGACGTATCCTAAAGTGCAAGCCCTTACAGGAAATGGCAAAGTCCCTCGGAAACCCTCTCTCATGCAACAGGAACTCAGTGAAACGTTGCTCAAGGAGAATAGACACCGTCGTCGGTCCACACTCAGCGCTAGAGACTACAGGACCTTTATCAACACTGGTGAATTAGATGAGACTCTCGACGAAACGGATGAGTTGATTTACAACAGCAGACAGTTCGAACCTGATAAGTCTCACATCGAAGAATTGCTTTCGGGCTTATCTTCGGAACCGCCAGACTCCATAAGGATGCCCTTTTCTGTCGAAACTGATAAGCAAGAAGACTGTGTTTCTCATGAAAGTCCAAGCGCCGGACCACCTCTGAGAAGAATCTCCAACTTTTTCGAGACACTTCGCTCAAGTTCGCCCTTTAGTGCAGTCGACTCCGGCGAACCAAAAATAACAACCAGTCCAAAAGGAAAGGATAGGGTTGTGCAGAGCCCATCTCCACCAGATGGTGGAAGCTCTATTTCTTCAGAACGACGGCCTGCTTCACCATATCGTTTGGGACGTGCGCGACGGGAAGGATGTGCAGACTTTGATAGGTTAGGGGAACAATAGGAATTTTTGGGTGTGCTTTCTGGGTTGATGTTGCATTTGGGGAAGTGGTCTTTTGACATGGAGTTAGAGATCATTCTACAGGTTAGTCTCTGACCTGCCTATGGTATGCTCAGTTACATTAACTCTTATTGATGGCATCATTTTCTGAGGCTTGTTGTTACATGGAGAATGAGGATCTTCGACAATGACTTTGTGACCTTTGCTTTTTCTCAGAGAAAGCTCTTATTTTAAGGGCAATTATTGAGGAGTTTATTCACATCTTCTATGGCCAATGTATGTACAACAGTAATTTTTCAATGCCAACATGGTTCTCAAATTCAGGTGTCAACCAATGTTTTATCATCCTTGATTTTTTAGACTTAACAGTTGGATTCAGAGATCGGAAAATAATGTTGTACCAGGATAAACTACTTATAACATAACAGAGACTAGCTGTATATTTTGAATACATGTGAAGCCCTTACAACAAAGCATGCTTAAGAAAGCAAACAATTCAATGCAAAGGAGTCATTTCTATCCTTCCACGTTCTCTTAAGCAAGCAGCAAATATTACCCCCAATTAAACTATATAAGAAAACAACTGGAGAGAATAGAACCATAACATCATATCCATCGTCCATGTCATGTAAGCTTTTGTTTGATGAAGAATGATCGCAGATGGGATAGTTGCCAAACACAGGTTATGCCGAGTACAACAAGTTGAATCAGAGTCCAGCGCACGACACGCGAGTTGGTAGCTTCGGATTGATCACGAAATAAAGCTTCTCGTTCCTGTGAAATTTAAATGTTAACAGTGATGGCTATATATCCATATTGCACAAAGAATGTTCCATCACTGGAAAGAAGAGTGACTTGTTTGAGAAAAACCTAAAAGGATCCAACTAACTCTTTGAAAGACCTGTTCACGACGGATATCCTGCAGACGGGCAATGAGACTCTTCACTCGCTGCGCCATATCCTCCATCTTCCCTTTATCCTCGCTCTCCAATTTGCTCGATTCGCCCGTGGCGATGTCAATTGTCAATTTCACCGCCCCACTGCCAGAAAACCATCCGCCAGTCGATCCGTGATCTGGTGAGAAGCAGATCCTGTGCTGGCCAGCGTCGGCGGCGGAAAACGTAAATCGGCCCTTGCCACTACTACGCTGGGAAACAACTCGGTGATCATTGTCAAAGGTTTCTTCAACTGTGATTGTAATAGCAAGATTGGGGTCTGGACTATATGCGCCGACTTTGTCGTTGTAGGATTCGGCATTGAAGTGACCTGGTATAGGGGTGTTTAGACAGAGCACGCGAGACACTTGGAGGACTAGTTGGGCTCGGGGGAATTGAGACGGGAGAAGCGTTACTCACCAACAACCATTGTCCCTTTCGGTAATTCCTCATAGAAGCACTTGGCTTCTCGGCCAAATATGTAAAAGTAGAGGGCGTGTGAAGGTGTCGACAAGATGAGGATGACTGCCAGGGTGAAGAACGTCGACAGCCATGATGGCTGCGACCTTGACAGTGTCATTGTGCCAGATATAAAGAGACCTACACCAGAATACGGAAGAACACCAGCAATGCCTTTCAAATTGGAAAATTCAGCGTTGGTTGAGAGAGAAGAAATCTCAGTGTGTTGGCGAAAGGGGAACAGTGTCGTGTTTGATGGGCAGACCAACTAGGCTAAGATCCAGCCAATCACATCGCTCGCCTTGGCTCAAACTACTTTCCTGTCGTCGTCACTCTGGACGCCCTTGAGAAACAAATGAGAAAACTTCCACATCGGCCATCTTGAGTGCTGAGAATACTTCATTGCTGTTCTGCCTGGCTAAAGCGCTATCTGAACTCGATCCTAGAACTACAATCAGCGTGGGGAATCGGCTCCTACCAGCCACGCAACCATGGCGGCCGCAGACATTCGTGATATGCTGGATCTGCCTCAAGAGAGCCAGCCCAGACCAGCGAAGAAACAGAAAGTTGCAGAACCTAAGCGGCCTGGTAATCCTCTGAGATTGATTCGAGAGTTACTCATGGATCTAATGATTTATTTAGAAGGGTACAACAGAGAGTTATATGCCTTGTTAGGTGACAAAGCTCCACCGATCGCGCTCACAGAAAATAAATATAAAGGACGGAGAAAATGGACAAGCAAGCTTAAAGTAAGACCATGGTATGTTTCATTCTTCGTTCAAATCTCCGGCGGGAATGATTGATGCTTACCTTGCCCCGTAAACAGGGAGATCACGCCGTTTACCAACTCCGCCAGATCCGACGACCTCGTTCTGCGCCACTGGCAGAGAAAATCTCTTCTCAAGAACTTAGCACCTCTTAGCGAACCCACGGATGCAGAAGTCAGCGAGATCAAGGCGGAGGAGGAACACCCGGAGACCAAAGCGGAAGAAGAGTATTCTTTCGCCAAGTATAATATCAAGCCGCAGGTACCAAGAAGGTACACAGACGAAGAATATGATAAGCATCTTCAAAGTGACTTTTGGAGTCGCGAGGAAACGGACTATCTCATGGATCTCGTTGAAGAGTTTGATTTGAGATGGATTCTTATCGCCGACCGCTATGATTATCAGTTGAAAGGTCCTGAATCGGAAGAGGATTCAACGACCCTAACAGTATCACCTCAGCCGCGAACGATGGAAGACATGAAGTCCCGATTCTATACGGTTGCCGGGAAAATGCTGGCGATTGAACACCCTCTTTCCGAGATGTCACAGTCAGAATTCAACCTTTACGAAACAATGATGAAATTTAACCCTGAACGTGAAAGACAACGCAAAGAGCTCGCCATCGTACAGTTTGAGCGGAGTAAAGATGAAGTCCAAGAAGAATCCTTACTACTTGAAGAATTGAAAAGAATTGTGGCCAACGAGCAGAGCTTCATTGAAGAACGCAAGGAGCTCTATGCTCGACTCGAAGCTCCCGTTAGCTCCGGTAATACCACCATGTACCAGTCAAGTCACGGTCTAGCACAATTACTACAATCTCTCCTACAGGCCGATAAAAACAAGAAACGCCGCTCGCTTCTTGGTCTAGAACAGGGCGCTCCCAGCCCTGCAGGCCAGGCAATCGGTGCTCAAAGCGGCTCTCAAAGCGCTCGAGAGAGCCGGCCAGAAACTCCGGGAGTTACCGCACTCCAGCCAACTTCCAAAAAGGGCGCCGCGGCTACTGCGAGTGCCGCCCAACAGCCCGCCATCCGTACCCTCACTCCCGCTGAAGAAATCAAATACGGCGTATCCCACCACGACCGCCTCACCTCCGGCGTTCAATTCCGCAATGACAAAGCCCAGAAACTCACACAGGCAAAATCAAACATTCAATCGCAGAAGATTGCGGCTGCGCTGACTGAGCTGGATATTCCGCCGCGTTTGTTCATGCCCACGGAGAATGTGTGCAAGGAGTTCGAGAAGCTGATTCAGTCCGTGAATGTGCTGCTTGATGTGAGGAAATATGCGGAGAAAGTTGAGGCGGAAATTCGGGTGTTGGAGGCTGCTAAGGAAGAGAGAGAGAGGAGGGAACGTGAAAAGGGAGACGAACAAAACGCTGAGCGTGCCGAAACCTCGGCTACAAAACTGGAAGAGGCTACGAGTGCTGCGGATAGTGGCGATGCCGTGAAGGTCGAGGACGACAGACAGCAAGAGGAGGCAAAATCCGCAAGTGTACTGGAACCTGGCGGTTCTTTGACCAAGGCTCCGACTGGTTCGTCACACAAACGCAGTGCTAGTGTCCTCAGCGCCGTCAGCGATAAGAGTACTAAGAAACAAAGGAAGTGACTTGATAATAATCCTATGGCATATCTGGATGCAGGAGAGAAAAAAAATAAACCTCCCTCCTGATACTTGTCGACGCAAGCTCTATCTATATACAGGAAGGACGCGAATGATAATTATTGTCTAACACATCTCAAGCTTACATTTCAACCCCTTCTCTTGAATACTATCCCGGATAACCCAATGGACACATTCACAGCGGGCCATCTCTCAGTGCCATGCATAATCCTGGTCATCCAGAGCTCACTTCTCCCAACGTATCATTTACCATCCTCAGAAGGCCTTCACGGGTTGCGACCTCGGCAGCAAGTTGTCCTTCTCTAAATTCAAGAGTTGACTCACGCAAATCTGTGCTATTTGAGCCTACGTTTTCGTCTATTGTTTCAAGGATAGTTCGAGCGTATTGTGCGCGAGTAGATGCGCCGGAGCTCGCCGACCGCGCACAATCGTCATGAAAAGTTTGGGCATATTGAGCATGGTCAGATCCCCCAGAGCTGATCGATCCTAGCTCGTCCTCAGTTGCAGGGTTTTCGACACAATTCTGGTACATCTGAGACCAGGCTTCGGCGGAATTTGGCGCCCCCAGCTTGCCTGTAAATCCATCATCGATTGATGCTTCCTGCTCTGTTGCCAGAGAAAAACGCGTGGGCGACGCTTCACGAACACGAACTTCCGTGTCCGAATATGCCGTTGTGGTCACATTATCATTTTGCAACTGTCCAAAAGAGTCTATCTCCACCTCGTTTGCTACTTTTTCACCAGTTCCTTCCTGAAGAGTTACCTTTTGGCTGGTTGGAGAATTATGTTCCGAAACACGGCACCCAGTGCCGTTAGAGATGGATGCCCTTTTCCGCCTTTTGAGGAACAGTCTACGTTTATTCCCACGAGGTTGCTTACCATCTTCATCATCCCCAAAGACCTGCCATACATCTGGTTTATGAAGGTTCAAATCCCGGACTTCAGACAACATCACATCAGTTAAGCCAGAGTCAGTACTTGCCAGACGTCTCCCTTTGCGTTTCCCAAAGAGGCCAAGACGTTCAAGGAGCCCACTACTCTTCTTGTGTGAACCTTCTGGGGCCTCTTGTGTCGATGTATCAAGCTTAAGCTCGGAGATTCCTTGGTCTTTTTCTACCTCCGGGGAAATCTCTTCATTGTCGTGACTTGCACCTGTAACTGATGGTGGCGTAACCAAAACATATTGATTAACGGTGCACTCTTCTTGAATTTGAGTCGAGGGAACGTCTTTCCCTGCCACAAAGTCGTAATTATAACCAAGCCTTTTCCCACCGGATAGCCAGCCTTCGCTAGTTTTTCTGATTTCGTGCCTTTGCTGGTTGCTTGTCCCTTCATTGGTGCTAAGACCCGTGGCATTGTCGAGGAATACGTCGTCAAGATTCTCGATAAAGCGGCTTTGAACGAGATTTGGAAAGGATTTCTCGCGAAGAGTAACGGGTTCTTCTTGTTGATTGATCGATACACGCGGGCGAACCCGAGGAATGTGCAGCACAGTGCTTGGGCATAAACCTCTTATGCTATGATTATCACTTAACAAGCTCGTGGAATGAACTGAACTCTGGCCCTCTTCTCCCTCAAGTAACCTTGTCGCTCTTAAGCCCTTCCCTGGAGAAGCATTGTTACATTTCAACTCCGTCTGCAAGGTTTTGTTTCGGGAATTCTCCTCCTTATGACTCGATGCTGAACCTATATCTTGAGACTCGCGATCGGAATATACCGAAAAGCTCAAGGTTCTTTTGACTTGTGAGCCGCTTGCCGGATTTGGCTTCTTATAGGTTGATGGTTCGTTATAGCACGGTGCTATTTTGGTGTTATGGAACTTAGCTCCTCATGGTTTCCTTCAGTGGGCTTTGCGACATTTTACTCACCTGTCGCCTCTGAATGTTCCAAAGGCCATGGTCGCTTAATGGCTTTGAGAGACGCACTGTCGTCATCTTCTCGAGCGAATTTCGATTTCCGAGTAGGAGTTGAGTTGACAAACTGGACCCTTTCAAAAATTTCCTGAGGTTTATGCGTGTTATATCGAGAAATGTCGAGCTCCTCCCGCGTTGTCGCAAGCCCAATAGTTTCGTCAGGAAGCGGCAGGGTTTGTCCTGACTGGCTTGGTGTAGAGTCATCTCCGGACGGATCGAATGATTCCGAAACAGTACCATCATAACCCAGCTGGAGCGACGACTGCGATGATTCCTGCGTGCTTTCTATGGTGGAAATTATACCCTGAGGTCCATTTGAGTTGTCACCAGGCGGGCTAGTTGCTAACTGTGCAACAATTTGCGGCGTTAGGATATTCCGTGCATCGCTATCATAACCGCCGTCACTAGCAGCTATACTTGCAAGGATATCTGTTGAAGCACTTACTACTTGGCCTGAGCTTCTGGCTTCTATTTGAAGTTCCATTCTAACTGGCGGATCCGGGTTTGTTGAAGGTTTCTTCGAAAGCCAAGATTCACGCGAAAGCTTTTCGCGAAGTTTGTGTGTCAGTAGCGACAGGCTGAGTTTTCCTTTCTGGCGATGCTTCATGTCAGTCAATGCGCTGTACATTGAAGGTGCCGTCCCTGAGGGGCCGACGGTGACATTTGATTGACCAAAGATGATTTCGAGGGCCTGTTCATCCAGGGCTGGGTCGTCGCATTGAGTTTCAGGAGTAATATCGTGAGAAGAAACACTGGCATCGCACTGTTCTGGGTCCTCTGCATTTACTTCGACTTCTCGTTGGAGTCGAGGACAAGGAAGAAGAACCATTCTGCACGATCAAGCAATATGCAAATGGATAGCAGCGATATCAATACATCATACACATAGCTGATGGAAGCATTAACAAAGACTGGGTGGGCGTTGCAAAATAGCTTCCTGGTGCATTCTGAACACGTGAGTATTCAGTCTGTTCTATGCGAGAGGAAGAGACATGAGACGATTGGGCTGGTCCTTCTAAAAAGGGCCATGTTTGTTTATACATGCAGCATAGATGAGGAAGGTTCTGAGGTTGGAAAGTGCAAGATATAAATTGCTTCTCTCTCTCTCTCTCTTTCTCTCTGCAAAGCAATTGTCACAGAGTCATATGGCAGACCATTATCCCCACAGACTGGGTGACATTGCTGATATCTGATAGCGTGTCCATGATGAACAGCATTGCAAACCACTACATAACGCATACATCTGGATGTACATATGTAGTTAATTCAGTTTAATCATTCTTATTCATAGCCCTGAAGCTGATCTGATACTATCCCAGCATGACCACCTTTAAGGTTGGATTCGTTCTTGCTTAGTAATAATCCAACATTGCGTGATTTTGCTGTGTTTTCTGTGCCAGCCAATCAGCGCTCTAGTTCTAGGAACTCGGCCAGCCCACTGCGCACTCGGAGCTGACATAAGCTGTAACTCCGTGGACAGCGGGTCGAAATCCTCCGATGCTTCACTAGTTATGTAGTTAAGTCACTCCGAACAGCGAAAGCCTTGGTAGTTACGAACTGCCCCACCAAGGAGCACTCTCGCTGACTTCTGCTCCCCCTCCCAGAAACAAGTTGCTTCTTCTCTTCCTCACTTCATCATCATTCCCAGTCTTCATTCCTACATTGCTTTTCTCTTCAATTGATTGAGCAAATCAATTGATACCTTTGTTTGCTGAATTGGACACTCCTTGCTCTATTTCGTTCCGATCCTCGTTACCCCTCACTCGTCGTTTATCTCATTGCCAGCGTTTTCTGAAATCTGATCCTTCAAAATGGTGCAATCGTAAGTCCCCTCAATGACCTTTTTTTGGTTGCTTTTGTTATTGACAATTCACTCAGCTCAGTTCTCGGTTTCCCTCGTATGGGACGCCTGCGTGACCTGAAAAAAGCCACTGAAGCATACTGGGGAGGAAAAATTTCTCGTGATGATCTCTTGAAAGAAGGCAAGCGTTTGAGAGTCGAACACTGGCAGATTCAAAAGGCTGCCGGCGTTGATCTCATTCCAAGCAATGACTTTGCTTTCTATGACCAAGTCTTGGACCACATCCAGCTTTTTGGGGTATGGTCAGCTCATTTATCTTGCAATTGAAGACTCCTGCTGCGGCTGCTAAGTTCTGAGTGTCGATTAGGTCATTCCTGAGAGATATTCTAAATATGGGCTCCACCCAGTTGATGAATATTTTGCCATGGGCCGTGGTCTGCAGAGACCCGCTAAGGACGGTGAGCCTGCTGTCGATGTTCCCAGCTTGGTACGTTGGCCTCTCCCGTCTCCTGCAAATCCATAAGGCTAAGACTCAGATAGGAAATGGTGAAATGGTTTGACTCCAACTACCATTACGTCAAGCCAACTCTCCAAGACAACCAGGAATTCAAGCTCTCCTCCAACCCCAAGCCCGTTATTGAATTTAAGGAGGCCAAGGAAGCTGGCATAAACACTCGCCCTGTGATTCTGGGGCCAGTTTCCTTCCTTGTCCTCGCCAAGGCCGACCGTGGCCAGTCGGTTGAACCCATTTCTCTCCTGGAAAAACTCCTGCCTCTCTATGAACAGCTTTTGGTCCAGCTCAAGCAAGCCGGTGCCGAGACTGTCCAGATTGACGAGCCAGTCCTCGTTTTCGACCTTAACGCCAAGGCTAAGGCTGCTTTCAAGCCCGCGTATGAAAAGCTTGGTGCGCTTGGTGACAAGGGACCCCGTCTTGTCTTTACCACATATTTCGGCGACATTGTTCACAACATCGATGTCCTTGCCCACCTGCAAAATCTTTATGCCATCCACGTCGATCTTGTTCGCAACCCTGAGCAGCTGGAGACTGTCATTAAAGCTCTCGGCGCGAACCAGACTTTGTCCGCTGGTGTTGTGGACGGTCGTAACATTTGGAAGACCAACTTCAAGAGAGCAATTGAAATTGTCGAACTCGCCATTCAAAAACTGGGCAAGGATCGAGTCATCGTTGCTTCCTCCAGCTCTCTTCTCCACACTCCTCACACCCTTGAAAGTGAGAAGAACCTTGACCCTGAAGTCCGTGACTGGTTCAGCTTTGCCGTCGAAAAGGCTGCCGAATTGGTCGTCATTACCAAAGCCGTGACCGATGGTCCTGCCGTCGTTCGCGAACAACTTGAGGCCAATGCCAAGTCCATTCAGGCCCGTGCTTCATCTAAACGCACCAACGATCCAAAGGTCAAGGAGAGGCAGGCTGCTGTGACCGACGGAATGCACAACCGCCAGTCTCAATTTCCTGAGCGTATCAGCCAGCAACAGAAGCATCTTAACCTCCCAATGTTCCCAACCACCACCATCGGTTCTTTCCCCCAGACTTCTGAGATCCGTGTCCAGAGAAATAAGTTTACCAAGGGTGAGATCACCGCAGAACAATACGAGAAGTTTATCGAAAAGGAAATCCAGGATATGGTCAAGATTCAGGAGGAGTTGGACCTTGACGTTTTCGTCCATGGCGAACCGGAGCGGAATGATATGGTTCAATACTTTGGTGAGAGATTAACTGGTTATGTCTTCACCACACACGCCTGGGTCCAGAGTTATGGCTCTCGATGCGTCCGGCCTCCGATTATTGTCGGTGATATCTCCCGTCCCGCACCAATGTCCGTCAAGGAGTCTAAATATGCTGCTTCAATCTCAAAGAAGCCAATGAAGGGAATGCTTACTGGCCCAATTACCTGCTTACGGTGGTCTTTTCCACGTGATGATGTGCACCAGTCTGTTCAGGCTCAGCAGCTCGCCCTTGCCCTCCGTGATGAAGTCGTTGACCTGGAAGCCGCTGGCATTTATGTCATCCAAGTCGACGAACCCGCCCTTCGTGAGGGCCTTCCACTCAGAGCTGGCAAGGAGCGCGATGATTATCTCAAATGGGCCGTCAAGGCCTTCCGTCTCGCTACTTCGGGTGTTAAGGATAGCACTCAGATCCACTCTCATTTCTGTTACTCCGAATTCCAAGACTTCTTCCATGCCATTGCCGCTCTGGATGCTGATGTTCTCAGTATCGAAAACAGTAAGAGTGATGCTAAGCTGCTGAAGGTCTTCGTTGACGAAAAGTATCCTCGCCACATTGGCCCTGGTGTTTACGATATTCACTCACCTCGTATTCCAAGCGAGCAAGAAATTAAGGATCGCATTGAGGAGATGCTTCAGTATCTCCAACCAGATCAACTCTGGATCGATCCCGACTGTGGTCTCAAGACTAGGCAGTGGAAAGAGACCAAGGCTGCTCTCACCAACATGGTGAACGCTGCCAAATATTTCCGCCAAAAGTACTCCAAATAGACCGTCTTTTCTTTCGTGCATTTGCCGAGATGTTGGTCACTTGTATATGATGATTGAGCTGACGTTTTCATTTAATATGGTGGGAGTCGAAAAAAAAGGTGAATGTTTCAACATGCATACATAGCTGGTTAAGCAGGATTTTATGGTGACGGGGGGAATGGTAAGGTAATGGCAAAAGAATACCCACGATCTCAACATCGGCGTTGGAGATTCAAAAGAGCAGTTGGTCTTCTTTTGCTTTTGTTTGTCGTGCTAATAGGCCTTCCGGTAAGAATATTTTCAACCCAAAAACAAAGAGGGATGTGCAGTCTTAGGGTCCGCCTATAATGGTTTCGTAGGAAAGCTGAATAAAAGACATTTCTTTTCAGGCTTGCATTTTTGGCTATTTCGTATATACATTGTGTACGTTCATATTGTTGTTTCTTGTGATTGCAACGTAAAAAAAATAAAATGTTTCTCGCGGATACTCGACAAGATACGAAACTATGCCATCTTTCAACCAGATCAGTTATAGCCACTTGGAAAACGGAATAAACCCTCCTCTTCCCGCCACTGCCTTCTCCCCGAACCGCTCAGCATACCATTTCCTTCCCCACGCCGCCCGTGCGCCGGTAGTCAGCACGCTGTTCACCAAAAACACCACCGCGGGGAACGGGAACGGCAGGCCCCATCTCTGCAGGAACAACTGCGCCAGCGGCACATAGTACGGCGCGAGAGGAATATACGGCGCTCTGGTGGTGGTGGTGGCTGGTGCTGGCTTGGTGGAGGTGCGGTGCGCGGGGACGCTGAAGCCGATGAGGGTGAAACCGAGCCATTCGAGCCATTCGAAGACGTAGTGCGGGAAGAGGATGGTGCGAAAGACGCCGGTGGGAGGGGGGATGATGTAGACTTTGTCGTAGGTGGGTTTTTGTTCTCGATGTTGCTGCTGCTGCTGTTGTTTTTGTTCTTGTTTCTGTTGGTGGAGGCGGCGATGAGCTTCTTCTCTGCGGAGACGGAAGAGCGTGGTTTCGGAGTGGATGTTGCCGTAGAGGCCGGTGATGTAGAGCGCGAGGCCGAGGTAAGGGAGGTAGGGAAGCCAGTTGCTGCTGCTGCTGGTGGTGGTGGTGGTGGTGGATGGGATGATTTCCTGGCCGGAAGAGCCGAGCGAGAGGCCGTAGCCTAGAAGCCAGCCGGCGATGCAGCTGGAGTTGAAGTAGTTGTAGGCTGACGCCATGAGGATGATGCTCAGGTGGATTGGCGACATGCTGGGCGCGAGGAATAAGGGGCTAATGAATGCGCGATTGACGTAGTGCAGGATGTAGAGGGCGGCGAGGAGTTTATTCCAGGCTGGCATTGTGGAGAGGAAGTTGGGAATGGTGTGGAAGTGGGTGTAGAGGATGTAGAGCATGTTGATGCCGCCGATGCTCTCCATAAAACACCAGGCGTAGCGGCCGGGGAAATTGAGGAGGGAAGAGGGCAGGGAGGTTTTGCCCTGGGGATGGAAGGGGAGGAGCCATTGGGCTATTGTTACCTGTTGAATGTGGTCAGTTTTGGTTCCCTTTTTGTGCGGTGCAGTCTCCGGTTTAGTAGGATAAGGGACAAGGGACAGCTTACGACTGGGAAGTACTGGAAGATGGAGAGGAGGATGGAGTAAGCCTTTGGAGTAGGCGGGAAGAATTCAGAACGGGAGGGCAGAGACTGAAGCCAGTTAGAAAGAGTGTCCATGGTTGCGTTCTATTTCTCTTTCACAGAGTGCTGTAGAGCTGATGAAAAGTTGCCTCCGCGTGTGTTGAGGTCATCCAAAGACATTAATCAGATCATCATATCAGGTTTGAGATTTGTTGTCTGACTAACTGCCACACCCATTCTATGCTAATTTCCACCTCAGGCCATCAATTGGGCAGTTATGTGACATGGAGTGGCTAACAACCACGCCCCTACAGACCTATTTCCACTTGAGACTTTTAATGAGCTTTGGAGATATTTTTTATTTGCTATTTCGAAAATATGCTGTATCAAACTCTGGATGCTAGGAGTGCCAAACAAGAGCTGTAGGTCAATTTCCAAAAAGATATGTAGCTAACAGTAGCACATATACCATACTGCCTGACTATCCTGGAGTGGTATCCATATGGTCCCAACTCTCCGCATTGGCTTTCAATGCCGCCAATTTTGCAGCTTTTCGTTCAGTTTTAAAAGCTTCAATTTTAGCTTTTAGTTCAATATCTATCGACGAAATAGAGCGGTTAGTTTAAAGACCAGTCAGCGAATGCTGCTCATGACTCACCTGGAATAATATCCTCAATCTTCAGAGGAGCTCGATTAAAAGGATCATTAGGATCACTTAGGAGATGTGACCGGATAGTCGACCGGTCAATCGAGATTTTAGAACTGGGGAGTTTCACAGGGTCTTCCATAAGCGTATACATCAACGGATCTGGAGCAGGGTCCCTGTTAGCAATTACTCTCAACGCCAAATTAACATGTATGGCAAACAAACCCAGGAACTCATCGGGAATTTCTCCAAGATCTTCTTCGGCTTGCTCATCTGCCTCTTTCGCTTCCTTGACTTTAGCTTTTAGCATTTCCCATTTGATCAGATCATCCTTTGCTTTGAGCGCCCATTTTTTAAGGATCTCCGCAGCTTTATCGAAATTCGCTGGTTTATAGGACCGTCCGTCTCGTGCCACTGCAAGAATGAAATTATCCTTCGCCATCAGATTCAGATACACGTCGACAATCTCACTTAATAACGCCCTGGGATGGAAGTGGTAAGACGCCAAATTATCCACGCGCAGATTCGCACTCTTGGGCCCAACCATAGCATCCAGATTGTAGTTCAACATGTCAGCCAGCCGCTGCACAATCTCAGGCATCGTAAACGAGTCCGCCAACGCTTCCGTAAACAACTTGAGCATCGTCACAGTTTCATTAGTCAGTTGCATATAGCCTTTGGCTCTACTCTGGGCTGCTGCTAGTTGTTCTTCCTTTTCCTGACGAGTGTTCTCGTCCATCGAATCCCCCCGTTGTCTCAATTCAACTTGCGTATCGTGAATCGTTAAAAATGCTGTAAACGATTCATCCAACACAAACGTCACATCATTCAAAAGCAAATTCACGAATCGAACAAAAAACTCAGAGTTCTTTTGTGCCTCATTTGACAATTGGTCACGATAGATTGCGTTCGGCCAAATGCATTTGATAATTTGGAAGATTTCCAACCGAATATTAAATTTATCGAAGAATTGCGTGTGGGTACCCGTAAACTCAGCTTCTATATAGAATTTCAGCAGGGCGTGAAGCAGATGCTGGTTAGCAAAGGGCATAGAATTAAGAAGGTCGACCAGGACGCCTCTAGCCCCGTTCGGTCGACGCCATGTTCCACAGAATAGGATTGTGATCAATCCTGCCTTGAGATACGGGTTTTTAATGTACTCCGAGCTCTGCAGGAAAGTAATGCAGAGCATGATCAACTCATCTCCCTGGGTCGAAGTAACGATCTGAGGCATATTCCATATGATAAACTTGAAATTGCTCACGACATCATCCAAAAAGTACTCCGGGAGGCACTTGAAAGCTTCAGGTTCGGTCGCGGGTAGTGGCAATTGAATTAGCTCCTTAGGAAAATTGCGACCAGAAACAATCCTTAGCATCCAGACGATGACATATCTCATAAATTGCATTGAACGGGTTTGCCAGAGCTCATCCAGCAGAATACCCTCAAGGCTGTATTTGAGGGCAAGGCCAAAATCCAGTCTATCCTTGTACTTCTTCAGAGCTTCCTCGAAAATTCTTGCTTGTACGGGGTTTGCAGCCCATTTTTGCCGTTCGCGCTCAAACTTGTCAATTTGAGTCTGCATATGGCGCAGGTCTTTCTCAAGCTGCTCCATTAACGAGGTCAATGACTCACTTCCATAATGATGAGCAGCAACTGTCAGGAAGAAAACTTCACTGATGAAATTCGACTCGCCTTCGACGGTCTGGGAGTAGAAATCGTCAGATGCTTTCTGATCGGCATTAATCTTAGTCTCATCTTTTATTTGCACTCGTGGCTTTCTTTTCATATAGTTCAAATCAATTCTATCAATCTGATCGGATTAGTGTGAGTATCCACGGTCGGGGAGAGCCATACCTTTGTGAATGCTGCATCCATGAATGGCTCACATAGTTGATCAAGGCAAGTCGTAATATTGAACATGAAACCATCAGAAGAGACTTCGTCTGGATTTACTTGCATGGCTTTTCGCTTATGATTGATGTTGACCGACGCCGCGAACCAATCCAAAACATGCTCTCTCGCCGTTTTGGAAGCTCTAACGAGATGGTTGATAATGTCCAGAAGGTCTGAGCTATGCAACTGTTGCGTCATCCGTATGGCTCTCTGTGCGCTGAGGATTGAAGTCTGACTTCTTGTTTTTGGGCTCGAGAAATATGACATGGTTATATCTTTCTGCAACGGGGACAGTCTGAACCACGGCCCTAAAAGTGTCGCAGTTTCAAACTTATCCGCTCCTATATCCAGATTGAACTTGGGAGACTCCGTGATGGCAATCGCCAAAGCGGGAAATCGAACAAGACTTCGAAATGCCTGTCAGAGATTAATCACCCTGCTCGAAGGCCAGCAAAAAATCATGGACATACCGTCATGTAAGGTTTATAGCCATCATGCAATGACATGGACGAGAGGTCATGGCTCATCTCTTCCACAGCGCTGACGAAAGCTGGCATAATCGTTTCATCCTCATCGGCGCGCAATACAGCTTCTGACATGAAATCCGGACAAAGACCAAGATCGCAATCCGGATCCCTAAGAAGATGAGGTTTGAGAGGCGACGAAGAGGGTGCATCGAGTCTAAAAAGATACTCAGGACTGCCTCTGTACAAAACAATTAACGCCAAAAATTGAGCATATCCTTACCCAAACATCTCCGGTATCGTGGCCGCGAATATGCAGTAACTCATACACAACCTCCGAGCCTCTTTAACCACTTCGTATTTCGCTTCATCAGGCTTCGTCTTTCGAAAACCCTTGTATAGTCTTATCACCCTTTTCCAGCACGGAAGTAAGTATTCCAACGGCTTTTGTCCATCGGCATTCGACCCAGCCTCTAGCAATGCCTGGTCCAAAACCCCAACGCTCATTCGAATCGGCTGTCCTTGCTCTTCTAGTTCCCGCCGTACTCCTGGAAGATATAGAAGCTTTTGGCCGTGAATATCTTGCTGCTGTCCTTCATTCAAGGTAACCTTGAAGATGGCACTCAAGGTGCGGTCCTCAAATGCTTCCAGTGTCTCCTCCGCTCTTTGCTGTGCTGTATTCTTGGTAATTCGGATCCGCGGCGTTCCATCACCGGATTGGCTCATATCTGTCTGTGGAGATTGCGAAATATTTATCTGAGGCCGCCCGGTGAGTGGCACTTCGGCAGAGGCCGATGAGTCCGGCGGAGCAGGTCGAGGGCTATCTCGGGCTTGCGATACTGTACCCTCCTGCGGCGTTGAGGAGGGTGATGCAGATCTTTGGGCTTCAAGCTTCGCAAGACGCTTACTCCGGGTCTAAAAAGAAGTTGAGATTAGTCTTGACTCCTAGAAAGCACAGGATGGATATATCGGTGCCGCCATATGGTGATTGCGGCTTCTGTTTGGGAGAGCTCCTCACCTTTTCTATATCAACAGCGTCATCCATTTTTGCAGGCTGTTCAACGCCAGTGACCTGGCTCCTCTAGAACTTGGTGATATACAGAAGCTCCCAGCGGAGGAACTAAAAACTAACAATTAGTTTGCGGTTTATGATGTCAACAGGCAACACAGTTGCGGCGGACGGTGATTGCCTGGCACTGATTACCTAACTAACTGCTTCAAACATTGAGACTAACATGTATATATCAGCATTTTTATCATCAGCGTCCACCAATGCGACAGCAGACTCCTTTCTGTGTTTGTATTTCTATTTCAACCAAGTAACAGTATATTTGTTGTCTTTCGAAAAATGGAATATTCTTTATTGCTCTACGCAATCCAATCCAGCACTGCAAACGCACTACAAAACTGTAATGATCATATACATGAAATCAATTATCCCTGCTCAAAGGCCAGAAAAGTACATAATGATATGCTAAAAGCCATTCGCAGAACGCCCAAGATTCTCGCATTAATATAATCTCTAATCGTTATGAATCGGGAGTAACCAAGGCAGGAGGCAGCGGAGGTATGGTGGCAGTGATGCCATCGAGCGAATCAGACGTTCAAAGACTCCAACTTCTTGCAGCTTCGAAGTTCCAGCTTGCGGGCCTGCTTCATCTTCTCCACGTCCGGGAAGAACCAGCCCTGAGCATCCTGTATCATGCGGTCCCTGGTCCGAACTTCATTCTCACACTCGTATCGTAGGTTGGATACGTAATCTACTTCCACTTTTTGATCAAGATGCCGTAGTTTACGTGCACTGTAGTCCTCAACTTCGGCCGGGTTAAGATAGTAATTCAGTTTTAATTTCGGAGTCTTTCTGTGCAAGGTGTGTGGTGGTGCGGCGGAGTCAAAGCGGAAAGAAGGGCCAGAAGGAGTCGAGCTGGAAAAAAGAGAGGAGAGCAGCGGGAAGAGGAAGAGCAGAAGAAGGGGAAGGAATTGTGACACAGACGAAAGTCCGCTTGCAGAAGCTGCTTCGGACTGCTGATTCGCCTCGCGTGGTCTTCTTCGTGGGCGTGCGCCTCCGAATTGATGTACACGAATTCCAGGTCCGCCGCCTACATTGAACACAAACGACGGACCGCCATCGAACATACCTCCACCTGATTATTTATCAGTAAAGGCCGGAGAGAGACAGCCTCCGGAACTCTGTTACTTACCAAACGGGCCAAAACCACCTCCGAAGCCTCCTCCGAAAAAGCGGTTGAACAACTCCTCAGGCGATATCTCATCGTCATACATATGTGTTCGTCCTTGGGGGAATCCACCAAAACCGCTAAAAGGCGACGAAGCAGATGCCGAACCTCCAGGTGAGAATCTGTTATCCGGATCCCCACCAAATTTATCATATCTGGTCTTCTTATCCGCATCTGAAAGTATTTGAAAAGCGCGCGACACCACTAGATAGTCGTCATGTTAGTATCTGTCGTACTCAAAAGAAAAACCCCCAGTCCCCCAAACCCAAACATCTTAGCAACACATACTCTTGAAGGCCTCGTCCGCCCCTTCAAATCCATTTTTATCCGGATGCGTTAGCAAACTAAGCTTCCGATATGCCTTCTTGATCTCTGAATCCGTCGCCGTCCTCTCTACTGCCAAAATCTCGTAGAACGCTGTCGTTGAGCATTTCCGTACTCGAATCACTGCAGCCTTTTGTTCAGGAGTGTATTTGCGGTCTTGATTTCCCTGTTTGTGCTCCCTGGATCTTGCTGATGCGTCGTTCTTTGCATCCACGCCGGATGCTGACGCTGATGACATTCCTCTGGCCGAAAACGAATGACAGGATTAGTTCGAGCGGAATCGCGATGGTAGGGACGAGAGCTCGTTTGTCTTGCTTGGATTGGAGGGAAACCGCCAAACCTCCTGCTGTAGACGAAGGGAATCGAATACAACGAAAATAAACCGCCGATTCACTGGATCTTGTCTCCTCTATCCTCTCTGAAAAAGCGATGGCGGTCTCTCCTCTTGAGATCAATCTGTAACGAATCGACCTCACCCAAGCTGGAAAATCACGTGTTTCTCTCCAATGGCCAGCCTGAACAGCTTTCTGCGAAGTGTAGAGACAGCCCAGCAGCACAGACGATGTCTATAGCATTTGAATTCCGACAATAACTGATACGCCAGACTCTTAAAAGATTTCTGACACAAAAGAAATCCTCAACGTGGCGTGAAGACGAGTTGATGTCGAGCAAGGGGGCTGAGGCCACTCTGATTGGATGGTGGTGACATAAATCAATCGTCAAACGTTGGACGGAGAGCGACTGGAAGTTTTGACATCGTTGGCCAGACACAACACAGCTCACGGTATAGTTATACAGATAGCATCTACGTTTCTCTTCTCCTTGCGCCTCAATTGCGCTTTGGGGTTCGCCTGCATGCTACCTGTCAATTCCGTCTCAGACATTTCTCAGCAAGCTCCAAGCAGGATTGCGCAGTCTACACTTTTCGATCGACGATGCCAAACACTACATCACCAGCGACAACCAGTCCAGACATCCAGCGGCCAAAGAAGTCATTAACAGACTATGCTCGCATATGGGGAGGTAAAGCTACCAGACTTCAAACCCACACATCCTCTTATACTCTCGCCAACAAAAAAAAGTAAGGAAACAAATCTAACAATTCCCCCAATCTTCCCACCACAGAATCCTCCTTCCCACCCACCCTACTCGCCACTTTTATAACTGCGCTCCACATGCGCCCCTTCCAACCTCTTCCCATGGTCTTCCCTCCCGCGCTCCTGTTCACCAGCTACATCAACCTCCTGGGCTACAAGGAAGATGCCGCAGGCATAAACGCCGCTTGGTCAGGGCTATACGTGCTTCTTGCGGGACGCCGGTCGCAATCGCTGAGAAATAAATGGACCGTGAGGGGTGCGGTGCGAGGCGCGGCGATGGGAGTGGGATTGATGAATTTGGTTGGTGGGGGGATGGTGTATATCTCTGGGAAAGTGAGGGGAGGGGAGGACGGAGAGGGATTATAGGCGGGATGGTTGGGGTTTAATGTTATCTTTTTGCAGATGGTGGTGTTATCTTGGGCATGGCAGGTGGGTGTTTAGCAAGTTACGAGGGACGATCTTAGGAGGGCATTGCATTCGGCGTATTTGGGTATTCCATGGATGTAAATCTACAGTGCGTACCTACCTACAGATGTATATAGTGGACATATATAATATGGAACATCTTTCTCTATCGCGCGACACTTGGTCTTCATCACGTTAGGTATTCGACAGGTATTCATCAAGTTCTATACAATCCTTCCGCCACCACCCATTTCAACACCCGATACGAGAGCAAAAGTTCCAAGGCATCCTTATTGCCCTCCCTGGCCTCCTGCCTCGCCTTCGTCGAACTGATAACCTCTTCGTCTTTCTTTACCTCCTCGGCCAGCTCAATTCTCCCCGCCCACTCCCTTCTCCCACCAATCTTTTCCATCATCCCACGCGCTAGATTAGCCACAAACCTCCCCTGCTCTTTCCCGTCACCCCACGCATCATCCGGCCTCAGCGTTACGCGCAACCGATGCTTCTCCAGAAACGGAGCCAACGGCGCCAGCGTGTGCTCGGGCGGGTAATATTTCGGATCAAATATCCGAACCAGAGTGTCATAACCCGTGAGATGGACCTGCTCTAAATCGGCCGGATATGCTCCCGAGGAAGATATCGCGGCAGCTTTGTCGACGAAGTAAGGTAGTTTCGTGACGCAAATATCGACTGGCGGAATCGCCTGAGCAGGAATGTGGTTGTTAAAATCAGTAGCGCTCGGGGTATCGCAAACGATATCGTCTTGTACGTCTTGAGCGAACTGGTTCATCATGGCCAGCCGGTCTTCGAATGGTGCGGGTTTGGACGGTTTGTCGGCATTCTGGGTGGAGAGGAGCAGGAGGAGTCTGATTGTTGAAAGATCGCTGTGATGGCTGTCTAGGATGGCGGATTTTGCGATGTGGAGATGCGCGCGGGTGGGCGGATTGAAGGAGGAGTCCAACACATACAGGATGGCTGGCTTGGAGCAAGTGGTGTCCGGAGGAGAGATGGTGTCGAAGACTTCAAAGGTCTTTTGGGAGGCAGTGAATTCATGGAGGGCTACCTGATATCGTTGGCGGAGATGCTGGTGAGGGTTGGTGGGCGTTGTAGTTCCGGACATGACGCGGGGGATGGCTGTGAAGTCTGCTGGTTAGTTTTCAGCAGTCTAAGTCAATACATAATGGCGGATGCTCGAATCATGGATGTAATTGCAACGATCATATGCTCCGTACGCTGCCTAAATAACAGAGCTGGCAGAGAGGTACGTCGCAATCCAGATCGAGGCATTTTCACAATCGAACCGCGATGACTTATCAAATGAGGAGCGAACTGATGAAAAGCCCATCATCAGTGTCCTCCTCCGTACACACGAATGCTAAATAATAAGACAGCTCTGCCATTTGATATCCAGACTCCAGATTCATCCCACAAGCAGGCCTAGATTGCCACAACATGCGGAAGTTCTAAGCGCACGATCCTCTCCCCGTACCTGAGCCGCTGATTGCGTGTACCTGGCATGAAAGCCACTGATTTGTGCTTCTGGATAATAGCGTGAAACGTGAAACTGCGCTTTCGGCAGAAGATACATATGTACTCTCACATCCTGATGATAATGTATCTCTCAGGACGGAAACCTGCGTCCCAGAATAGATACAAAATGGAGAATCCCCGAGCAAGAAGAATGCTGAAGGCCATGATCTCTCGGCCAGAGATGTGAATAACTAAAAAAGGACGAGGAATGTCTGGATAGTTACATACGTTTCAAGAATGCCCAAGGTGTGCCGGGAGGAGGGACGAAGCAGAACGAATCGACACCACATGGGCATTCACATTTTTGGCCTTGATAAAGGAAGATCCTGACATACCACACGCGGATTCAGAGAAGCAATCAAATTTTGGAGTTGACTTGGAGATTGCATTTCCTCGCTCAAAGAGTCTCGTTTGGGGTGGCCTGGTTTCTGTCGTCGATGTAAAATTGATACGTGGAATATCATTGCTCCTTCTCATTATCTTTCCTGAACGCAGTGACTGAGAAGTTCAAGAAGGCCTTCACAAGGATGGCGCTCGTCGGTGTATATGGCAAACACAATTCAGGAACCGATCTGCGATTGGGAATTTACACCCAAGTTTCACATGAAGAGTGTGTGAAAGATAGGGTGAAGGCCAGAGGGTATGGATGATGGTGTCTATCGTGAACCATACCGAGGGCTATCCCGAAACTCACCTGCTGAAGCTGCACTCTTAGCAAGTGTTCACGGCTGGAAGGTCGGGCAGTGTTCTTACTATGTAGTGGTTATGCAAACGGCTTCATTGTACTTCGTAAGCGTATCTATACGCACTTTACGTTGTACCACTTTGGAATCGGCTTCCAGTGCCACGCGTATTCTGCATAACTACCTAAGATGCGAATTCGTACGCACAGAAACATATCTTGCCCTGCTAGACTGCCAGTTAGTATGGGGCCGGCCACTCGAGTTAACCAGCGCATGGATCTCAACCACGCACACCCTTGCGAAAGGTGCTCTGCCCTGAAAAAAATGGGGCAAGACGAATTAGCCTTGTCGAGATACAAAGTAACCTCTGTTAGTTAGTTAGTTAATTACCTATAGACTACACGGAGTAGTGAGTATCTGATGTCCAAAGGTAGTTGATCGCAATCAGAATAACCGCCCGATAGAGAGATAAACATGTAGGAGAGGATTTTATATCGAAAACTGCACAAGAACAAGCATGGAATCGGCTGCATGAATTGATAAGCCAAGTGATGCCAATAACAAACCACATCGTATGGCCCATATGCGCTCGCATCCTTTTTGTTAATACCCCATCGCTGATCCCAGCCAGCCAGCCAGCAGTTGAAGGTTGTGCACCGGAAATTGAGAGAGCAAAGGTCCAGAATAGCAGCCAGGGATTCCCATCAATCGAATCATGCTATTCGCTCTGGCCAGGCGCCGAGAAGGCGTTGCTGTCATGGATCCCCCTTGCAATCTCGGGGAGTGCGTCAGGGCTGTGGAGATGTTTGAGAATGGGCGGATCTGTTGGTTAGCCAAAGGCAAATCACCAGGCACAATCCGAGCTCTTTACCCAGTAGTATGATTACCCACGGTGCACAGAGTCTTTTTTTCTTTTTCTTTTCCTCTCATTGTCTCCCGTGGCTCTGGTCCCATCCACCAGTCGTCGAGGATCGTAATATGTACATAGTATCAATGAATCGAAAGAAGATAACAGAAGCGCGACTTTATCATAAACTAGTTAGCCTGTTCTTGCTGATGGAGCACTAACTCATTCACTCACCTGATGATCAACCCATTCTCCACCGCCGTCAACACTTTGATATGCAAGGTACCATGTCGTGTAAAACTGCATAACCACCCGTCGACGAACTCACTCGTAGTAGTATAGGTATTTTCGGTTGCGAGAAGTCATCGCTGGCTGAACCACGAGAAACACCACGTTTCGAACACTCATTTAACTCCGGGCTGAACGCCTAGTTGATTGTTTCGGTGCTGGACCAGTCCGTGCCCACGATTCGTTTCGCAACTTGTTTGGCTGTAATAAAGCATTTATTAGTGATTGAGGCAATTGAGGAGATAATTCTGATCATGGACAGGGTGTTCGGACAATAAAAATAATTAATATTTCACTAAGAAATAAGAGAGATTGCCTGCTAGCGAAGAATGGGAAGTTCCACCCTCCCGTCCTCTTATTATCTTCTTATTAGTTATTCTATTGTGGTGTTTCTTAGTTAAATACACCGCATCTCTCCACCTCTTCTCCTTTTCCTCTTCTTCTCTTCTTCTTCTTCTCTTCATCCACCAGCCGGTTGCTCCTCTCCCACTTTCTCTTTTTTCACTCGTTTGGCCCTGGACGGAGGCAGTTCTATCTTTGAAAGACCTCGTTAACTCAAGTCTCTCCTTTTTCGAGCGAATTGATTTCGCCAGCCATTCCTTATCCCAAGACAGCTCTTCAGCACACCGGGTTCGAGCATCTCCCCATCAGCCATCGTCCAAGTCCCGCTTCAAAAAAACAAAACACTTTCGTTGCAAATAGCAGAAAAACATAAATTTCACTCTTTCACATCCACAAAATGCAATTCAAGGTTTCTCTCGCGCTTGTCGCTGCTCTGGCAGCCTTTGCTGAGGCGAATCCCCACCGCCGTTTTTTCCGTCGCAATGTCGAGTCCAGTGCTCGTGTCAGCTATGTCACGGTGCAACCAGTTCCTCTTTATCCTACTGGCGCCGCGTCCAGCAGCGATATCATCTCGATCAGGCCGCCTACCATGTCCGCCGCAACTGCCGGTACTGGCGTCGCGACTTCATACCCTGTTCCAACCGGACCAGTGTCGACGGAAACCCTCACCCTCACGTACACACTTGGTAGAGGAGTCTCAAAGACTGTTGTGACCAAAACTATTACCCGGCCAAGTGTCGGAAAGCCCACCGATGTGAGTGCTGCGAAAAGTGATATTCCTTTGGCGAGTGAGCAGCATTGACTAACATGGCTTGTAGATCCCCAATAACGGAAACGCCCCAGGGGGAAACCAAGCTGGTGGTGAAGTGACTTCGTCAAAAACGACTGTCTCGGCTACTTCCACCACTACCAAGACCATCACCTTGTATCCAACCCACGAATCGTTCAATCCTGGTGAAGGCAATAACAAGGTGCCCTGTGTCCCTGCTACTGAGACCATCACACTCAGGGAAACCGTCACTGTGGTAAGTCGCAGGACTTTCTCTCTTTCTCTTTCTCTCTCTCTCTCTCTCCACCCCAGGGTTCTTACCAGATGGGGAACTGGATGCTGATTCTCCTTACTCTAGACTGCTACTCCCGAAGCCCAGTCCACTGGTGAAAATCATCCAGGACATCATAGCAACAAGCATCCTCGCCCACCAGTCACCACCATCCCAACTCCCCCGTACAACAATGGTACTGCCGCCACCTCCACAGTGTACCCTAGCTCCGGTTTCTTGACCAAACCACACGTCTTGCCAACTGGCTACTAAGGCTTTTTTTCTCGAGCTGAACGAAATAGGCGTTGTTCAAGTTTCCGGAGTTATGTGGTCTACATCCTTGGAACTCAACCGGTCAATCTTCTGGAAGGATTACGTTTTCGTCGATGCAATTCTGCTTTTTTCTTTTTCTTCTTTTCTTTCAAATCCAGGCGCTGGAGTCCATAGGGACGAAAGGCATTGAATGTCGAAAATTTCCAGCCAAAAGAGACTTGATGACACGGTTCAGCACCGAGTTATCTTCGATTCGATATGCGTGTTTGTCCCGAGGACATTATGCACCTGTATTTGCCTTCTTGCTCCCTTTGGGGGGCTGGCTTTTTTTTATCTTTTCCATTTCGTTGTACAGTATTTAGAATACTTTTTCATGGACGCCTTTCACTCAATGGTATCACAGGCAAAAAAGTCTTTTTAGAGCGTGATGAATATCAAGCGCTTAACGATGCGAATCTTCTCATACAACTACATTCAAAAAAAAAGATTCAAGCATTAAAACAACCTTTTTTCTAAGGTAGTAGTAGTGTGAAACAGTCGAGTATGCATGTCTGAACTGCCAGGAAGCGGATCGGCAGTATTGATTTTATGGTGCCTGGCGCGCTGTTTTCCTAGATCCTAGCCATCGTGACAGGGGAATCGTCGAAAGAGCCTGATGGGAGAGAGAAACATGTCTCTCTCTCTGTCTCCCTCTCCCTGAGCCTGCTAATACTATATTCTCGGTTCCCTATCCTAGGACAGGATGCTATTTTTTCCGAATTCTTCGTGTCCGGAGTAATATTTGATTATCGTATTGATATTTACCTTTTAGCGGTGACTTAAGCATTACGTCGGCCTATTAGTTACCTCGTGCGTTGAGAAAAGCTGCCATTGGTTTGTAGATCTGTTTTTTTTTTGGATGGCACCACTTTGCTTTTATTGTTGGTCCTTTTTCTTTTATCTCTCTTCTGCTCTGGAAATTCAGGACCGTTTGAGACGGCGCACTGTCATCCCATCTTACAGTCCGCCATCACTCATTAGAGATGAGGTTCAGGGGATATCCCGAGCGCTTTTCCCAACGGATATTGATATCTATTTGATGGACAAAGGGTATGAGATGGCCGGATACACAGTATATGAAGTTAGGTTCCGCTCATATACCCGGCACAGCGTCAATCCCTTCCGCTGCGATCTTCTCCCTCATACCCTGCCATTCCAGCCATGCGATGCCCTGAAGAAGACAATCCGCCAAGTCATCCAGTTTCCCAATATCAACTGGGCCAACCTGACGATCTACCACGGTGTCGGGATCATGGTCAAGATCAGCGCTTGCGCCCTTCGCTTTTGCAGATCTCCTCGGCGCTCGTTTCGCGCATGACGCGGAGAGCAAGTGTTCCGCAGCCGTGGTTCTTCCAGATCCCGTTCTCCCCTTGCTCCATTTCCTCAGAAACGCCATGGCCATTCCCTTTGCTTGGCCGTTCGCTGCAATCTCGACTTTAGCGGGGCCCTCCGCCTTCGCAGCTCCCGCGCTCGAAGAGATCCACCTCCCGACCAAATCAATCTTGGCCTTCTTCCCTTCTTTCGACGTTGTTTTCTTCTTGGTCTTTCTCCCCTTCGCTTCTTCTGGCGTTCCAGAATCGCGCTCTATCCAATATCTAGCCACCCTCTGCGGCTCGACACCCTGCACTGCGATGTCCAAGCCGACTTTGCTCGGCTCTCTTTGTAAC
The DNA here is from genome assembly GCA_029449355.1 of Emydomyces testavorans. NCBI lineage: Eukaryota > Fungi > Ascomycota > Eurotiomycetes > Onygenales > Nannizziopsiaceae > Emydomyces > Emydomyces testavorans. The sequence goes on from CP120627.1 coordinate 3,658,578, forward strand.
GTGTGCAAAACGGCATAAAGCATGCCCTCGAAAACTCCGACGCGAATCGTCCATTCTTGCACGGCGCTTCCTCCGCCCGAGCGAAAGCGCTGTCGCTCGATGAGAATGTGCGTTGGCTGGTACGTTGCCACGAGAGAGGTGATGAGCGTGTATGCATGAGAAGCATAGAGATCCGGCGCGAAAGATTCCTTTTCAACAGTGGATTTCGTACCCCCCACCTGCTGCTCTTCAGGCTGGGACGAGTCGCAACGCGCCAATTTCAACTTTTCACCACCGTTGCCGACGGCGCCACCCAAAACGGCCAATGGCGCAGATAAATCAACTGCTTCTGCAGCAGAAGGGCTCGGAAACTCCGAAATCGCCAGCCGATTCCAAACGTTGAGAATAGGAGATTGTAACGACGTAAACTTCTGGCCGTCACTCCTCCCCCTACGGCGGCTCTCTGGATAGACAAGTAAATGCGCATAAGCCAAGTTTCGAATTCCCATATCAATACTTAAAATGCTCAATCTTCCACCTCCATCGTTCCCCGATCCACTAACGCTACTATTTTGTCGGCCTGTTTTAGCTCTGCTCCTAGCTTGTAGTGTAGGAGGAGGAGGAGGAGCAGCCGACGACGACGACGACGATAATACCTTCGTCAGACGCTCAATCAGAACCGGCTTTGTTCCCGAGGAAGACACCCCAGTTAAGAAGGCAACCCGCTGTAGCTGGACAGCTTTCAGGGAAGAGAGCCAGTTGAGAGAGGGTAAAACTGGCTCGGACAATCGCATTCTCTGTTGTCCATGAAGTGATGTATGTGCAATTCAGAGGCTAAAAGGATGGCAAATGTAGGACTTTTATGGCGCAATTTCAGGGTTCTTCGACACATGGGATGAGAGAAGACGGTTCGGGCTTCTCTATTCTAGTTCCTTCATGGAGAGTGCACAGTTAAAGATGGTGCCTTGTAGCCTCAGTCCGAGATTTCTGGGGCCGGGAATGGAGCTGATGGAAGTCATACATCCATTGTTCACTTGATATGAAATGTGAAAAAGGAATGTTAAGGCTCATTTAAACACACAAAGGCAGAGTCTTCGCAATACACATTATTTTTCTGCTGATAGGATATCAACTTGATGTGCTTCAAATGTGAAATCTGACTCTCCACGTGATAGATTTAGGAAAAGAACAATAATGTACGTACATACATACATACATTATTAGTACATAATATTGATACTATGAGTATGTATATGAAGATTAAAACAAATTATTGCTTTGTGTTTATTTTCTCTACTTTTCCCTACTTTATTCATTAAATTCCCACAAAAAGCTTACCAGAAACGGTGTAGAGCGCAGAGGAGAAACGGAGCTCCTTTGGAAGATTGAGAAGAGAAATGATAGATGAAGTCGAGCCAAGCGACTTGTCATCAAGAGAGATAGAGAGCGAGGAGACGCACCGAGAATGTTTGGGAGTAGGGGGGTGACTCTGCAATGATGAGGAAAAATGGGTCGTTCTGGGAACAAACGACGCCTTACATGGATCAGAAAGCTGATATCAACAAGTTCAAGGGAAAGGGGCGATTTTGTCAGAGGTCTATTTAAGAAAAGCCACGCCAAACTCCATCGAAAGCAACGCGCGTAGTACCCATTGTCATTGTCCATTCTCTAGCTGATGTAAGAGCAGGCGTTGCTGATCGTGGTAATCCAAGATCTTCCCCTCATAGATCAGTAACCGATTGCGAGAATACAGTATCGGTCCCCAAACCCGCCAATGAAGCACAGCGATATGGGCGAGTCGCTTCCCGATGTCTTCTATATCCCTGGGCCGCAATTCCGGCCTGCCGTCTGATCGTGCAAGCTGCTGGTCTTCACACATACTCAAGGGAGACATGTCCATGTACCGCTTGGCGACGGCAAATGTTGCCTCTTCCAGCCGACGTTGGACGACCTGTTGGAAATGTTTGAATTGTTGGGAGTAAGGGCTAAAGCATGATTCGAGCATCCTTTCGATAACGAACAAAACATGTTCATCTGGTATAGCGGCTGATTTGGTGCCCTTGCTCTTGGCTTCGAGTTTCGAAATCGTCCGGGCAATTTCCAGGGCGATGGCGCTGGTATTATTACACCATCGCTGCTCGTCAATGATCTCAGGATCTCGGCCTTCGGCGCATTCGATGATTGACCAAATATGAGAACGCAAGGTGAGATAGGTCTCCCGACTCCGCGTAACATGGCGAATATGACTCGTGGCCACAACGTCAAATACATGGGTACATATTTCGAATCCAATTAGATCCTGCACGTCCGACCTCAACATCCAGAGACGACCGTTATCGAACTCAAAGGTTGCCGGAAAAGCCCTACCGTGGAATACGAGAAGAAAATGAGACAGCCCTTGGAGGAGTGTCGCAACGTTATCGAACTCGGTCCATTCTAAGGCTACCCGCTGCCGACGAACCTGTTCATATATCGAGATAAACCATTTCCTCGCACTGTCTGCATGGATTGTATTTTGTAAAAGTCGCCGGAGGAAGTAGATCTGTAGGAATCGGACAGTGTCTTCGATTAGGATGACTCTGAAGGCTCGTATCTGATGATTAGCCACGTCCTATGAGAACCCATTGTTAGTGCTTCCGTTGTGTAGTTTACAAAAAGTGCGTAACTGACCAGTTTCATGGCCTCTAATATTCCAAACATCGTCCTCAATCCCTGCACAGCTTTGACCATGTTCTGTGATGCAAACCCTCCCTGGATTTCGTTGACCATTTGATCCGCCCACTGATCTCTCATTGGCGCGCAGTGTGACTTTAATAAACTCGACAGCCACTGAAATAGGCTGATTGAATTCAGTATGCCCTTTTCAATCTGCTGCATAATGAAGGGGATATCCAAATTTTCCATTATGCTCTGGTGGTCGCGGTCGGGAACAAGAGTCCAGAGCACATCCCGCAAGGTCTCCAGCATCCCGGGTAGCCTTGGTTCAAAAAACGCCTGCGAGTCCCCTGTTTGAAGAGCACGAACATCGGTAGTCGCCAGATGGGTATAAATCGAAATCTCTATCGCGATAGCTTCCCAGTATCCTTCCGCCAGACGCCGCTTTTCTTGGCCTTTCTTGCCATCCACCGGCCGAAAATGCAAGTCACGGTCGAAATTCACGTCAACGCGCAGATTGATATTCCGCATGATATGATCCAAATCCAGCTCACTCAGAGTGTTTTTCGTGACTGGTGGGAGACGTTCGGCCGACCGTAACAGATGCACACTTCTCGAGTCTAGCAACATATCCGCGGGGATAGGAATCCCCATGGTCGATGCTCCAAGGTTGAAGGGAGATGAGGATGAAGAAGCAGAGGGTTGGATATTATATTGTGACGGAGCAGGACTTTGCGATTTTCCATTTCCTTCATGTGAATGGCCTTTGTGTGTCGGTGATGAGGTTGTTGGACAGTCTCTCGCGTCATGTTTGGGGACAGATTTAGAATCATTGCCCGGCCACCAGTCACTAGGATCGGAATCTTCATCCTCCTTCTCGTGCGGTCTCCTCGCAGACTCTGCCTTTTGTTTGAGATTCATCTGTGGCTGAAAAGAGTCAATAAGCAACAAATGTAAGTTTTCAGAAAATCACCCCTAGTATATCTGAACTTGATGATAAGCAACTGTTATCACAGCACAAATATCTGGGAAAAGAAAAGATATCCACTTCCAGTGATGTGGTCAACCCACACCACACGAGGAATATTCTAGACCAGTAGCAATATGTCGCCGTTGAGAAGAGAAAACGGAGCACAATTAAGACTGGGAATGCGTGGAGTAATATGCATAAGATGCACCAAGAAAGATCCAATGCAGAATGGCAAACAACTTGTGAATCCACACAAGTTAGATGGAAAATGATGCAAATGGAAAACTGTGCTTCTGCAGAAAAGAAAGCATATGAACCAGCCACTATTTATTTATTTATTCTTCTCTTTAGCATTCTTTATTTTTCTCATTGGATTGAAGTGAAGTCGTGATGCTGTTTCTCAGTAGCTGGATACAAGAAGGATCATTTGAGGGGGAAAAAAAAAAAGAGTGTGTAAAGACAGACTCAAGAGATTCTGCAACATTTAAAGAAAAGAGTTAACAAGAGGCGGATCACGAAAAGAAAATTCTCATTGGCCTCGTTTCCAGTGCTTTTTCAGGTCACAAAACCCGCCAATTGGAGTTGTCAAGAATGGCGACAGTCATGATGCAGAGGGTTGATCAAAAAAGTGAGGCGACCAGAGGGCCGAACTCGGCTGGTTAAAGCGACTCAACAAGACTTGGCAGAGTCATGAGCCCTCGACGACACAATGTGTTTCGAATCAGCAACTTTCTTTTTCTTTTTTGCAACAAGGAGATTTGAGAATGCACTGGCCATTAATTAGTGTTGTGGCTCTTTGATATTGGTGGTGATCAATTGACAATCGGTCAAAGGACTGAGACTTCAGCGCCCAAATTCGAAGCGCAGGCGATTTTTAGTTAAGTTAGCCAACTCCATCGATGGCAGGTTGCATCGTGGTTCATTAGTCAGCAGACCTTCTGCGATCAGCTTGTGCGAGATGAAGATCGCAACCCCAGGCCGGTGAATGAGGACGAATCCATGGTTTGCCTCGCCCTGGAGCTGGAGTACCATGATCCTGCATGTGCCCACCAGCCGTGACAATTTCAAACACGAAGTATAGACCGGCCAAATTTGCTCTTGGAGATACATAAGACTTGGAACGCGCCAACAAAAGCGGTCAGTATATTGGTTTCTCAGCCTGCAGGCGCCCGCGGAAGTGGTCTTGAAAAAAAGAAACAAAGCCGGGTGTTAAATAGGCCCCGCACATAGAGGAGAATCACGATGCGGAGTACGCGGACTGGTGTCATGACCTTGATGATTAAATTCTCAAGAGACTCCGTATGGGTCGTTGAATCATATCAGTAATGTAATCATTGCAAGGCCTGAAATTCATTTCTTATTGGATCGCAAAGCACGATGCCACACAGTTTGAATACTTGACATTATTCTGATCCACGATAAGCGTCTTTTCTGTTGTTTGTTCCATTCCGCAGTCACGGCAATAGCAGGTGAGAATCTCCTGTTGGGTAGACGTGGTAGGACGTTCCTGGTGAAGGTATCAAAAAGCATTCTGACATGGAGAGGTCTATGTGTTGGCTGTTGTGTCGAGCTGGCGTACTGAATCCGCACTCGTGTACCAATTCTGTGCTACTGGTGGTGTGCTAGAAGGCGGCAAAACAAACGATTTCACAATTTTTGTGCCACGAATTGGGTTAGGCGAAACACTCTCCCTCCGCATAATCGGCTGGACCAAATGCTGCACCTCATTAAGTTGACCTGATCCATCCCGGATAACTCTTATGATATGGTCTCCGTGGTATGAAATGACGGAGCAGGCAAGGCAATGAAGGCAATTCTCGTGCGAAGACTGAGCAAATGCTGGCCCGCATTCTCGCTGGCAATTTCTTAATTATCCTGGCCAGGATGATCGCTGAAAATCGTGGTTGCCAAACTGCTCCCAGAGGATATGACGCAGGGCTTTGTTGAGGCAACCAAAGTAAAACATCAGACTTGCATTATTGCTGATGGCTAAAAAATGAGAGTCAGCCATGAAGGGCATTCAACACCCAACCAAAACCTTGCACGGAAGCCATCCTGGAGCAAATGACAGGGACTTGGATTTCCAGAGCCACCTATCAACGATTTGGCAGTTCCTGAGGCGCAACAGCATGTAGATATGCACATTCACGAAGTGCTGGAGAGGGAATTGCGGGGAAGCTCAACGAGTGACAGCGAAAGGATGGCCCCTCGTTCGGGTGAAACTTTAGGAATTAGTTAAGTTAGTTAGAGCCGAAAAGCCTCAGGCGATGCGGGAGAGTAAGTTTGCCATACAGAGGCTTCTTCACTGGCTCAGATCTGCCACGAAGAGAGATTAATAAGGAGTCATTATTCATTGCTTCACTGAGATTGTTCGCATCCCTCACGACTCTATCAAGGAGCGACTTGCCATGGGAGTGACCAGGCAGCAGCTTATGTAATCAGTCACTGGACTGTAATGATACAGTATAATACCATCTACGTAACTAGCTATACCTAAAATGGATACTTAGGGCTTAGGGTATACTAGTGGATCCTGATTGGCTATTCGCTCGCCTCCCACAACAACCTTCTCGCTAATAAAAATGTGATTTGAGACTGGAGAACATCAGCAGCGAGATGTCTTGTGGCACATCAACAACCTCTTGCACTTGAGAGGGAGCTGATTATCATCTGGTGCTGCCTACTGGCATACTTGTTTGACTGACAGTGTCATTAACTGCTCTTGTTACCGTGGCGAACCCGCGATGGCTTGAAGGGACTCATCCGCTCCCATATCTTGCCTGCCTCGCCCTCCTCAGTTTCATCGTAGAATTTTTCGTTCAGTGGCTGTTCCGTCGGGTGACACCCAAGAATAATTTGAATAAGCAAGTCTTTCTTGCATTGTCCTGAAGAAAAGCAGCATCTTGGTGATCTACTATCTGTGACTCGATTGCTTTCCCGCAAGGCGTCTTACGTGGAACCTCGTGTCTTTCAGTATGCAGACTGTACGACTTTCGTCCACACCTTTGGCCCTAGTTTAAATTTAGCATCGGGAGGATCGAAGCTATCCTCAGGTCCATTTGAGACCCATCGCCTCACCTGTGGCAAACCTGCGTGATCGCCATTCTTTTTGCAGAAATAACTACATATCCATGTGGTGAGATGCATCAGCAGCATCGCGTGGGCACATCGAGTCGGCAACATACCAGGCAAGGCACTGGCGCCCATGAAGATGCTTAGCCGCTCATAAGCGTCAAAACAGTCTGTTGTCGGAGGAGTAAACCTCAAAGAGTTCTGGGAGATGTCGCCCTGCCCCGTGTAGCTTCATCGATTGGTGGATTTGACTGCACTGTGCATATTTTTTTTGCGCAGTTATTCTACCTGGCCATTCACCAAGTCTGAACTGACAATTTTGTCTTGTTGCCTGGATCCAATCCGCTAAGCAATGCTCCAGACTGGTATTGATATTCAAACAAAATTCGAGGTATAGCATTCTCGGGATGTGTCGCGACTCCCACGGTAGCTAAAACATGGACCCCGAGAGCTGGATCCTGACAGTATGTATGTCCACCAACGAAGGTAGTGCAAGTGCGCTGCATGTGTTCAGTATGTCGGGATATATGGAGCATTCAGCGCGAATATTTCGCGCTATGAATTGCAGATCCCTTGTCTACTTGCGTTCTTTGTAGGTCGATGATTCGCTGATCTTCTCGCATCTCTTTCTAGCTTTCTCTTTGAGGCATATGCTTTACTTACTGATGAGTTTCTTTCAAAGAAAAGCCCTTGACTTTTTTTCTTTCTTTCTTGTTTTCCTGACCTGAGCGCTCTTCCTCGACAAGAAACCCAACATTCGCTCTCAGAAAAGGACTCAAATAGCATCCATTTCAACCAGAAACAGGACGACAGGAACAGAACGAATAAGGAGAATAAGTATTGAGCTGTCTTTGGTTTCAATAGCACTTGGACACTGCTTATTCTGACCGCTGTAACTAGTCAGTGCCTATGTTGCAAACCACCGTGTTTTGTTCGAAGCCCAATCTTCCGTGAATAACACCAACAGGCTTATTGTCGCCTCTTTCTGGAACAGTAATTCTCCAATCCATGCCTCTCGCACAGCGCATAGCTCGTTCTCGCGTGGGTCTAATTCGCGTCTTATTCACTGAATAAACTTCGCTGTTATAAATCATGTGTGCATGTATAACATCTCTCACAAGGCCTCGTGGCGTTGCCCCCGCTGCTATTAAAATTCCGTCTCGTTTCTCCGGGTTGGCGATTCGTTTAAGTTTTTAGAGAGCATTGCGGTCCTTCGAGAACAGAAAGGGTTGTCCATGAGCAGCTTGGCGAGATGATGCTCAAGATGCTTCTCCTGCTCGTTTTTGCTGCGATCGGGATTGTTGAGGGAGCTCCATCTCGATTGTTCCCCGAGGTGAGTTGGAGAACGACATTCATTCCGATTCCTACAAATGACGATACGCGCACTATTCCTGGTTGGAAACGAGCACCGGCCCCGAGCGATGCTTCTACCTATGCGGTGAAATCTCTTCCAGATAGCCCATCCGTTCCTCCCAGCTGGGCGGGTCGCATGGGCGTGCCTGGAGTAGCTGAAGGAAATGAACTGTTCTTTTGGCTTTTTGAAGCCGAAGACAAGTCCTACGACAATAATTTGATCAGTGGGTTTTGCCTAGCAAATTTGGTAACTGGATTTTGGAGCGTGCTAACGTCATGAATTAGTTTGGTTGAATGGTGGCCCTGGCTGCTCGTCCATGATTGGAGCCTTTGCAGAAAATGGGCCCCTTTCGTTTGTTGGGAGTACAAGTAAACTTGAGCGGAACCCTTATTCGTGGACGAAGTTGGGCCATGTCCTCTACATCGACCAGCCTGTTGGTACAGGTCTGTCTTCAGCAAGCAATCCCACTCCGGCCACTAACAACGAAAAGGTTACCGAGGTCTTTTACAGCTGGCTGAAGCAATTCTACACTGTGTTCCCGAATTTGCGCCAAAAAAGAACCCATCTGATGGGGGAGTCATATGGTGGAATTTATATCCCATACTTTGCGGAACGAATTCTCAAATATAAAGATGAATTTTCCATTAATCTGACATCAATTACGATTGGAGACGGAGCAATTGGAAATAGCGTGGCAATGTCCGACGTTGTGGGGGGAGCATATCTCAGAGAGAAGGCCAATGACCTGAAAGTCCCTCAAGATATTGTTGATGCATTTTCCCAGGCAGACCACATTTGCGGGTTTGACTCAATCCAGGAAAAAGCAGCACAATACCCTCCACAAGGCCCTTTCGATCTTCCCAGCAGCCTCCACAATGCGACTGGCTTCAGGGGAGACGGTAAATGTAACATCGAGCCAAAAAGTCCCCAAGCTGTCCTCTCCTCCATTCTCAACTCGACATGCTACCAACGGTGCGCAACTTACGCCACAGCGCGCGACTACGTCCAAGCCATCAGGAAAAATCGCTGCTTCAGCACGTACAATATCAACTACGACTGCACCACCGCAAACCCGCTGGACCCATTAACCAAATATCTCAACCGCCCTGACGTTCAAACCGCACTCAACATCCCCTCCCCCACGCAACACCCATTCCAAGTCTGCAACCAAACCATCCTCGACACCCTCTTCGCCCCTTCCATCCAACCCATTCCCCCCACCGACTCCATCCTTCCGGCCATCCTCACAACCCACAAGATCCCCGTGCACCTCTACCAAGGCCAACTGGACATGGTCATCAACCACATCGCCGTCGAACTCGTCCTGCAGAACATGACCTGGAACGGAGCCCAGGGGCTACGAAACCGTCCAAATATCCCCTTCGGCACGAAAGTTAATGTTGGGAGGAATGGGGAAAATAAAGGTCCTCCGACGGGGCCAGCGGCCGGTGTGTGGGCGTATGAGAGGGGATTGACGTATCATCTCTTTAAGGACGCGGGACATGGGGTGCCGAGGGATCAGCCACAGGAGATGTGGGAGTATGTGAAGAATGTGGTTGTTGGGGGTTGGGATGAGAGTTTTTCAAGGGAGAAGTGGCATTAAAATGAAATGTCATATTCAAGGTGAGAAGGATAGAAGGTTACCCGAGCTGGTTGGAGTGGATTTTTCTTTTCCTTCATTCACGGAGTATCTTGGACCTCATTTCCTATGTATGTACATATTCTAATAGTATACTAATCCATCTCTTTCTTTCTTAAGGAACCTTTGTTCCCTTGCTAGTTAGATATGTACATAATTAACGTTCAATCTGACGTGCTGCTATTTCATTCCCTCTTTTCCTCCATAAGCGCTGCCTACACTCAACTCACCATGTTCCCCTATTGATCAAATTTTCAGGATATAGTTACAGCGGGATAACTAGGTCAAACGAGGCCCAAAATCCGTCTACCTAAAACAGCCCAGATGCTGGAACACACATATTTGATCTCAACAATATAAAAACTCTTTAACTTAATTCAAACAATACTTGCAACCTGTTCCTTCTATCTACCGAATACCCAAGCCCCAGCAAAATTAAGATCCCCCATAAAAAATACTATAAGGCGAAGCAACGCTGTCCATCAAATCTATAGTTATAGAAGCCTGAATCCACAACATTTAAGTCTGAAAAAAGAAAAGGGAAAACGCTCTCGTTCCTCGATTCATTTTGCCCGTGAAAATATGCCACAGGGAAATCAACGAAAATCGCCCACAAACCACGCTCAACATTGAAAACAAGAACAAACACACACTCGCAAAACAAACATTTAACTACTTCACAAGGCTTTTCAAATCTTTCGCCTTGACCCATCAAACACCGCTCGTTCAAATCAGTCCGAGGAAAAGAAGAGATGAAATGTGAAGATAAAAACTCCCCCAGAAACCCACTGATAATGCTAGATGCAAATTATTTAAAGAGTTAGACAAATAAGATAGATTGCAGTCAGAACACTTAAGTCATGTAGGGCCATCGCTGAAAAAGAGAAGTAATAATAAGTGAAAAGAATCAGGATGGTTAGATATGCAAATAGACGAGCGCAGTGGAGGCCGTATCCCAACAGCTTAGGATAAAGAGTTGTGGTCGGTAGTCGTGAAGCACATGGTTAAATAATCATTTCCAGGATTAAATTTAATCCAGTATACATTCGGACGGTATTGAGATCATTGCCAATTTCATCTCATCGGCGAATGAACAACGGTGCTGGGCCAGACATCGAAAGCAATGAATCGGCTCGTTCATACAGGTTTCCCGCAAAGAACCGATCACTGCACGCGCTGACTGGGGCAGTGGGCACCGTCGCTTGGGCCGCGGGGCCTAAGGCGGCGCTTAGTGGTGTAGCTGGCATCGCGACGGACTGGGGCGACGACCCAGTCGTCAGAGAAAGCGAACCCGTCATTGCGGAGCTCGTTGTCGAATTGGAAAAGGTCTGTGCATGATGAGATTGGAGAGGTGGTGGGAAAATCGTAGATGGATTCGAGGTATTCAATTCGGCAAGGTAGGACCAAGGAGAGGTATCGATCAGCCTGCCCGCTTCCCGACTGGCTTTTTGGACGGGCCGGAGAATGCTGACAATATCAGGAGGAAGCAAGCGAAGGTTTTTGGCCTCGCGCATGTCAGTCACCAGTTCCACAAAAGACTGCAAGAAGGTTTTGCATAGCTGCCAGAATTCGCGCTGGTTCCGCATCCCGCCGCCTGGCTCCTTTAATTTCATGGTTGATAACCGGATTTGAAGTGCCTCGGATATATCGATGCAGGTACGGCAGCGGGCAATAAGCTTATTCAATAATGCATGAATGGGCTGTCGGGCTCTCGTTGTCTCAGCTAGTTCAAGGCATTGCGAAAATTGATGGGCAACGACAGGAACGGCTTGCAACACGGCTCGATAGGCCGCTGTGAGCTGAACGAATATTTTTTCAAAGATTCTTTCCTCTTCGTACTCGTCTAGCCCAGTCATCGGGTTGATACGGCTGATGGTTGATGTTGAAAGAGTGCCAAATGATTCACCAGAACGAGGAGTATTTGCAAGGGATGATGGTCCCGAGGACGTTAGGAGGGTGTTCGACCTGCTGCTTGAGCGGCTTCGAGTACCAATGCTCATACTCGAAAGCCATGGTTGGCTTGGGAGACCAGGGAAACCATTTGTCGCGTTAGAGTTTGACAAGTGAGAGGGAATAGAAGTAAGATTCTGCTGTTGAACAGTTGTCTCACTCCTAAGTCGCCTAGTCGGCTGGAGTCGCTCTCGGGCCGGAGGAGTAACTGCGCGTTCGGTAGTGTTGATTGGAGGCACTTTTCTGGCAGTGTCGGATATTTCCTGTCGTGTCACCGCTTGCTGCTTGATTTTGGTGTTAATTCCGAGGATGGCGCACACATTGCGAAGCTCGGCCAGGCTACCATAGATCATAAGTAGTAACGACCTCACGTATTTCGGATCGGCTAGAGACACTATTTTCGAAATGTTATGACGAAACTGAGTGGCGACGTGTATATAGGCATTGATGCACGTATCGCATTCGTGTTTGACGGCATCTGACAACCGCTTCACAGTTTCAGGGTCCTGCAAATTCGCCCCTTCCGCTACCTCCAGCGCTTCATTCAACTGTTCGATGTGAGTGGACGCGTTGTAGAACACAATCTCCAGACTGGTCCTTCTGCATTCCTCTGCTCTAATGACATTTATCAGGGTTGATATGTGAGGATGGACCTGGTAAAGCGAGTAAAGTAAAGATTTGGCGGCTTCGATGACGGGTATCTTCAACTTTCTTTGTATTTTGTATTCGGGAAGACTTGACATGCGCCGAACAAATCCGTCGCGCAATCGCTTTCGTTCCTTGGGGCTGCTTGGGCTAGAGCAATTGCTGCCACTTGAATTGATAGTATGTTGGTTTCGAAGCAATGAGCCATGGCTAAGGCCACGTAGATGGCTGTTGCGATAGGGCCGAACTTCGTCGAGTGTGCCAAGGTCGTTCATTCGATTGATCAAGCTTAGGCGTTTGTTGTGTAAAGAGTTAGAACCTTGGATGACTCCTTCGCTATTGCTTCGATTCCGTTCGCTAGCCGAAGGAAATCTAAACCGATTGATGCCGTTGTGCCCAAAGCCATTCTGACCGGACGCAATTCGATGGTGAGAACGGGTGGGAATTGGGGGTGGTCGCGAGTACGAAGGCGATTTCGAATCCTGAGACGAATCTGTACCATTAGAGCGTGGTATTACTGGAAATCTGTTGCCCCTTTTTGGTGGTCTTGGTGTTTCAAGTGCACTATCGCTGCAAATGACCATTAGTTATGGCCTCAGGCGAACATGATAAGAGAAACCTACCCGATCTCGGTTATGCTTTCAATGTCAAGAAGAGCAGTCTGTCTGCTTTTCAGATATCTTTTGAGCTCTGCGGTTATTACGCTTTCCTTTTCATTGTCTGTCATTTCGGGGGTTGCGATATCTGCTTCTTTCATGTCTAAAATCCGCTTCAGTGGATAATTCAGAGAGTTCCCGGACACTTTCAACACTTGTAGCTTGTTCATATCAGATAATTCACTGGGCAGATCCTCTAGGAAATTTTGCATGACTGAAAGGACTCTCAAGGATGTAAGGTTCCGTATCTCTTCGGGGATCCTTGTAATCTTATTTCGGCTCAAGTCAAGAATTTCGAGAAAGGAGAGGCTAAGTACCTATTTTGCATTAGATTTATGCGCGAGAAAATGGTTTGGATATTGAGAAACATACTCCCTTGGGAAATTCGGTGAAATTGTTTGCTCGAATATTAAGATACCGAAGATGGATGCATTCTTGAAATCGATAAGGGATATGGTCGATATAATTGTTCGACAATGATAATCTAAGCGAGTCCGAATGAGCGCACATTCTCACTGACACGCCAGAATACACATGCTAGAATCTCATCACAGTACTCAAAATTCAACACTCACCTCGCAACTTCGTCCTTGATGATATCCACTATCTCGTCGGGCACCCGGCCGATATTCTTGTGTCCAAGATCAATGGTCAACTTGGGGCGCACCACGTCTCCCACCGCTTCGCCAGCCAAGGACCGTTTCGTCTCTTGAAGGCCATTTTCAACAGCGCTTTTGGCCAAATGGAGCGTCTCTTCTCGCATCAACAGCTTTGACGGTGGAGGTCGGTTGATTCGTGACGGCGGTGTGTCATCGCGGACAGAAGTACCATGATTAGACGCAGTTGTGCGGGAATAGGATTGCGGATCCTTTGCGTCTTCTGAACTTTTGTCACTTCGAATTGGCTGCTGAGGTTGGGTCGTATCGTCGGTGCGACTCATGGTGCTGACGGCTTATGAACGACCCCAGTTGACCAACAAGGGATGATTCACAGATGTAGGCTTATCCAGACACGGGTATGGATGAATATTCTTCAGTAGTGGTATTTGATAACCGCCAAATGGCTCGAAGGTCTGGACAAAGTGTGGTGAAGCGACATAATAGGAACCAGGGAGTGTATTCTGTGGGACTGGACGAAGGAAGGTCTGTCTGCGAAAGTGAATGGTTATAGGACTGGAGATCGAAAGCCGGTCAACCCATACCCCTAGATATCGACCAGTAAAAGCGATGCAATGACTGAGAGTTATCGCCTGATTCCCGAGCGAACTGAGCATCCGATGGGCTAGTTAAAGCTGGTGCAGCGTGTTACCCTAGCTGAGACATTTGCAGGGTCAGAAAGCTCAAGTTGAACCCAACAGCACTGGCACCAGAATACCACATTTCTGTGATTTCGAAGCGTGTTTGATTTGTTGTTACTGCGAGAGTTGCCCTGGCCCCGAATCCCACGAATGATCCCACGAATGGCTCTCTCGATGCCACTCTGTGCGCGCTGTTGAGCCAACTTGAAACGCCCCCGACACCCAGCCGTCACGTGGTGCCTACGTATCAAATCCCGACTGTTGCGGGCTCAGCGTCGAATCATCACCACAGACAGAGAGAGACAGACAGGGACAGCGTTGGTTGAGGATAGTTCTATACAGTGCCGATGAATCGCTCCATGTGTGATGTGGGGTATTTTGTTGCTGCATCCTTGCCGTCGGTCATCCTGTTTTCAACTGCTGTGAGGATGTGGCAGAGCTTGATTTCATCCAGTGCGACGGTCTAGAACTGATGATCTATACATGATGTTTCAAGCTCATCGAGACTCTTTATATTTCATGACGATCAATTGTCACTTGGACTACGGTAGCAGAGCAGCACTGGGCTTTGTCGTTCGGGATTGGAGAAAAGATTGGCACATTCGGTTCCTGACTTGTTTCCCACTGAAGATGTCGTAGAGCCGAAATGTTGAGTAATCTTTGAATAGTAATGAGAATTTGATATGAAGTATTGTACAAAAGTTTCCCTCTCATGGATTCACAAGTAGTGCAGTTGCCGTTCATGACTCCCTGCTAGCATATTTCATCTTACTCTCATCCTCGCCGGCTCTGTCTCAGGGACTGGCGCGTCCAGCTCAAAATCAGGCTGTTCTGGTACAGCTGCCGCTGACTCTTCGTTTGCGCGAGCAGTTGCACCTGTAAACATAGCTATACGTTGCAATGCCAACTCTGATTCCTTCTCTGCCCAGGCCTTCCAGCGATCATACTCTTGGTTTTCCAGCTCCATGCTGACCTCCATCATGCCTGGGCCAAAGTAGGCACCGGTGGCCTTGGCTTCTTCCTGTGCTACTCTTCGCTCAATGTCTTCCTGCAATCGAAGCTGGTAGAATTCACGACGAGCGATATCGTAGGCTTCGCCTTTAGTGATATCTGGGACATTGTTTAGGAGATATAACTGACGTTGTACGACACTGGCGGAGAGGGACTGATTAGCTTTCTCCAAGTCATATCATTCCTGTGTTGGTGGAACGAATGTACCTTTCACCATCCAGGCATTTTCCCGGCTGTTGTATTCTTGACCAATCGCATCTGGTATCGTCCTTTCCATCCGACTCGAGCACCACTCTTGGCCGAGCGAGCTCCCACGGATGGTCTCGGAAGAATTCTTTTCGCAGCTGGTCCTCCTCATAACGTATCGGCATGGGTTGAAACATGCGACTGGGCTTCTTCGTCTTGTTCCGAGGATTTTCTCGCACTTCAATGACGGGTTGAGGTGTAGATTTCCCGGGTAGTGTTTTCACTCGCTGCTGGACGAGAGCATGTGGCTGTGGAAGATTGCGCACGAGGATCGTGGTGGGAGGGATTTCGGAGACTATATCAACCCAGCATGGCGTGTGTGAGATTTTGCCGCTTGACTTTTGTGCGAGAGCAGTTTGTCGGACGCGAAGAGCGCTCAAGTTGAGTTTTCCCATTTTCCTCCCCTATTGTCTAAGAGGTGTAGGGGCGGCAGGTGGTTGGGATGAAACGAAAGCTGTATTTCCAAATCTGGATTGAACAAGGCGATTGAATCAACATAAGTTCTATCGAGATGGTTAACTGTTTAGCCGAGAAAAGGCCAAAGAAGGGCGGTTTGAAGCTGGAGAAGATGAAATTGATGAATGTCGTGAAAAGAGGGCTGCTTGAAGCTGTTTCGGCCAATCAGATCCACGGAACAAGATCACCGCCAAATTTTGTTTCGCAACAGCAATCAAAACCGCTTCGAAGCCGACAAGACAGCGCAAGATGGCCTCTCTGCTCCGTTTCTCTAGATTGATAGCGTGCTTTGCTTTGGAAGACTAGTTGATCTAAGTCTTTTGATGTCAATTTCCCTTCCCTTCAAGCCAGTGTGTCCGTGATTTAGTGTATAGATCATCCGCTTTCTTCAACGCCGTTACAGAATACATGGCACGATGTTATCCGTCTCATGCCTCTCATTAATTGCTTGGAAAGGCAGACTACCGCTCAAGTTGCCTCTCGAATTGGCCAGTCTTGCAATCTCCTTTTCAGCTGCGAGCCAAAGAGACATATGCGGCCGCATTTACTTCAGTCTTCCAGCACAACGACATTGTCGCGCAGACGATCCAGGCCAGGCATGCTCTGCTTTGCAGATATTTTCATCAATTCGCTTATTATAGCAGGCTATTGCAGAAAGCATTCACCCTATGAGCGACGGCTGTTTTCGAAATCGTCCAATTCCCCTTCGGCCGCGAAAGCAGCACCCATGGTTGTCTCGCCAGAATCAGTGGATAACAGGCGAGAGCCTCCCAATACTTACTCTCAAAGAGAGGCCCTGCAGCCGTCTAATATCCATGGTCTTCAGAAAAGAGAGGCATTGATATATCGATCTCTGAGAGCCGATTTACCACCCGATGTTCCTTTGAATCTTGAAGCTTACCTGGCTGCCAAACGAAATCTTCACCAGAATTACCGCGAACTATTCGATTTTTTTCGCAGAACGCTTGGTTATGAAGAAGGAACAAAGAGTCTGATGGTCGCACTGTCAAATCCTGATGCAGATATGCGTGTTTTCGGGAGCAAAATATACCGTCGTGTTAGTGACGACCTGGGAACGCTGGGAGTGAAGCGTCTTTTGTCTTTCCTGGAAGATGAGTCGATCTCCAATAAGGTGGTTTTTCGCGCGTACAGAGCTCTTCCGTCACCAAGGGTCTCTTTTCTTTCCGAACGGTCTCGCAAAACCCTCCTCCATCGATTGGCGAATCCTCCTCGTCGACATCCTACCGATGCTATGCGTTACCTTTCCCTAATTGAGGACATGTGTGAAGCGTCTCTGCCTCTAACGCCATCTCTCTGGACAGCTGCAATTGTCTTGACGGGCAAGAATTCAGACAAAGTGTCAAAGAATTCTCTCCGATCTGCCATTGGGGTTTGGCGCCGGATGGAATTTGAAGGAAATATCACAAGCAACAGCGTTGCTTTCAATATACTCTTTGATCTAGCCGTAAAAGCTGGCCAATTCAAAGTTGCTGATAGAATAGTTATGGAAATGCGGGGCCGTGGTATTGATTTCTCACGGTTCGGCAGGGTCGCGCGAATTTTTTATGCTGGATTACAAGGCGACGCTGAAGGGGTTCGCCAGGCATATCATGACTTTGTCAGCGCGGGAGAGATTGTTGATACAACTGCTTTGAATTGTGTCATGGCGTCTTTGATCCGCGCCGAACGCTTAGGACTTGCCGAACAAATGTACGACAAGATGAAGAGTGTCCATGAGGAGATCGTCAGAAATCGTGGTGATTCTGAACTGGCGGCACGTCAACTACCATCGCAAGACTATTTGTCGTATAGGAAAGCAAGCAAGTATCTAGGGCGCATTCTCGGGATGGCAGCCTTCCTCCATGATAAGCTCCCAGAACACCATCGTGCGCTGCAAGACGCTCTTCCTCTAACACCCGATGCGAAAACATTCCACATCTTCCTATCATACCATGCATATATCTCTGGCGATTTGGAACGTTTCCTCACACTACTTCGCGACATGGAAGACACATTCGAATTGCCCCCACAGGGGATGGTTTATTTACTATTGTTTGAGGGCTTCGCAAAGCACGGCGGCAGGAAGAAGTCCGCGTGGAATCTCCAGCGATTGACGCGAGCCTGGGCTTCTTTTCTACGCGATCTACACGACTCACTCAACCAAGATATGCCGCGAGTTCAGAGGCGAATCTCCAAACTCATATGGGATACTCGATTAAATCAAGAATCGCCCGAATTCGGGATCGCCTCAAAGGACGAAGAACACGAAAGCCAGGCCGCACTCGACGACGACGACGACGATGAAGATGACCTGGATCAATATACCGATGAGGGCGATACCATGGATACCAACTTCTCCAACCCACGTCCTGAACACGAGGAGGATCTCGAAGAGAACGGTGACGACGACGACGACGATGACGAAGGGTACCATTGTGAGCATGGAGTTTTCCTTGGCCGAAGGATAATCATTGCGTGCCTCCGCGCGCATTCTGCTTGTGGCGGGCAGAGGGCCGTGCTTCGCGTTTGGCAGCAGATCAGGCCGCTCTGGCGCATAGAGTCTCAGAGGTTGAAAGATATCATTGCTGTAAACAAAGCCTTGTATGATCTTTTGCCAAATCAGCGCGTTTAAGAGCGTTAGGCGGGGATTTTGTGGCTTTTCAGTCGTTAATATGACATAGGAGTCGGGGATACCATACTTGTATAACACTTGCTACTTATTTGGGATTGTGAGCGAAGAGATCAGCTTTGTTATTTAAATACGAAGAGAGATACCATGCCCGATGCCTTGATATGCTTTTATATATCTTCTACTGCTGTAGATAACTGCTACCATAGCCGATCTGCAATGCAATTCAAAAGCCATAATATTCGAGTTGAAGGCTCAAGTTATCTCAATGACTATGTACTATTCCGAACAATTCGACCTAGAGGCATCAAGCCAGATCTCGCATTGACCAGAACAGAGCTTAAAATTGACCAATATATCTCAAGTTTTATATCATATTCTGAATATTTGTCACAGGACCCACACAGCTAGCTCTTCAGATATTCTGCTGCGTAATCGAGCTCTCGATATTCCAGTATGTCACACCGCGGTAGATTCCCTGCGACGTAACCGTAGCGCCAGTCGCGACGGATTTCAGATAGATTGTGTAAGGGACCTCAATATTACAGCACGTTATTGTGGCTGTTGCGGTCACTTTAGTAGACGGTGGCGCAACCACAGGCACTTTCGCGTCGAAAGTTACACTTTCGGTCGTAGTCGAGCCCCATTTGAATTCGTGAGAGTTGGTATAATCGACTTTGAGTTCCGCATCGGCAACCTCTGGCACCGCGACCTTCACGCTGCGTCCCACAGTGATGGAGAATCCGAGAGTATAGTCGAAGCTGGATGAAAGAGTTTTGGTTTTCGAGAAGTCGAATTCGACGGATTGATTCACCGTGCTGGTGTTCCTGAGGCTGTCCGAACCCATGGCTTCGGGTACAGAGGAAAGGATTTGTCCCTTGTCAATTTTGTATTCGATTCTGTCGACATCCATATCTTCAAACTCAAATCTGAAATATTGGTCATCGCAGGGGCCGTATGAGGCAGCACAATTGGCCAGGTAGGGCTCTGCCGTCGTGCGGGAGAAGATGACCGTATCAGATGAGAAGTTCCGTAAACGAAAGTGAGTCTTGTGTTCGCCCGAGCCGGCTTCGATTTTGAAGTAATTGTCGTCCCACTTGCCATCTCCTTCGACATGGCTGACTTTGGGATCGGGTGAGTTCCTGGAGAAAATCACCTTTCCAGTACACTTGCTTTTAATTAAATAGTATCCATCGTATTTTCCGGTTCCCGGAATAAGATACCAGAATTGATCGTCAGCTATTGCCCCACCGTAGTGATAGAACAGTGGTTCATTAGCTTTTCGCGAATAGAGGACATAATTGCTCGAGCAGTTTCGGAGACGGAATGCAATGTTGCTTGGTGGGATATACAAGTCCGGCATCGTTAAGGCCTACAAAGAGCGATAAGCAGTAGCCCGAATGTACACAACAGATAAAGACAGCTTGGAGAAGAACCTACTTTGTAGACCGGTAGGCACAAGAATCAATATTGATTGTTGCTTCCAATATGCAAATGCCGCTGCGATTCAGAGAGATAGGAATCGGAAATGAGGGGAGCTTCCAGGTTGCCATCTCACAGGGACGCGCCTCCGTGACATATAAGCCAAAGTGATAAGACCCGGACGTTCAAAAGACTCAGATTTTCAGCCGCATGCAGACTCAATACGCAAGTTTCCGCTTCCACAATAATCAGCGGGCTTTCTTTTTTTTTTTTTTTTCCGGAGGATGTCTCCGCATTTAGTTGCCCAAAGCACAATTGACACGTCAGACGCTCAACTTCTCAGGCTTGATAGAGGGGTAAATTAGGGGTATGCACTCCTGCGATGACCAGGGCAGTTGTACATACAAGACATTGCTTGCGTTCGTGTCCCAAAAGTCTATTTTGCAGGAAATATAGTATCGAAGCACAAGCAGACCAATCGTCACAATAGACCAGCTTTCAGCCTTCCCCCATCATCTCATTCATCGAGTGCTCAGCAGGGGTTATCGTGAAGTTCGCACCTATGTGCGTCGGAATGCAAGTGGAATCACAGACATAGCCCAGGACAAGCTTCGATGGACGGACTGGCGTGTTGACTCCAGCCTCAACAAGGCCAACTGGCAGGCTGTTTCTGCTGTTCCGAAATAAGTATCCCGCGGGGTAGTCCGTATCCTGTGTTCAGGAGATTCTCCGAATCTCCCGATCGTTAACGGTGGTCATTGATAGGTGTTTGATGCGAGAGGGCCAGGAACTGCATGGAATGTTTCTGTTTGACCCAAGCACACGTCGCCTTGGATGATAAATCAGTACGTTCATCCCGCAAATGCGAGATTAGTAATTATAAATTTATATATAACCAATAGCATCGACTTTTCGGGAACATCGTGGCCAGGGTTCGCATGAAGTTCAGACTAGGCAGAATTCGAACTCCATTGAGAGATATCAGCCGGGCCTGCCAGCAGACTGTCCAATGTTCATCATATTCAAAGCGGAGTTCCTTAAGAATGAACTGCGACGTCCCCGAATCAGGAGAACAATTCACTAAGGCGTGGCTTCCTATTGCTTCCCTCAAGAACAGAAATTCCATCCACGTCTAGGGATCTGTGATCAGACACCCAAAGTAGGGGAATCCAATCTTGTCAATGGGATCGGGGCTGAATAAGTCCAATATCAATGAGTGGTGAATAGGTCATATGTTTGTAAAACAGCCTAGTGTTGGGTTTCGTGCAATGTTCAGCGATCTGCTCAGACCGCTGTCAAAACCACGGCCCTCAAACAAGGGCGAGTCAAGGCCAGTGGTGGACTGGCTCAAGATCATGTTTAATACTGAGGGAGATAGATCCTCTTTCATCAGTCTAAATGCAGCAGAAGTCAATGCGACTGGTTGTATCGCATGGTTGAATCAGACAAAACGCCCCTCTTTTAAAAGGCCAACGATATTCTTTCTGTTGCTTCTCGTATTGGCGTAGAACGGCTTTCCTAACCGCACGCTGGCATCCACCACAGATGTCGAGGATCTATCTTGTAGTGATCTGGATGCGAATTCACTGACCAATACCAGCAATCAACTGGAGAAAAAGGAAACAATAACGCGAAACCAGTCCCGATAAAGATAAGCCAGTCGTTCACTTGTAATCCAATAGAAAGAAACAACAGTAAAAGGCGAGTGACGGAGTTTTCCTCTCAGCATTGAAGCATCGCAATTCGGAACCTCAGACTGAGGTCACATGACGACGCGATTTGGTGGTGTTGACTCTTGAGGCTCCAGAAGACGCGCGACGATTGCTAGACAGTCGAGTTGCTGCAGTCGAGCTCTTGTTGTGTGCAGCGTTAACAGGTGTATATCCATGAATAGCAGATGTCGAAAGCTCCGATGATATGGCGACGGAATGAAACGCCAGCGCATCGACATTGATTTCACTCTGCGGCGTGTTTTTGGGAAGAAAGCATTTCGGTACATAACTAGTTCTTCCCATCGAAGCCTCTTTTGCTGGATGATACTGATGTTGATATATTTATATCCGCTCAAGTCCTCTTCAACGCGAAGTTATCCAGGCGGTGATCGAGGGCCACGATGTCTTCCTGCAGGCGGCGACGTCGTTTGGGAAGAGTTTGTGCTATCAACTCCCCGCCGTCGTTTCTCATGGCAGTGCGTGAAACCATTTGAATCTCAGAAAATTCAGACTAATGAAGGTGTTTCGATTTAGTCACGATTGTGGTCTCGCCACTTCTGTCCTTGATGGTGTGTTTTTCCTTTCTTTTTGGTTTCTTTCTGCAGCGCGGCTTTTCATATGGAGGGCGTGCAAGAGACTCACTCCTCAAGTAGGTGGACCAGGTCGCTGCTCTCGAAGCGAATGGCATCCCGGTCGGCACAATCAATTCGGCAACTCCTCAATCTAAACGAAAAGCGATTCTCGCAGACATCCTTTCCGGCCACCCTCACACCCGCCTCCTGTACGTAACGCCAGAATACTGCCAGACAGACGCATTCAGAAAACATGTCAAACAGGTGCATTCCCAGGGGGAGCTCAATCGGATCGCAATCGACGAGGCTCACTGTGTCAGTGAATGGGGCCATGATTTTCGGCCTGCGTATAAAGAGCTATCTTGGTTTCGACGAGAATTGCAGAACCCTACAGTCCCAATGACCGCACTCACAGCTACGGCAACGAAACGAGTTCGTGACGATATCATATCTTTGCTTGGTTTGGATACGAATACTCTAAAAAAATTCAGTAATTCTTCTGCACGCCCTAATATCCACTACGAAGTTAGATACGCTCCCGAGTATTCATACGACTCAGACGAGCCCGAAACCGAACAAATAAGCGATCTCTTATCCTGGTTGAAAGGAATCCATGACCGACGAGTTGCGAGGTTGATCAGGCAACAAGACGGTTGTCAGCCACCTAAAAACCTATTCCCTCTCACACCAATGTCTGGAATAGTCTATGTTCCTCTGAGGGCCATCTCTCGTGAACTTTCCAACAGGCTTTGTGCCTCCATCGACCCCAAAATCAAAGCTGTTGCCTATCATGGGGGTCTTCCAGCCAGCGAACGTGCCACCATTCAAACTGCGTGGACCGCTCCTCTTAAACCCCCAGCTCCAAGGGACTCCGATAAGTCCGAGCACCCAGCGTTCTACATCGTCGTTGCGACTAATGCCTTCGGAATGGGCATCGATAACCCCCACGTCCGATTTGTGGTCCACTGGAGTCCACCACGGAGCTTTGAAGGATTTGTCCAAGAATCCGGCCGCGCGGGACGAGATGGCCGTGCCGCAGTTTCTCTCATGTACTACAGCCCGGAAGAACGAGAGCGCGTCATCGAGCGCATCGTGCGCGATGGCAACATCAACATGGCCGATACGACGACGACAACAACGCACGGGGCAACCCTGATGATGGCAAACCGCGGCCCAGGTCAGAAGCGCAAGCACGATGAACTCAGCGAAGAGACGAAAACCAAGCACCGGAACCGACAAGCCCTGTTAGAAAGCTTCAACAAAGTAGTGAGGTATTGCGAGAATACAAGCCGTTGCAAACACGAGATTATTCGGGAATTCTCTGGAGATCTGGAGCTGGAGCTCACGGAACGATCAAGAGAGCGCCTGCAAGGAGAGCACGCCTCTGCCGCCGAAAACGATCGTGCGGAAACGAAACAACGTGTATGTGACTACGCGTGCGACTTTTGCAAAGAAGGCCCCAAGGTTTTGGAGAAGAAGAAAGAGGCTATTGCGTATGGGGTACAAGGTCATCAGGCCTCGATATGCAATGCATTGAATACGAGGGGGCCTGTATATGGAATGGAAAATCCATTCTTTTTTCTCTACAACCCTCGTGCTTGTCGTAACGGGATGTGCCCTGCCTCTCATTTTGACTGACATATTTTCCTATGGGATTCAGACTTGTTGGACAGAAGATAGAGAGACTTGGACACCAGGAGGAGTTTCTTGTCAAACTTGTTACGGAGTACATGGTAGAACAAAAGAAGAGTGCTAATCAGTGTCCTCAGTCTCATCAAGCCACCAGTGAAACACCTGTTAGTAAAGGATGGAGGAAAATTAATACCATTCCATGCTAATTCTCTCTAGTCATGCAGCCAGGGACAAAGACAGGACCTGGCAGTTTGTTTTACAGCAAAACACGATTGCAAACATAGTCTCGACTTTTCATTCCTACTTCAACATAATCCACAAGTATGATATTCAATGCTAAGCACTCTTGAAAACCCTGGTGCCCTTGGCATTTATTTAAAGAACCAGGGAGTGCAAATTATAATCCTGGGGGAGGAGGGACCTAACAGCGTCGCTTAGAACATGTGTTCGTTCGGATACAAAGCTTGATTTCACTTACAGCATTATATCCACCGGATGACGGCGGGGGAGGCGGGGGAGGCGTACTGGACGACGGTGGTGGTGGAGGAGGAGGTGGAGGAGCTTCTGCAGCAGGGGGAGGCGGAGGCGGAGATGCAGAAGTACTCTGTGCCTGCTGAGCAGCTGCTTGTTGCTGATAATACTGATAATACGCGACATAATTTTGGTAGCCCCCATACGCGGCATATGGATCCGCACCTCCATAATATTGCGCATATTGAGCGCTATAATCAGTAGAGGTTCCAGTTCCTGGTGCTGGTGTTGTCCCTGGTGCATTCGCTGTTGGACTCATAGCGGACGCGGTCTGGGGAGAAGCTTGGTTGTTATAGCCTCCACTGCTTGCACCATAACCGACTCCGTAGTGTTGGCGATCACGCTGACCGTACCCTCCGCCGTATCCACGCTGTGGCGGAGGCTGCTCCTTGAATCGCTCATATTGTTCTCTAACATTTGCTAGAAGATCTTCGCAAAGCTCCTTAGCTTTCTGCACTTCACTAGCATCCGGACCTCTGTAATCTTGTCAGCCTAGCGCATATACTCTCAGACAGTACGAGACATACAAAACATGAAGGTACATAGGCTCATCGCTCTCTTGATTTGTACCATGTTCTTTGAATCCAGATCCACGACCTTTAATCTGTACGCGACACCCAGTTTCCTGTTGAATATGTTTGACATATTGCCCACCTTGACCCACGACTTGTGCGCGGAGGTTAAACCCGGGAAGGGGCTCGAGGCCAATAGGGATGCGTTCTTCTGGCCATTTACGCTATGTAAAATGTGAGTCAGTGTTATAAAAGAGAGCGGTATCAATTCGACTTACACGACCGAATTCATCACGTTCTACGGGCTCGCGCTCTTTGCGCTGGAACCTCCGTTGGTCGACGAGATTGGGCAATTCTTGCTTCATAAGCTCTTCAATCTTTGCTATGGCCTGTTCTAAGCCCTCTTTGGTCGTACTCGTTACGTGGAGATATAGCGGTGGATTCTACTCAAAGACGCTCATTAGTTCTGTTCTTTTCTGTAAAACGTCAAGTTGATGATTTGACATACCGAAGGAGTTGCCATGCTTTTATCCGGGAGATAACTACCCCTGGTGGTGACATCTTTAGACTTGATGAGCAATCTGTTCTCAAACATATAAAAGGGGCTGACAATATAATAATATGAGGAGTGCCGTACCGGCGCCAGTCTCTTCTTTGATCTAAATGTCACGCAGTGGAGGTCAGCAGATGCCAAACAGCGGGTCTCAAAAGCTATGCAGAATTTGGGTAAGCTTTCAACGGCCAGCCATTAGAAACAAAAGGGGAAGTTGTTCTTCTAATTTGCGATAATGTGCATCGCAATCTTCGTAGGAAAGCCTGGGAATATCAGTGGGTATGATAAGAAGTATTTACCATCCTCTGCGTAGCACCTTTTGTCAGTGTGTACCGGTTTCGAAGATCGTTCACTTCAATATCTCTAATATAATCTCCATCGGAGATATAGATCTCACCGTTGAGATTCGGGAACTGTTGGGTGGTCGACGAAGGGGATTTTACGGTAGGGCTTGTAGTCTGTTCACCCGTGTGAGGGCTGGAAGAAAGATGAACGGAGGCGAAGGAGCGGATCCCATAACTTACTGAGCGAACGGCGGGGGTGCTCGTCTGCTGAACGCCTCGGGCTTCTAATTGTGCCTTGATTTTGGCAGCCGCAGCAGCTGTTCCAAGGCCACATTAGCAACATGCACGGGGAGACACTAGATCACGAAGCATAGGCAAAGACTCACCTGCAGCAGCGGCAGGATCGAGAGGCGTGCTGGATTTTCGCTTGTCATCTCTTGCAGGACTTCGGGGCTCTCGACTCAAAGGACTACGTTCTCGTGCGGATTCGGATTGGCGGGTGAGAGGAGAACGTGAGCGCCGATCGAATCGTGACCTTCGAGGTTCAGATTCTGTCTGATCAAAGCGAGATCGCTTCGAACGTCGTTCACTATCAGCCATCTCTTCAAACACCGATCCACCACACGGCCAGAGGTCAGAAATGATAAAAGATGGTGTCTGTCTGTCTTCGATGTCCCTCGACGACAAATTTACGAAAATGGCCTCGAGTTGATGAGTCAGCCGCGTGAAGAAAATCATGTGACTTTACCAAATCACGTATAAAGCTAGTCCGAAACGGGAAAGGCTAATCAGATTATGTAACCAACTAGTTAAGTCCGACTTCGGCCTCATGTGACTCCAAGCAAAGCTCGCTCCATCGCATCAATTTGGTGGCAGCGAGGTTGAAGCTGAGCATCGCCGTGAAGCTGTATATGTATATACAAAAGGTCGACAAGTAGGATTGCCTGTGGCCTTTTTGCTTCTGTCCACTCTCCAATGCTTGGAATTCGCTTAAGCTGAATGTTCCAGAACCGTTTCTGATACCCACTGGTCCCTCCAGGCTCACTGTCGACAATGGGTTTCCGGCCACATTTCATCCTGAGCACAGCTCGCACTGCGATTGTCCGATGCTCATATAGTATTGAGCGGAGCTCTGCCGCTGGTGTCTCTAGCTGGTCAGTCAAGTTCTGTGCGCCAAAACATCAAACACGCTTATCGTCGAGCTCTACCTCAGCGCTCGCCTACAAAGCACTCCACCGCCGATCTCCACTTCCTCTTCCCATTGCCGACACTTCACCTACTTGGTCCGCTCCAGCCGCCGTTTCGTCAATTCTATATGAGACCCCCGTTCCCTCTACAAAACCTCCGAAGCGACATATCTTGAACTGTTTGGTGCAGAACGAGCCTGGGGTGCTCTCTCGGATATCCGGTATTCTTGCGGCGCGTGGGTTCAACATTGACAGTCTGGTCGTGTGCAATACAGAGGTGGAAGACCTGTCACGCATGACAATCGTGCTGCGCGGCTTGGATGGCGTCGTTGAGCAAGCTCGGCGTCAATTAGACGATTTGGTCCCTGTTTGGGCGGTCCTGGACTATACAGATTCCGCTCTTGTTCAACGGGAGCTTCTTTTGGCCAAAGTCAGCATCTTGGGTCCGGAAGTGTTTGAGGAACTCCTCCAGCATCACAGAGAAATGACTTCGCCAGAAGGGCCAGCGGTCGTGGAATCGCAGGCCGTCTCAGATGTGTCCCCAGACAAGGTTGCACAAAAACGAGAAATGCACAAAGTCAATGGCAATCTCTCCAAAGCCGCAGACTATCATCCTAATCGCTTAGCTGCCAGCGAAGCACTGAGACATAAATATGAGCATCTCGAAGCAATTACCCATCTAACTCATCAGTTCGGAGGGAAGGTGCTGGATATTAGCTCAAATAACTGCATTGTGGAGATGTATGTGTCCCATTTATTTAATCACCCTTGGCATTTCACTAGGTGTCTCTCTGACATAGATTCCCATATTTTAGTTCCGCTAAACCGTCCCGCATTGATTCATTCTTAAAGCTGATTGCTCCATTCGGTATCCTTGAATCAACTCGTACGGGCCTCATGGCGCTGCCACGTTCTCCGATCGGCTCATCTAGCGATGAGATGGAGAAGGAGGCATCTGAGGTCGTTGATGCAAGCACGCTGCCCCCGGGTTAATGAGCTCTTGTGTGTAGTTATTTCAGTAGCCTGTTGAAATTTCAGCGGTGTACTGGGCTACGTTGCTGGGCAAACTGGCGTCTTGAGTTATTTACAAGTGGCTGAAGGCGGGTTAAGGTCAGCGGAAACTATCTTAATATCTATGTACGTAGTTAGAATATCCTCGCGCAGAGCAAGAAATGCAAAGTAAAATTTCTCTTTTAGAAAAATATATATCGCTTCCCTATACTTATTCTTAGGAAATCTGTCTGTTTATTCTTGAGAAACCTGAGAATCTTTATCCATCACATCTTCGACAATATTTCAGAAATGGTATCCAGCTTTATAGTTAAGCACTGCAAAGTTCAACTTAGAAAAGCTGAGCTGCAGCGCAAGTAACTAAGGAAAAAGAGAAAATTTCCCGAGCGTAGTCGAAAATCCAAGACGTGTGCAGTTGAAAATGTCCAAAGAAATACATATTGTTGAAAAGGTATTGAAAGTCGTCAAGTCGTCACATAAGAACCACAATTAAAGCATAAACAGACTTCTCTTGCAGCCCCAAATTCCATTCTGCTTCCCAACCCAGCTTCAACGTCGTCCCCTAGTATGTAAATTCCACATTTTGGGCTGTAGCTCGATCTTCCGGGAGACCATTTCTCATTCGTGCTGTAACCACTGCATCTAATACTCTCCCGTGGGAACAGATTTAAATATCAACCAAGCGCTAACGCCGAGAACAGTCTCTGCAAACGCCGCAGTATAGATCGCTTGTGACATCTCCGACTTTCCTAGAGCACGAGCAGCTCTGGTTGAAGACCGTTTCGACTGCTCCACACCGATAGCGGATAATGCGCTTGCACATCGTCGCGGGTAGGCGTTTGTTCCGTAGAGAGTTCTTTTTGTTCTTTAGTGGACACGGATCTTAAGCAGTCCAGGGTCTTCCTTCCGTGTGGACAATGAGGACGTCTGGGCGTAGAATTAGACTTCTGGAGAAGGAATTAATATCCGGCGGTGGTTGAAAAGCTGAAATGCCGCTGACTCTCGGTATCGTTGGAGCTCTTGCTTATGACAGTGCACCGCAATATCTCCTGTTGAAAGCACGCTCTGGTCTTTCGAAGGGTATATAATGTAGGATGTGGGAGTGTGGCAGAAAGAGCAAGCGTCTTCAAGGCTGAGGTGTCAATACATAATGGCAGCAACAGCGTGAATGAGGATAGTTCCACACACCAGAGAACGATGAATGGTATCTGCTTAATCGTGTTGCCCTTCAGTAGTCTCCTTCAAAGAAAGGGGAATTGTCTGAAGGAATATGCAGTTTGTATATCATAAAAGCCACTGTCAAAGCACTCTCAATTTGAACCTGCAGGGCATCAAAGATAAAAGGAATCCAAAGCAGCCAGGAGAGCCAGTTATATATTCGTGCAAAGGATCATAACTCTGAGCTGCAAGAATCAGAACATGGTAAGGCCC
This sequence comes from Emydomyces testavorans, assembly GCA_029449355.1. Taxonomy (NCBI): domain Eukaryota; kingdom Fungi; phylum Ascomycota; class Eurotiomycetes; order Onygenales; family Nannizziopsiaceae; genus Emydomyces; species Emydomyces testavorans. Next base: position 3,687,984 of record CP120627.1, read on the forward strand.
CACGCCTGTTTATATATAAATTGCCAGAATAACCAACTAGCGCTAAGACGATCGTCAAGAGAAAGTGAGCAGAAGTCTCGTTACATCCGCCCGCTCCCCTTGAGTAACTTTATATAGCAATTCGGGCAAATTCGATTAATTATTAGTAGGCGTCAATATCGTTCATGTTGCGTTTCACCAGGACTAACTAGCTTCCCCCAAGAACAGAGAGATGCATGACAACCAAAAGAGGAAGACGAAGAAGCAGCCGAAACGAAATGAGGCATCGTACATGAACAATGCTTTTTTCTCCCTCTCTCTCTCCCAAGAACGGAGACATTCACATCCGGTGTGTGTTGCGCAGAGCCTTGGGAGAGGGGAAAACAACCGAGCGAAGCGCAGAGGCACAGCCCAGGGAAAGGGGGTTCACCACGCTGCTGAAGGATGGGGATTGGCCCAAACACGAAACCATGCGCTTGGTATGATCTCATCGCCGTCGCATGGTTGGGCCTGCAGGGATTGGATATCGATCAATAGCAGCGTTGCTAAGGTTGTGGCAATATTGTTCCTGTTAACCCTCCGAGCAAGGGGCATACAATGATACAAGGGGAGGGGGGAAGGGAATAGGAGGCAGGAAAAAGCATCATGCCCGTGTTCCTGTGAGCTGACTCCCTATACACCGTCTCGAAAGGGCCATTGATCAAACCTAATTCGGATGAAGGGAGAGGTACGATGATGATGATGATGATGACGATGATGCTGTAGACGAGCCTCCTCGTATGCTATGACCTCTCCCATTGCGATGGCATGTGGTCGGAAACAACATCCGACACCGCGTGGATTGCGGAGAATGGGCACAAAGGGAAAAAAGCGCGCCAAAACAGCAGATATGAGGATGCACTCTGTATGAAGGGTACGTGTTCGACTGGTAATCGTTGGGCCATACATGAGCAGATGACTCTGGAAGTTGACTAGATGAAACGCTGTTTGCTCACCGCATCAAACGTCGCAAAAGTCTTCCTTTAGGTGATGAGAGAAGCGTTTCTGCTCGCGATGCGGTGAAGGCTTTTTACTGGACCCCACAAGGTTACGACGATCGATTTTTAAACAATCAAGGAGTATCCCCCCAGACATCGTGATATACATCTCTCGCCAGCTCTCAACTCTCATTGAAGCACGACTATGGCTGCCGTCGCGCTTCCAAAGGCCCGATATTGAGCAAGAGGTGCGCCACACTAGTTAGTTACATAGTTAACTAACTAACTTAACTAGCTAAGAAGACACGTCTGGTGACATCAATCTTCAATGCTGAAGCTGCTCACGGCGATGGAGCGAACGGTACAGCCAGCCAGAATCTGTTTGAGAGCAAAGGAGAGGTAAGTTCGCTACGTACGTCAAATCCACTATTGACATTCATGCAATCCTCTAGCACGTATGGATAGTATACTTCAAAGAAGAGAATCCAAGTAGCTGGAATCTCTTAACCTGCTGATCTTATGAAGCCACGGCCTCATCGTTGGAATGCCATGTGATAATCGACTCCGAACTTACCGCTATATATCTAATAATTGGCGAAAAAGGCGAACGGACATGATGTATGTGTATGTAGCTAATAAATAGCATGGGATCAATTGCATGCGCGAGGTGAGGCCCTCTCTCATTTCTGACCATATCAGGCCACGTATGACAGGCAGCAAGACCTTGAACGAGGTGGAGATCACAAAGGGCTGTTTGTGTTTTAATCATTTGAAAGTTGGAGATAGTCCTGGGAGCCTCATCCGGACCGTTGGCTGAACGATGCTCTATCTCCGAAGTATCGACATGGATAGCGGCTTATCCCTGCCAACATCAACGTGGCATTGAGGAGGAACGGCATATTAGAGGCGGCATAGATGTGAGAAGAAAGTTGAGTTCACTTGACGATAAAGGATTGACCATGGAGAATAGGAGGCCAATGTAGCAGTAAGTGGTGCAGATTCCCAAAGGATATATCAAAAAGTAGACGGAGAATAACAGAATAACGTCATTTTCATCATTAGTTATTGCCGTTATGGTCTAAAACCCTTCTCCACAGCCCATTTGATTGCAAAAAGCTCAAAACTCCAAGGATATGTGCCCAAGATCAAATTGCAGATATTCATTCAAAATCGTAAACCAGTTCTCGTACCGTTTGACAGGGTTCCGTGTGTATGAAACCCATTGTCAAATTTGGTTATAACCGTACCTTTGCTCCAATACTTTGCCCCCAGTAAGATATCGTATCCACATATTTTCCTAATTTAACCCCAATATCTGCAACAGCGTCTATCTCTAGTGTGCCCCCAAGCGCCCGTTTAAGAGCTTCATACCCTGCTCCTCCAAGGTCTAGTTCCACGGGAAGCCGTGGCGTCCGAGAGAGTCCTGGCGGAACTGGGAAAGAAGAAGTATACTGAATTCTACCGACTGGAGAAGTGTGGTTGTAAAGGGCCGTTGCATCGATGGATGTAATAAAGAGTGTTGTTTCTGGAAGAGGAGATAATAGCGTGAAATCCGCTGTTGAGGACAACAAATGCATCTGAAACAGCATTATGACCCACATCAGTTTGGAGAACATAAACGTCACAAGAAGTGTTCTTGAATGCGTGTTAAATGGAAGGGACTGCTGAAACCCACACAAAAGGAAGTGGAGAATGGCTAAATGTGTCTCCTCATGGATTTGATAAACTTAGACCATACCGTGGCATCTTTAATAAACCGTGGTCGATCGGAATCGCCGGGGTCTTCCCCATCATCGTCGTCGGGAATATGAAGCCTGGGCACTGGGACCTCAACTTCGAGCATCGACAGCGCCTTCCCCAGTGCTGGCAAAGCTGGAATGGACCCCATATACGGTCTCAGTATGACACTGGTATTTAAACCTTTTTTAAAATCAGAAAATGCAAATTACAAGTATTGTGGAATGGGAACCTACCGGATACATAGCGAGAAATTAGTTCCCGACCGGCAATAACTCCGTCCCCGCCCCTAGTATCAGCGGGATTCCACAATCCCTCCACATTGACGAAAGAGTTGTCACCAGGGAATACAGAAAGTTTTCGTCCCATGACATGGGCAACATTCGAACCATTGTACACTAGTCTCATGTCAATGTAAGGTATATTCGCGGAGTAATTTGTGGGATTAGTGAAGTTAATAGCCGCTTGAAGAGAGATGCTGGACTTCGTCGTATGGGATATTCTGATGGATTCAATTTTGGGATTGATACCACTTAATCCTCCTCCGAGGGGAGCTGAAAAAGAAAGTAAGTGAGCCATCGCCATTCGCAGCCGTTCAGCATCTAATTGCGTACCTTTCACAGTAATATTCCCACTAGCAGGGATGTCTCGAATTATAAATTGTCCAAGAACTGTGTCCATCTCTGCAGCCATTTTGGCTTCGACGTGCAAAGAGATACTTTCATGATCAAGTATTACCTTTTTAATGGCATTAGCAAATACGTCTTCATTAACGATTTGCAAAGGTGCCTTCTTGATGTCAAACTCTACCAGTAGCGCTGGAGAGTGTTCGGGCTCGTCGGTGATGCGGTGGACCGTCGCATTCTGCCATTTTTGCAGATCTATATAACCGAGTCTCTCGCCACGATAGTAAACGTTTGCGACAGTACGAATGCGCGATATGTTTAATGGAACGTTCATCTCACCAGGGAGGCCAACAACTGCTTGTACAAGAGCTGATACCCTTGGCTGTGCTTCTGGAGTATTCGGTTCGGCGAAAGCTTCAGGAAGGTAAAAATGTACACGAGACATGGAAAAGCGTTTGACGAGATTCGAGAGTCCTTTGCTAGGAATAGAGACTGGAACTGTGATACTGTGTAACAGAGACTCTAACCAGGACGGGAGTGAATCGGACGGGAACGTCCCTCCACGGACATAAACAGATGCCCCAAGACCTTTGATATAGCTTTGTAATAGCAGGTCCAGGGGTGAAGACCTCTTGCCGGGACAAATCGCTGTCAATGCATCAGGAACCTCGTAGACGAATCCAGTAACTGATGCGGCGATAGCCTTTCTAGGTTCAATTTTAATAGGGTCACTTGTCGCATTGCCTATTAGAATGTAGTCATCGCCCGGAATACAATTCGGCACCAAAATCTGGAATGTAAGCGCTGGTACGACGGCTTCAACAGCATATTCGTTCTTAACGTGAATAGAGATGTCTGCAGCTATCGCCTTACGATTTTGTGGCAGTTGGAACTCGTGGACATTTAGTTTGGTGATGTTGAAGTCAGGGAAATTTGGGAGGTCTTGGCCTGCAAATGCTGTTAGATATCATTTTCTGCAGAGAAGCACGTTAAGGGTATGGAAAAGGCCTATACAGGGATTGACCTTGAAGGACGAGAGTCTCTGAAATATCTTGAGACCCTAGCTGAAGCAGGCCTGAACGAAGTGGCACTGAAGTCACTCCTTTTAGGCGCAATTGACCAAGACGACCTTCAAGCCAATCATTGGCAACCCCACGAATTCCATCAACATCCCCGGCTTTGAGATCAGTAAAGAAGTCGATATTATTTTGATAACCATTTCTGATATTGACTTTTATTGGTGGAACAGTCGCTGTTCCTAACAATATGTTTCCGTATTCGGGGAGATAGACCTGGATATCAGAGTCTCCAGTTTCCACTTCTTTCCCAACCCAAGTTGCCAAACGACCAAAGCTCCGCACAATCGGCTTTTTCACTCGGGATGCGTCTAAGGAGAATGAGGCCTGGACTCTGCTTCGGACACCGGACTGTGTAAACGCAACAATCGATAGCCCGATAGGCTCCAACACGGCGGCTTCTTTTGCATACTCTTGGATAGCAGATGGAGCGGCGAAACCAAGTACTAGAATTGCAAGTACTGCTAGACAGAGAGCGGTCAACGAAATCACAATTGGCCATCTCACTCTCTTGCCCTTTCCGTCTGCTGATCGACCTGGTGATGTGCGACGGGACCCAGCAGACACTCTTACAGAGCGGCTGTCTTCATCCTGAGAAGTTCTTTCATCTCCTCTTGAGAGCAGGGGCGTTGTCTCGGAGGCATCTCCACTTGTATCCGGCATGGGCTTTCTTTTTGAAGTGGGGGGAGAAGTGGATTGACCCAACAACGGCGTGTCTTCGTCCTCAGCCATTGCTCCCCGCTCTGTTCGGCTGGTTAGGTACGCAAAAACCCAAGTCAAGGTATTTTCATTGAGATATGTGAACGGTCACATTACCAGAAGTGAGTGACGATGAAGACGATGCAGTATTATAACGACTGCGGTTGTTGGGGGATGGATGAGAATCTGAGAGTCATACACTGGCTGTTCATGTTGTTCAGGGCGGCTATAATAGTAACTTGACATGACATCAAACGCGGGTGCCTCCCGTACTATCCTGTTCTTGGACTAGCGTCGGCTGGGCCTGGAACCCTCCAGGGCTGCTGACATAATACACTTTCTGGCTTATCAGAGCCATCAGCCAGCAAACTCAATTGGACGATAGCTGTGGCTTTGGGCTGATGGCTTTGTGCTTTGTTGAAGAGTCATACTGCAATCATAGTTATGTGGGAGAAGGGTAAAGAATATTTCATTTAAGACTGCGTCAATTGCCCCAAAAATTTGACAAAATTTCAACATGGCGAAAAGTCATCGCTCTTCTTCTTCCCTCCTTTGTCAACTCTCACGTCTAGGCCAAGTCTCTAAACCGTCTCCCACTCACATACAAGGCCGTAATTATCAGAGCTTCCAGTCTGCTTACTTCTCCAAATCTACATCTATGCAATCTGTGGCTAGAAGCACTGGGACTGTTTGTCGAAACATGGCGAAAAATCAATGGAGACCATACACGAATGGCACTGATTCACCTTTTACTCCCCGACATCTTCTCTCCATTGCAGACCTCACGCCCACGGAATTCGCAACTCTCGTCCGAAATGCTTTCTCCCACAAGCAAGCTATCAAGTCAGGCTCGATGACGGAGCGGTTAATAGGTGCATTGTCAGGGAAAACTGTGGCTCTGATGTTCAGTAAGCGCAGTACCCGAACTAGAATATCCACGGAAGGCGCTGTTGTGAAGATGGGAGGCCATCCTATGTTTCTGGGCAAAGATGATATTCAATTGGGTGTCAACGAGTCTTTGTATGATACTTCGGTTGTGATATCCTCAATGGTATCCTGCATCGTTGCCCGTGTGGGGCCTCACTCCGACATCGCCAATTTGGCCAAACATTCGAGTGTACCAGTGATCAACGCTTTGTGCGATACTTTTCATCCAATGCAAGCAGTCGCCGATTTCCTCACCATCTACGAGGCCTTTGCATCACAGTCTAAAGCAAACAGAACACAGCCTTCGAGTTTGGGGCTGGAAGGGTTGAAGATCGCGTGGGTTGGAGATGCAAACAACGTACTTTTCGATCTTGCTATCGCTGCAACAAAAATGGGCGTAAACATAGCTGTGGCAACGCCAAACGGGTATGAAATACCGTCTCATATCCTTGAGTTGATTCAGCAAGCACGAGACGGAGTACAGTCACCAGGCAATCTCACCCAGACCAATATACCAGAAGAGGCTGTCAAACACGCCAATATCATTGTGACTGATACTTGGGTATCAATGGGACAAGAAAGCGAGAAATTGAAAAAAGTCGAAGCTTTCAAAGGCTTCCAGGTCACTGCGGACCTTGCCAAACGAGGAGGCGCAAAAGAGAACTGGAAGTTCATGCATTGTCTACCGCGACATCCTGAGGAAGTTAGCGATGAGGTCTTTTACAGCGAGAGATCTCTCGTCTTCTCCGAAGCCGAGAATCGACTATGGGCAGCGATTGCGGCTTTGGAAGGCTTTGTGGTCAATAAGGGGAAGATTGCGTGAAGGACGACCTGCCAATAAAGATGGCAAGTTGCTTCACAACTGCCCGAGTTTCTTAATATTTCGGATGACAATTTTTTTGCACACTTAGCAGGCTTTCTATGATGTAGCTATACCAACTAGAGATAGCTTCCTAGTAATAATCTCCTTTTCATCAACAATACCTCTTTCTTCTCCCCCGGCTAGCATGTCTTGACGTAGATGCCGGAGAGTCGACATCGGATGATCGGATGTTTCCCCAAGATGATATGGTCTGTGCGGGCAAGGATCCCATGTTCAACAATTGCCCACCACATTCAGGAGCTCACCTGTAGTTGCTTTTGCTCACAGAAACAACTTCAATGTCAAGCGTCAGAAGCTTGGAGTTATTGTCGAACTCAAGGAATTGACACTATTTCGAGAGTTCTTCCATCCGGGTTTCCACCTCGCTCGGGTGTGGTATTCGCAGTTCCATCACCGAAGATCAGAGTCTGGACCAGACGAAATCCACACGGTTTTCGCCTTCTGGTTTTCACACCGCCTCGCCTATTTAACGAGTGTTTTCTTGAATTGGAGTCCGTTGTTGTGGTCTCATTGTTTTAATCATAGAAAATGGAGGTAAGGCTTGTATCTTTTTCGCTGACTGCCATCCTATCTAACAGCGTCAACCACAGTCTTCATCCCATTCCCGCAGCAGCTCTTCCGGTTTCCGCTCTCGTCGATCCTACCCCAATCTTCAGCACATCTCCCTTGCTCCATTGACGAGTAGATTTCCCTTGGATGACGACGATGGCGATGCCTCTAGGAAAGAGGGTGACTACCCTCCAAGCATGTCCTATTATTCGACTACGTCTGTGCCAGCTACTCCCCCAGTACTATCCGACTCGAGAAATGTATCATCCACAAACCTAGCTAAAAGGGAAAGATCCTCGGGAACGAAACCTATGAGTGACACCGGGTTGGATTCGTTGAGTATTCAAAGACCTTCGCACCATCATCGGACGCAGAGTCACAATCCTCGAGGGCGATTGTCACGAGACCGGGCTCAGCATGAAGATAATGAATGGCTACTTAGAGCTGGATTAGCATTGGCAACTTCGACTCGGGAGGAAAAAGGTCAAAGCTGGCTGGTGAAGCGAGAAAGCTCAACGAGTCTTGTCTCGGATTTAAACCAGGGATCAGATCGCAGACCGTACCTGCCTCATAGTCAAACCGCTCGGAGATACCGTTCTGCTGTATCTACGCCAGTCGCTTTATCGAGGCGTGGATCAAAATCGCAGGTTGCAAGTCCACACAGTAGTCGAGCGTCGTTCCTGACCGCAGCTGATGGAGTGTTCTCTCGTCGAAGCGGTGAACAAACTCCGTCCCATCATCAAGCTGAATTCGTGCCAGATTTTGTGGATCACAGCATCCGTGATGAAATGAGATCCATCATGTCCCAAGGACACAATAATCACCACAACTCACCGCGCGTTGACAACGGAAATAAGAACATTGAAACTCCAAGTTTCGACTACAATTCCCGGAGGTCATCCGTTTTCGATAGAACGTTTTCTCATCCAGAAACCGAATCTTCCAGTTCAGAATCAGATGAAGAAAGCGAATTTGGCGAAGTGGAAATGCAGCGCCTTACTCGTCAGCAAGGATTTGGACTTGGTCCGTGGGTCGACCGGCTGGTGGAATGGACATTGTTCAGGGTCGATGAGGAGAGTTCTTCCGCTGCTGATAGGCACTGGACAGACGAACATGACGCCTTGGTTGGTAACAGTACCCCCCGGAAGGAAACAGCTATTACTTTCATAGAAGACCAATCAGACTCAGAGGGAGATATGGACTGTCAAAGTGCAGATATAGCGGGTGATTCTTTGCCACCTGGCTCGTCTGAAGGACCCGGCAAGCAAGGAGGTTGGGCTGACGTGACATGGTTGCTGCGTGCTGCCAGGAATGCTTTTTAATATATGCAAGTAGATCAACTTCCCTCGGATTTATATCTCTACTGACTTTCTTACATAGGTACACGCATGCCGATGATGATTTTCTACGAATGTATCTCTTTTTTTCTAATTGTCGACACTAATTTTTAATTGAAGGTCTCGCATGATGGCTGGATTTTTTTGGGAACGCCGTCTCTCTTTCTTGTTTTCTTTCCGCATGGTCCAGATCTCGATGGATCTTTTGGGATTTTTCAGTGTCAGATCAACTGATCTGGTTAAAGTCCACCCTGGTACAATATTTATTCGATACTCCACCCAACCTTGCGCCAACACCTCATGTAATGACCACTTGCACGCGATGTGAGCAACGCCCCGGAAAATGAAAATCAAATGCCATCGGGCCGTTGTGTTGCCTCGTGCTTTCCGAGGCGCATGTCCTGAACTACACGAATGCAGAGCTGCAAGTCTTATCAACGTACTCCAGTGGAAAGCGACAGTCCAATCTGACGCAATACGCATCTTCATGTCTGCCGTGCGAGTAAAGCAGATCAGGGTGTAGCGGCGAACGGGTTTCGCAGCTCTAATATGCTATCTCGTCCACTTGAAAAGCTCTCTAAGGCTATCTCTTGCTGTAGTTACGCACAAAATCAACGCGAAGTTGACGTCAAAATCTTCAGAACAACCGCGTCGAGATAATCCAATTCATAGGTCCCCTCTTGCACGGGAATCTTGTTATCCTCGTCGTACTGCCAGCCATTTTAGGAAGATGCCAACCAGTCTGGCGATTTCAGTGTGCTTGTCAGATGCATTCCCCATGGCCTTACCAAAACCTGTCCAGAACAGGTCACAAAGGATCTGCTGGTTGCTATGATAGCACCATCCCTCCTTTAGCTGGTCCCAAGCATGGTCTCGAGACCTCCAAGTGACATACCAAACCTAACCTCCGCGCCCTTCCAGTCACAGATGCCCATAAGCCTGTCAGTGCCAGGTTTCACATGAATATTTGTCTCCCAGAGGTCACTGTGGTTGGGCACCATTGGCCAGTCATCAACAAAGAGGCCTGGGAGGCGCGAGATGAGGTAGTCCAGGATCTGGCAAAAATGTGGGGGAGTCCTCAGCTGTGACAAGTAGTTGTTGAATAGCAGCATGCAGCTTGGAGATGGCATCACTTCTGATCTGTTGTGCCACACTGAGGCAAAGAATCTGCATCAGCAAAGTTAGCTGCATGATTTTCTTGAAGTCTGGGGTTGGAAAATGTGGCAGACCTGGCATAGTCTTTCAGGGTTTGTTGTAGGAGGTGATAGTTATCCTGATGCAACTGCTCCCGGGCTAGATACATCAAGATGCTGCTGACAGTGTCCATTGTGTAGATGTGGGCCTTGTGTAATTCACCTGCGCATGAGTGGTGTGGCACAAAGCCTGCATAGGTTTGTTTGATGCATCTGAGCAACTGGAGATCTAGGGCACGGTGGCTAGCATGAAACTGCATGATGGAGTCTCTGGTGATGATGGTGTAACTGGTTCTAACTTGGACAGTTGAAGGGATGGCAGACGCGCCCGTGATGCGTTCAGCCTCTTGATTACACTGTTGTTGTGCTACAGAAGTGTTCTTCAACAAGTACTGCGGTATCTCGCGCCTTGACAGAGCCGAAATTCAAGCCTCCATTGTGAAGAGAGAGTCAAGAAAGACCGAATTTGAGCCGATATGTCCATGAGACTTGGAAAGATCGACTTCGTCGCCCGTCCTTGTCCAGCAGAGTTATGCTTGGCAGGTCGCACGTACCGTTCCATCATCTGGTACCGAAAGCCATAGATACGTCCCACAAAATCAAATCTCAAATATTCGCTGTCAGTTTCTCAAGTGTGCTTGCTGGAGATTGTATGTCTTTGTGGAAGGTTGGATATTGTGGCTCAAGAACTATCACTAGCCACAGGCTGGTGCACACTGCGCCTCATTCTGCGCCACAGGGTGGCTTGTGAGATATCTCAGGGAAATGTTGGATCATTCACATCCAGATGCTGTGAAAGACAGCTCTTCTCGGAGATCTCCTAGGGCATGGTATTGGGTATTTTAAGATTGTTTTGTTGAGTATCATACAAATCTCAGCAGCATAAAGCCAACCAAATGAGAATATGTGTTGAGTAAGAAAGCCCAGTTGTGCCGAACTGTCATTTCTCGGCTTCTATTCCAAGCGAACGAATCTACGAAGTTATATAGACTACAGAAGGGTTCTGGTCATTAGTGACAGCTAGACTTGGTGATTCAGGGATGCCTAGAAATGAGATTTGCTACAACATCTAGACTGTCACAATCAGTTCCTGAGGCACACGTATGTGCTTATGTATGCTGTGAGACTATTCGATGTGGGTGAAATACTCCGTAAACGGTTGCAAGCTGGGTGGTATGTGCAGTGGTATGCATGTATGTATGTACGTACGGAGCTTGAAGCTAAACTGAGGCCAGCGACTGCCGATATCCCGAAGAAAGGAGGCGTTTTTCAATCAATCAGCAGTGATTCTAACGTCTCGTCTAGTTAACTAACTGATGTTGATTCCAAATTGACTGATGAATGTGGCTGACAGGAGTTCTGCTGTCATGCAAAGTCGATCATCACGCCAAGAGCAGGAGCTCTCGTACCAGGTTTCGCGATGTATCTAGTATCTGGAATATGCAGTATGTACTGTATGTATACACTTGATCAGCACATCTAGAACTCTCAGTCGCGACCATAGCCACACTGCGGATTGACATCAGGAATTCCGTGCTCCCTAAGGATTGTTAGAATATGCCTACAAAGATACAGCTTTTGAAAGTATACAACATACATAACTAGGTATGTTATGTATATATGTCGACAAAAAGTAACACGCGCCAGGTTTGGTCCTGGTCACAGCTTCGTACTGGTTGGTCTGCCAGGATTGACCCCTTTGATACAGAGGCACTTCTTAGCTTCAATAGTTGATGGTCCACCTCATTCTTAGGTGAACGATTGACGCCTCTGACGAAAACATACAGAGTATACATATACATACTCCGAATACGGAGTAGTTTACCCCGTATGTATGTACTCCGTCTGTGCTCTGTAAACCACGGATTATAAATACATAACAATGCTTGGATGTGACGTGCTTGAATACATCTGTTTCATTCAAGTTCGTCCGCCATCAACATCAACATCAGCATCTCAAGCAGTTAAGTACATACATAGTGGTATGGATGATCCGGTCTTCCTGTTACGGGATAATATACCTCATTTAGCCGAGTTCTCCCTCGCGTCTTCCACTTTCAGTCTCGGCAAGGCCTGTCCTGATCTATCTAGCAGCTGAGCATCAAAACGGAAAGTAGCTACTGGGCCAGAAAGGGGAACCGATTGTTTTAAGGTTTGATAGCTTGGCAGCCCCATTGCCTGTTTGGGGATGATAAGCGGGGCTAAACCTTGCCGAGTATCCACCGTGAAATGCAGCTGCTTCTGTATTTAGCCTTTTTTACTATTTAGGGCAACATCATCGCGGGGAGACTCAGAATTGGTCGCACGAAGCTGCAAGTCTGACCAAAAAGTGCTGAGGAGATAGCTACCTTAGCTACATACATGATACAGACATACATAAACAGCTCGACGACTCCCGTTTTTGACCGTCTATTGTGTGTATTATAACGTCGTCTGCCTATCTCTGAAATATAAAACCAAAAGTATCGTTTACCTGTCGATCAAAGAAATACAGAGTTCAAAAGTATTGTTGTGCTTTTGTTGGATACTAACATACATTACATAGTTCATTCTCCAGGGCAAAGAGAGGCGTCCAATAGACACTCCAAAACGGCTGTCTCTCAAAACCGTGGTTCGGATGGTTCTCTGTATCAAACAGTTGTAATAATCGTCCATTTCATTCCAGATTGGACTTTTTGTTTGCCATCCAACTTGGAGTCTCCTTTATCATCTGCGTGAGCTGTGTGGTAGTTATATACAGAGCGACTCAGATCCAAAACAAGCATTGATTTGCAGGCACACTATTCTATAGTACGGAGAATTAGTAAACTACCGCGCCGATGGGTCCAAGATCGTGAGCTAGCAGAGTGGAGACTTAACATACGAGGTGACAGGCTAGCAGTGAAGAGGGACTAGGATTGGAGGGAAATCATTGAACAAGAACACTCATACGGAGTAGTCGAGCAGGTGTTGAACTTGTTCTCCGGCCACCATGTCCACCGTTTCGCGTCTATACACTCATCAGTATTTTTTTGCCTCAACGCCAAGAGAGAAACCGCTCTGCTCGTCGAGATGGCTTTGGGGAAGATTCATAAAGTCAATAATTGGGCCCGTTCCCACCGATCTAATCTCTCTCCTGGTCCCTTTTTGCCTTTCCCTTTCTGTTCTTGCCTCTATGTGTCTCCGCTATGCTGAAGGACGCCTCCGAAGTCAGCTCTGTTTTCTTCATGCATCTGCCTGCTCCTCTCTTCTTCCAGTCAGCGAGTTCTCCTTCGATCAATGTCCATGGAAGGAGGTCGCCCGAGCAAGGAACCGCGTCTCCTACGAAAGTTTCTCGGCAGAACCGGCACTTTGCTCCGATCAGCAACCCGAACCTGTTGCTGGAGGGCTTCTCGAAGCAGGTAACACTCCCGACCTCTTTTTTTTTCTTTCGTGTGACGCAGATGGAGAACGATATCTATCGAGTTTGAACTAAAAGAAAAAATCAAACCAATAGGGGCACTGAGAACCCTACTCTCCTGCCTGAGCCAGACATGAATCCCGAATTGCGCGCGCATTTTGAATCGGCTGCAATGGCTGGCTTGTTTGAAGCTTCCCAGTGGCACGAGGGTTCTAATTTGGATATATTCGACTGGTTTCCCCGCTACCAGAGCTGCCAAAGATACTTCCTTGACCGGGCTCAGCACAGCGTATCTGTCCAGGCGTTGTCGTCATTCCTGAATATCCTTCTGCCCTTCCAACGGCAACCAAAACCCATCGTCAACGCTTCGGCAGATGCGGCTCTCTGTCAGCCTCAATTGTCAAGCTCTTCGGGCCAACCTCCATCCATGCCGCTCAGCGTGTCTCTCGTCCCTTATCTACGACGCCTGGTCGCCACTGGAATGGACTATCCAGGTGTTTTACATGGTTTCTTTGGAGATGACTGGGCTGCTGGAATAGGGCCCCTGCATCAACAAGAACGCCGAAATTACCTTTTTGCTGCGAAAAGCGGTGGGTGGGCGGCGGTGAAACGAGAATACGACATCACTCCTCTTGAAACCGTTCCATTCCTGCGACCACTCCAGGGACCGGCGGACTCTGAAATCGAGTCCGCTGAACGGAGCTGGAGCGAATGGCTTGCAATGGAGGATTGGATGGTGGGACCTCGGGCGCCTGATGTTCTTCACGAGTCGTCACAGTCGCCGAGATCCCAAGCTTGAGTGCTTTTTGTTAACTTGCAACTTTTCCTTAGACATACGGACTTTTTAATCTTTTGCTCTTCACTCACATGAGCAGACTAATCACCAGGGCCTGCCTTTCGAGGGGCCTCTTTTTTTTTCATTTTTTGTTACGATAGTCCGACGAGAACATGTTAGGCAGGGGAAGTGATATGAGGTAGTTTCTAATGCGCCACGACATTTCGTGCGGCTCACGACTCTCTTTCCAAGTGTATCTCCCCGCATTTCGATCTTTTTGCACCTTCAAACACTTATCCCAACCCATGTCAACCGCAGTACAGTGTGAATTTTGGCTAGATATACTCTATATTTCGCATTTTTGGTGTTAAAGCCAGGGAGGCGATCTTGGGTGCACTTCTTTCTTTCTTTCTTTTTCTTGGTGTTTCCAGGGATATCTAACACGATCCAGCATCTGCAGTTTGCAGACAGCTGTTGCGGATTATTCTATTCGGGCATTGAGCAATTGAATACCGCCAATCAATACATACCTAGGGTACTTGCAGATGATTTTTACCTGTTGTTCGGACAGTACATGGAATGGAGGAGTATATACCTACTTAAAGTATGTATGTACATACTCCGTGCATGCACAGATGACGCTTTAACTGCAACAAACGAATCGGTGATAACCGAGCTTGATCCACTGAGAGGCCACATGGAAATATGCAAGAGCTCAGAGAGTGATCCTTGCACTTGAGATAGCCGCATAACGGAGCGTCTGGATGGTCCAATAATACCAGCCTTAGAGCATTCTGTATCGTGTAGTGGCGAAATGATAACCCGCATAAAAAGGCATTCATGCATATGAAGTACACAGTGCTGTAACCATAGTACTGTGTAAAACCTCCTGGATCAAACGTGGGTCCCCTGGCAGTCTTGATTCCGATGCTGGGAGATCTATGCCTGGGACGCTTTAGCTTTGCAGGGCAAGGACTCGCGTCAATTGAGAACCTGACCAGTGGAAGCCAGTTTTCAGTATGAGCTGGCTGCATGTTCCGTGCATGCATATATACACAGTACAGCAGAGTATATATGTATGTATGTATGTATGTATGTATGTATGTACATACGTCTTCGCCACAATTGCCTTATAGCGGTATGAGTGTACTTGATTGGGAGGAAAAGGATCAAGCACAAAACCGGGATTCAATCATGCTGTAATAATACGCTTACTCGTTGTAAGTGACATATTCCATCTTTTCGTACCATCCGATATGGTTATATACACGGTGTCCGACGAATCGGGACTTTGTTCTTCAACGCGAAGCTCTCACGTTGGTCAGCTAGCCATTTAACTAACCACTCCGCTCTTCCCAAACAACTCTCTTAAGACACGGCGGGTTGAGATTGGATATGGAGTGATGTATGCAGCTTGGTCCTTGGAACCGAGCCCACAATTTAGCCAATAACTCTGGGTGGGAATTGCACTCGAGATAGGCAACGTAGGATTCCGGCGTCTATTTCGAAACTAGCATTCCAGTACTGCACGGCTGAAGCGCACTCTCCACTTCGGATATGTTCCAAAAGGCCCTCGGTTGTGTAAACCTGAAAAACTCTATGCCTAATATGTCCCGCAGTATCCGTCCAACCATACGGACGCGAAGGCTGAGTATGCGCACGGGGATCAGAATTAGTCTCAACCGCCCATGCGCAGCCCACACAGCGTCTTCCAACCTCCACTGTGCCACGCTTGGGGTCCAGAAATGGGAATTGCACTATCGTCTCCCAGGGACACTCGTAGCTTGGCAGGGTGATGCTGACCTTGCGCTGACGGGCAAGCTCAAAAACGTCAGAGGCACAAAAATACGTCCACGGGCCAGTAGCATAAAAAGGAATCATGTTGATTAGCTCTTCGTGTGGAACGCCCAACTGGCTAGTCACTAGCTCGATTCTGACGATTTTGAGCTCTTCGCAGTTTCCCACGCAGTTCATGCAGCAACGCTTGAGTTTTGGCAGAAAGAGACAGGGACCAAGGTCGTTGCATGCCGAGCAGTATGGTTTTCGGAAAACATCGTACATGTCTTTGACGGAGTAGGTGCCTTCGAGACCCAAGCGGGTGATGCTGTGAAGTGCGTTCTGGCAATTTTCCACAACAAGTTTGTAGCATGGATGATTCGTGATATAAGATTCGAAAATGGAGTTTGTAGCAGACAGTTTGCAGAGGGACTTGCAGTCCAGTGAAAAGAGGATCAGGTCCACAAGCTCAATGGGCAAGGTATCCAGAAAGTTGGATGCGACCTTTGGTCGGTGGGGATTGTAGGGCCTCGACTGAATTTGGATGATCTTAAGGCTGGCTTCCTCATTGCTTCTGGGAGAACTAAACATGTCAAGCAGAGCGGCATTGTTAACGTATGCAAGAGGGGACTGCTCCGTCCCGGGGTGTTCCAAGAATTTCTGCTCCTCGTCTTCCATTATGGAAACGAATCGCCGTAACCATGGATGGGCGAGGCCCGCAAAGTCAACGAAAAACGAATATTTCTAACGAATCTAACACGCTGACCAGGATTAGCTGGAGACAATTCAAGAGATCTGAGGGTATCGGCTTCACAGTGGATTCTTTGACAAGAGAGCCTGGACTTTCTCCATGGTCTCAGACGTCGTCCGCGACACGTACATGGTTCTTGATGACCTTTATCTCCAATGAAACGGACGCCAACCGCAGTAAACAATACGGCATCCCCTGTCGTTTCGGTTTGCTGGAAGAGATTTATTAGATCTAGCATCATCTAGGCGATGCTGCGACACCAGAGCGCCTCGGTAACAGGGAAAGTTGGGACGGAGAAAGAGCCGCGGGGAAATGCAAACATGACAACCAAAACAAACAAGACAAACAAGGCAAACACAGCAATCAACCTCACCATTTCCTCTTCACGACTACCGCGTCAATGGATGAAGTCTGGGGGACGCAGGAGGAAGAAAGTCCAAATCTCTCTTCTAGGTATGGCATATTCAAAGCTGGATGTGACAGTGAACGACTTAGGCTATGTTCATCTTCCTTTTAGGATCTGCCGTCATCGTCGATAGCATCTCTCTATTTACTGAAGCCTGAGTCCTAGTCTGCTCGCTCAGTTATGCATTCGGTTAAAGTGATGGCCGATTCGGATCACAGAGATGCTGGTCCTGAATGGGCCCTTCTTCTGGAAAAATGCATATGCCAGAGGATTATCGTTTCCGAGTTTCGAGATTTCTCGAAAATAATGATGCGTCGACATCCTATCTCGGGCAAGGAGCTTATCCGAATTGTCCTAGATGCGAGATTGGCGTCAAACATTATGTGGGATCCGCTGATACCACTGTACGTGGAGGCTTTACAGAGGCTCGGTTATGTCAGTGTGCCTGAGATACTAAAGCCACTGTTGTCATATTCAACGCTATACGATGATTCATACCCAGTATCGAAGACCGGGTCTGATGGAAAAGGTGTGAAAAGGAAGAAAAAGGCTTCGACGTTGATGACAGACAACAAGATTATTCAAAACGCCATGACTGCCATTACTCTGGGTCGTGGTCCCAAGTCGACACGGGGTGCGATTGATATCCTTAATGTGATTGCGACTTGGATTTCCATGCTACTCGCTTGGAACCCGTCTGGCGATGGTCCTCTGAGCGAGCAGCCTGGCGGTATATTAGGCCAAAAGGATGCATCGTGCATTTTTGGGAGCCTGGGGCTTCTGCTGGTGGCTTTGGCAGGGACTGAGAAGGGCGTAAATGCGCTTTCCTCTCTGTCTGGGAAAGGCAAGTTTCTCTTGCTGCTGAGAATGACTTTGGTGGGGCTAACGTTTGAACACAGATCGAAAGCGCTTTGGAAAGGCTCTTTCCGCATACATTCCTCTTTGTTCTGAGTATTCTATTCCATTGAGAAATAGATTAGAATCCATTCAAAAGGATTTCAATCTTTATCCAAATGATGCGAGCAAGCGGCTGGAGGAATCGATGATGGGAGACGTCAGTGTTGCGGCACTGCAGTTTGAGTCGAACGTTGTGGATGTTCCTGTAATAAGCTCTCGAGCCGGACTTTACATCTACATTAATGCTTTGGTATGCTCATCCATCTCACTGGGTTTAGACAGTAGTTAACGTTGAGTAGCTCGTTGGGCGCCCTCTAGTCGACGATAGTATTCTTATTAACTATTTAAACAATCGTTATGGCGTGGGTGCTCTTGATTGATGGTGGTATGGCCGTTGGCTAATCTTTTGATCTAGGGACACCATGTCGCAATGGTGGAAGAGCTCGTCACAGCTGCATTCGATGTTCTCTCAAATGGGATGTATCGAAATGAATCCAGCAAAACGATGTTTCTTTTCAGAGCGTTCCTCGTCAACAAGCTGCCACCATTCCTTGCTTACATGTCTGCATCATCAATGGAGCCAATCCCTATGGAGCTTTGCATTACTCGCGCTCTGAGCCGTGTTGATCCGAATACATTCCCATCATTTTCTGAGACCTTTTCTATGCAGGGCAATTCAGTCCTTTCAGATGTCAGGCAGGAGTTTCTGTTCTCCTGTGCGTTACATAAATTAATTCCCGAATCGAGCATTGAACGTTTACTTGGGGAGAACCCGATGCAGACACTACCTGTTGGCGGCCAATTTATGAAACATAATCTAATCGCACAAATGAATAATAACCCTGAACGAGCGGAGCAGCTTCTGAGCGGAATTGAATCCATGGAAGGAAATGCTGGCGCAATAGTCGATGCTATAACTGAAGTTATGCATAACCTGTGCGCAAGAAAGGAAACAATGACGCTGAAAAATATTTGCAACTCTTTGTCACGCCGGCCGCAAGCCCTAGATATTATGCTCCTGTTCAAAAGCCCGGTCTTCATTTTACAACCGCTCTGCTCGTTGTTGGATGCATGGAAATGGGACGAAGAGCCAGGTATGAGGTTCTTGAGTCCGTCATGTGCTTTCTTCTCTAACGTTGGTATCATAGGAGAGAGCCAGCCCGTTTATGACGAATTTGGCAGTATCTTACTCTTGGTTCTCGCATTTAAGTATAAGTATAACCTGACGCCCCTGGATTTGGGGATCAATTCTCCCTATTCGTTCACCCTACGACTTCTTGAAAGTGGTGCTTCGAGCCGGCGACTTGAGGATTTGACTGAAAATCAAAATCAAAATCTGGGCGCATGGATTACTGCATTGTTCGTTGCTGAGGGAATTAGCGATGAGTCAATGTCCTCGTGCAGTCCACAAGAGTTCTACCTGCTGGTTGCAACACTGTTCAGCCAGAGCTTATCAGCCTGCGAAGCTGGAAAGTTGGAGTTTGAGACGCTGAAAGGAGGATTTGAGTGTAAGCTATAGCCCAACTATATTTCGAAAAACAATCGAGTGTGCTAACTATGGAAAAGATCTCTTGGAGCCTTTTCTACTACCAGCTCTGGTAATGGCGCTAACTTGGCTCGGAAACCATATATGGGAATCTGAAAGCGATTTGACAACGTCCCTCAAAATTCTCCATGGTCTTGTGAAGCCAGCTTCTATATCCGGAGAGGCGCAGGAAATCCACTCCACCGTACTATATATAACTTCAGGGGCATTGGAAGCAACCCTGAAAGACACTCGAGCTCGACATCCTTCTCGAACCGATATCAAGCCTATTCTAGATGTCCTTGAACCATACCATTCTTTTCGACGAACTGGCGCCTCTCAATCCACCGAACTAGATATCTGGAGAGCCAACCCTGCCGGTGGAGGCCTCGTGACTAGCATTCGCAACACGTTCTCCTCTCTCGTACTGTGGAGCACGGATCCAGAAATTAGCATGACCCCTCCAAACTATACGCATCGCCAGCTCTTGGCTGGTCTCGGGCATGTTGGCTCGGAGCGGGTGCTCCAGGGTTTAATTGATGAACTCAAGTTGCAAACAGAAACAGGAAGTGGAGATCTGGCCTTCGACATTGCTACGACACTAATCTGTGCGCCGCAGGCGGAAACTTTCACCACTGAGCAAGCATTGTATCGACACATGGCCGGGGATAAATCAACTGTTCCCTTATCCACAACTTTAACGCTCCGTGATGCGCTGGGCCTACTTCGAGAATCGCTTCCAAAGTTAATTGAAACGGACCCACATCGCGCAGAGCTGATAGTACGTCTCCATCGTCGAGTGGAGGCACTATGTTCAATTCCGCAAATGCCAGCTGGAGAGGTGGATGTAGGCAATATCATGGATAATATCAATCTTGAGGCCGTTAGTGGCACTGCTGAGCAACAGCAGCAGCAGCATGGTGCTGAATCCTCAAACCAAGGAATCATGGCCGCACCAGGAGATACACCTGGAAATCTTGATGCCATGCTGGACGCGGCGGCGTCAGCCGCTGTGGCAGGTTCGAGTGGTACAGGCGGTGCGGAAACCGCGATGGCGGCGGGATTACTTGAGAGCGGACTTGATAGCGGTGGTGGAGTCGGGTCTGGGACGGGAATGAATGATGTTTTCAGTATGATGGATATGGGAAATCCGGAGTTCATTGATTTGGATATGGAGGGCATGTTTTGAACTGAGTATAACTGCAAGGTTGGTTTCGAAGGTGGTCAACCTTTTGGACTGCTGGATTTTGAATGTTGTGTTCTAGAGCCTATTTAGTATTACATATATGGTATCTATTTTGATTTCGTGAATACATGCTCAAGCTTATTCTTAAATATGAGTGTCATAAGCACGGCGAAGAGAAGATCTTCGATCTCCGTATCTTTTCTAGTCTATCGTGCTCTCTCTTCTAATTTAAAACTTCCACCAACGGGGAGAAAACAAAATGCACCAATGCCAACATTAACTTTAACAAAACCCATGCAGCGCAACTTTTTTCCGTAAAAAGTTTTGTTACAGACCCTCGTACATCTCATTATTCCATCTGTCCCCTTCTCCCCCCCCCCCCAGAACAAACCACAAAATCCATCTCTTTTAGTTCCTTCGAATCACCATTGCACCATTTTCCGCCGGCTCCAACACCTTCCACTGGCATACGATCCCGTTCTTCTTGAAGACACCCACAATCCGGCTCGCAATCTCTGGAAAATGCTCCGTGGCCAGCGCGAGAATCGTCGGCCCCGCGCCGGATAAACAGATTCCTAGCAGGCCCGGCTGCGTGCTGGGGTTCATGGAGTGTAGGATCTCCGTGAGGCCGGGGACTAGGTGCTTGCGGTAGGGCTGGTGGACTTTGTCTTGCATGGCGAGGTAGATCATGTCTGGGTCGAGCGGGCTTTGGCTAAGGGCGGAGGGGAGGAGGGTGGCGCGTTGGAGGTTGTAGATCTAGGGGTATTGAGATGGGATATGGTTAGAGAGAGGGAGGGAGGGGTGAGGAGGGGGGTGAGGGGGAGAAAAAGAAAAGAAACACTGTACCACGTCAGCTCGGGAGTAGGTTTCTGGCAAGACTTTTCTGGCTTTGGCGGTGGGGAGTTCGAAGTCGGGAATGATGGCAATGGCTTTGATTTGTTTTGCCCATGGGAATTTCTTGTAGTGGCCTATGCCGATCGGAGGTTCGGGCGGTTTGACTCCGGTGTCGATTCCTCCGGCTGGTGCGGGGAGGACTTCGCTGAGCGGGATCTCTTTCCAGGCGAGATCTTCGGGTTGTAGTTCGCGGAGATAGGTTCCTACGAAGCCGCCGTAGAGAGCTGCTGCGACGTTATCGGGATGACGCTCTGTTAAGTTAGATTTTGCAAATTAGCACAAAATCTCCCCTTTTCTTCTCCCGTATTTTCGAAAATAGTATTCTCTTTTGCCAGCCGCGGATTGAGAACCCCACACACCAATCATCAAACAATAATCTAACATTCTGGCCTTATCCAAGCCCAAACCTCCAACTTCACTCCCTAACATCACTCCCGCCGTCACCGCGGCACCGCTCGATCCCAACCCTCGACCCAACGGAATGGGATTCCTAATGTGGACATGCGTTCGTTCGGGGAAGCCATGGCTATTATGGCACCGGAGAACATATAGCGCGACGCGCGTGATTAGATTGACTTCAGGATCGAGGCTGACTTCATCGGCGCCTTCGCCTTCGTATGTGATGGTGCAGTTTAGTTTGGGCGTATTCGATGAGGGAGTGGAACTGGTAGTGACGTCGAGTTCAAGGTAGATTGAAAGTGCAAGACCTGGACTTGCGAGTTAGCTGCCTGTTTCTCCATTTTCCAGTCTTGATGCTTTCAATCGGAGAAGTTTGGCGGGGTGTTGCGGCACGGCTTACCGATGACATCGAAACCGGGGCCGATGTTGGCCGATGAACAGGGGACTTGGATTGTGAATGCCATTAGGGGTTCAATTTGTCGTATATACTATTGAATGTAGCTGAAATAGACAGTATATATATTCTCGCACGACTGACTTATAATCACTTCAGGGAAAAGAGAATTGTGGTTTAGTTATAACATTGAGCAATTCTTCCCTTTACGGTATCACGACTCGAGATCACGTTCTGATTGGCCGATAACCGCCGGAAAACTCTAACCAAGAGCCTCCTCCACATGATTCAGAAACCCTTATCTTATCAATCAATCATCTCCGCTTAGCCCTAATTGTATCAATCCACAGCATACAGACATATTGATTCACATATTGATTCAGAAAGCGTGAGATGGACTGCAACATACATTCTGCTTCAGGCTGGTATCCGAATGGCTAGCCCCATTTTGGACCCTGAAGCTTAATTGCCCAGTTGGCATAGCATTTAAGGCATCTGAAGACAATAGCCGTATCTTATCTGTTCGCACAAATGGTGCATTTAGCAATTTTGCTAGAAAATTGTTTTCAAGAAATCCCGAGAGATAAAAGCTCCGAAGAAGCTAAATAGAATGGTCTATCTATGATGCTTGTCAGTTTGGTTCTTGTGCATTTTGATGAAGCCCGCATTTACCCCCATTCACTCGTTCTGGGTTCATAAGAATTGAACGCGGAATTCCATGCATATATCTCAGGTCAGATTCCCAAAAAGATTCGAATACTGTACGAGTAACGCAGCAATATCCACCATCTCTTTCATATAAGATGCTCTTCGTTTCCTGTGGCAAGGAAGCCACCTCCGTTGGGCGAACTAATGCAGACAAATTGAAGTGTCAACCTTTTCGTAGTTACATATAAACAGCAGGATTTCGTACTAACTCTTGTCAACGAAGATCTTCAAGTTTGCTGGAAAGCCACGTATTTGTGACTTCAGGAGGCATTTCGGGATCGATTACAGGGGATGCCACTCGAAGGAAATACCGCGCTGCATCTTGAGGCACAGCAGCTTCTTCAATGAACGAGCCTAAGATAGATCAATCCGGATGTCGTAGTCCTGAAATCGCAAGCAGAGATTCATACTGCGCGGAGTCTTCGTCTTAGAAGAAGAGTTACGAAGTAGAACCAGGAATGTTCCAGGGGAGGGCCACGGTAAGGTGTCAGAGTGCGCTGTGAGCCAGCTAACTCTGGTGCAAATTGGTTTCGAGGAGAGGTACAGAGTACAGATTTATATATTTCACTCCTTTATCAAAGTCCTCTTGCTCGCCATTTAGGGAACGATGACCAGTTCCAGCCAGAAAAGCGAAACTATGTGGGCTGTTAGTGATTGTATACTCCATGCAGTATCTGAAAATCATATCTCTATACGGGTCTTACTAGTTTATATCTCATCACAAGTTTAACAAGCAACTTTGTGACATCCACGAGCAGATACATTGTGCCCGTTCCGACGGAACCGTAATGCGGATACACGCCAACGAAACGACGATATGGCAGCAGCAAACTGGGGATCTCAGATGACCGAAACTGCCGGTTCCACAGGTTTAGACCCAGCGGTTTCATGCTCTTAGGGATGCAACCGCTTGATGAGCCTGCATGACACCATTATTGCCCTAGCTATAGGATGAAAGTGTAATGCAAGTATGCCTTGATTCGGGCATATGGAGATAAACACCAAATGAGGTCATTTAGCAATAAGAAACCCAAGTATTCACCAAGCATACTGTTATATATTGCCATGTTGCAATAGACAGGTAGAGAGAAAAAAAATCATCCAGGATCTGGTAGTCACCATAGGCGCTTGCATCCACAATCAGATGGCAGGGATGCCATGCTTTTGTCGCATCAGCTTTGTAGATGAAGTCAAATACCTGACAAGAGTTCTTCGTCCTTCGTGACGAAATCGTAAAAACCATCCGAAAATGTGGGGAGAAAGTGGATATAATAGTTCCTCTGGGGGATGAAACTTAGGGATCTGTTATTATAAAAAATATATTCCCACAGACAAGAAGTGTTGGGGTTACTACAGGCTTTGCCCAGAATGCTTACTATTGCTTCCCCCGCAAGGTCGATGTGAACTTGGGCTATGTGGCTGTGTTCATGGCTGATTCATTCGCGGCACGAATAACCAGGATAAA
Source organism: Emydomyces testavorans (assembly GCA_029449355.1). Classification (NCBI taxonomy): domain Eukaryota; kingdom Fungi; phylum Ascomycota; class Eurotiomycetes; order Onygenales; family Nannizziopsiaceae; genus Emydomyces; species Emydomyces testavorans. The sequence goes on from CP120627.1 coordinate 3,712,522, forward strand.
ATAAGTATGATTGTGTTAGGTAACTTGTCAGAGAAGCAGAAGCACGAACCCAGTGGAAATCCATAGCAAATGCATTGAACGAAAAGCAAAAAATCCCAAGTATAAGAACGAACCATAAGCCTCATCCCACGAGCCCATTAGAACCGTCGCATAAGAGAAAACGGGGTATCGTAATCATATCACATCAATGAATCAATTCGCTCTCTCTTGCCCTTTGGAGACGCCACTTGCCACATCTCCAGATCCGTCTGAGTCTTCCTTGATATCTCGTTTCTGATCATCAGTATCCTCAGAACCGGGGAGCTCGCCCCAGCCTGAGCTCCGGCGACTAATCCTGCCCTGAGCATTTGCCAGGTATGAATTTGCTGTCATGCCGCCTATACTTCCGGTAGCACTATCGTTCCGCATGTGGTGGGATTGTAGCCCGCTACGGATACTGCCACGGTCACCTAGCCCAGCACCAGAAGTGGAATATACGCTGGCGCGTTCAGCACTCGCCATTGCACCTCGACTCAATGAACTAGGCGTTGCGTTGGGAAATTCCCCTCCCCCGGGTGCAGTATTGACGCTTCCCATATTCCCGCTGAGGACACTCAGCGGCAAACTTTCGCGACTCCCGCTAAAGAGAGACGACGGGGCAAGGGCACGTATAGATGCATTTGTGTCTAAGGAATTCCGGCGACGGCGCTTAGATGAAGATGCGAGTGTTAGCAGAGAGGCATTATCTGTAAGAAGGTTATTTGCCGTTGCCGTCACGTAGGTGGTTGGGTGCGGGGTAACGTGGGGCGGGATGGCTGAGACAGGCGTCGTTGGGAATTGGTGCGTGAACTGAATGGTTTGCTGGCTCCCTGCCTGCGATGCGTGATAAGCACCTCCTGTGATGTAATGATTGGGCGCGCCTGATTGGACCGTTGTGAGGGTAGTAGTGAGCGATTGCACAGACGGGGCTGGAGACGAGAAAGTGCTGCCCTCTCCACCACCCCGACAACTTCTACTTCCTCCGGGGGTCGCTGATGTGCCTGCTTTTGAATAGGCTCCATCCGACATCATGGTATCTCCATTCGTAGACAGGGTTGGCGCGGCGGATTTCCGACTGGTGGTAGGTGGTGTTTGTTCATTGTCCCCAACGAAAGATTCCGAACGTGAGAATTCGCTCTGTTGTACGCTACTTGTCGGTTCTGAAAAGGAAAGATGTCTACTAGGTCGCTCTACTCCTGGCGAATAGACAGTTCCCGACAATGGATAGGGGTTATTTCTAGCACTTTTTTTGTTCTTCGCTGCTCCAGTGCTGTTCCGATGTTTGTGGCCTGCATGCGAATCGGAAGACGATGAGTTCTTAAGATTTGCGAGGCGCTTCATCCAGCTCGCAAACGGACGCCGACGGCCATGACGATCTATCAACGAAGGTTAGTATCTGGAATGTACAGAGTATGGTTGGTGAGAGTTTACACACCATGCGGCCTTGATGGCGCCTCGGCTGTCGCCATTTTCGTCATCCAATATTGCTCTCAAGTGCAACGCAATTGTTCACAACGTGCAAAGCGAGAAGACACACTTAGAGAATAGCTACTCAGGAGATGATAGAAGATCGTTTCAGGTAAAGTCAAGGTAATTAAAATGTCAGGCTTGGTTACCTAGACACGCCGACGCTGAGCGCTAGTGTGGCCAGAACCCAGGCCTTGTAGCAATTGTGGAGAGCTGAACAAGGCTTCCAGGGAGCAACAGGGATGACAGAAAAGGCAGCGGTGTGGTGAGTTTTAGTTCTCTATTAAAACCAATTCACTGCTCTTGAGGTAGATCAAATTGAAAAGAACAGCAGTCCTTGTTCTTGAGAAGAGAATCATGTCTTGTCGAAGGTGGTGATGGTGCTGATGGTGCCTGGCTAGCTAAGTTAGGTATGATGTAGTTGTACCCTCCCTCCTTGCTTGGTAAGCGGAAAGAAGGCTGAATATCACGTGGGATCAGGATTATGTAACTAAACCCCAGCTAGACTTCTCTGGGTTAGTCTGCTGTTGATGCTGAAGCTCTCTTGCTGATGTTGAACCAAGCGACGACAATCTTCAGCGACGTCTAGCTAACCTTGATAGAGAGCTGGTTCCAGTTGCCAGGCATTTTCTTCGATTGGATATTCATTTGGAAGCTCAGTGTGAGCTGAATTACCTCCTTGCCTTGGTTTGGAAGCAACTGTTACCTCACAGTCCTCAACAGATCCCAATCGATCCCAGACGGTATCAACGACCTAAAATCCGTCCGAAATGAGGTGAGAGACATTGCAGCTCAGATAGCATGTCTCATGGCTTCCGGTAAACAGCCCGGTTTATTCAACAGCGACACCAGCCCTGCAAAACTTGCCAGTCAAGTCCGATGATCAGGCTGAAGCTGACGATGGACTCATTCAACCTTAGACGTCTTTAAATGAGAAGGTTCCTCAGATGAACCATACGGCAGCTGATTGGCCTTAAAAAAACACGTCATGGCCTCTCAGTCCCCCTTTATTCGGGCTTTACACCCAGAAGTGGCAGCCCAGATTGAGTCTTCCATTGCCATAACCAATTTGAATACTGTGGTTTTGGAACTGGTCAAGAATTCGTTAGACGCAGATGCTCAGACAATAACCATAACCGTAGACTTTCAAAAGGGCGGTTGTGTCGTCGAAGACGATGGGGTGGGCATCCCCTCATCTGAATTCCGAGAAGAAGGAGGTCTAGGGAAGCTATATCGTGTGTAAAATTCGACCTAGCTATGTAAACGAAACATAGGCTGACATTTAACCCAGATACGTCCAAGTTTGATTGTCGATATGAAGTGCATGGCCGCAAGGGCATTTTCCTCCCATCTTTGATCTCCCTTGCACTGGTAACCATCGCTTCTCGTCATGCTTCCCGTGATCCGACAAATTCTGTGACGTATCATCATTCGAGTACGATTTCTAAGCTTTGTCCAGCTCCGAAACAGCATGAACTTGCTTCCGAACACGGCACAAAGGTTACGGTGACCAATCTATTTGGGAACCTACCCGTCCGCGTGAAGCATCGGGCCCTGACACTGCAAAGGAATGAAGATATAGACAAGGAGTGGGATGAGCTGAAACGGCTATTAACGGGTTTACTGATCGCGTCACGGACAACTGCAAAGGTCACCCTTGAGGATGCTTCGAAGTCCCGAAGAATGATTGTTCGAGGCCGTAAGGAAAGGCTAAGCCAATCGAGATGGCCGCCCGTAGCTCTGGTCGACGACGCTGCCTTGGATATTGCCCGAATACGTTCAATCCTCTCTCAAGTAGGATACATTACTCCTATAGAACCCACAAGTTGGGTTGCTGCATCAGCACGGGCGTCGGGGATCTCAGTGAGATCTGCGATATCCCTCACGCCCAGTCCGACCAAGCAGGCGCAATTTATTTCGTTTGGGATCATTTCCCTGAATCAACAGTCTAATGCGAATGTTCTATATGACGAAATCAATCGACTATTCGCAACTTCTAATTTTGGCACAGAGGATAGTAGCACACCAGAAATTGCGGAGGAACTTCAAGAGTTAAACCTAAGAGCCTCCCGATATGGAAAAGAGGCAACGGCTGAAAAAAGACATAAAACACGCCCAAAAGGAGTAAATAAATGGCCAATGTTCTACATTCGCATAGATCTGAAGGGCCAAAATACAGTAACTGATCAGAAGGATAGCCCATTGTCTTCTGAAAAGTCCCTTGAAGAAATCCTCAACGTGCTCAATGCAATGATTCGCCAATTTCTCGAACAGTATCACTTCTCACGACCGAGACACCAGAGAGACGAGAAAAGACGCCTGGAGATCTCAAGGCTAGTCAAGAAGGAAGAGAGACTTGGTAAAAGAGCTAAGAGCTGTGCTGCCACTGTTTCTCATTACGTTGGGGTTGGGAACTCTCCATCGGTGCTGGAGGGGTTTCTAAACCCTCAACTTAGGCTACCTATTTATTCTGGCACTCCTAACTCCTCAAGTTTTCCGCTGGTCGATTTTGCAAATCGGTCGAAAATTAAGGCTGGAAACAATAGGCATATTATGGAAGAGATCTGTTCTGGATTACCACGTAAGAAGGGCATATCGACAGCTTCTCACGGCAAATCACCTCACAACGAAGATGAGCCTTTCAGAGATGGAAATTTCCGTCCTGCTTCTTCTCTTTCTGCCCCAGTACTCATGCAGTCGCGAGTTCCAAGCGAATCGCCAGCTTGTGCAGCCGCAATTGCATATTCAGATGCTCAAGTCCCGTTGCCCACAGATGAAGATCTGGATGCAAGTCAGGAAGAGCTTAAAGATAAGGTTGTCCAATGGACCAACCCTGCGACCAGAGAGGTTATTTATATCAATGAGCGCACGGGTCAGACCTTGGCTTCAGAAAGCATCAAAGCCATCTCGTTTCGCTCTCCGGACTCAATTCCAACTTGTCAAGCTTTTTCCAGAGATCAATCGGGATCTCCTGCCCTCACCCCCTGGATTGATTCTATCCTTCAGAAATGGGAGAACCCAGCCTTTCGTGCATCGGAGCGTCTCATACCATTGATAAAGCCTTGCATGCCGATACACCCCGAAGAAGAAGATAGCGGATTCTCAGCCAGGTTTCCGAACGTTATGGACTTCCATAAGACGCTTTCTGCGTTCAGTGGTCGTCTAACAAAATCTGGACTTGCCAACGCACAAATCGTCTCACAAGTGGACAACAAGTTTCTTCTCCTGAAAATGAGTACCGCGCTGAGCGAAAAAGGAGAATTACAGTCAATTTTGGTCCTCGTAGACCAACATGCCGCTGACGAACGAGTTTGCGTTGAACAGCTCTTCAGTGACTTATGCGGTTTGTCATCATCACATACCGTGGATTCCACTTTCCTTCCAAAGCCGATACTTTTCAAAGTTTCGTCTCAGGAGGCGCAATTGTTCGAGTCTCGATCCGAATATTTCGCTTCCTGGGGTTGTCACTACTCCGTGTCCAGGGGACATACATCTCTGCATGCCACTGTGGAGATAACTGCTCTTCCAACCCTCATCTCCGAAAGATGTAGAGCAGAGCCAAGGCTAGCAATCGATATGCTTCGTTCCGAAGTCTGGGCACGCAATGATGATGGAATAGCCTTAAAGCCGAGAGATTTATCCTCTGCACACCCTGAAAGACCCGATGAACGAGATACCAGAGCTCCACATTGGGCTCATTCAATTTCTCACTGTCCCCGAGGAATTATTGATCTACTAAACTCGCGGGCCTGCCGATCAGCAATCATGTTTAATGACAAGCTGAGCAGGACCGAATCCGAAGATTTAATTGCCATGCTTTCGAAATGCGTGTTTCCATTCCATTGTGCGCATGGGCGACCGAGTATGGTGCCAATCATCAACTTGGGACCAGTACGCCATAGCGATGGAGACAGAGTGAACAACATCGGCTTTTTTGGCGATGCAGCCTTTGGGGGCCTTGGAGAGCATGCGGTGAAAAAGGAGGCTGGATTTGCGAAAGCATATAGGACATGGAAGCAGACACTACCGTCCTGAGCATCCCATGATCCAAGGACAGGCAACTTTGGAGATCCTTTTGGAAGAACGGTTATATCTGGCACATTTCAATTATGGATGCTTGGAAGTTACGGCTATGCTGGTTAGTCCTCAGGATCAGGCATCCAGCCGTGTTTTTGCTATGTATATTATATTCAGCCTTGCAGAGGACATCTTCACAGTGAACGACTCTATAATCACATCAAGGCATATCAAAATTTTGGGAGTAAATTGCTCTATGCTTGAGGCATGACGATTCGCAGCTTTCTTAGATGAATTCTTGTTCTTCCAAAGCACAGTTCCACAATTATGAATACAGCTCAAGCATGATGGCCATAAAAAGGTCCTGGTTATTCTACAATGGCCTTGAGAGAGTACAGATCCTTTAAAGGATCTGTGTTTGGATCATCTTTTGGAGGATCACTTTATTTGAAGTCTTGAGCAGCAACATGGCCATCAGTCAAGAAGCATCGACATCGACTCTATGGAAGTTTTGAATTCCACAAGAACAATCATTAGCTTGTGCTTGTTTTGAGGACTAGATGAGCCTTTTCCGCTCATTGTGTTGTTTCTTCCCAGAAGCCATTGACTCTAGTAACTAAAGTGTGACTTGTTCAAACACCTCATTTGCCCACGTCATATGGCTCAAATCGAGTGGTGGCCACAAGAAGAATTCTGGGTTAAATGTCGCATTTTTTCCCTCTTTTAATGTTCCGTCACTCATGGATGATGGTAATATTGGAATCCACACAAAGAAGAAATTTTCTCAGAAAAGAGCTAGTTGATTTGCTGGCATCCAGTGCTATAAGGCTACATAGCTACTTAACTACATTGTAACTATGACTGTGACACTTCAAGGCAACAACAAGAGTCCAAGTGGAGTGGAGAAAGGATCCGTGATCGGATCCATTGTCAGCAGTGAGTCATGTCACACTGTGGCCTGTGTGTAGTCAGTATCAGCGCACGATCAGGTTGGAGATTAGGGTGGAGGAAGGGACAGAGGATTTCCTCGATTCGAGTGAAGTGGGTGTTTTTATACATGTAACCATTACATGGTTAATTAACTGGCAGCATTGAGCTGAATGAATCTAATTAACTTAACTATCTCTGGGCCTTCTGCTCAATGATGGCTTCTTCCACTTGATTCTCTCTTGAAAACACTCTGGAAGACCCAGCAGCAGTGCAATACTACATATGTAGTTATGTATCTAACTAGCCAGTCGTCCAATGACCCAATAATTAGTTATAACTTATTCATCTCAAAAAATGCCATGATCCAAATGCCGTCTCTCCTCCCGCCACACCCCGTATACTTTTAGTACTTATTACTCGCTCCTCCTGCCCGGCGCTTTGTCCAACATGCCAGGACCCCCACGGCAGCCCAGATTAAGCTTCGGCACCGAGGCATAGGTACAGTATACTCCGTACACAGATAGGCAATCCAAACTTGCTCCGCTGATAAGAGTGTCACAGTCTGGTTTTTTTTTTTGTTTCTCCTATCTTGACACAGCTGATGAGGTGATGGAATGCACTAGATTTATGTGATCTCCTCTCTGTTTTCCCTTTTTCTTGTTTTTATTTCCTCGGGAGCTGAACAGCAAAGGAAGAGAACGGAGACAGACGATAATTGTAAAGTTGGGGGTTGTCTATGATTTTAAAGACAGTGGGTAGCATAGCTAATGGGAATATCCTAAGAAAAGAAATGGATTGATAGATAACGGTAGATACTCAAGAGTAGTTAGTTGGTGTTCACAGAGAAGGCCAATAAGTATCTAACCTGAACCCTTGGTTCGATCCAATTCATTCTTCCTCACTTGAATGAACTCAGCCTCCATTCCACACGAGAGAGCAGCCGTGGTACTGTCTAAAAGCTTGAACTTCAGCTGTTAGATTCATTCTTTGCACTTTCTTTACCCTGCCTGCTCCGCATACCCTTCAGCCTTCATCGAAACATACACAGGCGTTAAAAGAAAAAGAAAAATTCAATTGCAAAGATGTCGCATCTTCCGATCGAGCCAGAATTTGAGCAGGCATACAAAGGTATGACTTCTGCTGCTTTTTTCTGCAGGTTTAATTTTCGTTGAGCAGGAGCTGTCTGCCATCACAGATAGTATGCGTATGTTCTAATAATTGTAAGCAACGAACTAATCGTGAATTTCATTCGGTAGAATTGGCATTTTCCCTTGAAAACTCCACCTTGTTCGAGAAGCATCCCGAATACCGCAAGGCCCTTCATGTTGCTTCAATCCCAGAACGTACCATCCAGTTCCGTGTGAGCTGGGAAAATGACAAGGGCGAGGTGAGCATCGACCGGAACCATGCGTCATATACCTTGATTTCTGTCATCTCACATTCAATTGGAAACAGCTGGAGGTAAACCGCGGCTACCGTGTCCAATTCAACTCCGCATTGGGCCCGTACAAGGGTGGCCTTCGCTTTCACCCCACCGTAAACATGTCTATTCTCAAGTTCCTTGGCTTTGAACAAATCTTCAAAAATGCGCTTACGGGCTGTAAGTTATGCAAAGGATATTGGGATTGCCTTACTGGAAACACCCAGGCTGATGACCTATTGTAGTGAATATGGGTGGTGGTAAAGGTGGTGCAGACTTTGATCCCAAGGGCAAATCCGACAACGAGATCCGGAAGTTCTGCAGCGCCTTCATGATGGAGTTGAGCAAACATATTGGTGCTGATATCGATGTTCCGGCGGGAGATATTGGTGTTGGGGGTCGAGAGATTGGCTTCCTGTTTGGTGCCTACAAACGACAGAGACATATCTGGGAGGGTGTTCTGACCGGCAAGGGCCTCAGCTGGGGAGGTTCTTTGATTCGTCCTGAAGCCACCGGTTATGGTCTCGTTTATGTGAGAATTTGTCCAATCATTGACTGTGGAGGAGCGCCAGCTAATCGAGAGTCACAGTATGTGCAACACATGATTCAGTATGCGACTGACGGCCAGGAGTCATTCAAAGGGAAGCGCGTAGCTATCTCTGGCTCTGGAAACGTCGCCCAGTATGCTGCCCTCAAGGTGATTGAATTTGGTGGAACTGTTATCTCCATTTCCGACAGTAAAGGATCGCTCGTAGTCCGAAACAAAAACGACTCCATCACTCCAGAAGAAATCTTTCAAATTCAGAAGTTGAAGGACCAGCGCAAGCAGCTCTCCGCCCTTGCCGATACGCCCAACTTCAAGGATAGATGTGCGTACCTCGAAGGTGCCCGCCCCTGGCTGCACGTTGACAAGGTCGATGTCGCTCTTCCTTGCGCGACTCAGAACGAAGTCTCGGGTCCTGAAGCCCTGACCCTGATCCAAAATGGATGCAAGTACATCGCAGAAGGCTCCAACATGGGTTGTACCCTCGCCGCCATCGAGCACTTTGAAGCCCACCGTCAATTGCACAAGAAGGGCAGCGCTGTATGGTACGCACCTGGTAAAGCTGCCAACGCTGGTGGTGTGGCGGTCAGTGGTCTCGAGATGGCCCAGAACTCTCAGCGCTTGACCTGGACCGCTGAGGAAGTTGACCAAAAGCTGAAGAATATCATGGAGCAGTGTTTTGAAACTGGTGTCAAGACTTCTGAGAACTATACTAGCTTGAATAAGGGTCAGCTCCCATCTTTGGTTATTGGTAGCAACATCGCCGGCTTCATCAAGGTTGCCGAAGCTATGAAAGACCACGGAGATTGGTTTTAGACTCCATTTCTTCACCTGTTTAATCCTCTTTCACAGATTCAATTTTTCATGATTGCTGTGATGCCCTTTCTCATCGTCCTTGTTTGGTTGGCTGTTATTGGCGTCTCTTGTTTTGATTTGGTGTTTTCTATTGCGATCACGTCTGGTTTGTCTCAAAAGGGGTTTATCACATTGTTTGTCTTTCTTTTTGCTGCGTCTGGTCTAATGGCTGGCGATGTCTGATGAATGTACTTGAAGAGGAGTTCTCAAGGTCAGTGTACTGCATAGATGCCATAGATATGTTCTGCTTCTGGGGTGCCCTTTTATCCAGAGAGTACTGAAAAGAGTAAGTATAGTATTCCAGATAGGATGCTTCAGAGCAGTCCAAGGAGAAGGAAATAGCAGGCGGACAAGAGAGCTCAACTCATACTCTTCATACAGAGTACACTTGTTGATGGGGAACCATGGGAAGACTTGGAAAAGCTTCCACAGATGCCAATGAGTGAAGAACACATCTTCTTCCTTCTCGTCTCACAGCTTTTGAAGGAAGAAGGATTTCAAGGTATGTTCTTGATAGGATCTCACTGTCCAACCTCAAACCAGGCAGTGCGCATGAATCATTACGAGACAGACTTGAGGTTTGACGGGGTGTCCATCGGAAGAAATGCCTGTCCTACGAGCGCGGTTGGATGCTCCAATTCGCGGAAGGTGAATGGGATTGAGTTTTCCATCTCGTCAAATATCAGAAAAGATGGAATATAATAACAGCAATGTCGATGCAATGTGTTCTCATCACAGCGTCATGACCTGACAGGGAGCGATGGCTGCGGGGCCAGTCGAGGAGCCGGCGTGTTCCTGTTGGATGTCGAGAGAAAAAAAAGAAAGAAAGAAACGGCAGATTCGAGTTTTCACTTACCGATAACTTCTAAGCATCAACTCCGAAAGAAAGGGAAAAAAAAGGTGAAACGAATCGCTTGTCCCGCCACGTGTGGATCAAACATTTGATCTTGGATGGCTGATGTGACCTATCGCCAGCATCAAGGGCGTGAAACCAGTTTTTCTTTATGGAGAAGAATCTTCCACTGCGGAGCCCTCCCCTGGTCCCTGGACGGTGCCCGAATTCTAGGCCCGCCCGTTACTGCTGGTGGCCTTGCTTGTAAGGCCGTGAAGACGTGGGCTAGAGCCTAGATGGAGTGATGATGATAACGTCTATGATGCCTTAAGTGACGGGAAGACGCTTCAAGTCCTGTAAGATTACACGGATATATTGATTTTGTGGTTGCTGATTGGACTATGTAGTTACTCGTATGCATGGATATACGCACTCGATGTGATTTGACGGACAAGAGAGTATCATTCAGCTGTGTTGGATCGGATATTTCTTGAATCGGGCTGATACATACAAACAGACTGTTCAACGACAGCAATCATCGTTGACGTATTGGTTATTGTTACAAGAAAAACCACTCATGACAGCAACATACAATACAATACTAATAATCCTCCTCCAATGACAGCAACAGAAACAATCATATGAAACACAAAGCGAGCGTGGTGACAATACGGGACAATACGGGCTGCAGTCAGCGAGTCAGCATGGAACACACCGGTTGGGAAGGCGCGACCTGAGTGGATGTGTGCCTGGGAGGGAAAGCGCCGCCACGAATCCCGGGTGGGTGACGTGGTCCGAAAGAGGACTAGTCAGGGCACCCACTGGCCAATCAGCAGCCCGCAATTTCCCCGGTTTTAGGTTTCACCCCCTTGCACTAGGCTGTTTTGGGCTGATGGAGGGTATGTCCACTATAATTCCACTCATGGAAGGCACTCTGGCCCCCCTAACTAAACCGGTTCGTATTCTTTCTTTAATTCTCGGTCCTCCCGCTCTCCTTTTCCTCCTCTTCTCTCTCTCTCTTCTCTTCTTCCTCTTCCTCTTCTTTTTCTCATCACCAACCTCTCTCGCTGTCTTGACGACTGTCCAGTCTTTCCCTTCAACTCCCCTTCCCGACTTTCGTCAGCCTGACTTTGGCCATCGCGGCCCTGCTTGATATCACCTCGTCTGACTTCACTCCTTGAGTCTCTCGAGTTTCATCTTGATTGACATCTAAAACACCCGCTGTCCTCTCACGGACCGAACCGCGAACCCTCTCAGCTTCGAGCTTCATCGCACAAGCTGACAGCTGCAATTCACTCTTTTTTGATTGCACTATCAGATCAATTCAAAGTTATCGTCCATTTTCTTTCATCGCTGAATCGCCTGGTTCGATTCATTTGTCCCAATTGGCCTTTGTTTATCATTCTCTGGAGCATCATCATCAGTCTAGAGCAAGTTCTCTAGTGATCTACAAAACTATCCACGTCTCACGACAATATCAAACCGAAACGTGTTTTTGAACCGACCTGAATTATAGATCCGACTACAATGGCTCCAACATTGCTCAAAGCACTTGCCGCTGCTGCCGGTCTCTACGCCTCCCTGGCCGCTGCTGCTCCTCTCCAGAAGCGAGTCATCGTCTGGGAAACCGTGACGGATGTTGTCGTCCAGACTGTCGAGGTGACCATGACCGTCAGCGGAGCCCCTGGTGCACCACAGACAATTCCACCTCCGGAGATCACTCCGCCAGCCAATCCTCCGGCTCAGCTCCCGCCAACGACCCTCGCGAAAGCGCCTGCGCCGCCATCTTACGCTCCACCCCCACCTCCGCCTCCATCTCCACCACCAGCCCCAACCTCTTCCGCGCCAGTCCAGCCGGGAGAATTCGCTCCAAAGGTGTCTTCAACTCCTCCCCCTCCACCACCTCCCGCCACCACTCAAGCCCCTCCACCACCGCCCCCAGCTCCAACTACCTCGCAAGCTCCAGCTGCCCCGTCACCACCACCTCCCCCGCCGCCACCAGCCCAGAAACCGCAAGTGCAACCACCATCCCCACCGAGCAATGGACCCTCGGGTCAGAGCTACAGTGGTGACATGACCTTTTACGACGGTGGACTGGGTGCTTGTGGAGGCAATGTCGACTCCCACGGCGAAGATGCTGTCGCTATCTCGGTCGATCTCATGGGCGAGGGAAATAACCACAGCCCATACTGTGGCAAGACCATCACCATCAAGTACAATGGCAAGACGTGCAAGGCTGTCATCAAGGATAAGTGCATGGGCTGCGTAGGTTGACCCCGAGGGACTGTAGTAATTATGGTTACTAACGTCACATTGATGCAGAGCGGTGGATCGATTGATATGACTCGCCATCTCTTCAATCAACTGTAAGATCTTTTTGTTCTCCCACTGTGCCGACACGTACATGTACAAGAGGCTGACCGAAAACTATAGTGCTTCTGAAGAATCAGGCCGCTTGAAGGGTGTTGAATGGTGGATCGACTAGACTGGTTTCTAGTGTCTGCCCCCGAAATTCAGCACCATTTCGCTTCTACGCCTGGATTCTCATTTTCCATTCCTCTCCCCTTCCTTTCCAGCGCTTCGTAGTATGGGGTTGTCCTGTTTTCTCATTGCATGGATTCTCAGGGAGAGTCTCGACGCCATTGTGATGATTGGTGCTTGTCATCTTTCATTATCGCTGACATTCACCTGTCGAATAAGAAGAAATACTTGATCTGTACATAACAAGTATATTTTCCCCGCCTTTTCCCATGCGTACATATGCCTCACCCATGGAACTGCTGGCAACGAGGTTATGATTCATGGTAAAATTTCATTTCCTGTTGATACTCTTTTTTTTTATTCCCACTTGGGACTGGGGTTTTGGAGAGGCTGTTGGTGAGGACTAAGGCAAAGGAGAGAATAGGAGAAGGAGTAACGGGGGATGGGCCCAACTGTTTATTTGGAGCAGATTTGGATTTGTTTTTTCCCTTCTCACTCTCGCTTGTGTGCCTCTTTTCTGGAGGGCTTTGGTTCTCAAACTGGAGCTTTAAAAACTGGACATTATATATGTCTTTTGATAGAGTGCTTGCTTTGATAACAAGTTCGTTGATGTTCAGCCAAACTTCAGCTGCTTGACTTCAGGACCCAGTAAGCTTGAGTTTTGAATTATGAGGATTCTTAAAAACTGAAAATCAATCTGCAGAATTTTATTAGCAGATTGTAAAAGATGAAGTGGCGCATATAGGAGAGATTGAGGTTGCACATCACAAGTAATCTCAGCAGCTATTTTAGCCCAAGGCTTACACAACCTGCGACAAGGGAAAGTCCACTAACAAGGTCCTTGCCAACTGTTCTATCCTCCGTTCGGAGGACAAGGATGTATGAGTTTAGCAAAAATACTCCGTACATACATAATCCCCAAAAAGTCCGATTCCGTTTTACAGCTTCTCAGGAGGTCGAGTGTGTGTGTTTGTTCTGCCAGGAAAAAACTGGGAATCGCATTAAACTCCCTTGTTACAATGCAGTAGTTACATAGGTGGTAGTGGTTAATGACCTGATGATTAATATAAAGGCCAACAGAATAAAATGCCAAAATAAATAAAAAATCGTTTTTATTATTGATTACTTCCCTGTCCTCTTGGAATAGTGCTTAAACCCATCCATCCACAAGTTTCGTAAACACATTATCAACTTGGAATCGAAACAAATCCAAAAGAAAAAACAAGGCCTGACATATCAAGACACCAAAACTAGAGAAGAATAAAAACAGACATTATCGTACTTCATAGATCTATCCACTGCACATCACACATGCTTCTTTATTCTCAATGCTGCCTGTATAAATAAAAAGAGTTTCCATTAGCATCAAACCAAGAAAACCCTGACTCATAACAGAGAAAAATCACTTACACTGCAAAACCTGCTGCGAATAAATATCCTGCTCACTTCCCCCCTGCTCCTTAGCCGCAGGCTCTTTCACTTTCTCCCCTCCCTCCTCCTCCTCGACTCCATTAACTGTCTTCTTCTTCCCCAGCTCTTCGTCCGGCGGAGCCGTCGCCGGGGTCCGTTCAAACGCCGGCACTCCCTTCGGGCTCACTGGCCTAGGAGACTCCGCCAACGGCCCACTAGGCTGCTTCTGATCATACATCGGCCTGGGCACCGCAGAATAGGTGCTAGAATAGCTGCTCGAGCCGCCCGTTCGCTTTCTGGCCACTGCGCCGTTCGGCCTGGCAACGTTTGTATCTGCAACCTTGAGCTGTTCCTGGTCGACGGTGAACTGAATTGGCGCCGAAGCTGCCATGGTGCGCAGATAATACATTCCGGTCTTGAGGCCGAGCTTCCAGCCGGCGAAATGCATGCTGGTGATTTTGCCCATCGTGGGTTCCTTGAGGTGGATGTTGAGAGATTGAGACTGGTCGATAAAGGCACCGCGGTCGGCGGCCATTTGGACGATGGTTCGCTGAGAGATTTCCCATACGGTCTTGTAGAGAGCTTTGATGTCGGCGGGGATGTTGGGGATGTTTTGGATTGAACCGCCTTCGGCGATGATGCGGTTCTTCATGTTGTCGGACCAAAGGCCGAGATCGACGAGATCCTTCAAGAGCCATGGATTGACAATTTGGAATTCACCTGCGAGAACTCGTCGGGAGTAAATGTTTGACGTGTATGGTTCAAAACATTCATTGAATCCAAGGATCTGACTTGTGCTAGCAGTAGGCATGGGAGCAACGAGCAAACTGTTGCGCACACCATGTTTCGCGATGTTCTTTTTGAGTGAATCCCAGTCCCAGAGGTCAGTAGGGGTCACGTTCCACATGTCATATTGCAGGATACCCTGCGAAACGGGAGAGCCTTCATAGGTCTCATAAGGGCCATCAACCTTGGCAATGTCGCAGGACGCAGTTAATGCAGCGTGATAGATGGTTTCGAAGATCTGGATGTTCAATTGTTTCGCCTCTGGCGAGTCAAATGGCAACCGTAGAGCAAGGAAAGCATCGGCAAGACCTTGCACACCAACCGCAATAGGACGATGGCGAAAGTTACTCCTTCGGGCTTCAGGGACCGGATAATGATTGTTATCAATGATTTTGTTCAAATTGCGAACAAGAACCTGAGTAACTTCATGCAGCTTGCCAAAGTCATATTCGCCGCGGACCGCATCGACATATGTGGGCAGGGCAAGAGATGCCAGGTTACAAACTGCGACTTCATCAGGCGAGGTATACTCGATGATTTCCGTGCACAAGTTAGAGCTTCGAATAGTTCCAAGATTCTTCTGGTTGCTCTTTCGGTTGCAGGCATCCTTGTAAAGCATAAATGGGTTCCCAGTCTCAGTTTGCGCTTCTAGGATAGCATACCAAAGTTTCTGGGCCTTGATAGTCTTGCGACCACGACCTTCTTTCTCGTATCTAGATACTTGTTATTATCCATGCACTTTTTGCGCCATGAAAGCTGACTTACTGTTCATATAGGGCCTCGAACTCATCACCATAAACATCTGCTAGACCGGGGGCCTCATTTGGACAGAACAAAGTCCAATCGCCGTTCTTCTCAACCCGCTTCATAAACAAATCAGGAGTCCAAAGCGCAAGGAACAGATCTCTGGCTCTGACTTCCTCCTTTCCGTGATTTTTACGGAGATCCAAGAATTCAAAGATATCGGAGTGCCAAGGTTCGAGATAGATGGCGAAAGCGCCAGGTCGCTTATTTCCGCCTTGGTCAACATACCGAGCTGTATTATTAAAGACACGGAGCATGGGAATAATTCCGTTGGAAGATCCGTTTGTTCCGGCAATGTAGGAGCCAGTCGCGCGGATACGATGGACGTTGAGACCAATACCACCAGCTGTCTTGGAAATCAGAGCACACGTCTTTAGCGTATCATAGATGCCTTCAATGCTATCTTCCTTCATATCAATCAGGAAGCAGGACGCCATCTGTGGCTGTGGCGTTCCCGCATTGAAAAGAGTAGGCGACGCGTGGGTGAAACATTTCTGGGACATCAGATTGTACGTCTCAATCACCTTCTCAATGTCTTCGCCATGAATACCAACTGCAACACGCATAATCATATGCTGCGGACGCTCGGCAACTTTGCCATTGATTCGCAGCAGGTATGACCTCTCCAGTGTCTTAAATCCAAAATATTGGTAGTTAAAATCACGATCGTAAACGATCGCCGAATTGAGCTCATCAGCATGTTTCATGACAATTTCGTAGGTTTTCTGAGATATCATAGGTGCAGGGCGCTTGTTCTTTGGGTTGACGAAATGGTAGAGATCATCAATGACGGACGAGAATTGTTTCTTGGTCTGCTTGTGTAAGTTGGACACGGCTATTCTAGCGGCGAGGATAGCATAATCTGGATGGGTGACAGTCATGTATGCGGCAGTTTCAGCAGCCTAAAAATCACAAATTGTTAGCAAAAAGATATTTGTGATTGGGCTTGATATGATTGTGTTGCTTACCAGGTTGTCCAGCTCAATGGTCGTCACTCCCTGGTATACTCCTGAGATCACCTTCTGGGTAATAGCGGCGGCGTCAACATGCTCAGGATCAAGTCCATAGCATAGCCTTGAGACACGAGCTGTGATTTTGTCGAACTGCACGCGCTCTTTGCGTCCATCTAATCGTGGGTGGCAGTTAGTTACGGTGCCTTGATCCGTGGACAGTGACAGGAAGTATATAAAATTGAATGAGCCAGCATGAAGACATTCTGGTGTTATTCTAGACTCACCTCTTTTGTAGACGAACATCCTGAACAGCCCTTTGAGATCAAAGTCCTGGAAATATACGGTGCTCCACGTCGGGATGTGAGTTGAATCTCGCGCTAGATAAAAGCTTTGCACTCAATTCTTCTCAATCAAAGACAAGCAAGATCAAGAGACAAAAGAAGGAATGGGAGGTATGGTCAGGAAAGGAGTGGAAGAGGATGGTATGAGCTGAGCTTTTTGATTTACTTGTATGAGACGCGTTCTCAAGTCAGCCAAACGCGTTGGATGGCGATGGCGAATGATTAGTAAGCCCGCGTCAGACATCTATTAGTACCTGATAGGGTCCAGTAGATCATGCTGGTCGCGATTGTTCTTTTGTTTCTATATTTGATTATTGAAAGGCGATAGCTATCAATACATAAGTATCAATCTTATGATGTGAATGCGCGCCGCCAAAAATACCAGTAAAATGTGTGTGTTCATGCTGTTGATATCCTCCAGAACCAAAGGAAATGTGTCCCTATCACAAAGTCCAGAGTAGAAGAAATGGCCCGAATATTGGTGTCGATAATCACAAGATGGCCTTTCTGAGTTGACCATTATTACAAAAGGGCGAAAGTTATATCACAACATTCTTGGGCGCAGAATATTCAATTAATTCATTGCCTAAAGGCTGAGAAGATCGGGACTAATCTGCATTTTGACTCTATCAGACAATTATCTCTCAACATTATCAAAACACGTAACACATCCACCGAAAGAATGGACTGAGATTCGCTCTTTTGATTACATGGCGGCAGCTCCAACCATTGCCGCAATAGCCGCCACAGCGAGAGACTTGGACTTAATAGACGAAGCAGTATTGCCCGTTACAGTAGGTGCACGGCCAGAACTGGAGCTGGAGCTGGAGCTGGAGCCGGAGCCGGAGCCGGAGCCGGTAGCGGTGGGCGTAGCCGTCGCACCAACGGAGGCTGTAGCAGATCTGGTTGAAGAACTAGTCGCAGAGACGGTGGCCAAAGTGGTATTAGAAACTGAGACAATTTCTGTGTAGAGAAGAGAACCGCGATTAGCAAAATGCACTGTATAAGTAGACACGCTTTTCTCTTCAAGTCCTGATTCACATTTCCAAAAAAGGAAAAGAAAAGAAAAGAGGCTTGCGAGAACAGACGGAATGTATCTCCATTCAACACATACCGACTTTGTTTCCAGATTCAGAGCAGGTCTTGGAATAAGCGTCGAGCGCGTTCTTGACGTCTGGGCCGTTGCAGACCTTGGTGATTTCGTTTTGGACTTGCTTCGAAGCAGATCCGCAGAGCGCCTTCATATCAGACGGGTCTTTTTGAGTACTGTTCCCGATTGGGTTAACATAAGTTCCCCCGGAATATAACGTCTCCCAAGCCCTCTTTTTGCATCAAAGAGAAGATACAGCTGATTGACAACAGATCAAGCTTACTTCACAGCCGCGAGAAGACATCCTGGAGGAGTGGCCGCAGCGACAACCTCGAAAAGCGCCAAGATGGCAAAGACAACGGCGGATCTGATGGAAAGCATCTTCGACGACAGCGATGAGTAGATCTCGAAATACTTCTTACGAATAACTCGTTTCGTGGGCAGGCTGGAAGTGGACAAAGTTGCGTTTCAAAGGAGGGTTTCGAATCGAATGGCTCGAACTGATCGACAGCGACGAATAAGTGAATGACTGGAGCCGATAAGCAAAAGAGTGACTCGAACTGGAAATGAACGAAAGAATGGGAAAGGCAGAAGCGTGGATGGTAAGAGAGAAGAAGACGAAGAAGAAGAGTGAGCGTTTCATGAAGCGGAAACAACTTGACGGCGGTGGTGATGAATTGGGTTTCCCCTGTCACACTAGCCTGTTCCTGCCAAGCCAGCCGAACAACCCGCTGGCTCATGTTGGATTTCCATCTGAAGCAAAGAAGGATTATTGCGAAGACTTGGGCCTGGAAATCCACATTCATGGCGGAATCCAGATAAGATGACTACTCTATAACTAACTACGCAACTAGGGTTCCATACTGCTTCCTTCGAATAAGTCCACCAACATCTACTCGCATTTCATTGCCATTCTACATCCTCGCGGCTCACAATGACCTCTGAAACATCCAACCTCATCTCCACAATCTGTCGCCCATTAACCAAATCACTTTCCACTGCCTTCTTATCCGCCGCCTCCTCATCCTCCGCGATGCCAGCTTCAACATGCCTCTTCACTAACCGCTTCCTCGCAACCTCAAAGTCCACCTCCACAAACCACAACTCGTCCATCAAACCCGCCGCTTCGCTCCACGGCTCCTGATTCAAGCTCAGATAGTTCCCCTCGAAAAAAATCACTCTCGCCGTGGGCGGAATCGGCACGTCATTCTCCACGGGGTCTTTGATCTCATGGTCAAAACTGGGCGCGTACAAAGTTGCCGAGTCCGGAGTAATCGCTTCGCGCAACGAACGCACTAACTGGGTGAACCTGACAGGGTCGAAAGTGAACGCTGCTCCACGCCGGGCCATGGCGTATACGGGATCCGCCATTGCTGCTAACTGTGCTCGCGTAAGGTGGTAGCCGTCCATGGCGACCCACGCAGCGATGGGTGGCTTGTCAGGGTGTTCTTTCGCATACCGTGCGTTGACCTGCTTGGTGAGGACCTTTGTCAGGGAGGTTTTGCCTGAACCCGGGATACCGCTGATGGCGATCAGGTAGCGCGATGACAGTGGGGTTGAAAGGAATTTGGCTGTCAGGGATTGGAAGCAATCAAGTCAGCATTGCCCGCGCTGACGGATATTTAGTTGCAAAACATATATATTTGCTGCTAAAACTTGGAACGCGTAATAGTTTTCTGTAGTAGCAGGTAACCACTGCATAGGAAGGAAAATGGCTTACCCCAGACTTTATCAACTAACCTTTGAACTTGATCCTCCATGGCGCTTGTGGTGGGTTGGTTTTGATAGAAGATTGCAGAGTTCTCGCAAGTATCGTTAAACTGCAGATCTTTGAACTCAGGTCTAATGGTCTAGCAAGTTTCGTAGCGTAAAGAGAAGCAAAGACATAGCACTGACGAGAGTCCTGACCACGACGCTTGGAAGATCAGTGGGATGTAAATACTCTATACACCTGAGAAAACGACGGTGGGAGCACAGGTTGTGAGAACGAGTCTGCCTAGTAGCTTTTACGGAAGGTGAAATCAAACCAAAGCTCGACTGGTCGACTTAGTGAAGGAACAGATTTACTCTTAAAAACGCTCCAGAAAGGTAGACTTCTTCGAACAGCCACAGCGAGGAACGATGCCGTGCTGCGGGGAACTATAGGCAACAATCGTTACATCACGTCTAGCTTTATGACTGGAGGATGCGATGTGAAAGTCGCTTTCTGTCTGCATACATATCGGGTATGTATATGTATATGAGAGGTGCCGCCAGAGATCTACAAACGACCTCTTTTTCTGTTCAAGCCTGATTCCATCCATTCCCTTTGCCTATATGAAATGCTATGACTTGAATCATACATCATGGCGATCGTAAGATTGAACCGCGGAGTTTCGGGCTTACATCCAAATAACCATATATTGGCACTTGGAAGTAGAACCGCTTTGAAAGTGCAAAAGAACGAAAACGAACCAACTCATTCAAACCCATACGTATATGGCAAGGCAGCAACGCCACATGGAACCAAGCTCCCCGACCATGGAAGAACATGACAGCAGAAACACATTAATCCGAAAACACCGCCAACATAAAACTGAAGATGAAAGCAACGTCTGGTTCAAGGGACCTCTTTTTCCTCGGATGCTAGTAAAAATGTCAAGCTAAAAGCTGAATATCAGGGCGGAATAATGCCGGCTTATCCGCTCCGAACAAGGCCTAGAAGGTTGATACAATGCTCAATCACGACGATTTTCAAAATTTGTGTTACTGAGCTCTCGTCGAATAGTTCGCGACAAGCCTGCTGTAGCCCACCACTCGTCTGGAATGTCGTCCCTTCGAACTAATCGATCGAGGATCGCATGCACTTCTTGCAGGTCCGAAGGCATGGGCCTGGCACTAAACGAAACATCTGTCGAAGTAACAGGAGTTTCATTATCATTACCATCACCTTGCTGTTGGTCATCTTGTTCTCCACCCCTTTCACGGCGCTCACTCGCAGGTAACGTGAAACCAAATATGGTCCGTGGTATATGCATAGCCGTCTCGGGCTCCGATTCCGGTTCCGTGTCGGAATCAGAATCAGAGCTCGGAAATTCGCAATTCAGATTGGAATCCAGAAAAGGATCAAACAGCGTGAGCCTCGGTGAGTCTGGGTCGATGGATGAGAGAGGCGTTTGTGCAGAATCGGCAGAATTGGTGAATCCAGAGTCTCTGGAGAGAGCCGATGACGCACTTGCCGTTGCCGAGGTAAACGAAGAATCAAGGCTCGGAAGCTGGTCGTCTGGTGTGATTGTGGTCAAAAGTGTCTCCCATGAATCATGCAGCTCGTCATCATCAGATTCGACACTGCGTTCTCGATCACCAAGCCCGTCAAGCACCTGATGCCCCCCAGATTGGCGCTCACTTGCATTGGCAACGGATCGATGACCAACCCTACGAAGCAAGGGCATATTTGAATCGGGTTCATTGTTCGGAACGGTAGCGGGAGAAGCCGTATTTGGGCGAGAGGGCAATCCACTGTCCACGGGATGTGCCGGTGCAAATCGAGGAGTCAAAGAGGGCCGTTCGCCCACTGCAGGATTCCTGGGTCGTGCAACTGGAGGTACAGGTGGGGGGAAGTCACCGTACCAAAACGTCGGCATTCCGACACTCAAGGACGGTTCTCTCGGTCTTCGCATCCGGCGGCGCAGAGAGGAGTACCGCAACGTGTCCCCCAGAAGTTGTTGACCCACGTCAAGCCTAGTAATAGAATTCAACGAATTCCAAGCTCCTTGATCACCTGTGGGTGCAGGATTAGTTCTTGCACTACGCGAATCGCGATCGCTAGACTCTCGTTCCGCTTCGCGGGTGAAGGCTTCAATCGTGTGCGGCAAAGGCCAACGGGTAGAGGGAGCGTGACTGTTGCGAGAGCTGCCGCTGCTGGGACCATTTCGACGCGGCCGACGGACAGCGTTTTGGCGGCGGATTGACGAACGAGCGGCAGCTGAGGGATCCGGTTTGGAATTTTGTTCAGCGCGCGACGATGCCTTAGGTACATATTCGAGCCTACAAGCAGTTAGAATCAATGAGTAAAAAAACCGGTTGGCTGCTTGAATGAGCGCGGTCGAAGACAGGACCATGTCATCGCGCAACCGGGGAAACACGTAAAAAAGGAACATGAAGCTCGACTTACGGGATACCCATGATTCCAACAACAGCACAGATGAGAGACTTAAGAGGAAGCAAATTCCACGCTTCTTCTACCCGCGATCCCACAACTTCAACTCGAGATTCAATATGAATTGAGGGCTGCGCTGAACGCACTCCAGACGCTGGGTGATTTACGTTGCTGTCGCTGAGCAAAGCGGCTGGGGAGGGTTGAATACGAAGCAAACAGAGCTGATACGGAAATGACAGGGGGCATCCGCAGAGGGTGCTGGGACTTTCCCACGTCTGCGTAATGTTACATGTAATCTTGGCATATTCAAACCCTGACACGAGCCATCTGTTTTAGATTCGGAAGCGAGAAAATCCGAGCAGGCGCGTGAGTGGCTGGAATTAATTGTGGGGCTGGCGGCTCTGAGTCCAAAACGAGACGACAGAACAGGGTGATTGGCCAGCGATGGTCTGTTAATGACAAGGCGGTGGTATCGTGAGGTTTTATCTGTGTGTTATTGCTCGCGCTTAGGTTGATGAGTACATAGT
The DNA here is from genome assembly GCA_029449355.1 of Emydomyces testavorans. NCBI lineage: Eukaryota > Fungi > Ascomycota > Eurotiomycetes > Onygenales > Nannizziopsiaceae > Emydomyces > Emydomyces testavorans. Next base: position 3,735,135 of record CP120627.1, read on the forward strand.
AACGTAGCTAGCCCTAGGTGTGTCTTGTAGGGGTGCAAGTCTGGAGTAGAAATTCAGGTAACCAACCAGTCAAGCGAGTCATCCTTGTCTGTGTTACACAGCGCTCTGATACTCCTGAATCACATGACTTTGCTAGGTCGAAGACAGTATCGGGAGTCTAGATTACAGAGTTTTCGATGTAGAGAAATCAAAATCTCAATCAGATGTTATTTCATTCAGTCGGTTTCAATTAGTTAACTACGGAGTACATGGTTTTCTTATTGATCATGCTGTAACGAATTCCTCGTTTGGCCAAGGCATTATCTCACTTTTCTCTCCAGCCATGAGACTGAAAGGAAAAACATCGGACACCGAACCACTTCCCTTTCCTTGAAGGATGATTGAATTGGGGCTTTCTCGAATCGCGCGGCTGGCCCAGAAATCAAGCGTAACTTGGAAGGCCATTCATGTCGCCGGAACAAATGGCAAAGGTTCGATTGTTGGCTATCTCTCTGCCTTGCTCACTGCGGGTGGTGTTCGGTGCGGTTCGTTTACTTCTCCTCACCTAATCGATCGCTGGGATTGCATTACGATCAATGAACGTGTGATCCAAGAGTCTGTTTTTCGTCGAATCGAAAATCAGGTCAAGCAAAGAGACCAGAGGCTAGCCCTTGGAGCTACGCAATTTGAACTCTTGACCGCTACTGCATTCGAGATCTTCCACCAAGAGCAGGTAGAAGTCGGGATCGTGGAAGTCGGTCTAGGCGGCCGCCTTGACGCGACGAATATTTTGACCAATGTCCTGGCCTCGATCATCTCAAAGCTTGGATATGACCACCAAGCAATCTTGGGAAACACCATTGAGGAGATAGCTACGGAAAAAGCTGGGATCATAAAGCCAGGAGTGCCTTGTGTTGTGGATGGCACAAATGCTCCTGAAGCGAAAAGAGTAATCACAGCGCATGCGCAACAGGTAGGCGCGCCAATTACATTCGTCGAATCTCAAGATATAGGGCAATTATTTCCGACTCTAGGCCGCCTTTTTGAATCTCTTGATCTCGCACCTCACCAGCGTGCAAACTTGTCGTGCGCCATCATGGCTTTAAAGGTTTCTTTGCCACAGATTCGATCGGATTTGACAGTCGATCAACTCTTTCCAGTTATCTCCAAAACTCCACGCCCGGGTCGATTGCAGGAAATTCAGCTCGAGCCACTGATTTCTCGAAAAGAATCAGTTTTGCTCGATGGCGCCCACAATCCTCAGTCTGCAGAGGCCCTGGCATCATACGTGGACCAGCATTTCCGAACTCGTGGCAAGAGCATTACCTGGGTTGTGGCTGCTTCGCAGGGGAAGAACGTTCAAGAGCTATTTGGTTATATGTTGAAACCTGGTGATAAGGTGGCAGCAGTGGAATTTGGGCCGGTAGCAGGTATGCCATGGGTACAAAGTGTGAATGCGACGGAACTCGTTACGATGGCATGCTCTGTCTCTGGCATTGGAGTCGTAAAAGGCTTTGCAGCCAATCTCTTGGGTGGCTTGAATTGGGCCAACACTGTATCTGCCGGCGGACCTCTGGTAATTGCAGGCAGCTTGTATCTTGTATCGGATGTCCTACGTCTGCTTCGACAGGCTCAAACTAAGTAATTGTTGCAACCCTACTCCATAGACCGATCAATAGGATGATTCTCCACATTTGACAAGTAGACTAAATAGAATAGCGTATCCATCAGTACCATGAAGTTGATTGAGAGACATACTGGCAAAAATGCTACATTTACACCGTGTATCATGACTAGGCTAACTAGACTCCACAAGTTCGGTGTGGAGTGTGGGATGATGAAGATTTTCTTTAATTTGAGGACTGTTCAATCATATCGTGAAGTCTATGGCGTCGAAGGCGCTAAAAAAGCTGAGGTTGACTTATTGTCTTCAGCGCCACTTCAGCAGGGCAGCCAACTGCGTCATCCCTACCAGCACACTTTAGTTAAGCTAATTTACTTCTCTTTTGACTGGAGAATTGAAACAACTGTGAAGCCACAAGTCTCCTGGTTTCAATGGACACTCTAAAAATTCTTATGTGACCCTTACTGTTCAAAATAATGAGATGTTCCCGGTGAAAAGCTCTGATTGAGAACTTGCTTTTGCTTTCTCCCGGTCTTCTCCTTCAGCTTGTCATTTGATCCTAGCTGAACTTATCAACAGCCTTGTCCCTAGGTCAGATCTTATCGCGTGGCCCCTCTTCGACTGTTTCCCGCGAGAGAGATTATCACCTTTAATAAGTGTATCTGACATGAAGACCTATCCATCGATCCCGTCCTACTCGTCGCAAATATCGTTCGGCGCTTTCGAGGCTGCCCACCATGGTACACCGGTCCGATGATTCAGGAGAAATCCGCCCCCCGTCCAACGCCCATGACACTCCGTCTAGACAGAGACTGAAATCGAACACTATCCCGCCGAAGAAGGAGAGGTCGAGATCGTCCGCAAAAGATGTCTCGGAGCTGTCAGATTATGTATGTTTACAACTTGCTTGTGGTATGCAGCAGACCGCGTTTGCTGACAATGGATGCATACAGCAACTGGGCGACTGCCTCGGAAAAGGTGCATTTGGTTCGGTATACAGAGCGTTGAATTGGGGGACTGGCGAAACCGTGGCTGTGAAACAAATCCGACTTGCGGATCTGCCGAAGAGCGAACTCAGGGTTATTATGGTGAGTGGCTGGCCCTCATGTCCACCTGTCGAGTGATAAATTTCTGACCCTCAACGTAGCAAGAGATTGATCTTCTGAAGAATCTGGATGTGAGTTACCCCCGCAGGATTGTAGAGTACGGTTCAGGAACCACATTGACACAAAGGTACCAGCATCCAAACATTGTTAAGTACCATGGGTTCGTAAAGTCTGCGGAGACTTTGAACATCATATTAGAGTACGAACTACACTGCCGTTGGACTTTTCTGAACAAGCACTGATTGAGTGACCAGATACTGTGAAAATGGATCTTTGCATTCGATTTCGAAAAACTTTGGACGATTCCCCGAAAACCTCGTCGCCCTCTACATGTCGCAAGTCTTATCCGGGTTACTCTACCTTCACGAACAAGGCGTCATCCACCGAGATATCAAAGGTGCGAACATTCTTACTACAAAACAAGGGTTGGTCAAACTGGCAGACTTTGGTGTTGCCAGTCGTACCACGGGTCTTCACGAATCGAGTGTCGTCGGGACACCATACTGGATGGCACCAGAGGTGATAGAGCTGTCGGGAGCTACAACAGCGTCTGATATATGGAGCTTGGGCTCTACGGTAATAGAACTGCTTGAAGGAAAGCCACCGTACTATAAATTCCAGCCTATGCAGGCCTTGTTTCGTATCGTTAATGATGATCACCCTCCACTACCACAAGGAGCCTCACCGGTTCGTTCCCAAATCCTCTACGTGAGAATTCAAGTTATTAACAATAGTACAGGCCGTCAAGGACTTCCTCATGCAATGCTTTCAAAAAGACCCTAATCTTCGTGTAACAGCTCGGAAACTGCTGAGGCATCCGTGGATTGTCAACGTCAAGCGATCTAATTCAGTGGTTCCGACAAAGTCTACAGAATACGAGGAGGCTGTCAGAAGTGTTCAGGAGTGGAACGAGGCCCTGCGATCTCCTAATCCTAATACCTTACGAAGGCCTGTTCGGTCCGAACACGCGAGGGTTGGACAGAACCAGAGAGCACGATCACATTCTCGCCAGGCTTCTTCTCGTGAATCTCTCCCGGTTTTAACTGTAAATGTTGCAGACAGATTTAGGTCCCCGGAAAATAATGACGACAATTGGGATGATGACTTCGCATCTGCAGTCTCTCCGAGTGCTCTTCAATGCCCTCGTTTAAAACCTCAGGACAACTTTGGGGGCATGCTATCTTCGGAAAAGCTCAAGGCGTTTGCTTCTCTTGAAAACATTGCTGAGCTTGGGAGCGATAAGTTCACTGAAAGTGGTACGCTAACCAAAGATAAACCAGCTTTTTCAGATTCCGATCCGCTGCAAACTATTCGTCCCTATGTACGAAAGGCACCCGAGGAGCAGCATATCCCTCCAAAGCTTCCAAGACGAACGCGACACCGACACGTCCCTACACCGCCTTTCAAGAAGGGTGCAATTATCGCACCTATCTCTCGTCAGGCCCCCAAATCAACATCTCATCCACGACCAGCTGCGTTTTACAAGGAAAATACCGTTGAAGACTATTCCGATCTCATTGCTGCAAACGAAGAAGTGCTTGAAAGCAAATTAGCCGTGGTTCCGGTGAGCGACGTGCAGCAGATTCATTATGTTTCATACTTACGATGAATAGGGTAACACGCCTGATGATACTCCCAATCAAGGTAGGGGTTCCGATACTTCAGCTGCGCATGATGGCATGGTCATGCAGTCGCCTACGAAAAGCGTTTTTCAGCTGCCACCAAGAAGGAGAAGGCCACAAATCACAAGGGCTCGAACGTCTATAGGCATAGAGAGATATGCTGAAGATGAAGCCGACGAAGATTTCTCCGATATTCTTGGAACCGATGAAGATACACTCGTAAAACTGGACAATGACGATGGCTCTGATCGGAGTAGTCTGATGTTGAATTCAAAATTATCCAGCAGCTCGTGGCTCGGTGATGTAGACGACGAAGATGACCCATTTGCACAGCTTGAAGAGGGATTGGACGAAATGGATCTTGAAGCCAACATTGCTAGAGATAAATATGCACGGCTTCGTAATCAGGTTGAAGGTCTTGTTAGTTCACTGAAAACTTCACAGGATGATGAAGTACTTGCGGAACTCTCTGAACAATTGGTCAGTGGCAAGCCCCTTTTCATACTTCAAGATCTTTGTATCAAATGCTGAATAATGCAGGTAACTGTATTTTCGGATCTGCCTGAAACCAAAAATGTGATTATTGGTGCCCATGGAATGCTACCCATGTTAGAAATTCTAGATAAATGCCGGCGGAGGGACGTGATTTCTAATCTCTTGAAAATTGTTAATGCAGTGAGTCTCCCCGTACCTGCTCATTAATAGTTTATTTGGACTAACCATATCTAAAGATCACCTATAATGACTATGAGGTTCAAGAGAACCTCTGTTTTGTGGGAGGAATCCCCATCATTAATAAGTTCGCTTCGAAGAAATATCCGCGAGAGATACGTCTCGAAGCTGCTGCGTTTGTGCAGCAAATGTACCAGACCTCAACCTTGACTCTACAAATGTTTGTCAGTGCTGGAGGTCTAAACGTTCTTGTCGAATTTTTGGAAGATGACTATGAAGACGAGCGAGATCTCGTCTTAATCGGTGTCAATGGTATTTGGAGTGTGTTTGAATTGCAGGTACGTTTTAAGATGTCCATTTTGAATTGCACCTCACTAATTGCGAATAGGGGTCGACACCGAAAAACGATTTTTGCCGCATTTTGTCTCGAAATTCAGTTCTCGACCCATTGTCCTTAGTACTGAGCAGAGTCTTGGATGAGGAAGAGGGCGAGCTGGCTGAACTTTGTGAAGGGCGTATTGCAAACATTTTCCACATATTCTCTCAAGCTGAAAGTCATGTCAAAGAGATGGTTGCGGAGAGAACCGTATTGCATCGTAAGTCCGACATTCATTAATCAAGATTAAATGGATTGCTAATAGAGCTATCAGGAGTTCTCAAGGAACTGAAACGAATGTCGCCTGGCCCGCAGATCACAATGCTCAAGTTCATTAAGAATCTATCGATGCTTTCGACAACACTTGAGGCGCTTCAAAATTCGAATGCGATTGATGTTCTGACTGAATTGCTACGCTCCACTATGAAAGGACCTCATTTCCGTGAAGTTTCGAATCAAATCCTGAACACGATATATAATATGTGCCGTCTAAGCAAATCAAGGCAGGAAGACGCAGCTTTGAATGGTATAATACCCCTCTTGCAGAAGATAGTGAAAACGGAACGGCCATTGAAGGAATTCGCGTTACCTATCCTCTGCGACATGGCACACTCTGGCAAGGTGGGCAGACGCGAACTCTGGCGTAATAAGGGTCTAGCCTTTTACATATCTTTACTATCGGATCCGTACTGGCAGGTTACCGCCCTTGATGCAATCTTCAGCTGGTATGAAAGCTTTAAGTTCCAACTTCCCTCCAGGTTTCCAGCTAATGATTTGGCCTAGGCTTCAAGAAGAAACTGCTAAAGTTGAGGAACATTTGCTCGACAACCGTAATGGTGAACCTCTCTTCACCATTGCGATTGTCCGATGTGTAACCATATCGAAGGCAAATACGTTTGAGAACCTTCTTGAACCGCTTCAAAAGCTCCTACGGTTGAGCCCAGCGGTTGCGGCAACTCTTGCAAGACCAGACATGTTTGAGCGTATTGGACAAAAACTACATCATACTAAACCTGCTGTTAGGGTGAATTTGTTGCGTATTCTCTCAACAATCTGCGATGCATGCGACGAACGATGTGGCCTTCTTAGCCGATATGGTCTGTTGGATGCCATTAGAGAGTTACAAAAGGACTCTCGCGTTTTGGTGAGGGAGCTTGCTTCGCAACTGGTCAAATCTAGCGAAGAAAATGATCAGTTGAATGGCCGTAAACGAGGCTCCACAAGGCGGATGAGCACATCTATAACGACGCCTAGCCTGATATCTAGTCATTCAATGCCGACTACACCGCAAGTAAGTCGAACTGGGGGGTCGAAGCTTTATATCGAAGGGAGAGAAAATCTTCACCCTTCAAATGGGATCAATGGCTCATTAGTACTGCGTCCTGGGAGTCGGGATGGAAGAACCTCCATGGGGACTCCTACCGTCCCAGGAAGTGGGCCTAAACCTCGGTTGGCCCATCGTTTATCGCAGCAAATTACACCATTGGCACAGCAAAAAGAGGAGAACAGAAGTACATCAGCAAGAACACCGTCTCTCCTCCACTCGAGGCGAAGGAGGCCGACAAATGACAGGCCAGAGTGGACATGAACGAGCAGATCTATTTTTATGGGTGATATTTTCGTTTAATCATTGTCGTTCTTTTTAATCGGTATGTCCTTTAACAGCCATTCGAAATATTGCATTGCATAGCATTGGCGTATTGGGCGGCATCTTTTTGGCTGTTCGGCTCAGAGGATTGGAACGTTGCTATAGCTCATTTCTTTTGGCTTATCCGTCCAGTCTTTTGGGGCAGATATTCAGTCCTTTTAATATCTTCTATTGCCATAGTATTTTCTTTTTGGTAATTTTCCTTTTTGTCGTCTGGCTAGATGGATACGAGTGGTATGGGGAGGTGTCGAGTCTCCGGCTCTCCAGAAAGAGATGGCGGCCGTCCTTGGCTCAAGGTCTTGCCCATGATGCAGCACTGCCTTAGCAAATCGCTTTCCAAAATGAATCACAGACACTTTCTGCAGACTTTGTAACCTCGACTCGTTTTCTTCCTCACTGCTGTCACCACTTTGGCCTCGATGGGCTGATGACCAAGGCCACGTGATAAGATAAGATGGATGATCAGATTGGCGCGAGAAAATTCCGTGCCGAGGGAAAGCTTATTATGGCCATCTCGCAGTTGAAGTCGAGCAGTTCAACTTCGCGGGACGACAGATTCTTGAAGAGCTTTGCAGTCTGCTGACTCTCGAAATGGACGTGTCTGACGTAAATTAGTCCCTCAATCGCCTGACGTTTGTTTCACAAAAAAGTGCGTCCTTAAGATTGGCGATGAAACTCCGCATCCCTATTCGGGGATTTTCCACCGTCTCCCCCTTCCAATCACAAACGACCCGATGGACGTGTCGAAGGTGTCTCGAGCAGAGGCGGAAGGTTTTACGCCCTATAGCCATTCGTGCAACGTACGCGACGGCTTCGTTCAGCTCCCGAAGCTCCCCGTCTGGAGGAAATGCGGGAGGAAATTTCAAGAGGAGACGACCTCGGCGGGCATTGAAATATGCAGCAGCGGGGGGAACATTAAGTGCAGTGGCGCTTGCGTTTTCGGATGATATAAAGCATGGGTATATTGCTGCAGAGAGGACGGGAAGGGTGATTACAACACTGGCAGTATGCATTAATGAGTGAGTTTCCGTTTTTCCGTACCCCTTTCTTCGTTCATTCCGATCTGTTGGGCAGAGCCTGTGGGTGCTTTGCAATCCTTGCGATCTAATTTACGACTTTTACTGTGGTGGGGGAAGTATAAGCTGGGGGAGAAGGTTTTATACATTTGCTAAACGTTTATTGCATTCTGCCCTCTTCGTGCGCTCTAGTTATAGGATAACCCTGAACCAGAACCCAGACTCTGAGGAAGAGAGAACCGCGATCCTCAAGGCTTGTCATAAGCGATGTGCCGAGCGGACGTTACGCGTGCTGGAAAAGAATGGGTCGATATTTATAAAGCTTGGTCAACATTTGAGCAGCATGGGTTATTTGTTGCCGCTGGAGTGGACGACAACTTTTATTCCTTTACAGGATAAATGTCCTGTTTCGTCGTTTGAATCCGTCGAAGCGATGTTTGTCAAAGACACGGGACACAGGATAGACGAGTTATTTTCCAGCTTTGAACAAGAACCCATTGGGGCGGCGTCGCTGGCGCAAGTGTATGTTGCAGTGCTTAAGGATTCGGGACAGAAAGTGGCCGTCAAGGTCCAGCATCCTGCATTAGCTGAGTGGGTTCCGTTGGATTTGGCGCTTACGAGGTTTACATTCTCAACCCTGAAGAGGTTCTTCCCGGAGTATGATTTGGAGTGGCTGTCAAACGAAATGGATATGTCACTGCCTCAAGAGTTGGATTTTCGGATGGAGGCTGAAAATGCGGCGAGAGCAAGGGAGTACTTTCGAATGAGAACAAAAGCGCCTTTGGTTATTCCTGAAGGTAACTTCGTTGGAGCTCATCCTGGCAGGAGACTTGAACAAATCTAATCAATGGGTCTGTAGTTATGTGGGCGAAACAACGAATCTTAGTTATGGATTTCATTTCTGGCCATCGACCGGATGACCTCGAATACCTGGACTCCAATAAAATCGACAGAGATGAAGTCTCCGCCGCCCTGGCCCACATCTTCAACGAAATGGTCTTCGGTGATGGTGCTCCTCTCCACTGCGATCCCCATGGAGGGAATATCGCCATCCGCAAAAACAACTCACGGCGTAAGCCTAATTTCGACGTCATCCTCTACGACCATGGGCTTTATCGTGACATACCCAGGGAAGTTCGAAGAGCCTACGCTAAGCTGTGGCTTTCTATCGTAGACGCAGATGAAGAAGGAATGCGAAAATATGCCCACGAAGTCGCGGGTATAACGGACGACCAGTTCCCACTATTTGCCAGTGCCATCACCGGCAGGGACTATAACGTTGTAGCAAATAATGCGATCGCCTCCTCGAGATCTGTGAAAGAGAAGGAGGTTATTTCTGATGCTATGGGAGAAGGAATGTTGCAGGAGCTGGTTAGTCTGCTGGGCAAAGTACCTAGGATTATTCTCTTAATCCTCAAGACGAATGACCTCAGTAAGCGTTCAGCTCATTAGTATTATCTGTCCTGAGAAGCTGCTAATCTTGGCCAACTAGCTCGTTCCCTCGACGAAAATTTACACACCCGCCACGGCCCGCTCCGTGCATTCCTTATCCTCGCCCGCTACGCGACGTGCACCGTCTTCGACGAGCAGATGGAATCCATTCGCCGGCGTGGTAGCATTCTTTGGCCGAGTAATTTCTTTCAACTGATCCGCGCATGGGTGAGCTATCTTCGAATTGAGATGAAATTGGGGATATATGAACAATGGCTCTCTGTGAGAGGAAGATTGGGACTGGCAAATTAATTTTCACATGCCTTGGTTAAAGGGTGTGAAAATGGGTTGTTGATTTGGATGGGTTTGTAGAATTTCTTGTTCTTCAGCTTTACAACTTGTACAGTTTTTTTACCCTATGTAATAAGACTATATTGTGCTGTATACACTTGCGATTATAGATGTTAGAGACCAGATTTACATCCAAATAGAGACCCAAAATAACTTGGGCAGACAGCATGCCTTTCCTTTAACTGGCAAAGGCATGGGAAGATGCGTCACTCAACAGCTGAACTTTGAATGCAGAAAAATCCACAATATGAATCATTCATGACACCTGCTGATCGCATGTCCTACATGACTCACTGGGATATCTGGTTATTGATCCTGTCAGTGCTGTTGTCCAGCTGAGCTGTTTAGTTTCAATACCACTAGTTGCAGAGTCTTAACGGCTCTTGTGCTTCTCTGGAATATGATATGGCTTCCATGCAGAGATCATTGTTGAGGGTAGAGGTAAAAGAAAAATTAACAGTTGTATTGGTTGAGAATTCATTGTGAATTAGGGTCAAGGAGAATAGACAGATGAAATCCCTGAAAAAGATATAAGACGGAAAAAGGGTATGGAAACTGATTTCAACAAAGCCCACAATAACATCCCACTTATATAGAAAATCTAACCAACGAGCCATTTGACTGACGACATATTCATTTTGGAAACCAGTCTTTATCCCTTTTCGCAGAGTACATTGCTTAGAAAGTCTAGCCTGCAATGCGGAAAGGCTTCGATGCTGGGGGAGAGACCAGACTCCTGCTGAAAGGTCCAGAAAGCTCTGTCAAATTTGTCGTCATTCTTCTGTTTGATAGTACCGAGTGCAGTCTTGGGGAATCAATGGAAACGTATAGCCAGTTTTTTGGCCTGATAGAACGAATGTGAACTCTTGCAGGTTTGGCAAAAGCATTTCCTTAAGCCTGTTCTACCACACAATATTTTCTTGCGGCGACTTGGTTCTCGCGATACACTATGAGAAGGTTAGATATTGAAACATACATAGGCATCAGAGCAAGGCTTGGGTTAAGTAAGCCTGGCTTTTTTGACAGCAGGTTTTTTATCATCTCGGAGAACGCATATCCCATGCAACGTAAGAGGGAAATGCTCTTCTAGATCTGACAAGGGAGCATGACTGGACCACTTACTTTGAAGAATCTGAGAGTAAAGCCTGTTGAGCAAGTAACTATCAGTTAGCAAGATGATTATAGAATTCCAAAAAGAAAATAAGAAATGATGAGAGTCATACTTATAGCAGGCCAAAAGGCACAGTAACACTATAATGGCTGAAAAGGCAGCTACAACAGCAACAACAGACCATATGACACATTGATTCGCCCACCAATTTGAAAAAAATCCATTGTCTTGTTGTTCCATTGTTCTGAACTTGTAGTCTGTTCAGTTGAAGGTGGTGAAGAAAGATGGAGAATTCTCTAGGTACCAGAAAGGAAAAGATGATGCAAAAAAAAAAAAAAAAAAAAAAAAAAAAAAAAAAAATCAACACAAGGGAAGGCAGGGGAATTTATACAATCTCAGGTTTGAGAACGCATGATGTTTTTTAACAGATATTCTGACAGCATTGTGACAGCAGAAGTATGTATCCAAACTTCTAGCGGTCTCTTGTCCAAGAAGCTTTTCTCTGCCTGATGTCAGGGAGTCATTGAAATGTCATATATAAAATAGCATCAACGTAATGCAGTTAAACTTTTCCATCAGTCTATGATGAATACTACCATAGAATTAAGAAGAAAAAAAAGAAAGAAAAGTAGTTGATCATGCTGATGCAGGATGAAGCTCCTTGAGTTCTCCCAAGGAAGCATTCTTAGTGAGTAATCATCAAAGCCAAAGCATCTTGTCTATGACTTGATCCAATCTGTTGAGTGCTGCCTGGCACTGCAGTGATATCTGACTTCTTCAAATTTTAAGCAGTCTCAGTCTTTTTGCTTTCTCTTCTTCTGAAGCTGACAGTTCTTTAATTGAGAGTAAATTTTTCAGATTTCTTCGGATGGAAGCAATATTATGTTGAAAAAAGATGAAAAGAAATGATAATGGGGGTAAAAAAGAAACAGGCAAATAGCCACGATTTCAACTTCATTATCACTTGTTATGCCGAGTATATATAGACCTCAGGATTCAGCATGTATGATAAGTTGATAACTTCATATACGATCCATATAATAACGTGTGAGGAGTGTCATGGTAACAGAGTCAGGGTGACACATCCTCAATTGAGCTTTTGATTCACATCAAAGCTCAGCCCAAGGGATAATTGCAGAATACTCCTTGGCCCTAGGATGGCAATTCTGTCTCTTCACTGTGATCCCAGATCCAGCCTTGCTCCACTTATGAACAACAAAAGGACCTCCTAGAAACCCGATAAAGGAATGACCTGCCGGTGTCCATAGTCTCAAGTACGGTAAAAAAGGCGATGCGAGCTAGCCAAAGGCATGCCTTCGCGACTGGTGTTTTCTGGCCATTCTTGAATTTCTGCTCAATAATACTAAGGTCCGATATTTGCTGACTGGGAGAAGATGAAAGGAGTAAATTCGACAGATTTCAGATAAATACCCATTGGTGGCACAAGTCGAAACCAGCGTCCCTCAGCTAGAAAATAAAGACGTTCTTGAGCGCTGTACTGTACAAAAACGCCCTTTTACCCTCCAAACCAAACCAAAAGGATCTCGCCTCGCTATCGTAATGTCATGCTAGACAAGAACAAATCACAGAGTGGAAAGCCCTCGCGTTGTTTGTTTTTTGAAAGAAAAGAATTAAAAAGTGAATGAAACAGGACATTGTAGAGCGATTATCTCTTTCCTACAATGTAAGTCCAGGTAAGGTCAGGTTAATACAGTAAGAAAACATGAACGCTAAGGATTGCGAAGGATACGCGAAGAAAAAAAAAATATTAAAAAATAAATAAATAAATAAGCATAAAGCAGCGATGCCTATGATCTATTCGCTCGGATATCGCTCAAGCTTGGTCATTCTTCACATCAAGAGAAATCACAGCCAGTGCCAATAGGAGTAGCAGTAAAAATTCATCACAAAAATCCTGTCCCACTGTACATTTCCAGATTCTCTCCCGGATCAGGTCATTAATCTTAATAAGGTGCCGTTGCTGCCTCAATCAATACCCTATTCCCTTCATGTTGAGACCAGTGTACGATATTCCGCAAATATTCGTAAGTCAGCATCGTAGTCATCGCAGCAGGCACTGCACGGAATAGATTTGTTCCAATCCCAGCATAGAAGGCGCGCCACCCTTCTTCCCGGAGAATGGTTTGACACGTACGGATCACTCCACGATAACGTGGGCGATTACGCATGCCGTCTGAGGATGATGCTCCAGCACCGAGACCTGGAGGCCGGCCATGATCCAAGGGTTGTTCCAAAGCGCCACGGAACGCGATTCCTTCCGGGGATGCAGCAGGTTCACTTCTCTGTTGTGTTTGCAAGCGAGTTCGTAACACTTCATGAGGATAGGTAGCTGTACTGGCACAGACTTTGCTAAGGAAGGTAGCTGCGCTAATTCCTAGCCAGTGGGTATGCCCTTCATCTGGATGTTCACCAATCCCGAAACCCGTAAAAGCCATTTTGAAGTATTCGTACAGAGGGAACTGGATAGCGACATGGGAAAGGCCAAGTAAAGCGGGAGTAAGGCCGGAGTAGAAAGCTCTTATTCCTTCACTTGCATACATCTTGCGAGCAGCATCCAGCGTGTTTTTGTAATGCCAGGGAGCTCGGTTTCCATTAGTCGAAGGCGTGAAACTTTGAGACATAAGTCTCGTCTTGATTACCCAGATTGGATTCGTAGCTATCGTTGAGCATGTTCCTGCTGTGAGCGACGCATAACCACGGGCCATCCACCAATTTTCTGTACCGCAAATTAGCAAGTTGTGGCAGTCAAAGAGCAACCCAACTTACCAGTCCTCTCCCAGAAATACTCCCTAGAGCGGTCGTATATGGTTAAATAGATGGCCCAAGTCGGCAAATACCCCAAGAGCATAGGCCCTAAACCCCTATACAATCCTCTGATGCCTTCATCTTTCCAGATCATCCTGCCTGTGCCTATCATCCCCTTGTATAATGTCCCCGTCTCTACCAGTTTTCCATTTCGCCTCAGCTGAAATCCACCTTGTGCTTGCAATTTGGTCTTTATAACATCCAATGGACAAGTCACTATTCCGGACGCGATGCCAGCACTTGCTCCACAAAAAGGTGTGATCCACGTCTGGGGAACGCGCGTAGAGTATACTTGGATGCTCGTCAGCAGCGAGGAGCCCGGAGGGGGATGCGCATTCGCTTGCACATTTGGAATGGAAGAATGTGGCTCTGAACGAGGTGGGATCTGCTTCTTCGGGGTCGAACTGGTAAGATTCCCAGATTGGTTGACGGTTCCGGGAGACATGATTGACTCTAAGAATCAAGCAGACTCTCGCTTTCTTCCACTCAGTGGCGCCTCATGGATGCAAAATCCAGGGGCGGAGAAGATCGGGGCCTCTCAGCTCAAACCACAATTAGGTCCAGATATGATTCAATTGTCGCACAGATTTTCTGTTGTCCTGCGACTTTGTCTTTCAAGAGAGGCTTACTGATGGTTCGGCATGCATCTCGTGTGTTGTGTTGAGCAGCGATCCTGCGGGGTTGTTAACCCTCGCAGCTCCAAGATGGAGTAGAGAGGGATTAGATATTGGCACTTTTCATGCTCATGCAGTAGTTAAGGCAAATAGTTAAAGGAACCAAGCCAAGGATTGAGTGAATGATGAAACAAGAAACAAGAGCAACTGTCGACAATGGATGCAGCTAGGGTCCTAGAGATGAGAAGAGACCAAGAGAGACTGAAGACACAAGTTAGCGATGGGAGATGCAGTGAGGAGAGGCGCACCAAACCAGCAATTCACCACTTCTCCCTCCCCCAGGAAATGGACCCTCCGCAGCATCACGAGACATTGGTTCGGAGAAACCTTTAGGCAGTTCCCGGTGTGGCCGAACTGGTCCGAGCGTTGGCATCTTGACCACAACATCAGATCATCGCTTCACCAGTCAACCAAAGTGCCGTCGATTGTCAGCGAGAAACATCTCCAATTTCTAGGTAGTTCGAGGGATTGAGCAGTTTGGTTCGTTCCCTTCCTTGACACAAATACGACTGTGCCGAATTTTTCCCCCATTGAAAATGGTTCTTGCCACTATCATTACCCGGACGTTCGAGGTGCCATGGATCAAGCGAATGATGAAGCCTCTAGCCCAGTGGTACGTCAATGCTGCTGGATATAGGCAGATGGGCCTTAGGTGCGTGTGTCAGCAGTGAAGTGGTGATGATACAATGTCATGAAGCCCGATACAAAACACGCAGACTGACCATTTGTGTTTATGAGAATTGAACACGAAACAGATACGATGACCTGATCCCCGAAGAAAACGATGTTGTCCAGCAAGCTCTGAAGAGACTTCCTCCCAAGGAGGCTTATGATCGCATCTACCGCCTCCGCCGTGCATTCCAGGTATGTTTCCCAAGAGCGTTTCGTTGCAGTGATCTGGCGCATGAGAGACTGCGAGGACAATTGGGAAGCAGAACAAGTCTAACGCATCTGGTGGGAAACAGCTTTCATTGCAGCAACAGATCTTGCCAGTGAGCGAGCAGACCAAGCCGCAAGAGGTGAGTTTAGTGGAATCCGCACCAACCCCTTCCCCAAAGAGGCACTGCTAGAGAAAGCAAAGACGGTTGGGTCATGTGCTCATTGCTAATCCTTTATCACTATACAAAATGCAGGACACTCGCTACCTTCAACCCCTTATTGAGGAAATTGAGCGTGAACGACAGGAGCGTGAAGACTTGGACTCCTTGGTTATCAAGAGATAGGCATTACACATGAGGGATTGAAGTGGGATGGGATCAAACTGGCTATAGTGGGGAAGCCCTACAGGATGCTCGACAATACCAATTCAAAGATTAGACACCAAGGAGAATACTGGGTGAAAACCATTCTCGACTTGTATATTAAGAAGAAAAATGATTCGTTCAAATTTTCTGTTTCTCTTTTCCATCGGTCCTGTCTCTTCTATTCTTGATATCTTCTCCGCAAGACACATAATCAGCTGAGTGTCTATCATACACTGCTCCATGTACCAGGCATAAGGGCTTATTCAGTCCAATTGGCAAAATTGCTAATTGATGGCAATTGACAATCTAGGATCGCTCAAGTTTCCTCTCCGAGCCAGAGCCATTGCTATTGGGATACCTGATATCTCCGAGGCTGCTCCGAGAAAATAGCATACCTTACTTTGATAGTGTTTCTGTCGGGGCTATCAGCGCAATCATCGAACGTCTCGGATCGCGATACTTGCTAATATCTCGTCATGCTTTTCAAAACCAGAAACATTCAACTCCTACGCAGACTCCACACAATCGTTTCAAGAACCAAAAACGCCCATAGACGACGGCTCCTGCAACTCCAGCAATGAAATCGAGCAAAAAACATTTAGCACCCCGCAGAAACAGGACATGGGTGGAGGTTGCACTGGAGAGAAGGGTGACACATACAAATCTCCCGGCCAACGCCGACGGCCCCAAACGGTACATATATTATATATCGGGAATGACGCCAAAAATAATCAACACTGAAGCAAGGAGAATCCTCCTTCCCTTACTGATTGCAAAGGTCTTTAAATGACACTCTATCTCCGGGAACCGCTCCCAAAAATACACCAACGTCGAAACAAGGAAGATCCATTTCTGCTTCAAATGATGGGAGTTTTTTTTTTCTCGGGCGGATAGTGCCAAAAATACATAATTTCAACATTGTGAAGCAAGGAACATCCTTTTCTCTCGCTGATGAAGATCTCAAACAATGGTTTTAATTGCAACGCCAAAAATATTCAAACATTGATACAAGGAAAATCCCTTTTTTCTCATGTTGATCCCACATCCTAGAGCTTTTTACCAGCAGATCTAAGGGCACACTGTTCTGGACTTCTGATAATAATAAATGCATGCCCCTCCTCCTCCTCCTCCTTCTCCTCGGTTCAGCACCGACTTGAATCCCAGCGGTGCCGGAGAATTCGACCGGGATACAGTACTTTGCCTACAGGAGCTGATGCTTGTGAGACAAATATCTACCGCCGAGAATAGATGGAGATACTGTAGAGGACTCAGCAATTGCATCTTCGCCTTCTCTGTTCCCTCTCCCTTTTTCATCTTTTCTTTGGGTGCTGGTCTTCATACACGTTTTTTTTTTCTTAAATTCCAGCTCATCGCATCAAGTAGTTATGTACTGTACGATGTAGTTGACATAGTAATATACAGCCCGTTGAGCTCTTTTTTTTTCTGAACAGCGTAAACCAAGATGTATACCTATTGTAGCCAGGCTGCCTGTGGATCCATGGTCTCAGTTATGCGGTAATTATTGCTTCGTGTGTTTGGTTGATTCCAGAAATGAAAGGAGTTTTTACTCCCTAATATCAAGGAATCAACATGACTGTTTTGAGAGATCACCAGTTCTGGCCAACTAACTACTTACTAATACTCCGCCCTTACTATGTAGCACTGCAATCACCCCGGATCGTATCAGAGGCCCCATCAAACTCTTCATCTTTGATAACATTAAGGGCACGAATGACCATAAGGCAAGAAGTTGAAGCTTCCAATGATCTGCAATCTTCGACGTTTGAAAACTTCCAGCGATTCACGTATTAGCACTTGTCAATCAAAATTGAAATTTTTAACAGTATTCGATTTTTGTATGTTATGTATGAAGATCCAAAAGGAAAAAAAGAGCACTGTCCATGTATATACATTGCAAGAAAGAAAAAAAAAGAGAGAGAGAGAGAGAGAAAAGGGGGATAGAGCGAAAAGAAAAGAAAAAAAAAAACGCCCTTCCCAAAAAGGTTTTAACAGAAGCTCTGCAAATGCATATGGAAACCAAAAAGAAAGGTATGTATGTATGTACCGGCGACCAAGAAGGGGATATACAGATGGGTATAAAGAGTTAGTGACAAGAATAAACAAGCTCTATTAAAACACGTGAGCATATACAGAACACCAAGCTGTGAAATAAGTGTCGGTCAAAGGAATGGGTTTTCATCTCTAGTTAGGTCTGGTTTGGTTGCTCGGCTTATTGTTCCCCTGAACTATAAGCTGTTTCTCTTTCTTCATTTGCTCAACCACTTCAATGGGGACATTAATCGCGGCAGCAGCGATATCGGATGGAGTCATGGAAAGCCATTGGGCAAGAGAAACATCAGTTACTCGGTCGGCCTTGAAGATCTCGAAGTAAATGAGATCATCTGTCTGGGATAGGTTTTCAACGTAATGACCTGAAAAAGGAGCCACTTTGTTAGCAATATCCCTGAAGCAAAGCATGAACAGATTCCCCTTTAGACATTGAATGTTCAGGGTAATCACAGGCGGTGATGCTTTACTTACCGCTGTTTTCTGGGAAGACACCGGTGTCGCCAGCCTGGAAGTCGAAGGTTCGGGAGTTGCCAGAGCCAATATACACTGTTGCACGTGCAGTTCCCTTGTGGAAGTAGATCCATTCTTCCGCCTAGTCAGCCGTAAGCTGTTAGTAAAGTTGTAATGATCATGAAACATCAGTCCAAAAGGCTGCTTACACATGGATGCCAGTGAAGTTCGCGAAGACCACCAGGCTTCAGTCTCACAGTATTTGCGGCCATAGTCTTGGCCACGGGAAAGTTTCGGGAATCAACGACCTGCATCATCCCGCCTCGTCCAGGAGCTTCGACAGCTGGATGGTCCTTGTAATGCCATACATAGGAGCTGTTACCCTTTAACTCTCCATTAGGCGAGGTCACATTTTTCTTGCTGATAGTTGAGTTGACGAGAGCACGGTCAGGATTGTACGATTTGTCAAAGGCATGCTCAGAAACATTAAAGTTCTTGGCCAAGACACTCTTTGGCGTATGGGTGATCCAGTCGTTAATCATGAATGTTGTTCTATGAAGCTGTTAGAACTGCAATTCCCAGCGCAGAAAGTGGGCGAGGGTGTAATGGTTTGGTGCATAGGAAATGGCATGATCATAGGAATTCATACCCAACCCGGTCGAAGTCACCATCGTCAAAGCACAGTAGAACTTCGTTCTCGTCCTCCAAACCTATCGAATTCATTGGTGAGTAAATTGAGACCCCAGCCGCTAGGACTGATAATCCAGCGGAACTCACCTTGAAGGGAATGGGCAAGGCCTTTAGGGAAATAGTACATATCTCCCTCCTCAAGATGGTCCAATTGGAACTTCCCATCATAATCAACAGCGGATAGTAAGATTCTGCCGGCGTATACAAACCCCCATTCAGCCTATAATAGCAGATTTAGTCTCAGCCAACGTCCGACTAGGTTTTAGGTCGATCCATAACACGGAAAGCATGGAACATACCACTCGGTGCCAATGCATTTGTCGAATTGTTCCTTTGCTCATGTGCACTTGAGCCGCGGCAATGTCATGACTGCTCGGTAAATCTGTGATGGCCTGTTCACGAACCCAACCGCCTTGAAACAATCTCATCTTCGACAGAGAAAAGCTCCACTTCATATTCGGGACATTACCACTGTCTGTGTCTGTGGAAGCACCAAGGGCATTGGGATTTTGCAAATCAAGTTCGTGGTTTGTAGCACCTGATGTGAAGACACTCATCAGCGATAACTGTTTATCTCGGTGACTGTTTCATCACAGGCCGCAATCAATGCTTACCGGAAAAGGGGCCGCCCCTGCCATCACCGCCGATGGCCAAACCCTTCTCGAACTTCCCTCCCGGTAAGACACCAGCGCTCGCGAGCGCTGTGAACGTCGTGAGAAGAGCCGAAGCGTACTTCATGTTTTCTTTTTTGACGTTTTCCCTTTTTTTCTTGTCCCCTTGTTTTTAACTTCCTTGAAGGCTCCCTCGTCAAAGTCGTCCACCTCAGGATATAGTGATCCTCAACTGAAGTCTGATCTCTTCTGCTGGATGGCGAATTGAGCAGGAAGGCCACTCGTTTATATACTAAACCCTCTTGCGTGAGTACTATGTATAGATAGTGGGTAAGGCCATCGGTGTCCGCCTGGCAGGTCTAGGATGGACACACCAATGCTCTCGACCACCCTGGTCCTCCAATAATTCGCGCACGAATTGAAACAGTCGGGAAACGCATGTCGTTTAATTCCGTAAAACAACGGAACAGTCGAACGGGGAGGGAATAACGACGAGTAAGAGAAACCCAGGAAGTCAAAACATCAGCGCTCGTGCAGAGTATCATGCAATTCCGTAATCATCTGAAGACAGGACTGCGGATAACCTTGGCAAGTCCGCCCGCAACCAAAAAGCAAAAAAAAAGGTACCCAAGGTCTTAGGGCGTTGGGTACCAGGGAGTTGCTGGTAGTAGAAATGGATGAGCTTGTATAGACAGGGATCTTTCGATAAACCAGTCAAGCTCATCTGAGGTTTCAACTTGAATAAAATGGTTTCATTTCTCTCATCAGCTATTATTGGTGCTCTTTTAGCCTTTTTTTCACCCTTCTCCATCGCGTATTACTAGCTGGGAAGATCGACTTCGACGTTGGGTGGTAGAAGCCAGGATGATAACGACCAGGGAGGGGTCAGAAACCGTGGGGTAGCAGGACACCAGGGTGGCAAGCAAGCCAGGATAGAAACTGGAAGTTCGATCTCGGAAGGGGATCAAATGAACGTGTCATTTTGACGTGATTTAGGGAGGAATCGAGGAAATCAGACACTGGCGTGAATACCACGCTATTATCTGAGCAAAATATCGAACGATGAAAAGAACCAACAAGCCGAGCAAATCAGACAGATGTAGTTCGACACATGATGTAATTTATCCCTCCACTCGTAGCGCAGGTGCTCTCTCTCAAACTCACAGTCTCACAGCCTGTTCTGAATTTTCGTAGTTCGTAATAAGTACCCAGATATTCACGCTGCGCTAATGGCATTCACACATAGATCGACTCCTTAGCCATGTGGAAGTGTAGTATGTAAGTAGTAGTTACATACACATCACTGGTGAAGTGACTACTTCACAAATACTGAAATGTTCGAAGCGCATTGAGAATGAAGCTGCGGCATCAGGAGAGGTGGTTCGTCGATACCATTGCTGCTCAGATCTCGTCAAGTATGCATGTATGTATGTACTGTACATACGTACGATAACTGTACAACATACATACCTAAGGCGGAATTTGAGTGCTCTGAATTTTAAACAATTCAGCCTACATTAGCCTAGAATGATGCTACTAGCGCGTAGCTTATTCGATAATGCGATGTCTTGGTGTATTCAAATTACAGTATTCACCTAACTATAACTATACCAGAGAATACATTTATTACAGTAATTACCCCTTACATCTCGTTTTTGTCTGCACAGTAGTTTTGGCTTATGTAAAAGATTCACGATTTTCCCCACCCGGGCCGACGATTTGTTTCGGCTCCCGATTCGAGCTGCCTTGCTGATGTAAACTCCTCCGCCGACCCGACTCCTTCGGTAAGGGCCCTGGTTTTCTGCCTGGAAGCGTCTTCTATGTATTCTATTTCCTCCAAAAGTGCTGTAGAAGCTGTAGGTAGGTCGGTATATTCCCGTATACATACTAGCACTAGAAAGTCTACTACTATGTATGTACCCAGTGCATCTAGTCGAAATTATCCCAACTTCGATTGTGGGTGGCAGGTGCTGAAAGGGACCAGGGTTTGAAAATCTTAATATTATTTCTAGAATGCTTGAGTCCTGCTTAAAGTTTAGATTTGGGCGGAATCCCTGCAGCCTCTCGCCTCTCGTGTCCCTGCACCTCTCACTGCTCAGCTGTACCTTATGTTTGCAGGGATAATTAGGCTGTCTTTGCCCTCGCAACACTACGATACGTTCTGTGTATGTAATGATAATAATAATTAGCTTCTCTCATCAAAATACGCCCTGGGATAAAAAATTTCATCTTTCGCACATGGTTATGTGGAGAACTGTACGCCACCAAATGACACTACCAGAAAAGCACTCATTTTCGAGAGATATCTGATATCAAAATCTGAGTCAAGCTGGGCACTCTCAGCGCCCCAAAAAAGTTCGTATTGTATACATCCCTTTGTATGTATCTACGTCCGTATAGGTATACATGGCACTGTCGTGATTTTCTCCTTGGCACGCCGTCTTCGAGGTCTGAACACTTGGTGGGAGCGAATATAAAGAAACATGTACTGGGTACATACCTGTAGCACCAGTGTTTTGAAGACTGGCTATTTTGGAGAATGTTTCCTTTTTTAAAACAACCTGATCCGTGATCTGCTTTTCCAGGGAAGGCTATTCAGATTTTTCTGCTCTTCCTGTGCAAAAATTCCTTACATACAAGTTACAACACAATGGAAATAACAAATTGTTTTTTGAAGCATAATGAGAATCGCCCAAGCTTCTCACCAGAAGTGAAATTAAATATGTTTCATTTGTCCTTGACTTGGCCATCTTAGTGCCTAGCTTGGCTTATGTAACTAAATCTTCTGGTCACACCGTAGTGCCTTGTAGCTAGTACTACAATATACATAGCAACCCATTCTAACGCACGGTGAGATCCACAATCATTGTGGCCGAAATTACAGAGAAAGGTAAGCTCTTGATAAGAATAGTAGTCAATGTTTATTAGGGTCTTCTGCTTAAAATTCTACTCCGTATACAGTTCTTGTTGTTAGTCACTAGTCACGGTCCTGGCAACTTATACAAAGCAAGTATAAGTGCCATCAAGCGGTACCTTATCCTCGGACGATACCCCTGAACTGCCCGCCTACAGACTCGAATTCCCCTGTCAATCACAATGGTAGATTCTCGGCGCGCGGTAGAGCCAAAACCAAACCGTTTCACCCCAGATTCTGGTTTCTTTTTTAGCTTGTTTATGGCTTGATCCGTATGTATGTATGTACATACAAAGCACTCCAAGGAGATCTTATCCGGTAATCATATGATCCTTCAGGATCACGATTAAAATGTGCTGCGACAGTCAAATCTGGTCCAAGCAATTGCGTAATTGAAAACGCGAAGGATGTATGTCCTAGCGAGAAGTCAAACGTGCCACTGTATACGATGTAAAGTCTACATACTTATCGGCTCAGCTCACCAAAGATAGAACGGAGTCACCGTATACTGTGCAAAAAGTACAGTACCTATCATGGAGTTACGATACCCCCATCGCGGAAAATTGGCGAGACCCTGAAACTCAAAATGCTGAGAAACAGCGGAACGGGATAGCAAGCGCTCCGAGCAGTCAGGTAACAGTATGCCACCCTAGCTGGATCAACAGTTTCTCCGACATTACTGACATTGGCTAGTGAGTTTCGGCAATACTATTACCCGAGACGACATCCCACGATCCTGCTTGGGAGTCGCATGTCTACAAGTACACTACAAGAACGGGAGTAAAGAGAGTACAGGTGGAGAACTTACATATGTTAACACATCAGAGAATTTGAGTCTCCTATCCGAAAAAAATGACCTTGCTCTTTGGGGCATATTCCGTAATTAGGTTGTTTATCCTAATCACACTTGTCTCCACTCAGTCGCCGATTTCAATCATGCTCTAGAGATGCAATTCAGAGGTCAAGGAGGATAGCATTCTTGCCGTCCAGTTTGTATGGACTTGCGCTACAGACGAGGATCATAGTGCTATGGCCTGTGCCCTCACCCCAATGTGCCCCGCATTTTCCTCACCGCTGGATCTGCCGTTGTTATGGGGTGCAGAATGTACCCCAGTAAGCCGGGTGACACCTTATCAGGGGAATATATTCAGTTGAAACGTGGCCATCTTCTTGCCTCTATGTTCCTCTGCGCTTCGAAGACCTGAGAAGTCGTCTACATTTTATCCATGGCGGCTGTGCCATGATTCCCTTCGAGGGTCAGTGTGAACGTGTTCAGGCCCTGACGTTCAGTAGCGCTTACAGTGGCTTCTCAGGAGGTGATTCTGTGTAAGTGCCCAATGTATATACACACATACATATGTGTGTCGAGGGTCTTAGCTACAAGGTATGGGCCTCAGCTGCTTCTCCATTTTGGCACTCTTGCGTTGCCAGTGGCTGTCACTCTATCTCTCTTGTGGTAAGCAGTGTATACGAAATGGCTGTAAAAGCGAATTACTGAAAGACAACTAGCTGTCAGGATTGCGGGCTAGCTGAAGAAAAGCAATCAGCTTTAGTATTCTTCCTCTATCACATGCAGAGAAGCATGTGAACTTGGAAAAGCTGCAGCAAAAAAAAAAAAAAATGCCAGAAAACCATAGGAGGAAGCACGTTGAGAGCAACGAAAGCAGTATACTGTACGTTTGCGCCTCGGACAGTGGCAGCTCCACTGTCAATCACCCCACGACAAATAGTTGCATCTACGAATTTTGCAACTTCGAGAAAGCGGAATTACTTTTTTTTTTTTTTTTTGGCGAGTCAGTGTTGAACGGCGAAGCTAAGTGGGATGTCGTTCGGTCCACATGTCAAACGAGCCAGGACGACAAACTACTGCACTTCCTTCTGATATGTAACTAGTAGGTATGTACTACATTGTAGTAGCCATGTACGCCGAGCAACAACGAATTTGAAGGCTCAAGTATGAAGAACACGGCTGCGTCGCTTAAGCACATCTGGGTGCTCTATCCTGCTGCAAAGCTGATGAGGCAAAAGGCTCAGTCAGCTCGGTCGTCCCCGCATGATTTCACAATAATACCCTGAACATTCCGTTTCTTGGAGACCCTCAGCTGTGGTATTCGTTACCTAATAATTGCTTATTATCGACCAAAGGCAGATTTCCTCCTTCATCGCTATAATCAATTAATCCACCCACTCCTCGCCGTATAGTAGCTTATCATGCAGTCGCTATCAAACCTTCAACAGATATCAATTTTATACCGTATTTCGAGTCTTGGGTTCGGATGCCTAGAATATAGGCGAATGGCCATGGAGAAGTATATACAGTAGTAGTGTAGAGTTTGTTTAAGGTTGGAGGATCAAAGCTGCTTGTGCCTCAATACGAGTGAGATTTAACGGTCGTATATTCTCACTTCCGAATGGCTCTGGCGAACTATCAGATTTTTAAAGGTCAGCTTTTCTCAACCACTTGCATCTTGTAAATCAAAATTTTCCTGAGAACGTTGCCCCGCAAGGTTTTGTTTTGTTATCAGATTCAGCTCAGATGGGGTGGTTATGTCTAACAGCCCTCAGTCTGCACCTAAAATCGCAAGTTACTTTCCGCACTCTTCCTCCACACTTTCTTAGGCCTGCCACTATTAGATTTCAATATGTAACCTTTTTTTTTAAATATAGAAACAGTAGATAATGCCCTGATGCTCGTAACTTCATGTCCGCTTTTTGCGCTTGACACTTTTTGATAATACTTGATTTTAACCAGGAAGGGAGAGAATCCAATATAGTTATACAACCTATATAGTTATATGAGTGCGGTTATGCAGGGACAGGGCTGCAGCCTGTGAGATCACTCTCCACTATTTTTTAACTAGTTAGCCCTGTGATTAAGGAATCGCTCCCCTTGCTTTCCTAGGGTGATGGCTATACTGCCCCCTGGATAATATCAAACTGTCAATGCTACAATCAACAAACTTTTTTTTTTTCTCAGAGAAGACAGGGGTGTTGCTTTGAGAGCTCCATGCTTTTGCTCATTCTTTCACAGGACCTTGGTTTCATAACAATTAAAAATGGCATCTGATGACAGTAGTCCGTGGAATAGATAGTAGAAACAATGGCCCAGCTATCTTTGGGAAAGCTCAACCTATACATAGATGTTTGACCTCTGGGCATTGTTTTGTTCAATTTGCATTGTGGAATTGGTTGTATTCTATGACTCTTATGGGAAACTTGTTCTTGTTAATCAGCTCACTGGAACAATTGTGAAGGAACTGCTGGACAAGCTCATTGAAACAAATATCAGACAGCAGTGGTTCCGGCTCAGGTCAGTGGTGGTGGGTTCAGTTTGCGTTTCTCTTCTTTTTTGCCTGATATCCCTTGCAGCAGGTTTGTTTCTAGTTCGAGAAATAAAGAACGGCCCTCGGAGCGTGATGGCCGGGTCAAGATCCTCCGAATTTTGCAAATAATGGAGTCCATCGCTGCCGCCACCAACAGTACTGGATGATGCCCAACTCACGACGGCAAGGGAAGTTGGATGCCAAAACGACCCAGCGGCTTGGTCTCAAATGAGCGCACAACGAAAATGAATATGACATCAGCGGGAACTCCAGGTCGGAGCTACCCCGAGGACAGGGCATGCGTTTGAGCATGACTCTCGCCTCTTAAGAGAATGCTGGACACATGGTTGCTAGTTCCAGAACACAACTGGCTAGAACGATTGCGAATTGGCCTCTGTCGACGGTTTTGCCCTTCTACGAAGGACTGCCGGGACATAGGCGCAGGAACATAAAAGGAAGCTCAGAGATCATCAACTGCAATGTCCACGATCACGGCTAGTGTCTGACGCTGCAAAGGCGATAGGACGTCCTCCGCGCGCTCAGAACACTGCATCGGACCACATTAAACTAGTTAATCCGATCCGAGACCATCCATACATTGCTTTCTGCGAAGATTTTTGTCGAAGAACATATCACCCAATTTCATTCAAGAAACTGGCTGAAACATGTTTGTTGGTTGTGTTCGAAATGGATCAAAGATGAGATTGGATTTTCAAGATTCACACCTAGGAGTTAGGTCACAACTGCAACATGCTCCCTGTGTTGGTTTTGAAAATCAGAGTTGGTTAACCCCCGGCCATAGCCGAACTTTTCCTACTAGTTAATTTATTCTCTACCATGAGAATCCTGAGTTTTCATATCACATGGATACAACATTTTATTTTTATCTACCTGTTTCCTCCCCAAATATATTGTGAATTTCAGTTGGTTCTTTTTTCTTGTGCATGGGCATGTTGCCTGTAACAAGATGGGGTGATATCAACCCCTGGTCATTTTACGTTCTGCTGTTGTGAGGAGCAAACCCCAAGGCTGATAACACACAGAAAAGATTCTCAACACTGCTCTAGCAGTTTCTATAATGGATCTCCCCATTCTGTGGTGCCCGAGTCGGATTTACTGAATGTACCCCATTGGTTCTCTCCATTTTTGTATCACAACAGATCATCTATTTATCTGGATCTGTCCCCTTGTTCTTGTTTCAAAAAAAGTGATGTAATAGGAGGTGAAATCCCTTGCTGGAGGCACTCCACAGTATCTACTATTACACGGCAGTGCAGTTTTAAACTTCTCTTGTTGATCACAAGACCACAGGACATGGGCATTGTTTACAGAGAGAGAGAGGGAGAGGAAGCGCTAATTAAGGGATATCCAGATTCTCATCAAGAAGTGCTTTCAGTCTATCAGACCTACCATCTGATGTATGAGCACACATCTAATTTCTTATGTTTCTTATGTTAGGTTGCCTATCTGCTGAACTGCATTGCTATGTCTAATGCTGCTTGGGCTTTAGCTCTTTTCTAAACTCCACCCACAACCTGAGCTGTGAAGCTATCCAGATTGACTGTTCATTCTCACATTGAGCTAGCTCTATGTAAGAGGTTTACATTCATTCAGTTGTGCCATAGACAAGATCCAACAACTCCTTGTTGATGTTTGTAGCAAGAACATGAAACCGGCATTTGTGTGCAAAACGATATCATGTTGAGAGATATTCACCAGAAAAAGCCAAAGTGTTCGATCCTGCTACCTTCAGAGCCAGCTCTTTATCATCTATCTTTCCAATTGCTGATAGATGTACTAATGGATGGAAATCCCGAAGAACTGGCAACCTTGACAACTAATATGGAGAGCGCTCCCATCTAAGCTCCCTTGGACACTAATGATCTAGGATGCACATGGCCTCGTCCGTAGGATTGACGACTGTCAAACAATTCACGATAATACATTCATAGTCAAGATGCCTAACTTCGAGAAGTGGCCAGCCACTTCTTCTTCTTTTGCTGCATCGAGTTCAGAGGATAATAAAAAATTCCCCAGTGTCTTAGTAGAAAGAATAAATTGGAATAAGATAGCTATCTCAGTTCCGCACACCCATAACTCACGAACTTGACTCCAAAGTGAGTCTGGGTTCCCAATCAGCGCCTTCATATAAGGTGAGGCTCCTGCAGCTTCGCAAGAAAAGCTGACCCAGGCCATAACTGAAAACATACACTCCAATCCTTTGGCCATTGCAGGACATTATGAGCGTACTCGGTGAGTACACGCTCTCATTTTGAATAGAAGACTTTTCAAGAGGCAGGCGACGTGACCAGCACCATTGATGAGGAGCACTGAGTCGAGTTCAGAAAGAAATGGGTATCAAAACGAGCGAGTTGGCTTCTAGACAATGAAACAGCTGTCTGTTTTTGGAAACATTAGGTATCGCCATTTTCACACAGTGCATAAAGATTCTATACACGATATTATCTTAATATGCATGAAAAAAGAAGGGGAAAAAAAGGGACAACTGGAAGAAAAATGGAAATTCCAGAGTAAAAATTACTCATCACAGAGATCCTGAAAGTGGATTGGGAAATGGACTAGAATAAAATGTCCTTCTAGTCACTTGCAATTTGTGTGTTGAGAAATAAGCTTGTTACTATTAGGGTATATGTACCAGCAGCTTCATGTTATTTGCCCTTGATAGAAGACACTGGCTTTGAGGAGACAAGTCTTAGTGCTCGACTTACATGGGCTGAATGTTGAATTGCAGCGCATGGTGAGTCTATACACTCAAAATACCTTTGATCACGTCTGAAATATGCTATCCCAATTGACATCATATGAGTGACCATCGCTTTCGTTTTCGCAGTGAGACAAAACCTCTCATATATCAGTTATATTCTAATTCAAGACACACATACTTACTGAATAGCAAGTACTTTCCAGTATTCCGCCAGCTTTGGGCCTCTTTAGATGCTTTGACCATGACGGCGATGCACAAATACAGTGCAATGCAAAGGACAAAAGGCAAATTCAAACTCGACAGTACAAGGCATCGAACTTATTGCGCATTGTCTTGCCAGGAGAGACAGGCAACCTAGGACCATGGTGAAATGTTTTCCAACTAGAGGTTTAGATGCAAAGCATCAGCACAACTCTGAGAGCTTCGTTCCCTCATCAACTGTTTCTTCGGCTCGAGCAAGAGGAGTCATCATCGCCACTGAATGGAACACTATTTCACTGTGTAAATTTGATAGAAGGAGAGTCCTCTATATTATGCTCGCCATCATCCATATCTCATGAAAAATGACAGGATAATCAGGACAATATAATAGAAACCCAAAATGCATAAGGTTATCACTGTGTGGATTGAAGAAATGGTGGACCCTGCCCGGGTGGGTGAGGATGGAGGAACTCACATCAAAAGCCCCATATACATATATAGAGATCAGAGATATCTCTAATCTTGCATAACCGTCACATCGACATCCTCCCAGCGCCACATATACCACATAAATAAACTCTTATACGGAGTAAAAGGCGCAGCGATTTCCAGCATCTCCTTTTCAGACATGTACTTAAAGGAACGGTCTCCCTTTTTCGCCTTGAGTTTTGCAATATCACGGCCGACGTACGCAGCCATACCTCGCCTGGAGGATATATAATTAGCACATCGAAGCGAATCCCGTTGACGCGATCCAGTTTTAGCATCAAAAAGAAGAGAGCCACTTACTGTACTCCCAAATCTCCCGTAGAAAACACATCCAACCTCTTCAAGCCAAAGACAGAAAACATCTCTACCGACCATTTCCCCAGTCCACGTACCGCGATAAGCTTCTCGAAAATATCCTCATCGCTGGCAGTAAGCAGCATTCGCGCACTCAAATCCCCATTGACAAACTTCTCCGCCAATCCTCGAATGTATTCTGCTTTTCGCTGAGACAGACCGGCTGTGCGAAGGGTCATGAGGTCGCACTTTACAACCTCTTCGGGAGTGGGGAAACGCATTGGGATATCAGCATCGTCATTATTGTCGTTCTCATTAATGCTCTTATCCGTATTGGTACCGTAGTCATAATCATTTTTTTCTTTCACACAGGCCTTGTCGCTCTCTCCATTTGCCTCTTTCACAGTACCACCACCGCCGCCATCAGCATCACTACTACTCCTGGCGATTGGCCCCTTATTGAACAGCGCAACAAACTTCTTCTTGATCGATTTCGCAGCCAAACCTGAAACCTGTTGTCCAATAATCCCACTTGCAAGCGACTGGAACGGATCAACTTTCTCGGCCAAATGCGATGCCGAAAATGGTGGAGATGGATATTTATCAATCACCGCACGCAGCTTCGGATCAATTTTCAACAAGTGTGCCAGGCCTTGCTCGAGGATATTTCCGGTAGTCGTAGTAGGACGGGAAACGCTTATTTTTGAAGGAGAATCTTCTTCCGTGGTACGTGCGTAGGCCGTGAGATGAGTCCCGTGGGGCGTGATGAGGGTCGCCGCTGTGTGATGCGGGTCGACGGGGCGATTTACGTCAGGTGGTGCAGACGGCGTTGAATTGGGCTTGAGGTTTGGGATGAAGGGCGGAGGAGTGGACAGAAGTGTGGGTTTGCTTTGATTCTGTTGGTTGGATTCGCGTTCTCTTTTGTGGGGGGTGGATGGAGGGCCATGATCTTGAGACCGACAATCAGACGATAGCTTCGTAGCTGTTCTCTTTCTAGCCCTCGTCCTACTGCTAGTGGCCGTCACTGGAGTTTTCTTCAATCTCGCTTTCGCAACCCGACTGCCCTGAGTTCGACCGCGTAAGATCTTTTCTGTTTCTGCGGCCTCTTCTGCTGGCTTTTGTGTTGCAGCGCTGATACGGAGAGACCGTCGAGGGGCCATTGAAGGGGGCAGATTTGAACGGCAGTACTGTTGAATGGCTTTTGTTAAGAGACGCAATGTCATGCCAGTCCAGGGTTTGGAACCGCGGCGCCAGTTAGTGAATTTCTTTGCTTAGCATA
Source organism: Emydomyces testavorans (assembly GCA_029449355.1). Taxonomy (NCBI): domain Eukaryota; kingdom Fungi; phylum Ascomycota; class Eurotiomycetes; order Onygenales; family Nannizziopsiaceae; genus Emydomyces; species Emydomyces testavorans. The sequence goes on from CP120627.1 coordinate 3,765,861, forward strand.
TATAGTATCAGTATCATTTCTTTTCCAGCGGGAGTAGGACGAGCAAATGGTCCAGAACTGGCTTTTCCTCAATCTTCACGGAGTACTTCTGGCCATAGCTGATGGGCCTGCCATACATGTTGAATTATCAGATAGTTCAAGCTTGATGTCAAAGTATCCAATACGACAGGGCATGACTCAGAACCCAAGAAGAACTGGCCTAGGCCCAGGAGCTTCCAACATGTACTCCTACATATCATATATGGGGTAATTGATACTCCATATACAGAGTACTTCATCACCTCAGATCAGGAGCCTGGAGTACATTTGAATGGTATTACCATTGAGTTCACTGCTGTCTGCATTCACTTGAAACTACAGTACGTATCACTCATTGTCTATGAGATTCTGAATGCAGTGGAAGGATCTAGTGAGTACTGTCTTGAAACGACGACACACAGCAGCTGAGTTTTATAACTAAACTGTCATATCATGCTGATTCTAGTTCACTGATTCACACAGAGAACTATGCTGTCTCGACCCTGAAGAACCTCATCATCTACACAACTGTTTGACCTGCTCAGTTTTTTATGCCTGAAAAGTCTGCTCTAGTGATCTCTCAGTCTCTCAGTGCTGGATGGAATGTTGCAGGTGGTCGATGATACCTGACTAAGCCACATGTGAATCTTGGCTTCTCCGAGCCTGTTTCATGTTTTGTGTTCCAAATTGCTCATCCGTCACGTGGAATACAGTCTTGCCACACTGTCTATGTACTGGTAGTAGGTCATTTAAACAGGACATATTGTCTCCCAACTGATGGAGGCCACCTTCCCACACTCACCAATTGACCTGAGGATAGATAGGAAGCTTCAGCAATTCTAAACATATTTTCTAAATAAGAAGTTCAAGCACCACCAGCCTTTGATTCAGTAGCGTGAATTCATCAGTCATGTCAGGCATGAAATCAATACTGTCTTTTGTAATTGATGTGTATTCTATTAGCCAATGGGTAAAAGAGCTTTTGGAGAGATTTGTGGATTGGTTCCTATGGCTACCACTGACCAGTCAAAATCAGTGGTGCTCATGGAGAACTCTACGTGTATTATTGGCTGGCTGGAAAAACAGAATCTAAAACACTAGTACGCTGTGATGCAGCATTCAGATGAAGCAGTGTACTGTATGTACTGTGACTGTATTTAATTCCTGTCTGCAAAACAATGGCATGGCAGCTTCCGGGTTTTCCTTGGAAATTCCAAGTTTTTAAAGGATTAGGGTGGTTGATCCCCTGTAACACTCGGTAAATTTGTATGTAACTCCGATGTTATCCAAAGCAACTTTTTGTGCCTGGAAAGTCATCCGTGGTTGCTCTCTTCCTTCTCCTTGAAACCTCTCCTTCTGGCTTTCTCTTTCTCTCACCTTCTTTGCGAGTTGTCAATTGACTTCCACCACAGCCAAAGCAGAGGAAGCAGGCACATTCGTTCTTTTCTCATAGCTTTTCTTTTTCATTATTATTAGTTGGCTCCTCATTTTCCCAACAAAATACTCTGTACATCTTTTTAATTTCTGCTGTGGCTTCCACGTCACTCGTTGCTCCTTCATTTCTTACCTTGAACCCACTCTTGTGAGCAAACACACCCAGCATTCCCTCTCTTCACGGTTCTTCCACTACCAAGTAAGTCTCCTCACAATCTGTGCCTGTTCTCTCTCTCTCTAACACATATTCCTTCATCTTCATCTCTGTCTCTTCGTTTTACCAGCTAAACCTTTGATTACAGATATCAACATTTAATAACATCGGGCATGTGAGTACACCCTAATATAGTTTGGTCAATCCTTGCCTTTTATACCGCATTATCTTCCCCATCTGTCTTTAAAGCTGTGGATCTGTTTCTCTCTGTGGTTAACAGGGTGGCACAAACCCTTAAAATTGTCTTGCCCTACTCGCCCCTTTCAACAAACATTCGCATCAACAGCATCAGACCATCACCACCACCCAAATACAACAATTGATAAATCTTCATCTCTTTTGATCTCTGGCGTCTATTGTCCATCTTGATTGACATCTTCAATTGAAGCTAATCAGTTGGGACTGCCATAGTATTCAACCATTTTAGCCTAAATGGCTTTCATCAAATTCCTTCTCCCGGCTTTGGCCATCACTGGCCTGGCAGCCGCTGCCTCCGGTGACTGCGACAGCAAGACTATTCAGAATCAAGGCGATGCTGATGCTCTCGCCTCTTGCAAGACTATCAGCGGCAACCTCGAAATTTCCCCCAAAGCTTCCGGAACAATTTCAATCAGTGGTGTGGAACGTATCACAGGAAAATTTACCTGCAAGGGCGCTGAGAACATGACTGAGCTTAGTGCTTCCAAGCTGGCCAGTATCGAAGACACTTTTATGCTCAGCGGCCTCACAACCTTAGCTACCCTCAAGTTCGACGCCCTCTCGCAGGTTAATAGCATCAACTTCGAGGCTCTCCCCAGACTTCAACAGCTTAGTTTCTCCAAGGGAGTCACGAAAGCAGACCGCGTTCGTATTACAAACACCGATTTGGTGAACCTCAATGGCATCGATTTGGAGACTGTCGGAGATATGGACATTAGCAACAACCCTCACTTGACGGAAGTGAATGTCAACAAGATTACCAATGCTACTGGATACGTGAGCTTCTCTGCCAACCACGTGGAACTCAAGATCAAGTTCCCCAACCTTGCCAATGCCTTGAACATGACCTTCCGTAACGCCAGTGTGGTGTCCCTCCCGTCTCTCAAGCAAACTGCTGGTCTCCTCGGATTCTATTCCAACTTCTTTCAAGACTTCTCGGCTCCTAACCTGACTTCCACGGGTGACCTCGTCTTTAACGATAACTCTCAGCTGGGTAACATTTCATTGCCAGCCTTGCAAACCGTGAAGGGCGCCTTCCAGATTGCAAACAACACCAACCTCAAAGCTGTTACCGAGGTCCCCAAATTACAGACTATCACTGGTGCTTTAGACTTCACCGGTAACTTTTCTCAGTACGTTACCTCCTTCGTCGCTGTTGGATCGATTAAGAGATTTATACTGATCTTTGATGGTTTAGGGTTGATCTCTCCGGATTGAAGGAAGTCCGTGGTCAATTCAACATGCAAAGCTCCGGCAAACTTGACTGCGGTCCCTTCGACAAGGATGTGAAGCCCAATGTTCGTGGAAAATACACCTGTCGTGGTGGCGTTGACGACCCGCAATCCAGCGACCCCAGCCGCACTGGAGGCAACAAACCAAACAAGTCTGGCCTTGCCGGTCCCGGTGCTGTTCCTCCAAGTGGCATGACCATACTGGCTCTCCTCGGTATTGTTGTGCGCTTTGCTCTCTGAGGGTTTTCTTGCCATGATTAATCTTGACTCTTGTGTTGCTCGAATTGTGTAAGATCCCGCCGAGTTGCTTTTTGCTTTCTTTTTTTTTCCCCCAAAAGGATCCCTATGTACTCATGCGTGTATTCGGCATTCATTTATGGTAATAATCGAGCATTTCTTTACTTTCGACGTACCGTTCCTTCGCCGGATTGAATTATTGAATACGTCGTATGTTACACCGAAGCATCTGCAACAGTTGCAAAGTGATGGAGGTATTTTAGCATACAAAGCGTCATTGTGTTCACTCCATCCTCAATGTCATGGAATAGATCTAATTCTCTGTTGCCTACTCCTTCATCAATCCTCAAGGTTGTTGGATCGCACCTCGGTCGCAGAACACAATGATGCTCATTCTCAAAGATTTACGTAGTCGATTGGCATTTTTATAAGCAATGCAGTCACCCATGCTGACCCGAATACACTCTCAACGCGAGCAACAGTGGCATCCGGTAGACATGAGATACGAAAGCCCGACGTTAGAGCGGTGACAATGGTTTCGCATTTTTATACAGACTGTTAGAAATCCTTTGCTCCCCATCCTCAAACCAAGCCACAAGACATTCAGCAACACTATTGGCCTTGGCAACAACACGTGATTAAGCGAGATTCTTACCTAATTACTGTCTCCTGATGGCAGATGTGCCTGAGCGTTCACTCCACGCTGTCGTCAATCATCATCGCTTGTCGTTCTGGTTGCCAGTCACCAGCCTGGGTCTCGACCAGAAAGCCGTCTACCCCTATCAATCCACGGTAAGGCAGTGCTACAGCGCTCCAATCTCGCTGTTCTATCCTCATCCGTCGTCACTCGTTTCTCAGCCTTTGTTTTTCAGCTCTTTCGACTGATTCGGCCTCGTTCTTGAAACAATCCTCAATTCAACAAGACGAGCTTTTTCCCTCCTGAATACTTGCGGGGGACCTTTTTTTACCTTTCCATTCTCCGGCCTATCGAGCCAGAGAGGGTATATCCCGGCTCATTGGCGATTTTAGGAAGAAAGACCACAATTAATTATCTTTTGGTGTCGTGAAGCCAAAACGCGGGTTCTCCTCGTTTAAAAGGCGGTTCGAAGGGTTTCCGCGCCCCTCCTACCTTCCACTTCTTGAAGATAGTTCAAACGAGAAACGAAATAAAATCGGACTTGATTGGAAACCTTTGACAGGTTTGCATCAGTACAATGTTGCTTCCGAAGGGCGGGCTTACATGGAAAGGCACGCGGGCCACATTACCCCCTTGGAGGGCGATCTTCGGCCTTGTGTCGAGACCTCGATTCATACTTGCTGTGGCTCTTATGGGATTAATAACGTTGCTATGGAGAGGGATCAGCCGTTCGGCGTCTGAGATGCAGAGGTAATTCACCTTTTTCCTTAGGTTTCGGTGTGGAGAGGGAGCGAGACGAGTGTGATCGTGAACATGGCTGTTGGTGGTAATTGCGTACTGACCCTATCCCAACTGCTAGTTTCTATTGCTTCGGTCCATCGAAACCCCCACATAAAATGACTGCAAACGAAATGGTGGACTGGCACGCGCACCTCCAGACACCGGTTCTCTTCAACCATCACGAGCCATACGAGGTCAACTCAAGTACCATCCAAAAAGTTGACCTCAACGTCGTTCATTCGACCCCTAAGGCGCTTCAAAACAAAGAACGTGTCCTCATCCTCACTCCCCTCCGAGACGCTTCGCAGTTTCTAGGGAAATATTTCGATCTCATCTCCGAATTGACATACCCTCACGAGCTTATTGATTTAGCTTTTCTTGTCGGCGACTCGAAAGATGACACGCTTGCAGTTTTGGCAGCTGAGTTGGACCGAGTCCAAGGGATGCCGGGAAAAATTCCGTTCCGAAATGCCATGATTGTTCAGAAGAATTTTGGAGTATCGCTGAATATGGACATCCAAGAGAAACATGGCTATGAAGCTCAAGCGCCACGGCGGAAGGCGATGGGCAAGGCTCGAAACTTTCTTCTTTCGGCTGCTCTCAAACCGGAGCATTCCTGGGTGTATTGGCGCGATGTGGATATTGTGGATAGCCCAAAGAAGATCATTGAAGACTTCGTGGCCCATGACAAAGATATCCTAGTGCCAAGTATGTATACTTACAGTAAATGTTCGCAGAGTTCTAATGTACTAACATGTGCCACAGATATCTGGTTTCACCGCTATGACCAACATGGACGTGACATTGAAGGAAGATGTTGGTAATCCCTTTATATATGATAGTTTTCTCCACATTGTGAAGCTAATAGGACTTAGTTGACTATAACTCGTGGATTGAGTCCGAGAAGGCACGAAAGCTAGCTGCAACCCTCGACAAAGACACTATCCTGGTTGAAGGATACAAGGAATTCGATACTGGGCGAACGTATCTCGTTTCAATGGGTGATTGGAGAAAAAACAAAGACGAAGAGGTGGACCTGGATGGCATCGGCGGTGTCAACATTATCGTCAAGGCAGATGTTCACAGAGCAGGTATGTCGTCATCGCGTGTCTCCCGCGCATGTATATAATGTTAACTAATCCATTTAGGTATTAACTTCCCCTGCTATGCATTCGAAAACCAGGCCGAAACCGAAGGCTTCGCGAAGATGGCCAAACGTGCTGGCTATCAAGTTGTTGGACTTCCCAACTACGTCGTTTGGCACCACGACACACAAGAGAAAGGCGGTAATCTCGGCAATCGAAAGGCTTATTGACCGACTTTGTTAGGCTAAATTACGCATTAACATATCTTTCTCTGAGACTATATTTGCTGTCTCTCGGAAAAGTCTAACTTCAAAGCCAGTGCCAGAATTCGTTCGCATGGCTCTTACCTACCAGGCCGAAAACCATTCACATACGCAGTAACTGCACGGTGATCGAACATAAATGAAACGATGACATGATTCCTCCTCCATTTCCATTCTTCACGCAGGTCGAACCCCAGCCATTCTCGACCATGTCCATTTAGCACTCAAAAACGTTTTACATTTACGCGCTCATTTTTTCACATTCGCTTTAGCTTGATTCTCTGTTCTCCTCTTTTTTGAGCTAAGGAGTATTTCTCATTATGCTTTCATTCGAGACTCCTTGGCCACGTGGAGAGAAAGCCTTAGCTTGCTTTTCCCCGATAAATTCTGTGTTATAGAATATATTGCTTTTCTTGGTGATTTTTCCTATATATTTTCTTCCCCCTTGTTTCGCTAGTTCTATGTTCGGGTGACATTTTTGGAGCTGGTCCGCTCCCTAGAATTTTTGTCTTCAACTGATTTATTCACTTTCACCAAGAAATGTGATTATTGACTCTGCCCTCTTTTCGCTTCGCCAATTTGCATCATACTGGCTTTCAATGGCCCGGGGTTTAGGGCGCCTTTTTTTCATGTTCTTTGTCTTCCTGTGTATTTTTACTTCCTCTTCATTGGTTTTCAGAGATCATGTTTTACTACTTCTTTTGCTCTCTTTGTTTCTTCAGATGTTGCTGTCATTGTATTTGAAAATGACTGACATCCAGCCCTTCTGCTGACCCTTGATTGTTTCTCCTAATTTTGCTGCTTGAGAGTGCTTTCAGTGGGAAAATAAGAGATATTAATAATGATATTTGAAAGGGTTAATATATCATCCTGTTTCTGCTTCAAAAAGTGAGACGATACAAAAACATGAGTTAAGAGATTTTTTACGTGGCTGTCACTATCAAGCCGTATTTGGCATTACCAGTTACCCCAAGCATAGCTTAAGCATGAATGCACTGCAATAGAATAAGTTGGTCAATTCCTTTGAACTTGACAGTATGATAGAGTGTTGATAAAAATCATTTGTATCTGCTTATCATCTCTACAATTGAGGGCAAAGAGGCACATATTTCAAGCATTTTAAATCAATCCAATCCCACCAAGAAGTATGTGCAATAAGATTGATTTTGGCGCCCTGCCATCGACAAGTTACATAGCAAGGTCGTTTGACTCCCTCCACAGTCTGACTCTGATAGTAGCTGTATGGATGTATAGTTATAAAACATCCATGATCAATTAGTTACCCCATCTCAACCCTCCAGCTCCCCTCTTCCCCCAGACATTCGTACCTACATGTGTACATAGTTATAATCCTTTACACTGCCCCCCACCAATGATGTCCTTCTCACCCCTCCCCTTCTCATCATCCTCCCGTCCAATGCTACTCTGTCAGTCACGAACGAAAAAAGTGATCTTTGCGCCGCTGTTTTGCCAGTTGACGAGACCGGTTCGATTGTTTACGACGGTTAAAACGAGGCCGTGGGTGCCGTATAGAAGTATGGCGAGTAGAGCAGTGACGAAGAAGCCGGAGTGGATTGTGATTGTGCCGGATAAGCCGGGTACGACTCTGGAGAAGAGGATGGGAGTTAGAGAGTAATTTGTTCTTTCTTTCTTCTTCTTTTTTTTTTTAAAAAAAAATCTTCGAATTGCTTCAATGTCTGGCGATAGGCCTCCTCCTCCCGTTGTCCTCCTCTCCCAGCATGGATGTTGATTTTTGTTTTATGTTTTTAACACTCCGCTCATATGGGAACATTCATTCTGATCTTCTTCCATAGCACCCATATCAGCAACCTCGGACCCGTCATCGAGTCTGGGTTTCTGAAAATGGGAGGTATGTTTGCCTCCACTGCTTCTGTCTTATTCCCCTCGCGTGTGAAAGGGCCACAACTTACATCCCTTTTGCAGGCGCGGTTCTAAGCCACCATCCTAAAGAGGGCGAAGCTCCGCCCATGAAGGGGAGTGCGTTGATCATCCAGGCGGACTCGGAGGAGGAGATCCGCGAGACCCTGGCGAAGGATATCTATGCTACTTCGGGAGTGTGGGATTTGGATAATGTATGTCTTGGGTATTTTTTACTTGCTGAAATTGATTGCTGACGTGCAATGCTTTCTAGATGAAATTTTACCCGGTAGGTTGATAGAAGATTTGTGGGTGAATATTATATCGACTTATGCTGTCGATCGGGGGGAACATTGAGTTTTGATCTCAAGTATAAGGTGAAAGAGATTGCTAACAGTCTTCCTGTGTTGTAGTTCCGATGCGCACTCAATGTCTATGAAAAGGCTTAACTTGAGCAATGGTTTGAGAGTCAATGTTCTCGAAGCTCGAGGAAGACAAGCTTGAGTTACATAGTTTTAAGATGCCTTGTAGAAGTCCCATGTATCGGTCAGACACCAAAGATTTCAACATATAGAGAGTATATGTACTTTCAATGGTTATATTCTAACTATGTATATCGAAGTTTAATGCCATTCGTGTGACGAAAACTTATTACAGTTTAGGCGAAGGGGATTCTTTCTTGAGCATCGCGTCCGCGACCTTGCGGCGTTGAATTTTACCTAAGGCCCAGGTTAGTTATCGTATCTGCTACACCGAGTTCCTCTGCGTCTCACCAGTTGCAGTTTTGGGAATTTCAGGAAGAATCCATATCTGCGTTTCGTATAACTTGTGTTAGCTGCCATCCTCATAGAGTTCAAATGAATGAAGGGCAATGAGTCCTACCTTCTTAGGCACCTTGAACTTCGCGACCTTTGTTGCAATCTCAGATTTCAGTCTATCCTCAGATATACTCCCTTTCTTCTTGAGAACAACAGCCACCCCAATATCATCACCATAGATCCGGTCTGGAATCGCAAACGACACAGCTTCCGCGACGTGGGCATTTTGCGTGATGACATTATCCAGCTCAATGGGGCTGATTTTCTCTCCGCCTTTGTTGATAAGTTCCTTAATCCGGCCCGTGATATACACGTAGCCATTTTCATCCTTCTTTCCCTGGTCACCAGTTCGGAAGAACCCATCTTTGGTGAAAGATGACTCGTTGGCGGACGGATTGTTTAGATACCCCTTGGTTACGTTTTCGCCACGGATGCAGATTTCGCCCTCTGAGCCCTGAGGGACCTCGTTTCCATCTTGATCGAGGATTCTGACGTCGACGCCTTGGCCGATTCCCACACTGCCAGGAATACGTTTTCCTGGCGGAAGAAGGTTGCTGGTCATTTGGTGAGCTGCTTCCGTCATCGCGTAGGCCTCTAACACGGGGGCATTTAGCGCCCTTTCCAAATCGTGGAATGTCTTCGGCGACAGGGGCGAAGAGCAAGAGCGAATAAAACGAATTTCTGGCAGCGGGGATGGGATGGGATTCTTGAGTAAGATTTGGTGAATGGTCGGCACGGCAGTGTACCAGTTGGCTTTGTATGTGGTAAAATCATGCCAGAATTCAGAGGCAGAAAACCTAATTGGCACAACTGCCGAGCCGCCAGATAGGAGAGGCGCAAGAAAAGCTGCTAGCAGTCCGTGAACGTGGAACAGTGGCATTACGAGAAGGGTCCGGTCTTTTTCGCTTAAGGAGTAGGTGGCCTGGATATTTTCTGGGAGAGGATGGTAAATTCTGAGCTGAATGACGAATGTTGTATCATTATTCACTTACTCATTGTTCTCGTCAGATTTCTATGGGTCAGAGGCACCTAGCGAAAGATCATCAGCGCCATATACATCTGGGCAGCCAGCTCCAACTTACAGCCTTTGGTCTACCGGTCGTTCCGCTAGTATGCAAAACCAGAGCTATATCATCCGGTTGCGCAGTTTCAACCTTCTTGTTCCCCTTTCCGCCAAGTTTCCCAACTTCTTTCACATCTAAAACGACCTCGTTTCCATCCCAATAACACTCCGCGATAGCGGCATTATACTTCCTTGCAGCGCGAACTGCAGGACCATCCTGAACATATGAGCCCTTCGGAACGAGCGCCAGCGCTGAGCTCAAATCATCAATATAAAATTCAAATTCAGCTTGCTTATAAGCAGGATTCAGAGGTGCTGCGATGGCTCTCTGCCATGATGTAGCAAGAAAGGAGACAATGAATTCGTAGGAGTTTGGGAGAGCGATGGAGACGGCAGAACGGTGTGTGATGCCCAATTGGGCCAGTTTGGTCTGGAAGGAGAGAGTATCGGCATGCAGCCTCTCGTAGCTGATGGTCAATGGGCGTGGTTTCCCAGGAATGACGATAGCAGTGCTCTGAGCCTTGCTCGAGAACGAGGTCGCTAGAGTAGACATGGTGTAAATTGACAGTAACGCAAATAACACAGTGAGAGAAGAGTTTATATTCAGAAAATACGTCCTATGGAAGCAGATGAATATTTACAAGAAGACTGTGACATGACTCTGATCTCCATTGAGATTTGCATCCTCCCCCTGTTTTGACTGCTACCTACACGATGAACTGCACACATTGAGTGCCGCAGATTGCTAGCCGAAAGAACAAGCCGGGATGACGTCGGACGAGAGCTCTCGGGGAATCCTTGTGCCGAGATGCGAAACACTAGCAAACAGTGCAAACATACTAACTTGCACGTGACAGAACTCAAAATGGACCACCTGAAATTCCCAGCATCGCAGTACGAAGATGTCGTGAACAGCCTTCTTTTTTTTCCTTTGAAGACACCACTCCTTACATCTACTGAGTATAGCGTTGATAAAACTGGGCTTGTCAAGATGGCTGCTCCGCCAACTGCACCCAAGAGCGGCTTGTCTCTCTATGCCAACCTCCTTGATCCCTCAGAGGCTCCCTCCACCTCAAGTACCATCTCTCGCGCCCCAGTAGTCTTCAAACAAGCTACTGATGGCGACTCTCAACTACAAGATGATGCAGCTTCAAAGAAGCAGCAGATAAGTGCTGGTAGACTATCTATCCCTCCCATCGCCCGTTAATTACAACTTCAACTTTCGTTTTGGCCGATTTGATTTGCTCACTTGTGACCTTGGGTTTTGTTCCGGCTTCATCAACATCATAGCATCTCTCCGGTTTCAACCAACAAAGAGGCCTCAGTTACCTTCCCAGAAACTCAAAGCGAAGCCTGGGATACCCAAACCTCCTGTTCTTCCCGCTACTCCAAGCCCGCCAAGTCAAGGTACGGCCTCCGCTTCTGTAGCGAGCGTCGTTCGACCTTCAGCAAAGAGTACTCTTGCAGATTGGACCGCCGCGGTAGATGACGATGATGTGAACGGCTTTTACGGAGAGAAAAGACAACGAGGCGGCCGGAAAAAGCGCAAGAAGAATCGTGAAGCGGAAGTTGTCTACGACTGGGATGATATCTATGATCCTTCTCGCCCAAATAACTATGATGAATACAGACATAGCGATGAGAAGATTAGGGAAGTCAGAGAATGGAAAGATCGGTTGTATGCCCACCGGATGGCCAGGAGGACGAGCAGCGAGATGGAGAGTGACGACGATTACCAGAGAAGACCCATAAAGAGTCAGTCTTACTTTCTTAAGTCGATGTTACAATGTTACTGATTCGCTCTTTAGAGCAATTTGCGCCGCCGTCACAGTTTGCTCCGCCGTCTAATCTAAACGATACACCTCGCGAGCCATCGGCACCAAATTCACCAGTCACTGAAGCTGCTCCTGCACCTGCAGCCCCTCTTCCTGACGATCAGACTGGTGAAGATGCATTTGCACGACGCCTTCGAATGAGTCAGAACCTAATGCAAGGGTCAAATATCTCCGGACAACCTCTCTCACCTCCGCCACCTCCACCGCCACCGGAAGACATCCCACCTGAACCAGCGACATCAAGAGAAGTGTACTCCGCAGCAACCATATCCCGCGCACCTGTTAGGTATGCGTTGCCACCTCCTCCGACGGACATACCTGCAACTGAAGAGGAGCTTGAGGCTACTTTTGCTATGGAAACGGAGGAAGCACCAGGTGAAGATGTGCCACGATCTTTACGACCCGGGCAAAAGGGGTTCGCAGAAAGGCTTCTGGCGAAGTATGGGTGGACAAAAGGTTCTGGTCTGGGTGCCAGTGGAAGTGGAATAGTTAATGCACTACATGTCAAGGTCGAGAAACAGAAGAAAAAGCCAGATGCGGAGGGCGGGGGATTTGCTACTCCTGCAGGACGAGGAAAGATTATTGGTGGACACCAGAAAAAGAAAGAACCTAGTAAGTTTGGTGAAATGAGCGAAGTGGTAGTCTTGCATGGAATGGTGGATGGGATGGATCTGGATGCGGAGCTAGAAGCCGAGGAGGACGGAGGATTAATGCAAGAGATTGGTGAAGAATGCGCTGAAAAGGTATGAGAATCGCTGGCCAATCTCTCAATATTCCGGCTAATGAGTGATAGTACGGACGTGTGGAGAGAGTGTTTATCGATCGGAATAGGGAAGGCCAAGTGCCTGTTTTCGTGAAGTTTACGAACCAGCTATCCGCTTTACGGGTGAGTAGGTTGTTTTTGGATATCTACTTTATGATATTGACTGTGTTTGTACCAAATTAGGCTGTGAATGCCCTCGAGGGCCGTATCTTTAATGGGAATGTGATTACAGCACGCTTTTTCGACACCGAGAAGTTTGAAAAGGGAATATATAACTGATTGGCTGTGCATGCACTCGAAGCTTTTGTGGTGCTGGATAATGATCCATGATGTGAATATCATGCACTAATGCAGCTTGGAGCAATTGGATCTATGTACTATGAAGTCTTCTTTAATCCAGTCCAGAATTGAGGTTCAAGACTTGTTTCTATATTATCATCTCAAGAGGGTGATACAGCTATTTTAATTGCTTGGGCCTTTTTAGCTGTAGATGGCTAGGTTTGTAGCTCTATAATGACCTTAGGCATTCTTCAGACTCTAGTTTTAGCTCCTCAGGAAGGTATCATGTAGTGTTTATGTATATACTATAGAGATTCATGAACACAAAGAAACATAGCTCCATCAGCTTCATCAACACCTAGGTCAGATTAATGTATTCTGGTCCAATGAAACCTGCAAATACTAGTTCATCACTGTAAGTCCTGACCAGGTTCTAGACGGAATATGTGAGTGTGGGTTGAATCAACCTTGATATTTTGAACCCAACTTACCCCACAAGAAGCCTAGAACAGAGTACAGTCTCAGTGACAGGCTAGCTACATTTTATACAAAGAAGAACACTTCCAGCGCTTTCACACTCACTCACTTTGATCCTTGTTAGCTTCCATTTCTCTTCATATTCCCAGTCTTACTTTCAGAGGAACCATCAACCCTGCCTCTCTTCCAAAATCTTGAAAGCTCACACGATCTAGCAAAGCCAGGACTTCTCTCTCTATATTGGAAAATTCTCCCAAGACTGCCAAAATGTCCACTCTCTGCCTCAACCGCCTTTCAGAAGAACGGTAAGTGAAAACCGGGACATTCGTCACCATCTATGGCCTGACAATAAGTTTGGCATCTGCTCCAGAAAACAATGGCGGAGGGATCACCCTTTCGGATTTTATGCGAAGCCATATCGCAGCCCCCAAGGCGTCCTAGACCTGAAGCGCTGGGAGTGTGGAGTGCCCGGAAAGCCGAAAACGATATGGGAAGGCGGACTGTTTAAGCTTGATATCATCTTTCCAGACGGTATGCCCCACTACGTGCTTTGGGAATGTATTGAAGCTAGAGACATGGGAAGCTGATTTCTTTTTTTGTTTCTTACAGAGTATCCTACAAAACCTCCGAAGTGTATGTGTCTTCGTCCTGAATGAACCGCTTTTCTTGCCTTGCACCTGGAAGACCGCAACGAGCTGATCATCACGCCTCCAGGCAAATTCGGCCCGCCCCTCTTCCATCCTAACGTTTACCCCTCGGGCACCGTGTGTCTATCCATCCTCAATGAAGAAGAAGCCTGGAAGCCGGCAATCACAGTTAAGCAGATCCTGTTGGGTATTCAGGATCTGTTAGATGACCCGAACCCTGACTCTCCGGCCCAAGCTGAAGCGTACAACCTGTTCAAAAAGGACCGGCCAGCGTATGAAAAGAAAATCCGGCAGATCGTGAAGGACAACCCCGGACTCTAGATGTGTCCTACGGCTCTGTTTTTCTAATGGAAAGGAAAACTTGGGTGGTTCATGACACTTATGGTGCAGATGAGGATATGTTTTCGGTTTTTTTAATTTTTGTTTCTTCACGTTCTTACACATTTGCAACTGTGATACAAGCCTATCCCTTGAATTTGAGCGTGGCGTTTCTCCGGATAGTTAAACTACATATGGAAGAGGTGCGGTTTGGACTGCTGAAACTTGCGCCAATGCTGAGAGATGGACTCCCCATCCTACTCCTAAATTTTTCAGCTGGGGGATTTCGTCCGAATGAACTGGATCACCTGGATGCTTAAGACATTTCTGTGAGCTTTTCAGCCTTTTCTCCTGTCTCGTTTGAATAATTGGGTTATAACCAGTCTAGAACAAACCATTCGATGACACCCCTTCAGCATTTCAATGGATATTGTGGATGTAAACTATTTATAACTCCCCTTGTAGGCAACTTGGATGGGACGTACAGTAGCTACGGACGAACGGATCTGATGCTGAAAATCCTCCTAGTTACAGGTCAACCACTGCGGGGGAAAGGCTGGCGGTTCCTTAACTTTACATATCAGCTCAATCTGAAAAGAGAGTACATATACAATGAAGCATTGGAACAGCGGAGTACGCAGACAGTGCAGCAAGATGCATCATAGCAATAATATCCAGCTGAACGAGCTTCTCCTTACTAATTGATTTCGCCATCAGAGCCAAAAAAAACCCTCATTAGTCGCTTGAGCTCCAGCCAGCTCTTATCTCCCTTATCAGTTGCCTCTGCCATCCCACCGACGAAGAGGGACAACAACCTTAAAAGGATGACTCAAAACTTTTTTTTCTCCGGCTTCCCCTCCATCGCGAATTCTCTTAGACATGTGAAAAGGGGGTCTCATCTACTCTGTACTGAAAGAAAGCTCTATTGCTTCGTCTTCTTCTATATATCTTCTTCAACTTTGTGGTGCTTGATCCTCCGTCTTCGTATTTGGTTGGGTTTTTAGACAGTCTACTCAAAAGCAAAAATGTGTGGTATCTTTGCTTGTCATTGGTACGTTTCCGACCCCCCTTGCATCTCGGATTTTGACAAGGCTCCCCTATGCTCCGGCATGAGGTTGTTGTACAATTTACTTGCGGAACGATTGTACTAATTGCGATCCTTTCAATGCAGTCATCCCGATGTACAAAAGTTCAAATCGACGGCGTTGCGCATGGCAAAAGCGTGAGTGTTGCTCGGCCCCTTACTGTTCAGTATGTGAAAAAGGAAAGACTAAGAGAATATGGGGAGAAAAGTGTTCGGCATCGTGGTCCCGATTGGAGTGAGTGGAACATAATCCCTGTCCCGGTACCAGGACTTGTCGCGTGGGAGAGGCATCAGCTAAGAAGTTGCTTATAATCATAGGCGGGAACTTTGTTTGTAACAACACAAGTCAGTATTCGAAGAATCGTGCGGTTAGGTGGTGAGATACTGACATTGGGACAGTCCTTGCGCACGAGCGATTGAGCATTGTTGGTGTTGGTGAGTCTGCTCGGAGAAAATTGAGAATCATAGTGAACGCCAAAGGTTCGGAGACGACCCTAATGGGAATCCAGATTCTGGCGCTCAACCGCTGATTAGCGAGGACGAGACTTTGGCATTGGCTGTCAATGGAGAGATCTATAACCACAGAATTTTGCGGAAGGGGTCGAATACACCATATAACTTCAAGACGCATTCTGACTGTGAAGTTATCATTCCATTGGTATGCTTCCTAATGCTGTTAAGAAAAGAAAATGGCTGTTTCCCATGTTGACTTTGTTTTCTTCCACAGTATATAGAATATGATGTCGATGCTCCGAAATACCTGGATGGAATGTTTTCTTGGGTGCTTTTCGACAAGAAGAAGAACCGCGTTGTCGCCGCTAGAGACCCCATTGGAATCACCAGTTTTTACCAAGGATGGTCATCGCAAACGCCAGGAGCTGTATACTTCGCATCCGAGTTGAAGTCGCTTCACCCTGTTTGTGACAAGATTATTTCCTTTCCTCCTGGCCACGTGTACGACTCCAAGACGGACACCATGACGCGCTACTTCCAGCCAAAGTGGTGGGACCCGACCAATATTCCTTCAGCACCCATTGATTATAAGTTGATCCGGGAAGCCTTGGTAAGATCGGTTCGCAAGCGATTGATGGCTGAGGTTCCGTACGGTGTTTTGCTTTCCGGTGGTTTGGACTCCAGTCTAGTTGCCTCGATTGCCCAGCGAGAGACCCAGCGGATGATGGTAGCACAGAATGGAACAGTCACCAATGGAGAGTCCGGTGCCGGTCTCGTTGGGATTGACGATAGCAACGAGTTGTCCACCGTGACATCTTTCCCGCAGTTGCACTCATTCTCCATTGGTCTCCCGGGAGCCCCAGATACTAAAGCTGCCAGCGAAGTCGCCCACTTCCTTGGAACAAAGCATTACGCTTTTACGTTCACCGTTGAGGAAGGTCTTGACGCGCTCTCTGACGTTATCTATCACCTGGAAACATATGACGTGACCACCATTCGCGCGTCTACACCCATGTACCTGCTGAGCAGAAAGATCAAGGCCATGGGAGTCAAGATGGTCCTCAGTGGTGAGGGCAGCGATGAAATCTTTGGTGGTTATCTCTATTTCCACGCCGCTCCAGATAAGAAGGCCTTCCACGAGGAGACCGTTCGACGAGTTAAGAACCTTCACTTAGCTGACTGCTTGAGAGCCAACAAGTCGACTTCCGCGTGGGGTCTTGAGGCTCGCGTACCATTTTTGGATAAACAATTCTTAGATGTGACCATGGGTGTTGATCCCCAAGAGAAGATGATCACGGAGGATAGAATCGAGAAGTACATTCTCAGAAAAGCGTTCGATACATCCGATGAGCCAGAAACCAAACCTTTCTTGCCAAATAGCATCTTATGGCGCCAGAAGGAACAGTTTAGTGATGGTGTCGGCTATTCCTGGATTGATGCATTGAAAGAAAATGCTGAGATTCATGTAACGGATGAGATGATGAAAAACCCCAAACCCGAGTGGGGAGATGACATTCCTGACACCAAGGAAGCGTATGTGCTCTGACGTGATATTTCTCTGACAGAGCTTCCGTGGATTAACTTTGCTCCAGATACTGGTATCGAACGATGTTTGATGAACATTTCCCGCCATACTGCGCGTCCACTGTGATGCGATGGACTCCAACATGGTCGAAACAGGCTGACCCAAGTGGACGGTATGAAGCGTTCAATCTTATCGAATCGTTGGTAATCCTTTCTGACCTTGATTGCAGTGCTATTTCAACCCATGTTGCCAAATACGATCACGCATAAATGACCCCAAAGCGTTTGCTCTTCCAACTAACTTGTCAGACGGGAGTTTCCTTTGAATGCATTGCCTTCTTACCACCCATGGCATAGTTATCAGTGACTTTCATAAGCTCTTATACAAACACCAATCTTCTTGCTGCCTTGGATTTTGGAGGGTGTTCATCCGTGGATAGGTTTTGGTTTCGGGAAGATGGTCGTCTTTTGCAGGAAAACATGATAGAGCTGCCATATATTCTTTCTAGATTCTGTGTCGAGGTCGCTAGATACATCCAAACCCCTGGCTGATTTGAAATGATGGAAATGCTTGACAGGCCTATTTAAATTAACTGCCATCTCTCCAACAGCATTCTTCCCTGTGTTGAAGACTTCAGATGGCCCGACAGCAGTAGGTCACGTGGAAAATTGATCCACCAATCCCGCTAAGACGCAGCCAGCCAGCCAATCAGCGCGCGTACCTGACCACGATGCCTAACTTTTCCGAGTTGAGACGGTTGTTTTTCTGTTTTTTTTTTTCCCGTGATCTCGACTTCTCCTCCTTAAGAGTCCAGTCAATCCAACTCCCCAACCACCACTCTTGATTCCCAATATCAGCCCTTTATTCCATCTCCGTATCTCTTTGCCCAATTCACACTGCTATCTTCATCATGGCTGCTCCAGCTGCTTTCGGCGATATTGCTAAGACCGTCAATGATGTGCGTAGTCCGTTTGCCGTCCTGTTTTTGTGATGTTGACTTCTCTTGGGAACCCGTTGGGGACTGACTGTGAGGAATCATAGCTCCTGAACAAGGACTTCTACCACACCAGTGCCGGTATGCTATTCGCCACGCAACTTGGTACTTCGAGCTCAAAAGGGGACGTGGCTGACAACCAGGATTAGCCAGCCTTGAGGTCAAGTCGAAGGCCCCCAATGGCGTGACCTTCAATGTGAAGGGTAAATCTGCGCATGAGGGTCCCATCTCCGGATCGGTAAGCTTGATGTATACTATACAAGATGTTGGAAGAGGATCCTGACTTTCTTCAATTGCAGCTCGAAGCCAAATATGTTGATGCGCCAACCGGTAATAACCCTTGGAAAACTCCGACTCGTCACCCCTTTGCAAAGCAAACACTCTTTCACGTTCCACCTCTGAGCCCATGAATCAATCGTTCCTCTGGCCGTTACAATTGTCGCAGTCGCATATTCTTGGTTGTTTCAAGTACTTTATCTAGTCATGGAGTCAAGCTAATGGTTCGCCCATGTTCAGGCCTGACGCTTACTCAGATGTGGACTACCGACAATGCTCTCGACACCAAGCTTGAGTTGGATAACAACATTGCCAAGGGCCTCAAGGCTGAGGTCCTCACACAGTACCTTCCAAATTCCAACTCCAAAGGCGCCAAGTTGAACCTCCACTTCAAGCAGCCCAACTTGCACGCTCGTGCTTTCTTCGATCTCTTGAAGGGCCCAACTGCCAATTTCGATGCTGTTCTTGGCCATGAGGGTTTCTTAGTTGGTGCTGAGGGTGGCTATGACGTCCAGAAGGCCGCTATCACCAAGTACTCTGCTGCTGTTGCCTACTCTCTCCCTGAGTACTCTGCCGCTATTACCGCTACCAACAATCTCACCCTCTTCGCTGCCAGCTACTACCACCGCGTGAACGCGCAGGTTGAGGCTGGTGCCAAGGCTACCTGGGACTCCAAGGCTGGGAACACTGTCGGCCTTGAGGTTGCCAGCAAGTACAGACTCGACCCCTCTTCCTTCGCTAAGGTATGATGCAAAAATCAACGTTGGGTGCTCAATTGACCTTATATATACTGACTACGTCTCTTAAATTACAGGCCAAGATTAACGATCGTGGTATCGCTGCTCTTGCATATAACGTCCTCCTGCGCCCCGGTGTGACCCTTGGTCTTGGTGCCTCTTTCGATACCCAGAATTTGAACCAGGCTGCCCACAAAGTTGGTGCAAGCTTCACCTTTGAAGGTTAGACGAATTTTATGGTACAAAATATCTTGGTAGAAGCCGTCTGTAACATCAAAACAATGAATTGAACTTGCTACGGTGCCTTTTCCGGGACCTTGTGTTCTGTTTTCCGGCATATTCCCCAACGAGCATTGGAATTCTTCTGTATCGCGACGTGACATCTCTATCGTATGTCTATTGAATACATAATTTGTATAACTCTTGCGCCTTTTACGTCTTATCTATTTTTCGTATTTTGAGGAGGTATACCATGATAGGCTTAGAACACTGAAGGCGCCTGAAAACCCTCAATAATAGGTTTAACAGCCGTATCTCGCGGAAGCATCTGCAAATCGATAGATCGACTGTACATGAGATCGTGGCATGACTATATGGACATTCCAGCTGTAAGTAAGGACACAAGCACCTGAATCCATGGTCCTGTATGGGGGAGAAAAGGGTCGAAATCTAAAGGCATGTACCCGAAACGGAGTTCCATGGTGTCGGCAATTAGAGGCTCTGTGGCCTGTGGGTGATGTGCGCACCATAAGGCGCCTACCAGGAAAGCGTTCCTCCTGGGACGCGTTCCATGGTCAAAGGACTGCCCAGGGGTTGCTGGTCCTAGTCAACATGTAGGCAAGCATGTACCATGTACAGCATGCCATCACGAATTGGGAACAGTGGTTTGTTCTTTGTGTGTATGTATGTACTTTTCTTTCATTGTGTATCTCTTCTTTGACATTTAGCAACATTCCTCGTGCGTTTACACGGCTGTCACATTAGGAATCATATACTCCGTAGAGGCTGGCACGGTCGGATGAAGAATGTGCTGTAGGGTGAGTCTGCACTTTTACATGCAGAACGGTATGGTCATGCCTGAAGTCCATGTTCTTAGGCTCCTTCCCCCTTTCCTTCTGACTGGTGCTGCCCCACAGGCTTCGTCAGACCAGAATCAGAGACATGTACATGCATCTTTTTTGATGATGATGCTGCTGCCGCTGTCGTCGAACGCGGCCCCTCTAGCACCTCCCGACCCAACATTGCAACCGCGCACGCCACACCCAGTATCCCCAGTACCAAGAGTAAGCGCATCGTTATGTTGCCTTCATCATCTGAGACGTCGACCCCCCGCGCCGCAGCTTCCCGTTTTGCGCGTTCTACTGCTTTAAGACGTCGCTCGCGGCGACGGACGTCTTCGTGGGTCTGCGTGCGGAAGTGGGAGGTGGCGTTGAAGTGCGGGACTGTGTTGTGATATATGAAGTGGGAGGGATCAGGGTGAGGAGACGAGGAAGAGGTCGAGGCAGAAGATGGTTGCTGTGCATGGTGCTGGTGCTGGTGCTGAGAAGGGTGACGAGGCTGGTTATGGTATGCTGTGCCATATTCTCCATGCGCGTAGAAACTGGGTGGCGGACCTCTGAAAGGCCCACGGCGCTTGCTTAGCCCGGATGGCGGTCGAGAGCCGACGTATGAGCCACGATGACCCCTTCGTGTAGTGGGTGACGTAGTTGTGGCTGCTCGGTGGATGTCATGGTCTCGATCATATTTTGCACGTTTAGCGGCGTGGGAGAGAACGTGGTAGGCATTGGATATAGAGGCAAAACGGGCAGAGGCGCTGGAATCTTTAGGATTCCTATCTGGGTGGTGAGCCAGGGAGAGAGCGTAGAATTGTCTAGATTTTTGCTACGCTTTAGCATCACGTTTCGGGGTTCAGTTTTTCCTCCAAAAACCATTGTGCAAATCAACAGTACTTTACCGATAAGGGGAGGTTATTATTCACTTTTTTATTTCCTCTGTTGTCGCCGTAATCGGCACATTTAGCACCTCATAATACGTTCGGTCTCGACTGTCTGCGAGCCAGTTCGTCGCCGAAGAAGAAAGCGGACGGCTTCGCAGACCTGCTGGAAGACGGAAAGATATGGCAAAGGGGTTGAAGCATGGTGAAATGTGACGGATGCAGAATGGCATGCCGCTGCATCGTCTATGTTGTCTCCTCTGTCCTCAGGATATAGAAGAGATGTAGCAACAGAGTATCACTATTCGCATTGTGGGTGCTGAGGAGGGTGGGAGTGACAATGACATCAGGCGAGCACCATGCTTAGTTAGTTAGTTTAGTGTAAGATGGACATGGTTGGTTGTATTGTATTGTAACCAGCAGCTAATTAAGTAAGCTGTATTACCTAACAGTCACTCGTCATGCTGACTAAGCAAACACAACTGAACACGTTACTTGTACTCAACACAAAGGCAACAATGCCTGATGAGAGACTCTAATGTGAAGGTTCACATTAAAAGGAGGGCTGCTCTTATCACTGTCCTCTGCAGTTAATACAATTTGCTTTGAGGCAGTAACAAACTCTGTGTGAAGCGCAAGAATTGGAAGTGAATCCTCAGAGGCTTAACTACAACCTCCCTAGGTGTTGTATCCTAAGCTATATCATCCTTTTCTTATCACTGCTTTCAGTCATCCTAGCCAATGGCTCCTGTTCACATCTTCACCAAGAAGGATGGCTATGCACTCTCAAAGTCCTTGAAAAGAGAGAGTGTGTGACTGTTTTGAATCGTCAGTGGCTGATACTTTCCCGCGGCAAACCTTCAGCTTCTTCCTGAAGAGAACCAGCTGAGTATGTATCTTTTAGTCCTAGTGAATGCTACCAATTGATGAACCATTTCTGTAGCACTTCACACGGAATATGGTTTGCAATGCTTTCAGCATGTGAAGCACAGCAGATGGGTTGGAATAAGGAGATTCAGGGATCTATCTACATCAATGCTGATGACTGGGATGGTTGTCTTTCTAGAGTGCCAAGGGACGCCGAATTGCTTCGGTAGCGTTCCGGATGGGTTGCAACTTGCAGATCCTTGAGCCCGTCTCCGTTCTTCAGGATGCTTCATAGCAGAGTGGTTGCTTGACTTCGAAATGCAGCTGGTAGGGACCATTTCCCCCCACTCAATCCTGCCTCATTATTTATAGTAACACAGCTATTACTGGGTTTATCGGCGAAGTCGAGAATTCGAAAATGCCTTTCCAAATAAGGAGAAGAATCAGATGTCCTCCTGATCCCGGTGTCAGATTCACTGGTGTGGGATTGAGTTCATTGTCACGTCCCGCTGTTCATTTAGATATTCAAGATCGGCATCACATCGACAGGCACGCTTAGTCCCGCAAAGGGCTATCATTTGGCGAAGTCATCAGCAATTAATCTTGATCTTTACAATAGGGTTACACCATTGCACCAGTGCTACTTTACATCCCTTGCTTCTGAAGTACGAGCGGAATTGCATTCTTCCCTGTGATCGTCCTGAACTGTCAAGTCCCTTGGCCTCAAATCACCCCGCATCTCCTATAAGCACAAATCAAACAAGATAGCACAGGACTTTGCAGAGTCTTGCTGCTGCGGACATATAGACATGAAATTGAGCCTGGGGATGTTTCCGAGAGAACTCTGCTCAATCCGAATTTCAGTTCTCTCAACCTGACAAGATGCTACAAGAAACAGCCTCCGATGCTGGCCTGTTATGGCCAGCCTTGGAAGTGGCATATTGGGCAGCCTTGGACTTAACATCATTGTAATGACCTGCAAGAACGGAATGCATCCAGCCATTGGGATGGCGCAATGTCAAAGGCTGCTAGGAATACTGTGCGTGCATCGGCATAGTAAAGCAGAATTAACGAGTATTTCCAAGGATGGCATGGATCAGCTTTCTTGCTTTGCAAAGATCCGAAGACTCCTGGTTCGTCGTTTATGTTCAGGTAACTTTGCTGTTATTGGGAATGAGGGGATATCTCTCTCGCCTAGAAACTGAGAAACACGGGCGTCTTCAAGAGGCTTCCCTAAAAGTAACCGCCGAGCGGTTACTGTCGACTATATCTGGGGACATTGTGTCTTACCCTTGACCTGCGTGGGTTTCTCGATATATAAAGGGGTTTCCTTCTTTGGAAATGCAAAGCAGTTCTTTCGATCAAGCTCTCTTCGCACTCACTGCCCCCTTGCGCTTCAAGCCATGGCTATTCTTTCAAGGATCTTCGTCTTTTCTGTCGCGGTGTTGACATATGTCAATGCTGCAAAGTTCTTGAGTGTTGAAAAGGATGTTGAAATCATTCCCAAGTCATATGTTGTGGCGATGAAGGATGGGGTCAATGATCTTGATTTTAAATCCCACACCACTTGGGTTGCTAATATCCACCATGACCATTTGGCAAAGCGGGGATCCAGCAGCGCTGCTGGCTTGAAGTATATCTACAATGTTCATGGTTGGAGAGGATACAGTGGTAGCTTCGACGATGAAACGCTTCAAGAGATTCTCAATAATCCCAATGCAAGTGAAGCATAGTTGCCATTTACGGGGACGCCCTGTGCTAATAACACACATAGGTCGACTACGTCGAGCCTGATCGCGTTGTAAAGGCGTTCGTTGAACCAAAGCCCGCTGCGTTGGTGACCCAGAGCAATGCGCCCTCATGGGGTCTTGGTCGAGTTTCTCACAAGCGGAACGGCAGCCGTGATTACGTTTATGAGGACAAGGCTGGCGAAGGAATTACGATTTACGGTGTCGATACTGGCATTGATGCGACTCATCCAGATTTTGAGGGTCGCGTAACTTGGGGCACTAACGTTGTCGATGGAAGAGAAAACGATGGCCATGGCCATGGTACTCACACAGCCGGTACATTTGCCTCGAAAACCTACGGAATCGCGAAAAAGGCAAAGATTGTCGCGGTCAAGGTGCTAAATTCGCAAGGCCAAGGCACCTTGAGTGGCATTGTTCAGGGAATAAATTGGTGTGTTGATCACGCCAAACAGAACGGAATCACTGGAAAAGCTGCCATGAATTTGAGTCTGGGCGCTAGAGGCTCAACCTCGTTGAACTCTGTGGCTACACAGGCCGTCGAAGCCGGCATCTTCCTTTCTTGTGCGTCTGGCAATGACAATGTATGTGCCTGAAAATGCCCCTTATGTGAACTATATAGACCTTGTTGAACTAACCTGGTTGCAGGCGGATGCCAGGGACTATACACCAGTTTCAGCCAGAGGTGTCTGTGCAATCTCAGCCTCCTCCGAAAATGATGCTAAAGCTAGCTTTTCCAACTATGGTTCAATCAGTGAGTCGCCGTGTTTGCGATCCTTTACCTGCAGCTCTACATACTCTACATACCGCTAGCAATCAATGCTCCTTAATGCTCATGCGGCTAATGTCCTCATCCGCAACACCTAGTCTCTGTATACGCTCCTGGTGACCGAATCCTGTCTTTGAGGCCTGGTGGTTCTACTCAGCTTATGTCCGGTACATCAATGGCTGCGCCTCATGTTGCTGGTGTTGCTGCTGTTTTGATGTCTGTTGAACAGCTTCAAGTCAGTCAAGTTTGCGACCGTATCAAGCAATTGGGAAACGCTGTTGTTACAAACCCAGGACCTGGGACCACCAACAAGCTGCTTTACAACAACAGTGGCCAGTAAAGAAACAGTGGGCTAGCCTGCCTGGATGGTTGTTTACTCGTTTCCAAATTCGGTAAAAATATGGAACGGGCACAGGTGCATTGAATGTGGATATTACTTGATAAGTTGATAGCTTTTTTTATGAAACGAATGTGATGACTGTTTAACTGTCTATGGATGTATGTTTTGTTTTCATTATCAATATAAATTAGTACATTTAATGCCTTGCGCACTGCACCTCCGATCATTATCAGTGATCCTCCGCACTTAACAAAGAAAAGGTTGATGAGTTGCTCTGTATGGGATCCAGTTCTGTCATCATGGCATACTGTAGGGCTCTGAATAATAATATGGATTCTGAAAGTAACAAAAATAAGGTCGTGGTGGATGGATGTCTGACGGGGCTGATCTGCAACATCTGGTCACATTGCATTAAGTGACCAGCTACATGTGCGCTAGCAATATATGTATGTACTGTCCAGACATTCACTATAGGGACCCTTAAAATATTGGTATAATGGGCTGGTTCACTGGCAGGGGTATTCTCCAGGAAAAAGACCAAGAACATTAGATACACCTGCTTTGATGGCATCTTCACGAATATCATCTCAATGCTACGCAATATGGAATGTAAAGGAGAGTTTAGTTTCAATGGCATTAGCATTGTGTTGGACCCCATTGACAGAATCCTGGTTGTTCCGACACCAAGCGAATGCATGGCTAATCCAAGGCATGCTACCACACAGGAACGATATGATACCATAAATCTTGCATTTTGAGCTGTCTCGTCCAGCTAATCAGGATGCCTGCTTGGGAATTGAATGAAAGGTGCATAATATGAGAGCGCCGTATCATGGCCAGAAACCATGTCCGAGAGACTGTGGGAGTGCTTGGTCTCTGCAAAGAGTCACTAACCGGCTGAGTATCAGCCGATCGTTGGTATGCACCAGTCCCTTGTTTTGACATGCTGAGATTTATAAACAGAGCAACCCTAAGAGTGGGCCGGATTGGACTTGGGCCGCTACCAATATCACTCGCTTCTGCTTCTGGTTTCGAGGCCACCCTGTTGCTTGCGAAAGATGACAAGAGCAGAACCCGTGGGGATTTCTGCAAAAGGTCCTCCAGAGAGCGCGCTGTCGACGTTTTCTCGAATTAACAAAGACTGGATGTTTTCAGTCCTGCTCATCATCTGAGCTTATGCTGCCATGCTGCACTTTTCTTTTCTATTCTCCTTTTTTCTTCTCGAAGATTGGTAAAGCTCATGCGACCAATCGCAGTGTTCTGCCTGTCGAGAGTATAGCCAATCCACTGGCCTGAGAACCTTTTTGAAACTTATTGTTCATCTTAGAGAACAACATGAACGGAGTACTGGTATCTGATCAAGAGACGGATCAATCGACTGAGAACTAGTAGATAGGCTTCTCAGGATGCCATGAAACTAGGGGCACCACCCAACTGCGCCAAAAGGTTGAACTCTCCCTAACTAGCTGTTAAGGCTGAGGTTAGTTCACCAGATGCTATGATCTGGAAGGAAGAATTTGTTTTCATTCAGTACTCCGTTTGATGGAGCAAATTGTTCAATTTCAAAATAAATGTTGATTTTTCTTGTGCTTCAATTCTGCGCCAAACATTCAAAATATGCCATTTGAGATATGACGTAGTTTAGTAGTTAACTAATGATGCTGCTTTACTGGAAGTTTAGTCAACTTTCTAGTATTGACTTTGTGCTTCTCAAGCAGCGAATCAGAGTGCAGTTAACTAGTGCAGCAACAACTCCCCACCATCACAGCCTAAAACTTTCTTGAATGAGCTCGTTGGAGAGTCAAGGCAACTTTGATTTCATCGAAGAGCCAGCAAGTTTTCACAAATGGCTGCGCAAAGTCCTGAAATCAACAAGCTCAGCCGTAAGTCTTCCTAATTTTCTGTTGCTTATTCCCATTTTTCTCCTTTTTCTCTTTACAAGTAAAGCTCACCGGATACCTACGGACTGGCTAACGAACCCCTGTATGTTGTAGTCAACGAGGAGAGCGCTGCAAAAGCTGCTAACAAAGGCAAGGCCGCACGGGGAACAGCTGGAAATGAAGATGTAGAAAATGAAGAGTCTGATGAAGACAAAGACGATGATCAGGGAGTAGCAGATGGAGTTGCTGCAACTGGTATGGACTACAACCATTATTTCCCACGGAATTGCAGAGAAGTGTTGAGATCTGATGAGCATTTTTGTACTCAGGAGAAAAGAAGAAAAAAAAGAAGCCGAAGAAAAAGAAGAAGAAGGCTGCGGCAAAAGTTCAAAGCAACCCTCCCCGTGTACCGTTGTCCACTCTCTTCCCGAACAACCAGTACCCCGAGGGTGAGCTCGTGGAGTACAAAAATGATAACGCCTATCGTACGACGAATGAGGAGAAGAGATATCTGGACCGTATGAATAATGACTTCCTTACCGATTATCGCAAAGCTGCCGAGATCCATCGTCAGGTTCGACAGTATGCTCGGAAAGAACTGCTTCACCCTGGCCGTTCCTTGACAGAAATTGCGGAGGGCATCGAGGACAGCGTTCGTGCGCTGACAGGCCACATGGGTCTTGAAGAAGGTGATAGTTTAGTTGCTGGTATGGGTTTCCCAACTGGATTGAATATCAACCATTGCGCTGCGCATTATTCTCCGAATGCTGGGAATAAGGTTGTGCTTCAGCATGGAGATGTTATGAAGGTAGATTTTGGTGTCCATGTCAATGGAAGAATTGTCGATAGTGCGTTTACTATCGCCTTTGATCCTGTCTATGACAATTTGCTGGAGGCAGTGAAAGATGCTACGAATACTGGCGTCAGGGTATTGGAGCCTTTATACGGATTTGGTTATGGAGACTTAAAGGCTGACTACTTTATATAGGAAGCAGGTATTGATGTCCGAATGAGTGATATTGGCGCTGCTATTCAGGAAGCGATGGAAAGCTATGAGGTTGAGATCAATGGCACTACGTACCCCGTAAAGGCCATTCGAAACCTGAACGGCCATACGATCGGCCCTTACCTTATTCATGGTGGAAGCACCGGGAAGAGCGTTCCCATCGTCAAAGGCGGCGACCAGACGAAGATGGAAGAGGGTGAGACCTACGCCATCGAAACATTCGGAAGTACTGGAAAGGGATTTGTGAGAGATGACGTACGTGCACTTTGAACCTTTGAAGGTGACTAGTTGGTATTAACAGTCTTCTAGATCGAGGTCTCTCATTACGGGAAGGTCCCTGATGCTCCAAATGTTCCTCTTCGCTTGTCATCTGCGAAGAACTTATTCAACGTGATCACGAAGAACTTTGGCACGCTGCCGTTCTGTCGTCGATATCTTGACCGACTTGGGCAGGAGAAATACCTTCTCGGGGTAAGATATGGATCTCCTTGATTTGATGGGCTCACTTAACTGACTGATTGTGAAATAGTTGAACAGCCTAGTCTCATCTGGCCTTGTGGATGCTTATCCCCCACTCGTCGATGTGAAAGGTTCATACACGGCTCAGTTTGAGCATGTGAGTGTAATCCCTTCCCGTATGCCTGGTTCCGGGCTAACCCTTATCTAGACCATTCTGCTGCGGCCGAATATTAAAGAAGTTATCAGTCGGGGGGATGACTACTGAATTACGTTGGTATCGATGTGCTCTGGTAATAGGAGTAGCATCAACGGATCAAAATTTTGTCTACAAAGTCCCCTGACGTAAAGGCAATGATACATCTGGAATGAAGAAAAACAATGATGGTTCTCCACGAATTGGCGAAAGCTCACAAGTTCATTTCTCTCATCTCTCAATCTCTCAATCTCTCAATCATAGCAGCCATTATTGAATATCAACTTCCTCATCAATGTGGCCAAACCATTGCTGCACCTGACTAAATCCTACTCTCAGTGCCCCGATAGTATGTATACGTAAGCAGGCTAACTACATATGTATGTAGTTACGTACTCCGTACATAGGTACTGTGTACTCCGTACTGTAGTTAACTAACTAATTGGCCAATCATTGCCACTCGCTCCACGTGGGAGCTCAAGCTTCAGGCGTTGTCCTTATCAAAGCTCAACATATGTGATGGACACTCTATAAGGCCAACCCTTCACTTGATTGTCTTGCTTCAAGGGAACTCTGATCATGTTTCCCTCCATCTCAAACCAATACTGATACCTACACCGTGCTTGTAGGAGCCTAGCATTGTAACAATGCCGTCCGCCGTGAAGACAACCGCACTCCAGTCTCAAACCTCGGAGACCAAATCCGTGTCCGCTCGCGCTCCGCCACCATTGAATTCCTCAGTGGAGGATCACTTCTTTTGGACGTATACGGAGGAACCGCACAAGTCGAGGAGGCAGGCAATCATAAAAGCCCACCCGGAGGTGAGAGATGGACAATTTTGACATACAACGCGGATTTTGCACTAATACTAGGATCAAACAGGTGCTTAAATTATGCGGCGTTGAACCCCTCACGAAATACATCGTCCTGGGTGTCGTCTCTCTTCAGGTTGCCTGTGCATACCTCCTGCGAAATACACCGATACTATCATGGCCCTTCTTTCTGACCGCGTACGTTATCGGAGCCACTGCAAACCAGAATTTGTTCCTGGCAATCCATGAGATTTCACATAATCTGGCGTTCAAATCGCCATTGGCGAATAGATTGTTGGCTATTTTTGCGAATTTTCCAATTGGACTGCCGTATAGTGCTGCATTTAGGGTTTGTCTGCCTGCTTCATTCTTTTAGTGGCGTGTATTTGCGGGAACTGGGCTTTGAGCTGACTTACAATGTCAATATCGACAGCCATATCATTTAACTCATCACAAATCACTCGGCGTTGCGTCTCTCGATACCGATCTTCCGACAGCCCTGGAGGCCCTGTTTCTTGACTCAATTCTCGGAAAAGCATTCTTTGCCACGTTTCAGATCCTCTTCTACGCCATTCGACCCATGTTCATCTATACACCCACCTTCACGCACATCCATTTCCTGAACATCTTCGCCCAATTCGCATTCGATTTCGCTCTCTACAAGTTCTGCGGCTCTTCCATGCAATCGATCTACTACCTTCTTATCAGCTCATTCCTCGCAGGCTCCTTGCACCCCTGTGCCGCCCACTTTATCGCAGAACATTACTTCTTCTCCAACACCAGCGGAGGAACCGAGTCTATCGAAACACAGCGGAAAATGAAATCCGGGAAGCACAAACCACCCTCCGAAACGCCATTGGCATCACTGACCCCGCCCGAAACATATTCTTACTACGGACCCCTCAATGTTCTAACCTACAATGTCGGCTTGCATAACGAACATCATGATTTCCCAGCTATTCCCTGGACCAGGCTGCATACATTGCATAACTTTGCGAAAGAGTTCTACGAGCCACTGCCATGCCATCGCAGTTGGGTGTGGGTGATATGGACCTTTATCTTAGACAAGAATGTGGGTATGTGGTGTCGAGTGAAAAGAGCCGAAGGCGGGAGAATGGTTGGTGGCAAGGACGGGAGTGGCTGGAAGGAGAGTGAGGTTCAGAATTGAGTCGGGCGTTAATGGAAGCAAAAGATTTTCTCCCCTTCGGTCTTCTATATTTCCCCCACCCTTTTTTTTTTTTCTTTTGGTTCTTCTTGGTACTATTTCTGGTCCATTCTTCTCAATCTCTTTGCGCGGGTTTCTGGGGGTTTTACGTGATACTTGAAACCTAATACTCGCATTATAATGCCATTTCTACCATAGGAGGCTTTTTTTTATTGTCCGTGGTGATTTCTTTGCCTGTGTCATGACATTATCATGATCCGCAAAGACACTTACCATGCTTCCATATCTGTTTCTATATATCTGTTGTGGAGCTTCAGTTATGCGCCTTCAACCCTGAAGAGCGCAACATTGTATATATATTGATAGCTCAAAAGTTGCAGAGCTGCAAGGTTAATAATATATATTGTCAAAAGTGATTTTAGTACATTGTTTTTGGTTTCTCCCCCGCCCCCCTCTCCAATATATCTAGAGGATATCTCGAGTGCATATGTTACGTAACAAAATAATTCCTCACTGGTAGTATTGGGAGCCATCTCCAGAATCATAGAGCTGCCAAACCGAATTGCGAGAAGATGCTGAAAAATGTATGTACCTAAACAGATTCATCATCTGCCGGTTTTTAGCTCGGAAAAACTGTATACGGTGGGCTGTAGAGAAGGCAGCCTTAAGCTAAAGAAGATTTATTAAGTGCGTACTCCCGTATCCCATCTTTCGTACCGCATTGAAAAGAGAAGAGAGAAATGAGGAGAAGGCGATCCTACCTAACAAGTATGTGCGCAAGGGAAAAGATAAAACCGAGGAAACAGGAAAGAAAAGGAAGCAATGGTAATGTGTAAGGACAGAGCAGAATGGTGACTATTCGTGGGACTTCATAATCAATTGCTGATTTCTTAAAGAATGGTGAAGTAATCAACTGGCAGTAGTAGAATCCGCCGTATATGCAACACCGAAGTAACAGAAAGGAAAGGATTCGCTAGGAAAAGGCACTCGTGATAGCTGGAGGACTCAAAACACCTTAGTAGAGATGAAGACGGCGACTTCTAACCTGGCAGACGAGCTGTTCATAAGAAAAGGGAAAAGAGGGTACGTTTAAAAGAATATATATGCCAACAGAAAGCTGATTAGACACAGGCCAGCAACGACCTTAAGAGGGACCCCCATTTCTGCAGGCGGATGCGACTGCTGCTGTAAAGTAGCTAATTCCGGTGAAGCACCGCCCTTTGTTGCTACTTTTCTCTGCCGTAATTCATTTTCAGCTACTTGCTGCTTCAGCTGCTGGATCTGAGCTCTCGCTTTTTCAAGCTGAGATCTAAGATCGTCATTCTCTCCAGCAGACGGGCGCGAGGGTCCGGGTTTCGTATCTTCTGGGACCTGTTTGGAAACCTCCGAAGGTGGAGAGTTAGGTTCCTGGCGCTCCTGTACAAAATTTGGTGGCTCGATTGGTGGTTCAGCAATAACTGGTGCGGCACGGGTGGGCATGGACGGCGTTTCAAACTTCGTATTGCCAGGAGATGTGTGCAGAGCAGTAGATTCATCTTCAGATGGCTAGAGGAAGACGAAAGTAAGCCTCTAATTTACTCTGGCTTTGTAAAGTGTTAAATGGAAGGAACGTCAAGTAGACTTACGACTCCGTTCGGTTGGGTAGCATCAAGAGGAGGAAGGAAATTGACACGGATCTTCCGCTCCTGAATAGACGGCTTGGCTGTCTTTTCAACGTCCTGCCACTGCAAAACAATCAATTAATCATCTGGCTAGGCACTCAATCAAAACAATGTATGTGACCACCTACAATGGAGCTCACGTTGGAGAATTCCTTATCTGCACTCACAGCCACCGACTGCACAAGAAACTTATCTCTACATTTTGCATCTAGTGAAGGTTCATCTTTCATTGCCTGAAGGAGGACTGCAGTTCAAGTTCCAGGTTAGCACCGACTAGGGCAAATGCTGCTAGATGTTGAGACAAGGTACCTTGAACCTCCATATGTTTACCTGGTTCGATGCGGCCGGAATTTGGGCGAACACAATATCTGAGCATCAATCAGCGCATGTTTGGACCTCGGAGATTTTCTCATATTTGTGCCTATACCTTCGCGGCGCCGTCGTTTTAACCTGGGTTTGGGGCACTCCTCTTAGCTACTTGTTGACCATGCAGAAGAGAAGACAGACACGGCCGTACCTTGAAGGCAACTGGGTCAGGATGAGGGTTGCGCAGGTGCAATGTTTGAGTGATTTCCTGATTGAATGGGCCTAAAATATCAGCTATGTGAGCAAGCTTCTTCCCAGTGCTCAACTGTTGACTAGCAGACACTCTGGCGCTACTCACGTCGAAAGTCCAGTTCCGCAGGCTCGAGATCAACAGACATGATGTAAGGAGCTCAAAAAAATGGCAAGTGCTAGTGAATCGCTCTTGAAAGTAATCACAGAGATGTGCAGTGGTCAGTTAAGATTGATTTGCGATGAAGCACAGTGTCTGATATCGAGTGAAATAAGAGCTGGGAGGAGGTGACTTGGAGAGTGTCAGTTGCGTTGAGCCGCTAATTACCCAGCTAGCTTACTAATTCTCAGGATCAGATTACAAGTCATGTGACACATTGCCTTCCACATGACATAAATTCTTCAGCCCTACATCATCGTATCACATCCAGACACTTCAAGCCAGTGTTCGCAACCATGGATGACTGGCCGACCGTGTTTATTTTCTATTTACTGTGTACTGCTTAGAAGCTGTGAATAGGATGAAAGTACCAACCTTGCAAGCACACTCTCAGACATGCTAACTTGGGACTTGTTGAACCATCTTCATTTACCTAGGTTCCAAATACTGCTTGTGCAATCTACATGTGAACATAGAGAAAGACTCTGGGAACCATGGCTCATTTGGGAGCAGTGAACTTCTTGTTGTAGCTGCCCAAGTTGCAGCCTGCATCTCTGCTAGAGCAGGGCTGAAAATCACAGAAGAAGCCCGTCGTCTAATTTCAAGGAGTTATTGAATCACCCCAGCATAGAAACAGGCAGGGATTGTCATCAGTCATCCCATGGGTGGTGTAAAGGAACAAACAGCAGGTTTACATGCAACCAAGTTCGTCGAAGAAGGGTTTTTGATTCTAACCTTTGACACCACTTATCAATGTGAGAGTCATGGAAAGCCCAGGGGCCTGGAAGACCCCAATCAGCAAGCTGAGGATGCCAGATCTGCAGTCACCTACCTATCAATGGTATCTCAGGTTGACCCAAACCATATCAGCACCCTAGGAATTTGCACCTCAAGAGGCTCCATGCCATTTGCCGCACAGACTGATGTTCGCATCAAGGCTGTGGCCATCTTGAGTGCTGCTGATGTTGGTGCACTATTCCACAAAGACATGAAAGATACTGCAATGGTTGTCGACCATACAGCTCTCCAGAAGACACTTTGAATACACTGATCAGACTTGCATCACAGAAGCTAAGGGAGACCAGCCGCCAGACCTCCCTATTGTGCCTGATGACCCCAAGAACATTCCCCCAGACAACCCAGTTCTCTTCAGAGAGGGAAGTGATTATCATCACACCCCGCACACTAACCATCCTCAATCAACCAACCAATTTCCCCTTCAAAGCTACAATTTGATCATCAACTATTCATCTTACACCTTCATTGACTTGATATCACCTCATCCTCTTCTCATGATCACTGAAAGCAACACTGACAGTCACTATTTTAGTGAGGACGCAATTGCTCGCGCAAAGGAACCCAAAGAGCTGTTCCTTGTCCCAGATCAGACCCATGTTGGCTTGTATGATGATCTCAGCATCTCTTTCCCTAAGCTCCTTGACTTCATGACAAAATCACTTGCTTCGTAAGTTAGGCTGTCGGAAATTCTCAGAAAGATTTCTGTCTCTTCTTTTGTTTTCTTGTGATGTGGTATGGAAGTAAATTTATTGACTGAGGAGAGCTTTTCCTCAATAGAATGGCATCAACATGCAAAGGTTGTCAAAAAGGAGTTCATTGCGAAAGAGATGTAATAAATTCTCATATGTAAAGGAAAACTTTCCCTTGTTATATCTGTTGCTCCCAGCTCCACCAGGTCTCCAGGATCACGATGGTCCTACATTCAATGTACATACATACATATGTATGTAGCTAGGAAGTGGTGTTGCTTACTCTACTTCTCCTTTTTTTTTTTTTTTTTTTTTTTAAAAAAAAAAAAAGAGAAAATCGTTACTATTTCGTAGACTCAGTCTGCAAAATCTTAGGCTGCAACTCAATGAAGTATATATGTACAGTACATACATAGCACCACCTATGCGGATCATCGCCCACGTTTAAGCGCCCCTCCCTGTGGAAATATCCAGCATTGCTTCCACAAGCTTCTGTGCAAAAAGTAATCTTGACCTACCTCCACAGCCTTATAGCGTCATTGATCGCTACATATTCCCTGAAGCTTGCGAGGTTCTTGCTTCACTCTATTAACGAGCTATTGGTTTCCATACATCAGCAGTTTGGATCCTTACACCATGCCAACTGATCTAGAACAGCTTGTTGACATGGGCTTCGACCCGGAAAGAGCTAAGATTGCGGTCTCAAAAACTGGTGGTAGTACGTCTTTGTCTTATTGATACTAGCCCACTAAGCACGTCTCTAATATACTTGGGATATAGTGCAAGGAGCTCTTGAATGGCTCGAAGTCAATCAAGATAAATCCCTCGACGAGATTCAGTCAGCCGCCCGGGAAGCAAACAATGACGAAGGACCTCCCTTACAACCCGGAGAAGAAGCGCGGAGTCTAGTCTGCAATGAATGCGGCAAGAAATTCCGTAGTCATGCACAGGCTGAATACCACGCTTCCAAAACAGAGCACGTTGACTTTTCGGAGTCGACGGAGGAGATTGCTCCGTTGACCGAGGAGGAGAAAAAGGCTAAGCTCGCAGAGTTACGTGAAAGGCTGGCGGAGAAGCGCTTAAAGATGTCGGAGCAGGATAAGCTAGATAAAATAAAAAACGACGTGTGTGGATCTTGATGGTTGTTGAGGCATAATAACTGATGCTCGTTTCTAGGAAATACGCCGGAAGAATACCAAAGAATCCCAAGATATCAAAGAAGATCTACAGCGAAAAGAACAATTAAAGGAGGCGGCAAAAAAGCGTCGCGAGAAGCAAGAGGAGTTGGAAGCAAAAGCGCGGATCAGAGCCAAAATTGAGGCAGACAAGGCAGAAAGACGGGCTAAAGCAGAAAAAGAGAAGGCAGAACGAGAAGGCCGGTCCACGATGCTCTCAACCGCAACCCCAGTTGCAGCTCCTCCCAAACCTGCATCAGCGTACACAGAAACCAGGCTACGTCTCCAAACGCCATCTGGAAATGTGATGAAGACTTTCCCTGTTGACACGACGCTATTTGAAGTTGCCGCTGCGTTAAGCCAGGAGAGTGGACTAGAAGTTCAGAGTTTCATTCAGAATTTCCCCAGAAAGGTGTTTGATAATGAATATTTTGGGGAAACGCTGAAAGAACTCGGTCTCGTACCCAGTGCCAGTTTGGTCGTGAAATAGAACCCTGTCCCTTATACTGGAGAACGTAGCTGGACGCAATCTTAGTTTACACCTGCAACCATTACTACAAATTGTAATTGGCGGCTAGTTAATGAAAAGAGAAAGAAATGAAAACCTGATCTGTAGATATATTCCTTACAGCACACTGGATACTGCTGCTTCTTTAGATGATCTCTGTCCATGCTCTGTACTCCAGAGAGTGATAGCGTCTGCTCCACGTGACTTGGCGTCATGGATGGACCTCAACGCGCGCTTCGCGTCTTTATTGCCTGATATGGAGATATCAAAACCACAACTTTTAAAGTCAACGTCTCGGCAATAGTCATCCAAGCTACTCTGACTTCTTTCGGTCTCTTTTGTGGACGGCAGTACTTCATATTCAATTTTGAATGCACATGGACTGCATGTATTTGCCGCAATGCCAGCGTAAGTCACAACTACATACATACATACTCACCCGAATTCAATAAACAGAAGTGCCTCCACTGAATATTCAAACACCTGCAGTCCAGGGGACCAACACAGATCCTACGCAACGAACGTAACGGCGACCAACCCTTTTGAAGAGCCTTGCCAGCACATAAACGAGTATACAGCACAAGAGATTGCAACACTGCAAAGCCGTCTAGACAAACGGTTAGGTCCGGAATATATATCCTCGCGAGCGGGCCCTGGCGGCCAACGAGTGCATTATTTGGCGGCTGATAAATGCATCAATCTCGCAAACGAGATTTTTGGTTTCAATGGATGGTCGAGTGCGATCCAGAATATTCAGGTCGATTTCGTGAGTGATTCTCACTTGGGAGCTGGCGCATTCTCCAGAAGTTTGAAAAGTTGGCTGATTGGAGATGGGAGGATTAGGTCGACGAGAACCCGAATACCGGCAAGATTACGTTGGGATTGTCGGTGATTGTGAGGGTGACGTTGAAGAATGGAACGTACCATGAGGTTTGTCTACCGCAAAATTGACCTTTTCACAATGCTAATGGACCTGGCTGGATTACCATAGGATATTGGCTATGGGCACATTGAAAATTGCAGAGGGAAAGCTGCTGCATTCGAAAAAGCCAAAAAAGAAGGGACTACAGATGCTTTGAAACGTACCTTAAGGACATTTGGAAACGTTCTTGGGAACTGCATCTACGATAAAGACTACCTATCGAAAGTGACTAAAGAAAAGGCCTTTCCCGTGAGTTTCTATGGCTTGGACTATTCATCTTGTTCATTAATAATTCCGGTAGCAGGCGAAATGGGATATTCACGACCTACACCGCCATGCGGACTTCGTGCCTATTAAAAAAGAAACGGTTGCTCCTCCAGTTACTAGCAGGAATGAGAATTATGCAGAAACGCGTATTGCTCCTTCAAGGATACCCGATGCCCCAACAAAGATACCAGATGAACCCCTTTCTATGGACCTTGAAAATGACTTTGGCAGTAAGTTCTTTGTTAGAAGCCGTTCAAAATATTTTCTGACGTGGATCCAGGCGATGCATTTGACGAGGCAGACTTCGGAGAGCATAACCTCAGTCATCCAGATGAGGTTATCTTAGAGGAAGAACCACAACCACAAATCCAGAGTCATGTAAGGCAGGGCCCTTCTGTCGCATCAGACACGCAAAATTACCCTTGGGCCGCTGGAAGACGTCCAGTTTCGGTTCCAAGCCATATGGTTACACCGTCAAAACCGCCACAACAAACCACCACAGCTCATCCTACCACTGGCTCTTGCAATACAGCTCTTCCAGCACCGGCTGATCGGATTGCTCGACCAAATTTTGCTCAAACCCACCAGAATCCGACAACAAAGCCTCATCCTGTATCGCGAGCACAACAAGCAACATTGAATGACCCAAAGCCTTTAGCAGGAAGACCGGCGCAGCAAAACCACGACTTACCTCCCCCTTTACCTTGTGATCAGTCTAAAGCAAAAGCTGAAACGGGCATAGAAAGTAAAGGGAACCATTCACCATTGAAGCCACCTTCACCCCTTGGCTCACAAGTCGCACAAGATAATCCAATTGTCGAGCCTGGGGTTTGGTATTCTGCTCGTGCTGCTAATATAACAGAACCGGGAAAGCCGCCACCAACGTTTGATCCTAAGTTCGACAGCCCATCGATACGCAAAACCCTTACTGTCGACCACGACAAATCAGCACCAGTTACTCGAAAAACGTTCCAGAACATACCACCCCAAACGACTAGCCAAGCACCATATAGAACAAGTGTGAACAATGCCCCTCCTGGGAGCCAATCAATGACTCCCATTGCTGCTCGTATGGTTACAGATGTGAACAAACGATCGGCGCCTGGGAATTTCGTCAGTCCCGCTAGACCGCCGATGACGACCTCATATCGGCCTCCAACGCGAAGAAGCATGGCAGCAGCAGCAGCGAACAATAGCACTAATAATGCTACCAACAACACGTCAACGTCAAATTCGAATACAAACGTAGCTCAGAACCTGAACGGTAAGAGGCCGCCTCTTTCAGATGTGACGAACATGCCTCCCTTACCAGGAGATAATGAAATTTCGAAGAAGATTAAAGTTGGTGACAGCACCACTGGTGCTATTGCTGCTGGAAACAATCAGCAGCAGAGACAAGGAGGTAAAACAGCATAGAAGAAAAATTTTGCTTCGTCTCAATGATTTCGAACTTGGTCTCTGGAAGAATTGGTCGCCTTTAGCCTGGTTTTTATTTGCTCTCGTGGGCGGTTTTTCCCTTCTTGCCTCCCAGAAAAGCTGCAAGCTTGATACCTAGTGGATGATTTGGCTTCTTACACTATGATCACATTATGTCTGTATTCGTACTCGCAATATTCTACCAAGCAGACTGGGAGGATGGAGTTGGTGGTGGGAGATAGAACCTGGTATTTGGAGTAGAGGTGAAATATTGATTCAGTGATCTTTGGAAATGGAGAACGTCGGATATATGTAGTTACATGTATACATACCATGTGGCCTTACAAATGGACTTTTGATGAGCAAGAAACCAATCTTGCTAAATCCTTAGCGAAGTCCGTCATTGTGACAATCTTGGCCGATGTGATAAACGTATGCTAATTCGCAGGTTTTCGAGACCGAAATCTCTTTCATTGTGAGTAACTAGTTAATACTTTCAACTGGGGTTTGGGTACATGGCTGGGCAATGCAAATTTTCAACCTGGAAACTAAACGACAAATGTAAAGGGGCATTACAGTATGGGGGGCAGTGCATAAAATCAAGCAACATGCATATTCAGGGGTAATAGCGGGAAAATGGGCAAAACAAATGCAAAGAACAATTTGGGGGGGGGGGGGGGGGGGGGGGAAGGGAAGGGTTTGGGATATGGCTTTTTCAAACTCAAGGAAAACGTAGTGTTGAAAATCAAAGCAAGGACATGGTTACCATAAGGGGGGAAAACATTGTAGGAAAGGCATAGGCTTGGTCATATCATAAAACGTTGCATCGAGAAGTTGGGCTTGGAATAACGGGTCCAAGACCAGTAGAGGGGAAAGAGGAGCACGGGAGTTGAATTTCCAGTGGCCCAAGTCGCAGGTCCAAGTGAAAAGTTTCCGGGCAAGCGCAACCACGAACTATACCGTGGATACGCGCCGAGCGTCTTTAGTTGGTTCTTTCCGAAACAGATTTTCGGGTAATATCTTGTGAATAGTACAGCAGATCCACTTCATACTTGCCAGGCGTGGAAGAAAGGGGCTGACTGTACGTAAAACAGAGTCGTACATCGGATGCTTTATCTCGTCGTGGCAAACCTAGTGCTCAAGTGATGAGTAATAGGTTGAATTCATTGCAAGATGATACATAATGAAAGTCGTAAGGGGGTATCAGGACAAGGCACATCATCCGTTGTAAGAAAGATTCCAAGAGCAATTGCGGATAAGATGGAGTTGGTTAGATCTTCGAAAGAAAGAGTCTGAAGAAGTGAAGCAAATGTGACTGCTCAACTTAATGCGCCCATCTAGACGCCATCAAATCATTTCCACGATCATTTGACTTGTCACGGCGCGGAGCCCATCTGGAAGCTTCAAGGCCTGGTGACTTGATTTTACCAGGCTGCTCAGGCTTGTTTGACTCTTCGGAGCGAGGAGCCCATATAGACGATTCGAGTCCTGGTGATTTGACCTTGCTGGAACTTTCTGGCTGATCTGCATTTTCGGGGCGAGGAGCCCACATTGAAGCTGCAAGACCCTCTGCTTGTTTCTGCCCTTGCTCCTTTGGTACTTGGTTTTCGTTACTGCCTAGCCATTTTGAAGCGGATGACTCGTTCCGTGAGCTTCTGAATGGATCGCTTGATGTACCCGGGGCGTTCCCAGGACTAAATCGAGCTCCTGAAGTATGGGAGGTATCTAGATTAGCGTGGGCAAAAGTTTGGGCCGATTGCAGTGGAGGGCTCTTACCACCTCTAGTTCTCGGAGAATCAGTGCATCCACGACCACGACCACGATCACTACCACGTCGTCTAGAAGGAGATGAAACGGTTTGGGTTGGAATAGCGTTAACGCTCGATCGGGGACCATAAAATGGAGCTTGAAACTGTGTGCTTTGCCCACCATCAGATGTGTTTTTGAATAACTCCCCAGCATACTGCAAAGCAGCAGCTGTCTGAGGAACATGTGGTGTTTCCCGCGGTTGCAACTGAGATCCGTATCGAGTCTGAGGAGCTGGTGAATTACTGCTCGTTATATTTGAGGGTGAGCTCACGCTTTTCCCAGAAGTGGTGGTGGTGGTGGGAGCCAGAATATTTTCCGCGTCGTGTGTGTGCGTGCCGTGGTGCCGAGTGTTTGAAACATTTTTATTCGTGGAAACATGGCGAGTGCCGATATTGGCACCCGTATCTCTATACCTTCTTGACGGGATAGTCTCTTTGCGCACATTTTCGTTGGCGGTGAAAGGAAGTTTGACCTCCGGCTTGCCAGCTCGACCTGGAAGCAGATGATTCCCAATGATATTCCCATCATTATCTGCCACAGTCAGTCTATCAAAAGCTTGAATCAAATCGTCGGATGGGCGGGTCTGGAGTTCCGTCGTGGCTCGCTCGTAAACAGACTGACGATTTTGCATGGATATCATTCCTGGGGAAGTAGTGTCTGTTCGGAGATCGGGAAACGTTCTCATTGGTACAGGCGCATTTCCAATAGGCAAAGATGTTGCTGGAGTGGCTGCGACGCACGGCTGCGAAGTAGCATCTTTAGCTTGAATAGCTGTGGACGCTGGAACCGGGCGTGTTGCCTTCAAGTACAACCTTCCTTCCAGCTCCTTTTTTCGGTCTTGCAAAAGTTTTCGAGCCGCAGGACCAAGAGCTATAGCAGCCGAAAGTGTGTCTTCCAGTTCCATTAGTTCTTGTTTTACAAGAGATATCTCACCTTGCAGTGTTAATTCCTCTTCTTTTGATGCGCAAAGTTCTTTTTCAGAGCTGTCAGGTTCCTTTGCTGTACCAGTTTGATCATTGCCGCTCATATCGCCGGTTGAATCATAAGCCCCGGTTCCGGATTCCGCCCCAGCCATCACCACGGTCGAAGAACTAGAACATACGGACATCGATACATCGTCTTCATCAATTGGATGAAGATTCAAACCTTGCTGTTCAGGAAGCATGAGAGCTCCAGGTTGAGGAAGACTGCTTCTGAATTCGTTGCTGACCTTTAATTTCAGAGAGTCAGTCTGGTTCTCATTTTTAGTAGAAGGACTCCCAAATACTTCTATGATATCCAAAATTGATCTTTCTGGTGTTTTATCCGCACTTAGAGGCACCTCAGCAGCCGTTTCCTTGGCCGTTTGTACGTGTTCCATACGATCAATAGTCATCTCTTCCCTGGTTTCAATTACGTCGTCCACTGTTTCGGTGTTTTCAGCGACCTGGGAGTGCTTAGCTTCTGGTGCCACAAAGCTGGTTTCTTCAGGCCTAATATTATCATTAATCAAAACTTCATCCTGTTTCTCAGGGGATGTTGCTGGTTTTGAAGACGCGAGGGAAGCCCGAAGGCCTGAAACAGCTGCCATGAATGAAGCTGAATCTGCCAACATCACATTATGATTTCTCCACTGGGTGTCAGCAAGGTCAGGAAACAAAGTAAATACGTGTTACTTACTGCGATGTTGCAACCGGAACGCGGGGACTGATCGTGACTGGTCGTGATGGACGCCGTATATTGGAACGACCCCTCGCCAACCGCCTTGTGGGTGACTGCGGGTTATTCATATCTCTTGCGGGGTCCAATGGACGGCTACCAATGATAGATTCGTTTGCCGCAGAATTCGCCTTGTTTCGTTCTCTTGCAGAAGAACTATTTCTGGTATAGCCTAGCATTAACAAAGGGACGGGGCACCAGAGGTATCAAACCACATTCACGTACAACTTTTGAGAAATTGATAGTCGACGCCCACGACTCCCAATGACACCGCCTCCTCGACCAGTTCCGCCAGGACCTCCGACGCCGCGTCGACCGCGGGGGCGAGTTGATGTACTCGGTTCGATATCGTATTTCTGACCACCGTTTGCCATAATCATTTGTGTAAGATTGTACCTGTGGGATTGCCCGTCCATAATTGGAGGCAGATCGTCACCTCCAGCATCATCGCTAAGAGTTTTCCAGGCATCTGAAGAAGATAGTCAGACTGAATGTTTTTTGCCTACGGTTGCTTAATCTTACCTTTCCAAGCATTGAGCTTGTCCTTGTTCTGTTCAGCCAAGCGTTGGCACTGAGTCCCTTCTTGATTCGAGGCTCTGGAGGCGTCCAACTTGTCTAAAGAGACGGAAAACCTCTTCCCTTCGTCTCGCGTCGAAAGGTAATCTCGCCTTGCCAAGCCAAGATCCTCCTACAGTGATTGCAAGTAAGTAAGCTGATAATGCAAATTCACCCATTTTGAATATGACAACAAACGTACCATTTGGAGAACTTGAAGGCGCGCGATGCGCTCGGAATCATCTCGATCTGCCATTTGAAGTCTCGAGAGTATAACTGCTGCAATTAAATATGTCCAAGGTATTCTTTCAGCTGCTGCCTGGTAAACAATATAAAAAGACCATACCTCTTGATTGTCAATGTTGAAAGATTGTAGAGATCCTGAGTAGAGTGGGGAGAAGGGGGTTTGTGAGACGAAAAGCTAACAGTGAAAGCAGGGATAGGAACTCAGTGAGTGAGGCGAAAGTGAGGAGAGACGAAATGAAATAGCGACGAAAGTGAAGTGAACAGCAACCAAGTGAGGCAAAAGTGATTAGAGACAAGTGAGATTGCAGCAAGTCAAGTTGCGACGAAAAGCACAGTAGAGACGAATAATGAGTCAGGACGAAAAGCCTGATATGAATAACAGAATGAGGAGGAAGGCAAAAGAGCAGACAGATTCCCAGCAGATAGCCAGATCAACAAACTTGTTTAGCGTAAAGGAGGATTGCAATGCGTAAGAAGGGAGATTAGGGGAGGATGGTTGTTTTCAGAGAGGGGAGAATCCTGAGCAGCAGATGAACACAAGAC
This sequence comes from Emydomyces testavorans, assembly GCA_029449355.1. Taxonomy (NCBI): domain Eukaryota; kingdom Fungi; phylum Ascomycota; class Eurotiomycetes; order Onygenales; family Nannizziopsiaceae; genus Emydomyces; species Emydomyces testavorans. The sequence goes on from CP120627.1 coordinate 3,809,280, forward strand.
TGCATAGACTGCTTGATGTCACTGTCAGTCAGCACACAACAGCTTCAAGAAATCTTAGCATCCTGTGCAAATGCACTTCAGAGTTGGATTTTTGTGAAGTTGTGTTCCCAAAGAGTCTTGTAGAAGTTAGGAACTGCAATAGGGAGAAGGTAGCACCAGAGAACAGCAGAGTAACAGAGAAGCAAAGGGGATAGGTTGAGAAAACAATATAGAAAGAAGAGTGGATAGAGGGGTGAAGAAAGAAAGAAGAGGATGAAGAGGAAGATGAAGAGGAAGAAGAAGAAAAAGAAGAAGAAAGACGTGCTGACGAGGTAATCAAGCTAGAACAGTGAATGGAGATCACAGCACCACCACCACGCCGACCAGTAACCAGTGATCTGGTGACATGGAATTCCAATTCTGATCTGAAGCAGTTGAAAACAATAGAGAACAATCACAGCTTTCGGGCATGAGTTTCTCAAAGAGCAAGATGATTTAAAGAGAGCCTCTGCCAAAATGCAGGTTTCCTGTGGCTTGCTGTCTGGGTCTGTGGCCTACCGAAGGAAAAGATAAAGAAGCCTGATCATCCCCAAGGAATTGGAATTCACCTGAGTTGAAGTCTTTTGTTATGGAATTGATTCTAGTATATATGCAGGCATATATAAAAACAGACTCGTCATTCCTTTAAGAAAGTATTGGCCTGCCAAATAAAGTACGTCGCATCCAGGACCCCAGATTTCATACTTGTATTTGCTTGTTTTCAAGAGGTTACACCTTGTGGTTTATGTGTCCAGGTAGAAACCGACCGGTGGTCGGCATTATCACAGTGCCAGGCGAAGTATAAAGCTAGAACAGCTTCTATATTCTTGTAGTGAAAAAGAAAAAAAGAATTTAGGGAAAATATGGACGAAGTACTCCATATTAAAGGAGGAAAAAGAGGCAGAAGCAGCAGCCTCAACTTCTAGGCTAATGTCAGGCTTTCCCCTGTTGCGATAACCCCAGAAGGAACATATCTCGCCGATTAGTCCTTGTGCGCACGGCTACCTTTCAAGGCTCCTGGGCTTGGGTGTGAGAATTTCAACAAGTAAATACATCTATATCTAGTGGCACATGAAGTAAAGGTAGGGTATCCACAAATAGATCTTTTATACCGAACAAGTCATGGGACCGCCTTCATCTGTCGGTTTCGAGTGCTCGTCAGCATATGCCATCTTGAGAAGCTTTCCAGTGAATGAGAGGAACAGGAATTGCGCCAAGGAAATGGCAGAAATTGAAACTTACGTCTAATGATTTTGACCATTGCCTGCAAAACGCTTATACACATGACCGAAACGCCAAAGATAATGCAGAGAACTGCTGGGATTTTGGATTTCCAGCTTTGCCCGCTGAGCTTAATGTAGCAAAGTGGTGGAAGGATATAAGCTAGCGCGCAAGCACTCGTCGCGCCAATTAGCTCCAGCACGGAGCCGAGGTCGCAGGTGATTAAAGCCATGACGACTGATGTAACGACCAGTGAAGTGGTAAAAATAAGATGACGACCTAGGTTGTAGGGCTCATCTGGAAAATAGAACGTGGTCATAACAGATCGACAAACAAATGCTTCAAGAGGGAGCGTAGCTAGCATATTCAAGCCGAAACAACTATGGATTTCTTCGTGTCAGCAAATACAGGAGCCACGTCGAAAGATGAATTGCAAAGCCACTCACAGCCTTGCAATATTTACTAGTATGTTGTCGGCTGGGAAGTTGTTTAGAACGTTACCCATAGTCTTAGAGCCGAACGTAAGGTAACCGGCAAGTGCCATAATCAAGCACATTACCATCGAGATTCCTGTCGAGTAGTGAGTAACGAGCGCAAAACGATCCAAAGTCGGCTTCCTGAGGGAGCCATAGATTAAAAGACTATTGTGATCTAAAATCCGGTGAGTACACATCAACCAACAAGCAGAACATGTACTTAACGTACGGCAAACAAAAGCTAAAATAATATGTTAGCATGCTTGGTGCTCCAGCAAAGAGACCGAACTTACCAAAAGATATGACTCCAACGGCTTGAAAGAAGCCGGAATTGACGAAGATGGATCCCTTGAGATCACCCTTGAGATCAGGCTGTACCCTCACGCCTTGGGAAATGACAGCAACAACTATTACAAGCATACTTATGAGGGCGAATGTAGATGCTTTGGCGAGCTTTGTAAATTAGCTATGAAAAGTGCAATATAGAGTAGAGTGTATACCTTTGCGATATCCCGATATAAAGACAATGGATAAGAGATTCCGAGAACGAAGAGAACAATGACAGCACGCCGGTCAGTCAGGAGCCATAAGAATGGCAGTTCCTTTAGCGAAGGAAAGAGAGCGGCCAAGACATGCGGGATTGTATCTCCAACGATGATACAGAACGCGATCATACCCCCAAAGGCAAACGCCCACTGTGCGATGGATATGGCTATTAATCCGGTTCTTCCAAAGCAAAATTCCACAGTAGCTTGAAAAGAATCGGCTCCACTAAGCTTCGAATTGACGACTATCAGGCGAATGGTCCAGTCCACAGTGCACGTCAGGGCAACCAGAAGAATAATGCCCATCACCATTCCAGCTTGACGGAACGCGTATGGCTGTCCAATAATTCCGGCGCCTATAATACTGTTCGCCATGTTCATGAATGCACTTCGAAGTCCACTTTTCGGCCTCGCACTCTCCAGATGTTCTTCCGGAAAAAACTCCATGTCCGATGTAGCAAGTGTAACGCTGGGCGCTTCTATGTCTGTAAGGAGTGGAGCCATTTGCCCTGTACTGCTCCGCCTCGAACGAGCGGTATCATCATCCAGGTAATCTTCTTCATCGACCCATGACTGGTCTCGCATGCCTGACATGGAATCTCGCCCAGGCTCCTCTTCTGTGCCATCTCCGAGATCAAATCGCACACGATTCGGCGTACGTAGGTTGCGAGCCTGTCCATTGCTTAGATGAGGGAGAGCCAGTGAGGATTGTCGTTTTGAGGGAGGCAGACGGGGTTCAGGTATAGGTTGCGAAGGTTCAGGTTGATCGACCAGGTCATCGTCGTCCACAGGATGAGAAAGCAGCGAGCGAGCTTCGTCAGCGTCATGTCCATTTGCCTCAGTCTTGCGGACATCAAGTCTGTCGGTGCCTTTGGGCATAGCTACATGTATCACTCATTCTCGCACTGAAAGAACCAACAAAACATGCACCTTCAAGCTAGATAATAAGAATCATGATGGCGTTCACTGTCTCACTCCTTAACCCCAGCTTGTTATTTAGCTTCTCAAACGATCGGAAACGCCCAGTTTGCACGTGACTTTCGGGTACTTTTTGGGAATTTGATTGGCCAGCCCCTTTTCCTTCTTCATCTTCAGGCGCGTCGAGAGAGCGAAAGACAGACAGAGAGAGAGAAAGAAAGAAAGAGGGAGAGAGAGGGAGGGAGAGAGAGAAGGCAGCCAGGCTGTTGATAGTCCTGTCAATTCAGTCACTCGCTGGTGCCTGATCCACACAGTCAAAGATAACAAACTTCGACCCTAAACTTCGGTCGCTTTTGCATTGTAAGGGCTGGAAACGAGAGCATGCGGATCAGAGCTGCTTTTCTGCATATCATGCCACTATAGAATCGATGGCCGTATTCCCATATTGAGTGGCTTCCAGAGCTGACTTCTTCTGGCATTTTTCTCCTTCTGGATGCCCCATGCTCTGGTTCACATACAATACAAAAGCTATACAGAAAGACATCAAACCGCGGAACCAGTCAAGCTGGGCTCAAAGGAAGGTCCTTATCACTACTGCCTGTTGAAGATGAGCTGTATTCTATATGTGTATCATATGTATGTCTGGTGGTCTGTTTATATTTTGGGATCATATCGTTGTTGTCCTAAAAGGGAAAGCCTGCCATCCTGGGGTTTGAACTACTAACTATTCCTCCTCTCTTTGCAGTTGTCTTCTTTCAACTTGTTCATCTATCAGGAATGCTGCAGAACTTCATCTCAAGGACCTACATTTGCTCTCATATCTAACCTATTTTTTTTCTGATTTTCCACTCTTCTCTGTCAATCGGGATTGTCGTCGAGTGATACCCAACAACTTTCGAGATCTTTCAGAAGGGATGTCGTCAAATAATATCCGGCTACATTCAGACACTCAAATACACGACAATCTTCTTCTCCAGCTCAAAGTATCTGGCTCTTCCCACTTTTCTTGTTCTGATATGTTGACTTCGATGTTCCAACAATTGAGTCTGGCTGGCATGCCAAATTTCGGGAATACCTGGGTCAGCTTGGGACCTACGTTGTGGTTCAAAATCCGTATCCAAATATCTGGTCACCTCCATGGTAGAGGATTTATCATGACGGTGTTAGAAGCTCTAGCTGGAGTTATAGTGACAGCAAAGGTCAGCCAGCCTGCAGGTGTTTCTACAAGGTATCTGTCACTTCAAGTTCCAAAATTGACCTGGGCTAGCTCTGGTCCGATCTTTGTTTCTCTATTGCGCCCCAAGGACACCAAGTTATTTCTGGCCAAAACGATGCATACCAAATCGATATATTGCTTCCCCTTCAGCGGAGTTTCAATCGGCCATCCCAGCGGAAATTGCAAAAGCAGAGGAATATGGATAACTTTATATCAAGTCTTGATACTCGTGTGCAATCGCCTTCAGGTGTTCCAGCGGCCACCATTCGTTGCATTGAGATGAATTTCACGTTCACCATAACAAAGCCGAACTCTTTGAGTTTTACGCAAAGATGCAGCAAGATGGAACCTTGCTCCACAGATCCCTCTGCAGTTCAGCATGGGCCCTCCTTCGACATTTTGCTAAACAACCGCATACAAGACGACGACTGGGTGTCACTTGACGCTGATTCGCCATTTTCTAGCCAGGAGTCAATCTCAAGCTGCAGCTCCAATGCCTCTGGTGCACCAGCTCTTGTAACCTCCTCTGATATAGAGCTGTCAGATCAAGCTGTCCAATGCTACACTTCCTTATTGGACTCCGGGCTCCGTAGCTTCCTCTGCCAACAACGTTTTTGGCTAAAATCTTGTATCGACGACAATGATGAAAAGCCACCCGTTCTTTCAAACCTTGCGTCCTACGTATTGAACCCAGACTATCACTGTGTAAGTCGTGAGTGCAAGAGCAGGTCCCTAGTCTGAGCTCAATCCGTCTAACTACCTCAATAGGCTATATCGCAACGAGCATCTCTGATCCCAATAATCGCCAAAGGAATCCATTCTCTTCTCTCAACTACCCAGTCGTCAACACTCAAATCGAAGCTAGACGACCTTGAGAAGATATATCGAAATACCTACAATCTCCAATCAACTAATCCAACAGCGACTCCAGACCAGGCCGTAGACACCAGAACAATCTTAAAATGTCTCCTTTGGACGACAATGCAGCACGGATTATATACCCCATATCCAACGTGCCGGTTGAGTCCATTGAACACCGATAGCATCTCCTCCAATTCAACGTTGACAAAAGCTACAAACTTGAGTTCTCCATTAGCCGAAGCCAAAATCACCACACCCGCCAGGCCCCTTCCCACCGAGCAGATCCCAGACGACGAATGCCTCTTCACCGACGAAGAAGAGGAAGATGACGAAACAACAGACGAGGAAGACCTCCTCAAAGACCTACTCGAAGACGACGACCACCAATTCCTCAACGAGCTCCTCGTCTCGCCAACGCTCCCCTTATCACCCATGCTCGACGACGACAACAACAACAACCACCACCACCACGACCCTCTTTCCGACCAAGCTTTGGAATCCGACCTGACAATGCTCGATCACCCCTCGCACCTCCCATCTGAATCTCCCACGATCCCAGCGCCATGGACACACTCCGATCCCATTCTAGATGATGATGATGATGATGGTGATGGTGATGAAGACGACCACACGGATATAGACATGAATATAGACGTAGACAGTGACATAGACATAAGCGACAGTGATAGTGCCCACTTATCGATGCATATTAACCAAGAAATGCTGTTCTAATAGAACACATCAGGAGAACCGCTCCATCTCGTCCAACAAATGGTCTCCATTCAGGCTCAGTCTGCTACTGGGCCACACCCTGTGTCTCAGTCGGTGGTGCAGCTGAACCACATGTGACCTGTGCAGCCAGCCAGCCTCCAGATTTGGAATCACAAGCAACAAAAAATAGTAGAAACAAAAAGCAATATAGAAAGGCTCCAGAGAAATGTACTTATATTTCTAATAATACAATTGGGCATTATGGAGCCATTCGCTTCCCCCCCTCCTTTTTTTTTTCTGCTAAAAGTACAAATAAAGCTAGTTCAATTATTGCGTGAATTTGGGGAGGAGCCACCACAGCACCCGTATCCAGAGCCAAGGGTACAGTCACTGAATATGAAGACAAGGCTCAGAGGAAAAGGGAAAGGAAAAAGAAAGGAAAAGACAGCAGGGACCGTGTTAGGGCAAACAGCAGAAAACCCTGTCATCATGCCATCGAGGATTTCCGACTAGTAAAATCTATTGATAAAAGAAAAAACAGCATTAAAGTGTATAAGTGCATGCCACTGGCAGCAAAAGTCTTGAAAAGCCATACCTAGTCTCGTTGAGCACCGTCGCAATTATGATGTCGGAGATCTTCGTTACCACCGAAACAAAAACTCCGTTCGCGTCCTTAGCATTAGGATCATTGTCACCTCCCCATCTATCCTTTGCAGAAATGCCAGCCACAGTCTAAACGCCTTGCTCAAACAGTTCTACCACGCCTCAAGTGAGCTAACCACCGTCAAAACAGAGATACTGTCCAATGTGCATACGAAAGTGGGGGGAATCGCAGGTTACATTGCCTTCAGATCGCAGAATTGCACTGCATCCGAAGTGAGCATCATGGTAGTAGCCCCGTCGACCTCTCCATTCTCTTCTATGTTGCCATTGGAATTGTTGCGAAGATTGTCGGGTACCTCTTTCTGTTCGGACACGCTGCTTGGAGCCCAATACTGAGCTCCGACGCGGTCGACGAGGTCACATAGGATGTTTGCGTTAAAAGACTCGATGTACTTGCGGTCCAAAACACGAGCCTTGGGTGTCGAATACTTGATATATTCAGATAATGCAGCCACATGAGGCCATCCTTGAGCTCTTCGAAAGCACGCAATAACACACCCAGTTCGGTGCTATTTATGGAGTGAGAAAAGACCCTCTCATTTCGGGATCAGCAAATAATACCTTTCCTTTATTGCAATGCACCAAAACGGGATGTTTTTCGGTATCAAAAAGGATTTTGAGAACCTCGAGGATAGTACTTTGAGGAGTAAAGACCTTGGGATCCTTGTTGGCAATAATAGGAATAACATAGGAGGTGATTCCGTTGTCTTTCATAAATTTCTTGAACTGCCTCGATGGTTCACGGTCGACAAGTGTCCTGGATTCTCTTAGCAATACCTCATAGAGGAATAATGGAACCAACGTACACGATTGTCTTCAAGTTGAGCTTTTTAATGGATTCGAAATGGTCTGGAAGAGGGTAACTGCTCCGGTAGATCCCGTTGACGACCTCAGCGAAGTTTGCTGGTAATCCTGGCCCATGGGGAGTGGGTGGGCGGCTGGGACCACTTTCCCATCCACTTGTAAAGTACTCCCTCGTTTCACTGGCTGCGAAGGGCCGTCAGAAGATGCCCAAAGCACATCACAACGAGAACTGACGGTGAGCGCGAAAACAGCGAGCCAAAAGAGATGATCACGAAGAAAACGTTTAACAGGAGAAATAGAAGAGGTATGAACTTACTCAACTTCTCAGCACCATCAAAGCCAGGTGCCATCAACATTGGGACTTCAGCATCGGGTGAACTCATGCGGTCATCGCCCATCTCGACGTGCGATGACGGCTAGCGATAAGATAGAGATATGAAATATTGGTATGCCTTTATGAGGTGGGCTGAGAAATAAAAGCAACCCAAAGATATACGATGAGAACACCGAAATCGAAAAGGGGAGAGAGATGAGTGCAAACCTCGCGAGAAGACTGGTCAAGGCTGCAGGAATAAGGATTAAAAGCTCTCCTTTTCCTCGCTGGGTGCAGGGCTCGAATCTTGAAAGAAAAGAGGCAAAGAAAGAAGAAAAGTAGAACTTTGAGGGTCAAGGCGATGACGGAGAGTGCGGAAGGCTGAGGGGAAGATGAAAAGAAGCGGAAGGAAGGGGGAGCTGGCTCTCACTCCTCGTCTAGACGCACATCCCCTAGGAGACCAGCGCAAAGGAGTATCTGGAGAAGGCTCGAGTTTCGAGGGTGGCTCGGGAGGATGCGTCTCTGCAGCTCAGTCACAACTAACCCCCAATATGACAGACGATGAACAAGATCTCACGCGTAAGATCCATGATGGCACAAGAAGGGGAGAGAAGAAACATCACTACAAAGCAGAGGAGAGCAAGAGAAAAAGAGAGAAACTTGACAAATCGCGCTGAGAAGCCCAATAACAGTAAACGATGACTCTGTTCAGATTGATATTGGGTAGGTGCCTTGGCCAGTTGGGTGATACATGCTTCTGTGGTGACTGCCAGACCGATATCGCGCTAGTCTCAGTTGAGTTTAGCTGCAGCATTTAAGGTTGTGTTAGTGGCGGATTATCGTGCTGCCGAGTGGCGATCATTAGCTTTATGTCAACCACACTCTGGAGAATTGAAGTCACTTTCTGATATTTTATGTCTATCTCTATGTAAATGGGGATTTTGGTAAGCATAATCATCCAGCACCACAGGTCCTTGAACCGCTTCCCAGCTCTAATCTTACGATGACACCTCCTCTCCTAGTCCAAACATCTTAATAGAGTTATTCCATGCGCTGATACGTTGAGTTGTTTGTCAGTGGATATCCTTTTGCAGTCGAGGCCTCTCTCACTTACGCTTCGCAAACGTCCTCCACTGTGATCCCCTTGACTCTAGCAATCACTTGTGCAACATGCGATATTGCCACAGGTTCATTTCTGCCCTTCACCATGCAGCCTTTCTGCCACTTTTCCTTCTTAAACGCTTTCGGTAATGTAGGTGCATCCTGGGTATATTTATATGAAGCATGAGACGGTCGAATCTCACACTATACTACGTATTAGCTCTCAAATAAAAAATCGTCATGACGAAAATTGCAACACTCCGACATACCCAAGGCCCATCTGTCTCAATCTGAATCCTTTCAAGCGGCATGGCACTGACAACCGCCAGATTTTCTTCGGTTTTCAAACTGCAGCCATTGACACCGATATTCAGCCCCAACGCCACCAACCTCTGCATTTCCTCCACCGTGCCTGTAAAACTATGTACCAAACCACCCTTCGGTAGCTTCGCAAGTCTGGGCGCTAGCAGCCGTTCAAAATCCTCGCTTGCGGCGCGAGAGTGGAGAAATAGCGGCATTTGAAGGTCAACAGCAAGGTCCAACTGTGCTTCAAAATACTTTAGTTGCTGGTCTTTAGGTGACAAAAATAAACGATCGTAGTCTAGCCCGATTTCTCCAAAGGCAACGGCATGACCTGATGCCTTTGCTTCAAGAGCCAAGGATTTGATATCTGCTAAGTATTTCTCTGGGCCTTCGGGGTACGAATCAAATAGCTTCGCCTGGCAAGGGTGCACGCCAACAGTGGCGTAACAGAGGCCAGCTACCCGTACGATTAGCCATGCCCTCCGGAAAGGAGGGAAAAAAGGAAAGAAATCGAAACTGGATTTCCATACGATACTCCTTCGCTACTTGAATAGCATGCTTCGACTCCTGTAAATCAGAGCCTGTGACCATGAACTTCCGGCAGCCAGCATTGACGGCCCGCTCGATGACATCCTGGAGATCATCATCGTGTACTTTCTTTCCATGGTATTTACCCCTGAACACAGGATCGCCCAGGTTAACGCCTATCTATGGTGATCATTAACACACTTGACAGCAATGCCACGAACAAGGGAGTCTGGAGAGTTCATAGGAATGTGATTTTGCGAACCTACGTCAACATATCTCAGCTGCTTCGCTGGTTCTCCCATTTCGATACGTCTTGCCCAAGTATTCAACCACTTCTGAGAACAAGAATAATATGAGTAATTTACAGGCGCCTGGGATATATCATAACGATAATTGAAATATCTATAGCCTTTATAGAGTTAAGTAAAGCTCCTGCAGTACTATACCGAGAAAGGCCAAAGGATACTAGCCATACCTCGAAGGGGTCTGCGAGAGACTGCCTCTTCCACAGACGAGAAGCTGCGCCAAATCTCTTTTGGAATGGAAACGCGTATCATCAGCCCTCTCTACGCCCGCTCGAAATCTTGCCAGCTCTTAAGAGGTCGAAATTCGCTGCAGTGACAGTCAATCGGATGGATGGATATAAAATGGCTTACTCATCCTCAAGGCATTTTTAAACCAATCACATCAATTCTCTTTTCAATTGGCCTGTTTTGTCAGAAATCCCATTGTAGTGCCAGGTTGATTCATTTCTCTGCACCCGATTGCTTCCTTACCGAGCTTTATATGGGAGCTCATGCTAATCAATCGAATTCATCTATCTGCTACCAGCCTACCAGCAGTTCCACTATACCAGCTTCATTACTCTTAGAATACAATGCACCTCTGGGATAGTTTGTGGAATTGTCTGTGTTATTGACATGCAGAGCTACATGTGTAGATATGTACATACAGGTACTAATGTATGAAGTGATGCTGAGCTGTGTGACTTACGGAAGATGCTTGATCCAGTGCTCTTGAATCCACTGAGATGCATGAGGGAGTTAGCATATATGACTTCCAATACTTAGAGCTGATCCTAATCCATCTTGAGAGACCATTGATGATTACAGTGCTCAGGATGCATATGTAAATGAGAATTGAGCAGTCAAAATGTTCCTAATAAGGTGTAGCACAGTTCTAACCATGCAAGAACAAAGAGCGGTGACAGGAGAACCAAAAAAAAAAAGAAAAAAGAAAAAGATTTTGATTTGATCACACTAGTTAGTTAGAGAACCTCATGCTCCATGTGCTCTGTCCACATGGTGGTTCTCATTCAATCAATCATCGCACAATGGAGCAATACCGCCTCACTCCTCTAGAACATAGCACTATCTTCACAATTGCCATGGTGAATGGAAATAATAAGTGACAATCCCCATTATTCATTATATATGTAATCAGGCACCTCACAGTGCGGGGTCACATTGTCACCAAAGCCGTTGAGACAGGAATACCCGAGGAGTGAGGATCGTGACTGACAAGAAATCCTTCACCACTCTCCCTACCAATGCTTCATTCATTCATACCCATGACAGCTCAGCATCTGCCTCCAAGGGCTTGCATGTCTTGCGCTCAAACATTAATCAGTCTCCACCAACATGTTTTGTTCTATTCCAGGTGCCGTTATTCAATGATTGGTTAGCTGCGGCCTTTGCACTCCACGCTTTGCTTCAGATCCCCTGCTGTCTGGGGTAACTGATTAGTGGCCTACTTTAGTAGTTGCTGGTGGCTCTCCCTGGTGGAGATCCAGAGGAACTTTCGTTTATCACAGAGAGAGACTTCTTTTCTCTTTCTTTTCGTCTGCCATTTTATTCGAAGAACATACTTGTCTGTCTATCTGTCATGTCGGCCTCAAACGGTCGATTGATCTCCTCTCGTGAGATTGCTGCTCACAGCACCCCTTCTGATTGCTGGATTGTCGTTGACAATCAGATATGGGATGTGACCGACTTTGTTTCGGAACATCCGGGCGGTTCTGCAAGTTTGTGAATCCGAGTGGTATTCTACTGTTGTATTATAGCATGGGCAGATGGTACTAACCAGTTGGCTGCATGTGATAATAGTCATTCTGAAATACGCTGGTCGGGATGCGACACAGGCTTATTCAGACAGTCATGCACCCAATATCATTCGGGACAATCTGACACCGGATAAGCTCAAAGGGGTCCTTGACCAGGATACAGTTGACGATGAATGGCTGAAGCCACCGCCAGAGGAAAACAAGAAGTTGATTCTTGACCACGAGAAACCTCCACTGACAACAATAATCAGTGCCCACGACTTTGAAGTAGTCGCGTCAAAAACAGCGTCTCGCAAAACCTGGGCTTTCTACTCCAGCGCCTCCAATGATCTCATCACCCGTGATGCCAACAAATCCTTCTTAAACCGCATTTTTATGCGACCTCGCATCCTGCGAAATGTAAGGGAGGTAAACACTCGCACCAAAATACTTGGTTGCGACGTAGACATGCCTCTCTTCGTCAGCCCGTCTGCTATGGTCAAGCTTATTCATCCAGATGGCGAACTCGCGATTGCCAGAGCATGCGAGAGCAGAAGGCTGATTCAAGGAATATCCAACAATGCTTCGTATTCAATGAAGGATATCACAGCTGCTGGTCCAGGAGCGAATTACTTCTTTCAGCTCTATGTTAACAGAGATCGCTCCAAGTCTGAAGTGTTGCTTCGAGAATGCTCAGCTAATCCACGCATCAAGGCCATCTTCGTCACGGTGGATGCAGCTTGGCCAGGGAAGCGCGAAGCTGACGAGAGAGTCCGCGCAGATGAAAGTCTGACAGTGCCGATGGTCGACGCCAAAACACGGAATGATAAAAAAGGTGGCGGACTGGGCCGTGTCATGGCGGGCTTCATCGACCCGGGCCTCACCTGGACAGATCTCGTCTGGGTACGAAAACATACTCATCTTCCGCTTATCTTGAAGGGCGTCATGAGTGCAGACGATGCAATCTTAGCAATGAAAGCTGGCATGGATGGAATTCTGCTCAGTAACCATGGTGGTCGTAACCTTGACACCAGCCCTCCACCCATTATCGCTCTCCTTGAGCTGCATAAGCGGTGCCCAGAAGTCTTCGATAAGATGGAGATTTACGTGGATAGCGGCATTCGACGTGGAACTGACATTCTGAAGTGTATCTGTCTGGGCGCAACAGCCGTTGGCATGGGAAGAAGTGTGCTCTTTGCGGCTAATTATGGACAAGAAGGCCTAGAGCATTTATTCGACAGTAAGACATCCTGTATTGCCCCCCGTTTTTTGCTGATGTTGATGTGCAACAGTCATGAAAGACGAGTTGGAAGGTGCTATGAGACTCGTCGGCATCACTTCCATCAATCAAGCTGTCCCAGAGTTAGTCCACACAGGAGATATTGACCACTTGGTCCCCGATTCTGCAAAGCATCCATACGCAAGGGATCTTTCCACACGTTCCCCTACGTCAAGATTGTGGAATGGCGCACCAAAAGCTAGGTTGTGATCGATTCTGTTGATCGAGGTATGCCCAGTGGACATCGGTTTTGATAAAGATTCCGAGCTGACAGACACGTTTCTTTTTCTCCGTGTGGTGTTTTATTATGAGGCATCCTCTACCTATATTTGAGCGTATAGTATATATATATATGTATGTAGATAATTGATACCTAACATAGAATCGTACCTTGGGAGGCGGATTTGGAAATGTCAGCGATCCACCAGCCTGCATTTAGTGTCGTTGCTTTGGCTTCTGTTCGGATATTTTTTGATACATCTTCGAAGCGTAAGAAATATCAGGTGATGCCCTTAGCATTAGGTAGATTCACTCTTGATCCAGTATGACCACTGGCGATCGGCGGTTTCCCAGATGGTCTATCATGAAGTGAAGTTCGTTTATGTATGGATCATACGTATCCTGCATTGCTGGCGACTGCCGAGGTATTATTAGTTTCGTATGTACTCTGTATCTCCAGCATGAAGTATTCTGCAAGTATAGATACATATCTTCACCGCCTTCAATCCCACGCACCCTCCCATCCTCGCGTGCATGGAAGAAAAGAAAAGAAAAGAAAAGAGGAGATAAGGCCCATTCCGCGATGATCCGATAGAGCAGTTTCATCCCCTCCTCTCTTGATAATGAAAATAAATAGCCAGTGGACTTGAAACGCATTTTACAAGTGAGCAATCAAGATCTACATAGACGTTCTTTGATAGATACTTTATATGGGGAGCTCCGTATTTCTTCGCCAACACCGGGGACAGCCAGTCGTCGCATGGCGAATCCCGAAAATCTCCAGACGTTTCCCAATAGGCCTGTTAGAGACGATTGACTCGGATTATTCGGAGTTGCAGTCGACCGATGGAGTTGGATGCTGTGACCGAATCGTACCACACACCTCGAATCAGTCCAAATGGGCCAAGCACAAGGTACATGTCTGCTTCCCCTCACTTGAGCATCAGAAACCCTCGAGAGTTTGATCAATAGTCCCTGCTCTGATTTCTTTTTATTGTGCTCAATTTCATTCATTGAGATTCTTCAGCTTCAGCTTCTGGTTCTCTTTTCTTTCTGATATCGTCCACGCTCAAGTTCTGCAGGTCGTTGTCTGCTCCGGATTCGGAGGTTCATCAAATTAACTATTCCTTGGCAGAACTGTTGAGTGGAGCACAGAAGTGGAGATTGCAGTATCAAGTTAGCCTATCAGGTAGTGAGTTAATGAGTCTGGGGACCTTCCAAGAACCAGCCCAGGCCAAGTTGACGAAGCTCCTCCCCAACAAAACCATTTCATAGTAAAGTAATGCCAATGTATTGTTATTACCTCAACCACCCATCATGCTCTGGCATTAATATCACATCAGCCGAGTCTCTACCTACTTAATATATGTATATCACACTCCTTCAAAACACCTCAATTGGCTTTTAATTTGTGTGGCATTTGAAATTGTGATACTGTTTAAATAATCTCTTTGAGCGATCTTCTACTTAACTAGCTGGTTAGTTGCGTATTCTGCTTTATTGATAGCTTCTCACTTTCGTCTTGCAATATTACCCTTTCCCTCCTCGTCACAATTGCAACAGCTTCTTTTCCTTGTTTAGGGCATTCAATCGTCAATCCAATATATCATGGCTGCTCCTCGTTCTACGTCGCTACGTGCTCTCCGCATCCTTTCCCAACAACATGCTTCAGCTCCGTCGTCTACTCTGGGCTCAATGGCTCCGTTCCGCCGCTCCCTCCACATCACGGGTGCCTACTCTGCCCAGCCAGCTCCTGGACCAGATGTGACGTCAATATATCGCGCAAAGAGCGTTGCTGACTTGAGGATCGAGTGTGAGAGGAGGAATATTAGGAGCGGAGGTAGTAAGGCCGAAGTACGTATCGTCCAGGCCATCCTACAGAACACTGGCTGATATGCGGATTGTGGTTCATTTAGCTGGTGGACCGTCTTGTGAATCACGACTTCCTCCAAACAAGAGCCTTCAGCATTGCAATGAAGAGGATCGATGGTCCTGCGTTTGGACGAAGGTAGATTGCATTTCCCATTGCATCTTTCCGCTTTAGACTCAACGGATAAACAACTTACACCGTTGGTTATTAGCTCTGAAGAACCAGCAAGACCGTTCAACACATCCCGTGCCAACAAGGCTGTCAAGGATTCATCTCCTGTTGACTTTGTGTTCATGCCCCATAACATCGACGCTGGCCTAGCTACCACTAGTGGCTTTCCCCGTATGCCAGTTCCTCCAGATGCGTACGCTCACTATGAAGCAGCAAATTCGAGTGGGGCATTGCCTATGAAACCCGAGATCTACAGCGTCGGTGGTGGCGCATCAGATGCTAACGGACCTAGCCCAATGGCCGAAGTGGTAGACAACCATGCTCTGGAGATAAATCCGTACAACCTCACAGAAACCGTGAGCAGGTCTAAACAGGCTGCAACTTCGAAAAATTCGGGTACAAGTCAAACAGGCGAAGCTACCGTTGGTGGCATGGTAAAAGGGTTCTGGAATATGATGTTGGACGACATGTTTGGCCCCAAACAGAATTCACCTTCGCAGTCAAAGTAAGCTTGTCCTTTTAAATGGGAGACTCGTCTAGCTACTTCTGAGTATCCGATCGAGACGAATTTTATGACATTGAATTATGTTGCTTTACAGCGACTGTACCTTCCACTTCAATGGTTGATCCTACTTCTCTTTTCACTTGCTTGTCAAGTTTTTGATATCTTCGATTCTGTATTTCTGCGCTTGACGCTTTACTGTCAATATTGTGGTTTAATATGAACATTTAATCCCGAAATCGGGAAACATCTTAACATATAAGTGAGATTTAAATCGACCCCTACAGGTTTATCCAACGGGACCCTTGTGGCAGTGTTCCATAAGCATCGGTTTGTAGATGCATCCAGGCTTCTTGGCCTGGTATGACGACTTTCTTGAAGGGTGGGAACATGCTGGAGTTATACTGTATAGCCACACAGTAGTTTATACAGGTGCAAATGGACAGGATCCAAGCAAACCTCGGATGGCTGTCACACGAGCACATCCGCAGATTTTATTTCGAACGACTATCAGTTACCTTCCATTTCCCTTAAACATCTCGCGTCTTTAGATGCTGTACATCCAAGCCCTGGCGGGATGCCACGCAGGGCGATAAATAGTCAACAATTGATGTTGGCCCTAGGAAGGCTCCAGCTGAAATCTATCAAGAGAGGTCAAGACACGATGCCAGGGTTGGAATCGATAGTTGACGCCCGGATCCTGACATACGACATGAAAGCCCCCCTGCAGTCGAAAATTTAAAGCAACATGAGTGGTCCTGCGTTGAAGTTGGATAATAGCCGCCTTGCTAAATACATCCACAATGCCATA
This sequence comes from Emydomyces testavorans, assembly GCA_029449355.1. Classification (NCBI taxonomy): domain Eukaryota; kingdom Fungi; phylum Ascomycota; class Eurotiomycetes; order Onygenales; family Nannizziopsiaceae; genus Emydomyces; species Emydomyces testavorans. The sequence continues at coordinate 3,825,851 of CP120627.1, forward strand.
ACTAACTAACTACATAACAGAACATGGATGGTTCATAAAGCCAACCAACTTGCGTTCACAAACCATCATCAAGGATTGTCGAAACCACCAACAGGCAATCATTAATAAATTAGGTAGTTATATTGTGACATTTCTGTAGATTTTGAGGCCTGGTGCAAGTCCCTCCCAAGAAACCACTAGTTAGTTGGTCGGAAAAAAGTTCAGCATCCTGGCCACTGCCAAGCTCACGACGGCAACTCTGCGCAACATGCGTAACCTCACACGCACCAATCAGTCAAGATGTTGCATTGCAGATGACATGCATCTTTTTCGACCTTGTTGCTGTTGGAAGCAGCCCTTTGACTCGCTCGGGTAAGCAATGGCTGGCTTGATCAAACCTTCTGACAAGGGAAAAACTTCCAAGAGTTTCCCATCAAGATGGTCAAACGCAGTCTTGAATTGAATTTGTATGAAAGACTGCTCTTGGCTGGGCGCAATTGGATGTGCTGCCAGTCTGCCGGTTAGGATGATGGCTAGAATGTGTGCCTTGTTCCTGCGATTGTTGTATTCTCTGTAACAGAAATGGGAATACTTCTTCACGCCTTGTTTGTCTCGCATACTCACACCTGATGAGAGAGTATCAGTCACATCAGTGATAGATCTGTTGAGACTCAAATGGTTGAGCACTTCCAAGTTTTTCCAATCTGTTTGTTGGTGGTTGAGTCAGCAAACTTGGCCATCCAATGACCAGCCATGCTCAGCTCCATCTGTTAGAGATTTAGTCAGCTGCCAAGTCCTACTGTGGGCCTGTGGCTTCCAGGGACTTGGCAGGAACCCGCCCGGTTAAACCAAATTTAGCCTAGTTTGAGTTCACAGGGCTGCCCCACACTATATCCCGCAATTTAATTGGCCCAAGCTCCTCCAACCCCACAGCCAGCCAATCACATGGGCAATTCGGTGCTTCCGTTCGTCTCGTTTCGCCCCCCCTTTTACTGTAATACGTACATGGATACGTTTATATGTATGTCATTCATCCTTCACGAGAGACACAGAATGGTGATACTCATCGCTGTCATTGAATTGTGCCTTTTGTCTCCTGGGTGATCATCTTTTTGTTACTATATTCTTTTAATCCACTGCTTTCTCTGTTTCTCTTCGTTTGCTTCAGCTTCGGGTTTATTTCTCGGTCGTTTCAATTGGCTTCTGTTTGCCTCGTCATTCGTTTGCTATCTAGTTGATCCTTGGTCTCGTTCCTTGCTGTGCTGAGAACATCGTGTTTCGAAAACTAATCATACAACAGCAATCAGTTTCACTTGCCGCTAGTTACAATCCTCTCGGGCAGTTTGTTTCGTGCCGTTTCGTCTTATATCTCCCAGAACAGCACTGATTGTATCTTTATTAACGCCTTCTTCCCGGCAACGCTACTTCCCATACATTCATTCAATCGTTGGCAGTCAATTGCTGTACTGTTCATTCATTGAGACTTCCTAACGGCTTGAAAAGAAAGGTGTCGACAGAGTGGAAAAGAACCTGATAACCCAACAGACCTCGTAAATGTGGACATTGAAGGCGAGCCCAGTATAGATCCTACTTTGGAACCATGCTTCTTCTGCCATGGTGTCTCTATGCGAGCATTCTCTTGACGGGCGTGTCTGCATTTTATCCCGTGAGATTACCCAAGGAGGATGTCCCTAGCCCCCCAGGTTCTAGTCGACGACGGTTCTTCCCAGTGCCACCACTGAAGACTCCCTTACAAGATGAGAAGACTCCTTTGAAATTGGACCTTGTAAAGGTTCCGAGCACGGTGAGTCTGATTGGCTCCTTATACTAGAAGGAAGGGAAAGCTGACTTCATGGCATTGGTATGCAGGTCCGACGGGACAATAAATACAATGCAATAATGGGAAATAAACCAACGATGGAAAACAGCACCGCAATCAACCAGGATGGGAAGGACTTTTCTTATTTTTCGATTATCAAATTCGGTTCCAAGGGTCAGGACATGTGGATGTTGCTGGATTCAGGAGCGGCGGAATCCTGGGTGATGGATTCGAATTGTACAGCAGCAGCGTGTTTGAAGCACAACACATTTGGAGTCGAGGATTCGAATACCTTGAGTGTTACGAATCAAAAGTGGCAAGTTACCTACGGAACTGGGCGTGTGGAAGGTGTTATTGTGAAGGATACGCTGTCAATGGCTGGTTTCCAACTTCAATTCGACTTTGGCTCTGCGTTGAATGCTTCAGACGATTTTCTCAATTACCCTATGGATGGCATTCTGGGCCTGGGTCCGTCGAACACTGGCAAGATAACGCCGTTTTTCCAGGTTATTGCGGAACGAAAAATGTTTAACAAGACCATCCTGGGCATCAATTTGCAACGCGCCGCTGATGGAGATACTGACGGGCAACTGACCTTTGGAGCCGTTGATAAAACCAAGTTTACTGGGGACATTACATATACGAACATAATCAAGGACACCAATCGGTGGGAAATTCCAATTGACGATGCCATCGTTGACGGGAAGCCTCTTAAGTTCACCAAAAAGAGCGCCGTCATCGACACGGGAACTTCGTTTATTTTGATGCCGATGAAGGACGCGGAAGCATTTCACGCATTGATTCCTGGGTCGAAAAAAAGTGATACATACTTCACAGTCCCCTGCGATACGAAGGTGTCCGTGGAATTTGTGATCTCTGGCGTCAAGTGGATGGTCTCTCCAAAGGACTACGTGGGAAGTGGCAAGGATAATATCTGCAATTCATACATTCTAGGTCGTCAGCCTCTGGGACCAGATCAGTGGCTATTGGGTGATGCCTTTTTGAAGAACGTATATACTGTGCTTGACTATGATGATAGTCGGATAGGTGAGTCCGAGCTTGTTCCTCCTTTAGACCTGCTGCGCTGACAGCGTTTTCTCCAGGATTTGCCAGTCGCAGATATCCAGGGCCGTCTACCACCGACAAATCTACCTCTCCTAAAACTGGTACGTCTTCTTTTCGTTGTACCAAGCTCTCTAATATTTTTCTCCATTGCCAACCTCTTTCGTAGCTACAACTACCCAATCAGACATGGGGCCGACTGTTTCTCCTGTTCCTCCACGGGATGCCAACGCTAACTCGAGCAAAGGCTCCAGCCAACCTACAGGCAGCATGGCAGATAAGAAAGGAGCTGCAGCTCTCCTTGGCCCCCCTGGCTGGCTTTCGCTTGCTCTACTTTTCTCGACGGGATATTCTTGGTATCTATCGAGCTTTAGAATTCCATGATAATATTTCAGGCTACATAGCTAACGTCTTGCATGATGCGGCTGTTGATATCTTCCAAGTCTCAGGGTACGGAGCTTCTTTTATCTTCCGGTTCTTATAACGTATATATTACTGTCCGCGCACATCAAAAACACCTACAGCTTTAATTTTTTGCATTTGTCAACCAGGCAGAATCCTTCACTACCAACTTCGCAAATTCTGATCCTTTATTAATCTTGCATGTGTCACCTGCTTCCATATCTACCTGAGTCACACAATGCGACTTGACTTTACTTATCATTGCGTGGCGTTGGTTTGACTTTTGGTTCTGGTAATGTTCCTTTCTTTTCATCAGTTCTCACATTTTACCTTCAGCACAACCTATGTTTCGGTTGGCCATTTCGGTTCTTATCTTAAATTAGATCGTTTCTTGTCTGGTTTGGAAGCTCGAATTTGAGCTCGAGTTCTGTGGGATCGCGGTGGCATGCTTTGAACATAGAAGATTTTAAAGTAGATTATTTCATTTAATAATATTTTGGTGCTAGATTTTATAGCATTTGGCATCCATTTGGTTCAGTAGATAGTCCTTCAGAAATCTGTTTCGTGCATTCTACATACCGTACATACACAGTAGTGGAAACTTACCCCTGAAAAAGATTCGAAACAATGCAGGGGTATCTTATCAGTGTAACCACATTTAACTACGTCACTGCAAAAATGCATTCATTTCCAGCTAACATCACAGTTACAGGCGAGCATCGTGAAGCTGACTCTTCCTCGCGGCACTCTTGCTCTCACATGAGCAGCAACAAAAAAAAGAAAGAAAAAAAAGGACCATGCCTCCCCATCCCTCTCTAATCAGCACCATACGCCAATTCCTAGCCCTAAGCCCATTCCCAGCCCCATCCTCGCCCCACATCATCACCCAGAGATCGTCGGGGTCACTCTCAACACGCCAATGGCAGCATCTTCCAAGGAGGTGGTCCTCTCGCCATCTCCATCAGACTTGCGCCAGGGCTACTTTTCGTCCCGTGTGGACGGAACGCGTGAGGGTGAAAGTGCCGTGGATCGAGGCTCTGAGGGGAAAGAGGGAGGAAGAAGCGCGAGGGAAAGAGAGTGGCGGGGAGGGAGCAGAGAAAGAGGGAGAGGAAGAGGTGGTGGTGGAGGTGGATTTGACGCCGAAGAAGATGGGGGATAGTTACTTTCGGACGGTATGGTTGTGTGTTGTTTTGTTCGTTTACGGTGTGATTGATATCTGGATTTTTTTCTTTCTTTTTTTCTCTCCTTTTGTGCTTGGGAAAGAGAAAGACAAGTTCAACAAGTTCCTTTAGAGAGAAAATTTAAACTAAAAGTGCTGAATGCTTGGGAATAGATATTACCCCTGGCGCAAGACCCGTGGCTACTCGATACATACCTCAATGCCTCAGGGCATATCAGGTAAGTCAACATATTCCCATCCCCCATCACTTATAACCACCGCTCAATTCCCCTCGCTAACCAATTTCTTACAGACTCGGCTCCCTCCTCATGGACCTCGATGCCCTTGCCGGAGTCGTTGGCTACAAACACACAGGCGACAATGTCACCATGGTCACTGCCGCCGTGGACCGGATCGTGATCGAAAATCCACTAAAGGAGATCTGCGATCTCGAACTCAGTGGCCAAGTCACGTATGCGACTGGTCGGTCGAGCGTGGAGGTGTCGTTGCAAGTTGCGAAGGCGCCTGCAAAGGAGGGCCAGGAGGTCAAGAAGAAGGATGTGCTGATGACTTGTGCCTTCACTATGGTGTCGCTGGATCCGGGGACAAAGAAGTAAGTTATTATTACCTGGCTTAACTTAGTTCTATGCTTTAGATTGGTTGGATTTTTATGCTTACGTCTGAAAAAATAGACCCGTTAATGTTGCGCCTCTGCTGGTGGAAACGGAAGAGGAGCGTCGATTGTTTGAAAAGGGCGAGCAGAACTACAAGGCGAAAAAGGCTCTACGATCAAGAAGTCTGCTCCAAGAAACGCCAAATGATGAAGAGAGCGACCTCATTCACGCGATGTGGATTCGAGAATTAGCCTACAAAGGTAACATACAACACTTTCCAAATAAAAGAAGTGCTCATCTAACAAAGCCACCCTGCCCCAGATCCTCAAAACCCTAGCATCCGTCCCGCCAACGTCATCCCCATGCAAGACACCGCCCTCCGCTCTGCGCAGATCATGCAACCGGCATATCGCAACAGACACAACTTCATGATCTTCGGCGGCTTTCTCCTCCAGCAAACCTTCGAACTCGCATTCTGCTGCGCGGCGTCATTCTCCCACAGCCGTCCCACATTCCTCTCTCTCGATCCCAGCACGTTCGACAACCCCGTTCCCGTTGGTAGTGTGCTGTATCTCAAGGCCGTGGTGTCGTATACAGACCCGCCTCTAGCCTGCGACGACGCGGCCATCGCCAACACCACTAAGTGTGCGGAGAGGAAATTTACAAAAGTCCAGGTCCGCGTCGACTCGTCTGTTCGGGATATTTCTCACGGTGCTAAGAGCCCCACTGGCGAGTTTAACTATTCATTTTTAATTGAGCGGGATATGCAGGTTATGCCCAATAGCTATGGTGATTTCATGATCTGGGTTGATGCGAGGAGGCGGGCGATCGCGACGGATAAGAGTTTGCCAGCGTGGGCAGGGAGGATGGCGGATGCAGAGAAGGCATGGGAAAATTTGGGGGAGCAGGTTAGGGAGGGAGTTACGGAGTGATTTTGGGGCTAGCGTTGCTTTTCTGGGTTAGTGACTCTTATTTTTGTTTGATGCGATACCTTTCAAATGGCTGTCTGCTGATTATGTGTTGTAGATGGGCCCATGTTTGTTTCCAAAACTCAAAACTTCTGGAAAAACCTTGACCCTTCTTCTCGATTTCTCGGGGAGTCATCTGGTCTGAGCCTCCTTCCATACGTAAGGCTGACGTTCGAGACGCGGCGCATCGTGGAGCTAAATTGTCCAGGCCATTCCCGTCAAGAGCATTTGGGCATCAGCTGAAATCGCTCAGTGATGTCCTACAGCTAGTGCTTAATCGTGAGGAATGATCCACTCCAGCTGCTGTTAGACACACGATACCTCGTCATTGCCAATTGTGCTAAATAGGTATTTGATACTTGGGCCCGGTTTCCTAGGTCGGTACCATGCGTTCGCAGCTGTGCGCACAGCACCAGACGACCAGAGCCGTCGTACATGGCGTCGTATTCCACGGTCGAGTTGCGTGGAAGTCCAGGGTACTTAGAACCCTGTCTCAGCTTAGTAGTGCTCATGGTTGTCCAGATGATCTGTAAACGATACAGAGCAATTTTTTTCGAGGATAAATTCAGCCTCCCACTAAACCGTGTCCAGAAAGACACGTACAGCTAAATGCTCCATCAGAGCGTACGGATTGCAACAAAGCTAAAGATCTCCCTTTGGCGCTGAGGGAAAGAACGACGCATCTTTCATCCGTTGGCGATTCCTTTTCGCCATTTCCATACTACGTATTCTATCAATGCGCATTTGATAGAAGTTCCTATCAAACAAGTCAGTACTTAGTCCTATGATCTATTATATTGGTGGACAGACTTGTGAAGTGCGTATATCCGAGGAGCCTCCTCTCCCGTACTCTCTCCAGCACTACCGGCTCGTATCGCTTTAATCTGTAAATCATTTATTAGAATTGATTTACATGAGCCTATCCCACATTTATAGCAGGTGTTTGTTAACAAAAGCCGCGCCAGGCCAATAATTACTTACCTTATCATCCTTCTCCTTCTCAGCTTTCTCCTCATCCTCATTATCTTGCTTCTTACCCTTCTCATCTTTCTCATCCTTGTCCTTGTCCTTTTGCTTTCCCTTTCCCTTTTCCTTCTTTCTCTTCATCTTCTCCTCATACTCCCTCGTGACTTTCTCAATCTCCTTCTCCATCTCCTCCTTTTTCCTCCTCGCCGCTACTTCTTCTTCATCAACGATCGGCGAGCAGAATCCCTTGTCTTTCAGGTGTAATGGGCAGATGTAGAAGAAATCCTGTAAACCAGGAATGAGTAGGACTGGAAAAAAGAACTTCACAACAAGGTACACCAACAACAACTTCAGTAAAAGAAAAGAAAATTTTCTGGGCCAAACGAACTAACTAAAGAGAGATAAGTTAATCTACCTTATTGTCCGGCGTGATCAACACACTCGATGATGGCTTATAACATATTAAACACGCTCGAGCCGCTGACCCAGCGACCCGCCGTAGATGCCATCGATTCGGGATGAGCGGTTGCGACATCCCCTCCCTGCTCCGTATTGCACGGAATCACTCGATTTTCGGAGAAAGGGTATGCACGTAAAAACCGCCAGATGGGGACCTGTTCTGTGTTTCCGCACTCATGCGTGAGATGTCTGCTACCGAATACAATGTCTGCGAAAAGCCTTTTAAGCTGCTCATGAAGCGCCCCTGTTGTCGGCGCAGACGTTGAGCAGATGGCGGGGTTTGTCAGCCAGAAAGCAAACGTAGAGTACACAGATCACCTGACCAAGTTAATAGAGTTAGCCATCTTCTTGGCGGCTGATTAGTCATACATAACCTGACCTGATCTCAATTAATTCCTTGTAATGTAGTGAAAAGTTTTCAACCTCTCAACCTTTCTTAACATTTCTTCCCCCCCCCCTCCAAAATTGACATCATGGTGTCAATGCTTCATGAAAATGTAAGTAATTACTTAGAAATTGTTATTTAATCACTTGCAAAATGCTTATGTTTGAAAACACAAAAAAAAACACTCAAAAACTGATTAAAATGATAGAAATGGTATGAATGTTATCTTTGAGAGATGAAAGAGAGGAAGATCACCCTGTCATCTTATGAAAAGATAAGCAAGTCAGAAACTGACTGTCAATTACTTGTCAATTACTTATTAATTATTTATCAATTAATTAGATTAATGACTATATCACAATCTATCATGAAGAGAGGTTTTGCTGCATTGAGAATTGCACAAGTAAAGTAATTAATTTATAATCAATTGAAAATTGATTCTTAACTAATTTTTAATTAATTTAGATCAAGTATTTGACTGCCACAAACCTGAGAGCTCATATTAAAATTCATGAGAACATTAACATGACAAATGCTGTGTCTGAAAGAGTTTCATGCAAGATGATTGACAAAGCAATTAGTAAGTAATTGACAATTAGTTTCTAATTAATTTAGAAGTAATTGCTAATTAATTACAGAATGATATAAATCTTTGTTCAACAAGCTTTAATCATCATCATCTGAAGAGAGTGAGAGTGAAAAGAAGTCAGAAGCAGAAGATGAAGCTCAGAAAGCAGAAAATCAATTAAAAAAAAATCAGAAGTTATTGCAGTTGAAGAAAAGCATTCAAAACTTCAGATTATTTTTCAGAAGAAAAGTCAGATAAGTAATTCACAATTAGTTTTAAAGTAATTGACAATCAGTTTCTAATTAATTATAGCATGTGAATCTTATCAAAATGTAAAAACTTTGCATTCAGAATAACATTCTCTTTTCTTGTCAGATCTGTGAGCACACTGATGTTAGTGAGTAATAAATAATTGACAAATAATTTAGAATCAGTTGTGAATTGATTGCTAACTAATTATAGCTTGCATGACAAACATCTGAGCTTGTGAAATTTTCAATCACTTTGAAATGTCACAAGAGAACTAATTTAAAATTGCTTATAAATTAGCTGAAACATATGAAAAGTACAAAATTAATTATCAAGTAACTGCAAATTATTTGTGAATTAGTTGCAAAATAATTTTTAATTAATTACTGTCTTCTGAAATTTTTATTTTTTCACAGCAAGTTCAAGCTCTTTTTTTTTCAGTTCAATTTCTTTTTCTTTATTAGCAAGTTGAACTTTTCATCATTTTTTCTCAGTCAATCTGATTTTAATTTTTTGCATTTGCTGCTGATGCTTCTGATTTCATTAAGATGCTGATATATCAAGTGCATTCTGAGAAGCATAATGACACAAGAAAGAATTATTAATTAATTTCTAATTAGTTTTCAACTAATTTGAAAGTAGTTTCAAATTAGTTATCAATTACTTATCTTCATGAAGCTGTTTCAAACTGTCTTGTAAATCTTCTTGATTCTTTTACTGTTGAAGCTTGAGATTTTGTAGCTGAAGAGTTTCTGAATTTATCTCTTGATACAGCTCTTGATGAAGATGAATTAACTGATGAATTCTGCTCAGATCTTGCTGCTGAATTAAAAGAATTAAGTTCATCATCATCAAACAGATCATCATAATTATTATCTTGATTTTCAGAAAGATTTCAGCAACATCAACAATATTCTAATTGCTTTTAAATCAGTTTTCAAATGATTGAAAAGTACTTTCAAAGTAATTATCAATTACTTATCTTCTCATGTAATATGTTTTTGATAATTTGCTGTCATGTCTGTTGTTCAGTAATCATGTGATATATTGAAATCTGCATGAGCATCATATTAACTGACATCTCATTGATCAAGTCTCCAACTACTGAGAATCAGTTAGAAATTAATTGCAAAGTAGTTTTTAATTAGTTGTAGTACTCACTGAAGTACATCTTGCAGCATTGTTTGTCATCTTTCAAACTGATAAGATTTATTATGAGATTGTTCAGCAGCATTAGTATGATGTCACAATTTATCAAAAATATTTGCAGATATTAGACTGCAGCACTTGACAAGTTCTGCTGCAATTACAAAATTTTTCTTGTATTTTGTTCAGTTCTTAATCTTCTCATTCTCATGAGCTTAATTAGATATAAATCAGTTAGTAAATGATTAACAAGTAATTAGAAATCAATTGACAACTGATTAGAAACTACTTATTCATAAAAAGATCACAATATCAATAGTATTTCTCTTGTGTCTGACAAGAAAGTAATGAAATCATGTATCAATATAATTCTGTTGTTTTATTCTGATGATTTATTATTTGAGTGATGCTTTGAAAAAAGTACATCTTGCAAAAAACAATCAAACTGTATAGATGTCATGATCATGAACAATTCTGAAAATCAATTTCTTGAAGATACTGATCAAGATCTGAAGAATTGATTAGTAAGTAATTTTCAAGCAGTTTATAAATGATTGTCAAGTAATTATATCTGACATTTGTTTGATGTCCATATCTAAGCCAATATCCTCTATTTCATCATTATGAATGTGATGAAACTTGACTGAATTATCAGTAAGATGTTCAATGTGTTGAAATATACACTTGAAAATAAAATAATATTCTTGTGCTGAATTTCAGGTAGTGAGAACACAAGCAAGAATCATGACTAGAGAAATCAATTGAGAATCAATTAGTAATTAACTGAAAATCAATTATTAAATGATTCAGAATTACTTTTCATCTTTTTCATGCTGAGAATTGAAAGCTGCAAATATCATCTCATTCATGTTCTCACAAATTCATCTGTATGACATATTCATCTCAAAAAACTTAAGCTTCAAAAAAATTTGTGCCTGTTTTTTTGAAAATGCATATTATCATCTGTTTTTCATCATTCTCATATATTTTCTGAATATAATTCTAAAAGCAGTTGTCAATTAATTAAAAATCAGTTCAGAATTATTTAATAATCAATTGATTTACTCAAAGTTCTGATCTGACAGCTCATTTTATCAAAAAATCATTGTATTTCTGATTCTCAGAAAATTTAATCAATTGATGTTTTCAAATAATTGTTGCAAATCTATTCATATTTGTGAGACTTGCATGTATTTCATCAGATGTTTTGACATGATACTCAGAACACAATTATGTCAGAGCTGATGACTTGAGAAATCATGCTATAAACTAATTAGAAATCAGTTTTCAAGTGATTTAGAATTGATTGAAAATTAATTTATAATATTTAGTGTAAGTGATTTTTGTTCTGCCTGAATCAAATGAACAATTCAGTTCATGACTGTCTGAGAAGATCAGAAAAATGATGAAGAAGAATGCTCATGAATATCATGAGACACAAACAATATTTGAGAACACTGTTGCAGATCAACAGAAACAAGAATATAAAATACTGTGAAACACTTTATTGACTGTAAAACTTCAGCATCATCAGAATGATTAATTTCTAATCATTTAACAATCAATTAATAAATGATTGTTAATCAATTCATAACTAATTAATGAAGACTTATCACACTTTTTTCATCAAGTTGAAGTTTGAAGAATGACATTACATTTTTCTGATGCAAAATTCACTTGTTCATGAAAGAATTCTTTCAATCAGACATAATTCAGCTGAGTGTGATCTAAAAAAGATCAAAAAAAATGTATTGATGCTTTTTCATCATTGTAAAACACACAAGCAATATATGATTGATATTCTTCAGCCAGATTTTATTTTCAATTAAATATAAATCAGTTCTCAATTGATTATCAACTGATTGTGAACTAATTGAAATTCATTATTCACTGATTGTGTAAAATGATCAAATAAAGATGCACAATGATCATTTTGATGAACACAGACTTTTTTCTGCTGAAAGAGTTTGCAGATTGATTGGTAATAACTGTTTTTGAAAAATGATTGTCAATTAATTGTAAACTAGTTGAGAATCAATTTCAAATTGATTTACATATCTGTATGCATTCTGTCTTGTCTGATTTTCTTTCAAAAAAATGAGAAATCACTGAAATTTCTTTAAAATCATCAAATCTGCTGATTGTATTTGTTGATGCTGCATTTGCTGTAGTTGTGAATTAAGATATTCACAAGTCATCACATCAGAGCATGTGAATTTGTGTTTCATTACTGCACATTCAAAATATACACTGAAAACACTCTTTGCTGCATGTGCTCAAGTTTTTGAGTATTGAATTTATTTAGAAAGTAATTATCAATTAATTGAAAAGTAATTGATAATCATTTCACAATTAATTAATTTACTTATATTTTGCATCATCTTTTTTACATTCTCATGATCACAATCAGTGACATCTACAACATATGTATAGTCATCAGGATTAGTTTAAGAATACTCTGAAAAATTAATCACAAACTTCATCATTTTTGTTGTCAAAAAATGAAATCTTGATCTTGTGAGAGCTGTCAAATCAACAATCTCATTCTAATTAATTATCAATTAATTGAAAACTAGTTAATAATCAATTGCAAATTAATTACCTCTTTCAATTCTTCAATCTTTCATCATTGCAGATCAGCTGGAAGATCTCTCTCAAGAAGTTCCAGATCATCAGAATCACTTTGAATCACTTGTTCAGTCATTTTGTTGATGATGAAAAAAATAAAGTGTAAAATCAGAGAATAAGTGAGAAATAAAGAAGATTATTTAATCTTGTACAACCAGCAGTTTCAAGATTACAAAGGTGGCTGGTCCAATGAAAAAAAAACACCAAGATTCAGTGCCAAGAGGTCAGCTAACTCTATTAACTTGGTCAGGTTATCTGTAACCTGGCAAAGGTTCTAGGTCACTGATAAATAGTCTGGTCACATGAACATCTCCTTCACTCGCGGCCATGAAGTATGTTTAAAGGCAGCTACAACACACGCATATCATAACAACAGTTTCCCTTCTTTTTAAGCGCTGGAGTGCCCTTGACACTCCTTATGAGAACTTACTCTCAGCATAATCAGTTCATCCTGTTTACTAATCTTGGTAGAAAATTTGACAGTGTTATCAGAGGTCAAGGTCTGATCAAAGAGAACCAGAGCAGAAAATTTGGTGCAAATGCTGGAATTGATGTATGTACTATATCAGAGACAACAAGGATTCAGGTCTTTTCTCTTGATCTTCCACAACTTTTCCCACGGATAAATGAAATTTTTTGTTTGGCTGTAATATATCCCAAGTGTTTGTATGTATATCAAGGTATCAAGTCATAAACAGCCAAAAGGTATGGGTATGAAAGTACGTTATATTTAAGGGAAGCAAAAGGAATTTTGGCCAATCAAGAACAGACATTGAATGCTCAATGTTCTCTAGATGCGGATTGACCATATCCATATGGCAGCAAGCACAGAGTGGAACAACTTGTGCCAAACCAACCAAAAAAATAAAAAAAAGTTGCCTCTGCCATCAGCACATCACCAGATGGCACAATTCCCTGTATTCCACCAAGCCAAAAAGAACGCTGAAAAAGACAAATTTTAAGACCAAAAGTCTGAGTTTCGCCATTGCAATTTAGATTTTTTTAAGCCAACCAACATTATTCTCAATTAATAGGACTCAAACAGCCTCCACCAAGGCAGAGGCGAAAAAGGTATTTTGATGCTGGAAAATATTTTGATTCACCAATGTCAAGAGCCCGTCATCACTTCGTCAATGGTATGTACTGTTACTTTGCTCGTTGCCGACCGTATTCCAATTTCCGCACTCTCATCTGTGTTATCTCCAGGTTGTTCTCCAATGCTAGGAAGGCCTTCATGCGGAGATTCTTCCTTCATACAGGCGCTTTCCAACGTGTTGGTCCATTTTCCACTTGATCCATTGTGACTGTGTTTCAAGTGCTGCCGGAAGTGGTCTGCGCGGTAAAATTTCTTCGCCTGGTTACATTCTCCAAATTTGTGGACGTTGATGAGATGGTCCATTCGGCGATCCCACTCGGGTTTAGGGAAATTCGTGAATTCCAACCCACAATATCCGCATGTATCATGCGACGGTCCATTTGGAGTTTGACAGGTCGGCGAGGCCGAAGGGTGGAAGGCAGACTCAGGGTTTGACAATGCGGCACAAGACCAAGAGTGGCGTCGCAAATGCAGAGAATTCTGATGCCGCTCAGCCTCATTTTTATTTTTGAACCTCTTGTTACAGAATTGGCAGGTATATTGTTTTTCCATTTCATGTGCCCTAAAACATCAAGAAGTGTTAGTTTTCGGCACCTACACCAGTTAAGACCGCAACACAACGAACCGTAACTCTTCTAGACTCTCAAGTTTCTTCGGTTTTTTTGGGCAGCATTCACAGATATATAGCCTTCCTATCCTTGGCGCAGTAGGCTTGGATAAACAAACATTACTCTGCGATGAACCTTTTCGTGAAATTGAGCTTTTAATGTCCACCAAATCTAGGTATTGAGATCGGTGCGATGTAGACGGTAGATAAGACTTCTCGTAGCAAGCATCCAAATCGGAAGTCGGGGAAATCGCTCCAGAAGATGGTCCACTAAATGAAGAAATACTAGTAGCGACGGAGAGTCTAGTCGAGGATGCGTATGATTCCGTTCGTAAACTCGATGAAGAAGAGGAGACAGATCCATGTCCCCCTGGATAACGAGTATTAGATGAGGCGCAACTATTGGATCGGAGTCCAAGCGTTCTTCTGTCCTTGTCAACGTCCGCAAATGTATATATTGGATCAGCAGCTGCACCTCGCGGCGGAGAGGAGGCCCTTCGTTTCATGCTATGGCGAGCTACGGCCGAGAACCCTTCTGTGAACGACATCATACGTCCAGGTAAACTGTGCTGACGAGTCGGCGCTGCATCATCCATTGCAAAGTCGGTATCTTGCTCAGGAAAAATTGTATGATCATAACTCGGCCTGCCAGACCTGTCTGAGACTGTGGGCCTGTCGTCTGTTGTACGCCGTCCAAAAGTATTACTCCCGTGTCGGTCACGAGAATGACTAAAGCTATCGATCTCCATGGGTGAATGCACAATGCAGTCAGCAGTCGGACTGGGATAGCTGACATACTCCGGCCAACATCCCATTTTCGTACCAGGAGAGATTGCAGCCGATGGAGGACCACTTGCCCATCGTGGAGGTACATCTCTGGGGCTCAAGGAACCATCTCCAATCGTTAGTGTTGAAAGTGTTCTAGCCTTTGAATGGAACGGTTGGCTCGTGTTGTTGGTAGACGTGTTGAGACTTGACGCGAGTCGAGGAGGAGAACCTGGTTTCCCAATTTTGGACAAGAGATGCTGGTCGTAGGCATTTGAAGAACGTTCAACACTTTTCTCCGAAAGTGGCTTTTCTCCTTGTAAACTATATCCCATCCTGTTCTCAGGAAGCGTAGGTCGCGAGGAGGAATCAGCGAGCGACTCTCAATCAATGCGTAATACGAATCAACCAACCGAATGATAGTAACGATAGCGCAAATGGTGCATTGACAGTATATATCATTTTAAAAAGACAAATATTGACAGCCAAGGGAGATGCGAAGAGTTCACGTAGGGCTGTTTTGGTGATCTGCGTCCAGAGGGGCAAAAAAAAAAAAAAAAAAAAAGAAGGCGAAAACTAACCGTGAACAGGAAATACTGGAACCTAGTGACCCTGATCGTGGCGTATCTGTCCTGCTTAATGGCCCCGAAACATTCACCTCTGATGACGGACTGGTAGCAGCTGACATCGTCTCTCCGCGTTTAAACTCCTCTGTGAACGAGAATGTCTCATCTCGGCGAACAAGTGGTGGTCGACTGTGACCACCAAAGAGGCTGGAAGTTGGTTTTATAGGAGCCAGCGTCGGCTTTCCTTCAAACGAGTTCCCCCATTTCCATCCCGAATCATGGCCCTGTGCGAGATCCTCAATGAATCGGGGTGGAGGCAACGGTGGAGGCGCTAGCGGTTCGTTTGACCCTGAAATAGCCATTGGTCGTCCATGCGACGAAGGACAATTTTCCCAGTATGGAGGTGACCTTGATGGCAGGCGATTCTGTTTGAAATCTGTGGTAGCAGTTGTAGTATTGAGACTCGAGTCACAAAGTCGTATCGAGGGCGGCGAGGCCAATGACCGATTGTCCATGCTCAACCATAGGTAGCCACGCAGTCAACATCCGCATCGACCGACGTCTGCGATAAAGAAAGATCGTGAATTCTGGTCTCTGCAGGAGTGCAGCTTTTGTAAGGAGTGGCAATTGTGGCAACAGCTGCGGGTCCGACGGGGTTCAGCTGGGAGATTAGAGCATTTGTGAGGTACGGACAAAGTCGGTCAACAAACAGGGAGAGTAAAGAGTTGGCCTGCAATACACGTTGGATTGAGGCGCAAACATCAATCCGGATCGGAAACGACAGAGTGGGCAGCAGGGTCGAAGAAAGAAAAATTAAAGGGATAAGAGGAAGAAGATAGGATGCAGAGAAGACTAAAAAAAAGTGGTGATTGATTAATGGGGGAAATAATAAAAGTGGAGGGGGATGGGTCAGAGAGTGACTTTGGGGGAATGGAGTGAGGTTCACTAGGGGGTTTTTGCCTGCTCCTCTTTGCTCTCGCTTCCCTCCACTCTCTCTACTCTCTCTCTCTTTTTCTGTCTCTGTCTCTGTATCTTTATATATCTGCCTCTCCCTCTCTCTTATCTCTCTTCCTGGCTTGCCCTGTCTCACTCCCTGCTCTTGTCTCTCTTTTCCCTCCCTGGCTTTTTTGGGATTCTTGCTGGCGAAGAGTGTTCAAATTAATATATTATTTGCTGTTGAAAGGGCTGAAATAAAACGATAGGGCTGAAATATTACATACACACCAAGGTTGGTATTGTTTCTGTTCTCAAAACGGTTACCGCACGTATTGTATTATTGTTACATTACACCAAGTGCCTGTTCCTGAGAGAGAGATCCCATCTTCTGCTTATTATGATGTATTTCTTACAAGAAACAGCGCTTCTTCTAGTCCATTGTGGAATAGTTATTAATTTTAGTGTCTCAAATCACTTCTTGATCTTTTAATGACCAAGGGTAAAGTAATTAAATGTCGATCCACGGAACTGAACCTGGCTTGATTGATTAAGTGAAGATTGAAGCGGCTGGTATTTGGTGTACATACATACATACAGTACATACTCCGAGCCTTCTTCATAGAAAAGATATTGATGGATTAGAGAGCGTCGTTTGGGTGTAAGTTAAGCGTGTAGAAGGAGTCGCAGAGCGAACTCACCAGCTCAAGCTTGAACGCCTCGGCACTTATCAGAATCCACTTGTTGATCTAAGAGTTAAGAGTCCAACCCAGAGTGATTGAGAAGACGCGGAAGCTTGGCTGCACCTTCAAATCAAAGCAGATTTCCTCCAGGGTTGAGACGGCGCGACTCTGAGAACAGTTAATCTCAAATAAATAGGAACCATAACGGACGATAGCCAGACCAGCGTAGATCCGGCTGTCGCATGGCTTACCTTGGATTAGAGACTTGTCTCAGGCATCGACAGACACTGTCGGGGACTGAAATACCAAGACCAAACGAGTATTCGGGTACTTCGGTCCACTGGTCAGTTATCCTACCACCCAACTCTCTGCACCAAGAATTGTTTCTTTGGGTTTCCCACTTTTCACGGAGAGCAGGACTTGATAGCGCACAGGAGCTACAAATCGATTAGTACGTAGTTGTATCATGTGCAGACAGAAAACTTCCCGAACGCGAAGGAATGATGTGCAGGCATCATGCCTTATGAAGCCTTTTTTTCCATCCCCTCACGTATGTACCGTATACCTCAGGAGTCAGGACAGAGAGAGTGCTCTACTGTTCCAAGGCGGGAGGCGGGAGATGCGAAGCAGGGAAAAGGCAAAGGATAACCATGCTTTTGACTGCAAACCAGTAGCGGTTGGAATTGCTCCATCTGCAAGTATGTACACATTAGCGACCCCATACTCATCCTAGTAAGCTTGTAGGGTTTAAAGCCTTGGGTGCACTACTGTAGAAAAAGTAACTAATAAGTGCTAAAAGTGCATGGACATCCTTGTGAGGCAACTGCTCATGTTGACAGGGACTGTCATGTGTCTGATTGTCAGACTTCCTCTCTTCTGGAGTCTCAAGAGGAGTAATATAAGGTAGTGCAGATACTTGCTGTGAACTACTGAACTGGAAATGGGAAACATATTGATGTTACCATCTTGCTCGGTGCGAAGCTACCCGTCCGGATGGACACTTCCGTCAGCTCAGCAGTAGTATTGGAGATAATTAATAATAAGGTGCACACAGGCTTTGTACTGTATGTATACATACAAGGGGCAAGCACTTGACATCACTGCCTGAACCAGAGGTCGAAATTAGCGCCAGCATCATCATTAAACGGTGCGTTCAGATTGTATTAGGGTTAGTTTCCTCGTGGGAGGTGTAGGGCTTGTGTCCAAGCACATCCATCCATGATTCTTTACAGTACTAACTAACTAACTAACCACTCCACAGGACGTAGTCAGTTACAACTAAATATATAGTTAACTAGTTAAGCACTGGATAAGAGTGTAGTTAACCAAGCTGTCCAGAGTACAGAATAGACAAAGACCTATTTTGATGCTGCCATAAGAAGATTCGAAGCAACAAGAATCTGCCGGAATAATAGATATAGATTTGAAGGCTAACAGCGGCGTTGATATTGAACTTGCCTAAGCAAATGAGTTTCTTTTTTCTTTTTCTTTTTTTTTTTCCCCCGTCAGTTTCGAGTGTGTGACATACGAAGTATATTTGATTTCGCCCTCTTGTATGTACGTAAGTTACCACCCGCTAGGGAACAGATATAAGTTACTGAACTCGGCACTGTGAAACGGAATCCGATCTCTGGTATTGGCTATTATTACCCAGTAATTTCCTGTACGGAATACGGAACAATATACTTTCCTGGCAGCTTGTTAAGCTTGGGGCATTCCAGAATTTCCTCGGAAACCACAGGGCTTGCCTCCACACGGACGGGACCGAACTGAATTCAGTCCCTGCTCTAAACCCTAGGCTTGATTGGCCTATTTACTAGGAGTGAGCTTAGGGTTGGCAGGGATCACTCCATTATGCCTTGCACTGCCACAATAACAGTCCAGCAAGTGCTAATGAGATGATGCCTGCGCATTAATCTTGTTCTTGAGACTTGAGAATGATGAACCACAAACCCTTGCCGTGACGTACGAATATTAATAACGTAGAGGTTGTCGACAGTCGACGTGAAAAGCATCATCCTCCCACTCTAGCCGTTCAACCAGGGAAGAAACAGACATCTTTGAAGAATGCGCCCTGTGACAGTTACTAGAGACTTTCCGTGGAACTGACAAGAGCTTTAGGGCTGGCTAAGATGCAGTGCGCACCTTAATACCCAGCTAGAAAGCGCAACTGACAGAAAGTCCATTTCCAAATGCCAGGTTCTGATTTGCTGCAATGGAAATCCTCGCACAAGCTCATCTGAAAGCCAAGCCTTTGTTCAAAATCCTTTTGAGTTGCGTTTGACCAAGTTCTCAAAAACACATGATTTTAGGGCTCGATCCTTGAGAACCTCGATCGAGATCACCCCATCGTTGCTTGATAGAATGCTGTCCTTTGGTCACAGAGAATGGCGTTCAAACAAAAGTTGAGGATAGTTCTGCACTAAACTTTGGCTGCTATTTTTGTTTTTTTCCCTTCCTTTTAATCCCGTATTCGATCCCCGATGGTATGGACCAGTAGTTGGCAACCACAGGTGGAGGGGAACGAAAACAACCGCCAAGACCGTCAGCAGGCAAAGCTGAACAGAAAGAATCTTGCAGAGTGGTTGGGCTCTGTTGGGTGTGCCAGCCACCACATCTAAGGAACCGTCATATGTTTGGCCTTGATGAGTTGGCCTGCTGGAGTATCTTGCAATTGATGGCAATTCAGCTCTACTTCCCGATCGAGCACGGAGCACGGAGGACTGCTAGCTTTACGTGGTATCCCGAGTACGGAATGCGTGAAATCCCTGTTTATGTTTCTCGTTCAGAACTATTATTCTTGGGAATATTGGCTGGTTAAAAGTCGCCAGAAGAAGGCTTGATGATGAGGTAGCAGCCCAATCACTGGCCATGGACATACTGACAAGATCGACCTTCGTTCTCAACTGTATCTTTGACAACATGTGTATGAGGCATTTACATATATTTACCCACTGGACTGTGGAGATTCTGGTGAGGTTGACTGCATGCTAAGATGATGGAAGATCCCCCAAGGCGACAGTCTGAAATGATCCCTTGATCCTTCTATTGCTTTAGTGAGTTTGACATAACTTGCTATCCAATTAGACGGAGAGAAACATACAGCAAAAGCTTCCTCTTCAGGCATAATTTTCCAGCATCGACCATACCGCAGATGTATGTATGTACGTACGTCTCAGCCTTAGCAGGCTCAGAAGAAGGAAGATGACTCGAACGGAGCCATTTTTTGCAACCCTCCATGAATCGCACCATGGCAGGCAAAATCATGCAAGTCTGTGGTCTATATTGGCCCCGAGTATAACCATAATGGGTGTATACAAGTCATTCCAGAAGTTATTGATCATTATTGTCCTTGCAGAGTATGATTAGTAGTTATTGGTTTTGAGTTTGTGTCATAAGTCATTCAGTAGTTAACTATGTTGTACCCTATCTTTTCGTACTCTTCTCGGTATTCTTCACTCTGTGCAGTACAGGGAAGTGGAATACAAAATCTGGGTAGAGATGTCTTTATATCACTTTTAAGATACCATACATACACACATATATACTGATATTATTATGTATATACTGTACACGTGTATTCCGCTGGACGGTGGTATTCAACAGGCGCTGGCCAATGAAACTCCAAAAGCATTTTGCTTTTCTTTCTTTCCTGCTGAGTTAACTAATGAACTACATCAGAGTATAAAATATCCAAAAAAGACAAAACTTATAAGGCTGGCGGTCAGAAGATCTTCAGTGTATCTTCGTGTCCAGATCTCTCTGACACTGGGCCAGAACGAAAAACCACAACAGCCTAAATTCTGGACATCACTACTCCGTACAGGCAGCGACTGTCATTCGTAGCCTCGTAGGGATGAATCGTGTGGCATGAACCATGTTCTGACAACAACTCGCCTACTTACAGACATAACTACATTTACAGTGTGGTTCCTAACAGCAGGGTTCAACACCACCTTGTAGTGCCTGCACTTGATATCTAGCAAGGAAGTAGTACTGTGCCTTGTGTACGGGAGTATGTGTAACTGCAACTCCTACCCCGCATCCCTCACACCATGACAATTGTCTATTACCAGCTTAGTGCTGACCATGTGTTCAATGAAGCCTTGCGACCTCTGACAACTACTCAATGTGTTGAGAAGAGAGAGAGAGAGAGAGAGAGAGAGAGAGAGAGAGAGAGAGTACTCAACCTGCCAAAGTCAAACATCTTGTCTTGTAATCAGTCAAGAAAAAATGCAAGGACCCAGCATCCTGGAGAAGATCGTCATTCTCACAGCTTGCGAAATGAATACATAGTTATGTAAGCCAAAAAGCATGATATAGTATCGTAGTTACATATTCCACCAGCCCACAAGGCAAGATTGGTATCAAAAAGGAGATTACTCTGTGCCGTTTAATAATTCGTTACGGAGTATAATTTTTATTTTTTTTTTATTTTCTTTTTTCTTTTGAAATGAAACGCGTTCCTCGGAGATACCTGATCGTCAATGCAGTCCGCGGGCAACATCGGGCTCCACTGGCGGCAGCAAAGCTTCAACCCTAAATTGC
Organism: Emydomyces testavorans; assembly: GCA_029449355.1. Taxonomy (NCBI): domain Eukaryota; kingdom Fungi; phylum Ascomycota; class Eurotiomycetes; order Onygenales; family Nannizziopsiaceae; genus Emydomyces; species Emydomyces testavorans. Next base: position 3,847,453 of record CP120627.1, read on the forward strand.
AGACGCGGGGCAGCACTTACACCGCCCATCCTGCAGTGCGCTTCTAGTTAGTTAAACTATTGGCCCCAGACACTCCCCCAGGCAAAATCAATTCTGCCACTAGGCTTGCTGTGGAATCTCAGCTATCACATCCATTCGCGTCACAGTTCAGCCTCGTAGATAGCGCAGCCCTAGAACGGCGAGGATGATGTGAGAAGAGTGTCAGAGCTTGTTAGCTAATAATTGAAACTTTCTTACTTTGTTATTCACTCTGATATCTTGGGTATCTCGCAATACAGACATCCATACACATTCGAGGGTGCCTATCATTTGGATTCGAGGTCTTCTTCACATATATCCAGTTGTTGATCTCATTGTCTGATACTATGCAATGTCGATAAATAAAATCGGAAATGATAACATCTATATTGGCGGGTATGTCGTCCGTTGATTGCAGCGCTTTGACTGGCTGAATTAACGTATCAGTCCTGGCTGTATTATCTTGACCCTACATACTTGCAAGAAAAAAGAGCTAAGACCGCTTCTAGATTTATGTCCCTGAGCAACACCCTTGCCCTCGAAAATGCAAACATCACTCATGTAGTGACTGTAATGCGAGGTGGCGTAGACTCAGACCGTTTCAAGACCTTCAAGAAGCATCTACACATCGCCGTGGACGACATTAGTGCAGAGGATCTTTTGCAGCATTTTCCAGCTACGAATGCATTTGTCCAATCCGCCCTTGACGAAGGAGGAGGCGTGCTTATCCATTGGTCAGAATATTCGGTCTCCCTTACCTTTCTTCTTTTTCTTCTTTTCTCTTGCTGTTTGCTTTGTTGTTGGACCTTGTGATACCCTGAGCTTTGGTCGAATCGATCACAGAAAGCTGCTCAGTCCACGTTGACGTGACTGGCTGGAGACAACTGCTCCAATGCTCCCAACATATGTACTATGAGCCCTGCGACTCGTGCAACTTGAGGATGCTGTGGCGTCAAAATGGAAGATCTTCGATCTGAAGATCGTTTCACCTTCGACGCCTAGACCACCCACTGATGGTATCACGTGGTGACCGTCTAACAACCTTCCACTGTCCTTTCTCGGTGCTTGGTTAGGCCAACAGCAGCAGACTAATGATGAGTTGATTGCATAGTGCGATGGGAAAATCGCGATCAGCTGCCGTTTGTATAGCCTTTCTACTCCATCGAGACCCCGCAGCTATGGACCCACATGAAGCTCTAACGCTTCTTCGTTCATCAAGACCAATGTGTGAACCGAATAGGGGTTTCATGGAACAGTTGGAGCTCTATCACAAAATGGCATGTCCTGCGAATGTGACTGATCATCCACTGTACCAGCGCTGGTTCTACCAGCGGGCAGTGGAGGACAGTGTAGCATTTGGACGCGGTCCAGAGCTGGATGAGATTTGGTTTGAAGATAAGGCTCTAAATGCTAACCAGAATAGTGATACGGGAGTGGAAGTGAGGTGTCGAAAATGCCGGTGAGCAACGGCCTCGCTTCGCAATTGAGATGTCTTATCTAATTCTCAATCCCAGACGCCAGTTAGCGACGCTACAATATGTCATTGCTCATGACACTCCGCAAAAACAGCCTCCAGCTAAACACCAATTCGCTGCTAGCCAGCCCTCTTCTCCTTGTGCCCACATCTTTCTCCATCCGCTTACTTGGATGCGTCCCTCCCTTTTCCCATCTTCTGACAACCCGCTTTCCCAGGAGGCCCCTCCTGAATCTCCCCTCTCTGGCCGCCTCACATGTCCCAACACTGCCTGTGGCGCAAACATAGGAAAATTTGCATGGGCTGGTATGCGATGTAGTTGTGGTACATGGGTTGTGCCCGCAATCGCGTTGGGTAGGGCTAGAGTTGATGTTATCGATGTTGGGATTAGAAGAGCAGCGGCAATGGCTGCTGGAGCAGGCATCAGGATGCCTCCGGGGATGAGACGAGATTAAAAGAAGCTGAAGAGGAAAGAGGCCTTCTTATAGAGGTTTCGCTGAACGTGCATAGATGGATGCATCATGACCATTGGCTCGGCGTCAAGAGACTGGGGAGTTGGCGGCTACATAGATACGTCATATGCGTGCATCCTAATGGAAGAAGTGCTGCTACTTCTGCTCACTTTGAGGCTTTATCAAAAAAAAAATTTCTTTTTTTTTTCTTCCGCTGAGTTTTTTATAACCATACTCGGTTACCAGATGTTGTGGAAGAGATTTGAAAACAGCGCAGAAGGCCAGCCAGACATGCATCTCTATCATGGTGGTAATCTGATGATGAGCTGGAGCGCAACTGAAGATCAGGGCAAAAGTGATGAAATATATGCGGCTGAAGAGCCCTCACATCACAAAGACTACGCGAATAGCGCCGGACAAGTTAAGAAAAAAAACTAAATTTCTAAATTACATACACAAAGGCCAAGATCTACGTATAATATATGTACATACCTACATATAGACACCAGCAAAGCGATCACTCCCCAAACCAAATCTTCACTCCCTCAACCAGTAAACCTCTCCCGCTCCGCCCTAACCCCCCGCGCCCCCTCCACCGCCCACGCAATAATCCTCCCATCCTCCTCCCTCGTCACCTTCCCCACCGCCTCCTCCCCGCCCACCCAACACACCTCGTAATCCTCCCACTCCTCTCTCTGCCCCTCCACCGGCACCTGTCCCGAATCCACCTCCGCCAAATACCAAAAGATCACCTTGTACGAATCCCGATACGCGCGTTGCTGGATCGCGATGGGCTCTACATGTCGCTCCTGCTGCTGCTGCTGCTCCTGCTGCTGTTGGTGCCGTATGTGACAATCCTCGAGAGGAGCAGATACACGATTATCCCCGCACACAGAAGGACAATCACCCCGATCAGGCAGAAGACCAGCAGGAGCGGGGCGAGAAGTAGGAGCGGAACAGCCGAGAGCCCCCCTAGGAGGCCCAGGTTGCTCATCACGTGCGCCGCGGGGCGGCAGCGGCGGGCCCGCTTCTGCTGCCTGCGCTGTGGTGCGGGGGAGGAGGTGTGACGACGCTTCCGGATGGGAATGTGCGTGGGTAGCGTTGGTGGGGAGGGAATGAGCGAGCAGTGTGACTGAGTAGCCGGACTCTTCGAGGGTTTCGCGGACGGCGGCGTCGGGGAGGGATTCGTGGAGGTCCTTTCGGCCCTTGGGGAGGAAGTAGGTGTGGTTTCGGGGGGAGTAGAGGAGGAGGATGAGGTTTTTTGAGAGGTCGATGGATACGGTGCCGGCGCTGAGGACGAAGGTGTTGGAGAGATGGAGCATTTTATTTTATTCATGTGTATGTGTGTATGTATGTATGCGAGCTGGATGTTGGGTAGGTGAAGTAAGGAGTAAATATCTGGTTTATGTGTATCCCTCCGCTCTTTTCACTCACTCACTACATTATGTAGCCAAGGACTGACCTCATCTTACGGGTATATGCAATGGTAACAGACAAATCCATATTCTCATACGATAAGTATTCACGGGCTTTCTATTATTGCCTGAGAGTGTCAGTGTCAATGTCAATATGGCCGTAGAGATATCAGTCGAAAGGTCAAAACTTCATTGATAGAAGTCTTTCCTAATCCCCTTGAAATGGGCTCCATACGGCCATACTCGTCACTTTTGCTGCATAGAAGGCCAGCATGAGAACATTTGTGGGTTAATTATACACGATTAAGCCAGTGTGGTGGTTTCGCCTCTCCTAGATGGGCTGCAATCCACGGTTGAGTATCAAACTTATGCATCCATGAACACGGGAAAACACACTCGCACAGCCTTGATTTCACAAGGGCAGAGATGTCGTGGCTCGCTGGGTTTGAAGAATGCTCGCTGTTCATGCCCACATAATTCCTAAGTAGGCTAGAAATGTATCAATTCTTATCATGCGCCAACGCCTGAAGCCTTGCATACGATCAAATGCAAGAAATATATACAAATGGGTATCATCACTTCCTAACCTTAGCAAGTATCTATTTTAAGCCCGCTACTCGGAGACACAGCCTTCTTTTGTATCGTTGATATCGCAAATAAATGAAAAATAAGCTATTCAGTCCATGGCTGATAACCCAGCAGCTTGCCTGGCTAGTCGAAGGTCGTCTCCCACGACACCTACTTCTCGAAGATAGAGCCGGAAGGCAGCCAAGAGTTCTGATAACCCGCTTTTTAGGGCACAGAGCACAAGTTCGACTTCATCCACCTTCCTGGCGTTTCTTTTCGTCTCCTCATCAACAGCGTTGGCTGGAAAATCAATATCCGTCCAGTGGACATTTAGCCCCTTTTCACTGACGAATGCCTCGAGAGACAAGATGGTTTCTGTGAACAGTCGTACCACAGCAGGAACGTCATTCTGGACTTTTCCAAACTGATCTTCAGCCAAGCTTGCAACGAGAAGCCTCGTCAGAGCCTCGGTTGCATCAATTATGGCTGCAATCTGTTCGTAGGGTGATCCGAGAATCACTTGGCGTAGACGTCGAGCATAAGGCCTGCGGAATGGCATACCTAAAGGACTGCGCAAAAACCGCCGCAGAAGGGGGTGAATGGCCGCTGAGGAGCTTCCAGCCTGCGTAGTATCGATTGTAGGGTTGGCTAGAAGTTTTAGTTCCTGGGCTGAGGTAGTAATCATTCGCTTTCGCTCTGGAGCAAGCACCATTGCTGAAGCCCGATCGAGTATTTGACGCGCCTTAGCTTTGGCGGTAGGAGTCCAGTTAGGGCTTTGGCCGTATCTTTTGGCCACAGATCCAAAGGCAGCTTCGAACTTTTCCGGCCCCGTGTTTCCTCTTGGCTTGGTGAGGAAAATGTTGTCGTCCTTAGGCGCAGCAGCTAGACGGGGAAGAGACTGAACCGCGCCGTTATCACTCGTGGACTGGCTCATTTCTTTGTTTTCCGGAGCGGAAATGGCAGCAGTGCCTGGTGGCGCAGTTTGAAATTCAGTAATCCGAGTAGTGATTCCCTTGATAACAGCTGTAGCTGCGCTAAAAACTTGGCTCCATGCTGAACCCCCCTGACGGTCGATATCAACAAATATTCCTTTACGACGGTCGGGGAATTGCTGGCTGATAAGACACAACTCCCACAGAGCAAATGTGATCACTGGACCCTTTTTCGCTTTCAAGCCATTGATGAGACTGCCGTTCGGATCTTTCGCGCTGTTTGTAAGAGGTAGTCCCTTTTTCAGTGGTGCCTGACCTAAGAATACTGAAAAAAGAAAGTTTGAGGTTTGCCACAATATGATCAGCAGAAAACCGGATAGGGCCGACCGCAACAATAAAGAAATGTGCAATGGCGGTATGATGCCTGGAGGGTCTTGAGCAGATCTCGGGAAATTCCAAAACATCTTCGCGAAGGACAAGGTGATATTCCAGGCACGTTTTCTCAACAGCATCATATAGACGAAAGGCCCGACGACAGTAATGAAGCCAGTTCGAACAACAGCCTCACCAGCTATTTTTGGGAAAGTCCTGGAGACATGGGATAGTAAGGGCTCCAATGGATGGGTTCGTCGATCTTCGGATTTATCAGAGCGCTTTGCAACTGGAATAACGAGTTGATCCCAATCGTGGTATAAATGTAAAGTCGCTTGCGTTATTGCGAGGAGGAAGTAGAAGCAATGAAGATAAATTGGTCTCTCGTTTAGTCGTGCTCGTTCAAAAGACCTACTTCTCCCGTCAACAATACTAAAGCTCGAACAGTGAATCAGGGTTCACAAACCTTCCCGGATCCACCCAGTTCAATTTCGCATCAATTGACGCTGACCAAATATACACTTCGCTAAACCACCATGCGGAGAAAAGGTACCAGCCAAAGGTCTGAAAGAGGGTGACCGAAAACGCCGTTTGCCTCCATGTCTGAAAAGACGAAAGTGTCGTACGGGCACCGATGTGCAGCTGACCCACCCGCAGTATGAATATTGATAAACTCGAAATAAATAGAAGCAGTGTTCGGAATCCGCAAGCACCAAGTGGAAACCATGACCAGAAAACTAAGGCGATGAAGAAGCATGTTAGCAGGCACAACAAATGAAAGACCGGAGCTTCAGTACAACCTACAGGAAGATTTGTTGCCAATTAAGAACGATATAACATAACACACAAGAAGAGCAAAAGCTGAAGCATGAACGAATCTCTGATGTAGCATAGACGTAAGAATTCGCCTGTACGGCCGTGTCTTAACAGCGGGGACAGCTGCCATGGCGGAGAAGAGGGCGAAATCTTCAGAGAAACCGATTATGGCATTCTTCAAGTAGCCCGGCAACAACGACTGATCGCATGCAATAAAGATGCAAATAACCCTGGGAATGAAAGCAATCGAAGCTGTTTGAAGCTGTTTTGAAGCTGTGATTCTTCGAAAATCAACAAAAACAGCATCAGCCACAGATGGTGAGTGTCCAGCCACAGTAACTACCTAGTTAGGTTAGTTAGATGTGGCTGGTGGTAGTTATCTGATGATGACATAATCAGCCTTGGCAGTTACATCATGTGGTTTCAAGGCATCATCGTCGGATGTTTGGTGACGAGACGCGGATATTCAATTCATGCTGTGATTTCAGTCTTCATTCGTTTGTTTCTCTTGAGCTCTCCGTTTAGATTCTGTCTTGGAGGCTCCCTGATTCTAGTTCGCTCACTGCTATGTCCTTTGATCGTCTTTCGTCGTTGGAAGCCCAGACCTCGTCTGGTCCGCGAGGTGCTGATGCCTCATATCATGACGACCCCGGTTTCCAGCATCTAACGGAGTCACTGTCAAATCAGCTATTTACATTAACCTCAAACATATCCAGACTATCGAATCAAATTGGCTTGCTTGGCACGAAGAGGGATACTGAGCGCGTGCGAGAGAGAATACATAACCTTTTAGAGGAAACCCGAGATGGATTTCGGGATGTCGGAGAAGGAGTCAAGAAGGTCCAGATGTGGGAAGATATAACTGTAAGCGCCATCGTCAATTTCATATTATGGGTTGCGAGCTTCATGGGTTACTGATATGGGCGTTTGAACACTCTAGCCAGCGCAAAAATGGACCCAACAGAAGCTGTCATCAGAATTCAAGTCTACGCTTGAGGAATTCCAATCCGTTCAACGCCGCGCACTCGAGAAGCAGCGCGCCTCTGCAGCAGCGGCACGATCTGCGCTCGAGGAGAGCGCTACCACCGAATCACCCCAAGAAGGCCAATCACTCCAGCAGTTACAAGAGCAGCAGCCGCGGCTGGCATCTCAGGAAGAGGTTGATTTCCAAGATGCTCTAATCATCGAGCGCGAGGCGGAGATTCGGAATATCGAACAAAGTGTGGGCGAATTGAATGAGCTATTCCGTGACGTGGCGCATATTGTCCGTGAGCAAGGAGGCCAGTTGGACTTGATCAGCGAGAATGTCGAACGTACGAGGGACGATACTCGTGGAGCTGATAGAGAACTGCGAAGTGCAAGCAGACATCAGAAGAATGCGCGAAACAAAGCTTGCTGCCTCTTGCTCATCCTGGCGATTGTGCTGGTCATTATCGTCCTGGCTGTGACCCTTGGATGACGCTGCTTGATTGAATGAATCCACATGTATGTTTGTATGGCTGCTATCCGTGGATCATCCTGTGGCTCGGCATTTTCCTTTATGATTCCCTTTAGGCTACTTCATATGCTTCTCTTTTTGCTTTTCTTCTGAATAATAATGATGTATCGTCACAGAGCGGACTGGAGTTCTGCATACTTCCATGGTTCATTACTACACTTATATCGTACAATTCATTTTTCTAGCGTCTAATTATACTACATATTCCAATTGCTAGATTCTGAGCATCTGTTGGAAAGCATACCATGGCGGTACTGCGCCGAATTAGACCGGTGGTCATAGTCCAAGAAATCGGCTAACCCTCATTCTCCATCCCTCCCATGAATTCAGCTTTGGACGAACATCCAGGTAAAAGCTCAACTTCCCATCTCGACCACCAGGAGCTAGCCCCAGACCACTCCCGGACTTCCCCTGGTAAAAGTCGATCACGTACTCTACTTTCTCACCACCGCACCTCTCCACAACCCAGTCGTGACGGTCAAACGGAAGCTGATAGCCTAACAGACCATTAAATCTCGCCCTTGGGCTCAAAAACTGACTTTCAGCGCCCAATCCTCGAAAGGAATATAGCTTCGGTCCACCGCATTTTCCGCTTCCAGGATCCGAGGTAGGCGCACGAGATTCCCAGGATAAGATCTCCGACCAGGCTCGTTCGTTTACCGCATTGTGGATTGGTATGATTGATGCTACGGACGTAGCAAGTTCTTTGGCTGATGTTGTCGATGTGGGGGTTCCTTTTCGGATTAAGGCTTCGAAAAATTGCCGTTCAGATGGGTACACCCAGTTGCCCGTGCGTTTATCGTGGCCTGTTTCGCTTTCGGAGTTTGAAGGCGAAGAGTGTGATGCGGTTGGGGAAGATCGTGGAGCGTATGGAGACGGGGGTTGGGGAGGTGTTGGATGCTCGACATGGCTAGGTAGTGCTCGAGGAATGCTGCTGACTTCTCTATCCGTCGAGAGGGCTCTCTGGAGCTTTGTTGGCGGCGTATCTGAGCCTGGAATGAGCGGCCTAGAGGTAGAATTTGCGGGCTTATCGGATGTGGAGAGCCAGGCGGAGTGGGCTGTGTGATCAACAGGGCACACCGAAGCCCCATTAGAAGTTGTCGATTGGGAGGGCGGAAGAGGATGCGGAGCTGCTGCTTGACCTTGCGAAAGCCAGACTTCGCGAGCCTTGAGATCTACAGGGCATGATGCCTCTGGATTGCTCTGAGCTGCAGTCGATTGTGTGCTCGCACCAGCTCCCATAGTGGGCGATAAACGCTGAGAAGCTCATCAATTGAGGGCTAGTATTGTGATAGTCTAGTCAAAAAAGGATAATACTAGAGGCACTGACAGTCATTAAACGAGGATGATGCGTCGAGAGAAGAGCATTGCAGACATGAAGTAGGGGAATAGGCGATCGGTAGCAGACTTCGCTAACTAGGGATGGTCAGTTGGGATGGTTGATCTCATCCACACCCCACCACCACAACCTCTCGCTGCCCAATCGACCTGAACTGCACTCTTTCTTTTGCAATTAACAATATCGAGGGGATATCACCATGGCAGGTCATGATCAGAAGGTCTACCGCTCCAGCACAACAGCTCCAGTGAATATTGCTGTCATTAAGTACCATTGATTCCCCCTCCTCCACTCCAGATTCGAGGCAAAGGCACTAATCGCAGGTCGTCATCAGGTACTGGGGAAAGCGAGATGCAACTCTCAATCTCCCCACCAATTCCTCCCTATCCGTGACTCTCTCACAGACCGATTTACGTGCGCACACTACAGCTTCATGCTCAGACAGCTATCCGTATTCCGAAGGAGACACCCTGATCCTGAACTCCACCCCGCAAAACATCCACGCCTCCAAAAGAACACTAGCATGTCTCTCCGACCTCCGCATCCTCCGACGGGCTCTCGAAGATGCAGACCCATCCTTGCCTAGATTATCTGCATTTCCGCTCCGCATCGTATCGGAGAACAATTTCCCCACAGCCGCAGGACTTGCAAGTTCCGCAGCGGGATTTGCAGCCCTGGTTCGCGCGGTTGCAGATCTGTACGAACTTCCTCAGTCGCCTAGTGAATTAAGCCGAATTGCCCGTCAAGGCTCAGGATCCGCGTGTCGCTCCCTGATGGGTGGATATGTCGCTTGGAGAGCCGGTTCTGCAGAGGATGGGAGCGACAGCTTGGCTGAGCAAGTTGCACCAGCGAGCCATTGGCCCGAGATGCGTGCATTGATTCTTGTCATAAGCGATGCGAAGAAAGATGTGCCCAGTACTGAAGGAATGCAGTCCACAGTCGCTACCTCGGCTCTGTTCCCTTCGCGAGCTAAGTCTGTGGTTCCTGAGAGAATGACAGCAATGGAGAACGCGATTCGGGACCGAGATTTCGCATCTTTCGCTGAGATTACGATGCGAGATAGCAATAATTTCCACGCGACGTGTCTCGACACCTGGCCGCCGATTTTCTATATAAATGACACCTCCCGCGCCGCCATCAGGGTGGTTCATGACATAAACCGGGCTGCGGGAGAGACAATTTGCGCGTATACATTCGATGCTGGCCCAAATGCTGTTATTTATTACCTCGAGGAGAATTCTGAACGGGTATTAGGTACATTCAAGCAGGTTTTGAACCCCGCCATGGAGGGTTGGGCCGAGACCAAGTCCGCTCAAGACGTTACGTCTTTCCTCGAAGCACTTAATTCGAGAGCTGTTGAGATGCTTAACACCGGCGTGAGCCGCGTGATCGTGACCAGTGTTGGTGAAGGCCCTTTGAAAGTGAGCAGCCACCTTGTCAGCGAGTCCGGTGACATCTTGACCGGCTCCAGCAACTAAGAGGGTGTTGGTGAATTATCTTTTTGATTCTGGTTTTGGTATCCAAAATCACATCCCGTTAGCAAAAAGTGCCTTCGAATGCAATGAGAAATGACATCAATGAAGATACCAGCATGCTAGAACAGTTTTATTTACTGTCGAAAATATAATATCATAGCGTACATCTTGGATTCTCAATTATTCATCCAATACTTCAAAATTTTGCAATCCCCAATCAACCACTTAATAGCGCCAATTTTTTAAACTCCTTCACAGCGGGTGGCTCTCTTGGTTTGGCATAGGCATCAAGACTATCCCAGAACACACCCTCTGAACCGGTGGTAACCCTTTGAAAGGCGCCTCCATTAGGCTCTATGCCCTCTTTTTCTTCGCTTCCCGGGGGTCCTTGAGGCTTGACTTCAAACACCTCGTCCACACAGTCTCGGCACATAGTCAATATCTCATCGAGATTTTTCTCCACCACAGCAGCCCGCTCCAGCATTCCCCGTCTTAGCATGGCTTGTACCAAAACCTCCACTTCTTCAATAGCGCCATTAACCCTTTCGACCAATCTGCGGACGCTGTTCACCAGGTATTCTTCTTCGTATACGGTTCCCTTTTTGCCGCGCGCACGTTTTCGTTCTTCTCGACGCCGCGTCTTACTGGTTTTGCGTGACACAGATGTCGAGCCGGTGTATCTGGTGAACATGCTGCGTCCCGCCATCGTACTAGCGTCAGTGGGTGCAATGGAGATGTTGTCCGGGATATCAAGTCCTTCGACTCCACCTGTTGGATCCCCGCCGAAGAATCCCAGTGGGTCTGTGGTGCGACGAACGCGCAGCTCTCTAATTCGAGGAACTTGAGCTAGTAACTGGGACCTGCAGTCGGCGAGAAGTTCGGTCATTGTTCCCATAGTTTCACCAAGAGAGCTGTCTACGATGTCTGGCACAAGGGACTGACGACCATGGAGTGCAAGGATGCGGCAAGCATCGCCGAACTTCGAGCCGCGGCAAAGAAGACGTGCAGCGGCAGGAATGTCCTGTAAATGATCAAGGTAGATAGTTGCGGCTGAAATGTAATCTTTGATTTCTGTGAGGGCAGTGACGAGAGACTGGGCTAAATCCGTCATTTGGGATTCGGAGAGGGGAACGAGAGTTGCACAGTAGAGGCATTCTTGCCACATGTTTGCGGTCTTGTATGTTTCATAGGCTGATTCATATTGGCCGAGAGATTCATATGCTTCAGTCGGGCGGTTAGTGCGTGTTGTGGAGACTGGAACACATAGCATCGCTGAACAAGCTCACCTATAGCTGCTTCTTTATATTTGGATTGATCATGCAAATGATCAGCATATAATTGGGTCATGTCACGAAGAAGGTCTGGTTGATATTTGTAGAGTTCCAAAGCTTCACGATACAAAGAGTGTTTGATTGTGTATAACTTCAACTCCTCATGTTCGTGAAGCGCATGCAGATTTTTCAGGGCTTTTGCGTATCGTCCCAAATGGTTGTCGATTTCGTATCGGCGTCGGAGCTCAGCTAATCCTTGCAGCTTTTGGAGAAATGGGAGATATTCCCGCGGATCCTGTTTGTCTCATGAGCGTAGAACTTGAGAAACCCAGTATATGTTTCATTCTTACCCTCTGTGCTTGCTGGGCCACCAATAAGGTAAGCTCCAGGTCATACAGACCTAGAGCATTATTAAACAACTTATTTGCATCTGTGAGGAAACACATGTGCTCAATCGCTTCCTCTGCCTGCTCCGCACTTTGGTCTGGAATCATATTGTTAGCCAGCGACTCAATGTGATATAGCAAAAGGTAGCTTCGCACCACGTAATTTCGCGACAAGTTGAAGGCCAGCATCCAGATCAGGGGGCAACTTGCAGACATGAGCTGTGATGAGATTTTGAAGATTTGTCTCGATACGATTCGAAAGGGCGGACAGAAATGCATCGCAAATCCTGTTGACCTTGTTTGCTTTGTTCAAGGTGGGCACTGCCGGTATGATGTCAATGGATTGTTCAGGCTTTCTAGCAGTATCAGAGGCTTCCGTATGCGCAATCTTCAGAGTGTCCTTGTAAAGAGTCTCGGCAACGTTTTCATCCCTAATAAATCATGTTAAGTCTGGGCGAATAAATGGATGTAACGATTCTGCATACTTTAGGCGAGATAGAAATTCATCAATGAAATCAACCCGCCTTATTTGATCAATGAATAGCTGTATGCTGGTCATAAATTGCTTTGGCATGTAGTCATGGAGAATATTCATATCGACCATATGGCTTCTGCATGCAAGGTATGCAGATCGATACTTTTTATCCTCGATAAATTTTCGAATGCCAGCAAGCACAAGTGCGCGAGGATAAATGGTTTCAATATTCCCTCTAGGCATTTGCAAAGTAAGAGCGAAGATAGAAGGCATAACTGCAACTAATCGTGCACCTCGTTCTATACTTCTGCAACGCTCGTCTGCTTCAGGAATATCACCTGGTATTTCAAGGTCTGGAAGTCTCTATAAGTTTCAGTCACCACTGGCTGGATTGATACTCATACCATCAATATTTGTTATGTGAACAAATTTTAGCAAATGCTGAGTGGTGGTGAAGATAAGATGGGCAGAAGTAATCAGAAACGATGTGCAGTTCTTCACAAGTAGTCGTTTATTGGCATACAGGGAGCCCGATCGCGAAAGAGAGAAGAGTATCTGCTAGGTCAGATCAGAATCAGCGGGTCAAATACTTATGGGAGGGAGTATAACTAACCCCTTCTTCTATAGATCCAGTCGCACTGGCCCAGCTTGTTTCCTGAGCTAAGCTTTCGCACCAAGAGGTTGGGGCCACTTGACTGCTTTCATCGCTAGAGATGCAGGAATATGATGTGTGCTTCTGGCTTTTACTCGTTCGTGCAATCCATAGCGTATCTTGTTCGATGTTGGAGAAAATTGATAGAAGTCGGTCAGAGTCCGCTGCCGTGAAAACTGATGTTACTTCCTTCGTGTCGAGATTGATCCTTTCTATCCCTGCATGTGAGGCATTCTTTTGCGTCAACATATATACATGACTTTCATCTAAAAAAGCGATGCTCCTAGTATTTGACGGCTGTGAAAAGGGGTAGAAGTGATCAAACTCTGGGTTTGGTGGTGGCATGGTTCTCATCTGCCAGGAATAAATAGCGACGCCTTTACTTGTCAATACCGCTATTTTCGTCCCTGATTTGCTAAATGCAACGTCGATTGCATTGTAATCTAAGCAAACTTCGCAAAGGGCCATTGGAGGAGGGATTGCAGCGACTTTTAGGGGAGTGAGCTTTAAAGTCTCTGGAGACCAGTCAGCTGTGCGACAATATATAAAATGTAAGGAAGCCACCTACTCCCATCAATCACGCCTACTAAGCCAAAGTCATTGGGTAGAACATTAGAACCTCGCGCCACGTCGAAAACCCAATCTGTATCCATGATGAATTCTGTGATGACAGTAAGCAAAGATGTAGGTCTTTTCAATGCGCATTTTTAACATACTCGAAGATCCTGCCACACAGCGGGTTGCTTTCTCGTGATGCCAACGGAATGAACGCAGAATCTCATAGTGACCGGACGCGGAAGTGAGTGGAATTTCCTGCTTAAGGTAGTAATGGTAATTGCCCATTGTCCAGAGCTGTACCCGATCTTTAAACAAAACAGCCAGCACAGTCGAGTCAATGTTCCATGCTAGATCGATAGACGAAGCCCAAGTGTCCCTATCTTCCTTATCCAAGCGAAGCGTGAATTGACCATGGCGAAGACCATTTCGTTCGAAAAATACCACATCAATGCGATGGTCCAAACGCTGTACACCGGCAATCAAATTGCCCGCAGGGCGCCAGCTTAGAGCTCCTTCCAGTCCATCGACAGGCTCACTGACACTGTCAAGAGCGCCCTCCCTAGAGTACACGCGAATAACACGTCGGGATCCGGGTTCAATACTGTTCACGGCAAGAAACGCACCATCTCCTCTCCAGCTAATGCAAGTCCTTCCATCATCCAAATCACTTAGTTTTCCCTCGTCCACCTTCTCTGGCATGGTTGGGTCCCGTAGAGCTTTGGCCCTTTTGCCTTGGAATTGAGTTTCCTTCTTTCCCCATCCAACGGAAACATGTCTTGAGATTTTGAGATCATTGCTAGAAAATGAAACGTTTGCAATGTTTTCGAAATCCCGGGTCATATAAAGCAGTGTATTAGATTTCGTGGTAACTGCCAGTAGCTCTTCATCTGGCGCCCAGGCAGCTGCTGTGATTCCAACATCCACTGATCCAACAATCTCAATTTTGTCTTCCCCGGGTTGTGGCTCCTCCCGCACGACAATAATATCTCCGCCTTCAAGGACCAAGCATACAATCAAAGTGTCTGAAAAATATTGCATTGACAATATGCGATCACATTTTAGTTCTGGGAGGGGACATGGCGCATCCCAGGAGGCGAGAAGTGGGAACTCCAACCTTGAACTGATATCCGCATCCTCTTCTTTTCGCCTCAGTTCAACGACTGCATTGGCCTCAGTTGGGCCGAAGGCACAGAGTACGGAGTCTGTAGCCGGATCCCATGCCGTCGCAGTCAACGGGGGATCTTCCTTCAGTAGGGTTTCCGCGAAGCGGATGTTTCTTAGGTTGCGCATTTTGTATTGGAGCTTGGTGGACAATCAAGGAACCGTCCAGAAATTTCGATACATGCTGGAGATTCGTCTCTCCAGTCTACCTGACGCTGCTCATCAATTTCATTGCTTTTTGTATGTAGTGTGTCTGTATATGTGCGAACGAAATGCTGAATGAGTTTTTCTCTTTGGGGGTTGACAGCACTCTTCAGCCAATGATCTCATCCTCGCTTCACAACTCAATACTAACTACTCCGTATCTGAACTCCTTATCAAGTATGGAATACTTTGTTCAAAACATGTCTTACAAGAATTATGTATCTGCTCGAAGACAGCCGTGCATGAAAATACAGGTAATTGATTATTTTTTATCTTTTTTATTTGTACATTTTCCCTACAACCCTGAAGCAGTGGTATTCTAATCCTGCAACCAGCTCCCGTCAACCGTCGAGAAATTGCAAAGTCGAAGAATGGATCGGTTAACGAGTCTTCAAAGTTTGCCAGGCTATTCACAACGTAGCAGTTAGCAATGGTCTTTCCATGTAGTCGACGGCCAATAACGTAAAGCATACCGGCGATTCCGAAGGGCAAAAAGAACCCGACGCCTGGATAGTAAGTCAGCCATCTGTAACCGTACATTCAGTCGTATAATTTGCGCGATGCTTACCCATGAAGGTCCAGTATCTCCAGAAGAAGTGTTTCGTAAGAGGATTGAACGGAATATTGCTTCGTGGACCCTCAGGGTAGTGGAAAGCACTGCCAAATTGAGGGCGAGTAGAGTGGAAGCCACGGCGGGCCACCAAGGCAGTGGCCGTATTGGCCCGCATCGCAGATCGAGCAAGCATCTGGGGATGTTAGCTACAGGGCAGAGAGGGCCTCGAGCATTGGGACACATACATTTGAAATTGAAACGGTTATCGGTTTAAATTGAGATTCTTGCTTCAAGAAAGATGCAGTGACAGAGAGAGTCCAAGTATCGTATCACACTCGACGTTGCTGACTCATCACCGGACACGTGCCGGGTCATATGATGTTATCACACGTGATTATATTATTACGTACTGTGGTCGTTACAATACCGGAATCCCGGATATTTGTTGTACCGTATAGATTACATTGATTTGACCTCGGCTGTCATATTATTTCATCTCAACCTGCCTTCAACCCAAAAGAGGTCAATTCAACATAGTACGTACCTAGTAATAACTCCTAATTACCACTGGTGACCTACTTGGTCAACCCTAGGAGCACCTAGGGGCAACTGAAAAGGGGACCTAGCACCTTACAATTGGAGGCCCAACAGCCTTTATAAAGCCATGACTCATGCCAGAGAGTATCGCTTTAAAGCCAACAGACTTGGATGAGGAGAAAAATGATGGCAAATCTTGTTTCATACAGCAGGATGGGTCATATGGAAGGCCTATCTATTTTACTCCTTCCAGCAAGTGAATCAACTCGGGGGGGGGGGGGGGGGGGAGTGTGCCGAGGGTGCACCGATCTTTGGCGTTTAGCAGGGTCAAAAAGCCCAAAATGCAGAAGTTAACTACTGCAGAAATAAATTATTCAGATCCGCGGCCTATTTCTCTTATGAACATCTTGTTATTGCTCTCCGGCCTTCAAGTCAGCATAAACGATCCCCTCCGAAGAAGATGTTTGATAGTTCATATCAAGTTAACAAGCCCAGAACTGGGTTTAGAGCTCGTTCTCCACAGCATAAGACCTCTTTCGCTTCATCTGCCTCTCCCACGCTGGCATGGCCCACTTCACCATGTACTCAGACACCATGAGCTGCGCTGCTGTTGGTCTTTCTGCTGGTTCAAATATCATCATAGCCCTCAGCATATCCTCCAGAGCTTTGAACTCGCCACCTGTGACATCCCATTCACATGTTTCTGGTGTCTCACCCCGGCCCATATCCCACATCCGTTGATGGAGACGACGAAATACAGGTGGGCCAGTGCGCTGAAAGTTGGTGATCCATGATCTGGCATCTGGATTGGAGAACTTAGAGCGTTTAGTCCAGGACTCCCACCATCGTGTGGGCAGTTGTCCCAAGGTGTTGACCATCTCGGCAATAATATCATCTGGATCCCATGCAAAGGTTTCAAAGAGTGGGCGTTCACCCATCACATCATAGAGAACAACACCCAGAGTCCATACATCAGCTGCAGTGGTAATGTGCTCATTAAAGAAATCTTCTGGTGGAGAATACAGTGCTGGTGTGTGAAGTGTTGGAGATGGTGTCTTTGAAACAATAAAAGATGTCCCATAGTCCATAATAATAATCTCAGGATCTATCATCTTATTTGCAGGCATGTTCCAAATCATGGAATAAATGACATGTGGTGGTCCATGTGGTATGCTAGGCTTTCCATCAAGCCGCCGGGTAGGAACCTCATATGGTTTGCCATGGTGCTTGTACAGCTCAGTTGTACTTAAATTGTCAAAGCCCGGGACACGGAGAAGAAAGTTGTGCATATGAAGATCTATCTAGATTCAGCAATAAGAACAATGAAAAGACAAAGGTTGTATTTTACATACCTCCATGACATACATCATTTGCATGCAAATAATTTAAGCCCATAATGAGCTGGGCAGCAATGGATCTAGCAGCATCTCGTGGAAACATAAAATTCGTGCTGTTCTCCTTGGATTTGGCTATGCTGCAGCCAGCAGGCTCTTGAACCAAGCACTGATGATGTCCGTTGGGACCATCAAAAGAGAATTCATCAAGCAAGATTGGGATAAACTGTCTTTTTGAATCATCTTTTGTCAATATATGAAGAATTTCACCCTCATTGCTAGTCTTTGAAGCTTCTGCAACAAGTATCTTCAGTGACACATAGCGCTGGAGTTGCTGGTCGTGGGCAAGCCAAATTGTTGAATAACCACCAAATCCAAGCTTGTGAACTATGGTGTACCGACCACTGCAAAAGGTGTCTCCAATGAGAGTTGGATGGTATCCACCAGGCCTATATCCTTCCAAGTCCTCCACATCTGCCTCGGGATGGTAAATCCTCTCAGCTTCTGAAGGTGGTGACTCGGCCGCGGAATGGGAATAAAACGAATGTACTGGCTGAGAGACAAGTTGATGTCGCGTGAGTGGCGATTTGCGAGGAAACCTTTGGTGATGTTGTTGAAAGATGGCGAACGGAGAAAACGAAAGTCCAACTCTGCGAACAGGAGCAAATCTCCAGCCAATACTCATTTCCTCGTTGATGTGGATGTTTATATACTTTAACTGTTAATGAAGGTCGAGAGGCGAGACAGATCGATGTTAGCTAACTAGCTAACCGTGTTAGGATAGTTTATCCGAGTGGAATTTTGAGTTTGAAATTGTTTTTGAGAATCAACAGTACCAGCATGAGAGCTCTTTGCGACATCAAAGACTCGTCTGGCTGTCCGATTTTATGTTTGTCGTGGATTATGGAATGAGGCTTAAGCGCTATGGATGAGCTTTTTGATGTTTTTGAAGACACTCCAGCCTCCGGAGTCACTTCGAACCAACCTGCGAGACCTCGAGTAAAGAAAGACAAGAGCAAGAAAAGGCAGGCAAATGGCGATGTGAAGCAAGATGCTCTTTTACCAGATGCAGATCGAGCTGGACAGTCTTCGGAGGCCTTGTCGCAAAATGGAACCCCATTGCCTTCCGAATCGCAAAACGGACAACCCGAAGCGAAGCGATTGCGGGTCGAGCCTGAGCCCGTGGTAGCTGATACGTTCGAGACACAGCAGTCTCGCGAAATTGCCGCTTCGGCGGGCTTGCAAGCAACTCAAGAAAGTGCTGCTGTTGTTCTCTCGCATCAAGTTCGACATCAGGTTGCTCTGCCACCAAATTATCCCTATGTTCCTATCTCCCAACACAAACCGCCCGAGACACCAGCAAGGACGTGGCCCTTTACCCTCGATCCCTTCCAACAAGTTTCTATCGCGTCTATTGAACGAGGTGAAAGTGTGCTCGTCTCCGCTCATACTAGTGCTGGAAAAACCGTGGTTGCTGAATACGCTATCGCCCATTGCTTAAAAAACAACCAGAGAGTAATTTACACAAGTCCAATCAAGGCCCTGAGTAACCAGAAGTACCGAGAGTTTGCCTCCGAGTTTGGCGATGTGGGATTGATGACGGGCGACGTGACAATTAACCCCACTGCCACCTGTCTTGTCATGACTACGGAGGTGGGACTGATCTCAGAGACTCGGGATAGAAAACTTGCTAACTTCGCAATAGATTTTACGTTCTATGTTATATCGTGGCTCGGAAATAATGCGTGAAGTCGCTTGGGTTGTGTTTGACGAGATTCATTATATGCGAGATAAAAGTAGGCGGAAATAACTCTCCCGAGTAACCTGCATTTTTCTAACCCTCTTCTAGCGCGTGGCGTGGTCTGGGAAGAGACCATTATTCTTCTTCCTGACAAAGTTCGCTATGTTTTTCTTTCGGCGACGATTCCCAACGCTATGCAGTTTGCCGAATGGATCACGAAGACTCACAACCAACCGTGTCATGTTGTATACACCGATTTTCGGCCCACTCCCCTTCAACATTACCTTTTCCCTGCGGGCGGAGAAGGCATTCACCTGGTGCTGGACGAGAAGGGTGTATTCAGAGAAGAGAATTTTCAAAAAGCCATGAGTGCAATTGCTGATAAAAAGGGAGACGACCCTGCGGACCCCAATGCACGTGGAAAAGGAAAAGGTAAAAACAAGAAAACGAATAAAGGGGGGGAGAAGGGTCCATCCGATGTCTTCAAGATTGTCAGAATGATTATGACGAAAAGCTATAACCCAGTTATCGTGTTCAGCTTTAGCAAGCGCGAATGCGAGGCACACGCTTTAACCATGAAAAATCTAAGTTTCAATGATGACTCGGAGAAGGATATGGTTACGAAAGTTTTCAATAGTGCTATTGAGATGCTGTCTGATGAAGATAGAAAGTTGCCTCAAATCGAAAATCTCCTTCCGCTCCTTCGACGTGGAATTGGCGTGCATCACTCTGGCCTGTTGCCGATCCTGAAGGAAACTATCGAGATCTTGTTCCAGGAAGGTCTCATCAAAGTTTTATTCGCTACAGAGACTTTCTCCATCGGACTGAATATGCCTGCCAAAACGGTAGTGTTCACAAACGTCCGGAAATTCGACGGCACGAGTCAGCGATGGTTAACACCGTCAGAATTCGTTCAAATGTCAGGTCGTGCAGGACGTAGAGGTCTTGATGATCGTGGTATTGTTATTATGATGGTCAACGAGGAGATGGATCCTACCGTGGTGAAAGAAATTGTCCGTGGCGAGCAGGACAAGCTGAACTCGGCGTTCTATCTGGGCTATAACATGATACTTAACTTGCTCAGAGTGGAAGGGATATCTCCAGAGTTTATGTTGGAGCGGTGTTTCGCTCAGTTCCAAAGTGCATCTAGTGTTGGGACACTTGAAAAAGGTGCGTATCGACGTCTTACTGCTTAGCATTTCTCCCCTAACAACACCAGAACTTGAGGAACTGGAATGTCAGCGATCGAACATGAGCATTCCTGATGAAGGGGTCATTCGAGAATATTATGACTCGCGACAGCTATTAGAGGCATATAGCAAAGAAATGCGTACTACGATGTGCAAACCAACTTATTGCCAACGCTTTCTCGACCCCGGGCGTCTTGTTCGCGTTCAACACGGAAAAAGCGATTTTGGCTGGGGCTTGGTTGTCAACTTTCAGCAACGCATACCTCCCAGGAATGTACAGGAAGAGTATCCCCCTCATGAAAGCATTATAGTAGATGTCCTTCTAGATATCTGCGAGAATGCCTCCTTTATTATGAAAGATGACCAATCATTGCCTCCTGGTGTCCGCCCAGCCAAGGAAGGTGAAAAATCCACTATGGCGGTCGTGCCCGTGGTGCTTAACTGCATCCAGGCATTTTCCAGTGTACGAGTAACACTCCCAAGAGAACTCAAATCCCCTGAATCGAAGAAATACACGAAAAAGATCCTTGCCGAAGTACAACGACGATTTTCTGATGGTGTTGCGATCCTAGATCCCATTCACGACATGGGCATCAACAAGGAGCCTTTCAAGCGGACCCTAAGGGTATGTATATTAATGTGAATTGCCATAGAGACTGGTCTAATATACTTTAACAGAAAATCGAAGTTGTCGAGGCACGTTTATTATCTAACCCCCTTCACAACTCACCCCGATTGCCGGAGTTGTACGACCAGTATGCCACAAAAGTGGAACTGGGTAACAAGATTAAAGAAACAAAGAGAAAGATCTCTGATGCCCTGTCGATCATACAGCTCGATGAGCTGAAATGTCGAAAGCGTGTTCTACGCCGCTTCCAGTTTATCAACGAAGCAGAAGTTGTGCAGCTTAAAGCACGAGTTGCATGCGAGATTAGCAGCGGTGATGAGCTCATGTTGAGTGAAATGTTATTCAATGGTTTCTTCAACACTCTTACCCCAGAGCAGTGTGCAGCCGTGTTGAGTGTCTTTGTTTTCGAGGAAAATTCCAAGGAAACTCCGGCAATAACGAATGAAGATCTTGCAAAGCCACTCCGCGACATTCAAGCGCAGGCAAGGATCATTGCGAAGGTTGCCCAGGAATCGAAACTTGCAGTGAATGAGGAGGAGTATGTGCGGAGCTTCAGATGGGAACTAATGGAAGTTATCTATCAGTGGGCCAAAGGAGGGACGTTTGCAGAAATATGGTATGCTAACTGACTTCTCTGGTCCGCAAAGGAGATAAGCTAATGGAGTATCTAGCAAAATGACTGATGTCTACGAAGGAAGTTTGATTCGGACTTTCCGTCGGCTAGAAGAATGTATGAGACAAATGGCACAAGCAGCGAAAGTAATGGGCAGCAACGATCTAGAGACGAAGTTTGAAGCTTCGCTGTCTTTGGTGAAACGAGACATTGTCGCCGCTCAGTCCCTCTACTTATAAGAGATGCGATAAATGGCCAATATGCCTAGGTTGATTGGCATGGCGCATGGTTTCCCTGAGAACAAGCCCTTTGTCAAGGCGCGTCTGGGTCAAATGTCAGAGATTAGCAGTCAAGCTTTCTGTCGTGAATATGTACGATATTGACTGGTCCGTATGTGTTTTGGATTTCATGGAAGTCGTCTGTGGGCGCTTCTGATGGGATAATGTGATTGATGGATGGGACGAATTTCATGGCATTACGGTTATTTTGCTGCCCGACGCAACTAAAACCATCCCTAGTGTGTATTGTACTGTAAAGCATAGTTACTAGCGTGGCCAAACACCTCCAGAAACATTTCTCGCTCTCTCTCTCTCTCTCTTTCGCTGTCACCACACCAAAACACCATCTCGCAGTCGACCTTCCTCTGCACATATTGAAAAGCTCTTTTTCTAACAGCAGCCCTCTGTAACCTACTATTACTGTCGGCATCATGAACAGCTTGGTGGCAACCCCACCTGTTCCTCCTCATTACTACGAACACGCTCGGTTCAACTCTCCATCTCGGTTTGGTACGATAGCTCCATCTGCCAAGAGCAAAAGCCGCTGGTGATACAGGAGCCTTATCATGCTGACCTTTTTTTTTTCTCCAATAGCCTCCTCAATGAATCACACTGGAACCCGAAAACGCAAAGCAGAAGACGATAACAGTGCGAGTGACCATGACAGCCGAATGTCCGCCTCGCCCACAAACTCACCTGCCCTGCCTCCCAAGCCCCTCGCAAACCGCCAGATAAAGCGAGCAAGACCGAACGTTTCTGGACGGCCTTTGTCGCTTGGCCGTTTGCTGGAGACTCTGGATAGTGATGCTCTTCGATCAGTGCTACGGTCATTATGTGATCGACATCCTGAACTTGGACAGGAGGTCGTGCAGACGGCGCCTCGACCGAATGTCACCTCCGCCCTGCAAGTGCTGAGCAACTATCAATCCACCCTTCAATCCTCTTTCCCTCTTGGTGGCAATCCTTCCTCAGACTATGCATATAACCGTGTCAGACCACACATGACGAATTTGCTAGACGCCCTCAATGACTTTACGCCTCATTTCCTCCCTCCAAACGAGACCCACGCTTCTACTTCGCTTAACTACCTGGATGGAGTGACTGAGATTATTCACCATCTTCCAAGGTGGGATACTCCACATTATAACTTAGAAAAGGAGGCTGCATATGAAGAAATCGCGAAAGCTTGGGCGTTAGTGATTCGAGAGGCCAGCAAGCGTGGCGGTGGCATCCAGCTGCAGTATGGAGAGTGGGACCAGAAGCTGGCAAAGCATAACCAAACATCAGGAGGAAAACTTCAAGAGGTAGTTAATGATCTGAGTGCTAGTCTTGGCTGGATGGCGGGTAATCCTGGCTATTCGGGAGCTTCCAACCATCCTTCCAGTGATACTGCTTCGATCCGGCAGCAATTACTGTCCGGCACATATGGTTCTGGCTTGCAACTCAAGGTTGGGCCTTGGTGATATTGACTTGCTTTCCTTGTGACAGCGTTCTATTGCCACGTGCTTTTACAATAATGATGCCCACTTCACCCTCCTTTACCGATTAATTCTTCGAAGCCAGCGTCATCTTTTTAAACCGAGACCATCGAGATGATTACGATACTTATTCAATGTTCTATAGTCGATAGATTGGGGTGTGATTGGAGTCCAGGCAGCTTGCTCTTCCTCTCATTTGAAACTTCCCTTGAGTGTCTTTTTCTTCTCAACTGCAGGCGGCGGCTCAGGCGATGTTGGCATTGGCGTCTCGCTTTCACTTTATTCTTCTTTGGCCCTGCACTTGTCCCCGTGATTGTCTTTCTTAATTATCTGGATTTCATTTGATAAATGGAGGTGGCCGTGTCTATCCCTTACTGTTAGCTTTTTCTATTTCAAGCCACACATACCGAGCTTTCATATTGTTCTCTCTATCGCCGCTGATAACAGGACTGCAAAAGGTGCTTTTATCCAGTGGGCTACAGCTACATACACATGTCCGTTGATTTTCATATGAGCTGCCCTTATCTTCAAAGCAAAGCAGATTAGATGATGAGGACCCCTACCGGTGAGATAGCATATAGTTCGTTTCGCCCAGCAGAAATGAAGACATAGATTTGAATCTGCTTGACATTTGCTCCTTTCATCGCTGGGCCCTACTCTTGTGGATATGCCCCGACAAAATAGAGCTTTCTATGGCTTTAAGTGATAGGTGCAAAGTAGCTTCATTTTATGACTATGGATCTCGTTTTCAAGTCACACGGACCTCGAAAATGCTAATCCATCCGATTTAAAGAGGAATTTGGCTGTTAAGAAGGGGATTTGCCTGTACGGTCAAAAGGTACAAACATACATATATACAAAATAAAGGCGGCGAGGAAGACTGGCGGTGAAGCGCAACCAACTCCTCGGCTACCTCTCCCTCCCCTCTCTTCCAATCTAGGTACTAATCTGTCGAAAGAGCACATGACTGATCCCGCCCAAAAACCATAGACCGATGGTTACTCATTGACAGCGCTGGCTGTCAAATCTCTTGTTGTATCCGAGATTGATGTTGTTACTCCGTACTCGTGGGAGGTATGAACCATGGTTCGGATGGTTCGGCATGCCGTCAGTCCAAAAAAAAGAGATGATGATAAAGAAGAAGGGCTGCAGCGGTCTGTCGGGATGCCGAAGAGATTGTTGTCGGGGAATTTATAATCCGAAGATATGTAGATACCTAGGTAGTTGCGTGGTGGATATTATAGAGACAGTTGCTCAATGGCGACTGGATGCGTTTGTCGAATCCAAGGGGAAAAGGGGAGGGAATCAGTAATGCAGAAATGAATAGTTACTTTAGTATTCGGAGTGATAAGCAACTGGTTAGGATTTTCCCACAACCTTTATTAATACCCTTTTTTTCTTTTCTTTTCTTTTCTTTTCTTTTCTTTTTTTTTTTTTTGGGAAATATGAACACGGCGAGGTAGTCTTGGAATTATATCGAACTGACCATCTGCTCCTGTCAAAGCAAGATTTTGTGTAAGTAGTTATTTGAGTCTCCTAATCCACTCCTTTTTTGAACCGCTAGGTCTAAACTATCATCTCTTCACTTCCTTGGTGTGAATCGTGTTTCTCGTAAGTGTGGTTTTCCTCTAAGGCGCAAAATCTATCAGCCTGCGATGCATTATTAAACAGACACTCCGATCTGTTTCTTCATTCGAGTATGACCCTCGAAAGGTATTGTACACGCCGTATTGGAGGTTTCCCCGTGCCGAAAAAATATCCACGAGAAAGGCGAAAGGCTATATTTCATAACTTATCGTCTCTTTAAGAGACAGAAAGACCAAAATCACTTGGCGAGGCACGCCTGCTCCAGCGCCAAAGCCCGATATCGAGCAAGTAGATCCGTATACGCAACACCAGGCTGATGCTGGAAATTGAAATGCACCGCGAGCGCAGTGCCAATCACATTAACCGCTTTTAAAAACCTTTTTGTCAGCTATTTTGGCAATCCAGAGATCCCCTGCAAGAGAAAGCGTATATATAAAAAAGGTAGTGGTGAAGACAAAACATACGTCTTGAATACAATTTCGGCAGCTCCATCACGATCATCTCCTCATCACTCCGCTCTTTCGGCCAAGTATCTATATCGCTATCCAAAATGTCATCCGCCATAACGGCGAGCACGTTGATCCTAATTCGTTCGTTGGCCATATTCCAGGGCTGTTCGAACTTGTATAGGTGCAAGTTGCCTGTTTCTAGGTTTTCGAGAAATGAGTAGTGCTGCTGGGCAGCGATGGCCCAGCTGGTATATGTATTACCCCATACTTCGTACTTCAAGTTTGCAACGGGTGTGCGCGAGAGAGCTTTGTCGTCCTCGACGCGGAGCCAGCGATGGTCTTTGGTAGGTGGGTTTGCATCCAGGGGCCAGGTAAAATCTAATGGACCGGTCCAGTATGGATGCGCTGAAGGTCTCCAGGCTTTGTTTGAGTTAGCTTTTGTTGTTGCGTTGCCGTTTTCATCCAATTCGGGGAAGTAGGGATGTAAAGCGCCAAAGTGGTAGTGCATGAACGAGAGGGGCGGATTGTTGATTATATTCGCAGATACAGCGAAGTCGTTGGGATTGTTGACCTTGCGGTCTACTATTCTAGGAATTGCGTCGTCGGCCAGCCAGACCTGCCAAGAGATCGTTAACTAGTTAGTTGTCGCCAGGCAACTGGTGTGAAGGAGAGGGAGGCTTGGAGATACTCACAACATCATCGTCGACTTTGACGTACATCTTTCCTCTCTCTAAATGTTTCCAAATCTGTCTAAACTCTGGGCCTTTCACTCTCTTCCCCAGATCTAGTTTCCTATATCGCTGCGGTGAACGAGAAAGTATCGTTTCCAGATACGCAAGATCTTCTTTATTCTCCGTATTCACCACCCAGAGAACTTCGTCCAGCCAGCCGCCGTTGTCAATCATGTTTCTCTATAAACCACAGTCAGCTCTAAAACTTGCGCGCAATCTGAATCAAAGTTGAAAAAGCCAAAAACATACTTCCAGGTAGCAATGCATCGATTGCACCCTATCTTTCCGTCCAAAGAATACAAGCCCGGAGATCGTCAAGTTCTCAGGCTTGACGAAACCCGTTCCAATGGGCCTCGCATCATCAGGAGGATGCAAGAGATCATCATTATTCGAGAGCCCAATCGCTGCATTCCTCTGGTATAGCACATTCATTAAAATCAGGATATTCACGAGGGTTAATGCGACGACCGCGACCAAAGTTCCCCTTCCCTTGATGGCCGCGGTTATGGTATCTCGGCAAGCATACTTGGGCTCTGCAAAACCGCCATTGCTGCTCGGCATGGCAAAGAAGTGAAGAGTCCCACCCACTGAAAGGATCAAGACAAACATAAGATGAGATTCATCGGCCGAGGTTGAGAAATGTGTGGAGTCGCATTGGTAACGGCGCGACGACGAACAAGTTGTTTTGAGTCCGAGAGGCATGTATTTTCCGTAGAAAAGAAAGGCGTCGACATGCAATAAGGCATGGTCTATGTACGCTGTATGGCCTTGTAGGCGTCGAAAGCGTGGGAATCATTGATGCCCTTTCGTGTGCTTCAAAGCTCTCGAATCGACACCCAACTTTCATGATGGCGGCAAGCTGAGTGTGTAGTTTTGCGCGCTGATTGGCTGACACGCCCAAGTCCGAATCCAGCGTGTGCAGTGGTTGGACAGACTGCGCAGAGTCGTAGCCGCCGTGTTTCAGGAACGTCCTGCGTTCGGAGATACAACGACAGGATTCACACTCATGGAGTTCACGAAGCGGTCACACATCTAGTCTGTCCTTTGTCTGTATAACTAGTGATGGCCTCCATCCTCCACTCATGCCACTAGCTACTAAAAGCAGCCTAGTACATAGTACTCCTCAAGCACGGTGCAGCTGGCCCCGACATTATTAACGGCTCTAATACGGAGTAGAGCTCAGCATATCCCTGCAGTTGCATCTGTGCTCTCCTGCACCCTACTTTGCATTAGTTCAACTTCCGCCAACAGTCCCTGGACCCTGCAGGCACCGAGTCAGTGCTCAAGCAAGGCCTAATTTAGAGCATGCATAAGCCCTTCGAGCTAGAACAGAGCGCGGCGGAGTGCAGGATGAACCGTACATATAAACACACACCTAAACGGTCCTTGCAACGGCGTTGACCTGCATGCTGAAGTTGTCATGTGAGTCGGTTATGTCTCGAATGGATACTTGCATCATAGCCAACAGTAAGCGGGTTCGTCGAGAGCCATTGAATTGTGGGATAGGTGCAGCGCGGAGGATCATTCTGTATTCTGTACAAGTAGTTCAATTTGTTTCACAGCGCTGCATCCTCAATCCAGTATCCTAATAGTATTCACATGAATCTCAAAAGCGCACCAAGAAGAATATACATGTCGGCTGGACAACCAAAAGGTCCAATATCAAACACCCCCACACATTATCCCAGAAAACCGGGCGTGTCCGGTCCTCCAAAAAAATATTACACATGAATATGAAAATAGAGAAAACCAGATCGCCTATGACCATCCTTCCAATGCAAAAAGAGAAAGAAAAGCAAAGGAAAAGGTAGTAGATAGCAGTTTGCACTTGCGTGCTTCCCGGGGCCATCCCATTTTGTTTTCCCTCCAAAAGATAAGAAAGGCCTTTATACCCCCTTAAGTGGATAAAAAATAATGCAATATATCCAGGAAAAGTCCCTTTTCACATTTTGTCTTCCTGGAGCCCAAGATAGATAACCACCGCCAACCCAAAGGAGGAAAAAGAACAAAAAGAAGAGACAAAAAATGGGGGAAAAGGTATCTCAATAATTAAACCATCAAAACCCTCAGATGAGGGGAAATATTCAAGAAATAGAGTACGCATCACGAAATTAAATATAAGAAAAACAAGTCAAACTTGCATGAGATTCGTAAAGTCGTAAAGCATCAAAAGGGTCGGACCAAACAGTGGCCGAAAGAAGCATAACAGATCGGAAGATGTGAAAGGATCCAAATGTCGGATAAGAATAACGTTGAGGTTTAGTGAACAGGAGTCTTGGTCTTCGTGCTCTGTGTCCAAGCCAGGAAATCAAATTTGTCCTTAGCACTTTCGCGCGAAAAGATCGAAAATCCGTTCGCGTCTCCAGGTGAATTGCGCTGTGTCGATCGCTCTCGTGGCTCAAGAACCAGAGACCGTCGGTAGTACTTTTGGAACCCTTTCTCATCCGCTGAGCGGACACGAACCAATTGATCCTGAATCCAGGTCTGAAGTTCTGGAACTTCTGTAAGCCGGTACGGAATTTGGAACCGTTGAAGCTCGCTGATGATCTTTGCGGTTTTCATGTGTTTATCGAAATTAATGACTTCAATTGAACCGCCATCCGCGGTCAGCGTGCGCGTGTCTTGGTTGCCGTGATCAACAAAAGTCAAGTCAGTCAGGTAAGTCCCCACAAATGGTAGGCAGGGAGGAACATGGTTCTGGATGCGGGACCGCAGAACTGCATAGTTTCGAGAGACGTCGACGATTTCCCGGAGAGTCTCGAGGGTGTGTTTTGTTTTTTGAGAGACCAGTTCCCAGGTCCGCTTGAGCCGCGAGATAGTCGATGAGTTCAAAGAACAGATAATCGCCATTAGGCTGTCATAGTTATTAAGCTCTAGACACTTTGACGCAATCTTGACCCATTGTTTGATGACGAGAGCTCGTTTCTTGGGCTCTTCTAATTGCAAAATGCAATCAGCCACGAGGTTGGCAAGATCGGTTGAGAGAGTCGACATCGCACGGACGTTGACAGCCAATGAACCGGTCTTTTTCATCCACTCCGTGCCTAGAAGTTCTTCTGGAAGAATCGAACAGAATATCCGTGACTCCTTGAGAGTCATCTGTCGAGCCAATTCCATAGGATCAAAATCCAGAATACTAATGCCTTGGCCACCATTCCTCCACTGCTTAAGAAGATTCATCTGACTCTTTGAAATAATAGGAGCAGGTAAGGGTTGATCGGGATTGACGTATTGAGCGATGGAAGTGTTAGTCTTTCCCATCGAGGAGACTAGCCTAGGCACAAGTGGTCCATGAAGATCTGACACCTTTTCCACAAGTTCAATGATTCGCTTTCCAGCAGTAGGCAAAGAAACCATGAGCTTTGTGCGCGCAAAGCTCAAAATACATGGCAAAGCGACATCGTCACAGTCATGTCTCCAGTGTGCTTCCAGCCAGCCTTTGAATATATTGGACACCCGGAGCCGAACTGGGCCACCAGCTTTGGGATTATCGCCAATATAATCGTATCGATCAATTAAAGCTTCAGCAAACTCGACAGGGGATGCAAAATGTCGGAAAGTGAGATAAAATGTCGAAACGAACATGGCGTCTGGTGTGGACTCGTGAGCAGTAAGTTTCTCAATCAGAGCTCGGAGACTTCCGCCAATAACTTGTCCATCTTTGAACATAAGCTCATGTGCATAAGTCTTTTCGAGGATGCACTCCTCGCTGTCTTCCGCGTCCTCAACACTACCATGTTGACTGGAAACTGCGTCATCCTTCAATGGCAGGGGTGGTGGCAGACTGTCATCGACTGGTGTTGTGGGGCACGTCGAGCCGCCTATGGCCGTGGCCGTCTCAGAATCGACCACCTTGTTCACGTAAGTTCGTTCACTTTCCACACTTGTGATGCCTCGGTTTGGCTCTTTCTGAGTGTCCTCCTGCCGAATTATGGCATGGGTATATATGGTAAGATCTTGGTTTTCCTTGGGGCCACCATGGGGAAGCATAGAGCCATTGAAATCACAAAATGAAGACAGTGCTGCAGTAAATGGTTCATCGATAGTAGAGGTGGGAGTTTGGACAGTTGTGGGAGTGACATAGCTGGGAGAGGGCGTTGTGCCGCCATCGGTTGTAAGAGAAGGCGTCAACGATATCGTTGACAATGCACAGCTGGGAATTTGCAAAGGAGGCGGCGGCAACCGTGCAGCACGTTCTTTTGTGTCCAGTTTGCCATTATCACTAGAAGAAGGTTCGATTTTCGGTGCGTCTTTAACTAGGACGCCCCCGAAGTCGTTCGCAGGTGTGTCGGCTTTGTCGGCCTCGGAAGTCGAAATGCCCAGACCAACGACCTCCAGTTCAAAATCTCCAACCTGCTCCAGAACTTGTCTGGCTTTCGCTACACAATCACCTGCTCCACGCACGCACACAGTCGCCGCGTCGACCAGACGCTTTCCCTCATCTGGCATAAATATTGTTTCATCGTCACTGCCGTTTGCGGGACGAAAGGCATCGCGAGCAGCGTGAACAAGCTCAGTGATGCGTTCATACATCGTGTCTTTGGCATGTTCCAACGCCTCAGAACGATGCAAATCGTGCTCCCAGACTTCCTCCACCACGGACAGTAAAACTCGGCAGGATTGAACAGCTTGCTGAGTTGTTATGATGAGTTCTGTTGACGACCGTGAGTGGAGGTGGAGACCAATAAAGGATCCGAGGACACTAAGAAAGTCATCAATGGCAGCATTCAGGCGTTCACTGGCAAGGTTAGGGTTTCGTACGGTAGAGGAGTTCCCAGTATAGGATATCCGATGTGAAACGGATGCTCGTTTGGCTTGAACCGAAGAGTATCGACGTTGATTGAAATCATGGTAGGAAAGCTGCGATGCAGCACGCGACCCGAAAGACATGTTGCTCCTGCTTCGTCTGTCTATCCGTGACACGCTGCTGATGGATGATTCTGGGGTGCTAAACTGGGTCGATGCCCAAGCGTTGCCTGCGAATGAAGAATCAACAGGTGGAGTCAGTGGCTCATCGTACATGCGAGGCACAGAATCGCTGGGGCTGAGCTCTGTTATGACCCTTGATAGGCCAACCTCTTCGTTCCACACATCCAAAAACCGCACGCCACATGTGACTATTTTGAACGCCTTGAGCAGCATCTGATCAAAGACGTTGTCCAAGGAGTCGTCCAATGGCGCACCGTTGGCAATGTCTCGGAGATTCTTTGCCATTTTCGCCAATGAGGAAAGATCAGATAGTAACGCCTTTCGGTTTCTCCGAAGGCCAACCAGCTTCTGCACAAGGTCATCTTCCCTTTTCAAGCATTCAGATTTTTCCTAATCTAATTAGCATTGACTAGTTTCGAATCTGTCACCGAAAGAACATACCAATAGGAAGCGGACTCCAGCGATAATGCCTCGCATGTAATCTTGATTTCCAAATTGATGGAGGGTCGCACATGATCCTGCACGAATAACATCCCAGAAGTCCATCAAGGCTTTCAGCAGGGGACGCATTAATTGCTGGTCATACGCTTCGCAATAATTTGTAGGTAACCAGCCTCGAGCACCAGTGTCCAGAAGGGTGCCATCAGCCCAGCCATTCGTATGAACGGAGTGTACGAGAACTAGATCGCCCTGATCCAGGGGGAGAGTCACTGTTGCAGACGAGATGGGAACGCCAGGGTGAAAGGGATAGAAAGCTCGAAGATAATTCGGAAATGCTGATCTCTTGGAGTTCCTTCGATCCACCATATCCTCCCGGGAGCTGTGAGGTGTCAATGGCGGAGCTGTTCGCAATTGTGTTTTCAGAGTTGAAAGTAAGCGCTGGTTAGAAGCCGTCCGTGTAGAGAAGTATCCATTTCGTAATTGCGGCTGAGACTTGCTGTGAGATATGTTCAGAGGGGCAATATATTCAGGTTGCAGCTCCATCATGAATAGTTCTCCCTTTGACGACTGGGAGCTGCTATGAAATCGTACGATCCCAGCTTCGATGACCGGTTTGTATCTGCGCTCAATTCGTCAACATGGCCATTCACTGCTCAGAGCTGCTTCCAGTGGGATCGTCTAGTCTTGAGAAGCCAACTTTTTTGCGGTCAATTGATGGATTATCACTTCCTCGAGTCACACCAGGTCCAGCTGTTTGGCGTCCGTGTAGTCGTAGTTCCAGTCTTAAAAAAGGAGGGTATGCAAACAATGGCACAATCTCCGAGGCTGCGACGAAGGACAGAAATGATATGCCGTACCAGGCTTGCCGTTCAGTGTCGTCAACAGTGCCGGCACCAGCGACAAAATCATGTAGGAGGATATCACAGCTCAGGGGGTTCGTGAGAAGGATGCGGCAGGCAAATTGGAAGCAAATCAACTTGCTTTAGGCGAATTCAGGAGTATGATGACGCTGGAACAAAGGCAACAACAGCATCGGGGAGGGTGCCAAACGTCGAGATGGATTGACGAGCAGGCGCAGGTATATTCGTGAATTGTTCGAGAATAGACCGGATGAGCTTCCTCTGCATACCACCATGTAAACACGCACTTGTCAAATCATATAGACATGAATAATGAAGGAATGACAATCAACAGCATGTCTCTCTTCAAACAAGCCGGGTGAGAGAAGATCGAAAGGAAGACCTGCTCTTAGGTGGCAAGATTATTACCCGGGAGGACGGGACCGCACTGGAGGAGGTGGAGACGAGTCGTTGGCCGGTGTCTGCTTGTCTGTCTGTCTGTCTAATAAGAAGTGAACTAACTATTAGTTAACTGCTACCTCCACAGGCAAATAAAAAACACAAAAATAAAACCACAGGATGGCCTCTTGTTGTTAGCGTGCTGTTTGGTCTGGAAGCCGTTGATTCTGAGCAACGTGCTGCTCATCACCAGCCAAAAGACTCTCTCAGTCAACAGGAAGAAAAAGCAAAGAGAGGGGGAACCTGAAGCTAGCTCTAGTCCCGTCTCCTTTGCGATACCCATCATGCCAATGAGGAGCAAGTCTAGTGCTAACGGTGTGTGATATAGTTTGCATGATTCTAACTGTTTAAGGTTTCTGGACAGTCGCATCGAGGTGGAAAGGATCCATCATTGCTACGATTACAACCTGTGATGGTGATGGTGATGCCAATGGTGAGCAACTGGTTATCATCCTGCTTGTTCTTCTTCTTCTTCTTCTTGTTCCTGTTGGGCTATCTATAATGTATTTCTTCTTCTTCTTCTTCTTCTTCCTCCTCTTCTCCCCCTTTCGCTGTTTACTGTCCCTGACCCGCTGGCTAAAAGATAAGCGTCCCTCCACCAGTTCCACGTCGGTCCGCAATTTCCACCCAGGCTCCATCTGTGCCAAACTCTGTCTATACCGTGGATATACACATCTTTATCGGTAAAAAAAAAGAAAAGGGGGCCAAGGCAAAAATGAAATAAATAAAATAAAAAACGGATTCTCTCGAAAGTGATACCATGTCGGTTTTGAAATGCATTCGATATCACACAAGCTGTCGCGTGCATTTATTCTCCCTCAACCGGGCTGCGTCTTGTGCTCTCCGACAGATCCTTTGATTATTATGATGGATGATATTATTATTGTTTCCTCTACTATCCGGATCCCATCACACCATACATAATAAGCACAGCAGGATTCCTACCGCGGAGTATGTCTCCCGATATTCCGCCTCTTCTCCACTTGGAGCGACGACGGCTCCTCGAACTAAATAAAATCGAGTATCGCTCCGAGGTCTTCTTGATTGAGGGTCCCCCTTGCTGCAGCAGGGATCTTCCCTGTCAAGATAACCGCGCGTTCGTTGGACAAGATGGGCTGCCACCACTCCACTTTCCGGTCCCCCTCCGGTATTTTGTGTGTATACACATGTATTTCTGTGGACGGAGGAACAGGGGAGGTTGCATCTCGGGCGATTGGTTATGCATCATCGTGCAGGAGGAGACAATGCTTGTGACAAAACGCAGTATCCCACAAAAAAAAAAAGAAAAGAAAAGAAAAGAAAAGAAAAGAAAAAAGTTGATAGCCGAGAATCTTCTCGACATTCCACTCCTCGCTTTTCTTCTATTCCTTTGTTTGTTGTCGTAGAGTCTGCAACTGTGAGTACTCCGTATACTTTGCTCTTTTAAATAGAAACCAGCAATGACATACTACTGTTCATACTCCGTACGCAGAGTTAGTATACTTATTTACATATGCATCAAGCACAGGCAAGACCAGCTTTAGGCTCTTGCTTCAGCTCTCCAGGAAATCCAAGTCCTTGATCCTCTACTGCATGAGAAGCTCTGGCCATGAATTGCCCAATGACTGCTGGCGCAAAGGGACGGTGGTTCCAGCCAAACCTTACTGTGTAAGCGTGCTCTAGTGTGCTGATGGGCTGCGAGCAGTCAACTTATATTATTTATTTTTTTTTCTTCCCTTCAGAATCTCGATTTCGAGTCGACCACAATGGTCAATTTGTTTGACAATGTGCTCTTTTTTCATCGTTATCAAAGTTTGCTCTTTCCGCTGCGGAAGATGTTTTTTTCTTTTTCTTTTCTTTTTGAAGCCATCTTATTCTGCTCTCCACAGGAACGGTTCGATAAACCAGTGCTGATGCTGATCCTCGAACAAACAACAGGTTGACACAGGTCAGAATCTCATAAACGATTCAAGAGGGTCAAACGGTCTGAATAATAGCTCCAGCGTCAAGTTTAACTGTTGAAGCGTGCCTGCATCGATATGGAAGATAAGCTTATAAAAAGAGTCGAGTCCCAACTATGAAAGCCCATTATTGCTATCATTTCCATGGTTACTTCATGGCAGCTATATACTAACTATACAAAAAATGACTTACGCCGAGCTGCCTCGTCCCCAGGAACTTGGAAAATGGAAATGTGGGAAAATCATCGGAGGCCTGGCCCGCCGATCTTGGTTGCGTCCCGTTCGCTTTTCTGCTTTTCCTCAACAAGCACATTAACAATATATATACAACAACAAAGAAAGAGAGTGTTGAGCCCAAGGATTTGGTTCTATCACCTATTGTGTTTCAAGTGGCAAACACTGGTCTGGGTGTGTCTCCATGTCTCCCACCAGAGCCTCCAAGATGCCATAACTTACTATTGCACGCAAACCTGCTTCGCCTCCTCGTCAGCTGTGCAAATATCGCTGAGCGTGATATCATCCAGATTACTACAAGCAGTTCATCCTCACGCCTCTCGAGTCTCGAGCCGCCGCCGGGTGGACTTGTCCGTACCATATCATCGGGAGTAGTATCGTTATTTAGGCTTCGTTGTCCAAAGCTAGGCTGACATACTATCGATCTCTAAAACAGATCCACCTCAGATGTTCGGTTCGTTGTACAGTAGTAGAAAGGTTACTGCTTATGAGCCCGGTGATACGGTTCCTAGCTTACCACTACTGCTAGCACTTGTCATGTCATAAGCTCACAACACCATGATTATTGCTGTTGTTGACAGTGAATGAATGGGACAACTAGATCAATTATTCTAAGAGTGCTTTTATTGCGTGTAGGCAAAGACCACCATCCAAAATGTACATACATGTATACACAGTACGGAGTAAACAAAAAACAATACACAGCCTCCAACTAAAAAAGCCTCACAAGAATCGAGATCCAAGTCCAGATCCAACAAGCGGCTCAGAACTGCCAAATCGCGGAATACGAACCAATAACATAGCGGGCCCAACGAACAAGCTTTGCAACTCAAACACGCCATGTTCAACCGCAGAGGCGACCAGGCATCATCGCCATCGGTGCCAGCAGGATGGGACCCAAAAAGCGATGGACCTCGCATATACAAGCAAACAGAGTAATAACTGGCTCACTGGCTGAATGCTTCAACTAGTGAGCTGAACAGGATGAGCCGCTTCAAAGTTGGCCTGCTTGCCCTTTGTTAGTGTTACTCAAGCTGGGGAGTATTAATAGGGGCATTTAAGAAGAAAAGTGATACGATATCTGTTCGAGATGAAATTACCTGTCCTTTTTCCAATGCTCCTTGACATCACCAGTTAGTTGCCTTTCGAAGAACAGCAATTACAGTAATAAGTTAAGATAGCAGGCATCAACATCAGAGTTATTCCCCCCAGTTTCAGTGGGCCAAGGAGGTTTCAGCGGCCCAGATATAGCGTGTTCTCACAATTCCAAATTCCAAAATCCCTCCGAATCCGGATTGCGCAGGCCACCATGGGAATTAACAATGCCGCAGATTTTCTTGGGAAAGAAGAATTTGGAATCCTATCGAGGACACGGATACTCAAACAGGCATCGTTCAGTCCCAGCAGACATTTTTTCGTCTTTTTCTTCTCGTCTGAGTCAAGAGGCGGAATTGAGTTTGGCCATCATTTGTTGAAGAGATTTGTTGCTTTCCCGTCTCACCTTCTTGGCTCACTTGGGTCGGCTTTCAGGCAATCCAGTATGTACGCAGACATGCCCTGTCCATATCCTAGGACGGAGTGACGAATGATGAAGAACATTCAAAAACCATCCAGTTTGAAAAGATAACGGATTCAATTGCTTCTCAGTCAACCATCTTGGTCTGGCTCTCCAGCAAAGATGGTGCAGAGAATCTCCAGTATGTACGAGATACCCTCTGTTTGAACCTCAGCAATGCACAATCAGATGGCAAACTTTCTTAAATTTCAGGACCGTACTCCTTGATAACCGACAACATACCTCGATAGTGCGAGAGTGGCGAGGTCTTGTCAGTCTTTTCGCAGAAGCTGAGAGACAGTTGAGCTCCCTCCCGCTGAACAGCAGCATTGATCATCCACGATTCAAAGCTAGGATGATAAGAGTTCAAGACATAAGCAAGGAACCCCCTGATCGTGTCTTTTTTTTTTGACATCTGTGAGCTGAAGCAGAAGACTAACTACTGATCGAGTTAGTAACCAACCCAACAGCACTTCCCCAGATTTTTCCCTGCCGAACGCCTCAGAGCATTGACACTAAGCCAGAGTTTCTGCTGTCATAGCCGCTCAGAAGATCACTTGATGCAATGATTCTGTTTTGCTGCAAGTGCTTGAGTCATTAGGCAAGAGGCAAAAGATCTGCTGGTTTTTCGTTCAAATCCATGCAGCTTTCATTACGAAAACGTATTCCAGGATGAAAAGCAGATCTCAGTCAAATCCCAGACCTCTCGGGCAAGGAAGCAAAAAATAGCAGCCAGTGAGCTTTTCTCATTCCTTGGCATATGAAGAGACGGCGCAACTCTGCAGTTTTGCTATGAACCGAGGACTTTTCAGGCATTGCAGTTGAGATAGTCGATTTATAAGACCAAAACATGGATATATATTTATCGTTAAGTGAGGTATACAATGCTGGGCAGTACACAAAGGCTCTGGATGTTAATGCTCCCGTGCAGAAGCGCCCTGGTGGATTTCCTGCCCGATTCTCTACCAGGCCCCTTGCATGTAGTTATGTGATTTTCACCCGGAAAAAAACCAATCAGTGATCACCAGAGGTCAATTGTCACAACTGATGAAGAGAGTCAAACTAATCCTAGGAGCAACAGTTCCGATTAGCTGTGGAGT
The DNA here is from genome assembly GCA_029449355.1 of Emydomyces testavorans. Taxonomy (NCBI): domain Eukaryota; kingdom Fungi; phylum Ascomycota; class Eurotiomycetes; order Onygenales; family Nannizziopsiaceae; genus Emydomyces; species Emydomyces testavorans. The sequence continues at coordinate 3,885,134 of CP120627.1, forward strand.
AGTCATGTATGTAATCCGTAAAGCAGATTCTTGAAGAGTCAGCTGCCAACAGCAAGCATATCATAAAATGTCTTCAGCCATTCAAGAGCCTGAAAGACAGAACTGCACAGGTATGAAGACGAACAAGTCTTGCAAACTGGGCTGAGCCTAGCACATCACTACTTTATAGGTGTGTAGCTTCTCAAGGCCCCCCCATGCCAGAAGCTTCCAAAATCGCCCCATCTGCTCCATATGTACATCTACACTCTGAATTCACTCCCCCCGTCTCTACGGCAGCGTCTCATCCATTTTTACAGGTGGCTTCCACGCCCGACCTGCTACGGAAATATACCATTGGCCCGCCGGAACGTTGCATCTTCGTATTTGAATACTGCGAGCCAATGGGGTTGATTTGGAGCTCAAGCCCTGTCAACCTCGCAACCTCGCAAAGCAGAGAAAAGCCGGCCAAGCGATGAGATCTGCAAACGACGGACGCTGGTGGTGCTGAAGAATCGGCGAATTCTTCCCAATGGCTGTTGCAGATGCGATTGCGCGGAGAATTGACGTTTTCCTCTTTTTTTTTTTCTTTTTTTTTTGTTTGATGTGCAAGAGAGAAGAAACTGAAAATGGCGAGCGACACGAGGTTTTGTATGAGAGGGCCGATGGCATCTGAGGGAATCAATCACCGAATGGAACACTGTCATCCATAAGTCGTGTGTTGTGACAGCGTCAATTCCTTTTCGATGCCTTAATCATTTCTTTTGGCATACATATCTCTCAATGTGGTTCCGAAGACCTGTAGAAAACCGCCCTAAAAGTACGCTGCAGCGCATATTAACAGCTTTTGATCGCGAGGAGAAGGGCCATCCCCCAATTCAACCAGCGGCCAGTAGCCATCCCAATGACCCCAGGATCGAAGGAGAGAGAAAACAAGATTCACACGCGGTAGCTTCATCCTCAACAGCGACCTTTCGTGCCATCCCCACATCCCTACTCCCCGCCAGCGATCGACTAGCCGCCTTCCGCGTCCTCATCGGAATCGACACCGCCCCCGGTTTCAGCACACAGGAGTACTTTTCAGCGCTCAGCGTCCAACGTCGGCATCTACGCACGCGTGGTCCGCGCAGAGCAGCGCGCCTGTTTTGAATACCGCGTCGTTTCAATCTTGATCAGTTGCTGTCTGGGTCTGCAGATCGTGGTGGCAGCGGCTCTGACCGCGTTGGGGGCCGGCAATGGACCGCACGGGTTGGTCACGGCATTTGGGGCAATTAACACGGTCATCGCGGGGTTTCTGACATACCTGAAGGGATCTGGTCTGCCGAACCGGAAAAGGTATTATCATGACGAGTGGTCGAAGGTTCGGCAGTATATTGAGCAGCGGGAACGGGAGTTTTGTCTTGAAGGGTGCGAATTGGACTTGGAAGAGGAGGTTAGGAAGATTGAGAAAATGTATGAGGATGTGAGAGCGGAGATCGAGGCCAACATCCCGGATAATTATGCGAGCGTGCGCGATCCAAGGAGTAGAAAGGAACATGTATCCCCGTTGTCACAGGCAGAGGTGTTATCGCCTAAAAGAGAGGAAAGACGTGAGCCTGCGAGCCTTGGAGGGTCCAAAAGGGCATCGGATGTAAAGTCTCTAGGCTGAGGATATCTGCGATTCAGTCCATTCCTTACATCTTCATCTGTTTGTTCTCTTTCTCTTCCCTCGAACGGTAGGAAAGGACTTGTAATTCTAATATGTAATCAAGCCATTCAGATCTTTTTCGCAGTACGAATTCTCGATCGTATGCCTGGGACGTAGGCAACGTTTTCTGTGCATGAGCAGTCAGGTATGCTATATAACAGCTCCATCAGGAACATCGATTGGCACTGTCTCCCATTTGAAGTGAATCTTTAGATGGTATAATTCCTCTTGGACAGTCGGGTGTATGCAGTGGTCTCGCCGTTGCAGCACATTGAGGGCATAGAGTCCTCTAATGCTCCTCTCAGTTCTGCTAGCAGAAAAGCAGCATCTCGCCTTGAGATTCTTCCAGCAGATAAACTGCTTTCTTCTCAAACTGGACGTATAATAGACGGTCACTTTGAGGGTTTCCCAGTGAGACTCGAGTATTATTCCAAATAACGAATAGCAGTAAATGGAAAGAGAAATCTGATATCATCCTGGTATCATCGCCAGCAGTGCAGCAAACTGTTGACAGAACAGATGGCGAATGAACTTGTCTCTCGAACACAATTGCTTCTTCACGGACAACAAAAGAATGCTGCATCACAGAACTGGATGCATATCGGCTGTATAGATCTTTGAGTTGTTTTTTGTTGATCCTCGATTCCGTATGCTGACCATGACTCCAGAAGCCTCTTCAATCGAGTGCGGAGATCGGTGTTGGATTCCTTCGCAGCAGAGGAACTAGACGACTGGCGAGCCCACTCTGCTAGATCGTTCGCTGTTTCAACCAACTACTATCAGCAGAGAACAGGATGAACTAGTTATAGTAATGCAAGGCCAGGAATCTCTGATTACGCAATGACTGCCGTTCAGTCTGTTGTGCCTCTGCTTCTTCCAGAGAGCCACGCTGGAAGATCCAGCTTGATGGCTATTTTGATGTGAAAGATACCCTTTTCTCCCGTCACTCATTGATCTATATTCTATCTTTCTCAGTCATTCGCTTTTGGATTTGCTGTTTTCTGAATTTCTGATCCCTTAGCTGCTCTCGCTGGAATCAGTCTTTCGCCCTCTTTCTGCCTCTTCCAGACAGACTCTCGAACCTGTCTCCAGAGCCTTCCCAGCAGCGGTAAACTCACAGAACTCCCATTCACCATGGCCATAAGCAAGCCAGAACCTTCGCATCCCGCCGCGGACCCTGCTCCTCCTTCACAAGCCCCCGCTGCGCCCGCAAATTCAGACTCCATCACCTTCACCTTCAACCCGCACGCGTTATCCACGGGCAAAAACGTCCACTCCGTCCCGATGAACTCTGCACACCCCATCTCAGTCAGAGCCATCAGAAAGAAAATCGACAGTCCGATCGGTATCCCCGTCGCCCAAGCCGCCATCTTCATTCTGAGTACCGTTTCCGCTGCCTTGTTGGGCGCGAGCGTGCAGAAAGAGTCGCATAGCCTCGACTACGGCATATATAACGGATACTCTTTCGTCCCAATTGCTCCCGTATAAACCCCCCCCCTTCCCTTCTTTCTCCATTATTCTGGTCACGAAAAATCTAGCCCTTTTGAAGGGTGAAGGGCTTCAACTGACTCCAGCCTACCAGGTCTGCCTCAGTGCGCTCTGGGCGCTTGTCGCCCTGGGAATATCCCGCTTAACCAAAAAGCCCGTTCATCCAGCCTTTTACGTCGCTTTTGACCTCCTCCTGTGGCTTTCGCTTCTGGGAATTTGCACGGGTATCATCATCATTATGGGAAACGCGGAGTTGTATGCCTGCACCTACGACTATCGGAACAAGCCAAAGGAATGCCACGATTTTCTGCGCCAGAGCTATAAATTGCAAGTCGCTGCCAACACGCTGGCTTTATTCAGCGGGTAAGTTTCCAAATATGCTGGAGACAGCCGTTTCCTTTTTCTTTTCCTTTCTTTTTTTGGCTTCCGTCGCGTTCAAACACTGTATGTACCCTAATCCGCTGGACAAATGCAGGCTTACCCATTTCGGTATCTTCGTCTGGGGCTGCAGGATGGTCTATGTTATCAACAATGGGATGAAACTCGAAATGACCATCAACATGAGCGGACTCGGCAATGCGCAAGCTGCAAAACCGCTTGTCCGTATGTAAATGGCGGAAGGGAACAGAAGTGTACATACTTTTTTCCCTTGAAAAAAAAAAAAAAAAGAAAAAGAAAAGAAAAGAAAAGAAAAAATAAAGAATAGGGAGGGTATAGCCAAATCCACATGGTGTGGGTAATGCGCCAGTCAACGCGCCTGAAAGAGACGGTCCTTAAGAGCAGATCGTCACGTTTCATGATATTTAATAATGTTCTAATATAACTAATGAAAACTTGTTTGTATGATATCAATTCGAGTGCAGAAAGCTGCTCAGATAAAGCCGGTCAAAGTACTGTGTATATACATGTCCTACTCTCAATATCACTTGATATGCTCAAGCAGCTTCATTTTGCAAAACAAGGCAGAATTTTCCCAACTAAACATCCGCGTCAAAAAAGACTCTCCTCGTCGAACATCTTGCAAGCGCATCATTCTAAAGTTGATTATACCGCTATTCTAAAGCTCCCCGGAAAAGGTCCTGAAGAGAATTTCTGCACCGCTCGCGAATCAATTTAGGAATCTAAATAGCTAAAAGCCACGACCACACGGGCCAACCAAAGGGGAATAAATATCTAAAAACAGTTCCAAAAAACGAACCAGCAATAACTGAGATCTGCTATGTTCCGATCCGGCTTTGGGGAGGGGGGGTATTTGACAACGGAAATGCAGCCATGACAACCAATTCAACTCAAAACAAAATGCCGCCAACTGATTAAAAAGAAATTATAGTTTCAATGCCATGCAAACCAGAGAATCAAAAGACGCAGAACCATGAATGGACCCGGGTAGGGAGGGGAACAAAACTCGACCAGATAAGCTAATATCTATTACCATTGCCTCCCTATTCAGCGAGGAGAGGCCAAATGTCTTGACCCATTCCAACAAACAGAGACCAAGTCCATTAGGAAAGACCAAAAGAGAAAGCCAATAAATTCATAGTGGCGTTAGATCGCAGAGAATTATCTCATCGAAGCCCAAAAAGAAAGAGGAAAAAAAGCCCCTGTATATTCAAGAGGACTGGAAACCCAAAAAGAGAAGATAGATGGGATGTTCACCTCATGGAAGGCAGAGACACACAAAAAATGCAGGGGAGAAGGGAGAGGGAGTTGCGGTAGCAGGTCAGTCAATGTTTCTATGAAAGCAAAAAAAAAAGAGAAAGATTAAATGCCCGCCAAGGGTTCAAAATTTGTGAACCTGAAATGACAGATTGGGTGTATGAAACCAAAGATCCAGGTGTCCGATATTAAAAGTTGTATATATAGATGTTCTTTTGTCGGGAAAGAAATCGTTCTTGAACCTAAACTCCGTTGGGTATCCGAGGAACGGGCTTTCTTTTCGAATTGTTTGCGGTTTTTGGGATCCGGGGTACACCCTGAATCATTCTAGGTTCCTTCATATAATTCGGGTCGAGCTTTGCAGGGACTATAAGAAATGTTAGATCTCATTCCACAGTGACACGTAATCAGTGGTTTGAAAGGTAGATTAGACACATATAGTAGTTACGGTACTAACCTCTGGTGATGACACTCTTCCAGTCTCCAGATACAGACACTTCTCGCCGACCACAGGGAGGAAAGGATGTAGCGCTTGCTGACCGCCAAAGGTGATTAGAGGTATCTGTAAGGAAGTCGGTGGTCATTCTCCCGGAGAATATCGACGATCTGCCACGATTTCGCTTGGACAAAATGATTTCGTCGAATAGGACAACTTTTGGGTTTCTCGATCTGAGATCAATTCTTTCACGCTCCGCGATGAATTCATTGAACCCTGGAATGAGTATTAGTAGAGATTCTAAATATATACGTTGAAATCAGGGATACCTACCTTGCGTTTGTTGCAATACGGCCATATACTCCGCATGTTCATGTGGAAGGCTCTTCAAGAACGCATCCATCTGGAAACTGTAGGTCATCCCGGCCTTTTTCTTATCCCCAGTGGCCGGACGCATGAATTTTTTGTAAGTGTAGAGGAGACTTGCGAAGCATCGAACGAAGGCCGCTCGGATCTGATCTGGATGGAAAGCCACAGGACACACTAAACATATATGTAATGCACAGCGACCATGGACAACCATTCTGCAACCGGAGCATTTATATGTTGCTTCTTCAGCCTTTTCGTCGCATACAGAGCATATAGCTTTGTCGTCCATCTGTTGTAGTTGCAAACAATGGCCTTCGACTAGAGTGCTGCCAATAGGATTTCGCATGGGCTGCTGGAATGCTTGTGGCATGATTGTCGAAGCAGCGATCGTGGATTGTGCATATACTGATGGCGCGTACACTGATGTGCCGGTGTCTGTGTTTAAGGTGGTCACAGAGAGGTTGTAAGAGTGGCCCAAGAAGGGGACGCTGGGCCGTCGTGGTACTCCAGGCCGGCGGTCAACTGCCATTGACGAGCTTCTGCGAGATGCCGCATCAAAATGGCCAGATCTCTTTTCGCGCAGCGAAGCTTGAAGAGCGAACCCAGAGTCGTTTCTTGAAACTGGAGTTGAGGGTAATGGTGGAAATTTGCTCGAAGTGGGAGACGTTCTCGGTGAAGGTGACGTACTTGCTTTCGACGTGGAGCTGGTAGTCGGCCGATCTTGACTTCTTGGGAAAGCTACATCATTTCGGGCATTCAGGAAAACATTGAAGATAGGAGGTGCTGGAGTCACATCTTGGTCTTGGCCAAATGAACCAGAGTTCAAATGAACATATTTTGCAAGATAGGTCGGGGTTGCTTTGGGAGAGTAAATTGACGCGTTTTCGGCGGGTATCGTGTCGAATGGATATGTTTCAATGGCATAAGCAGGCGGCCCAGGCCGAACGCCAAACCGATAGAGTGGAGCCGCAAGCTGTAGCAGAGACTGTAATTTTCGACGCTGGTGACGAGGAAGAGGAGTAGGCCGCTGTGTGCTTTCAATGACATCTTGGTCAAGGTCCACAAGAACAAAGTCGTCGGACGGTAACTCCACGTTTTCATATCTCCGTTCAATACCTACGACATACGGGCACGGCGCTTCAAGTGCTTGTAAAAGACGTGCAGGAAGAATTGGGATAAAAACACCCGTCCATTGAAACGGGAACATAAGCTCAGTTATTGCTCTGCTAACCAGGTTCAACATGGCCGTATGGGATGAGAGAAGGATGATTCGTGATTCAACGAGTAGATACTAGTAGCAGTCAGCATATCTCACACAAAACCACTCGTGTGCCATGACAAACGGACCTCAAACAGAATGATGATATTAGAGATGGAGAGGGCGCGGAAAAGCGGGTAAAGGTCAGTCTGCCAACAGTTAGCGTCAAGTGAATGTCAAAAAGGACATGCTGTCGCCCACATTTCGAGAGCTCGGCAGTTCGTTATCAGCCTCTTTTCGAGCAAATAGGCGCAGTTCTCGCACTGCTATCTCCACTTGAGTTTTGGATGATAGAGGACTAAAGGCCTCCATGCACAAGTTCACAACATATCTCTCCAAAGGTTGCCATCTCCCAACTTTCGGCGACGTGGGAGGGACTCTTAAAACAGCTCCATCCATCATGGGGATAGTGATAGCCCTCAGCCATTCTTTCCAAAATGTTGTCATCGCAGCGTCACGCCCAAGGATTCCGTACGCTCGTGGAATCCAGAAACCGGTATCCCCATCCGTCAACCCATCGATTTTTGACGCTGCGCCATGGCGCACGGGACGCAGTAAGTCAGCCATTAATCCAATTTTCTCTTCCACGGCGCTAATTTGCTCCTCCAGCTCATCCCTTGCAGCAGAGCCAGAAGGCACGGTTGGAAGTTGAGCTAATAGCCGAGATAGCTTTGCCCGTTCTAATCCCAACCGCTCGCCCAAACTCGCAGCAAGTTCCCGTTCCTCTTCTGTCATGTTATCTCGCCTCCACTCCTCACACCGCTTTTCGAGCTCTTCAGCCGCTTTATGACTTAAAGGAATCCAGATGATAACGCAAACACCATAAAGCTTGGATCCATCACCGCCAGTCATTGCAAAGCCATGCCAAGTGGACCGCGGCCGCTGATCTGAAGAGATAATATTGATATCATTCGGAAATGCGAACATGGGCACGTAGTCGGGAAATTTCCCCCTTCGTTGACCATCGTCGGGTGCACCCTTTGGTGGGTACCTATCGAGAAGGACCGGTTCGAACCTGCGTTTGAGAGGATGCATATTCGGAGACATCTCAAGAGGTTGAGGGGTCGGGATTACCGAGTTGTAGTTGCTCAGGCGTCTTGATGTTCGAATGGAGGCTGTACCCAATTATGATTAGCAGTAACTCAGCCTAGAAACAAGTACGATACAAGTCGGTCGGCAAATATCTACCTTGACGGGCCACAGATGGCTGCCTTCTCATGCTGCTCATATCTCGAAACGACATATGCCTCCGTACGCTACCAATGCCAGACTTTAAAGGGTTCGCACTCATCTCCTCCGCCACTATCTTCTGTGTCTTAGGTTTCGGTCTCGTAGGCTTGGGCACAACGGCTCCGGCGGTCAGAGTCAGATCGCTCAGAAACGATTCTCTCTCAGCAGTAAACTTCATCAATGCTTTATCAAAATCGACATCATTAAGAACAGAAGCTCCATTGGAAGAGCCCTTGATGGTCATGCTACTTCGATTGCTATGCGAGTTATTATTGGAATCCTTAAAATCCACCGCGAAGGACTGGAACGAGAGTCTCTTATCATCTGTGGACCAGAACGATGACGGTTGATACGAGTTCCGCTTCGAGGACGGCTGAGACGAATCGGCCTCTTCTTCCTCCTCCGCGTCTGCGTCTTCCTCGATTGTATCTGCCATCGATATCGGTTGGGGACGAGTGACGTTGTATTCCTCCCCTAGCTTCATGAATATGTCAAATATCTCGGATCCATCGACACCGGCAATCCAGAAAAAATCAGCGAGAGGGGCCGAGTGCAAATCCACGCTCGACGCTGGCGCCATGATGTATGGTGACGAGAGTCGGCAGACGGAGTGTAGATACGCAGAGACCACCCGAAGAAAAAAAGAGCGTTGGCGATTAGTCTGTGGGATCCCCGCACCACAAGCTCATAGCATGGGAGGGAGCAGACAGGTCAGATCACTTCATCTGGCAATGGCCGTAAAACAACAGGACAGTCGGGAGTGACAGCGATTGTGGGATAAAAAGACGAGGGATAGGGCGACGATAGAGAGGATGAATGTTCGATAAGGATTGCGTTCTGGCCTGAACGGATGTTATTAGTGAGTCGTTGCAAAAACGGTGTGTTGCACACCCACCGCATGGTGAGAATGCAACTGTTAGGGGGTGGCTGACCCGTCTCTGCGCTTGTTGTAGCGGTGCTGTTAGGTTTTGACGATGGGTGGTAGCTCCTTGTCGCTCCCTCGCGATTCCTGAGCTGGTTGGTGGCCTTCTCTCGATGGCGGTGGATGCGATGCAGTGACGATCCCTTGGAACTCTGACGATGAAAAACCGCTTTAGTAGCAGCCCATTGAGGTTAATTATGTATGTATGAATGAGCAGAACTTCTACAGTAAAAGATAATTATTGATGCGGATTGTTAGATTTCAGGGCTTGTGCTGCCCGCTGTCCTGACTATCAGATTGAATTCGGCCTATCTCTGTGTGCTTCCCATGACAATTAAGACGGCGGATTATAGCTCATGGTTTGCTGGCCCAAGCAGCGATCTCAAACGACAGACCTGTTACTTCAGATAATGAGAAGTCGCTGTTCTCGCATTCCATCCTACGAAGCTCAATAAATGACAGGGGGAGTTTGTTTAATAATAATCTCTCACATGAAATCGAGCCTTTGGAGGACTGTTATTAAACTCCTTTGCCCGCACGTATGTATTAGTTTTTAACATTGACGGAAGCGCTCTCTCAGCTGCAAAAGAACAAGCCCTCATCTGAGAAGATGGCAGTGATAGGCTGACAGGGAATGTCCTTCGAGTTGGAGTGGAGATGCTGCTGGTCGATCTCTTCCCAGGATTAACAATGGATCCACGCACTTTCTGTACAACATCGAAGAGTGTCGCTTTGGCGCGGAAGGGTGCAATCGTTGGCCCGGAAATATTCTTCTCTGTAGGTAGTATACATAGCAGTTAGTGAATGGTGCATACACGCGGCAGTTCTCTCTGTTCGCTCTCTGGCCGTCTATTATTTCTTTTCTCACTCCTGGCAAGGTACGCACAAATCGGAAGTTTTTGAATTCCCATCAACTCCACACACACGTCTGGTCCACTAGTTAGTTAGGCGTTGATGGATCAAAAGAGTATGATTGCGGAGTACAGATGCAACGCGAACTGGTGGTGTTTCTTCCCTTGGATGTCGAACTATACTGGCTCCATCTGGGCTTTTTTGCGCAGCTTCCAGAAGATAAAAAAGGAACAAAAAATGTCTCGCATCTCGGAGGACCAGTGCTGCATCGAGATCGCTCTCCTTTTTTTTTAACCCTTTTTTTAGCCATTCCAAGGAGACTCCTAGAACAACGATAGCATAGTGAAACATTTAGAAGATTGATGGCAAAGACGACCTCAGTTTCAGTAACTCAGGGGAAGCTATGATTTCGAAAAAAGAAAAAGAAAGAAAGAAAGAATTCAGTCCAGCTGTATAATTGATTTTGCAGCGTACAGGGTCACTCTTGTTGTCAATGCTTTGGGCGTACAGGCAAGCATACGCGAGCAATATTCATCAGTCGACAGGCACGAAGAAAGCCCGCAGGCCACAATGGTGCTCCCACACTTGAACTGCGTACCTGCATAAGAGTTGCAGTTCTAGGTCTGCTTGGAAGCTGCACGATGGGTTGCATTTGTCTCGGACGTGCTGGAGGGTCGAGCTAGCTGCCACCTCTAGGCTCTAGTTAGTTACATAGTTACAGGAGTTGGTTATCTTGAATATGAATGTTTCAACATCCAAAACAACAGAGAATCATATGCCAGAAGACGTAAAAGTTTCACCCAGGCCCAGATGTTTCTTTTCTTTTCAAGCCCTTGGATCAGGATTTAGTTGTGTAGGAAATGTCTTGTAGATAAAGTGTCTTCACAATTTCCTGTTGTAGCTACTCCGTATGTACTCCGTTGATATAATAGTTAATGCTGAATCCCTGCCACTTCCATAACCCTGGGGGAGATACGAAAAGGAAACAGGCTGAAACAAAAGAAATATGAGATCTATCAACCTTAGATTCGATCTTGCATGATAGTAAAACGATATCATTATCTGTATCAAAGGTATCCTAGAAGAGTGATAAATTGCTGGGGAGCTCTACTCTAACCAACGAGACCAAGAAGACATGGCAGTCCCAGCACAATCATATCATACATCTATCCGGTTTGAACATTGATGAAACTACAAAGTACCTATGCAGTAATCTAAATTGAGACATGGAACAATAACATTGTTAGCCTCTAGTCTCACATTCTTGTCTGCTGGCTTCTTCGTCCTTGGTATTTTGGTCTTAAAAGGATCCGATATATGTCCATCGAATGGGAGAAGCGGGAGCTATGGATGCGGCCGCATAGTCTGCGCAATCAGGTCTAGGAGGGTCCAGACGTTCGTCACGTTGATTCTGTAGATGGGAAATCTTATCAGCCAGAAAGCCTCGGTATCATGATCGCTTCTTGGTCATCAGGTTGCCCGTGGTCAAAAACCCTCGGTCTCCAAACGCGCCGCGCCATTCAAGAGACAGCTGTCCAAGAGTTGTTCGTCCTTCTCGGCTCATATCCTTTTGCAAGCCTTCAGCGCCATCTTGCTGACCATGCTCTTGCTCTATGAGAAAAGCAACCTGGAAGACGTCTCGCGGGCTCAGCGTCGGCATATTCCCTTTTTGACCGTCAGAGTTTTCAAAATCCCAATTAAGCGATCTCGACTTGAAAGGAGGCTTTGGATTTAGTGTAATATTCTGTGTTTCATACGGATTAGCTCAGCGTCGTTTCGAATTCAGGTACGGATACGAACCCCAAGGGCAATAATTCCATCGCCAACGTTTTCAAGCTGTGCTTCGAGCGCAAATCTGTATAGTTTCGATTTACCATATGGACCCAGAGAACGATTATCCACTTCACGGGGTGTCAACTCCGTAGCTTTAGTCCGTACGTTCAAGCACGGTTGTGCAATGAATTGATATAACTTTCGAAATGTGCGGACCCTCCCTCCCGAAGCTCGGACTCCCCCGTGGTTGTCAAGACTCTGAGTTGTCAATGTTTCTGTGTAACTGACGTTGATAGCGAGAACATGGTTTCCCTCTTCTTTTAAGTCAAAACGAACGATTTTCTGGATTGATTCCACCCGAATCGTTCCTCCGGGCTGAGTGTGATGATCCTCGGCAGGCGGATAAAGCTCTAGAGGCACAATCTGAGACGGCGTCTGCATTTCTGCTACTATGCGTATGGAACTGACGACGCGGAGGGTTTCTTCGGCAAGGAGTTCATTGTTGGCGGACAGTGAGCAGGAGAATGTTTCACCAACGTATGCTGAGCCAAACGCTGGGGGGAGTGTGAGCTTCAACACAGAATTAGCCACCTTCCCAGCAGCAAGTACACCTTCACAACAATCGCGACTCACATTGGGGCTTAAAATAAACTGTTTGTCTGCCGTCACCGAAGGGTAGCTCAACGAAGCTTTCACCGGAATTTTGGCATTTTCTTCGGGAAGAGGATATTGGTATGAGAGTGATGGCCGTGAAAGCCTACACAGTCGGAGTTAGCTTCGCGAGCTCGCAAATAGATAGCCCAGCATAATGCACCGTAGGACTGGGACTTATCAGCGAACAGTTGTTTGGGCTGAGTGACTGGGAACTCGGACGTACCTTTAAGGGAGACAGAATGGGGCTCTTTTGGCCCTTCAGCACCCGAAAGGGCTCTTGGACGAGCCATGGACAAAGGCAGATAGTTTCGCTAATTTCAAAGCATCGAAGCCGTCATTTCGAAGCGGTTGATAGGTCTCATCTCGAAGACCTGCAACCTTTGATCACGGTGGAAAGCTCACGGATTGAGGCAACCTTGCCCACCTCAAGATAACATCACGTGACTTTGTGTTGACCTCGAAACTTTGCTGCGATCATCTTCGGACTCGCAGAACTTCGTTTTCCATCTCGATGTTTGTGTATCATCACCATTTTTCTTCACAGTTACACATTTAATTCTTCTTCATCTCCATTTCTACCATCCATATTTCATACCATCTCCTTTTGTAGTGACATATCGCTGTTGTCCATGAAAGATTAATCCCAAGCACAAGCTATCAAATCATGCCGCCACGCAAAACCCGCAACTCCTCCTACTCGTTGGAGCAGTCCGCCACCCCGCAAACTAAAAATTATACAACGTCTGGCGCTGGATCCGCAACCAAAAGAAAGTGGGAAGATGACCAGGTCGATGGATATGTTTCCGTCATCACCCCGACAAAGGCGAAAAGAGCTCGTACAGTTGGCCAGAATGAGTATGTGACTGTCTACGATGCGAGCATAACCCCTACTCGTCCACAAAGGAATTCTCGAGCTACGCGACGCAGGTGTGACTCGGATAATGGCGTCGAACTGGTCCGGGAAGAAAAGAGACTTCGTGCGTTCAGGAAGAAGGCCCCTCAATCCTATCTCACGAAACTCGTTAGAGCAACAACTCAGAGGTACAAGCTAGTCATAGTTTCCCTCCAGCGTCCCATCTGTGCTCGAGTAACTGACTGGGGCTATATAGGATGTTCGTTATCAAGCGCCAAAGGGAAGAGACGGTCGAGGGCCCAGAGGAAATGGTCCATATAGTAGGCACGACCGGCAATGTCTATAAAGTGGTTATAGGCAAGGTGCCGTCCTGCTCTTGCCCCGATGCATTGAAGGGTAACCAATGCAAACACATCGTTTATGTTCGTGTCTCACTCGCTGCTGCATCGCTTTCTCGTCATGCTTGTTATTCTTATGTGAAGAATGCTTCTGACAATCCGCCCTCATGGCGCAGGTCCTACGTAATGTCCTCAAGGCGAAAGATTATCTCCAGTACCAGCTTGCCTTTCTCTCCTCCGTATGTGTGGATTACCCCAAGACCAACAAACGTTTGATCCCTTCGTTAATCCATTCCAGGAACTCTTTGAGATATTTCAAGATGCTCCACTTAGCCCTGCCGACAGTGCGTCCAAGGATGACCAAGGAAAGCGGAAGCCCGTCGACGGAGATTGTCCTATCTGTTTCATGGAATTCGACTCGGCAAAGGATGAAGTTGTTTGGTGCAAGGTTGCATGTGGGAACAACATTCACAAGACTTGTTTTCAGCAGTGGGCAGCGAGTCAAAAAGGGAAGGAAGTACGCTGTGTTTATTGGTGAGTGCCTCCTCTCTGCGATTAGGGTGTTTGTTAGTGTGTGAAAAGGAGCGTACTAACTCATTTGCAGTCGATCACCTTGGGAAAGTGATAATCCCGATATACACTCGCTTCTGGAGACAGCTACAGTCAGCGAGGATGGCTACATTAACGTTGCGGCAGCCATGGGAATGTCCCAAGAACGGGGTAGGCATACCTCTCTGTATACTTCCCTTCTTCCTTTGGAGTTATTTTGAGAATGTTTGAGATGATATAGGGGGCTAACACATGTGATTTAGATTATTCAACATATCATCAGCCCTGGGCGCGCCGACGATTGTATCCCTACTATTAGCCTAAACACTTTGGCTCAACATTTAATCCTATTGCAGAGAGGCTCTATTACTTTGCAACAAAGTGTGTTTTCACAGTCCCTGGAGGAGTCTGTTTTACGCCCCGTTGAGGCGCTTCATTTGATGGTCTCTTTGGAATGGCCTGGTTCACTTCGATTGAAGCAGGTGATATTGCTTCAATTGGAGGAGGTGATATGTAGGACTAAACGATGGCGCTTAGGTATTAGCATTGTTAAAAACGTGCATTATTACTCATTTGCATCCAATGCAGCGAGCATAGCACTTGCCAATGGTTACCGCATCCTGCTGAGACTTGGAAAATTCACTCTTCTTTTGCCTTCTCTCAATGAAAAACAGCGTTTATCTTCTCCTCATGGCAAAATACATTTTAACTTACATACTCACAAAGCGAGTCTGTCGCGTGCCAAACGGCGGGTATACGTATAGTGTAGTATTCCGCTGAACCAAGATGCTCTGCTGAGCGCCTCCAGGACAGATTATTTTATCCATGATCATTTAATACCCTTCTTCCATTCCTAATCGTAGCAGAACTCACGCCTTCTTCGCCAGTCATCCATGCCGGCATCTTCGTCACGTCAATGACGCCCAAGTCCGCAAGCTGTCGCAGACCAGATATTACATCGGAACCAGAGAACGTGAGTGAGAGCGTAGTAGTCGTTGCGCCTGTGTCAGGATCCTGGGGTTGAGAGGTAGGCGTGATGGGGTCCTGCAGGCGGATTTCGAGTTTTTCAAGACTGGGATTGGTGGTGGGCATAGTCGTTGATGAAGCGGTTGAAGGAGACAAGCTTGAAGAAGAAGAGGATTTGGGAGGTTGCCGGTCCAAGCAGCCGGTCGTTCCGAAGCGGGAAAGGATGGTCTTTTGACGCTTTCTTTTCGATGTGGAATCCGATAGGGATGGGTCCGGTGGTGGGGAGGGCGCGCGTTTCGAGGATGGGGATGTTTGGGAGATGTTTTCCTTCTGGGGGAACGAAGTGGTGGGGTCTTCTCCGAGTTTACTAGGGAATTCTTGTACTGGAATCGAATTTGGGAGTCGTGGATCTAGTGGGCCCTGTTCGACGATGGCGTCTGCGAAGATGCTAAATGCGCCGTTGGCGGTGTTGGTCCTCCCTGGACCGCGGAGGGCAAGGAGGGTGTGAAGACTCTTGGTGGTCAGGGACGTTGGTTTCAAGGTATACCGCTGGTGAGGACGGGATAGGGCTTTGGGAATGGCGTCCATGACAATTCGTCTGAGGGTTCTGGTGTCTGTGGTCAGAGAGCGTGGAGGCGTAGAGGAAGTAGCCGTGTGGCGTGGAGCGGGTATTGAGAACAGTGACGAGTAGATAAACGGCGCGCTATCCGGAAACACGAGGTAAATTACCCTCGAAGCGTCGGTGAAGGCGTGTGGTGATTGCCTTGGGTATTGATAAGGGGAATCGATGATGAAAATCCGAACAAAGGTCAACGGTAGACTGGTGGAGCGGGAAATGTAGTAGTGAGCTTTCACAAGCGGTGATATTTCGTTTTGAATACATTTGAGAAAAGTTGAGCCGTGAAATCGTGGTAAAGATGCTGAAAGGTCACTGCCATCGTCATTCTTCTGCCTCGATCCGTGTTTACGCGCATTCGGGACCAGCTGTAGCGCAGTCCACCGATGGCCCACCGCAGGATGATCTTCGATGTAGCGAACATCAGCCATCGCGAGTTGGCGAAGCGTCAGCCCATTTCTCCAATCTCCTTCTAGTATGCGATCAATCACTTCTCTTTTGCCTCCCTTGCGCTCGCGCAGGTCAGTGTATACCTCTCGTAGCGCCTCGATTGAGGTGGCTGGTTCGTATGGATTTGCATCGTCGTCTTCTTCCCATTCTTCTCGCTGTACAGCATCACCGATAAGATACGGGCGGCAGGCCTGTAAACAATTGTCATCCAGCCATTGCAATACCAGATCAACCAGAGAGGTTCTGGAGAGCCTGCTGAGTGATTTGATCAGCGACGCGGTGTTTGCAGGAATGCGAAAGGTATCCGGAAGGCTTGCAGCGGAGGGCGCAAGGATGGATGAACGGCGCGCCATGAGTAAGATTATCTTGCAGATAGATCTTCCATTGTCTTTGATCTTTTGCTCAATTCGCGAGGTGTAGAGAGGAGAGAACTCGACTTCAGTTACCCAGCAAGAAATGATAACCGCACTGAGATGAGGCAAACAAGACAAACAGAAGTAACGAGTGAAATGCAAACAAAGCAAACAGGTCAAACAGGTCAAATCGTTCAAACCGTCCGAGAGAGTCTACAAACAGTATACGGATAACTACTAATACAGAGGAGATACTGTGTAAGTCTTCAATCTGGAGAAGACAATCCCAATGATCAGTCAGTTATAGATTGTAGCCTCTCTCGTACTCATCTGGATTGATAATCCTCACTCTGTTTGCTCTCTCCGACCTCGCTTCCTCAAAATCCCGAAATCAACGCGGCGAGAACGCTCTGAAGCCTCATTATTCAGCCGAAACCAGGTTCGATTTCAGCTATTTTTGGCATGTGGGATGTCCACTGAGTAGTGATTTGCTTCAGAGATGAACAGAAGATCTCAAGGGATTTGAAGATATATATACATATATACATACATAAATATAGATTTGATAACTACCTACATGGCGGGGCATCATCCCTCCCTGAGCGATTATTGTGTTCTTGTTTGGTGATATCAGCGATTTACCGCACTGTTTTAACTTTTTGACCACCTCGTTGGCTGAACACAATCCATCTCTCTCTCTACCTGTCTCTTTCCCCTCTCTCTACAATCAATTCTCTTCCTCTCCGTATGTCAGGCTCTTCGATTGAGCAACAGTGACACCAGTCTGAGATTTCTACCCTGGTAACTCTTCTAGTTGCCGCTATTTCTTTGTGTGACAACTTCCTAGCTTCCATCATCATCATCATTCCTCGGTCTGTTTAAACTACATAGCTTGGTCATTCCAATTCTTCGTCCAGTATCTATCTGCCTGTGGTGAACCACCTGCTCGTTCACCCCTCAATCTCATCTCTATCTTTGACCTCAATCAACTTGGCTGCTGTGGGCAAAACCATCTTTGTGAGCGAGAAGTGGAGGTTCGACTCACTGGAGTTGGACGGGGAGACCCAATTCCATCACCATGTCCAGCTTCAACGGGCGTCGTGGTCCCAATTTCTCTCAGTACCTGAATGACCTGAATTCCGTTCAGTCACCCTTCGATCAGCCCAGACAAGAAGAGCAGGAATTGTTCGATGTGGATGCCGAACTGGCGCTGTTCACAAATGCCGAATTTCTCGACTTTGACTCGTCAGGAGACATGTCATACCGCGTTCCAGTCAGTTTGGACGAGGAGCCCACGCGTTCATCAGAGCCTACATCAAATCAAGAGGTTAAATTCTTAGATATGGTGAATGGTATGTTTTGAAAATCTATGAAGCATTCTGTTGCATACTCTTTCCTCCTTGTTGAGCTCTCTGTTTCTCCAACACTTCCCGTATCGCTCACTTGATATGAGATTTCTCTCACTCTATACAAGATTCCCCTCTTACTTACTTCACTTCTTCACAATCTGCACCTCTCTTCTGTTATTTGATAAAGAGATCAGCATATTGGTTTTGACAAGCCCCAGATCGCTTCTACAAATCTTTGCAGACATTTCACTGTCATCCTCAGTTTTGTGTTCATTTCCTCTCACTTTGAACACAGTTTCTTCTTCTCACTTTCGTCGCATGTTTTTCTTCTTCACTAACCTACACTGCTTTCGTCGCATCTTTCTAGTATGAATAACTGTATGTGTACTGCAGCTCCACGTGATTTTGGCTTGCAACTAGAGGCTCCTTCTTGTATCTCTGTTGCATATTTGTGTTCTCTCTATTTGCGTCTGGTTCTATGACAGTATAGTGCTTGCTTGAGCTTCAATGAGAATTATGGCTAATTCTGTGAGAAAACAGACTTCAATATCCCGGATTATCAGTATTATCCGCCACCGATGGTCCCAGTGCAAGCTCCTGCCTACTCAGTACCTCAGCAGCCTCAAAACCATGAAATTCCCGCTACAACTGTGCCTCCTCAGCCTACAGTGAGCCAGCCAGTTCCCCAGAAGCCTCAGTCCAAACCACAACCTGCGACGGGAACCAAACGGAAGCAAGATACAGCCAGCCCCGATGGAGCAGCCCGTTTAGCTCAAGAAGAGGACAAGAGACGCCGCAACACGGCAGCCAGTGCCCGATTTCGCATCAAGAAGAAGGAACGTGAGAAAAACCTGGAACGCACTGTCAAAGACGTCACCGCCAAAAATGCCGCTCTAGAAGCGCGAGTCTCACAGCTCGAGATGGAGAATCGCTGGCTCAAGAACTTAATCACCGAGAAGAATGGCTCTACTCTTTCAGACGGCGAGATTTCAGGCCTGTTTGCGAAGTTCCAGGAGGACAAAGAGGGGGGCAATACCGTCCAACCGCAGGAGGATGGTCAAGGGGAGAAACGGGAGGCTGATAAGGTGGAATCGAGAGCTTCGTGAATGAAAAAAAGCATGTTTATTTTTTCCTCCTTTGATGTCTTTTGATGTTACCCCTACGAGTTCGACGAGTTATGCCGCTTTATTTCCCTTGCTGTTATTCACTTTTTCGAGCGATGCCATTTCCACATTGAATCCGTAGCCTTGTCCTTCCCTAATCTGTAGTGCCACAGGTTGGATATCTTTTGGAGCCCAGGGCTGGAGGGGTTTCCTTAGGAATTAGTAAATTAGATATGTAGCTTTGGCAGGATTTAAGGAAATATGGCCACTTTGGATTTCAAGCCCTTTTTTCCGCCTTGTACTTACCTCATCCTTCGTCCTTGATATTTCTCCTTTCTCCCCTGCTTAATACCCTCTCCTGATATCCCCGTATATACAGAGGGGGAAGACAGCACTTAAATAAAACATGCTTACGTTCTGATTCCTGGAGGTGTTGTGTTCGAGGTACTTTGGTTTTTAACGCCCCTTTCGCTTTCCTTTGGAGAAATTACTATATATCCCCTTTGTCTTCTTTGGTTCAATCAGGTCATATTTAATACTTGTTTCTTGTGCGCTCATTTCATCCTTGTGATCATGATTCAAAACTAAAAATATATATGGGAAGTACAGTTGGTAAAGGGGGGCGGCATGGAATGGTGGCTACATACTCCTTATGACACAGCTAGCTTGAGTGATCAAAAAAAAAAGATCACTGAAATCTCCAAAGAAGTCTTTTAAAGTATGTAGACCCAAAGCCTCCGTTAAGCACTCTTTCCAACTATAGAGGGTATACCATGATTTCAACCTATATACATATGTATACATAGATACATGCTTTCTCTAGAGCCCCTCGACATGTCTGAGATATAGCACACTTAAGTAAATACGATTTTCAGCAGTGTAGTTAGACCAGGAGCAGAACCCCCCCCCCCCCCCCCCCCCCCCCCCCCCCCCCAAATTCAATTTGAATCCGCTGGCGAAACTTATGAAAATCTCAATCCGTGAGTAGGATCCCATTTCCCAGGAATGGGCCGCCGTTCCTCCACCACACCATCGTCACCACCAGCTACATTATTGTTATTAGCTGGAAACCCCGCGCCAGACACTCGTGCATCCAGGTTCATCTGAGAGGGCATGCCGAACTTTATTCCCCTTTCGGGAGACCACATTCCCGCCATCGCGGAGGAGGGGAGGTTTGGAAATGCGGGTGATACACCGGTTCCTGCGGGCACAGGGGTTTGAGGCGGAGGGAAGGTTGAGAGCGGGGCTTGGGCGGGTGCTCGGGTGGGTTGCGGTGCGGTGAGAGGAGGAAGATTGTGTTGCTGGTCAGTAGGGAAAGCAAAAAGATTTGATGTTTCGGGCATGTTTCGTGGAGGTTGTTGAAATGGGATAGGTGCAGTAGGCGAGGAAAGGTTTAGAGAAGCCATAGCGGAGGTGTTGGTAATGTCTCTGTAGGCAGTTGGTCAGCACAGCGAACGTCTTTCAGAGATTCTAGGAGAAAAGGAACACGTACGTCTCCATTTGGCCTGCCTCCATCCTTCTCTGTTGTACAAACTTCTTGCATTCCTCCCTGAACCGACTGACCAGTTTCGCCAGATCATTGTAAAACTTTCTTCCCACTTCGATATTGGATATAATCTCTTTGTACTTGATATAGGCATTTTCCAGGTCCTGCAGAGCCTTTTCACGCTCTTTTGTTGACGAGTCACCTTTTCTGGCCATCGTAAATGCTCTGTTGGCTCCACGGAGCTGATCTTCGATTTGATTTTGGTTCTTCTGTTCTTCGACCAGCATGTCCCGGTCCTGGTCATACAAACGCAAATGTTCCTCGAACAAATCTTCGAACTGGCTGGCTTCAATATTTTGCATGGGATATTCTCGTTCAAGACGGGAAGTTTCTTTAACCAATGCCGAGTCTAAAAGAATGTTAGTCGGTTTTAAAGCATAGAGATTGACGGGGACGATGACTTACTGATGGTATCAGCTCTGGCTTTCTCTCTCAAGGCTTCAATCTTACGCTTGCGTCGACTCTCTAATCTCGTCACTTCATTTAGTGAACTTCTAAGCCGACTCGATTCTCGCTCCACCTGCGGGGTGATCGTAGCTCTTCTGCTGCTGGGAACATACGCCTCCAAATCCCTATTCGTTCCAGCCAATACACGCAAAACACGCTCAGATTCCTGTAACTTTTTATAAACTAGGTTGTCGCTATTGTTTGCGGATGCCAAGTAACCATCGATTTCACGGGCGTTCGTGTAGAGCTTCTCTGCTGCCTGTTCCGAAGGGAGTCTTGTCCATCGGTCTGTCCCATATTTCATTCGTGCTCTATCGTCTTCTTCCTTTTCTGCACTTAAAAGTTCAACTCCTTCGACATATATAGCCTTGTCGTTAGCTTTGAGCTTGGAAGTGTCTTCTAATGAGCGATGAAGGCGGTTTAAGCCATCTTGTTGTCTTATTTCTTCCGCATGAGATACCAGCGCCGGGGGTAAACCAAGAGGCTTTTCAAGGGCTTGTAAGGATCCAGGAAGATTCAACGACTGAAGCAGATCTCGAAGTTTCAGGGTCATTGACTCCAACTCTCCAATTGTCTGATTAACAAGCCGATCTCGGCGATCGGCATATATGCTGGCAGCAATGTGCACTGCATACGGTACTAACTTAGCAAACAATGGCCGGCCGAGAGGGGCGCCTTCACCAATCATTGACAGAGCTTCTGTCACCTCATTTGGTGCCTTTGCAGCAACCATTGATGCTCGTTCAAGGAGCTTCAATTCTGACTTCGGAGGAACGGAGTTGAGATAAATCATATCATTGTCCCGTTCGGCCCGTTTTAAATCTTCACTCACGCGAGCCTTCAGCGCGTTCAAGTCACCCAAAACAACCTTATTAATCCATTTTGACTCTTTCAATGCTTCATTGACACAAGTGAGACTATCCCGCAGACGTGCAACTTCCTCTCCGTATTTCCTCTTCTCTAAACAATCAAGAGACTGTCTATATTGAGCCGCTGCAGCAAAATGGTGATGCTTAGCCGTCGTATGATGGATCCATTCTGTGCTTATAGCGTCTGAT
This sequence comes from Emydomyces testavorans, assembly GCA_029449355.1. Classification (NCBI taxonomy): domain Eukaryota; kingdom Fungi; phylum Ascomycota; class Eurotiomycetes; order Onygenales; family Nannizziopsiaceae; genus Emydomyces; species Emydomyces testavorans. Next base: position 3,907,063 of record CP120627.1, read on the forward strand.
TTTACAGCAAATTCACCCGAATTGGCATAGAAGTCGCATACTTGAGCAGCAAGTCGCGCTATAGAAGCATCTTTCAAGCCGTCCTGAATAGCTTTCTGCCAAAAACATTCTTGGGCCTGTGCAAGCATCAATTCTTCTAAACTCCGCAATGTCATTTCATCCATATCTTCCGGGGGTGAGCTTCGAAGATCTGGTAGGACATCAGTTCGTAGGTGTAGAATAACACCAGCGGACTGGCAGAAATATTTGCATGCTGTTTTGAGATTATTCGGATCGGACATGTTCAGGGAGACCGCAAGTTGGGAGAAGAGTGCGGCGAGGTTGAAGAGTACATTAGCCAGCTCATATCGTACATTGTTCTGGGAAACTGTTCAACGTATATATGTCATGTTAGCTCTCCTTGAGCTACGAAAGACGAGCAAATGGAGCTGGATGGTGGTCGAACCTGGTCGTGAAGTATTAAACCCAAAAGCAGGATACCATGAAAAGTCCGCGCCCACCTATAAATCTCGCGGCCCATATCAGCATTTTTCCACCCCCAAATTGGTCAACTTCTGCCTAAAGAAGCCATCGCAGAAGCCCTTAATGAATCCCTCCCAGTAATCCACTCACGTCAATCGGAAACTTGCCCCCCATCCACTTCAACTGGGCCGCATACGTAACCAGTCTGCTTACCCCGCTCACATGGGGTTCTTGCACATTGATCGCATCCGTACGCAACCGGTTGATGATCAGGAGATCCTCTGAAAACATATCCGGATGCTGGTCATATTTGGAGGAGATGTATTGTCCAAGCGCGTCGGAGAGGGAGACAGGGTGCGAGCGGCGAAAGGGGATTTTGAGTATATTTCTATGTCGTCCATATTAGTGAGATGATACCATTTAGCCTGCTGCCTTCATTACTGTCTCTGTTGGTTCGATGTGGTAGAGGGTTGGTTGAGAATTCCTCTGCGAGGGGCACACAGATTATCAGATCTTGAGAGACATCAAAAAATCAAAGACTTACGAAGCCATGACGGTGATGCATGAGACGATGTATATATATCGGAGAGGGTATATCAAATAGCAGGTGTCTTATCTCAATAGCTTTCAATCAATCCAGGCCCTCAACAAGGCCTGAATGAATCAAGATATGATCGAGCTTCTTGAATCTCCACCAGCCAGCATCATCACCACAACAACCAAGGCCCCTGTGCCAAGACAACGGCGCAAACCTCCGCCTCCAGAATAACGATGTCGCAGCCTGATATGGCTTCACTATGTAACTAATGCAGTTGAAATGAAAATGCCCAGTCAGGGAGACAGTTGAGAAGCTCTATCATCACGAGGACATATATCCTCAAATAGACCCATTGGTTTTTACTTGAGAGGCCAAAGACTACGAGAACTGATGCCTAACCCCCAACACATAGACTACCATTCTCCTGAAGAAAATATGTAATCAAATAGTATCTATGTCATAATGAAGATGACATCCAGATGGAGACTCTGTTCGGAGTCAGTCCAGTCAATCAAGAGCTATTTACAAAAGCATTCAAAGGTGACTCTATGCAGCCCTGGGGTCTCAAATCATTGTGCAAAAATAAAACTTCAATGGCGTAAACACAGAGAGACAAAAATAAAAAGTCGCTCCAGACAATCAAAGCGCTCACTATGACTCCTGCAAGAAGGCAGTAAACGCGGGATTCGGAAGCCTCATACGGCTAAGCTTTCTCGTCATAGACTGGGAGAGCGTTAATTTTCTTCTTGAAGTATTCGAACGACGAGAGCAGGATCATATTCTGCACCGAAGTGCGAAGGAGCAAGACAGTCATGCCTCTATATGTGGATGATCTCGCGGCCACTATTGTTGCTTCACTGATCTCGCTGGATTTTCCAAGCAAAATGCTTTGGGCACGAGTTTTCCTAGTATCAAGGCCATAGGTCTGCAACGAGAAAGGTCAGCAAATCGTATCATTGATGACAGGAGATACTATTTATATAACTTACAACTATCCAAGGGACAAGTCCACAAAGAGCTCCAGCAGCCATCGAAGCCCCAAAAGGAGATCCATAATCACCTTGGTAAGTAGAAATAAGCTGTTTAGTCGTTTCATATATTGCGAAGTACATTCCGGTACCAATAGTGTCACGTAAAGCGTGTAACCGAACGCCGGTGTAGAGACCACCAATGCCATGACGAGAGACAATCTGCTTGATGGCTTGAACAGTAGTAAGACGTTTCGCGTGGCGTAAAGGAGAGTTTTTTAAGGCTGCGCCAGGAGAAGCTTGAGCCCTGTTGGCCATAAGAACCGAGGTTTGCACGACGTTTTTGGCAAGTTCAAAGGGACCTAACATCTCGGGTGAGAAAGGGTAACAAGTGGTGCTAAAAACAAGTAAAACTTACAGGCAATAGGCGCTGCCGCTAGGCCTGCTGCCATGCCTCCAATTGTAAAAGTCGCCAGGGTTCCCCAAGTTGGCAGACTACCGGGGGTATTGTAGTACACCAAGGGAGAGGTTCCAGTGGCTCGCTCGATGGCATCAGAGACCAGATACTTCACCTTTTGGTAGACGGTGAAGTTGATCACCCGCACAAAAGTAACACTTGCGAGTGGTGGAAGAGCGCCTGTTCCAAGTCAGCAAAGATCTCGCATCTCTGGAGCTCTAGTACATAAGGGGGCTAGGAAGTGGCCTGTAATCTGCTTACCGGCTGTGTATCCTCGGATACCTTCTGTCCGCCATATGTAACGGGCACAGTGCCCATAGCCCTTGAAGTCATGCCTTTGCAGCTCAGAGTCAGTAGATGGCAACCAAGGGGGAAAAAGGCATACGGCTGTCATTTTGACACAGCACTTACGTCTGCATCCGGGTCTTCAAGTTTTCCAGAGGTGTCTGAAGCAGACGGGCTGTCAGTATAGTTTCCAAGCCCTCAGCACGAATTAACGATTCCCAGCAACGCCAGGGAGTAAAGTGCGCGACTTTGACCTACCGAGACCAGCGTAGCAATGATAGTAGATGCCCCTGATGACACCTGGGTACGGTATTCTTTGAGGAATTGATTCCTCTTGGAGGTATCTGTCCACCAGAGTCCTGTTGCCATGGCAGTTGGTTGTGCTGGTCGAGTGGTGGAGGAGATGCGGTTTGTTACATGACCAGCGTCGTCTCGTGGGAAAGTCATTAGGGCTGAGGCCGTGAGGGTTCCTCTCTAGGGTATGGACTGCGGAATCCGATGGAACGCAAAGTGGTCTCTCGGTGTGAACACGAGCAGACCTCTCAGCGTTCCACGGCTGTCCATGGATTGAACTAGACAGCACAGGCCTGAGGTGGTATTGAGGTTCCAGTTTCACCCTCTTGAACAGAATATCCCCAGAGTCTGGCAGCCAGGTGTCTCTGGGTTCAGCACCACCGCGTAGAACAGAGAAAAAGGTATTCCAATGCAGGGAGATGTTGAATTTAACCAAGCAGAAGGAAACTGATCTGTGCTATGACACTACTTGCACTTATAATGCCAATGCCAATTCCAATTCAACTGGGCTGCAATTCAACAAAGCACTATCACTGTCAAAGAGCCCAATGCACGTAGATTGTTTAGATATTAGAATTAATCCAACTCAACTTCACAGGACAGTTAGTAGCTGCACTGCTTGCTGATGAGATATGTACTTGAGCACGAGATCACCTCTTCTCTCCAGGGCAACATGTATGTCTGTATGTCTCTCTCTACCCGTCCTCTAGACCAGAGGCAGAGAATCACACTGCAAGGAACCAACAAGTTTCCCGACTCTCATTAAAAAGAAAACTATACCAAGTGCCCCAGAATGCAATGTAGTCAACTCAAAGACAAAGGAGTGAGGAGGTAAGAATGGTGAAGAGAAGAAGAAGAAAGACGGCGAGAGTGAGAAGAGAGTGCTTCGTTTGATCTGCTGGTGAAGAGAACTCTCAGTGGCTGAACAGCAAGCCCGATGATTGGCCCAGAGCTTCATGGATTGGGGTTAGCGCGGGTTTCTGGCTTGATGGAGGGTGAGCAGCAAGTCAGCATCAGTGACGTCGATGTCACTCACTACTAACATTTGTATGTACAGATACATATGCTTCTACTGTTTTTTCAAGGTTGGGCTGTCTAGGATGTGCTCAAGGTTCACTCATATCCTGATGCTCTACTCCCTGTTGAAGAATTGGGTGGGCCAGCAGATACATGTTTCTAACTACTAATATGTACTACATGTCTATGTATTCTTGAATGTTGGTACTTACACTGCATTGAAGAAGTGGAACTATGAGGGGAAACCATCAGACCATCATGAATGGACGGACATGCACGGCATTGCAATCCCTCATTCCTCCAACTCACCATAGCTGACTCCTCTTTCCTGCAGCCACAGCCTCTATAACTAAAGGGAGCATGATGGTTCAGATCTCCAATGATGGGTAACAATGCAAGCATCCGTCACCCCAGGCTTTCCAGTCCCAGCTCTACACGACATTCAAGGGATATTCCGAATGCGACTTGAAAGATGATTTACTAAATGTCGAAAGATAAACACGGTAGATTTCTCTATGGATTTCTTCGTTTCACAGCAGTCGATCAAAACAAGCAGGAAACCCAGGATTAACATATATGGTATCAGATGTACTGTACATACATTAGTATCTACTACACACCCATTGATGAATATCAACATGTTTACTCCATACTCCAAATGGGGACGCCATTATCGAGTTAAAGAGCCAGCAGTCTATACATATAGCTCACACTTTCCGATACTCTCTTTCAGCATCGAAAAGCCTTGCCTTAATCTACTACTTTTCCAATCTAAATGCCTGTAGTACACAAACCTTCCCCGCTTTTTCACTCGCTCTGTACGCGCAACATCACCAATCTATACCCCAAAAGCTAACACGAGATGTCCGCTGATTGCCTTCTTCCAGCATGCTTGCGTTAGCCAACATAGCAAGAGGCACTTGGAGCTACTGTGTAGATTAATAGATGCCTAGGCCAATCGTTGCATATCGCAATGCTTAGTTACCACATGGAGGCGGATGCTATTAAACCTCGGGACCTCGAATCCCTGCAAAACAGCAAATAAATGTGTATGTATCAGAAAGATGATGACAAAAAAGTGTCAAGGATGATCTAAATAATGCAGAAGGGGACCCATCCGCACGGGCGGTCCCGACCAGGGAAGGGTCAGGTCATTCCCATCCAATCCACAATCATCAGAATATGGGAGAGGAAGCTGGGTAACAGCATATTCTCAGCTTCTAGGACTATGAGTTCTCACCTCCTCGCGGTGACTAATACTCGAGGTTGTTGAGGACACTGAGCTTGCAGGCATGTCATACCACACTTGCAAGTCAGAGGACTTAAGAGTATGAAACCCTCCGGTCGCTGGTCTGTCTGACTTGTACTCAAATCCTGAAGCCCAGTTCGATCTCCAAGGGTACATTACATCACCCAGATTTAGTAAAATTTCATCTCGGAGCTTGAACACCTCCTAAGTTCGAACAAACGCGGCCGGACCCTCTTCTTCTTCTTCTTCTTCGAGTTACCAAAAGGAAGCTATTCACCTGCCATTCAGCCAGGTGAGCTCGAACACTGCGGCAGCAGGAGTGCTACTGGCCTGAAGGGATGCTCCAATTGTGGTGGTAGTTGAGGCCGCATGTTGCCAGAAACGACATTAGCACAGGACCGAGTACAAACATGTCAGTCCATGGATATTTGATTCGGCACACAGCGTTACTGTGGCTGGTATCTGTAAGGTCTGGATTTTGAGCAAAAAAGGACCTGTATGTGAACTCTGAGGAAAAAAGTAGTTCCAAGCACTCGGCTTAGAGAATATTTAAACCTCTACGCCCGACCGCTCTATAATTTCGGGGAACAATCGATGGGTTTCTGGTCTCGCTTTCCGCCGTGGTCTGTGGTCGGCGTGGAGGAATGGCTTCAAGACGATCCTGGGGGAGTATAGAGCTGGGTTGAAGTAGCGCCCACTTCTGTTGTTAAGGAACTGATGGAGAACCCTGCATTGGGTCCAATCTGAAGCAACTGAATCGCAGCTCCAGGACAGCCAACACACTTTAAAATGGGTGTCGAGAACTCGAAACGGTAGCGGCTTCCCGTCCCTCTAACAGTCAGCAGCTAATGGGGCACAACTGTGTAATTTTCGCATTGACTTCCTTCCAAGGATTCCAAGAAGCACCATGCTTCAGCTTCAAAAGAGGCCCGATATAGCGGGTGTGGCTGCTTCGATCCGACGGGAACATGTGTTTCCCACCGTGGTGACTGCTCCCTTGAAGATTCGTCGCGAAAAGGTGTCAGCTATGAAGAAGGGCAAGTCAATACTGGGGAATTCATCAGTGATTGGGAATAAATGATTGGAATAATAACCTACTCTCTTCCCTCATCCTCTATGTGTAGAACGACCGCCTGGTGATTTGAGAATTCTGGGGAATTTCGAGATGCAGATGCAATATGTAGCCATTGTGGAAAGCCAAAACACGCACCCACTTCAGATTTCAGTAGGCGAAACTGCGAAAGGTATGGAATCCATCGTGCGAATTTGATAGTGAAGGACAGCTGAGTTGAAGCTCCATCATTTACCATCCTTAACTGCTATGTCACAGCGACCGTCTCCCCATGGTCTGCACTACTCCCAAAGCAGCTAGCCTCATCTATCCGCAAACTCTTCCACTCAATTCTTCATCATCTCTTTATCTTCCTCCCTCTCTCTTCTTTCTCCCATCGATTTGAAAAAACAATAAAATCCAGGTCTCCAAAAATACCCTTGTTTGGTATATCCGCATCAACATGCTTTTCCATTACCTCAACAAATTATGTCAGAGACCGAGAGAGAAGAAGAACATTGCCCGTTCTAATCCCAGCCTTTCCTTCCACGTCGTGGTCTGCATGGAGATGGATGGGTTCGCTGTTGGGCATATATTACTTGCTTGTTTGCTTTGACTGGGCCACTTTTTCCTTCTTGCAGTGGGAAGCTTGCAAAAGAGAGTGGACTGTGAACGTTTGGTTGTGGTTGCCAATGGCGTCTTGGGAGACTTGACTCCGATATAATTGGACTCTCTGGGAATTGTTGAATGAGAGCGACGATAAATGCCCGGATCCGCGGAATAGCTGGACTGCGAGTATACGATCGCTTCGACATGTGGGCCGTATTGATTACAGCGACATGAGACTGCTACTCTGGTTTCTTCATGCCGCTTACGACTAACTAATAAGACACATACGAAGCAAACTAACTCGATTTCTCTACATCGAATCTCAAGGATATAATAACTACCCAGATCAATCTGCCGTCGACTAATGACAGTCACTTACGGCAGCTAGGGGATAAGGAAATGAAAAAGGAACAAAAGCCCTTTCTCATAACCCAAGACCAACTCTTAACCGCAAGGCATCATCGAAGTCTCGTCCGTCCTATTTCTGCCCATGACTTATCGAGGTCAAAAGTATGCCAATATCAAAATCGTGCATAGTACTACTATACAAATTCCGGTCTCTCTAAGTCTTGGGTCTGCTATTCCTTCCACATGGAGCATGGCCTGCAACTAGCGGGAGATACATTTCTGTTCGCAGTCTAGGTAGTGGGGGTGGTGTGTCAGGGCAGTCGGGGGTTAAGACACGATATGACACATGTTATCTATTTGGCATAAGAAGAATATCACGTCATGTTATTATTGAACCATTGTTCCTCTTCCATTGCAGTTTTGGACATCAACATTATTATCACTTCGGTATTTTCACACTCTAGGAAAAAAGAAACTAGAAGTTCACATCCATGTATCCAAGCCGACCTTTATATAAACAGCTGTATTCCATCCATCAATGGTATTAACAAGAAAAAACACCCAAGAACATTTGAGGAAAGAGAAGAATTGGAATGTTCAACATTCAAGCATGAAGGGGAAATGTACACAATCCGTGGCATAAAGGGCATCAAAAAAGAAAAGGGTAGTCGGTCTCCACTCAAGACGGATAACGTGTAGAAGTCGGAAGAGCTTTGGTGCTGGAATGTGAACTGTTTGATATCATGCTAACAAATTGAACCTTTTACTTCAGAATGTAACACCACGCTTCTCACCAGCCGAGGACATCGGAATGGAACCTAGTTAAATTCTGTTAGTTGCTATAATAAGACACATCATTCATGCGGCATCACTTCACATACCTCCAAAGCCACCAACACTTCCTAAGCCCGCTCCCGGTGGGAACTGTGAAACTCCACAGAGACACGAGCAAGCGCAAGCACCTCCGTTTCCAGTGCCTGGAACAACTTGACCACCACGACCGCCTTGACCACCGCGGCCGGCTTCACCACCTTGACCGCCACGACCGCCTTCACCACCTTGGCCACCACGACCGCCTTGACCACCTTCGCCGCCACGTCCGCCTTGACCACCGCGGCCGGCTTCACCACCTTGACCACCACGACCGGCTTCACCACCCATAGGAGGTCGTCCAACTCCAGGAATTCCTGTGCCAATAGGGGCTCCTCCGACAGGCGCAGAGGCAGGAGGAGAAGCGGGAGGGGGTGTTGGGGGCCTTGCACCTTGGCCACCTCGACCGCCTTCGGCACGCTGACCACCGGATTCTTTAGCCTTCTGTTTAAATGCTTCGTGGGACTTTTCAGCTGTTGGGTTGAGACTGAACACCATTCCCTTTTGGCAATGGCCCATTTGTCGACAGTACATCCAAATTGGCTCTTTGGTCGTGACTTGGAACATCATGGTAGGAGCCGGATTTACCGTGTTATTAGGATTGGGCATGAAGCCGGAGTCGAGGCCACCTCCCATGCGCATGCAAGGCTGATCGAAGGTGGATTGACTGACGGTGTGGTTCTGGGATTGGAAAGTGAATTCAACCATGTCGCCAACAGCAGGATTCAAGGTTTCGGGAGTAAAGACAAGGCCAGCCTGGCCTCCAACAGATACCTAGATGGTCATTAGAAACAGACAAGATGATTATGATGGAGTTGACAGGACCAACCTTATGTCTGACTCCTTCTCTCACTGGAGGTTTGTTCCATTCACGTGTGTTTGCACCTCCGCCAGCATTTGTAGTGATGATGGTCACAGAGACAACGTTCTGCCCCCCACGACCACCACCACGACCACCACCAATTCCTTCCCGCCCTCCTCCAATGATTGCACCACCGGCCTCGCCTCCTCTTGATTCTCCACCAATAACCTGGCCTTCACCACCGCGGCCCCCTTCGCCGCCGATTTGGCCACCACCTTCGCCTCCTGGCAGCGCGAAGGGAAGGGAGTTGCCTTCGGCTCCCTGTCCTTCAGCACCCATCCCCATCTCCATCCCTTTCCCTTCACCACCCATCGCCATCTCCATCCCTTGCCCTTCAGCTCCCATCCCTTCCTGGCATGTCACCACGGTTGCTGCAATCAGCGAAAGAAAAGGAAGTAGTCTGGTCATCTTTTCGTAGTTTGTTGTTCTTCCGACCGAAGCCTTGAAAAAGAGAAAGCAACGGGCTAAGGTGTCGATGCAGAGGAAATAATAATGTTATACTCTAGAGATTTGAGGCTCCACGATTGTAAAGATTAAAGAGACACTGAGCGAAAGTATAAATGGAACTGAGAACCTGCTCGTGGCAGCAAGGTATTATGCCAGCCGTATTAGAACGAAAGAGATCCAGCCCAGCAACAAAAGGAATGAATATGAGAATACAGAATGACAACAGGTCAGAGAAAGGGTTTGATCTTAGGAGGAGAAAAGAAAAGAAAAGGAATATGGACAGATTTATCTCAGGGAGAACTGTCCGCTGTTAAATGCAGCATGAAATTAGGAGCTTTCCTGATTCTCGATGTTGGAACACATCCTGTCTTAAACCAAAGACTAAACATGTTCATATCAAACAATCCAAGTGACATTTTCAGCCAAGGGAATCCTTCGTTGACGTGATATCTACGCTTTTCGGTCAGATGTTGAAGCAGTGGTGTTGGGAGCTCTGACGATGGTGAAGTGAAGGGTGTGTCGTGATCGTCTCACGCTAGCCGGTTCGGCGTTTCAGGGGTGAGGAGCACTCACCTCGAAAAGACGAACACCCACCAGCGACATACCAGTTTGTTCAGCAAAATCACTACCATGACGAAGCCACTATTATTACTAAATACAGTGTTCCCGCTGTCAACATCCTTTTCTTTTCCTGCCAGGTTACTGTATTCGCTCAATGGGTGCAGAGTCAGAGTGTACTTGAGCGCCGTTAGTTATCTGAGCCCAAAAGGGTTTTGACAGCCAGTCTCCAAGCTAGCAGGGTCACTGGGTGTAATAGAATGTTCCGATCAGTTTAGTGTCTTCCGAGGTGGGTAAATCCGGGGCTGGATGCCAATGCGTCTCCTGATGATATGTATTCCGCAGATGCATCGTATTTTCCCTAGAGTGAAACTCTTCGCCACTTCGCCGACTCGAATGCTCCCATTTTCGGTAATCCCAAAGAAGGCGACTGCGAAATCAATTGCTCTTTTCGGACCTGTCTTACCCATGCGGCACAGCTTCTGTCTCAGATGATCCTACGTTCGTTAGCGACTTACTCGACTCGGCATCAACATCACAGGCCTAATTCCAAATACGGCCAGAGTGGTTCAGACTAGTTGTTACGCGTTTGCGCGTCGCTGTCCCTCGTAGAGTCCTGTATAATATCCGGCAAAATACCAGGACATCATGAGGTTCTTCAAACCTTCATTCTCCTGTGCTGTAAATTAGTAAGAGTTAGTTCTGATTAGCATACTCGACTAGACACGCCATACCTATAATGGGGCTGGAAATGATTTGACTTACAATTACTTGTATCAGCTGTTCCTAAAATCATATGCGGAAGGGTGGAAAATGCTCCGCTAGCTTGGTTAGCTTCGGGTTGGGCGATGGAAGGACCACTTTGAGTCTCGTCCTTACGGGGCCGCTTTGACACCGGATCCTATTGTGGCAATGGTTAGAAGTCACTTCAATATGCATAAAGTAAACACTTTGACCATGTATTTCAAATTCTCAAGATCTATCACAGACAGCAGAAGATGACGAAGCAATCTCAGCACGACAGACGCATACCTGTGCGGCGTATAAGTACGACTCAAGTGTTTTGTCTGCTTCTCTCATTGCTTTGCCGTCGTCACCGACCGATGGCGCTCCAGGTCCCGGGTAATAGGCGTTCCTGTCCGCTCCCTGCGCGGCAGCCGCATCAGCATCACCATCGTCCTCCCCGTTCTCATCGGCCGCTTTTGCAGCTTCGTTGGCTTCATAATCCCGTAGAGCATCTTCTAAGACTTCTCCCTTTGCCTGGATGCCATGATAGAGCTGATGAAACATGGCATGTTAGAGATTGCAAGCCATGTCTGTGACAGAAAGTAACCTAAGGTTCGTGGAAATCAACTTACTTTGTATTCTTCAGCAGCTTCTTCCCAGGATGCTATCAGTGCAGAGTCATCCCATATCTCTTCTTGTGTCAAAGGCCTATTGCCCTTCGCTTTCTTCTGTTTCCCCATTTCCTGCGAGGATGTGTGGCTTGTCGTCGTGGGAGAAACGATGTCCTACGACAGGTTGTCAGAGGGAGCTGTTTGCCTTGTTTGCATTAACAGTTACAGCTATCATGTGATACCCTAAGAAGGTTAGACTCACTCTTATCCAGTTATGCCCTTTTTGGTGATTGGCAGATGGTAACATTAGTTACCTTACATAATCTGTGTTAAGTCTTGGCAGTATAAAAAAAAGAAATAATAGATAAAAAATAAAATAAAAAAATAAAAAATAAAGGTCAGCTTTTGATCTGAGAAAATCCATCCACCACGACCGAAAACAAAAGCCGCTACAACGCGTTTTAGAGCCCAATGGCTCCAGAAAAGAAAAGCAAGAAGCGCAAAGGTATGATAAATCCTAGATAACTTACTTTACTTTTCTGACGCATATCTTTAGCCACTTCAAACTCTGGGGCAATCGACACAGACTCACCCTCCAAAAAGTCCAAGAAATTGACCCTTAAACCCACAAAGACTCCAGTGGAGACTAATCGAAAGGCGTCTCCGGGGGGCAAAAGTTCGTCTGGTACCATCAATGGCGTGGCGCCGAAGCCTTCTACACTGGACAGCGACTCGATTCGACCTATTAAGCCGCGTAAGCGAGCAGCTGATTTCCTGAGCGACGATGAAGACCAGGTCATAAAGAATGATAAAGCGGACACGTTGAGAGGCTTAGAGAAGGCTACGAAAAAAGCAGCGAAACCTGCTAGAAAGAAAACGAAGGAAGACCCTGAAACTACGCCCTTGACATCCAAGGTCGAAAAAGATGTCTCCAAGGATGCGAAAGTGAAGGGAAACAAGGAATTTCTTAACAAATTGGAAAAAGAAACCGACTGTTCTGCGGCTGAGGAAGATGAAAGCGAAGATGATCAGACCCTTGCTTTGATCAGAGGTTTCGAGAGCAGCGGAGAGGAAGACATTTCTGGAGACGAAGGATTTGAGTCCGGACAGGAAGTTCCCCAGATTCCGGACTCCAAACAAGTCAAGAAAAAGATGCGCAAGCTGAAGAATACCCCGGCGGATGAACCGGAGAAACCTGGCACGGTGTACATCGGGTAGGTGTCCAAATGCGACGTGTCTACAAAATTACACACACACTAACGTCCTCTTCACCTACAGTCGAATTCCTCATGGATTTTACGAACACGAAATGCGAGCATATTTCTCCCAATTCGGCGAGATCACCCTTTTGAGGATCTCTCGCAATCGCACAACAGGTCGCTCCAAGCACTTTGGTTTCATTCAATTCGCTTCGGAATCCGTTGCCAAGATTGTCGCTGATACTATGGATAATTATCTCATGTTTGGCCATATCCTGAAATGCAAATTCATCCCGCAAGATGCGCTCCCTCCAAATGTGTGGAAAGGGGCGAACAAACGATTCAAGAAGGTACCGTGGAATCAGATCGAGAAGAAAAGCCTGGAGACCCCTAAAACGAGAGATCAATGGTCGAAGAAGATAGATAAAGAAGAATCCAAAAGAAAAGCGAAAGCCAAGAGAATGAAAGCTCTGGGTTATGAGATGGACCTGCCGAAGCTGACGAGTGTGGATGAAGTCCCTGTCCAAAAGACGCTGACAGAGGCTGAGAAGTCTGCCGTCGAAGATAAGACTACTGAAGCTCCACGCGAGTCTACCGGCGAACCTTCCATTCAAGAGGAGCCTAAGAAGCCAAAGAAGGCCTCGAAGAAGAACAAGGATGGCTCCGACGCGGGTACGCCAAAAGTAGAAGCACCCAAGCCTGACCACGCCAAAGAACTAGATTCTGAGCAGCCAGCCAAGGTTAAAAAGATTGATACTGGAAAAGGTCAACTCGGAGACAAGGAAGGCAAGAAAGAAAAGAAGCATAAGCCCAAAGGTCCAGCAGTCGTTGCAGATGATGCTCCAAAGTTGTCCAAGGCAAATGAGTCCAAGGCCAAGAAGAATGTCAGAGGTATGGAGATCAGGGGGAAAGCGAAGAAAGGCGAACCAGCAGAAAAACCAAAAAGAAAGAAAACTAAGGCATAAGGGATGGTGAAGCACACCCCTTAATTCCCACATTTTTGTGTTGATAATATTCATACCTGGGAGAGAAGATCCAGTCTCTGGAGTAAACAAATAAATGCAAAAAATAAATGAAAAAACTTACCTGGTCTCTAACAAAGATGTCTTTTCCTCAACATCTCAACCACCAGCAGATTGTATAAACTAAGATTTGTTTAATGTACTCCATCAGGTAAGGCTCTCTCTTGCTCTCTCGCTCCTTGTTTTTTCTTTTAAGAACAGTGGAACAATTGAAATGAAAAAATCCTTCTAAAATGGAGACAATCCCTTCCCGTAGATTTTCTCAGCCATCATGCGCAACTTCATCGGCATCAGCTGGTCGCTATACTCTTCCTGGATATCCGGCTTTTCCACCGCGTACCAAATGGAGTCTTCACTGTCTCGATCCGCTGCCTTGTCCACACACTCTTTCCGCCTGTCCACATCCCACCAAGACGGCAAAACGCCACATTTCACGCGTCCATTTCGATTCCAGTCCCCATTCCCTTCGTTCTCCAGCTTCCTTTTCTCGCGCTGCGTCAATTGCTCCGCCAAGTCCAAAAAGTGCTGAAAATCGGGAAGCGGATTATCACCGCTGTACAAGCCATGCGTGTCCCCGAGGAACTTGTGGTCGTCGTCCACACGCAAACGGTACATGTCGATGATGTATTGGTACGTTTGTTCCCGAGAGTCGAGAGCGTCGAGAAGACGGTTGTTTCTGATGGCGGAAAAGGTGCACTTGTCGCCCTTGTGGGCGTTTTTCCAGTGCGACTTTTGACAGTCCTTGTTGCAGTAGCTGGTTTCGTGGCAGCGGGCGCATTTTTTGAGGGTCGCGTCGGGTCCGGGAGCCTTGTTGCAATTGGAGCATCTGGATTGCTCGTAGATGGGGGCATGGAAGGCAAGCATTTGGTTCATGGCAGCGTGGGGATCTCTGGTGGGCGGCATTTTTGCGGGCTGTGACGGTTTCCTGATGAAAAGTGGACTCGAATCTAGTGATTGAAAAGGAGTAAAAGAGAGATTGGGGTCTGGTTTGAAATAAGATACAGGTAGATAGATGCTAATGTTGTAGATAGCTGAATCTGAACTGAAAGCAGTGGAGTGAGGCTCAAGCTCACACGTGGATTAGCTTCGTCTGGCCCGGGGGTCAGGAACGCTTCCAAATCCAGTTTAGCGAGGACAGGGAATGTGGTCTGGAATTGATCTGGTCTGAACGCTTGGTGAATTCCAGAACCATATGCTAGGGTATAGAATAGAATAGAGTGAAATTGCTTTCTTGTCTGTCAAGATAGACAATGATGACCTTTAAATACATTCTGAAGTCCATACAAAGCATTGTGAAAGTCAGAAAAATATAGAAAATCTAGTATAAAATTGGACAGGCAGCGTTAAGCAAGAGGTGACAAATTAAGTACCACCTGTTGCTTGATGGATGTTGGAGGACATCATGGTAACATCATAGAGCTCAGCAATAGAACATATGTAGTCAGACTCACTCTCTGCACCTATAGTTAACTATATTACAAGCAAATAACAAGTCAATTACAGAAGAACCACACAAATGGAACTTGAATGCATATTATTACACCATCCTCGACCCCTTATACATAGTACATACATACACACTTTGTAGTTGGGGGAGTATTTACAGACATTATGCGGGGGGCGGACTTGAAGAGGTTCAAGCTTGAACTGCAATCGAGCAATGCTTTACAAAAACGCGCAAGGGACAGATTACCATGCCAGCCGCTTTGATCATTTGGGTATAAAAACGGTCTTTAGGGGAAAAAATGAATTCAACTGATGCCATATCACCCTGCAACACATCAAAGTCACCGGGTTCCCATTAATTAAAAAGCGAGTACAAACGAACAAAGCCTAGAGTGAGACCAGCCGAATCAACATGAAGGAGAGAAAATTCAAAAGCCGTATCGCCCATCTAGTTGATCAAGCCTAGGCAACATTCAGCTTTTTTTTCTTCTTCGAGAACCAAGCGTGGAACAGAGCATGTATTCCGGAGTAAATGTAAGCAGAGGAAATTAGAAACCTGAGAGATGCACCCAGCGAGCCGAAAAGAAAAAAGAAAGAAGATTCGGAGACAGGAGCATCGGTTCATTTTTCTCGAACAGGACACGAAACGATGCGGGTATAAGCAAAGCAGAAACGGTACGGTCGGGACGAGATATTACCACAACCAAATAAGTTTGAACAGGCGAACGTCAAAGATGTCCTTCGGAAATCAATAATTGGGCTTCTTAAGAAGGTTTGTCGCAGCCAATCCTGCCGAGTAAAGCTTTTCTGTCATTCTGATCGCTGAGAGTGACACGACCCCGCGCGGTCCTGATTCGCACAGGATGACTCTGAGAAGAACCATTGACTGCGACAGACTTACTCCAAGCATTGTCAGCGTGGTTGTAATAGTCCTGCCCGTTCGGGATGCCTCTTCGAACCGATTTTTTCCTGTCAGTGGACTCTTCATCTTCGTCGTCGCTGCGGGTGTCTTCTGCAGCGGAGCCTGTTCGAAGAACATTTATTGCGACACGAAGGATCATCCCGAACCAAATAAGAGAGAGGACCTGGAGGAATAGAAGGAGTGCGAGGAATGCCCATTTGATACGAGGACTCATGCAAATTGGCCCATTGATATTTTGAAATGGGTATATGAGTGCTTCCCAGGAGTTGGGATTTACGTCAACAAGCTTCTGGCCTGTAGCACCAGAGTAGCAGCCAAACGGCAGGGCATCTGGGACATTTCGGTGAATAGACCACCACAGCATCATATAAATCACGTGGCGGGCGATGAACCATGTGGCTAGAAAGACCGCGAAGGCAACTGTGCAGAGCTGCTCGTAGTTCAAGTACTTTAACATCTTTGCAGCCTAAGTTACATGACAGCGTTAGTCATGGCCCGAGCATCTGGATACGAATTGACTCACTGGTAGTAGAAAGTCGACGATGTCCATAATACAAAGAACAACATTGGCCACGTTATAAAAGCTGTAAACGTAGGCTGCCCCAAGAAGAGTGCTTGTGACGATATGGTGTGTAAGCATTTGATAGTAGTCCTTTCTCCTTTCCTCGATATTGATGACGAAGATTTGTTGCAACCAGAACGACAACTGCAATACGCAATACAGCTTAAAATAACCCGGTATCTCTCTCGACGGCCAGTCGGCCCAGATTCCTCGAAAATCCATCCAATATTTGGAATTCACCCATATGTACTATGCACGGGTATGTCAGCAATGCTACTTGAAGAAACAAGGAAATGCCTACTGACCATTCCATATGACCAGAACACGATGTAATACACCAGTAGCCATCCTTGCTCTGCAAATCTCACTGCTGTCTTCGATTTTAAGCCCAGCTGGTGTGCAATTGGAAGAAGGATCCAGTCAATTGCAATAGCTCTAATCGCGGTAAACGCCACAATCAAGCTCATCATGAAAGAAATGTCTTCCAACCCTTGGACATATGTTCCATTGGCCGATCGATAATGAGGCAAAGAAAGTAAAGGAGATGTATATGGCCTGAGTGAGGGGTATAGATTATGGATTGCGAAGATCATCGTGAGAATGGTAAGGGAAACTCCTGCGAGGCACATTGCATTAGTTGACTGAGAACTGGGTGTTTGAATAGGAAATGTCTGAAGACGCAGCCTACCTATCTGATTGCTGAGCAGCCATTCTCGTAGGGTGGCATCCTTGCCAATGGTTCTTCCTCCCTCAAGTGGCGACACGCAGGCCTCAACTTCTGTAACGGAGTTGGAGTGGCTACGCGCCGGCTTCGCCATTATGGATTCGCTTTAAATGGCGGCGCCGACACGACGCAACCGCGATAGAAGTGGGAGTCCGTGGTTTGATTCTGTGAGCCGAGTTCGAGACAAAATTGGGGTATCTAGGGTTGAAGATCGAAGATATCGCGTGCAGCACTTGGAGGGGAAGGAATACCTCGTTCCCTTGTAATGACTCTATTTCTTTTATGAATTCAGAGGGGCGGAGAAGATGTCCTGAGAGTGAAGAATGGAGATTGCACTGTTAGCAGGATGAACACAATGAAGAGCAGAAAATGGCGAAAGAGCGCTTACTCAGAAACTTGGTGAACCAGACAGAAACAGCTGAGTTTACTGTCGGCGGAAATCAACAGAAGCTCTCTCCAGATCTCTGCTATCAATTTGGACTTATGAAGCAATCCAGGACCTGTGGTGACAAAAATGATACTTCGTGGAGGAGAGCTTGCTTAGAGAGTTTGGACGGAAAGGGTCACTAGTACAATATTCTGGGTGTAAGCTGACTAGTAATAAAGGTATTAGGTACATTTGTCAGGGATAAGTTTGCGATCGCCCATCGAAACACCTGGTCACACCATCTCACCGCTTTGGACCATCTCGCGCCAATTAACTTCAACTCTGTTATCACGATCTGCTCCAGGTTCATCTCAGCACTCTCCACATACTGAGGGAGAACAACTCTGGCCTTCAGCAAACAGCACAGTATGTCGAGCTTTGAAGACTCAGCAGCTTTGCAGTTCTTTCTACCCAACATCTAGTTACATAACTACCTATCCTCAGGTGAATTTTGTACCGGCTCTTCAGTAAGCCCCTCTCTTCGTAAATGCGCATTATCCCTGCCGGCCACTGACCCATGGAGAGTTGCACTTTGCTGACAGCTGCTTGCAGTCTCGAAACACCTCTCTAGTGACCTTGCTGACACCCTTTCATCGCATCTTCTATGTTCTTCCCAGTCGCTCTGCCTGACGACCAGTTAAAACATGAATATCAACCGACAACTGCACTCATAATTACTGCCTGGCCTTATGAAAATGGACTCAACAAGTACAGCCAGCAGGATTGTTTGGACTCCTTTTCTTCACTGGCCTACTCCGTACTAGTAAGAGAGCCTAGGATAACTTCTCGCTTCAGAACCAAAGACACCTATGGAATGTACCAAACTTCCTGGTGGTTGTGCATCCATGGGCACGAATACTCTTAACCTAGTTGCAAGTTTTGCAGAGAGACTACCGACGTGAACTGATATTCATTGAGAAGATGATGTGAAAGCCAGTTCAGCCGCAAATAAGGTTATCAGAACCACATGGAGGAAGTGCACTTTCAACCGCCTCTTTGGGCTCAATTGCATCATACCCATGCTTTCGACAGCGATTCGGAACCTGATGGAAGTCAAAAACAGAATTTGCAGAACTGTGATTTACTTCACTTGGTGACCTTTCGCATATAGCGCTCCAATATTTCCACCTGCTACCACCGAATATCCTCACTTGCCTAACCGAATGCTCTGACGCAATCCTAACATTATAACCGAGCTCGATGTATCTAGAGGTGGAATTATTTGTCATCAGCCTGAGAAATTAAGCTATGGACTTTACACGGCACTTATCTCATGGATCCATTATATTTACGTTTTGGGGTATGAAAAGCTTTTATGTCTACGTGGCGAAGCCTAGGATTTATCACGAGGCTGCGATTGATATGATCAGAAAATTTTCAAGGCTGACACTAAGGACTTTCAAAGTCTGAGGCGCGCCAGCAGGTGCGGTTATGAACCATAGAGCGTCGAGAGAATCCTTGCAAAATAGCAAAGGAATGTCCTTCCGGTTGCGACTTCGCTATGAAAACGGACAATGTTGATGGTGCACATTAACGATGCATTTTGCGATTGGACAGTGTCAAGCTTCCATTCCGTTCCTTTCGGAGCTCAGTCCGAACCTTACTAAACTTTTCACAGAGCTTCTCGCCTTTCTAAACCATTGCAAGCAAGAATGCTACAACTAGGCAAGTTCCGATCCTCCTCTCTGCCGTATGGAGAATGACCGTGAGGTTGTCACAATGCCCAGCAACCTTGAATGGTGTTGGCGTACCCTACTGGGCCGTTGTATACTCTAAAAAACATTGATAATATATTGACTCTCTGCGGGTCGTTTTTGGAAGATTTCTTTTTTCTATCTGCAGAAGAATTGCAGGCAACGAATACATAATAAGTGGTGTTGCACAGAAAAGTCATGTCTTTGAGGCGACTAGTTAAAACTGCACCAGACTGATCGCTCAATAGCAGCAGATTCATAATATCTAGGAGGTGTAGTCTCTATATATCTTGTTGGTTATTGCCCTGACAACAAATTGCTACTTTGCTAATTGACAGGCTGATCTCACTATTTTACAGATGGCTCGAGCTCATGATATTTCCAAGAAAAATTATATTCTTGAGTTCCAGTTAACATACGGCACATAGGCAATAGAATCTCTGTGTTAGTTTTCAACATAACATGGACTCTCTGGTGAAACTGAGCTTGAGGAGGCTAATTCATACTGCCATACCAATCTAATCTCATGGTCTGATTCTGCCCAGGGATCCATCTGACAATGCATCTTGTACACGCAGATTGCAGCCTGCAATTGGCCCAAAGAAGGGCATTTTAAACAGTTTTGGCCGGTTCCCTGAGTAGACGGCAGAGTCTCTCAAGCAAAAGAGAATCGCAAGAAGGATCAGCCATACACATACTGGCAGGTTTTTAATTTTTGAACACAACAAGCCACACAGGAAAGAAGCTGCATGCCTCTGTCGATCTTTGCTGTTAAGAGGAAAGATTTCTCACAAACAGCTCTCCTCTGTTGTACAGTACAACCACTCACTCCCCAACGCCAGCGAGGATGTGTTCCATTTCTCTGCGAATTCTTCTCACTGATCATGAAGCACATATGATCAAGAGGCGGACCTGGTTTTCATGCGAAGAGATCTAGTTTGTTTGGCAAATTTTCCCTTTCTCAAAGAAATCAAATCATGACGGAAAACGCTCCTAAGGGAGGAGTTCTTGAGCCCAGTGTCCTTCCAGACTCACCAGCCAAGGGTCCAGAAGCAACTCGTCCTGCTCGTAATCTCGATGAAGCATATTTTTTCCTAGAGAAGGTCAATAATATACGGGAGGACGAGGCGCTTGATCTCAAATCAATACGGCGAAAAGTCGACTGGAGGATAGTGCCTATTATGTTCCTGTGTTACACCATGCAATTCCTTGACAAAGTCTCTCTGAATGTAGGTATGCATTGCACCTGATTCTGTGAAAATGAGGGAGAAAAGCAGTTGGGTTAACTCAAAACTTTCGGAAAAGTTCGCGGCCGTAATGGGCTTGGTTAAAGACCTCGACTTGAAGGGGCAAGATTTTTCCAATGCTGCAACCGCGTTTTCCATAGCCTACCTGGTGGCGGAGATTCCAACAGGTAAGCAAAATCGGTGTTGCTGAGACCACCTTATTGACTGGCCATACTGCAGGCTATGTTCTGAATAAAATTTCCGCTCCGAAATGGCTCGGGATCAATGTCATTCTCTGGGGTATCGCCACGGCATGTACAGCTGCTGCTCATAATTATGCAACATTACTCGCAGCTAGGATATTCCTCGGAATCTTTGAAGCATCGATCTCTCCGTGTTTGGTTTTAATCAGTAGTCAGTGGTACACAAAGTCTGAGCAAGCACCTCGATTCAGCTTGTGGTTTTGCGGATTGGGGCTTGGTCAGATTGTTGGTGGCCTCGTCTCCTATGGTTTCCAGCACGTACGGGGAGGGTCATTCAGTGGCTGGAAAACCATGTTTATCGCTCTTGGAGCATTCACCGTGATTGTCGGAACGGGAATGGCAATCATCATTCCCGACTCGCCCATGAAAGCAGTGTTTCTCTCGGATCAAGAAAAGGCAGCACTGCTGAAACATGTCTCTGTTAACAAGACTGGTGTAAAGAACAAGCATTTCAAATTGCGCCACATAGTGGAGATGCTCAAAGATATCCAGGTCTGGTTGATGGTACTTTTGGTAGCATTGGTGAGCCCTAGCAGCCATTATAAAAACCTGTACCCAGCAGGCCCTGTTAGCTAACTAAGAGCAAGATCTCGATATCCAGTGGCGTAGTCACGACATATTCAGCAACTCTTATAAGAAACCTCGGATATACGCCACGTCAGGCAGCATTGCTTAACACCCCATCCGGCCTCGTCACCATAGTTTCCACCATATTGTCTGGTGTTATGGTTCGCTACAAGTCTCACCGATGGGCATGCATTGTAGCCTGCTGTCTTCCCGGCATCATAGGGTGTTCACTGATGTCGTTCGTGTCAAAAGATAACCATGCAGGAGTCCTAACAGGAATCTACCTTGTCAACTGCATTGTTCCCACACTGGTTCTGGTTTACCAGTGGGTGGCTGCAAATGTTGCTGGAAGTACTAAACGGTCTGCCAGTGTTGCATTGGTTACTGCAAGCTTCGGTGTAGGAAACATCATCGCTCCCCAGACATTCCAGGCAAAAGATGCACCCCAGTTTATTCCGGCAAAGATTGCTGTGCTAGCAACACAGGCGACTGCGGCAGTGGTTGCTGTTGTGATCTTCCTCTACTATCTCTGGGAGAACCATCGCAGAGACAGAGTGCAACTGGAAATGTCAGAATCGAGTAGCGAAGAAGCCAATTGGGACAACTTGACGGACAAGGAGAATCCAGCATTCCGATATACTTATTAGGGGGTGATGAGCTATTTGATGTCACCCTCTGGTTCTGTGAGTAGCAAAAATGGCTGCTTTCACTGTGACTGTTCAATATCCTCTTTGCGTGGTATGACAAACGCGAGCTCGGGAACAGACATCTGCAGCAAGATTCCCCTAGCTGACAGAGACAGATCCATTCAGTAACTTGCAAAGCTCTCTTGTGAATCTCTTCTGAAATGTATCGAAAGTACAAGCTTATTATGCACCTTCTAGGCATCAAACGCATTGCATACCAAGCTCATTTCGCTTGAAAGATATGCAGCATACAATTGACCCCTGCATCTAGTGATTCTGAAAGCAGAACTTTTCTTTTCTGAGAATCATTGCTGAGTAGCCCAAGTAACAATAGCTGCGAAGACTGCAATGCCTAATGGACAACAGATTTTGTCGAGCTGAGTATCAAAAGCTAGAAGTTGCTCTGGAGGTGCTCAACAGCCACTGAGCAATGACTGGCTTTGAATACAGCTTTTTGACAGCAGCCCAGGCTGAAGAATTCCATGAGAACATGTGGAATACCCCTGATATAGTGGAAGCGCAGTCCATTGCAGTGGATAGATTTGTTCTCGCGACTCAGGGGGCTTTTGGAGAAGCTTGACAGCAAAGCTAATTGAGGGTGACGCTGCTCGCTTCTAAGAAAATGTGAGAAAATACGCATGTAGAACAAGGTCTGAAAGCATCGAGAAGAAGACAAGATTTGTGGATGAGCATTGGCTGTTCTTTTTGGCGATGATTTCTGAAGCTCAAGGGACTCATCACTCCCCAACGAGGAGATAATCCTGTCATCAGCCGCCGAGATTCAACCTTTTTTTTTTAATCTTTTTTTTTACTCGCCGGTGCTTTGTGGAGATTTGAATGCGAACTGGTTTATTTTTAAATTCCACTTGCATTGGTTCAAGTTGGGGTGGCTATCGATCTCTACCAGTTGCCTGCTCGAGCCCACGATCCAGAACCGAAAACGACGGGACTAGGAGAACGACTCGGAAATCTGGAATCGACGATGACACTTTAACTAGCTAAACTACGGAGTAGTGAGTTAGTTATATGTGCAACGGCTATAAGCCCAGGGATCGACGAACCCTTGCTCATGTCGATAAACACCATGCCATCATGCTCGACTCCTCTTTTTAGGATAATACCTATCGCCTTTTGATCATCGTCTTGTCTTGTTATTCGATGTCTTCAGGCATAAAACTACAACGGAAGAATTCCGTTCGCATGGGGCACTGTCTTTAAGCCGAAACTTCGCTGTGGTCAAAGAACCGGGTGATGCCCTCGCAGAGGAAGAAGACCCTTGCTTCAACAAGCAGATGACTACTTAACTAGCCAAATGATGAGGATGGAATGCGAGAATGATTGAAATGCTTCTCTCGCTGTGGTCTGCTTCTTGGCTGCACAGATCGATCCCTCATCGTCTCATGCAGAGACATCCTGCCTGAGGAGAAACGTCAACATGGACAGTGAAAAAACTGGAGTTGAGATTTGATTCAAGCATTTCGTTTTTCTTTTTTTTTCTTTTTCCTTTTATTTCTTTTCTTTTGACGGCAACATCGAGAACTATCGTGCCTGTGCATATCATTATACGGCCTTAATCTCCGATGAAGCGCACCCCGGGGTTAGCAGAGTTAAAAAGAGAACCTGTTCGATTCTGAACCCCCAGCTGTTTCTTGGGTTTCAGACTTGGAGTGTTTTAACAGCCATTTCACCCCCCCCGTTCTGTCTAGCATTAAAAATTACTATATCGTTTTGTCTGGGATGTCCGTTCCCGACGCTGTGGTTGATGCGAGACCATACACAGTATCGCAATTTGAAATCAATCAAGGGATGACGGCAAATGCCAGGCGACAATAAGAGAGAGCGAGACAGAGACAGAGAGAGAAAGAGAGTGTGTTTTAAGATTTGCCAGCTACCGATGTAGGTACGTATGATCTCGAGATATATCATACAAATACGGAGCACTGCAAAAGAAGCTGATGTAACCTCGCTTCGTCGCCACGAGTGTCAGCAAAAATTTGCTCCTGGCGATGTGAACCTGGTAAGAAGATGCATGACAAGTAGTTAGTAAGTGGCATACAGATGTCCTGCTCGTACTACATATGGACAGACATCCATCCGGTATGTAGTTATCTAAAATATCCATGTCTGTCGCATACATATGTACATACAAACATAACGACACGATGCAGGCCCATTGCTAAACCAGCATCTCATCCTGGAGGCTGGGAGTTTGAAAGTGAGATTTCTTTCTAGAATCATCCTCGAAAAAAAAAAATCCGTTAAGAAAAAACATATCCTGGTCTGTGTTACTCCTCTTCTCCATTCCGAAAAAGGATTCTGCCTTACGAAACGATGAGGATCACCAACTAGATGTTTTGCATTGCATCTGCCCCAGTCGAATCTCTGAGATGAGAGATCCAAACTCTTTTTCGGTCTCCACGTAACTAGATCCTAACTTGAATGGCCCAAAAATTCCTGCTGGAGCGCGCCTTGCGACCGATCTCCATGGCCTCGGGTCTGTTGATAAAACGAATTGCCCAATTATTGAGCCATCCTGTAGCGAGTTCGAAATGTGTATGGATCTATACGACACGGCTGTCCTGGGAAATGAATTTTATGTGAGCTGTCTATCGAGACTACAATACAAATGAGACTTTAGCCTCCCGTTAGTCTCCCGACGCCCAGTAAATAAATATTACCTATGTAAGTTA
Organism: Emydomyces testavorans; assembly: GCA_029449355.1. Lineage (NCBI taxonomy): Eukaryota > Fungi > Ascomycota > Eurotiomycetes > Onygenales > Nannizziopsiaceae > Emydomyces > Emydomyces testavorans. The sequence goes on from CP120627.1 coordinate 3,931,843, forward strand.
TCCGTTTTAAATATTCCTGATCCGTAACTTCATTTATTTATACATTCGAAACGCCTTTTGATACCTGCCATGTTGATCCAGGGGCCGATTGGTTTTCATCTCTGTGTACGTACGGTACAGATGTGCATGGGTTGGGTAGGGATCGGATATCGCTGGCTTTCGCGGTCCTGGTGGTTACGTTGTTAGCAACTAACCGCAGCCAAAATGATCCCACTCTCAACTTTGACAAGGGAACTGGAAGAGAAAATATAAGGGTAGATATAGGGGTATGTACAGGCGACCATAAGAGAAGGGCATGGAAAATGAAGAGACAAAAAATAAGAGCAAAAGGCGAGCGCCGAAGCCGGTTATCTCTTGCTTTTGTTCTCCGTTCATTATGGGATGCCCATAGCCATACTAAACTTCAATTCAAAATTCATTCTTGTAATTATTACGCACCTCAATATTCACGGTGATAGTCCGCGTCTCCTTGATGATCCGCGACTCGCTGGATTGGCTATTGCAATCATCCCAGTCCACCACTCCGCTTTCGACCTGAGTCCCATGGCCGTTTCGTCCACGTGAACGCTTTGAGCTCAACACCCCTAATTCATTGAACTCTTCCGTATCTTTGCGAAAAGCCTTTCTGCCGGATGACTTCGACCCCGACAGATTGTACCGGTACGATCCCTTGGCGGTTGATCGATGGTATTGATCGTCAGCACGTAGCAGACCGGACTCTAAACTGTCGAGGAACGGCTTGAGGAACGGAATGCAAGCTGTGACCACGGCAAGCGATTGGATGATCTGTGTGCAGACGGACATGCGCCAGTAATCAAATGTCGCATTTTTCGTGTCGCGGACTTGGTTGAAGAAGTAGAGCTGTAAAACAACTGCTGCTACAACGCTGTGTTCCCGTTGTTTTAGCATTTTATTAAATGCATCTCTCGGAAATCGACTTACGATAGACGAGTCCCGAAAACCGATGCAATGGTGATTTTGCGATGGGTTGAGGTTTGGATTTGAGAAGTAATAATCATCATTAAACCGACTTGAACGACGTCAGTCAACATGTTCATGACCCCGTATAAATTCCAGAAGACCGTCTGTTTGTCAGGTGTCAGCCAAACAATGCCCCTTAGAATCGTTCCGCTCTGCGGCTTCCAGGTGGGATTTACGTACTCTCGTCACACAGCTATTATTGATATAATCCCATGGCCGGGGCAGATGGCATTGAAAAGCGACTATTAAGATAGAGGCCACCGTCCACACGATCACGATGGATCCGAGGGCGTATATCGTATACTTGTATTGTCGTAGTAGGGCGAATTGGTGGTTTAGGACAAGCAAGGAAATTTTCGTAAGGCAAATGGACACAATAAATAAGAGATTGGCGGCGTAGTCGGCCTGGAAAGTTTACATATGAGTGTCTATGAAAGAAACGAACAGAGGGCCCTCTCGGCGTACCTTTAGGACGTTGTCCAGCTGAGTTTTACTCAATTCGCTGACTGTTCTCCCCCAACCATTTTGGTCTTGGATTCCAACAGTGATGGACTGTCCGATAGTGGACGCCTAATCGATATTCTCATCAACATCAGCCGCCCCAAAAAGGGCTGGACTTGTAAGTCCGCTTTCTCACCAGCGACGCTAGAATGATACAATCCTCAGTCGTTAAATGCCTTCGAATCGCTAGCTTCGTTGAGGTCTGGGCGATGACCGCAAGTATAGCGATGACCAAGAAGATCCATACAAAAATATCCACCAACGCAGACTTGTCGGTGTCTGTAATCAAAGTCTGCGCCATTCACACAATCAAGTGGAAAGAATATCCACAGTTCCTTTTCTCATTATAGGAATAATAACGGATCCAGGGTGAAAAGCGAGATGCGGCGTCGGGAGGATTAATAGAATGTTGAGGCAGGAAGGATCACCATTATCATTGAGACAATGATCACAGCAGCCGAGGACAAGTAGAAAGAGCAGATTCAAAACCAAAACCAAATACAATAACATCAAATAAAATAAAAAAAGACTCTAAGGAGTCAATCCGACGAAAGTATTTATTCCAGAATGCATGCACGTCCAAGGGAGCCTTGGACAGTAGCAAGGACCACCAACAGATATCCGTATTCTCATGGCCTCCTCGCAAGGTTGCTGCGTGTGATCCAGGCATGTTTGGAGTAGCTCTGTGTGTATTCTGTATGCAATAATTATGCATCTGCTCGGCTTCCCCTCACCAAGGGCAATTTCTGGCGAGGACGTTTGAACCACTGAGCGGATGGCTAAACTTTGCCCCAGCACTTTTTCACAGGATGCGAATAACGTATCGTGTATTCCGTAACTTATCACAGCAAGATGCTCAGGGCATGAAAGAGATGTTTAGGTTTGCTTGAGAAGTTACCTAAGCGAATAGCAGCCCGAGGAGATGCTGAACTCATGTCCGAATGTATGGGGCCAGTGGCTGCGGGCTGAGGGCTGAGGCTTAAGTAGCATAGACATGTACTTTGGCTGGCACTTCGAGGACTTAGGCTCAGGTCCACAGATCAAGCCAGACGGATATGGCTTTGGCAGAGTTAGGAAAAACTCAACTCTTCTGCCCAAGAATGGTAGGCCAGCAGCTCTCCTGCTTCTGAATCGAATCCCAGAAGTCGTAGTCTTGAGAGCCCACTCATTGCTCTCCTGACGGGGGTCCTTGGGATTTTTGTTGCGTGAAATTGATCTGTGAATCCTGGTTGGCGGATAATGATTATTATCTGGACGAAGCAGGATGGAAATCTCGGGATAACATAACGTACATTCTGGATGCTCGAAATCTGTTGGAGCTACATACGAAGCAAGGTCTGGGATGGTCCTAGTCTGATGGCGTGAGATGCAGTCTGGGCACGCTACTAACTAGTAAAAACTGTCTGGCCCAGCATCGCGCTTAATCGGGGTTATCCGTTTGAAAATCTTTAAGATCTGGGGAAAGTCAAACCTTGAAGTAGCAGGGAGCTAGCAGGGCCCACCCGCTAGTCACCCACTAGTTGTTGAGTGTGGATGTAACAGTCGGCGGCATTGAAGTGAGCAGAGCATTTGTCACCACTGTTCAGTGTCCTCTGAAATGATAGCAGCCATTGTCGGCCCCCAATGATCCAGGAGTGGCCAATAGTGAATAGTTATGTATCCAAGCAAAGGTCTTTTGTAGCGATAAGCCGTTTGACCACTCATTTCCCGCCAATCCAGATGTTTCTAACTTCGCATTAGGATATGTATCCATCAACCCCCACCCTTTCTATCTTCCTACTCTTATTCTTGAATTCAATTTTCCAGTCGAAGAAGAAGGACGTTGCAACAAAGTGACTCTCTATCTTGTTCCCATGCTGTGAGAAGGATTAGCCTTTATAAATGTCTTTCAATGTGGTTCAAGTCCTACCTATTCAAATCGAGAAATGTAGCGTGTGTGATGAGACGTAGCAAACCCATCCATACACTTGATCAGAGTTCTATGTAGCCCTGGAGTCTTGAAAGGTGAAAGAAGCTCTGCTGTTGCGGGAATGCCAAAGCTAGTCTCAATGGGGTAATTTGTATATTACCTAATCCTATAGGGCCTTGACTGGGATTAATTGACAACCAGCCAATCAGAGCCTCTCACCGCCTTTGACTTGAAAATTGTGCCAAATATGCAACATTCCCTATACTTACATAGTATGTAGTTAACCTCTGAACAGTTGAAAGTTGAGTCGTAGACTTGAAAAGAAAGAAATACATATGTAGTCTCTTGTTGGCTCCTGTCTCGCTCAGCCTAAACGCATTCTTTAATTTATGATAACTACATCATATACAGAGTAGTCAGACGGGCAACCGACCAGCTATAGTACAGTACAGTACAGTACAATACACTGCATAAAATTAAAGTTTACTTCGGAGTAATTTACGGTATGCATATATGTATAGAAACGATTTCACAGGTTGTCACTTACATACAGTTTACTCCACCATAAGCTTGCGCAAATCAAAATCAAGAGACAAGTGTAGCTAAAGTTCAGCACAGTCGCTGGCTAGCTGGACTCAAACGCCATGTGGCTGTTATTTTTAGTGTATGTAACCTTGTTCTTCCTGACAAGTTGCATACTGTGTACACTAAGTGGTCTGTACGGAGTACTCTTGTTGAATATGCCTCTGATACTTAGAAATGTAAGGGATACAGTATCCACTAGATACTGATCAATGCATATGTAAGAAGTATTGTCTTCGGATTCAGGGGGTTTGTTTGGTTGCCTCTGCTTTCAATGCTTTTGTACACAGTATACGGAGTATATAGTCATTACATGTATGTATGGAAAACATCCAATCACCAAAATAAAAAGTGCAATGGTGTAAAATAGGGAAAATACACATTGTTATTGGCTAGACCATCAGTCTAGACATACAATACAGTACATACATACCGTACGGAGCTATACTGCTCAAGACTTGAAATCTCCATCTTGAATGCTATCAACAGAATCCATTTTCAAGTCATGAAGAAGAAGAGAGAGCTCAACAAGAATATCAGATGCTGCACAGTGGGACTGAGATGTCTTTTTGAAGGTGATGACTGATTCACTAACTAACTAATCACATAACACAGGATTCAGATAAACAGAAGACCTCATGATGCCAGTGTCTCTGCAGCCACGATGGTGGATTGAAGATTCCAGGACTGGTCCTCTGAGATAGGCAGAAAGCAGACCTCTCTCAGAGGCAAGTCGACAAATCTAGACGATGGTTCTGACACCCTCCCTGTTGTTCGTTCAAGCCAGCAACCACTTGAGTGTGTGCTCAAGGTGGCGCCCATCCAATGACGAATCGCACTCGTCAGTCTCCGAACGGCAGCATGACAGGAGCACTCGAAGGCCTAGGATCTACTGTGACCTTGATGTCAATCTCTGCCACTCGAGAGCCACACGGCAATCAAACTTCCAGGCTAGACCGGCACCCCTGCCCCGCGCTTCCCAGGATCAAAAACATTTAGGCACTAGCACCGCCAGAAGTCATGCTATCATCCATTAACTAGCACAAGAAGCCCAGCAACGGGGCTCCAATTCGTTTTGAACTGCCCCCGTCGCTGCTCGCTTTCCGCAGTCACTGTCTCGGTCTCGAGCGAAGTCCCCATGCTGGTTAAAACATGGCAAATTCCCCCCAATCACTCGGATCGCAGTGAGCCCCAGGGACCATCTGCTCAGGATAGCGCCACGTCGAATGCATGGCATTAATCCTAGAAGACGTGCATTATCAAACAATACCCTTGGTTTCCGCGTCCCGACAGTTTTTGCTGTATCATTTTCTCCTCTTTTTGCGTGAAGTATTGCATTACTAGTCCAGACCCTTGTTTCTGCCTCGTAACCTTTCTCCTGCATTGATTGTCTATTCTACTTCTTCTTTTTCCTTCTTCTGTTTTGGCCATCTTTTTCCATCTCGGCTTCGACTTTCTTTTAATCGATGTTTAATTGTTACTTTGGCTAGAGAACACCACCCCTTTGAAGATCGCTTCTCCCTTGTGAAGATGAAAGAAGACGAGCTGGCTCAAGAGCTGGGGTCTTTGGACGCCAATGGAGCCAAAGCCGGATTCAGAACTCAATCGAATCAGCTCTCGCAGGATCGGGATCGCGATGAACTTCTTCGGTTAGGAAAGAAGCAGGTCCTCAGGGTAGGACTTGTCCTCCACTCAAAGTGCGAAAACAATGTGAGAGCTGATGAGGAGTAAATATATTTCTAGCGAAACTTCGCCTTTATGTCTATCCTTGGTTTCAGCTGTACGGTCCTTATCACTTGGGAAGGTTCTCTGATCTTGTTCGTTACCGGTTTGCAGAACGGCGGATATGCTGGTTTGTTATATGGCTACCTGTTGGTGTGGATCGGCAACTTTGCGGTTTTTGCGTCTCTCTCGGAATTGGTTTCCATGGCGCCAACTTCTGGCGGTCAATACCACTGGGTTGCCATGCTTGCGCCGCGCCGGTGGAGTAAATTCCTGAGTTATATGACGGGATGGGTGACGCTTCTTGGATGGCAGGCTTCCATTGCCTCTACGTGCTCCCTCACAGGTGGTCTTATTCAAGGCCTTATTACGATGACCCAGCCCCAGTATCAGCCTAAATCCTGGCATGGAGCATTCCTATTCTGGGCGGTACTTCTATTCTGTGTGTTGGTCAACACTGTCGTTAGTAGACTACTGCCCAAAATTGAAGGATTGATCCTTATTCTTCACATATTGGGATTCTTTGCGATTCTTATCCCTTTGGTTAAGCTATCTTCAAAGGCAGATCCAAGTCTGGTCTTCACTGTTTTCAATAATGAGGGTCACTGGTCGAGCACAGGCCTCTCATTTCTAGTTGGGCTTATTGGAAATGCGTTTGCCTTCCTTGGTGAGTAAAACATTCAAAATAGAGCTCTGGTAATTACTGACACTCTGATTAAGGGTTGGATGGCGCTTATCATGTAAGTTTGCGCTGCCATGACTTCGGTCACTCGACGACTGACAAATCTCTAGATGTCTGAAGAAATCCAGCGTCCTTCCGTCATTGTGCCAAGGTCTATCATGCTTACCCTGGTGATCAACGGATCCTTGGGCTTCGCAATGATCATTGCTGTGTTATTCTGCACTGCAGACTTGGATGCAGCTCTTCATACACCCATCGGCTTTCCATTTATGGAAATTTTCCTGCAAGCCACGCATTCAACCGCGGGTGCCGCTACGATGGCCAGTATCATTACTGCTCTTGCAATGTGTGCAAATGTCGGCTTTCTTGCTTCCGCATCAAGGATGTTGTGGTCCTTTGCCCGCGATCGCGGTGTTCCTGGCTGGAGGATTCTATCCAAGGTGACACCAAACCCTGCCATTGGATGTTATAGTCAAGCATGCTAAACGCAATAAACAACAGGTTGAAAGCCGCACGATGGTCCCAGTGTGGTCAATCGCGACCATCACCTTCATCGCTGTCCTCCTCTCCCTCATCTCAATTGGCTCCCTTACAGCCTTCAACATCGTTGTTTCCCTGACAGTCGCTGCCCTGTATATCAGCTACTTCCTTGCAATCGTCCTACTTCTCTACCGCCGCCTCACTGGAGGCATCCAGCGTTCTTCAGACTCGTCCACCATGCTCGCAAACACTGCGGGTACCCGCCTCGTCTGGGGACCGTGGCACTTTGGCCAATTCGGAATCGCCATCAATATCTTTGCGTGTTGCTATCTGCTCTTGATCCTTGTATTCAGCTTTTTCCCAGCCGTCGTTCCTGTGGCGGAACTCAAGTCTATGAACTGGAGCAGCGTTGTGACTGTGGGTGTTTTGGGATTTAGCGTGTTGTACTATTTCTTATTTGCGCGGCAGACATATGAGGGTCCGATTGTGGAGGTGGACGGCACTCCGAATGGAGGGTTGAATACTCCTTTATAGCTGGTCCCAAGTTCGCTGTGTAAGTAAAAATGGTTACTAGCTTTATTTTGAGCTTTCATGCTGAAAAGAAAAGTCGGAGGAATGCCGTGTTATAGGGCTTTTTTGTTTGTATTTTGTTTTGCTCTTCAAGGTATATACATCTGTACTGGGACTGGCTGGGAACATATTTTGCAAGTTTGAAACTCCTGAAATTCCGCCTTTTCGCTTTCCATTCTCTATTGTGTCTATCAAAACAATACTGTCTTTAATAGTCTGACAAAAATTTGACAAAACTCTTCATCCCTTCTCTGGTCTTAATCTTCAAGTTCCAGCCCAGCCGTAATCCCCTCCACAAACTGCGTCGCTTCCTCCATTCCCTTCTTCATAATATCCAGCTCACTACCCCCATCCCCTTTATCCCGTGCCCGTTTCGCCAGCGCCCTCGAAACCGCTCGCACTACCTCCTCATCATCCAAAACCCCCATTCCATCCTCGCGCACCACCCCCGCTCTCCCACCCACAATCTCCATCCAAACCGCATCCTCCCGCCGCTTCAACACCGCATCTCTTAAAATCGCATTCCTCACCAGCCCCAACGCATGCACCTTCCCCATCGCACTCGTCAGACTCGCCGCCACCGCCCCCGCAAACTCCTCAATCTGCTCTTCCGCCGACCCCGACCCCGACCCCGCCGCGTCACCACCACCACCCCCAAACAAGCGCCTCGTCGCAGAAACATACACCAGCCCCGCACACAGCGCATCAAACACCACCAACCCCAGCATCCGCACCGTATACGCCGCCACATACACACTGCGCGGCACCACCGTGTTCCGCCCCGCCTCCCCGTACGGATCCCACGTCGCGACCACCCCCAGGTCCGCCAACAACACCACCAACGCCGCCCAGACGAACGCGCCGCGCCATCGCGCCGCCGCGCGGCCGACGAGCGGCGCCGACGTGGCGGCGCCCAGTGCGAGCAGGTGCACGAGGTGCGGGAGCAGGACGTTGAGCGGGATGTGGTAGAGGAGGTAGGAGTGCGGGCGTTGCGGGGTGCAGAAGGGGCAGGAGAGGAGGGTGGCGGGGCCGAAGCGGAGGTAGGTCTTGCGGGCGTGGGGGGAGGGGAAGTACGTGCGGAGAAGGGTGTCGGTGGGGGTGAGGGGGCGGAGGCGGGCGAGGCGGGTGAAGAGGAGGTCGGTGGGGGTGGAGAGGCGAGAGGAGGTGGTGGTGAAGATGTTGTTGGTGGTATTGTTGTTTGTTGGGTTGAGGGGGAGGCTGAGGAGGAGGAAGAGCGCGGCGGAGAGGAAGAGGATGTTTAGGGCGCGGGAGCTGTGGGCGGAGAGGGGTTCGCGAGGGGTGTGGCGGTGCTGGGCGAGGGATTGTCGCGCGGAGCGGAAGAGGGATATGGCGCGGGGGATGAGGATGGGCGCGAAGAAGATGGAGAGGGATTTGATGCTGTGGTTTTCCCCTTTTCTGTCAGCTTTTTGTCTTGGTTTGTGTCTGGGAAGTCCTGCTGGAGAAGAAGAACAGTTGGGGCAAAGGGAGCGTACGTGTCAAAGAGTGTCATCCTGATTCAGATGGACAGAATGGTCCTGGTACAGACAGTTGGTGGAAGAAATGAATGAACGGCTGAACTACATTATCAGCACTATTGCTGCATGGTTATACAGCTGTGTAAAAAGAATGCGAGAGCGAGAGACAAAGTGTGTTTGTTGTAGATTTCGATGTTGAGGCGTGAAGGTGCCAAAAATAACTCCACACTGGCGATTAAAAATATGCAGACAGTTTAAGGTCAAGGGATGAGCTCACATAGACCTAAACCGCCACCAAACTGAACAATACAAGTAGTAGTGTATTTCATAGGCTTTATTACAGCTGTACTCTCTTGAAAATTGATATAAAGTAGAATTTTATGTCCATGAATTAGAAAAGCTATTGAGACCTGTTCAAAGATAGCATCATCAGTAAATACAAATACAGCAACATCAGAAAAAGATCCCCATCACGCCAGCTCCCTCTCCATTTCCCCGTAAGAACGCCCAAACTCCTGGATTTTGAGAAAAGGCATTGTCGAGTCCATATTGCAAGTCGATGAAGCACCCACATTCTGTTTTAGCACCATTATATGCGGTTGGAATACATCGCAGGGTGATGTGCCAGGTTGGGCACAGTTACATCGGGCTCTGTGGTAAACTTGCCAAATTGCTCGGGATTATCGTTGATCGGGGAAGAGATCTTAATCGGCAGTCTGGGAGTAGCGCGAATCGACGCAGTTCTCGTGGATATCGATCTGGGACTTGAGTAATTGGAGGATGATGAGCGGTAGGTTGGGAGCGAATCTTTCCGAGCAAGTTGAAACGACTTAAGACTGCTATCCCTGGTAATCACCTTTTGCTGTGCAACAGCTCCATGAGCGCGAACGTGGCGAGCGGTAACTCCAGTGTTTCGATCTTGGAAGACAAAGCTCTGAACGTTGGAGTTAGTAATGAACACGATCAAAGACCCCGAGGGAACGGAAACCTACAACAACGACGTTTATAACTCCCACAATGATCACAACGATGCCAGAGGATATTACAATTCTCCAAAACGCTAGCCCCAGAGATTCCTGGCTTGTAGCTTCTTTATTGAGGTTCCCTAACGTCGACACCCCGAGGATGATCATTGTAGACCCCAAGGTCACAAAGCCAGAGTCTTGACCAAACAACGGCCAGTTGCGATTGAAATATCCACGAAAGACATTCAACTCGGACACTATAAGAAAGACTACATGTCTTTAGTAAGGATCTCAATCAGCAACAATGATTCCACGTGCACTTACGACTGAGACTCGCAACCACCACATGCGTGACAGCATCGAAAAAGAAAAATTTGCTGACAATAAATGTTTTAACCAGCATAACACTGCAAGCAGCGATAATCGCGAGAAGGCTAATGATGTTCATGACCCTGATGACATTCAGGATCACATACCCTGGACCAGCCAAGGGTTTTTTGAGAAGGGCCATCTGAGAGAATGAAATCGGCGATGTAATATCGGTTTGGATAAGCGATCGATTCGAGTTGAGGAGATTCACTTAATGAAAGAGACTCGAGCAGCTATATCTTGTGCATACCAAGGTTAAGGTGTGAGAATACAAAGAGATTGTAACCAGCAAAGTAGGAGCTTGACGGAAGAGAAATGTGTTAAGCCTAGTAGCCTGACAGGCAAGAAAAAGTTCTTGAAGAATGAATATTAAGGGGATTTGTTATAGTTTCGGATTCAACATATTGTTGTTGAATGTGCCATTGAAGGCAACAGTCGACAGGCCTCAAAGAATGAAGAGAGAAGAGCGACAGTGAAGAAATTCTCCCGATAAGAGGAAAAGCGGTATTAAAAGAGAACACTTAAGGACCGGTCTATTTATTGCAGTGAAGAAAATGGGTATTCCATGAGAGACTGGTCATGAAACTCAAAGCCGAAGAATGCAAAAGGATAGGAGCCAGTCCATTGAGCACCCTATGCAGAACAATAATAGAGACAGCGGCTGCTTCTTGTATTCCATGTGAAGCGTCTCTCTGGTGTCATTCAGGCTCCAGATCATTCACATTCAGGTAATTTCCGCCACATGGTGACTGAACCATTCGGGGGTAAGCTCCATGTTTCACGATAGGTTTGTAGAGAACAAGACCGAATAGAAGGAATGGACAATTCAGGACTCGCTGATCTTGTGTTATCCGCCCAAATAGAAAAGTCTGATGTATTGACTGGCTGGCAAAGAAAGTTGGGCGATTTGGCCATGTAGCTGATGAAACATTTGTTCACTCCAGGACTGGCGGTTTCTTCATCAACGCTGCAAGTTCATAGGCCAGTTGTTTGGCGCTGGGAGATGGACTAGGGTGTGGAGAAACTCCAGAGTCCAAACCACCAGCTGTTCAGTTTGCGGCGGCTGTCTAAATATACTTGAAGGTCTTTGCATCTAAGCAGACAGGTTCAGTTAAAGTGAATGACTCTCATCATCATCATCATCACCACCATCATCATCATATCATCATCATGGTCAGGATGGTGTTGACTGAAGTTGGACCCGAAGTTGGGCATCCGGATCGGGAAATTAGGGCTGAATCACATGATACGTGGCTCGGACCTTTGATAATCCGGATGAGTCAGCCCACCTGCTTAGTTACCTAATCTTGATTTCCATCCAATCCTTGCATGCAGTGAAAGAGAAGAAATAAAAGAACCTGAACTTATTCAATGTTCAATGCGATGTGAGTGAGAAACAAGAGAATTCAAATAAGAGAATTCAGAATGTTCAAGAGAAATACAAAAAGCCATGGTGTTCAAAAATGCAAGTCAAGTGCACTGTTTGCCAGATTGAGATTGCTGCAGTTGAAGATCAAGCCTGGTGTCTACCACAATCTATCACAGCTCTTTTTGCGAGAGATCTGCTGTAACGTTACTTGCCTCCAGGTGCAACTATGAGGCTGTTGTTATTGCACAGAGCAAGATGTATTGTCAAGCCATGTCGAGTTGCACTGGCCCCCAAGCATCGTGGCCTAACAAAATACCTGATCCTATAATAAGTGATTGGTTTTTCCTCTAAGCGCCATTACTAACTATCATTCACTGCCCAGACAGCCTATACATAGAATGTGAGAGGTGCATTGTGTCCTACTCCGCCTCCGTCCTTGCCCTCCGTCTGGACGTTCTGCAGAGAATATGCACGCCTCGTTTTCGTGCCCTGTCCTATGCCCCCAATGGCAGTAGGAGACTTCATGCGTCTGCCTCGCTATGGCATCTCTGCTCCCGTCGATCAATACAAACATGCTCAGCCACCTAAGGATTTTCCGCATCACTTCTCGTTCAGTGCAATGGATCTGCTATCAATACGTCCATTATAACTATGTACCATACGCCCAAACTCACAATGGTAGCAAGAGCTGAATTACTCGAGCGAATTTCGCCATCGTCAAGAGAATGTCAAGTGTCGGCTTCTGGAGACTGAAGGGCCACAACTCTGAGCAAATCCATCAATAGCTCAGCAGCGCGTGATTGCGCCATCACCAGAGCCATACCCACGGGAAGCCCTTGATTAGACGAATCCGACGATATAGTTTGCACCTTGCGCGCACTCACTGTCGTCTCACTTTCGTCTAAAGCCAAGTCCGACCGAGAGATCTCTACCACTCTGCGCTATCTGACCCGAAAAGTCGACGGCGGATATCACGATGCCGCACAACAGACGGGTGTCGAGGCAACAGCGAGCCGAATTCGAGTATGGCGCGCTAGAGGATCAAGACTACCGTGTGTTACTCGAACCGTTTAGCAGAGGAAAGAAATAGAGTCCTAATTTCTCTCAAGCAGAACCCGCCAAATGCAAGATCCCTAGACAACCCGGCTGGCTCGAATGGAAGTTTGCAAAGCGTTTCATACAAGTCGTCGTCGGCATTGGTTTTGTGCTGGCAGTCTTTTGCCTTGGCGTCATGATCGCGGTCATTGCCCGGTCTGTAGCAACCAACAATACCGGCTTCGAGCCCGGCAGCTCGGATTATGTGCTGTATAAGAACAGTCGTTTTAAGGAGTGCTACAACCTGTCTCCTGGCGCTTATAACTGTACGCAGTCACACAATATCCGTGAAGATTACATAGCCCGAGGATTTGGCTACGTGCGCGACACACGCGACTGGTGCCAGATAGCGAGCTGCTTCCACGGCTTCAAGATTATTCCGTCCGCGGCACGCCTTTCGGCTACAAAGCTGCCAGATATCGCCTGCTGGTGGACTATTTTGCTCACTTCCACCACCGCACTATGGCATACCGGAAGACAACTCGCCGGCTTGGCCCATAACAAAGGCAAATCCTGTAAGGGATCAAGGGACATATCGTGGATCGACTGGATATGCCTTGCCTACGACATCTGTGGTCCGGTTCTCTGGTGGTGGGTTTCGTTTGCCATGTTTGCCACAGATCCAGCAAAGTCCGCCACGATAGCCGTAACCTCGTGGGTAACGACATGGAAGCTTGGACGACTTATCCAGTATCACCCCTACTACTGCGCGCTTCCAGGAGGCCGTCGGACGAGACGCACACTACCGTGGATTTTGAACACTATGGCGCTCCTACAGTGGATCGCTGGTGTGTACGTCCTTTACGTCTACCGGGGCGATCTGGTGGGCAAAGTTTCCGCACTGCAAAGCTACGACTGCCTTGCGTCCCGCATTCGAGACGCACCCGGATCTACCTTGTGTACGCCAGAAGAGCTCTGTTCTAAAAGTGTCTTCTTCCAAACTGGCGCCTTCTATTATGACCCAAACTTTCCACTTAGTAATGGTCGATTCACACTTTTCTTCTTCTTCTTACTCTGGACGCTCACAGCTGTACTTCCTTTTATCTTGGTCTTCATCATCGGCCGGTTCTCTGACATTATTGGTTCATGTTTCGGAATTCCCCCAAGGGAGAATAAGAAGGACGATTGGAAAATGTTCAATCTAACCCCCAACACACTCCTTTCCCTAGCCTCGTTGGTAAGCCTTTTTATTGCTATGTTCTATAGCACGTGGCTGTTAAGGACGTGGGATAAGTACGGCCGTGAGGGGCCTGTTACGTTCCACAGGGAATGCAACGCCCTACATGTCCACCTAAGTCCATGGAGATCCTACTTTGACCTAAGTGGCTACGCCAGGGTATTCCGGATTGTTAAGATGTGGTTTAATGCGTGAGCTGGAGGAGTTTGAGTCCAGCCATTTGATCTACTATTTATATTTATTTTAATGAATATTTTATATAAAGCTTATGCCAATATTCTGCTATGTAACAGACCTATTTTTGGCGAATGTTCACAAGGCGTACGGAGTACAGGCACCACAATTCGGTTTACTTTCATATCCAAACCTGCCCCAAGAATAGCCTGCATTCTGGGTTTTACCATGTACATATAGTATGTATGTAGTTAGCAATTTCAGATAGATCTAGAGCAAGCTCAAACACAGTACTGGTAGAGCCAACCCTCTTAATTGTGTACTACAGTAATCGTCAGATCTCAAGGCACCGGCACGGAAGAACCACAACACCGACAGGGCTTAGCGGGTCAGGACAAACTTTCCCCGCAAATGAGTGGTTTTAAGGGAGATAAGATGATCATCTTCACCACTCGCTCTTCAACTCCCCAACTCCATCTCACTACCCGTTTAAAACAGTCTGCGGGCCCCCGTCATACCAAAAGCTCCATTGTGGCATAGTTAAGGCATCATCATCTCATCATCCCAAGATGACTCGCGGCAATCAGCGTGAGAAAGCTCGTGAAAAGAACCAAAAGGAGATGGCTCAACAGGTAAAAAAAAGCCTTTCCCCTCCCCTCCTTTCGTAGTGGAGCTGTCTCGTTTTTTACGGATGATTGCACTTTGTTACGTATGTTATTGTAGTTAGTTCTATACTAACCTAATTGTCCTGCAGAAAAAGAAAACCAACATGTCCGGAACTGAATTCGCTAGGACAAAAGAAGCTCAAGCGGCCATCATGCGGGCGAAGCAGGAAGCAGGTATGTAATACGCTAATGTACTCCTTTTTGGCAAGCGGTTTTTTTCCATGAACTGACAAAAAGTCGTTTTTTTCGGTCGTGGACAGCCAATGCGAAGAAATCTGCGGAAGGGGGTAAAAAGAAATAAGTTCGTACTTTCATGCCCGCGAACCGTATATATTGGCGAAGGGGGTTGGGATACTCGCGATTTTGGATGTAGAAGATATGATCTCGCCCTGCGATGTTTTCAAGCCGGTGTGAACGTCGATATCGTGCTGTGGGACGAGAGAAGTAACGAAGGGTATGCTCGAGTTGGAGAGTGATCAAAGGAGTTATTTTCGAGTATTCCCTTGATGTCAGACAGTGATTTTAGCGACTACTTTGGTTTTAGATGAAATGGAGCGTTCAAACTTGTCTTCTTTGGATCGAGCTTGCACTTCATATGCATAGAGGTAATTTTTGTGGCTGCAGTCAAACAGCAAAGCAAAAGTGCTTCAAGATTCGATGTCCTTGCTTGGTCGAGCTTTCACCCGAGCAGCTAGTTCAGTCCAAGGACGATGTATATGCGTGGCATGGGCAGGTTTGTTGATCTCGTGTCGAATCTCCTTGTAATCCACAAGAAAAAGCCCATCGAAATCTATAGAGAATTTCGATATAGAAAGAGAAACAAATACCCATAATGCCTCTCCTTCCCAAGCGACATCAAAAGCATATCTGACAGTCTTTTCGACGATGGCCGTTTGAACTGGCGCATCATCGACAAGCTCAAGTAAATGCAAAAGAAAAGTCCAACCAGATATGTCACGGGGATGGCTGAGGCACCATTTATGAATTTCTTCAAGCAGGCCCTTCCTAAGGGGTTGGAGCAAACGCGAAGTAATATCGCTGTCTGCAATCTCGTTTGATATACCGTCGCTTTTTAGTCGGCTCAAATCGTCATTAGGTTGGAACGAGTATCCATTCAAAAAGCATCTCAGTATACCAAGAAACTGGCGTAGGTAGCTGAAAGCGTAATAATTCATATGATGTTGCTCTCCTGCCCGAAGAGTCACAGCCAATTCATGCTGGAACAGCTTTTCGCTGATTGCCATGTCATCCGCATCTAAAGGGCCCGAGGCTGCGTCGCAAGAGCTCAGTATTATCGAGTTGACATGGCCGGGGCCGAGTCGAAACGCCTCCGTCATGACCCAATATCGATGATGCCATAACGTGGGAGATTTAGCATGTCGATGCAGCGGAGAACGGAGCAAGATCGTAGTAAAAGAGACTTCTTCTCTCAATGCTCTGATATATCTATCTGGTAGTTGCGAATCTTTCAGAATATGGAGTGTCCGCTTGCGCCAGTTGCATGCTGTCAAATGCTCCGAGTCAAAGAGCAACATTATCTCGGATGCCACTTTCAGACGTACATCTTCTTGTCTTGACAATTCTCCCACATTGCCTGCACACCCGCTGAGACTGCTATTCTTTATTGAATCGAAGAAGATCCTTCTTGCAATCAGAAATGCTTGAACGAGGGCACGTTTCGTGATTCCAATATTGGTGCCATCGCTGAGCAGCGGGCCAAATCCTGGCGGGAGAATCTCAATGTCGTAGATTTGGTCATTTCTGCCAGCAAACACTGCTGTTAAGAACTGGTATATTTCATCCGGCTCAGCCATTGGAAGCACGGTAATTATTTGGTTCTGATTGCAGTCTGTCAACAGCAAAATGATATATATAGTTATGAGGCATCGAACGCTAGGCAGTGCAAACCCAACAAACAAGCTGCAATCGTCATTGCACAAGCACACACAGGGAAACAGGAAGCTGACGACGTCTTGAGCATCGAACAGCCAGCTCATCAGAGATTTGGATGAACTGTGAATGAGATTTTCAGAAGCCAGTGCCATTCTCTGATCTGCATTTACGCAATTCTCTTCACCAGCTGCAAGTGCTTTGTCGTTTGCCGAAAGCTTTCCAAATCGCACCATTCGACTCGACTCCAACACCCTCATCATGGCGTCTCTTCTCGTTATCGTCTTAATAATTCACATTGCGGCCTATTTGATAAACACAATTGGTGCTAACACAATCGACAGCTTGGTATGGCTGCTCCCTCCATTCCTCTTGAGCCTCGTCTCATCCCTACTGGCGCCCATGGCAGCTCTGAAATTCTGTCCCATCTCAGCTTTTTTTTTTTTCAACAGTGCAACCGCTAATTAATTATCTTTGGCCTTCAATAGCTATGGCTTCTCTATCTCCGACTTCCCCACCAGACCTCCCAAACCGCAAAAGAGCAAAGACAACTGAAGCGCGAAGTCATGCAACTCAAGCGAGAAATGAATGCCACGAGTTCGCAGGACGAATTCGCGAAATGGGCTAAACTTAAGAGGAGACATGATAAATCCATGGAGCAATACGAGGCAAAAAGTGCGTTCTATTATGTTTTGTGTGAAGCTCATCACCTAAACTACTCCTAAAAGCACGGTTTCTTTCCCACTCGTGCTGGATAAGGATACTGATTCCGCCACGGCGTTGACAGACACAGCCCTGAGCCAGCAAAAAGGCTCCTTTGATTTGACAGTCAAATCAGTTAGATTCTTCAGTACTACCGGTGTGAAATTCTTCCTGCAGTTCTGGTATTCGAAAGAGCCGATGTTTGAGCTTCCTCGCGGATGGCTCCCGTGGCAGATTGAATGGGTGTTGTCGTTTCCACGAGCACCACTTGGGACTGTCAGCATACAAATCTGGAGCGGAGTGTGTGCGACGGTTGTCTCCCTTGTAGGAGACGCGGTGGGCGTTGTTATTTTATCCTTAATTGCCAAATCACCCCAGAAGAAAGACGATGCGAAGAAGCTTGAACAAAAGTCTGCAGGGCCTATGGCCACGAAAAAGGAATTATAGTAAACAATACTCATTTTCATGATCTTAGCACGGAATGTTATGTATGTACGTACATTAAAACTATGAATGTTGAACATGCGCGAGGAAATAACGTCGAAAAAGGGGGGAATCATAGAATGTCTTGCAACTGTGAACCGTTCATCAGATATAATTCAAGTCTTCAACGATCTTGCCGAAGGCAAGAGACCTCTGTGCTTGACTCTATGAAAATGTTATCGTCATTTGAACATGAAAACTGGACCCGGCCCCTTCGACAAGGCATCTGTGTCGGTCCATCGACCTAGCTTAAGGTGACTCAAGGTCATCATCAAGCCAGTCGAGGCACCTCCACCGCTTTCCATAAGCTACAGATCCCGGAGGAAAAAGAAAGGGAAAAAAAAAAAGAACTCCTCGCATCAAGAATAAGCCCCATCGAGTTATCCCATCAAACCAAAGAACCCTCACGGGTCCCCAGTCCGATAAGACAATCGCATAGCTATCCAACCACGACGAAGAGCAACCACCTCCTACCAAAGTCCCCACCAACCAAAACTCCATTGTTTCCCCTAGAAGCCTCCTCCTCCTCCCCCCCCCCCCCCCCAAACACCCACAACACACACATACCCAAAGAATCAATAGCTTTCGAAACGAAGCATCCCAAGCGCGGACTCCTATCTTCGTCCTTGTCCCTAGCCCGCCCGAAAACGAAGCAGGGTGGTCTTGAGATAACCCCAAAACGAAAACCTAATCCAGCAGGAGTGTGCGAAATAAGTGGGGGAGAAGAAGTGCAAACGGCTCACACGGCTAGGGTCGAGTTCTGAAAAGGAAGAAGGGTAAAAGGAAGAGGCGTAAGCCGCTATCAGTTGCTTTTATGGCGGCGCGTTTCCGCATTGCCTGGCAACAATTTTGTGTTTTTGTGCAGGGTGTCCGGGGACTTTCTCCCAAAGCTGGATATGGTATGGGTAAAAATCACCTCAGATGAGGATGAAAATACCCTGTGCGTAAGCTTTGAATGCGATTCTTCGAGCGAGGAGTTGAGAGAGGAAGAGAAGAGAAATTTTGTTGTGGTGAGAAAAGCTGAAGGGTTTTGTCTGCCTTATTCTGCGCTAGCCCAGAAGCGGGAAAGACGCTGTTAGTTATGTAAGAAGCAGGCTGCACGTGACTAACTATTTGAGATCTCGCCAAACTTTATTTTTCTACACAGTACAGACTTTCAGTTCGTGTATGCTGGCATTGATACTGTCTATACTATGATGGAATTAACAGACTTCAAAGTAAGATGGAAAATCCCATTACGAGAAGTGGACTCTAGATGAGGTAAATTATGTCTGCAAATCATGTGGAAGAGTACTTCTTTTAGCTATCTTGGTCGCAGATGACCTTCCATGCAAGTATGCCATTGCTTCTGTACATATATGTATAGTATGTAGAAACATTGCGTGCTTATGGAGGACTTTCTTCATGTCAGGCAGCTTGAGTTTTGATTTTGAATATCCAAACAAAATAGAGGTAACCAAGGTATATAGACGTAACTATCCAACCATGCACCAAACTTACTTTTTCTCATACTTTAAGCTCTGCAGCTGCAGTGTTTACAAGCTAGAGACATATCTTCGTTAGCACAAGGCATTGACACCGAGAGTGAACAAGTCTTACATCAATTTTATAGGCTTCAAGAGCCTTGTCGACGTCCTCGGCAATGAATTTCTCGACTTGCTGAGGGGCCCTTCCGATGAAACTACTTGGGTCCAAGAGCTCGTTAAGTTCGCCGAGAATAGGTTCGAAGAATGGAGTCCGTTTGATCCGTTCAATCAGATCATTTTGTCCACCTTCGTTCTTCACCACCGCTGCGGCCTGGTGAGATAGTACTCTGATTTCCTCGTGGCTTTCTTGGCGGCTTACGCCGTGGCGAGCCAAAGCCATGATAACGTTCTAGCGCTCAGGTCAACAACATCTGTTTACGCTTCTTGACGGTCACTGAAGCGGAATAAGGTCATACCTCGGTGGCCATAAATGGGAGCTCAGCTGCTACTCGAGAGGCAATAACTTTCTCATAGACAACTAGGCCATTGGAAATGTTGTCCAAGAGGATTAGACACGCATCAGCTGTGAGGAATGCCTCGGGAATGGTAATACGACGGTTAGCAGAGTCATCCAAGCTGCGCTCAAACCACTATGATTCATTAGCCCACTTTATATAACCGTCGTTGTGACCATACCTGTGCTGCGTAGTTAGTAAGACCATTTTGGGTCAAACATTGTAGATGACGTCCGAGTGAGCAGAGACGTTCTGAACGCATTGGATTTCTAGTCCAGCTTAGTAACGGGCTTAGTGATATCGCAAGCTAGGCATCGGCAGACCTCTTGTAAGCCATTGCTGAGGAACCAATTTGGTCTTTCTCAAAGGGCTCTTCCATCTCTTTCATAGCTGCCAAGCGACGGATATCGCCTCCGATGCGCTCGCTACCAGGAATATTAGGCATACAAGCAGATATGGCCTCCAAGAGAAATGCTTACCAAGTAGCTCCAAATTCACCAAGGTAATTTATGACGTTAGTATCAACTTTTCTAGTATAAGTTTGGGATGTGATGGTAAAGGCCTTATTAAAACCAGCCTTCTCTGTCACCAGTTGATCAAGGCGCTCAACGAGCTCATGATTGCCATGAAATATTTGGAGGAACGAAGCTTGTGTCCCCGTGGTACCTTTGCAGCCTCGGAACCACGAAAGAAGTGATCGTTTTGCGTGCTCAAAATTTCGGAGATCCTAAATAACAGGTTAGCAAGTGGCTACAAATGTTTCAGCAGTTTTACGAACCATGAGGAGGTCCGTGATGAAAAGGCACATTCTTTTCCCTAATCATATGATAACAATTCAGCTCTGCCATTATTTCCATTGGCCTTCTGTAAAGAAGCCTACCAACTGTAGTAAGTTGTGC
The DNA here is from genome assembly GCA_029449355.1 of Emydomyces testavorans. Classification (NCBI taxonomy): domain Eukaryota; kingdom Fungi; phylum Ascomycota; class Eurotiomycetes; order Onygenales; family Nannizziopsiaceae; genus Emydomyces; species Emydomyces testavorans. The sequence goes on from CP120627.1 coordinate 3,952,514, forward strand.
TGGCTGTCCTACCGAAAGTGTTAATAGTTTTCTCCTGGGCTAAATAGGAAGAATACAGTACCATGAGTGTAAGCTAAACAAGGGAGATCCTTATACTGCTTCGCAAACTGGGACAATCGTGCAATGACAGTTGCCAGCTTCTTCGAGAGTATATCCAATCCATCGCGGAGGAATATCCTATGTTCCTTTAGTGACAATTATCAAGTCGGCCCCCGAACGGAAGTGTCCTCACAAATCCGCATTGTCAGTGACAAAACATGATGTCGCACCCAGGTGAATGATAGGAGCAGCAGCCGGGCAAGTTTGTCCGAAGACCTAGTAAAACGATCAATGCTAGCACCACCTCATTCAGCTGTATCATTGGGTTCATACATGGACATGCGCCATCACATCATGTCGTCTACGCTTTTCTTCCACGGCAGCATCCGCAAGCTCTTGATCAGTGATGGTTGGATGAGCCCGCATCTGCTCCAGAGCCTCGTCGCTGATATTAATTCCCAATTGCTGCTCTGCCTCGGCGAGCCATGTCCATAACTTGCGCCAGGTCGAGAACCGTGTTCGGGCAGAGAAGAGCTGCTTCACCTCCGTGCTACAATAGCGGGTATTGAGGGGCGATTGGTAGACATCGAACTCAGAGGAAGACATGCTGGGTTAAATTGAGTCAGATTATTTTGAAACGAAGCATTGATCAATCGATCAGTGGTCAGTTTCAAGAAGAACTGATTATAATCGCGTAGAAAACAAAGTGAGATATATAAGACGCACATTAACTAACTACATGGTGGGGTGGAAAGGAATGGTGAGTTTCCGGGCCCGCGGTCCAGTGGAGTCACGTTGTATGACGCAATGTATAGGTACATTAGTATGTACGAGTGATTGTTGCTGGATGGAGTACACTCGAAGTAGGTATGTACATATATAAAGCAGAATGGTTATGTATACCATTGCCATAACATATTAAAGACGAAAGATGACTCCCAAGTAACCTCTCAATTCTCATGTTAGAAAGCTCCATTGCATCCAGAGATCACGATCCAGACAAAAGTGCCATTATATTCCCTATAGATTGCGAGCCAAATTGACAACAAACTGGGAAATGTATAGCAATCTCAAGGTATACTGGCAATATAAATACAGATGCCAAACGACCTCCTGCCTACACACATGCATGCATAAATCATAGGAAAAGCCAAGAGCAGACATCCCTGAACATGTACTGGTAATAAATGGCCCAATCTGTGTGCAGAAACAATAATTTTTCACTGGGTATCTTAACAATCAGAAAAAGTCATGGTCCATTGCATTTTGATTTCATGCAGATGTTTCACACCATTAGAAATGAAACTTCACCGTTATGTCCTGCCTAAGCATTCGTCTGACTCGCAAAAGCCAGGTGGGTCATTAGATGCCGTCGATGCGTAAATGAAATCTCCTGCATGCGGTCACTCTCCTGGAGTGGCTGGAGACGGATAACTGCAAACAGCATCAGAGGCGGGAGGGGTAGGGCAGAGTTGTACAAATAAGGTCTGTCGAAGCTCAGCCTCTTCTAGCATAATGAGTGGTTTATTGTGTCGCCAATGTCTCCGAGCATTGAGTTCTGCTTCACCAATAGAGTTGGCCCCAATGCCACACTCTTGGTGTATGATCAAGAATTCTAGAAGAGTGAATCGAAGGTAATCCCATACGGTCTTAGATGGTGTACGGTTAAATCGTTTAGCCACTCGCAAGATTCGGGATACAAACCAATTTCGCTCGCCGTCGTCCGAAGCTTCCGCATTTGGGAACCCGCCATTATCCAAGAAAATCCAGAGCACAGATGCAATGCTGACAGCGCCATACTGATTGAGTCTTTTGATTTCGCGATTAATCCACTCTAAATAGTCATTAAAATTTCGGGACGTCGAGTAGTAGTCGTACAGTGCAATATTGAGATATAACAAGCAGGCTATGCAGCAATACTCATCTATATATCGAATATCGCGGATGCCATGATCATAATCGGGAAGGGTAGTCAAGATAAAATATAAGGGCGAATCGCTCTTGAAGAGTGTCGATTGCTGCGGTGACTTCCTTCTTTCGGGCATCTCAATATTGGAGGATAAGGGAGCTTGAAAAAGAGATTGTTGCAGCTCATTCAGCGAGCGGAAAAACGAAAAGAAATCTTCACAAGCTTGAAGAATGTCGACAGTATCTTGGTTATTACAAGGGATTGGCAGCTCTGGATAAAGTCGCGGAGCCATGAATGGAAGACTTGGAAGTGTATCTGGTGTATCCCCAGTCCATGGAAGCGTGGCGCCCACAATTGCATTTGGTGCGCAACTAAAATCCACCCTATGATCTAAGCATTAGTGATCGCCATTTGTGAAATATTTCGAATACGAAAAGTGGTTGCGCGAGGTATACCAGTAAAGAACCTTTTCCATGAATCTGCTTGTCGGTGTTGCAAAGCGCATTCCACGCATCCCACCTCGTCTTTTAAGTAATTGCGTGAGGCCGCGGATGTGCATGTGTTCGACATTATCATCTTTTGACCATTTCTGGGAAAACGTCAGGAAGGTGCAAAATTTCAACCTTGCAAGCTTGATGAGACAGTCAAGGACTACATACTTCGATTACAGCCATACTGGCCGTCGAATAGATGGTACCTTCTTGCTTTCCCCATGGGTCATTTTTCAAACGTTCGTTTAGCAGCCTCAACGCCCGCATTTTGTGAGTTAAAGATTGCACGGTGTCAATTTGGCCCTGCACACCAGCCCTGTGCTTCGCCGCAACAGCTAGCATTGCCTGAAACGGGACGGGGTCGTGAATCGCAACTCGATGAAAAATTGCTCTGATGGGATTATATGGGTCTGCATGGCCTATCTTGTACATCATGAGGGGGTATCGTGTGATAACTTTGAAAATGTGAGTATATACGCTCATATAGTTATAATAAAGGATGACCAAATGGCACGCGAAGGGCACACCATGAAACTGCAGAGAATTCAGGCGGCATGTAACTTACAGTGAGGTATAAGGTCTTGGTCAGTCTTTTTGAGGGTCAGCGGATAGCTATTGAAAGGGTCGACGGTTCCAGAGCTCGGCCCAGCTTGCGGATCTAAGCTCGGAGACCTACGAAAGCGATCGCATGTTCCCATCTCCTCGCCGGCTGGGAAAGCGTCCAAAACCAGGGAGTCAAAGTTTCCAAAGTCGCCTGGACTCGGGCTTGGCTCAGAACTAGAACTAATTTTGCAGTCGGAACCGCTTTCAGGTTCGTCTTTGATCGCGGGCGATAAAACAGCTTCACTGGTCCGCTTCGTCATCGGCCATCCACGAATCTTGGCCTTATTCGATTCCAATCGGGCGATGCCATCCAGGCGGCGCTGATGAACATACTGTTGCATAGCATAGCGTCGCACTTGCTTTCGAGACTCGGCGTCGGTCACCAATACGAATTCAAATTTTCTGGGGCCATCTTTGTTCTTGCTGGGCTGAGATGGCCCTACATTTTGATTGCGATGATTGGGGGGTGGAGCAGAACTGGTATGCAAGGGCGCTGGCGTCATAGAGCCATTCGCATTATTGTTAGCTGACTCGTCAACGCCGCATGCCCTACCATGAGCAAAAGTACTCCTGGCAGCCTTTCCCATAGTTCCATCTTCCGTCGAGAATCCGTCTGCTGGAAAATAGGCAACCAGCAAACTCACAGCTTCAAGAAAGGCTCATGAATCATCATACCCAGTGTATTCATGTAGAGAATCCAGAGGCGCAATTCAAATTCCAGAAAAATACTCACCATTCCATTGAATTTGGGCGTTTTGCGTCGCAGACGAGTCAAGAGTGCGATGAGGTCGAGACGTATTTCCAAATCTGGACAAAGTGGAGTTGGGACGCTCTGTGATGGCTGTGGCGGCGCCACGTGATGTAGCTAACTATTTTTAGATTTCGTCTCGTATTGGAAAGGCCACTAGTAAGCTATACAGTAAAATTATATCTGTTAGGTAGGAAGAAAAAGGAGAAGAACTGCTGGATATAAAAACTATCTACAGGTATATACATACAGTATGCTCTTCAGTTGCAAAAAAGGTTCACAACCGCCGCTCCCAGCCGCTCAGAGAGTCAACTGGCAGCGGAGCCCAATTTAATGGTTGGATGCTACTCCTTTATATCGATCTCAACGCTCGAAGCGGAGATCGAACCGAGGCCCTTGAAGGTAGGGGGCTTACTTAGCAATTACCAAGTAATTGCCAAGCAATTGCCACTCGGCCACCAGGGCCTCGGATTTACTTAATATCATGTTTGGTGGGTTATGAGTTCATTTTGATTAGCGTGGCACGTGATGGTAGACCTTGGCCAGCCAATCAGAGCTCAGTATCTGGAGTTTCTTGGCATTTCTTAGGACTACATCTACAAGTATAACTAAGTATAACTACATAGTAAAAGTAATAGGATATACGGTACGGTACAAGGTCAGTATTCGTGAAAATACCTTACAAGACATACTGCACATTATAAACAGGAGGACGTCTATCAAGGCTGAGTACTCATATCCATTCGTAGATGGAATACTGCTCACCCATTTCCCTTCCTTAGTTTTGCTAACTCGGCTATAATTCCTTCGTTGATTTCCTCTGGCTTGTTTTCAGCTTCCAAAGTAGCTCTTGCACCCTCCTCCCCTGATCTTCTGACACCAGGTATCTCAGAAACACCTTCACCCGAGGCAGCGATTGCAGCAATTCGCCGTTCTTGCTCGTCTGCCTCGTTGAATAATTGGTCCATATACTCTGGATCAGTATTACTGCGAGCTTGCGTTCTAGGATTCTTCGCGCCCACATTCCCTGCAGAAGTAGCAGTGCTTCTAGCTGCAGCTCGGATTTTAAACTCTTCTTTCACAGCGTCTGTCCACTGGCTCACCTTCCTCTCTCCCCAGCCAGGGATTGAGCTAATTTGCTCTGGCTGGGCATTAATAGCTGCTTGCAAACTCCCAAAAGTAGAAATCAAGCTCGCAGCATCGGATTTGTTGATGCTTCTTGGAGTTGTGATGAATTCCACCAGACTCTCTTTATAGGATCGTGCTTGCTGCGATCGTATTGCTGTTGGCGGCGCATTCTCCGATGATTTGAATAGCTCCAGATAGTGGCCTGCTTCTGCAGCAGACCAGCAAAGAATGAGAGTCAGGTTATTCACAATTGACGTTTTAGAAAGTTCCTTCAGGCTGTCCTCGTGGTTTGGTATATCCACCATTATCAGAAGAATGCGTAGAGTGAACTTTCCACCCAGCAACTTGATCCGAGAATACACATATTCGGGATGTAAGCGGTGATATTTCAGCGAGAGGAAAAGTGCGCAAGTCGTAGACCCAAGGATATAGTCAGCAGGAATATCAGCGTATTCCCAGGACAAGAGACGCACATGATTCAAAATCGGATTTCCTTTCTGCCGCGTTGAAACAAGGATCGCGGACCTGGAGCCGCGATTAGGTACGATTTGTGGCTTTGGCTGTTGCACTTTGGGAGGCACCGAAGGCTTTGGGAGAGACGCTGGAGCTGCAGGAGCCGTTTCTGGAGTCGCGCTAGAGTCGATTATAGATCCAAAATCTGGAACTTCCCCAAATTCGTCCATCTTGCTCGATCAACGCCATATGGCTGCTTTGAGTTTGTTCGTGGTGAAAGATTGAAGGCATCGAGTTGCAGTTTGGGAACAGTGGAGATCGGACGGAAATCTTACCATCCAGACGTATTGTACTGTAACGAGAATTACAGATGATCAACTTCAAATTATTTCAACACAGTAAATTTTCATCATATTGAAAAGAAAACTACGAGAGATTAAGAATGGCAGAGAAACGCAAGAGGAGACGTCTCTCTGACAGCGGGAACTTTGAAGAATCAAAGACAGAGAATTTACAAGATAGCCAGATGAACGACTCAGTCAACAATAAAGCCCAGTCCTCTCCGAAAAAAGCTACTCGCAGAACCCTCTTCGTGCGATCGCTGCCACCGTCGGCAACGACAGAATCATTGACGGAATATTTTTCCCAGTCCTATCCTATAAAACACGCCACGGCTGTTGCGGATCCGCAGACAAAACAATGCAAGGGGTACGGGTTTGTGACCTTTGCGGACATTGAAGACGCCCAACGTGCTTTGGAAGAACTCAACGGTTCCGAATTCGAAGGTCGGAAACTGAAGATCGAAGTCGCTGAGCCGCGGCACAGAGAGATTGATGAAGAAGCAGGGAAAAGCGTCCCTTCCGCCGAAGCAGTGAAGTTGAAAGAAGAGAGGGAAAAACGGAGACAAGGAAACCAACCCCCAAAGCTTATCGTCCGCAACCTACCGTGGACCGTGACGGAACCTGAGCAATTAGGGGTGCTGTTTAGGAGTTACGGAAAAGTCAAGCATGTCAGCATTCCGAAAAAGGGACTTCGGCATTCCGGTTTTGGCTTCGTTGTAATGAGAGGGAAAAAGAACGCTGAGAGAGCAATTGAAGGAGTCAATGGGAAAGAAGTCGACGGACGAACACTGGCAGTTGATTGGGCAGTTGACAAGGAGACTTGGGAAAGGTTACAAGGGTCTACACAGGAGCCAACTGGGCCGGAAGAAGATATCCAAGTGGTCGCAGAAGGCGTTGATGGTGCAGAATCTGAAGCAGAGAATGATTCTGATGGGCTGGATGAAGTCAATGAGTTTGGCAATGATGCTGACATTCAAATGTTAGACGCTGATGCTGGTGGCTCAGAAAGCGAAGAAGATGAAGAGGACGACGAAGGAGACGAAACTGAAGGACAGGATGAAGAAGATGAGCGAAACGCGTCCTCGATTTTCATCCGCAATCTTCCATTCAGTGTAACTGATGAAACTCTCCATGACCATTTCGCCCAATTTGGCGCTGTGCGTTATGCAAGAATTGTTGTTGACCCTGAAACCGAACGCCCAAGAGGGACCGCATTTGTTTGCTTCTGGAAGGCAGAAGACGCGAAAGCGTGCATTCGCGAAGCACCGAAGCGCATAGACCAAGGACAGCCCAAAGATTCGAAACAGAAATCAGCAATCGCAATCAAAAAATCAGTCCTTGAAGATGAGCAGAAGGACCCTTCAGGCAAATATACCATGGACGGCCGTGTCTTGCAAGTATCCCAGGCAGTAAGCAGAAGGGAGGCCGGCCGACTCGAGGCCGAAGGTTCCTCCCGCCGTGATGCAAGAGATAAAGATAAACGGAGACTCTACTTATTATCAGAAGGAACCATCCCCACAACTTCACCTTTATATTCGAAGCTATCTCCATCTGAAGTCAAAATGAGAGAAGCTAGTGCCAAACAGCGGCAAAAAATCATCAAAAGCAACCCGGTGCTGCACATTAGTCTTACTCGACTTTCGGTTCGAAATATCCCAAGACATGTTGATTCCAAAGCTCTGAAACAACTGGCCCGAGAGGCGGTCGTCGGTTTTGCCAAAGACGTTAAGAGCGGTCTTCGCCAGCCATTATCGAAAGAAGAGCTTTCTAGAAGCGCGGAACTAATGAAAGAACAAGAAACGTTGCGAAAGATCAAAGGCAAGGGAATAGTCAAGCAAGCCAAAGTAATCTTCGAGGGGAGAGAAGGCAGCAAGGTCCCGGAGAGCAGCGGCGCTGGAAGGAGTAGAGGGTATGGATTCATCGAGTATGCCACTCACAGATCTGCATTGATGGGACTAAGGTGGCTTAACGGGCACGCTGTTGGCGCCTCTGGTTCTTCAAAAGTCGACGTGGATGAGAAGAAGAAACGCCTCATTGTGGAATTCGCCATTGAGAATGCTCAGGTTGTGAGGCGCAGGCAAGAAACGGAGATGAAAGCGCGCACCCAGAGAGTAAATAAGCCGCAGAACGAACAACATTCGGATGCTGCCACGAGGTCTGGACAGACAAAACGCGGAATGAAGAGAAAAAGGGCCGATAGGCCAGCAAACACCGATGGGAATAAAGCCAAATCCTCGACGCATCCGCCGACTGCTGCGGATAAACCAGAAGATCGGAATCAGATTGCAAAAAGGAATCGCATAATTTCGAAAAAGCGCATGATGAGGAAAGCAAGAAAAGGCAAATAAGGCGTTTGGTTTCTTTCTTTCTTTCTTCTGTTTTGAGCTGACAACCCAAGTCAATATATGCCGCTAGTCATCTTGTCTGGGCAAAAAGACTTCCTTTTCCACACTCGATCTTTGCGATATATACCCGCTTCACTTGTCCACATCAATGGACGTATATGTACTTCTCAAGCATCTGACGCAGGACATCTTTCTCAGTGATCCATAGCCAAATCACGGCTCAAATGCGCTCTCAACCATTCAATTTCTCTAGCTAATTCCCATGTACGCCGTCCTACTCCATACCCGTTAATTAAAAGCATCATCAAAAAACCACCTCTCGCCCAACCGACCTCGTACAAACCCATCACTCACATTCCCCTCCCTCAACAATTCGTCGCCCCCGCCACCATCCCAACAACATTATATCTCTTACTAAAGAACGCAAACCACTCCTCCAACACCCCCTTTTCTTTCTCCTCCAGATCCCCCCAATCCGGCCTGCAATCTTCCGCCTTCAGAGACGAGCATGCCAGAGCACGCGAGGCATCTTTCCCAGCAAAGACTACACAAACACCCCCCACAACACACACGTTTTATGCGCGCCTTAGCAAAATTTGTCCATATATAAACGCGAAACGGAGCAAAAAAATTGTCTTGCAAGCGAGGCAGAAAAAACTCGAAGAGGTAGGGTAAAGCGTACCATTATAACTCCCGCCAGGCTTATACGCAGGGTTTCCGGAGACGTCGAAGACGACGCCTTTGATGGCGACGAGTGTTGGGCGGCTTGGGTCTGAACCTGTTTGGTTGCCCATGCGATACATTAGAAAAGGAAAAAAAAAAAAAAGGTTTTCGTTGAAATTAGTTGGGAGTATGGTTAAAACATACCGTCGGATCTGCTGAGCTCGTCGAGAGAAATGGGATCGTACTTTGGAGGATTGAGGTTCTTCGCCTCAGGGGGCATGACACCCTTAGGGTTCCCCATTTCTGGTGTTGCTTGTGGCTCTGTTCAAGAGAATATCGTGGTAGTCAAAGGCCCAATAGGCAAATTCAAACAGAGGATGTGGCTGGATGGTTGTTTTCTCGTTGCTGCTCCTGCTGCAGAGTTTCTCAGCATTTGGATCGGAACTCTGGCGGGGTACATTCCGCCCCACACCCGCTACAATGTAGTTTTCTGCCGAGAGCTTATATACGTTGGGGATCTAAGGTTGAGGTGAAGTCTAAGAGGGACTGTAGGGGGAATTTGAAGCATGCTTAGCTAGGATAGATCATTAATTGAAGTAAGAATAGGTTATTGAGCAATGTCTATAGTCTTGGGGAGGGAGCAGTCATCATCCAGCAGAGTGATAAGAAAAACGATCAGGAATTTCCCATTCACACATCTCGCTCCGCGTAGCTTTGAATCATGCCTTCTAGAGTCGGTTCGTACTCCTTGAGAGTCACCTTGTCTCCCTCTAGCACGGTGTTTGCCTGCACAAACACTTTGCGAGGAATCTTCTTCTGCAACACTACCGGTCGCACCTTTTGGCCCCACCATTCATCCACATGCGTGATGCCGTCGTATAGCTTCTTCCCTTCCACAAAGTCTGCAGTCGATTTGTAGATGTGAAGTTTCTGCAAGTACCTCTCAACCGCCGGGCGCCCGTGAGTCAAAATCTTCGACCTATCAAGGTGGATTTCAAGATCTGACAGATCATCTTTGCTGTGTTTCAACTGGACGAAATTACCGCCAGCATCAAGGAATGTCCGAAGAATACTGAACCGCGCTTGCATATGTGCTTGCCCCCATTTTTGGCTCTTAGGGTCCCAGTATTCCAAAGCTATGACACCAGCGCGCGCCATCGTCAGGTAACTGACATAGAGCACACTTCCTGCCTCACTGTTAAGATCTTCTTGACCATTCCCGAACCCGAACAGTTCCAAAATTCCAAAGTCACACCCGAGAGCCATGGCAACACACTCGGCACGGCACTCCTCATATGACGAAGCGATAGACCCAAAGACTGAGCTCCAAGTCTGTCCAGGCTTGTACCATGTAGAGATAGGTTTGTTCGTAATAGGGCTTATGGGAGGATTGGAGATGTCAAAGTTGTATTCACCTGGAGCAGTTTCTTGTAAAAGTTTACCAGTGCCATGTCCTAGCAGTTCGTGAATGCCAACCTGGACCTCGAAGGCAGGGTCTCGATATTTGCGGAAGAGCTCCAAGTCTTCTTGGCGTATAAATGGAACAGGTTCGTTAGGAGCCTTTGCACTTAGAACGTTGCCAAGGGAGACGTTCTTGAATCCTAGGTTCTGGCGAATATCATCATAGTTTGGAATGTTGATTCCAGCAGGAATGCCGCTTCCAGCAAAAGTCAAAACTTCCAACGAAGTAAAATCAGGGCTGTGGAACTTGTCCTTTTCAAATTCCTTTTTCCACGGTAGCTTTGGAATAAAAGTCTCCGCTTTTGCTACCAGTTTGCCAAAAGCTTTCGTACGTTCTTGATTGACCTTGAAGTGGTGTTAGCAAACAATCTTATAGCTTTTTCAATGGGATCGGAGACCGACCATGGCAGCGAAACCCTCCCATTCTCCACGAACGCCATGTGGATCACGGTAGGTCTCGACGAATCCCAGGTCTGACTCCACCATTGGCCCTTTATCTTTAATCCAATACCGTTGGCTCTCTTTAAACGCTTCCAGCGATCCTGTAGCGAAGGATTTGGCATACTCGCCGTACATTTTCGTTTGAGTTTCATTTGCCGCATTTAAACCGGCTTGTCTAGCGCTTTCTGAGATTTTTGCCAACTGCTCTGCATAGTCTCCATACATGAGGGTTAGTTGCTTCCCGTGGAGCTTCCCTTCCAAAGGCCATCCGTTGACGTCGCCAACATCTCTGTCGCTGCCGGAAGGATTCTTTTGCGCTGAAGCAATGAGCAGCTCAAAGTCGCCATTTTTCGTCTTTCTTAGTCGTGTATTCTCAAGCAGTAACTTCTTCTTCTCCAAGAAATCACCTATCAAAGTAATTTCTTCCTTGGTAATCGTGGGCGAATCGGGGTAGTACGTTGTCATATGGCCATCCTCCGGATATCCCAGATGCATCAGTGGAGGAGATGAAGTCTCATATATACCACCGCCCGCTTTACATGCCACCTCGAACGCATTCTTTGATTCTTCTGTAACCGACGCCAATTGTCTAAATAGGGTTTCTGGAATTCTAGGGATGAATTTGGAATCTCCAAAGGACTTGTAATTGCCGCAGTTGCCTAGGAACTGAGCTGCGTACTCCAAGAAATGTTGTACCTCCTCTTGGCAAACACCGGTCTTTTCTCCAAGAGACTTCCAGTCTCCATTGCAAGCATGATATAGAGAGATGATAAGATCGTAGATTGGTTCAGATTCTGGAGATACTTGGCGAAGAGTGATCCTGCTCCCTAAGAACGCCGCTCTGTGATATCATCGTCAATTGTCAGCACAGTATTGACATAGCTAGAAGTTTTCCTGGCTACAGGTATAGCACAGCGTTCACTAATATTGAGTGAGGATCGAGGGAAAGGTAACAGAATTTCCATACTGATATATATCCCAAGGGATAGTAGCAGATCGCTAGGAGTATGTACTGGGCACCTCTGGGACAACACAGAAAGAAACCCTTACTCCTAGACTCACCTGCTAATGAAATGGGCATATCGCTTCAATTTCTCATCCTTCAGCGCATCGAAATGCTGCTTGATTTCTAGCCTAACCACAGTAGGTGGAGAGTCTGCAAGATATTGCTCCTTTGCCTTGGAGTCCATGTTGGGAAAGCAATTGGGTATTCCAGTGGTTGCTGGGGACGATACAGCGCTTGAAGAAGACCTGGTGAGGTGTGCTTGTATGTGACGGAGACGAGCTGTAGGAGACGTGTAGATGAAGGAGGGATTGACGGCCCTTTTGAAGATTGTGCGGAGAGGGGTCATTCCCACCAATCCATCCCACCTGAAGCGAGCGAGTCTCAACTGCGAATGAAGCTTGCGGGGAAAGGACACAACATGGGTAGCTGCAGTCCAACCTCCAATATGCTAGTGGCTAGGTCGTAGCAATTTTGCCTACAGAATTTCTATATTGACGACTCCATTGATGAGCTGAACTCCAACAGCTCTACGTGAAGATTTCAACTCCATTATCAAAGATTTATACTCTTTCGTTGGTAACTAATCGAAAAATCCGCGTAAATGTCTTCTCCAAAGTAATGTACATACAAGCCAAACCCCTATACCGATATGTATGTAGCCATGAGAGTCGCCATCCATTTTAAAGGTCTATGCAAAGGCGTTCCTGAATATATGCTAGAGTAAACTTTCATACTTGTCAAGGCCCTGTCCTTGTTGACTTCCAGACCTTACTGGTAAGTTCTGTGATGCCGGCCTTGCGGATCCTAAACTGGTATTCAGCATCCCAAATGGAGGAGGAGGAGGTATCGACATCGAGGCTGGATTAGGAAGTTGAAACCCTGATGAAGGAGGAGGAGGAGGAGGTACCGACAAGGAGGCAAGGTTAGGAGGCAGAAAACCTGATGAAGGCGGAGGAGGAGGTATCGTAGATGACGACATCACAGTTGTCTGTCGAGTTGCTGGAGGGAAGGGAGAGGTAGATGCCGAGGGAGTTAAGGAGCTGGGATTCACAGATAGTTGGGAAAGACTTGGCTGAGAGCCCGGGGCAGGCCGTAGTCCTGCTGAATTCCAGGATGGGGAAGTTGCTGATAATGGGTTTGTGGATGCTGAGCTTTGCCCAGTTGTAGGTTGTAGAACAGGGAACGAGCTAGCTTTGGTATCTGGCGTAATTGAGCGTGAATTAAATGCTGGCTTCAAAGTATTCGAGGTTGCATTCGCTGAGGACCATGAAAACTGAGGTCCAGCGTTGGGCAATGGGGATTGCTTCGTAGAAGATGCTGCTAGACCCCAGCCATCCAGCGAATTGTCAGAAGCCTTTATCGCATGGTCCTTCCCTAGAACAAGGCGTTCGAAATTTGACTCGTGGCTTCCAGGACCACTCCCGTTAATGTTGCCTGATATTTCAAACGGGCTCGAGGTAGTTTTCCGGGCCTGATCCACATTACCGGCGGACGACGACAGCTCTTGAAGTTTCTTAGTCTGCTCCTTTTCAATGCGTGATGAGAGCGATTTAATGAGCTCCATGTAGCTGCTAAATTGCTGCACATTTAATAATGGTCCCAAACTAAAGGTCCACAACATCGGAAGCACTTCCAGAGCCAAGAACTCCATGTCCACGATTTGTCCAATCTGTTTAAATACGTTTAAAGCCGCCATCATAACAGCTGGTTCTTTGGTTCTCATAGCTTTCAAAAGTGGAATTACCTTTTCCTGTATAGTAAATTTGTCAAGAATGGAGGTTGAACTCGAACCTGAGGAACGAGACTGGCTAGTGATGCCCGTCAAGTCATCGGTGGATCCCATTGACTCAATAGTCCCGCCACAAAGAATGACAAAGGCTTCCAAACCACGGACTTTAATGGATAGGCTGCTTGTCTTGCTAAACACTAACGCGATAGGAGGGAACACCTCATCTTTGACGGTTGAGAAATCAAGAACCGGCAACATAGCGGGAAGGCACCTCAAGGACGCATCGACCAGGGAGTGAGTGGGGGACTCCAAGCCCAGATGGATTAGGGGCCAGATATCTTTGAAGCTTCGTTAGTTGACTAAGCATCAAAAACGCTTATTCCAGATACTCACCATCTTTGAAATCTTTCCCGGAGCAATTGTCTGCCAGAAGCTTCATATTCTCAAGAATAACCATGAGGCCAGCATCTTTGCTAGCATCCCGCTCTGTTGTAGCTCCTTTGCTACTTGGAGAAATAAATATTTCTTTTAATTGGGGGATTACTTTCTCTGGGACCACGCGGCGTCCAGTTGGAAGCCTATCGACAATTTTGAAAACATTCTGCAAAATATGTGGCAGAAGCTCCCGGTCTTTGCCTTCTTCTAATAAAGCAGGAAGCACTTTCTTCTCTAGCACGGAGTTAGGAAATTCTGGTAAGACACGTGTTAGGCCGCGCATAAACTGGAACTTTTCATTTGGTGTTTTAGCAGGAAAAGATTCTAAAAATCGAATGGTCGACACAAGAACATTATCGAAGTATTGAGCCTGCTGGAACTCACGGGCGTTCATCCGCTGTGCTGGCCTTCTCGTTATTAACCTCGGCAGGACCTCGGCTTGAAGATCTTTTGGAACTGGTCGGGTACATTGGAATGAATTGTTCCGTGAAGGAATGGACGAAGGTGATGATAGTAGGTTTTTATATGTGTTGATGCTGTTATGTGCTTGGATTGGGGAGGCATGCGGCGAATTGTAGAGGGCAATTATTATTAGGCCAAGGGAAAACAGATCTGCTGCAGAGGAAACATTGGAGTCGAGAACAAAATCCGGAGAAGTATAGTCCAAGTCCAGTTGGACAAAATGCGGAAGCTGGGCATCATGATACAAAACTTCAGAGAGCGCCAGCGGAGGCAGTGACGAAGCCGTGTGTGAATCAGCCGGCCCAGCAAACGCAAGACCAGATATTTTCCAGTCGGATTTGGAATTGATGTAGATAGCGTCTGGTGTCAGATTGCCATGAACCAGTCCCGCCGATTCATGCAGGAATTCAAGGCCTTTGCCAATTTGGAGCAATCCTTTCTGGATTTCGAGTTCATCTATTTCAATGTCACGTCTCCTTCTTGAGCCGTCAGAAGCCTCTATCACGAATCGGCTCGCTCGACCCCCGACGCCACCAACTCTTTCCTGTTCATCCTTCTCCTGCAGCAATCCAGCTAGCGATGCAGTCAGAGGCTCTGTAACGAACATCAATCCACCATTCCTCGTCTCTTCAACCGGTTCCAGAATTTGAAGAATGGAAGGATGCCTTAGCCTGGCGAGATTTGATGCCTCTCGCTTTAGACGCTCAATCACTAGTTCGTGCAGTTTCTTGAGGTGGGACGAGCTCGAGCGTGAACCAAAGCCACCTGTTCGATGCTCCAAGGACTTGCGATCAAAGATGAAGACGGAGGCAGGAGTTCCGGTGCTTTTCTTTTTACCATCATGAACTTTCCATGGTCCAGAAACGAAAGAGGGGTTTGGAGAGATCTGATAATTTGCAGAGATATTTGAGCTAAATGATTTCAAAGCAGAGGAAAACATGATGATGACTCTGAATTTTTCCCCACAAAGGTAGTTATAAGAAGTTTAAAGAGCTCACTGCAATCAAGACCAGGCATATGTCAAGTCGCATCAGGGAACTGACAAGCTAGCAAAGCTAGTCTCGCACGCAGAGTGTTAAGCACACAAAAATATAGAAATATCATTCCATAATATTCTCAGCATGAAGTTAACCAGGAAGATGATTAAAATTTTAATTGCAATATAAACCAATTCACAAGTAACAGTAGGCCTCTGGTTGGAAGAAACGCAAGCAGCAACGACGCCGACAAGCTGTTGTCTGTCGTTCCTCAAGATTCATTCACGTCGCGCGGAGGTAGTAACGTGACTCGAGGCAAATGCCCGTGCCCAATTAGCTTACATCAGCTAGACTATTCCTATTTGGACAAAGCTTATCTGGCTCCGATTTTGCTCCGAGCCGAGACCTGTTGACACATTCTGATTGGCTCACTGGCGCACTAGGCTGCATGGGAGCTGCGGAAGGGCGGAACTGGGCCCAGGTCCGCTGTTAAGCGCTCTCCTTCATCGGATGAAAGCTCGCGTTTGTCTCTACCACAGTACATAATTAATTCTCCATCTTCAGCACAAGGCGGTCGGTGACTCAACTTCGCCAGCATCCCGTCACGACCTCAATTGGACTCCTCTCCACTCAACAGTCCTCGCTCACCTCTCTGCCGTGCTCGATTCGCTAGTTATCTTACTCTCTCTCTCTCTCTCTGAGATGAAAACGATCCTCAGATTAAGTCGTGCAAGTGCGCGATCACTTTCCGCTACCTCCCCTCTCTCGTCCTTTTTGCGATTTACAGCCAATGCAACATGGCAGAGAACCTACAGTACCTGGCGAACATCTACTAGCAGAAGTGATGGATTACCAGACATTGACGCGTCGAAGGTTACGGTTACGAAAACATCCAATCCCAAGCAGCTTCTTCCACCCAAAGAGCTTGTGTTTGGCTCGACCTTCACAGGTTTGCATTCCGTTCCATTCGAAGAGTAAGAGAGACATGGCCCTGATCCGAATCGAACAGACCATATGCTCCAAGTGCACTGGAATTCGAAAGACGGATGGCTTGCCCCAGAAATCGTTCCATATCAGAATCTCAGCCTTGATCCAGCCTCCTGCGTTTTCCACTATGCATTTGAGTGTTTTGAGGGAATGAAAGCGTACAAAGGCAAGGATGGGTCAATCAGATTATTCAGACCCGATAGAAACATGGAGCGCCTCAACAGATCCGCAAAACGCATTGCACTTCCAACCTTTGATACCAATGCGATGATCCAACTTATTTCTCGATTGGTGGATTTGGATAGCAGATTCATTCCACAGTGAGTTCTCGCGCTACTCCGTCTATCGATTCGACGTACTCCACTTACCAGGATTTGCTCAGGGAACGAGGCTACTCGTTATACATCAGGCCTACCATGATTGGTACTCAAAAGACTCTTGGTGTTGCTGCCCCGCATTCGGCTATGCTCTTCGTCATTGCTAGCCCTGTTGGCCCATACTACCCTACTGGTTTCAAGGCGGTGTCCCTGGAGGCGACAGATTACGCTGTTCGCGCCTGGCCCGGAGGTGTCGGAGACAAGAAGCTCGGGGCCAACTATGCACCGTGCATCCTTCCACAACTTGAAGCCGGAACTCGTGGGTTCCAACAGAATCTCTGGCTCTTTGGCGAAGAACAGTACTTAACAGAAGTCGGCACAATGAACCTTTTCATCGCCATGAAGAACAAGGAGACGGGCCAGAATGAACTCATCACTCCTCCACTGGATGGTACTATCTTGGAGGGTGTTACGCGTGATACTGTCTTGATTCTCGCTCGCTCGAGATTGGCCTCCAAAGGCTGGAAGGTCATTGAACGCAAGATCACTATGCCAGAGATTGCGCAAGCTGCAGATGAGGGCCGATTGATTGAGGTCTTTGGCGCTGGTACAGCTGCCATTGTTAGCCCCGTTCGCAACATTAGCTGGAAGGGAAAACTCGTTGATTGCGGACTGAAGAAGGATGAGGAGGCCGGCCAGGTTGCACTTGAAATGAAAAGCTGGATTGAAGGAATTCAGTACGGTGAGGAAGAACACCAGTGGAGGTAAGCCATACTCGAAACCCAAGTGATTGGGATAAAGTCTAACGATCTCTCAGTATTAAAATATAAAAGTTTTCCTTGACACCAGCTACTGCAGAAAAGCTCGCACCTAAGCTACCTATTTACTAATTGGAATGTTCTTTGAGAATGGGCGGTTTCTTCTGTCCTGTCGGATGGATTGGCTTCTTTTTTCTCTGCTGTTTAAACATTCCTGTTCCATGCACAGCAATTATAGAATCAGATAAATATCGAATTCCCACAAATGTACATACATACAAGACTTACCACAAAGCTAGGTGTCGCACCGGCCTTTAGGTCCCTGACAGCAATCAAATCACGATGAATACCCAGTATCTTATCAGATCATCAAGCTTACCCCAGACTCTCCATCGACGTCATCCGCTTCCCGCCCGTAACTCAGCCCCTGACATCCCCTACCCCGTACATATGTACATATTATTGTATATGTCTAGCTAACAGTCTCAGGGTTCATGAAACATGGCTGGACAAGTTGACAACATCACCCTGCATATATCCGACTCTCGGGGATGAGTACTATGTAGTTAAGGGGGAAGGCTCACCTGTCCAAGCAAATCAACGCAAAACATACCATCTGCAAACTCGACAGCCCCATAACTACATATGTACCCACGTTCCTCCCTCCCATGCAAGTCGGCATTCCAATCACCACTCCTTCCTCTCCGTTCCTAGTAAACATGCACAGCTCCTGCGCCCCCTTCGCGCATCGTATCCAGATCTCCTTCTTCATTCGCCGTACACCCATTAACCGGTGTTGGAAAAATTTAACCCAAAGAAACCCCAGTCACGCTCCCCACAGACTCCATCCAGACCGTGGCCGGCCTGGTGGCCTTCTCGCCCCCCCCCACGTTCGTACACGTTACGTAAGCCAGTGACGAGCCCTGGCTCCAGTAGAGACTCGAGAGACCGGTAGGCTGTCGGTGATCTGATTTGCACCTGATCAGCGCCCTTGCCTTGTCGAAAAGTTTACGAGTATAAACTAATTCCACGAGAGCAGGGCCCAGGTTCTCGTATTGGAAGGGGAGAAAACGTCATTATCAATATGTCGAGAAATGAGGTTGCCTTGCATGGGTTATTGCGCAGACACTGCTGTTTAGTTACTTGACACTCTCATGAGAAAAAGAGCACATACTTACTTCATACATGCTGTTGTGTGTATCCTATGTAACTTAGCTGCTTTGCTGTGCCTCAGTTCATGCCATCAGTTCGCCAAGACTAGTTAATTAGTTAGTTAAATTCTCTCCACAACCTTAAACCTTAATTCTATTTTAGTTCCTCGGAGGTCAATGTATGATATATGTATGCAAGTACTCTCAGCACATCAATGTTACAGGATAGAACTGTTCTCAATGTCTCTTACCTCAGATTCTGAGAAGATAAATACAAAACATAGAGTCTGGATATCTGACAATTAATCCAAGCACGGCATGATTCAAACACTCGAAACCAATCAGCATAGTACTCCCATCTGTATATCTCAAAAGCAAATTCCCGCTGCTTAGCCCTGGATATATCTAAACAATGAACACCTATTAATGCAGATAACTGGATAAGAATAGGACAAAGGAAAAACCT
The DNA here is from genome assembly GCA_029449355.1 of Emydomyces testavorans. Classification (NCBI taxonomy): domain Eukaryota; kingdom Fungi; phylum Ascomycota; class Eurotiomycetes; order Onygenales; family Nannizziopsiaceae; genus Emydomyces; species Emydomyces testavorans. The sequence continues at coordinate 3,971,424 of CP120627.1, forward strand.
GCACTTGTGTCATTTCAATCATCAAAAACATGGGCACGTAGAAGTGCACATGTCCGGCAAGGAGTTCATTGCAAAATCAATCATCAGCTCCTCCTGAGGCGTGGCTTTCTAGCCTCGAATAATCAAGGGGCGCGGTACTTTCTCTGGCTAGACGGCTCCATGGCATCTGGATCGGAGTAATAATTTGGATCGTAGTAATGGAAGCCATAAAGATCCGACATGGGAGACTATATACACAGGGGGGAAAAAAAGGTTAGCCGGATATGTAACCAGGTAACAGACAAAGACAACATGCGTACCTGGACCGTAGATTGTTGGTAGAGAGGCATGTTTGCTGCAGTCCCACGGTTTGTGGTGGATGGGTAGTTCGTATTGCATTCCAGTAAGGTCTCAGCTTCTGCTGCTGTGAAAGCCTGCCCTCCAACCGAACCCATATCATGTTGTGAAACTGTTGCCTGCGCATATCCTTGCGGAGAGAGCAGTGACTCATAAGGATTCATCGCTGAATAATATGAAGCTTGCGCTGGTGCCTGATGGTACGCGTAACCTTCTGCGTACGTCAAAGTTGAGAATGATAAGTCGGATGTAGAGCTTGGCATGTAAGGCTGCTGGTATCGATAAGCGTGCATCTCATTATGTTGGCGCATATTGGTCATAACGTCTTCGGAAGCCGATTCCAATGATGTCGCTAGGTGAGAGTCGTGTTCACCTTGACCCATCGTCGAATGATCTCGCGATACCCGTTTTTCGGGAGAGTTTTTCCCTGAAGAGCCGGCAACATCACTTTCATCTGCGGCGCGGTCTTCTCGTTCCAAATTCTCCATACGTTGCTTGAGCTTCTTTCCTATTACAAGTTAATTGAAGGCCAAGCCTCTAGGCGAAAGACCAGAGGGTGATCGTACGATAATTCCTTTGCGCAATGCGGTTCTGTATGCGGCGCCGCTCGGTCAGGTCGGAGATTTGGGTCCAGTCTTCATCGGGAAGCGCGTGCTCACTAAATGCGCTCGTACCAGATACGCCTGGGAGCGCATTGGACTGATGTGAAGCGGCGCTGCTTCGCTGCCGTTGCATGACGGTTGGGTATATGTGCTCAGGTCTCGCGAGGCCCTTGACAGCAAAAGCGACATCAAACGATGACTGAAATGAAGGCCGAAGAGTGGGAGAGCCCAGAGAAACGAAGGACGGGGTAGAAGCCATCTAAACAAAACGGATAGTAGACAAATTTCAAAGACTTATATGTGGCTCTTCACCTTCATCATCAACCATAAATCTGGAAGGGATATCAGTCAACCATGTATTTCAAGCAATTTCTGCAAATGAGCTTGCAAGTAAATATAGGTAACTGAGTCAGGGGATCAACTGGTGAGTAGGCTTTCTGAACACGAGGAGACATGGGATGTAACTGTATGTACGAATAATCTACATTTTCGGTTTTGTGGCGTTAACGCGTGTGGTTGAATGGAAGCACCTAGGGCAATGAGCGACCATATGAGCTGAAGTTGGAGCATTTCACAGGCACTTCGTAAATTAAAATTGAAGAGGCTCGACGAGCGATCGACCCTTCTGGCTTTCGGGACGAAATGCAAGATAGGCAACTCCCCTGTTGCACGGTAGTAGCCTGCGTGTTTTTATGATGAGTCAAGGGGCGTGGGCCACGCTGGCACGCAGGGACTGGCGCACTAAAAATACCATCGCAATTTTATACTCGAATCACCTCCTTTCCCCTGCCGATGGTCAAGGCGTTAGTATTTAACCAACGGTCCTCGGAATGAGGGAGGAATCGTGCCCATCCCTAGGCGTCAAACGCTTATCATTCTCCACAGCAAGCAGTCTGGTGATTAAGCAAGGCAGCGTCCATGATTGGGATTGATTAATGCCCCAAAAAAGACGTAAAACAGCCAGATCTTGTCTTGAGTGGAGTCTGCCTTGCGACCGTCCAACTGGGAGCTCTGGGGCTCAGGAAATACTGGATGGCACTAGCTTCAAGGATCCAAAATTAGTTGATTAGTAAACAAAGATATGATTGAGTATTCCTTCGACTCGGAGAAACCAGTGTTCGATCTGGTTCTTTGCTGAGAGGGATAACAAGCCCCCGTGTGAATGAATGCTGCTGTCGATACGATCGCCGTCCATCCTTTTAGTCTGAAGTGCAAATGAGGCTCAGAAAAGCGCGTGTGCACGAGCCATGTGTGGTCCTGTCCAATCACAATCCACGAAAATACGACGCGCCAAGCCCCTTCTGGTTTCCCTTCAGCTGAGCGTGTCAGGCAGTAACTAATCTTCATGTCGTTGATAGTCTGCTAGTTAACTCCCTGGCAACCTGGAGGCCTGATGCGCGAAATCTCCCCTCTAGGCCGTTATTGTTGACGGCACCGCCACAAGCTCAAGCTCCTCCTTCATTCTTCCCGCAATCTCCGCCAATGGGGGTTTCTGATTCGATGCTGAATGAATTTGCAGTTTTGCACTCCGTATGTATCTCTCATACTCGAATTGACCTGCTGCTGCCTGCCCACTGCACAGCCAAAATAAGCCCCGTTGTAGGAGTCGAAATGACAAATCCCGTGAAGAACTGACTCATTCACGCATCCCATCTCTTTGGTTCGAAACATACTCAGCTGAGAAACTGATCTAGCTTCGGTTTCGTTAACCCTTCGAATTTTTGATATTGAACTCAGCGCGTGGTTCCTATCGTGCCGTCACTTGCACGCCGATACAAGCCCCTCTTTTTTGGAGCAATTACTGAATTTAGATAGCTGGTATTGAATTCGATATACTTCATTCATTATCCCTTGCAATCTGCAGGGACAAGTGGGTGTGATGTCCGTTTAAATTTGGAACTATCGAGTCCTAGCAGGTTCTGGCAGGGGAACAATTCAGGCTTCCCTGGTAGACGTGCATACGAGAGTCCAAAAGAGCGCGAGCTGTCTTGATCTCTCCACAGGTAAAAGCAATGGATGATCTCCTCCACGCCACTTAATATCAAGTATGCCCAAGTATAAAAAATCATATCAATCCCAATGTCATTAATCAATGCGCTAAGTTCCAGGATAGCCGCTATGCACCCTTCCCTGACCAGAGAGAGTATGAAAATCTAACAGAAAACAAAGCTTTGTGCAGTCATACTTAGGAGAGTTCCAGCAACTTCGTTTTAACAGCCAGGTGGTAGACAAATAGGAGCATAATTGGGAGACCGTAGTTTTTCTCTCCAGAAGGTTGAATAAACCAATAAGGCCCGGGGTTAGTAATTGAAAAGGAGGATGGACACGTAAAATAATTCATAGACTTTCTACAGTCTTCTTCTTCCCTTCGGTATCTGATTTCCTTCCAAAAATGCTCAACTGACGCTGGCAAGAAGTGAGAATAAGACAGGGGTGGAAAACGTGGAAGAGGGTACAGAATAGATACAGTAGGCATGTCAGTTAAAAAGGTAATGCATTTCTTTCTGCCCGTCCCAAAGCCAATAAATCATCAAAAAATGAAGTATGTGGTCGATTCAATGTATTTGGCAACATCAAATCTTCATTGAAGAAAATACCAACACCACTAACATGCCGATTATCCTACCTCTCCAGTGCCATTTGTATTCATCGGATCAGGGTTTGCAGGAGCTACAGCTCTCCGTTTCCGTATTGGGGCCTTCTTCCGCCGATTAATCGCAGCTTGTTGCGGGTCCTCGGCTCCCATCTCGGTATCACCATCAGCATCACCCGAGTCGCGATGAGCTGCAGCCGCATGATAAATAGCACTCTCATCTAGTTCATTGATATCATCTGGTTTCATCCTCAACCATCTCATTCGCGGCCCTGACTTGGCGCGCTCTGAGACCCTAAACCCGTAGATCTTCGATTCATAAATCTTGCCTTGCCCTAATCCAGGTGCCAAATTGTCCACCATCACACCGTTAATCTGAAGTGGCTGACCCGCTGTACCCTGGGTTGCGGTCGAATTTTTACTACTCCCTGTTGCAGGTAGGCTGACCACCGGTCCATCTGCCGGGCCAGCCACATCGAGCTCCGGGAAGGTCATAAAGAAAAGGTACCCAAACGTCGTGCCAAAGAATGCACCGTCAACCGCCTGAAATCGACTGTTCGCGGGCGTGTATAGATCTTGGCAGCTGGGGCAGTACAATTTCACGGTATCAAGTCCAGGGGTATCTGTTCGCCCCACCGGCAAGACCCTGCAGCCATTACAAAGCACTCGAGGGCAAACTCCAAAATCTTGCCGCTCATACTTTTCCAACATCTGTTGAATGCCTTGGCGCGAAGTGATATACCGCTGATGAATCAAACCGTAGAGAAGTTCCGCTGAACTTTCGATGGCGCTTAAATCACTCGCAACGCGTATATGTCTTCGATCACTTGCTCTTCTAAAATCGCGATCATCCCCTAATATAGCATCTTCATCCTCGTCAAACTCATCCTCCTCCTCCTCGTCCTCTTCGTCCTCCGGCTCCACATCTAAAATCATTTCCAACGCCTCTTTGAACTTCGGGACCTGCGACTGCAGCCCCGTCAAATTAAAATCGTCCTCGATGAATTCCTCAGACACCTCAGCAAAATATTCATGGCCCATTAACGAACAAAAAGCGGATATCCATGACTCCGCCACACCTGAAGAGATCGACATGGTGGGGGGTAAAAAGAATTGTGTGCTGCGTTAGCCTAGGCCCAGCTAATCTAGGCCTCAGGCTAGCGAAAAGACTTCCGTCTTCAGGACGCTCTTCCTGCCAAGGTGTTCGAGGGACGAAGGGTGGCAGTGAAAATTGGGTTGCAGTAATGCGCGCGTTCTCAACGAAACAGCCAGAGAAATCGTCGGTGCAGATTGGTATCAAGTGAGTTCGACGTTGCGCGAGGAGAAATGACGTCAGGAAGAGTAGGTCCAGAGGAAGGAATTGAATGGCCGTATCCAATTGTCGCGTGGGAGGTTGTGTACCTGCGAGGTGCTTAGGACAAGAGAAAGGCGTGGTTGTGCTCGGGCAAGGATGACACCAGCTTTGATGGTCACAGAGATGGGGGAAGATGATCTTCAAGAAATCAACAAGCAAGCAAGAGACAAGAGCGAGACTATGCAATGGTTGAATCGACCGTCAAGGCCAGGAGGAAGAAATCAAACACACACACACAGAGAGAGACAGAGAGCGTGGTCCCGCTTCCAGTTGGTATCACGTGGAACCCGCTTAAGCCCACCAAAGACCGCCACCACCGAGAGTTCCCCTGAATGGTGAAGAGGAGAGGCATCGTTTTGCTCTCAAGAATGCGAATTATTTGCCCTTGAATGAGAAAACAGATGATATCCGTTCAGTAGATACATAGCTATGTTTAGATCATAAAAACCAAACGCTAAGAAATGAATACGGAGTATATTGAAGGAAACCATTCCACCATCCAGAAATTACATATCTATTGAACAAAAGGGGGATTGGTGTAATTGCTAATATTAAAACAAGTCTCGCACAATCCGTGAGAACTCCCCCTCATTAACAACCCCAGAAGGAATCCCTTCAGTCATGTGGTGCAGTTCACCTTCATGATGCACAAATTCCCCATTCAGTCCCTCTGTACCTCCAGTGTGGAGATATCCTCCATAGCCACCCATAACCTCGAAAAGGTTGGTCAACTCATTGCTGATTTGGAGTCCATTCACCGGACTGTTCCCCAATTCACCATTGTGATGGACTCCAGGATAAGCGGCCGATAATACCTCCATTGGATGACCCGCCAGCCCGGCCATCGCCACCGCAGCCGTTGAATGGGGATCATTGGGTTCGGCGCCAATATTACGCGGAAAGAGACCCAGTTTCTCGCCAATCTCCCGTAACCCTTTGATCATTTTCCATAGTCTTTTCGACACGTACGATTTGGTACTAAAGCCCTTGACCAAATCCAATGCCGAGTAAAACTCATCCCGGACTCGCCGGTTAAATTCAACCGGAGCATGTGAGACTGCCAAAAATAGAACGGCCAGCGCAGCAATAAGGAAGTAATTAAACAACATCTGCTGGGATCGGTAGATGTCTGTGGTCTGGTTGAGTCGAGTGAGGAGGCGGATCGTGTCCTTTGCAATGTCCACGACCGTTTGCGCATAGGGAATATTTTCCATGATACTCGTAGCAGAGTGCAAAACCGGGCGGTATATGAGTATCCGCAAGTGATTACCACGAATGTGCAAGAGCAGACTTAATCGCCTCACTGCCCTACTAACAGGTTCGTGATTCGGGGAGGGCTCGACAGAGTAGAATTGCAACCCTTCAGGAACGTTCTTCATCCATTGAACGACCTGATAATCCAAAAACTCAATCTGGTCCCTCTTGATCGCAGCGCCTTCGGATCCGAGTCCAGCATACCATACCTTTGAGCTGAGGCGGCAGTATGCAACCATCGCTCTTAGGTAGGGAACGGAATCATCCTTTGTCTCAGCAATTAGAAATGAACGCATCCTTCATAACCAATGCATTCAAAGTGCCACTTACCGGCTCCGGTAAATACGGATCGATGTCCGCATCTTGGATTGTAGAGGGTAATCCGGCTCCAATACTCCAGCGCCGGTCTAAAGAATAAACGGACCAAAAGAGTTTATTAACGGCAATCAATTCTTCCTCACTGTGAAATGCCTTCAAGACAGCATCTCTACGATGCAAGCCCATTTCAAGGCACATCCGCGCCGCTATCCCAATCAGACGATATGCCAGAGCTTCGTTGTCCGTATGGAAGTGATAGGTCGCCTAAGGTCGAGTAAGCCATCGTCCGACAAAAACAATCCTCGATCATGACGATACTCACCACGAGCGCGAGCAGTTTGATAGCCTTTATATCAGCGGACTCCCAGAGGTTGAATTCTATGTTGTGTTTCACGCTGTTATAAAACCGTGCACCGAGCGGGCTGTCCCCATTGCCTTCCAGCATCAGAGTGATAGCAATTACCATTTTCAAGATACTCGTATCATCATCACTCAAGCAATCAGCACCTGGTTTGAACCGCTTGGCGAAACCTGTCCGGTCAGCAGCTTCAAGAAATGTGAAAAGAAGATTCGTCTGCGTGATAAGTTTGTCGATATCGAAGATCGGATACATGAGGCCTATTTCATCCTCGTAGTTCCTACATAGACGAATAGCTTCTTCTCGTTTCATCACCCAAAGGGGATCTTTGCTCGGGTGAGCCAGCAGCTGCGAATGCGGCGTCGGCTGTTGTGGAGGGGTCTGTGAGGGTGTCGCATCATGCGTTGTGAACAGATCGGGTGTACCATCGTCCACTGGCGTGATTCCCATTGTCTGCAGACTCGACTTTGCGACATCGAAGTTGAATGCCGTACTTGTCGGTCCATGGAATCGCGGGTGCTTCGAGCGTGGCTTCGTTGGCTGCGCATTATGGGCATCGTATACCGGAGGGGCCCCAGATATCGATCGCGATGCTTCGCGGCTATATGGACCAGGATCGACGGGGGTAGACACCGATTTTCGGTGAAGCTCAGTGATATTGGAGAATAACGTGTTCACCTGTTCTTGAAGCTGTTCGATATGCTTTTTCATGGACCGAAACTCTCTGGAACGCATAAGCAAGAGTGTTAAAAATCGTCACAAAGCTGGAGGATCGTGGGACGGGTCTCAAGGCAGAAAAATCAACTGACTCGGAATCCTTGAAATTGCTGCTGCAGCAATTCGGCGCATAAAGGCCTGTGAAACAATCCAATTAGCCACGCCAGAATAAGAAAAAGAAAAAGAAAAAAGAAAAGGCAACTCGCAGCGACCACGGTACTATACATACATTCCAGCGAGAGATGACCACACCGCTGACAGGGCACCTGGCCATTGCATTTGATCTTCCGACGTTTGCATTCGTTACTGCAAGGCTCAGTTATCAACCGACAGGCTCAAGGCGAGTGATCTAACAGCCCTGAAGACCTACCATGCAAGGGAGATGTATCGATTCCGCTTTGTGCGCGTTTGAGTTCCATTGGCGGACTCCGCTTTTCTCTTTGTGTCGCCGCTATTGTTAGTGGATGGAGTCTGGGTTTCAGTTGCAGCTGGAACGCTCGAGGGAGGAGATTGGGCAGACATTGCAGGCGCAGTCGCAGTAGCAGGATCGAACATCTGTCGCTGGTGACGGTGGCAGCGATGGGAGTGGAGGCGATGGTGAGCTCGAGTCTGGAGTTGAACGAGAAGGAAATATGAGGGGAAGCACACTTGGCCTATTCCTCTTTAGTCGGCTTCACATATAACTATAGAATAGAACTACATCTAATTCAACCTCTACCCGGTTACCAGTCATGATAACCCATCGTCTAGGCTTCAAGGGATGAAGAGCAGCTTTACGTCCTCTCTGAAAACAGCTCGTTTCATCGCCCTGGACACCTTGGCCAGCAGTAACGTTGCAGCATTCCGCGAATCCTTCTTCAAACCTCAGATTCCCATCGTCCTCCCTAGAGGCCAGTTTCGAAATTTGCCTGCGATTTCCCGATGGTTCGCTGCTTCATCATCATCATCGCCAACCGATATTGAGCCCTCGTCCTTCCGATCTCTGAATTATGATTATCTCGAACAGTTCCGTGACAGCCATGTCCCGCTCGAGTTAACCACCAAAGCCTCCAATGGCAGTAATACCCAATGCGAAGAATCGTTTAAGCGGTTCCATGCGCCACTGAGTTTTTTCCTCGACTGGACTCGATCCGTTGAAGATTCCAATCCAAAAGGAACCTCCCAGAAAACAGGCCCAGCCAACATTCCAAATGTCCGCCTGTATCTCGCCCAATGCCAGCTCCTAGACCTAGCAGCGCCGCTACGGGACGATTTCCCAGCCCCACCATATGTCACAGACGCAGGAAAGGGAGATATCTACGACACCAACGTCTGGATAGGGATCGCACCTACATATACTCCTTTACATAGAGATCCAAATCCCAATATATTCGTTCAGTTGGCGGGAGCGAAACACATAAGACTGCTCTCTCCCAACGCTGGCCTCACTATCTACGATTCTGTCAGAGCGCGAGTAGGGAAGAGTGGTGGCGTTCGAAGTGCAGCGTTTCGTGGAGAGGATATGATGCATGGCCTAGAGAAAGAATTGCTAGATCAGGCAATTTGGGGGAAGCATGAATGCGAGGATGGTGACCAACCAGTTGTGGAGAATGCGAGTGAAGAAGCATACGGGTATGAAGTGCTAGTGACTGCTGGAGACGGAGTTTTCATTCCAACAGGTTGGTGGCATAGTATTAAGGGCGTCGGTGAAGGTATTACCGCATCGGTACGTAATTTTATATGCTCTTATCGCTGGCATACACCGCGCCACGCATCTCCTTTTCAACTCTTGTGTGCTAATCGCTATTCTCCTTTCTTAGGTCAACTGGTGGTTCCGATAGTGGACATGCTAGTCTCTCTACACCAGAATGCACAGAATGAAACACACCATCTTTACACAGGAAGCCGATTCCTCTCCTGATTTACAACGATGCAGCCCCCACAACTCTGGTTATTCTGCCTGTTCTTCCAGTTCGGGTTGTTGCGAGCAGTGTTCTTATTCCTGTAGCTGAATTGCTAGGCTCAAACGCCTGCTTCAGCTAGAAATGCTGGGCTCGGTGCGCTGGTTCCTGCTGCAATGTCATTCCCTATTCCAGTGCATATCGGGCCTGCTTGTGTCCCTGTTGCGACGCAGGTCTCAGACTATCCAGTCTCTCCCACCCAGAACATAAATTGGTGACTTTACGCCACTTACTCCCTTTTCCCCCCTCCTACACTCTTTGCAGGCCATTCTCAAACCAACCCACTCGCCATCGTCCTTCAGCTATATCATTCCTTTAGAACATAACCATTACGCAAACCATCCGGAGCTCCACGCCCAAGGGATTATCATCGTCTTTCTTGAAATTGCAAGCCAATATCAGGAGAATGCACACCCGACAAAGCAGCACGGAGAAGATGAGTTACATGCATATGTAGGTATGCTAAGTGCGTAGTTGTTGTCGCGGCACGACCAGCAATCCGAAAAGGAGTTGGAAAAAAAAAGAGGATAGAAAAAAAAAATTATATACGATAGCCGGGATTCGCTGGTGGTCACCCACCCAACTACTAGCCGGCCGGCAAGTGGCTTAAGTACGGCTGAGCGGACGGGAAGCCCTGTTTTCCACTTCCTATGATCGTATATACCAATTCTTGGGAATTTCTTTCCATAATGGCCAGCAAAGAGAACTTGCAGTCATGATCCAGTCGGCTCTCTGGGTAGGTTTAGACAATGCAAGCTGATTAGCTGTTCAGAGCAGTCAATGATCATGCGCATACTGGGAAGTATTTTCCCATTGATAAGGCATATAAAGAGAAATACATAGTTCCAAAAAAACTGGTAGAATCATTAAAATTATAAATATTCATTTACTGTCATAATCTTAAAGATATTCAGCTCTACCCGGGTCCTAAAAGTGTTTCTACACATTCAGCACTGGATGAAAAAAGTAGACTGCCTCCCAATCATGTACAAAAAATCGTCAAAGAGGTCTATCAGGCAATCCTCCCAACTGAGCACCACTTAGTTAACATCAGTCCTAGGAACCCAACTTTTTACTGAGCGCAATGTCGTTTATATCTTAAAACATTTTGTCGAGAACCTTCTCAAAACCGTTGCTGTAAAACAAAGCAAATCAGCACAAGACGACAAATTCTCTCAACATTACGGAGAATATAAAGAAAAAGAAAAAAAAAAAAAAAAAAAAAATCCCTACCTCGGTGGTTGCGGAACGAAATTCCTAGTATACTCCTCAATCTCATCCAGATCCTTCATCAAATCCACCTCCGTCGGCCTCAGGAACCGCGTGCGCTTGCCAAGCTTCCATCCTACAAACAACAACGGAACCACCGCAATCATCGTATACGAAAACAGAAAAGTCGGTATATCCCATTTCCCCGGCAAAAACACCGTGTATCCGCCCACGATCGCCATGACGGAGCATGCCACCAGGCCATACCACGCCAAGAAGGGCTGCCAGCGAGCCTTGAAGGGCAGAGAATCGCGAGATAAGCCCTGCGCGTCACAAGCCTTTTTAAATCGAATGTAGGTAAACGCCATGATGGAGAAGTTGATCAGCTGTGATGCGGTGACGAGGTTCACAAACCATTGCAGCACGACCGCGGCGCTGTTGGAGACCTGCAGAAAACTCAGCAGCGCAACGAGGAGAACTAGCGCGACGCAGTATGTCGGCACGCCGTTTTTTGTGCAGCGCGTGAAGATGCGTGGCGCTTTGCCCTCGAGCGCGAGGCCGTAGAGACTGCGGCTCGCACAGTAGACGTAGCTGTTGCCGGCGCTGAAGGCCGCCATGAGCACCATCGAATTGACAATGTGCGGAAGGACGGGGATTTTCAACCGGTTCATTGACACAACATATGGTGAGGCTGCAGCGCCGGGAAGGCCTTTGAGGAAAGCATCCTTCATCGTCGGGTCGTTGGAGGGCACGTTAATGCCAACTGCTAAGCTGCCGAGGATGAAAAATGAGGTCAGTCTGTAAAAGACGGCATTGTATGCGCGGGGCATTGATTCTCGGGGGTTTTCAGCCTCGCCGGCGGCCATGGAGACATAATCCGGACCAGCGATCGTGAAGCTGGCCTGGATGAGACATTGTAGAAACCCCATGAATCGACCCAGGTCTCCTGTCTTGTAAAGTTCTGCAAACGCCCCTGGGTCACGCCAATATCGAAACCCATATCGATCTCCAATCGGGTTCCCTCCAAGCATAGCAATGAAGGTATATATGATCAAACCGATGATAAGGAGGGCTTTACCTATAGCCAGCCAGAATTCCGATTCTCCATACCATTGAACTGCGAAGAAATTGACGATACTAAGAAGCACAATTAGATTTTTAATAGCAGTAGATTGCGAATAAACCAAGGAATATTTCAGTCCTTAGTTAAACGCAATAGAAATATAACCATTAACGACTGAGACGTACGCGTAGATAATAATCACAATCGCAATAATGGCCGCAGCAGGCACCACAGTACTCCAATAATGGATGATGAAGTTACAAGCGACGATCTCAAACGGCACCATAGCCGCTTCAAATATGAAGAAGTTGTATCCAGCCGCAACGCCAAACGCCTCGTCGACATAGCGACCAGCGAAGCGGATAAACGGCGAAGATATTGGCAAGTATGTCACCATTTCGGCCATGCCTATTCTCCGCGTCGTAGGAGAGACTCGCACTTTAGCATATGTCTCAAAACACATCAGGAGGAAAGAAGAGGATTGGGACTTTTGGAGGTCCAAGTGTCCCGGAAAGTCGCATTGGGCTCTGGGGCATGGCGCTTATTGGGACACTTGATTATCACGGTATCATCTTCCGCGTTTTGGGTATAGGGCTGCGTTGGCTTTTTTCAAGCGAAGCAAGCGGAGAGAGATGCCATACACATAGTCACAGCCAGGATAACGGAACACCTAATTTGCACGGTTGATATGAGATTCAGTTGCTTTCAAGTTCCAAAAAAGAAATGCGAAAACAGAATCCATTGCAGGCTTTCTACAGATCACTTCTCTCCAGGCAAGGTTCAAAACGTCATTGATCCAACGAGAACAAGATAGGCTCCGTCGGAAGCCCTCTCCTTAGCTGAGTCTCAGATCGGTAATAACAGCGCGGTCGTCGCGTTGATCGCATCACTCACCCATTCTTACCTTGGCCTTTTAAGCTGTACGACTCGGAGTCTCCCCGAGCTAGCGACATGAAACCCAATTTCTGTATATCCGAAGGAAAACAATTCCGAAAAAAAAAAGAAAAGAAAAGAAAAGAAAAAACTCCAAGCACAAGGAGCCAAAAGCCCTCCCCAAAAGAGCACACATACCACAACGTAAAGGCCATAAACAAACTCGCCGGCCCCCCACTAATCAAGCCCTTCCCAATCTGCACAAACAGCGCCGTTCCAATCGTGCCGCCAATCCCAATCAGCTGGATATGCCTCGGCTTGAGTTTGCGATGGGTATGATCGGCTGGGGGCTTCAGGCTCGCGCCGCCGTTGTCGTCATCATCGCTGGTCCGGCTGCCCGGACGAGACACCTGGCGCTGGCTCGATAACGAATCCGCGGGGTGCTTCTCTGGATCTAGAGGCTGGGACACCATAGGGCCGGATTTCAAGGCGGTGGACATGGCGGTCCGGGGTGTGCTGTTTCCCTTGTTGTCCGCCATGGTTTGATGGTCGGAACCGTAAAAAAAAAAAAAAAAAAAAAAAAAAAGGGGAGTGGGAAGAAAGAACAGTCAGATCTCTGAGTTATTGGGAAGCAAGAATAGAAGAAGGTGAAATCAGGATGAAATAAGCAATCGACAAGGTATAAATTAAAAAAAAAATCTCTGCTTTAAAGAGGCGACTTCGGGAGATACATGGCAGGGGAAGGGGTTCCACAGCTGACGATCAACCAGACCAAAGGGACTGGGGATATAGCGTAATAGTAGTAGTAGTAATAGTAACAGTGCATCCATGGTGGCAGTTGGGATTGAGCTGAGGGTGGATGTTGAGGATAGTTAGTTCCTGTTATCCTGATCAGACAAGGATAAATCCGAAGGAACAACATGACGTAGTTAACCAATTCACGTTGTACCAGCTATGGTGGTGGTGGTGGTGGTGATGATGAAGATGATGAAGATGATGAAGATGATGATGATGATGATGATGATGATGATGATGATGATGATACCATGATATCAACAGAGCTTTAATACTATCTGCAACTATACTAATGCTGCTGTGATCTATATCTGACGCTGTGTATATTCACATCCTGCCCTGATGAAAATGATTGTCAAACCTGATTATCATTATTCTATACATCTCTATTTACTATACAATACATGTGGGAATGTAAACTTATACGACACGTATTCGTCAAAAGCAGAATGCCTCTGCAAGAGAAGCGACGCCACAGACTCAATTCTATATATGACTTCTACCTGTTCTCTGGATAACTTTTTCTTCCAACAAAAAGCTCTTTTGATATCAATATCACTGCACCACCAGGGCATTCGAACTAGTCGCATGTGAAAGGTGGATACAACGAGTGTGTCGGGTTCTTGGTTCCAAGATGCCGCGAGGTAGGAGACAAGAGTCGTGTCCGACTACGACAGATGGTCAGGTGGTAATGCTAAGCGTCGTTTGCCTGCTTTGAGGCAGGTATATCTATTCGAATTGTAACTGGTTCTAGCCGCCCTTTGGGGAAAGCTCCGGCTTGCAACCAGGATAGAAAAAGAAAATCAGCATCTCGAAGACGCAACGAGCTTAGGCATTGCGCCTTTTCAGAATGGGTTGTTCAAAGGGCTCCTGCAGATTTACAAGTCAGTCAAGAGTTAGACCATGGTAGTGACAAAATATGCACAGAAAACCTACCGACTGAGCCCGTCGCTTTCTTTCCAATCCCTGAGGGTCACCCACACCCGCTGTTGAGGTTGTTTCCATCCGTCTTCTTATTCCGGAGCAGACAACATTCTTAGCTCCCTTGATGTGGATGCCAGCATCGATACTAATCTCGACGGGACGGGTTTTTCCACTTTCCCGATCATCCAAAACACCACAAGATTTCAGTGCTGACACGACAGATGAGGCGATCTGGGCAGATTTCGCCTGGCGTTGTTGCTGGAGTTGGCGTATCAAGCCACTGTTGGAAGTTGCCGAGGACGTTTCGGACGGAAACCCCTGTCCGTCTTCGCAGCCTCCGCTCAAGGGAGTTGGAATGGCCACAGTGTTTGCGTGGCCATCAATGGTAATCGAAGTGTCGACTTTTAGTACAATCGGAGCCAGAGGCAATCCGTCATCCTCGTCGTCTTCAAGCTCTCCCAGCACATCGTCATTCGACTGAACGACAGCGTATGGCGGGGGAGGTGCGGGTAGTGTCGTTTGATTCTGTAGACTTGCTACAAATTCCGCCAGTTTCAGGTTCTGGTGGTTGATCGAGTCTGAAGGAGGAAGCATCTTGTCCACTGCACGAAAAGTAAATCACAAACGAGACCGTGAAGACGGTGCGCCCAGCGCAGTACACACTTTGATGCAAAGTCGGGGTGAGATCCAGGTGAGAATGAATTTATGGGTGAAAACGCTCGACGACAAGAGGAAGGAAATTTTATATATCTTAGCGAGCAAGAGATCGTGTGCTCCTGTGGGGCAGAAGCGGCTATGGATGAATGAATCCACTCAGTCAAGGATTTACCCTTGTCCCTGGGTGACTGTTTCGGCAATCCACTGAGAGAAAATAGAAAGCATTGGTAAAGAGCCTTCTCAAGAGCTGTAGAGGCAATAAAGACAGTTCAATCAGAGCGTCGTTAAAGGGCTTAAAGAAAAGAAGTGGATTCCGCTAGAAGCATCCACCCGGCAATAATAGAAGTTCGATGGACGGGACTAAGCTGTAGGGGAATATTCTGAGGGAAAAAAAGAAACCGTCACAATAGGAAACGCTGAGGTGGAATGTGGCTGGAAATGGTATCATAGCAACAGGCACAGGAAAGGGCGCTCAATAAAATGGCAAGAATAATAATGACAATGATTATGTATGTAGTTTGTCAATAGACCATGAGATAATTATAGGGCAGTTGCTCCATATGTACTTACATAGATACGCATTGCAGTGATGTATCCATGCACAAGAGTAAATGATGATGACTGGGTCCAAGTTGCAAACAATCATCCATCAGATCATACAGAATGGAACTCTGTGCCTCCTTGAGTGGTTCAAATTGCAGGATCAGAGTCAGTCTCAGTGCGTGGCTGCCACTCCCACGCAAACATCCAAGCAGCAGTGAAACCTCTTTTCTCCCTTGAATTGGCAAACAGACAAGGTATCACAAAAGATGGGAGATGTCTTTGCTTGATATTGTTGATATTGATGCTGATGAGGAATGAGGATGTTGAAGAGTGTCTGTGTGTTGCATCAGCACAGGGCAAAACAAGATTCAGGCCAATCACCATTGATCCCTATTGATGACTGAAAATAACAATCACGAACAATAGGAGACATCCACCCATTCATTCAAAGCTTGGACTCTCTGGCAGAATCTAATCTCAATAATAATAATAGTAATAAACCACGCTCGGGGAGATCAATAGAACACAAAACCCTGCCATCAATAAAAACACAGCTTCAATAGCCTGATTCATATTCCAAGCTCTGAGATCCAATCACAATGGTGCTGAGCTGACTGACATATAACTATATGAACACTCCATGGCTCAAAATGCCGTTTGCTCGAGCGCTGGGGATGCCGTGGCATTGTCGCAAATCAATTCATGTATATAGTAAGTACGGAGTATGTACAGTACATACATACACAACCAGCTCATCGGACTCCGAGATATTATACTCCGTACTCCGTACATGACAACAATTGCTGACCCCGCTCCCCTGCGAGCAATCCCGCCTTCGTGAAACAGTCTTGTTTGCCCATATGCCTTCCTGAGCCACACAAGAAAGGGATGCAAATCGATCGTTCCGGTATTGTGTTACTATTGTCGCACCCAACAAGCCAGCATGTATGGAGCATGTGTATCACAATTCGGGAACACCATTCCCCAAAGTCCACATTTTTCTGGGGGGGTGTCCAGCTTGCTGGGACAGGAGGAATACCCGTCATACTTCCAAAGTATTCGTTCAGCAATCAGGGCTATCCGTATGTTAACTACATGGTTTAAGAAGAACACAGGGTGTGACCAACTCAAACGCAAGTAGTTGGACGAGATTTGCTTTCTTGATTGTCGAGTCTAGAGGACGAGAAAACTAGACAGGCTAGACTACATAAAACTGAAATCATTCCTCATGGAAAGAGTTTTAAGAATTTCTGGCCTTCTAGCTAAGCGTGACCTCATAAACAGACCTTCCTGTACGCGACTTTCATCGAGAATGCCGGCCAAAATATGAACTGCCAGATGCAAACTCGCCCAAAACGGTTGGAGTCGCGACGGCCAGTGACTCCGCACAAGGAAATAAAGGTCCAAAGCGGAAAATGAAGTTGCGAAAAAAGCAATTAAAAGAAATGAGAAACCACTGATTTTATCTCTCAGGGTATTTTTCTGGCAAAAAGAGAAACGTAAAGGCTCTCTAGTAGGTATCATCCCTAGACGCCTTAAACGACCCGTACGCCTAGCTCTCTAGGAAGACCATGCCCAATGAAACCACCTCCCCTTTTTACTGGTTCCAACGCCAAGAAATCCCATGTTGTGTACAAAACGAAAAGGCCAAGGAAAAATGGCATTAGGGAGCTGAAGATGCGCTTCATATCCTGATGCCCGAGTACTCTGAACCGATCCCAAACGATGCAAATGCGAAACTCTAGAAAGAGAGCTTGAATGCGCATTATGCAAGGCCGCGTCGAGGCGCGAAATGGTCCTTCAACCACGCTGGCAGCCTTCCATCTCGTTCATATTCCACTCCACAATTCTGACAAAGGACCTACACAGATTCGCGATCAGAACATAAACTGATATGATATGAGATGATAGATGGGTGCGGATGATCGTACCTTTGGTCCCTCAGGTCCATCTCTGGCCGCCCAAGTAGCATGCCCGGGCCACGCGCAATAGGTGCATCGCCAGTTTGGTCTCTCCCTGTCATAAGTGTAAGCACACGGAATTACTCCTTGTTCTTGGGAAATCGGAGAACTTCATACAAGTCAGTCAATGTCCCTCCTCCACCTCCATAGCCCGCCACTGCACCAATGTCCGGAGTTGCTCTACCGCCAGGGGTCCCGCTCGTTGGGCTATTGCTTCGAGCTCGACGCCGTCTCTTATTTCTTTCCCCGCGACCCAAGGGAGTGTCAGGATCTGGAAGATCAAAATAACCGCCGGTACTCTGTCGCGTAAATTCCAATGACATGCCGGCTGTTGACGAAAATCTGGCAGTTTCCCGTCGAAGTCTTCTAATCTGCCGTTCTCGATCTCCTTCACGTCTCTCTATGTCTTCTTTAGATAAGACCAGGACGCGGGGTTCCCATTCATCCCCCAAACCGTCAGGATCATAACGCCAGCCAGCCTCCTTCCCATTGGCAGCTTGGTTGTCTATTTCGGCTCCATCTCCTCCGATACCAACGAGACCGCCGCTCTCACAGGCTTCTTTCTTCAGCTTAAGAACTGCCTCGCAGATGCCATGTGATATGACATTTACCCATTCAGGGCCAAGGCCGAGGTCAGCACATGTCACACGCGCGAATTGGTCCGCTAGGCCTTGATCATGAAGAAGAGACCATTCAAATTTGTCTGTGTAAAGCTTGTTTTGGAGAGTGATGTCCAGAATAACGATGCAGCGATACGCATCGTCAGTATCAAATGGGTTTTCACTCGACGAAGTATCTTGTGACGCTGTCCGGACACCATTCTGTCGGTCAACATCGTCTTGCTGAGCCGGGGTAGCAGGAAACGTCCGCGCCGGTGTGAGCGCGTCTGGACTGTATTGTGGCCGACTCGACGTGTTGTTTGTTGCTGCCGTTGTGGGGGTCTTCTGGAAGATCGGGTGCATTGCCACGCCCGCGTACTCCTCCAGCTGTTGCCGTATCTGGTTACAAACCGCCGTGATCATCGCCGGCGCGTTTGGCAAGTCCAATTCACGCACAAAGGTTGTTGCGAATTCCTCAGGCGTAATGAAAGGTTCGTGGAGATTCCAAAGAACGAAATCCTTGATACGATACGGTGGAGCGGAGTCAGGCTTCCGATAGGCTGGAGCTCCAGGGTTTATGCCTATTTCTAGGTAATTTCGTGGCAAGGGAAACGGCTCGAGTGGTTGGTGGGCAGGCACTTCGATATCAATGCGGATGGGAACCACGTTTAAAGGCAACAATCCATGACCCGTTAGCTGGATTTCCCTCCTGGAAAAGCAAACAAGCTTCTGTTAGCACGCTCCTGGTGACTTGAATTGATGATAAAGGAAAGACTTGACTGTACATTGCCTTTGCTCGTCTCCTAATCACCCACTCCCTGAAATTAGGCTGCACACTTGTAGGCGCATAGATTTCGGTGCCGAGTCTCTCGCCTGCCGGCCCTCGATCCGGAAGGATCTCCTCCCTTTTGAGACTCCGTAAGCCAGTTGGACGGCGCGCGCCGTCGCTGTCTTCCCACTCTTCTTCGTCAGCGTCATTTTCTGCGTAGTTAATAGCAGTGGTCCCACGCTTTGTTGTTCGGGCTGCAGAAATTTGAGTCGCAGGAAGCACCGGTATTAACAGAGCATTAGCATATTGGCGAAGACGTGGAGAGTAGGATGTTACAGTAGCAAAGGGGAGAGACATCTTCCAGCACTAGAAAGGGCAAATCATTCCCTAAGAGAGGTTTATATCTTGTTCTGAAGGTGAAATGATGTGAGAAAAAAGGTGTGCAAGTAAACAAAAAATGCGACGAAAGCAGATCAACACAAAGCTGCAGGAAAAGGACTTTGTTGAAAACCCAACAACTGAGATTGAGATTGAGATTGAAATTGAAACAAAAGCTTTTCAAGATGAGTTTCAGGACACAGTGAAGGTAACAGATTAGAAGGACTAAATCAACACAGGGTGCAAGACTGTCTGTTGGAAGAATGAGGATGTGCTGCTGCTATCTTCCGTCTGAAATGCGATGATGATAGTTTGCACTCTCACAAGGATGTTTGTTCAAGCTCCACCTTAGCTTCATGCTAGTCTTTTTTTGTTTTAGCTCAAGGCAGCTAGCTAGTATTATGTAATCAGCTTCGACATCCTGAAAGCACAGCAGAGAAAGCAGAATACAGTATGTATTTGTGTCGGACTCTACGTAGGTTTGAATATATGCACCAAAAGATCAGATGAGATGAACTTATGCTTGTCTCTCTCTGCTAGAAGAACAACTTTAGGACCTTATATACTTCATAAAAGGTAGGGGAAATTGACACATGTCCTCAAAGCCTAAGAAAAACAGTACAAAATGAAACAGAAAATAATAAGTGAGGGATAACATAAATATATCAAAAATCACATAATTGATGTTTCACAAAGAATATATTTCTCAGATAACTTGACAGATGAGAGATATATTCTGACACATTTTCTTCATCTCAAGTAGATTATTTCATTCATAAAGTTGTTTGCTTCAGTCAATAATCTCATAATATCAATTAAATTTATATTTTTAACAAATTGTTCAAATGCTTTATCTTCTAGAGTCTTTGTTAACTCATCAGTAGATATATTTTTTGTAGAAATTTATTGTACAGCAAGCTCATTTTGTTAAATTTGTTCACACAGTCAGTGTTGATGTATATCAACATGTTTAAACTTTATAATAAATAATGAAGTTGAGTTTATAAACAATCATAACATTTAAAAATTATCAGTCTGTAAAGTGAATTCTCTGACTGATTCATTGACTGAAATGTTGAACTCAAATTCTAGATTATTAAACATTTATTTTCATCACAAGATTTTCTTATCAGTATATATAAAACTGTAAAGCTCTGCTTCTGTAAAGAAAATTGTAACTGAACATTGCTTCATGAATTTTCAGTTAATCAAAATTTTAAATAAAAAAATTAAAAATTTCTGAATATTCTGATGATTCATAACATCATCAGTGTAGAAAATGTTTAAAAATATAAATAAAACATTTTTATGTTTATTTGAATATTAAAAATTATATTTTCAGATTTAATATAAATAACAAATAATTCTTTCTATAGCTGTATGATGCTTTAAATCTGAATTGCATAAAAACATACTTAATTTACTAACAACAAAAATAATGTCTGAACAAATAATTATAATTGTGTAAAAAATTAAATCAACTTTGCACTGAAAAACATGTATATCTTGTTTGAAAATTTTCTTTTCATAAAATCTGAAATCTGCTAATTTCTTAATTATAAATGTTTTAAGATTTGAATAATTTATCAGATGAAAGCAGTTGACAATTTTTGTAATATATAAATTCTGATAAAATCAATTTTTTTTAATTTTTTTATCTCATAAAATTCAGATTTCTAAAAATCAGATAAATTTTCTCATGTTTTTTAATTTGTAAACTGCTTGCAGCTGTTAATTAAAAGCTTTAAAAACTGCTTTTTTCATGTGATGATATAAGATGATTATATCATCAACATAGAAGAAAAGAATTAAAATTTCATTCATAAAAAAACATGACTTGTTGTCAATTGAGTTGAGATCTAAATCTCTTAATGTAGTAGAGAACACAGCATTTTAAAAATGAAAAAATTTTCACATGTCATAAAAAGTCTGTAGAAGCTTTCATTACTTGTTTGAAATTTTGTTGTATTCAAAAAAAAATAATGCATATATATCTTCATTCAGTTTGACATTTATAAACACATTGATAATATTAAATTAATGAGTCTTCAGATCAAATGCAATTATCAAAAATATAAAAAAACAAAAGATTCTAGCAGTCAGAATGGCTGTGTACATATTTTTATTTATAAAAAGTTGTAAATCTTTTTTAACAATCAAGTGTGCTTTGAACTTGTTAAAAAATCTGTTTGTATTGAACTTGTAGTCAAAAATTTACATAAGAAGTATGAGTTGAATGCTGCAGTTTGTTGAAATTGTCATTTTTGTATAATATTTTTTTTCTTGTAATTTTATCATTTTCATTTTCATTGCAATTTCAAATTATTTTCTAAACTGATGTTTTTTTATTTTTTTTCAATTTCTAAATGCTGCAGATAGTTCTTCACAATGTAATCAAGAAATTTTATTTGTTGAAGTATGCTTTAATTCTGAAGTAAAAAAAACATGAAATTTTGTAAAAGCAGCTGAATTAGCTAAGATTATAAGATAATTAAAACATTTAGTGAACTCAGCAGCATTAATTTGATTTATATTTAATTTTCATGTTTTTTTTGTTCAACATGATTTTTCAAACTGAATGCATTCTGAAATCTTCAGTTTCATTTAAAATTATAAATTCATTAATTTTTAAAATTTTTTCATTTTTATTTTGATAAATGTTCTTCAGTCATTTCTTCATCTTCAGAAGCTGTACTAAGTTGTTCAATTGATGAAATTTGAATTTAATTGATGATTTTGTTCAGCAAGTCAGAAATTGATGTCTTCTTAAATGTTAAAAATTCTTCATTCAGCAGTTTGTCAGCTAGAAATTGCTGATTAATTTTATGTTTCAGATTTTTCATTTTCTTATTCTTGAATATATTTTTATTTTCATTAATTGACTTTTTTATTGAAAAATTTTTTTCTTTCAAATTATTTATTATTTCATCAAAATTTTCAAGATTCAGTTTTTCAAAAAATATAAAAAATTTATCTGTCTGAAACTGAAGCTCTGCAATCTTCTTAATTATTTTTCTGAAGTTAAAAAACAATTTTTCATTAAATGTGATATTTTTGAATGATATGATTTTTTGAAATTCAGAAATTCAAATCTGAAATATATTCAAAAAGTTATATTTAATTAAATACTTTAGTTCTGCTCTAGAAGCCAGCTTTCTAGATTTGCTGTATCTTGAATTTTTTATTAATGAATATGTTCAACATTCATAAATTTGTAAATAACTGATATCTGATTTGTATTTCTTTTCTAACTTTAAAAATCAATGTAAAATTGTAAGCAAAGTTTCTCAATTGAGTTGTTTGACTAATGTACAATTCAATAAATGAATTGTTGTGTAAAAACATTTAGATTATAAATTTTTCAGTAAATTTGCAAAGATTTGTATGATTTTTTCAATTGTTGTTATCATTTTTTGTGAGTATTCAGCTGAATCATTTTGTTGAGATGTATGAGAAGCTGAATGTTCAACAAGTATGTTATTTTCTGCTGTTCAGTTATCAAGCTTGATTTACAAGAACATCTTATCATTAATATGAATAATCAGAATCTCAATCTTGATTTTATATTGCTTTTTAACATGATGTTTAAAATTTATCAACACAGTTATGCTTCAAGATTTTTGTCACATTGTATCAACATGATGAAGATGTATTATTGAGCAGTAGAAATGTAGAACATACTTATCTTCATTATATGCTTTATTTATTTAAACAAAATCAACATGTATTTTGCTAAAGAATTTACAGTCTCAATTCATTGATTTTCTTAAGATTAATTGATAAGTTTTGTTAAGAATGCAAACTTTGCATTTCACTGTTAAAGAGTTGTTTAATGAGATTTTGATTTTGATTTCTGTAACTGCATTTAGCAAGTGCTTCATGAATTTTTTATCTGAGTGATTTAAATGTTGATGTCAGAAATTTGTTTCATCTTTAGTCATAATTAAAAAAATTGATTTGTTTAAGTTCACTTCATACAATTCACAGAAGAAATTTTTTGATTCAATAAAATTATACTTCACAATAAATTTGTTATCAATAATGTTTAAATAAACAAATATACTGTTATCTTCTCTAACTAAAAACTGCAGTTGCTTGTTCAGAAAGACTTCTTGCTTTTAAAGAAGAAATATAATCATTATATTTGTAAGAAAATTTAAAATATAAACTGTTTTTGCCAGACTCATCTCTGCAGTTTCATTTGAGATTTGTATATTAATTTAAACAAGTTTATAATCTTCAATTTTTGCACAATGCTTTTCAGCATAAACAAAGTCATTTTTTACTGAAAAAAATTTGTAGAATTTTGAAAAGTCATTGCACATATGTATATTTGAATCTTCATTAATTATAAAGCTTTTTTATAAATGATAATCATTATTATCATTTTTGACAGTTGAATTGAAGAAGATTGCTTGAGTGATTATCATGAAAATTCTCTCTCAAGATTTTGAATTAATTTTTTTTTAAAGTTTGATTGATTGATTTTGAGTCTTCAATTTCATCATTGCTTTTATTATTTTTTTCATCTGCATGTTTCATCTTTCTCTTTTTAATTTTGTTTTTTCTTCATCAATTGATTGATTTTTTGATGATTTTTATTAGAAAGAATATTTTCATTTGTTTTTTTGTTTTTTTTTGTTTTTTGAATTTTTTATTCAGTTATTTAATCAAACTTCAGAATTAAAGTACAGACAGTATTCAAAGAAGTGATACTGACTGCAGACACATTTGAAAACAGATTTTTTTAATTTAAAATATTTCTGAAAAGTTGAAGCATTTGTTCTGAAGATTAATTTTTTGTATTCTTCATTAAAAATAATTTGTCAGTGAATTTTATATTTTTTAATCAATTTTTTAATTTTCATTGTTTTCTGATTGAGACATTAAGTTTTTTTGAATTCAATTTGTTTAACATTTGAAAATTTTGAGTTGATTTGATTTATGATCTGCAGAAAATTAAGCATGTTATTTTTGTTGCTTAGAAGCTGATTGATTTTATATTTTTTGAGCTGTAGAAGAATTTTTTTTCAGTTTTTAATTTAAATATCAATTGATTTTTTGTGACTGAAACTTTTGCAGATTTGCTTGAAATGTTTCATCAGTATACACTGAGTTTTTTTTTCTGATCTTGCAATTTTTTTTTTGAGAGCAAGAAGACAGTTTCTTGAGTTTTTTTTTGCTTTTCAGAAAATTAAAAAATAATGAAAACTTATTCATTTCTGAATGAATTGAAAAAGTTTCTTGAAGATTTTTTTTTTCTTCAGATATTTTTGCTGCTCAAGCTTGTATTTATATCAAGCAAGCTTGACTTTAATTTTATTTTTGATTGCAGCTGTGTCTGTAACAATTTAATCAGAAAATTTTTTTTAATTTAAAAATATTTTTCAGATTTGAGTTGATATATTTTCATATCTCATGAAATTTTGCTTGCTGATGAATGATGATAAGTTAATTCAATTCAATCATTCACAAACTTGAAAATTATAATTATTTTTACTGCAGTTCTTGTTGATATTTTACAGCTTTTTTGCTAAATTAAGCAGTTAATTTTTACAGTTCAAAATAAACTTTAAATTGTGAGTTTATTTTGTTCAAACAACAGTTCAAACTAGAATTTGATTTACATTCAAATTTGACTGTAAACAGCTTGATTTTGACATTTTTACAAGAGATCTAAGAGATGTTAAATGTAGAAGATTTGATTCACTTTTGAAGATTAAATCAGCATTTAACAAGTTCAAATATGCAATGAATTTAATAAGAATTCAGAGGTTCAAATGAAAATTATAAAATTAAGATTTTGAGATAAATTCAACAAACAAGAACTTTCAGTGAATATTTTTTGAAATTTTATATATATTTTTGTATGAGCAAGTCAAAAGAATTCAAGAATATCAGAAGGGATTCAGAATTTATTCAGCAAAAAGATTTAGACAACATTGAAAGAGCCCAGGCTCATAATTGTTGAACTCTATGTAGGTTTGAATATATGCATCAAAAGATCAGATGAGATGAACTTATGCTTGTCTCTCTCCACTAGAAGAACAACTTTAGGACCTTATATACTTCATAAAAGGTAGGGGAAATTGACACATGTCCTCAAAGCCTAAGAAAAACAGTACAAAATGGGACAGGAAATAATAAGCAAGGGATGATGTAGATGTACCAAAAATCATGTAATTGGTGCTTCACAAAGAATATATTCCTCAGATAACTCAGCAGATGAGGGATATATTCTGACAATTTGTCTAAAATGATATATTTGTTACTTCCAAGAACGAACAGGGAAAAGCAGACATTGTATGGGGTGACAGAGTTGGTTGTTGAATAGGCCAGCTACCTGTTATAGCAGTTTAAAGGCCAGAGATAGGAAGTTTATATGAAAAGACTGTTGGAACGGTAAGGGAAAAGGACAGGAAATTGAACTAAGCAGACGCCCCCATGAAAACAGAAACAAACAACACTAGGGGGAATATAGGTAGTAAGGGGAAAGTAGACACAAAGAGATAAATACCACCAGAATAGTCCTATGGCCCTTGCCAATATGTCAAAGGTAGAAAGATACATTAGTAATTACAGGCCACAGTGTCGAGATATCAGAGAATGGTAGATAGACTGTTACGGAAGAAAAATCTAGGAAGAGATCTCCTTAAACTCCGAATCAACGTAATCCAATTACGCTCTATAAATATGTTAGTTTGGTTGGTTCAACCGGCTCGTATAAGCAGAGGTATCGACGGCGGGATTAGCACAGATACGTACCATCTCGAGCGTCCAAACTCTTCGGATCCAGACCTTAAGTTTGCCCTCCACCCCTTCTATGTTTTCGAGCTCAACTCCCTCCCACCAACACCGTCGAGCCGGTTTTCTCCAAAAGAGCAGCAGCTTTTGTGCCATGCCAACGACATTGTTGCTGGCGATATCACCTCTAATATCAGTTCGTAACTTGGCTAATGCCAGGCTGCATATAACAGCCTTGTTGGGCTCTCCATCCCGGTGTCCCCACTGATCGTCATGATTGAAACCGCTAAATGAATAGACCAATTAGCCCACAAGCAAGACAGCGAACGAAAATCCGACTTACCCTGCGGTTAACATTTCAATCAGATGTTGCTCCGTCGTTCCGGCTTCTTCGCTTTTCCTGAGACCTGAGAATATCCCATCTTGTTTAAGTAATGCCTGACCCGCAGCCCGTTTAATCTCCATCATTTCGGGGTGATCAATCTCTGAATATGGTGGAATCACATAAAAGTCTAAATCCTCGCGAAGCACTATGATGCCTGCACGATCCTGGAGCATATCTCGCGGAGTGTTGTGCAAAGCGTCGACCTGATCTCCTTCAGGTGAAGTGGTCGGGGATGGAGACGAAGAGGGAATCGACTGCGCTACAGATCGAAAGAAGTCAAGCATATATTGGAGGGATATCGGGTCATACTAGTTCAAAAGTGTAAGAATCTGACGGAGCGCTAAAAAGGAGAAGGCCCGCCTTAAGAGCAACACCGTCCCATTGCCTAACTTACATCGACAGAGTATACATCTCCTTCTTGAAATGCACCCATATGGCTGTCAGGAAGCAACCCGTTGGGGAAAAGAGATAGTAGCACAAATTCAGGTAGAGTAAGCAATTCATCGCGTGACAACGTGAATCGTGTGCCACTAGACGCATAAAAATCAGTACTTTTCATCCTGCAGATAGGCATTGGCTCCCTAAGGCGGTGAATACGAACCGTAGGTCTAGAGTAATGTGTTCATCTCCTCCAATGTCTATCCAATTTTAAGAGAGTTTTGTGTCAGTTGCCAAGAGAGTCACCTTTCAAGCGCTTACATCGATCGCAGTCGAACGGATATTGAATGGACTCCAGCACATACCTCCAAGTGTATTCAGTGGTGGCCCTCCCGTCTGCTGCACCTGTGTGATAATGCTTGCAGCCCCTCCCGCAGCCGCCATAACGTATGTAAACGATTGGAGTGGACTCGACCCTTCTGTATAAGGAGGCGGAGGCTCAGCGTCGTCTTGGTTCTTCCCTGCAGATTCTCCCTTTTTATCTCCTGAAAGAGCAGCTTTGGTATCTGCAACAACCGAAGACGCGGCCGCCGGGGAAGGGGAGGCAGGAGTCTCCTCGAAGGGCGGAGCAGGGGCAAAGGCAGGAACACAGGACGCGCTCGAGTCTGTTACTGTGTCTTTGGGTTGGTCAAGCCCGAGCTCAGAGGTGAAGTAAAGCGACGAAAATGGCGGTGGACGAGGAGACGGAGCAGATGAGGAGCTGGGGGAAGGGGAATGGGGTGGTGGTGGGTATTCGTCGTCGTGCTCCACGATGGTGAAGGTCAAGCGCTCAGGGTACGGCAGCGCCCGAGTAGGCGAGCCCGATGAATCCTGTCGGTCCGACAAGACGGTGGAATTCTCGAGATTGAATTCTCGAGAGGATCGGTCCCGTACAGTCTGAACGAGCAATGCCGAGATGGGAAAAAGATGCGCTTGAATCTTGACTGGGCTTGCCCTTGTAATTAGTACCCGACTTGCTGGATTTGGGTGCGAGACAGCTAACTTAATGTCTCTACGCAGAAGGTTCAACAGAGCATGATCAGGGCAATGAGTAGTCAGTGTTTAAAAAGCAACCTCCGTGTGTCCGGTTCGATTGTTTCATTTCAAATAAACATGGTGTTGTGAATGAAGAAAGGTTGAATGGAAGTGAAGTCAAGGGCATTAGTTAACTAGTAGTTAGTTACATTTAACTGAGTCGTCGTAGTTAATTCGCTGGACTCGTTATCAAATTGGAGCTCAGCAGAACACTTTCTTCCACGCACTTGTTCCACCAGGACAGCAAGTATGTAGTAGGTATGACAGATTAGAGACTACCAAGTAAATCATAGTATCTCTCCAGGGTGCACTAGTAAAACAGACCATAGACCATACTTGATTCTTGTCAGCAAGGCATCTTTCCTAACTAACATTGGCCCTTGCCCCGAGGGAAGGGTCAGGAGAGAGAATTCAATATCATGCAAACCAAACGTTTAAGATATATATCCACTTAAAAAAACAGAGGGCTTCAAGTAAACCATCTGTATCACCTCTCTCCTTCAAACCTAGCGCTAAGTAATAGTGTTGTGAGATTCTAAACCACGCCAGGAGAGACAAGCCAAGGGATAACCAATGCAGTGAGTAGCAACGAGCGGCTGCCACACGTCTCCGTAGATGGCATTATTAGCCCGTAAATCTCCTGCGCGGAAAATCAGGCGCTCTACCAGCACCGAAGGCGACCCCCGAATCCGGAGAACCTTTACCAAGTTCATCGCATTTGGAGGTGAATTGCCAAGAATCTAGAGAACCCAGGTAATCAAGCGTCGCAATTCGACCTTCATGAGAGACCCCTCGCCGACCTGGTCTCGTTAAATTTACTAGTGTCGTTGTGAATGATAGTATTTTTGGGTATCCTCTGCCTCAGGCTTGCGCGACAGCTTCCTCTGTTCCGGGTAGTACGGTCCCCCTGGATGTAGAGACTGAGCCGCCTAAGAGGTTCATTAGTATAACGAGCGTGGCCTTTAGAATTTCATCGAGTACCAGTGTCCGTCTTGGGTAGCCGAAAAGGTCATGAAAGGGTACTGACTTCGCGGAATTCGTCGCCTTCGACCGTAACCTCGCGATCTCGAAGTTGCCGCATCAAGGCGAGAAAATTGCTCTCCTTGAACTTTTGACTTTCATCGTGACTAACACTTTCTAAAAGTTGTCCGGCTGTCCTAGCAAGTTCGTCCGCCTCGTCCACTACTTCCTGCTGCGCTGGTATGGTATCCGAGCCAATTCTTATGGGTTCAAATGACGATAAAACGTCATCTGTCGATTCTTCCTCCTCCTCCAGTTTCTGTAGCTTGCTTTCTTGTAGCTCAACCTCGGCTCGCGCCTCCGCAAATGCAGCTTCGAATGCGGACTCATCGAAAACCCCTTCTGCCTGTGAATCGTGCAATTGAGTCGCTTGCAAATTATCCGCATTCAGTGGTTGAAATTGCATATTCATCGCAGGACTATGTATCATTCCTTTTTGCAGCATGGAGGACTGACGGCTAGCTTGCGACTGATTCATGAAATCATCGTGCCAACCAGCAGACACGGGGCTGTCGACGCGGGTCTGAGCTTGGAGGTGACGCGGAAGAACGGAAGGTGATTGTGCTGAAATCTGAAGGCTTTGGAAATCGGAAGCCCATTGGGAACTGTCCCCATGGTGATTTAGTTGCGGGAGCTGAAGACTTGACTGTGCAAAGACTGGCGGCGTGTGAACATGTGGAAAATCTAGACCCGAAAATCCAGACTCAAAAGCTTGAAATTCCGGATCTAAGATGCCTTCATTGGGATTACGAGATCGGAAGCCCTAGCAACCACTCTTCGTCAGCATAAAACTGCAAGATTGGCGGTTTTCACGGGAAATCAGAAGCATAAACTTACCTGTACAGGAGACTGCCCTGAGATTATCCGGTCCTGTTGGAGAGTTCTGTCGGTAGAAGTATGCTTTTGGAGATTCTGAAGCGGGTTGGCCGGTCCGCAGAGTGTGTCCCCCATATCGAATGCTGGCTTTCAACTAAGATGGACGAAACCTCAGTCCTCACGCACCAGTCACACAACCGAGCACGAGTGAGAGAGACGACGATGGGAGCTAATAAGGCACAGAATAGCTCATAATAATTAGTTATAAGCTATATTTGATGCGTAGTTATCCAAGCAAGAGTTCGGGATGACGACGTTGAATGCCTGGCAAACACGACTTTGCTGCCAACCGAGGTGAAGCCTGAAGGCGATGCTGATCACGATCCTGACTGCAGAGAGAGGGGCAAGGGTGCCCTATGAGTTTCCCGATTTGGACCTGGGTTTGATTATATAACTAGTTTACTAAGCAGACACTCTCGGCCCTGGAATTTTATTTATCCTGAAATGCCCGATTGATCGATAAGATAAGATCAAGACTGACTAGTGCTCTGTGGCTCAGCAAGGGGGCTTTGTGTGGCTGCTCGTCTGCTTTGAAGCCAGCAGTGACCAGTCATTATCACCAGTGATTGCGAGTCGGCCAGCTTGTAGACTCTCCTGAACTCGGCCAGATACCTTTCCTCAATTGCTTACAGTCTTAACTTATCGACGTAGCCTGTCTTGCCGTCAAGATGGTATGTCCAATGGTTACGATTTGCATTCTCTTGCTCACCAATGACCCCATAGGCCCAGGTTATCACCAACTCCGGTCACGATGATATGATTGTACGTCCCCCTTCCACTTCTTATTTATGCGGACACTTTTGTTTCACACGCGAAGCTTGCGGGTTTTTCGAGGCTGTCACTGACTGGGTCATACGTAGCATGATGCTGGAATTGATTATTATGGTCGGAGACTGGCGACATGTTCCTCAGACAAGACGATAAAAATATTTGAGTTAGAAGGCGATTCACATCGACTAATTGAGACACTAAAAGGGTAAGAAAACTGTGCCTTATCCAACCGCGGCTGGGGACTACGAAGAGCTTACCTCGCATTATCCTTGAAGGCACGAAGGCGCTGTGTGGTGCGTTTCATGGGTAAGCATATCCAATTCCTGTCTACATAGCGCAGGACGGAAGAACTAGCCCAATATTGACACCATGGAAAATTGACACCCAGGCGCACCCTAAATTCGGCACCATCCTCGCATCCTCTTCCTACGACGGCAAGGTTCTCATATGGCGCGAGCAAGGCTCCGCCGCGTCGACGGGCAGCTCCTGGAGCCGAGTCTTCGATTTCTCCCTACATACCGCCTCCGTGAACATGGTTTCCTGGGCCCCACATGAGATCGGTTGCGTGCTAGCATGCGCCTCGTCCGACGGGCACGTCAGCGTTTTAGAATTCCGCGACAACAGCTGGACACACCAGATCTTTCATGCTCACGGTATGGGTGTGAATTCCGTGAGTTGGGCACCAGCGGCGGTGCCAGGATCTATCATCAGTCCTGCGCGGGGGGGCACAGGACAAGTGCGTAGATTCGTCACGGGTGGAAGTGACAATCTAGTGAAAATCTGGGATTACAAGTACGTTTTGTGCTCCCGTTTTTCTTGTTTCGATTCATGCGTTATCTGGTCTTTAACTGTCTGTCTTGTAGCCCTGAATCCAAAACTTATACGACCTCAAATGTACTCGAGGGTCACACAGATTGGGTTCGCGACGTGGCCTGGTCACCAAGCATTCTTTCAAGGTCCTATATCGCCTCCGCTTCTCAGGATAAGACCGTCCGAATTTGGACTTCTGATCCATCAAGTCCCAATGTGTGGACAAGCACTCAACTGGAATTCGATGCTGTTGTCTGGCGTGTCTCTTGGAGCTTGAGTGGTAATGTTCTTGCTGTCAGTGGTGGTGATAACAAAGTCAGCCTGTGGAAAGAGAACCTCAAAGGCCAGTGGGAGAAGGTAAAAGATATTGAAGAGTGAAAGTTGATATAACAATTAACCTCTTGTCATGCTCCCTCTGTAAAGCTTCTGGCTCCTATGACAAAATAACAAGCATGGCAGTATCTGGCTTTCAATTGCATGAAAGAAAATACAAGTCTTAACAGAGATGTCTCTTGCAAATGCACAGCACGAAACAAGCTGAAAACCTCGAGCAATCCCCCATTCCGTAGTGAAAAAAAAAAAAAAAAAAAACACCGTAAAAGCCACATTCGTCAGTATGTCTCCCAGAAAATGAAAGGACCGCCATCCCATTCTTCCGACAGCAAATCTCGCCATCTTCCCATCATGATTCTGCCCGCAGGCAGCAAGAGTCCTTCGTACCCAATTGCCCACTCAAAATAATGACCCCATTCCGTCAAGTCCCACTTTTCACTGAAAGGGACACCGCGGACCTCGTCTTCTCCTGCCTCCGAAAAATCGAAAATCACGAAGCAAATCCGCTGGAAATCAGGAAAGCCGCCCTGCCTCTCGGGAAGATACTCTAAGAATCCGGTAACCCAGTAGTCGTAATCGTCCCCGTCAATCCATTGCGACCCAGAGAACCAGAGCCGGTTCTCTGGAGTAACGGAAGCAAGGTATGGAAACACTCCTTCGAACACCTTAGGCCAACGGCTATCGATGCTGGCACAAGTAAGATGGAGATACTAACGGACAGAATCAGTTTCGAAATGGCAAGTAACAGGGAATTGGGGGGATTTTTTTTTTTTTTTTTTTTTTTTTAAGTTCTTACTACTTGAGGAATCTTGTCCCAATGCGTTGCGAAATCTGCGCAGCTCTGACGCTCGATGAGGTCGTCCATTCCCACATAGGGGTGGATGCAAGCTAGATGTGGCGATGTCAGCCAAATCAAACTCCATATAGATATTTAAGAAAGGCATGCGCACAGTAATAGCCTGTCCAATTGCTCATAACATCAAGTCTCCTCTCAAAATTGACATCCCATGGCTTGGGCCGTGATCCAGGTGAAATGCATTTGTAGCTGGAATGAAAAGTATATTCTTCTCTGCTGGTTAAATGCCTTTTCCAAAAGTTTCGAATATGCAGAAATTGTTCTAGATCAAGGTTTTCTCCCTTTAAAAGTGATTTTCCAATATTCTGGCCGACCCCGTAAGCAATCCCAATATCATAATCCTCACGCAATGCCCTGAACGGCCGATCAAGCCGCACAGCTAAGTACGTGAGGCAAATTTGAATTCCGAGAAATGAAGAGCTAGGCTTGAACGTTTTCTGCAGGTTATAGCCAACAACAGGGCGATGGAGGAATTCACTATCTTGAAGTGCTTTTTCAATAACTGGAATGTTCGCTGATGGTCGACCCCACTCGAAGTCATCTTCAGGAAAGTATGTAAAGCTCTCTGTAGACCGAGTGTTAACCCGGGATTGATAAAAAAAAAAGAAAAGAAAAGAAAAGAAAAGTAGAGGAAAACAAAAGGAAAAAATACCATTGATTAGTGTAGAGATGCACTGAAGCCACAAGGTCTCCCGCGCCTTTTCTCCCTTTGCAAAACTGACATGCTTCCGCAGAATAATGCTGCGGAACTGGTATTCCCATTTGATCTCAAGAGAGCTTTTGTCTGGCGGCGGCGGATCATATTCGTCCAAGAACATCGAGCGCCAAATACCAGAATTAGGTGGCGAAAGAGTCTGCCTAAAATGCCGACAAGTCATCATCATGTTCACAACATCCTTATCTGTCGGCAGGTAACAAGCAATCATTTGAACGAGCTGGTTTAGAAAGGGCCATGTCAGATATTCAACGCAATATATCCTCGGAATCGGGATCTATACCTCTGCTGATAGCCAGAAAAAGGGGGTCTCAACGACCTTGCCCATCTTGACGGCATTCTGGACCAAAGACATATTTAACAAATGGAGATTTGTAGAGGACATATTGCTTGAACAAAAAATTTCACCAAAAGAAAAGAATCAAAATAGCTGAAAGTTCTCTGGTCAAAATAAAACTGGCACATTTAACCTGTAAACCGGGAATCCGGACCAGAATCGTGTTCAATCAAAGCTCCCAGGAACACGCACGCATTGCAACAAGATTAGTGAGCTCACTTGCTCACAAATGAGGCTCGGGAGATGATAAAGTCGTCCTAGAAGAAACACTTCTAGGAAACTTAGTCACAGCCTAGAACAGACCGGAATCAACATTATCTAAGCGACAGAACCTGAGTGATAGAAACCACAGGTGATATGGACTGTGTGCTTGAAAGCTGCACCGTAATGTAGATGAATATTAAAATCATATTAGCTAGTGCCTTTTGGCGGAGCCTGATATCCTTGGACAGGGAATGCCATGGTATGCTTGCCCATCGCGTTTCCATAGCAATTCAGAATCACAAGCAACTCCATGACCACCCGCCTTTGGCAGATATTTGCGTGCAGACCAATACCATCCAGCCATGTGCTGAGATCAAGCTTCCTGTTGTTATCCATGTGGTATAAACATGCTGTTCCAGCTGATAAGGGGGTTGCAACATACTGATATAATGCAGTAGTGCACAGGCCCAGCAGTATTTTCAGCATGAAGGATCCGTTAGCAGTGAAGCTTAAAGCTGCATTCCCTCAAAGTAGACGATCTCTATGGGCAGAGCATACTGTCTCACTGTAACCCAGCAGCGTTCCATAAGTAAAAGTGCAAGGCATCACCTCAGTTCCAGAGATTGATGTTGGTGAGATTCTCGAGTTCATCTGCCAACTACATCCTACAACCTTGTTAAGTCAGGCATCACGTGGATAGTTCACTAACTAATAAAAGATCAACAACAGCGCTAGCTAGGTAGAAATTACTCCATATAGACCCTTAAGTGGATCTGGACTATTATCAGTTTCACTCATCTTTCATTTCCTTCATGACAAGTCACAATTCAAAAATGACTGCAGTACTGTACATACATGCATCAATCAATTCAGCTTGAATCCAGTAGGGTAGTTAGCTCATGCGTTGAACTTTTTGCCTCTATCAAAACAGCAGTTTTTGAGAGGGAATGATATTAGAAACACACACAACAAAAAAAAAGGATTATCGCAAAAGCATAGTGTAGACCCAAAACATTAAAAGCTTCAACAATGACCTCGTATCCAGTGCCACAAGCCTGAGAGAAAGAAAAGACCTCCATTATCCATATACCACATATTTGAATGAGCTCCAGCCATTGCTGGCGAGATTCTTCAAATGAGAGAGCATCATTGAAGACAACCCTTGAAACGAGAAGAAAAAGTTGCTCCCAGCCCCAAATTAGAACACAAGAAAACATCTCGGAGCCGCGAGGCAAGAAGTACAAGAGAACGAGAGGGATAAGGGGGAGTATGAGGTAGGAGATAAAATATGGGAGGGGGAGGAAATGGTGAATTCAAAAGAAATGCAATCAGCAGAGCATACTCAAGGGCTAATTTTTTTTGGGAACAAAGTCAAAGAAAATGCCGTAAAAAATCGTATTATCGTGGACGTCATTCTCATTATTCAAGGCAGCAGAAGTATCGCAAACAATCATCACATTTCGTTTAGAGAAACTCAAGAGTGGATTGTGAGAGCAGCCGAATCACCTTGTGGTTGATTGAATATTTTGCTAAATGGAGGGTCTAGGTTGTTGGAGTCGGTTTCAGGTGACAAGCAAACCCCATCAGCTTTTCGAACTACATCTTTCAGTGCTCTCGTAACAACGCTCGCGCGTATAACAAGGTCTCGCAGGGACTGTGTGTCAAAGGCAAGTATATGCTGTCCATCAGTACTGGCTTTGATGTAGCCGCTTTCGCGTGACTTTCTCTCTCGATGGATCGTATCAAGAACATATTTTGCTTTTGTAGAGGAATCTGTTCTTGGTCGGCGGTGTTTGTTCTCATTACGCAAGGGACTTGTCATTTCGCAGAAAGCAAACTGATCATCAGTAACTGTTAGAGTATCAGCCAGCCTCGGCGGTTGCTTGTCCGGCCCTAGGTCGGTTTCAAACTCTTCGGAACTGAATGTGAGGGACGACGTCGATCTCCTCAGCCTCAGCTCATGTTCATCGTCTTCCTCAAAAGTAGCCAGACTAATAATGCCCTGAGCTTCCTTCCACAGTTCACTTGAAGGTCCTTCAACTATCTGCATTGCCCGTGCCCGAGCTCGAAGAAGTTTAAGCTCCTCTACCAATACAGTAAGTTCTTGAACGTGACCGAACTGTCCATAAACACTTTCTTGTCGTTCCATGATTGCCTGAGGAACTTTCATGGTTTGGTTCACGTTAACCTTATCGTGATGGTTTTCAGCAGGATTTATTTGGCCTTGCCGATCGCTGTCACCGAAATCAAAGTCACAATCCCAATCTTCGCTGGCACCTTTGTTACCTAAACCCCACGTTCCAAATTTTTTGGCGTTGCTGGGCTCCTTCTGTGCGGCTGGATCCCGAGAGATGGGTACGCTTTGACTCCGAAGATGAAGAGAGCTCGATGTACGCCGGATAACAGTTCTGCCCCCGCGTAGATCAAGGAGATGCGCTGCGTGAGACGTCCTGGGTCGGATCCCAGCGCCTTGTTCGTCCTTTTTGGCTGTTTGTTGTTCGGACCAGTCATAAAGACAGAGCCGTGAGTTTTTCTCAGAATCTTCATTCAGGGTCATCGAAGAATCCTCCCGGTGTGAAGAAGTCTTAAGAACACTCGACGTGTATCTGGGGCTTCCGGAAAAAGACGTGATATCGGGTTTGCGTTGGTGATCGACCGAGCAGAAGCCATTCAAACTAACCTTAGTTTTGTCTGTGATTTGGATACTTGTGGTTTGGCTTAGACGCTGAATGCGCGGGCCGTTTGAACTAGGCGGCGAACTAGTATCATGGTCGAGTGGTGTGTCTGATAATTTTGCCTCAGGAGTCGGGGAATATGTCTCGATATGCGGCAGTCGTTGATTAGGAACGTATTCGAAAGCCTGTTTAAGAGGTACTGATGGATGTGTTGTGAAGTCGGCCTTGGATGGGCAACTTTCGGTTGTTAGAGAGACAAGTTTGGGGGCCGTAGTTGGATTTGGGTGGTCAAATATTGTTTCAATACGGGGACCACGCCGGCTTGATTTGCTGCTACTGGCTGCACGGGTAGGAAATGAATCAAAGGCAATGTCACTTTGGAAATCGGTATCGTCTTCTTCACCGGAACTGAACACCTTGATATCGTTATCTGACCCGACCAATGTCGATGCCGGATCGGACACCGCAGCCGAATGACGCTGGTTTGCAGAACAACCTATTGGCGGAGTAGCCACGTGAGCTGTAGGAGAGCTAGGAGAAGAAAGATCTTTAGCCGGTGACTTATTACGGTTCCCGATATCCGAATCAGATGCAGCTAAATTAAGGGCCTCGTATCGAAGATCTGTGAAGTTGGGAAGATGCCGTAAGCGGGATTTCGGGATGAAATTTTCAGATGCAGCACCTATTTGATGGAAA
This sequence comes from Emydomyces testavorans, assembly GCA_029449355.1. Lineage (NCBI taxonomy): Eukaryota > Fungi > Ascomycota > Eurotiomycetes > Onygenales > Nannizziopsiaceae > Emydomyces > Emydomyces testavorans. The sequence continues at coordinate 4,008,541 of CP120627.1, forward strand.
TGGCTGGCGGTCAGCTCTACTTGTGAGGATGTGCTTGGACGACGAAAGAGGTCTGGGTCTCTGATGTTTCCTCTCCGTCGTAGTCGCATCGAACTTCCGCTCAACCTTTCGCTTTTAGACCTCCCAGAGACGACCATGGAAGAAAATTTTAGATAATCATTGTCTTGGGGAAAAGACGACCGGTGAGGTACATTTCTCGGCATGGTCCACGCAGATGAGAACTCTTCATTGTCAATTTCTTGCACAGAACAACAAGTATTTAAGTGTTCGTTTTCGGTGGCAAGTCGATTCGTAAATGGCGTATTTCCTAAATCAGCTGAGTTCCATGCATGGTGACCTCCGCAGATCGTCGATTGATCCAAATCAGAGACCAGATTAGGGTTTCGGCCCGGCGTTGGTATGGATGAGGCAAGCAGTAGAGTAGGAGGAACACTAGACCGTGCCACAAGCCGACGGGGAGAGCGGTTTCGAGGTTTTCGGCGCTTTGCATCGCCTTCAGAACGGTTTGTAGGGCTGGATCTACTGAAGTATGGTCGCCACGAGCCATTGTGGGATATGGTGAAAACCATCTTCTCATCCTGAACAGGAGAGTTCAAGGAGAGCTTTGGGGGCGTGGACCCTACTCGACTATCCGTCGATGAACGGTGGCGCATAGTTGCAGACCTTTGGTGGCTCGTTGCCGGCCGGCGTAAGATCGATAGAGGAGCCGGGCCGACAGTCTGAGATGGGTACGATTGCGGGAGGCCGTGCGACGAGGTAGACCGTTTCACAAGCTTGTTAGGAGAGGTAGCAAGATGGCTCGAAGGGAAAAATGGCGTCGTGGAACTATTTATAGACGGAGATTGCGGGCGCGACCCAGAAACCGAACTCCCATTCAAAGAAGATGTGATCGTCGAGAGGCGCCGCAACCAAGATGATGAGGGGCGTCCACTAGTAGTAGGAGATACAAGTTCATCTGCCACTTCTTCCTCATTGATTTTGATTCCTGGACCTACATATGTCCGACGACGGGGGCGCAAGCCGGCTCTGTCATCTGGTCTCCGTGTCAGGGTATTCGACTGGGTTTGTGGCCCCTTATCCAGAGACGGTCGCACCGTCTGATCCTGTGAGGGTAACTGGTGTTGCAGCTGGCTAGGGGACATAATGCCGGGGTGGGCTGCGATTGAAGGACGGGGCTCAATGACACTGCTTGACGGGACATTATAGCCTTTTGCAAGCAGAGACTGCCTTCTCCTAGCTGTCAACGGGCGTTGTTTCGTTGGCGAAGGTCTTCCTAAAGCGAACCCCGTGACTGCGATGCCAATTGTGCCCGCCGCACAGAGCTAAACACGAAGAAAACAGATCCTCGTCAGCACGGAATCAAATACAGCGATTTAGAAAACAATCGTTTAGGCAAAAATCCTAAAATGGATAGCAAGGTAGAAGGGAAAAAGTAAGATAGGGGGGACGAGTAGTCAGAAGATCAGATTGAGGAGCCTTAGTACACCCACGCGCTCTGGCAAATGGGGATGATCACTTGGAAGCACTCACCGTCGATACATGCTCCATTGTCTTCTTCTGCTTCGTCTTCTTCTTCACGTAGCTAGGAATAGACTCAGGCACCACATTGATTGCCAGACTTGTTGTTGTTGTGGCGGTGGTCCTTGACCTCACCTGCCCACCATCATCATCGACGATGGTTGGGGGCGCGTATGAACTGAATTCCTAGAACATCAATTGGACGGAGAGAGCAATCACTCTTCTCTGAATTACGTCGATACGATGGATGATCAAGTGCCGACCGAAGAAGTGGGAACTGTATGACGGGCGTCCGAAGAAGAAAAGGGGAGGTTTTGCGTGTATCCGGCAGAGTGAGTGAGGAGGGTTGATTGAACCAAGGTTGTGTTGATGGAGATCGTGTTTGGGGGGTTGTTGAAGAGTTAGTTCGTTAGCTGAAGCATGAGGTCTTGGATCTCCAACTTTCGATCAACCTTAAAATCAACAAGAGCTGTTTCAAACCAGCACACAAGTCAAGCCAGAAGCAGCCAGGAAGAACGTAGAATCGGGGGGGCTCTCTTCGTCTGGAGGATGATTCTGGTTGGTTGCTATTCTGAATCTGGATGAAAGACACTCAACAACAGAGTAGTAAAATACACGACATTTTGTTTTTGTTATGGTCGAATGAGTATAATTAGAATCGCTATAGCTGGTTAACTAGGGAAAAGGGATCTCTGGCTGCTGATTTGTCTTCAAACACCAACGCAGACGCGGGAGAAATAAAAAAAAAAAAGGGCGAGAAAGCATCTGCAAACGAGCATCCAGTTCGTTCGACCAAAACAACAAGCATGGCTCAGCCAATGAACCTGGTCGCAGTCTATCCTGGTGTAACTCGACCTCCCTTTTAGCTCTACATAAACTCAGTCCTCCAAGATGGAGTGCATGGACACGGAAACATCATGTATATGCATGCAAAACACGCCAATGAGTGCTCTCGCTGACCATTAACTATAGGTGATGATGATGACGATGATGATGATGAAGATGAAATGTCCATCATTTCTCGAGATTCTCCATTGCCCCGAGATCTCTTTTTCCACGCATGTTAGAGGACTTTGAATTCGTGCATGGCTGCTAGTGATTAGTTAGTTAGTTGGTTGGTTATCCCGTCAACGCCAAAGTTGAAAGGACCAACGACACTCGCTAAACTCAGCGGAGCTCAAAAACGACTCAAACCCACAGTTTTTTGTGATATTATGATTGGGAAGCCCTGTCAAAATTGCCCATCCTTGCTGGTGAAACAGGGAACGATCACAGTCCATAACTTGGCTGTAATGCCCTCGGCTAGTTGGTTAACGAACTCTGTAGTCCAGCAGCAGTCGGGACCCGGCGTCTTCTCATCCTTCATTGTTCCTGAAAGCCTTTTTAATCCATCTGTCGGAACCCGCATGTCCATAATCAATGTCCCTTGTGCACGGAGTAAGACAAGAAAAACCAGCATTTGAAACCTCGACACTATTCCGCTCGATCAGAAAAAGATGCCCAACTACTCCGTAGCCACAACTGGAGATGTATTCCGTAAATATGTATGCTCCTCCGTTTGAGATAACTAATAGCTGTCAGCGTTCCTTAGCTTCATTGGTTTCAGCATCTCACTAGTTTGCTGGGAAGAGCTCTCACAACCCAACAACAAATAAACTCTTTGCATTCTCGAACCGCATACGGAGTAGAGTCAATCTACATACACATTTCCACATGAAAATAACTCCTCTGAAAGTGAAGACTGCGTATTTTGTATTGCGCTTCAATAACTGCCTAAACCATGGAGTCCGAAATCCAGGCGCAGATACCTGGCATTGATCATGTGATATCAGAATATTCTGTGGTAAGTAGGAAGACATTCTGCATACGTGGTGAATCGAAAGCCGGATAGGAGAAGAGAGCAAGATTGGCAAGATTGTCAGGATAACTCAGTGTGTTGACACCTGTTATAGGGCTATCTTGCTCATGCATCCAAGGCCTATGTGGAAGACGCCGATCCTACAACTCAGTCACCATTATCAGAGGCCGCTCAAACCGTAACGTCGCTACTGTTGTCGGCTTCAGGGAACTTCAGCTCTGAGAATGAAACGGCAATTCGAAACCTGGTGGAGAAATTCATCGCATCGCTGAGTGCTGCCAATGGCGTGGATCCAGAACGGAAACAGATGCCCTTCGCTGCAAAGAAGCTAGATCAAACAATCCATGTGGGGTCTCAGAGGAACATTTCCTCAACCCTGGGGTTGACAGGAGTGTCTGTTGATCTCGAATCCGCTGCCAGCAGGAAGGTTGAGTCTCGAGTGGACAGGAAGAAGCTCGAAAAAGCAGAAAAGAAGATCCGAGCGAAACAAGACAAGAAGACTATGAAAAATGTCGAATACGAAGCTTCAAAACTCCTCAACCAACCGGATAGTACGCAGTCCTACGAAGAGTTCTTTATGGCCGTTAACCCTCTGCAACTGGGATCCGATTTACAGTCCAAGAGCAAAGACATCAAAGTAGATGGAATTGATATCTCCATCTCCGGGAAACGGATATTAACGGATACATCTCTGACTTTGGCTTATGGGAGGCGCTATGGCTTGGTTGGTCAAAACGGTATCGGAAAGAGTACACTTTTGCGGGCCCTTAGTCGCAGAGAGGTTGCTATTCCAACGCATATCTCTATCCTTCACGTGGAACAAGAGGTTAGTGGCATGCCGCAGATTTTATCTCTGTACCCCACTTGATTCCAGCTTGCTGTATAAGACACATACTGATTCCCTGTTAGATAATGGGTGACGATACTCCCGCTCTGCAGGCTGTCCTTGACGCTGATGTCTGGCGAAAGCGTTTGTTGGCAGACCAAGATGTGAGCTGTTTCTGGGGGCGTCTAATATGAGAGAACAAGATAGCTAATCCCCCACACAGAAAATTTCTGCTCAGCTCGCAGCTATTGACGCAGAAAGGTCGACCATGGCTGATACTTCTAAGGATGCGCTAAGGTTGGATCAAGAACGAGAGGCTCTAGACACCACTTTAGCAGATATCCATGCCAAGCTAGCTGAGATGGAATCAGACAAGGCTGAACCTCGCGCCGCGAGTATCCTCGCAGGGTTGGGCTTTTCTCCAGAGCGACAGCAGTATGCAACGAAGACGTTCTCCGGCGGTTGGCGTATGCGTTTGGCCTTGGCGCGTGCTCTGTTTTGTGAACCGGACCTTCTCCTGTTAGACGGTAAGCTGTTTATAGCCGCATCGACAACTTCGATCACGAAGACTTGAAACTAACAATTCCCAGAACCGTCAAACATGTTGGACGTCCCGTCAATTACGTTCTTGGCCAATTATCTGCAAACTTATCCCAGTACTGTACTGGTTGTTTCCCACGACCGGGCTTTTCTTAATGAAGTAGCAACGGATATTATTCATCAACACTCCGAAAGATTAGATTACTATAGGGGAGCCAATTTTGGTAAGTAAAGCTCCCCGATAAAGAGGACGAGCAGAAAGCTAACCGAAAGCAGATTCGTTCTATGCTACCAAAGAAGAGCGGAAGAAGAATGCGAAGAGAGAATACGAAAACCAGATGGCACAGAGAGCCCATTTGCAAGGTATATCCACATATTATAGTGGGAGAATACTAGCTAATTTCGCTCCACCCAGCTTTTATTGACAAATTCCGATACAATGCCGCCAAGGCCGCTGAGGCTCAGTCAAGAATTAAGAAACTTGAGCGGATGCCTGTTCTCATTCCCCCTGAGAGCGAGTACATCGTTCATTTCAAGTTTCCAGAAGTCGAGAAGCTGTCACCTCCGATTGTTCAAATGTCCGATGTTTCATTTGGATACACAAAGGATAAAGTGTTATTGAAAAATGTCGATCTGGATGTGCAATTAGATTCTAGGATTGGTATTGTTGGGCCGAACGGTGCGGGAAAAACGACCGTCCTAAAACTCCTTATCGGCCAACTCCAGCCTTCATCCGGGCTCATATCACAGCATCCCAGGCTCCGGATTGGGTTTTTCGCCCAACATCACGTCGATGCGCTGGACATGAATACGAGCGCCGTTGGCTTCATGGCGAAGAATTATCCAGGAAAGACAGAAGAAGAATACAGACGTCATCTCGGCGCGTAAGTTGCCAGCTTCTGTTTATCCCTTATCCAGAAAAGTATCTTATATGAGGCTAATTCGTTGAAACATAGTTTTGGAATCACTGGGATGACTGGTCTCCAAAAGCTCGAGCTCTTGTCCGGAGGTCAAAAGTCCCGTGTAGCATTTGCATGCATATCGCTCACGAATCCCCACATCTTGGTGCTTGACGAACCATCCAATCACCTGGATATCGAAGCAATGGATGCTCTTTCTGAGGCTCTTCAAAATTTCCAGGGTGGGGTTCTAATTGTGTCCCATGATGTTACTTTACTTCAAAATGTTTGCACCAGTTTATGGGTCTGTGATAACGGTACAGTGGAGAAGTTCCCAGGGGATGTCAAGGCCTACAAGAAGAGGATTTCGGAGCAAGCGAATGCGGCTGGTGTTGTTGCAGCCCACTAGTCCTTGGAGCTGAACAGATTTAAAGCTGGACTAAGTAATGGCCCAATAAAAAGGATTCCTTGTGAATATCTACACTATATCCCTGACCCAAGACCAACAGGACCACTTTCAATCTGCTCCTTTAGTTACCTCCTAATTGTCATGCAGTGCAAACATACACTACTGAGGAAGAGCTGAGTGTATTCTCTTAAAGTCTGTCAGAAGCAGCAACCATATCCTCCACAGCCACTAGATACTAGGGTGAGTTTCTCCATTATTGACCATATGGTACCTGGCAGCTGCAATCTGTATGTAAAAAGATCTGTGTAGCATCAATCTGCAAGAATGACCGGGAATCCAAAGTTGTTTGCTGGCATCCTTCATCGAGAGCATCTATATACAGTATGATGTGGACTTTGTTGTCAATCATGTGACACTCCTATCATCAGGTGAGGTCCATTCGCTTCCACAGTCAAATGGACTGCTCAGCTGTCTTACTGCGTCTTCTTTGCAGCTCAGCAACAATGAATCTCACATGCAGAGTTCCCAGTCTAACACAATAGCAACCCAGGAAAGGAGGAAAGCAGGAGAAGACAGAGAAGCATTGGAATTTCGGGAAATGCAAGCTGCCGATGAAGACGACGCCAATAACGCCGGTGCTCCTCTTCTGCCAGAGAGCCCAGCGTCCCTCCGATCGCAATCCGGCTCGCGGACACTCTTGGGAGGAGGAGAAGAAGCATCTGCAAACACTAATGCAGACACGGAGCGACTAAGCGGTTCTGGAACGTGGTTTATATGGGCACTTACGGTGTCGGCGGGCATCAGTGGCTTGCTGTTTGGATATGAGTACGACGCTGGCCCGTTTATACCTTGAATTCCTAGGGTTTCTCTCCCATTTTTGACATCTGGATATACTTGGTTCAGAGACTGAAATATACGCACATAAAATATATTTATTATGTCCTGTCTTTGCGTATACGACTTCTTCTTCCATTCGTGTCCTGACTTGCTTCTTCTGCTGATGTAGCACCGGAGTCATTTCATCGACCTTGGTATCTATTGGAAAGGACCTTTCGCATCGAGAGCTGACTACCTTGGATAAGAGCTTGATCACGTCCTCCACGAGTTTGTTCGCCCTCATTGTCAGCCCCCTCGCGGGCGCCTTGGGAGATAAGCTTGGACGAAAGCCCGTTATTCTGATTGCGGATGCTTTGTTCATCGTCGGTGCAGTTTGGCAAGCGGCCTCGTCGGTAGTTACTGGCATGATTGTTGGGCGGTCTTTGGTGGGTTTAGCTATCGGAGCAGCGAGCTTGATTACACCGCTGTACGTTGAGCTGAAAAAGGCTGGTCCTTTCCCACTGTTATGGATCGTTTCCGGCAGACGTCTATTGGAAGAGTGTAATGACCGTTTTTCATTACTAGAGCGAGTACTGATTTGATACTGTTCTTCAAATTTAGGTACATTGCGGAACTCTCCCCGTCAGGAATTCGGGGTAGACTGGTTACCATTCTCATACTCTTTGTCACTGGTGGCCAAGTGGCTGCCTATGTGGTAGGATGGCTGCTATCCGCATCCCCAACAGGATGGCGCTGGATGGTTGGCCTGGGAGCCCTTCCCGCGTTGGTTCAACTTATAGTCCTTATGTTCCTCCCGGAAACACCAAGATGGCTCGTGAAAACCAACCAGGACAGTGAAGCCCGCCAGGTACTGGACAGAGTATATGGTAACACTGATACCGCCAGGCAGACGGTTGTTCGGATTATTCGGGATATCGAAAATGAGATCAACGAAGAACTCTGCACGTCGATGGAGGAACAAAATCCAATGTCGGATGACTCACTTTCCCAATGGCTAGATGCTACGGCACAAAACTGGACCAGTTTATTCCGAATTCCGGCAAATCGCCGCGCTCTGATCATAGCCTGCATGTTGCAAGCATTCCAGCAATTATGCGGCTTCAACTCGCTCATGTACTTTTCGGCAACTATCTTCAGTCTCCTGTCTTTCTCCTCACCAACACTAACATCGCTATCTGTCGCGGTGACAAACTTTCTCTTCACTCTATTAGCCTTTTCCCTTATCGATCGTATTGGCCGCCGACGAATTCTTCTCTTCTCCGTCCCAATCATGGCCCTCGCCCTTCTCCTTTGTGCAGCCGTATTCCCCCGCATGGACACCTTTCCAGCGCCAGCCTCCAGAGTCTCGACTCGCAACAACATCACCACCAACGGCGCTGACACTAACCAATTCCGCCTTGAACCCATCCTCATCCTCATCTCCCTAACCATATACACCGCCTCCTACGCTTCCGGACTCGGCAACGTTCCCTGGCAACAATCAGAGCTATTCCCTCTTCAAGTCCGATCGCTAGGCTCCGCACTCGCAACCGCAACGAACTGGGGATCGAACTTCCTGGTGGGAATTACGTTTTTGCCGCTCATGGAGTCCATTTCGCCAGGGTGGACGTTTCTGATTTATGCGGCTGTCTGTGCTGTGGGGTGGCTCGCGGTGTGGATGATTTATCCAGAGATGAGTGGGTTGGGGCTGGAGGATGTGAGAAGTTTGCTGGCGGATGGATGGGGTGTGACGGAGAGCCTAGAGCGGTTTGCGAAGAAAAGAGGAGCTGTTGCTGGTGTATGAGGAGCGTGTTTTGTTATGCATGTATTTTTGGAGTTTATCAGGAGTCTTGATGGTGGCATTAGCATTGTGGTTTTATTCTTATTTTTACACACTTTCCAGTTCTCTTCATTGGGAACTGCTGGGTGATCTGAATTACACTGTAGAGGCAAGTTCTGGGTGCAAATTAAGAGTTTGTGATATACCCACTAGGTATATAAATCTTTGCAGCTTTGGTTATCTCTTTTTCTAAGACAATTTTCTCTTTGTACTCATTAACATTACATATGTATTTTTATCTATGTATAACAACATTCACTCAAGAAGGTATCAGTATGCCTTGCCCACAGCATATCAGCCATCTGCTTGGGCCCTGAAGGAAAAAAGCAGAGATCGAAAACCACCCAAATGAATGCTGTATGTATGAAAAGAATCACAGTTGAGGAAAAAAAAAAAAAAGGTAAGGAAGGAAGCAAGCAAGAAGTAACCAGAGACAAGCATTCAAGACCATAGTGAGATCAGATAGCTACTCTCACTATGAACAGCATGAAGGGGTATCACGGATATTAAAAATTAAGAACAGCAGTCATATCTTCATCATCCCATCATTACGGTTTCAAACACAAAACTTTTAGTTAGCCGATGGAAAAAAGGGTATATATAATGGCACAGTGGAGTATTCCTGTTGTCATTACAATGGCCAAGGATTGAATCGCAGCTGAACCGTCTGCACGGTGTGGAATCCAGTGAAGTCTCGAGAATCATTGCGGGTGTTCCAACACCTGTTCTGCGGTAAACTGTGCCGAGAATTTACTCTTTGCACGAATTCGATGGCCGTAAAGATAAAAGACAAGCGGGATTGGTGCCAGAGCAGCAGCAACGCAGCCTAAGAGGGTACCAGCCCAATTGACCCCCATTCCATTGAACTAGAATGACTTGTTAGTATTCAGTTGGCAAAGTTTTACGAAGGACAGAAGGCTTGCCATGTATTGAGAGAAGAGTGGGAATCCAGCCGCGGCAACAGATCGAAGAAGAGCATTAGCAGCGATAGCAGACGCAGCACTATTAAAGAATCAGTAAAGCCATTTCGACTTGAAAGCCAAAAGGAAGAACTGCGAGGAAAACACGTACAATAATAAATAGGCATCGATGATATAGTTCAGAGATTGCAGGAAGATGACCAGCAGGCCGAATCCTGTCAGTATGCCAGAGAGAGTTGGCACAATCCAGTGGATACTCGCCTTATAGCCAGCCCAACCAAACCAGAACAGACCGGCTGAGAATGCAATACCACCAACGATGACATGTGGAAGCCGCCATTCAGGGACGGTGACATTGTGATTGGCAGCCAGTTTTCGAGCGTACCAAGGCTGTGAAAGGATGATTGACATTCCTCCAATAAGCTGGCCAACAATCATACCAAAATATGGCAGGCCACTAATGCCCTTACTAAATCCATGTATTCGTTGAAATACGATTGGATATGCTGTAAGGAAAAGATAGAGAAGGCCATAAATAAAAGCAGTGTACAGGCTGAGAAGAAGGACAATGGGTTCCGTAAAAAGGATTTTGACGGGTCGACTGAAATTCTTCTCAATCAGCTCCATAAAGTCCACTTCGATCTCCTCCTGTTTGGCATGGATTCCCCAGTTCTTTGTCCGGCGGCGCAGTTCAGCTGCCTTCTGAATGAGCACGACGGGAGGATAGGTTTCTGAAAGGAAAAAGTAGTCGAGAACCAAGGCGCTGGCTCCCATGATTCCAGGAAGATAAGAGGTCCAACGCCAGCCAAGATAGCTATCGACAATGAATCCACCGATAAATGGGGCCAAAAGGGGACCAGTGAACACAGTCATGGAGAAAGGTGTGATTGCGAGCCCCCTGAGACGATTGTCGAACATATCAGAGAAAATAGCAGCAACCACTGCTATGGGGCAGGCTCCAAAAAAGCCACCAAAGAAGCGGCAGAGCAAAATAGTCTGGAGATCTTTGGCAGTTGCGACTCCAAATTGAAAGACTGTGAAACCGAACATGCTCAAGACGATTGGTAATCGTCGTCCTTTGAGCTCAGACAAAGGCGCCCAGATAATGGGACCTGTCGCATAGCCAAGGACATATAGAGATAGTCCCAAGATGCCAGCTTCAATTGAAACCCCAAATGTTCTAGCTACGTCACTGGTGGCAGTGGAAAATACGCTGCTGGTGAATGACGAGATGATAGATGTCCAGGCAAGGATCACGGCCGTGGCTACCCTATCGTCAGAAGATTTGTGTCAGCTCCAGAGATGGTCGATGAAATTTAAGATATGTCGCTAAGGGCATCCCACATACTTTCTCTTCATACTCCAATTCTGAGGATGTAACGGATCATCTGGACCATCAAATTCGACCACATATTCTTCTTTTTCTGGTAACGGCGGTGGATATGGCTTCCCTGCTCCGAATGCTGGCAAAGGCCCCTTTGGGACCCGTGAACGAACCCCTGCTCCAACTGTTGCGCTGTGTTGACTTCGGTGAGTAGCAATGCGGCTTAAGGCAGTGGGATGCTGCTCCAGATCCGGGTATGTTGGCGCCCTGAAAACGTCTGTGCCTTCTAGGCTAGAAGTGACAGAAGAACAGGTTTGTGTGGAGTATACCGAAGAATGGGATAGAGGTCGAGGTCCTTGTTCGAAAGGAGGAGGCAGGTGGCCTTGTCCAGCGTCCAGCTCGGCCTTTTCCAGGTCTCTAGTAACAATATCCATACTCACGCAAAAACTCGATGGGTGTGAGACGGTTGGACGTTGAAATTGGAACCTCCCTGTCCAGATTACGTTGATGGAAGTAACGCCTAAAGGAAGACCTTGGGATTAACAAGGAGCAAGAGCACCTGGGAATAGATAGCACCGTAGAAGTAATCTATTATCCTCTGCAGAGACAGAATGTATGCACATGAAATCAGCTCCAAAGGAAATAATTCCACAATCCAGGTCACGTATCTGTCTCTCCTTGTTTATTATCCGAGGAAGTAGAGGCAAAAGGGAGAATAGGAATTCCTGGGGCTATCTGAAAATTCTGAGAGACTCCTCAACGGTGCCATGAGGTGGCAATATTCGGAAATATATATCGACCAATTCTAGCCATAGTGTATGTATTCTTGTGGATCGATAGATGACGGCGATCTGTGTGGAAAGGTGCCATCCGCAAGTGGGGTTGTTAGCTATAAAATCTTATAGAGGGAAACCCCTGCGGGTATAAGAGAGAGCTTGACCTGATACTTGAGATTCTGCCCTGATCCCTTTCATTGATTCCAGCACATCAATGACCAGCAAATTGACACCATTCATGTAACAGTTCAACCTTCTGCTCTCCCAATGCTTGTGTAGTAGAACTCCATCCATCCTGCGCTCTGCTTCGTGACGGCTTTCGGGATGGATGATGAGAAAATCGGCATGTATGTACTTGCCGCGGTCGAAAAGCATAAATCGGCACATACGTATGCCAAGGATCTGCCCTGCATGAAACAAAAACATACACAATACACACAGCACTGGAGTTAGTAGTAGTGACGATGATGTGTGCTGCAACAGAGAGATAATCGCAGGAAGAAGAAAACTGTCATTTTGCTCTGTTTTGGGTGATGTGATGTTGAGGATATCCTCGGCAACTGCTGGCTACAGACGGATGTTGCTTATTCTGCTTCTAGAACATCAACGGAAATGCTTGGAATTCTTGGCATCAGACTCTCTCAGCCCTACTAGTGAGTTATACGACCTTTCTACATTACACAGTACCTAGGTACTTACATATGGTTCTACCACTCCATATCTGGTGTTGTTTGCTTCATAAGAAGAAAATCCATATATTATTCGCTGTATGGTGGGTATTCATGGTAAAGTGCGTCTATTGAGGACCCCCTGGGGCCCCAGATCTGTCCTAGACAGCAAGACCCAATACTATCTACTTGCAAGTATTCAAGATATATCAATTGGACCTGACAGTCGGGACAAAAGGTGCCTGGGGCTCCTGAGACAATGTGTCACACTTTCAGTTGATACAGGTGCTCTGCCCAACCTCGTTCGGGCCTGCAGAGAGGCAATTCTTAAGCACCAGGGCGGCATGCCGATATGATCTACTATGTCGATTCTCTCTCTCAGACGCCTGAGAAAGAATATAAGCTTCTCTCCTGTGAGTGCTGGCAGCGAGTTCGCTCAATAGAGCAACTGAACTGCAGACGGTCGGTGTTTCGAAAGACAAGCTCTTTATTATCGTTCCATCTCTTTCGTATTGCTGATCCAAGGCACCCAGAACGAGGCATGGAGGCAGGCAGAAGCAGAAGATTCTTTAAGGACCTTCTTTTTACAGCTTATTCTTCGCTAAGAACTATCTCTAAGATTTCAGTGAAAAAAGTCGCTGATTCCATGCGAAAAAAGCACAGATGATAGTTAGATGGATCAAGACCTCAAAAGAACTGTGTGGTGGGCTCAGCATTGAACCAGATATGTAAAAAAGCGTAAATTAACTAAAACTGGCTACAAAGGAGATACGTAGATAGTACTCTATTTGGAGTGAAAAATACGGTGTTAAATTAGTACTTCTAGGTACCTACAAGTACTGGTTCTACACAGTACTGTACAATACAGAGTATGTACTGTACAAGATTGCAGCGGGGCCGCTCTGCCGCACCACGAATAAACAAAATTGTTTTATTGGCTAGAATTAACGCGCTAGACTTGATATGTGCCTAGCGCTTTACCCCTGATAACATAACAGCCAATCACTGCTTGAGCTGTGATGCTAGCTCCCCCCGCTTCAATCCTTTCGGCCAATCAATGCTCATTTCCTACAGACGCTGACCTCGTCTCCCATCCAAATGATCCCTTGGGGGTGTTGTCGTCCTTTGTTCCATTTTAATCAAACCTCTCAACCGACATTTTCCCTCCTCTCGATAATGTCGAAGGTCTTTCATTTGTTTCCTGACTTCGGCCTGCTCTCTTTGCTAGTTAATCTTTAATCACATCTCTCTCGCTCTCTCTGTCTCTCTGAGGACGTGCCTCAGACGGCCGTGCCAGGAGAACAGCCACTCTCTTTCCTTTATGGATCTCTGATTCTTCCACTCCCTCAAACGGGTCTGAGCCAACTGCCGTCCTTCTTTTGACACCCTCAGAAGTCACTTCATTTCATTCCTTTAGACATTCGTTTTTTAGAATCTGGTAATCATTTCCTGAAGCGGAGCAGCAGTGGAGCTCGCGCTGCTATCTCATAATACCTTGTGTTTTGTTTAATAGTCCAATATATTTCGATCGCTCGAGATTGCACGAATCTTCTATAGCGTGTCTACCTGAGAGAGATAACCCGAGTCTGGGCTGGGTTGCAATAAAGATGGCCCGTCACGCCTATCGGGCTCCGTCCCAAATTGTGCCTCGCGCACTCCCTATACCTGTCGAGCGGTCCATTATTTTGACATCTTTAGATTCCCCTTCACGAATCAAGAGGAGTCCAGAAGATACCACGTCAAGCTCTTCGGCGTCGACCAAATCCTGTGGGCCGCAAGATACCACCGGAATATGTGCGCGACCTGTTAACACCACCACTACTATGACATTGCCAATTGTTTTGGGTGCAGTGTAAGTCCAATGTCGATCGAAGCTTTGCTCTCTTGGGCATCAAAATAACAGGAAGCGAGTAACTGAACTTTTTTTCTTCTTTTTTTGTCTAGAATTCCGTTGACTTGCGCTTTCATCGCCTTTTTCTTTTTGCATCGCAGACATGTGAAGAAGTTGCGACTTGAAGATGCGAACGACAAGCACAAATCTCTCGATTTCGGATTAGATTTTGTGCCCTCAGAAGGTAGTAATAAACGCGGAAACGGGGGGGCTGGCGTATTCATGGCTGAGAAACCAACTCGTCACGGCGGACATGGCGTCTCAATGGATTTGACCTTGAACAGTCCGTATCTACTTCCACCAGGTCTACATGGATCACGTGAATCGATTCATTCTCTGTCCAGGTCATTCCACGGTGATGATGACAAGTATCGCCCTGCGATCACCTTGACCCCTGGCGAGAACGGCTCGGTACGATCCTACTCGCCCGGTTTCAAACGTGGAGCCGATGATACCTCTAGTCATACTTCGCCCAGTGCTAAATACCCCGAGGGTGATGAAATAAATCAGAATTTGTTGAAAAATGCGCAGCGGATGTCAAGGAGCCCTCCAGTGGTACAGTCCGATCCTGTTGAAGCTGATCTTGGCCATTCACTTTATCATTCACCGACACCCTCAGCACCCGAGTCGCGCAATCTGGGTCCACCACATGGTCGAAGCGAGCTTACAGTACCAGCTGCTACTACAAGTTATGGTGACAGAAGCTGGGAAGGCAATTCTGAAAAGGAGGAGTCGGTGCTTAGAAAAAGCAATACCTACCTTGGTGCACTGATTCAGCGTGGCAAGACTCCTGATGAGCCAGAAAACGCTTCCCCCGCGATCAAAATAAGTTCTCTTCAAGCTGAGTCGAATACAGAAGAAGGCGTCACCAACGATACGTCGAAGTCGCTGAGTCCTAGAAATGAGGCACCAAGTGCAGGTAATTCAATGCTTTCAGAGCCGCCACGGATTTCGCTACCGATCGACGATGACAAGAGTGATTATGGAGACGAGTCAGGATATCTAAAGGAACCTGTACCTGAAGTGAATATACAGGATATCGACACAATCTCCCACGATGATAACAAGCTTCCTAGCCCGACGCATGACCTTTACGATCATTATTTTGATACCGGTTACCAGGTTGACACTCACCGGCTGACTGTGGGAATCCGTCCCTTGCCCCCAGATGATCCATCAGATAACCCGGAGCAGCGTGCAAATCGCATTCGGTCGTTCTACAAGGAGTATTTTGATGAAAGCAAGCCTCAAGAGGACTATTACGAAGACCACGGCCCTGAAGCCATGGGAGCGTACGATGTATATGAGGATGATGGATACTACGCAAGTCCACGACCCTTTGCGCAGCCTGAAGGGCGACGGGCAATGACCCCTCCACCAAGAATTCCTCCAACATTCCCAGCTCAGTATCGACGCCGTGGTCCCGGTGTTGGCCCTCCAAGCAATCCAAGCCATTCCGTAGCTGCTTCATTTTCCAGTGCGCCACGTGCTTTCTCATCTGCTTCGGGCCGTATGCCTGGTAGAGGTCCTAGGAAACCTTTACCGCCCCCCCTTCCGCTACACGTTCTTCCCACTCCTCACAAATTGAAAGACGATTCCATCATCCCGATCGACTTTGCACCTGCTGCCACCTCTCGTGACCGGAGAGAAGGACGCCCAGAAACGCCTCAGGGTGGCTTGCGACCGTATATGCTCACGGTGCCTGCCCACGTCCCTCTTGCGTCATCATATGATGACCTTGCTTTACTTCCTAGCCCGTAAGTCCCTTGTGTCTCCCATTATTACTTTCGTGAGCTGATTGAACATGGTAGACATGCATTGAGGAAATCTGGCACATTTACTGCTTTGGACTTCGTTCCTCCTCCTCGGTTCAAAAACGCGGATTCTGCCAGCGATGCCGGTAGTATTCGTAGCAACAAAACAGGCCTATCAGCAGCGCAAGCGTACAGTATTCGCACGGGAGCCTATCGTGTCAGCCGCCTCCCTGCTCAAACCGTCGGCACGAAGCAGGATATTATTTCTAACCTCCGCCCTACCTGGGACATGAAAACCTAACTTGCCGGCTCCCGATTACGTCTCTTTCACGTCGGCTTGAGTGTTCTGTCTAATGAGCATTGAATGGCTGCATGATGATTCTGTCACAATTGCGATTTTTAGTCTTGGACTATGCTATTCTGCTGTCATTTCGCCTTTAATTGCTATTATTTTCTGCACAAGGTTTTAAATTGGCGACATTGGGTGTCAATAACTTGGGCACTTTGGCCATCCGTTTCCATTTGAGACCCAGCCATGATTGGGTATTTCCTGCTGGCAGTCCAGCATTTTTGATCTATTATCGTGATACTTGATCATGTAAAACGGCAGATATTCCGTACATTGGGAAAAATCCAAGGTCATCCTTGCCGAGTCAATTTATTGGGAGTGACATACAGGAATTTGGTTACAGTAGAATTCACTTTTAGGTGCAAACTGAAATTTTGACTGTTCTGGAGGCTGTGACAATTTCCGCCACAGCCCTGCAGCATACAAGTAAGATGAACGTCAATCCACTTTCGGCATTAAATTCGTATTACTATGTAAAGAGAACTTTGAGATACATCTCCCAAGCCACAGATCAACCTCACAAAATCAATATTGTTTTTTGTTTTCTTGTTTGAAGCACTCAGTCTGACTGATCATACTATAAAACTAAGCATGCACTTGATAACTTCCTGAAATGAACTGCTCTCTAAAAGTGATCGAACAGTATGGATGAAGTTAGGTGTTGTCCACCAGAATAAGACCTAACTATACCAGCTTACAGGACCAAAGATCCTGCTGGGCTTTGGGTCACTGCTTTTGCTCATGATGTACTCAAGACTGCCTTCTCCCTGTGTTACTACTGTATCACTTACAAATCTGAACAAAAGAACTTCTACATTGGTGAGCATCCATATCAAGCAGTTTATCAGACTTCACGACTGGTTAGATCGTACTCCGTAGTGCCCGTGTCGTCTCAAGGTGAGCCTTCGGACCGATATATACTCAATAAATCAAGCCACCACTGTAATGTTCTGTTTCTTGGGTCAGGAACTTGGTTAATAATGATATGGGGATTTGGGGCTCAATATTGAACAAGCTCTTTTTGCCTCTCAAAATGAAGAATACGATTCGATTGCTCTGTTTAGAATTAAAGTCTGTACCTAACAAACAGCAAAGTGAGCTATTTATGGATTACGACTGTCCTGTAAGTTATATCATTACATACGGGTAACGGGAAAGATTACAGTAATTTTATAGTGGTATTTGGGGATAATACGCACCATGGAGCACTATATTGTGACTAGCCGGCTGTGGCATGGAGAGACATGATGTTCTGTCTTGTAACTCCTATACACGTGGTATTAACTGATCCAAGGTTGGGCAGCGCCTGGTTTCTGTCTTTAATCTAAACAGTGATATTGGAGAGTGGAATGGATTTCCATGGGATCAAGTAAACAATGGCCTGGAAGAATGTCGCGTGCTGAAATCCGTGTTTTCCTACTGCCTGTTCTCCCTAATACTCTGTTACAACAGAGGTTTCTGTATTAGACTTTGCTTTACGACCAAGCCACCTTTTTTGGCTGGAGGATTGGCTTGAGGAAGGGACATCTTCAGATTAATAAAATACGTACCATATGTATACCTTATGTATGTATGTTCAGTATGTATCTATACTCCAATATAATTACTACCCTACTCCGTACGTATACTATGAATAGGGATGAACGAATGTCACCACTCAATATTCCAGGATTACTGTATGTAATTCATTCCGTATTTCCCTAACGGTTCCGTGACAGACCGTCAATAGTTAATATTCGTCAAAAAACTCGAACCTCGTCAACAAGATTGTTCTTATTATTGCTAGTCTCACCTCCACCACTTGGCAAGATAGTCAACTACTTCTAGCCTTTTACGGCAGATTACTCAAGTCCGGCGTCTGGGGTTCTCGCTTTCCCTTCTCTTCATCCATCGACACGAAGCTGCCACCTCTCCTGCACGAGTTCTTCGTGTCTTCGCCATCAATCATCAGTGGTGTGTTCCCAGCTGGAAACCTCCCATTGTCGCTCTGATGTCCTTTGGGGCGGTGGTGGGTCACAACAATTGCTACTGACGGCCCTCGCACGTTCACTCCTTCCCCCTATTAGTTAGGGTGTTTTTTTTTTTTTTGTCTTTCCGCTCTTCGCTCCGACCAAAAACGACTTCATTTCCTACTCTATGGCCTTGTCCCCTGTCTACAGCGTGACGATCCAATTTTGCCCAGTCCAGTTCATCGCTACAACGTGACTTCGAAAGAAAAGCCTCACCGGAGCAATACTGAGCAGCACGAGTGACTTGCTGCTTTCGATTTCTTCCTCCAAGTCAACATATCCATTCGAAGCACGAACCGAGTTTTCTACAATCCCCAGCTGTTGGGGGTACTGCTTGATACCTTCAATCGTTTCCTGGTATTAACCAAGCGCATTTTGTTTGTGGGATAATACATCAAGCTCTTGTAGCCTTTTTTGTTTCAAATCGCTCCTAACAGCTTTGTTGAAAGGCTACTGTTGTGTTAAGACCAACAGCAAATAGGTATTGATGTGGGAGAAAGGGGTTCCATGAGCCTATTGAATATTGGTTGCTGCATGCGCTTTCAGAATCCAAAACCATTCTTTCTGTGGCTTTCTTCTAGCGGCTTTTAAGTCATCCCTTTCGAGGGCGTTGCAACAAGCGGAAACAATGTCGAATTCCCCTTCACAGGGTGGGTCTAGCCATCCACTTGTCTCTTTTCAATATCTTCCGATGACTTATTCTGACAATCGTCATTCAAAGTGCCTACCGCATCATCCCCAAAGTCCCCGCAGACTCCTGGATCATCGGCACCGCAGCCACCATCGCAAACGCAACCACCTCCTCCACCCTCACCATCACCCTCGGAGTCGAAACCAAATCCTGCACCGCCATCCTCCAATGCTCCTCCGACGTCCGCTCCCGCGCCTACTCCACCGCCTGCCCCTCCACAACAGCAGCCAACGCCGCCACCGGGTCAACCATCGCCTTCTCAAAGCTCGGTCGTTGTAATTGTGACATCCACTCTTCCACCCGTGACCGAATCCAACAACCCAAGCCCGTCATCGAACACTCAAGTCTCTTCGACATCTAGCACAGTCTCGACACTACCAACTTCTTCGCCCCAACCGAGCAATGGCGGGGGTCTATCTGCGGCTGGCACAATCGCAGTTGCGGTTGTAGTACCTGTGGTGTCCGTTGCTTTGATAATCCTAGCACTGTTATTCTGGTGGAGAAAGCGCAAAGCAAGGAAGCTTGCGGAGGAAGAACGAAAACAAGAAATTGAGGAATATCGATTCAACCCGAACAATGATCCGACTCTTCCTGCCATTGGTCTTACCGGCAACTACAGTGACCCCTCGGGAACGAAGGACACGAATTCTGGTTATCGTGGCTGGGGTACAACGTCGACTTCGCGGAAGTATTCAGCCAATATGTCGAGCGGTCCAAGTATGCAGGTTTCAGATAACGGCAGCAACCAACCCTTCCAGCCAGTGTCTCCGAAGGATGATGGCGGATTTTATGCAGATAATGGGCATCGTCCGGATTCTGGTGACTCCGAGACCATTGGCGCATTGCCTGTGACATCTGGTAATAGGGGTGACATACATCGTGGCCCTTCCAACGCTTCTTCGGGGTATTCTGCGGCAAATCATTCGGATGTTTCTGACGACCTTTCACCGCCCGGTGCGCCCCCTGGCACTCACTACTATGAAGAGAGCCCGTACTATAGCGAAGTAATGCCGCAGCAAGGGCCATATGGGGATGCTGCCTATAATGGCGCGCAACCCGTGATCCGAGATGTTCAAGCGCGACGAAACACACGCATTGAGAGTCCTTCGGTGTTTCCACAGCAAGGAAATGCAGGTATTTCGCAGAATTTCTAGAAGGGCTCTCTAATAATATTTCCTTCGGTCAGTCATTGTTGTACCGTAAATGTTTTCAAATTGTTGTCGCTTTTTGTATTGTTGTCACTTCAGCGGTTGTGAATGAATCTGACATTCTCTGAGCTCTGCCACTTGGTTGATTTTTGATATCCTGGAAAGTGTGCTGAGTTCAATCTGTATTCTTTTCTTTCTTACAACCCTCCCGACTGCTTCCTTTACATATAATATCTGTTTTTTTCAATCCTAGTTTCCGTACGAAAGCCCACGAAGTTTCTGACTCTTTCTCTGTTACATATCTGGCCATTTGATCTCCACCATTTCTCTCTTTACTTGTAAATTCCAGAAAGGTGTGATCCTTCTTTTGTTTTTATGTCATTCTAAAGAAAAAGCAGACGGAGAGCTGCAAGTACATCATTTTAATTGTGTCAATATAAGAAACTAGCATTGGTATACAGTTCGCTTGTCATTAACTAATTCAAATGAACTGTCTAAGAGGATGATGGTTAGGAAGTGAATTTGGCCTAGACTAACTAGAGAAGGCGATGTCATAACTAGCTGTTGGCTGAGTTAGGCTTCATCGAACTACTCAGCAGAATAGACTATAACTATGGCAAAAACAGAGTATGCACTGCCTTGAGCATGCCACTAGTCTTCAACTGTTAGAAAACTGAATTCAGCAAATGTAGCATGTAAATGAAAGGTCATCAGAGACTACATACATACAACAGTGACCTAACAAGACTTCTTGTGCGTATAGAAGAGCATCTGAAGCTGTAGATACTAGACGGTGGCAGATGAGTTTGATATACCTGCTGTGTGGTATATCACTGCATAGAATGGGTGCATACTACATGTACCTAGGTATAGTTGTGTGGATCATGATGTTTAACGTCTGCAAATGCTGTTCCTGTTTATCGGATCCAATCAGAGTGGAGGAAAGGCGCAAATGGGGAATTGATAGGCTGAGAAATTGGCAGTTACATACTAAGTTGATGGATGTCACTGCTTCAGAAAGAATGGCGAAGCTTCATCAAGAATCTGAACAGCAACTGGCTTTTGTATGTATTCTTTGCTGAGGCCAATTTCATCATCACCATCATCAGACAGTCTGATGAGGAACTGCCAACAGCGAAACACTTCCATGACCTCCCTGGCAATCCTGTAGCGCCCTTTCCAGCTTGGCCTCTGCAGAGCCAAATGTCAGACGAAAGAATCGATCGATGGATACCCAGCTTATCATCCTCACCCCACCCATAACTAAACGAACTCCCCGCTGTAACTTGGTAGAAATGACTGCTTTCTAGCTTTCTGGGTATATGTATACCAGAGGCTACCGACGTGGATGTGTTGGCTTCCATTTCAAAAAGCCAGCCCTCTGGACTACATAGTTCTCATCAACGCTGTGACAATGTATGGTCCTTTCAGATCCTTCATACAGATACGATTATGAGCTTGTTCACATCTCTATCTGTGTTATCTCTACGGTTGCGATATTTCACTCTCTGCTTTCCCCCCCTTCCACCAGACTGACCGTCTCGAGTCCTGCCGATGACCAGATCAACTGACCGATTTCGCTAACATTGATAGCATCTCTAGCTACAGACAAATCTTGCATCGGCAGTCGGCCCTTGGCAAGGAGCTGCTCGCGCTTTGGTTTTCCCTGCACACGTTGTCCTTGTACCGTTTGATCGCCATTGCCGTGATTCCTCTCCCATTCCAACGGTTTCTGTTGCGAGGGGCGAGCCCGTCAGGCGTGAACCCGCGCCTCCTACCTACGATCTACTTTTGAAAACATCATGTCGGTACACCGCCCCTGTGGTTTCTTTCTTCCGTGGAAGGGCGGTGGTTTTTTCGTCATGGTGGTCCTCAATCAGTGACGCTAACTCAAATGGTGTTCGATGTTGCAGGAAGTTTGGAAAACATATCCAGCGGCGCCAGCTCGACCTCCCAGAGTATGCGGCCAGCTTCTTTAATTATAAAGCTCTCAAGAAGGTGAGATCCTGCAGATGCCTCTGCTCTCAATCTGGATTTCCACCACCCCTCCAGCCCTGGTAATCTAGCTGACGATAGCCCGCATCCAGCTTATCAAACAACTAAGCGCAACTCCAACGATCCCTGCGCAAGGGGCCGGATTGCCCGCTTCGGAAATCCTTGATCCGCAGGCTGCTCTTCGCGCGAATAAAGAAGTCTTCTTCTTCCGGCTGGTACGCTAATGCCCCATCCCGTCAAATGTTTGCCGGCAATGGTATTCTGTGGGTCAGATGGGAGCTCACAAGCTGTCCCTTTGGTCTAGGAGCGCGAGATTGAAAAGGTCAACGTATTCTATTTGCAGAAGGAGGCTGAGGTTTGACTACCATATACAAGAACTCGAGTATCTCTTGTACCTTTTATAACAAGTTCCTAATCACAAGATTGTCACAGTTCTCTTTACGACTCAAGACTCTCCTTGACAAACAGAGGGTAGTTCAGTCGAAACGTTCCGTCTCAAATTCAAAGACGCCAGCCAACTTTGTCACCTTATTCGAGGGCTTCCAGCAGTTCGATGGCGATCTCAATAAACTCCAAGTGAGTTGCAGCTTGCCACTTCTGTTGATATGCATGTGCTAACAAAGTGACTTTGTTTTAGCAATTTGTGGAAGTAAATGAAACTGCAGTTTCGAAGATTTTAAAAAAGGTTTGTTATGCATTCTCTGGTCGAGTGCAGTGGGATCCTGGGAAGCAAAAAAGACGGCTAACTGAAGTGCATGTAGTGGGATAAAACCTCTAAGGTATTTCCTTTGCTGCTTTCTTTTCTCCCTTCTTTCCTCCTCTGATGCATCGCATGGCATATCTAACATGCGTTATGCAGTCTCGCACAAAGGAGTTATACCTTCAGCGTGCGGTAGAAGTCCAGCCATGCTTCAACCGCGATGTTCTTAGAGACCTTTCTGATCGTGCTACTACAGCACGGCTGGAGCTAGAAGCTTGGGCAGAGGGTGAAAATATACAGTTTGACACATCCCAGGCTGTGGAGCGGTCCACCGTCATTCCAGAAGAAGATGATGCAGATCTCCATGCCTTGCACACCGCATCCACTGGAAATCTTGCAACATTGCGCGATTGGGTCACCAAATTGCTGTCTTCACAAGAGGCCAGCTCCCGTATCACCCGTATCTTTCTGGTCGCGATAAACGACTTTTCAGATGAAGTCCTTACATTACTCCTTGACACCGGTCTAGTGGATATGCATGCCGAAGATGATATCAATGAAAGGAATTGCTTACACGAGGCAGCCATATCTGGCCGGGAATTTGTCCTACGAGCTGCATTGGAGCGTGGAGTGAATGTGTCACATGCTGACGTTCATGGGCGGATACCACTTCATTATGCATGTATGCATGGCCGCGTTGAAATGGTTCAAGCTCTCGTGGATGCCGCCCCCCCAACGGTGGATTTCATGGACCACGATAATTTCACTCCCTTGATCCATAGCATCATACGGGACCAGCTTTCTTGTGTAGAACGACTCCTCTCCCACAATGCGCGTATCAACCCGTCATCTGAATCAGATCATATTCCTTTGAATTTGGCCTGTCAACATGGATCTCTACCGATTATACGAATGCTTTTGGAACGAAATGCCAAGCTCCTTCCAGATGCTGAAGGCTTGTACCCTCAACATCTAGTCGCACGCTCGTGTCGAGCTCCGGAGGTGATACTCCTCTTGAAGGATCATGGTGCTGACCTTGATCAAAAGGACAAGCTTTATCAATGGACACCCCTGTTCCATGCCGCAAGCGAGGGGTGCGTCGACTGTCTGCGGACGCTATTGGATAGCGGTGTCGATGCTGATGCCCTTGATGAAAAAGGGTTACCTGCAATGTATTATGCTGTTTGGGAAGGTCATTTGGAATGCATGATCCTTTTATGGTCAATACGAGCAGGCTCAAGCTTTTCCCAGGGATCTCTTGATTCGCTTGACGGGCCAAACTTCCGTGACGCCGGGTCGATGACCTCTCCTGCTCTTGTGGAACGCGCAGGTCCTGGAGCTTTGGAGGGCGATGGCATCCCGGATTTGTCTTTGCCGCCTCCTATCATTCCACTTCGACGTTACGGGCACAATTTCCTAGATAACAAGACATTCCTCCAGATCTGCTTTGAACCGGCTCCGTCGGAGCCCATCGTGTTCTACCAAGCCGGTCGCTACGCTGCGGCTAGGTTGGCCATATCTTCCAAAATGTCGGATCTAATACCACGAAATATAATGCTCCCTTTTCAGGAAGACTCTAGGGTCATTTCGTTTCAGATTGACGGATTGGATAATTTCGCCCTCGAGTTCGAGATATTCCCTACGTTTGGGTCAAAGGTAATTGCAAAAACAGTTGCTCTACCAGACCTCTTCACCGCAGGCAACAGAAGTTCTGGGACGTGCTGTCTGCCTCTTTTCGATCCAAGATTACGACCAATTGGTGAAATGAAATTTAGCTTCCAGGTAATCAAGCCATACTATGGAGAACCCCTTGAGATAACGCATTTCGCAACATACTGGAAAGCTACTGGTGCTCTGGATTCCGACCATAATGGACAAATTACTGGTTCGAGCTTATCTGGAGATTATGTTCAGCTCTTCATTCAACTAACGAGAGACAATATCCCTATTTTATACCCGAAATTCACGGTCAATCATCACGGTATCGAGATTCCAGTCTGTCAGTTAACCTACGACCAGTTCAAAACCGTGGGGCATGAACGCCACGTTCAAGAACAGTCTAGTGAACTATCTTTGTTTCGATCATTGGAAGCGATGAGTATCGACGACCTGGCGCATGCACATCGGCTACTTGCAGCTTCATTCTTGTCTTTGCGCGAAGTTCTTGCACACCTTCCGACCAATATTCATGTCAACCTTTGCATTCTATACCCCTGCACTACAGATGAGAAAGAGTTAGGTCTTGGTCTGCAGACTGATATGAACGTGTTCGCCGACTCCATTCTCACGGAAGTATTCAATCACGCCAGATTCTCGAAAGAAAGGGACCCATACTTTATGCGCTCCGTCGTGTTTACGTCATATAATCCTAATATCTGCATTGCGCTTAATTGGAAGCAACCAAATTGTACGTTTGGAAACCACGTAACTATCCGAAATTGCTGCTAATCAGTGCTTCTAGACCCTGTACTTCTCTGCAATGACCTTGGCCAGATTCGGAACCTAACTCGAGAAACAACATCGCAACCATTGATCTGCTGTAGCGGACGCGCTTCCATGTCCATAAAAGAAGCCGCTCGAATTGCACAGAGTAATAATTTTATGGGCTTGATGTGTCGCTCAAGTTTACTGGTACGTTTCTATCTTTGGCGAAGCGCCTTTTTTCTCCTGTCTAACCCAAATCCGACAGAACGTTATGCCTGCGCTTGTCGAATCTATCAAAGAGCAAGGCCTTGTCCTCGTGGCAGACAAGTCGGATGAAACTGGCGAGAGGAATCGATCAGCAGCTCCAGTTGGAAGTGATTGGGCGTATCGCATGCCTACAGGCGTCAATGGCGTGATGAGAGGAAATGGCGTTTTGAGATTTAACGATACCATCGATATGTGACAAATGAGTCCGATTACAAAGTTCATTTAAGACACCGGGTGTAATAGACGGCGCAAGGAGAATGTCAGTTTGGCATATCTGGCCTCGATTTTTTTTTCCATCAATTATAATCTGGATATAAGCTGTGATGGATATACCTAAATATATGTTATACAGAACAAATACCACCAATAAAAGCTGAAGCATTTATGCACTCCTTTTTTTGTTGTTTTAGGAACAGTTTTGCTTCACTTTGCTGAGGCTGCGATGAAGAGAGCTGGGCCGACTGCCAAAAAGGGAGTTGTCAACTACGCCTGAATGGGGACTCCCATTCTTGACATGCTTAAGGCTGAGATTAGTCCTGCATTTAATTCATGTCACTGTGAGAAAGATGCACAGTTGACAATTCCTTTGAGTGGTAGGGTGTATATACCCCATAGTTCGTTCTGGATACATAGTCATTGTGATTGTTCACACCATGTTAAAATGCACAGATTTCTGCTATCACCCAAGGCCCATAGACAGAGAAAGTATTTGTACATACAAACAAACAAAAATGTTCTAATAGTACACTTATTAACGCTCAGACATGCTTTGTAATTGGAGTGGGGAAATTGAGGCTTTTGTATGATATATTCTTTTCAAAGATTAGATGGGTAAAACCAAGCCTCGCGCAAGAGCAAATTACACCAGAGAGATAGAGAGAGAGAGAGAGATGTTCTGACGGAGGCATTCGTCCCGGGGGGCTGCCTCCGGATCACTTCCAAAACGGCGTGTATAGTCGAATGCGATCCATTTTTAGGGCCCAGATCTACCGTCGTTTGGGTTTCCGCCTCCCGATATCCCAGCCCCAGCGTCTTAAGGTCTTGACGACTTTAGGAGTGACGGCGGCAGTGAGCGGGACCCGAAGAAAAATAAGACTTTTATGCACCGCATAGGCTAGCGCGAGTTGGGTCCATATACCTGGAAAGGAAGAATTTTTTTTTGAATTAGCCACGAAGCAAACTTCCTTCGCTGAGGTAGCTCGAGGGAAATTGATGAACAGTAGCTCAAAAAGGAGCAACATACTAGCTCCCTCCTCCGCGGTTGTGCCTTCAGTTTCCATTACACCGTCATGATCCATTGCGATGCGCTCGACGTCCCCCGCCGCAATTGCCACGTCTCCTGTGCCCGGATTTTGTGGTTCGCCCCTTCCAGCGCCCCAGATCGGCGGGAGCACGCGCTTCAAGGACTCCACCACGACGTGTTCATAGTGGCCTATGCGCTCTACGCCTAGTAGCCTCACGGCTGCAAAACAGAACGGGAAGTCGAGCACGGATAAAAAAAGGTATACGCCCAGTGCAGACCATCCGTATTCTCGGGAGAGTTTGCGCATTCGCTCGGAAAAGGTAGGCGGTTCGGAGGGAGCGGGAGGGGTGGAATTGAAACGACGAGGAGCTTGGGAGGGAGATGTGGAAAAGGGGGGGATGGTGGCGCGTTTATTGGAGGAGAATGGTATGGATCGCGTGCGAATGGGGAGGTTGGCGGAGGAGGTATGGGTAGTTCTGGAGCTGGAGCGAGGGATCGTGGGTGGTTGGATCGGTCGCCATATTCGACTGGATGCGTCGGGCCACCTAAGGGAATGGGAATGGTGGTGATGTTCTGCAGAGGCACGAAAAGCTCGGGCGATACTGGAGGGAGTAAAGGGTCGCAAAGGTGGCATGGCAGTTGTAAAAGTGGGTTCTTTTAGCTAGTGGTTCAACTGAGGTATGTAGCTTCGTGTCATTGAGATGTGAAAAAGGACGCGCGGAGATGAACGGTAAATGGAGGCCTCTACGTAAGCTAGCTTGACCATGGGCACAATTGATCATTTAACCACGTCTCCAGTGTAGATGCACTCTGTAGATGAGAGAATTGACAAATTTGTAGTGCAGATGAGAAGAGAAGAGAAGAGAAGAGCTGTGAGAATTAAGCTGATGGAGTTCTGAGTTCTCAGATACTAGGACCTCGCTACATAAGCCATGTCCCTCAGTGCAGGGCAAGTAGATTACATAAACATAGTACTATACCCAAATAGGAATAGACTAAATGAGGTTGGCCCTAGGAGCAAAGTGAGATTTAAGATCTCAAACTGTTTCAAATCTTTCAACTTTTTCAATCTTCTTATCTTCTTTTCATCCTCTCTTCTCTCAAGTTAACTACTGCTACTATCTGCTCTATCTTTCCTTCTGAATATCAAAATGATGAAAGATTTGAAAAGCAGTGTAAGTAATTTGAAAATATTATTAAATTGATTAAAAAAAGCTGAAATCAGTTTAGAAATGATACAAACAGTATGTTGTGCTGAGAAAAAAAAAGCTTGAAAAAATGTGAGATCATTACAAAGAAGATGTAAGCAAAATCTCACTTTGTGTTGATTTTAAAATAATATAAAATTACTTATTAATTATTTGAAGCAATACAAATTTGTAAAAATACAGCTGAATGAAATTTATTATTAAACACAAAACTGCAGTAATATGATGAGAAAGAAGTGATTCAGAGCTGATTTGATATTGTTTTTATATTGATTTGAAATTATTTTTGAGTAAATTAAATATATCAGCATTAACAATTTATGTCATCATGTGAGCAAATTGCATGATACATTTCAAATTGCATCATTTGTCAGCAGATGTTACTTGTGCAAGTTATTAAATGAAATTATTGATAAGTGATTTTTAATTGATTCTGAGTCAGTTTCATATTGATTTTGTATTAATTTGTAACTGATTACTAGCAATGTATTATGATTTTGTAAAATATTATGAAAATAATCAATGAAAAGAAAGTAATTCTGATTTTTTGAAAAAGAAAAATAATGTCATGAATGAAGATGACAATGCTGAAGAAAAGAATGAAAATGATAGTGAAAACAAGATAATTGATTTGAAATCAGTTGTTATGAATGATAAAATTATTTTAAAAATGATTTTAAATGAAATGAAAATTGATTCTGCATCAGTTTAAATGAACAATGTGATGTTGAATAAATTTGTTGCAAATCAATTAAGTTAAAAGTTTATCATCATTAAAGAAAGTGATATAAAAATAATTCTGAAAACTGATGTGAAAGAAAATAATTTAAAAATAATTAAAAAAACTGCAGTCAGAGAAAAAAAGTCATTTTTGAAGTTGAAGAAAAATCACATTGATTAAAAAAATAATTTTGAAACAATTTTTGAAATTTGATTAAATATTCTGATGAAAAAATGAGAAACAAAAATAAATAATTCTCAATTACTAATTAATCAGTTCTGAGCTAACTGTTATTAAATCTTGATGAATGAGATGAAATATTAAATGCAAGCTTTGAAACACAAGATTTTATACACAAAATGTCAAACAACATTTGATAAGTTTTTCTGAGTCAGTTCTTAACTGATTCTGAGCTGATTGCTAACTAATTTCAGCATGCTGCAAGAATTTGCAATATTGCTTGTATTTTGTTTTGTTTGCTTCAATTAATTCATCTGCATCAGAATCTGAGCAAAATTTCACATGAATTAATGATGTAATTTCAAACTGATTTTGAAATGTTTCTCAGATAATTTTAAGATAATTAGAAAGTAGTTCATGAAACAAGATGATTTTATGTGATCAGTATTATTGAGATCAATTATATTATTATAAATTAAAGTTATAATATAATTTTATTATCTAGATTCTAATTTTTAATTGATTTAAATTATATATTATATTTAATTTGATTTAGTTTCACATAATATCATAAAAATATAAAAAATATAAAAAAAAATAAAAAAATATCAAAAAATATAAATCTAAATAAAACTGTAAAGAAAATTAATAAAATTAAATTAATATTTAATAATCAAATTTTTTATAATTAACAATATATTCTCTATATAATAAAATAAAAAATCAAAACTTGTTAAAAAGATTATATATATAATTTTTTTAATTTCATATAAAAATTTATTGCAATTTCAAAAAATAAATAAATTATTTTAATAAATATATTTTAAAATTTTACAATAAAACAATGATTAGTATATTCTAAAAATATTAATATATTTTTAAAACTAATTTTAACTTTTTATTTTCAGATTCTGAAATGACTAATTATAATGATAATTAATTAAATTAATATATTAATAATAGAATATTTATTAGTAATACTGTGATGATTAATTAATAAATACACAAATTAATAATTAAAATATAATAAAATTAACATCAATAATTATAAAGATATAAAAATTACATTTTAATAAATTTTATATATATATATATATATATATATATAAAATTAATAAAAAAATTAATAAAAAAATTATAATAGTTAATTATATTAAATAATAAAAAATAATATATAATTTAAAATATATTTTATTTGTTTAAAAGTAATTTCAAAATTCTAAACAATAAAATAAATTCATTATATTAATTTTTTATTTTAATAATTTAAATTTAATTTAAATTTTAATTATAATAATTTTAGTTTTATAGTATTCATAATTTTTTTATTTATTTAAATTAAAGCAACATATAATTTTAAAATTTATATAATAATTTAGTTACTAATACAATGTAATTACTGATTCTCAATAAATATAAAAAAAATTAATAAATATTCATAATGTTAGTATAATTTTTTTAAAATATATATTAAATAATATTATTTATAATTTTAAATTAAAAATAAAATAATTATTTTTTAATACTTATTAAAAATTTAAAATGCATAATTAATAATTCAATAAAAAATATTCTAAAATCTTTTTATACAATGAGTACAATGAGTTTTTTGAATTACTTCAATGAAATTGATTTATTTCAAGTTTAAAGTGCTTTCTAATTAATTTAAAGAAAATTAAGAATTAATTTTAATCAAGCAGTAAATAATGTGTGATTTATAATAATTAGATTTATATAATAGAAAAAACATATAGCAGCAATTGCACATAATCAAGAGTTTCAAGCACTGAAGTGCTTCTGAATTGATTGTAAAGCAATTGAGAATTAGACTGGCTGCATGAGACAGGAAATCCCATTCCATCCCAGTAGACCTAGTTCCAGTCCCATTCACTGTAGTCCCAGCTCCATCCCATGTAATTGGCTGCTGGTCCCAGACCCATCCCATTGATTGGTTGATTTTCCCAGTCTCATTTCATCTAATTGACTGCTGGTCCCAGTCCTGTCTCTGTAATTAACTGCTGGTCCCAGTCCTGTTTCTGTAATTGATTGATTATTGAGATCAGTTGGGACCAGTGATCCCTGATTTTGTCAATTAATCAGCCAATTATGTGGTGGGTGCATTACCTCAGGCCATTACCAAGTGCAAAGTCACATAGTTACCTGCCTTTACTAAGATTTTTGGTGGGAATTCAGGTAACTAAGTGACTTCACACACTACAAGTCACATAGTTACCTGCTTTTACTAAGATTTTTGGTGGGAATTCAGGTAACTAAGCAACTTCACACACAAAAATAGTAGATCTTGACACTTTCTGGAACCACCAGTCCCAATCATCTTAGTCTCAGTCTCATAACCTCTGATTGGCTGCTAGTCCCAGTCCTGTCTCATGTAATTGGCTGATTTTCCATTCCTGTTCCATGTAATTGGCTGCTGGTTCCATTCCCATCCTATGTAATTGACTGCTGGTCCCAGTCCCATTCCATGTAATTGGCTGATTTTCCATTCCCATTCCTGATTGGTCCTAAACACCCAGAATGGGATGGAAAGGGAGGGGAATCTCTGGTCCCCACAGTCAGTCTATTGAGAATTGCTTTCATCATGAATAGAGATAACTTTAAATCATCTTGATTGTGTTCACAGATGATATAAATCAATTATGCAGTAAGTATATTATAAAATCATTTTCATGAAAAATTCAGTGAAGATTTTGAAGTAATAAAATATTTCTAAATCAATTATCAAACAGTTAAGAATCAATTCTATCATATATAGAGTTTAATCAAGATTTCTGAGCATCAAAATGCTTCTGATTCAATTGTGAAACAATTCAAAATTGATTGTAATATATTAGCAAATGATGTTAAAACATGATTCTTTATATATATTTTACCAAACAATAATCAAATTTATTTTAAAAACATATAATTTATATGATATTAATATTTAAATCAATATAAAATTTTAATTATTATATATAATTATAAAATAGAATTAAAATCAATTTTAAAATTTTAAATTTTAAAATTAGTTTATATTTATAAATAAATAAAATTATATTTTTTTTAAACAGATACACAAAATTACATTGTTAAATATATATATTATTATAATATTAAATTTCATATAATTTATTATATAAATATATATTTATTATAAATTAGTAATAAATTTAGATGTACAAAAAATAATATATAATATTAACAATAAAATAATTACAATAAATATTTACTATCTAACGGTTCATTTTTAATAAATTGTGTAACTTGTTGCTTAATTATGATTTATAATAAATTATATGAAAAAAATTATATTTATTTATAAATTTAAAATTGATTTTACAATTATAATACAGTTTATTGAACACATTAAATACAATAATAAATCAAATATATTAAATATTGATAAAAATATAAAATAAAATTTAAATAAATTGAAATTTTATATTATAATTAAATATATATATAAATATAAGATCTCAGCTGTAAGCTTTGCAAAAACTAATACTGCTTTTTTTTAAATATAACTAGTTTTAATTTGATTAGCTTTAGCAAGCATAATATATATATACATAATATATTGATTTTTCTCTTCATTGAGAGAATCAGTGACTTTATATTTTTTTGTTTAATAATTATATTTTTTTTTGCTTATTAATTCAATGATTTTTTATTAATTAAGTGAATAATAATTATTTCACATCTGTTTATATATTAATTGAATAAAATTTTTTATTTTATTTTTATAATAAATTTAATAATTAAAAAAAACAATTTATTA
Organism: Emydomyces testavorans; assembly: GCA_029449355.1. Lineage (NCBI taxonomy): Eukaryota > Fungi > Ascomycota > Eurotiomycetes > Onygenales > Nannizziopsiaceae > Emydomyces > Emydomyces testavorans. Next base: position 4,041,293 of record CP120627.1, read on the forward strand.
AAAATTTTTCTAAATTATATTAAATTTAAAATAATTTTATATATATATTAATTAATTCTTTTAATTAAATTATAAATTATTCAGTTTTATAATTATAGTAAAATTTAATTTATTTATTAATTGTATTGTAATAAAAAAAATTTACTAATTTATATATTAATTAGCAGTATAATAATAATCAAATATATTACATTTTGTAGTTTTTTAAATATAATCAAAATTAAATACTAAAATTAATAAAACTTTGTATTTGTTTATCAAAATTATATAATTATCAAATTTATTATATTATTTTTTTTGTTTTTTAATTAATTTATTTTTTATAAAAATTATTAATAAATTTAATTAACTGTTCAAATCTAGACTGATCACATGAAACAAAAAATTTTATTTCATTTTAATAAATTTAATTTTAATTTTATTCATTATAGTCTCAGTTTTATTTTATATAATTAATTAATTTTTTTAATTTAATTTTATTTCATTAATTTCTGATTTCAGACTTATTTCTGTAATTAATTAAGTTTTAAAATCAATTAAAATTAGTAATTTTTAATTTTATTAATTAATTAATTAATTATATGATAAATGTATTATTTCAGATTATTATTAAATGCAAAATTATATAATTACCTGTTTTTACAAAAGTTCTTAATAAAAAATTAAAATAACTAAAAAATTTCACACATCAAAAATAAATAAATACAATGTTCTACAATAAGTAATTAATCAGTATTTTTTTTACATTAAAAATAATTATTTTTGATTTTGTATTCTCAAATATCATTATATGTAATTGAATATAAAATCTGTCAGAGTAAAGAAAATTTCATATATTATTTAATATATCTGAATTATGTATACATATTAGTAATTGTTAAAATGCTATCTGTATCTGAAGTTGAAGATAATCAAAAAAATAAAAATTATTAAATTTATATAAAAAAATTAAATATTTCAATTTTATTTAATTTTGAGTACTTACTGAACTTATCATTTATTCTGTTAAATCACAAGACTTATATATATTAAATAATATATAAAATTTTTTTTAATATACAAATTTCATATTTTATTACATGTAATAATATCTGAGAATACAAAATAAAAAATAATTATTTTTGTTATAAAAAAAATACTGATTAATCACTTATTGCAGAATACTGTACATTAAAAAATTACATAATTATTTATTTTTATTAAAATTTTTGATGAAAAATTAAGATAATTGAACAACTTCACAGATAAAAATAATAAATTTTGACATTATTTTAAATTATTAATTTTAATTTCATTTTATTTAATTAATTACTGATTTTAACTTTATTTTATATAATTAATTAATTTTTCATTTTTGCTTTCTGATTAATTTTAAATATTTAAAATAAAATAAAAAAAATTTCTGATTTTCATGATCAGTCTAAAATCTTATATAAATAATATATTATATATAATTTATAATAAATAATAATTCATTTTTATTAAATTTTTGTCATAAATAATAATTAATAATTTAATTTTTAAATTTTTTGTTTTACAACTAAAATTATTTATATAAAATTATTATTTACTAGCTGTGAAGAACTTGTTTTTAATGAATTCTATATACAATACTTGAGATAACAGTTATTGTTTTGTCTTCATAAAATTGATATTCAGTTATATATATATGAAAATCAGTATAAATAATATCAATTAAATCAGTATATAATAATTAAATATTTATTTTTCAGTGTCAATTCATTGTATATTAATATCAATAAAGATATTACATTAATATTAATTTAGAGTCTAGCAGCTGTACATCTAAATTTAATTAAATTAAAAATTTTAAATTTTTATATAAAAATTTATCTGTTGTTTCTGTGACTGTATCAAGTTTTAAAAATCTAAAAGTGAAATGTTTTTAGTTTTTTAATTAAACTAAAATATTATTAAACAAAATATTTAATATATTTTTCAAATTACAAAATAATTAATAAATAGTTTTTCAGTTATAATAAAATTATATAAAAATTTTATTTTTTGAAAAAATTCATCATCATAAAAATTAAATATATATCTTAGTAAAAATAATTTATAATTAAGAATTAGTTTATCAGCTTTTTATGTTTTAAACTTCTGTTAATCATTATAATATAAATTTAATGCATTTATTGATTATATTTTAATTAAAAATATTTGAAATATTTTGAAAATTTTTTATAAAATAAGTTTTTTTTAATTTTGCATATTTAGTGAAGTTTTTATTTTATAAATTTTAAATTTTCAAAATATATTAAATAATTTTATAAAGTTTAAATTAAATGAATGTAAAAATTATTTTATAAAATATATTTTATATTTTTTAAATTATTTTTATATAGTCAAACTTGTATGTAAAAACTAAAAAATAAGTGATTTTTTTAACTAAATATTTATTTAAAAAATAACTTAAATTTTATTTGTACTATTTTTTCAATTAATAATATTTTTCTAAATTTTTATTTTTGAATAATATTATTTAATATAAATTCAGTTTTGTTTTCAAAATAATTATATTTTAAAATATATTTAATATCAGTAAAAATTAAAATTAATTATTGAATTTTATAAATTTAAGCTTAATTAGCACAACTCATTCATTAATTTACTTTAAATGAATAGATTTTTCACAATTATTTAGTAAATAAAGCAGAATTTAAAATTTATAAAAATATTTAAAAATTTATAGAGTTTAATTTTTTGTAATTATTATTTGTTATCTTATAAATAATTTGATAAAATTTTTATAAATTATTATAAATTACTACAAAGTACTAACAAACAGCAGTAAATTTAGTTAAAACTTTATATTAAATATTTATTAAATATTAAAATTTTTGAGTTTATATTTAATAATATTTAATATAAAATTTTAACTCAAGTTCTAAATATTTATAAATAAATAAAAATTAGTCTTTCAAAATTTTAAATTTTATTTAATTAAACAAATTTTTTATTTAAATTTAATGTATTAAAATTTATTTTCTCAATCTGTAAAGTTTTAATTCAAAATTATTTTATATTATAATTGAATTTGATTAATATCAATCTCACATCATGTGTCAACAAAATGAAATCAGTTCATAAGTATTTAAAAAGTGATTTAAAAATATTTCATTACTTCAAAATTCTGTGAAAAATTTTGCAATACAGTTAATCACTGAATTATTGATTAGCATCATTTATAATCATAACTGATATAATTATTATATCTGTTTTTAATTAAATCAGTTTTTAATTGTTTTCAAACTAATTCAGAAGCACTTCAGTACTTAAAAATCTTCACAAAAATTTTTATATAAAAAATTTTATATAATATAATTTCTGCATTATAGATTTATATCATCTGTAAATATAATCAAGATGATTGAATATTATTTTTATTTATACTGAAATTGACTTTTAACTGTTTTATAATTGATTAAGAAATATTTTATTACTTCAAAATCTTCATTTAATTTTTTATGAAAATGATTTCATAATCAAATTACTGTATTATTAATTTACATTATCTGTGAACATAATCAAGATGATGAAATATTAATTCTACATATAATGAAAATGATTTCTAATCATTACAAAAATGCTTTAAAATCATTTCACTCATTGAAGAAAACTTAAGTTGCTAAAAAAATAATTTTTAATAACATGCAATTGCTGCTGCATGTCATTGATTCTATATTAAAATAATTAATATAAATTACACATCATTTTGTGATATAATGAAATCAATTTCCAATCATTTCTAAACTGACTTTAAAGCACTTCTATTTTCAGATGAAATATACATAAACAGAATTCTTGCTATATCAATTTGTTGTGTATATATATATCAATTTCATCAATCAAACCTCATCAACTGTTTCATAAAACTAAAATGTAATCACTTTAAAATCAATACAGAAGCAGTATTTAACTTGTATTTTCTGTTGTTTTTTATTGCAGCAGAAGAATTTTCAATCTGACTTTTTCATTCATTAATTTCATGATTTTCAATTTTTTTTCAGTTTTTTTTTTGTTTATTTTTTTTTGTTTTTTTTGTTGTTGAATTTGAAGTTTTTTCTTCTGCAAAATAAATTGTTGTTTTTGATATTCAAAATCAGAAATTTAAGCAGTGAATGATGATGATCATGATGATGAAGATGAACTTAAAAAAAGTTCTTGTGAGAATGAAAAATCATATAATGATTTAAATATTTCTGTATTAGCTTTGAAACAGTTGTGAATCACTTCAGAATACATATCTAACAAATGCTACTTGATGAAGAAATGAGACTTTAAAAAATCATAATTAGATATTATTCATGTTTATTATTGTAAAGTAATTGTAGATTTGTCAAAACATACTGTGTTTGAGTTGAAATTGTAGAAAAAGTTCTAGATATGATATTAAAGCTGATTTTCAAATGATTCTCAACTAATTAAAAACTAGTTTTATATCACTTATCTTGCACATGTGAATGTTCATCAGCTTCAAAATCTAGCTTGTAATCTAGAAATTAATGATGCTTTAAATGACTAATATAAATGAGAAACAGCTTCTGATGATAAGCTCACAGACATAGTTTTATATATCTCAAGATCAGCATCATTCATATTGAGATTCTCATTATTTTGAGAAACAAAGTGCTTTTTTTTTGCAACTAACTTTTTGTTAGTTCAGAATCAGTTTCTAAGAGATTCAGAATTAATTAATATATTTTTTACTCTTATGAATTTATGATATTTTACTGCAATTAAATCTGAGCAGTAACTGTAATGAATATTAAAATCAAGTTAAAACTGAAACTGATTCACATTTCTTTAATCTAAAAAAATGAACTTTGAACTGATTAGCAATTAGTTTTATTTTAGTTATGATACAACAAACTTATACTTTAATTGTCTTCAATAATGTTAAATGCTGATTTAATAAATAATTTTTGTTATGAGTTTGCTTCACAGCATTTGTATGATTTCACAGTCACATATAAACACTTGAATTTATAAGTGAACACTTTTGATTCAATTCTGCAGCAATAACATGTGTTACTTTATGCTTTGCTCAATCTGCAATGAACTTTGACTTATGAACTAATTGTGTATTAGTTTAAAGTCAGTTTCAAAGTAGTTTAGAATTGCTTATCTTGAAGCAATCAACAAACTTTCATATATTCATCAAAGTTTTTAACACTTAAGAAACTGATTATTTGTTTTTAAATGTCTGAATTCTCAACTTCAGCTGTCTGATCAATTTCATGAAAGAAATGAATATGATAAAAAATAATAATATTTTTTAAGTGTCAGTGTCAAAATTAATTCTCAACATTCAATTCTTGTAAATATAAATCTAAATTTACATTGAGATAAATCAGTTCTGAGTTGACTTTCAACTAGTTTTCAATCAGCTTATTTGTAAATTGTTTTAAATTCATGTTCATGATTACAATTTTGAATTTTATTTCATGTAAATGATAAAATTGCATTGATGCATTAATTGTTTCAGTCACTAAATTAAATAAATGTGTGAATAACATTTGATATTTATGTGTTGTATTCAAAATGATGAAAATATGTAGCAAGATAAAAATTATATTTATTTTATAATTAATACAGAACTGATTTGCAACTGTTTTAGAATTAATATTAAAAAATCATATTTTTGCTGTAATTTGAAATCAATGTTGCTATCACAATTTTATTGAATTTGCTGAAACTAACATGCTTATAGCATATATCAATTTCAAAAGCATTTAATGTGAAAAAATAATGCAACTGCTCTTTCAGTGCACAGAAGATCATGATTTCATTAATATCATTATAAATTTTCTGAATATAAATCTAAAATTTATACATTAGTTTAAATCAATTTCTAATTAGTAAAAAATTAGTTCAGAACTAATATACATCTTCAATTTAAAATTTTGCTGGTGTTCAAATCTTACATTCTCAAGATCTTAATCATGAGAATATATAAGCATTTTTTTCTTATGTATCAAGATTTGAAATTTATTCATATTCACAAAACTGACATGAATCTGAAATAATGTTTTTTCATTATATTTCTTACAGAAATCTCACATCATCTGATGTTTTAAAAAACTTGCTAAAGAACTAGTTAGCAAGCAGTTCAGAATCATTTCAAAATCACTTATATTATCAACTGTAAGATCTGAATCTTGAATTTAATAAATAACATTCACTATTTTCATCATTATTGAAGCTGAAGACTTATTTGATGAAGAAGAAAAATGTGTATAAACTTCATGAAATGTGAATAAAATATATGAACATTCATTTATATTCAGTGAAATTATACTAATGTAAAATTTGACTTCACAGTTCATTTTCACTAGTTGTTCAGATTCATTCAAGTGAGAAATTTCTGATTTAAAGTTAGTTTCTAATCAATTATAAATCAATTTCAAAAAATATCACTGATTACATGTTTTAAATTGTGTCTGAGCTTGATGAATAACATTACATTTTTTATGTTTTTCTTGCTTTATAACAGATTGAAAGAATTGTTACAAGATTTTTATATCACATTGTGATATTAATGAAGCAAGAAACTTGTGAAAATGCTGATGTTTATTTGTTGTTGCATATTGACATATCACAAATGAATGACAAATCTTTTCAAGATTTTTGAAAATTAATTTTTAATCAATACAGAAATAATTAGAAATAATTACATACTGATGAATATTATTCAAATATTAATTTACAAATAAAAATTAAGATGACACAAATTTTTTTGTTTTAAAACAAATTCATTGTTGTTTGATAAAATCTAAATAAATAATTCAGAATCAATTTCAAAGTACTTGTTAAATATTACTTATGCTAATGCATTTTGTTTTTTTTTTCTTCATTCAGAATTTAAATCTGCTGATGATATTGTTTTATTTTATTTCAAATAATTTCATTTATTTTTAAATGATGAAGACTTTGAAAATCAGCATTTAAAAATTTACACACTTTTGCATTTGTATAATTATACTTGTGTTTTATTACTTGTGCATGAAGATATAAACAATAAATTTTTTTAAAACTGTAAACACAATTTGCTTTATATTGAATCTGATATTAAGTAATCAGTTATAAATTATTTTGAAAACAATTAGACATTAATTCTAAATTAGCTCATATCTCATCATGAAATGTTTGTAGCTTTTTAATTAACATTTGATGAACATTAATCACATATGTGAAATCATCTGAATGAGATTTAAAATACTCAGAAAGATATAAAAATAAACAAAAAATAAATGAATCAATAAATTATGAATAATTTAATGTAAGTGATGTTGAAAGTACAATCTGTCACAATACTAATCAGTACTAAATCACTTTCAAAGTATTTAAAAAATAATTTTTATCATTAACACAATATTTTGAGAAGTGTGAGATTCTTCAATTAATATTTTCTCAATTCAAGTTTCATTCTCTTGAAGATTATCAACATTTGTTGATTCAAAAAGATTCACATGAAAAATTGCATCATTCATACTGAAAATAATTTTAAAGTAGTTAGTTAATTAAAAAAAAAAAAAATAAAGAATGTAAAGAAAATTGTTACAAGTGCATTACAATATATAATGAAAGTTGTTCCTCATCATCAAGGAACAACCAGCTCAATCACATGACATCACATGATCACACTAATATAGTGTGGGACAAGGCTTTCATGGCGCGGTCTTAGTATCTGCAACCTGTGGAGTTCTTGCTCGACCGGAAGATTGTTTGTCCAGGGCTGAAGTGCAATTCATAGCCTCCAGCCAATCAAACAGTCTGGCTGCGAAGATATCAAAACGCAGTCAAGGCCGACGACGAGGGAGAGAAATCAACCAAGGGAACTTGTTCAATACCTCCAAAATCCTGTTATTTCTGCTTAGCGATGCCTCCGCGGCTTGCTAGGAGAAATGTCCAACAATTGCTCGCCCCATTCTTAACCCCTCCACTTGCCCTCACCCGTACTCTCCCCCAACAATCGTTTGGCATCAAATCTTTGTATCCTCCCAAAACATCCCGCTTCAATGTCGGTCCAGATATACCCATCCTCTCGTCTTCTCCATCCGCAGCCCTCGAGCGCCGAGCCAATACCCTTCCTCTACGCACCGGTGCCCTTGCAATAAAGAAGGGCATGTCCGCCGTTTTTGACCCCAAAACCGGAACGCGAACCCCCTGCACCATTCTCCAGCTAGACCGGGTCGAAGTCATTTCGCACAAGACCCGCGAGAAACACGGCTACTATGCAGTGCAGGTTGGCGCGGGGTGGAAACACGAGAGCAACGTCACGAAACCAATGCTGGGTCATTTCGCCGCGAACGAGGTGTCGCCGAAGCGGTATGTTCATGAGTTTCGGGTGAAGGACGAAATGGGCCTGTTGCCTGTTGGCCAGATGATCAATGCAGACTGGTTTCAGGAGGGCCAGTTCGTTGATGTGCGGTCGAATAGCCGTGGGATGGGATTCGCGGGTGCGATGAAGCGATGGGGATTCCATGGGCAGGATCGGAGTCACGGAGTCAGTTTGACGCATCGTTCGCTAGGATCGACTGGGGCAAGTCAGGGCGGTGGCTCGAGAGTGTATCCGGGCAAGAAAATGCCGGGGCGTATGGGAAATGAGCAAGTGACGATACAAAATCTACAGGTCCTCAAAGTCGATGCGGAAAAGGGACTTGTGGTTGTAAAGGGTTCGTAAAAGCTTGTCCCTTCTCGCTTTTATCAACTTATGATTGCTGACTTCGTACGTTTCTTCTGCAGGTAGCGTGAGCGGGCCAAAGGGCCGTTGCGTTAAGATACAGGATGCTATTAAGAAACCATGGCCCGAGATTGCACCTCTGCCAGCTGAATCCGAGAAATAGTTATGTGCAAAGTTTCTTTCTTGTATTGTACAATATTTTGATGAGCGGTAAATTTTCATAAACACTTTCAAATGTAACAACGAACAATCTTAAACATAGATGTATGTACCATATTCCCCTGGTCAGTTGCGCTTCGCCAAAACTCCAGCAAACCGGACTAACAGAAGAATAAACGCCAGACCAATTGTTGTCAATGAAAGGAGAGGCATGATAATTGGAGCCGCGATAGAAGCGTGACCTATGTTGAGACAGTGGCCCGTTGATTTCCTGCCGGCGTCCCAATCGACTGCTGGAACGGATCGCCTTCGGTTGCATTCAAAAGCTGAATCACGCTTCCATCTTCCATCTCCAGGCTCCAATCCTCAGTGCGGAACTAATTGAAAGCGATCACGCGTCAGTATAACATACCTTGTAATTTGGACGACAAAAGAAAATACGGGAGAAGCGAAGAAAAAAAAGTTCGAGATCGAGGCTAGTACGCAACTGGGGCGTGGAGAACTCACGAAGCCCATGCGATGTGCTCTGGTGCTCTTAAACCGCATTTTTCCCTTTGCGCGTGTTCCCTTGACCCAAAAAGAGATATCGATCCGTCCATGAAGCTGATTCATCTCTCCGCTAATCCATGGTATTTTTTGCGCAAAGTAGATCTCGTCTCCTAAAATCTGCCTGGCTGTGGGCGATGTTCGAAGCGCATACATGGTACTGCTGACGATGCTCGACGACGACTTCTGGTAATTGAATAGGGCTAGCATGGAAGCACCAATGACGACGACGAATATGGGAATTGTTCGAATCCATCGTCGATGGGATTGAATGGATGGGAGTTCGCGATCCGCCCTTCGTGTCAGGAGGGGCCCTGTGTTCGGGCCTGGGGCTGCGATCAGTGTCCGCCGGGAAGCCAATGCATGGCAGCGAATGTGCGCAAGTTTTGAGAGTCTGCCAGAGCGGAGAGATCCTATGCAATTCATGCCGTCCAAGAAATTTCCACCTTGCTGGCAAATATTCCGTCGTCAAGCTCAATATGTAGTTCGCATTTGCTCTCTGATGCCCTCACAGTAACTAACTTGCTGATCTAATCAGTCTTGTCACGTGGAGATAGCACTATCAGCTGATAGTCGGGAGGACAGCAATATCGAGCTTCAACTTTGAAAATGTTGATTGCTTGGGAAGACTTCGAAATATCGTAACTGGTCTGTGATTAGAGAGTAATGAGTGAGTTGACAGCCATGGCGTCTACTCGTTTCCGGAAGACCTTCCGCTATCCAGACTCCGAAAGCGATGACAACCTCAGGGAGGAACTAGATGAACAAGGTGTGTTAGCAACATATCAGTCCTTTCAAATACTTAGCCAGTAGAACTTAGCTAACCAAGCCGCGGATAGAGCAGGAAACTTTGATACAGAAACTTCGCGATCAGGACGAGGAGCGGAATACTCAATACAAGGTAAACGAATACGTCTTTCAAGCTTCTCCTTCTAGGTATGGTCAAGCAGCTAATTCTCGCCGTAGCTCATGTTTACTATCCTCCCCGTGGTTTCGTCCATAATCTATTTCCCCTTCTTCCTTACGTCCGGTCGTAGCGCATTACAGAGACTTCTCTGCTTCTTGGGAATCTCATCTCTTCTATCTACGGCGTGGATTATGTGGAATTTTGCATTATCTCGCCGAGACAAGAAGGGAAAGCGTCCGATGAGGGATATCGAGCGAGAAAATACACCATTAAGGAGATACCTAGGCCCCACTAATGCGCTGGTTTGCGCATTTCTTTTGTCGGCTGCATATCTACTCGGTCCTTCATCTGACTCGAAAGACATCCTACGAGTATTATATGTCGTGCCGGGTGGTAAGTTTGAGACCCCCTCACAGCGTTAGATATTGGTCTTTTGGAAGCTAAGTTTGTTTTGCGCTAGTGATTTATTTCATCGTCTCCATGGTCCGGAGGACAATGTTATCTGTTAACATAGAAGAGCTGGAACGCCTACGGTACGAATTTAAAGGCGCTTGAGTTGGGTTTCGGCTTGCTGGAGATTTCTCTATTTACAAGACTATCTTGAAGATTTTCAAAAGTCTTTAGTAGAACTACCCCCCCCCCCCCCCCCCCCCCCCCCCCCCGCCCCCCGATCTTATGGGGTTTACTTGTCCGCCCGCCTCGCTTGAAATCGGGTTGGTCCGGAGATCAGATGGCCAGTGTTGTAACCGAGGACCCTGCGCTCCTAAAACCTACTATGCCGTCCTGTGCTTATAATGAATCACTTGGACCTGTGCAGCTACCCTATCAATTATGTACCAGCGAGCTGGTTGCTTAGCACCGAACACTTTGATCTACGGACTTGGAGCTAGTTAGTTTCCTGGTTCAGATGAGGCCGGCTGAGGTATGTATGTACTGCACATACGTACAATCGTGCACTGCCCTACCGCTAAACGTCGATACTTGAGCTCCAGCTTTCTGCTCTTGAATGCTGGCGTGGGATCTAGCTTAGGCCACTCGTGGGGAGCAGGAAGAGCGGTTGCAGGCAAAGACTTGAGTTTTCCAGTTATTCTAGAAAGCTTCACAGATATTAACTAGTAGCCTTGTAGATTCCATTGATTAAAACAGTTCTTTAGACATCAAGGCCTGGTTCAGCAGCTCCCACCACGTAAGCCCATTGCTAATTAGAATTGCGTATTTGAGAGGTTATGCTGACACAGTCAAAATAAAACCAAAATACAGGCCATCCATACTCAAGCTAAGCCCTTGGCCGTTGCCGAATAAAAGCAATATAGCGGTCTCAAAAACAAGAAGAAAAAGCATCTTATTGCCACGCAGGTAGACCATACAAACTGCAAGCACAAAGTCAATACACTGAAACGAGCTCAATTTAGACTAACAGTGTTTGGTAAGTGAAGAATGGCTGCGGATGGAGAGACTAAACGATGTGATGGTGATGAAGTCACATCCAGTCGTCACTATCAATATCATCGGCTCCTCCCTCTGCCCATTGCATAGCTAACATCTTCGCTTTGCGATTCTTTTCAGCTTGGGTCATCGGCCTCTGCTCGTCTGCAGAAATTGATTCTTCTGATTCGGACTCAATAGACGGGGACGAGTCGCGCAATTCAAGTGCTTCTTGCGCGTGAGAGGAATCGGGAGAGGAACTTGAGTTGTTGTCATCGTTAGCTTCGGCATTATCATCTGAAAATCCAGTATTATCGGTCGTGGCAGGGAAATTTCGCGAGGTTGATTCCGGATTATTTTGCCTCGGCTCCCGGTTTTCTGTTACTAGACGTTCATCTTCAAGTTCGTCTTGGTCACTAAGTATGATGGGATCCTCGGTATATCTAACACGGGTTTTTCTCCGTCTCGTCACGGTGCTAGCATTCCCGTTTCGTATATTGTGGAGCGACTGCGCGTCAGGCTTGAAATCCTCATCCTTTGATTGTAGCGCGTGCGACCTTTTGCGGCTGTTTGGATTGAAGGCCATGTTCGGGTCAACGGGCAATATATCAGACTGAATGATAGTAGTACTTGGCATGTCTCCCGTGCCATCGAAGCCAAACCCTGAGGTTATAGGTATATTGGAGGCCTGTACAGCTGCAGATTGATTTTCAGCTCCGGGAGCTAAAGTAACTCCAGGAGGGTTCTGAGGAGTTGTGCTCGGTTCAGAATATTCAAAAGTGATTGCCTCTGTGACCTCATAGCGGTTTGTCATCTCTTCTCTAAATACTGCGTTACTCGGTATGACAAATTTTGTCGAACCGGGGGCGATTGAGTCATCCAGAGTAGGGTCAATGGCAACACTGTCGGGATCGTGATAAGTTTCTGAAACGCTTCGGGTGTCCTCCGTGACCAATGAAGGGTCAATGGGGGCAGTGGCGTTGACAGAACGGGCTTGGATATCAGTTTCTTCATGATCGAGATCATGATCATCAAGGACTGGATCATGTTCTTTCGCTTTCTCTGCTTCTTCTAGTCGCCTTTTGAGTCTACGAGTTTCTGTGACATTTTCTCCATGATCCCCTGCTTTGATAATCCAAGTAATGTTTGACAGGCTAAAGTCAACAAGGCTTTCCACACTTCTCGGATCGGCGACTTTTCTGGTGTCGTGCCCAAGTAGTGTACCGGTGGGTTCAAACGGTTTCATAGTCGGATCGCGACGGCAGTGTGCACAGGAACAAATTTTCCGACACTTTGGGCACTTCCAAGACAATTCTTCCATGGTCTCTCGAGGAGAGATATCAAACGCCCTATGCAGACTGCCATAACAGTAGCTGATTCCACAATAACCACATGTAGCGAGTTTCCACTTAGGCTCTGGGGATTTGCAAATATGGCAACTCGCATGTTCTTTCTTAAACTTTTCAGACCTGCGAATCTTGCGACGCTTTCTGACTTGGCCATCAGAATTGACTGCAATTATCACGTCGTCTTCTTCACGAACTGTTGGCTTAGAAATATCATTCCAGGGCCTCCGTTTCAATTCCTCTTGGCAAATTTCGGCAAGAGTCTTTTTACCGAGACGTTCTCTCTCCACCATAAGAGGTTCCAAAGGTTCATTAGAAACACTGACGCGATTTCGAAACTGCAATATCTGATTTCGCCAAACTTCATGCTTTTTGGTAAGGTCCTTCCATCGGAACTGTTCAACCCATCGGAGTTTCGAAATACATGCGCAGCTTCTACCAATGGAGTAACACTCCATGCAGATGTCATAGTTGTCGTCGTCTCCATCCGCAAGCTTCCCAACACAAGAAGGGCATGTGAGGAATCGATTGAAGATATTGCATCTGCAATATGAACAGATGACATTGCTGCTGAAAGGAATATATTCCACGTTTTTAGGTTCCGGAAGATCCCTAGAAAAACTTTCTGAAAGAAGAATTTGGGTGTATAGGGAAAAGAGCCGTCGAAAATCCTTTTGTAACTGTCGTACCTTAGAATTACCTCGCGGATCAGCCCCTTGCAGAAGGTCAGAATATTTCATAAGAGTGTAATGGATAATAGCCTTGTTTTTATATTGCTCATCTCGGCAGACCATCCTGGCCTTCGGCAAGGCTTCCTGAAGTGCTATTTCCAGAGTTTCAACCGTAGTTCTGTTCCAGGCCACTTTCATTGTCCTGGTACCTCTGTTCCATACTTGATGGGGTGCAAGAGGCGGGATGAGAATGAAGTCACCAACTTTCTGTTCCACCACGTACGTCTTGAACGGGGCAAGCTTCCATGCGTTGATCTGTGCAAAATGATCTTCGATCTCAATATCGTGTCCTAGTCGAGAGCGCCAGTACTCCGAGACTAAATGCCGATCCTTGGTTTCTGTCATGAACCATATCGACGAACCCGGTTTCGTGAATTTCCCGTCTTCCGCAACACCTGTAGATGTTTCTACCATAATGTTGTGACCTAATGTACCACACATTTCCCGATGCGACGGGGTATACGTCCCCTCATGGCCAATATAGCACATCAGATTTTCTGCTCTCATTTCGACAGGAAGACTACTCATTAAGTCCCCAGCTCTCGCAACATCAGATTTCGTCTCCGCCGTGGATTCGTTCAAATAGCATAAAAACGGCGGCAATAGGTCTCTCAGTTTTTGGTACCAAACAGGAGGACAGTCAATATCCTTCAGGTAGATTCGCTGTCTGTCTGTGTCCTTGTAGTTTGTTTCGGTCCACTGGTCTGTCAGCAAGGCCATGTTTTTCAGATAATGCTGGATGGTCAGTGGGAGATTAGACTTCGTGGTAAGGTTCCTCGCATTTTCAGCTGAATGGGACAGTATGTTAGCAAGCCGAGATATTCAAACGCAATCGGCCACTGCTTACTTTTCTTTCCGTGGTTGTCTTTTAGCCATTGCAACGAAAACGTCCACTGCTCGAGTCGTTCTTGATAACCTTCAACTACAAGGGGTCTCCCGCCCATTATGACGTGTAGTTGTACCAATTTTTCGAAATTCTCGATGCCTTGCTCGTCAATGGCTTTGCAATCGATCTTCACGACATATTCAAAATTTGGCGTCGACTCAACTAACGCCGCGAGGTCGAGAGTGGGTGATATAGGTTCAAAGGAGGCACGGGGTTGTCTCCGGGGCGGCATGGCTGAATACTTCAAGCCAGGTCTGCATTAATTACCCCTCAACACCGTTCTGAGTCTTGTGCTGAATGCTTGACGATAGAGGAGTGATGAGCATACGCGACAGAAGCCTAGGACGAAGTGTTGCGATCTTTCATGTTTTTGCGTTGTGAGGGACCTGAGTAGTCTGTTATGTAGGTCGCGAACAGTTAACCTTTCAAAATGGATGGATCACGTGAACCTAGGATGAGGTCTAACTATCTAAAATATCGCGTCAACAGTTCTCCATTCTTCTTCATAACGCTTCTTTTACCTCTTCATACATATTCCATATACTGTCAATGAGGCCCGATTACCAAGGACGGTGTTTGAACCAAGCCATTGTTGATTGAGATCGTATTTAGGGAGTGGTTTAGTTCAAGTTAGCTGATGTGTGTGCTGTTGATTTCCTTCTTTACGAAAGCAGGCAGTCTCGTCGAGTTTTCTCCTAGCCTATCTATTCAACGAGGAAATCATTGGGGATAGTTTTTAATTCAAAGCTAGATAACAGTATGCAGATTGTCAAAGACGTTTTCAGAAATGCCTAACTCGATAAAATTGATAGGCAATCCCAACCAGACAATACGAATGGCAAACTCCGCCTGTAGCCTACTCCACTGATTAAAACGTTTTCACGCGTCGGATTTATGCTCAACGAGCCATGCGGTCGCTGCTCACGACTGGCAAAGCACCCCGTACACCCATACCCCCGAACCGGAAGATTTCGCATGGATATGAAATTCGAAGGAGCTTCAGATATCTTATATCGGCGCCTAACCTCCGACCTGGTCGTGGCATGAAGCGTGGATTGCGCAACTGTTGTATGCACACCGCGGTCTTGCCAGTGTTGCCGAAATGGACCGCGATCTCCGCTTCCATTGCCATATCACGTCGAGCCACAACATCCGCAAGCTCTGTGCACCGAAATTTCCAGCCACCAATCGCTAAATATACCCCTCCAATTCGCGGCTTGGTTGCTTTGCTTCCGAAATCATGGATACCATATGCTGAATTGATGCGCCTTGACAAACCCACCGGTACATATTATCTATATTTCCCATGTCTGTTTTCGACGCTTCTTGCTGCTCCTTTTGCCGTGCCTATGGCGACACCGTTAGAGGTGGCTTCGTATGCAGGCTTGTTTTTCCTTGGTGCTTTGATTATGAGAGGAGCTGGCTGCGCAATCAATGATTTATGGGACCGTAATCTCGATCCCTTTGTAGAAAGGACAAAATTCCGGCCAATTGCAAGGAAAGCAATCACGCCTCAGAAGGCAATCATCTTTACCGGAGCCCAACTTCTTGCCGGTTTAGGCGTCCTTTTGCAATTTCCTCCACACTGCTTCTGGTACGCGACTCCCAGTCTACTGCTGGTAGCAACATACCCACTCGCGAAACGAGTCACCAACTACCCACAAGCGGTACTTGGACTGACATTCTCATGGGGTGCAATAATGGGCTTTTCAAGTTTAGGAGTCGATCTTTTGGCAAATAACGCCGCCGCGACAGCCGCTGCCGCCCTATATTCGAGCTGCGTTGCGTGGACGATATTGTACGATACAATATATGCGCACATGGACGTAAAAGACGACGCCGTAGCGGGTATTAAGTCCATCGCATTAAAACACCAAGGGAATACAAAAGCAATTCTTTCAGGCCTGGCTGTAGCTCAGGTTGGATTGCTTGCAGCTGCTGGAATAGCGGCCGGGTCTGGGCCTATTTTCTTCGTAGGCGGTTGTGGCAGTGCGATTATAACTCTGGGAACCATGATCTGGCGAGTCAATATTAATGACCCTAGAAGTTGCTGGTGGTGGTTCAAGTACGGCTGCTTGTTCACGGGCGGCGGTATAGCCACTGGATTGCTAGGGGAGTATCTCGCACAGAGATTTGGGCAATACAAGACGATTGATGATGGCAGGGAATAAACAAGTCATCTAATCGAAGAGAGACATGGCTCTCAAGAATTCAACCCCACATGTTGTTCAATAAAGTCTACTATCACCCGCCAGTCCCGCATTGCGCCGTCGCCAGTATCGCCACAAGCAAGTTCTTTCTCCATAGGTCTCAGGACTGTAATCCAACTCTTGCGCTCCGTAGAGTCCATATTCCAACCTTGCTCTAGAGTCCTGATCTGATTTTCCGTAAGAGGATGCCTCCACATTGCTGTATTCATAGCTGGCGCGACGTATATTCTTCTCAGAGGTTCGACTGTCCCATGCACATCCCAGGCCCGAATTACTGAGAGCAATAGATTGTCGGCCAACCCCAGTGCCATCTTAGCCAGTGTATTGGCTGATAGTGGAGCGATAAGCATGAAATGCGCCCATCTTCGTAACTCAATATGGAGAATATTAACTCCTCGCACCCACGGAATTTTCCACTCATCTACATCTTGATATATCCCATCAACATTCGGAAGGCCGCGTATTTGCTCTAATGTAGGTTGTTCCGCACTCTGCCCGGCAAGGAATTTGCTGGAAGACTTTGTGAGGACAATACGAATGGAAACATTGCGGTGACCGCCCAGAGCTTCAGCGATATTGGGCAATTTGATCGTCGCAACTGAGCCGCTCGCGGCGAGAAGGATGTGACGCTTTCCATCGTTGGCGTAGTCGGCGGCGGAAAATGAAGGGGCGAGTTCTCGTGCGAAACCATCCGCCATGTTTCGTCTTTTATGGAGAAGAAAAGCTCGAGAGATAGGTTCTGAAGTCAGAATAACATGGTTGAGTCCTTGTCTGTTTGGTGGAGAATTCGGACAATCTCATTGTTGTTACCCTCCTCCATGCATGATCAGATCAAGATAGGTGGGGAGAGGGGGTTTGGATGGCGTCTTCACAGTCTACTCAACGCCTCGAAAGCCACCAAACTTTATTGCGGAATGCACACTCACACAGCACAGTACTCTGTATTCCTGGGTTGGATACATATAACTATGTTAATGTAGTTACACAGGAATCTATTTCCAGTTCAGCTGAAGTGACATTGCCTGAATCATGTTTAGCCCCTCCTCTGCACCTCTACTAATAATGTTACTACAGCAGTTCACGGCCATCACTAACACCAGCTCATAACCTCTGATTCAAGATGCAAGACTCACCAAAGGATTCTGCCAGCACTCCTCCTAAGGGTGATACCCATGCTTTTCTTGTGTGGGCCTCTGTTGGGGACCGGGAGTCAGTGCGCGAGGCTGTCCGTCAGGGGAACTTTGACGAGCTCCGGTCAGCAGCGAACAGCAAGTTGGTGTTTATGACTGAGAGATATTGTCGTCTTAGGGACTCTGTTGAAATATTCGAACCCACTCTGCATGATCTCTGGTATGGCTATTACCAAGGTGCCAAAAGCCTCTCCTATGCAAGCGCCGGGCTAGATAGGTTAGCGTTTGACATACTCCGAACCCGGGGTTTAGGGCCTCTGACAAGACCAGTACACGGCAGTCATGGCGTTGAGATTGCCAGAACACCAGCTGGTGTTCTCTGGGAGGACCTGCCTTTCTTTGTTACGGACATGACGGACTTCTGGATCAATGATTGCGCAACCATGGAGGCTAGCCAGCGCCTCAACTTCGCATATTTTCTCGCCAGACTCGCGTCGACGGGCTTAGACAATGACAGGCTTTGCCAAATCGCCCTGTTGGTATTCCGTGACACGTTTGAGACTGTGCGGCCAATCGGCAGCCTCGAAAAATCTGGTGATGGAACAATGCATGACCTTTCTATTGCCGCTTTGCTTCCAGCTGCATGCGCTTGGATACGTGAAGCCGGGCGCAAGATTATACAACTCTCGGATATGTCGTGGAACGATTGCGCTGGTACTATCGGACAAGGTGGGGCTACTTTCACCCAGTCGGAGCTAGGTCAAAGGTCATCAGCAGGATTCAGTCCCTGGAGGTGGATGTACTGGCTGAAACGACTGGACGAGATCATGCAAGAAGCAACGCAAGCTGGCGAGAAGAACCTCGCGGAGTATGCCTCGGAGGCTATTGAATTCATGCTGAGTCATGTTGAGGAGAGGAAATCTCGAGTTCTGAGGGAGTTTGAGGCTGCAGGTGATTTTATTCAAGATAAAAGTCGATTCAGTATTGGGAAATTCTTGGGATGGGACCAGAACTCGGAGGGGGTTTATGAGGAGGCGTAAAACATATTAAAGGTTGTCCTTTTGCCGATATAAGATTGGGTGCCTATACATAACTTTTTTGGGTCTTAGTATCAGCTCCGCACCGCAAGGACTCCGAATAATATTTTATGATGGAACGTGTACCTCCACTGTTCACGACGTTTGAGAGTATTTAAAATCACTTGGCCACGCTTAGGAAGCTCCCAATTTAAACTTTACATATACGTTGGTTCCCTCAACGAAGATTCCAAGTGGTGGATCTACAGCGGGGGGTCTTGGGTGAGAGGCATCCAGATGCAATTAGGAGTATTATGATGGAGATCGCCGTGGAATATCAGCAGCAAGGCCAATCCAATGTGAAGATAGGAAGCATCCCTTTCCAGTTGTCACGGAGATTTGGGCGCAGCAAATATATGCTTCTTCAGTGAAATTGCAAGACTTGTTCATGGGTAGAAACGTGGAATATCCTGCTAGTGTGTCTTTGCAATAACAAACAGCAGATTATTGATCACAAAAGCTTCCCCCTTGCCCGGAAAGCCTATTTTCTCCGTTCAACGGCCCACTGTTCAATCCCGCAGCGGCAAAATATGGACCTCCAACATTCCCTTCCTCAGATAGCCCTTAACCGCAGTAGCATTCTTTATTAACACTGTCATAGAAGCATGAAGCTCTTTCGGTGCCACACTTGAAAAATTAGCTAGGAGCTTACATAGAAAGACCAGGTCAAGAAGACTTACACCATTGGAGCAACGGCAGAAAGCAGATCCACCCTTTTGCGGGACATATTTGCATGAATTGTTCAGCTTGGAACAGAACTGAGCATTGAAGGAAGAGATCAGCTCTTTTTTCTTGTACTCCAAGTAACAACATCCCTTTACTTTAGGCACTCACCCCGGGGTATCTGATCAGAACTCCATCACCGCTCCTCACATTTACATGATTAAATGTAGGAGAATCAGGGCCTACCGGGCCAGCTACTACTCCCAAGGCAGTGAAGAGGACAAGCCCAAAAGAAGAAAGAGAAATGATTTTCATATTGGAGCTCCAATATTGTGGGATGAATAGTAAGTTGAGGTCAAGTAGTCTTGGAGCGAGGATTTAGCTGACATTCGAAAATGTCAAAGCAGTCACAGAGCTGTCTTATATAAATTAGATTTCAAGCAACATGTAAACTGCCAACGCAGAAAAATTGCAGTCCTTGGGTACAAGTTGATACTAGAAAGAGAATCTGTAGATCATAGCCTAAACTGCCAAATTACTGTGACTATTCAGCCAGACGTTCCACAGGTGTTTCTGAAAATTCAAGAACAAAATGTCTAGTCACGTACTATTTGAATAAGGCAGCTTGGTTTAGAACTTTGGATAGTTATCCAGCCTATCCCTGAATTATAAGCCTGACGACGCCATCATTCAAGAATCGAGCCCAAGAGAAGTCCTTGATAGTCTCCAATGCTGGTGGCTGGGGCGGTGAATCAGCACCTGGTTTATCACAATGAGGCCTGAAGCAAACGGAAGGCTGCCTCACATGCTGTCAGTAACCCAAGCAACACCCTGAAATGCCTTTGGCACGGCTGTTGACGTCCTTTCTTTCGGAATCTTGCCAACAAAATTTCCAGTATCACTACTGTGAAATCAGATAAACTCGGAGAGTAGATCATGCATTTCCCATAAATAGGAATTGGTAAAAGTAGGATGCATCTTTTCAGGAAGTAGAATCATTTCAGTATTGACTGAGCAGCTTGCAGGTTGCTTTCTACTTTCATGCATCACAGCGTGCAGCATGCATCCAAGTAGAGGAGAGAACTCTGTTTGGCTGTCGACCAAAGTGTAGACATTCAGACAGCAGGCCTCATGAATCTACTTCACAAATGGTGACTGTTATCAGTGATGAAACCTGGCCAACAAAAACCACTGATAAGACATTTCTGCCATCAGCTGGGTCCCTCACCTCTGTGCATTCAGAGATTTCCTCATAGCTGTGCACCAGTGATGACTTTTATAATTTCCATCCAATAAATGTGAGAATCTGGTTTCATTTTCACCTTGTGAGAGGTCCAGAGGCCTCTATTCGGAACCATTCTTGATGTGTTCAGGCTTCTGAAAGACAGAAATGTCCAGCTTGTCTCTTGTATAGTACATACTAATGTATGTAGTCTTGACTAGGGCTTGCTTGACTTGCAACAAACAGTTGAGAGAAGCTTCGTTGGCCAGTATGCAACTCAATTCCAGAAGACTGGAGGCGCATCCGTGTGTATACCTCATCTTATCGATTTTAACAATCTTGCTTGAAGCCTGCTTGGTGGGGCAGAGGGAGCACATACCCGTAAATTTGTACTTTTAAAAGGATTAACTCCTTTTTTTCAGCTAAAAATTTTAGAATTTCAGAATTATTTTAAGGTAGTTTATAGTCTAATAAGTTTACATGGGCTATGCTGAAGGGGTGTAGTTAGTTACTAGAATTAAAAAACTAAAAACATTTCACTTTTAGGGCAAACGCAGTCACCTGCCGGAGGCATAAGCTTTCTTCGCAAAGCCCTACTCTTTGCCAGATTTGGGTGTACAGTGGCCAGACCCTACATAACATTAACTCGATACTCCATACGGAGTACCTCCACTGAAATTAATACCCCCAAACATAGCTTCCCTGGAGGCAAGGCAGAGCCCACGCTAAATAACATTAACACAATAATAACTGCCATCTCAAGTATCATGTATTAGGGTTCGCCGGAGGCGAGCCCTTCACGGCTTGTCCTTGATAAACTCAGAAGACCAAAACGCCACCAAAATGGAACCAAAAGTCAGGCTCTAGCGCGGCATACATAAAACTACCTGTTACTCTGTACCCCAAAGTTGATAAAGCTCAAAGGGATGACAAAATTCTTTCTGAATGTACCTACATATCTATTTCAAGCAAATTCATCAAGAAAAGGACGGGCTTACTTGGAAATAATCTCAAAATGACTATGCTTCCTGTAAGCCGTCAAACTGTTCCGCAGCGGTGGTGTTGCAAAACTGACAGCAAATACTAAGCTATTTCGACAAGCAATTCGGCCAGCGTCTCGTACCCTTAGGCCTCTGTTCGTGTCTCCATTCTTGCCGCTACAGATCTGTTTGTTATCCACTGAGGTGAAGGCTGCTATAGATAAGGCGGTCGCATCAGCACCTGTCGTTCTCTTCATGAAAGGCACCCCAGAGACGCCTCAATGCGGATTTTCGAGAGCCAGCATTCAGATACTGGGACTACAAGGCGTGGATCCTAAAAAATTTACGGCATTCAATGTACTTGAGGATCCCGAACTAAGGCAAGGTAGGAATTTAAAAACTCGTACTCTGCGTGCCATGGGAAACGGGCAACAGCGACGCTAAGGCTAACCGCGAGCTTTGAATAGGCATCAAGGAATACTCAGACTGGCCCACAATTCCGCAACTATATGTCGAGAAAGAATTTATTGGTGGGTGCGATATCCTGATGTCCATGCACCAAAACGGGGAATTAGCGAAGTTATTAGCGGAGAAAGGTGTCCTCGTTACCGGGGAGCCAGAAACTGAAAAATAGGAGAACATGATATCCGTGTCTCTGTTGAATATACATCTGTGTTATAGACGGTTCAGTGGAGTTCTGGGCTGGTTCTTCTTTTCCCTACGGTACATGCAGTGTGTTTAGATGAGATGTACGACTGTATGTTATCCGGGGTAATCAAACTGTGTTTTTGCTGGTAAACGATGAACGGACCTTCGTTCCGCTCATGTCCAGCGTGCAATGAAGACCCCGCTTTCTTCACTCGACCCCGCCCTCTGTTTGGGAGGGTAAATTTCCTGTATCGTATTTCATACATGTCATCAAAGGTTCTCAAGGCTCATTGTCTGCAGGGAGAGACCTGAAGATATCTCTGTGGCCGAATATCTCACCATGGCGAAGCACAAACTCCCTAATCGAGCTCCCAAAGGAAGCAAAATATCGATATCCAGGGTCTTTCGACGACACCAGCAGCCGCGGATTTCTAAATCAAAACAGGGAGAGCCATTGGTGACGAGCAAAGCACGCCTGCGAAACGCCGCCCAGAAAAGAGACAAGGCGGCGCAGAAAAATCTGGATGAGAGCGGTTCTGGACTGCCGATGAATCAAGCTACGCTGCATGAATTTTCCCGTAAGTCTTCGACTGCGATACGCTTCCCAAAATACCTTTTATTGATAGTTCAGTCAAGGTTCACTCGAGAACACGCGGGATGAGATAGTTGAAGAGGCCTTCAATTCGCTTTTCACTGCGGAACAGCTTCTCGCCGACCGTCTCTCCGCCTCGAATGCCGCTTCCATGCGAAAGCTCCATAAAGCGGAGTTAAGTTATTCAGGTGTCCTTGGCCCACTTCAGTTCTCTGGTCCGATACCTCAGTCTTCTAGCCGCAGACAACAAGTGCCTGAACGGACAGGCTATACCGATATCGACGATCAAGTGGGCGAGCTCCATCTGAAATTGAAGCTTATAGAAACCACTCTCGAGCAACATTGGCAGGAATGGACGAGTATTCAGAACAAAATCCTTTGCCTTGGTGTAGAGATTTTGGGACCTGACTTTCTTGACTCTCTGGGAAGCAATACCTATGGGTCCCTGAAAAGGAAAATTAGCCAGGCCACCGGGAGATATGAGAAACAGGCTGCTAGGAACGCAGAGCTGGAAAAGATAGTCGAGCGGCAACGGGAGGATGTCACGTTGTTAACAAGAGATACTTTGAAAGACTTGGTGTCCCAGGAGAAGGTCAGATGTTCCCTAAGTACCCTGTTACCATGAATCCTCTGCTGACGTTTATCTATTATTTGACATAGAAATGGAGGAATGATACTCGCCAACAAAATGAGGAACTTTGTAGATTGGCAAGGATAATGATTACCGGCGTCTAAATTAATATTCTAATCTATCAAAGCAGTCATCAAGAGCTGACTTTGTAAAAGAGACTTTTAGGTACCACATGTGCTCCATACCTGCATTGATACATGCATATATTAGGGATCATAGAACATGCAAACATCAGCTCTAAAGTGAAAAAGGCATAAAATATATCATGCCTTTTGCTCTGTTATTATTAGCTGCACAACTTCCTAGATCTTGTTTAAACGATGATAAATAGTAAGAGCACAAACCAGAATGCTGAGAGCTGACTCTATTGTCCTGTGGAACAACCTCACGACATGTGCAGCAATTTCAGCTTCTGTACAATGCAAGAAAGAAAGCAAGTCTAATTGGCAGCTTGAAGTAGTGCCTGCTGCTCTTTCTGCTTGAGGTCATCTTCACCAATACCTTTCAATAACTTTGCTCGTTGTCGTGCTTCAAATGCTTCCCTACTCTTCAAAATCCTTTGAACAATCTCACCAGCATTTACATGCTGGAAAGCATGATTGCCAATCTCTTTGAAAATCCCTAGCTTTTTGGGGTCGACGTAGGGATCGTACGTTAGTGGAATGAAGGTAGTGGGCCCGTGGTAAACGGCGCTCGGCATACCGAGTGGCAGCGACCTTAGGAATGACTCCGATGGAGTAAATGGTGCGCCAAACACAATAGCATTAATGTACTGTGTTTTCGTGTTAGCTGAACGGGGATTCAGAAATCATTCGACGGCTTCTGGGAATACCTACACGGCATTGAAGGACACAGAGCCCACGTTCAAAGATGTTCATAATTGGGTAATTTAGACCCTTCCAGCGATTTATCACTTCGTCATCGTGAACACCAGCTACAACGTATGCAGGCCCGTAGTCTTCTCCACATTGTTCTATTCTTGCAGTCACTTGATCGGGCGAATACCACCCACGGCGCGAACCTTCCTCTTCCTCCTTCTCATGTACACATCGAAGAAATTCGATATGACCCGAAGAAAATAAATCAAAACCGCCATCCACGTAAACGACGCGTTGCCCTGGCCTAGGAGGCTTTCCATGCACTAGATGACCAAAAGACCCTGTTGGTTGAGTGATATGGTCGTCGGTAGAATGTTGCGAGTTTGTCCACGTCCAGACATCCGGACCAGGGTTATGGCCTGTTTCATCCGTAGCATAATCCGTTATCCTCTGCAACGATTGTTTTGCGATCTCCTTTAGTTCCTCCGGCGGACCGGAACCTTCTTCACCAGCCAGAAATGCGGGCAAAGATTTGATAAAATGCCCGCGAGTACAAAGAAGCATGCGGCCCACGAGATCGGTTGTCGAGATTCCGGGTGTTCGTTTCACCACTAGGAAACGTCGTGCAGCCTTCACGAACCGATAGCAGTCGTTTCCATCACTGTCGGAGGTAATATCATCACCATGAACGACGTAATAGCAGCCATAGTGAGATATCCAAGGCAGTGAAGTGACGTATGGAGCAGACGGGATCGACTTTGAAGCCCAACGACAAGCGTCCACTGCTGCTACTCTTTTAACCACGGGTTGTCAGCAAAGGCTCAGGGTCATTCCACCCTGGGAAGGCTGAACGGACCGTTCAGCAAGCGTCATAACAGTTGGGCCCTTGTTCTCCAAGATCTCCTCGTCGGAGTGGACACCAACAAAAAGTTCCTGGCCCAGCCTCCTAGCTTGCAGCATTGCTCCTGCATGACCTATGCAGTGTGGATTAGACTAGGAGAAACTTCACACAGACTAGCGTTAATAACTGACCATGGTGACTGAAATCAAAACACCCATCGATCCAAATACGTTCCTTTCTTATAGGAACGTCTTCCTGCGGATCAACAGGCCATTCCCCAGAACGAGGGACTGAACCATCCGCAGGAGACTCGGACGCCATGGCGAAGAAGACAAGCTCCAAGAACAAATATATGCGCAATGAGCAGTTTGATATGCACAGGGGGGTCTACGGAGGATACTCAAAGTGAGAGGGGTCTCTGGGGCATCATCTAATGAATTAGCCACGGTCTGAGAGCCATATTCTCTTATAAGGGTATGTACTTATAAAAGCATGAAGGATGTAGACAAATAAAAGGATGAAATGCAATACTAGAGCAAAGGGCCAGTGGAAGTCTAGCCGAACAGCAAGTAAAGATCAGTTTAACGAACGACCTGCAAGTATACAATTGAGCAATCATCCACCAGGCACAGCATTGAACAAGTTGATTGATTGATATGGAGACTTCTTGGAGTTTTGCTGCTTTTCCCTCCAACCTTGGGCATAGCATGTGATCCACCCCTTGGAAGTTAGTTCGAGCAACTAGTTATGTTAGTTCCTCCGTCACAATCACTCCTGGGAGGCAATCCTGGTTCTGATGCAGATATCTGAAGCTCTGCTCGCATAATAACTTTCAGGATGCCACTGAGCGTCTGGCGTCTACCAAAGAGTTTTGAGCCGCTAACAGCAAAAGAATCGGATACAGATTTGGAGGTTTGTATGAGTTCCACGAGGTACCTGCAGATGCAGTTATGACCGATTTGACATATTGAACCTTGCTTTGGGATCGAGATACGGAGCGCAAGGACGCGGACGATTCGTGTAATGAATGCGCTTATGTTGCTATGATCGCAAGATCCGGATTGCCAGCTTCGTTATCGTCCAAGGAGCCCACTCGAAAGAAGAACATGTATTCAGCGCCCTCGGCATTTGAACCCGTCAATGGCATGACCGCAGTCCCGCCACAGGCTCCTGCTACGGTGTATGGCGCCCAGAATTCAAGTGCAATATATCTACACATTCACGAAACGTCAGGCAAGCGGATACAGACTTTGGATTATTTGCGAAAGGCGTTAGTATTTGGTCCTATCCTGAGGCACTCTTCTTTGACGGCGATAAAGATAGCTAATAGCAAATCTGGTATAGCCATGAAGGCCGTGTTTACTGGTTTAACACCGTTCATTTTACAAGAACAGATATCTCCCGATTACCGTATTTCGAGAAGCGAAAGTTAGCCCGTCGAGCTATCAACTATCTACTGCTAGGATTGTCTCTACCTCCAATTCTCGATGTCAGCTCGAACCCTTTTGAATATCTTCGCTCACTAAATGCGCTCATCATCGAGTTTGAAGCATTTCAACAAATTCATCCGGCCGATGGCGGTTCAACGTCGACTCTCGCGCGTGCGCGAATTCCGCAAATGTTCAAACGATCAACTCACACTGGAACCAAAATTCGAAGAGCCAGCTCAGCAACCGAAATAGGACTGCCAATGCAGTCAAGCGATCAATCAGATCTCAAAGCTATGACTGGTAGTATTGCATCTGCGACGAGCGCTGCGTCCACGGCCTCCTTTCCATCCAATTCCGAGTCCTCGGATCTGCTGCCTGGAGAAGAATATACCTATCTGTTGACGCCGACATTACCATTCGATCCGGACTTCTTCGAGACATTTGCCACATTGTGCGACGTGCTTATTGACTGCTATAGCAGGCTGATGACTCTCGTCTCGAGTCCTTCGCTCTGTACAGCCGCCTTAGGGGAGATGTTTGCAAAGGCAGATTCACGGTTAAGGAAAGTGATAATGTCAAATGTCGTGCGTGAGTTTGAAGATGCAAGTCGGAGTAGCGTAAAACATGAAGTTGCTGGAGTCGGCCGGGTGGTATTGGGGGGCCTTTTGGGCTAAATCGAAGGATTGATCTATGGTTTTAAGGAGTTTGTGCCTTGGAATGGGTGACTTATTATATATTTGCCATATATCCTGCGTTAGCAGTACTGATTTTAATAAACCTGATGTCATACCGATAATAATGGATCATGCTGGGTGCGAAATTGTGTCAACTGCTTGGTAGAGATACGAGAGATGATAACCTGGGCGTGGTAAATTACAAACTTGATCTCCATTTAGCACATCTAAAATAATGGTACAATATATACAATGAGCGCAATGCTAAGGTCACATTTCGTTGCCACGCTATCAGAAACGGCATAAGCCAGTGATCAATCCATTTGCGCCGCCAGTGTAGACGTTTCAAATCCAAAATTTCCCAGGCCCTCCGAACTCCGAACTTTTCTCTTAAAAAGGTCTAATAAAACGACTGAAATTCGCCAGCAAACAATTGAGGTAATAGTGTTCAAGGCAAAAACTGATTAGTGGCGGGCCTGTTGGACCGCTTCCATCTCTTTCTGTTCTCTAAAGACCCTTCGACTCATTTCGAGAACCGCTTCAAACCCTTCTCTTCCCTTCTTTGCATTTTGACTAAATGTTTCCACGCTGAAGTCCTCGATTTTGTTCTTTACTTTTTGCCATCCACCGCAAACAGCAGTGATCTGTGCGTCCTGCCTAAAATCCGTTTTTGACGTCGGCCTTAATTGAGAAGGCTGGTAGATGACTGTCTCTCTGACGTTGAGGACATTCGACCATGTCAAGTTTGTGGAACACATGGTAACTTTCTTTGCGATCGGGTCGACATACGAGATTTCGTGAACGTGCGACGTCGACGAGCCTCCAAAAAGGCGAAGAACCCATTGTGGTGCAGATTGATTGCATGTTATTAAACGCTCGGTTCGTAGCTATGCGAATGGAGGTCAGTTCTACTTGCGTTAACATCCCGAAACAGAGTCAGCTTGAGGCATACTATTCCAGATTTTGGATCTAAGGAGCGAGAAAGGACATCGACAGCAACGACATGCGTAGATTTATTGTTCCACGGGCAGTATTTACGCCAGTTCGCTGTAGAAACCTCCTCCCACGAGTAATCGAACGTGCATTCGGAAGCAAAAACTTTCATAGCGAAAGATGGGTAACGATCTGGACGAGCGGGAAGATGACTGAACTAATGTTGGTAGCCCAACAACTCGCAAGAATGAGCAAAAGAGATGCGCTGAATGAATAGAAAGGATGCCTCTGCGATAGCAAAGTGAGTAGAGTGGTCAAGACATGTCGTGGAGGAACCCGGAGTTAAAAAGCAGGAATCCCGCGTCGGCAACGGTTGGGAAAATTTTTGTTTTTTCCCTCTGCAAATTCAGGGCAAGCTGACTCATCAGAAGTTGTGACATCGAGCATGCACAACCTCTGGACTCAATCCCCCTGCCATGAAAGATTGGTTGCCTTCCACCCATACCATATGAGATAACAGGTACGGAGTATTCAATCATAAAAATCTATTCTCTAGGTGTCTCCACATTGCCTAATAGAATGATGAGCTATTCTATACTGGCCGCAGGTTGGATGTTCCACCTTCTAGCAGACTAGTCCGAATTCTCCATCATCTTCCCTGAAGCTTGTTGAGCAGCGCGAACTCTAGACACTCCTTCTTTTCCAGTTATAATATCCTCCTGAGCTATACATATAGTTATATGTGTCTATGTTCTCGCCTGCATTTTTGTTTTTCATTTGCAGCTCATATATCGGGCAAATAACGTTCCAACCCAGATCCTCGATTAAATACGGAGTATAAAAAGGAGTACCCGCAACTACCCCAATATCCATACAAACAACAGTCACAATCCGCGCTTGTTATTGAACAGAACAGACCTTTTCACGAATGTAATTCAGCAAACATCCCGTCAACATCATCTTCATATCCTTTATTGTCAATGACTTAAGTCACTCGGGCTCCGGCCTTGATGCCTCACCATCCTGAAGATATGTCTGACTACGGCAACTTTGATGAGGAAGATGATGATCTCCAAGTCCCAGAACTTGTTGAGAACTTTGCCCCATTCATCGGCAAATCACACGTGTTTTATCCTCATCCGCATCGGAGACCGCATTTGGGACTGCAGTTTTCCTGTTGATTATCTTTTCCTCTGACTTTGAGTGTACATTTTTCTGATAAAATTCTATGTCTGTTTGTCTGTTTTATCCCTTTACGTAGCCGACGTTTTAATTCAGCCTTTTTTTTTTTTTTTTTTTTTTTTTTTGCTAATTGTTTTCCCTTACTAAATGTAAACATAAACTACCAAAATGACTTATTCTGGAATTCTTGAGATGATTGCTCTGAAGACTGTAAAAGTGGCAAATCAGGCATGAACGTAGGGCCCCACTAGCGGCATCAAATTTTGGAGGTCCATGATGGTTATTGTCGCCTTCGAAAGAATACTCTACATGTAGTATAAGATTGCATTATTAGCATTGACTTGTTAATTGATTGCAACACAAGTAAAACTCGGCCCGAAGCAAGCGGAAAGCGGTACAATCAGATAAGATTACTGTCAGTAAGCCGGTGTTTCGGAGGAGCGGACTAATTTACCCCTTTCGATCTCGAGAGACTCCTGCAAGCGCGATCCCCAATCCAGATCGCAATGACTTTCATTCCCACCGTATGTATGTACATATATTCTTCATTTTCTTCTCTTGTTGCTTGCTAAAGTCAGCTTCATCAGTACAGAGTTCTTTGTTGCACTATTGTTTGCTACTATTTATTGCTTTTGTTCAATATATGACATAACTTATGTGAATCTCTGCCTTTGTGCATAGCTCCTGCATGCTACTTCCCTCAGGATCAGGAGCCAAAGATTGTTTGCAGAATGTATATGCTTCTTGTTAACCGATGGTCTCTTGTTTTGTTTCCTGTTTGTTAGTTAAATGGAAGTGTGTGGTGCGCACATTGACATCTGTGTGCCATGGCGACAGTCGTGTCAAGTGATGTCCATAATGCCTCTTTGGAAGCCCTGCAAAATGGCTCTGAGCCTCCACTGAAAGAAAACCATGTACCATGTACACAGTCTTTTTCAATTATTGATCATGCTGTCTCCTTCCTCTCTCAATGCAGTTCAAGCTCTCTCATAGCAATTGCTGTTGGCGTACTTGCCAGCTCATATCTGGTTTTCGGGCGATTGGTCTTGCTTTTCATCGGTGTTTTTTGTGGTGTGATATTGCATCTTTGGTGGGAGGAACTTAATAATGACCCTGGCGGGAACAGGAATCATGAAGTAAACCGAAAGCGACAGGAACTGGGCATCGAGATCGCCAAAAGACTAATGAGATGGGAAGAAAGCTCAGCAAAACAAGTACAGATTCAGAGTCCATTGGCCACATGGACACAGATTGATGAATCCGAGTTCTTTGGATTGAGTCCCGCAGTGGCTGCTGCCTTGGAAATAGTTGTTGACTCTGTAATCAGAGACTATGTACAGTAAGTTTGTTTGACCACTGTACAACTTGGTTCTGTTACTGAAGGCCTATAGATGGTGGTATGAGCCGATTTTGCCTTCTGAGAAGACTTTTCCACGCGCATGCCGCAACTGTCTTGTCAATTTTGTCCATTCAGTTTCAGCTTATCTTGGGCGGAAGAGACCTGCTGAACTTTTCCTCCAATTTGTCATGAGTTCTTCCTCAATTATGATTGTGTTTCTCAGTGAGATGTCAGTTGCGGTCGGCTCTGCGAATGCGGATTGTGCTTCCATGGCCGATATTATAAATGCATACCTAAAAGAGCATCCAGAGAGCGGTCTTGGAAATATCCTGTCTGTGGAACAACAACAGAAGAAGTTAAACATTATGGCTGACGAATTATTGAAAAAGTTTCTCGATTCCAAAGCCTACGATTGTGAGCCTGTGCGAATCTTTCTGCGTGAAATAATCACCGGGGTGGTATTCGAGTTCACCATAAAAACATGTTCAGCCCCAGAATATATCAATGGCTGGATTGTTCATCTCCTTGAAGAGGGGGAGCCTGAGCTTATGAATGCTATCGATGCTGGACTGGATGCCTTGGATCAAGTTAGCAGCACCGATTTAGAACCTGCATCCACCGAAGATCTTCTGACTAGTGGTTTTCCGGACTCACGGGCGGTTACAATGGAGGTTTCCGCGGACGGGCCACAGCGCAATACAGTCAAATTACCGTTAACCAGATCGGAATCGGCCGCAGAACGGAGCACAGATGATAAGATAATGGCAGATTTACGAAACCCAAAACTCTATAGCACTGCGACCCCTGTACAGGGAAGATATGAAGGCGAAAGTCCATGTAATGGTATTGAGACCTCCTGCAGAACTACTCCATCAGAGAAACCCGCCATCCCGTCGAACAGTGATAGACGCACGCATTCTAGTGCCCTGGAACCACGCAACTCTGCAACGGTAGAAGGCATGAGCGCGTCACTGGACTCCATAGACGACTGCCACGTTTCGGAGCCTTCAAATGAATCCCCTATTAGTAGTCAGGTTGATCCTCTTATTACTGCCACAGAAACAGTCACTTCAATGCCGACAGCAACAAGATTTCACAATGCGTCTATATCAATCCTTGACGATGGCCTTCCGGGTGACGATGGGATCTTGCGTACCAAGCCGCCAACTGAATATTTGTTACAGATTGAGCCGAAGAGCTCTCATCTTACCGGCTGGATGATTGCGAGAAAGTATGCCGATTTTGAATTACTTCACGAGACTCTACGGCGTATATCAGTGATTTCTGGTGTCACCGAGTTCTCGAAGCAACATTCTGAATTACCGCGTTGGAAAAACCGAAAATCACGGGAATTGCGTGAACTCCTTGAAAAGTACGTCCAAGATGCATTGCATCACGAATGCCTTGCTGAATGCGAAGGCATGAAGCGTTTTCTCGAGAAAAGCTTGGCGACTGGATCGCAATCCGGGTCTGGTTCGACAAAAATGGGCTTCGCTTTCCGTAACCCTGCGGTCCTTGAGACCATGGGAAAAGGGGTCTTGGGGGTCATTAGTACAGCTCCTAAAGGTGTCGCCGAAGGCAGTAAAGCGGTACTTGGTGGAGTTTCTGGCATATTCGGTTCCTCAACCGCCGGAACAAAGAGGGCGGGAGGGAAAAGCTCAATATCTCGGAGTCGTTCTGGATCCAGAAGAGCGGCCGCAAGCCATACCAGATCAGCAACAGCTGAATTACCCAACACTCGCGTCAGTGGTACTGAGCTGGATGGACACGAAGACATATTCCAACCCTCTCCTTGGGAGCCAACTCATATCGCAGATGAAGCTTCTGCAGTCCATTCCCCTTCTCATTCCCCGATAGAAGTCAGAGCCAATTCTTTGAAAGAAACGGAAACTGGGTCTTTATCGAGTGGTAGAATCTCAGATTCCAATGATTCAGTGCCGAATATACTCACGGAATCCGTTCCAGAAGAGAAAGAATGTATACACCGAAGTCAGAGCGATGGCTCGATCCTAATGTCAAGATGTGATCCCAACAGCAATGAAACTTCGACGTCCCATTCCCGCAGTCAATATCCAGAATTGTGCACCACAGTTCAGGAAGATAAGACTGCACATTCTGAATCGAGTACACATGCTGCTCTTTCTGAAGAAGAAGCCATCATGGCTGTGGAATTGTTGTTTGCGGTTGTCAATGAAATCTATGGTCTCTCCTCCGCCTGGAAACTCCGAAAACGTCTCTTGCATGCGGCGAAAAATTTTCTTCTTCGCCCTGGAAACCCGAATCTTGAAGCCATCCGTCGACTTATACAGGATTCTATCATAGAAAAAAACACCACACATGAAGCCCTGGCAAGCTACGTTAATGTATTGGGCGAATCATGTTTTCCGGCACAAAAGAATGATGAACCCCGTACATCGCCCACGTTGGCCGAAAGAGACCAGGAGAAGCTAAGGGCCAGGGCTCGTAGTCTGTTGATTACGAACGGCATGCCTACTGCGTTGGTTAGTTGTATGGGAACCAATGCAACAGGCGAGGCTCTTGGACGAATTTTTGATAGTCTTCAAATAGAGTCGGTCTCGAGAGGCTTTGTGTGTGCGGTTTTACTGCAAACATTGAAAGTTATGGTTCAGTGATAGGTTCTCAGCTATGGCCTTCTTGTCATCACTCTTAACTTTCGATGCAGTTGTATTTAAAACTCACTGTTTCATTACAAATGCAAAACTCTATGCATCAACATACAACTGTCAAGCTGCAAAATGGATCTAAGTAAATGATTGTCTACTGCTTCTATAGTTGTTGTAAGATCCACAGAATGTTTTATAATACATTACTCCATACTCTAGTGGTCTTCAGAGAAAGTTCCAAAACTAATACCAGAGAACTTACCACGTCCACCACTTTAAAAAAATACCTCTGGCACGCCTTGCTGCATGGCAGGTTCTAAGATTTTATGTCGGAAAAAATTTCTTTTTAAAAGTCGGTGCCCTCTTACCCGGAGCGTGATTCCAACGACCGACTTAATCAGCGTAGTTTTTGCACGATTAGGCGCTTCTATCACCAAAGCTGACAAGAAGGTCGCGTGTCAATTCAAAACTGAGCCAACTGCTTGCCATGCTCGGAGCGACCTTTAACAAGTTGGGGACAATTCCCTTATACAGGCCTCGAATGCCCTCCTGAGCAACAATAACCCTGATCGCATCCCAAATAGACGCGTATCTGTAGCCAAGACCAGACATTGTATTGATCTGAAAGCGTCGCCGAAGAACATCACTGTTTCACAAAAGGAGAGGGAGGGAAATTAACACCTTTACGGAAAGAAAGGCATGCAGACTAACTTACAATGGATATGTGCATGTCTGTGCCACTGCACCGGATATGGCTCCCGCCAGCAACTTCCGATATGGGCTTGGATTAATATCCCCTTCCGGAGTCAAATATTTCCGGACGGATTCGTAGGTCATAAAATTCAAACCGACCTTTCAGTCCATTAGCGGAAGTGACCGCGTTAAACTGCTTTAAGGAGAGGACGTACATAAGGGGCCACGCCGGCTACTGTGGGGAGAATACCACGATAAAGGGCAACGATTCCTCCCTCGGTCTGGTACATGAGGCGCATCGTTTGAAACATGCCTGGAAGTTTCCGAGTCGGTTCGTGTTTAAGTTCAGAAAATGACGCGGATTGGATAGATAAACGCGTTCGTACAATATCCAAGGGATACGTGAAAGTAACGGAAGTGATTCCAGCCAGACCTCCACAAAACAGCCGGCTTACAGGGGTCAAATCACCTCCGGGATATGGTTCTGCAAACTGAGATCGGAGATGTCAGCATGACATTCGGCATAAATAGTTTCTAAGCCAAGTCCAGTGATCTTGTGCTCTCACCTTTTTGTATATGCTATAGCTTCCAAACTGCACGGCTGAATAGGGGATAATTCGAATACAATTGGTTCCATTGCCTCGCATAAAACCTCTCCATCCTTCTTCTTTCCACATTTTCACCAAGGCTTTTGTTATTGATAATTTATAGTCATATCTGCCAGCATTTTGAATTTGAAGGAGAATCTTTAATCTTTCCAGGGGCGAAACGATCGTTCGGGAGACGGCGCCGGCTATTCCCCCAGCTATGAATGCTGCAACCACGGGTTCTGCCACGAAATTCCTTGTGTCTGCGTACCAAGCGGGGGAGCTGCGCTGCACTGGGATCTGGAGATGTTTTAACAACCACAAGTCGCGAAGACACGATAGCTTGTCAGCAGAAGAATCTAGTGCCCTACCTTTGATGGGGTTCCAGTCACCGCTGACGGTAAGGTTGACAGCGTGCTGCTTGGCGTCTTCGCAGGATGCTCAGGCGGGGAACCCTCCTTACGGTCAAGACTCATCGTGGGCGAGTCAAGAAATTTGCTACGGCTGTCAGTAAGGTCAGGAGGTCAGCGGTCTTCATGAGAGCAAGTTTGAAGCGAGGAGTAATCACCTTGACCATCAGGTGGCAAAGCAGCTAAGAAATACAAAAACTGCCAAAAAGAGAAAAGAAAAGAAAAGAAAAACCACTATCGGCGCGGGGGTCGTTGTTGTTGCAAAGCCAGTGGTTTGATCTGGGCGTAAGGTTTGCGATAGTTTGATCTCTGCATTACCAAACCGGCCATGGACAAGAGAGTTCAGAGCAAAGATAGGATAATTCTGAAATGGTAGCACAGATGAAAAAAGATGAAGGCGGATATTGTGTGAATTGAGAGGATTCTGTTGAAAGAGAACTTGTGTTCGGCGGTCAGATAATATGCGGAGCCGAAACATAAGGAATAGCGGAACAAGTGAAAGCCATCTAGCTAATCACTATGGGATCGGGTGGTCTTCCAGCGTTGAGAGATTGTTGATTCACACATAGACAAGCTCAAAGCCTCTGCCTTAACAGAGAACAGGAGGACAGATGTCTGATGAGAGGGACAACAACAGCAGTGATAACTGAGTTGAGTCGCGTTTTCCCGATGGATTAGCGCTTTTCTCCTTTCCTCTTGATGATGTAAGCAGCCACAACGGAATAACCTTGTCCCGGGATTAACTGGCCTGTGAATCGCATCTCAGCCTCCTGATAAGTCCTCAACAGAATCGCGAAGAAAAAGGCTTTTTCCTCCTTGTCCTCATCCTCCATCCAACTCCCCAGCCTTCATCACCCATCCATTTCATCAATTCCATCACCACAACTATCAGTTTTTCCTCTATTTTCCTGATAGAGTGGACTAGATTAGTTTTGAATCCTTGGTTTTTGACTTGACTGGTTGTGTGCCAACTCACTTCACATTTCACAGCTCACATCAGCAGCCCTTCATCATGTCTCGCAGCGGCACCACTCTCTATGTCACCGGTTTTGGCCACGGTACTCGTGCACGAGAACTTGCCTACGAATTCGAACGGTACGTCCCATTCGTGGATGCTCTCCTCCATCGATGACCCACGAACGATCCTCTTGCGTCTTCTATCTCGAAACGTAATCTTTCGATGCCATTTTCTCCTTCCATGTACCTATCGAGCGCACGGCGTTGCCGACGTCCTGAAGACCTGGAGCCCCTCCTATACTCGCTTGTCTATCAATTCACGTACCATTTGACTCGCTTCGCGTCTCTGTCTCTCTTTCTCTTAACATGGACACACAACCTGTGTGGCCTACAACTTGAAAAATGTTTTCATAATATGCTAACCGTATTCTTAAGGTATGGTCGCCTCGTTCGTTGCGATATCCCAGCGCCTAGGACCGCTGCCAGTCGCCTGTAAGAATACTGATCTTCCTATGCGTTCATCCGTTACCTGTGCTGATCATTCAGAAGCTTTGCCTTTGTGGAGTATGAGAGTCGCCGTGACGCGGATGACGCTTATCATGAAATGCACAACAAACGCATTGGTCGGGATGATGTTTTGAAGATTGAGGTAAATTCTACCCCA
The DNA here is from genome assembly GCA_029449355.1 of Emydomyces testavorans. NCBI lineage: Eukaryota > Fungi > Ascomycota > Eurotiomycetes > Onygenales > Nannizziopsiaceae > Emydomyces > Emydomyces testavorans. The sequence goes on from CP120627.1 coordinate 4,078,304, forward strand.
AACTCTTTCTGGGTCTCGAGGATCTAACCTTTTGTTTCAGTGGGCTCGTACTCCACCCTCGGCATCATGGCGTTTTGACTCTGGCCGTGATCGCCGCCGTGATCGCTCCCCACCGCGCCGGATGCGTTCTCCCTCCCCTCGCCGTGGTCGGGGAGACTATTCCCCCCGAAAGGACGATCGTCGCGATCGTGATTATGACCGCCGTGACCGCGATCGCTCCCGTAGCCCTGATGATCGGGATCGTGAGCGTGATCGTGACCGCGAGCGAGATCGTGATCGCGATCGGGACCTCAGGGATGACCGCGATAGGCGGGACGAGGATCGCGAGAATGGCACCAACGGTGATGATAGGAAAGGTAAGTCCCATTGCAAAATACCGAGTTACGGTTTCATGCCATATTAACTTGTGGTTAGTTCCCTTGGATTCTCCCACCCCTGCTCATGATGAGCTAGATACTGCTGAGTAGGTCCTGTCGGTTAAATGGTAGTCATGCCTTAGCTCCATCAGAGGGTCATATTCTCTGAAAGTCGGCTCTCAAACCGAACACCGGCTTTGACCGATAGTCCGATATCCCATCTCCACGGGGACTAGTGCAGAGGGGCATTGGAATACATATACCGATATACCCGATACAGGTCATACCCCAGTTTCTTTCCTGTCTGATTTCGATCTTGTTTGTCCCATTTCCTTCTCTGTTTTCCCTTGGTGATATTCACATGGCACTTTTTTCAAAACCAAAAAGCTGCGTGGTATTGGTTTATCCATACCTCGACAGCAACATTTATCAAGATCAAGATAGGGCGATATGTACGACGGCTTCCTTACGCGATCCATTCGTTTAATATCTCTTTTGGGCGGTCGACCTCGTTGGCGAATGTTTGTTGTCCGTCCTCCTGGTTCTCGTCCCTTACCCTGCACTGCCGGACGCCGTTCATGTCCTTACCCATGTATTTTCGCTCCGCTTCGTCTAGTTGTAGGATTTAGTTGTTTTCGGGCTTCGAGATTGTCACATATGCTATGCCGTTGAGTCAGCCGCCTCTCATTTGAATCGTAAACAGGTATATGGGGAACGGAGTAAAGGATAAGTATGGAGTATATAGTGAGTGGTCGGGATGGTAAGCTCAATATGAAAACAAGAAGAGGAATATTATAATCTCCATCAACACCTCATCATCGAGGTATTACTCCGCACTATTTGTTTGAACTATTAACTGCATACATAGGTGGTTCACAGATTCTGCTATATTAATATTTCATACTCCCTGTTGAGCGTGCTACATTAGTATTTATTTTAATTTATAGCCCAGTTCATGATTCTTCGTGCTTTGTGTGTTCTTAGACTTGAATCAGTCAAATACAGATCTTGTAAAATCATAACATTTTCCGAGACCTCTTGTATCGGTTTCATTTCTCAGTGGAGGCTTGAGTTAGAAATATTTGCCTAGTTAAAATACATATCTATCGTCGTAACAGTGCCATCTACTCGAAAAACAAGCCGCATGCAAAGCCCTGGAGGATTGGCTTATATTAAAAGCTCGAAGGGATGGAACTTCCATCGATAGCATGTATCGGTGTCATTGGCAAAGCGGTAAAACTCAGGCCTTTTCCTCTTCCTACAATAATCAAAAACTGACGATTTACAATAGAATAATCCCCTCCATCTCTCGGTATTCCAACCTCATCAAGGCGCTGAGCTCGAATTTTCATTGGTTCTTAATTCGTCGCTCGACATACTTGAGTTGCGACAACATGAGACATCTGTTGACCAGGATTTTGGGTTGCTACATGCGCTGGACGAGAGGTTCGCAGTTTACGGCTGGCTGACGAACACTGACATCAAGTTTTTGATCATTGTTGATCTCGAGGGCAAACCCGCCGCTGCAGGCAAGTCAGTTCCGCTTGTCGGCCTTCGCGATTCTGACTTGAAGCCGGTAAGAGTGCAAAAGTCATCCGACGGCGAACACTTGACTGCAAGATCTGACTCTTGTGTTTTTTTTCTCAGGCCTTTCGTGCGCTGCAGACTGCGTATGTGAAGCTTTTGCAAAATCCGTTCTACAATCCGGACCGCGACGGTCCCGATGGCGGGGAGTCTGCAGCTGGAAATGCGAGGATTCGAAATCGCCATTTCATCGCGGAGGTTAACCGAATTGGTGAAGCATGGGCACCTGGGCTGTCGAATCTTTGAATCCTTACATGAGGTGCTAAGGAGGCCGTCATTTTCTCTAGATTTAAATACATAAGAATTGTCGTCATTGACATAGCATTTATTAAGGCGCACTGAGTGACTTTTCATGGATGCTTCGGATTGGGGCATTTTGTTGGAGTATTCGATTTTACAGTTGACAAACACAATCTACAATATATCAGAATGAACAGCTAACTACATACATATTCTTTATGTATGGAAATACTGTTATGTGCCTTTGAGCTCTTTTCAATCAAAGATACACGAGCACCAGCTAATCTATAAAGTAGAGATGGATGAATCTGCAGAGAGGCTATGAAATAAGAGTGTTCCAGTATTTATGGCTATACTGCCCGCCTTGTGTGATTAAGGGCTAGTTCACTGGTTAACTAGTTATGTAAGCACAATGTCCAAAAAGAGGCAAAAGTCATGTGACAATCCCAGACCACCTACCTCGCCCCCCCAGCAGACTTATAAAAAGCAAACCAACAGGACTTCATTCTGACTTCAAGCTCTTTCATGTATGCACATTAAACAACTGACTGTTATCTAAAGATCCCCAGATACATGATCCCTCAAACCACATTGTTCCTGAGTCTTCTCCCTTGATCAGCCTATTCTGTATCTCGCCATTTTTTCAGCTGTCTGCCACCTAATCCGTCCCTTGGTTGATATCAGTGGTAGTTACTGAAGGAAGGTGCTTTAGGACTGTGTACTGTTGTATCATGTCTTTCATGTGCATGCTGCGATTTTGTTGTTAGGACACCCAGCTCAGAAACAATTAGATATTGTCAATTGTTTGCAACTTTTACACCAAGTGACCATGACTTCCTCTGTCCATTTCAAATTCAAATCTCAGAAAGAGCCCTCTAGGGTATCTTTCGATGGTACAGGTATCTCTGTTTTTGAACTGAAAAGAGAGATCATCAATCAAAACCGCCTAGGCGATGGATCTGATTTTGACCTGGCGATTTATAATGAGAGTACCAACGAAGGTATGTGCGGAGAACCCTTAAAAGTGCGTTTTCATATCGTATGTTGCTGGGAACTGACGGGAGCCAGAATATCATGATGATACCACCATAATTCCGCGATCGACCTCCATCATTGCGCGCAGGCTTCCCGCGTCTAGGCCTGGCAAAGGCACGGCTGCTCGCTACATCTCTGGTAAAATGCCTGTAACTGCCCGCCCACCTGTGCGCGTTGATGCGAATGCACAGAGTCGCCCCGGAAGTGGCGTTAGCCCGTTAAAACAACCCGATTTGAACGGCGTACAATCAGAGGACGAGAAAATAAAAGCAGTTTTTAATCTTCAGGAATCTCAGTGGAGGGAACAGCAAGAGGATATGGCTACGTGAGCTCTCGCATTTGAGGTATTTTGTATGTTCTACGGGCTGTTGACTGACTGTGGATTGCAGTGCAACTCCAGTACCATTTGGTCGAGGCCGCGGAGTCTTGGCTAACGTTCCCGACCACCCCCCGCCCCCAGGATATTTGTGCTATCGCTGTCGGGAAAAAGGTATGTTTAATATATGAACTGGTATTTTCCGTTTCAAAACCTCGACCTAACTGTTGTAGGACACTGGATTCAAGCATGCCCCACCAATAACGATCCAAAATTCGACGGCCGTTACCGCGTAAAACGTTCCACGGGAATACCGCGTTCATTTCAGAAGCAGGTAGATAAACCGGAGTCTCGTGCACTTGATGGGACGAATGAGGATCCAAAGCTTTCCGGAGTCATGGTCAACGCCGATGGAGATTTTGTGATTGCTGAGCCAGATAAAGCATCATGGGAACTGTATCAAGAGAAGGCCAAGGCTTCGGCGGCAGCAGCAGCAGAGCTTTCAGCGATTGAAAATAGCAAGGACCTTCAGTCTCGTAATCTTCTTTGCCCCATTGACAAACGTATGTTTCTCGCACCAACTAAGACTCCGTGCTGCAAAGCAACTTACTGCAACGATTGTATCACAAATGCATTGATTGAAAGCGACTTTGTTTGCCCCGGCTGCAATTCTGAGGGTGTACTGCTCGACAATTTATCTGTTGATGAAGATGCCATTGTGAGAATAAAGGAGTTTGAAGCAGAAACTGCGGTTGGAATGAAGCAGGGAGAAAGTCAACCGCCTGCTACCAATCTTAAATCTGAATTAAAAAGTCCGCCCGATGAATCGTCACATCTCGCAAATAAGACTCGGCCACAAAATCCGAAAAAACGGCCTGCAAAAGACGAGGAGGAAGGAAAGAGCGAGAATATAGATTCCGCCCCTGCACCAGTGATGAAAAAGCAGAAATCCGAAAACACTTCGAATCAAATACAGATTCCCAGTGTCCCCTCGGTAGACCCAACAAATGTCTTCTCAAACTTACCGTTCAGCCAACCCTTCAATTCTTTCGGATACACAGCGGCATTGGAGCAACTTCCAGCTGCTCCGTTGATAGGTCAGGGCTTTCCGCCACCATTCACTACCTACCCCAGTGCAGGAAATGCGTGGAACCCGCCCTCTGGTATCAATTACTCTTCTGCAGCACAGCCTGGTTTCTACCCGGACCATATGGCTCAACCCATGGTTTCCATGGGTGGTCATGCCTCGTCCAATCTATTCCCTGGTCAAGTCCACTCTCTTGATTTTTTACCCATGCCTACCCCGATGTATCAGCCATTTCCGGTCCAGCAGCCTCACGGAGTGGCCACGTTCTCCAATCAGCAGCGAACGACGTTTAGTGAGCCTTTTGCCAAAGAAGAAGACAACGCATATTTCCGACAGCCTGTCAACCCACACCGGCATCAAGCAAAGCAAAAAAGGCTGAGGCCTAGTGATTATAGGGAGCTATGAGAGCATTTACGGCGTTTATTGTGTTAATTTGGTGTCTTCCAGAGGGTTTGGGCTTTGAGTCCAGTCTCCTGAATTGTCAGGATGTTTGTAACGTATATAAATCCGCTTTGCTTTTATGGACCCCAATCTTTTGTAATAGACTAGTTAGTCATAGTATCTCAACTTTTATGACTGTATGGTTATATTTCAATTTTGAAAAAAGTGAACTTAAAAAGTTGCAAATAGTAGGCAAACGGTCCCTTTGAAGTCAGCTAGTAGCAACACAGTACCATTGTTATCTAGGTAGATATAAGGTCGCGTGTGACAGAACAATCTCAAATGGCACGAATAAATCTATTTGCTAGCCCATCAAATTTAAAACTGCATGTACAGTACAATGGAAACAGAAAACTTGAGCCATCAGTTGACATATGTAAACATCATCACCTGCGATACCACATGCGAGTAATTTTGGTATGCCGCATCTTTTTCTGTAGTTGAAAAATTCCATACATCAGTGCTTCCGATGTAGGTGGGCCTTAAAGGTCATGTCAAGAGTCAGCCAACATTGCCCACACAAGCCCCAGCCGTTCAACTTACATCCAGGAACGTATATGTCGACAGGGACGATTCTGTCGCAGCCTCGAGTAACCGAATAACTGTAGTGATAATAACCACCCCCATTCGCACAACTGCCCATGCTGATCACCCACCGCGGGTCGGGCATCTGGTCGTAGACCTGTCTCAAAGCCGGGGCCATTTTGTTCGTCAAAGTCCCAGCGACAATCATCACATCGGACTGGCGCGGAGACGCTCTGAAGATAATTCCTAGGCGGTCTTGATCATAGCGGGGCGTTGATAGATGCATCATTTCTACCGCACAGCATGCAAGACCGAAAGTCATCGGCCACAGGGAACTTTGTCTCGCCCAATTCGCAACCTGATCGAGGGTCGTCCTAACATCCAAGGGGTGGTAAGTAAGTATATTGCGTAGCAACAAAGTAGCATTCAATGACAGGCCCGCAGGCGACGAACAAGGCAAACTGCATGGCGCCCTCCTTCTTTTCCTGACTTGGAAGGGGTACTTCTTTTCTGGGCCTTTTCACCGGAGGCATGGCTGATTGCGCTGCAGTGTCCACTGAGGTGGCAGCGTGGGCGGAGGATGATGTGGAAATGCCGGCGGCGGGTGACAGAGTTTGGACCATGGGCAGGAACTGACGTCTCTGCATTACTACAACATGTAATTAGCGACTGTGCACCTGAGAGCTAGAGGGAGTAGGGGTGGGTTACCCCCGAACAGGGCCATCGTCCTCGCACGCCAACAAGATTGCATGGTTTTTCGCAATGGTATACTAGGCTAAAATCATTGAAGGAATTGAATGTGTTGTTTCCGATGTGATAGCCTTATAATAACCGGCGCAAGACGTATTCAACACAGTGAATCCTCTCCGACTCTTGAAAAACGGGTTGCGAGGTTCGAGCTCCGCATATCATATTACACAGTATAAGTCTTGAGATCGGATGGGGGATAGAAGCTTAATAACAAAGTTTTACCTAGCGGGTGGCTATATTACATCGAGAGTACTTACACCACGTACTTACGAGATACATACATAAACCATACAGGAAAAGGTATGGCTGATCGGTATGTAATAAATGTAAGGTAATGTATATTACAACACCTGCAGAAAGTAAGGTTAACTACGTCAATTACTAAATGGAGATAAGATCAAGAAATGATTCAAGCGGCGAAACCAGAGCTTACTGTGTAAAGCATCAAAAACGACCAGAAGTTAGCCATCCATCACCTCAAGTCTTTGCTTCTTACATGATTCAAGTTTCGCTTTGGACACCAAATTCCAACTGAGCCATTGCGCTGATACTCATCCAACTTACCTTTCTCTCACATTATCCTCAGAATGTTCCGGCGAGCCATCACAACCATCTCCAGATCGGCTGTTGGACAATTCTCGCGACGTCCCATCCGACCAGCCGTTTCTGCGAAGAACTTCACTCCTATCACCGCTCAACCGGCCGTCCGAGCCTACCATGAGAAAGATAAGTCACATCCCGTTTTTTGCGTTGTGATATATTCGAATGCAGAAGATCCCCCATCCCGGGCTAACACCCCAAGCACTGCTCGACCACTATAGCAATCCCCGAAATGTCGGATCAATGCCCAAGGCCGACCAGGATGTTGGCACTGGACTTGTCGGAGCCCCTGCTTGCGGTGACGTGATGAAGTTGCAGATTCGCGTTGATAAAGACAGCAACACCATCAGCGACGTCAAGTTCAAAACTTTTGGCTGCGGAAGTGCCATTGCCAGTTCTAGCTACTTAACGGAGCTAGTGAGGGGCATGTCGTTGGACGAGGCGGCAAAGATTCGCAATACAGAGATAGCAAAGGAGCTATGTCTACCTCCAGTAAAACGTGCGTATTTGGCCTGCTTGGTTTTTCAGTTTAGTTTTTTTTTTTTTTCTCTCTCTCTCAGATTCTAACTTCCTATAGTCCATTGTTCCATGCTGGCAGAGGATGCAATTAAGTCAGCTATATCCAATTATTATACGAAAAACCCCAATGCGGCCCCGACGAATCTCTCTGGCACAGGGTCTTCTGTTCCCCGTGCAAAAGATCAAGCTGTTAGAGGTCAGGTTACCGAAGCAGCAGCAAATTGAATGAGTTGGACACTGTTTCATTTTTTTTTCCCCTCCTTGTTCGACCTAGCAATGTTCATTATCTCTCTTATCCCATATGGAATTTGCTGTTTAATTAGGATAACGTCCTGAAGTTGATGTTGCCTATTGTTACCTCGATTACGTGTCAGATGATTATATATCTTTGAAACGATATGGATGTCCATAAATTGGTATGTTTGCTGTCAGCAGGATGTCAGCAGGATTATATGAATAGAGTAAAAAAATGACTTCCCTGGGCAAATGTTGACATGCCTGTAGGGATTTCAATTCACTGGCTTTTGCTGTTTGCTGGTTCTATGGAACAACGATTAAGTACTACCAAGTTACTGTAGATCAGCCATGATGTCTTCTTCAAAGTCCGCTACACTATTATTGCCCCCTGCCGAAGCGCTGGTTTCATTGTCACCTCCGTTTTTACGCCACCTTGCTTTCCTCAGACCGTCAATGTAGTCTGGTCCCAATCCGAATTTTACATCAGTTTCATATAGATTGTGCACCAACAGGTCCACTCGTCTCTTTTGCTCTAGGAGTTGCTCCCACAATTTGGCTTCCATCGCGCCCTTCATTGGTTGGAAGAAATGGCCAAAGCGAAGAATGGTGGGGTTTGAGGAATCTGAAGGTTGGAAAAGGCGGGCGCTTAGCCGGCTCCCAGCGAGAAGCTTTGCGACAAATCGCTCCATATCCAAGCTGCAACGATCGCCAAGGGCTAGACGTTGTGTTAAATCTGGAATCGCAAGCGCTGCGAAGCTTCGTTCAAGCTTCAAGACAGAAAATCGGCGAAAAGCGTCGAGAACTTGAAGAACAAGGCCTGTATTATTATCCTAGTCACAGTTAGATAACAAAATTCAATTGATCATCATGCAGGGAACATTTATTAGCAATTACCTTGCGCCACAGTTCCATGCCTGCACTGATTTCAGCTTTCAACCGAATGAATGTGCCTGTCTTAAAAACTATTGCGAGCGCATTATATGGTTTTACTAGTGCTTTATATGCCTTTGCCACAGAAGCATTGACAGTATGCGGCATGGCGGGCACCTGCAGGGTTGGTATTTTAGCAATCCCCTAAATGCATTGAGTGAGCAGAATAGACCTTCTTACCATGCCTCTCTCCAAAAGATTGACTAGAATCCATTTTTTGCAAGCTTCCAACATGACCATGCTGATGGCGTTGCTTGCAGGCGCAGAAATGACAATATCTAAAAAATGACGAGCTTTCTCCCATTTTTTCAGGCTCATATAAATCATACTTCCGTATAGGAAGTATTCGAGATAGGTTCTGTAGCTGATTCGTCCCGGCAATCCCGAAGAGAGGGTGATATATGAAACACTGGATGGATGTTGCTGACATGGAAGCAATTGAGATCTTTTGAGAAAGTGTTTGTCAACAGCTGTCGGAAAGTGACAAATGTCCTGCTCAAGGACACTTAACGCTGGCAAATAGCATCGAGCCAATAAGCATAGACGGGCGAAAATTGTATGAGTTGATGTAAACGTTGAGCCAGAGGGGTCTAATCGAAGCATGGCTCGTTGAATGGGCTTGATAGCTGTAATAGGCTTCCAGTTGTCAATAGATAAAATCACAAGAAACGGGAATACTTCAGCACTATACCTTTGATGCAAATTCACTGGCCTCTGCCACAAATTCAATGAGTTTGTTGAATTCATGTCCAGCGTATCTCACTTGAACTGGGTCGAAAGCCTGCAAAAATGAGATTGAACTGTACCATATACTACCACCAGGCTGTACAGCTTCAGGGAATGACTGAGCTGTAGTGCCTCGCCGTCCTGGGTAATGAGCCAGTAAAACAAAAAGATAAGCCAAGGACCGCTTAGCAGGGTCTAGAATCTGCTCGTGATTGTTACTTTGGTGAGTGGCCGTATAGAAGGGAGCTTTGGTGATCTTACATCAAGAAGATTTCCATGCCCTGGAATGTCTCCAGTTAAAGTTCTGGGGTTGATCTGTCGAAGACTAGAAACAAGGGAATGCGACCTTTGGTCATATTCAATCTCAGATACAGGAGTCGGTGGCGGGAAGGATAGTAGGAGAGAAAGCAAGTCAGTCATCTCGGCACAACTGGCAGCTGTCAGAAAACTGTTCAGTTGGAGTTATGACAGTAGCAATGTAAGCTTTAATCCAGAATGGTCCGCTGAGTAAAGATTTATGGCTAAAAAGCTCCAATATCAACCACTGCTGGAAGTTATGTAACAAAATAGTAATAGTTCAAACCACTTAGAAGAGAGCTAGATAGAAGCAAGAAGCTGGCACAAGATGACCGTTGCAAACAAGCCCTGTGCATCTATGACACTTTTTGTGAACTTTCTAAAGGGTAAACTAATGTGGTTAGTTAATGACAGTGAGTTGGTTGGTAGTGGAAGGCATCGCAGTGGACCCCAACATTGCCAGTTCAAACTTCACACCAACTTCCACAATTTCCACTGTGGTTGAGTGGACAATTTAGCTTGCCACGCACAAAACCATCAATTAATACACCAGCAATTCTGCTCATCCACTTGTTATTTCTTTCCTTGATAGAAAGCTTTGGTTATCTGAATACGTACCTCAATTGAATGGAAACATAAAATGCTTCTTACCATCAATTCATATGCTACAGATCTGCCATATGAACTCTCCAATTATTAAATGGGAATTGACATTTGTGAAAAGAGCTCTTGATTATGACCACCAATGTTGTTGGAAACATCAGCTCACTGGTGCTTCATCCAACAGAAGAGAATTCTTTGCTGTCAAGAGATTCAAACTTGTTAGAAGGGGATAACCAGCTAGGTGAGACCTGTAGTGAAATCCTTTATAATATGTTGATATCATATATGAGGATGAAGGTCAGGCACTCGGCAGAAAGGGTTGTGATTGCAATCATTAGTCTAAGTCTATGTGCACCTCGTTGGAAGGTATACCAGAATAAAGAAGCACTCCCTGTAGCATGACCCTACAAAATTGAGCCCAGGAGTCGAAGTAAGGAAGGCATCAATCATATTTGCGTCAACAATGTTCATGCTTTTGTCATCAAACCTAACCCCTTATAATACTTTCTGCTAACAATAATAATCATGCCCGAGGCTGCGATTAAGACGCCAGCAAATATCCACAAACTCGAAAAGCCGTGCTTGGCCAAAACAACGCCGCCGACAGGCGTGCCTGCATTTAAAGTCAGTAAGCTTTCTGAACCTCAAAGGCTTGTTCAAAGTACGATTGCATACCGATCAATAATCCAAATGCAACTACGCCGAAGCACTGACCCAATCTTGTCCCGATCTTGCCTCGGCTGTGAGTTGAGAGATGGACGACGGTGGCAGTCGGTGAAGAGACGAACGTGCCAGAGAAGAAGCCGTATAATGCCATTAGGCCTATCAGGCTGGCGGCATCCTTGACGGGAATGATGCAGAAGCATAGAACGGCGGATATGAAAGCACAGGGGATCATGACGTTCATGGGTCCGACTGCAACGATATTAGAGCCTGTCCAAATACCAAAGGCCAAATATCAAAAGCCCCTGGAGTAATGACACTACTCACTTCTATCAGACAAAATCCCAGGAATGATTCGACCGAATGCACTGGTGCTATTCATGATGGCAAGGATATAAAAGCCGACGTTCGAGTTTGTGATGTGTTTCTGGATAGCGAAGGTCTGGACATAGAAAAACGGCTGATAGAGTCCCATGAAGCCGACAAATACGCTCAAAACGAAGAAAAGGTAGGGCAGCTCTTTGAAAGCAGCAAGATCCAGAATAGCACGTTTCTTGTCCGGTACGACTCTTACTCTCATGACGATGACGGAGATGAGCTGGGTAAAGAGCATTATGAAGCCAAGGACACGAGTGGCCCATGGGAAGCCAATTCTGGGTTGAAGCCTGTGGAAGACAATTGGGTAGACGATACCACCTACGGACCATTAGTTTAATCCCTTTCAGGTCGTATGTAAGCCGACAGCTACTCACCAAAGCTACTACCGGCGGCTGTAATGCCTACAGCGGTGGCTAACTTCGTGGTGAAATACTGGGACAGAATAGCGGTACTGGGTACGCATAATAATCCGCTCCCAATGCCGATACAGAAACCCTGAGTCAGTAGGACTTGCCAGTATTCCTTGCAGAGACTCAACATCATTTGGCCAAATACCAGGAAAAACGAGCCACCGATGATTAATTCGCGAGAGTATCCTGCATCATAGACCGGCCCAGTAAGGGCACCGACAAATAACAGCAGGAAGGCTTGAATGGAGCCTACCCAGGCTATGGCAGATGGCGTTGAGCTCGCGAGAAGCTCCATCTCGTAGTAGGTTTCATAGGTGCCGAAAGTGTTGACGATGCCCCTGACGGATGGGTTAATCAATGTTTTCCAGGGAAATGACGCCTAACACCGCGGCTCCGAGAGTTCAAGTTCCTCTGCGGGACCAAATTGAGGGTGCGACTCACCATGAATTGAAGAATAAAAAGTGTGCACCGAGAACCTGTAGCCAAGCCCGCGTGCCTCCATTTGGTATTGACGACACATTGTTTACCGACGCTTTCGTTTGAGCGGCGCCATTATTATAGCTCTCCTCGTCCGAGGTTCGGAGTGCACCAGCTGGTTCGATGATTCCTGCGGGCTTCTCATCTGTCACATCGAAGTAGTCCATGGGCCTCCTAGAAGAATCCACGGCGTGGGAGTCTTCAACAGGATTTGGGATTGTCGATGCAGGCACCTCGGCATGACTCATGATGTTGAAAACTTACGGCGCCAGAGTGGCCGGGTAAGATAATCGAGGTTGGGGCACGCTTTTGGGTCGAAGATGCCCAGTGATGAGGTTTACTATCAATTCAATATCATCTGTAGCCAGCTAAGCTGTTGCTAATGGTCGTCGTTGAAGGAAGTGATAAACAGGCCAGAGCCCGCCAAGAGAGGACCTAGAGCAAGCAAGTGAAAACAGTGAAGTGTTGCTCATAGGACTAGTTTCCTGCGAATCGCTGTTCTCAAACAGCATTGAGTCAAAGTGCATGATAAGAAAGAGGAGATTACAATGAGAAATGGCCAGGAAAAAGTCGAGGCAAATCCCGCTCGACGGAGCAATCGGAGGACGCAAACGGTGAAGCCCATGTTGCTTGTAAATCCACTTCGGTCTTCGGATGATGCGGGCCGCGGGGGGTTTCAATTGATCGACCAAATGTGGGTGCTAGGTATAGTTACATAGCTAACTCCCTTAAGAGGCTACCTAGAGCCTAGAGGCCCTAGAGGCTAGAGCTGACAGGTTAAAGTTCTGCCAGGATGCTTTACGGGAACTAAGGAATTAAACGACCTTGTGTGGATCCATGCCGCCGAACGACAAAACTGCAACTAAATGCATGTCTATTTAGGATTTCCCAGGGGTTCAAGCCTTTGCCGAAGCTGAACTGAACAAATGTTCTCACTACTCAGTCCGGAGTACAGAGTACAACTATGGATTACTAAAGCTAGTTATGCCAGAAGTATGTAACTTTATATGCTCAGAGAGTTGGCAGAATTAGAGACTGCACACTGTAGACCCCATGTAACAATAGTATGTACGTTCTATGTAGTTCATTGAGATGTGTTTTCTCTCAACTTCAATCGCATATAAAAATTTTCTACTTTCACAAATGACCTTTAAAAACATCAGTACTGCTCATTCTCAACCATGACAATTGATGCATAGTCTTCTTACCAAGCAAGTTCTGTCAATTTCTGGTTGGGGTTGGCAAGCTCAAGGTCAAAATCATGGAATAGTGTTGGGACGAACTAACAAATGATCAATAATAAGTGCTCTCGGAGATAACCAGTTAAGCAACAACCTAAGGAGCTTTATTCTCACCTTTGACATCTCAAGCCAGCCGATATCTAGCATCAAGTTAGCCATTATTAACAATGTTATTATAAGGCTTTTGAAAGACTCACTTTTTCCTATGCAAAATCGCGATCCACCACCAAAAGTAAAGAAGGCACGTCCTACTCAATAATGTTAGAAAAGAAGAGGATGAGTGCCTTTATGGAAACATCACTGTAACTTACGCATCTGACTAACACGGTCGGCCTCTTCCATCCATCTTTCGGGCCGGAATTTATCCGCATCTTCGCCAAAGGTCTCTTTGTCCTGGTGGATAACCCACGCGTTTGCACCAACAACAGTCTAACGTCTCCTGTTAGTTGGTGTGTATCTAGCCAATCGACTTGAAAAGATCTCTTACGCCGCCAGGGAGGTATTGCCCATCTAATTCAACCCCTTGTGGTGGCACTACTCGACCAAGATTCATTCCCACTGCCGGGTGGCAGCGAAGGGCCTCCCACATACACGCTTGTAAATACGGCATGTTGTTGGCCATCTCAAGAGAAAATATGTCGCCGTGGTTCGTGTTGTGGGCTTTTGCTGTTATATCAACCTCATCCACTAGTCTCCTTTTACATCGAGGGTTTCTAACGACATGGTAGAGAAGGGATGATATGGAAAGTGCCGTTGAATCGCTGCCAGCAAAGATGTTGCTGGCAACCATGGATGTGATGGATATATCGTCCATTTCCGGCTTTTCTCGTTGAACATCAAAGAGTTGTCCCAGAATATCGGGATGGTCGCTACCTCGCTGTTTGCGCTCCGCAATTGCTTTTGCAGCGAATGTCAACAGGCTTCCCTGCCGGGCAGTCACTGCGAGATGGCTGCCTATTATTGGAGAAAGTCGGAGATTGGTCCAGTACACCCAAGGGACGTATCCGACCCAGGCTGCACATCGCAGTGACTTATCAATTAGGGTGAAAGCACCATCGTCTTCGCCAGCATCCATGAAGCCGAACCGTTTCGAGAATGTCACTTCTCCGATCACGTCTATACGGTTTTTTTTTAGACATCTTCCACGGTGAAACAAGGAATTGGCTTACCAAAGGCAAACAACTGGATCCATTTACTCATGTTGATCTCTTGAGTCTTCATCTCAGACATCTTGGTGAGGAAAAGCGCAACCGCGTTGTCCACATACGGCTCTAGCTTTTTCATATTGGACAGTGAATAGATTTGGCTGACCAATTTCCGCTGCGCTCGATGAATGCTTTCGTTCCGTTCCCCGAAAAGATCCCACTTGCGGTGGCCCTGCCAGACACTGTACCAGTCACTCTTGCGAAAATTGCCCCCCGCGCCTATAAAAAGCTGTTAGTGACGGTCGTATGATATGTGCTATACACCCCTCAGATTCTTGGTGTTCTAACTACGAAATTACTGACCATATATGGTTTTAAGTGCCTCCGGGTTGGCAGTGCTCACTTCATTCGGTCCTGTTCGGACCAGTTTCCCATACTTGTTGTGCGTTGCAATCATTTGTCGGTGCATGCTCCCGCTTCGAGCATAGTATACCAGCCAAAAGGGAGACCATTTTGCCCAAAAAGGACCTGGAATTGAGCGAAGCGGATCATGGGCGCGAACAAACAAACTGATCGCTACTATTATCACAATCCCAAGAGCCAAAGTGTATGGAAGAACGTCTTGTCTGCTGGAGTTTGAAATGGCGTAAATGAAATTTCCAGCCATGGCAAAGTGTTAAAATTGATCAGAGTTGATCAAGCTATTTACTGCTGGCCGGGTAAACTTCCTTTGGGGTTACGGCTTAAAATTGACAAAGGGAACAGTTCTATCAAAGCTCGTGAAGAACCTATTATTAGTCAAGACGCTCGATTCCTTCCATCTTACGTGGATACGAAGACCTGGTGTGAGAGAGTAAGATCATGATCTGAGGTTGATGTAACACTCAGCTGCAACTTGCATCGTATGGAGATCTGCGGCTGGATATCAGATACCATTGTAGCTGGAGTTAAACTACTGTAACCGTCATCCCACACAGCGATACGAGGGAAAAAGGAGACTAAAAAAAAACTCGAGAGATCGAAATCAGAAATGTATTTTAGAAACTCTAGCATGAGAGGGTTATCATCAGTCTACAGTAGCTCAAGGCAATCGGTTAGCTTGATACAAGAAACGCTTACAAGTATCGTCAAAGTATCTGTACCGTCTCGAGAGAAAACGCCAAGATGGAGCATGGCCGATTCCGACTTCGCATGCAACGGGTCTTCGTGATGTTTCTGCCGCCTGCCATAACTAATTGCTAGAGCCCAATAAATTCTCCAGTAGTGATGTTATCCGGAGGATCCCATGAACGACCCCAAGTAAGCTTTGAATCAACCGAAGAAGATACGTGGAGAAGCACCAAATGGGAGCTTCCGCGCCCAGATCGGAGGGCTGAACAGTATGACTAGAGTTAGCGTGGGGGAAGAAAACACGAACCTGACTCGATGCCTTGTTACTCAAGTCGCGAGAAATATACTCTCACATTGTACAGAGTAGTCAAGTCGTATTACGAAGCTCGTAGATGGCCAATGCGATGTGGAAAGCCAACATTATACGCGGATCAGCGAAACTCCCTGCAAAATGTCATGTGCTCAGCCTCGTTGGTTGATAACAGGGTAGTTAGTTATAGGGACTGTTGGGGTGCTAGTCATCTCGGAACCTTGAGACTCGGGGGGAAGACATCAGTAGTCGAAGGCTGGTTGTGATATTCCTTTATGCACGAACACCTCACGGTTACTAATGTAGTTATGTACGGAGTACTGTACATACTAAATTATCGAGTCTAAATAGTAGTTACTGTACCTAATTGTTTAGCGCCCCAGGTACTAGATCTATTATTTTATAGTGCTAGTTGTCTGGGCGGACATCGGTGTAATGGCCCTATGTAGGCTTGATAGGACATTGCAGCGCAAATCCGAAATCTATATTAGAATCGAGTTCTGGGCACTCCGCCGTTTGATTCTCTTTGAAGAGATGTCGCAAGGTTACGAAATCTAGAAGAGAAAAGGGAAGAACTAAGTAAGCCTAAAGTCAAGATGTCGACGTCTTACATCCTCCTATTTGGTGACCAGACCGAGACAAAATTTAACATTCGGGAGCTCTTTGAACACAGTAAGCATTCCGAACGTCTTCGATCATACATTGAACGTGCACAGAACTCGGCACGTCATGTCCTTGATAGTGCAGGCGCGGGGCAGAAATACGACTTCGAATCGTACCTCAGCCTAGAAGAGCGTATCCTGACAGAGAATGTTCCTGATGTTGTTCTTCGCACAGTACTTCTCTGCTTCGCTCAGCTTGGCCATCTGATCATGTCAGTGTGCACATCGTGGGAAAACGTTCGACGCTCGATTTTTGATCTGACATCACAAAAGGCGATTAGAAAAAGATGACAAAGTGCGTGCGCTTTGGTCTACGCAGAAACTCATCATAGTCGCTTCTTGCGCCGGTCAGATTCCTGCGGCTCTTGCAGCCTCGACACAGTCTTTGGATGAGCTGACCGACGTTGCCCCTGAAATTGTGGTTACTGCTCTCCGGGCTGGCATGGATGTTGACCATCGAACAAACGAGTATTCCGATGACCGCTCCAAGAGCTGGGCCACAGCTGTAGGAGTTTCATTGGAAAACGCCCAAGAAGTTGTGGCTACCTTCAATAAGCGCAAGGTAAACATATTGCTCTATTCTACCGGGAAAACAAGCGTGACTTTTTCCTTATTTCAACTTTTTATCAGGGCCTCATTCCATCAAAGGGACTATATTGCGGTGCGACGTCGGCCTGGGCAACAACCATCATTGGACCTCCAACGCTCTTGGAGGAGCTCTTGGGATCAACGCCATTCGGTGAAGCCCGCGTGACGCCTCTCCCCATCAATGCAGTTTTTCACGCTCTGAACGCGAAGAGACCCGACATTGAGTTCATAATTGGAAATGCACCCAAACTCGACAAGTTGAACTTAGAAGGCGCATGCTTTCTCTCGAGTGAGTCAGGAGCAGCTTTTGCACCCCAGACAGCCAGACAACTACTCGGTGAGGCGCTTTTGAACATGTTGAACAGAATGACGGATAATGCAAAAGTATTTGGAGAGGTTCGGAATCTAATTGGAGAGAAGGAGGCCTGCATTTTTCCAATTGTTGCCCATAAGGTAGCAACTCGGTTGATCAAGGTGCTTGGAGAAGACAAGGCACATGTGAAGTGGGACGTTTTAACTACATGATTAACTACATAGTCCGAATCCAAGGCCGCGACCCTAAACTTACATAATGCGGATCGTGTCGTCACTTGATAAGTTCCAGAGACTGTTATTTCTACAGAGTGTAGTCTATTATGTCGATTGCGGAGTACAATATAGCTACGGGTATTTTGACAAGGGGATTTTTACCTGTTGCCCTGCAAATTAAGTCGTTATGAAATCGATCATACATAAGAATTCAGCAGTCTATTGTGAAATTTATGTACTACGTCTTAGTTGCAATTGGCTGAATATCTTCGGTTGGCCATCGGGGCTCATCCACACCATTGCCCCTCGTACCGACGTCAAATCCAAGCTTTACAATTCCATCGAAACGAACGACCGGTTTCACCGTCCGAATCGATATGCCCAAATTTGGACACGGTCGGGATTCAAAGTACTTTGGGTCAAACAAGGTCGGAGAGTTATCCCTTAGCATGACCATTACTCGCGAGATGAGAACCAGCATGTGGTCATCGTGACGAAAGACAGGAGAGCCATAACGTCTGCGAAGCTTGTTCCAGGTCACTTCTGGGTAAGTACCGACATTTTGGACCAACCAATTGTTGTAGTAGTCGAGTGCCAACTGATATGGTCAGAATGGGTCGATTTGAACTTATGACAGCATAGAACAACTTACGCTGATCCTGTATGACCCTCCGTGCTCTGCCCTCCGAATTAGGGCATCTAACACACTGCATATTCCTGAAATCCCAGTGCTGCAATGGTCAGTGTTTGACTCTTTTGAGAGAGAATGGGATTGCAATACCAAAAATCACTATTTGGGAACACAGGAGTGACAGGCTCGTCATTGCCCATTGATCGGCCAAACTGATACGAAACACCGGTATGCTGAATAGCCCGTCAGAAGATCGCCAGTCTGGAAAATATAAGGAACATACCGCATCCGATATCTGCTGCCATCCGCTCCTCGACTGCAACGGACCGTGCCATCCATACGAGTTGAGCCGCACGACGATAATTCCGTTGGGTCGATCCTTGCACATTTCTATGATACGATCAGCCCCGAAGCCCCACTTCTCCATGACTTCTGGCCGATAACTTGAGACAAACACATCGCACTCCAAAATGAGCCTTTTCATGGTCTCTCGATCCGCCGCTCTGGTGAAGTCTAGGGCGGCGTTTCGCTTGCCCCAATTGAATTCGGGATGGTAGATGGTGGCGTCAGGCACGGAAGGGGATGTAATGCGCAGAACGGTTGCTCCCAATTCTGCCAGGCCACGAGTCACCGCAGGTCCGGCGATAATTCGGGTCGCATCGAGGACCTTCAGCCCGGCTAGCGGTCTTGACGAGTTACTTGGCTTATTACCCGCTGCATCTGTCCACCAGCAGGGAGATTGATTCTCATTGGCTTTGAGGGACTCCCACAGACCGACATGGCTGTTTGCCTTGCCTTGATCTGTTCTACGATAGCCATCAATGTCAAAGCATATCGACCCTGAGGTCCTGAAAACATTGTTCGACAGCTCGTCGATGCTCTGGCTATCGCATTGAGCAAGCGCCGCCCGAAACATAGGTAACACCCTATCAAATGTGTCTTCCCCTCCAGGAGGCGTGAGAGGAAAATTCAGCATCGACAAAACAACATCTGGGTTGAGCGAGCCGTGGAGGTGGAAAAACCGGTCGTCGGCCGTTTTGTAGATATTAGATGTGCAGCATCGATAAGGGCCTTCAAGTGACTTGTGAGTATCACAGTCCTTGAATAGAGTAAGATAGAATTCTTTGGCGGTAGGGTCACTTCGAATGTCCGTAAAGCTTATGTCTTTGCCGTCAGGATCAAGAGACCAGAGGGGAATAGACAAGAGGAATAAGCTTGCGTGGTCACTATGTTGGGATGCTTGTCAATGAAAGAACTAAATGAACTTGACCACATCAACCGTGGACAGAGGCAGAAGACTGGCTAAAAGGGGATACCTACGTGTTGATAAGAGCCTTCTGCGGAGGCACTCCATAGAGCTTGTGCAGGATAGCATTGACGTATGTTGCCTCGAGTGCTTTAAGCGCGGACACACTCTCAGCAAATCGCCAGTTAATGGGGAGAATTGGATCCTGCGAGCCCTCGAAAGCAACTGTAGCGTACTTCCCCAAGCCATTGATGAGGTGCTCCTTTGTTCGCGAGCCAGATAAAAGGCCTTCACGAAAAACCTTTGAGGCTTGCCTAGGGACAGAATACAGTGTGTCCTCCATATGCAACAACCCACAAACTCGATTGTGAGGTTCAGATTGGTTATTAGCAGACCAACCTCGAGTTAGAGAGATATTTCCAAATCCATTGAGCATGTAGGTTAATTACATATCCGTTAACTAATATGTATGCATGTATGTATGTACATACTAACATACTCCCTATCTTAATAATCAAGGGAACAATGGCAAAGGAGTCTGCGAGTTCCTTTCATGATCGCATTGGACATCTGAGTATTGCCTTGGGTCTCCGGTCTCGTCAGACATACGAGAAGACAGGCAAACACAGGCATCAGCCCATGATGGCAAGGTGATATGTAACTACACAGCCTGCATTTTACTTTAATACGAGCCCTCGTGTGGAGTGAAAATAAGAATTCTTGGCATTAGTTTAAGTTAGTTAACTAAGTTTTTGGGGCAAACTATAACTAGATAGTCTCCACAAGGCACCACCCGATTCACCGGGCCGAGCCCCGCCTTGGCAGTTGCCTTGAGTCTATGAGCCACTGGCAGTTGATCATTTGGTTGGGTTGACTATGTAGATGGACCTCCCACTAAATCTGATGTAAGGATGTCTGTGTTGATAACAACAGACAAGCTAAACCCTTTCTTCCACATGTTCGTGTTTTTGATAATACATAATACACCGGCTGGACTCTTTCCTGCCTCTATAAAGCAACAAAATATTGCCGAGGTATTCCAGTGTATGAACGGTTTCATATATGCAATCTCATAAGCAGAGTTCATCAAGGTTTTTGCGAGAGTGAAGAGCAACAAAAAAAAAAAAAAAAGCTATTTATTTATTCAGAGTCAACACTGGGGAAAATAGATGACCACATTGATCAGATTTTCCATTTTATTGAATTTACCCTTTTTAGTATGTTGAGGGAACAATTGACAAGCGTCCTCCATCACAAACCAGTACATTACCATTCAGATAAGAGCCAGCCTTGCTTGTGAGGAAAAGGACGACACCCGCCATGTCTGCATGTGAACCTGCTCTGCCTTCCGGAATTAGTTTTGAAGGGTCATAACCACTTGCAGTCATAGATGAGGTCATATCGGTAGGGAAGACTGCTTTTTGTCAGTTTCGATTAAGCGTTTTTTTTTTAAAAAAAAAAAACAAAAAGAAGAAGAAGAGGAGAGGGGAAAAAAAAGGAACTATCATACTTACGTCCTGGAGCAACCATATTCACACGTATTTCATACGGTACCAGGTGCGTTGACAGTTGTTTCATCATGTGAGTCTGAGACGCTTTACTCTGCCCGTAAGCAAACCGACCAGTAGCCGCGAACCTGCCGAAACCCAAGGTACTGCAGGTCCCGATAATCTGGCTCCTCTGTTCCCCGTTACCCTTCTCGTTGCCAAGGTGGAGGAGCTTTAAGAACGCAATGGCTGTATACCAGAAGCCCGCAGTGTTGATCTTGAATGTCTCAGCATAGTCCTCAACCGAATGTTTCCAGTTAGCCTCGATAAACTCGTCCAGAGTGGATGAGCTAGTCAGCTCAGGACTTTCAGGACCTGATGTCCCTGAGTTGCACCAGAGGACATTGATATATCCGACCTCCTTGGTAACTTTGTCGACAGCTGCTTGCAATGACTCTTTAGAGGTAACATCGCACTCCATTGGGATCACCACATCAGCGAACTCCTTAGCAGTTTCTTCCAGGACTGCACCACGACGACCAAGAATGTAGACCTTCTCAGCGCCATTGACCGCGAGAGCACGAGTAATCATGCGCCCAATACCTGCATGGAAATCCATAATTCTATTAGCTGGACATTGCACCTCACGGAAAATAATCGAGACAAGGCTTGAACGCTTACCAGAGCCACCGCCAGATACCACGGCAACGAGGCCCTTGATGCTGAAAAGCTCAGCCGTCTCAATCGCTTGGGTCGAACTATCCATTGTTGGTGAATCGATAGGGGATTCTTTTCCCCTATGATGTTGATGATGAAACGCCTGACGCTGCCCTTCGTGCCTCTCTTTAGGCAAATTGATAGGCATAAGCAATCTGTCTAGGGTAGGAGCCACTGACGCGTGAATACAGAGCTGCTACGCAGTAATGACTCCATGCAAATATCGTTCCCATTTCATTATGCTGCTAAACCTGCTTTTAGCCAACTTCCGACGTATATCGTAAGCGTTCGTTTCTCAATGGTGCTTTCCAAAGCGAGCTAACCTTTACAGTTGGACAAGGGATGCATAAAACCTCCTGAGCCACGGTGTGCCTTGTCAGATAGCTGAGTGAGCAAAGAATCTAATATTGTCGCAGGGCCCTTGCACTATGTCATCAGCTCAGGCCCCCTGCATAGTAGTTGACTCGGGAATTGGCGATTTGAAGTCCCTTCGTATCTCGGTTTAAAGGTCGTGGGATCTTCAGTAAAGCTGAGAATTCGTAAATGCTGCGCTCAGAATCTGAAATAAACTCTTCGCTACCCTCGTTATCGAATGACTCCCTGCCCTTCCCTCACCTTTCGTATTGATACATGATCGTCAGATTACTCCGCCCTTCATTGGTGGTTATCGCCTTTTCAGCTGGTAAGATAAGATACGGGGTCTAGTATAGCTATTCCTGCGGATACATGGATTTGTGCAAATTGGCAACTGTAGTACTTGTCAACGAACCTATGTACAAGTATTTTTAAATTTGACATTATATGCGTACCGCCTGAGGGAGGAGAATAAGAGTTGCTTGCATGTATACCTCGCCTGGGTAATAACTATGTAACCCCTCTGGGAGTTATCCCACCTCGAATTTTGTCAAAGCAGAACTAGTATTCTTAGAAGGTACCTGGCAGACTCGTCTTGCCAGCGTTGTGCCACCCAAGCATCAACAAGCAAGTGTCGTATCCGATTTCAACGTATAAAACGTAATGCAAAGCACACAGTATAGCGTAGCCATTCCCCAATTTAATCCTGAAAATTGATGATCAATATTTCTCACACACTTCCTTAAAAACAGGCAACATCGATTGGTACGCAATATGGATAAAACACGTGTCGACCTGGTCGTTATTGGCGGTGAGATATCTTCGAAATTTTGCGGCAAGGCATCACCGGCTAAACTAACGAGGGACTCCCTCAGGCGGCCCTACTGGAATGTTGACTGCTCTTCTGGCAAAGAGGCTAGGAACATCGGTTCTGGTGCTAGGTATGCTCCAGTCTTCCGGTCCATCTTTCGTCGCAGTTTGCAGCTTCGTTGTTAACTAGTGGCATCCATTCTAGATGCAAAACCTCAACCGCTGCAGCTGGGAAGAGCTGATGCCTTGAACGCAAGATCTCAGCAGTATCTCGAGGTTGTGGGCATTCTGGACGAGCTGATTAGCCAGGGTATCAAATGTAACAGTAAGTCGTAGCCACCATGCTAGTTACCCTCGTCCCCTCTTCACTGACCACTTAAACAGCCAGCTCCACCTTCGCTAATGGTACCTTTGCTTCGCGCCAGAGCCACTGGTGGACAGGGTTACAATATGTACAACATAAGAATTTTCTCATGATTGGTCAGCCCGTGGTAGAGCAGCTTCTCGCGGCCGAGCTTAAGGAGTCCATATGCTATAGCGAGCCAGTCGAGTCGGTCCGAGAGACTACGTCTGGCGTCGATGTCACCACAGTCTCGGGACGCATCGTGCATGGCACGTACTGCATCGGCTCGGATGGTGCTAGGTCTATGGTTCGTCAATCACTCCACATTCCTTTCACAGGCACCAAGCCCGAGATGACGTGGGCTGTCCTGGACACGTTCATCGACACCGACTTTCCTCGCTGCCCCGAAATTATCACGTTCGAGCTCGATGGTGAATCTCGCGTGGCATGGATCCCACGGGAGCGCAATATGGCACGCTTCTATATCTTGCTGTATGGAGAGATCACTGAAGAAAGATCCAAGGCTTCTATTAGAAAGCATTTGGCGCCTTATCGCGTCGACTTTACTAAAACTGAATGGTTTAGTACCTTTGAGGGTAAGCAATATTTCCCTTATAGCTGTAAACGGTATTCAGCGTACCTTTTACCAACATCTGCGTTTAGTCAAGGAGAGAATTGCCGAAACATTCATCTCCAAGAATGGCAGCGGAAGGATCATTCTCGCCGGTGATGCCGCTCATGCCCACTCTGTCAACGGTGGCCAGGGATTGAACACTGGTCTTTCCGATGCATTTGGCCTGGGATGGAGAATGGGATACATTCTAAAGCATTTTGACAAACTTGCTCCCGGCGCCGCCAATCGAATTCTTCAGAGTTATGATGTGGAACGCCGCCAGGTGGCCGAGAATGTCATCCGAGTGGCTGCCCGCCTAGTGAGAGACACCAAGTTCGAGGCCACACGGTATGTGGGCAATGTGGAAAGGAACGCAAGCTACATTACTGGTGAGAAAATTATGGCCAAAACAAATGACAACAGGTCTGAATTTTGCTCACCACCGCTAATTAGGGATGGGTGTGGGGTACCATGATCTTGGCTCCCCCGCCATACGCGAGTCTGAGGTGGGAATATGGAAGGCTGGTCGAGCATGCCCCGACATTCCGCTGACGGTCCCTGGCGCCTCAGAGGCTCAGTATCTGTACAGTATGGTAACGTATGGAAAGTACCTGGTTCTCGTGGCCGGTCACCACGGGAGCCACTTTAACAGTTTCACGGACCTTGTTCGGTGGCTCAGAATCTTACCGATCGTGGAGGAGCAGAATTACCATCTCAACGGGGAGAGCGCGTCGAGCTATTTCGCCGACGTTGTAAAGGAGGGAGAAAATTACGCTGTAGTAGTTCGCCCTGATATGTACATCGCATATGCGGGCACTGCCGAGGGCGCGGCGGAGTACTTGGCGGAGTTCTTCGCTGATTAAGTAGAGCATAGATAGACGGAAGGAAGAGTTAGTTACAGATGTTGGAAAATAGAGGCCCAACACCATGGCTCCTGATTGGTTGGAAATGTAGTCACATGTAAGGGGGTGTCAAGGAAAAATCTCTGCATGTAAATAAGTGAGCTATGATCAGGATCTGTAGATCAGATGAATACACACAAGATCAAGAGATTAATTTACTGTAGAGATTCTAACAATTAAGAGTTACAAAATTTAAAAATTTATTATTAGTTTTGTGTTATTTAAAATTTATATTATCTGCTTATTTTATTCATTGATTTAAAGATTTAAAATTAATTTTATTACAATTATTTAAAATTTATTTTCAAATCAACATGATATCTAATAATTAAAAAATTGAAATAATTCTGAATAATTTGTATGACTGAAAATTTTAAAAAATAATTTTAAATATAAAATAATATTTCTAAAATTTAAAAATGAAATTTTTAACAATATTTTATTATTGTAAAAGTTTTAGAAAATAATTATAAAAATTTCTTTTATTTTAAATTATATTTATAAAATAAAATAATTTATTAAATATAATTTATTAGCAAAAAATATTCAGAAAACTTTTACAATCAATATTTATTATTAATTCATAAATATTTATAAAAATTATTTAAAAAAATCTGAGAGATAAAATGTTTGATAAGAAATACAAAATTTAAATTTTAAAATATTAAATTCATTTATTACTAGCCATGAAGGGCTCACCTCTGGCAAACTCTAATACATGATACTTAAGATGGCAGTTATTATTGCCTTGCCTCCAGGGAAGCTATGTCTAGTTGTACAACAGTGTCAGGATAAATAACTTCAGTTAAGTCAGTATAATACAGTTGAATGTCTACTTTTCAGTGTCAATTCACTGTGTCTTAATATCAGTGAAGATATTGCATTAATGTTATTTAGAGTCTAGCAGCTGTATATCTCAATCCAGTTAGGTCAGAGGCTTTAAGGTTATGTAGAATTTAGTCTGTTTGCCCTGTGACTGTGTTTGCTCTAAAAGTGAAATGTTATTAGTTTTTTATTAAATTTCTGAATATAAGTATGATCTGATGAGATATGAGAAATAACTGAATATATTTAACAAGCTGAACACATGAATAAAAACAATAATTTGCAAAAGTTATAAATTTAAATACTACAAATCTAAAAATTCATTTACAATTTAATATTTTAAACTGAAAATCAGAGTACAGAATAAAATCAAGAAAATGAATAATAAATTAAAAAACTACTTAAAGTATATTTGTAATTTAAAAATATTCATTAAAAATTGAGCAAAATGAATAAATGTATTTAAATTAATAATGAATTATTTGAAAGTTAAAAAATTATAATTCACATTTAACAGTAAAAATTAATTTAAAATACTAAAAAATAACTGCAATAAAATTCTGCACATACAAATTAAATAAATTTTTATAAAATATATTTTAAAAATCAAATTAATACTGAAAATCTCAATTTCTGTAAAATAATTGTTTATTTTTGTCAATATTTGAAATCAGTTTTAGTTAAACTTTAAAAATGTAAAATTATTATAAAAAATATTTTCACTGCTTGATTTGCAGATGATTTAAAAATTTTTAAATTTTTGAATAAAAATATTTCTAGAGAAAAATCATTTGAAACAAAAAAATCAAAAAATAAAAATAAAAATAAAATATTTATTTATAAAAAAAATAACAAAATAAAAATTCAGTTTTTAATAATTCATAACAGTCAGCAGTCAAATCACAAATTGTAAATCTAAATAATTGTAAAGTATGTAAATTGATCAGATATAAACTAAAAACATGTTAAATCACTTTTCTAAAATTTGCATCTGAATGATTCACATTATTAAAATTGCAAAAGAAAATTCTGAAGAATTTTTCAAAATTAATTAAAAAAATGAAAAATTACAATTGAACAAAAAAATAAGAATAAACTGTAATATATATAACTGAATAAGAAACTTCAGAATGACTTAGATTTATTTCAGTTGAAAAATGTGAAAATAAAAAATATTAAAAATTTAAATTTAAAAAATCTTAAATTTTCTATCAAAATTTCTAACAAATTAAATGAGAAGCTGATAAAAAATATGAAAATTCAGAGTTTAATTTTTTTACTAAGTCATCAAGCATTATTTAAAGTTGAAAATTATTTATTAAAAAATTTATTAATACTGAATTCAGATTTTACATTTTATATTTTTAATGAAATATTTTAATTTTTACATTTCTGAATCATTTTAATTGAAAACAATTTACTTGCAGATAAAATAATTATTTTTATAAAAAATTATAACAATGTTAATATAAACATTCACTACTGAAAAAAAAGTAAAAATAAATGAAGAATTCAACTTTACAACATCATGTATTGTGAGAATTTTGTAATAAATTTAATGTTTTTATAAAAGTTTTAACAATCAAATTACTGATGAAACACACATCAGAAGTTCAATTGTATTCAGAAAAAATTAATTAACAAAAAAATAATAACTCTAATATAAGTTCATAATTAATATATTTTAAAAACTATATTTGCAAATTATTTATATTTTAAGCAAATATTTTTCATCTGCAGAAATTTTTACAATATTTGAACAAGCTGAAAATTTTTAAGTGAAAACACATTATATTAATATTGATAAATCAAATACATTAATTCAGAACAGTTAAAATAACTTGTTAAATGTATTATAGACATCTGAATTCAAAATTCTAGAATTATAAAATATAATAATTGTGATTGCTCAAAAATAAAATAATAAATCTAAAAAAAATTCAGAAAGTTTTTACTGATTTTAAAAATAAAAATAATAATAAATTTTCACAATTATGAACTAAAAATCTGAAATGTGAAATAAATAATGATTATAATGAATTGTTAATCAAATTATACTTAAAATTATTATTTATTTTCACATAAATATATAAAAATTTTAACAACTCTAAAATATTGACTGATGCTCATGAAATCTCATAACTTTAAAATACAAATCATTGAATCTGACAATGAAATATTTAACAGCAAAATCATTAACAATTTTCTTAACAAGAAAAATATAACAAAAAAACTGTTTCTGTCTCACATGTAAGATTTTAACAGAGTCACAAAATAATTAAAAACAATAATAAAAAAAATTGTATGTAATAAAAAAAACAGTCAGATTATCAAACAAATTATGATTTGAAATAAATTAAATGACTGTATATCTGTACAATCAAATTTCAAAACAGATGTATAATTGAAAATTTTTTTATAATTATTTTTACATGTGAATCTCATACAGAAATGATATTGAAATTAAAAAAAAAATTCAACATGTACATTTACATATATATAGTTGTAAGATATTTGTTTTAATAAATAAAATATTAAAAAAAATTCAATAATTGAAAAAATTCAAATCAAAAATCTGAATAAAATTTCTTATAAAATATAATTCAATAAATATTTACTGAATTTGAAACTCTATAATTAATGCAATAATTTGTATTTGAAATATTATATTTAACAAAAATAAGCTCTTCAATGAAAATATTAAATAACTCAAGAAAACAATCAAAAATCAACTCAAATTTCTAAATATAAAAAAGCTGCAAGAGTTTCTGCAGAAAATTTTGAAATTTAACAGATTAGAAAATCTGTTTCAACAGAAAAAATTTAAAAATTTATTATAATAAAAACAGTACAAAAAATTTTTTATTGAAATGAAAAAGTTTCAAAAAAAAACAAGAATTAAAGACAATAAAATATTTAATTTTTTTAAACATTACAAATTTTACAAACAGTTTAACTGATATACAAAATTTCTCTTTAATAGATAAGCAAGATTTTATTGAGATGAATTTTTGCAATTCATATTCTACATTTTTAGAAATATCTGAAGCAAGTTTTCTAACAGTCATACAATTAAAATAATAATATAAAAAAAACTTATTGCTTCAATCAATTTTTTAAATTTTGAAAAACTGTATTCACAACTGAAAGAAAGATACAATAGATAAAATGTGTAGAAAATAAAATAATTTTAAAAATAAATGTGAAGTAACTTCTGTGTAAAAAGTTTTTTAAATTATAAAAAGTTTTATTCAACTGTAAAATCATATTTTTCTTTCATTTGTCTAACAGTATTTACATGTAGATTTTTTTATTCAATAAAATATATATAAAAATATTAATAATATTATATTGCTTCAATTCTAAATTAAAATAAACTGTTATAGTTATCATAATTTGAAAAAACCTTGCTGTTAGAGTTATTATGTATATATTCTCTGCTTTGATTTTTGCTTATTAATTTTCTCTCATCACAAGTCTTGTTTTGTATTTAATATGTTTTCTGTACTTGTTAAATTTATATATATATATATATATATTTATATGCAATCAAAAATCTGACAATTATATATTTTTTTCTTCTTGATAAATAATCATAAATTAATTAATTTATAATTTTGTAGATAATTTTCTTCAATTTGTTTAAATTATTTAATTAGTAAATGATTTTGCACTTCATTTTGACAAATTGAGACATTTGAAAAAATTTTGTGATGTAGAATATGTAGATTTTTAGAATTGTGTTTTATTAAATACTGAAGTTAGAATTCAAACAAATATCACACAAGTTATATTGTTTTCTAAAAAAAATATAATTTTATTTTTTTATGTTAATGATATAGTATTAGAATTCTGCAAGAAAAATAAACTGAAAGTAAAGAATATAATAAAAAATATTATGAACTGAATAAAATTTCAACATTTCAGAAAAAATTTTTTTTAATAATTTTTAAAAATAAAAATTATAAAAAATTATGCTGCAGACAAAATTTGACTGAATCAGACATTATATATTAATAAAATATTCAAGCTTACAGACAATTTATTTACATTAAATAATACTTTAATAAACAAATAAAAAATGTTTCTGAATAATGTTCAAACTTCTCAATTATTTATTACAAAATATTAACAGAAAATTGAATTTTTTTTATATATTATTGTTACAATATATTCAGATATAATTTTTGCAGTTTTTAGACTTTTGTGATTTATGATAAATTTATTAAACAAATATCATGCTGCTGTAAATCAGATATTAAATTATTTTAATTAATTCAAATATTTCTTTCTCACATACAAGAATGAAAACAAGTTAATTATAATTAATAATATATTTTCTACAAACAATATTTTTAATTATAAAAACTTTCAAACATATATTATGAAGCTGTTCAGAAATTTGATTAATTGATAAGCTAATAAGCAAAATACTGTTATTATATTTACAATTGAAATAAAATTGTTAGTATTATCTTAAGCAGTTAAAAAAAGTATGTATATTAATCTGTTGCTAAAAAAAACTGACTGTAAATTTAAAATAATATAAAATAATAATTTAATCTATTAACAAAAATATAATTAAATTGCAAATCAAATTACAGTACATTAATATTTATAATCATTAACTACAGCAGAAGATTATAAATAAATAAATTTAAATTATATATATATTAATAAATAATATAATTGTTAACAATTTGATTAAAATATTTTTCAAAATTAAATTTTAAAGTTTTTACAAGCAGTTAGATCTGCAAAATCTGCAGAATATTATATTAAAATATCAAAAAAAAATTTAAGAATGAAAAAAATTTAAAAAATTTAAATAAAATTAAAACTGTAAATTAAATTATAATTAATAAAATTTTAACTCAAATCAGTTTGTTACAACAATAATAATAAATTAACAAAATATATATTTAATTAAAAAAAACAAATCAGAATAAAATTCAGTTTATTTTATAAATTTATAATTATTTAATTCTAACTTCAGAGCTGAAAATTTAATTTATAAACAAGTTATTAACTAGAAAAACAGTGTGAATTCATTTGCAGAAATGTTTTAAAAAATAAAAATTTAACATTGTAACTTCTGATTGATTAAAAATGTAATCATGTGTAAAAAAGTGTCAAGAAAAAATCTCTGCATGTAAATAAGTGAGCTACAGTCAGGATTTGTAGACCAGATGAATACACAAAAGATCAAGGGGTCAATTTACTGTAGAGATTCTAACAACAGAAACACACATTCAAGTAATAATAACTCTCTTGTAGTTATCTCCCAAGGTTGTAGTTATAGATTAGTAACTATGTATGTGGTTAAACGTTCCTCCAAGGCTGATACAGGCCTCCGGCCAATCAGAGGACGGGGATTTAAAAAGGTGGTTTTACAGAAGGGGTGAACCTGTAACTCTTGCCCCCAAATGAAAACAGAATAAGGTAGTCCGTATGTATTTTAAGACATCTGTTGACTCGGAGGGTATGCTAGGCTAGGCTGTATATAGAGTTGCAAGCCAATCCCTCCATTCTTGTGAATCTGACAAAATACTCTGGAATCCTGTCATGGCATCACTTCTTGGCCGGAGATTATAGCAACGAGGAAAATGTTTTTGCGAACAGCATGGATCAAGACAGTTCACAAACAGTCCACTTCCAGCCAGCCACATCCCACCAACCATTCAGGCTGCGCATACTCCGTACACACCATCAATTCTACTCTTTCCCGCGCCGTCACTATTTCAAACTCCAAGTTGCTCAAGGACAGCATTCACATCCAGGAGGAAGAGAAGGAGCCCACCCATTCCAGGATCACAAGAGACAAAGACGGGTATGTTGGATACAACCGTGTATACGAGCATGCTCAGTCCGTATGGTTAACTCTATACTCCGTACCTTATACCTAAAAGGTAATTTAGTGATCTATTATATAATAATTGAGGACCAGGTTGTGCATTCCAAGTTGGCAACGACATCGTAACGGGGAGCGGACTCCAGGCATGGCTGCAAGAAGCAGTGCACATCATGCAGCAGAATTTGACCGCAGCTGGCTCGTGTCCACATAGAGACGCCAGACACTGACGAATCTATGGTCGTCTCCCCAGCCCCGACGACACGGAGAATGCAGCTGTGTCAAGGAGTGTTACAACGGTGTGTTCAGACTCATAACGGGATTCGTACTCATGTAGTAGATCTACCTCTTCCGCATATATGTAGCAGCATTGGGTTCTGGATTTAAAACCGAATGAAACTGTCAGCAGCTACAAAGCCCGAGACAGATAAAGGAAGCTGATGAAGGAACAGTAGCTCTGCAGTCGATACGAGTTAGTGATATATGTAGAATGTAGATCTCGACACTGTATCGTGATCGCCACACGGCGTATCTCGTAATCGGGACAACTTGATGTCAGCATCATCTGATGGATGGAACTGGCTGCGTAGGTAAAGCGCTCGATGACGGGATTCGCACCTTTGTGAAGTTGAAAGAGCTTACTTAGTTATAGTTAATTACATTAGTTACTAGGTACATACCTAAGTTAGCTACTGTAGCTAGTTACTGTGTAACTACTCCGTACATACCTACCTAGATAGTTAGTTAATAGCACGTGACCTGGCACCTGCGTGGTGGTGCCAATCACACCTACCTAACAGCGCGCACAGTGTCACCAACATCAAGAGGTTCATTCAGTTTTTGTTGTGGTATCGAGGACTTCTATGGGGATTCAGCTGCCTCCCAAGGTGGGTTGGTAGTCTTCGACGTATTTTTTTTAGAAGTAATACGGAAGTTCGGCCAGAAGATCGATTGATTGCGTCAACCATCCCCGCTCGTTAGGTCTTCAAATTGAGATCTAGATTGACTCCAATTAACCGGCTGAATTCAGCAATGGATGATGTTACAGGAATTGGAGCCAGGAGGGGTGGTTGAGGCAAATGTCTTTGACAAGCTCTCGAGACGGACTTAAAAGCTCTTCTTCCAGTTGTCCATCTCAGACCATGTCTTTTCCATTCCCCATATCTTCACCCGAAGATAGTCTATCTCGTAACTTCATTGTCATTGTGCTTTTGCTCTTGTGTCGACATCTTCCTTATTAGTCAATGGGCATAGACCCTTTTCAGTCTCCTCTCTCAACGGTGAAACGTTCACTATCTCAAGTCTTCCAAGATGATGGACCCAGTCCTTATCGAGTCTGCCCTTCAAGGCACTCGAGGCCATGTTGTCCTCCCTTTTTCCAGCCGTATCGTTGATCACTCCCACATCGACATGGCTGCAAAGATCATTGAGGTGATCTACCGATATCAGAAAAACGGTGGCAGCTCTGAAGGCATGCAGTCGGACATTGGTCTCCTTGCTGGGCTAACGCAGGTTTACAGCCATGTCAAAGCCAACAAACCTGTCAAGATGGCTCTGCCCGCTTTCCCCTTCAAGTCTCCCAACACCAAGATCAAGGTTCTTGGTCGCCTGCCAGATAAGGCTGAGGAGTTTGCCCTGGCGTATTTGAATGGCCTTTGTGCCGCTATCCAAGACGTCTACAACCCTGGAGCAGAGCTCACCATTATTTCTGATGGGATTGTATATAATGGTACGTCCGGTGGTGAGACTTGGTGGGCTACAATTACTCACCGTTCTTTGAATACTACAGATCTACTTAGTATCCCAGATTCCGATGTCTGGTCATATGGAGAAACCCTCCGAGAGCTCGCAAGAACTAAGGGCTTCAGTCATATTAAATTCTCTCGACTAACTGGACTTATTCCCTTAGCCGTTCCCGAAGATTTGGACGAGGTCTCATATGTTGCCAATGCAACTAACTTCCGCCTTGCTCTCATGAACAACTTCAGTAGCAAAGACTGGGATGTCAGTAACAAGATAGTGGAGGATGAGGATGTCTGCATGACAT
Organism: Emydomyces testavorans; assembly: GCA_029449355.1. Lineage (NCBI taxonomy): Eukaryota > Fungi > Ascomycota > Eurotiomycetes > Onygenales > Nannizziopsiaceae > Emydomyces > Emydomyces testavorans. The sequence continues at coordinate 4,111,888 of CP120627.1, forward strand.
ATCGTGGATATCTCGAATTTCTACCTACCGATCTTGCGGAGACATATCCTATCTCGAGAAGTTTCTCTAAGTCCAAATTCGAGAAGGGCACTGAGAGTATTGCCAAGCAGATGCTCATCCGTGGACAAGCATTTGCCCGCGCCATTCGCGAGAAGTTCATCAACCATGTGCGTCTGTCTATCCACACATCTACCGGTCAGAACAAGGTCTCGATTAACATTTTACCCACGGACACCAGCCACGTGACACCGTGGCACTGTGCTCTTGCAATCAGGCTAGATGGTACCATAACTAGCGGCCATGCTCAAACTTTCCGAGATGATCCTGCCTGGCAGCTCGTATACGAGGATGGCAGGCCCTCGTATTTCAGAGAGAAGAGTGATCTCTACACTTGGAGCTCAGGGCCTATAATCGCTGCTCCACTTTATCCATGTGGTATCATGATCAAGCCTGCCGAGGGAACTGACAGGCTCTCAATTAAGGACATTGACTCTCAGAAAGTCCGCGCCCTTTCTGAAATTAATTCACCCGTCATCCTCCGCGGCTTCGCTGGTACCAGGGACCGCGAGAGATTCATTGCGAAGGCCTCCGAGTTTGGCACTCCATTGCCATGGAAGTTTGGGATCTTGCTTGAGGTTAAGGATCGTGGTGCTGATACCCGGGGGCTTAACAACGTTCTATCGGCCGAATGGATGCCATTCCATTTCGATGGTCTTTTCAAGACTGAAGATAAGACTAAGGAGGACGGCACCGTATATAAAGTGCCCAACCCACCTCGGTTAGTGTCCCTCGCCAGGTTACAATGTTGATTTATGACACTAATTTTTATTACAGATTCCAGCTTTTTACAGCTGTTACACCATCGCCCTCCAACACTGGCTTCACACTATTTTCAACCTCGACTTCCGTCTTCAAACACCTTCCTGACCATCTTCCTCTCGAGACCTTGAGAAACTTGACTTGGTCAGTCTCGACATCGTCCTTTGACAGTACCAAGTTGCATAGTCTACCACTCGTCATCGATCACCCTACAACCGGCAAGCCTTGCCTGCGATATCACGAGCCCTGGCCTGAGCGCAAGACGAGTTTTGAGGCCACCCACATCTCCATTGACAAATTAACACCCGAAGTGTCGGCCGCCGTTTGCAGTAGGCTAGATAGCCTGCTGCATGACCGGCGTGTAGTGTACTACCACACATGGCAGAAGGGTGACATGCTGGTTAGCGACAACGTGTTGACCATGCACACACGCAGCGACTTTCAAGGCGGCGCTGACAGAGAGCTGTGGAGAATTCATTTTGACTGAGTGAATGTATTTATCTGAAGCCAACTTTTGAGTCATTTTTGTTGTACATGCTGGTGGGGCACGCGTTACGCGTACCCCGGGCTTTTCCCTGTGTTGGATATCTAAGACTATAGATCATAAAGAATTTGGTTCTTCTTTAACTTCTCCTTCAGTTTGGGAAGACAATGATGGACTTTTATACACAGTATACATTGCGGAGTCTATACAAAATAACATAGAATATTGTGGAAACATAGTAAAAAATTATGGCAAAAAAGATATACAATATTAACTGACAGATGAAAAATCAGGTCTTTGATATCTGGGTCATTGACTCATTTTGAGGATACTATATAATAATCACAACTATGACAATGCATTGAGCTATAAAAGACTGTATATGAATATAAATAGATATGAAGATGTAGATCGTTCAGTATCAATGTATATTGAGGCTATATGAAATAGAAAGCTCATTGCTGATCTTCTGAAAAAGAAAAAACAGCAGTGAGAAATATGTATATGCAACCATAGTTTTATGAGACAGTTTTATAGTATTTTAATAAATTTGATATAATAATCATTTTTTATTAATTGAAAGCTGTTTTCAGCAACAATTTTTTGCAGTATATAAAAGTACACTATGTTAGAACTTAGAAGCAATATAAAAAATTTAACATATTACATAGTTAATGCTTAAATTAAAATTAAATAGTACATATTATATTATCTATATTAATAATTATTATAATTGTTGAGATATCTTAATATTTATTTAAATGTAAATTTTTAAAAAATTAAATACATCTAAATAATATTTGAATATATTTGATTGACATACAGATTAACAGAGATAATTCTGCAGTTCAGTGACATACAGTATTCATGTTATTCTGGGATCAAGAAAAAAACTCAAATTTAATAACATTGGGGAGGTCTTATATTCTGAGAGGAGAACTGCCTCATGTGTTGTTCTAGAACTTCTCTTCATGTATACAACTTTTACATGTGAGAACATTATATTCAGCCCATGTAGCTGCTTGAAGGGAGTTCTTAGGCATGAGTCTCCCAGGATTTATAACATGGCACCCTTCATACGTGACCACAAATGGACCGGTTGCGGGATCAGCTAATATCAAAGATGTCGGCAATGGATATAGATGCAGAGCCGAAGCATGATCCCACAATATGGGTCTGACAGTCGTTGGAAAAGGGGAAAGGTGTCCTTGGTCAAGCAATGATTTCACAAGCTTCCGTGCTGCAATGTTACGAAGCTCATCGGTTTCTGTAAGATGATTTGCTCTAGCCTGCAATGGCTTACCCAACTTGTGGATAGGCAACGTCTCTGCGCTGCCCATAATATCTCGAATGGAGTCATCATGACTCTGCTCTTCAAAAGCACCAGCAGTCGCGATGTGACCTAGTTTCTGACAAAGCCCTTCCTGGAAGTTAACAGATGCACGCCTTAGCCGATCGGAAACGTCATCCCGGAAAACCACGAGCTCCTGCAGTGGCCCAAATATGCTGACACGTGCAGGATTAGACGTCCAGATAGACTTCCTCCCTCGGCCGATTGCTTCTGGGATTTGGACTTCCTTTGCCGCACTAAATGCACGACGTATTCGAGAAGTGAAAAGGCTTGGGATAGGGCCTCGAGGTATGGGGGGTGCAGCTCCAATGCAAAAGCTGGACGCCCACGGATCATTGTTCCCTGGAACAAAGATGAAGGTGGAGTTTTGTAACAAGCGAGAAAATTCCGACAGAATTGCGGCAAGTCGATCAAAGAGCTCTTTATACTCAATAATACCCACGCCTCCTTCCCCATCCATGACACTGCGCTCAGCAAAGTTTCCAATGAGTAAAAATGCTAAAGGGGTACGCTCGATAGGGAGCACGTTATAAAGCTTAAAAACATTTTTAAGAGCTTCTGGAGCTCTCGGGTTATCCAAGTTAATCTCACTCATAATAACAAGTTGTGTCCGGATGTCAGCCGCGACCGGCGAAGAAGCCAGCTGGGAATATCGTTGCTGTATATCCCTCATGTATGAGCCTTCTGCACGTACACTTCCCACGCCAAGGAAGTCTGTCCAGCCGAATCCCTCGACGGCGACAGATACGTTACCTGGAGATTGGCTTATTCCAAGTGAGATTTCCCGTCGTTCACATGGTGGACTAGCAATCGCTGAGGCTATAAATCTTCCATCAATGGTGCCGCCAATTCCACACGTACCGCGTATCTGGGACCCTGGAGTGATTCCCTCCTCATAAATACCGTCAACGAGAAGCACCATGCCGGGTACAAACCATACTTCATCTTCTGCTACACCTTTTGCATTTTGCAAATCCAACGCAATAGTTCCTGTCAAATCTGATAAACAAAATTCACCGACGGGAGATAGGTGAAGTAAACCGAGAACCAAGTGAGATATACCACTTCGTCCTTGAAGGCTAGAGATAAGAGTGACGTTGTAATTCCCATTAACCGGTCGGGATGAAGGTTGGAGTAGTCGAGGGACGGGTAACACAACTGATGCTTCCTGAAATGCCTTGTTTCGCAACACGCGCTGATATACGCGATTATATCTATCATGGAACGCAAGAACTCTATGGGACGGTGATGAAAAAAAGGTCGTAGATAACGGTGATGGCTCGAAATTTCTTTTGTTTGTGCTATATGTAACTCGAGGTTGGTTAAATGCGCTGATCACTTTAATCCAATTTTCAGGATCGCCTAATGGTATTTGGTCGCGCTGATTGGCATTGAATGGGCTGTCCGGCAAGCTGAGAAAAGTATGGGTAGTATCACTAGCAGAGTGGCCTTCGCTCCTGGTATTGGCTTTGGTTAAGCTCACAGTTTGCTGCGTTGTTTCCTCATGCGGGGTGGGCAAGATCCGTCCATGGCTGATGCGGCTCTCTAACTTGTCTAATAATTCCTTCAGGGAAATGTTCGGGCTCTCCTCAACAATAATACCGCCACCGGCGTTCTTCCAAACCCTGGCAATCTCATCCAGCAAAAGTTCGGCGAGACCTTCCTCCCGCCATCCCGAGCCACAGTTGGTTCCCACAAAACTCGCCAGCGTCTGCAGAGATGCAGAAGTAACAGTCAGGGAGTGCTTTTTGGTAAAGATGCGAAACGCAGTCGGCCTAAGGACTGAAGGAGGTAACACCACAGGAAGAATGGCTTGTTGTGTACTTTTCATTGCAAAAGGATATCAAGGATATCAACTAAGAGCTTTCTGAAGAAGAACACTGAAGAACAACGAATGTGAAATCCTCACCAGTTAACTAACTTAACACAACTAGTTAACTAGCGGTTATTGGGAGGGGAGGTTTGGCAATGTTATACTCCGTACACATTACTGCACAGGTTATGCCAAGTTCCCAGTGGAGGTTGATGGTTATAATGCGCGCAACTTTGACTGTTGATAACTACATAACTAGTTAAGTTACCTAACAAACTAGTAACTAGTGGTCTTGTAGTCTAAAATAAAGTTCAAGGTCATCCAAAACATGGTTTGATTGTGATTTTTGAATGAAAATTTGAACTTCTCAATATAGTTATCTGTTTCTTCTTCTCAGCAGTTGATTTGCATCCTAGATCTCATACATACATACACATTGTACCATGTTTCTGCACCAGGAGGACAGCCCCAACTGTCCAAATGAAGTAAGTGAGTTGGTTCCCGACTTTACTTGTTCTTTGTTGGCCTGACATATCTGCATCTAGAGAACCGCAATGTTCCTCCTCCAACTTAAACTGGACTATGAAAGGGCAATTGCCCAAACTTCAAGTCTTATTATCTGTGAAACCTGCCGCATATCTAATGTTTATAAGGTCCTTGGAGAGGATGACAGAGATATAATGTCTCAGAAAGTTGAGGATATATCAGCTAAGCTTCAAAATAGAGAAGCTCAGTGCTTCTATGTAGAACAGCAGTTGCAATGTGCACAGGCTTGCCTCATTCAGTTTCAAGCAATGGATAAGGCTAGGTCGCAGGAAGTTGAAACACTGAAGGGAAGCTAACATTTTTTAAACTACTGTTTGTCAAAATACTAACAAATATGACTAGACCAAATGCAGTTCCCTGAAAACAAACATGGCTCGGACTCGGGCTGAAAAGCTATCCTTGATGCAGGATATCTCTAGGATGGAATTGGAAGGATCACAATTGAATTTGCAAAATGTTTCCCACCAGTCGGCTATCCCTGAAACGCTGGCACTTCAGAGACAAACGAGCTTGCTAGAGGCAGAAATCCAAAACCATCGCAGCCTGCAATATGCACAACTTAAGAAATCGAACCAAAGTCAGGAAGAACTCTGCCTCAATGACTGGTCGGGAGACCCTTGCCATGATATTTCAAATCAGAAGCCGAGGCGGAAAGTTGATAAATGCACTGCCCCCAAAGTTGACTTAGGTGAGCTCAAAGTCGGTTCTGTGATACCAAATACACAAATAAGGGGGGCTGACATCGTTCGATCGGGAATCTCGGAAACCCTAGGCAAGAAGCAAAGAGGACAAAAAGAAGAAAAACAAGGATATATACCAAACTTCCCTCATCTCCAAGGGCAAATGACAATCACAACTCCAGGTGGCGCCAAGCTACCTCAAAAGCTCAAGCAGGTCTTGGCCCTTCCAGGTGATAAATCTTCGTTTTCGGTTACTCCTTTTCTTAACCGAGCCAATATAAATGGCATTGCTTCAGATATAACCTCTGATGAAGTTGGAAAGAGCCCTCTGGCTGGGGAGCAGGGTTTTGATAGAGAGATTCTCTGTGAAAAATTCTAGAGAGCTCAATTGTACTGAAAACTCTTGTTGAAATGAAGCATCCTAGAACTAAGACTTCTGATTAGTTGAATGTAGAGTTATGTAGAAGGTCACAGGTGTCAAGAAAAAATCTCTGCTGTATATAAATTAAACAGCTTCAGTTGCAGATTGTAAAAGATCAGACAAATACACAGATCTTATATCAATTTTCACACTGTAGAGCATTCAACAGTTAAGAGTTATAAAAATTAAAATTTTTGTCATGTCAAGTTTACTAAATTGCTTCTGGCATAGTGTAGTCACATACAGTGTATATAACCTCTCATCTCTGATCTTTTATCTTTCTGAAGGTCAGTGATGAGCTTTATTATCTTAATATCATATTGATACTGAGCTATCTATGCTATTTCATTGATTTATCTGCATATATAGTGTTTTGTAGCTTGATACATTGTTTTAATTGCTATTTATTATATAACATTCTCACAATTTTTTAAAAAAATCAATATTGATATTTTTATAATTATTTAAAAAAAAATTAAATTAATATAATTTTCAAAAATTATAAATTTACAATTATTATTTTGAACAATTTAAATAATTAAAAAATAATATTACATATACATCACATTTATTATTCTGACACTACATGATTTGTAAGTATTATTAGTACACTACATAATACATATAAATTTGTAAGCAGTATAGCAGAATATTAACAACACATTATATATAAACTTTAATAAAAAAACATCAAGCTCTGAGTAATCAATTATCTCAATATTTTTAAATAATGAAATAAAAAAACAAGAAATTAATTTAATTAAATAAAAATCTGTTCTGATTCTCAAAATCATTTATTAAATTTTCTCAATGTTATTCACAAATTTACTTGCTTTATTAAATAATTCATATAAATTTTCACAATGACAATTATCATTTAAATAATTATTTTTTATAAATTTAACTGCTTGTTTTTTTATTCAATCATACAATTTAACAAATAAATCTGTTGTTGCAAATGCAAAACTGAAAACAGAAATTGTTAATCTGATTGACAAGATATCAACAGAAAGTTTTTTTCATTTTTTTTTAATAAAATCTACAAAACAATTAATAAAGCAGTAGCTGCAATTAACAAATTTGCTGCTTTTTATGATTATAATCAGTTGTAAAGCAATCAACAAAGCAACAGAAATGATGAAGTAATGATATTATTTTTTAAGTATATCTAACTTGTGATTATAACAGCAGATATTGTCAATATTTTAATAAAAATATACAAAAATAACAGAAAAGCTCAGAAATATCAAAAAAATTGATTACTTTTTTCAAATTATTTTAAAATAAAGTTATGTTTTTAAAAATTAAAGTTTAATATTTCAAAAAAAAGTAAAACATAATCATATAAAAATAAGTATTTTTACTCATTCAGTATTTTGATGAGTAATATTTAATTAAAAGATTAAATAAATATAGACTCAGTTTACAGCTGATTCAATTTTTTAGTAGATTTTTATTTCTCTACAAAATGAGAATTCTAAAATAATGAAGAAAATAAAAAATCAGAATTTTCACAATTATAAAATTTTACTTGCTCATAATTTTTTAAATAATTTTTAAATAAATAAATTTTTATATAAATTTTAATTTCAAACTTTTATGATTTTGAAAACTGAATTATCAATTATTAGATTGATGAAGCAGATAATACAATAAATAAATTGTTTTGTATATATAATTTTAATATAAATCATTTCTGAAGATATTTAAACAAAATTCTTACATTTTAGTGATAAATTGCATTTACAAAACTAATAAATATTAAATGCTGCTGCTCAATATCACTGAAATTCATACTTTATATTATTTTTTTGCAGAATTCTGTTTCTTAAATAAAGAAAATTAGAAGTATTATAAATTTGTCTTGAAAATTCTCAAGAATATATATAGCTTGAACTAGCTGACTCTCACATATTTATTATAAATAATAAAAATTTTTATTAAATGTAATAATAAAAGTATTTTTTTACTGATTAAATTTTCTGTATATAACATGTCAACAAAATTATATTTGTTAAAGCTCATTTTTAAATTCAAATTCTTGTTTATGATTCTGCAACAGAAGAAAATTTTAACACTGCTGTTAAAAATAAATAAACAAAAATTCTTCATCATTAAAATCAGATTGTTAACTTAAAAACTGAGTAAGTTTTTAATGATTTTTGAACAAAATTTGAAGAGAAACATGAAGAAAATAAATAACAGAAATTAGCTAATTATATAAAAACAAAATAACTAGATAATAAATACAAAAAATGACTAATTTACTGTGTGATTTTTTAGATTTAGTCTATGCTCTTATTGTATTTTTTATTTTGTAGTTGCATATATTGAAATGTCACTCAGAACATTTAAATCTGTTTGTATCTGATATGATGTGATATATAATTAATGATAGCTGCTAGTTTTAGATAAACAATCAATTATTTATTTTATATCACATCTGATAATATGTTAAGTTAAGTTCTCTGATAAAACACAAACTTTTTGATAGAATGTCTTGTTGAAGTGACTTAATTCAGTTATTAATACTGAAATTTGATTGAGTTCAGATGAATTTCATTGAAGACTGATAATGAAGAAATTTTCACACTAGCTTTTCACTGAATGAAAAGAAATTATTACTTTTAACTTTATTTATATTTTTTTCTTTTCATTGAGATTTTAAAAAATTCTTCTCAAAGACAAACATTATTGTTTATCTTACACTTCATACTACTTTCATTACTACTTGTGCAAAAATTATTCATGTTAATAACTGTTATTTGTCATTATTATGTTTATTTCAAATCTGCATAACATTCTGATAATAAATACTTCAAAATTATTCTAAAATTTGTTTTTTTAATTTGTACTTAATATAACAACTTTAATCAAACAGCTTCAGAATTGAGTAAATTGTGATGCAACAACTGTAGAACTTGTTACATAAATTGAGAAATAAATTTAATAAAAAATTGTGAAGTCTTGTCACATCAGAAATTAACTTGTCAAAATAAATTTTGATAATTTATAAATAATGATGAAAAAACAAATTCAGAATTTTAATGAATAAATTTAAAATCAAAGTTAATAATTTACAACTCTACAACAAATACTACAAAACTGTAAAACTAAAAATTTACACAATGAAAACACATAATTGTTACTACAATAATAACAAGCAGTTGTTAATATCAGACATACTTTTCTACAAAAAATTTCAGAATTTAATAAATTAAAAAATTATGACAAAACAGTTAAAAATAAAATGACTTTTAAATGATTGATTCAATATTAATTTTATTAAAAAAAATTTATATTTATAAAAAAAACTACAATGAAATATCAGAAAATTGCTCTCACATTATTTTAACTTACAGAAAATTTTTCAAAGTGCTAAATAATAATAAAAAAATTAATTAAAAAAAATCTGATAAATCATAATATACTGAAAACTTAAAAACAATTTAAGAAATGAATCACACAATGCTACAGTAAACTCAATGCTGAACAAAAATGTTAATTATGCTACATCAAAATTCAACAAAAAATCAATATACAATTTTACTTTACTGAATTAAATCAAGTGTATATTGAATTAAGATTTCAGTTATCTGAAGTAATTTGAATTTAAATTGTTCTTGTTAGTGTGAAGAATGATATTTTGATTGAGTCAAAATGCAAACATGAGAAATCAACAACAATGAAAGAAGTTATACAAGTGCTGAAAAATATCAAACAATTTTTGAAATCAATAAAAACACATTACAATAATAATTATACATCTTCAGCAGATTCAGACATGATAAATCTCAGTGTGTTAAAGCTTAATAATAATGATTTTTTTTTAATCTGACAGAGAAGAATTTAAAAAAAAATCAATGTGATGATGCAAGCAAAAAATCTCTTTAAGAAAAAAACATAAACATGAAAAAAATGATGCTGTTACAACAAAACTTGTTTTAATTGCAGCACAAAAAATCACAAATCTCAAAAATATTCACAAAAAAAAAATGAAAATAAAAAAAATAATGATTCTGAAGCTCAGAAAAATCAAAAAAATGAGTTAAATCAGTAAACATGAAAACTTTTGCTGATTTATTACATAAAGTTTTCACAGTTAACAACTTGTCTGAATTATTCAATTCTCTGAACTCATCAAAACTTTTTAAAAAAAAATGAAATTTTTGATACATCATCAGACACTGAGCATTTAAACATTACAGAAAATAAACAAATATTATATAACAAAATGTTTAAAAAAATTGAACATTCTGACACACATAATATAAAAATTCTAGTCAACTCAGATGTTTTCATCATTTATACAAGCAGAAGAATTGTGAACATCATCAAAGCAAAAAAAATTTCAGAAAACAAAATTATGAAATTTTCAAACAATCAGTACATGACATCATCTGCTAGAATTTAATTAAATCTTCAAATCAGCACTTTTAAATGCAAGATTGAAGTAAAAATTTTCAATAATTTTAATTATAATATTATACTTGATTAATCTTGACTTAAGCAATGAAATTCACAAATTTGCTAAGAAATATCTCACATAATAATAACAAATTAAAAACAACAAATATACACTATACTGTCTGCTGATATGCAACAACAAATTTTAAAAATTGAGACAGAACTTAATTTTATAACAAAATATCAGCTTTTACAAATCTTGCATTAATAAAAAATAAAGTGCTTTTTTTATGTACTACAAACAGTATTGAAGAAAAAAAGAAGAAAAAAAAATTCTAATGAAAACTCAAAACTGAAGAAATTTCTTAATAAGTATAAAAATATTTTTCACATCAAACTGTCTTCAGAATTATCTTCTGATAAATCATTTAAACATGATATTAATACAAATAATGCAAAATTCATTAACATGCATTTATATTCTTTGTCACAAACATATTTTGAAAAACAAAAATGTTAAATTACAGAATTATTGAAACAGAATCTGATTAAGTTATCTTCAAGTACATGAAAATTTTTAATTCTTTTCATCAAAAAGTCTGATAGCACTTGATGAATGTATGTTAATTATTAAGTACTTAACAAGATTACAGTAAAAAACAAATATTTGTTATCAAAAATACAAAATCTGATAAACATCATTAGAACAGAATAAATTTTCTCAAAAATTAATTTTACTGCTGAATTTTGACAGATTTAAATCAGAAAACTCTTGATGAAAAAAATAATTTTTAATATTTAATGAAATAAATTCAAGTTTTTTGTTATGTTTTTTGAATTCTGCAATACTTCATCAACATTTCAAACAATAATGAATGTTATATTAGTGAAACACATTGACATTTTTTGTTTTGTGTATTTAAATAATATTCTTGTGTTTTTTCAGTCAGAAGACAAACATTTTAAATATCTTGACAAAGTTTTTTAAAAGCTTCATGAGTATATATTGTATGCTAAAATCTCAAAGTGTGTGTTTGTGAAAAAAAAAACTTGAATATTGCAGTCACATTATTAATTAAAATATAATTAAATTCACTTCAATAAAAATTGATGCAATCAGAAGCTGATCACAATCAAAAAATATACATGAAGTTTGATAATTTTTAAATTTGATCATATTTTATAAATAATTCATAAAGAATTTTGCAAAAATCATTACTTTATTATTGAATTTGTTGAAAAAATTTGATAAAAAGCTAAAAAAAAAATTTTGTCTGATTGTCTGAAATGTTTTTGATCAACTGACATTTCTAAAATTACATAAATAAATGACAAAAAATTCTGTTATAATTCAATCAGACAGAAACAAATTTAATATTCACAGACTAAATCAATGAATTTCAGTGAGCTTGATTGTTCAGTTCTCTGCAAGCTGGTGCTATCAAAGTTTTCAAGCTGATATGTTTTTTAAAGATTTCTAATTATAAGTGTTTGTTCAGTAATACTTGAGTCATAAGTTTACAGTTTTTTAATAGCATACACAGTGACAGTAATATCTTTTTTCTATCACAAAACTTCAGCAATTTTGAAAACAGGCTCATAACATGTGAATTATGTTAAAAGACTCTTCTGAATCAATCATGCATTTTCTTCATTTTTCAAGTGATACAAAACTGAGACAAGAAGCAGTAAAAATAGCAAAGAATGCATTTCAAAAATAATTCAAACAAATTTGATTCATCATTAATACTGAAATTTGAAATAAGTATATAATTAAAAGCACTTTTGTTGATTTTAATTTAACATAAAACACTGACACTTAAGTTTTGTGCATAAAATCAAATTTTTTTTGTGCTAGCTTTGCTCATAACAAAAATATTTAAATGAGTTTTATTTTTTTTGTGCAATTTGCATAAACATCACTCATTCACAATTCAACAAACAGCATAACATCAATCACACAAATAAAACTTTTTTTACATTTTTTCAATCTCAATTATTGAACTAAAATCAGTTGAATTTTATGCTCATAAAAAAAATGTTATCAAAATATTCAATAATAAAAAAAATGTAGTTGTGCAACACATTCATTTTGATCAGCTCATCAAATTTCTTCAGCATCTTGAAATAATATTTTAATACTTGAGTAAGCATAACTTGCAAACAATGAGTTCACTTTATATATTCAATAAAGCACATTAAACTTCATCATTGAGTTTTTGCAAATGTATGCTGCAAAAATTTTTAGTCAGTTTGAAATTTTATATATAAAGCTCATTTGAAAGTTCAGAAAAGATTGCATCTAGCATTGATAAATTAATTTAATTATATCAATTAAATTTTGTAAAAAAAATAATGTTTAGTCAGTATTCAGTGTTTAATTTAAATTTTCTTTTGATAAGTTGAAATTGAAATTACACTTAAACAGTTTTATGATAAAATTTAAAATAAATTTAAAACTTCAGATTAATTTTTTTTTGATGCAAAAATAAAATATAAAAAAATTTCATAATAAAATTAATTAAATTAAATAACATACTTTGATGAGTCAGATCAGCACAGTCAATCTCATCAAATGTCAGATATTAAACAAGAAATTTTTTCTTTCAGACACTTGATGCAGAGTATCTTTAACAAAGTGCTTCAGTTTTTTTATGTTTCATTTTTCATCATTCTCTGCTGATTTCAAATCATTTTCACATGAGTTTTAAACAGTATCTACAGAATAAATAAATTTGTTCTCATTCAATTCATTTACATAATACATAATTATGAGTGCTTCAACAGAAATCATCAAGTTATCAGTGCAATCAAAAAAACTCAAATTATAAAAAAAAATCATTAAAGCAATTAAAAAACAATAATATTAAAAATGCTAATAAAAAATTTAATAAATCAACTGACAGTTTATCTGCAATAAAAATTACTCTAAATTTTAAATTTATGTTCAAAATCAGCTTTCTGACTGATGTTTATCAAAAAAAATCAATCTCCAAAAAATTTCAAAAGTTATAACACAATTTTTTTTCAAATCTAATGAATTTTTGCACATTGAATATAGTAAAGCAATCACAATTAATTTCAACTTCATATAATATTATGAAAACAGCTGCATTCTACAATTTGACAATATAAATTCTAAAAATAAAAAAAAATAATATTATAATGCAATTAAAAATATAATAAATTGACTAAAATTCAAATCAGTTCATGTTACAACTGTCAGTGATAATTTTGAGAAGTTTTTTGCACTTGCTGAAGAATTAATTCATCATGACAACACATATATTTATCATTGCTCAAGTGAGTGTTTGAAAAAGTTTTTTTCATTATAATGATGAAACTAACACAAACAAAAAAAAAACTAAAATTAAAACTTAACATGATGAAGAAATTGATGATGAGCATTACACTTGCAGTCATCATTCACATTTTATTGAAGAATTTTTAATTAAATTTCAAGCAATGCAGAATGAAAAATATAAATCAAATGAAGCTGCATTTTAAATAAAACAAAATTTAGAAAATTTAAATTTACAGATATGAAATTTATCTATCTGAAAAATACTAAATAATAAGCACAAAGCTCACTTTCAGATTGAAAGTAACTGAAAGATTTATTCAACTTATGATTTTGCTCATTCACTTTGTGATAATATAAAAAACATATTTCATTCACTTTGTACTACAAAATTTGAACTTTCTCACAAATCATACAAGTGACTATACAATAAACTAGAAGTTTACAAGTTAATGCAACAAGAGTAAATGACTTCAATTCATACATATAAATCTAGATACTGATCTTGTGTATTAAATATGATCACTTGAACATAACTGACATTATTTTTTTCAAGCAGAAAATCATTGAAATTGTCAAGAACAGTTAGACTGACTGCATGGGACAGGAAATCCCATTCTGTTTCAGTAGGCTTAGTCTCAGTCCCATTCACCATAGTCCCAGCCCCGTTTCATGTAATTGGCTGATTTCTCATTCCCGTCCCATGTAATTGGCTGCTGGTCCCAGACCCGTCCCATTGATTGGTTGATTTTCCCAGTCCCGTCCTGTCTAATTGGCTGCTGGTCTCAGGCCCGTCCCTGTAATTGGTTGATTTCTGGGACCAGTTGGGACCAGTGGTCTCTGGTCCCATCAATTAATCAGCCAATTATGTGGTGAGTGCGTTACCTCAGACCGTTACCAAGTGCAAAGTTGTGTAGTTACTTGCCTTTACTAGGGTTTTTGGTGAGAGATTGAGGTAACTAAGTGACTTCGCACACAAAAAATTAGGTGGGCGCATTGAAAAGTTGTGTAGTTACCTGCCTTTACTAAGATTTTTGGTGGGGATTCAGGTAACTAAGCAACTTCACACACAAAAATAGTAGGTCTTGGCACTACCTGAGACCACTGGTCTCAACTACCCCAGTCCCAGTCCCATCCTGTTGATTGGTTCATTTTCCCATTCCCATCTCATGTAATTGGCTGCTGGTCCCAGCCCCATCCCATGTAATTGGCTGATTTCCCATTCCCGTTCCATGCAATTGGCTGCTGGTCCCAAGCCCATCCTGTTGATTGGCTGGCTTTCCCATTTCCATTCCTGATTGGTCCCAAACACCTGGGATGGGACGGGAAGGGAGGGGAATCCCTGGTCCCCGCGGTCAGTCTAAGAACAGTTATGTCTGAAACTGAAACAACTTTCATTTTTTTACTTTTATCACATTACACAGACATAAATTTTCATCTGATGTCATTCTTGCATTCATTAATCAACTAAATATGATCAAAATTAAAATTAATGTTCAAGTGATCAAACTGAAACAAATTATTTATCAGTATCTGAAAACATTTGTTTTTCATCTGATGTTGATACTCAAGCTGCTCAAAATGATTATTGATGATTTATCAGATAAGTACATCAAAATGATTGAAATATTTTACTCAAAGAATTTATTTTTTGAAGTCAGTTATATTTGAGTAATTTTTCTCTCAGTAATAAAAACTAACATGTAATTTTCAATTTCATGAGATTTTATTTACAAAAATGATTTATATTAAAAAATTAAATTTTCATAAAATGAATTTTTCTGATTATTTTCATCTGACATTTAATAAAACAGTTGATTTTATGAAAGTTTTTTACTCAATCACTGCAATATTATATGAAAAAAATTCAGAAACTGATGAAATTACTTGTGTTTACATCAAGTACAAAAAATCAGTGAAAAATTCATCAGTCAAAAAAACAAAAACATATGTTTTAAATATCAATTGATTATATTCAAAAATCAAAATAATCACATTGACATTCATGCAGTTATATTCACTGAGTCAGCAAATCTTTCAAACACAATAATTTCAAACACATCAAAATTTACATGTTTAATCAGTTGTTTAAGTTCAACAATTCATTTTTTCATTCTGATGACTTTCTCATCAACATTAATTTCAAATTCAAATAAATATTTGCTAACTTTTTTTATTGAAACTGAATTTGATAAAATCTGTCAGTCTGTGCTCTGATTAAAAAAGAAAAATAAAAATAATAAAGAAAAAAAACAAAAAAAAAACTGAACATCACACTATCATGAAATCATATAATATTCAATTTCAAAATATATGTATGAGTTATTTCACAGTTGACAAGAACTCAAAATCAGATGCAATTGTGCTAAATCACATTGTTACACTGAAGAACAGCACAAAAAAAATTGAAGACACTAACAAATACAAAATATAAACTCTGATCATTTAGTTCAACAAATATGAAATTTTAGTAATATATAAAATAAAGTACTGTATGTACATTACAGAATGTAGATAAAGTCACATGATCTTGTCAAGAAACTTTAAAAATTGTATATTGATTGATTGAAGTTATGTGCTCTGATTAACTGATCAAGATTGATAATCACATGTCAAACTCAATACTTTATCACTTTACACAAAAGTTACAGACTTCATAGAAATGAAATGAAATCTAAAAATCAAGAAAAATAGCATACACTGAAAAAATTGAAGAACAGATACAACTGAAGATTGTGTTTTTTAGCAGTGAATTGCTTTATGACTACAGATATGTGAATAGTATTAAGCAGCTCAATATTACACAGCACTTCTTCAGCAACTGTAAAAGTGTGTTGATTATAAGCTAGTAAAGTACATTACAAAATCTGCAAAAAATGTCATGTTCACTCTGATGAAAAGCTCATGTTTTGAAAGAAAAGTTTCTCAGAATCATCAAGTTAACAGATTTTCACTCAAAAATGCTTTTGTTAAAATTTGAACTATACTAGTTAGAATGCTGTTGACTCAAGTCACTTTTTAAAATTTTTCAGTTGTTCAACTGAAGTATGACTCACTTTGTTTTTATTCTCTGATAAATTTATTTTCTCATCACTCTCATTTTTAAGTTGAATTTATTTGTTTTTGTATATTTTCTCAGAAAATGTTTCTTTGCAGTTAATCATAACTCATTGAAATATGTCAAATGATGCTTTTCAGAATGTTTCTTGAGTGAAAAAATTTTTTGAGAACAATGTATCTGACATATTGATAATTATATTGCTTTTTTCTGAAATTCTGTACTTAATTATATTGTCAAAATTTTAATTTTTAATGACTGATTCATTCTTCAGCTTTCAATTTCAGTATGTGTACTTGAAATGATGTTGTAAATACTGTAAATGAGTTCTAATCTGCAACACACATTGACAAACAATGATATTTTCAAACAAAGTTCATGAAATGAACAGATGATTATTATAATATAAGTCATCATCAACAACAGATGACAGATACAGAAAATGTCACACATTAGCTTTTTGAATTTCATCAGATGATTTATTTCAAATATATGATTTTGTTTCTGAAACATTCATAAAAACTGAAGATAATCAGTTCATGAAAATACATTTGCATCAAGAAGTGATTTTTTTGTTTTGATTTGATGAAGAATAATTAGACTCAAATCACTAGTAACAGCATCAAGTCAGAAAGTGAATATCTAAAATTGATGAAAGCTGCACATGATAACAAAAATTTTGTAATAAAATTCAGAAGTCATAAAAAAATTTGAGCTTTCTGAAATTTTTTGTAAGATGAAATGTAGTCATGAACTGATCATATTACATATTACATTGAATTTTCAAATCATGCTGCAGAACACTGATATAATTAGTTCAGAATTGCAATTTAAAGTTATATAATAAAAAAAATTCATTATTTAATGTAAGTCAGTTCAGTGCAGCAGAATTAATGAAATCAATCATTTGTTGAGCATGATTGTCAGCAGAAAAAAATAATTGAATAATGATGTTA
The DNA here is from genome assembly GCA_029449355.1 of Emydomyces testavorans. Classification (NCBI taxonomy): domain Eukaryota; kingdom Fungi; phylum Ascomycota; class Eurotiomycetes; order Onygenales; family Nannizziopsiaceae; genus Emydomyces; species Emydomyces testavorans. The sequence continues at coordinate 4,129,724 of CP120627.1, forward strand.
TAATAATTATGCATAAAAAAAATCAATACTGTTGACAGAGTCACAGTCAACTGACTACTCAAATCATGTTGCTGAAAAAACTGAGCAAGATATTTGAAATGTTTTTTTAAATGATGAAGATGTGAAAATAGCAAAATTTTTGAAAATTAATTTTTTTAGTTTTCACTTGATATTAATATTGTGTATATTGTTTATTGAAATAGATCAGAGCATCAAAAACTTTTGATTCATTTGTTGAGAGACAATAATTTTTCAATTTTGACTGAATGTCAAAATAGTGAATCATTATTTAGCTACATTTTTGTTTATTTTGCTGATATTGATAATGAGTGATGAGAAGCAACTGTGATTTGTTTTTTTATGAGTTTTGATGTTGTATATGTCATTTTGAAACTCTTTTCTTAAATTTTCATCAGTCAAGCAGAAAGAATATATAATCAGTTCAAAGCTAAAGTTTTCAAATAACTTAAAGCTCATTTTGTTTTTTCTGAGATACTAAATCATTGATAAAAGCTCTTTTCACTAAATTGACATAATATTGATTTGTGATTATTTATATGTAGTAGTTCAGAAATCTCTCTCTTTCTTTCAACAATGTCACATTTTGTGAGATCAGTAATATGTCAGATAAATGATGTTTTAACATAAAGTGTTTTGCTTAAAAATGAATTAAAATACAATGCAATAATTTTTTTTGTTTCATGCAGATTGCAGAAATCTAATTTAGTATACTTTGAGAACTTGTTAACATAAATGAAATTTTGTTAAAGTGCTGAATAATTGTCATTGCTGTTAGATGATATTAATAATTGTGAAATCTCTCAATTGCAACTTTCAGTTGCTGAAAAGTAAACTGAAGCTGATTATGATTGATTATGATTTACAAAAATGTCAATTACCAGAAGAAAAAAATATAAACATGATAAAAAATATATTACTATAAAGAAATTCAGTGACTTTAATAAAGCAGATACAACAGGCATCATCTCTGCTTGATAAAAATTAATCAACTTTCTTAATTGACATCAACAATGACATCAAGATGAGAGTGAAAATAAAGATCAAATAGCTGAATGTCAAACAGTAAATATTTTTTTAGATATTATTAAGAAATCTGTGTTGATTTTGTGAAAAAATACAATTTCATGTTCAGAATGTAGTTAGTTGCCTGAAACAAACAAAGTGAGAGATTAATGTTGAACATTCAACAATGTAAAATTGATTACTGATTTGTGTGTTCATCTGATCATCTAATTTATTTACAGCAGAGATTTTTTCTTGACATTTTTTTACATGTGACTTTATTTTCAGCCAATCAGATGAGGTGTTTTTGCATGCATCATTTCAACAGATAACTTGATAAATATGAAGATGTGGAAAATATGTTTTTGCACATGCTAGTAAGCTTGGCTGAAATTCTAATACTGGTATTAAATTTTGTCACTACTGTGTAAACTTTTTACTACTATCTATAGAGATCACTGGGGCCTTGACCTCTTTAATCACATGCAGCAGCAAGTTTAGTGATGAAATTTAATAACAGTATTAGAATTTCAGTCAAGCTTACTAGTGTGTGCAACAACATATGTTCCACACCTTTATACAGAGGTGAGTAAAAAAAGTTTTTACACACTTGATGATATCAGATATCTAAACACATGACTAGTTACATACAAATTTATATGAGAAAAGTCATGTGATAAAGTACTAGATACTGCTGATTGTGTGAAGAATGAAGATATATTTTTCACATTTTTATATGTATCTTTGAATGATTTCATATCTATAAGAATAAAGTAAAAGAATTTATTCAGTTGGTGTATAAAGTAGGTGTGAGATGACTACTATTCACTTAATCAATAAGAAATCAATAAGCAAAGGATATAGTTGTTAAGCAAAAAAAATTGTCACTAATTCTCTCAATGAAGAGGGAAATCAGTGTGTTATTTATATGTGTGTTATGCTCACTAAAGCTAATCAAATTAAGACTAGTTACATTTGAAAAAAAAAACAGTGTTAGCTTTTGTGAAGCTTACAGCTAAAATTTTACAGTTTTTCTTTTTTTGTAAAAACTCTGATTTCTTCAGAGCATATAAGCTCAATAATTATTAAAATCTCAATAAAAAAATTTTGTGAGAATTAAAAAACTTTGTGAAAAAAAAATTATTTTTTTGTGAAGAAAAAAAATATTTTTTTAGCTAACAAAAAAACTTTACAGTACAGATGATATCAATTATATCAAATTTCATTGTGACAGCTTTATCATTTACTAAATTTTTGTGAACTAAATCTGATGATGTAAGCACTGGCTTTCATCATTTCAGCTTTATAAAATATCTTCATGAAAGCAATTGCTGATTTATGAAGTAAAAAAAAACTTGTTGAGATCATCTGACTGTGCATGATTTTAAAAAAACATCATGCATTTTAATTAAAGAATGCATGATAACTTTAATAATCATGATGAGATTCAAATTTATGATCCTCACTGTTGCAGCTATACATAATACAGCTGTGTTAGTCAGATATTTGTTGCTGTAATTTTTTGTTTTGATTTGTAAAAGTTCATTTTTCATTTGTAAAGATGAATCTTTCTCAATTAAGTATAGTTTAACTTTGTGAAAGTGATAACAACAGCTTTCAGCAACTCAGTTTTTTTTTTTCTTTCTTAATTAAATCAAAATTCATTTTCAGTGAGTATAATTTTTCTGACATCAAATTCATCAGTTTCATCAAAAAAAAAACTTCACAAGAGATTTTTATCATTCTACAACTGAAATGAAACTTTGTGAGTGATCAGCATCATAATCTATCAGCTTTGCAAGTTATTTCAGCTTTGTGAATCAACACAAGCTGAGTTAAGTCTTTGCAAATTGAGCTAACTGAGAGTATAGTGCACAATCACAGTCAAAATCAATTTTAACAACAATATATCATCATGTCTTGCTCAAACACTTCAGAAAAAAGTAAACTTCAATTTATTGTATTATCAAATACAGAAAATTTCAATGTTGAGATGTTGATGAGTGCTGACTTCATGAATAATTTTTATGTTTCATAAATAAATTTAAGATTTCATGAGATAAAATTATGAAATTTCAGCAAAACTTGCTTTGCAAATGTTTTTCACAAGTTTTCATGCTAACAATTTCATAGTTTTTCTCTCTGTAACAAGTTTTCAGAGCTCAAATTCACATTTTGAAAATTTCTAACTTATACAGAAAACTGACTCTGATGCTTTTTTTTATGAGCAAGTATTTTTTTAACACAAAGTTGTTAATCAACTTTAATGAGTTCAGCAAATTCTTGTGATCAAACTTCAATGAATCTTCTTCATGAACAGATTCTAATTAACTTTGCTGCTTTTTGTGAGCAGAATCAGACTTCAACAAGTCAATTTTGTTATGAAATGCAAGAACTTGATTTGCATGTGCAGATTTTACAAGTCATTTTTGCTGTTTGTTTTGTTGAGTCTGAGCATTCATTTCATTATGACAATAAAATGCAATTAATTTTGCAAGCTATCAATTCTGCATCAGTGATGCAGACAATTTCAAAAGTTTTTAATTTTACATCAGTGATGCAGATAATTTTGATAATTTCTGCTAATTATGCTGCTGTTTCTCTCATTTTATGATAAATTTTTGTAAGTGTATTTGTTTTGCTGTCAGATAATCATGAAAAAAATGTATTTTATTTTTCTGCAAAAATGTTTCTGCAGAGTGATTCTGAAAAACAAAAAACTGATTGTAATGCATCAGTTAATGTTTCACAGTGCTGTCAATGAAACTGTTAAATTTCACTGATGATTTTGCAGAATGTTTAAGTAACAAGCTGCTTTCATAATTTGTTTTCTGAGAGTCATTTTGAAAAATGTTTATCAGTCACACTGATGATATTTTCAAAACTGTTTCTGTCATCAATTAGTACTGATTTCAGATTTTTTATCAAAAAACTTCACTGAATCAGAGCATCAATTTTCAGATTAATTAATTTAATTAATGCAGCTGATTGAGAAAGTTTCATGACTGAAGCTTAGCTCTGCAAAATGATGTTGATAATTTGAGCCAGACAATTATCTTCACATGAACAAAAATATGATCAGTGTTAAGAACTGAACATGACTCACAAAGCTTGTCAGTTTGTCTTGTGCATATCTGATGAATTTTGTGAAAAATGCAATAATTGCTTTTATTAAAATGTTTTCTGCTTCTTTCAGAAGTAAGAGCATCTTAATATATAATTATGATGAAAATAAAAATGAGATGTCATAATATGCAGTAAATCATGTAATATAAATTCATTATTAAAATTATAATTATCATTGAGATTTAAACAACTTTTCACATAAAACTTGTAAAATAAGTAACTAAAATTGTTTGTGAATATTATATACATGTCATGCTTTTTCAGAATAAAATTTTTAATTCTTTGCAGAATGATAAAAAACTTGTAAGTTAAATTTATCAGAATTGACATTATGATATTTGACAAAAAGTTTTTGTAAGTGTCTGAGATTCACAGCAGATTTTCAGATGAACTCATTTTCATTGCTCTCATATTTTTTTCATTGAACAAAATACTGAAGTTATTAATTTTTCTTGTAAAAGTCAGTTATAATTCTGATTTGAAATTTTTGTTTTTTTTCAAATGTTTTATGAACTGAGTAATGAGCTGTGCTATTAATATCATTCATTTTTTTGTGATCATGAAGCAAGAATACATGAAAAACATTGTGAATGCTTGTGAGATCTGATGAAAGTTTCAGATGATAAATTTGCTTGTTTATTTTTTTCATAATTTTACAAAAATCAATGTGTAAGAAATCAAGCTTCTTACTTGCACAAACTGTTTTGATATTTTTTAAGCTAAATCAAATTTTATTTTTAACAGTGTAAAACTTTAACATGTGCTTTTTATCATAATACTTTTTCTGATAAACTTGTGTTTTTGCAAGAAACTTTCTGATTTGATCTCAGCATTCATGAATGATGTTCATCTGATTTTAAAAGTTTTTTATCTTAAAAATATACTCACTTGATTTTGCAAGAGTCATTTGTGAATTCAGCTCATACATGACTTGAAAAAAAAATTTTTTTGTTGAAAAATATTGAAAATTGTTATAAGCAAACTCAGCAAGAAACAATCAGAATACTCAGTCATCTTGATTATAATTAACAAAACTTTACAAATATTGTTTCAGAATACTATTTAATCACTTGATTTGATCATTTATTTGAAAGTGAAAAGCAATACTAAAATTTTGTGAGATTTTCAGTATATGTAAAAAATTACTTCAGAATTTACTGATGAATAAAAATTCATGATCAGAAATTATATTCAGAAATATTTTATGAAATTTTATAATTTTGTGAATAATAAAATATGTCAATTGCTTTGCAGTGAGCTTTTTAATTACAAAAATGAAATGAATTATTTTGCTAAAGCAATTGACAATTATTAAAATGCAGTTAAACTCAGCTTCTTCAATGTTCTTACTTTGTAAAAAATCAGTAATGATGTTCATGCTGATTTGATTTCAAGAGTTTGTGAAAATTGACAATAAATTAAGCTTCTCATGTGATTTAATTCTGATAATTTATAAATTCATGCAAACTTCACAGACTTCACAGTATTTCTGAATTATATTTTTCATTCATGATTAATAGTACTTTCACAAAAGTAATTTATAAATCTGTTTTGTAGCAAAGTGATTTGTCAAAAATATATCATGATGTTGTCTGACTAATTCTAGTTGTAGAATCTTGTTGACTGAAATGTATAAATAATTATTGTAGAACAACATGTTTTTATTAAAAATTCATCTCTTCATAAATTGAGAGTGAAACTTCATTTTCTCTTTAATTTTTGTCACATGCTTGTCAGCATCTAGCAATTCAGATAATGTTGAAATAAAATTGCAAAATGTTTCATTTGTTCTGTGAAAATTTTCAGTATTATAAGAATTTTCATCATGAACTAGTTTATGAACACTTGCAATCTTCAATTCAAATTTTTTATTTTGATATGTTTCATCTGAGAAAATCTTTGTGAGTAGTTTCTTAATTTGTATTATAAGCTTTGCAGAGAGAGATTGTGCATCATTTTTTTTTTCTTCAAGAAACTTGAGTGAAGCATTCATCAGCTTAAGCTTTTCATCAGCACAGTTTGTTTTCTCAAGAAAAAACATGATACAGAGCTGATTTGCAGTCTCATGCTTTTAAATGTTTACACAATTTGTTTTTTTTGTATAATCTGATCATCACAAAAACTCATCAGTCAGATTTTTTTTTTCTTTTGATGTTTCACAGTAAATCAAAAAACTGTTAACTTTTGAATTCAACAAACTTGTTGTCTAGATAAGTTTTTTGCTGTTGCAAAGTAACAGAAACTATCATGATTTGTTATTACTAAAATAAATTTTCACAAGTTCTCTAGTCAATAACATCAGTGTTTAAAAAATTCAACAATGATCAAGAATTTTTGATTATGAATATCATAATTGCATTTCACAGATTTTATTTTCTATAAATACACAGTCACAGATACTCAATTTCAGAAGTCATTCAATTGAGTGATGATTTCTGAGATGACAAAATCAGAAACATTAATTTCAAAATGTATTTGATAATCAGAATTAAAGTGATGAAGCATAACAGCATCTGCAAAAAGTTTTTTCAAAACATAAAAAATTTTGTGAGTTTTCTTCATGAGAAAATTCTTTTCATTTTTTTTATTCAATTTTTGTTTCTTGTGATGTCTGACTTTCTTATTTTGTTCTTCACTTTTTAGCATATTAATAAGATCTAAAGTGATCTTTAAGAACTTCAGAATAAAATGATGATAAAAGTTCACAAATTTTAAAAATACTTGAATATTTTTTTGTGAGTTGAGTTCTGATCAGATCAAAATGATTTTCACATGTGATTTTTTCATAAATATTTCATCAGCTGATATAATATACTCAAGAAAATTTATTTCATGAACACTAAAATAGCACTTGAAGATTTTGCAGTAAAGATCTGTCATCATGAGTGTTTTTAAAACTTGATGAACATGTTGAACATAATTTTTTTCATTCACAAAGTATATCACAATATCATTCAGATATATTATCATAAAGACATCACAATCATGAAAAGTCTTGTTGATATAAAACTGAAAAGCAGCTGAAGCATTTAACAGATCAAAAAAAATCACATAATATTCAAAAAGTTCTAGAAATGTGTAAAAAACAGTTTTTCATTCATTTTTTTTTTCAAATGCAAAAATGATGATAAGCATTCTTGACATCAAAATGAGTGAAGATTTTAGCATCTGTGAGATGTTTCAAAAGCTTCTTAATCAATGATAGTGAGTAGCAGTTCTTCACAGTTTTGAAGTTCAAGTTGTGATAGTTCACACACATTTGTAGATCATCATTCTTTTTGAAAGCAAACATAATTAATGCTTCTGCAGAGAATTTGAAAACTGAATGTAGAAAAAGAGAGACAATTAAGTAAACTGAGTTAACAATTTTTTAATGACTACTTCAGTTGCTTTCAAAAACAAACATAATCATTTTAATCTCAATTTAGTTGTGAGAATGTTATATAATAAATAGCAACTAGAATAATGTATCAAATTATAAACATTATATATGCAGATAAATTGATGAAATAATGTAGATGACTCAGTATCAATATAATATTGAGATAATAAAACTCATTACTGATCTTCAGAAAAATAAAAAATCAGAAATGAGAAATTATATACACAGTATATAATTACATTATATCAGAAGTGATTTAGTAAGCTTGACATAATAATTGTTTTTTTTTTAGTTGAAAGCTGTTCTTAGTGATGATCATTTGCAGTATAAATACTTGTATACTGATGATTTGTACAAAAAAGTATGTGTATAATGTGTATTTGTGAATAAATGTGATGTTGTGTGATTGTTTTGAATAAGTAAGAACTAATGATAATTGATTAAAAATTGAGTCATTGTGTGAAAATAAGTGAGTATAAAAATTTGAAATATTGTATTGTCAACAGCAGTTGAATTGAATTAGTGTCTGATCATTAACATATTTTTGAAAAAATTTTCATGTAACTAGCATTTGAATAAGTTTTTGAGAACTCTAGTAATGATAAATAATAATACAATACTGCATAATTGCAATTCTGCTTTTATTATTTTATATTTTTTTTAAATTTATTTTAACTTTTTTTTTACTTTATCTGCTGCAATTCTTCTCTTTCAGCTCTCACTGTTTTTTTTATTGTTTATTTTATTTTTATTTTATTTTTTTCTCTCTTATATTACATTTTTATTCTGTCATAATAATATTATTTACATTTATTGTTTCAGTTATTTTAATTAAAAAATGTTATGAGATGTCTTCAATTTCAGCATCAGCTGAAAAGAAGTCTCACTTTGTTAAGAAAAAAAAATAAAATAAAAAAATTGAAAAAAAAAAATGAATAAAGAAAAAAAAATAACTGTTTTTATTTTTTTTAATATATTTTGTGATTAATAAAAAAAAGTTTATGCTGAGAGCACTTTTCTTTATATTTATTCATATGTTTTGTATAATTTTTCTTGTGTAAAAATAAATTTATTTATTTTTTTTTCAATTCTGATGATATCTGATCACTTTTGAATGTGTTTTGAGTTTTTTATAGACTTTTTGTTTATATTCTTGCCTGTTATAGATTTTTTGATTTATTAGAATTGAATTTGCAAATGTATTTGTCTGCATTTTGGGTAAAAATATATATATTTTTGTGCTTGAAGTGACTTTTTCAGCTGTTTTAGTATTTAATTTATATGTATTAATAATTTAGACATTTTTTCTGCTGTTGTTGTCTGCTCTTCTTGATCAATTTTGTTAAAAAATGTAATTATGCAAGATTCAGTAATGAAAAATGCAAGAAATGTTAAAAAATACATCAAAATTGTGTTCTGATAAGTGAATATTCAGCTATTAACAATAATTTGCTATTTTTTTTGCATTTTAAATGAAAAAAATTTCACAGATTAAGTGTCTTCAGAATTTGTATAACATTATTTTTTACATGTAACAAATGAACTGTACTGTCAGCAAGCTAAAAATAAAATTTCAGAAACTGATAATGACTCTAATCAAAATTAACTGTAAAATCAGAAGCATTTATATTTATACTGCAGCTAAACATAATATTAAAAAATACTGTGTAACTGCTGCAGCAGAGTAAAAGTTTGTGAAAAAAATTCTAAATGCTGAAAGTATTAATCTGATGAAAAAAATGAAGAAAAAAAAATAAAATAAAAATTTTTTAATGAAAAATGTCAATCTGACTGATGAATTGCTGCAGTTGTCTCTCATTTCTCTCACTAAAACAGTTATCATAATTATTTTGATGTTTGCAGTATTTTTTCTGTCTGTTTTTATCATTTTTGTAATTATTAAATTTGTCACTTCTGCTTCATTTATTTTTTTCAGATTTTATTTGATTGAATTATCTTCTTCTGAGAAAGAAAAGAAAAATGAAAAAAAAAGTTGACAGAGAAGAAAGAGAAGAAGAAAAAAAAGCAAAAAATGATTTTGAAGCTGATAATTGAGCTGATGAAAAAAAACAAATAAAAAATATAAGAAGAAGAGTAAGTGTGAGAATGCTATATAATAAATAGCAACTAGAATGATGTATCAAGTTATAAAACATTATATGTGCAGATATATAAATGAAAAAACATAAATGACTCTGATATCAATATAATATTGAGATAATAAAGTTCATCACTGATTTTCAGAAAGATAAAAAATCAGAGATGAGAAGTTATATACACAATATATAATTACACTATGTCAAAAGTAATTTAGTAAGCTTAACATGATAGTTATTTTTCTTTTAATTGAGAGTTGTTTTCAGCAACAATTTTTTGCAGCAGAAATACTTGTATACTGATGATTTGTACAGAAAAGTACATGTATAACATGTATTTATGAATAAATATAACATTGAGTGATTGTTTTGAATAAGTGAGAACTAATGATGTATTAATAATCAATTAAAATTGTGTCATTGTGTGAAATAAGCAAGTTCAGAAATTCAGAATGCTGTATTGTTGATGATGATTGAATTGAATTAATATTTAACTAATAACATGTTTTCAGAAAATTTTTCACATAACTAGTGTTTGAATAAGCTTTCAGAAACTGTAGCAACAGTAAGCAATCACACAGTACTGCATAATTGTAATTTTGTTTTTGTTATTTTGTTTTTTTTTTAAATTTATTCAAACTTCTTTCTTGCTTTATCTGCTGCAATTTTGCTTTTTCAGTTTTTACTGCTTTTTTTGCTGTCTGTCTTGCTTTTATTTTGTTTTTTTTTCTTGTGTTGCATTTTTATTTTGTCATAATGACATCATTTATATCTGCTGTTTCAGTTACTCAAACTAAAAAATACTGTGAGATGTTTTCAGTTTCAGCATTGTTTGAAAAAAAATTTTGTTCTGCTGAGAAAAAAAAGAAGAAGAAAAAAATGATGATGAAAAAACTGAAGAAGAAAAAAAATGAAGAAAAAAAATAATCATTTTTACTGTTTTTTTTGATATATTTGTGATTGATAAAAAATTTTTCTATATTGAGAGTGCTTTTTTTTATGTTTATTCACATATCTTGTGTGAATTTTTTTGTGTGAAAGCAAGTTCACTTGTTTTTTTTTCAATTCTGATGATATTCAGTCACTTTTGAATGTGTTTTGAGTTTTTTTATAAACTTTTTGTCTATATTCTTGTCTGTTATAGATTTTTTGATTTATCAGAACTTTGTTTTTTGTCTGTTGCAAAATTTTGTTTGTCAGAATTAAATTTATGAATGTGTTTGTCTGCATTTTAAGCAAGAATATATGTATTTTTGTGCTTGAAATGACTTTTTCAGCTGTTTCAATATATAATTTATATATACTAACAATCTAGACATTTTTTCTGCTGTTGTTGTCTGTTCTTCTTGATTAATTCTTCTAAGAAATGTGATTATACTAGATTCAGTATCAAGAAATACAAGAAATGTTAAAAAATACATCAGAATTGTGTTCTGATAAGTGAATATTCAGTTATTAATAATAATTTGCTAATTTTTTTATATTTTAAATGAAGAAAACTTCATAAATTAAGTATCTTCAGAATTTGCATGATGTTATTTTTTACATGCAGTAAATAAACTACATTGTCAGTAAACTGAAAATAAAATTTCAGAAGCTGATGATGATTCTGATCAAAACTGATCATGAAATCAGAAATGCTTGTACTTGTGCTGTGATTAAACACAGCATTGAAAAGTGTTGTGTAGCTGCTGCAGCAGAGCAGAAGTCTGTGAAAAAAGTTGTAAATATTTGTGAGAATGCTATATAATAAATAGCAACTAAAATGATGTATCAAGCTATAAAACACTATACACACAGATATATAAATGAAAGAATGTAAATGAATCAGATATCAATATGATATTAAGATAATAAAGCTCATTGCTGATCTTCAGAAAGATAAAAAATCAGAGATGAGAGGTTATATACACAGTATGTGACTACACTATATCAGAAGCAATTTAGTAAGCTTGACATGACAGTTTTCTGAGAATAAATGCACTTTATGATATTGAAAATGCTGATTTGATGAAGAAAGAAAAGAAAAGAAAATAAATAAAGTTTTCTTCAGCAGAAAGTGTTAATCTGACTGATGAATTGCTGCATGTGTTTTTTGTTTTTTTCTGCTAAAATAATTGCTGTGATTATTCTGATGCTTGCAATGTTTTTTTCACTTATTTTTGCTGCTTTTGTGATTGTTAAATTTGCTGTTTCTGCTTCATTTGTTTTTTCTGAGCTCTGCTTGATTGAATTGTTTTCTTCTGAGAAAGAAGAGAGAAATGAGAGAGAGAAGTCAGCAGAAAAGAAAGAAAAAAAGAAAGAAAAAAAGAAAAAAAAGCAAAAAATGATTGCAGAGTTAATGATTGAATCAGTGAAAAAAAAATGATATTATCAAGTTATCAACTGGCTGACATCAATGAACACTTTGAAGGTGAGAGGAGTGGTTGACATAGCTGCTCAGACTGAAGATGAAGGGCGTGCTGGTGAAGTGCTGTGAGTGGCTGTGGTGGTGGGTGCTGCAGTGGGAGAAGCTGAGGAAGAAGTGTCAGTCATGAGAGAAGCAGCAGCAGCAGGAGCTGCTGCTGGTGCTGCTGGTGAAGGGGTAGAGCCAGCTCATATTGTGAGCTGGTTATAGAATTGAGTTCTTTGATCAGTAAAAGTAATGTGATGTGGAATCAGATAGAATGCAATTGAGTCTTATTAATGATGTTTAAAAGCCTTTTTCAAGATACTCAAGTAGTTCATATGCCACAAAGCTCATCAAAAACTCTTTTCAATTCTTTCAGATTGTCATAAATGCTTCTTCTATTGCCATCTGACTCAACTTCAGGATTTTTTGATTTTTTTCTCATTGACAGCAAATGTATGCTCTAATTGTATACATCTGCTTTCTAGTTTAAAAATTCAGATTGTCAGACTTCATCTTGATGCTGTTAAATAAAATTTGTCACAATAAAAATTTTGAATTAAACTATTTGTTTTTTTATCAAATGAGTAAATATAACTCATCACATTTTCTTTTTCATCAGTTTCATAGTTTCAATTTGCTGATGTTTGTCATGATTGTTTCAGAATAAAATTCTAATTTTTTTTATCAAGAATTAGCAACAAGCAATGAATAATTACATCATCAATCTTCACTGAAACATTGTCACAAACATCAACACATGACATTGAGTTCTTGATTTAATCAGTGATAGTAATTTCTTTCTCAGCAAGAACAAATAATTTTAGTCACTTTGCAAGATTGAAGTTGATGCAATTGATCTCAAAATCACTATCAATAATGATCTCAACAATTTTTTCATTAACATTAACAGGAATTTTCAAAACTGTGACAGCATATATTGAGTTTGAGTTGCTGACTGAAATTAATTTAAATTTATTGATTTTCTGATGACTGATTTTGACATTGAAATTTTTGTTGTCATTTTTTTCATTTTTTGCAGCTGATATTGATTCAAAAAAAACACAGTGAACATGATTTAAATTTTCAAGAACTTCTTGCATGATAACATTTGTGATTGAGATATCAAGCATTTTGTTGATCAAATTTTTAACATTTGTTGATTTTTTCAATTCATTAAACAATTTTTGCATTGATTGATGAGATGCTTAAGTTTTAACATTTTTCATATCAATATTTTCATCAACAGTTTTTTTTTGACTGATTTTTCAAATTGAACATGCTTTATTTTTGATTCATCAATGTAATTAACAAAAACATGAACTTGCACTTCAGAATCAACAACTTGTTTCAAAATCTCATAATTGTTTTGTCAACACATTTTGACAGCAAAAATGCATGATTTCTCAACTCTGAATTTCTTGACATCAGAAACTGCATATGTAACATCAACAAAAATATTATTTTCATCATCAATATCACTGTCAGATCACTCTTCATTAATGTTATCAATTTCAGTGTTTGTATTGGCATTAGATTTTAATCAAATAACTTGCATCTGAGCTTAAAAGCTTAATGATTTTTTTTCATTTTATTGATTTATTTCAAAAGCTTTTTTTTTGCTTCTTCATTCTGAAGATATAATTGATGAATGATATAAATTTGTAATTCATTTTTTTAAATTTCAATGACAGAGTTATTTTTTCTTCATTGATTTACATACAAATGTTTTATTTCTTCATTAAAATGAATTTTGTCTTCACTTTAATTTTTCTGAAAGTGAAAACAAGTGTTTTGACAACATTCTTCATTTTCACAATAAAAGCATATCATGTTGAATTTTGCTTGTTGAAATAAAGCAAATGTTTGATATTGTATTGATTTTTGAGACATTAGAGTAATTGATTGAGATAAAATGTAATTGTTGATTTCATAAATTTTTTGATTCATCTGATTAGCAAAAGTTTGAATTAATAATGTCAACACTTTCATTTGCTTTGTGATCTTCTGCAAGTCATTAATGAGATTTTTCATTTATTTGAGAGTTGACTCATTTTTCTGTTTTTCATTTTGCAAAATTGTCTTTGATGAATTTGATGAATTATTATTCAAAATTGACAATGTAGATTGATTTTTTGATTTGACTTTATCTTGAACAAAATTCATGATATTTTCATAATTTCTGACAATTTTTATCATTTTCTTGAGATCAACTTCTTCAGCATGCATGCAATTTTTGCATTTTTTAATTGTCATGATTTTTTTGACAATTTTGACAACACTTTTTCAGATGACATTGAATGAATTTTTTCAATTAATGTCAACATTTTTAAATATTTTGTCATCAAGCTTTGATGAAAGTTCTTCAACAAAGTATTGACAATGTGTATATTCATCAATGTGATGATTTTCAAAGATTTTGTTGAAAACAGCAGTGTATTCTTGCATATATTTATAAATAATTTTCAAATCAAATAACTGTTTTTGATTTTTCAGCATCTCAAAATAAATATAATTATACACTTTTTGTTCAATGTTCTGATTTTGATATTTTTTTTTCAGCAAGATTTTCAACATGAGTCAGCTCTTGTTCTTGTATGCATCAGTTTCATGTATTCACATTGCAATGCACATTGAACAATATTTAAGCACTCATTTCATCATTTGATAATCATTGTTGACAATATCATGATTTTCACACAATTGAGTGAAATTTTAAATAAAGTGTGTCACATTTTCTTCTTTAAAATATGAAGCTTCATTGATTTCAGACAAGAGAAATAACATCATCATCATGAGCATTTGATCTTGTTGATACTGATAATTAATGATTATTGAAATTGAAATTCTTTCTATGTCTGAAATTAATATAAAATCAATTAATGTATCTGATGAACTGAAATTCACACTCACTGTTGTATCTGAAACAACATCATGCTTTGAAAACACATTCAAGCTTTCTTGTTCAGTTATTTTCTTCAGTTCTTGAAGAGTTGATGCAGCATGTTTGTGACTAAAAATTTTTAACACAGGTTTCAACATCAAATTCAACAATATTTCTCAAAATAAATAAGTTTTTTGATTTTTGAATAACAAAAGCAATTCAGAAAGAGTCATCTTTTGTGACAATAATAATAACAAAAGTAATGATGAAAGCAAAATTTTTTTGATGTGTCAATCAACAAGCAGTTACATGAGTTTTTCTCTTAAATAAAATTTTTTTTGTTGACATTCAAATTCTTCACAAACACATTTGTGACAAGATTTGTGTCACTCAGAGCACAGTTTTCACAAGTTAAAAACATTCATTGAATACATTGTTGTCTTGATTATAAACTTTTAATAATTTTATCATTTTTCAGTAGCAGAAAGATGGTAAGCTTTAACAATTATAAATTAAATCAAACAATGAAGTCTCAGAGTTTGTCAGAGCAATGAAACATTGAAAGCAATAAAAATATCAAAAATAATAAATTTTTCTTCTTCATTTTTTAATTCAATTGATCACTCATCAATCAAGTTTTTTCAGAAACATCAGAATAAAACAAAGAAATTATATAACTCAGTTAATATAAGCAGATTGAAATAAATCTAATGTAAGAAAAAAAAAACATTATAATCAACACATTGATAATTAATATCAGCAATAGCAATCAATCAAAAGTCTGTCAACAATCTCATATCAAATTCTCAAGTATTGACTCTAGAAATCATGATAATGTAGTGAACAGAAATCATATCAGAAAGACAATATATTGATTTATATGTATTAACAACTATCAACAACAAAACAATCAAGTGATCAACAATATATGTATAAGTAAGGTCAATATCTCAAGAAGTATGCACAAACATGTGTGTTCTCTCAATAATAAATAAATGTCCCTCATATATATCTTCAGCAACTGATAGAAAAGATATAGCAGAAAGAAATGTGATGTAAGTGATCAACAGAAGTAAAGTCAATAAGAAAAATAACTAAGAAAATGTCTGTCAACTAGAGTGTATCAACATAAAGTGTTGACTTAGCTGTATGTATCATGTTGATAGAAAGCACTGAACTTCTCATTACAATAATTGCTGTGATTATTCTGATGCTTGCAATGTTTTTTTCACTTATTTTTGCTGTTTTTGTGATTGTTAAATTTGTTGTTTCTGCTTCATTTGTTTTTTCTGAGCTCTGCTTGATTGAATTGTCTTCTTCTGAGAAAAAAGAGAGAAATGAAAGAGAGAAGTCAGCAGAAAAAAAAAAGAAAAAAAAAAGCAAAAAATGATTGCAGAGTTAATGATTGAATCAGTGAAAAAAAAATGAAAAATATAAAAAAAAGTAAAAAAAAAAATTCAGAAAATGAATTTATATTTTTTTAAAAACTTTTTAGAGCAATTTCTGTACTTTTAAACATGTTTTTATTAAATGCTGCATCTTCAGATTGAATTTTTGCTGAGATTTTTTTTTGTTTTTTGTGATGTGTCTAGTATTTTTGAATACTCACATGTGTTTTTTGATGTGTCTGATATTTTTAAGTATTCACACATGTTTTTTTCTGTGTTTTTTGTTTTTTGATATGTCTGATGTCTTTGAGCATTTGTACATTTTTTTTTGATGAAGACAGTGTTTTTAAGTGATTGTTTCTGTTTTTTTTTTTTTTTTTTAGTTTTTTTTTTTATCAATTGAAGACTTTTTTTTAAAATTCAGTTTTTGCTTCTCAGTAAAATCATTTAAAAAACTTTATGAAAAAAATTTGAAAAGAGCAGCAAAGAAAAAATCAAAAAATATCATTGAGTGTTTAAAATTATTATTAATTATACTTATAATGTTTTTTTACAAACTGTGCATTAACTTCTCATTTTTTTTCTTGCTTTTCAAAAATTGCAAGTGTTTCAGTATCAGTTAAATTTTTTTCTGATTTTTAATTATTATTTTCAGAATTTCAATCAGTTCACTAAACAAAATATTTAATTTTTTTATAATATTTGTACTTTTCAAAAATTTCTTCAACAAGATATTTATTTTGTTTGTTTATTGATTCTGACTCTGATGATGATAACTAATTTTCATATTTTTTGTATGCTTTCAGCAATGAAACATGAAAGACAAAATGTATGCTGTGATAACTAGAAAATAATTAAAATTTATATAATTACTTTTCTCAAGCTGCAACAATTTGAAATAAATTAACATAATTATAATCAAGTTTGCACACAAAGTGAATCATTCAGAAGTTTTTTGTGTAAATCATTATTTAATTGTTGATTTGAAAAAATTGTAACTTATATTTTAAATTATAATATATTTTTTGTGTATCACACATTGCTTGCAATTTTTCAATTAGCTGTTTGTGTATTTTTTTAAAAATTTCAATGTGTTTTGCTGCATAAATGACTGATTTTTCTGATGATTTGCTGACATTAATGATCAAGTTGAAGTGATAACTCATGAGAGTTTTAGTCAGTATTTCATTTATAAAATTATGCTTTGCTTAATTGTGCACAAATTGTGTCATTAACAATTATTGTACTCAATCATTTTAATGAAAATTAATAAAGCAATGCAAATAATACTCTAATATTTGATTTTGACATTCAGTTTAATCATCAGTTTGAAAATGAAAAACAGTACTATGCTGATGTTTTGCATTAAAATAAAAACAAAAAATTGATCAGTATTTATTTGTGAACAATGAATTTTAATTAAAAATGATGTTTTTTGACATTTCATACATTGTAAAAATGTGTTTATAGAAGATTTCTGCAAATTCAACAACAGTTATATTTTTTTGACAAGATATATAAATTGTGAATTTAAAAAAAATATTAATTATAACTAATTCAGTATTGTAAATTTCATTTTTTCATGTGAAAAAAAAACAAGTCAGTAATAAAATTAATTGAAATAAACTCAAAAAGCTTGAAAAACATAAAAATTGTGTTTAATTCATCATATTTTTTATATTGATGAAACTTAATGTGTTGACAAACATCACAAGTTTGCACATATTGCATAACATTTTGAATAAATTCATGTCAATAATATTTATTCTGAATTGTTTTAATGAATTTTTTAATTTTTAAATGATTTTTTTGTGAATTATTGTAATTTGCACAAATTATTTTCATTATTAATATTTTTTATTTTGAAACATAAGCTTGATTGTTAACTTGAAGTAAATCATTGTTAGAAATAATTCAAACAAAATTTTTAACATTAAATATGTCAGTTTCTTGCACTTCTCATTTGTGTTTTTTAATAAAAAAGTCTAAATTTTAATATATTTGTATATGCTGTTTCAAATATTAAAATAACATTTATCAGTGTTTACAGCACAAAGCTTTTCAAAAAGCTTTTATTATCAATAATAAACTCAGAAAAGTCAACAGCATTTTTTGAGAAATTATTTATATTATTAATAATGATCAAATTATTTAAAAACATCAGTTGCTACTGTTTGTTGTACATCTGAATGCAGTTTGTAAAAAAAATTATATTTTTTTGAAATTCAGTATTTCATTTTGTTGTAATTTCATATTGTAGTTTTTGTTGCAAAATAAATAACATAATTTTATCATGATAAAAATCTGCATAATTTAATCAACAGTTGAGTGTATCTGCTGAATTTGTTTTATCTGAATAATATAAAAACACAAAATTATACATATTTAGTATTTTCATTCATTTTGTCTAACATTTGTTGAGCATTTTAGTTGTCATAAAATACTGTAAATTAGCATGATTAAATAAAATAATTATTAAATTTTGATTTTTTTTAAATAATGTCTTCAGTGCTTAAAAATGCAATTATTGTTAATAACTTTTTATCATGTGTATCATAATGTGTTTCTGTGTTTATTAATTTGCAAAATCAGAAAGCAATAAAATATTAAAGTTTGTTTTTTTGAAATTGTGACAATATAACTGCTATTGTGTAAATTGAAATATTTAATTTTAGCATAATTTTTTGCTGAGAATTGAAGTAAGAAAGTAAAAAAACAAAAATAAAATATTTTTTAATTTTTTGAAATATGTGTTTGATGTTGTTTATTCAAACAAAAAGTGGTTTTTGTTTTTTTTTATATTGTTTTTTTTGATTAATGTGAATAAAGAATTAGCAATTTTTGAATAAAAGTAAATGAATTATTTATAAAAATTAACAAATTTCAAAAAACTTTGAAGTTTTTTAATGCTTTTAGAAATTGATCAATCAAGTATAACATTTACTCATTTTTTTTTCATCTCAATTTTCTCAAAGTTAATTATATACTCTAAAAATGATATTTTATTAATAATAAACTTACATTTCTTGATTTTTATGAACAGATTTGCTTGCTCAAAACAATCAAGAATTATTTGTGTGTGCTTAATATACTCTTTCATGCTGTTGAAATAAATGAAAATGTTGTTAAGATAAATCAAACAGCAAACATCTAATAAATTGACAAGTATGTTATTTATATAAAATTGAAATGTAGCTGACACATTTGTCAAATCAAAAAACATTACACAAAATTCAAAATATTCATAATGAGTGTGAAATGTAATTTTTCATTTATTTTCTTCATGAATTCTGATTTTATAATAAGCATTGTAAAAATTCAGAGCAGTATATATCTTGATTTTACTAAATTTATTCAACATTTTTGTAATCAGCAGCAAAAAATAACAATTTTTTATTGTAATGTAATTAATTTTGTGATAATTAACATAAAAATATAAATTATTATTTTTTTTGAGACAAAAAAAATTGAAGCTTTAGCAGAATTTTTGAAAAATCTGATTTAATTTTTATTCAAAACATTGTCAATATATTACTTCAAAATCTTGAGTTCAGTAACAGATAAAAAATAAATTGACAAAAATGATAATTTTGTTTCAAATTTTAATTCAATTTTATGTTTTATTTTTGATGAATGAAAAGCTTCAATTGCAGCTTTTTCTGAAAATAAATATACTTTATGATGCATGTAATCTGACAATTTGTTCAAATTCATGTTTGTGTATGTTGCATTGTTAAATATAATTAATTAATTAATAAATTTATTCATTTGTTCAGAATCATCAGTCTTTAATGATATAACTGACTTAATATTGATCAAAAATGCTTGTGTTTTTGCTAAAATTTTGTCAACTGCTTCATTTGCAAATATAAAATTAATATTAGCTGCATTGACTTGATAAGTTCAGTTATTTTTTTATTAATTAACAAGAAAATTAATACTTTTAAATCAAGAAAAACTCAAAATAAAATCATAATTGTTCAGAGTTGTCATTTCAAAACTATGAGTAACAGTTTGTGTAATTTTGTTACTGTTTGTTGTGCTCATGATTAAGTCTAGTTGTCTGTAAGTATGCATCATGTGATCATTAATAATTTTTATCATTTTTAACTTGTGAGATTTATTTTCTAAGTCATTAATTTTTGCTCAAAAATAATTAATAAAGTTGACTTCAGCTTCTGAATTCACTAAAACTATAACATTTTTTAAATTTTTAGTTGTTGAAATTTCAACAGTTATAATGAAAAATAAAAAACTTTGCTGCTGTTCACAAATTTCAAGAGTTATTGTAATGTTAATAATTTTTTTTAAAAGTTTTTTAATATATCTTACTGCTTATTTTCATACTTCTGCTTTTATTTTTTCTTTCAATAACTGTTTGAAAAATGTTTTTTTTCACAATATGAGTATTTATCATATTTGACTTTTTGTTTTTTATTATCATTTGAAGAATCATGTGAACTATTATTACTATTTTCTGACTTTTTTCATGATTGATTTTTAAAACTGAAGTGATTTGTGTTGTTTTGATTTGAATTTTTTAAATTTTGCATTTTTTTTTAAATTTGTTAACTTTGTTGAGTAAATTATCTTCAGGCTGTATCAAATGAGATATGAAAGCTTTGTATTTCATATTTTTGTATTTATTAATGTACTTGTTGAATTTTGCATGAACTTTGAATAATATTTCTGAATAAACATATTTTTTGTGCTGATTTTCAATATATTGTTTGTGAATTTGTTTTGAAATGTTTTTTAAAATAATCATAAAGTTTTGAACTGACTGATTTTTGTGCTGTTTGAGTTTTAAATATTGATAATCAGCATCATGTAAAGCTTTTTCAGAATTCATAACTTGTTGTTTCAGTCAATTTTTGAATTTTTTTCAAGTAAATAATTGATTGCTGTTATTTGTGTTAAAATAATTTTATTTAATGAGCAATTTGCTGTTAAAGTGCAGAATTGCTTCAAGAATTTTGTGATTTAATTGTTTTTCAAAAAGATTTTCATAATAAACATAAAAAACTTCTGTATTTGTAATGAAGTCTTCTAGTTTTTTAAAATAATAAGCTGCAAATTTTTTATTGAGTTTTTATGAGAATGTTTTTGCTGTGTTGATTATAATAAAAAATGTTAGAATAAAAACATTTAAAGTAAAAATATTTGAATTTAAAGAGCTGTTTTTTTATTTTTTAGTGCTTGTATTGCTTTATTAAAATTTTTGATTTTGATTTGTTGTTTCAATAATTGTTTTTCAAGTCTAAAATGTTCAATTTTGTGTTCATCTTCAGCAATGATGTTATTTTTGATCATAATTGACAATTCTCTGATGTTTTTCAGTTGAGACTGCACAATTAACTTAACAATGTTGTTGTTAAGAAAGTCTGATGTGATTGTCACTTCAACTGAAGAAGAATTCTTTTCACAATTTTTGTCATGTTGAATTTTGCAATTAATATTGTCAGATATGACATCAAATTTGAGAATATTTGCTGCAAGAAGTGTAAATTTAATGAAATAATTAATAAAATTAATAAAATTTAATGAAAAAAAATCTTGTAATCTGATGAATCATTTCTCAATTTGAGAAGCAATGAGAATTGTGAGAATGCTATATAATAAATAACAACTAAAACAATGTATTAAGCTATAAAACACTATACACACAAATATATAAATGAAAGAATGTAAATGACTCTGATATCAATATAATATTGAGATAATAAAGCTCATTGCTGATCTTCAGAAAGATAAAAAATCAGAGATGAGAGATTATATACACAGTATGTGATTACACTATGTCAGAAGTGATTTAGTAAGCTTGATATGACAGCAAGCAGAAGAGTTCAGAAAATAAACTGTAAAAATATTATATAATAAATAATGATTAAAATGATGTATTAAGCTATAAACATTATATATATAAATAAATTAATGAAATAACATAGATGACTCAGTATTAATATAATATTAAAATAATAAAATTCATTGCTGATTTTCAAAAAAATAAAAAATCAAAAATAAGAGATTATATATACAGTATATAACTACATTGTGTTAAAAGCAATTTAATAAATTTGATATAACAGTTGTTTTTTTTCTAGTTGAGAGTTATTCTCAGTGATGATTTTTTGCAGTATAAATGCTTGTATATCAACAATTTGTACAGAAAAGTACATGTATAATATATATTTGTGAATAAATGTGATGTTGTACAGTTGTTTTGAATAAGCAAGAGTTAATAATGTATTAATAATCAATTAGAATTGCATCATTGTGTAAAATAAGCAAGTATGAAGATTTGAAATATTGTATTGTCAATAATAATTGAATTGAATTAATATTCAGTCATTAGCATGTTTTTAAAATTTTTTTCACACAACTAGTATTTAAATAAATTTTCAAAAATTATAATAACAGTAAATAATAATGCAGTACTGCATAATTGTAATTTTGTTTTTGTTATTTTATTTTTTTTTAATTTATTTTAATTTTTTTTCATTTTGTTTGCTATAATTTTGTTTTTTCAGCTTCTGCTGTTTTTTTACTGCTCATTTTGCTTTTATTTTATCTCTTTCTCTCTCACATTGTGTTTTTATTTTATTATAATGACATTATTTATGTCTGCTGTTCTGATTACTTCAATTAAAAAACATTATAAGATATTTTCAATTTCAGCATTAGCTGAAAAGAAGTCTCACTCTGTCAAGAAAGAAAAAAAAATGATAATGAAGAAATTGAAAAATAAAAAAAATAAAAAAAACAATCATTTTTATTGTTTTTTTTGATATATTTTGTAATTAATAAAAGTTTTTTATACTGAAAGCACTTTTCTTTATGTTTATTTATGTATTTTGTGTGAATTTTCTTGTGTGAAAGTAAATTTACTTGTTTTTTTTTTCAATTCTGATGATATCTGATCACTTTTGAATGTGTTTTAAATTTTTTTATAAATTTTTTATTTATATTTTCATCTGTTATAAATTTTTTGAATTTATCAGGATTTAATTTTTGTTTGTGGCAAAATTTTATTTATTAGAATTAAATTTGTGAATGTGTTTGTCTGCATTTTGAGTAAGAATATATATATTTTTGCACTTGAAGTAACTTTTTCAGTTATTTTAATATTTAATTTATATATACTAATAATTTAAATGTTTCTTCTGCTGTTGCTGTCTGTTTTTCTTGATTAATTCTGTTAAGAAATGTGATTATGTGAGATTCAGCAATAAAACATGCAAGAAATGTGAAAAAACATATCAGAATTGCATTCTGATAAGTGAATATTTAGTTATTAATAATAATTTACTAATTCTTTTATGTTTTAAATGAAAAAAACTTCACAAATCAAGCATCTTCAGAATCTGCATGATGTTATTTTTTACATACAATAAATGAATTGTACTGTTAGCAAGCTAAAAATAAAACTTCAGAAGCTGATAATGATTCTGATTAAAATTAATTGTGAGATCAGAAATACTTGTACTTATATTATAATTAAATACAGTATTAAAAAATATTATATGACTGCTGCAGCAGAGCAGAAGTCTGTAGAAGAAATTATAAATATTAAAAATATTAATTAAATAAAAAAAATAAAGAAAAAAAATGAAAAAAAAATTTTCAGCAGAAAGTGTCAATCTGACTGATGAATTGCTGCAATTATTTCTCATCTCTCTCACTAAAATAATTATTATGATTATTCTAACATTTACAGTGTCTTTTCTGTCTGTTTTTGTCATTTCTGCAGTTGTTAAATTTGCTGCTTTCACTTCATTTGTTTTTTTTAACTTTATTTAATTAAATTGTCTTCTTCTGAGAAAGAAGAAAGAAATGAGAAAGAGAAGTCAGCAGAGAAGAAAAAAAAGAAGAAAAAAATAAAAAATAATTGTGAAATCAGTGATTGAGCTGATGAAGAAGAAAGAAAATGAAGAATATGAAAAGAAAAGCAAGCAGAAAAACTTAGAAAATGAATTTATATTTTTTAAAAAAATTTTGAAGTAATTTTCATACTTTTAAATATATTTTTATTGAGTGCTGTGTTTTCAGACTGAATTCTTGTTGAGATTTTATTTTTTTTTGTTTTTTGTGACATGTTTAGTACTTTTGAATACTCATGTGTGTTTTTTGACATATCTGATATCTTTGAGTATTCATGCATGTTTTTTTCATTATTTTTTTGTTTTTTGATACATCTGATATCTTTGAGCATCTGTACATTTTTCTTTTAATGAAGACAACACTCTCAGATGATTGTTTCTGTTTTTTTTATGTTTTTTTATCAATTAAAAACTTCTTTTTTTGAAATTCAGTTTTTGCTTCTCAGTAAAATCATTTAAAAAACTTTATGAAAAAAATTTGAAAAAAATGACAAAGAGAGAATCAAGAGATATTATTAAATGTTTAAAATTATTTTTAATTGTACTTATGATGTTTTTTTTACAAACTGTGCATTGACTTTTTATTTTTTTTTTTACTTTTCAAAAATTGCAAGTGTTTCAGTATCAGTTAAATTCTTTTCTGATTTTTAATTATCATTTTCAGAATCTCAATCAGTTCACTGAACAAAATATTTAATTTTATTATAATATTTATATTTTTTAAAAATTTTTTCAACAAAATATTTATTTTGTTTATTTATCAGTTCTGATTTTGATAATGATAACTGATTTTTACATTTTTTATATGCTTTCAGCAGTGAAACATAAAAAATAAAATATATACTGTGATAACTAAAAAGTAATTAAAACTTATATGATTACTTTCTTCAAGCTGCAATAATTTAAAATGAATTAATATACTTATAATTAAATTTGTGTACAGAATGAATCATTCAGAGGTTTTTTATGTAAATTATCATTTAACTGTTAATTTGAAAAAATTGTAACATATATTTTAAGTTATAATATATTTTTTACATGTTACATACTGCTTGCAATTTTTCAATCAGCTGTTTGCATATTTTTCTAAAAATTTCAACATGTCTTACTGCATGAATTACTGATTTTTCTAATAATTTACTAACATTAATAATCAAATTAGAGTGATAATTCATAAAAATTTTAATTAGTATTTTATTTGTGAAGTTATGTTTTGCTTGATTGTGCACAAATTACATTATTAATAATCATTGTATTTAATTATTCTGATGAAAGTTAATAAAACAATGCAGATAATACTTCAGAATTTGATTTTAACACTCAGTTTGATTATTAATTTGAGAATGAAAAATAATATTAAGTTAACATTTTACATCAAAATAAAAACAGAAAGTTAATGAGTATTTATTCATAAATAGTGAATTTTGATCAGAAATAATATTTTTTGATGTTTCATATATTGTAAAAATATATTTATAATATATTTCTGCAAATTCAATAGCAGTTATATTTTTTTAGTAAAACACATAAATTGTATATTTAAAAAAAATATTAACTATAACTAATACAGTATTATAAATCTCACTTGTTCATGTAAAAAAAACAAGCTGATAATAAAATCAATTAAAATTGACTTAAATAACTTAGAAAATATAGAAATTGTGTTTAGTTTATTATATTTTTTATATTGACAAAACTTAATGTGTTGATAAATATTACAAATTTACATATATTGTATAACATTCTGAATAAGTTTATGTCAATAATACTTATTCTGAATGATTTTAATAAAATTTTTAATTTTTAGATGATTTTTTAATAAATCATTGTGATTTGTGTAAATTATTTTCATTATGAATATTTTTTACTTTGAAATATAAGCTTAATTGTTGACTTAAAGTAAATCATCATCAGAAATAATTTAAATAAAGTTTTCAGTATTAAATATATCAGTTTCTTACACTTCTTGCTTGTGTTTCTTCACAAAAAAATCTAAGTTTTGAATTTGCAGTAATAAAAAAATTAAAAATTCTAATATATTTGTATATACTGTTTTAAACACTAAAACAGTATTTATCAATGTCTGCAGTATAAAACTTTTTGAAAAGCTTTTATTATTAATGATAAATTTAGAAAAGTCAACAGTATTTTTTGAGAAATTAATTATATTATTAATAATTATTAAGTTATTTAAAAACATCAGTTGCTGCTGTTCCTCATACAGTTGAACACAGTTTGTGAGAAGAATTATATCTTTCTGAAGTTTGATGTTTCATTCTGTTGTAACTTCATGCTGTAGCTTTTGTTGTAAGATAAATAATATAATTTCATTATGATAAAAATTTACATAATCTGATGAACAGCTGAGTGTATTTACTAAATTTATTTTATTTAAATGATGTAAAAATACAGAATTATATATATTTAGTGTTTTAACTCATCTTGTCTGACATTTGTTAAGTATTTTAATCATTATAAAATACTGTAAATTAGCATGATCAGATAAAATAATTACTGAATTTTAATTTTTTTTAAATAATATCTTCAGTATTTAAATGATACAATTATTGTTAATAACTTTTTATTATATGTATTATAACACATTTCTGCATTTATTAATTTGTAAAATCAAAAAATAACAAAAGGTTAAAATTAATTTTTCTGAAATTGTAATAATATAATTATTATTATATAAATTAAAATATTTAATTTCAGCATAATTTTTTACTGAGAGTCAAAGTGAGAGAGTAGAGAAATAAAAATAAAATATTTTTTAAGTTTTTAAAATGTATATTTAATATTATTTATTTAAACAAAAAGTGATTTCTGTTTTTTTTTTATATTGTTTTTTTTTGATTAATGTAAATAAAGAATTAGCAATTTTAAAATAAAAATAGATGAATTATCTATAAAAATTAGCAAATTTCAAGAAGTTTTGAAGCTTCTTAATACTTTTAGAGATTAATTCATCAAGTATAACATCTACTTGTTTTTTTTTCATCTCAATTTTCTCAGAGTCAATTATATACTCTAAAAATGATACTTTATCAACAGCAAATTTATATTTTTTGATTTTTTATAAATAAATTTGCTCATTCAAGATGATCAAAAATCATTTGTGTGTGTTTAATATATTCTTTTATGCTGTTGAAATAAATAAGAATGTCATTAAGATAAATCAAACAGCAAATGTTTAATAAGTTAACAAATATATTATTTATATAAAATTGAAATGTAGCTGACACATTTGTTAAATCAAAAAACATCATAAAAAATTTAAAATATTTATAATAAATGTAAAATGCAGCTTTTTGTTTATTCTTTTCATAAATTCTGATTTTATAATAAATATCACAAAAGTTCAGAACAGTATATATTTTGACTTTACTAAATTTATTTAACATCTCTGTAATTAGTGACAGAAAATAATAATTTTTAATTGTAATGTAATTAATTTTGTAATAATTAATGCAAAAATATAAATCATCATTTTTTTTGAGACAAAAAAAATTGAAACTTCAGTAAAATTCTTAAAAAATCTGATTTAATTCTTGTTCAAAGTATTTTTAATATATTACTTTAGAATCTTGAGTTCAGTGACAGATAAGAAATAAATTAATAAAAATGATGATTTTGTTTCAGATTTTAATTTAATTTATATTTTATTTTTAATAAATGAAAAACTTTAATTGCAGCTTTTTCTGAAAATAAATATACTTTATAATGCACATAATTTAACAATTTGTTCAAATTCACATCTGTGTACATTGCATCATTAAATATAATTAATTGATTAGTAAATTTATTCATTTATTCAGAATTATCAGTTTTTGATGATACAACTGATTTAATATTAAGCAAGAATACTTGTGCTTTTGTTTAAAATTTTATTAATTGCTTCATTCACAAACATAAAATTAATATTAATTGTGTTTACTTAATAAGTTTAGTTGTCTTTCTGTTAATTTATAAGAGAATTAATACTTTTAAGTCAAGAAAAATTTAAAATAAGATTGTAATCATTCAGAATTATTGTTTAAAAACTGTGAGTAGTAATTTATGTAATTTTATTATTGTTTGTTGTGCTCATAATTAAATTCAGTTGTTTATAAATGTACATTATATAATCATTAATAACTTTCATTATTTTTGACTTGTGAGATTTATTTTTTAAGTTATTAATTTTTATTTAAAAGTGACTGATAAAGTTGATTTTAGCTTCTGATTTCACTAAAATTATAATATTTTTTAAATTTTTAGCTGTCAGAATTTTCATAATTATGATAAAAAATAAAATTTTTTACTGCTGTTTGTAAACTTCAAGAGTAATTGTGACATTAATAATTTTTTTTAGAAGTTTTTTAATATTTCTTATCACTTATTTTCATATTTTTGTTTCTGCTTTTTTTTTAGTAATTATCAGAAGAATGTTTTTTTTTACAATATAAATATTTTTCATACTTGATTTTTTATTTTTTATTGTTGTTTAAAAAGTCATGTAAATTATTGTTGTTATTCTTCAGTTTTTTTCAAGATTGATTTTTAAAACTGAAGTAATTTACATTGTTTTAATTTGAATTTTTTGAATTTTGTATTTTTTTCTTAAGCTTGTTAATTTTATTGAATAAATTATCTTCAGTTTGTGCTAAATAAAATATGAAAGTTTTATATTTTATATTTTTGTATTTATTGACATACTTGTTGAATTTCACACAGATTTTAAATAATATTTTTGAATAAATATGTTTCTTGTGCTGATTTTCAATGTATTGCTTGTGAATTTGTTTTAAAATGCTTTCTAAAACTGTTATGAAATTTTAAACAAATTGATTTTCATGTTGTTTGAGCTCTAAATATTGATAATTAGCATTATGTAAAACTTTTTTAAAATTTATAACTTGTTGTTTTAGTCAATTTTTAAATTCTTCTCAAGTAAATAATTGATTATTATTATTTATGTTAAAATAATTTTATTTGATGAGCAGTTTGCTGTCAAAATGCAAGACTGTTTTAAGAATTGTATAATTTAATTATTTTTTAAAAAATTTTTTATAATAAACATGAAATTTTTTTGTGCTTACAATAAAATCTTTCAGTTTTTTAAGATAATAAACTGTAAATTTTTTATCAAGTTTTCACAAAAATACTTTTGCTGTATTAATTATAATGAAAAATATCAAAATTGAAATATTTAATATAAATATGTTCAGACTTAAAATGTTTTTGTTTATTTTTTAATGCTTAAATTACTTTGTTAAAATTATTTATTTTATTTTGCTGTTTGAGTAATTACTTTTTAAGTCTAAAATGTTCAATTTTGTATTTATCTTCAGCAATGATGTTGTTTTTGATTACAATTAAAAATTCTTCAGTTTTTATTGATTGAGACTGCATGATCAGCTTAATAATATTGTTGTTTAAAAAATCTGATGTAGTTGTCACTTTGACTGAAGAAGAATTTTTTTTACAG
This sequence comes from Emydomyces testavorans, assembly GCA_029449355.1. NCBI lineage: Eukaryota > Fungi > Ascomycota > Eurotiomycetes > Onygenales > Nannizziopsiaceae > Emydomyces > Emydomyces testavorans. The sequence continues at coordinate 4,159,362 of CP120627.1, forward strand.
ATTTTGTCATGTTGAACTTTGCAAGAAATATTATTGAATATAACATTAAATTTAAAGTTATTTACTGTGAAAAATGTAAAATTGAAATAATTAATGAAATTAATGAGAAAAAAATCTGATAATCTGATGAACTGCTTCTTAATTTGAGAAGCAATGAGAACTGTGAGAATATTATATAATAAATAACAACTAAAATGATGTATCAAATTATAAATATTATATGTGCAGATAAATTGATGAAATAATATAGATGACTCAGTATCAATATAATATTAAGATAATAAAGCTCATTGCTGATTTTCAGAAAGATAGAAGATCAGAAATGAGAGATTATATACACAGTATATGACTATACTATGTTAGAAGCAATTTAGTAAGCTTAGCATGACATAAGCTTACATTTTTTTAGAAATTTTTTGAAGCAATTTTCATGTTTTTGAGTATATTTTCATTGAATGCTGTATCTTCAGACTGAATTTTTGCTGAAATTTTGTTTTTTCTTTTATTTTTTGTGACATATCTGATATTTTTGAGTACTTATATATGTTTTTTGATGTGTCTGATATTTTTGAGTACTCATGCATGTTTTTTTTTCTTTTTTGTTTTTTGATACATTTGATCTCTTTAAACATCTGTACACATTTTTTTCTTTTTTTTTTCTTAATTTTTTTTATTAATTGAAGATTTTTTTTTTGAAATTTAGTCTTTACTTTTCAGTAAAATCATTTAAAAAACTTTATGAGAAAAATTTGAAAAGAATGACAAAGAGAGAATCAAAAGATATTATTGAGTATTTAAAATTATTTTTAATTATATTTATAATACTTTTTTACAGACTGTATATTAACTTCTCATTTTTTTTTGTTTTTTAAAAATTGTAAGTGTTTCAGTATCAATCAAATTTTTTTCTGATTTTTAATTATTGTTTTCAGAATTTCAATCAGCTCACTGAACAAAATATTTAATTTTTTTATAATATTTATGTTTTTTAAAAATTTCTTTAACAAAATATTCATTTTGTTTGTTTATCAGTTCTGACTCTGATGATGATAGCTGATTTTCATATTTTTTATATACTTTCAGCAGTGAAATATAAAAAACAGAATGTATACTATAATAACTAAAAAGTAATTAAAATTTATATAATTACTTTTTTTAAGCTGCAACAATTTGAAATGAATTAATATAATTATAATCAAGTTTGTTGTGAGAATGCTATATAATAAATAGCAACTAGAACAATGTATCAAGTTATAAAACACTATACACATATATATATAGATGAAAGAACATAAATGGCTCAGATATCAATATGATATTAAGGTAATAAAGCTCATCAATGATCTTCAGAAAGATAAAAAATCAGAGATGAGAGATTATATACACAGTATGTGACTACACTATGTCAGAAGCAATTTAGTAAACTTGACATGACATTTATATACAGAGCAAATCATTTAAAAGTTTTTTGTGTGAATTATTACTTAACTGTTAATTTGAAAGAATTGTGATTTATATTTTGAGTCATAATATATTTTTTATGTGTCACATACTGCTTGCAATTTTTCAATTAATTATTTACATATTTCTTTAAAAATTTCAGTGTGTTTTGCTGTATAAATTACTGACTTTTCTGATAATTTACTGACATTAATAATTAAATTAAAGTAATAACTTATAAAAATTTTATTCAGCATTTTGTTTATGAAGTTATGTTTTACTTGATTGTGCACAAATTATATTATTAATAATTATTGTATTTAATCATTCTGATGAAAGTTGATAAAACAATGCAGATAGTGCTTCAAAATTCAATTTTAATATTTAATTTGATTATTAATTTGAGAATGAAAGACAGTGCTAAACTGACATTTTACACTAAAATAAAAACAAAAAATTAATCAGTATTTACTTATGAATAGTAAATTTTGATTGAAAATAATGTTTTTTAATATTTTATATATTGTAAAAATGCACTTGTAGTATATTTCTGCAAATTTAACAATAGTTATATTTTTTTAATAAAACATATAAATTGTATATTTGAAAAAAATATTAATTATAACTAATGCAATATCATAAATCTCACTTTTTCATGTAAAAAAAAACAAGTCAGTAATAAAATCAATTGAAATTAACTTAAATAATTTAAAAGACATAAAGATTGTGTTTAGTTCATCATATTTTTTATATTGACAAAACTTAATATATTAACAAACATCACAAATTTGCACATATTGTATAACATTCTGAGTAAATTTATGTTAATAATATTTATTCTGAATGATTTTAATATATTTTTTAATTTTTAAATAATTTTCTTGTAAATTGTTGTGATTTGTGTGAATTATTTTTATTATTAATATTTTTTACTTTGAAATATAAGCTTAATTGTTAACTTAAAGTAAATCATTATCAAAAATAATTTAAACAGAGTTTTCAGTATTAAATATATCAGTTTCTTGCACTTTTTGTCTGTATTTCTTTATAAAAAAATTTAAATTTTGAATTTGCAGTAGCAAAAAAATTAGAAATTTTGACATATTTGTATATACTGTTTCAGATATTAAAACAGTATTTATCAATGTTTGTGTCATAAAACTTTTCAGAAAACTTTTATTATTAATAATAAATTCAGAAAAATTAACAACACTTTTTAAGAGATTAATTACATTGTTGATGATTGTCAAGTTATTTCAAAAACATCAGTTGTTGCTGTTTATTATATATTTAGATGCAGTTTGTGAAAAAAATTATATCTTTCTGAAATTTAGTGTTTTATTTTGTTATAACTTCATGCTGTAGTTTTTGTTACAAAATAAATAGCATAATTTTATCATGATAAAAATTCATATAATTTGATTAACAGCTGAGTTGTCATGTCAAGCTTACTAAATCACTTCTGGCATAGTGTAGTCACATACTGTGTATATAACTTCTCATCTCTGATTTTCTATCTTTTTGAAGATCAGCAATGAGTTTTATTATCTCAATATTATATTGATATCTGAATCATCTACATTCTTTCATTTATATATCTGCATGTATAGTGTCTTATAGCTTAATACATTGTTCTAGTTGCTATTTATTATATAGCATTCTCACAGTTCTCATCATTTTTCAAATCAGAAAATGATTCATCAAGTTACAAGATTTTTTTTCATTGAATTTTATTGATTTTATCAATTATTTCATTAAATTTATGCTTTTCACAGCAAATATTTTTGAATTTAACATCATGTTTGACAATATTAGTCACAAAACTCAACATGACAAAAATCATGAAAAGAATTCTTCCTCAGTCAAAGTGATAATCATGTCAGATTCTCTTAACAACAACATTGTTGAGCTAATCATGCAGTCTCAATCAAAAAACACTGAAAAATTGTCAATTATGATCAAAAACAACGTCATTGCTGAAGACAAACACAAAATTAAACATTTTAGATTTGAAAAACAATTGTTGAAACAACAAATTAAAATCAAAAATTTTAACAAAGCAATACAAGCACTAAAAAACAAAAAAAACAGTGCTTCAAGCTCAAATATTTTTATTTCAAATGTTTTTATTTTAACATCTTTTATTATAACTGACACAGTAAAAGCATTCTCACAAAAACTTGATAAAAAATTTGCAGCTCATTATCTTAAAAAACTAGAAAATTTTATTGCAAGCACAGAAGTTTTTTATGCTTATTATAAAATTTTTTTTGAAAAACAGTTAAATCACAAGATTCTTGAAGCAGTTTTACATTTTGACAGCAAACTGCTCATTAAATGAAGTCATTTTAATGCAAATAGCAGCAATTAATTATTTACTTGAAAAAAATTCAAAAATTAACTGAAATGACAAGTTATGAATTTTAAAAAAATTTTATGTGATGCTGATCATCAATATTTAGAACTCAAACAGCACAAAAATCAATTGATTTAAAACTTTGTGACTGCTTTAGAAAGCATTTCAAAATGAATTTGTGAACAATATACTGAAAATTAGCACAAAAAGCATGTTTATTTGAAGATACTACTCAAAGTTTGTGCAAAATTCAACAAGTATACTGATAAATATGAAAATATAAAATACAAAGCTTTCATATTTCATTTGGCACAGACTGAAGATAATTTACTCAACAGAATTAACAAACTTAAAAAAAAACACAAAATTTGAGAAATTTGAATTAAAACAATACAAATCACTTCAGTTTTAAGAATTGATCATGAAAAAAGCTGAAGAATAGCAACAATAATTTGCATGATTTTTCAAATGACAATAAGAAATGAAAAATCAAATATAATAAATATTTATATTGTGAAAAAAAACATTCTTCAGACAGTTGTTGAAAAAAAAAACAAAAACAGAAGTATAAGAACAAGCAGCAAGATGTATCAAAAAACTTTTAAAAAAAATTATTAATACTGCAATAATTTTTGAGATTCACAAACAATGATGAAGTTTTTTATTCTTCATCATAATTGTTGAAATTTCAACAACTAAAAATTCAAAAAGTGTTATAATCTTAGTGAATTCAGAAGCTGAAATCAATTTTATTAATCATTTTTGAGCAAAAACTAATAACTTGAAAAATAAATCTTACAAGTCAAAAATGATGAAGATTATTAATGATCACATGATGTGCACTTATAAACAACTAGACTTAGCTGTGAGCACAACAAACAATAATGAAGTTATACAAACTGCTACTCATAGCTTTGAGACAATAACTCTGAATGGTTATGATTTTATTTTGAGTTTTTCTTGTCTTAAAAGTATTAATTCTCTTGTTAATTGACAAAAAAATAACTGAATTTATCAAGTCAATGCAGCTGATATTGATTTTATGTTTGTAAATGAAGCAATTGATGAAATTTTGACAAAAACACAAGCATTCTTGTTTAATATTAACTTAGTTGTATCATTAAAAACTGATGATTCTGAACAAATGAATGAATTTATTGATCAATTAATTATGTTTAACAGTGCAATGTACACAAATGTGAATTTGAACAAATTGTCAGATTATGTGCATTATAAAGCACATTTATTTTCAGAAAAAACTGCAATTGAAGCTTTTTATTCATCAAAAATGAAACATAGAATTGAATTAAAATCTGAAACAAAATCATCATTTTTGTCAATTTATTTTTTATTTGTTACTGAACTTGAAATTCTGAAGCAATATATTGAAAATATTTTGAACAAAAATTAAATCAGATTTTGTGAAAGTTTTGCTGAAGCTTTAATTTTTTTTGTTTCAAAAAAAATAATGATTTATATTTTTGTGTTAATTATTACAAAATTAATCACATTATGATAAAAAACTGCTATTTTTTGCTGCTGATTATGAAGATGTTGAATAAACTTAATGAAGTCAAAATATATATTATTCTGAATTTTTATGACACTTATCATAAAATCAGAATTTGTGAAGAGAATAGATGAAAAACTGCATTTTGCACTCATTATAAACATTTTGAATTTTATATAATGTTTTTTGATTTGACAAATGTGTCAGCTACATTTCAATTTTATATAAATAATGCACTTGCTGATTTATTAAATGTTTGCTGTTTGATTTATCTTGACAACATTTTCATTTATTTCAACAGCATGAAAAAGCATATTAAGTACACACAAATGATTTTTAATCATCTTGAGCAAGCAAATTTGTTCATAAAAACTAAGAAATGCAAGTTTGTCATCAATAAAATATCATTTTTAGAATATATAATTGATTTTGAGAAAATTGAGATGAAAAAAAAATGAGTAAATGTTATACTTGATTAATCAATTTCTAAAAGTATTAAAAAATTTTAAAACTTTTTGAAATTTGCTAATTTTTACAGATGATTCATTTACTTATATTTAAAAATTGCTAATTTTTTATTTGCAGTAATCAAAAAAAACAATATAAAAAAAAGTGAAAATCATTTTTTGTTTGAACAGATGACATCAAATATACATTTCAAAAAATTAAAAAATGTTTTATTTTTACTTTTTTACTTTCTCACTTTAACTCTCAGCAAAAAATTATGCTGAAATTAAATGTCTTAATTTACACAATAACAGTTATATTGTCATAATTTCAAAAAAACAAACTCTGACATTTTGTTGTTTTCTGATTTCACAAACTAATAAATGCAGAAACATGTTATGATATACATGACAAGAAGTTGTTGACAATAATTACATTTTTTAAGTACTGAAAACATTATTTAAAAAAAAGTTAAAATTCAGTAACTGTTTTGTCTGATCATGTGAATTTACAGTATTTTATAATAACTAAAATACTTAACAGATGTCAGACAAGATGAGTGAAAGTGTTAAGCATGTATGATTTTATGTTTTTACATTATTTTGATAAAACAAACTCAGCAGATGCACTCAGCTGTTGATTAAATTATGCAAATTTTTATTATGATGAAATTATGTTATTTATTTTGCAATAAAAATTATAACATGAAGTTACAACAGAATAAAATATTGAATTTCAGAAAAATATAATTTTTTTTGCAAACTGCATCTGAATGTATCATGAACAGCAGCAACTGATATTTTTAAACAATTTAACAATTGCTGACAATGTAAATAATTTCTCAAACAGTGCTGTTGACTTTTCTGAGTTTATCATTAATGATAAAAATTTTTTAGAAAGCTTCATGTCATAAACATTAATAAATATTATTTTAGTGTCTGAAACAGCATATATAAATATGTCAGAATTTTTAACTTTCTTGCTACTGCAAATTCAAAATTTAAATTTTTTTGTCAAGAAATGCAGATGAAAAGTGCAAGAAATTGACATGTTTAATGCTGAAAGTTTTGTTTGAATTATTTCTAATGATAATTTACTTTGAGTCAATAACTGAACTTATGTTTCAAAGCAAAAAATGTTGATAATAAAAATAATTCATGCAAATCATGATGATTTGCAAGAAAATCATTTAAAAATTAAAAAATTCATTAACACAGTTCAAAATAAGTATTATTGACATGAACTTATTCAGAATGTTATATAATATGTGCAAACTTGTGATGTCTGTCAATGTGTTAAGCCTCATTAATATAAAAAATATGATGAGTTAGACACAATTTTTATGTTTTTCAAGTTTTTCAAGTTTATTTCAATTAATTTTATTACTGATTTGTTTTTTTTACATGAAAAGATGAGATCTACAATGTCATATTAATTATAATTGATATTTTTTTCAAATTCACAATTTATATATCTTACTGAAAAAATATAACTGTTATTGAATTTGCAGAAATCTGCTACAAGTACATTTTTACAATGTATAAAACATCAAAAAACATCATTTCTGATTGAGATTTGCTGTTCATGAGTAAATACTAATCAACTTTCTGTTTTTATTTTGATGCAAGATGTCAGCTTAGTACTGTTTTTCATTCTCAAACTGATAATCAAGCTGAGTGTCAAAATTAAATACTAAAGCATTATTTATGTTGCTTTATTAATTTTCATCAAAATGATTGAGTACAATGATTGTTAATGACACAATTTGTGCACAATCAAGCAAAGCATAGCTTTATGAATGAAATACTGACTAAAGTTCTCATAAATTACTGTCTCAACTTGATTATTAATGTCAGCAAATCATTAAAAAAACTTATTATTCATGCAGCAAAATGTGCTGAAATTTTTGAAAAAATATACAAACAGCTGATTGAAAAATTGCAAGCAGCACATAATATACAAAAAACATATTATAATTTAAAACATAAATTACAATTCTTTCAAATTGACAATTAAATGATGATTCATGCAAAAAACTTTTGAATGATTTGCTCTGCATGCAAACTTAATTATAATTATATTGATTCATTTCAAATTATTGCAGCTTGAGAAAAGCAATTATATAAACTTTAATTACTTTCTAATTATTGCAGCATACATTCTGTTTTTCATGTTTTACTGCTGAAAGTGTATAAAAAATGTGAAAATCAGCTATCACTGTCAGAATCAGAACTGATAGATGAACAAAATAAATATTTTGTGAAAAATTTTTTTAAAAAATACAAATATTATAAAAAAATTAAATATTTTGTTCAGTGAGCTGATTAAAGTTCTGAAAATAATAATTGAAAATCAGAAAAAAATTTGACTGATACTGAAACACTTGCAATTTTTAAAAAATAAGAAAAAAAGTGAAAAGTCAATGCACAGTTTGTAAAAAAATATCATAAGCACAATTAACAATAATTTTAGATGCTCAATGATATTTCTTGATTTTTTCTTTGCTGCTTTTTTTAAATTTTTTTCATAAAGTTTTTTAAATGATTTTACTGAGAAGCAAAGACTGAATTTTGAAAAAAAAGTCTTCAATTAATAAAAAAACTAAAAAAAAAAGAAAAAAACAGAAACAATCATCTGAAGATGCTATCTCTGTCAAAAAAAAAGAAAAAAATGTGTACAAGTGCTCAAAGACATTAGATGTATCAAAAAACAAAAAACAAAAAAAAACATGTGTGAGTATTTAAAAATATCAGACATGTCACAAAAAACAAAAAAAAACAAAATCTTGACAAAAATTCAATCTGAAGACACAGCATCTAATGAAAATGTATTTGAAAGCATGAAAATTGCTCTGAAAAGTCTCTAAAAAAAATGTGAATTTATTTTCTGAGTTTTTTTTCTTGTTTTTTTTTTATATTCTTTGTTTTTTTTTTCATCAGCTCAATCACTGATTCTGCAACTGTTTTTTGCTTTTTTTTTTCTTTCTTCTTTACTGACTTTTTTCTCTCATTCTTCTCTTCTTTCTCAGAAGAAGACAATTCAATCAAATAAGATTTGGAAAAGACAGACAAAGCAGAAGCAGCAAATCTAACAACTGCAAAAGTAGTAAAAACAAATGAAAAAAATGCTGCAGATGCTGAAATAATCATGATAATCATCTTAGTGAAAGAGACAAGAGACAAGCACAGCAATTCATTAATCAAATCAATGCTTTCTGCTGAAGAAAATCTCTTTCATTTTTTTTTTCTTCATTAAATCAGCATTTTCAGCATTCACAATTTCTTCTACAGACTTTTTCTCTGCTGCAGCAGCTGCATAATGCTTTTCAATGCTGTGTTTAGCTGCAGTATGAGCATGAGTGCTTCTGATTTTGTAATCAGTTTTGATCAGAATTGTCATCAGCTTCTGAAGTTTTATTTTCAGTTTACTGACAGTGTGATTCATTTGTCACATGTGAAAAATGATATCATGCAGATTCTGAAGATACTTAATTTGTGAAATTCTCTTCATTGAAAATGTAAAAAAATTAGCAAATTATTGCTAATAGCTGAATATTCACTTATTAAAACACAATTCTGATGTATTTTTTGATATTTCTTACAATTTTTATTGCTGAATCTAGCATAATCACATTTCTCAGCTGAATTAATCAAGAAAAGCAGGCAATGACAGCAGAAGAAACATCTAAATTGTTAGTATACATAAATTAAGTATTGAAACAGCTGAAAAAGTTGCTTTAAGCACAAAAATACATATATTCTTGCTCAAAATACAAACAAATGTGTTCACAAATTCAATTCTAACAAACAAAGTTTTGCAACAGACAAAAAACAAAGTTCTGATAAATCAAAAAATTTATAACAGGCAAGAATATAGACAAAAATTTATAAAAAAACTCAAAATGTGTTCAAAAGTGACTGAATATCATCAGAATTGAAAAAAAAACAAGTGAACTTGCTTTCACACAAAAAAATTTATGCAAGACATGTGAATAAACATAAAGAAAAGCACTCTCAGCATAGAAAAATTTTTTATTAATTGCAAAATATATCAAAAAAAATAATGAAAATGATTGTTTTTTTTTTATTTTTTTTTTCTTCAGCTTTTTCATTTTTTTCTTTTCTTTTTTTTTTCTTGATAAAGTGAAGCTTTTTTTCAGATGATGCTGAAACTGAAAATGTCTTGTGATGTTTCTTAGTTGAAGTAACTGAAGCAGCAGATGCAGATGATATCATTATAATAAAATAAAAATGTGATGTGAGAGAGAGAAAAATGAAATAAAAGCAAGACAGACAGCAAAAAAGCAATAAAAATTGAAAAAGCAGAATTGCAGCAAATGAAGTGAGAAAAAAGTTGAAATAAATTAAAAAAAAAATGAAATAGCAAAAACAGAATTGCAATTATATAATATTGTGTTATTGCTTACTGTTGCTACAGTTTCTGAAAGCTTATTCAAATGCTAGTTGTGTGAAAAATTTTTCAAAAACATGTTATCAGTCAGATGCTAATTCAATTTAACTGCTGTTGACAATACAGCATTTCAAAACTCTGAACTTGCTTATTCACACAATGATGCAATTTTAATTGATTATTAATGTGTCATTAGTTCTTGCTTACTAAAAACAATCACACAACATCATATTTACTCACAAATATGTGTCATACATGTATTTTTTTGTACAAACTGTTGATATATGAACATTTATGCTGCAAAAGATTGTTGCTGAGAACAGCTTTCAACTAGAAGAAAAGCAATTGTCATGTCAAGCTTACTAAATTGTTTCTGGCATAATGTAGTCACATATTGTGTATATAATCTCTCATCTCTGATTTTTTATCTTTCTGAAAATCAGTGATGAACTTTATTATCTTAATATCATATTGATATCTGAGTCATTTATGTTCTTTCATTTATATATTTGCATGTATAGTGTCTTATAGCTTGATACATCATTCTAGTTGCTATTTATTATATAGTATTCTCACATGAGTGCATTTACTGAATTTATTTTATCTGAGCAATGTAAAAATATAAAATTATATATATTTAATACTTTCACTCATTTTGTCTGATGTTTGTTAAGTATTTTAATTATTATAAAATACTGTAAATTAGCATGATTAGATAAAATAATCATTAAATTTTAATTTTTTTTAAATAATATCTTCAGTGCTTAAATGATGCAATTATTATCAATAATTTTTTGTTATGTGTATCATAACATGTTTTTGTATTTATTAATTTGCAAAATCAGAAGACAACAAAATATTAAAGTTTATTTTTTTAAAATTATAATAATATAATTATTATTATATAAATTGAGACATTTGATTTCAGTATAATTTTTTGTCAAAAATCAAAATAAGAGAGTAAAAAAATAAAAATAAAATTTTTTTAAAGTTTTTGAAATGCACATTCAGTATTATTTGTTCAAACAAAGAGTAATTTTTATTTTTTTTATATTGTTTTCTTTGATTAATGTGATTAAAAAATTAGCAATTTTTGAATAAGAGTAAATGAATCATTTATAAAAATTAGCAAATTTCAAAAAGCTTTAAAGTTTCTTAATGCTTTTAGAAATTAATCAATCAAGTATAATGTTTATTTATTTATTTTTCATCTTAATTTTCTCAGAATTAATCATATACTCTAAAAATAATACTTTATTGACAGCAAATTTGCATTTTTTAAGTTTTATAAACAGATTTGCTTGCTCAAGATAATTGAAAATTATTTATGTGTGCTTAATATACTTTTTCATGCTATTGAAATAAATGAAAATGTTATTAAGATAAATGAAACAGCAAATATTTAATAAATTAACAAATGTGTTATTTATATAGAATTGAAATGTAGCTGATGCATTTGTCAAATCAAAAAATATTATACAAAATTCAAAATATTTATAATAAATGTAAAATGCAGTTTTTCATTTATTCTCTTCATAAATTTTGATTTTATAATAAACATTATAAAAATTCAGAGCAGTATATATCTTGATTTCACTAAATTTATTTAACATTTTCATAATCAGCAGCAAAGAATAGTAATTTTTGATTATAATATAATTAATTTTGTGACAATTAATACAAAAATGTAAATTATTATTTTTTTTAAAACAAAAAAAATTAAAACTTCAGTAAAACTCTTGAAAAATTTGATTTAATTTTTATTCAAAGCATTTTTAATATATTACTTCAGAATTTTAAGTTCAGTGACAGATAAGAGATAAATTAATAAAAATGACAATTTTATTTAAAATTTTAATTTAATTTTATATTTTATTTTTGATGAATGAGAAACTTCAATTGCAGTTTTTTCTGAGAATAAATGTGTTTTATAATGTATGTAATCTGATAATTTGTTCAAATTCATGTCTGTGTACATTGCATTGTTAAACATAATTAATTAATTAATAAACTCATTTATTTGTTCAGAATCATCAGTTTTTAATGATACAATTAACTTAATATTGAACAAGAATACTTATATTTTTGTTAAAATCTTATCAACTGCTTCATCTGCAGACATTAAATCAATATTGATTGTATTTACTTAATAAATTTAATTATTTTTCTGTCAATTTATAAGAGAGTTAATACTTTTAAGTCAAGAAAATCTCAAAATAAAATTATAATCACTTAAAATTATTGTTTTAAAGTTATAAATAACAGTTTGTGTAACTTTGTTACTGTTTGTTGTGCTCATGATTAAATTCAGTTGTTTGTAGATGCACATCATGTAATCATTAATAATTTTCATTATTTTTGACTTGTGAAATTTATTTTTCAAGTCATTAATTTTTGTTTAAAAATAATTAATAAAGTTGACTTCAGCTTCTGAATTTACTAAAATTATAATATTTTTTAAATTTTTAGCTGTTAGAATTTTCACAATTATAATAAAAAATAAAATTTTTTATTGCTGTTTATGAACTTCAAAAGTTATTGCAGTATTAATAATTTTTTTAAAAAATTTTTAATATTTTTAATTATTTATTTTTATACTTCTGTTTCTGCTTTTTTTTTAACAATTATTAAAAGAATGTTTTTTTTCACAGTATAAGTATTTTTTATACTCAGTTTTTTATTTTTTATTATTGTTTAAAAAATCATGTGAATTATTGTTGTTATTTTTTAACTTTTTTCAAGATCAGTTCTTAAAACTGAAGTGATTCACATTATTTTAATTTAAATTTCTCAAATTTTGTATTTTTTCTTAAACTTGTTGACTCTGTTAAATAAATTATCTTCAATTTGTGCTAAATGAAATATAAAAACTTTGTATTTTATATTTTTATATTTATTAACATACTTATTAAATTTTGCAGGAATTTCAAATAGTATTTTTAAATAAACATACTTTTTATGCTGATTTTCAATGTATTGTTTGTGAATTTATTTTGAAATATTTTCTAAAGCTGTCATGAAATTTTGAACAGACTGATTTTTACACTGTTTGAATTTTAAATATTAATAATCAGCATTATATAAAAATTTTTCAGAATTTATAATTTGTTGTTTCAGTTAATTTTTAAATTTTTTCTAAGTAAATAATTAATTGTTGTTATTTATTTTAAAATAATTTAAATTTAATGAGCAGTTTGTTATCAAAATGCAAGACTGCTTCAAGAATTTTATAATTTAATTATTTTTCAAAAAAATTTTTATAATAAATATGAAAAATTTTTGTACTTGTAATGAAGTTTTTTAGTTTTTTAAGATAGCAAGCTGTAAATTTTTTATTGAGTTTTCACAAAAATACTTTTGCTGTATTAATTATAATGAAAAATATCAGAATTAAAATATTTGATGTAAATATATTCAGATTTAAAACATTTTTTTTTGTTTTTTAATGCTTGAATTACTTTATTAAAATTGTTTATTTCATTTTACTATTCAGGTAATTGCTTTTTAAGTCTAAAATATTTAATTTTGTATTCATCTTCAGCAATGATGTTGTTTTCAGTTATAGTTAAGAATTCTCTGATGTTTATTGATTAAGACTGCACAATCAGCTCAACAATATTGTCATTTAGAAAGTCTGATGTAGTTGTCACTTTGACTGAAAAAAGATTCTTTTCATAAGTTTTGTTATATTGAATTTTATGAAAAATATTATTGAACATGATGTCAAATTTGAAATTATTTGCTGTAAAAAATGTAAAATTAAAATAATTAATGAAATTTATGAGAAAAAAATTTGATAATCTGATGAATCATTTTCTGATTTAAGAAGTGATGAGAACTGTGAGAATGCTATATAATAAATAGCAACTAGAATAATGTATCAAGTTATAAATATTAAATATACAGATAAATTGATGAAATAACATAAATAACTCAGTATTAATATGATATTGAGATAATAAAGCTCATTGCTGATCTTCAGAAAGATAAAAGATTAGAAATGAGAAGTTATATACACAGTATATGACTACACTATGTCAGAAGCAATTTAGTAAGCTTGATATAATATTAATTTCAACAATAAATTTTTAGAGAAAGTTGAAAAATATTCATCTCATTCTGATATTTTTTTCTTTCAGTGTGAAACAATTGACAATCTAGAAGTAAATATTCTGATATTTCTTTACATTGACAATGAAAACAGCTTTCAGTGTCATAAGCTGACAATCTTATTAAATAAGATCTGAAGTACTCATGATCAAGCTTTAATTGAATACTAATTAATCATCTTTGCTTTGATTATTTCAACTTTGAAGTTTTTCATTTTGGTTTTGTATTGAACTGAGAGTAATAATTTGAATTACTTGCTTTATTAAAAAATTCTTCATACTATTTTATCAGTGCTTGTTTTTTGATTTGTCTCTTAATATAACTGAAAGATATATATTTTTCTGAACAAGCTTGTGATAGATTTAACATAGTACTAATCTGATATTTGTATTAAAATAAAAATAAAAAATAAATTGATATTTACTTGTGAATAGTAAATTTCAATAAAAAGTGATTATATTTTTTTTAATAAAATGTATAGTGTAATGAAAAGTTCAGTGCTTTCTATCAATATGACACATACAGCTAAGTCAACACTCTATATTGATACACTCTAGTTAACAGACATTCTCTTAGTCATTTTTCTTATTAACTTTACTTCTGTTGATTTTATGCCACATTTCTTTCTGTTATATTTTTTCTATCAGTTGCTGGAGATATATAGAAGAAACATCTATCTATCATTGAGAGAACATATGTTTGCACATACTTCTTGAGATATTTTTGACATTACTTATGCATATATTGTTTGTCACTTGGTTGTTTTGTTGTCAATAATTGTTGATACATATAAACCAATGTATTGTTCTTCCAATATGACTTCTGTTCACTATATTATCATGATTTCTAGAGTCAATACTTGAGAACTTGATATGAGATTGTTGACAGACTCTTGATTGATTGTTATTGCTGATATTGACTATTGATGTATTGATTATGGTGTTTTCTTCTTCTTACACTAGACTCATTCCAACCTGCTCATATCAACTGAGCCATATAGTTTTCCTGTTTCAATAGATTGTAAATTTTTAAAAGAATATCAATTATAATTAATGCAGTATTATAAATATCATCTTTTCATGTAAAAGAAGATAAGCTAATAATAAAATTAATTAAAATTAACTTAAATAACTTAGGAGATATAGAAATTGTGTTTAGTTTGTTATATTTTTTATATTGATGACATTTAATATATTAATAAAACATCACAAGTTTACACATATTGTATAACATTTGAAGTAAATTCATGTTAATAATTCTTATTTCAATGAATTTCAATGAATTTTTTAGTTTTTAAGTGATTTTTTGTGAATTTTTGTGATTTGTACAGATTATTTTCATTATTAATATTTTTTATTTTGAAACATAAACTCAATTGTTAATTTAGAGTAAATCATTGTTAGAAATAATTTAAATGAAATTTTCATTATTAAATATATCAGTTTTTTACACTTTTCATCTGCATTTTTTGACAAAAAATTTAAAATTTAAATTTGCAGTAGTAAAAAAATTAGAAATTTTGAAATTTTGATATATTTATTTATATTCTTTCAGATATTAAAACAATATTTATTAATATTTACAGTATAAAATTCTTTCTAAAAAAATTTATTGCTGATGATAATCTCAGAAAAAATAACAGTATTTTTTAGAAATTATTTTTATTATTAATAATTATTAAATAATTTAAAATATTAATTACTTCTGTTTATTATACATTTAAATATAATTTATAAAAAAAGTTACATCTTTCTGAAGTTCAGTATTTCATTCTGTTGTAACTTTATACTGTAGTTTTTATTATGATATAAATAGTATAATTTTACTGTAATGAATATTTACATAATTTGATTAATAACTCAATGTGTCTTCTAAATTTATTTTTTTAAGTAGTATAATAATATAAAATTATACACATTTAATATTTTGAGTTATTTTATCTAATATTTATTGAGTATTTTAATCATTATAAAATACTGCAGATTAACATAATCAGATGAAATAATTATTAAATTTTAATTTTTTTAAATAACATCTTCAATACTTAAATAATGTAATTATTGTCAATAATTTTTTATTATATATATTATAATGTGTTTCTGTATTTATTAATTTGCAAAATCAGAAAATAATAAAATGTTAGTCTGTTTTTTAAAAGTCATAATAATATAACTGTTATTATATAAATTGAAATATTTAATTTCAGTATAATTTTTTGCTGAGAATCAAAATAAAAGAGTAGAAAAATTAATATAAAGTATTTTTTTAATTTTTAAAATATATATTTACTATTATTTGTTTAAACAAGAAATAATTTTCACTTTTTCTATATATTTTTTTTATTAATGTGAAGAAAAAATTAGCAATTTTTAAATAAAAGTAGATGAATTGTTTATAAAAATTAATAAATCTCAAGAAGCTTTGAAGTTTTTTAATAGTTTTAGAGATTAATTAATTAAATATGATATTTACTAATTTCTTTCATTTCAATTTTCTCAAAATTTATTATATACTTTAAAAATAATACTTTATTAAGAGTGAACTTACATTTTTGATTTTTATAAATAAATTTACTTACTCAAGACAGTTCAAAATTATTTTTGTATATTTAATATATTTTTTCTATACTGTTGAAATAAATGAGAATGTCATCAAAGTAAATCAGACAGCAAATATTTAATATGTTAACAAATATATTATTTATATAAAATTTAAAATTAAAATATTACTGATGTAGTTATTAATTCAAAAAATATCATACAGAATTCAAAATATTTATAATAAATGTAAAATGTGATTTTTTATTTATTTTCTTCATATATTTTAATTCTATAATAAGTATTGTGAATATTTAAAGCTGTATATATTTTGACTTTGCTAAATTTATACATCATTTCTGTAACTAGTAATAAAGAATATTGATTTTTGATTGTAATGTGATTAATTTCACAATGATTATCATAAAAATATAAATTTTTTAAAATAAAAAAACTTAATACTTTCACAGAAATTTCAGAAAATTTGATTTAATTTTTATTCAAAATATTTTTAATATATTACTTCAGAATCTCAAGTTCAGTGACAGATAAAAGATAAATTGATAAAAATAATGATTTTGTCTCGAATTTTAATTCAATTTTATATTTTTTTTGTGAAATAAAAGACTTTAATTGTGATTTTTTCAAAGAATAAATATATTTTATAATATATGTAATTTAATAATTTGTTTAAATTCATAGCTATATATATCACTCTATTGAATATAGTAGATTTATTGGTAAATTTGTTTATTTGTTTAAAATTATTAGTTTTTGATGTCAGAACTAACTTAATATTCAGCAAAAATACTTGTACTTCTGCTAAACTCTCATTAACTGCTTCTTTTACAGATATAAAATTAATATTAATTATATATTTTTTAACTTAATAAATTCAGTTGTCTTTCTGTTAATTCAAAAAATTAATACTTTTAAATTAAGAAAAATTCAAAATAAAATCATAACTGTTCAGAATTATTGTCTTAAAATTATGAATAATAGTTTGCATAACTTTATTATTGTTTGTTGCACTTATAGCAAAATCTAGCTGTTTGTAAATATGTATTATATATATAAAAATAAAGTAAAGAAATTTACTCAGTTGATATATAAGTAGATGTGAAATAGCTACTATTCACTTAATCAATAAAAAAAATCCATAAACAAAGAATATAATTGTTAAGCAAAAAAGATTGTCACTAATTCTCTCAATGAAGAGAAAAATCAGTGTGTTATTTATATGTATATTATGCTTGCCAAAGCTAATCAAATTAAAACTAATTATATTTAAGAAAAGAGATAGTGTTAGTGTTTACAGAACTTACAGCTAAAATTTTACAATTTTTTTTATAAAGACTCTAATCTCTTCAGAGTATATAAGCTTAATAATTATTAAAATTTTAATAAAAAATGTTTATGAGAATTAAAAAACTTTGTGAGAAAAAAATTATTTCTTCACAAAAAAATTTTTTTTATTTAATAAAAAAACTTTACAGTATGAATGATATTAGTTGTATTAAATTTTATTGTAATAATTCAATTATTTATTAAACTTTTACTGACTAAATCTGATAATGTAAACATAAGCTTTCATCACTTCAACTTTGTAAAATATTATTTATAAAAACAGTTGCTGATTTGTGAAGTAAAAAGAAATTGTTAAAATTGTCTGACTGTGTATGATTTTAAAAAAACATCATGTTTTTTAATTAAAAAATACATAATAACTCTGATAATTATAGTAAAATTTGAATTTATAATCTTCACTGTAGCAGTTATGTATAATACAACTGTTTGTTCACAGACATCTAGAATTTTAACAAAATCTGATTTAACTGTTTGTTAAGTGTTAAGATTTCTGAAGCTATACTTAATGATGCTTCGTATAAAGTCTCAATCTAACCTGCTGTTGTTTATCAGCAGTTTGTAGCAGCAGTTTATGTGATAATAAGCAATAACTATAAAAATCTATGTGATAATAAGCAATAATTATAGATATTTAGACTTCAAATACAGAAAATTGAGTGATAATTTAGATTTATATAATTTTATTTGTGCTAAGTAGATTTTATAAATTTTAAATAATCAGAATCAGATTTGTCTAACAAATCTTCAAATCTACAAGCTCTAGATTCTGCTTTACTCACTGAGTAATTTTTGAAAACTTGTTTGTTCAAATTAGATCAATAGATGAGTCAGATTGATGTGTTGAGCTTGAATTTATAAAATTTGATGATCAACTCTAAACTGAAAATATAATTAGCATTTGTGATTAAAATTAATTTCAATATCAAAATATTATAATGTTTTATCAGAATGTTTCAAAGAAAATCAAACTTTAATTTATCATACTGTCAGTTGTAAAAAACTTTAATGTAAAGATGCAAATAAATACTTGCTTTTATAAAAAACAATTATACAATTCTAGTAAAATTTGCTTTGTGAAGTGAACTCTACAAGCATTTGTACTGATGATTTTTATAGTCTTTTTCAGCAAGTATTGAATATTTTGTTATTTTAAATAAACAGACAATTTTAATTTTCTTTAATCATTTATAAAAAATAACTCTAGTATTTTCTGCTGCTTTTTTATAAAATAAAACTTTAATATTATTATGATTTTTAAAAAATGAAATGCTGATTCTGACTTCACAACCTTGCTATAACATTAAAAAATTAATTTTTAATACTCTGACTTTGAGAATTATTTCTACTGCTCATTTTCTTAATTCTGAGTATTTTTTTCATTACATAAATAAAATGCAACTAATTTTGCAAACTGTAAATTTTGTATTAGTAATGCAGACAATTTTAATGATTTTTACAACTTTAATGTAGATGATTCTGATAATTTCTGCTGACTGTACTGCTTCTTTCTTTTTTTGATAAGAGATTTTTGTGAATGTGTTTATTTCATCATCAAATAAATATAAAAAAAATATATATTATTTTTCTGTAAGAATACTTCTGTAAAGTAACTTTAAAAAATAAAGAAATAATCACAATGCATCAGTCAATGTTTTATAATATTGTTAATGAAGTTATCAAACTTCAGTAGCAGTTTTACAAAATATTTGAATGACAAGCTGTTTTCATAATTTCTTTTCTGAAAATTATTTTGTGAAGTATTTATCAGTTACACTAATAACACTTTTAGAATTTCTTTCATTATTAATCAATATTAATTTTAGATTTTTTAATAAAAAAGTTATGCTGAATTAAAATATTAATTTTTAGATTTTTTAATAAAAAGTTATGCTGAATTAAAATATTAATTTTTAGATTTATTAATCTGATTAATGTAACTGATTGAAAAAACTTCACAGCTTACATTCAACTCTGAAAAGTGATGTTAATTATTAAAATTAAATAATTACTTTTTTGTGAACAAAAATGCAATCAGTATCAAAAACTGAACAAAATCTATGAGATTTATCAGTTTATTTTATACATATCTGATGAGTTTTCTGAGAAATACAATAATTATTTCTATTAAAATATTTTCTGCTTTTTTAGAAGTAAGAGTATTTCAGTATGCAATTATAATAAAAATAAAAATAAAATGTTATAATATGCAGTAAATCATGTAATATGAATTTATTATTGAAAATATATTTATGATTAAAATTCAATTAACTTTTATATAAAACTTGTAGACATAATAACTAAAATTACTTGTTAATACTACATATATATTATACTTTTTCAGAATAAAACTTCTGATTTTTCACAAAATAATGAACAACTTGCTGCTTGCAAGTTAGATTTGTCAGAATTAACATTATAATATTTAAGAAAAGTTTTTTATAAATGTTAAAGATTCAGAGCAAATTTTTAAATAAATTTATTTTTTTTACTCTTATATTTTTTTTATTTAATAAAATACTAAAGTTGTGAGCTTTTTTTGTAAAAATTAATTATAATTTTAATTTAAAATTTCTGTTTCTCTTCAAATGCTTTATGAATTAAAATAATCTATACTATACTATCAATATTATTCATTTTTTTATAATTGCAAGTAAAAATACATAAAAAATATTGTAAATACTCATAAAATCTGATGAAAGTTTCAGACAATAAACTTGTTTATTTATTTTTTTTACAATTCTGCAAGAGTCAGTATATAAAAAATTAAACTTTTTACTATTATAGATTTTTTGATATTTCTTAAGCTAAGTCAGACTTTATTTTTAATAATATAAAATTTTAATGTGTGCTTTTTATTATAATATTTTTTTAATAAATTTGTGTTTTTATAAAGAACTCTCTAACTTAATCTTGATATTTGTGAATAGTGTTTATCTGATCTCAGAAGTTTTTTATCTTAAAAATATACTTACTTGATTTTATAAAAGTCATGTGTAAACTCAGCTCATATATAATTTGAAAAAAAAATTTGTTGAAGAATACTGAAAATTATTATATGCAAATTCAGCAAAAAACATGTAAAGTATTCAGTTATTTTGATTATAATTGACAAAACTTTATAAATATTGTTTCAGAATATTATTTAATCACTTAATTTAATTATTCATCTGCAAATGAAAAACAATATTTAAATTTTGTAAAATTTTCAATATATGCAGAAACTTTCTTTAAAACTTACTGATGAATAAAAATTCATAATCAGAAATTATATTCAAAAATCTTTCATAAAATTTTATAATTTTATAAACAATAAAATATGTCAATTGCTTTGCAGTGAAACTTTTTAATTATAAATTTTGCTAAAGTGATTAACAATCACTAAAATGCAGTCAAACTCAACTCTCTTAATGTTTTTATCATATGAAAAATTGATTATTAATTCATGCTAATTTAATTTCAAGAATTTTTGAGAATCAGTAATAAATTAAACTTTTTATATAATTTAGTTCTGATAACTCATAAATTCATGCATACTTTATACATATTATAATATTCTTGAATCATGTTTTTTTTAGATTAAAAATATTTTTATAAAAATAATATATAAATCTGCTTCATAACAAAGTGATTTGTTAAAAATATATTATAATATTATCTGATTAACTTTAGTCATAAAGTTTTATTGACTGAAATGTATGAATAATTATTATAAAATAATATATTTTCATTCAGAGTTCATTTCTTTATAAATTGAAATGAAATTTTATTTTCTCTTTAATTTTTATTGTATACTTGTCAGAATCTAGCAATTCAGATAATGTTAAAATAAAATTGTAGAATATTTCATTTGTTTTGTGAGAATTTTTAATATTATAAAAATTCTCATCATAAATTAATTTATAAATATTTACAATTTTCAGTGTAAATTTTTTATTTTAATATATTTTATTTAAGAAAATCTTTACAAGTAGTTTCTTAATTTGTATTATAAATTTTGCAGAAAGAAATTGTATATTACTTTGTTTTTTCTTCAAAAAACTTAAATAAAACATCTGTCAGCTTAAGTTTTTTATCAGTACAGTTTTTTTTAAAAAAATATAATACAGAATTAATTTACAGTTTTATATTTTTGAGTGTTTTTGCAATCTGCTTTTTTTATATAATTTAATTATTATAAAAATTTATTAACTAAATTCTTATCTTTTTTTTATATTTTACAGTAAATCAAAAGTGTGAGAATACTACATAATAAATAGCAACTAAAATGATGTATCAAGTAATAAAACATTATATGTGCAGAGAGATTAATAAAATAATGTAAATAACTTAGTATCAATATAATATTAAAATAATGAAGCTCATTGCTGATCTTCAGAAGAATAAAAAATCAGAAATAAAAAATTATATATACATTATATAATTATTTTATATTAGAAGTGATTTAGAGAGCTTAATATAATAATTGTTTTTTTTTAGTTGAAAGCTGTTCTCAGCAACAATTTTTTGCAGCATAAATATTTGTATACTGATGAATTGTACACAAAAGTATATGTATAATATGTATTTGTGAATAAATATGATATTATGTAATTATTTTGAGTGAGTAAAAGCCAATAATGTGTTAGTAATTGATTAGAATTGTGTTATTATGTGAAATTTGAAGTAAGTATAAAGATTTAAAATACTGTATTGCTGACAGTAATTAAATTGAATTAATGTTTGATCAGTAGTGTATTTTTGAAAAAATCTTCATGTGATTAATATTGAAATAAACTTTCAGAAACTATAGCAATAATAAATAATAGTACAGTGCTGTATATTGTAATTTTATTTTATTATTTTATTTTTTTTCTTAGATTTATTTTAATTTCTTTCTTGTTGTTTTATTTACTTACTGTTTTTTTTTATTCTGTTTTTCTTTCTCTCAATCTGTATGTTTATTTTATTATGATAATATTATTTATGTCTGCTGCTTTAATTACTGTGATTAAAAAATGCTGAAAGATGTTTTCAATTTCAATATTGACTGACAAAAAGTTTTGTTCTGCTGAAAAAAAAGTGAAGAAGAAGAAAAAAAATTAAAAAAAATAACTGTTTTCATTATTTGTTTTAATATGTATTGTGATCAATAAAAAAAGTTTTTATACTGAAATTGTGTTTTTTTTTATGTTTATTCATGTATCTTGTGTGAATTTTTTTGTGCAGAAGCAAGTTTACTTGTTTTTTTTTTAATTTTAATGATATTTAATTACTTTTAAACATATTTTAAGTTTTTTTATAAACATTTGTTTATATCTCTGTCTGTTATAGAATTTTAATCTATCAGAACTTTATTTTTGTCTGTTACAAAACTTTATTTGTCAGAATTGAATTCATGAATATATTTATCTGAATTTTGAGCAAGAATATATGTATTTTTATATTTTAAGTAACTTTTTCAGCTGTTTCAATATCTAACTTGTGTGTACTAACAATCTAGATGTTTTTTCTACTATTGATGTCTGTTCTTCTTAATTAATTCTGCTGAGAAATGTGATTTTATGAGATTCAGCAACAAATAATACAAAAATGATTAAAAAACACATCAGAATTGTGTTATGATAAGTGAATATTCAGTTATTAGTGATAATTTGCTAATTTCTTTATGTTTTAAATGAAGAAAACTTTACAAATTAAGTGTCTTCAGCATTTGCATGATTTTATTTTTTATATATAATAAATAAACTATACTGCTAGTGAACTGAAAATAAAATTTTAAAAACTGATGATGATTTTAATCAAAGCTAACTGTAAGATCAAAAGTACTTGTGCTTATGTTGTGATTAAATATAATATTAAAAAAATTGTGTGACTGCTGCAGCAGAGTAAAAATCTGTAAAAAAAAATTGTAAATGCTGAAAATACTAATTTGAGAAAGAAAATGAAGAGAAAAAAAAAGAAATAAAAAAAAAATTCTTTTAACAACTAATGTTGATTTAGCTGATGAATTGCTGTCTTTGTTGCTTGTTTCTTTTATCAAGATAATGACTGTTGTTGTTTTGTCATGTCAAGCTTACTAAATCACTTCTGACATAGTGTAGTTATATACTGTGTATATAATTTCTCATTTCTGATTTTTTATCTTTCTGAAGATCAGCAATGAGCTTTATTATTTCAATGTCATATTGATACTGAGTCATTTATATTATTTCATTGATTTATCTGTGCATATAGTGTCTTATAGGTTGATACATTGTTTTAGTTGCTATCTATTATATAGCATTCTCACATGTTTTAATATTTGCTGTATTTTTTTGTCTGTTTTTGCTGTTTGTGTGATTATTAATTTTGTTATTTCTGTTTTATTCATTTTTTTGAAATTTTGCTTGATTAAATTATCTTTCTCTGAGAAAGAAGAAAAGAAAAAAATGAAAGAGAAGAAAATAAAACTGATGATGAAGCTAATGAAAAAGAAGAGAAATGAAAATTATGAGAAAAAATAAAGCAGAAAAAAATTCAAAAAATGAGTTTATATTTTTCTAAAAACCTTTTGAAGCAAATTTCATACTTTTAAATATATTTTTATTGATTATTTTATCTTCAGACTGAATTTTTGTGAAAATTTTGTTTTTTTCTTTGTTTCTTGTGACATGTTTAGTATCTTTAAGTACTCATGTGAGTTTTTTGATGTGTTTGACATTTTTAAATATTCATATATATTTTTTTTATTTTTGTTCTTTAATATATCTGATGTCTTTGAACATCAGTATTTATTCTTTTATTTGTTTTTTTGATGAAAACTGTATCTTTAAGTAATAGTAGTTATTTTTTTTTCTTTTAGTTTTTTTATTAATTAAAGATTTTTTTTCAAAATTCAGTCTTTGCTTGTCAGTAAAATTATTCAAAAAAATTTTAAAAAAAAATTGAAAAGAGTGACAAAGAAAAAACTAAAAATATCATTAAATATTTAAAACTATTGCTAATTGTGCTTATAATACTTTTTTACAAATTGTGCATTGAATTTTTGTTTTTTTTTTATTTTTGAAAAATTGTAAGTATTTTAATATCAGTTAAATTTTCTTCTGATTCTTAATTATTGTCTTCAGAATTTCAATCAGCTCACTGAACAAAATATTTAATTTTTTTATAATATTTGTGTTTTTTAAGAATTTTTTTCACAAAATATTCATTTTGTTTGTTTATCAGTACTGATTCTGATAATGATCACTAATTTTTATGTTTTTTGTATGCTTTCAGCAGTAAAATATGAAAGATAAAATATGTATTATAATAATTAGAAGATAATTAAAATTTATAAAATTATTGTTCTCAAGCTGCAACAATTTAAAATAAATTAATATAATTATAATTAAGTTTGTGTGCAGAGTGAATTATTTGAAAATCTTGTATGTGAATTATTACTTAACTGCTGATTTGAAAGAATTGTAATTTATATTTTAAATTATAATATATTTTCTGTATATTGTATGCTGTTTCAAACTTTTCAATCAGCTGTTTATATATTTTCAAAAATTTCAATGTGTTTTGTTATATGAATTGCTGATTTTTCTGATGATTTGCTGACATTAATAATCAAGTTGAAACAGTAATTCATAAAAACTTTAACTGACATTTTGTTTGTGAAGCTATATTTTACTTGATTGTGCATAAATTGTGTTATTAACAGTTATTAAACTCAATTATTTTGATGAAAATTGATAAAACAATACAAATAGTGCTTCAGAATTTGATTTTGATGCATAATTTGATTATTAGTTTAAAAATGAAAAAGAGTGCTAAGCTGATGTTTTACATCAAAATAAAAATAAAAAACTGATTAATATTTACTTGTGAACAGTAAATTTTAATTAAAAATAATATTTTTTAATATTTTATATACTGTAAAAATATACTTATAATATATTTCTGCAAATTCAACAGTGATTATATTTTTTTGACAAGATATATAAATTGTAAATTTAAAAAAAATCAATTATAATTAATATAACATTATAAATTTTATCTTTTCATGAGAAAAAAGACAAGTCAGTAATAAAATTAATTGAAATTAATTTAAATAACTTAAAAAACATGAGAATTGTGTCTAGTTTATTATATTTTTTTATATTGATGAGACTTAATGTGATGACAAACATTACAAGTTTACACATATTGTGTAACATTTTGAGTAAATTTATATTAATAATATTTATTCTGAATGATTTTAATGAATTTTTTAATTTCTAAATAATTTTCTTGTGAATCATTGTGATTTGTGTGAATTATTTTCATTATTAACATTTTTTGCTTTGAAATATAAACTTGATTGTTAACTTGAAGTAAATTATTATCAGAAATAATTTAAATAAAATTTTCAATATTAAATATATTAATTTTTTGTACTTCTTGTCTGTATTTCTTGATAAAAAAAGTTTAAATTTTGAATTTACAGTAACAGAAAAATTAAAAATTTTAACATATTTGTATATACTGTTTCAGACACTCAAATAATATTTATCAGTATTTGTAGCACAAAACTTTTTGAAAAGTTTATCTTATTGATGATAAACTCAAAAAAATCAACAGTATTTTTTGAAAAATTATCTACACTGTCAGTAATTGTCAAGTTGCTGTTGTTTGTTATATATTCAAATGCAGTTTATGAAAAAAGTTATATTTTTTTAAGATTTAATGTTTCATTTTATTGTAATTTTATGTTGTAGTTTTTGTTGCAAAATAAATAACATAATTTTACTGTAATAAAAGTTTTTATAATTTAATTAATAACTGAATGCATCTGCTGAGTTTACTTTATCTGAATAATGTAAAAGTATGAAATTATATACATTTAATACTTTAATTCATTTTGTCTGATATTTGTTAAATATTTTAGTTATTATAAAATACTGCAGATTAGTATGATCAGATAAAACAATTACTAAATTTTAATTTTTTTAAATAATATTTTCAGTGTTTAAATAATGCAATTATTGTCAATAACTTTTTATTATATATATTATAATATATCTTTACATTTATTAATTTGTGAAATTGAAAAACAACAGAGTATCAAAATTTATTTTTCTGAAGTTAAAATAATATTCATACTATTTATTATGTAGCTAACATTCAAAAAATGTCAAGAAACTTTAAAAGCTGTGTGCTGATTGGTTGAAGTTACACACTCTGATTGACTGATCAAGATCAATCATTAAAGTTTTAATCACATGCCTGACAGCTGTCATGTGAAGTTTAACACTTTATCACTTTACACAGTTCTAATTCATAAAGATGATATCAGATCTGAAAATCAGAAAAACTAGCATACACTTGAAGAGGCTGACATGACTGAAGGTTGCACTCTCTTAATAGTGAATTTTGAGAAGAAAGAAAGAAGAAAGAAGAGCAGGCAGAGTGTGGTCAGAGATCATGCTTCTCTTAGCAGTGAACTGCTTTATGTGTAACAAGTAGTCTGATAAAAAATGATTGATTTTTGTGAGTTTCTTAAATGAAACATCTAATCTAAATGCTAAATATGCTGAGTAATATAACTACATGTGATACTATGACTACAGATGATAGGCAGCTCAATATTACTTCTTCAGTGACTGTAGAAGAGTATTGGCCATAAGCTAGTAATTGTTATTATGTAAATTAAAATGTTTAATTTCAGCATAATCTTTTGCTGAAAGTCAAAGTGAAAGAGTAAAAAAGTAAATGTAACATATTTTTTTAATTTTTGAAATATATATTTTATGTCATTTTTTCAAATAAAAAGTGATTTCTGCTTTTTTTATATTGTCTTCTTTGATTAATATAAATAAAAAACTGATAATTTTTGAATAAAAATAAATAAACTGTTTATAAAAATCTGCAAACTTCAAGAGGTTTTGAAGCTTCTTAATACTTTTAAAAATAAATTAATTAAGTATAACATTTATTTATTTTTTTGTCTCAATTTTCTCAGAATCAATCATATACTCTAAAAATAATATTTTATTGACAGCAAACTTGCATTTTTTGACTTTTATAAACAGATTGACTTGCTCAAAATGATCAAAAATCATTTTTGTATGCTTAATATATTTTTTCATATTATTGAAATAAATGAGAATGTTGTTAAGATAAATCAACAGTAAATGTTTAATAAATCAGCAAGTGTATTATTTATATAAAATTAAAATATTACTGATGCATTTGTTAACTTAAAAAATATTACACAAAATTTAAAATATTCATAGTGAGTGTACAATGTAATATTTCATTTTTTTTTTTTATATTCTGATTCTATAATATGTATTGTGAAGATTCAGAGCAGTATGTATTTTTACTTCACTAAATTTATTCAACATTTCTGTAATCAGTGACAGAGAATAGTGATTTTTAATTGTAATGTGATTAACTCTGTAATAATTGATGCAAAAATATAAATCATTAATTAGTATCTTTCTTTTAAACAAAAAAAATAAAACTTTAGTAGAATTTTTGAAAAATCTGATTCAATTTTTATTTAAAGTATTTTTAATATATTGCTTCAGAATTTTAAATTCAGTAGCAGATAAAAAATAAATAAATAAAAATGATGATTTTGTTTTACATTTTAATTTAATTTTATGTTTTATTTTTGAGAAATGAGAAACTTCAATTTCAGCATTTTCAGAGAATAAATGTGCTTTATAATATATATAATCTGATAATTTGTTCAAATTCATATTTGTGTATGTTGCATCATTGAATATAATAAATTAATTAGTAAAATTCATTTATTTGTTCAGAATTATCAGTTTTTGATATTACAATTAATTTGATATTAAGTAAGAATGCTGATACTTTTATTAAAATCTTGTTAACTGCTTCATCTGCAGATATAAAATTAATATTAACTGCATTTACTTGATAAGTTCAGTTGTCTTTCTGTCAATTTACAAGAGAATTAATACTTTTAAATTGAGAAAAATTCAAAATAAAATCATAACTGCTTAAAATTATTCTTTTGAAGTTATAAATAACAGTTTTTATAACTTTATTATTTTTTGTTATACTTATAACTAAATTCAGTTATCTGTAGATATACATCATGTAATTATTAATAATTTTCATTATTTTTAACTTATGAGATTTGTTTTTTAAATTATTAGTCTTTACTCAAAAATAACTAATAAACTTGTTTTCAGCTTCTGAATTTACTAAAACTATAACACTTTTTGAATTTTTAGTTGTTGAAATTTTCATAATTATGATAATAAATAAAGAACTTTACTGCTGTTTGTAAACTTCAAGAGTTATTGTAATGTTAATAATTTTTTTAAAAAATTTTTTAATATTTTTTACTGCTTATTTTCATATTTCTGTTTTTGTTTTTCTTTTTAACAACTATCAGAAGAATGTCTTTTCTCACAATATAAATAATTTTTATATTTAATTTTTTAATTTTTATTATTATTTAAAAAGTTATATAAATTATTATTATTGTTTTCTGACTTTTTTCAAAATTGATTTTTAAAACTGAAGTAATTTATATTATTTTAATTTAAATTTTTTAAATTTTATATTTTTTTCTTAAGCTTGTTGATTTTGTTGAGTACATTATTTTCAGTCTGTACTAAATAAAATATAAAAATTTTGTATTTTATATTTTTATATTTATTAATATACTTGTTGAATTCTGCATGAATTTCAGATAGTATTTTTAAATAAACATACTTCTTGTGTTAATTTTTAGTATATTGCTTATAAATTTGTTTTAAAATACTTTTTAAAATTATCATGAAATCTTGAACAGACTGATTTTCATATTGTTTAAGCTTTAAATATTGATAATTAGCATTATGTAAAACTTTTTCAAAATTCATAAGTTGTTATTTCAGTAAATCTTTAAATTATTCTTGAATAAATAGTTGATTATTACTATTTATGTTAAAATAATTTTATTTAATGAGCAGTTTGTTGTTGAAATGTAACACTGCTTCAAGAATTTTATAATTTAATTATTTTTTAAAAAAGTTTTCATAATAAACATGAAAAGTTTTTATATTTACAATGAAGTCTTTCAGTCTCTTAAAATAATAAGCTGTGAATTTTTCATTAAGTTTTCACAAAAATGCTTTCATTATATTAATTATGATAGAAAATGTTGAAGTTGAAATATTTGATGTAAATATGTTTGAGCCTAAAGTTAAAATTAATCATTTAACTTTATAAATTTAATTCTGACTCAGTTTAATTCATCTGTTGATTTGATTTGAATGAATAAGCTTTCAAAAACTACTCTGCAGATAAAGTAAAGTTTAGAATTTATAGACTTAAAAATCTGTCAGATAGATTTAATTCAGATTATCTGAAAATTATAAAATTTGATTAGTGTGAATAAAATTTATAAAAATCTAAATTATCACTCAATTTTTTATGTTTAGAGACTGAGAAGATTTAAATCTCTAAAATTATCACTTATTATCACATAAACTGTTATATTTATTGCACAAATAGCTTGATGAAGTTTCTACAGACTGCTACAAACTGCTGACAGACTAGACTGACTGCAGAAACTGAAGATTCTCATTTTTTTTCATTTCATTCTGAATGTTTGAGATTATTCAGAAGATAGAAATGAAATTTTGTATCAAGTTACTGAGATCAAATTACTACTACATGAGACAGAACTGAAAAAAAACAAAACTGAAAATTTATGAACTGAAATGAAAATAAAACTGTGAATGAACTTGTTAAAATGAATTAGAGACTAGCATCTTGCTCATAAGATGAAAATGAAACTGCAGTCAACACACATGAGACAGAACAAAATCACATAATTTTAAAATTCCAGTTTTTGATTTTTAATTACATAACACTGATAACAGAAATGAATAACAGTTTTTACAACTAGAAATGAGTTTGAAATTACAGTAGTTGAAACCAAAACTGAGCTCACTAAAATAAAAAAAAAATTTATTTCATGTAGTTAATCTATGACAGACAGTAGCAGATTAGATTAAGACTTTATATTAAGTATTATTAAGTATAGTTTTAAATAAAATTAATCAACTTCTGAGTTAGATCAGATTTTAGAAAAAATGTATTTATTTAAATAAAATTCAGAATCTTAAAAAATCAAATTCTGTTCACTTCACAGATCTCTAGAACTTGAACAAAATCTGATCTGAATGCTTATTAAGTGTCAAGATTTCTGAAACTATACTTAATAATGCTTAATGTAGAATCTCAACTGAATCTGCTGCTGCTCATCAGCAGTCTGTAGCAGCAGTTTACATGATAATAAGCAATAATTGTAGAGGTTTATGTGATAATAAGTGATAATTAAAGAAGTTTAGATTTCATATGCTTCTAAATATAGAGATTTGAGCAATAATTTAAATATATATAAATTCTATATAAACTTTATAAGTCTTAGATAATTTAGATTGAATTTATCTCACAAATCTTCAATTTTACAAGTTCTAGATTCTGCTTTATCTGTCAAATAGCTTTTGAGAGCTTGTTTGTCTGAACTGAATCAACAAATGAATCAGATCAGATTAGACTTGAATTTATAAAGTTTTATGATCAACTCTAGTTTCAGAAGTCTTAACACTTAACAAATATTCAAATCAGACTCTGTTTAAATTCTAAATGTCTGCAGATGAGCAGAAGTTAGCTTCTCAAGATTCTAAAATTTGTTTAGATGAACAAACTTCTTCTAGAATCTGATTCAACTCAAAAGTTTATTAACTTTACTTAAAGTGCTGTTTTCTTTGACTTTTAGTACTTAAATTGCTTTATTAAAATTGTTTATTTCATTTTGTTATTTGAGTAATTGTTTTTCAAGTCTAAAATATTTAATTTTGTGTTTGCTTTTAACAATGATATTATTTTTAATCATAATTGAAAATTTTCTGATGTTTATTGATTGAGACTGTGCAATCAGCTCAATAATATTATTATTTAAAAAGTCTGATGTAGTTGTCACTTTGACTGAAGAAGAATTTTTTTTATGAAGTTTATCATGTTAAGTCTTGTGAAAAATATTATTAGATATAATGTCAAATTTGAAATTACTTGCTGTGAAAAGTGTAAAACTAATAAAATAATTAATGAGAAAAAAGTTTGATAATCTGATTAACTGTTTCTTGATTAAGAAGTAATAAGAACTGTGAGAATACTATATAATAAATAGCAACTAAAATTATGTATCAAACTATAAACATTATATGTGCAGATAAATTGATGAAATAATGTAAATAACTCAGTATTAATATAATATTGAGATAATAAAGCTCATTGCTGATCTTCAGAACAATAAAAAATCAGAAATGAAAGATTATATATACAGTATATAACTACACTATATCAGAAGTGATTTAGAGAGTTTGACATGATAAAAAAACTGTTAATTTTTAAATTTAACAAACTTGTCATCTAGATAAGTTTTTTACTGTTGTGAAGTAACAAAAACTATTATAATTTGTTATTACTGAAAGAGGCTTTTGCAAATCTTCTAGTTAATAATATCAGTATTTAAAATATTCAACAATGATCAAGAGGTATTAATCATGAAGATTATAATTGTATTTCATAAGTTTCATTTTTCACAAATATACAATTATAAATACTTAATTTTAAAAGTTATTTAGTTGATTGATGATTTCAGATATAATAAAATAGCAACATCAGTTTCAAAATATATTTGACAATCAGAATTGAAATAATAAAGTATAATAATATTTATAATTTTTTTTTCAAAAGATAAAAAACTTTATGAATTTTTTCTATAAAAAAACTTTTTTTATTTTTTTATTCAGTTTTTATTTCTTGCAACATTTAATTTTTTTTATTCTGTTCTTCATCTTTCAGTATGTTGATAAAATCTAAAATGATTTTTAAGAATTTTGTATCATGTCAAGCTTACTAAATCACTTCTGACATAATGTAGTCATATACTGTATATATAATCTTTCATCTCTGATTTTCTATCTTTTCTGAAGGTCAGCAATAAGCTTTATTATCTCAATATCATATTGATACTGAGTCATTTATGTTATTTCATCAATTTATCTGTACATATAGTGTTTATAGCTTGATACATTGTTCTAGTTGCTATTTATTATATAGCATTCTCACAGTTCTCATTGCTTCTTAAACTGAAAAACAGTTTATCAGATTATTAGATTTTTTTTTATTAATTTCATTAATTATTTCAATTTTATATTTTTTGCAGCAATTAACTTTAAATTTGATATTATATTCAATAATATTTTTTGCAAACTTCAACATAATAAAATTTGTGAAAAGAACTTTTCTTCAGTTAAAGTGACAACTACATCAGATTCTCTAAATAATAATATTGTTGAGCTGATTGTGCAGTCTCAATCAATAAACACTGAAGAATTCTCAATTATGACTGAAAACAATGTCATTGTCAAAAATGAACATAAAATTAAATGTTTTAAACTTAAAAAACAATTACTCAAGCAATAAAATAAAATAAACAATTTCAACAAAATGATTCAAGTGCTAAAAAATAAAGAAAACAGCACTTCAAACTCAAATATATCTACATCAGATATTTCAACTTTAACATCTGCTATTATAACTGATATAATGAAAGCATTCTTGTGACAACTTGATAAAAAATTTGCAATTTATTATTTTAAGAAATTAAAAGATTTTGTTGTGAGTACAGAAGCTTTTTATGTTTATTATAAAAACTTTTTTGAAAAATAATTAAGTTATAAAATTCTTGAAGCAGTGTTGCATTTTAACAGCAAACTGCTCATTAAATGAAGTTATTTTAATGCAAATAGCAACAATCAGCTATTTACTTGAAAAGAATTTAAAAATTAACTGAAATAACAAGTTATAAATTTTAAAAAAATTTTATGTAATGCTGATCATTAATATTTAAAACTCAAACAGTACAAAAATCAATTTGTTTAAAATTTTATAACAGTTTTAGAAAGTATTTCAAAACAAATTTATGAACAATACACTGAAAATCAGCACAAGAAATATATTTATTTAAAAATATTATCTGAAATTTATGTGAAATTTGACAAGTATGTTGATAAATACAAAAATATAAAATATAAAGCTTTCATATTTTATTTAGCACAAACTGAAAATAATTTATCTGACAAAGTCAACAAGTTTAAAAAAAAACACAAAATCTGAGAAATTTAAATCAAAAGAAGACAAATTGCTGCAGTTTTAAAAATCAATCTTGAAAAAAACTGAAGAATAACAATAATAATTTGTATGATTTTTCAATTAATAATAAAAAAAAATTAAACATAAAAAATACTTATACTGTGAAAAAAAAAATTTTCTGATAATTATTAAAAAAAAAAACAGAAGTATGAAAATAAGCAATTAAAAATGTTAAAATTTTTTTTAAAAAAGTTATTAATGTTATAATAATTCTTGAAGTTCACAAACAGTGATGAAATTCTTTATTTTTTATCATAACTGTGAAAATACTGACAGCTAAAAATTCAAAAAGTGTTATAATTTTAGTGAATTCAGAAGTTGAAGTCAACTTTATTAATTATTTTTAAACAAAAATTAATGACTTGAAAAATAAATCTCACAAGTCAAAAATAATGAAAGTTATTAATGATTACATAATGTGCATTTATAAATAACTGAATTTAGTCATGAGTGCAACAGACAGTAATAAAGTTACACAAACTACTACTTATAATTTTAAAATAATAACTCTGAATGATTATGATCTTATTTTGAATTCTTCTTGACTTAAAAGTATTTATTTTTCTTGTAAATTGACAGAAAGACAACTGAACTTATTAAATGAATACAACTGATATTGATTTTATATTTGTGAATGAAGTAATTGATAAGATTTTAATAAAAACATAAGTGTTTTTGCTCAATATTAAGTCAGTTGTATCATCAAAAACTGATGATTTTAAACAAATGAATGAATTTACTAATCAATCAATTATGTTTGATGATGCAACATACACAGATGTGAATTTGAACAAATTGTTGGATTATATACATTATAAAGTATATTTATTCTCAGAAAAAATCACAATTAAAGCTTCTCATTCATTAAAAATAAAATATAAAATTAAATTGAAATTTGAAACAAAATTACTATTTTTATTAATTTATTTTTTATCTGTTACTAAATTTGAGATTCTGAAGTAATATATTAAAAATGCTTTGAATAAAAATTAAATTAAATTTTTTAAGAGTTTTGCTGAAGCTTCAATTCTTTTTGTCTCAAAAAAAATAATGATTTATATTTTTGTGTTGATTATCATGAAATTAATTACATTATAATTAAAAAGCATTATTTTCTACTGCTGATTATGAAAATGTTGAATAAATTTAGTGAAGTTAAGATATATACTGCTCTGAATTTTTGTAATGTTTATTATAAAATCAAAATATGTAAAAAGAATAAATAAAAAACTGTATTTTACATTTGTTTTAAATATTTTGAATTTTGTGTGATATTTTTTAATTTGACAAATGCATTAACTACATTTCAGTTTTATATAAATAACACACTTGTCAATTAATTAAATGTTTGCTGTTTGACTTATCTTGATGATATTCTCATTTATTTCAACAGTATGAAAGAGTATATTAAATATATAAAAATAATTTTTGATTATTTTGAGTAAGCAAATTTGTTTATAAACATCAAGAAATACAAGTTTGTCATTAATAAAATATTATTTTTAGAGTATATAATTGACTCTGAGAAAATTGAAATGAAAAAAGAATGAATAAATGTTATACTTAATTAATTAATTTTTAAAAGTATTAAAAAACTTCAAAACTTCTTAAAATTTGCTAATTTTTATAAATAATTCATCTATTTTTATTTAAAAATTGCTAATTCTTTATTTGCATTAATCAAAAAAAATAATATAAAAAAAATGAAAATCACTTTTTATCTGAACAAACAATACTGAATGTACATTTCAAAAATTTAAAAAATACTTTATTTCTGCTTTTCTACTTTCTTATTTTGACTTTTAATGAAATATTATACTGAAATTAAATATCTTAATTTATGCAATAGTAATTATATTGTTACAATTTTAGAAAAATGAATTCTAATATTTTATTGTTTTTTAATCTCACAAATTAATAAATGCAGAAACACATTATGATACACATGACAAAAAATTGTTGACAATAATTGCATTATTTAAATACTGAAAACATTATTTAAAAAAAAATTAAAATTCAGTGACTGTCTTGTCTGATCATGCTAATTTATAATATTTTATGATAATTAAAATGCTCAACAAATGTCAGACAAGATGAATGAAAGTATTAAATATATATAATTTTGTATTTTTACATTATTGAGATAAAACAAATCTAGCAGATGCATTCAGCCATTGATCAGATTATGTGAATTTTTATTATGATGAAATTATTTTATTCATTTTGTAATAAAAACTATAACATGAAGTTACAACAAAATGAAATATTAAATCTTAGAAAAATATAATTTTTTTTGCAAACTGCATTCAGATATATAATAAACAGCAGCAACTGATGTTTTTAAATAATTTGACAATTGCTGACAGTGTAATTAATTTTTCAAAAAATGCTGTTAACTTCAGAATTTATTATTAATAATAAAAGTTTTTCAGAAAGCTTCATATTATAAATACTAATAAATATTATTTTAGTGTCTGAAACAATATATATAAATATATCAGAATTTTTAATTTTCTTGTTACTGCAAATTCAAAATTTAAAATTTTTTGTGAAGAAATGCAAGTGAGAAGTGCAAGAAATTGATATATTTAATACTAAAAACTTTGTTTGAATTATTTCTGATGATGATTTACTTTAAGTTAATAATCAAGTTTATGTTTTAAAGCAAAAAATGTTAATAATGAAAATAATTCATGCAAATCATAATAATTTACAAAAAAATCATCTAAAAATTAAAAAATTCATTGAAATTATTCAGAATAAATATTATTAATATAAATTTATTTAAAATGTTACACAATATGTGTAAACTTGTGATATCTGTCAACATGTTAAGTTTTGTCAATATAAAAAATATGACAAACTAGACACAATTTTTATATTTTTTAAGTTATTTAAGTCAATTTCAATTGATTTTATTATCAATTTGTTTTCTTTCACATAAAAAAGTGAGATTTATAATACTGTATTAGTTATAATTGATATTTTTTTCAAATATACAATTTATATGTCTTACTGAAAAAATATAACTGCTGTTGAATTTGCAGAAATATACTACAAGTGCATTTTTACAGTATATGAAATGTCAAAAGACATTATTTCTGATTAAGATTCATTGTTTATAAGTAAATATTGATTAATTTTTTGTTTTTATTTTGATACAAGATGTTAACTTAGCACTGTTTTTTATTTTTAAACTCATAATCAAATTAAGTGTCAAAATCAAATTCTGAAGCACCATTTGTGTTGTTTTATTAACTTTCATTAGAATGATTAAATATAATAATTATTAATGATGCAATTTGTGCACAATCAAGCAAAACATAACTTTATGAATGAAATATCAGTCAAAGTTTTTATAAATTATCATTTTAATTTGATCATTAATGTCAGCAAATCATTAGAAAAATCAGCAATTCATGTGATAAAATATGATGAAATTTTTAAAGAAATATGCAAACAGTTAATTAAAAAATTGCAAGCAGTACATAACACACAAAAAATATATTATAATTTGAAATATAAATTACAATTTTTTTAAATCAGCAGTTGAATAATAATTTATGCAAAAAATCTCTGAATGATTCATTCTGTACACAAACTTGATTATAATTATATTAATTTATTTCAAATTGTTGCAGCTTGAAAAAAGCAATTATATAAACTTCAATTACTTTCTAATTATTGCAACATAGACTCTGTCTTTTATATTTTACTGCTAAAAGTGTACAAAAAATATGAAAATCAGTTATTACTGTCAGAATCAGAACTGATAAACAAACAGAATGAATATTTTGATGAAAAATTTTTTAAAATACAAATATTATAAAAAAATTAAATATTTTGTTCAGTGAGTTGATTGAAATTTTAAAACTGATAATTGAAAATTAGAAAAAAATTTGACTAATACTGAGATACTTGTGATTTTTGAAGAACAAAATAAAAAAATAAAAAGTTAATGCACAGTCTGTAAAAAAGTATTATAAATACAATTAGAAATAATTTTAAATGTTCAATGATATTTGTTGATTTTCTTTTTGTCATTCTTTTCAAATTTTTTTATAAAGTTTTTTAAATAATTTTACTGAAAAGCAAAGACTGAATTTTAAAAAAAAGTCTTCAATTAATAAAAAAAACTAAAAAAAAAGAAAAAAGACAAAAATAATTATCTGAAAATGCTGTTTCTGTTAAAAAAAAATATGTACAGATGCTCAAAGACATCAGATATATTAAAAAAACAAAAAACAAAAAAAACATGTATGAGTACTTAAAAATATCAGACATGTCAAAAAACATGTGTGAGTATTCAAAGATACTAGACATGTCACAAAAAATAAAAAAAACAAAATCTTGATAAAAATTCAGTCTAAAAATGCAGTATTTAATGAAAATATATCTGAAAGCATAAAAATTATTCTTTGAAAAGTTTTTAAAAAAATATAAATTTATTTTTTGAGCTTTTCTTCTTATTTTTTTTTATATTTTTTATTTTCTTTCTTCTTCATCAGCTTAATCATCAATTTTACAACTGTTTTTTTTTTTTTTACTTTTATTTTTTTTCTGCTGACTTCTTCTTTTTATTTTTTTCTTCTTTCTCAGAAGAAGACAATTCAATTAAATGAGATTCAGAAAAAACAAACAAAGCAGAAACAGCAAATTTAACAACTGCAAAAGTGAAAAAAATAAATGAAAAAATACTGTAGACACTGAAATAATTACAGCAACTGTTTTAGTAAAAAAAATGAGAAATAATTATAATAATTTATTGATCAGATTGATGCTTTTTGCTAAAAAAAAAATTTTTATTTTTTTTATTTTTTTTTATTAAATTAATATTTTCAGTATTTACAACTTTTTCTGCAGATTTTTACTCTGCTGCAGCAGTCACATAGTATTTTTTAATACTTTACTTAGCTGCAGTATCAGTATAAATATTTCTGATTTTGTGATCAGTTTTGATTACAATTATTATTAGCTTCTGAAATTTTATCTTCAGCTTACTGACAGTGTGATTCATTTGCTATATGTGAAAAATAATATCATGCAGATTCTGAAGATGCTTGATTTATGAAGTTCTTTTCATCTAAAATGCAAAAAAATTAGCAAATTATTACTAATAACTGAATATTCACTAATTAAAATGTAATTCTGATGTGTTTTTTGACATTTCTTGCATCTCTTGTTGCTGAGTCTTGCATAATTACATTTTTCATTAAAATTAATTAAAAAAAGCAGACAATGATGACAGAAGAAACATCTAAATTGTTAATACATATAAATTAAATATTAAAACAGTTGAAAAAGTTGCTTCAAGCATAAAAATACATATATTCTTGCTCAAAATGCAAATAAATATATTTATAAATTCAATTTTAATAAACAAAGTCTTGCAACAGACAAAAACTAAGTTTTAATAAATCAAAAAATCTATAACAGATGAGAATATAGACAAAAAGTTTATAAAAAAACTCAAAACACATTCAAAAGTGACTGAATATCATCAGAATTGAAAAAAAATAAGTGAACTTGCTTTTGCATAAAAAATTCACACAAAACATGTAAATAAATATAAAAAAAAGTACTTTCAGTATAAAAAAATCTTTTATTAACTGTAAAATATATCAAAAAATAATAAAAATAATTGTTTTTTTTTTATTTTTTAGCTTTTTCATTTTCTTTTTTTTCATTTTCTTTTCTTTCTCAGCAAAGTGAAACTTTTGTTCAGTTAATACTGAAATTGAAGATGTCTTACAGTGTTTTTTAATTGAAGTAACTGAAACAGCAGATGCAGATAATGTTATTATAATAAAAAATAAAAATATAATGTGAAAGAAAAAGAGATAAAATAAAAGCAAAATGAGCAGTAAAAAAACAGTAAAAGCTGAAAAAGCAGAATTGCAGTAGATAAAGTAAAAAAAAAATTAAAATAAATCTAAAAAAAAAATGAAATAACAAAAGCAGAATTGCAATTATATAATATTGTGTTATTGCTTACTGTTGCTACAGTTTCTGAAAGTTTATTCAAACACTAGTCATGTAAAAATTTTTTCAAAAACATGCTAATAATTAAATATTAATTTAATTCAATCACTGTTGACAATACAGCATTCTGAATTTTTATACTTGTTTATTTCACACAATGATGCAATTTTAATTGATTATTAATGTATCATTAGCTTTTGCTTATTCAAAACAATCACACAATGTCATATTTATTTACAAATATATGTTATACATGTACTTTTCTGTACAAACTGTTGATATACAAGCATTTATGCTGTAAAAGATTGTTGCTGAGAACAGCTTTCAATTAGAAGAAAAGCAATTGTCATGTTAAGCTTACTAAATTACTTTTAACATAATGTAATTATATACTGTGTATATAACTTCTCATCTCTAATTTTTTTATTTTTTCTGAAAATCAGTGATGAATTTTATTATCTCAATATTATATTGATACTGAGTCATTTACATTATTTTATCAATTTATCTGCACATATAGTGTCTATAGCTTGATACATCATTCTAGTTGCTATCTATTATATAGCATTCTCACATTTTGAAATAAAACAACAGTAAAAGTTTGAAAATTTTAAAAATATTTAAATATCTCTTCACAAGTTGAATTTCAGTTGAATTAAAATAATTTTTATATACAACTTCTTCATAAATATTTTATCAGCTAATACAATATACTTAAGAAAATTTATTTTACAAACATTAAAATATTATTTGAAGATTTTGCAATATAAATCTGTCATTATGAACATTTTTAAGACTTGACAAATATGTTGAATATGATTTTTTCTCATAGACAGAATACATTATAAAATTATTTAAATAAATTATTATAAAATCATTACAATTGTAAAAAAAATTTTTGGTATAAGACTAAAAAGCAGCTGAAGTATTTGAGAAATAAAAAAATCATACAGTATTTAAGAAATTTTAGAAATGTGTAAAAAACAATTTTTTTATTCATTTTTTTTTCAAATATAAAAATTATGATAAATATTCTTGACATCAAAATAGGTGAAGATCTTAACATTCACAAAATATCTCAAAAGCTTTTTAATTAATAATAGTGAATAACAGTTTTTCACAGTCTTAAAGTTGAAGTTACAGTAGTTTATACAGATTTGTAAATAATTATTTTTTTAAAAAATAACTATAATTAATGTCTCTGTGAAGAATCTAAAAAAATAAATGAAATTATAAACAATTGTATTGTTGAGATATTTATAAGATTTTTCAGTTTTATTTTTTGAAAATTAATATATAAAATTAAAGATGAACTTCTTTTCAGATTCAAGTTCAATAATTAAGTTTTTTTAGTGAAAAATTAATTTTCATACTTTCTGTTCACTGCAAGCTTTTACATGATTTTTATATACTTCAGATATTTGAAAATTATAGTTTATAATGATTATTTCTTCAATTTCACATCATGTTATTATATAAATGAACTTTTTCTTTTGCACTAGATTCTTTATATTAATTAATTAAATTACTGCAAGCAGATCAAGCAGAGTTCTTTGAAAATAAACTAAATAATTTTTTTATAAGATACTAAAATTATGTCATAAAAGTCAGATTATGTTTAGAATTATGTTATCATTTATATTAATAATAATGATTTATTCATAAAAATTTTATATTTAATTTTGAAGATTTTAATACTTGAAAATAAAATTCTCAACATCTTCAGTATCAAAAAATGCTTAATTTCTTTCAGCAGTCTTGAAAGAAATTTTTATTAAATGTATCTTTAATTTCAGCAACTTCACAAAATCAGAGATGGTAATGAAAGAAATATAGTAGAAGTTTGCATAAGTCAATCATTTATACTTAGTAGATAATTTTACAAAAAA
This sequence comes from Emydomyces testavorans, assembly GCA_029449355.1. Classification (NCBI taxonomy): domain Eukaryota; kingdom Fungi; phylum Ascomycota; class Eurotiomycetes; order Onygenales; family Nannizziopsiaceae; genus Emydomyces; species Emydomyces testavorans. Next base: position 4,201,590 of record CP120627.1, read on the forward strand.
TATACTTAATTAAATAAAAATATAAACAGAAAATTAATATTAGATAATTGCATTACTTTAAAATTATTTTTGTTCAAGTCTTTAAATTTTTATTTCTTCTTTTTAAAACAATCTGAAGATTTGTTATTTTTTTTATTATAATTATAGCAAATGAGATTTATAAAATTAATCTTGCTATCAGATTTATTTTTTTATTTTTCACAAAATTCTTTATTTTTTTTTACTTTTCTTTTAATTAATTTTGTTGAGATTTGTTCACAGAACTCTTTGTAAAGTTTTTATTTTTTTTAATATTAAGAATAAAACACAATTGTATAGTGATGATAATTATTTCACAAAAAGTATTTGAAATTTTTTTTAGTTCATTAAGTTTGAAATGTATTAATTTATTTATAACTTAGAGAAATAAATGTTTTATTCATTTAACATAATTTTTAATTTCATTATTTATTTCACAAAGCTTTTGTTTAAATTGAGCATGAAATTCATTATCAAATTCATTGTCATTTTTTTGTAAATGAAAAAAAATTATGATAAATTTCTGATGATATTTTATGAATTATTTAAATTAAAGAATAAAAATTTTTTATTTTTTTCAGATATTTTTTATTGAGTCTTTCTGTACAAATTTTTTGTATTTTTTTAAAGTATATAATGAAGTTCAGTCTTTACATAATTCACTTTCTGAGAATTTTCAATCTTCACAAGTTCAGTTGAGAATTGAATTTTGAAAAAATTTAAACAACTTAACAAAATTAACAATTTTGTAGGGAGATTTGAGTTTAGACAGCTGATATCATTTAGTATTTTCAATTAAATTTTTTTATTGAATAAATATATTTAGAAACTTTAATAAAATATATTTTTCTAAATTAATTCTCAGTTGCTCTAACAGTAAGATTATATTCTTTAGAAGCTGATTTTATTTACAAAACTTTTCAAAAAATATAACTTCAATAATAAAATATTTGTAAAGTGTGAAAAATATATTAATAAATTTTTTACAAGTAAATTCAAAGTCTTCTGACTCTGTATAAAATTTTACTAATTTATGAGACATCTCTGAAATTACTTTCATTTGAGAGCTAACAGATGAGAAAAACTCTTTGTGAGAATTTTCATGAGAAATAAAAGAAATAAGAATCTTTTCTTCATTTTTTAAAGTTATTTTAGACATACTTTTAAACAAAGTGACAAATATAAAAATAGAGTAAAAGAAATCTATTCAGTTGATATATAAGTAGATGTGAAATAGCTACTATTCACTTAATTAATAAAAAAGCAATAAGCAAAGTTATAGAGTTGACCAACTTTCAGATTGAATCAGACTCTAGAGGGGGTTGATCTGTCTGAATAAAGTTTAGAATCTTGAGAGACTGACTTCTGCCTGCCTGTGAGCATCTAGAGTTTGAGCAGAATCTGATTCAGGCATTCATCAAGTGTCAAGGTCCCTGAAATTATATTTAAAGATGCTTAGTGTAGAGTCTCAACTGAGCCTGCTGCTGCCCACCAGCAGTCTGTAGCAGTCTGTAGCAGTTTGTAGAGGCTTCATCAAGCTGCTTATGTGATAATAAGCAATAATTATAGAAGTTTATGCAATAATAAGCAATAATTATAGGGGTTTATGCAATAATAAGCAATAATTATAGAGGTTTAGACTCTATAAGCTTCTAAATATAGAGGTTTGAGTGATAATTTAGACCTTATAAACCCTGTATAGACTTTATAAGTCTTAGATAATGTTGAATCTATGGAATTCTTTTCAGCTATCATTCAAACTTTTATTAAACTCACTGAATAACTCTGACTTCATCTAATAAATTTCACATATTGTCACTATCTTTTGACATCAGATGATACAAAATACAAACTTTTCATCTCTCACTTAATTTCATATGTTCAAGATTGTCATCAAATTTGCTGCTTTTTCATGACTTTTTCTATTATTCTTATGAATTTTAAGATGTATAAATAGTTCATAATTGTCTAGATAAATTGACAGAAATTCAACAAAATTTTTACTATTCACAGTATTTTTTAAGTTCAACAATTATGAGTCTGAGCTTTTTCAAGATCATTTTTTTTGCTGAATTTTTATATATCAATCTGAATTTCACATACAATTTTATATGACATATCTCATTAAAACTTATATTAGTTCAATATATATTAAATCAGCATCTTAAGCTCTTGAGAGTCTTCAAGATTTACTCAGAATATCTTACAAAACAAATTTTTTTATATAAAGTTTCTTCATATAAACTGAACACTATATTCACACATTATTGAGATCTCAAATGAAGTCAATTTAACATCAAATTATCACTCACAGTTATATACAGATTTGACTGTATATTTATACAGATTTCACTTATATTTCAATTCTTCACAAGCTGTATCAGATGCTGCAGTTCTTTTCTACAGATTTCATTCATATTCAATCACTGAATGTTTTTTTCATTCAAGTTTTTTTTTCTGAATTCACTCAAAAGTTTTTTTTTCATTCAAACTTTTTCTTACAAACAACTTTAAGAGCAGCAAAACTTCAACAAGACATAAAAAAATTCATCAATCAGTGAGCAAACATTCATTCTGATTTTTTCTGATCAACAAAACACAGAAAAATTCATCAATCAGTCATTAAGTTGTTATTTTGATTTATTCTGATTGTAAGCTTCAATCACAAAATATTTTTGTCAATTTCTATCACAGTTTAATTTGTCAATAATATAAAATAAAATTCAACATCAGTCTTCTGCTATAAAACAACATGTTATTTAAATAAATTCTCAACATCAGTGATGACTGAAAAAACTGAATCACTGTCATTCAACAACAAATTCAAATTTACAATATTTGAAAATATATTAATCTGTCAATTGAAAAGTCTTCTGAACTAAAAAAATCAATTCATAAAGCAATTAAAAATATAAAAAATAATGTTCTAGAACAAAAACTTGTCATATTAAATTTTAAACAGAAAAATAAAAACTTCATTGAGAAAAGAAATGTCATGAAACAGATATGATTTTATATAAAAATATGTTTTCATTCAAAATATTTTTCTGTACTTCACAATGCTGTCACTGTTTATGCTCTGCTGATTATTCTTAAAAAAAACTTGTCAAAATCACTGAGCAACAAGATCACAAGCTCTCAGATTACTTCATGATTTTTTAAAAAAAATTCTAATTATAAAACTTTTCTTGAGAACTGACTGAGTAATTGAAAATTCATCATGAAGCAACTTGCTGAGTATAAAATCACAAACATGCTAGAAAACAGCAGTATTATTTTCAGATTTTTACATGCTGTTGAAAAATTCAATAAGAATTTTGCAAATCATTATAATTTCAAATGCATGAAGCAAACTTGAAAAAATGAATCAGTAATTGATATCAAAAAACTAATCAAAAAATTTCATCAGCATCAAGCACAGCAAATTTCAAAAAAATAAAAATTTTCAGTATTTTTAATCTCAGAAAACAGATTAATCTTACAAGACAAAAAGCAGTCAGAAAAATCAAAAATCAAGTGTTTTTGCAGCAAATGATACTGAATGTTCATTTGCTATTATTTCAATTCAGAAATACACTCAAACAACTGAAAATTAAATCTGAAAATCATGAAGCAGATTAAAAAAAGCTTAAGAATTCAGTTTTTAGAGCACAAGTGACAAAGCTCATTGAGAAAGCAAAAAAATTTAAAAAAAAGAATAATAAAAAAAGCAATGACTCATTTCAAAAAAATGAGATTGAAAATTAATCAGATGATCAGAACAATGATAACTTAACATCAAAAATCATCAATTTCATCATCACAGTTTTCTTCAATTTCAATGAAGCAAAAATACAATTTAATTATCATCTTTGCAACAGCTTCATAATTAATTCAGAAGCAGATATACATATTTGCAATAATAAATTAAAATTTTACAATTTTTATTCTGTCAAAAATGACTCAATTTTGACTGAAAATGAAATCTCAAATGTGAAAGATTATGAAAGTGTCAATGTGATTATCAGTATCTCAAATGAGAAAGTCACAATAAATTTCACTCAAACAGTTTACATTTTTGATTTTCATATTAATATAATATTTACATCTCTTCTACAAAGACAGAAAGTTGATCTGAACAAGCTTGATTTCATTTTGAAGAAAGATAAAAGAATTTTTGTGTTCTTACAAGAAATAAAACTCAAACTGATTATTAAATACAACTCATTTAACTCTGATTATGTCATGTCTACATCTCAAGAAACACATTCAATATTTGCTACAAACAAGTCAAATACAGCTGAAGAAGCTTCAAAAACAACTGAGAAAGAAGCTGCAATTTCAATCACAAAGACTGCAGTTGAAAACAATTCAATTTCAGCAGCTGCAGCTTCAGCTCAGACAGTTGTGATTGAGAACAGTTCAGACTTGTGACATCAACATCTAAATCATTTAGATAAAAAATTCTTGAAGCACTTATTCTCTGCAGTTAACAGCATCAATCAGAAGAATTTCAATAATTTGTCAATTATTAAGTGTGAAATCTGCATTTTAAGCAAAACACATCAGCATATTTCTAGAAAATTCATAAATCATGACAACAGATTCTTCATGAAGCTTCATATTGATTTTATTCTTATGAACAAAGTTTATAACAAAAACAAATACATTCTTCATGCCTACTGTTTCTACCTGCATATTCATTTCATTAAGATCATGAGAATCAAAATGAACAGCCTGAAATACTTACAAAAAATCATCAATTAAATTCATCAATTTTATGATTTTGAGATTTTAATTATATATTTAGATTGAGAAATGATGCTGCAAAAAAATCTCACAAAATGAAAAAATGATAAAAAATATCATGTCAAGTATTCAGCTTCTAGAATCTCTCAACAAAATGATCTAGCTGAACACTCAGAAAATATAATATCAACAATGTCTAGAATTATAGTTATCACAGCAAATTTACTCAAAAATTTATGAAACAAGAGTGCAAAAATAATGAATTATCTTCTCAATAAAACTTTGATTAAAACTCTCAATTGAGAGACATCTCTTACAGCTCTTGAATGCTATATCAATCTCAATTTCAAATCTGAAAATCAGTTAAATGTTAGTCATATTTGTGTGTTCAGCTGCAGAGCTTATTCTTTTATAAAAAATGTGAGATTTGAAAAACTTAGAAAGATAACTTCTAGAGCTGAGATTGACTATCTAGTTGAATACAAATCAATTAATATATTCAGAATTTGAATTTCTCAATTCAGAAGAATTATACTTACTAGAGATGTCATCTTCAATGAAAAAATGTTTTTTAATTTCAAAAAAATCTCAAAAAGAATCTTGATTCTTCAGTTTGAATCTGAAATTGATCTCATATATTTTTTCAAGCTTACAATTGAAGAGCAAGCTGAAATTAATGATGATACAAACAAGAAAAAATTTTCAATTGAGAAGTCAAGAAAGAAAAATCAGAATAAAAAAATGAAATCAGCTGAACAAACTACTTCAAAAACAGTTCAGTTTGATTTTACTAATCAATCTTCAATCAGTGACATTGATTTGTTGACATTCAAAATGACATCAACTTCTGACTCTACATTCAAATTCATCAACAAAACATCAACATCATTTTCTGAAAACTTTATAACAGACTTCAGAAACAAAAAATCAAGCAAAAAATCAGAAACTTGTGAAAAAAGCAAAAATTTTGAAGAATTTAGTGATTTACAGTTTCAGACAGAACAAACTGCTTCAAAAACTGTTGAATCAATTAATTCACATCAAAACTTCAGATTTTGAAAAATCAACTCAAATTAAATCAATTTTGATGAGCTATATCAAGTCAGGCACTCAGTTTACACAAATGCTCTAGCTAATCAATTCAAATTTATAAAGTTTCATTTCATGTTCACTCAAGAACTAAAGCATTTATTTACAAACATGATTTTTTGTTTACACTGTGATGAACTGTCTAAATCATCTAGAAACTGAAAAAAACTGAAAAAGCACACATTTTTAAAGAAATTTAAAAAAGCAATGAAAATTGAGATGAAGAAACTGAACAAAAAAAATTATTACAAAAAAATATTTATTTTAGCAAAATATCTTATCAAACTGATTTTCTTAATGTGAGTTTATAACTACAAATACAATACAAATGATTATTTCATCAAATTCAAAATCTATCTAATGATCAGAAAAAATTTACAATTGTTTACAAAAAAAATATGTACACAACTACACTTGCAGTCAGAGTTTTTCATTTTTTTATAACATTAATGATGACATTTAATTTAGAAGCTCATCAATACAACATAATTAACATCTTCATCAATGTCAGTTTTGACAAAAATATATATACTTTATCACTGAACAAATACAAAAAATCAGAAATTTAATGAAAGCTTTTGCAAGCTTTATATGACATGTGCAAATCATCTCATTTTTGAAATATTGAGTTTTCTACTACTCTGAAGAATCTAGAATTCAAACAAATCAACAATGAATTTTGTTTATTTACAAACAGCACTCTAATATTATTTTTTTATATTGACAATATAATAATATTATATCATCATGCAGATCAGATTTTTTTGAAGCTTTCATTCAACACTTACAGACTGTTTATGAACTGAAAGACATGAAAAGTTTTATTTAATTTCTAAATATACAGATTTTATGAGATCAAACATTTCAAAAAGCATAACTTTGTTAAAATTTTTATATTAAAAAAATTGCAATACAATTTCATCTGATCAATCAAACATCTTCACAGAATTTTATAATTAAAAAGCTTGTGAATCTAACACTTTACAAAAATCAGACTTTAAATCAAGAAATTCATGTTTATCAGAGCAAAATAAATTCTGTTCTTTACACAATTATTATAATTCAGTCAGACATTGCTTTTTCTGTTAGCAGATTGAGTGAATTCATAAGCAATTTAAACTCAAAACATCATACAGTTATTAAACAGATAATTAAATATTTATACATAATTTAAAATTATGCTCTTGAATATTCTGCTGGCAAAGAAAATAATCAAGAGCAAACTTTCTTTATCTTAAACAATATTTTGTTTATAAATGATTCTGTAACTCATCAGAGCTTGCAAAATTTGCTAGTATTTTTTTTGACATTTTTATTGACTGAAAGACATTCAAACAGCATTTCATAATTATTTCTTCAACAAAAGCAGAACTGCATGCATTTATTCACACTGAAAAAAAAATCATCTGATGAAAACAGCTGTTTAACAATCTGAACTTCAAGCTTTATGATTCAAATCAAACAAACAATTCTGTTATACATACAGATAACTGACAAATTTTATGACTGCTGATCAGCTCTGCTCTGCTTCTTGTAATCAAGCTTTGTCATATTGATATTCATCAGCATTGACTCTGTGAATGAATTCAATGTAAGAAGCTTTTTGTTGATTGAGTCTCAACTAAAAACATGTTTGCAGATGATTTGATCAAATTTCTAGAAAGTGAATTCTTTGAGAGATTTGTTGAAAATCTCAATCTAGTTGATATTATGAACTTGCTGGTCAAATCAAATGATTCAACTGTCAAATCTGATTTTAATGAACAGGTGAAATAAGCATTCAATAAGCTCAAGCTGAAGAAAGTGTGTTGAATTTATGAGATTTTTTTCAGCTATCATCTGAACTTTTACTGAACTCACTGAATAATTTCAACTTCATTTAATAAATTCTGCATATTGTCACTATCTTTTGACATCAGATGACACAAGATACAAACTTTTCACCTCTCATTTAATTTCATATGTTCAAGATTGTCATCAAATTTGCTGCTTTTTCACAACTTTTCTTATTATTCTTATGAACTCTAAGACATATAAATAGTTCATAGTTGTCTAGATAGATTGATAGAAATTCAATGAAGTCTTTACTATTCACAGTATTTTCTAAGTCTAACAAATAATCTGAGTCAGGTCTGCCTGGCAGATCTCTGAATCTGGAAGCTCTAGACTCTGTTCTACCTGTCAGATAGTTTTTGGGGGCTCATCTGTCTGAACTGAACCAACAGATGAATTGAACTGGATCAGACTCAGGTCTGTAGGATTTGATGATCAACTCTAAGCAAAGAATATAATTGTTAAGTAAAAGAAATTGCCACTGATTCTCTTAATGAAGAGAAAAATCAATGTGTTATTTATATATATATTATGCTTGCTAAAGTTAATTAAATTAAAACTAGTTACATTTGAGAAAAGAGATAGTGTCAGCTTTTACAGAGTTTACAACTGAAGTTCTATAATACAATCATCAATAATTTTTATTATTTTTAATTTGTGAAATTTATTTTTTAAGTTATTAGTTTTTGTTTAAAAATAATTAATAAAGTTGATTTCAGTTTCTGAATTGACTAAAATTATAATATTTTTTAAATTTTTAGATGTTGAAATTTCAACAGTTATAATAAAAAATAGAAAACTTTACTGCTGTTTGTAAACTTCAAGAATTATTACAGTATTAATAAATTTTTTTAAAAGTTTTTAAATATTTTTACTGTTTATTTTTATATTTCTGTTTCTATTTTTTTAACAACTGTTAGAAGAGTGTCTTTTTTTACAATATAAGTAATTTTTATACTTCATTTTTCATTTTTTAAAAAGTCATGTGAATTATTCTTGTTGTTTTTTAATATTTTTCAAGATTAATTTTTGAAACTAAAGTGATTTATATTGTTTTAATTTAAATTTTTCAGATTCTGCATTTTTTCTTAAATTTATTAATTTTATCACATAAATTATCTTCAATTTATACTAAATAAAATATAAATATTTTATATTTTATATTTTTATATTTATTAATATATGTGTCATATTTCATTCAAATTTCAGATAATATTTTTAAGTATGGTTTTATACTGATTTTTAGTACATTGTTTGTGAATTTATTTTAAAATACTTTCTAAAATTATAACAAATTCTTGAACAAACTAATTCTCATATTATTTAAGCTTTAAATATTGATAATCAGTATTATATAAGATTTTTTAAAATTTATAACTTGTTGTTTCAGTTATTTTTAAAATTTCTCTAAATTAAAAAATTAATTATAATTATTTATGTTAAAATAATTTTATTTAATAAATAATTTACTGTTAAAATACAATTCTGATTCAAAAGTTTTATGATTTAACTGTTTTTAAAGATATTAAGCTGCAAATCTTTTATTAAGCTTTTATAAAAATATTTTTATCATATCAGTTATAATAAAAAATATTAAAATTACAATATTTAAAATAAATATATTTAAGTTTGAAGCACTGTTTTTTAATTTTTAATATTTAAATTACTTTATTAAAATTGTTAAATTCATTTTGTTATTCTAGTAACTGTTTTTAAACTTTAAAATATTTAATTTTGCATTCATCTTCAACAATAATGTTGTTTTAAGTCATGATTGAGAATTTTCTAATATTTAATAGTTGAGACTGCACAATTAGCTCAACAATATTATTATTTAGAAAGTTTGATGTTGTTGTCAGTTTAATTAAAGAAAAATTCTTTTTACAATTTTTGTTACATGAAGTTTTGTAAGAGATATTGTCAGATATAAAATTAAATTTAAAATTATTTGTCACAAAAAGTGTAAATTGATAAAATAATTAATAAAATTGATGAAAAAAAATCTAGTAGTTTGATAAACTGTTTTTTAATTTAAGAAATAATGAAAATTATAAGAATACTATATAATAATAGCAACTAGAATAATATATCAAGTTATAAAATACTATATATACAGATAAATTAATAAAATAATATAAACAACTCAATTTTAATATAATATTAAAATAATAAAACTCATCACTGATCTTCAGAAAGATAAAAAATCAAAAATAAAAAATTATATCAATATTATACACTTTAACAATGTACAAATTCAGAAACACTGTATGTGCTCTGATTGATCAGTCACTTCATCTCATCAAAATACTTAGTCAACAGAACTCTTTAATGCATCATCTGCTGTTTAAACTTTCAGTAATAAATATGTTTATTTGTACTGTTGTTTATTTTAATTTTTTGTGTGTTCTAATTCATCATCTTACTGTTATCATCTTCTCTGTAGTGACTAGATATCTCTATGTTTCTTTATCTGTAAGTAAACTCTTTCTCTTTCACTTTTGTGAGGATGCTATATAATAAATAGCAACTAGAACAATGTATCAAGCTATAAGACACTATACACACAGATATATAGATGAAAGAATGTAGATGACTCAGATATCAATATGATATTGAGATAATAAAGCTCATCACTGATCTTCAGAAAGATAGAAGGTCAGAGATGAGAGGTTATATACACAGTATATGATTACACTATGCCAGAAGCAATTTAGTAAGCTTGACATGACAACTTTACTCATATTTTCAATTAGTATACTATGTAAACAGCTGTAATATAAATCTTTATCATTATAAAGCTCTGATCTGACATTGACTTGCTCTATATAATTGTTCAGTGAGAAAGAAATCATAAAGAGATTTAAATGAGATAAAAACAGAAACATCACATATAGTGTGGTGATTGAATTTATTGTATATAGTATATAACTACATTATGTCAGAAGCAATTTAAAAGACTTGACATGACAGTATGTTGATTTTGATAAAGATTTTAACATGTGCTATTTATTAAAGTGTTTTATTGATAAGTGAAAGTGAATTTTCATCACATTTTGTGATGACATTGAATTTATAATAATTGATATAGAACTGTAAACTTTTATTGATTTTTTACATAAAAGTATTTAATGAAGTAAAATACACTTAATTTAATAAAATGTAATTTTTATTTAAATTTTTCATGCTTACATGTTTTGAGTTTTTCTACTATTGTAGTGGGATTTCTGCTAATATTATTGAAGTATCAGCACTGTCATGACCACATGATCTGCATGACAAAGACAACTTATCTGCATGAAAGAGCAAAACATGTATATAAAAAATGTTTCACATTTTTTTAACTGAGAAATACTGTTTTTTATCTACAGCTTAGATGTCTCACATTCTTTGTCTGTTTTTGTGCAAGAGAAGAATTACTGAAGAAAAAGAAAAATATAAATTGTAGTTAGATTTTTTATTTTTTCTATTTCTCTTTTTTTCTTAAGCTTATTATTCTTATACTTAGATATTTTAATAATTGAATAAAATACTATTTTTTAGTTATTTGATTTTTTTTTTCATTTTCATTTATTCAGATCTGATTTTCACATAATAATAAACTTCATTAATTTATATTTGACTACATTTTTGATCAACTGAGATAATTTTTTATTCATCTAATACAACTAGTCATTTGTATATTTCTGTCAATTAGCTAATGTTATCAGTCAAACTCTCAAAACAGATGTCTACACTAAGTGACATCAGTGAGAAGAATAAATAAATCTTAATTGATTTTTCTGAATTAAATTGAGCAAAAGCAATGTTACACTTGAGCTTCAGAATCAGTACAAGATAGCATTTGAATAAAATACAGAATTAAATTCAGAAAAAGCTACAAAACAGTAGCTTGACTCTGAAATCAAACTTACTTCACTTTCAACAAACAAAAAAAAATGATCTCTTCAGCAAAATCTAGTAGTATGTCTGCTAAGAAAAACAAACAGTAAGCTTGAACTTCAGAATAAAAGTTAAATAAAACTGAATTTATATTTGAAGCTTTAGATATTTTTCAGAAAAAAATTAATGAAACATTATTTTCATCTTCAGATGTTTATAAAAAATTTTATCTTGAGAATGACTTAAAATTATACAATTTTAATGACTTTGTTGTGACACTAAACTGAGACTCTAAAAAAAATGTACAATGTATTTTGAACATATATTGAAAACTATTAAAAGTTTAAGAAAAAAGTCAATAATTACAAGAATTGAGCTGCTGAGATTTAAAAGCAGTTGAAAAAGTATAAGAAGAAATATGCAGAGCATTGAGCAAGCAGTGGTACTGAAATTATAACTTAAAATAAGAAAATTGCAAAATTGCACAGTGAAATTGTGAAGTATCAGCAACAGTTGAATAAAATTAAGTTTCAAACTGAAGAGTACACTGACAAGATGAATAATTATTAAAAAGTTTATACTTTACTGACTGAACAATATATATATATATATATATTAAAACAACAATAAAAAAATAAAAAAATTAAGAAACACTCATGTAGAGTGCATCAGAGATTTTGTTAACAACAATCAGCATTGTATTTTTCAAGATTATAAAAATTTTCAATTTATTCATTCTCACTAATAACAAGAATTCAATTTTTAAAAACTGATATTTTAAAATATACAACAAGCTTCAAGTTAATGCAGACATGTTTTTGACACAGAAAATAAAAATAGCATACATTGATTTTTAAATTGCAGAAAAAACAGTAATTCATTCTAAAACATATCTGAATTCAGACACAGAAAATTTTTTTCAAACTGCAAAAAAAGTTATGAACTATCTGAAACAAGTATTTTAGAATTGTAACAAAACAAAAACAGCAAAAATTAATTTTTACTGATTATATATATAAATAATAAAAAATTTTCATATCTTCAATATTTAATTTATGTATCTCATCACAAAAGAAAACATTTCAAAAAATTTACTGAAATATAAATTTAATAAATAATTGATAATTAAGCTTCAGAAACTAATACTGCTGTACAGCATCAATAAAAAAAATGTTATTTCAAGTATTTATTAATATATACTTGCAGACAGCACATTAAATAAAAAATATATATTATTAATGAGACTTAAACAACAGCAAGAGTGAATCAAACAAAAAGAATAATAAATCAGATGAAGTTTAATCTGCATTTATAAATTAGAAAAAATAAAACAAATTCATGACAGAAAACTGATGTTTAAAATGTGAAGAGAAAGAGTATATCACATACTGATGCAATAAAAACAAGAAGACTGAAGTGAATGAAGTGAAAATAAAAAAATAATAAATTTTAAAAAAAATTTCATTCTAGAGCTTCAGTAATAACACATTGATCTTTCATTAATCAGTTTCAGTCAGCTGGTTGAAGAAAAAAACTTCATGATGATGTGTAGAATAATCAGAAATGATATTAACATTAATTTCACTGTTTTTACTGACACTGAAATAAATATTTATTTTTTGATAAATTGATGTTTTGTGAATAATTTTTGTCACATGATGAATATCATTTCATCATTTTTGATATTCAATTGTGTTGTCTCAGAATTTAACAAAAAAATAAATTGAAAAATCATTCACTGTATTTAATTTAGCTTCAGTATTGATAAAAAATAATTCTTTAATAAATCATTTTTTATTCTTGATATGTAAAATTATAACATTATCATGAAACAACAATTTCTGTATTAGCACAATATATAACTAAATGTTTGTGAACAGAAGTTATTATTTTCTGAAAATAATGAATGTCAGCAGCTTGAATAAAGTGAAAAAACTAAGCAACAAAACTTATTAATATTTTTTAGTCATAAAATTACTATGTGAAAAAAAATATTAACAAGTAATTATTGAATTCAGTGACACAAGTTAACATCAAGTAATGAGTGAAGATGATAAATAAAAAAAATGAAACTTTTAAGCAGCAAATATACATACTGCAGCATTCAACAGAAGCAAATATTGCAGTAATGAAGAACAAGTTAAATATAAAGCAATAAATATCTGCAGCAAGTAAATGAAGAATACAATGTAAAAACTTATGTAAAATACAGAATGCATTAATCAAATCTGTCAGTTTTGCACATAAATCAGTTAATAATACTACACAAGTATTTAATCAATCACAAAAAACTAAGCATGTTGTCAAGCAAATTAATTAATAAATATGAATAAACATCATAATAATTGACACAACAGTAATATATTAAAATTTTAAGTTCAAAGTGATTGTCTTCACACTAAGTTTTTACAATTTAGACAAGCTCATTGAACTCAAGTAAGATTAAAGCAAATAGCAAGAACAATACAAAAAAAATAAAATTAAAAAAATATTTAATAAAGTGCTTTCTGAATGCTACAAAAACTTATAATATATTTTTTAAAAAAAAAATTTCAACATACTGACTTCACACTGTCTCAATGATTTTCATATTAAGCTCATCAATTCAAATCTCTTAATTTATTATTTAATGTACAAGCAAACAGCAGAAAAGCTTGAAACATGCAAGTATTATTTTCTGAAAAATTTAAACAAAAACTTCATCACATCAAATTAAGTACTCTTCATTTTGTTAATTTTTTTCACACAAAAAATTAATGAGAGTTTATGATTTTGTGTTAATTATCAAAAACTTAATGCTGTCACAAGATGTGATGAGAATTCACTCTCATTTATTAACAAAACACTTCAACAGATAGCATATATTAAGATTTTTATCAAAATTAATGTTCAACAAGTTTTTTACAAGATGTAAATTCATTTAAATTCTAAAAATCTTACAATTTTTTGTACTTACTACAAATTTTATAAGTATTGAGTAATGTTTTTTAATCTAACAAACAGATCTGCTGTCTTTCAATACTTTATGAATCATTTGTTTCTCAACTACATCAATAAATTTCTTACAATATACTTAAATAATATTCTGATTTATTTTGAGAATAAAACAAAACACATTCTACATGTATGTTATGTGTTGAAGACATTAAACAAAAATGATCTGCAGACAGATATAAAAAAATTAAAATTTCATGTTAAAAAAATCAAGTATTTTAATTATATTGTCAGCACAAACAGAATCAAAATCAACTCAAAAAAAATTAAAATTATTAAAAACTGAACATTATTAAAAACAATACAGAAAGTACAGTTCTTTCTCAGATTCTGCAATTTTTATTAATGTTTTGTTAAAAACTACAGCAAGATTACTAAATCACTTACAAAATTTATTCAAAAGAATGTATTTTTTATTTTTGATAATGTGTGCATGAAAGTATTCATAATCTTGCATTAAGTATTGATAATGACATTTATTTTACTGTATTATAATGCTGAATAATCAATATACATAAAAATAAATATCTTGAATGATGTAATTACTGAAGTGCTTTTACAGTAAAGTGAAAATTTTTGACATTTAATAAAATACTTCTCACAAAACATACAATCTGCTGAAATTAATTATGTAATACAGAACAAGAAAATACTGATGATAATAACTTACATGAAGAAATAATATATTAAATTGTAAAACTTGTGTTGAAAAAATCTGTTTAATGTTTTTTCTGATCACAAGATTCTTGAGTACTTCATAATCAAAAAACAATTAAATTCATAACAAGCAAATTGAACTCAGTACATTTTTCAGTTTAATTTTATTATTTATTATTATGCTGAACAATGCAACAGTCTTACTGACACTTTCTCATGAAAAGAAAATGTAATTAAAAATCAACATGCTGCATGTGACATCTACAAAATACAAATCTTGCTTTCTGTTTCTTTTGTTGATTTTAAAATTGTGAAAATTATAATTAAAAATAAATCAATGTTTGAGATTCTGACAACTCTTGACAAGTTTTTCTTATATTAAGAAAAAAATGAAATTGTTAACATAAAGATTTTTACTTTCAGTAATTTAGAAATCACAGTCAACTCTATCAGTAATGAATTAAATCTTGTTATGAAGATTTTTGACATTAATCACACTAATATTTTGTTGATGAAATATCAGAAAAAAGTTATCAACAGTATCACTGACTTTGAAATACTTGAAGAGTAGATACTTTATTAAGAATAATTTATTATTTTTATAAATTAACAAAATTTAATATTTTAATTAATTATTTATACTCATCATCACTTCTCAATGACACATTCTGAATGAAACAAGCTTCACAAAATTCTTACATAAAAATATTACTAAAAGAAAATGTCAAATGATATAAATTAATATGTCAACAACTGCATCATTTATAAGTATATTCATATTTCTTATAATCAAATTCTAAAATTATTACAATTATTATTTGTTTTCAATCATCTGTAACAGTATATAAAAATGAATTTTATGTTTTTTTTTCTGAATAAATATAAATATAATACTGTTTTTATTGTGATTTGTCACTTAAGCAAGCAGTTTTATGTAATTTTCTGCACTAAAAATATTGACACTACTAATCTTACATATTTATATGTTGAACAGATACTGTTTATCCACAGAATATTAGACATTATTATTTTTATTTACAAATCTTAATTTGTTTCTCATTTTTGATATGAATTTTGTTAAATTCTCAGTGTTCACATTAAGCTTTTAATGACTGAATATATGCAGACAAATAATTAAACAAAAATCATAAATCAGTACATTACTTAATAA
This sequence comes from Emydomyces testavorans, assembly GCA_029449355.1. Lineage (NCBI taxonomy): Eukaryota > Fungi > Ascomycota > Eurotiomycetes > Onygenales > Nannizziopsiaceae > Emydomyces > Emydomyces testavorans. The sequence continues at coordinate 4,217,959 of CP120627.1, forward strand.
TTTGGCTTATATATCAATTATTATCAGAATGACTGATCAGAATGATTACTGTTGATTAATCATATTAATATTATTTTATTTAGCAAGTTTACAGAATTGTCATCATTTAAAATCAAGTTTGATTACAAGTCACAATTTTTTTTAACTGATATCATTATCAAAACTTACTGAAAGTCAAGCATCTCAATCAGAAGCAGACTGCTGTAATGATGCATCACATAAATGATGTTTAAGAATTTATTCAGTAAAACATGAGAATGACTCAGAAATATCAGAAATATCAAATAAATAAACATTGATGAATGATTAATTTTCAGATTAAAAATAAAGTATATGTTTCTGCTTAAGACTGAAACATTAAATAATCAAATAAAAAGCTTGACTATTTAATGATCAGATCTTACACAATTCTTAAGAAAATTGAAAACTCATATTAAATTAACTTTTTAGAATTTATTAAAATACATTTAATAATTTTGTCAGATCATCTTCAACAAAACTCAGAAAATTTACTGTCAGAATAAATTATTGAGTCTTCATCATTTATTAAAATTAATAATAAACAAAAGTTTGAGATTGAGAAAATGCTTACATTATGTCTACACTACAGAAAACTCAAGTATTAAATAAAATGAATTGAGCATGATGATAACTTTACTTAATATAATATATTTAACTTCAAGAATAGTTTTATTCATTTTTGAAACTTTCATCACATATATTCAAAGATGTCTGAATCTTCAGTTAACTTAAATTACTAAATTAAATATTGAAAAAAAATATTAATGTTAAAAATTAAAATAATAATGATGTTGCTATGAATTCAAAACAAATTTAGTTATAAAAAAAGTAATGTTACAGTTATATAATCTGCATGACAAAAATAACTTATCTGCATGAAAAAAATGCACATAATTAAGTTGTATGAAAGAGTAAAACATGCATATGAAAAATATTTTATATTTTTTTAACTAAAAAATACTGTTTTTTATCTACAGCTTACATGTTTCATATTTTTTGTCTGTTTTTATACAAGAGAAGAATTACTGAAGAAGAAAGAGAATATAAATTATAATTAAATTTTTTATTTTTTTTATTTCTCTTTCTTTTCTTAAGCTTATTATTCTCATACTTAGATACTCTAATAATTGAATAAAATACTATTTTTTAGTTATTTAAATTCTTTTTTCATTTTCATTTATTCAGATCTGATCTTCACAAGCACAACATTAAGTTTAAATTAATGATTATTATAACCTAGTACTATAAATAATTACTTTCAACATCATTCACAATATGTTTTTCTTTATTTTTCACATATGTATTATATTTATGCTATTGCTTTACTTCTAATTATTAATTAGTTTTACTTAATACTATTGTTATTCTGTTCTTTCATTGAGATTTTATGTGAGATAGCTACTACAGCAGCTATCAGCTTTTATGTTTAAATAATGAAGATGTTATTCAATATCTACAGTCTATATTATAAAGATGTTATCTACTGACATCAAGTTATTATGTGATATGTCTCAGTTGACTGCTGCTCTTAGTTATATTTATTAATACAACAGATTCTCTGCTTCACTATCTGCTTGTACATTGAGTAATAAATTAAAAAATTTAAATCAGTAAGTTCAATATGAAAATTATTAAAATAATATAAAATTTAAATATCAGAAATTTTTTTTTAAAAAAAATATTCTGTAAATTCTCATAGCATTCAGAAAGTATTTTATTAAATATATTTTTAATTTTAATTTTTTATATTATTTTTGTTATTTATCTTAATGTTATTTAAGTTTAATAAACTTCTTTAATTTATAAAAACTTAATATAAAAACAGTTACTTCATACTTAAGGTTTTGATGCATTGCTATTATGCTAATCATCATAATATTTATTTGTACTTATTAATTAATTCACTTAACAATATAATTAATTTTTTGTGATTGATTAAATACTTATATAATACTGTTTGCTGATTTATGTGTAAAGTTAATAAATTTAATTAGTACATTCTGTATTTTGTGAAAGTTTTTTTGCTATATTTTTTATTTATTTATTATAGATATTTTATTATTTTATATTTAATTTTTTTTATTACTGTAATATTTACTTCTGTTGAATACTGAAGTATATATATTTATTATTTCAGAATTTTATTTTTATTATTTATTATTTTTATTTATTATTCAATATTAGTTTATGTAACTACTAGCTAAATTCAATAATCACTTGAAGATATTTTTTATATAATAATTTTATAATTAAAAAATATTAATAAACTCTTGTAAAAATACTATATAATAAATAGCAACTAGAATAATATATCAAACTATAAAACACTATACACATAAATAAATTGATGAAATAATATAAATAACTCAATATGAATATAATATTGAAATAATAAAACTCATCACTGATTTTTAGAAAGATAGAAGATTAGAAATAAAAAATTATATATACAGTATGTGACTATATTATATCAGAAGTAATTAAAAACATTTAATATAACAGTTGCTTCTTTTCTAGTTGAGAACTGTTCTTAGTGATAATCCTTTGCAGTATAAATACTTGTATATCGATAAATTATACAGAAAAGTACATGTATAATGTGTATTTGTAAGTAAATATAATGTTGTATGATTGTTTTTAATAAATGAGAACTAATAATGTATTAATAGGTAAGTAGTATTGTATCATTATGTGAAATAAATAAATATAAAAATTTGAAATACTGTATTGCTGCTGATGATGAAATTGAATTAATATCTGATTATTAGTGAATATTTGAAAAAATTTTCACATGATTAGTATTGAAATAAACTTTTAGAGATTATAGCAACAGTAAACAACAGCACAATATTACATATTGTAATTCTATTCTGTTATTTTATTTTTTTTTAATTTATCTCAATTTTTTTTTACTTTTTTTACTACAATTCTGCTCTTCTTACTCTTATTGTTTTTTTCTCTTTCTCATCTACTAACTGTAATAATTTTTATTAGTGATGATATTATCTGCATTTACTGTTCTGATTATTTTAATTAAGAAATAGCAGAAAACATTTTCAATTTTAGTATTAACTGAAAAAAATCTTGCTCTGCTAAGAAAGAAATGAAGAAGAAATTTTTTTTTAAAAAAGAACAGCTGTTTTCATCATTTATTTTAATATGTTTCATGATTAATAAAAAGATTTTGCTATACTGATAGTGTGTTTTTTGATATTTATTCACATGTTTTGTGTAAATTTTCTTGTGTGAAAGCAAGTTCATTTATTTCTTTTTCAATTCTGATGATATTGAATCACTTTTGAATATGTTTTGAGTCTTTTTTATAAATCTTTGTTTATATTTCTATTTGTTATAAAATTTTGATTTATTAAAACTTTGTTTTCATCTGTTGCATGACTTTATCTGTCAGAATTGAATTTGTGAATGTGTTTATTTGTATTTTGAGTGAAAATATTTGTACTTTTCTGCTTTGAATGACTCTTTCAAGTGTTTTAATATTCAACTTGTATGTACTAACAATCTAGATATCTTTTCTGTTGTTATTTTCTGCCTTTTTTGATCAAATTATCAATTTTATTAAGAAATGTAATTTTGTGAGATTAAGCAACAAGCAGTGCAAAAAATATTAAAAAACACATTGAAATTGTATTCTGATAAGTGAATATGCAGTTATTAGTAATAATTTGCTAATTTTTTTATATTTTAAATGAAGAGAACTTTACAAATTAACTGTCTTCAGCATCTGCATAATATTATTTTTTACATGCAATAAATGAACTGTGCTGTCAGTAAACTGAAAATAAAACTTCAAAAGCTGATGATGATTTTGATTAAAGCTGATTGTGAGATCAGAAGCATTCATACTCATATTATAATCAAGTATAATATTAAAAAATATTGTGTAACTGCTGCAGCAGAGTTAGAGTTAATCAATTTCTGAGTTGAATCAGACTCTAGAGAAGATGTGTCTATCTGAATAAAATTCAAAGTTTTAGAGAGTTAAACTTTGTTTACTTTATGAGCATCTAGAGCTTGAGCAGAATCTGATTCAGATGTTTGTTAAGTATCAAAACTTCTGAAACTATACTTAATAACATTTAGTGTAGAATCTCAACTGAGTCTGCTGCTGCCTGTCAGCAGTCTGTAGCAGCAGTTTATGTGATAATAAGCAATAACTATAGAAGTTTATATAATAATAAGTAATAATTATAGGAGTTTAGACTCTAAATATAGAGTTTTGAGTGATAATTTAGATTTTATAAACTCTATATAAACTTTATAAGTCTTAAATAATTCAGATTGAATCTATCTGGCAGATCTTCAAATCTGCAAGTTCTAAATCTTGCTCTATCTGCTGAGTAGCTTTTAAAAACTTGTTCATCTGAATCAGATTAACAAATGAGTCAGACTGAATCAGATTTGAGTCTATAGAATTTGATGATCAACTCTAAGCAGAGCAGAAATTTGCAGAATAAATTATAAATATTAAAAATGCTAATCTGAAAAAAAAATAAAAAAAATGAAAGACATTTTTACTGACTGCAAGTGTAAATTTGACAGAAGAATTATCATGACTTTCTCTTATTTTTTTTGTCAAGATAATTATTGTTGTGATAATTTTGATATCTGCTGCATTAATTATATTTGTTTTTGCTACTTGTGTAATTGTTAGCTCTGCTGTTTTCACTTTATTTGTTTTTTTGAAGTTCTGCTTAATCAAATTGTTTTTCTCTAAGAAAAAAAAGAAAAAAAATAAAGCTGATGAAGCAGAAGAAAGATGAGAATTATAAAAAAAATTCAAAATAAAAAAAAACTTAAAAAATAAACTTATATTTTTTAAAAACTTTTTGAAGCACATTTTGTACTTTTAAATATATTTTTATCAATTTCTGTATCTTCAGATTAAATTTTTATTAAAATTTTATTTTTTTATTTTTTTATTTTTTTATTTTTTGTGATGTGTCTAGTATCTTTAAATACTCATGTATGTTTTTTAACATATCTGATATTTTTGAGTATTTATATATGTTTTTTTGTTTGTTTTTTGTTTTCTGATACATCTGATATCTTTAAGCATTTATATGTATTTTTCTTGTTTATTTCTTGATAAAAATAATGTTTTTGAGTGATAGTTTTTTTTCAGTTTTTTTATCAAACATTTTTTTTAAAAATTCAGTCTTTGCTTCTCAGTAAAATTATTCAAAAATTTTTATAGAAAAAATTTAAAAAGAGCAGTAAAAAAAATCAAAAAATATTGTTAAGTATTTAAAATTATTTCTAATTGTACTTATAACATTTCTTTACAGACTGTATATTGACTTTTTACTTTTTTTTGTTCTTCAAAAATTGCAAGTTTTTTAATATCAATTAAATTTTCTTCTGATTCTCAATTATTGTCTTCAGAATTTCAATCAGCTCATTGATCAAAATATTCAAATTTTTTATAATATTTGTATTTTTTAAAATTTCTTTCACAAGATATTTATTTTGATTGTTTATCAGTTTCAATTCTGACAGTAATAGATGATTTTCACATTTTTTGTATGCTTTCAGCAGCAAAACATAAAAAACAGAGTGTATGTTGTGATAATTAAAAAATAATTAAAGTTTATATGATTGCTTTTCTCAAACTGCAACAATTTAAAATAAAATAATGTAATTATAATCAAGTTTGTGTGCAGAGCAAATTATTTAAAGATTTTTTGCAAGAATTATTATTCAACTATTAATTTGAAAGAATTGTAATTTATATTTTAAGTTATAATATATTTTTTATGTATTGCACACTGCTTGTAATTTTCAATTAACTATTTGCATACTCTTTCAAATATTTCAATATGTTTTATTATATGAATAACTGATTTTTCTGATAATTTGCTGACATTAATGATTAAATCACAACAGTAACTCATAAAAACTTTAACTGATATTTTGTTTGTAGAGTTATGTTTTGCTTAATTGTGCACAAATTGTATCATTAACAATTATTGTATTTAATCATTCTGATGAAAGTTGATCAAACAATACAAATAATGTTTTAGAATTTAATTTTAATTCTCAATTTAATTATTAATTTGAAAATACAAAACAGTGCTAAGCTAATATCTTGTATTAAAATAAAAATAAAAAATTAATCAGTATTTACTTGTGAACAGTAAATTCTGATCAGAAATAATATTTTTTAATGTTTTATATACTGTAAAAATATACTTGTAGTATATTTCTACAAATTTAACATTAATTATATTTTTTTAATAAAATATATAAATTATATATTTGAAAAAAATATCAATTATAATTAATGCAGTATTATAGATTTCATCTTTTCATGTGAAAAAAAACAAGCTGATAATAAAATCAATTGAAATTGACTCAAATAATTTAAAAAATATAAAAATTGTGTCTAGTTTATTATATTCTTTATATTGATGAGACTTAATATGTTGACTGATATCACAAGTTTGTATATATTGTGTAATATTTTGAATAAACTCATGTTAATAATATTTATTTTGAATAATTTTAGTAAAATTTTTAATTTCTAGATGATTTTCTTGTGAAATGTTATGATTTGCATAAATTATTTTCATTATTAATGTGTTTTGCTTTGAAATATAAGCTTAATTATTAACTTAAAGTAAATCATCTTGAGAAATAATTTAAACAGAATTTTTGGTGTTAAATATATTAATTTCTTATACTTTTCATCTGTGTTTCTTGACAAAAAAAATTTAAGTTTTAAATTTACAGTAATAAGAAAGTTAGAAATTATGACATATTTATATATATTATTTCAGACATTAAAACAGTATTTATCAGTGTCTGCAGTACAAAATCTTTCAAAAAATTTTTATTACTGATAATACATTCAGAAAAGCTAACAGTACTTTTTGAAAAATTATTTATACTGTCAGTAATTGTTAAATTGTTTAAAAATATCAGTTGCTGCTATTTGTTACACACTCAAATATAATTTGTAAGAAAAGTTATATCTTTCTGAAATTTAATATTTTGTTTTATTATAATATTATACTGTAGCATTTATTGCAAGATAAATAGTATAATTTTATTATGATAAAAGTTTATATAATCTAATTCATAACTGAATGCATTTACTGAATTTGTTTGTTTGAATGATATAAAAATATAAAATCATACATACTTAATACTTCAGTTTATTTTGTCTAACATTTGTTAAGTATTTTAGTTGTTATAAGATACTGCAGATTCATAATCAAACAAAATAATTACTAAATTTTGACTTTTTTTAAATAATATTTTCAATACTTAAATAATGCAATTATTGCTAATAGTTTTTTGTTATGTGTATCATAATTTATTTCTACATTTATTAATTTATAAAATTAAAAAATAATGAGATGTCAGAGTTTATTTTTCTGAAGTTGTGAAAATATAATTGTTTCTGTGAAAATTGGGATATTTGATTTTAGCTAAATTTTTTTCTAAAAATCAACACAAGAAAGTAGAGAAACAGATATAAAATATTTTTTTAATTTTTAAAATATGTGTTTAATATTATTTAATTAAACAAGAAATTATTTCTTCTTTTTTTTATATATTTTTTGTAATTTATGCAAATAAAGAATTAACAATTTTTGAATATAAATAAATGAATTATTTATAAAAATTAGCAAATCTCAAGAGATTTTAAAGCTTCTTAATATTTTTAAAAATAAATTAATCAAGTATAAAGTTGATCATCAAATTTTATAAATTCAAGTTTAATCTGAGTCAACTCATCTGTTTATTTAATTTAAATGAATGAGTTCTCAAAAACTACTCAGCAGATAAAGCAGAATCTAAAACTTGTAGATTTAAAAATTTGTCAGACAAATCTGATTTTGATTATTTAATACTAGTAGAGTTAAAGCAAATTATCAGACAGACATTCAGATTTGATTATCTGAAAGTATTTTACTAGTAGCAGTCAAGTTTTGAAGCAATAACACTAAAGATTTTTTTCATAAGTTATGAAGTACAGATTGTGACATTAGAATAAAAAACAATATCATAATTCTAACCTAAATTAGAATCAAGAATATATGCTTTACAAAATGAGACTATTTTTTTATTATTAATCTATAATCTGCTACATCACACAAGAGCAACAAGTTTAATATACTATTAGTGATCAATATAATCTAAATAATTAAAAAATTTTCATTGTTGTGCAGTATGATGTTTAATTTTTATATAATTATCAACATTTTGTCATGATTATATGATCTGCATAACAAAAACAACTCATCTGCATGAAAAAATGCACATGACTAAGCTGCATGAAAGAATAAAACATACATATAAAGAATGTTTCATATTTTTTTAACTAAAAAATACTGTTTTTTATTTACAGTTTAAATATCTCACATTCTTTGTCTGTCTTTGTGCAAAAGAAGAATTATTGAGAAAAAAAAAGAATATAAATTGTAATTAGATTTTTTATTTTTTCTATTTTTCTTCTTTTCTTAAGTTTATTATTCTCATACTTAGATACTCTAATAATTGAATAAAATATTATTTTTTAATTTTTTAAATTTTTTTTATTTTTATTTATTCAGATCTGATCTTCACACAATAATAAATTTTATTAATATATATCTGACTATATTTCTGATTAACTGAAATAATTTTTTATTTATTCAATACAACTAGTCATCTATATATTTTTGTTAATTAGCTGATGTTATTAGTCAAATCTTCAAAACAAACATTTATACTGAGCAACATCAGTGAGAAGAATAGATAAATCTTAATTGATTTTTTTAAATTGAATTAAGCAAAAACAGTGTTACATTTAAGCTTTCAAATCAGTACAGAATAGTATTCAGATAGAATATAAAATTGAGCTCAGAGAAAAATTTAATAATTGTAATTTGATTTTAAAATCAAATTGAACTCAGAGAAAGCTACAAGACAATAGCTTGATTTTCAAACTGAACTTACTTCACTTTCAACAGAAAGAAAAATAATCTCTTCAGCAAAGTCTAGCAGTATATCTGCTGAAAAAAACAAACAACAAGCTTAAGCTTCAAAGTAAAAGTCAAACAAAATTAAATTTGTGTTTAAAGCTTTATATACTTCTCAGAAAGAAATTAATAAAATATTATTTTCATCTTCAGATGTTTATGAAAAGTTATATCTTGAGAATGACTCAAAATTATACAACTTCAATGACTTTGTTGTAACATTAAATTAAAACTTTAAAGAGATGTACAATGTATTTCAAATATACATTGAAGATTATCAAAAATTAAAAAGAAAAATCAATGATTATAAGAATTGAGCTACTAAAATTTGAAAGCAATTAAAGAAGTCTAAAAAAAATATGCAAAGCATTAAGCAAGCAGTAATGCTAAAATCATGACTTGAAATGAAAAAATTGTGAAATTGCACAGTAAAATTACTAAATATCAGCAACAATTGAATAAAATTAAGCTTCAAACTGAAAAATATGCTGACAAAATTAATGATTATCAGAAAGTTTATGCTTTACTGATTAAATAATAAGTACACATTAAAATCACAGTGAAAAGGCAGAAATATTGAGAAACATTTATACAAAATATTTTAGAGTTTTTGTCAACAACAATCAGCATCATATTTTTCAAAATTGTAAAAATTCTCAACTCATTTATTTTTATTGATGATAAAGATTTAATTTTTGAAAATTAATATTTTAAAATGTACAACAAGCTTCAAGTTAATACAAACATATTTTCAATACAGAAAATAAAAATAATATATATTAATTTTCAAACTGCAGAAAAGACAGTAACTCATTTTAAAATATATTTTAGTCTAAATGCAAAGAATTTTTTTTCAAACTGCAAGAAAAGTCATAAATTGTCTGAAACAAGTATTTCAGAACTCTAATAAAGCAAAAACAGTAAAAATTATTTTTTTTCAGTTATACATGTGAATAATAAAAAACTTTTATATTTTTTATATCTGATTCATGTATCTCATCATGAAAGAAAACATTTCAAAAAATTTACTGAAATATGAGCTTAACAAACAATTAACAATTAAGTTCTGAAAACTAATACTGTCATACAGCATTAATAAAAAAATATCATTTCAAGCATTTACTGATATATACTTGCAGACAGTACATTAAATAAAAAATATATATTATTAACAAAACTCAAACAACAGTAAAGACAAATTAAATAAAAAAAATACTGAATCAGATGAAGTCTGATCTGCACTCATGAATCAAAAAAATAAGACAAATTTATAACAAAAAACTGATATCTGAAGTGTGAAAACAAAAAACACATCACATGCTGATGTAACAAGAACAAAAAAACTGAAATAAATGAAGTAAATGCAGAAAAAAAATAACAAGTTTTAGAAGAAAACTTTATTTTAAAACTTTAGCAGTAGTATATTAATTTTTTATCAGTTAGTTTCAGTCAGCTAGTTGAGAGAAAAAACTTCATAATAATATGTAAAATAATCAGAAATTATATTAACATCAATTTTACTGTTTTCACTGATAGTGAAGTAAACATCTATTTTTTGATAAATTAACATCTTGCAAATGATTTTTGTCACATAATAAGCATCACTTCATTATTTTTGATATTCAATTGTATTGTCTCAAAATTTAACAATAAAATAAATTAAAATATCACTTATTGTGTTTAATTCAGCTTCAGTATTAATGAAAAACAATTTTTTGACAAGTTATTTCTTATTCTTAATATGCAAAATTATAATGTTATTGTGAAATGACAGTTTTTGTGTCAGCACAATATATAATTAGACATTCACAAATGAAAGTTATTATTTTTAAAAAATAATGAATATCAGCAGCTTGAACAAAGCAAAAAGATTAAATAGCAAAATTTATTAACATTTTTTAATTATGAAATTATTGTGTGAAAAGAAAATATCAGCAAGCAATCATTGAATTCAGTGATACAAGTTAACATCAAGTAACAAGTAAAGATGATGAATAAAAAAAAACAAAACTTTTAAACAGTAGATACACATATTGTAATACTTAACAAAAACAAACATCACAATAATAAAAAATAAATTAAGTGCAAAACAGTAAACATTTGCAGTAAATAAATAAAGAATACAGCACAAAAACTTATATAAAATACAAAATGTACTAATTAAATTTATTAACTTCATGTATGAATTAATTAATAATGTTATGCAAGTATCTGATCAATCACAGAAAACTAAATATGTTATTAAGCAAATCAATCAACAAGTACAGATAAACATCATAATGATTAGCACAACAGTAATGTATTGAAATTTTAAGCATAAAGCAACTGTTTTCACACTAAGTTTTTATAAATTAAAAAAGCTCATCAAGCTCAAATAAGATTAAAACAAACAGCAAGAGCAATACAAAAAGAAGAAAAATGAAATTAAAAAAACACTTAACTAAATATTTTTTAAATACTACAAGAATCTACAGCATGTTTTCTTAAAGAAAATTTTCAACATACTGATTTTACATTACTTTAATAATTTTTATATTAAGCTCACTGACTTAAATTTCTTAATCTATCATTCAATATACAAGCAAACAGCAAAGAAGCTTGAAATATGCAAGCATTATTTTCTGAAGAATTTAAACAAAAACTTCATCACATTAAGTCAAGTATTTTTTGTCTTGTTAATTTTCATCACACAAAAAGTTAACAAAAGTTTATGATTTTATATTAATTATTAAATTCTCAATATCATTACAAAATGTGATAAAAACTCACTTTCACTTATCAACAAGATGCTTCAACAGATAGCATATATCAAGATTTTTATCAAAATTAACATTCAATAAATTTTTTACAAAATGCAAATTCATTTAGACTCTGAAAATCTTACAATTTTTTACACTTATTATAAATTCTACAAGTATCAAGTAGTATTTTTTAATCTAACAAACAAATCTGCTGTTTTTTAAAACTTTATGAATAATTTATTTCTTGATTGCATCAACAAGTTTCTCACAGTATATTTAAATAATATTTTAATTTATTTCAAGAATGAAAGAGAACACATTCTACACATGTATTATATATTAAAGATATTAAGCAAGAATGATTTGCAGATGAATATAAAAAAATCAGAATTTTATATTAAGAAAATTAAGTATTTTGATTACATTATTAGCATAAATAAAATCAAAATTAACTTAAAGAAAATTAAAATGATTGAGAACTAAACATCATTAAAAACAGTACAGAAAGTACAGTTTTTCTTAAATTCTGCAATTTTTATTAACATTTTGTTAAGAATTACAGCAAGATCACTAAATTATTTACAAAACTTATTTGAAAAAATATACTTTTTATCTTTAATGATGCATGTATGAAAGCATTTATAATCTTACATCAAATACTGATAACAGCACTCATTCTGCTGCACTACAATGTTAAGTAATTAACACACATAAAAACAAATGTTTCAGATGATGTAGTTGCTGAAGTGCTTTTACAGCAAAACAAAAATTTCTGACATTTAATCAAATACTTCTCACAAAACATACAATTTGCTGAAATTAATTACACAATATAAAACAAAAAAATGCTGACAATAATAACTTGTATGAAAGAATGACATGTTAAACTGCAGAACTTGTATTAAAAAGATTTATTTAATATTTTTTCTGATTATAAAATTCTTAAATACTTTATAATTAAAAAATAATTAAATTTATAACAAGCAAACTTAGTTCAGTACATTTCTTAATTTAATTTTATCATTTATTATTGTACTGAATGATACAATAATCTTACTGACATTTTTTTACAACAAAAAAATAATTAAAAATCAATACATTATATATAATATTTACAAAATGCAAATTTTGCTTTTTATTTTTTGCTTTAATTTCAGAATTATAAAAATTATAATTAAAAATAAATCAATATCTGAAACTTCAACAACTCTTGATGAGTTTTTTTTATATTAAGAAAAAAATAAGATTATCAATTTAAAAACTTTCATTCTCAACAATTCAGAAATTACAATTAATTCTATCAGTGATGAGTTAAATTTTGTTACAGAAATTCTCAACATCAATTACATTAATGTTTTATTGATAAAATGTCAGAAGAAAGCTGTCAACAGTATCATTAATTTTAAAATACTTGAAGAGTAAATATTTTATTAAAAATAATTTATTATTTTTGTAAATCAGAAAGATTTAATACTTTAATTAATTACTTACACTTATTATCAGCTCTCAACAGTACATTCTAAACAGAATAAGCTTTACAAGATTTTTACATAAAAATATTACTGAAAAAGAATGTTAAATGATATAAGTTAATATGTTAATAACTGTATCATTTGCAAGTGTGCTCACATTTCTTGTGATTGAATTTTAAAATTATTGTAATCATTATCTGTTTTTAATCATTTGTGACAGCATATAACAATAAATTTTATGTTTTTTTCTTTAGATAGATACAGATATAATGCTGTTTTTGTTATAATTTATTAATTAAATAAACAGTTTTATGTGATTTTCTGCATCAAGAATATCAATGTCATCAGTTTTGCACATTTGTATGTTAAATGAATACTGTCTATACACAAAATGTCAGACATTATTGTCTTTAATTATAAATTTCAGTTTATCTTGCACTTTTGACATGAGTTTTGTTAAATTCTTAATGTTTACATTAAGCTTTTAACAGCTAAACATGTGCAGATGAATAATCAAACAGAAATCATAAATTAGTATATTATTTAATAATTTTACTCATACATTAACTACTATCAGAATGATTGATCAGAATAATTATTATTAATTAATTACATCAATATTATTTTGTTCAGCAAGTTTACAAAATTGTTATTATTTGAAATTAAGTTTTATTACAAATTCCAGTTTTTCTTTAGCTAACATTGTTATTAAGATTTATTAAGAGCTGAGTGTCTCAATCAGAAGCAGATTACTGTAATAACACATTGCACAAATAATATTTGAGAATTTGTTCAGTAGAATATAAAAATAACTCAGAAAAATTAAAAGCATTAAGCAAATAAACATTAATAAAAAATTGATTTTTAGATTGAAGATAGAGTATATGTTTTTACTTAAAACTGAAACATTAAGTGATCAAGTGAGAAGCTTGATTATTTAATGATTAAGCTTTACATAATTCTTAAAAAATTGAAAACTCATATCAAATTGACTTTTCAAAATTTAGTAAAATACATTCAGTGATTTTATCAAATTATTTTCAACAAGATTCAGAAAATTTATTACTAAAATAAATTGTTGAGTTTCTGCTGTTTATTAAGATTAATGATGAACAGAAGTTTGAAAGTGAAAAGATACTTGCATCATATCTACATTATGAGAAATTCAAGTATCAGATAAAATAAATTGAACATGATGATAATTCTACTTGATATAATGTATTTAACTTCAAGAATAATTTTATTCATTTTCAAAATTTTTATTATACATATTCAAAAATGTCTGAATCTTCAATTAATTTAAACTACTGAATTGAGTGTTGAGAAAAAAATGTTAATTTTAAAAATTAAAATGATGATGATATTGCTGTAAATCTAAAATAAATTCAGACATAAAAAAAAATAATGTCACAATCATGTGATCTGCATAACAAAAACAATTCATCTGCATGAAAAAAATGCATATAATCAAGCTGTATGAAAGAACAAAACATACATATAAAAAATATTTCATATTTTTTTAACTAAGAAATACTGTTTTTTATCTACAGCTTAGATGTCTCACATTCTTTGTTTGTTTTTATGCAAGAGAAGAATTATTAAAAAAAATATATAAATTATAATTAAATTTTCTATTTTTCTATTTTTCTTTCTTTTCTTAAGCTTATTATTCTCATACTTAAATACTCTAATAATTGAATAAAGTATTATTTTTTAGTTATTTGAATTTTTTTTTATTTTCATCTATTCAGATCTGATCTTCACACATTTGATGACTCAACAAATTGTGATTGAAAATTTTTTTCTGTTTGTAAGTCTTAAAACTGTTTTGCAGATTGTATAAATAATTTATTATTATTTTTTTTAGAAATTTTTGTGCTAGTCATTTTCACTTCTGATGTTAATATAATGTTTATTTTCATTCTCATGTGAAAAAATGTTATTGTTGAGAAACATTTGATTCATCATCACTGAACTCTAGTATCATATTAATATCTGAAATATAACAAGACAACTTTAAAAAATCATCATTTACATTGTTATTTTATATTAATTTAGAAGTATTATTCTTCAGTTTATTTTTACTATCTGAATCTCAGTAAAAGTTTTTTTTAAACTTGAAATCATCACTAACAAGCTGAAGTATTGTTGTTTTTATTGTACTTAAAATTAAATATAAACAATGATAATGATAAATATCATAAAAAATGTTTTGAAAAGTTTTTTCACTTTAATCTCACTTGCTGAAACTACAAGTACATCATGAGCAATTCAAGCAAGAAGTGAAAATCAAGTAGTATTATTTGATTAGTAAATTAAAGAATTTATGTCACAATATATTTCTAAACTTAACTTAAATTAAAATTGTGAAAATAAAAATTATAATAATTTTTAAATGTACAAAACAGATATTATCTTCAGCAAGAAAAGCATTCAGTTTTTTAGAGTCATTTTGTCTTCTTGATTTATTGAAGTCACATTAAGATTTTTTTATATTATATGTTAAATAAGTTGTTGACACACTAATCTGTAAAAACAAATTTTATTTGTGAGATTGAAACTGAGATGATTAATTTTGTAATTGTGTAAATATTATCTATATAAATATAATTTTTAAAATTTTTTTTATATTCAGCATGTCAGCTAGCATTGTCATTTTTTCAAATTTTTTTTCAAATTCATGAAGCTTCATATTTGAATTAAGAATTGTTTTCATAACATAAAAATAATTATATCTGTTATATGTTTTTATATAATAATTCTACAGCTTGTTATATACTGCAGTAAGATGATCTTTCAATTCACATTTTCATCATGTAGTTTTTAACACAAGTCATTGTCATAAAGCATTAATATAATCAAACAAGATGTTGTATATCATGAACACTATATATATGCTTAAATTTTGCACATTAAAGAAACTAGCAGTAAATACATAAAAAAATAAATAATTTAAAAAAAATACTTCATCTGCTTTCAGTTCTCATTAATAAACTGAAGTTGTGCATATACTGTTGCATTATAAATTTCAGTAAACTTATTTACTGTATTTTGTAGACAGAAAGTATGCTTTAGTATCAAAAATATTAAATTTCAGTATGTTTTGCAATTTTACAGCAACAAAATTGAATTTTTTAGCAGTACATTTCATGACAAATTATATTATAATTTTCAAAATATTAATTATTGTTGTGAACTAACATTTACATAATGTATCAGTTTTTAAATCTAGAGATGTGCAACAAGATCATCAGTAAATTTTAATTTAAATTAAAATTAAAGTATGATATATCATCAATGACAATCAGTGTGTGAGTGTACTTATTTTTTCAAGAGTTTGTGAAATGCTTAATTGACTTTACAGATTCTAATTTTCATTATTTCAATTTTTCTCAATCTTATTATTAAATGCTGAGATCTTCATTGAGTTCAGAAATGCATTAGCAACTAGTTGAATAATATATGTTAAACATGAAACATGCTAATATATATTAAAAGTCTGTTATAATATTAAATTTAATATATTTTGAAGTATATTTTTCTTCAGCAGATCATGAGTTAATTTTTTTGTTAATGTATTGTTATTTGTGACATTGTTGATTGTAATTAACATAATTCAATTAAAAAGTTTATGAGTTTTTAAAGCTGAGAGAATTCAAGCTGTTAAAATGACATTTTTGTAATTTTCATCACATGACTTAAAGACAAGTAACACTCATCAAAGTTTTTAATTATTATTAATAAAGAAGTTTACAACTGTCAGGAATCAATATTATATTAAATTTAATTAATAATCACAAGCAATTGCAATTTTAAAATTAACAGAAAAATACTGAAGTATAAATAAAATTAATTCAGTTGCAGAACTCATTAATTGTTACTGAATAATTTATTGCTTCAGAATCATTAATAACTTGTCATTAGAAATAATGTGAAAAAAATGTTGAAATTGTATATATTTAACAATTTAAAATGAAGATTAAATTGCAATTACAAAACACATGAGCTGTATTTTAATGTTTTTTTTAAAATAATACAAGCTTATACTGATTCTGATGAATATTGTCAATCTTTAATTTTAATTTAAATTAAAATTAAAATGAGAGAATTTTTAATTTTTTTCATTCTGCAGAAGCATTTTCTTGAGATTTGTATTTTTTTTGCACATTAAAAAATTTTATCATTTGTTGTATTAGCATGTTTTTTTATTAAATTGATTTTATAATTCTTCACTTGTAAATGCTTGAAAAAATTTTCACAGTGAATACATTACATTTTTGAGTGATTATTAACATAAAAAGTCATCTCTTTGAAATGCTCTCATGCTTTAGTGAATTGATGATTTGAGTTTTATAAAAATATTTTATTGCAAGCAGCAAGTTTCTGTGAAAATAAAATAATATATTATCAATCAAAAAATGTAGCTGACTGCTCATCATCATAAAAAATACATTAAATTTTTTTAATTGATTTAGTAACTCAAGACTCTCAGATGAAACTGATTGAGTATTAAATGAAAAAACTGATGTATTTAACTGAGATTGAGAAGCTGAAGCAGAAGAGATAAAATCAAATGAAGTTAATTTTAATGTGAAGAAATCTAATATAATAACACTTTTTGTCAGATGTGAAATATTAAATTACTGAAATAATTTATACAGTAAGAAAGACATAATTGCTTGTATTTAGCAAAATATACATGAAGGATTTGAAGAATCTGAGAAGCAAAAACAATTCATAATAAAAAAAAAAGTAGTATTTAAATTTAATAATAACAAAAAAAAATTATTGAAAAATTAATGAAATGTGAACTGAGTTGTCACTTGCAATTTTCAATATTCATTATTATTAAATTTGTATAAAATATTCACAATTTAATTTAAATTAGACTGTATCTGAGTGAGTTTTCATTACTGTTTTCATCAAAATTTTAATCTATCAATAGCAACAAGCAATAATAAAAATCTAATTAAGTTAGATTTTTTACATTGCATCTGAATAAGTTTTCATCACTGTTTTCATCAGAATTCTAGTTTATCAATATACAGCAGTAGTCAGACTATATTAACTACTGTAGATATTTAATTTTTATTGTTATTTCTGCAAGAAATTCTCTTTTATCAAGAAAGTTAAAATCTAACTTAAGTTAGATTGCATCTGAGTAAGTTTTCATCACTATTTTCATCATAATCTTAATTTATCAATAGCAACAAGAAATATTCAAAATCTAACTTAAGTTAAATTTTTTAGATTGCATTTGAGTGAATTTTCATCACTGTTTTCATCAGAATCACAGTTTATCAATATACAGTAGTAGTTAGACTGTATTAACTACTACTGTAGATATTTGATATTTATTACTATTTTCATAAAAAATTCTCTTTTATCAAGAAAGTAAAATTTAATTTAAGTTAGATTGCATTTACTGCATCAGTTAAATTAACTCTTTATTTGTATTTTGCAATTATCTAATTTAAATTTTTAATAATTTTATATATGAATAATTCAATTTGCAGTCTGTTTGAATTTAACTGAAGTTTATTTAAATTTTTTAATAATATATGTTTTATTCACAGTTTCAGTATTTTTTTGAATAATTTTATTGATTAAAATACTGTAGTTAATGTTCTGAAAAAATTCAATTACAGTATTTATGATAAAGTTTGAGAGTTAATTCAAGTCACAATTTCAATTTAATTTAGATTTTTGTCATAAATCTTATTTTCATTAATATCACTATCATTATTGTTTTTTTTATGTTGTGAATTATTTTTGTCAAGTTTGTCAGTGTTGTTCTTATCAGATTGATTTTCAGACAGATGTAACTTGACTTAAAATTGTTATTTAACTGTCTGTAAAACATAAATTAAGTCAAGTTCTTGTATATATTATTAAGATTTAATAATTGTTTAACATTGATTAATATTCTTGAGTACTTTATAAACAGTTTAAGAATACAATAATATTTATTCTGTTGATTGATTCAGATTCAATTAACTTCAACAAAAAAAAATTTTTATATTTAATCTAAATTAGATTTAAACTTATAATACTTTCAGCAATATACTTATTACTATTAAACAGTTTTGTTTAACACTTTAATACAGTAAATTCATATCAAAATAAATTTAAAATTATAATTTTCAGATGAGATTACATTCAGAAAGCTTTAAACACACTTTCTTGTATAATTAATTCATCACAAAATGTTTGATGAAACAGTAGTTTAATTAAAATTAACTCATAATTCAAGTAATATTGAGAAATTGTTGATAGACTGCTTTACAAAATTCATAATACAAAACTTTTATCAAATTTTAATGTTTTGGTATTAATATTTATTGAATAGTATAGTTTAAACAAATAAAAAAACATATCAGATTATGTTCATTATAATATTTTATTATATTTTTTAAAAAAAATACAACACTACAAGCATACAAAATCAGTATTTCTTGTTAATAATTATAATTATTTTTTTAAAACAACATTCTGTATTCAGTGTCAGTTTTAAAATCTAATTTAAGTTAAATTTTAAAATATAATGTATATATCAAACTTTGAAGTGCAGAAATATTAAAATCAATTTCAAAATATTTAATAAATTTTTATATTTTTTCAATAAATTTTACTGTAACTTTGAAATTCATATTTACAGTCTGTATATTTATCTCAGTACTTAAAATAATAAAAAAATATCTGATTTTCACTCACAATTGAAAATTTTATATTACTTATTAATATTATTTTTAACAGATTTTCTCTGTTTGTATTACTGTTTTTAAGAAACAACATCTTTATAATTTTTATTTATGTAAAATATTGTAGCTTTTTACTTATCAGCTGAAAATATTTTTATATTAAATAATATCAAAAAATCACATGTTGTAGTACTTGCTTAGTAAATTTATAGATTTTATTTACAGTATAAATGAATGTAAATTACTGAAATAGTAAATACATAAAAAATTGCTTATTTTATATCAATAATACAAATACTTTAATGTAATTTTTGTCACTCATTGATATTAAAAATTCTAATTTTTGAATGTTGTAGGTAATCTGCTTTTATAACAATAAAATTAACAAACAAAACAGTAAGTGTATATTAAAATACTGAAAAAAACTGCAAAATTTTTTTTAAATAATTATTAATATAATTATTTTTGATGAAATAAAATAGTCAGAGCTCAGTATCAGTAAATAATGATTTGAAATTGAAAAAAAAATTAAAAATTATTGTACTGCAATTTTGATACAACTTAATCAAAAATTATTTAGAGTGATTGATAAAAATTATCAAATTTGATTTTTCAAATCTAACTTAAGTTAAAATTTCTATAAATTAATAAAAACTTTTGAAAAATGCAGATCACTACTCATTTTATTTCATCAAGAATTTGATTATTTTCTCAGTTAATATGATATTAAAATGTCAGCAATTATAATTCATGATCACATATTAAAAAAACATTTTATAACATGTTAAGTTCTTTAAACACACAAGTCATTTTACTGAATATTTCATGTTCACATTAAAGTTCTGATATATTCATTTTTTCAAATACTTGTTAAAACTCAACAGCTTAATCTGCTGATTAATATTTTTTCTTTTTCATATACTTCCAGTATAAAAAAATATATCTTCATCTGAATCTATCTGATATATATTAATTTTATTTAATTGCAATGTATACTATGCATTAAAATTATTAGATATAATCTAATAATCAAAAAGATTCACTGCTCAAAAATATTTTTATATTAAAATTGAATGTCAGTAAGTATTAATGTTACTTCTTTCATTCTAACTTAAGTTGAAATTGCTAAATAATTAATTTTATCATTTATATATTGTTCATATGTCTGTTATTTCTTAAGTATTTTTTTCAAAATAATTTTTTTATAATTATCTGTGTTAAAAATCAGTTGTAGTATATCTGAGTTTTTATTTAATTATAATAAAGTGACAAATATCTGCTTATTGACTTTATATACAATTATTAAGTAATCTGTTTACTGAAACTTATTAATTTCACTGCTTATCATCTTCTGCAATATGAATTTAAATACATTTTTATCAACACTAATTTTTATGCAAGTCTTCATTGCACATTATCAGATTTCAGTATCAAAAAACTTTCTGAGATTCATTACATAAATTATGTTTATGACTTGATTGTATTTCTTAATATTAGATTACTGAACATTCAGAACTCAGATATCAATCAATATAATTTTTATATATATACAAGCAATGTATTACTCATTGATATTATTTATTATTATAATGATTTTTTTTACAAATTTAAATATTGCATTTTAATTTTTTTATTTTGATGATGCTGTGTAATCATTTTATCAATTTAAATTTAAATTTAATGTAATTAGTTCTCTTACTGACTGCTTTTTTACAATCTTGAAAGATGAAACTTATCTAGTTTATTGAGATATAACTCTCATTTAAATTAGAATTTTTTGTTAAATTTCTGTCTTTCTTCAAAACAAATAATTTGATACTGTTGCCAAATCTAATTTAAATTAAATTTGAGATTTTTAAATATCTGCAAAATCATGATTTTAATTTTTTTAAATTTTTATTTAAATTAATTCTTAATCTGACATCTAAAATATCTAATTTTTTTTAATTTTCACTTTGACACTTCATTAAATTTAATTAAAATACTTGTAAGATTGAAGAAAAATGAAGAATTTAAGCTGAAAAATGATATTTATACTGTTTTTTCTATATAAATTAGAATTCATCAATTTATATAAACTAATTCTAATGTTTTGTAATTTGTGAGAAACTCTTTATTTGAAAATGTATTATTAAGACTGTTTAGTTCTAACTTTTTTTAATTTGTGAGAAAAACTTCATTTGAAAATATATTGTGTGCATCATCAATCTGTCAATCAGAATTGTATTAATAAAGTAAGATGCTAAGCATCAAAGCTAAATATATTGAATCATGTATCAACAGCAAGTGCTTAATATTAATTTACTACATTTATATGTACTTTATTAACAATATTTCAAATTTAATTTAAGTTAGATTTAAATAACTGTTGTTGATAACTCAACTTAAATTATATTATGTATAATTATTAATATATAATTCTGTACTTATATTGTAGTGTTATGTGTAGCTATATAATAACAACTGCTTTGATGTTAACACTATAAATTTAAAAGTCTAGACATTAACTGCATCTAACTTAGTGTTTCTGTATATTTAGAATAAGCAAGTATGTAACAAATAGTAGAGTCAGACTTTATTTAGCTTGACACTATAATTAATTTTAATAAGCTAGTAAAATCAGATTCTGCTTAAACTTCAAATATTTGTAAATGAACAAAAATTAGCCTCTTAAAATTTCAAATTTTATATTTAAACAAATAAATTTTCTTCAGAGTCTGATTAAACTCAAAGATTAATTGATTCTAAATTAAAATAATGATGATATTACTGTAAATTTAAAATAAATTTAATTATAAAAAAATATTATTACAATTACAAAGTTTACATAATAAAAATAACTTATCTGTATGAAAGAAATATACATAATTAAACTGCAAAAAAAGAAATATATATATATATATATAATGTTTTATAGTTGTTTAACTAAGAAATATTATTTTTTTATTGACAGTTTCAATGTCTTATATATTTTTTGTTTATCTTTGTGTAAAAGAAGAATTATTAAGAAAGAAGAAGAATATAAATTGTAATTAAATTTTTTATTTTTTTATTTTTCTTTTTTTTCTAAAATTTATTATTCTTGTACTTAAATACTTTAAGAGTTGAATAAAATACTATTTTTTTGTTATTTGAATTTTTTTTCATTTTGATTTAATCAAATTTAATATTCACAATAAGTTCTAAAAAAAATAAAAAAATAAAAAATTTAACTTCAATTTATATTCTTTCTTTTTTTAGTAATTCTTCTCTTGCATAAAAATAAACAAAAAATGTAAGATTTCTAAGCTGTAGATAAAAAAACAGTATTTCTTAATTAAAGAAATATAAAATATTTTTTAATATATATTTGTTCTTTCATGCAGCTTAGTTATGTGCATTTTTTTATGTAAATGAGTTGTTTTTGTCATGCAGATTTCATGACTATAATAAACATTACTTAAATTTTGTAAGATTCTCAATATATATAAAAAAATTATTTTAAAATTTACTGATGAATAAAAATTCACAGTCAGAGACTATATTTAGAGATATTTTTATAAAAATTTATAATCTTCTAAATAATAAAATATGTTAATTACTCTATAGTGAGCTTTTTGATTATAAAAATAAAATAAATTATTTTACTCAAATAATTAACAATTACTAAAATGCAGTTAAACTCAACTTTCTTAATATTCCTACTTTGTGAAAGATGTTTAATGAGATTTATACTAATTTAATCTCTAGAATTTGTGAAAATTAACAATAAATTAAGTTTTTTATACAATCTAATTTTAATAATTTGTAAATTTATATATACTTCATAAATAAATAATAAAAATAGTTATTTTTTTATTTTTTCTTCTTCACAAAATAAGATTTTTTATCAGTAGATATTGAATTTAAAAATATTTTCTGATGTTTTTTTAAATTATTAAATAAACAGAAGCAAATATAAATAATATTATTACTAATAAAATAAAAATATAATTTAATAAAAAAAGAGAAAAACAAAATAAAAACAAAATGACAGCAAAAAAAGAATAAACAAAATAAAATTACAGTACATAAAAAAATTATAATAAAATTGAGAAAAAAAATAAAATAAAATAAAATTGATTAACTTTCAGATTCAGTCAAATTCTAGAGAAAATCTGTTTATTTAAATAAAATTCAAATTTTTAGAAAATTAAATTTTGTTTATTCTGTAAACATCTAAAACTTGAACAGAGTTTGATCTGAGTACTCATTTAGCATTAAGTCTTCTGAAACTATACTTAATAGCATTTAATGTAGAATCTCAACTGAGTCTGCTGCTGTCTGCCAGCAGTCTGTAGCAGTTTATAGCAGTCAGCAGCAGCAGTTTACACAATAATAAGCAATAATTATAGAGATTTACATGATAATAAGTGATAATTTTAGAGATTAGATCTCAATTATAGAGATTTAGATTCTAAATATAAAAATTTAAGTAATAATTTAAATTTATATAAACTTTATATAAACTCTTTAAATTTTAAATAATCTGAGTCAGATTTGCTCAGCAGATTTCTAAGACTACAAGCTCTAGATTCTGTTTTATCTGCTGAATAGCTTTTAAAGACTCATTCATTCAAATTAAAGCAACAAATAAATTGAATCAGATCAGACTTGAATCTATAAAGTTTGATGATCAACTCTAAAATAAAATAATAAAATAAAATTGCAATATGCAATACTGTATTATTGTTTATTATTGTTATAACTTTCAAAAATCTATTTTAATACTAGTTGTATTAAAAAAAATTTAAATGCATATTACTGATCAGATGTTAATTTAATTTTATTATTATTAATTATACATAATTCTAAATTTTTATACTTATTAATTTAATTTACTGACACAATATTACTCATTTATTAATATATTATTAATTCTTGCTTACTTAAAACAATTGCACAATATTATAATTACTAATAAATATATATTATATATACTTTTCTGCACAAATCATAGATATATAAGCATTTATACTGCAAAAAAGTGTTGCTGAGAATAGTTTTTAATTTCAAAAAAGCAATTGCTATATTAAGTCTTTTAAATTGCTTTTAATATAATGTAGTTATATATTATATATATAGTTTTTTATTTTTAATTTTTTATCTTTCTGAAAATTAGTAATGAGTTTTATTATTTCAATGATATATTAATATTTAAATCATCATCTACAGTATTTTATCAATTTATCTGCATATATAATATCTTATAGCTTGATACATTATTTTAGTTTTTATTTATTATATAGCATTTTAAAAATAATATCAGAAAGTAAATAAAAAAACTTAATATAATATAAAAATATCTTGAAAAACTGACAGTTAAGGAAATTATATTGATAAAATATAATGATCAAAACTTATTTATTAATGAAAACATTATAAAGATACTTAAAAGTCAGAAAAATAACAGCATTACAAAAAAACAGTAATAATAATAATATAAATATAAATAATTATATATTATTAAAGTTTAAACTTACATATAAGTGAAACTGTTAATATGAATTTTTATTTTATTATATATTTTTTGAGTTGATAAATGGTTCAATAAAATTTATTTATATTTGTTATTAAGAAATTATTATTTCTATTTTTTATATTATATAATCAGAAATTAGAAATTCTGATTTTTAATATTATAAAAATTCATTGCATCTCATGTTTGTTATCTGCAGTGTTATTTTTATCTTAAAAACTAAATGTTAATTTTGAATTTATTTAACAAGTACATTTGTAGTTTCAATTTTATTTCAATTTATAAACTTTTAGTTTTGGTTTCTTTTAATTTCATTTTATATAGTAGTAATCTAATTTTAACAATTTAATATAAAAACTTTTTTTTATTTTAATTTGATTAGATCAATTTCAGAGTTAGATTAGATTTGTAAGAAATGCTGACTGTCTGCTAGAGTTTTTAAAGTTTAAAACTTCAGATTTTGTTTATTTTGCAGATTAGCAGATTTGAATATAAGTTTATTTGTAACACTCATCAAGCATCAAGTTTTCTGAAGTTATACTTAATAACAGTTGATATAAAATTTCAACTCAGACTGCTGCTATTTATAAACAATTAACAGCACATCAGCAATTTAAAAACTGATTTTGAACTAGCTTCAGACTGTCTGAACTGTCTGACCTGTCAATTTTAAGTTTTTTTTTGAATTAGTTCAGAACTAGTTCAGAGTTATTATAACTGTTTAGAGTCTGTTTTGTGCTTCATCAAGTTAATAACATTACTTTAAGCTATTGACACAGTCACTAATATCAGTTGTATTTTTGATATCAATAATAATAACACTTCAAACTTCACTTTAAGTAGCAACATCATCATAAATATTACTGATACAGAAGATGATTTTGTTAATTACTTTACTGTAGATACTTATAATAAAATCATGAATATCTGTATAATTTTTATTAATAATATTTTTGTTATAAATAATTATATTTCTGTTATTATTAAAGTTGTACAAAACTGCAGAGATTATAACAACAGTATAAGTAATAAAAATTGTAATATTGTAAACAATATAACAATTGCTATAGATAATAATACTGTTAACATTGTATATCTTTTTATTTATTAAAATTTCAGTATTAATACTATAAGTGATAATATTATTAGAATTATTAATATATCAACATTTAATGTTTATTTTTACAATACTGATGTATTATTACTTCTGAATAAACTGACTGCATGAAATAGAAAATTTTCTTTCATTTCAGTGAACTCAGTTTCAGTCTTAACTATCATAGTTTCAAATTCATCTTTAGTTTCAAGAATTGTTATTCATTTTTGTTATTATAACATGATGAAAAATTTCAGTTTCATTTCAGAAATTTTCTTTCTAGTTTCAATTTCATTTCAATAAATAAGTTGTAATTTCATTTCAGTTTTTGACAACAAAATTCTGATTTCAAATTTATTTTAAATCATTCTGAATTAATGAAACTGAACAGAACAGAAATTTTCAGTTTCAATGTTAAGTGAAGCATTTTGACATATTTGTGTGTAAAATTGTTATTTTGAATCATTATCACATTATGTGACAAAAATCATACAAAAAAAATTTTCTGAAAATTTATTGATTCATTGTGAGATACATTGTCTCACTGAAGATTTATTTTATTTATTCAATATTTTATAAACATTTTTTCAAAATTTTTTTTATTTTTCTTTCTTATGAGTTTCTGCAGAAGCACATTCAAAAAATAAATTATTAACACATCAAATTAACTGAAAAATGAATCAGATATCATTTCAAGTTAAAATAATATAATTTTAATGAATTATTGCTTGAACATCATTTGTTTTGTATTAGTAAATAAAATCTTTGAAAGTGAAGAATATATTTACACTCAAAAAACATAATGATTGTGTTCTCAACAACAAGTTGAAAAATATTAACAGCAGTTGTTTATCAGCAAAATACTGAATTTACATCAAAAGTAATTCAGTGAATTAATTGCTGAAATTCTGTCTGAGAAATAAAAAAATTTTAATTACATTAATATCAATGTATTTCTTGAATTGCTTCTAAAACTTTGTTAGATTGTGAAACTGTTATCAGAAACTGTTATTTATTATTAACTTTATAAAAATTTGAGATGTGTGAAGTAAAACTTGTTATTTTTTATTAAATAATAAAAATATTCAGATGCACTCAGTGTCAAGTCTGACATCTTGCATTGTAGTTATTTATATAATGCTAATACTTAGCTCACAGAGCTGAAACTGTCTCAAAAAACATAATTACACATTTAATCAATTTATATTTACTGTATTTTTTTTAGCAGCAAATTTTTACAGAATTGTTATCATATTTCATTACTTATATATAATTTTCAAATTTTACATTGAAATTATCAGAGTCAGAGTCATCATGAGATATATAATTTTCATTTACATTTTTATTTTAATAATTTCTTGATTGTCACATTATTTTTTTTTTTTCAAATTTTTCATTTTTTTCAACTTCTTCAGCATTTTTTATATTCACATCTACATCATTAAAATCACTTTCAGTAACTTCAGAATGACTTTTTATAATATTCATATTATTAAAATCATTTTCAGTAACTTCAGAGTGATTCTTCATAACATTTTTTTTGTAATATATATAATATTATTAATTACATCTTCAAGAACAGTTTTCATTTTCATTCTGAAAATCTCATGAATATTATTTTCAGTCATTGATAATTCATTTATCAAACATCAATTATATATTTTTGTAAAAACATAAGTATACTTACAAAATGAGCAATGATTAGAAAATAATATAAAAGAAAGAAATGAAAAGTAAACAAAAACAAAAACATAAACAAAAAATAAAATTATAAAAAAATAAAATTATATAACTTTGTGTTGCTACAGAGCTTTTCATCACTTTTGTTTTTGTTTATATATGTACATAAACATCTCACTTTCTGATGCTCTTTCTTTTAATCTCACTTTTATTCAGCTTATTACATTATATCTAGACTTGACCAACAAACCTGTCAAACTCTTGGCTAGCCTGACCCAACTCTGTGCAAAACTCATTTAGGATGGGCGACATCTTCTAAATTTGACCACTGGAACAGATGAGGTTTGGTGTCTGGAGTCTGAAAACTCATTAGATAAATCTGATTCTGATTATATAAGACTTAGCAGGTCAATTTAGACTTTGTAGAGTCTGTATAGGTTTAAATTATCACTCAATCTTCTATATTTAGATTCCTAACCCCTATAATTAGAGCCTAAACCTTTATAATTATCACTTATTATCATGTAAACTGCTGCTACAGGCTGAAATAGGCAGCAGCATGCCTGATGAAGACTCTATACTAAACATTATTAAGTATAGCTTCAGAAGGCTTGGTGCTGGACAGATGCAACAGGTAAATCTGTGCTCAAACCTGCTGGTCTGCAGAGTGAGCAGAGCCTGAAGCTTTAGACTCTAAGAGCTTTAGCAGCCAGTCAGCACTTCTCACAGATCTGACTCAACTCTGAAATTGGTCAAGTCTAATTATATCAATCAAGAGAGTTTCACTTATTATCACATTCTGTTATCATTCACAATTCATCATGACAAATTTAAGTTCAAAAAAACAGTTATTGATGTGATCAAAAACTGTTGCTGTATGTGAGAAGAGATGTGCACTTGATGAGAAAAAGAAAAAAAAACACAAGATTGATTAGACTGATTGCAAGATCAGATATAACATTATTTAATATTTGAAAAAAACTGTGAAATGATAACAATTCTTAATAACAAATTTCAAATATTTCTAAATATTTACTGACAAATTTATCAGAAAAAATGACACAGAAAAAAAATGCAAAATGCAGAAAATTATCATTATTAAAATTATGATGCAGAAGTAATTTGATCAAGAAAAATTTCATAAATATCTCAAGATTAAAAAAATTAAAAAAAAATTAAAAAAACTGAAGATGAAAAAAAAATATCATGCAGAAAAATTCAACATTGCAATGCAATCAAGCAAAAAACAAAAAAAATAACAAATTCAGATAACAAGTCTGTGCACATACTGACAAAATAACTAAATTGAATTAAAAATTCAGAATCACAGTATCATAAGTCATTTTCAGATTAATTTTTGTCAAATCATTCAAAAACTGAAGCATGATTGAGCTGAATATAATTATAATTATTTTAAAATTACAAATGCAGATAATGATTTTGTTAAAAAACAAATAAATTATTTTTTTAAGCAGACAAATCTGAAGAAATTTGAGAAATCATCAGTTTTGAAAATAATTAAAAAAACAGATTTTGAAATGATTGTGTCATTTAATGAGAGTGAAAATGAGAATAATGAGTACAATGAAGATTGAATGATAACTGATTAAAATTTTCATCAAAATTGTAACTCAAAATCAGTAATTAAAATTAAAGTTAAGCATTAATGAAGTGATTTCAAGAAAATTACTTTTTATTTTTATATTAAATTTCTGTAGAAAGTAAATTTACTGTATGTATATTCAATATACATATGAAATAATCAATATTAAACATTGTTTTGTTGAGTATTTGCTGAAGATAGTGAAATATAAAGTTTTAACTTAAATACAGAGTGAAAATGTTAGTAAACAAATATTATTTTTCAATATCTGACATTTTGACAACTACATGATTCAGAATCAGACTCTGAAATATTTGCTCAGAATCTTTAAATTTAATCAAATTTATTATTATTATTTCAACTTGAATATCATTCATTTTCTGCATTTTAAGCTTAATATATCATTCACAATATCAGATTTTATTGTTGTTATGTTATTAAACATGAATGAAATTCTGATTTTAATTTTTTTTATTAAACATTCAATTATCAATTTCTGACAAGAAATTAATTGAATTATATCTTCATGAAAAATACTTTATTGTTTATGATTCTGCTAAAAATGTTGTTTTTAATTAGTAATGAAATGCAACATTTGCAAAAAAATTATTGAAGAATTATAATTATGCTTATTTTGCATGAAACAACATTAAGTGATTTTTCATTGCATGAAATTAGATGCTACAAACAGTAGAGAAATCTAATAATGAATCAGTTGTTATATGTAAGAAATGCAACATTATATTGAAACATTCAACATATACAAATTATGACATTAATGAATTGAAAAAGCACATAAATAACAAAAACTGTGATTGTGCTGCTTTTTTAAAGCATGACAAAAATCAATTACTTGATGATATACTGATAAAAAATTCTTTTTTACTTATGATAACAATTCTTAATAACAGATTCAGTTAAATTCAGATGAATCAGTGCAAGCATTCAAAAATTATCAAAAAATCAATTTCTTATTTCAAGAGTAATTTTCACAAGCTTTTTTTCAAAGCACTCATCTCACTCAACTTGTTTTTTTACATAATTGACAATGAATATTTTCAAAATCTAGTTCACTGTCTTTAATTTTCAGCAATTTCTGATTTTTTTATTAAATCAAAATACATGATTTCTTGAATGATATATTTGATTGAACAGTAAATTAATTATTACAAAATTGTGTATCAGATACAAAAATATCATTTATTGTTAATGTATAATCAAGTTCTTATATAATTTTTTTTATGAGTGTTGTGAAATATTTTGTGACAGACAAATGAGAATTTAAAAAGAAGCTGATTGACTTTGAATCATTACAAGAATCTCATAATAAAGTGAATTTAAATAAAACATTATACAAGCTTCTGAAGCAAAATAAAATCACAAAATAATTGTTTTATATTATTGCAGATAATACTGAAAATAATTATATTTTTTAAAAATTTTTACAAACAAAAATCAAGCAAATTAACAATCATGAATGAGATATAAAACTTAAATTAATTTCTTGTATTGCTCATGTTTTGCAGCTTGTTGTAAAGCAATTAATGAATGAATTGAAAATTGAAAGCAAGAATAAAAATTCATTATTTAAATTTAAAAATGATCACATTTCAGACAAGTTTTAAATTGAAACATTCAAAAATACACTTCAAAAGATTGATAACAAACTGAGAAAACAAACTTAAAACATTTTGCTTATAATGATATTTTTAATTTTAATTATTTGTCAATACTGTTTATGTCTTCTCTCAACATCAAAATTTTTTTCATAATCTGCAGTCAGCTGACAAAGTTCTGAATATGAAAACTAATGTAAAAATTTAATGAAATTCAATTTATGATATAATGATTCAAGCTTTTTTTTGAGACAATATTTGAACATGTGAATCAAGAGTATCAAAATCACAAAGATCAAGAAATTTTAATTAACTGATGATGAATAAAAACAAGTGAAATATGTTATATATCTTCTGTGATTATTTATGATATATATAAAAAATTTCTCAATGACAAAAAAAATCAATGATTCATCTAAACTTTTGAGTATACAATGCAATATTTGATCATTTTAATGAGTGAAAAGAAGAAACACATCTAAAAAATGACTGAAAGAATGCATTGATTAATATTTATTAAAAAATTTCTGTCAAATTATTTAAATGTTATTTAAAAACTGCAGATGAGCATGAAAAAATTTATTCAATAACAATTATTTTCAATTTATGCACTTACATAAATATTCTAAACTCAAAACACTGAGAAAATGATGAGCTTAATGAATACAAACAACTTGTAATTGAGTTTTACAATCAGAATTACAAATAATATTAAAAAATATTAACAATTGTTCTGAAGAATGATTCTGATTCAAAAATAACAGTTTTTAATAACAAGTTTGAAAAAATTCATTTAATCTGAAACTAGAATCTGAATACAATTGTGAACAATGATATGAGAAAAAATATTGATGATGCACAATCAAAAAATGAATTTGAATAATATTTACACAATACTCAAATTTTTTAAATATCAGAAAAGAATATTCTTGAAAAATAAACAATTATTAATTATCAATATTTCACTGTGATGCAAATAATCAAGAATATATTTAATGTATCATCATACATTGTTAATGTGAAGTAAAAGTTTAATTCAGAAAGAAACATTTATTTTTATTAATAAAAACATTTTGCAGAACTGACAGTCAAGAAAATTATACTGATGAAATATAATAATCAAAACTTACTTATTGATGAAAACATATCTGATAAAAGCTCTGATAATGATTGTTTAATTATTGAAAATAAAAAACATAATGAGAAGAAAGAAAAGAAGCATTCAAAAAAAGCACAATTAACAAAAAAATATTAATTTAATGATAAAAAAATGTCTGAAAGTCAAGAAAATCAAAAAGTTAAATAAAAAAATTGCAAAATTACAGAAAAAGAAACAACAGCAATAACAGCAGAAATATAAATAATTATATGTTATTAAACTTGCATGTGATTGAGACTGTTATTTTGAACTGTTATCTTGTCATATGACTGTGAAGTTAGTGAATGTTTAAGCTAAATTCATTCATGTTTGTTATCAGAAATTATTATCTATGCTGTTTGTGTTATGTAATCAAAAATCAGAAACTCTGATCTCAAGATCATGTAATTTCATCTCATCTTATGTGTGTTGACTGCAGTTTCATTTTTATTTCAAGAATGAGATGCTAGTTTCTAACAAGTTCTGATAAGTTCATTCACAATCTCATTTTCATTTCAGTTCATAAATTTTCAGTTTCATTCTCTTTCAGTTTCATTTTCTGTAGTAGTAGTTTGATTTCAGTAGCTTGATACAAAGTTTTATTTTCATTTTCTGAATAATCTCAAACATTCAAAAAAAGATGAAAAGAAATAAAAATTTCTGATTCTCATGATCAGTTTACTTCTAAAATTCTAGTAATTTAAAAAGTGCATATTATATAAAACTGTATATTTGTACTAAAATTAAATTAATATTATCAGAAATATATAATTCAGTACTTGTTTAGAACAGTAACAATATCTGACTCTGAATATTCATAATATATTGATTTCAATCTAATATTAGTGTAATGAAAAGTTCAGTGCTTTCTATCAACACAACACATTCAGTAAAGTCAACATTCTATATCAATACACTCTAGTTGACAAACATTTTTTTAGTTAATTTTTCTTATTAATTTTGCTTTTGTTGATTTTATGTCACATTTCTTTCTGCTATATTCTTTTTTATTAATAACAAAAAATATATAGAGAAAAATTTATCTATCATCTACATGAAGAAACACACAAATATATCAATATATTAATGAATACATGATCATCTCTTATTTATATTGCTTGTTGATTTGATTGTTTTGTTGTAAATAATTGCTGATACATAAATTAATACATTATTCTTCTTCTGACATGATTTTCACTTATTATTTTGCTGTGATTTCTGAAGTTGATATCTGAAAATTTGATATGAGATTGTTGACAGACTCTTTACTGATAATCACTGCTGACATTAATTATTAATATGTTGATTGTGATGTTTTCTTCTTCTTACATTAAATTCATTCTGATTTGCTTATATTAACCAAGTCATATAATTTTTTTGTTTCATTCTGATGTTTCTGAAAAGACTTGATTGATAAGTAACTGACTGAATCAAAAGTAAAGAAAAAAAATTTATTATTTTTGTTATTTTTATTACTTTTAATATTTCATTGCTTCAACAAACTCTAAGACTTTGTTATTTAATCTGATTTGTGACTGTGAAAATGTATTGCTTTACTGCTAGTGATATTGATAAGATTATTGAAAGTTTATAACTGAGATGACAATGTATTCAATGAATGCTTTTGTGTCATACCAAGCTTACTAAATTGCTTCTGGCATAGTGTAGTCACATACTGTGTATATAACCTCTCATCTCTAATCTTCTATCTTTCTGAAGGTCAGCAATGAGCTTTATTATCTCAATATTATATTGATATTTGAGCTATCTATGTTTTTTTATCTATATATCTGCACATATAATGTCTTATAGCTTGATACATTGTTCTAGTTGCTATTTATTATATAGCATTCTCACAGTTCTCATTGCTTCTCAATCTGAAGAACAGTTCATCAGATTATCAGATTTTTTTCATTGATTTTGTCAATTATTTTATTAATTTTATGCTTTTCATGACAAATAATCTCAAATTTGACATCATGTTCAACAATATTTCTCACAAAGCTCAACATGACAAAGCTCATGAAAAGAATTTTTTTTCAGTCAAAGTGGCAACTACATCAAATTCTTTAAATGATGATATTGTTAAGCTGATCATGCAGTCTCAATCAATAAACACTGAAAAATTCTCAATTATGATTGAAAACAACATCATTGTCAAAAATAAACACAAAATTGAACATCTTAGACTTGAAAAGCAATTACTCAAACAACAAAATGAAATTGACAATCTTAACAAAGCAATTCAAGTGCTAAAAAACAAAGAAAATAGCACTTTAAGCTCAAATATATCTACATCAGATATTTCAACTCTAACATTTTTTATTATAATCAATACAGCAAAAGCACTCTTGTGAAAACTTGATAAAAAGTTTACAGCTCATTATCTTAAAAAATTGAAAAATTTCATTGCAAGCACAGAAGCTTTTCATGTTTATCATGAAAATTTTTTTGAAAAACAGTCAAATTATAAAATTCTTGAAGCAATGTTGCATTTTGACAGCAAACTGCTGATTAAATGAAGTCATTTTAACATAAATAACAGCAATCAATTATTTATTTAAAAAGAATTTAAAGATTGACTGAAATGACAAGTTATGAATTCTGAAAAAGTTTTACATGATGCTGATCATCAATATTTAAAGCTCAAACAGCATGAAAATCAGTCTGTTCAAGATTTCATAACAGCTTTAAAAAGCATTTCAAAACAAATTCACAAGCAATACACTGAAAATCAGCACAAAAAACATATTTATTCAAAGATACTATCTGAAATTCATGCAGAATTCAACAAGTATGTCAATAAATATGAAAATATGAAATATAAAGCTTTCATATTCTGTTTAGCACAGACTGAAGATAATCTACCCAACAGAGTCAACAAACTTAAAAAAAAACACAAAATCTGAAAAATTCAAATCAAAACAACACAAACTGCTTCAGTTTTAAAAATCAATTGTGAAAAAAGCTGAAGAATAGCAACAATATTTCACATGATTTTTCAAATGACAATAAAAAATGAAAAGCTGAATATGATAAATGCTCATATTGTGAAAAAAAACACTTTTCAAATAGCTGTTAAAAAAAACAGAAGCAGAAGTATAAAAATAAGCAGCAAGAAATGTTAAAAAATTTTTAAAAAAAATTATTAAGATCACAATAATTCTTGAGATTTGTGAACAGCAGCAAAGTTTTTTATTCTTCATCATAACTGTTGAAATTTCAACAATTAAAAATTCAAAAAGTATTATAATCTTAGTGAATTCAGAAGCTGAAGTCAATTTTATTAGTCATTTTTTAAGCAAAAATTAATGATTTGAAAAATAAATCTCACAAATCAAAAATGATGAAGATTATTGATGATCACATGATGCACACTTACAGACAACTAAACTTAATCATGAGCACAACAAACAGTAATGAAGTTACACAAATTGTTACTTATAGCTTTGAGACAATAGCTCTGAACAGTTATAATTTTATTTTGAGTTTTTTTTGATTTAAAAATATTAATTCTCTTGTTAATTGACAAAAAAATAACTGAATTTATCAAGTCAATGCAGCTGATATTGATTTTATGTCTGTGAATGAAGCAGTTAACAAGATTTTGACAGAAGCACAAGCATTCTTGCTCAATATCAAATCAGTTGTATCATCAAAAACTGATGATTCTGAACAAATGAATGAATTTACTGATTAATTAATTATGTTTAATGATGCAACATACACAGACATGAATTTGAACAAATTATCAGATTACATGCATTATAAAACACATTTATTCTCAGAAAAAGCTGCAATTGAAGCTTCTCATTCATCAAAAATGAAATATAAAATTGAATTAAAATTTGAAACAAAATTGTTATTTTTGTCAATTTACTTCTTATCTGTCACTGAACTTGAGATTCTGAAGCAATATATTGAAAATGTTTTAGACAAGAATTGAATCAGATTTTTCAAAAATTTTGCTGAAGCTTTAATTTTTTTTACTTCAAAAAAAAATGATGATTTATATTTTTGCATTAATTATCACAAAATTAATTGCATTACAATCAAAAACTGCTATTCTCTGTCACTGATTACAAAAATGTTAAATAAACTTAATAAAGTCAAAATATACACTGCTCTGAATCTTCACAACATTTATCATAAAATCAGAATTTGTGAAAAAAATAAATGAAAAACTGCATTTTGCATCTGTTATAAACATTTTGAATTTTGTATAATGTTTTTTGATTTGACAAACACATCAGCTACATTTTAATTTTATATAAATAATGCACTTGCTGATTTATTAAATGTTTGCTGCTTGATTTATCTTAATAACATTTTCATTTATTTCAACAACATGAAAAAGTATATTAAGCACACACAAATGATTCTTGATCATTTTGAGCAAGCAAATTTATTCATAAAGATCAAGAAATGCAAGTTTGTCATCAATAAAATATCATTTTTAAAGTATATGATTGACTCTGAGGGAATTGAGATGAAAAAAAAATGAGTAAATGTTATACTTGATTGATTAACTTCTAAAAGTATTAAAAAGCTTCAAAATTTTTTAAGATTTGCTAATTTTTACAAACAATTCATCTACTTTTATTCAAAAATTGCTAATTCTTTATTCACATTAATCAAAAAAAACAATATAAAAAAAAGTGAAAATCACTTTTTGTTTGAACAAATGACACTGAACACACATTTCAAGAAATTAAAAAATACTTTATTTTTGTTTTTCTACTCTCTCACTTCAACTCTTGATAAAAAATTATGCTGAAATTAGACATTTCAATTTATGCAATAGCAGTTATATTATCACAACTTCAGAAAAACAAACTTTGACATTTTGTTGTTTTCTGATCTTGCAAATTAATAAATGCAGAAACACATTATGATACACATGACAAAAAGTTGTTAACAATAATTGCATTTTTTAAGCACTGAAAACATTATTTGAAAGAAAATTAAAATTCAGTAATTGTCTTATCTGATCATGCTAATTTACAGTATTTTATAATGACTAAAATGCTCAACAGACATCAGATAAGATGAGCAGAAGCATTAAATATGTATAATTTTGTATTTTTACATCATTCAGATAAAACAAATTCAATAAATGCACTCAGTCATCAATCAGATTATGCAAATTTTTATCATGATGAAATTATGTTATTTATCTTGCAATAAAAGCTACAGTACAAAGTTACAACAAACTGAAATATCAAACTTCAAAAAAATATAACTTTTCTTGCAAATTATATGTAAGTGTATGACAAACAACAGCAACTGATGTTTTTAAACAACTTGACAATTGTTAACAACATAAATAATTTCTCAAAAAATGCTGTTGACTTTTTTGAGTTTATCATTGATGATAAAAACTTTCTGAAAAGCTTCATGTCACAGATACTGATAAATGTTATTTTAGTGTTTGAAACAGCATATACAAATATGTCAGAATTTCTAACTTTCTTGCTACTGCAAATTCAAAAATTTAAACTTCTTTGTCAAGAAATGCAGGCAAAAAATGCAAGAAATTAACATGTTTAATGCTGAAAACTTTGTTTGAATTATTTCTGACAATGATTTATTCTGAGTCAACAACTGAGCTTATGTTTCAAAACAAAAAATATTAATAATGAAAATAATCTGCACAAATCATAATGATCTGCAAGAAAATTATCTAAAAATTAAAAAATTCATTGAGACAATTCAGAATAAGTATTATTGACATAAACTTATTCAGAATGTTATGCAATATGTACAAATTTGTGATGTCTGTCAACACATTAAGTCTTGTCAACATAAAAAATATGACAAGTTGAGCACAATTTCTATATTTTTCAAGTTTTTTGAATTTATTTCAATTGATTTTATTACTGACTTGTCTTTTTTCACATGAAAAAATGAAATTTATGATGTCATATTAGTTATAGTTAATATTTTTTTCAAGTTCACAATTTATATATTTTGCTGAAAAAATATAATCACTGTTAAATTTGCAAAAATCTGCTATGAGTGCATTTTTACAATATATGAAATATCAAAAAACATCATTTCTGATTGAGATTTGCTGTTCACAAGTAAATACTGATCAACTTTCTGTTTTTATTTTAATGCAAAATGTTAGCTTAGTACTGTCTTTCATTCTCAAACTGATGATCAAACTGAGTGTCAAAATCAAATACTAGAGCATTATTTGCATTGCTTTATCAATTTTCATCAAGATGATTGAATACAATGATTATTAATGACACAATTTGTGCACAATCAAGCAAAGTATAGCTTTATGAATGAAGTACTGACTAAAGCTCTTATGAGTTATCATTTCAACTTGATCATTAATGTCAGCAAATCATTAGAAAAACTGATCATTCATGCAGCAAAACACACTGAAATTTTTAAAAAAATATACAAACAGCTGATTGAAAAATTGCAAGCAGCATACAATATACAAAAAATATATTATAATTCAAAATATAAGTCACAATTCTTTCAAATCAGCAGTTAAATGATGATTCACACAAAAAACCTTTAAATGATTTATTTTGTGCACAAACTTGATCACAATTATATTAATTCATTTCAAATTATTACAGCTTGAAAAAAACAATCATATAAGCTTCAATTACTTTCTAGTTATTACAGCATACATTTTGTTTTTCATGTTTCACTGCTTGAAGCATACAAAAAATGTAAAAATCAGCTATTATCATTAGAATCAGAACTGATAAACAGACAAAATGAATATCTTGTTGAAAAAATTTTTAAAAAATGCAAATATTATAAAAAAATTAAATATTTTGTTCAGTGAGCTGATTGAGATTCTGAAGATGATAGTTGAGAATCAGAGAAAAATTTAACTGATATTGAGACACTTGCAATTTTTGAAGAGCAAGAAAAAAAGTAAGAAGTCAATGCACAGTTTGTAAAAAAGCATTATAAGTGCAATTAACAATAATTTTAGACACTTAATGATATTTCTTGATTTTTTCTTTGCCACTCTTTTCAAATTTTTTTCATAAAGTTTTTCTAAATGATTTTACTGAGAAGCAAAGACTGAATTTCAAAAAAAGAAGTCTTCAATTGATAAAAAAAACTAAAAAAAAGAAAAAAGAAAAAAGACAGAAACAACTGCTCAAAGACACTGTTTCTGTCAAAAAAAAAAATGTATGAGTGCTCAAAGACACTAGATATATCAAAAAACAAAAAACAAAAGAAAAAACAAAATCTCAGCAAAATTTCAATCTGAAGATACAACATTCAATGAAAATGTGCTCAAAAGCATGAAATTTGCTCTGAAGAGTTCTCAAAAAAACACAAACTCATTTTTTGAGTTTTTCTTCTCATTTTTTTCTTGTATTCTTCATTTTCTTTCTTCTTCACTGACTTCACAATCATCTTTTCTTTTTTTTTTGTCTTTTTCTTTTTTACTAACTTCTTCACAGTTCTCTTCTTCACTTCTTTCTCAGAAGAAGACAATTTGATCAAACAGAGCTCAGAAAAAACAAATGAAGTGAAAATAATGAATTTAATAATCACAAAAGTAACAAAAACAGACAAAAAAAACATTACAGACACTGAAATAATCACAACAATCATTTTAGCAAAAAAAAACAAAAAACAAGCACAGCAATTCATCAGTCAGATCAACACTTTTTGCTGAAGAAAATTTTTTTTTTTTTTTATCAAATCAACATTTTTAGCATTTACAATTTTTTCTGCAGACTTCTGCTCAGCTTCAGCAGTCACACAGTATTTTTCAACATCTTACAGCATCACAGGACAAGCATAAGCATTTTTGATCTTGTGATCAGCTTTAATCAAAATTGTCATTAGTTTTTGAAGTTTTATCTTCAGTTTGCTAGTAGCATGATTCATCTGCTGCATGTGAAAAATAACATCATGCAAATTTTGAAGACACTTAATTTGTGAAGTTTTTTTCATTTAAAATGCAAAAAAATTAGCAAATTGTCATTAATAACTGAATACTCATTTATCAGAATGCAATTCTGATGTGTTTTTTGACATTTCTTACATTTTTTGTTGCTGAATCTCACATAATTGCATTTCTTAACAAAATTGATCAAGAAAAGCAGACAACAATAGAAGAAGAAATGTCTAGATTGTTAGTACACATAAATAAAGTATTGAAACAGCTGAAAAAGTCACTTCAAGCACAAAAATACATATATTTTTGCTCAAAATGCAAACAAATGTGTCTGCAATTTCAATTCTGGCAGACAAAAGTCTTGCAACAGATAAAAAACAAAATTCTGATAAATCAAATTCTATAACAGGCAAGAATATAAACAAATAGTTTATAAAAAAACTCAAAACACATTCAAAAGTGACTGAATATCATCAGAATTAAAAAAAAAAACAAGTAAACTTGCTTTCACACAAGAAAATTCACACAAAACATATGAATAAACATAAAAAAACACACTCTCAGCATAGAAAAATCTTTTTATTGACTGCAAAACATACTAAAATGAATGATGAAGACAGCTGTTTTTTTTCTTCAGTTTCTTCATTTTTTTTTTTTTTTTTCTTTCTTGACAAAGTGAAACTTTTTTTCAGAAAATGCTGAAACTGAAAATGTTTCACAACATTTTTTAGTCAGAGTAATCAGAACAGCAAACATAAATGATGTTATTGATGACAGAAATTGTTGCAGTTAGTGATAAAAAAAAATGAGCAGTGAGAGCTGAAAAAGCAGAATTGAAGTAAGTGAAGTGAGAAAGAAGTTAAAATAAATCAAAAAAAATGAAATGAAATAACAAAAACAGAATTACAATTATGCAATGCTATGCTATTGCTTACTGTTGTTATGATTTTCAAAAGCTTATTTAAATGCTAGTCATGTGAAAAAATTTTCTGAAAACACACTATCAGCTGAACACTAACTTAATTCAACTGCTGTTGGCAATACAGCATTTCAAATCTTCAAACTTGCTTATTTCACACAATGATGCAATTCAAATTGATTATTAATACATTATTAGCTCTTGCTTATTCAAAACAATCACACAACATCATATTTACTCACAAATATGTGTCATACACATACTTTTCTGTACAAATTGTTGATATACAAGCATTTATGCTGCAAAAGATTGTTGCTGAAAACAGCTCTCAACTAGAAAAAAAACAACTGTCATATCAAGCTTACTAAATTGTTTCTGATATAGTGTAGTCACATACTGTGTATATAACTCCTCATCTCTAATCTTCTATCTTTCTGAAGGTCAGCAATGAGCTTTATTATCTCAATACCATATTGATACCTGAGCCATTTATGTTCTTTTATTTATATATCTGTGTGTATAGTGTTTTATAGCTTGATACATTGTTCTAGTTGCTATCTATTATATAACATTCTCATATTTTGATTTGTGAAGATTGTACTTCAAGTGACACAAATTTTATCACAAATGTGTTTGTGAAAAATTCAAGTGTCAATAAAAAAAATTTTATTTGAGAGAAAAACTTATATAACTGCTCATCAGTTGATACATTAAAAAATTTTTGCTTTTATCATTATTTTTGTTATTTCAAAATTATTATTTATTTTTATTGTTGTCACAAGAAATGACACTTTCTGAATCATTTTTGTTATCTGAGAACTATGAAACTTGTTTATTTTGAGAAACATTATTGAATTTAATGTCAAAATCTGTGTCAAGAATTTCTAATCATAAACAAGCTGCATCAACTTCTCAAAAATTAAAAAAAATAATGAAATAAAAAAATTTAAATGTGCTTTTAAAGCATAATGTAATTTCAGACACAATTGTAAATGTTAATTTCAGTTCATTAAATACATTAATTAATTTTATATCAACTTCAGACATTGAGAGAATTCTGACTCTGATGATTGTTAACTATCAATATTAATAAAATTAAATATTTATAATAATGATGTTACTTTCTCTTTCTGAAATCAACAGAACTCTGTATTTTAAAAAAAAAATGTGACACATTTTATTTAAAATTTCATTTAATTGTGTGAAAATTATGATATTATCAACAATGAGTATTAAATGATAAAATGAGCATCTGAGTATTGTTTAATGCACATTGCAATGTGAATACATGAAATCAATGTGTACAAGAGCAAAAACTGACTTATGTTGAAAATTTTGTTGAAAAAAAATATTGAGATTAGAATGTTGAACAAAAAGTGCACAGTCATATTTATTTTGAGATGCTGAAAAATCAAAAACAATTATTTAATTTGAAGATTATTTATAAATATATGTAAGAATACATTGTTATTTCTGACAAAGTTTTTGAGAATCATCACATCAACAAGTATACATGCTGTCAATACTTTGTAGAAAAACTTTTCTCAACACTTGATGACAAAATGTTTAAAAATATTAATATTAACTGAAAAAATTCACTCAGTGTCATCTGAAAAAATATTGTTAAAATTGTCAAGAAAATTGTGATGATCAAAAAATACAAAAATCACATGCATGCTGAGAAAGTTGATTTCAAAAAAATGATAAAAATTGTTAAAAATTATAAAAA
Organism: Emydomyces testavorans; assembly: GCA_029449355.1. Taxonomy (NCBI): domain Eukaryota; kingdom Fungi; phylum Ascomycota; class Eurotiomycetes; order Onygenales; family Nannizziopsiaceae; genus Emydomyces; species Emydomyces testavorans. The sequence goes on from CP120627.1 coordinate 4,261,050, forward strand.
TATCATAAATTCTGTCTGAAACAAAATTAAGTTAAAAAATCAATCTGTTTCATTAACTTCAGAAAATAATTTATTAAATTCATTAAAAACAATTTTGCAAAATGAAAAACAGAAAAATAAGTCAACTTTTAAATAAACAAAAAATTTCATCAACAACTTGCAAGAAATCACAAAATGAATGAAAATGTTGACATTGTCAATTCAGATTCTTGCTAATCAGATGAATTGAAAAAATCATAAAATTAACAATTACATTTCATTTTAATGTATTATTTTATTGTCTCAAGAGTTGACACAACATTAAGTATTCACTCTTTCTCAGTAAGTGAAATTCAATATGATGTGTTTTTATTGTGAAACTGAAAAATGTCATTGAAACACTTGTTCACATTTTCACAAAAATTAAAGTAAAGATAAAATTCATTTTGATGAAGAAATAAAACATTTGTATGTGAGTTGATAAAAAAATGATTCTGTTATTGAAACTAAGAGAAATGAATCACAAGTTTATACTGTTTATTAATTATATTTTCAGAATGAGAAAGCAAAAGAAAAAATCTCTGAAATTAATAAATAAAATAAAAACAAGTTATCAAACTTTCAAGCATGAGTACAAGTTATTTAACTCAGATTCAATGTGAATGCAAACACTGAAGTTGATGACATCAATGAGAAATAATTTGACAGTAATGTTGATGATGATAATAATATTTTTGTTGATGTTATGTATGCAGTTTCTGATGTCAAAAAATCTAGAGTTGAAAAAATGTACATCTCTACAGTTAAAATACATTAATAAAACAATTATAAAATTCTGAAATAAATTGTTAATCTTCAAGTGCAGATTCACATTTTTATCAATTATATTAATGACTTAAAGACAAAGCATGGCAGATTTGAAGAACTGATCAAAAAAGAAACAGTTAATGAAAATATTAACATAAAAAATATTAAAACTCAAACATTTTATCAACTGATGCAGAAATTGCCTAATGAATTGAGAAAATTCACAAATATTAAGAATCTGATTAACAAAATGCTTGATATCTCAGTAGTAAATATTATCATGTGAGAAGTTCTCAAAAACTTAAATTATATTCATCATGTTTTTTTTGAGTCAATATCAGCAGCAAAAGATGAAAAAAATGATGATAAAAAATTAAATGTTAAAATTAATTATTAAAAAATTAATAAACTCAGATCAGTTTCAGTTAATGATTCAAACTCAATATATGCTGTCACAGTTTTGAAAACTCTTGTCAATGTTAATGAAAAAATTGTTAAAATCATTATTGATAATGATTCTGAAATCAACTGTATCAATTTTAATTTTGTAAAATAACTAGAATTGTTTGTTCTTACTGAAGAAGAAATTACTATCACTGATTAAACTAAAAACTTAATATTATGTATTAATGTTTGTGATAATGTTCTGATGAAGATTAATGATATAATTATTCATTGCTCATTACTGATTTTTGATGAAGAAAATTAAAAGTTTATTTTAAAATGACTGTCACAAACATCAGTAAATTGAAATTGCAAAATCAACAGAAAAGAAAATATGATGAGTTACATTTACTCATTTAATAGAAACCAGATAATTTAATTCAAAATTTTTGTAGTAACAAACTTTACTCAACATCATTGAGATGAAGTCTGACAATTCAAATTTTTAAATTAAAAAGTAAATGTATATAATTAGAGCATGCATTTACTGTCAATAAAAAAAATCAGAAAATTCTAAAGTAGAGTCAAACAGTAATAGAAAAAGCATTTATAACAATTTTAAAAAATTGAAAAAAGTTTTTGACAAGCTTTATAACATATAAACTTGAATATTTCTCACACATGAAGTCAGATGAAGAATGAAAAAAATATTAAAATTCACAGAAAAATCAGAAGATAATAATATTAAGTATAAAACATTAAAACAATCAAAAAACTTCAAACTGAGCAAATGAGCTAGTTGAGTTGATAGATTTTATTACAAATTCAAAATGAAAACAATGAGAAAATGCAAAGTAAACAAGATAAAATCTGTCAACTTAAAAAAATTCAACAGATTTAAATCTGAAGATTTTATTAATTAAGTTAAAACTTGTTTTTTTAAATATTATAAAAACAAATATGACAGAAAAAACTTTAATCAGCAAGAATTTACTGAATATTTCAAGTTTTTTCAATCTCATCTTGCAAACTTTGCATCATGAACTAAGTTCACATTTGAGAAAATTAATAAGATTGTTTGTGAATCAAATTTGACATCACAAGAAAAAAAGACTTTGTTGACAGTTTTATTTCATCAAGAAGAGAGTATAATTTAAAGCTTTGTCAATATAAAAGAGATACATTCTGAAATTACATCTTCACAACAAATTCACACTGTCAAATACACAGCATGACAGACTTCTAATTATCAAATCTCTCACACATTAAAAAAAGAGATCACTAACATGTTAAAAGCTCAAATCATCACTGAAATTCTTAAGTCTTGCTATGAATTTTATTAAAATTCATAATTTATTGTTGAAAAAAAAACATCAGATTATTGACTTATTAATTTTGCAATTTTTATGAATCAATACACAATTCAAGATACTAATTTGTTTTCAAATGTTGATGAATTTGCTGAAGATTTCATCAGCATGATTATTACTAGTTTCATTAACTTTTTTTCTGATTATGATTATTTGAAATTACACTCAAAAAATCAAAATATGACTGTTATAATGACATCACTTGATTTTTTTGACAAACAACAGTGCTTTAAAAAACAATCAACTTCATCACTCAATTTGTTTGTGTGATGACAAAAATTCTTGATGACTTGATATCAAAAATTACTTATGTATTTATGAATAATATTGATGTTTCAAAATCAAAAATTCAATACAACAATGAAGAAATTGTTTCTAAAGTTCATTAATATATTATAAAGCATCTTCAGAATTTCAACACAACAATTTAATATTGTGAGATGACTGAAAAAATTGTTTCAGCTGAAAAATCTCAATTTATAATGTTCAGAATTCAAATCATCAATTGAATATGTGATTATAATAATTGAAGATCTGACAAAAAGAAAATTATTAAAATTATCAACTGACTGACATTAATGAATGCTTTGAAAGTGAGAAAATTTCTTGAACTTACTAAATATTATCAAGCATATATTGAATATTATGATTGAATTACTGAATCATTATATTAATTACTTCATGCAAATATTTAATGAGATTAAGAAAAAGCTTAAGATGATGTTTTCAACACTTTTAAAAAAAATTGAGCATCTTTTCAACAATTTTTTTTCTTGATTATACTGTTAATCTGCTGAAGATTATTACTGCTGTTAATGTAAGCAAATATGAATGAAGTGCAATTCTCATGCAGTTTTAATGAAATGTACATCATTCAGTCTGATTTGACTCAGAAATCTAATTAGAATTTGAGTGAAATTATGATACAGAAAAGCAAGAATGTCATACTGTATTGAAAATGTTAAAAAAAATTTTAATATTAAATTTATAAAATTCATTTCACTCTGAAAGTTGATGTCAGAACTTTTATTGCTTAACTGAATTAAACAGCTACAGATTTTTTTAAAGCTTTTGTCATCAGTTAATTAGCTTGAATACATTTTTTTAGTTTTGATGTTAAACATGTATCTGATTTGAAGCACACTGTCACTGATGTTTTATCAAAATAATCAAAAACTGAAAATAATGAAAGTGATAAAAATGCTCAGAATGTTGAGAACTTCATTGATGCAAAATTCAAATATCTTTATATTTGAATTAGTATTATAAAAATTGAAGATGAATCAGTTAATCTGAAAATTCTTGATGAATTTTATTTCAATAAGTCTGAAATGATTATTTAATATTTGACATCATTTCATCATTCAAAAAATTTAATAAGAGACTTTACTTTATTTTAAAAAAAATTCTGAAGTTTGCTGTTGAGAGAAATTTACTTGTTTCAACATGTTAACAAGAATATATTTCTTCAACATATTATTGATGACTCTGAAAAACAAACAAAAGTGATTAAAATCTTGCATGATCAGTTTAAACATCAAGAGAGAAAAAAAATTTATAAACTGCTGTTAAATCAATACTGATGAAAAGAAATATATTTCAACATCAAACAATATGTTCAAACTTGCAGAAAATGTCAACTGAGAAATTCAACACATACTGAAAAAGCTCTGCATTCAACTTGAATATCAACTGTTTAAATCAAGATTATTATCAATATTATTTACATGTTATCAGATAAAGAAAAATTCTTTTTTACTGTTGCTTAATGTAATCTGTCTGATTAATCTGAAGCTAAATCTCTTGCAAAAATCACTGCTGATGCTGTTGCTCAGTTTATATATAAAAATATTTTTTGTTAATGAAGATTCTCAAATGAAATTATGATCAATGAAAATTTGAAGAACAAAAATATCATTGAGAAATTGTTGAAAAAATATAAAGTAAAATAAATTTAGATATCAGTTTATAACTTTCACACAAATGATATGATTGAAAGAGATCATCAATTAATTAAGAATGAATTATTAAAAATGATAAAAAAACAAAAAAAAATTAGATGAAGTATTTATCTGCTGCTCTTCTTATCAATTAAGTTACTGTCAAACAAATAATAGATATATTTTTTTATCATGTGTTGATGAGTCAGAAAACTGTTTTTTTTATTAAGTGTAAGATAATATCATGAGCAATTCTTTCTTGACAAACTGTGAGATCAACTTCAGATTTAATAGCAATGCAAGTACATTAAATCAAGCATCAAGATCAAAATGTTGAGAAAACTGCTAGTCAAATGAAAAGAATGCAATATTAAAACAAAAATCAATTTAATGATGCATATCAAACACACAACAAATTTTTAAAAGCTGAACAATTAGTTAGACTGACTGCATGAAACAGAAAATTTTTTTTTGTTTCAGTGAGTTCAGTCTCAGTTTCAACTACTGTAATTTCAAATTCATTCTTAGTTACAAGAATTATTATTCATTTTTGTTATCACTACATGATAAAAAATTTCAGTTCTGTTTCAAAAATTTTCTTTCTAGTTTCAGTTTCATTTTAATAAATAAATTGTAGTTTTATTTCAGTTTCTGACAACAAAATTCTGATTTCAGATTTGTTTCAGATCATTTCAGATTAATAAAACAGAATAAAATAAAAAATTTCAGTCTTAATGTCAAATAAAACATTTTGACACATTTGCATGAGAAATCATTATCTTGAATTATTATCACATCATGTGACAAAAATCACATAAGAGAAAAAAATCTCTGAAAATTTATTAATTTGTTACAAGACACATTATCTTACTGAAAATTTATTTTATTTATTTAATATTTTGTAAACATTTTTTCAAAAAAACTTTTTATTTTTTTTTCTCATGAGTTTCTGCAGATGCACATTCAAAAAATAAATTATTAATATATCAGATCAGCTGAAAAATCAGTCACATATCATCTCAAGTCAGAATAATTTAATTTTAATGAATTATTGCTTGAACATCATTTGTTTTGTATTAGTAAATGAAATTTTTGAAAGTGAAAAATATATTCACATTCAAAAAATGTGATGATTGTGTTTTCAGCAGCAAGTTAAAAAGCATTAACAGCAGTTGTTTGTCAGCAAAATGCTGAATTCATTTCAAGAGTAATTTAGCAAATCAATTACTAAAATTGTATCTAAAAAATAAAAAAATTTCAGTTTCACTGATATCAGCATATTTCTTGAATTGTTTTTAAAACTTTGTTAGATTGTGAGATCATTATCAAAAATCATTATTTATTATTAACTTTATGAAAATTTGAAGTGTGTAAAGTCAGATTTGCTGCATTTCATTAAGTAATAAAAATATTCAAATGTGTTTAATATCAAGTTTGACATTTTACATTGTAGTTATTTATACAGTACTGATACTCAATTTGCAAAATTGAAGCTGTTTTAAAGAACATGACTGTATATTTAATCAGCTTATATTCACTGTATTTTTTTTAACAGCAAATTTTCACAAAATTATTATCATATTTCATTACTTACATATAATTTTCAAATCACACATTGAGATCATCAGAATCAGAATTATTATAAAATACATAATTTTCATTCACATTTTCATTCTGACAATTTCTTGACTGTTACATTATTTTTTTTTTCACTCTTTTCACTTTTCTCAAACTTTTCATTCTCTTTAACTTTTTCAGCATTTTTTATATTCACATCTGCATCATTGAAATTATTTTTAGTAACTTCAAAATGATTTTTCACAATATTTACATCATTAAAATCACTTTCAGTAACTTCAGAATGACTCTTCACAACATTTTTTTTATAATACATGTAGTATTGTTGATTATATTCTCAAAAATAATTTTCATCTTCATTCTGAAAATTTTATGAACATTATTTTCAGTCATTGATAATTCATCTATCAAACATCAGTCATATATTTTTGTAAAAACATAAGCATACTCACAAGACAAGTGATGATTAAGAAATAATATGAAAGAAAAAAAAAAAAAAGTAAACAGAAACAAAAACATAAATAAAAAATAAAATTATAAAAAAATAAAATCATGTGATTTTGTGTTGCTACAAAGCTTTTCATCACTTTCATTTTTGTTTATATATATGTACATAAATATTTCACTTTCTGAAGTTTTTTTTTTCAATTTCACTCTCATTCAGCTTATTTCATCATCTCAATCAAGAGAGCTTCAGTTCATTATCACATTCTGTTATCATTCACAATTCATTATGAAAAATCTGAGCTCAAAAAAACAGTTGTCAACACAATTAAAAATTGTCACTGCATGTGAAAAAACATGTGCACTTGATGAAAAGAAAAACAAAAAACACAAGATTGATCAGATTAATCACAAAATCAAATATAATGTCATTCAATATTTGAAAAAAACTGCAAAATGATAACAATTTTTAATAACAAATCTCAGATATTTCTAAATATTTACTGACAAATTTGTCAGAGAAAATGACACAGAAGAAAAGCACAAAATGCAGAAAATTATCATCATTGAAACTGTGATGCAGAAGTAATTTGATCAAGAAAAATTTCATGAATATTTTAAAATTAAAAAAATTAAAAAAATTAAAAAAACTGAAGATAAAAAAAATGCTGGGCAGAAAAATTTAAAACTGCAATGCAATTAAGCAAAAAATAAAAAAAATAATGAATTCAGATAATAAGTTTGTGCACATACTGACAAAATAACTAGATTGAGTCAGAAATTCAAAATCACAGCATCACAAGTTGTTTTCAGACTCTTTTTCATTAAATCATTCAAAAACTGAAGCACAATTAAATCAAGTATAAATATGATTGTTTTGAAGTTGCAGATGTAAATGATGATTTTGTTAAAAAATAAATAAATTATTTTTTTGAGCAAACAAATCTGAAAAAGTTTAAAAAATCATCAGTTTCAAAAACAATCAAAAAAACAAATTTTGAGATGATTGTATCATCTAATGAGAGTGAAAATAAAGATAATGAGTATAATAAAAATTAAATAATAACTGATTAAAATTTTCATCAAAATTGCAGTTTGAAATTAGTAATTGAAATTAAAGTTAATCATTAATGAAGTGATTTCCACAGAACTACTGTTTATTTTTATATAAAATTTTTGTCAGAAGTAAGTTTATTATATGTATATTTAAAATACATATGAAATAAATTATATTAAATATTGTTTTGTTGAGTATTTGCTGTAAATAGTGAAATGTGAAATTCAAACTTGAATGTGAGATGAAAATATCAACAAACAAATATCATTTTTAATATCTGACAATTTGACAACAACACAATTCAGAACAAGATTTTGAAATATTTACTCAGAATTTTCAAAATTTATCAAACTTGTTATTAAAGTATATTATTATTATTTCAGCTTGAATATCATTCATTTTTTATATTTTAAGCTTAATATGTCTATCTCAATGTCAGATCTTGCTGTTGTTGTGTCATTAAGTGTGAAGAAAACTTCAATTTCATTATTTTTTTGTTAAACATTCAATCATCAGTTTCTGACAAAAAATTAACTGAACTGTATTTTCATGAAAAGTTTTTTATTATTTATAATTTTACTAAAAATATTGTTTTTAATCAGTGATGAAATGCAACATTTGCAAAAAAATCATTAAAAAGTCATGATCATGCTTATTTTATATAAAACAGCATTAAGCAATTTTTCACTACATGAAATCAAATGATATAAGCAGCAGAGAAATCTAACAGTGAATCAGTTGTTATATGTAAGAAATGTAACATCATATTGAAGCATTCAACATATATAAATTATAACATTAATGAATTGAAGAAACACATGAACAGCAGAAATTGTAATCATATTGTTTTTTTAAAGCATAACAAAAATGAGTCACTTAATGATATGCTGATAAGAAGTTTTTTTTTATTTATAATAATAATTTTTAATAACAAACTCAGTTAAATTCAGATGAATCAGTGCAAGCATTTAAAAATTATTAAAAAATCAATTTTTTATTTCAAAGATAATCTTCATGATTTTTTTTTTCAAAACACTCATCTCACTAAAGTTGTTTTTTTACATAATTAACAATAAACACTTTCAAAACTTAATTTACTGTTTTCAATCATCAGCAATTTTCAATTTTTTTCATTAAATTAAAATATATAATTTTTTGAATGACAAATATAATCAAACAGCAAGTTAATTATTATAAAATTATGAATCAGATACAAAAATATCATTTATTGTTAATGTATAATCAAGTTTTCATATGATTTTTTTTATGAATGTTGTGACATATTTTGTGATCAATAAATAAAAATTTAAAGAAAAGTTAATTAACTTTAAATCACTGCAAGAATTTTATGATGAAGTTAATTTAAGTGAAGCATTATACAAGCTTCTGAAGCAAAATAAAACAACAAAACAATTATTCTGCATTACTGCAAATAATGCTAATAATAATTATACTTTTCAAGAATTTTTACAAACAAAAATCAGACAGATCAACAATCATGAATGAAATATAAAACTTGAATTAATTTTTTGTATTGCTCATGTTTTGCACCTTGTTGTGAAGTAATTAATGAATGAATTGAAAATTGAAAGTGAAAATAAAAATTCATCATTTAAATTTGATAATAATCATATTTCAGATGAGCTTCAGATTGAAATATTTAAAAATACATTTCAAAAAATTGATAACAAACTGAGATAACAAACTTGAAACATTTTATTTATAATAATATTTTTAGATTTGATTGCTTGCTAATGTCATTCATGTTTCTTTTCATCATCAAGAAGTTTTTTGTAATCTGCAATCAGCTGACAAAATTTTGAATATAAAAACTGATGTAAAAACTTGATAAAACTCAATTTATAATATAACAATTTGTGTTTTTTTTAAGACAATATCTGAACATGTGAATTGAGAGTACTGAAATTGCAAAAATCAAGAAATTTTAATTAACTGATAATGAATGAAAACAAGTGAAATATGTCATATGTTTCTTGCAGTCATTTATGACATATACATAAAATTTCTTGATGATAAAAAAATCAATAATTCATCTAAGCTTTTAAATATACAATGCAATACTTGATCTTTTTAACAAATGAGAAAAAAAAACATATTTGAAAAGTGACTGAAAGAATGCACTGATTAATGTTTGTTAAAATGCATTTGTTAAATTGTTTAAATATTATTTAAAAACTGCAAATGAGCATGAAAAAATTTATTCAGTAATCACTGTTCTCAATTTATACACTCACATGAATACTCTAAACTCAAGACACTGAAAAAATAATAATTTAATGAATATAAACAACTTGTGATTGAATTTTATAATAAAAATTACAAACAATATAAAAAAACATCAGCAGTTGTTCTAAAGAATGATTCTGATTCAGAAATAACAGTTTTTGATAACAAGTTTGAAAAAATTTATTTAATTTGAAATTAAAAGTTAAATACAATTGTGAATAATAATATGAGAAAAAATACTGATGATGTACAATCAAAAAATGAATTTAAACAATATTTACATAATACTTAAATTTTTTAAATACTAGAAAAAAATATTTTTGAGATGTGAACAAGCATTAAATATCAGTACTTCACTGTGATGTGAATGATCAAGAATATATTTAGTGTATCATCACATGCTGTTGATGTGAAGCAAAAGTTTAATTCAGAAAGAAACATCTGTTTTTATTAATAAGAACATTTTGCAAAACTGACAATTAAAAAAATTATGTTGATGAAATATAATAATCAAAACTTACTTGTTGATAAAAATATTACATCTAATGATAACTCTGATGATGATTGTTTAATTATTAAAAATAATAAACATGATGAGAAGAAAGAAAAAAAGCTTGCTGAGAAAGCACAATTGATGAAAAAATGTTAATTTAATGATAAAAAAAAAATGTCTGAAAGTTAAGAAAATCAAGAAGTTAAGTAAAAAAATTGTAAAATTATGAAAAAAAAAGCAGCAGCAGCAACAGTAAAAATACAAATAATTATATATTATTAAACTCACATGTGATTGAGATTGTTATCTTAAATCATTATTTTGTCATGTAATTTTTGAGTTAATGAATGTTTCAGCAAAATTTGTTCATGTTTATTATCAAAAATCATTATTTACATTTTTTGTGTTATATAATCAGAAATCAGAAATTCTGATTTTAAGATCATGTGATTTTGTTTCATTTCATGTGTGTTGACTGCAGTTTCATTTTTATCTTAAGAGCTAGATGTTAATTTCTAATTCATCTCAATAAATTCATTCACAATTTCATTTTCATTTCAGTTCATAGATCTTCAGTTTCATTTTCTTTCAGTCTCATCTCATGTAATAGTAATTTAATTTCAGTAGCTTAACTTTAAGTTTCATTTCTGTCCTCTGATTGATTTCAAACATCTGAAACAAAATGAAAAGAAAAAAAAATCTCTGATCTTCACAGTCAGTCTAGAATTAGTTACTCTTCATCATACAAAAAATGACAAGAATATATCAAAAATACAAAAACTTTACTTTTAATGATTAAAATTTTATTAAATCATTTCAGTTAATGAAAAACATGATTTTTATCACATTAAAGAACTTGACAGAACAAAAATTGCTGAAACAGTATCAGAAAATTAATTAAAAAAATTTTATTTTTGAGAAATTAATAATGTCAGACAAGAGAAGAATGTTTCTGAGAATGAAAGAAATATGAATGTTGAAATAACTAATATTAATGAAAATAAAAAAGTGACATGCAGCATGAAAAGAATTGAGAATTTGAATAAGAAAAAAAGTGACAAAAAAATTGAAAAAATAAATAATAACACAACTGAGAGAGAAAGTCAATGACTTTCATCAAAATGAAATCTTAGAGTTGTTATATCATAGTTTGCTGTCAGAAGTACTGATATATTAATCAAGAACACTTGTTAAAGACTGATGAAAATTGAAAATAAAAACTGAATTACTTTAACAAACTATCTACAAAGCAACAAACTTTTGATAAGAGAAAAAAAATTGACAAACATTTTATGATCATGAAAAAAGAGAAAAAGCTCACAACCCAGCACATTAAAAAACATTAATACATGCTTTTAGTGTAAATAGAACTTTCTCACACTTCTGTAAAGCATGTTTGACATTTATAAAATTATTATAAATTAAAGAACTGTTAACAAAAACAAATCAGTTGTCAACAGTTTTTAAAATCAGACAAATACTTCAGATCAACTTAAACAGTTAACAAGTTTTGAATAAATTGTCAATAAAAAAATCATTGACAGAAACAGTATTGAATGATCTTTTCACAAATCTGAAAGTCTCAAGATTTTTATTGAATAACTCAAAAACTAATGAGTCATTATTTTCACTTTCATTGTCAGATGAAACTTTCTCACATTCATTAATCATTTCATTGTTCTTATTCTCTGACTGATCAATATACTTGTTATTTAGTTCAGCAATTGACTTGTCAATTGAATTTTTAAAAAAATTATTAACTTAACTTTCAATAATTTTTAAACTTCTAACAGTCTGATTTTCTTCAGAAAGATTAACAATTTTTTTGTTTATCTGAGTTGTTTTCACTGAAACAACAAATTTTTCATCAAAATTTATAATATTGCTTGAAGAATTAACAAAATTATCTACTGTTTTGTTAGTAAATGTTTTTAACTTTTTTTTTTGAATGAATAAATCACTTAAAATCTATCATCAAAGTTATTAAAAAAAATGAAAAGCAAGTTAATCAAAATTTTACTCATGAATAATGCAAGAATTTTCATGTTCATTTTACAAACAATTGTCACAAACTTTATATCTGAATTGATGAAATTTTTTTGATAAGTTACACAAATTACAAAAAAACTTTTTTTCTTCTTCTCACAATAATCACATGAAGTTGATAAAACTGTTTTGTGAGTTTGAACAAAAATGTCATTTTGATGATGCACAAAGTTAAGCACACTGTAAGTAATAACATTTAACACAATATATCAGTTGATTGACTGCACAATGAGAAGTATATTAAGCAACTTCAATTTTTCTAATGAAAATTTGATAAGAAATCTAATGAAATTGAGTGTAATAAGCTTTTCATCATTATAATGAACATCTTCAATGATGAATAAATTGTCTTCAAAATTTACTTTTATATCAATTGTCAATCAATAATTCAAGAAAAAAAAATTGATAAAAAAAATTCTACATTCAGAATCAATCAATGATAAATTAACAGTATTAAATATATGCTGCAAAATATCATCAGAAACAAATTTCAAAAACTTATTTTAGAATGTTGCTGAACATATTGTAGAAGATTAAAAATTAAATGATTTTTTTCAAATAAAAAATTGTAAGTTTGAGTCATAATAACTGATAAACTTTCTGTTTGCTTAAATACTAAATTTTTAAATACAAAAGTAAAAATTAATGACATGATATTATCAGTTTTTTTGACTGCAGTTGAAGTCAATACATTTTTTTGAAACATTTTCTTGATAATGACAGAAATAGAGATATTTTTTTTAGATGTTTTTTTAACAATATTGCTTGTTTTCACAACAATGAAAATTTAAATTTTTTTGACTGACTTTATCTTACTAACTGCTTGATCTTGTCTCAGTTTCTCAGATCTGTACTCAGATAAAGACTTTGAATCAGAAATCAGAATGAATCTGATCAAAACTGATTAATTTTTTTTGTAATAGTACAAAATTATAAAACTCAAATAAAAAATATGCTTCTTTATCTGAGTAAGATCTGAAACAGTTTTGCAGCTTTTGTAAAAAATTGTCATTTTGATTATTGAATTTAATTATTTTCATTTTAACTTCACTCAAAATTCTCTTCTGATCAACTTATCAATCACTCTACTGATTTGATTTCATAGCAAATTGTCACTAAAGCAGTATATATTTTCTTTCTGATCAAATTCATTACACAATGAACTGTCAATATTCTTTTTGCTTGTCTGCAAACTGTCTGTCAATAAAGCATTCATCAGCAAAGTGATCATTAATAAAATATTTGTCAGTTGAGTTTTTGTCAGCAAAGCACTCATCAGCAAAATGTTTGTCAGCAAAGTGTTTGTCAGCAAAGTGTTTGTCAGCAAAGTGTTTATCAGCAAAGCATTTGCTGAAGCAGTTCTCATTTGTGAAACACTCATCAGAGCAAATTTCAATTTCATTCAATATTATATTTCAGAGTTTTCATTTGTATTGAAAAATTTAATTTATGACAAGAAAGAATTGTTGCTTAGTAATAACATTGAGTTTTATATTTCTCTGTGCATTACAGATTGACAATGATGAGACTGAAGACTCTGAATCAGATAATGACATTAATAAACAGAATTTTTTTTTGAATGAAGATACAAATCTTCTAAATGTGATTGCATCAAGTATAATATACAATTATGATGAATCTGACAATTTCTTGAATAATGATTATGATAAGATTCACAACAAATTCATTTCTTAAAAACAATGTTGTTTTTCAATCTGCTGTATCTTCAGAGCTCAGCTTACTTTATCAATCTGTCAGTTGAAAAATTTTCTGAACTAAAAAAGTCAATTTGTAAAGTAATTAAAAACATAAAGAATAATGCTCTAGAACAAAAGCTTGTCACATTAAATTTCAAACAAAAAAATAAAAATTTCATTAAGAAAAGAAATGTTATAAAACAAATACAATTTTATATAAAAGTACATTTTCATTCAAAGCATTTTTCTACACTTTGCAATGCTGTCACTGTTCATGTTTTATAAATTATTCTCAAAGAAAAGTTTGTCAAAATCATTGAGCAATGAGATTGTGAGCTCTCAAATCACTTCATGACTTTTTGAAAAAATTCTGACTGTAAAATTTTTCTTGAGAACTGACTGAGTGACTGAAAACTCATCATGAAATAACTTACTGAATATAAAATTACAAATATGCTAAAAAACAGCAGTGTTGTCTTCAGATTTCTACACATTGTTGAAAGATTTAATAAGAATTTTGCAAATCATCATAATTTCAAATGCATGAAGCAAACTCAAAAAAATGAATCAGTAATTGACATCAAAAAATTAATCAAAAAATTTCATCAGCATCAAGCACAGCAGATTTCAAAGAAATAAAAATTTTCAGTATTTTCAACCTCAAAAAACAAATTAATTTTACAAAATAAGAAGCAGTCAGAAAAATCAAAAATCAAATGCTCTTGCAACAAATGACACTGAATATTCATCTGCTACTATCTTAACTCAGAAATACACTCAAACAACTGAAAATTAAATCTGAAAATCATGAAGCAAATAAAAAAAAAACTCAAAAACTCAGTTTTTAGAGTATAAGTAACAAAACTCATTGAGAAAGTAAAAAGATTTAAGAAGAAAAATAGTAAAAAAAACAATGACTCATCTCAAGAAAATGAGATTGAAAATCAGTCAGATGATTAAAACAATGATAACTCAACACTGAAAATTATTAATTTCATCATCACAATTTTCTTTAATTTCAACAAAACAAAAGCACAATTCAATTATCATCTTCACAACAGCTTCATAATTAATTCAGAAGCAGATATACATGTTTGCAATGATAAATCAAGATTTTACAATTTTTATTTTGTCAAAAATGATTCAATTTTGACTGAAAATAAAGTCTCAAATGTGAAAAATTATGAAAGTGTCAATGTGATTATTGATATTTCAAATGAAAAAATCATGATAAATCTCACTCAGACAATTTACATTTCTAATTTTCATACTAATATAATAATTATGTTTCTTCTACAAAAACAGAAAATTGATTTGAACAAGCTTAATCTTATTCTGAAGAAAGATAAAAAAAATTTTGTGTACTTACAAGAAATAAAATTCAAACTGATTATTGAATACGATCTGATTGACTCAGATCATGTCATGTCTACATCTCAAGCAACACATTCAATATTTACTACAAATAATTCAAATACAACTGAGACAAAAGCTGCAACTTCAATCACAAAAACTGCAGTTGAAGATGATTCAGCTTTAGCAGCTGTAACTTCAGCTTTAGCAGTTGCAGCTTCAGTTCAGACAGCTGTGATTAAAAACAGTTCAGACTTGTGACATCAATGTCTAGATCATCTAGATAAAAAACTCTTAAAGCACTTATTTTTTGTGATTAATGACATTAATTAGAAGAATCTCAATAATTTGTCAACTGTTGAGTGTGAAATCTGTGTTTTAAGCAAAGTGCATCAGCATATTTCTAGAAAATTCATAAACTGTGACAACAGATTCTTCATAAAGCTTCATGTTAATTTTATTCTCATGAATGAAGTTTATAACAAAAATAAATACATTCTTCATGTTTACTGTTTCTATCTGCATATTCATTTTGTTGAAATCATGAAAATCAAAATAAATAATCTGAAATACTTACAAAAAATCATCAATTAAATTTATTAATTTTATGACTTTGAAATTTTAATTATACATCTAGATTGAAAAATGATGCTGCAGAAGAATCTCACAAAATGAAGAAATGATGAAAAATATTATGTTGAGCATTCAGTTTCTGAAATTTCTCAACAAAATGATCTGACTGAATACTCAGAGAGTATAATATCAATGATGTTCAAAATCATAATTATTGTGATGAATTTACCTGAAAATTTATAAAACAAAAATGCAAGAACAATAAATTATCTTCTCAATAAAACTTTGATTAAAACTCTTAATTGAAAGATGTTTTTTACAGCTCTTGAATGCTATATCAACTTCAATTTCAAATCTGAAGATTGACTAAATGTCAGTTATATTTGTGTGTTTGACTGCAGAGCTTATTTTTTTATAAAAAACACAAGATTTGAAAGATTTAGAAAGATAGCTTCTAGAGCAAAGATCAGCTACTTAATTAAATATAAATCAATCAACATATTCAGAATTTGAATTTCTCAATCTGAAAAAATTATACTTACTAGAAACATCATCTTCAACAAAAAAATGTTTTTTGATCTCAAAAAAAATCTCAATTCTTCAGTTTAAATCTGAAATTAACTTCATATACTGTTTTGAGCTTACAATTAAAAAGCAAGCTGAAATTGATGATGATACAGATGAAAAAAATTTTTCAATTAAAAAATTAAGAAAAAAAAAATCAAAATAAAAGAATGAAATCAGCTGAGCAAGCTACTTCAAAAACTGTTTGATTTGATTTTACTAATCAATTTTCAATCAATGATGTTGACTTGTTAACATCTGAGATAACATCAACTTTTAATTTTATATTTGAATTCATCAATGAAACATCAATGTCATTCTCTGAAAACTTTATAACAGACTCTGAAGATGCAAAATCAAGCAAAAAATCAGAAACTTGTGAAAAAAATGAAAATTTTAAAGAATTTAGTAATTTATAGCTTCAGACAGAACAAACTGCTTCAAAAATTGTTGAATCAACTAATTTATGTTGAAGCTTGAGATTTTGAAAAATCAACACAGATTGAATCAATTTTGATGAGCTATATTATGTCAGATGCTCAGCTTACACAAACATTCTAGTTAACAAATTCAAATTTATAAAATTTCATTCTGTGTTTGCTCAAGAACTAAAGCATTTACTTACAAATATAATTTCTTGTTTACACTGTGATGAACTGCTCAAATCATCTAGAAACTGAAAGAAACTGAAAAAGCATGCATTTTCAAAGAAATTTAAAGAAGCAATGAAGATTGAGATGAAGAAACTGAACAAAAAAAATTGCTACAAAAAAATGCTTATTTCAGCAAAATATCTCATCAAACTAATTTTTTTAATGTGAATTTATGATTATAAATACAATATGAACAGTTATCTTATCAAATTCAAAATCTGTTTAGTGATTAGAAAAAAATTTACAGCTGTTTATAAAGAAAAATACATATACAGCTACACTTGCAGTCAGAGTCTTCTGCTTTCTTATAATTTTAATAATGACATTTGATCTAAAAGCTCATCAATACAACACAGTTAACATTTTCATCAATGTCAATTTTGATGAGAATATATATGTTTTATCATCAGATGAATACAGAAAATCAAAAGTTTGATAAAAGTTTTTACAAATTTTATACAGCATGTGCAGATTCTTTTATTTTTGAAATGTTAAGTTTTTTACTACTCTGAAGAATCTAGAGCTCAAACAAATTAATAATGAATTTTGTTTATTTATGAATGACATTCTTATATTGTTTTTTTACATTGATAATATAATGATGCTATATCACTGTGCAGATCAGAATTTTTTTAAAGCTTTCATTTAACACTTACAAATTGCTTATGAACTGAGAAACATAAAAAGTTTTATCTGATTTCTAGACATACAAATTTTATGAGATCAAACATTTTAAAAAGCATGATTCTATCAGAATTTTTATATTAAGAAAATTGCAACACAGTTTCATCTGATCAATCAAATATCTTCATAAAATTTTATAATTAAAGAGCTTATAAATCTAACATTTTACAAAGATCAGATTTTGAATCAAAAAATTCATGTTTATCAAAGCAAGATAAATTTTGCTTTTTATGCAGTTATTATAACACAGTTAAATGTTGCTTTTTCTGTTAGCAGATTTAGTGAATTCATGAGCAATCTAAGCTTAAAGCATTATACAGCTATTAAACAGATAATCAAATATTTATATGCAATCTGAAATTACACTTTTGAATATTCTGCTGACAAAAAAAATGATTAAAAGCAAATTTTCTTCATTTCAAGTGATATTTTATTTGCAAATGATTCTGCAATCTGCTGAAGCTTGTAAAACTTGCTAGTATTTTTTTTCAGCATATTTATTGACTGAAAAACATTCAAACAGCATTTCATAACAATTTCTTCAACAGAAGCAGAACTGCATGCTTTTATTCATGCTGAAAAAAAAATCATCTGATGAAAACAATTGTTCAACAATCTGAACTTCAAGCTTTACAGCTTGAATCAAATAAACAATTTCATTATATATATAAATAACTGACAAATCTTATGACTGCTGATCAGCTTCACTTCACTTTTTGTAATCAAGCTTCATCACATCAATATTCATCAGCATTAACTCTGCAAGCAGATTCAACATAAAAAGCTTTTTGTTGACTGAATCTCAACTAGAAATATGTCTGCTGACAATCTAATCAAACTTCTAGAAAATGAATTTTTTGAGAGATTTGTTGAAAATCTCAATCTAGTTGATATTATGAACTTGCTGATCAAATCAAACAAATCTGATTCAAATGAACAGACAAACTAAGCTCAAGCTGAAGAAAGTGTGTTAAATTTATGAAATTTATTTCAGCTATCATCTGAACTTTCATCAAATAACTCTAACTTTGTCTAATAAATTCTGCATATTTTCATTATTTCTTGACATTGAATGACACAAGATACAAACTTTTCATCTTTTGCTTAATTTCATGTGTTCAAGATTGTCATCAAATTTGCTGCTTTTTCATGATTTTTTTTATTATTCTTATAAACTCTAAGATGTATAAATAGTTCATAACTGTCTAGATAAATTGAAAGAAATTTGACAAAGTTTTTACTATTTACAGTATCTCTTTAGTTCAACACTGATAAACAACTTCTACTTTTCTAACTACATGACTTTATACTAACAGTCAAAACAGAAATCACCTGATCTAATGTGTCATCTGATCAGTTTGTACACACACATTATACTGAGATATATGTTTTTACATTGTGTTTCTGATCAATTATTCTAATTTACATTTTTCAAATGTCAGCACTGTACACAATTCACCAAATATTTAAGTTTATACTGATCAATAATGTGTGTGCTGAACTACATGATATAAATTTTTTCAGTGTGAATTTCAATGCTGACTGACTCTTCATCAAATCATTATAAATAAACTGATTATGCTTTGTCTGACTCACATTTTCTGTACTCAGTGACTCATGTTGTGTCATTTAACTGTCAATTGACTTGAATTGATTCAGTATTGACTTCATAATTGACTGATTTTCTGTAGTCTGACTTTTAACTATCTGACTTGAGACAAACTGATTCAAATGTAACTGAAATAATTTTTGTTTATGTCAATTTGTCTGAAATGCAGCATGCTTTGCACTTTGCTTTAATTGAAGATCTGTCTCTCTGATTGCTTGTTGAAGAATGTAAAGAAAATCTGAAGTTCTGAGTCACATTTCAGACACTGTTCTTCAATGAGAAAAACAGTCAAGAAGATTATCAGCAAAGATCACTGAATTTCTTGAACAAATGACAAGAAGCTCATCATGATTTATTAAACACAAGTAAGATAATTTTCAGAAAGTATATTTTATATACTTTCAAGTTCATTAATTTAATTAGTTTTAAATCTTAGTGACAATCTTCAGATGCTGTTTCAATTGTGAATTTGCAGAAATCTGTATAACTTGTAGTTGTTTCAAAAATTCAGACTTACATACTGAACAACATGCTAAGTTATCACACATATCATCAATTTTATTGTTAAAATGACACAGAATCACTTTTTGATGACAGTTGTTATGAGAATTAATTAGTTGATACAAGAGTTCTGACAATCTGACTCACATTTTGTTTGATGTTTTTCATTTATGTTTTTTCACTGAATTAATTTTATCAGATAACTGTTCATGTTGATCACTGAGTGTCATTTCTTATTCATATACTGCAATGTTGCTTGTTGCATCAGTGATTACAAATGCAGTATTATCATGAAGATTGACTGAATCATTTCTGTTTTTCATGAAATGCATGAATTAAATTAAAGTAATGTATTCACAAGATTCTCAGTACTGATTTTTCACTAATAAAACAAATTTTTTTTTTGTTCTGATATGTAAACTGTACAACTGAGTTTCTGTCAAAGCATGTTGAGTGAATAATCAGAAAACAGTTTATATTGAATTGTACATTAAACATCTGAAACATCAGTTTTATAAATTATGATGTTTGAGCAGAGCATGATGCAGATCTGACTGTAAGATTTTCTGAATTTCTTATATAAACAAGTTTTATCATATTGTGTCAAACTAGCATGATAAACTTTGACAGTTGAAACAGTTTCAGTTCAGATATACTGATGATACATCATAAATCATGTTTGAATTGTATGACAAGCAGCAGTCAGAATTTGTTTAAAAAATATAAAAATTAATATTTTTGATATATGCTCAGATGTTGACAAAATCATTTTTTCTTCACTTGCTTCATTCTGTTGCTGTGAGACTAACTTTATTACAAAGTAAAGAAATTGAAACTTGTTGAACTGTTTTCAATCAATATAACTGATCAGAATCATTATTTTCAGTTTGTCAATACTGATGAGAATGATTTTGTGATTTGAACAAAGTCATGAATTACTTTCATTGTTACATTGTTACAAGTAATCATGAGTTCAGTTCATGACACACAGTTAAGCAATATTTTAACAATATGCAATTGCACATAGCATTTACAAAACTTCTCACTTCAATCAGTCATCAGCTGCAGTTCATTCACAACAATCAAAATTAAATAATTTTGAAATGTTGTGTTCTTGAGAATTGATTAAAATTTCAGCTCAACAAGCAACTTAAAGCTGATATATATATAAATGTGCTTTTTCTGAACAATAACTTGAAGCAGCTTCACACTGATATTGTCAGCATGAACATGAATTAATTTCATTTTAAATAAGCTTCAAATCTTGTCAACTTGCTCTGAACTGATGATATTCAGAAGAAGAATACAAATAATAATCTTTTTAGACAACAACACTGAAGATGTCTGCATCACTATACTCTTGTTAAATGATGTTTTAATAATTAATATCAGATTCATCTGCTGAAAGAGAACTGTCATGAGTGCATCAAGTTGCTGAAAACAAGAAATGTAGTTAAATGTGATGTCAATCAACAAGCTGAAGTTCACTCATCATTTATTTTTTATATTCAATACACACAATTGAGTTTGTTCTGAAGCAATCTGATTATGTCTTCAGTTACTGATCATCTGCAAAGTGCTGTTTGATGTATGCTGACAATGATTTTATCTTGATTGCTTCTGATGCTTCAGTCTGAATGATGTAAACATGTTTTTGAGTTTTAAAAATGTTGAGCAGAATGATGAATGACATCTGAAGAAAGCTAGCATGTTGTTAGCAAAATGTATACAGTATTTGATTCAGTATATAAATAATTCTCATGTTTATCTGTACTGATTCAAATCTGAGATTCAAATAATAATGCTTTTTGATGAACTGTAACAGTTGAATTGAGCAATACTGATAAAATTATAAATGCATTTATTGAATTTCTGATTAATTTCAAATATTTGATTCAAATCATTAAGTTATATTTATAATGATGATGATGCTGGCTCAGGTGGAATCTGGCCAGTTCAGTCAAAAAAAATTGATAATCTCTTACAAATGTTGCAAAACTGGCTCAGATGTTGCTCAGATAAAACACATGATTTTTCTAAAAGAGAAAGTCACATTATACTTTTTAGAATTAGTGTATATGTGTTGAAAAGTTAATCTGACTCACATCTGAGATGCTGAGGTAATGCTTGATCTATAGAAATATATTAATTAAATATTTATCAGAAAAAAAATATGATAATAAACTCATAATGAAAATGTTAAATTAAAGAAGAAAACAATACTTTTTCTTCAACAATTTACTTGACTGAAAACATAATCAACACTACTTGTCAAACAATGATATTAATCAGTCACTTACTGAAAATTTTTAATACTTTCTTTATTAAATGCACAGACATTTTGTTTCATTGTGATAAAAAATGTTGATTGAAATAAATGAACAATAAAATAACAAAATAAGAGTAATAAATTGTTAATTATCAAACTCAACTTCAAAAAATGAAGATGGAAACAAGAAAAAGAGTTGAAGAAAGAAAAATTAAAAAAATTATGAGAAAATTTATACTTTACTGTTTGTTTACTTGTTGCTTAACTGAATATCAAATCAATAAAATAAATCATTAATATCATCATCAACTTCTCACAGATGTGAAAATTTTTCTTGTCACTCAGAATAATAAAAATTTACTCAAATTGATATAAAAATTTTATCAGTTTCTACACTTGATCTTGCATCAATTTTTGTAATATGCTTCTTGATAAAATTACATATATACAGTGTGAATAAACAGCTATACAATGATACTGATATTGATCTTCTACAGTTGATATCACATTGAAGATCAGAGATAGAAGTATATTAATTTTTGAATACTTACTTTTTTTTTTATATTATCAGATTGACACTTATTTTGATACTTGTTTTTGATTTCTCATAATACTGTTGCTAACTCAATCTATCTTAAAAATCTGTTTTACTCTTTGTTTTGTTTATGTTTTTGATTGAAAACTTTTTTTTAAAGTTGATGTCAGAAAACAACATCAACTGAGTCTGATTAAGTTGTAATGAAAAGTTCAATACTTTTTATCAACACAACACATTCAGTAAAGTCAACATTTTACATTGATACACTCTAGTTGACAGACATTCTTTTAGTCAATTTCTTTTATTAATCTTGCTTCTGTTGATTTTACATCATATTTCTTTCTACTATATTCTTTTCTATCAATAACAGAAAATATATAAAAAGAAATTTATTTATCATCTACATGAAGAAAGATACAGATATATTAATATACTGATGAATATATGATCATCTCTTATCTATATTGCTTGTTAATTTGATTGTTTTGTTGTTGATAGTTGCTGATACATAAATCAATACATTGTTCTTCTTTCAACATGACTTTCACTTACTATTTTGCTGTGATTTCTGAAGTTGATATCTGAGAATTCAATATGAGATTGTTGACAGACTCCTTACTGATAGTCACTGCTGATATTGATTATCAATGTGTCAATTGTGATGTTTTCTTCTTCTTACACTAAATTCATTTCAATCTGCTCATATCAACTGAGTTATATAGTTTTTCTGTTTCACTAGCATAAGAAATATAATTAACTTTAAATATTTCTGATTCAGTATTAGCACAAGAAATGTAGACAACTTTTAAATTTCAAATTAGTCTTCTATAAAACATACATAATTGATTTTGATTTAGTGCTAGTATAGAAAATACAGATCACTTCAAGTTTTGAATCAGTTTTTTTATAAAACACTGATTAGTTGCAATTTCTTTATTAATATAAAAAATACAAAAAATTTAGTAAACTTCAGACTTCAGAAATCATGATTATTTATTTTTTATTATTTTCACTGCTTTTTCACATTATCTTCTTCAGTATTTTCATCATAAACATAACTGTTATCATTCATAATATCATTGTTCACATTGATTCTGTCTGCAAAGTTTTTTTTTATTTATTAAAATTTTAAAAAACATTAAAACTTTATCTTCTGCATTAAAATCATCAATTGTTTTTATTACTTTCTTAAATTTTGAAAGATTTTTCAGATTTTTATAGTTATCAGTATAAGAATTTTCAAAAAACTCTTTCACTAAATATTACTTCTGTAAATTTTATTTAATTTATTTCCATACAGTTTTTGCAACAGTATAATTTAAATTAATTTTTGTTACTTTTAACTGAATTTATATCATCAGTACTTTAAGTAATTGTAAATTTCTAGAAATGAGAACTTGTTTGTTGTTCTTATATTTTCAAATTTGTAAGTTTGTTGTGAATCTTCAATATATTTTTTAATACAGTAATATAATTCTGTTGTCATCAAAAATAAAGCTTTAATAAATATTTTATTCTTGAATAATTCTGCAGTGTAATCATCTTCTGTAAGTTCAAAATTTCATTCATCAAAAAAATATAAAGCAATGTTTTTAATGATAACAAATACAGTAAATTCATCTTTACTTGACTGCAAAGAATTAACTATTCAAATTAAAATTCAGTTATTCAGAATACACTCACTGATCTTTTTCATACAGTATAAATAAATACATTATCTTTAAAAAGCTTGTTTGTTAATGATGTTGTGTTTTTCAAGACTTGAAAATCAAAATGACTTGTAACAAGTTTTCATAATTTCTTCATAAAGTGATCACATATATTACTGACAGAATCTCAAAGTTATTCAAGCAATGTTAACAGTGAAGTATTATGTTTTTAGTATAAATAATACTTACTTTTCAAGCTTCTTCTGAAATAGAAAATACTGTTAATGTTATTATATTTGATCAAAATTTATTTACAATAAACTTTTTATATTTTTTTATAATTTTTCTTATATTTTTGTTATTAACTTACTGTACTTTATCTGATTAATTTTCATCATTATTTCTGATTATAAATTCAAATTGTGATTAATCTGATTACTCACATCAGTAACAGTAAAATAATAATTTTATAGCAAAATCATAATAATTTTTATTATTTTATTATTTGTTAAAAAAGAGTTAATCTTTGTACAGCATCAAACATCATTTTAAAAAATTTAATTTAAATTTATTGAGCTCAAAGATGTATTACTTGAACTGATTAAAAATGACAAAAAATAAGTGTCAGAACTTTCATCTGCATTTAATATATTTAATTGTTAATACTTTATGCATGATTGTGGAAGTGAATTTTAATAACAATATAAATATCATTGTCAGTGAAATTTCAAGTATTGATCTTGAAGAACATACAGATCTGTAAGTAACATCAATATAATTATTTAAATAAATAATTTGTAATAATGTATCAGAATTCATCAACTCTGAATTAATCTCAGACTTATATTAATTATTTTGAATTTGAGAAATTTTTGATGAATATAATAATGTGATTTCATTCACTGTCTGTGACTGTAATGACATTTTTAATTGTTAATCATATAAGTAATCACTTATTATTATAATATAAAGTGAATTATGAAGTACAGTGCTCTACAATAAGTCATTAGTCAGTATTTTTTTTACATCAAAAGTGACTATATTTCAGTTTGTATTCTCAGGTATCACTATATGTAACAACATATGAAATTTGTATATTAAAGAGAATTTCACATGTCATTTAACATATATTAGTCTCATAATTTGAGAGAATAAGTGAAATGTTCAGTAAGTACTCAAAGTTGAGTAAAGTTGAAATCTTTAGTTTTCTCATACAAATTTAGTGATTTTTGCTTTGTTTGACTATTTTTTACTTCTGATACAGATAGTTTCTTAGCAATTAATACTATGTATACATGATTCAGATATGTTAAATAGTATATGAAATTCTCTTTACTGTACAAATTTCATATTTAGTTACATATAGTAGTATCTGAGAATACAAAGTGAAATATGATCACTTTTGGTGTAAAATGAGCACTAACTAATAACTTATTGTAGGGCACTGTACATATTCTTGAATTTAAATTTTAACTGAAATACTACAGCATCTGATGTGATGTAGTATTTGAATCATGACTAGATTTATTTACAACAGTTTGTAATTGTCTTAAAGTTTAAATTAATCTTGCAGTATTAAATATTTTCATTCATATCAAAATTGAGATTACACAATTTGTACAAAATATATCAGTAATGTAGTAAGTGTAAATGTATTTTTACTTATTTATATATCTGTTAACAATAAAGCAACTTAAAATTAATAAATATTAAGAAAACTTAACAATCAGTATGCAAACTGAAGAATAAGAAAAATATTGACAGCAGAAGTAAAAAATAATTAAAAAATTAATGTGTTGCTTTGATAAAACTTCTAATATATCTAAAGATTTAAGCTCCAAACTTTGATTATGTCTAACTAGTTGTGATCTAGTTACATAAGCAAGTGAAGAAAATTCACTATCATAGTAGATATTTTAATGTACAAAAAACACATAACTTCAAATTATAGCAGTCTGATATAAGCAATAAATCAAAAATGAAGCACATTTATTCATCAAAAAACATGAATATGACTGAATTAGACTTGCTCATGCAGTTGAGAAAGCTATAGTTTTCATTCTCATGACAAAACAATCTGATAGAGTGTAGCATAAAAGCATGCAATATAAGTTGCTCTCTTTCTTGAATTTTTTTCTCAAAAAATATACAATGTAAACAGCTCTTAGTTTCCAAAACAGAGCAATCTAACAGAATATAGCATGAAAGTATGTAATGTAAGTTGCTCTCTTTCTTGAATTTTTTTTTAAAAAATGTATAATGTAAACAGCTTTTAGTTTTTAAAACAAAACAATCTGACATAATGTAGCATGAGAGCATGCAATATAAGTTGCTTTCTTTCTCAAATTCTTTTTTTAAAAAAAAGTAACTTGACAGAGCATACAATATAAATTTCATTAATCTAGTTTGTTTATTATATTTTCTGAATTTTGTAGCTACTGTAAAATTGATTTATGATCTGAATTAATTTATATTGACAATTTTAAAATTATTTTTGTTAATTATACAATACAGTACAGTTTCTGAACTGTATACATTACATATTATATTTTAATATATTATAAATAGCAGTTAACAGTATCTAAGTATCATTTTATTTCTTTATTATCTTCATAACATTAACTTTCATATTGTAATACTTAAATTAAAGCAGAAGTTGTGTTTACTGATATTTATTTAACTTGTGCTTATGTGAGGATGCTATATAATAAATAGCAACTAGAATGATGTATCAAGCTATAAAACATTATACACACAGATATATAGATAAAAGAATGTAGATGACTCAGATATCAATATGGTATTGAGATAATAAAGCTCATTGCTGATCTTCAGAAAGATAGTGTGAGAATGCTATATAATAAATAGCAACTAGAATGATGTATCAAGCTATAAGACACTATACACACAGATATATAGATAAAAGAACATAGATGACTCAGATATCAATATGATATTGAGATAATAAAGCTCATCACTGATCTTCAGAAAGATAGAAGATTAAAGATGAGAAATTATATACATAATATGTGACTACACTATATCAGAAGCAATTTAGTAAGCTTAACATGACAGTTGGTTTTCTTCTAGTTGAAAACTGTTCTCAGCAACAATCTTTTGCAGCATAAATGCTTGTATACTGATGATTTGTACAAAAAAGTACATGTATGACACATATTTATGAATAAATATAATGTTGTGTGGTTGTTTTGAATAAGTGAGAGCTAATGACACATTAATAATCAATTTGAATTGCATCATTGTGTGAAATAAATGAGTTCAGAGGTTTAGAATGCTGTATTGCTGATGATGATTGAATTGAGTTAGTGTCTGACTGATAGTGTGTTTTCAGAAAATTTTTTCATGTAACTAGTATTTGAATAAGCTTTCAGAAATCATAACAACAATAAACAATAATGTAGTGCTGCATAATTGTAATTCTGCTTCTGCTATTTTTTTTTTTAACTTATTTCAACTTCTTTCTCACTTTGCTTGCTTCAATTCTGCTCTTTCAGCTCTCACTGCTCATCTCTTTCTCTTTTTTATCATTAATTGTGACAATTTCTATCATTAATAACATCATCTGCATCTGCTGCTTTGATTACTCTGACTAAAAAACATCACAAGATATCTTCAGTTTCAGCATTGTCTGAAAAGAAGTCTCACTCTGTCAAGAAAGAAAAAAAAAAATGAAGAAAAAAAAAAACAACTGTTTTCATCATTTATTTTGATATATTTTGCAGTCAATAAAAAAAATTTTCTATGCTAAAAGTATGTTTTTTTATGTTTATTCATGTGTTTTGCATGAATTTTCTTGTGCAGAAGTAAGTTTACTTGTTTTCTTTTTAATTCTGATGATATTCAGTTACTTTTGAACACATTTTGAGTTTTTTATAAATTATTTGTTTATATTTTCATCTGTTATAAAATTTAATCTATCAGAACTTTGTTTTTTATCTGTTGCAAGACTTTTGTTTGTCAGAATTGAAATTGCAGACACATTTGTCTGCATTTTGAGCAAAAATATATGTATTTTTGTGCTTGAAGTGACTTTTTCAGCTGTTTCAATACTTTATTTATATATACTAACAATCTAAACATTTTTTCTGCTGTTGTTGTTTGCTCTTTTTGATTAATTCTGTCAAAAAATGTGATTATGCAAGATTCAGCAACAAAAAATGCAAGAAATATCAAAAAACACATCAGAATTGTGTTCTGATAAATGAATATTTAATTATTAGCAATAATTTGCTAATTTTTTTGTGTTTTAAATGAAAAAAACTTCACAGATTAAGTGTTTTCAGAATCTGCATAACATTATTTTTCACATGCAGCAGATGAACTGTGCTGCTAACAAACTAAAGATAAAACTTCAGAAGTTAATAACAACTCTGATTAAAGCTGATCATGAAATCAGAAGTGCTTCTGCTTATGCTGTGATGCTGCAAAATGTTGAAAAGCATCATGCAGTTGCTGAAGCTGAGCAAAAGTTTGTGAAAAAAATTGTGAATGCTGAAAGTGTTGATTTGATAAAAAAAAAAATGAAGAAAATTTTCTTCAGCAGAAAGCATTGATTTGACTGATGAATTGTTACACTTGTTTTTTGTCTCTCTCACTAAAACAATTGCTGTGATTATTTCAGCATCTGTAGCATTTTTTTTGCTCATTTTTACTGCTTCTGCAATTATTAGATTTATTACTTCTGCTTTGTTTATCTTTTTCAGATTCTGTTTGATTAAATTGTTTTTTTCTGAAAAAAAAGTGAAGAAGAAAGCTGTGAAGAAATCAGTGAAGAAAAAAGAAAATAAAAAATACAAAAAAAATGAGAAAAAAAGCTCAGAAAATGAGCTTGTGTTTTTTTGAGAATTTTTCAAAGCAAATTTCATGCTTTCAGACATATTTTCATCAAATGTTGTGTCTTTGAACTGAAATTTTGTTAAGATTTTGTTTTTTTTTTGTTTTTTGTGATGTGTCTAGTATTTTTGAGTACTCACACATATTTTTTGATGTATCTGATATCTTTGAGTATTCACACATGTTTTTTTTTTTTGTTTTTTAATACATCTGGTGTTTTTGAGCACTCATACATGTTTTTTTTTTTTTAACAGAAACAGCATCTTCAAACAGTTGTTTCTGTCTTTTTTTTTTCTTTTAGTTTTTTTTATCAATTAAAAACTTTTTTTTTTCAGAATTCAGTTTTTGCTTCTCAGTAAAATCATTTAAAAAAATTTTATGAGAAAAATTCAGAAAAAGCAGCAAAGAAAAAATCAAGAAATATCATTGAACATCTAAAATTATTGTTAATTGTGCTTATGATGCTTTTTTACAAACTGTGCATTAACTTCTTACTTTTTTTTTGCTTTTCAAAAATTGCAAGTGCCTCAGTATCAGTCAAATTTTTCTCTAATTTTTAATTATTGTTTTCAGAATTTCAATCAGCTCACTGAACAAAATATTCAATTTTTTTATAATGTTTGCATTTTTTAAAAATTTCTTCAACAAGATATTTATTCTGCTTATTTATTAGTTCTGATTCTGGCAGTGATAGCTGATTTTCATATTTTTTGTATGCTTCAAGCAGTGAAACATGAAAAACAGAATCTATGCTGCAATAATTAAAGAATAATTGAAGCTTATATGATTGCTTTTCTCAAGTTGTAACAATTTGAAATGAATTAATATAATTGTAATCAAGTTTGCACACAGAATGAATCATTCAGAAGTTTTTTACATAAATTATCATTTAATTGTCAGTTTGAAAGAATTGTAACTTTTGTTTTGAATTATAATATATTTTTTGCATATTGCACACTGCTTGCAATTTTTCAATCAATTGTTTGTGTATTTCTTCAAAAATTTCAATGTGTTTTGCTGCATGAATGATTGATTTTTCTGATGATTTGCTGACATTAATAATCAAGTCAGAGCAGTAATTCATGAAAGCTTTAGCTGATACTTTATTTGTAGAGCTATGCTTTACTTGATTGTGCACAAATTGTGTCATTAATAATCATTGTACTCAATCATCTTGATGAAAATTGATAAAGCAATGCAAATAGTGCTCTAGTATTTGATTTTGATGCTCAATTTGATCATCAGTTTGAGAATGAAAAGCAGTACTAAGTCAACATTTTGCATCAAAATAAAAACAAAAAATTGATCAATATTTACTCATAAACAGTGAATCTTGATTGAAAATGATGTTTTTTGACATTTCATATATTGTAAAAATGCACTCATAGCAAATTTCTGCAAATTCAACAGCAGTTATATCTTTTTAGCAAAATATATAAATTATGAACTTGAAAAAAATATCAACTATAACTAATACAGCATCATAAATCTCATCTTTTCATGTGAAAAAAGATAAGTCAGTAATGAAATCAATCAAAATAAATTCAAAAAACTTGAAAAACATAAAAATTGTGCTCAACTCATCATATTTTTTATGTTGATGAGACTTAAGATGTTGACAAACATCACAAGTTTGCACATATTATATAACATTTTGAGTAAGTTTATGTTAATAATATTTATTCTGAATTGTCTCAATAAACTTTTTAATTTCTAAATGATTTTCTTGCAGATTGTTGTGATTTGCACAGATTATTTTCATTATTAATATTTTTTGTTTTGAAACATAAAGTTGATTATTAACTTGAAGTAAATCATTGTCAGAAATAGTTCAAACAAAGCTTTCAGCATTAAACATGTCAGTTTCTTGCACTTCTCATCTGTGTTTCTTGACAAAGAAGTTTAAATTTTGAATTTGCAGTAGCAAGAAAGTTAGAAATTCTGATATATTTATATATGCTGTTTCAGACATTAAAACAGCATTTATCAGTATTCATAACATAAAACTTTTCAAAAAGCTTTTATTGCTGATGATAGACTCAGAAGAGTCAACAGCATTTTTTGAAAAATTATTTATATTGTTGATGATTGTCAAGTTGTTTAA
The DNA here is from genome assembly GCA_029449355.1 of Emydomyces testavorans. NCBI lineage: Eukaryota > Fungi > Ascomycota > Eurotiomycetes > Onygenales > Nannizziopsiaceae > Emydomyces > Emydomyces testavorans. The sequence continues at coordinate 4,292,443 of CP120627.1, forward strand.
AAACATTAATTACTGCTGTTCATCATACATCTGAACACAATTTGCAAAAAAAATTATATTTTTCTGAAGTTTGATATTTCATTTTATTGTAATTTTGTGTCATAATTTTTGTTGCAAAATAAATAACATAATTTTGCTGTGATAAAAATTCACATAATTTGATCAACAGCTGAATGCATCTGCTGAATTTGTTTTATCTGAACAATGTAAAAACACAAAATCATACACATTTAGCACTTTCATTCATCTTGTCTGACATTTATTAAGCATTTTAGTTGTTATAAAATACTGTAGATTAGCATGATCAGACAAGATAATCACTGAATTTTGATTTTTTTTCAAATAATATTTTCAGTGCTTAAAAAACACAACTATTGTCAACAACTTCTTGTCATGTGTATCATAATGTGTTTTTGCATTTATTAATTTGCAAGATCAAAAAATAATGAAATGTCAGAATTTATTTTTCTGAAGTTATGACAATATAACTGTTATTGCATAAATTAAGATGTTTAATTTTAGCATAATTTTTTGCTGAAAGTTGAAGTGAGAGAGTAAAAAAAATAAAAATAAAATGTTTTTTAATTTCTTGAAATGTGTGTTCAGCATCATTTATTTAAACAAAAAATGATTTTTGCTTTTTTTTTATATTGTTTTTTTTGATTAATGCAAATAAAAAATTAGCAATTTTTGAATAAGAGTAAATGAACTGTCTGTAAAAATTAGCAAATTTCAAGAAGCTTTAAAGCTTTTTAATGCTCTTAGAAATTGATTAATCAAGTATAACATTTACTTATTTTTTTTTCATCTCAATTTTCTCAGAGTCAATCATATACTCTAAAAATGATATTTTATTGACAGCAAACTCACATTTCTTAATTTTTATGAATAAATTTGCTTACTCAAGATGATCAAAAATCATTTGTGTATGCTTAATATACTTTTTCATGTTGTTGAAATAAATGAAAATGTTATCAAAATAAATCAAGCAGCAAACATTTAATAAATTGGCAAGTGCATTATTTATATAAAATTGAAACATAACTGACATGTTTGTCAAATCAAAAAACATCACACAAAATTTAAAATGTTCATAACAAATGTGAAATGCAGTTTTTCATTTATTTTCTTCATGAATTTTGATTTTATGATAAGCATCACAAAAATTCAGAGCAGTGTATATTTTAACTTCACTAAATTTATTCAACATTTTTGTAATCAGCAGTAAAAAATAGCAGTTTTTGATCATAATGCAATTAATTTTGTGATAATTGATGCAAAAACATAAATCATCATTTTTTTTTGAGACAAAAAAAATTGAAGCTTCAGCAGAACTCTCAGAAAATTTGATTCAATTTTTGTTTAAAGCATTTTTAATATATTGCTTCAGAATTTCAAGTTCAGTAACAAATAAGAAATAAATTAGCAAGAATGATGATTTTGTTTCAGATTTCAATTCAATTTTATGTTTTATTTTTGATGAACAAGAAATTTCAATTGCAGCTTTTTCTGAAAATAAATGCACTTTATGATGCACATAATTTAATAATTTGTTTAAATTCACATCTGTGTATGTTGCACTGTTAAATATAATTGATTGATCAGTAAATTCATTTATTTGTTCAGAATCATCAGTTTTTGATGATACAACTGTTTTGATATTGAGCAAGAATGCTTGTGCTTCTGTCAAAATCTCATCAACTGCTTCATTCACAGACATAAAATCAATATCAGTCACATCAACTCAGTAAGTTCAGTTATTTTTTTGTTAATTAATGAGAGAATTAATACTTTTAAATCAAGAAAAACTCAAAATAAAATCATAATTGTTCAGAGTTATCATCTCAAAGCTATGAGTAGCAATTTGCATAATTTTATTACTGTCTGTTGCACTCACAACTAAGTCTAGTTGTTTATAAGTGCACATCATGTGATCATCAATAGTCTTCATCATTTTTGACTTGTAAGATTTATTTTTCAAGTCATTAGTTTTTGCTCAAAAATAATTAATAAAGTTGACTTCAGCTTCTGAATTCATTAAGATTATAACATTTTTTGAATTTTTAGTTGTTGAAATTTCAACAGTTATGATGAAGAATAAAAAATTTCACTGCTATTCACAAATCTTAAAAACTATTGCAGTGTTAATAATTTTTTTTAAAAGTTTTTTGATATTTCTTGCTGTTTATTTTCATACTTCTGCTTCTGTTTCTTTTTTCAACAGTTATCTGAAGAATGTTTTTTCCCACAATATAAGCATTTATCATATTTGATTTTTTGTTTTTTATTGTCATTTAAAGAGTCATGCAAATTATTGTTGCTATTTTTCAGTTTTTTTTATAATTGATTTTTAAAATTGAAGCAATTTACATTGTTTTAATTTGAATTTTTCAGATTCTGCATTTTTTTTTTAAATTTATTAACTTTGTTGAGTAAATTATTTTCAGTCTGTGCTAAATGAAATATGAAAGCTTCATATTTCATATTTTTATATTTATCAGCATACTTGTCAAATTCTGCACAGATTTCAGATAGTATCTTTAAATAAACATGCTTCTTGCACTGATTTTCAGTGTATTACTCACAAATTTGTTTTGAAATGCTTTCTAAAGTTATCATGAAATTTTAAACAAACTGATTTTCACATTGTTTGAGCTCTAAATATTGATGATCAGCATTATGTAAGATTTTTTCAGAATTCATAACTTGTCATTTCAGTCAATTTTTAAATTTTTTTCAGATAAATAGTTGATTGTCATTATTTGCATTAAAATGATTTCATTTGATCAGCAGTTTGCTGTCAAAATGCAACACTGCTTCAAGAATTTTATAATTTAACTGTTTTTCAAAAAAGTTTTTATAATAAACATGAAAAGCTTCTGTGCTCACAATGAAATCTTTCAGTTTTTTAAAATAACAAGCTGCAAATTTTTTATTGAGTTTTTGTGAGAGTGCTTTCATCATATTAATTATAATAAAAAATGTTAGAGTTGAAATGTCTGATGTAGATATATTTGAGCTTGAAGCATTATTTTTTTTGTTTTTTAGCACTTGAATTGCTTTGTTGAGATTGTCAATTTCATTTTGTTGTTTGAGTAATTGCTTTTTGAGTCTAAAATGTTCAATTTTGTGTTTGCCTTCAGCAATGACATTGTTTTCAGTCATAGTTGTGAATTTTCTGATGTTTATCAATTGAGACTGTGCAATCAGCTCAACAATATCATTGTTTAAAGAGTCTGATGTAGTTGTCACTTTAACTGAAGAAAAGTTTTTTTCACAAACTTTGTCACATTGAGCTTTGCAAGAAATATTGTTGAACATGATGTCAAATTTGAGATTATTTATCATGAAAAGCATAAAATTAATAAAATAATTAATAAAATTGATGAAAAAAATCTGATAATCTGATGAATCATTTCTCAGATTGAGAAGCAATGAGAACTGTGAGAATGCTATATAATAAATAGCAACTAGAACAATGTATCAAGCTATAAAACACTATACACACAGATATATAGATAAAAGAACATAGATGACTCAGATATCAATATGATATTGAGATAATAAAGTTCATTGCTGACCTTCAGAAAGATAGAAAATTAAAGATGAGGAATTATATACACAGTATGTGACTACACTATGTCAGAAGCAATTTAGTAAGCTTAACATGACAGATAGAAAATCAGAGATGAGAGATTATATACACAGTATGTGACTACACTATGTCAGAAGTGATTTAGTAAGCTTGACATGACAGCTTAATTTATTTCAGACTGATTCTGAGTCAGCTGTGAAACAATTCAAAATATTTTTATTACAATGTTAATTGTTATTATAATATTTATTGTTTTATGATGAACTTTAAGTACACTCAGAGCTAGCTCTAAAACAATTTGAGATATTTTTAGTGTGATGTTAATTGTTATTTTAATATTTACTGTCTTGAGCATCTGCTCTGAAATATTATAGTACATTTCTCTAGCTTTAATCATATATGAGAAGAGAGTTAAATTCTTACAGAATTAGTATTTTTACATTAAAAAACTGCAAAATAATATCATAAAGTAATATAATACAGTACTGACATATCTTTAATACAACTTAATCACTAGAATTTAATTTAAAATTATTCTCACTGTTATTTTATTTCTGTCTTACAGTATTTTTTTTATTAAAAGTATTTTAATCATTTATCTGTCAGCTGTTTTTCAGTTTAGAGAAAATCTTCATTATATAAAGTATTATATTGATTTTAATTATTATAATTATTGATATAGAAAATCTGCTTCTCAGCTGTTATATACATTAATTTATTCTTTACAGAAACAATATATACTTCTTTAAGTATACAGTTCATTAAATAAAATCAGCAGCTTTTAATATTATGTTGATTTGTTGTCTGAGTTTTTAAATCAGACTCAATTTCAATTGTTTTATAAATCTTATAAGATTTACTGATCTGTAACTTCAAAATATTTATTATAATCTCACAGTAGGATTTATATTCTCTAGTTAATAATTCAGTTTTTTTTTGTAGCACTGTAATTTTTTTGTTATAAACAGTTACAATAATGAGCAGTTGATCAATTATTTTATCATTCATCACTGAATTTTCTGAATTTACTCTTGACTTTTTTACTTAAACATAATTTCTTCATTATATATTGTTTTTCTGTCAGTTTGAACTATATTATAGTATTTTCTTTATTAATCAATCTGAATTATCAGAATTTTTATCATCAGATTTTTAAATTGCAATGAAATTGTAAACTTAAACTGTATAGTTTTTAATTCATAATTAATTCAGCTCACATTGATTAGTTGCTAATGTATTAACATTTGTATTGTTTTTGTGTATTTTTTAAACAAACACAGCAAGTGTTTCAAAAAAATCATCATTCAGTAATAAAGTTAATGTAAATGCAATTTCTGCAGTTGATGCACAATTAATAAGAAGATTTAATATTCAGTGTGTCTTTCATATTTTCAAGAAAATTGCATGTAATGATATAGTAATCTATACTTGTAAATTATACTCAACATCAACTGATTTAGTATCTCAAATTTACTGATGAAATATAATATATTTTGTAGAAATTATATTAACACAGTATGTATTATAATTGATAATGTGTTTTTTAATTTTTATTTATTTATTAATGTGTGAAAATAATTTCTTCACTAATTATTTATATACTTTCTCTGAATGTGCAGTATTTATATCATCATTTGTTTCATACTGATATACAAAGTTTGTATAATGTGCAAAAACATGAAATTTAAAAAAAATTAAAGTAATTAGCATTTTCTAAATTTCATTTATTTAAACAGTAATTATTGAAGATTTATTTAAGTTTGTCAATTTAACATAATGCATTATTAAAATAAACAAAAATATCTTTATTATGCAAGTAATATTGAGTTAAAAAAAATCAATTACTGTTCTCACATAAAGCACTGCTGTTAATTAAGTTTTTATTAGTAAAAAAACTACAACTGCAATGAGCTAACAAGAAACAGCTCTCTGCTTTATATCAGTTTACTGTAATACAGAATTAAAATTTTCAAAATACTTAAAATTTAAATATTCAGATACAGAGTAAAATCTTTTATTCAGACAAGTTTTATCTGCAGTCTTAAGAAAATTGAGTAAAATGTTTTTATTTTATTATTTTTGTACATATACATTAAAAATTATTTGTCTCAATTAAGTTATCAGATATTGCATTAAACTCTTAAACAACTAATAAAGAATGTCAATCATTATTCTGTTGTGAATATTTATAAATTAATGCTATCATGTAAAATTATTAACTTTATGTACTTATATTTTTTTAAAGCTTTCAGCAAGAATTCATCAATTTTATATATAATCTGCTTCTAGATCAATTTCTGCATAAAATAATGAGTGTGTAGAAATTAGTTTTTTATCAAATGTTTTTATTCATTAAGTAATACTGTACAAATGATACAATATTAATCACTCTTAACTTCAATAATCAACACTTGCTTCTCATAATCTGTCATTATGTCAGTCAGAACTGAAAAACATTTTTGTATATTGTTATTAGTATATTTAACAATTATTTCATTATAAGTCAACTGTTCAATTGCTAAATTATAAAAAGTTGTCAGAATATAAATAAAGTATCATTTTTAATTAAATCTCATTTGTAAATAATATTTAAAATTATTTATTAAATGCAAAACTTATACTTCAGTATAATGTATATTATTTCATAATACATTTCAGCTTGAATTACTAAGTTTAAATTTTATAAAATTAAAAAAAAATAATAAATTTAGTATTATTTAGCTTCTGTGATCTTTATACAGAATAACTAAAAATTTTTAATGTAAGATATACAAATCATGAAATTAAATCTTTATAATAATTAGTGAGCTGAATTTTATCTGATGCAATGTCATGTCAAGCTTACTAAATTGCTTCTGACATAGTGTAGTCATATACTGTGTATATAACTTCTCATCTCTGACCTTCTATCTTTCTGAAGGTCAGCAATAAGCTCTATTATCTCAATATCATATTGATACCTGAGCCATCTACATTCTTTCATCTATATATCTGTGTGTATAGTGTCTTATAGCTTGATACATCATTCTAGTTGCTATCTATTATATAGCATCCTCACATGCAATTAGAAATAAAACTAGTGTTGCATTATTTAAAAGCTGATTTTGAATAAATTATCATCAATCACTGATGTACATCTTAATGTAAATGCATTTGTTGATGATTGAGAATTGTTGAACTGAAGTATCTTTCAGATAATTTTTGTAAAATATATAATCAAGTATTTGTTTCATGATTTTATTAATCTTCTGAAAACACAATTTATATATATTAGCACTAACATCAGTAATGTTTAATTTAATAATAACTGTTTTCTGATTTTAAATAATTATATTATATTTTTGTGAAATCTTCTGCAGAAGATTAAGAAACTGTAATGCATTTTTAAAACTGAATTGTTGATTAATAAATTGTAGTCAGAAACTCTGAAGAAAAAATGTAATATTACTTTTGATAAACTAATTATTAATAAAAAAAATTAATTTCATATTCAAGCTTGCTTTTGAATAAATAAAATATTAAATCAGAATTGCTGTCAGAAATAATTTTATATTCAAAATTCAAAAATAACTTATTTGTTAATTATTCTCTCTCTTGCTTGTAAATTACAGTATATATTGTAGTTACAGTTAAAAGTTTAACTGATAATATATAAATATAAAAAAATATAAATTTTATAGCTTCAGATTGCTGTTCAGATATCTCTGAAAACTTTAATAAAATAAATATAACATCATCTGCAGTACACATTTCTGATACATTTTTAGAAATATTAATTATATCTTTATTAAATTCATTGTCTGTATTAAGTTTCAATATCTGTATGAAAGTTAGTAAAAATAATAATTTAATATTAATTTTATTTAGAAATAATAGAAATGTTTACAAAGTAAAATTAAATTTATACTGCTTTTTCAAGTACTTTTTTTTTCTGACAAAATTTTAAATGTTGATTTAAATCACTCAAATTACACATTTTTTTTCAACAATAAAAATAATTGTATTATGTAATTGTTTTTATTAATTCAGTTTCAAATATTAATACTTTGAAGATGTTATTTGTGCTAATAAAAATTTCAGTTGCTTTTGTATTTAAATCTTTATTGTTTTTGTGCTCAAGTGCTCATTGCTTTCACTCTCAAAACTCATTCTTTTTCTTGTGCTCAATCAATAACAACTTGCAGTTTAATGTTTTCAGTGTTAGAACTTTGATTTTATTGTTTTTAAAACTTATTCTTTCTTTTGTGTTCAATCAATAGCAACTTGTTCTTCAATATTTTCAGTGTTAGAATCTTGATTTTATCATTTTCAAAACTCATTTTTTCTCTTGTGTCTGATTAATAGTAACTTACTTTTCAATATTTTCAGTGTTAAAATCTCATGCTAGAACAAAAGAAATTGATGCAGCAATTTTCATTATATTAATTTTATTTAATTAGTGATATCTTAATACTACTTGTACAATATTCACTTACTAGTCTCAAGTCACTAAATAACTTACACTATGACTCATAACTCAGTACTGATCAAGATACTAAATTTAAATTATTTTATTTGTGTAATCTTGATTGTACTTGTGTCTACTCTATAAACTGTTTGTTATTTTTTTTACTTCATTTTTTCTTTTCTTTATAACTTTTAAAATCACAAATTCTACAATATCATAATATCAAAATAATTTAATAAATTGTTAATAATTCTAATTATAAGCTGATAAATTAGTAATAATTTCAATAATAATAATAATTATCAACTTTACTTCTCTATCATTTTGATACTTTAAAGTGAAAGAAATCACTTCAAACAATAAAAAATCAGTTTGAAAAGAAAAGAAAGATGAACTTTGTTGAAATACAAATAACTGATATGTCATTAAAGCATTTATGAAAAATAATCAAGAATATCAAAATTGTCTTGCAGAAAAAGTTCAGTATTAATAAAAAAAATTATTTTTTTAATAAATTATTTTTTTTAATAAGTTTTTTATGTGCAATGAGCAATTATGTAAATGTATGCAGCACAAAAAAAGTAACTGAAGACACTTCAAGAAAATATAATTTTCATTATTTAATAACAAGAAACTCTTACTATTCTAGTTAAAAAATATTAAAAATATGAAATTACTAGAATCTGTTCAGATGAAATTTAATGAAATTGAAGATAATCTGATTTATAGATAATTTTACAATCATAAATTACTTTTTAATATATCTCATGTAAGCAGTTTTAGCTACAAGATAACTTGCAGATAAAGTTCATAAATTTTAAAATTCATTTACATTTAATAAAAACTTGAGCATTTTTGTGTGATGTTGAGTTGAACTTAAATAGTTGATTTTTAGTAAGCATTAAGATGTATTTTATATGCAAAAAGCAGCTCAACTTGTTGCTATTATCATTCACTAATTCATACTGATAATTGAATGATTATCACAGTTTTTGAGTATTCATGTGAACATACAACTGAGCTGTTATAATTTACAATCTATTTTTTTTTAAATTTTTAAAATGAATTAAATTATAATACTGAAATTTACATAATGAATTTAACTCAGATGAGTCTGACAGCATACACTATTAATATATTAGATATTATAATATTCCGAGTAAATAAATAATATATTAAAAAAGTTAACTGCTAGTTATAAATTGATTACAGACTGCAGTAATAATACAAATATATTTGTTTTAAATGAGACTTGTATGCAGAAGATATATTGTTTGAATAAAATAATATAAAATTAAATTAAAATTAAAATAAATATAAAATTTTTGATATTATTAATTCATTGTTTTTATTTATGTGAAAATACTTTTTACAAACAAGTTTTGCTAGATTTAGAAAATATAATTTTTACACAATCTGAGTTAGCACATGAAATTCTTGATTTGTATGAAATGTGTTTTTTATTTTTTTAATTTAATTAAAAAAATTTTTTAAAAAATTATTTAATCAAGTTTTTTTCTTTCTGAGTCTTCATAATAAAATACATTTCATTATTTTTATTTGTGTTTCTTAATTAAGTTTAAGTGAAACTGAAAATATATCAGCTCAATTAAACTTTTTTGATTTTTTTGTTATATTTCAATTAATTCTTTCTGTCTTCAATTTGAACATTTTGTTGTCTGTCTTCTGTTTTTTAAATTTTTTATTAAATTTATTTCTTTTAGAGTCTGCAAATAAAAGCAATTAAAATTTTTATTTGTATAATTTTTTATTGCTTTTCTGTTGAGATTTTCAGCAAAATGTTAACTTAATTTTTTTAAGTTTTTTTCTGTTTCATTTCTGCACTGAAATCACATTGTGTTGATTCTAAGTATATTATGTCATCTGACTTATATGCAAATAAATTAGATAAAATTACTCAAACAATTATACTTTTTTAATATTTCAAAGTCTATATCAGAAATAAAAACTTTTATCTCACTCTTAATACTGTAATGAAAAGTTCAGTGCTTTTTATCAACATGACACATACAGCTAAATTGACACTTTATGTTGATATACTCTAGTTGACAAACATTCTCTTAGTCATTTTTTTATTAACTTTACTTTTGTTAATTTTACATCACATTTCTTTCTGCTATATTTTTTCTATCAGTTGTCAGAGATATATATAAAAAATATTTATTTATCATTAAAAAAAACACATGTTCACACATACTTCTTGATATATTGAACATTACTTATATATGTATTGTTTGTCACTTGATTGTTTTGTTGTTGATAGTTGTTAATATATATAAATCAATGTATTGTTTTTCTGATATAATTTTTGTTCATTATATTATCATAATTTCAAAAGTTGATACTTGAGAACTTGATATGAGATTGTTGACAAACTCTTGATTGATTATTATTGTTTATATTAACTGTTAATATGTTGATTGTGATGTTTTCTTTTTCTTACACTAAATTCATTTTAATTTGCTTATATTAATTAAATCATATAATTTTTCTATTTCATTCTGACATTTCTGAAAAAACTTGATTGATGAGTGATCAACTGACTTGAAAAATAAAGAAAAAGAATTTATTATTTTTAATATTTTTATTGCTTTCAATGTCTTATTGCTTCAACAAACTTTGAGATTTTATTGTTTGATTTGATTTGTGATTGTTAAAACTTATCATTTTTTTGTTACTGAAAAGTGATAAGATTATTGAAAATTTATAATTGAGATGATGATATATTCAATAAATGTTTTTGATTTGTAAAAACTGTATTTTAAGTGACACAAATCTTGTCACAGATGTGTTTACAAAAAATTCAAGTGTTAACAAAAAAAGATTTATTTGACAGAAAAACTCATTTAACTGCTTGTTGATTAACACATTAAAAAAACTTTGCTTTCATCATTATTTTTATTATTTTAAAATTGTTATTTATTATTATTATTGTCACAAGAAATGACTCTTTCTAAATTGTTTTTGTTATCTGAAAATGAAAAAACTTGTTTATTTTAAGAAATATTGTTGAATTTGATGTTAAAATTTATGTTAAAAATCTCTAGTCACAAATGTGCTGCATTAACTTCTCAAAAATTAAAAAAAATAACTGAACAAAAAAGTTTGAATGTATTTTTGAAATATAATGTTGTTTCAGATATAGCAGCAGATATAAATTTCAATTCATTAGATATATCAATTGATTTTATATTGACATCAGATATAAAAAAAACTTCAACTTCAATGATTGTCAATTATCAGTATCAACAAGATCAAATGCTCATGATTATGATCTCACTTTTTTTATCTGAAGTCAACAAAGCTTTATATTTTAAAGAAAAAAATGTGACACATTTTATTTAAAATTTTATTTAATTGTTTGAAAATCATGATATTGTCAACAATAATTATTAAATAATGAAATGAACATCTGAATATTGTTTGATGCACATTGCAATGTGAATATGTGAAACTGACATATACAAAAATAAAAGTTGACTCATGTTGAAAATCTTGCTAAAAAAAAAATATTGAGATCAAAGTATTGAACAAAAAATGTACAGTTGTACTTATTTTGAAATGTTGAAAAATCAAAAATAATTCATTAAATTTATCAAAGATGATTTTGCAGAATGAAAAATAAAAAAATGAGTCAACTTTTAAATAAACAGAAAATCTCATCAATGATTTGCAAAAAATCACAAAATAAATGAAAATGTTGACATTATTAATTTAGACTCTTGTTAATCAGATGAATTAAAAAATTTATAAAATCAACAATTACATTTCATCTCAACTGATTGTTCTGATATCTCAAAAATTAACATAACATCAGATATTTGTTCTATCTCAACAAGTGAAATTCAACATGATATATTTTTATTGTAAAAATAAAGAATGTTGTTAAAACACTTGTTCATATTTTCAGAGAAATTAAAATGAAAACAAAATTTATTTTAATGAAGAAATAAAATGTCTATGTGCAGATTGATGAAGCAAAAAAAAAGTTTTTAAAATTAATAAACAAAATGAAAAAAAGTTTTCAAACTTTCAAACATGAGTGCAAGCTATTTGATTAAAATTTAATGCTGACACAAACACTGAAGTTGATGACACTGATAAAAAATGATTTAATAATAATGTTGATGATGATAATAATGTTTTTATTGATGTCACATATGCAGTTTCTGATATTAAAAAATTTAAAATTAAGAAATCACACATCTCTGCAGTCAAAACATGTTGACAAAATAATTATGAGATTTTAAAGTGAGTTGTCAACTCTGAAGTGCAAGTTCATGTTTTTGTTAATCATATTGATAAATCTGAAACAAAACATGTTTGATTTGAAAAATCAGTCAAAAAAAACAATCAATAAAGATATTAACATAAAAAATATTAAAACTTAAGTATTTTGTTAATTAATGCAGAAATTGTTCAATAAATTAAGAAAATTGATGAATGTTAAAAATTTGATTAACAAAATACTTGATATTTCAGTTGTGAATATTATCATGTAAGAAGTTCTTGAAAGCTCAAATTATGTTCATTGTGTTTTTTTTGAGTTAATACTGACTGCAAAAAGTGAAAAAAATAATGAAAAAAATTTTAATGTTAAAATCAGTCATCAAAAAATTAATAAACTTAAATCAGTTCTGATTGATGACTTAAATCTAATATATACTGTCACAGTTTTGAAAATTTTTATTAATGTCAATGAAAAAATTGTTGAAATCATTATTGATAATGATTCTGAGATCAATTACATTAATTTTGATTTTGTAAAGTGACTAGAGTTGTTTGTTCTTGCTGAAAAAAAATTACTATCACTGATTAAATCAAGAACTTGATGTTATATATTAATGTTTGTGATGATGTTCTGATGAAAATTGATGATGTAATTATTCATTGCTTGTTGCTGATTTTTAACAAAGAAAATCAGAATTTTATTTTGAAATGACTGTGACAAACATCAGCAAATTGAAGCTGCAAAACTGATGAAAAAGAAAATGTGATGAATTATATTTACTTATTTGATAGAAAATAAATAATTTAATTTAAAATTTTTGTTGTAACAAATTCTACTCAATGACATTAAAATAAAATCTGACAATGTGAATCTTTAAACTAGAAAATGAGTGTATATGATTAGAGCATACATTTGTTGTTAATGAAAAAAAATTAAAAAATTCTGAAGTTAAGTCAAATGACAATAAAAAAAGTATTTATGATGATTTCAAAAAATTAAAAAAAGTTTTTGATGAGTTTTGTGGCATATAAATTCAGATATTTCTCATATGTGAAGTTAGATGAAGAATGAAGAAGATGCTGAAGTTTGCAGAAAAATCAGAAAATGAAAATATTAAATATAAAACATCAAAATAATTAAAAAATCTCAAATTAGATAAATAAACTAGTTGAGTTGATAAATTCTACTGTGAATTCAAAATCAAAACAATGAGAAAATGCAAAGCAAACAAGATGAAACTCATTGACTTAAGTGAATCTAATGAATCTAAATCTGAAGATTTTATTAATTAAGTTAAAATTTGTTTTTTCAAATATTATAAAAATGAATATGATAAAAAAAACTTTAACTGACAAAAATTCACTGAGTACTTCAAGTTTTTTCAATCTTGTTTTGTGAATTTTGCATTTTAAATTAAATTAATGTCTGAAAAATTGATAAGATTGTTTGCAAATTAAATTTAACATCATAAAAAAAAAGTCTTGTTAACAGTTTTACTTTATTGAGAAGAAAATATAACTTAAAGCTTTACTGATATGAAAGAAATACATTCAGAAATTACATTTCTGCAATGAATTTGCACTATCAAACATACAGCTTAACAAGCTTCTGATTATTGAATTTTTCATGTACTAAGAAAAAATTATTAATATGTTAAAAAACTGAATTACTGCTGAGATTCTTAAATCTTGCTACAGACTCTATCACAATCTGTGATTTGTTGTTAAAAAAAATTATTAAATTATTAAATTATAAATTCTGCAATTTTTATGAACAAACAAACAATTTGAGATGTCAACTTGTTTTTAAATATTGATGAGTTTGCTGAAGACTTTGCTGATATAATTATTGCTAGTTTTATTAATTTTTTTTGATTATGATCACTTGAACTTACATTCAGAAAATTGAGATATGATTATTATAATGATATTATTTGATTTTTTTTGACAAACATCTGTGCTTTAAGAAACAATTAACTCTGTTGCTCAATTTGTTCATGTGATGACAAAAATTCTTGACAACTTAATATCAAAAATTGCTTGTGTATTCATGAATGATATTGATGTTTCAGAATCAAAAATCTGATACAATGATGAAGAAATTGTTTCTGAAGTTTGTTGATGTATTATAAAGCATTTTCAGAATCTTGACATAACAGTTTAATATTGTGAGATAACTGAAAAAATTGTTTTAACTGAAAAATCTCAATTTGTAATATTCAAAATTCAAATCATTGATTGAATATATGACTATAATGATTGAAAATTTGATGAAAAAAAATTACAAAAGTTATCAACTGACTGATATTAATGAATGCTTTGAAGATGAAAGAATTTCTTAATCTTACTGAATATTATTGAGCATGTATTGAACATTATGATTGAATTGCTGAATCATTGTATTGACTGCTTCACACAAATATCTGATAAAAGTAAAAAAAAATTCAAAATGATACTTTCAACATTCTTAAAAAGAAATTGAGCATTTTTTCAAGAATTTTTTCTCTTGATTATACTGTTGATTTGCTAAAAATTATTATCATTATTGATGCAAACAAACATGAATGAAATGCAATTTTCATGTAGTTTTAATAAAATGCACATTATTCAGTCTGATTTAATTCTGAAATCTGATTGAAATCTGAAAAAAATTATGATGCAGAAAAGTAAGAATGCTGTGCTGTGTTAAAAATTTTAAAAAAATTTTGATATTAAATTTACAAAATTCATTTCACTTTGAAAATTGATATCAGAACTTTTATTGCTTAAATGAATTGAATAATTATAAATTTTTCTGAAGTTTTTGTCATCAGCTGATTAACTTGAATATGTTTCTTTAATTTTGATGTTAAACATGTATCTGATTTGAAGCACACTGCTGCTGATGTTTTATTAAAACATTCAAAAGCTGAAAATGATGAAAGTGATGAAAATGCTCAAAATGTTGAAGATTTTCTTAATGCAAAGTTGAAACATTTCTATACTCAGATTAATGTTACAAGAATTGAAAATGAATCAGTTGATTTGTAAATTTTTGATGAATTTTATTTTGATGAATCTGAAATGATCATTCAATATTTAACATCATTTTGTTATTCAAAAAATTTGATAGAAGATTTTGTTGTATTTTAAAAAAAAATTTTAAAGTTTGCAGTTGAAGAAAATTACTTGTTCTGATGTGTCAATAAAAATATATCTCTTCAACACATTATCAATGATTCTGAAAAGTGAACAAAAGTGATTAAAGTTTTATATGATGAATTTGAATATTAAGAAAAAAAAAATTTTTAAACTGTTGTTAAATTGATACTGATGAAAAAAAATATATTTTAATGTCAAGTGATATGTTCAAATTTGCAAAGAATGTCAACTCAGAGATTCAACACATATTAAAAAAGCTTTGAATTTAACTTGAATATTAATTGTTTAAATCAAAATTGTCATTAGTATTGTTTATATGTCATCAGATGAAGAAAAATTCTTTTTTACTATTGCTTAATGTGATTTTTTGAAATGATCTGAAGTCAAATTTTTTGTGAAAATCACAGCTGATGCAATTGCTCAGTTTATATATAAAAATATTTTTTGTTGATGAGAATTTTCAAATGAAATTGTTGTTAACAGAAATTCTGAAAACAAAAAAATCACTAAGAAATTGTTGAAAAAATATACAATCAAATACATTCAAATATCAATTTATAACTCTTGCACAAATGACATGATTGAGAAAAATCATCAATCAATTAAAAATGAATTGTCAAAAATGACAGATGAAACAAAAAAAAATAAATAAAGCATTTATTAGCTGCTCTTCTTGCTGATTGAGTCACTGTTAAATAAATGACAAACATGTTTTTTTATCATGTGTTGATGAATCAAGAAACAGTTTTTTTTATTAAATGTAAAATAATGACATGAGTAATTTTTCTCTGACAAACTATGAGATTGATTTTGAATCTAATAGCAATGCAAGCACATTAAATTGAATGTTGAGATGAAGATGTTGAGAAAGCTGCTAGTTGAATGAAAAAAAATGCAATGTCAAAACAAAAATTGATTTGATGATGCACATCAAACATACAATAAATTTTTGAAAGCTGAAAAATTAATGATTTTTCATCATATCAAAAATAATAAAAATATGTTAAGAGTGCAAAAACTTTGCTTCTGATGATTGAAATCTTATTAAATCATTTTAATCAATGAAGAATGTAATTTTTATTGCATTAAGAAACTTGATGAGACAAAGATTGCTGAAACAGTTTCAGAAAATTAATTGAAAAAATTTTATTTTCAGAAAATTAATAATACTGAACAAGAAAAGAATGTTTCTAAAAATGAAAAAAAATATGAATGTTGAAATAACTGATATTGATGAAATAAAAAAGTGACATGTAGTATGAAAAAAATTGAAGATTTGAGTAAGAAAGAAAGTAATGAAAAAATTAAAAAAAAAATAATGACACAACTGAAAAAAAAAACTGATGACTTTCATCAAAATGAAATTTTAATGTTGTTATATCATAATTTACTGTTCAGAGTACTGATATATTAATTAAAAACACTTGTTAAAAACTGATTTTAATTGCTTGCAAAAAATTACTCTAACAAATTATCTAGAAAGTGACAAAACTTTTGATAAAAGAAGAAAAAAATCAACAAACATCTTGTGATCATGAAAAATGAAAAAAAGCTCACAACTCAGTGTGTTTAAAAAAATTAATATATGATTTTAATGTATACAAAATGGTTTTGCACTTCTGTAAAGCATGTCTGACATTCTGAAGATTGTCATAGATCAAAAAACTGTTAATGAAAACAAATCAGTTGTCAACAATTTTTGAAGTTGAACAAATATCACAGAACAACTTAAATAAACAACAAACTTTTAATTGATTATTGATGAATAAATCATTAACTGAAATAAAGCTGAAAGATTTTTTCACATATACAAAAGTCTCAAAATTTTTATTGACTGATTTAAAAACTGATAAATCATCATCTTTATCTTCACTGCTGAATGAATTTTTCTCACATTCACTGATTATTTCATTGTTTTCACTCACTAATTGATTAATGAGCTTGTCATTTAGTTCAGCAATTGACTTGTTGATTGAATTTCTGAAAAAATCATTCACTAAGTTTTTAATAATTCTTGAACTTCTAACAATTTAATCTTCTTCAGAAAAATTAACAATTTTTTTGTTTATTTGAATTGTTTTCACTGAGACAACAAATTCTTCATTGAGATTTATAACATTGCTTGAAGAATTAAGAGAGTTATTGATGAATATTTTTAATTTTTTTTCTTCAAATGAATAAATTACTCAGAATTTACTGTCAGAGTCATTAAAAAAAATAAAAAGCAAGTTGATCAAGATTTTACTCACAAATAATGCAAGAATTTTCACACTCATCTCACAAATAATTGTCACAAACTTCATTATCTGAGCTGATGAAATTTTTTTAATAAATCACATAAATTACAAAAAAACTTTTCTTCTTCTTCTTATAGTGATTGCATGAAGTTGATAAGATTATTCTGCAAGTCTGAACAAAAATGCTATTTTGATAATGCACAAAATTGAGTGCACTGTAAATAATAACATCTAACATAATATATCAGTTGATTGACTGCACAATAAAAAATGCATTAAGTAATTTTGATTTTTTTAATGAAAATTTGATGAGATATTTAATAAAATTAAGTGTAATAAAATTTTTATTAATTTAATAAATGTTTTCAATGATGAATGAATCACTCTCAGAGTTTTCTTTTATATTAATTGTCAATCAACAGCTAGAGAAGAAAAAAAATTGATAAAAAAAATCTTATGTTCAGAATTGATTAATGATAAATTAACTGTATCAGATATATATTGCAGAATATTATTGAAAATAAATTTCAAAAAATTCATCTTGAGATGTTAATGAATGTATTATAAGAAATTGAAAATTAGATGATTTTTTTTAAATGAAAAATTGCAAATTCAACTTATGACAATTGATAAACCTTTTGCTTGCTTAAGTGCTGAATTTTTAAATGCAGAAGTGAAAGTTAATAATATAACATTGTTAGTTTTTTTGATTACAATTAAAGTTGATACATTCTTCTGAAGTGTCTTCTTGATAGTGACAGAAGTAAAAATATTTTTCTTGAATTTTTTTTAATGATGTTGCTTGTTTCCATAATGATAAAAATTTAAAATTTCTCAATCAGTTTTGTCTTACTGACTGCTTGATCTGCAGAAATATATTAATTGAATGTTTGTCAGAAAAAATATAATAATAAATTTATAATGAAAATGTTGAATCAAAAAAAATGATGCTTTCTTTTTCACAATTTGCTTAACTGAAAACATAATCAACATTACTTGTCAAACAGTGATATTGATCAGTTACTCACTAAAAAATTTTGATGTTTTTTTAATTGAATGCACAAACATCTTGTTTGATTACAGCAAGAGAAATTAATTAAAATAAATAAATGATAAAATAACAAAATGAGAATAAATAATTTATTAATTGTCAAGCTTGATTTTGAGAAATGAAAATATAAACAAAAAAAGAATTGAAGAAAGAAAAATTGAAAAAATTGTGAAAAAATTTATGCTTTACTGTTTGTTTACTTGTTGCTCAACTGAACATCAAATCAATGAAACAAATCATCAATATCATTATTGATTTCTCACATGTGTGAAAATTTTTCTTATTACTCAGAATAATGAAAATTTACTTGAATTAATACAAAAATTCTATCAATTTCTACACTTGATTTTGTGTTAATTTTTGCAATTTGTTTTTTAATAAATTACAAATATACAGTGTGAATGAACAGCTATACAATAATACTGATATTGATTTTTTACAGTTGATATTATATTGAAAATCAGAAGAAATGAAGTGTGTTGACTTCTGAATTTTTGTTTTTTTTTTATGTTACTAAATTGAAACTTGTTTTAATACTTGTTTTTGATTTTTTACAATACTGTCATCAACTCAAATTGTTTTGAAAATTTGTTTTATTTCTTGTTTTTGCTTCTATTTTTGAAGAAAATTTTTTTTGAAGTTGATATCAGAAGACAACATCAACTGAGTTTAATTAAATTGTAATGAAAAGTTCAGTGCTTTTTATCAACATGATACATACAGCTAAGTTGACATTTTATGTTAATACACTCTAGTTGACAGACATTTTCTTAGTCATTTTTCTTATTAACTTTAGTTTTGTTGATTTTATGTCACATTTCTTTCTGCTATATCTTTTCTATCAGTTGTCAGAGATATATATAAAAAACATTTATTTATTGTTGAGAAGAATACATGTTTGCACATACTTCTTGATATATTGAACATTACTTATATATATTTTGTTCATCACTTGATTGTTTTGTTATTAATAGTTGTTGATATATATAAATTAATGTATTGTTTTTTTGATATGACTTCTGTTCACTATATTATCATGATTTCTAGAGTTGATACTTGAGAACTCAATATAAGATTGTTGACAAACTCTTGATTGATTGTTATTGCTCATATTGACTGTTGATGTGTTGATTGTGATGTTTTTTTCTTCTTACACTAAACTCATTTCAATCTGCTCATATCAACTGAGTCATATAGTTTTTTTGTTTCAATACACTTGCTGATTATCTTAACTTTGTGAATACAGTCAAGTTTAGAGTCTGAAAATGAAGTAAATTCATTGAAAGCATTATTAATAAGTTTATAAATTAATACAGAAAATCATTTAAAATTACTGTTTCAATTCATCATTATGACAAAGCAATTTACTTCAGCAGAATTATGTATATCTATCTTAACAATTTATATCATAAACAAATTATAAATGTTAAAAAATTAATAATATTTTTATTTTAAAGAAAAAGTTTCTGTTAATTTATATTTTCACAATGCATGAAATTCTGATTATGTGTGATCACTTTAATTTTAAATGCAATGAGAATGTACATAAAGTTTTGTATATTCTGAAGTACAAATACAAATTTTCAGTAAAATCACAAAAAAATAAAATTAATAAAAAACAATCTGACTTTGTGAAAATACTCAAATATTATAATAATAAGTAAGAAACATTTTCATCAATTTTAATTAAGAATGAAATTAAACAATTATTAGAAATTCTGATTTTTTAAAAAATTTCTGTTGATCTCATCATTAAATCAAATTTCATGAAAAATGAAATTAATTCAAAAATAAATGATTTAAATGATTAATCTGATTCAGTGAAAATAATTAAAATCAAATATAACAGTATAAGTACTAATTTATTAATTTTATATATAACAGTATCATGAGATTGAAATGATTTTATTAAAATGCTAACTGCAGATTGTGAAGATTATGAAATGTCTGCAGATGAAAATAATTCTGATTTAAATACATTAACTTCAACTCATTTTCTTACTGTGTTCTTGCTTACATAATTTACAACTGAAGATGACAAAAGTATTAAAATTCACTCATTAAACATTAGCTTTATGTAACTACAATTTTAACTAAACTCTTCAGATGCTACAGCATCATTATATATCAATAACTGTGTGACACTTGAGCTTGATCTCAAAAAGTTTACATGAGAAGATCTAACTTTACAGTCATGACAAATAATCAAAGTTTGTTGAATGATAAATCAGAAAATTAAAAATATTGAAAATGAAATTTTTAATAATTAATTTAATTTGAAAAAAATAATTTAATATCTGCTTTTGATCATTGAGATCATTAAAAAAAATTATTTTTTTTAATATTGATTCTGATTTCTTTTTAATTAATGAACACTTAAGTTAATGAAATGCACAAGCATTTTTTTAACAATTTCAATCTGATGTTTTTTTATGAGCATGTTGAATTAGATGAAACATCTGACTTTATCTAAAAACAATTTACAAAAATATATTAATAATTTCTTGATATATTTCTTATCATGAATATAGATAAACAAGAGAATTCAAAAATTATAATTCTCTCTAGCAATATAATATAAAACAAGTATTTTTTAAAGTAGATGAACTTCTAATTATTAAACAAAATTTGTCTGACATTACAGCAATGTTATTAGAACTAAAGTTGCTAATATATGCAAACAAAACTGATAACAACAAGTTTGTATTTTCAGAACTAGAGTAGATAGCACATTTAAACAAAGCTGATAATGACAAATATTTTAAAAAAAATAGTAGATGAAAATTATAAAAATAATCTTAATTTATTTACTGTCTAATCTGATGAATATTGATTTGAATGAATAATTTTTAATGAAGAGCACACTGTGAAAAACACTTAAATACACACACATTGTATAATGAAAATTATTTTATTTCTGCATTCTTGAATTGTGACAGTAATATTAATGATGAATAAATTTATGAATTTTTATAATTTATTGTTTTTTTATACAATAATAATTTTGAGAAAAATACTTCTAATTATTGTGAAATAAAATCAGCAGTCAAGATTTATAAAACATTTAAATTAATAAATAATAATAATTTTCATCTTCTAAATTCTGTATTGTTTAAATAATTTTTTTTGATGTTATTGACACTGCTGATGTTTTTATAATTATTTTTCACATTTTAAATAAAATTCAGCTTTAACACACAATGAGTTCTTGAATAAATTTTGATTTTAATCTTGAAGTAATTACTATTAATTCACAGATCTTTAAATTTTAGATTTAGACTGGAAAATGTAATATAACAATAATGTAATTGACACAATACATTACTATTTATAGTATGTTGATTGAACTGTTGAAGTATGTAAAGACACAAATTTTCAAAAAACAAATAAATAAAATTCAAAATCATTTCAATATACAGATTTACAAATATTTACATTACATATCACTCACTTACAGTTTAAAATTTTTGTATCATTCTATTACTGTGAAAAGAAAAAAAAATCTTGCAATAAACATTGCAAAATGAAGAAAAACTGCTGATAATGATCTGATTTAACTTTTGAGTCAAACAATTCAAAATATTTATATATTAAAAATGTCTCAGAACAGAGCTTGAATTGCAAAATATATCATTAATATAATATTAAAAGTTCATATTTTTTTGACAATTGTTTACAATATAATTATCATACAAAAATATCATTTACTTGTTTTTACAGTATATTTAATTTATTAGTTTTTTGTCAAAACATATCTGCTGTTGTTTAATTTTAAAATATTAACACTTCATACTGAAATGTCTATAATGAAATATTTAGCAATTGCATTTAAATGTAATAATAAAAACTTAACAGTGCAGATTTTTGTCACAATTTATATAATTTGCAGTATTAAACTAAATCTTTGTTAAAAGTGTGCTGATATTGTTATACTTAAGCTTACACTGAATTATAATACAATTTTTAAATTATAAACTGTATTTATTACTTAAAACAACACAAGTTACAAAACATTTGAATATTTTCAGACATTAATATATTTAATTACTTTGTGAAGTATAATTGTACTGATAAAATATTGCAGAAATTTTGTAATCAAAAATGTTTTAGATTTTTCTGAAACAACATAAAAAATTTGAAATTAATTTTTCTTCAATTGACACAAATTAAATTATTAAATTTAATAATTGCAGATACATCTTCAATTTTCTGCTTACAAGTTATAAAATTATTTAATTTTTCTTTAAAAAAATTTGTATTAAATTTTGAAAAGATGTTCTGAAAAAAATTGCAATTATTAACTTTAAAAATAAGTAAAAATAACTTCAATACAGATGATGAGAATAATAAAGCATTAAATAATAAATTAATTACAAATCTGACTTTCAGTTAGTCAAGAAAGACTACAAGTTTAATAATTCAAAATTTGAAGTCTGAAACAAAAATAATAACTACAGAATTTGTAATTAAAATATTGAATAAACAGTCAAGTCTACTGTCTGAAACAATTAATTTAAATAATATTGTAATAAATAAAAATGTTAATTCTATTGCATCTGTACAAGCTGCTGTTAAAGAAACTTTAATAAAAAAAATATGTTATAAATAAAATAAATATAAATAAAAATAAAAATATTTGTACACATTACTTAAAGCATGTTTACAAATCAGTGAAATCTTTTGCATTAAAAAATTAATTTGATTATTGTATTTAAGTATGTAATTACTAGCTAGTGAAATTGAAAATGATTTTGATCACATTACTGTCAGATAATAAATAATATGTATATAATAATAAGTATATGAAATTAAATACAGAGCTAGCACTGAGATCTGTTTATAAAAAATAATGAAATTAAAAAATAACATGAAGAACTGAGAATATTTTAAATTAATACTAAAATATATTAATGCTTGATGATACAATTTAAAAAAAATATTAAATATTTAAATTATGTTCTGAGCAAACTCAGAGCAAAAAATAAATGTTCAGTATCAGTTTATTAACAGTTTAAAAAAATTATTATTTGCAAGCAGTAACATTGATGAAATTTATAATTATTAAAAATGAATTTTTGTCAGAAATATATCAGTGTCAAGTCTGAAAATTTGATGAGAATTAAATATTATTTTAGCAAATCAGCATTATCAATTATCAAAACTAAAAGTATGAGATGAAACATCAATTTGTCAATGCAGTCAGCAACAGTTAGCAACAGTAGTTTATATAATAATAAATGATGATTATGAAAATTTAGACTTTATAAGCTTCTAAATATAGAAAGCTGAGTGGAAATTTTAGATTTATATAAACTTTATAAAATCTAAATAAATCTGTCAAGTTTTGTATAATCAGAATTGAATTTATTCAACAAATTTTTAGATTTTAAATATCAAACTTCACTCATTCTGATGATTAAATCTAAAAAGTATTATTCATTCTAAACAAATTTCAGACAGAGTCAAATCAGATTAATTAAAAACTTGACAAATTTGTTGATTAAATTCAGTTTTAATATAAATCTTGGAATTTAGAATAAAATAAAATAAAATAAAAATTTTTAATTTTTATAATCAGTTTAATATTAAATACAATAAAAAATAAAAAACTGAAAATATACAAGTTAGACTGACTGTAAAAATTCCAAAAAAATTATTTTATTTCAAATGTTGAAATCAATCATAAAATAAAAAAATAAAAAATAATTAATTATATAAAATAAAATCAAAAACAGCAGTTAATTATATAAAACAAAAATGAAAAAATTAATCACTCAATGAAATGAATCTGAAATCAGCAATCAATCAAAAATTATAAAACTGAAATTAAAATAATTAAAATCACTAATTTCAAATAATATTAAAATTTATTATTTCTGTATGCAAAGTTGCTTAATTATCTGAATCTTTTATCAAAAACTTTTAGTAAAAGTAAATAATTACATAATTTTGCAATTGATAACAGTTCTAAGATAAAATATTCATTTATTTTTTGTGTGTGAAGTCACCTAGTTATCTACATCTTATTCTATCTGCCAACTGTGATAAAGTTAACATAAGGACCATGTCTGCACATGTAAGTAACTGAATTCTTCAATTCTTCAACTTCAATCTTTATCATTGTGTGATTGTTAGGAAACTGCCCTGTGATGCATTCTATCAGATAATTATTTATGGTGTTTGACAACCGTGCACTACTTACTCTACACTTTACACTTGAGTTTACCTAGAAAACCCTACAAATGAGAGAATATATCACATGGGTGCAGCCACCTTATTGGTAGATTCTAAAAGCTGAGATAATGGCCGAAGGGAAAGAGTATATCCAACCATAATCACTTATCCTTGTGCGAGTCCTCCCTTAGTGTGACAATTCTATTCAGGATCAATTTATCCGCTGTGCTCTCCTTGTCCTCACAGAAGTATCCCACTCGCATTCCTTGGAAGCGAACTGCCTCTGGCCCGTCAACCCCCTCGACCTTGTTGTCGCTGCTGCTTGGATTTGCGGGCCAGGATGCTCTGGATTGAACCTCTTTAAATCCAATATCCAGCAAGGCATTTGGAAACACTTCCTCCGAGTTGGTATTGATATCAGCGAGAAATCCGTCAGGGTGGGAGGATGGGTCAGCTGAATTGAATAAAGAATTGAAAGCGCGAACTTCCACCCTCAAGGGGCTGTTGTGGGCGCGTGAAAGGGCGACCCAGTGGATATACCTGTCATTGAATGGTTGTATTAGTAGCAAACACTTGCCAGATGATGTCAGAGAAGGAATATGTGGATTCTCACGCTTTTGGTTTCTTAAACGGGGTACCTTCTGTTTCCGGCTTGGTATATTGTGCGTGTACTGTGGTCACAAGACCTGTGGCAGGATCTTTTTCAACGGATGTCGCGATGATAGGGTATGGAACTTTCAATAAACCAACTGCTCCGCCGGGACTGAGCCGATAAAAGGTCGCAGAAGGAGTTTCTCGAAAATCACTTCGATCAATGTACACTGTCTTGGTGAAGGGCACCAGGTGACTCTTGTCAAGGCCATTAGTAGTCAAAGTTAAAGTCAAGAGTCAGGAACACATACCCCATGGCTTGGATCCTTGGAGAACGGTAGTTCAATCATTTCAACATAGTCGTCAGGAAGATTGGCGATGATAATGCGAATAGGGTCCAGAACAAGCATGAGTCTTGGAACAGTTGTCTCCAAATATGTGCGTACAGCATTCTCAAATCGAAGGGTTTCAATTGTTGTCTTAGCCTTTGTCACCCCAAGCTCATTGACAAAAGATAAAATTGCGCCTGGTGGTACACCCCGTCTGCGGAGCCCAACAAGTGTGAAGAGACGAGGATCATCCCAGCCTTTGACATATTTTCCGAGGTTGGGCTTTGTCGGTCCCTCACCCTCAACTAATTTTATAAGCTTGCGTTTGGATAGAATAGTGCCGCTAACATTCAACCGACCATATCTGTTTGAAAGAATTAGTTCACGTCCCTTAAAAAAAAGATTGACCTAGGAGAAACCAAGGGAAAGCCGTACTCCCGCTGCATAGGCTTGTACACCCCCAGCTCATCACAAAGCCACTCATATGACTCTCTTGATAACTCAAATTCTGTGGTACATAGAGAATGTGTGATGCCTTCAAAGCTGTCACAAAGGCAATGAGTGAAATCATAGGTCGGATATATTTTCCATTTATCACCAGTACGTAAATGCTTGCAGAAGGTGACATTGCCATCTTTGCAATTTTCATCCTCCACAACTCTATAGGCAAAAATATCCCACATCTGCGGGTTATTACTGTCCAGATCTTGCTTCATTCGGAGTGCCGCCTGCTGCGCGCGGTATTTGCCATCCCGCATTGCACGAAATTCCGTAATGGACTCTAAGATAGGACGGTTGCGGTGCGAGCAAGCATATCTAGCCTTCCCTTTTGCTCCTGTGGCGCTGTCTAAGCCGCGCTGAGCCTTGATGTCACTCTCTGTAGTGAGGTCAGAACTAATGGTATCTGACAATGTAGACAACCTCGTAGCTGACGGATCAAGGACACAAAAAATTCTGGAGCTGAAAAAGAAAACTTACCTGTGCAATGGCACACATATGCCCGATCTTTTCTGATTAAATCTTCCGCTAGGTCGTATAGTTGATCAAAGTAGTCACTTGAATAGGTTGTGCGAAGAGGTCTGAAACCCAGCCATCTGACTATTTCCTCAATGCTGTTGACATATCTTTCCTCCTCTCCCTTCGGATTGGTATCATCTAATCGCAAATAACATTCTCCTCCATGATACTTTGCAAATCCAAAATTGATAGCTATCGCTTTGGAATGACCGATATGTAGATAACCATTAGGCTCGGGGGGGAAACGGGTCACAATTTTTTCAACACTGGACCCAAGAGATTTCTCCTTATACACATCTGCCAAAAATCCGGACTGAAACATCTGGTTGGGGTCATTGGTATTCACTTTTGCACGACCTGGCTTGGGTTGCATTGTTTGTTTCTGTTTTGGG
The DNA here is from genome assembly GCA_029449355.1 of Emydomyces testavorans. Classification (NCBI taxonomy): domain Eukaryota; kingdom Fungi; phylum Ascomycota; class Eurotiomycetes; order Onygenales; family Nannizziopsiaceae; genus Emydomyces; species Emydomyces testavorans. Next base: position 4,319,668 of record CP120627.1, read on the forward strand.
CCTTTTGTAGAGGAGGCCATCCTGCTCTTGTGACAGAAAGCAAAGATAATATTTTGCACAAGAAATAGAAATTATTGAAAAGTAGTGTTGTGGAAGTCATATGGCTGCAGTCGAGACGCCTGGGGCAAAACTTTTTGTAATTCCAGAGGCCGTCGAGATGAATGACCAATTCAAGTCACCCAATGATCACGTGAAATAACTATTCCCGGCGCCAAGACGCACCAAGACATGGAATTCTTCCACTAATGTCCACAACCACCCAACAATTTTGGGTCTGGTTAAATGAATGGACACCCCCCTGCTTATATAAGCTGCGCTAAATTTCTTTAAGAGAGAATTTTGACCTCTTTCTTTTTAAAAAGTTAAAAAGATTCAACTTTTAGGGCTTTAGGGCTTGGTGCAGTTACAGGAACAATGGATAAGTTTCTACATAAAATCTTAAAATTCCTGACCTAACTGGATTTAGATGTACAGCTGCTAGACTCTAAATAACATTAATGTAATACCTTCACTGATATCAATAGACAGTGGGTTAATACTGAAAAATAGCTACTCAGCTGTATTATGCTGACTCAACTGATGCTTATTTATATTGACATTGCTGTACAACTAGACATAGTTTCACGAGAGGCAAGTTGGGGCCAATGCTAGTGTAAGTTAATAATCTTCTTCTCTATGTGTGAGTGTGTCAGATTACAGAGTATATTGCTATAAAATCAAAATTCTTCTTTCAGATCATCTCTCTCTTCAGATTATCTAATAAAATTGAACATAAAGTTTCAACAAATTAATATTTCAACAAATACAGTTTTATTTGTCAGTTAATTAAGTATGTTTGTAGATCAGTCTCTAATACAGCTGCAGTAGTTTTATTTGCAGTAAATAAAAAATTTTTTTACTTGAATACACTGCTTTAAAGCAAGTACTTTCTTCTAAACTTTCTTAATAATTTATATATTTACAAATCTAGTATTTGAATTCATTGTTATTCACTTCTTGATCTTCTGAGTTTGTAAGATTTTTAATTAATTATTAAGTTTATAATTTAAAATTTAAAACTTTATTTAATTTATATTTATTTATTTAATTTTACTGTTAATTTTCTTGAGATAATATTATTATTGTTTATTTAAAAAAATTTTGTAGTTTAGTTATTACTGTATAAATATTACATATATACTTAAAAATAACAAAAATAAAATCTGAAGTATTTAATATAATATTATTATTTACAGATAAAATTTTAAAAAATTTTTATTTTTTAAAATTAAATATATAAATTTGAAATAAATTAAAAATTTAAATAAAGTTTTATGAATATATATTAATAGTTTTTCAAATATTTTGAATATTTTTAAAAATTAAAGTATATATTCTTACTTTTTTGTAAGTTTTTATAAATTTGTACTTTTTAATTAAAACTGTATAATTCATAAAGTTGATCATTAAATTTTATAAATTTGAGTCTGACTCAGTTCAATTTATTTATTGATCTGATTTAAATAAATGAATTTTTAAAAGCTACTCAGTGAATAAAGCAGAATCTAGAACTTGTAAATTTAAAGTTTTAAAAATTTATTAAACAAATTTAATTCTGATTATTTAATACTAGTAGAATTAAAGCAGATTATTAAACAAATATTCAGATTCAATCACTCAATAATAATTTGCTAGTAGTAGTCAAGCTTTGAAGCAATAACACTAAAGATTTTTTTTATAAATTATGAAGTACAGATTGTAACATTAGAATAAAAAACAATATTATAATTCTAATCTAAATTAGAATCAAAAACATATGCTTTACAAAGTAAGATTATTCTTTTATTATTAATTTATAATCTGCTGCATCACATAAAAGCAACAAGTTTAATACACTATTAGTAATTAATATAATCTGAATGATTAATAAATCTTCATTATTGTATGATATAATGTTCAATCTTCACATAACTATCAACATTTAATAATTTAACAAATCATAATTGAGAAATTTCTTCTGCTTGTAAGTCTTGAAACTATTTTGCAAATTGTATAAATAATTTATTATTATTTTTTTTCAAAAATCTTTATACTAGTTATTTTCACTTCTGATGTTGACATGATGTCTGTTTCTGTTCTAATATAAAAAATATTACTGTCAAGAAACATTTAATTCATCATCACTGAACTCTAGTATTATATTATCATCAAAAATATAAGTTAATAACAAGACAATTTTGGAAAATCATCATTTACATTATCATCTCATGTTGAAACAGAGAATCTGTTGTATCAAGAAATATAACTAAAAGCAGTGATTAAACTGACTGTATAAAATGAAAAATTCTTTTCTGTTTTAGTGAATTCAGTTTCAGTTTCAACTACTGTAATTTCAAATTCATCTCTAATTGCAAGAATCATTATTCATTTTCATTATCACTATATAATAATAAATCTCAGTTTCATTTCAGTTTTTAATAATAAAATTCTAATTTCAAATTTGTTTCAGATTGTTCTAAATCAATGAGATGAAATGAAATGAAGATTTTCAGTCTTAATGTCAAGTGAAGTATTTTAACACATTTACATATGAAACTGTTATCTTGAACTGTTATCACATTATATGACAGAAATCATATTAAAAAAAAATTTCTAAAAATTTATTAATTTATTGTGAAACACATTATCTCACTGAAAATTTATTCTGTTTATTTAATATTTTATAAACATCTTTTAAAAATTTTTTTCCTTTTTCTTCTCACAAGTTTTTGCAGATGCACATTCAAAAAACAAATTATTAACATATCAGATCAATTGAAAAACTAGCTAAATATTATTTTAAATCAGAATAACTTAATTTTCATGAATTATTACTTGAATGTTATCTGTTTTGTATTAGTAAATAAAATTTTTAAAAGTGAAAAATATATTCACACTTAAAAAATGTGATAATTGTGTTTTCAGCAGTAAGTTAAAGAGCATTAACAGTAATTGTCTGTTAGCAGAATACTGAATTTATATTAAAAATAATTTAATAAATCAATTACTGAAATTGAATCTGAAAAATAAAAAAACTTTAATTATATTAATATTAGTATATTTTTTGAATTGTTTTTAAAATTCTGTTAGATTGTAAAATTGTTATCAGAAACTGTTACTTATTATTAATTTTATAAAAGTTTAAAATGTATGAAGTCAGATTTGCTGTTTTTTATTAAATGATAAAAATATTAAAATGTGCTTGACATCACATCTGATATTTTATGTTATAGTTATTTATTTAGTGTTGATAATAAGCTTAGAAAGCAGCAGTTGTTTCAAAAAACATTGTTATATGTTTAATTAATTTATATTCACTGAATTCTCTTTAGCAAGCAAATTTTTACAAAATTATTATTATATTTTATTATTTACATATAATTTTCAAATTCTACATTGAGATCATCAGAGTCAAAGTCATTATTAAACATATAATTTTTATTTGTGTCTTTAGTTTGATGATTTTTTAACTGATGTATTATTATTTTTTTTATTTTTTTTTATTTTTTTTCAGATTTTTTATTCTCTTCAACTTCTTCAGTATTTTTTATATTTACATCTGCATTATTGAAATTACTTTTAATAATTTTAAAATGACTTTTCACAATATTCTCTTCTGTAGCATGTGTAGTATTGTTGATCATGTTCTTCAGAACTGTTTTCATCTTCATTCTGAAAAATTTATTAATATTATTTTTAATTATTGATAATTTGTTCATTAAATGTCAGTTGAATATCTTTATAAAAACTTAAACATACTCACAAAATGAGCAATGATTTGAAAATAATATAAAAGAAAGAAATGAAAAATAAACAGAAATAAAAACATAAACAAAAAATAAAATTGTAGAAAAATAAAATTATGTGACTTTGTATTGCTACAGAACTTTTCATTATTTTTGTTTTTATTTATATATATACATAAACATCTCACTTTCTGATACTCTTTCTTTCAATCTCATTTTCACTCAGCTTATAGCATCATATCAATCAAGAGAACTCTGCTTATTATCACATTCTGTTATTATTTATGATTTATTATGAAGAATCTGAATTCAAAAAAACAATTATCAATGTAATTAAAAACTGTTGCTGCATGCAAGAAAAGATGTACACTTAACATTAAAAAGAAGAAAAAATACAAGGCTAATTAAATTGATTACAAGATCAGATATAACATTATTTAATATTTAAAAAAACTGCAAAATGATAACAGTTTTTAATAATAAATCTCAGATATTTATTGACAGATTTGTCAGAAAAAATAACACAAAAAAATACAAAATGTAGAAAATTGTTATTATTAAAAATATAATGTAGAAGCAGTTTAATCAGAAGAAATTTTGTAAATATTTTAAAATAAAAAAAGTGAAAAAATTAAGAAAGTTAAAAAAAAATGTTGTGCAGAAAAATTCAAGATTGTAATACAATTAAATAAAAAACACAAAAAAATAATAAATTTAAATAACAAATCTGTGCACATACTGATAAAATAACTAGATTGAGTCAAAAATTCAAAATTATAATATTATAAGTTGTTTTTAAACTTGCTTCTGCTGAATTATTCAAAAACTGAAGCATAATTAAATTAAGTATAAATATAATTATTTTAAAGTTGCAGATGCAGATGATGATTTTATTAAAAAACAAATGAATTATTTTTTAAAGCAGATAAATCTGAAAAAGTTTGAAAAATCATCAGTTTCAAAAACAATTAAAAAGATGAATTTTAAGATGTTTATGTTGTTGAATGAGAGTAAAAATAAGAATGATAACTATAATAAAAATTGAATGATAGTTGATTAAAAAGTTTCATTAAAACTGTGACTCAAACACAGTGATTAAAGTTAAAATTAAGCATTAATGTAGTAATTTCAAGAGTACTACTTTTTATTTTTATATTAAATTTCTGTAAAATATAGATTTATTATATATATATTCAGTATATTTATAAAATAAGTTATATTAAACACTCTGTTGTTGAGTATTGACTGTAGATAGCAAAATGTGAAGTTTAAACTTAAATGTAAGATGAAAATGTCAATAAATAAATATCATTTTTCAATATCTGACATTTTAACAATTACATAATTTAGAATTAGACTTTGAAATATTTACTTAGAATCTTTAAATTTAGTTAGATTTGTTATTAAAATTTATTATTATTATTTTACTTCAATATCATTTATTTTTTTTATTTTAAACTTAATATATTGTTTTTGATGTCAGATTTTATTGTTGTTGTGTTATCAGATGTAAATAAAATTCTAATTTTGACTTTTTCTTTATCAAACATTTAATTACTGATTTCTGACAAGAAATTAACTGAATTGTATCTTCATGAGAAGCATTTTATTGTTTACAATTTTACTAAAAATATTATTTTTAATTAATGATGAAATACAATATCTGCAAAAAAATTATTGAAGAATTATAATTGTATTTATTTTGCATGAAACAGTATTAAGTGATTTTTTACTGCATAAAATCAGATAATACAAGCAGCAGAAAAATTTAATAATAAATCAGTTATTATATATAAAAAATACAATACTATACTGAAGTATACAACATATACAGATTATAATATCAATAAATTAAAAAAATACATAAACAATAGAAATTGTAATTATGCTGCTTTTTCAAAATGTAACAGAAATGAATTATTTAATAATATAATGATAAAATTTTTTTTTCTAATTATGATAATAATTCTTGATAACAGACTCAGTGAAATTTAAATGAATCAGTACAAATGTTCAAAAACTACTAAAAAATCAGTTTTTTATTTCAAAAGCAATCTTTATGAGCTTCTTTTCAAAGTACTCATCTTGCTGAACTTGTTTTTTTATATAATTGACAATAAATACTTTCAAGATTTAGTTCACTGTTTTTGATCATCAGCAATTTCTGATTTTTTTCACCAAATTAAAGTACATGATCTCTTGAATGACAAATATAATTGAACTGTAGATTAATCACTATAAAATTGTCCATTAAATACCAAAATATTATTTACTATTAATGTATGATTAAATTCTCATATAATTTTTTTTATAAGTATTGTGAAATATTTTGTGACAGACAAAAAAAATTTGAAGAAAAACTAGTTGATTTTAAATTATTACAAGAATTTCATGATGAAATAAACTTGAGTGAAGCATTATACAAGCTTTTGAAGCAAAATAAAATCACAAAACAACTGTTCTACATTACTGTAAATAATGTTAATAATAATTATATTTTTCAAGAATCTCTACAGATGAAGATCAAGTGAGTCAACAAGCATGAATAAAATATAAAACTTGAATTAATTTTTTGTATTTCTCATATTTTGCAGCTTGTTGTGAAGCAATTGATAAATGAATTAAAAATTAAAGGTGAGAATAAAAATTCATCATTTAAATTTAATAATAATCATATTTCAGATGAGTTTCAAATTGAAACATTTAAGAATATACTTTAAAAAATTGATAACAAACTGAGATAATGAGTTTAAAATATTTTGCTTATAATAATATTTTTAAATTTAATTGCTTGCTAATACTGTTTGAATCTTCTTTCAGTATCAAAAAGTTTTTTGTAATGTGCAGTCAGTTAATAAAGTTTTAAATATAAAAACTAATATAAAAACACTATGAAATTAAATTTGTAATATAATGATTTGAGCTTTTTTTCTGAGACAATATCTGAATATATGAATTAAGAATATCAAGATTACAAAAATGAAGAAATTTTAATTAACTGATGATGAATGAAAACAAGTGAAATATATTATATATCTCTTGCAGTCATTTATAATATATACAAAAAATTTCTCAATGATGAAAAAATCAATAATTCATTTAAGCTTTTGAATATACAATACAATATTTGATCATTTTAATGAGCAAGAAGAAAAAACATATTTGAAAAATAATTAAAAAAATGCATTGATTAACATTTGTTAAAGTGCATCTGTTAAACTGTTTAAATATTATTCAAAAACTGCAGATAAGCATGAAAAAATTTGTTCAGTTGCAGCTCTTCTTAATTCATGCATGTACATAAATACTTTAAACTCAAAACACTGAAAGAATGATGAACTTAATAAATATAAACAACTTATGATTAAGTTTTACAATCAAAATTATAAATAATATAAAAAAATCTCAGCAGTTGTTCTGAAAAATTATTCTAATTCAGAAATAACAGTTTCTAATAATAAATTTAAAAAAATTTATTTAATCTGAAATTAAGATTTGAATAAAATTGTGAATAATAATATAAAAAGAAATACTGATGATGCACAGTCAAAGAATGAATTTGAATAATATTTATATAATACTTGAATTTCTTAAATATCAGAAAAGAATATTCTTGAGATGTGAACAATTATTAAATATCAGTATTTCACTGTAATGTAAATAATCAAAATTATACTTAATGTGTCATTATATACTGTTGATGTAAAGTGAAAGTTTAATTCAGAAAGAAATATTTGTTCTTATTAACAAAAATATTTTGCAGAACTGACAGTTAGAAAAATTATATTAATAAAATATAATGATTAGAATCTACTTGTTGATAAGAATATTACATTTAAAATAATTTTAATGATGATTGTTTAATTATTAAAGATAAAGAACATAACACAAAGAAAAAAAAGCTTTCAGAAGAAGCACAATTAGTAAAAAAATATTAATTTAATAATAAAAAAAATATCTGAAAATCAAGAAAATTAAAAAGTTAAATAAAAAATTACAAAGTCACAGAAGAAGAAGCAGCAGTAATAATAATAAAAATATAAATAATTATATGTTATTAAACTCACATGTAATTAAAACCATTATTTTGAGCTGTTATTTTGTCATGTGACTATTAAGTTGCTGAATGTTTCAGTTAAATTTGTTTATGTTTATTATTAGAAATGATTATCTACATTTTTTGTGTTATATAATCAGAAATCAGAAATTCTGATCTCAAAATTATATAATTTCATTTCATTTCATGTGTGTTGACTGCACTTTCATTTTCATTTCACAAATAAAATACTAGTCTCTAATCTGTTTTAATAAATTCATTTGCAGTTTCATTTTTATTTCAGTTTATAGATTTTTAGTTCTGTTTTCTTTCAGTTTCATTTCATATAGTAGTAATTTGATTTTAATAACTTGATACAAAGTCTCATTTTGATTCACTGATTTCAAACATTCAAAACAGAATAAAAAAAAACAAAAATTTTCAATTTCTGCAGTCAGTCTAGCAGTGATCATCTGAAGTATATTATATGATAAGTCAGTGTCAGTGAACAACAAATTTATAGTATAAAACTGTAGATGCTAAATAACATATTCATTATGTAGATAAAAGAGCTGATAGTCATTATAGTAGGTATCTCAATAGAGAATCTCAATAGATGAATAGAAATCACAATGATATTTAATAAACTAACTAATGATAGAAAGAAAAACAATAACACAAGAATAACATATATAAAAGACAGAAAGAAAAAACATCACAGAAAATGTTGAAAGCAATTACTTATAATATTAAATCATAATAATTATTAATTTAAACTAGATGTTGTATTAACACTTTAATAATATCAGCAGAAATCTCACTACAATTTTTTCATTTATTAAGAATTGACATTTTCTGTTAATTTTATAGAAAAACAATCAAATTTTCAATTTCAATAACAAATAAATAACAAAACAAAATAATAAAATATAATCAATTTTAAATCAATTTCAAACCAGTTTATCAACATATATTATTCAATTTGTATATATCAGTAATGATTTGTATTCTCATTCAGTTCTAATATTGAGACATAAAAAGAAATTGAATTCAGCATGATTGTATCTGAGTTAATATTGTTTTTCATGTAATAATTTTAAAATACATTTTTAAAAATCAACTTTTCATTGATAAAGATTTATTGCAGATATTTCATTATCTCTCTTACTATATTTTTTTATTAATTTATAATATAAATACAAGCAGTTGATAGACCTTTCTTAAGAAATATGTTTAAATTTTTGATTACATTCAAATTAGTTCACTTCTTTCATTGAATTAATACATTCAAAATCAGATTTAGTTTTTGTAGTTGTATCACAGTCAAAAATATATATGAAATTATTGTATATATGTTTAAATATCTAAATAATAATATAAATTTCTGAATAAGATTTTTGTATGCAGCAAAAAATTGTAATTATATTTCTGCTTTATTAATTTTAAAATACTTATGATTCTTCTGAATAACTACATATCATGATAATATTATACATTATTTTTTTTGTATAATTCATGAGCATCATGTGAAAATAATGATACAGTAATTCTGACATCATTAGACTAACATATTATATTCATTCAGTCAATCTCAAAATTCAATACATTTTAATAAATATACATATTATTTTTAATACAATATATATAATCATCTGCCATCAGCTTTCTAACTTTCACTTTTTCTCATTATTTATTTATTTTATTGTGCATTTCTGACAGAATTTAAATGCAGTTTTTAGTTACTTCAGTTATTAGTGTAAGTGATTCTTGAATTATATTCTTATCTTTTTGTGATTCTTTAGATTTAGTCTATGCCCTTATTGTATTTTTTATTTTCTAGTTGCATATATTGAAATGCCACTTGAAATGTTTAGACCTGTTTGTATCTAATATAATGTGATATATAATTAATGATAATTGCTAGTTTTAGATAAATAATCAACTATCTTATTTCATATCACATCTGATAGCATGTCAAGTTAAGTTTTCTGACAGAGCAAAAAGTTTTTGATAAAGTGTCTTGTTAAGATGACTTAATTTAATCACTGATATTGAAAATTTGATTGAGTTCAGATGAATTCTGTTGAAACTGATGATAAAAAAATTTTTATGCTAGCTTTTCATTAGATGAAAAAAAAGTTATCACTTTCAAATTTATTTATATTTTTTTTTTCATTGAGATTTTAGAAGATTCTTCTCAGAGACAAACATTATTGTTTATTTTACACTTCATATTATTTTTATTACTACTTGTGCAAAAATTATTTACATTAATAATCATTATTTGTCACTATCATGTTTACTTCAAATTCACATGACATTCTAATGATGAATACTTCAAAGTCATCACAAAATTCATCTTCTCAATTTGTATTCAGTATAATAATTTTAATTGAACAACTTTGAAACTGAACAGATTGTGATGCAACAGCTGTAAAACTTGTCACACAAATTAAAAAATGAATTTAACAAAAAATTGTGAAGTTTTGTCACATCAGACATCAACTTGTTAAAGTAAAATTTGATAATTTGCAGATGATAATGAAAAAACAAATTCAGAGTCTTAATGAACAAATTTAAAATCAGAGTTAACAGTTTGCAGCTTTATAACAAACATTACAGAATTATGAAGCTGAAAATTTATGTGTTAAAAACACACAACTGCTACTACAACAACAATAAACAATTGTCAACATCAGATGCACTTTTCTGTGAAAAGTTTCAGAACTTGATAAATCAAAAAATTATGACAGAATAATTAAAAATGAAGTAACTTTTAAATGATTGATTTAATGCTGATTTTATTAAAAAAAAATTATGTTTATGAGAAAGACTGCAATGAAATATTAAAAAATTACTTTTGCATTATTCTGATTTACAAAAAATGTTTTAAAGTGCTGAACAGCAGAAGAAAAACTGACAGAAAAAAATTTAATAAATCCTAATTTATTAAAAATTTGAGAATAATTTAAAAAGTGAATCATACAATACTACAGCAAGCTCAATGCTGAACAAAAATGTTGATCATGCTATATCAGAATTTAATAAAAAATTGATGTACAATTCTACTTTACTGAATTGAATTAAGTGTATGTTGAATTGAAATTTTAGTTATTCAAAATAATTTAAATTTAAATTGTTCTTACTGATGTGAAGAATGATATTCTGACTGAGTGAAAATGCAAATATGAAAAATCAACAATAATGAAAGAAGTTATGCAAGTGCTGAAAAACATCAAACAGTTTCTGAAATCAATGAAAATGTATTGTGATAACAATCATACATTTTCAGTGAATTCAAATATGATGAATCTCAATATGTTAAAGCTTGACAATGATGATCTTTCTTCTGATCTGACAAAAAAAAATTTTTTTAAGAAAGAAACATGAGCATGAAAAGAATGATGCTGTTGCAACAAAACTTGTTTCAATTGTGATGCAAAAAATCACAAATTTCAAAAATATCTGCAGAAGAAGAATGAAAATAAAAAAAATGATGATTCTGAAGCTCAGAAAAATCAAAAAAATAAATCAAATCAGTAAATATGAAAACTCTTGCTGATTTATTATATAAAATCTTCACAGTTGACAACTTGTCTGAATTATCTGATTTTCTGAACTCATCAGAACTTTTTTTAAAAAAATGAAATTTTTGACACACTGTCAGACATCAAGCATTTGAATGCTGCAGAAGATGAACAAATGTTATATAATGAAATGCTTGAAAAAGTTGAACATTCTGGCACACATAATATAAAAACTTTAGCTGACTTAGATGTCTTCATTATTTACACAAGTGAAAGAATTGTGAACACTGTTGAAGCAGAAAAAATTTCAGAAAATAAAACTGTGAAATTTTTAAATGATCAGTACATGATATTGTCTGCTAGAATTTGATTAAATCTTCAAATTGACATTTTTAAATGCAAGATTGAAGCAAGAGTTCTTGACAATTTTGATTACAATATTATTCTTGATCAATCTTGATTCAAGCAATGAAATTCACAAATTTACTGAAAAATGTCTCACATGATAATAATAAATCAGAAATGATGAGTACACATTATATTGTTTGCTGATATGCAACAATGAATTTTGAAAATTGAGACAAAATTTAATTTCATGATGAAACATCAGCTTTCAAGAATTTTGCATCAACAAAAAATGAAGTACTTTCTTTATATATTATGAGCAATATTAAAGAAAAAAGAAAAGAAGAAGAGTTCTGATGAGAATTCAAAGCTAAAGAAATTTCTCAATAAATATAAAAATGTTTTTTGCACTGAACTGTCTTCAGAATTATCTTCTGATAAATTATTCAAATATAATATTGATATGAGTAATGTGAAATTCATTAACATGTATTCATACTTTTTATTACAGACACATCTCAAAGAACAAAAATGTCAGATTACAAAATTATTGAAATGAGATTTGATTAAATTATTTTTAAGTGCATGAAGATTTTCAGTTCTCTTCATCAAAAAGTTTGATAGTGCTTAATGAATGTGCATTAATTATCAAGCACTTAACAAGATTATGATAAAAAATAAATATTCATTATTAAGAATACAGAATCTGATAAATATCATTGAAACAATATGAATTCTTTTAAAGATTAATTTTGCTGCTGAATTCTGACAGATTTAAATTAAAGAGTTTTTGATGAAAAAAATAATTTTTAATACTCAATGAAACAAGTTCAAATTTCTTGTTATGTTTTTCAGACTCTGCAATGCTTCATCAACATTTCAAAAAATGATGAATGTTATGTTAGCACAACACATTGACATTTTTTGTTTTGTGTATTTAGATGACATTCTTGTATTCTTGCAGTTGAAAAATGAATATTTTGAGCATTTTAATAAAGTTTTTCAGAAACTCTGTAAGCACACATTGTATGCAAAAATCTCAAAATGTGTGTTTGTAAAGAAAGAGTTTGAATATTGTGATCACATTGTTGATTAAAGTGTAATTAAATTTGTTTTAGCAAAAATTGATGTGATCAGAAGCTGATCACAATCAAAAAATGTACATAAAATCTGACAATTTTTAAATTTAATTATGTTTTACAGATAATTCATAAAGAATTTTGCAAGAATTGCTGCTCTGTTGTTGAATTTGTTGAAGGAATTTAATAAAAAACTAAAAAAAAAATGTTTTGTCTGATTGTCTGAAATGTTTCTTGTCAATTGACATTTCTAAAATTATGTGAATGAATGATGAAGAACTCTGTTATAATTCAACTGAACAGAAACAAACTTTATATTATTGAAATGAATGTTTTTGAGTGAGTTATTGATTGCACATTTTATCAGATGAAAAAAAAAGATAATAAACTTCATTCAGTGACATTTGATGAATGAAAGCTCTCAAAAGCAGAATTAAATTATCTGATTCATAAAAAAAAACTTTTATTGATCAAGCATGTTCTCAAAATGTTTAATTGATATATTGATAATGAAACTCAGATAACAATTATAACAAATCATGAGAATTTTCAATATTTTTAAACAATCTGAAAACTGTTCAAATATTTTATCAGATGAGTTGCTGATTTTCAGAAATATAATTTAATGATTAAATATTATTTAAGAAAAAAAGTAATAATTTTAGATGTGATTAATTGATGTTCAGATTTCATGAAAACTGATTTTTGAAACTTGATGAAAGTCATCAAAATTCTTTTTGCTTTAAAAAATTGTGATGAAGACAAATGATATGACATTATGATTTAATATTTTCAAAACAAAAAATTGCTGTTCAATGAGACATTACAGCAAGTTATTTAGAAGATAAAATACATATTTAAATGAAGCAAGTTAACTCTGAAGAATGAATGAAAGAAAATGCTCATTAAAATTGTTGATGAGAATATGAAAGCACTTTATATTAAAAAAGCTTTTTGAAATGATTTAATCAAACAAATGCACTTGAAGTTTAATTATCTTGATTTATCAGAATTTTTGAGAGTTCTATAATCTTGTGAATACTGATTAAACATAAAAAAAATATTCAAGCTGCAATTTATTTGTGTTCAAACTGTCAAGTTGTAAAAAACTCAAAATTGAATTTGAAATGTAAGAAAGCTCAATACATGATGAATGAGCAAATCAAATTTTTTGAATGATAAAAAATTAATTTTATTGAACTGTTACTGACAACTTCAAATGAAAACTGTTGAATCATTACAGCAGTTGATTATGTAATGAAATGACTTTTAGTTAAATTGTTGAAGAAAACAACAAATGTTGAAATTGCAAAATTTATTCACAAAAAAATTTATGTTAATTATAGAGTATCATGAGAATTAATATTAAACAATAATTAAAATTTTTTGTCAGTTGCTGTGAAACATTATGTCACATAAATGCAGACATGATATCATATGATAACATCATATCACTCACAAATTAATGAAAAAATTGAAAATTTTAATGAGATAGTGAAACAGATGTTAATGAAATATTTTTTCAGAAAGTTAACATGTTTGTGAAATGAATATTTATTACAAACTTTATTTGCTGCATGAATACAGATACATATCACAAGTAAATGAAGTTTTTTTTATTTGTTTTATGATGTACATTCTTGCATTTCATCAGATGAGAATGTATCAATATAAAATGATGCAGAAATTAAAAATTCTGACAAAAAATTAAAAAAAGTCAGTTATACAAAATTGTTGACAAACAAACTTTTTCTCAATTGAATTATTAAATTCAAACACATTAGAAATGAAATAATCTGAGAAATAAATTTTGAAGTTAAAAATTGAATTTTTGTAAGAAATAAAAAATCTGAAAAATTTTAATCAAAGTGATTTAATTCATACAAAATGATCAAATTACATTTGTTAAAAATATATGTGTTGAAAAAATCTAGCAGTAGAGTTTTCAGAAATCTGATTAATAAATCATAATTAATTAAAATTAATGTGAAAAATTTAGAAGAACTTTGATCTTCATCTGCAGTGAATTAGATTTTGAAATAAAAAAAATTGTTTATTGAGAAACTCATTGAGATTTAACACATAATTAATGTTTACAAAAATAATATTACTTTTTATTTGAAGTTCTCAGTCATTATAAAAAAAAAGTGAAAGAAATTTGAGAAGAATGCAGAGAAGTCAGCTTTAAAGAGAAAGAAAAAAATGATTATCAAAAATATTATGAAATAACTTAAATCAAAACAAATGACACAAAATGATGATCAAATTTCCTGTGATAAAAGTAAAAAACACAAAACTCAAAACTGCAAGAAAAAAAATAAGTTGAGATTTTTATCAGAATGCAACAATAATAAATAATTAAATAAGCAAAAAAATGCTTCTGAATTTGAGTTTTCTGACAAGAAAAATGCTTCATGTTGAATCAGAATCTCATTTGATACTTTTATTGCTGTTGTAATTTAGTCTTACTTATAATTTAGTTTAGAAACATTTCAGTTGAATGTTACAAAAATGAAACTAACACAAATGAAACTTTTAATTCATTTCAAAAAATATTAATCAGATTTGCTATGATACAGAAATTAATAATTTAAAATTCAAGATAATGTTCTATTGTACAAATTTTTTAATTTTTGATTATAAATGAAAGAAAAAAAAACAAAAAAATGCAATCAGATTTACTTCAGCTTGTATTGCTTTTATTTGTTACTGCTAGATTTTTCTTCATTTTTTTCATTTTCTGAATCAGTAAAATCTTCAATCTGCTTGTCTAAAATAACAACAATTTTGATGATGACTTCATGAGTGACATAAACAGTTTTTTTGTTGTTAATAAAAGAGTGAAGATTCTTCAAAAAGAACTTCAACATGAAAAATTTGAAGAATTTTTTAATAACTGACTTCTTGCTCTTTCTGATTTTTTTGAAAATGAAAAACTTTTTGACATTTTTTTTGATGAATGAGTGTGAGTAGTTTTTGAGAATGATGAGAGAGTTTTCTCTGATTTTGCATAATTGAAGCAAAGTGTACAACATTTTAAAATTTTTTTTAAAGACAATTGATGCATGCTTTTTTTCTGATGAATTTATCACTTAAAGTTATGACAATCATGCACTTAGTAAATGAACTGTGCAACTCTGCACAAAATTTGCAAAGTTTTTTTTGAACTTCATCATGACACTGAGTGATGACTGCATTGTAAAACACTTTTCTCATAAGTGAATGAAAATTGATAAAATTCAAAAAAAAATATCAGCACAGAGAACAGACAGAAGACAATATATTGATTTTTTTAGTAACTTGTATAAAAAATTCAATAAAAAAATGATGAATGATGAATTCATCAATCATCATCTTCTTGAACATCATGACATGATTAACATCATTAAAGTTGTTATCTATAGCAAAAATAACACATTAGTAAATTGCTGTGTTAAAAAAAAAACTGCAAAAAAAGATTTTATGTTCAGAAAAAGTCTGAATACAAAATTTAGACATAACAACAAAAGTTTTCATGTCTTGTTTGAAAAAATTTAAGACCAGCTTGTTGTCAGAAACACTCAACATGAAAGTAATGACAGTGTTTAATTATTAAGCAGATGATGATGTGATCATATACAAAACTTCTAACATTTTGAAAATTTGTATGAAGATAAAAAAAACTCAAGCAGAATGAAAAGCAAGTGAAGAAACAAAAACAAAATTAATTTTTATATCATTCATGATAAAAAAGTTCTTCAGATTGATTGATTTGAAAAAAAAACAATACAAATTTTTATGTTTGTCTTCTTGATATTTGCTTTCACATGAAGTTTTGCTTTTTTGATCAGCAGAAAAAAAACAGAGTTTTTATTAATTTTTTTTACAGTGAGAAAAAGCTTATGAAGATGTTTTGAGTGAAACAAATGTTCAGATGAGCTGAATGAAAAAAAAGCTGCAAATACATCAGTTCACAACAAGAAAAGCTTGTTATAAAATTCAAGAATTCATTTTTTGAGTTGTTTAAAGTTTTTGAAAATTTGAATTCATATTTTCTGAAATTTTTGTTTGAAGTTTTCATATTAATACAAAAAAACACAATGCAAAAAACTGTTTGAACATAAGAAAAAAAAATTGCTTAAAGAATCTAGCTGATGTTATTAAAACTGTTTTTCTTTTTCTAAAATTTTGATATTAATAAGAAATAATAATTAGAAACTTGCAACACACAAACTGATCTTTGCAAATAAAATTATCAATGTCATTTGATCAAATAAAAAGTTCAAGAATGAAGAAAAAAACTGATGAAGTGAGAGATTCAAAAAAAAATTATTGTGTGTCAAACTGATTGTTATGATGAAGAACTATGCTAGTGAGCAATTAAAATTTGTTAATGTGAAAAAATTATGTTTGAAGAATGAACTACATTACTCTACATTGAGGCATGATATTTTATAATCACAGTCTTTGTGAACAAAATTCAGTTTAGTGAGAGAGAATGTGATTTTTTAGATTTAGTCTATGCTCTTATTGTATCTTTTATTTTCTAGTTGCATATATTGAAATGTCACTTGAGATGTTTAAACTCATTTGTATTCAATATGATGTGATATATAGTTGGTGGTAGTTGCTAGTCTTAGATAGACAATCAACTACCTTATTTCATATCACATTTTTCATCACTAAGAATCAAAAAAACATTAAAATTAATATATCAAAAAAATATTTTGTTGTCAGACTTCATATACTTAACATAATATGAATAATTCATTAATTTTCATGCATGATCATGATACAAAATCTCATATCAAAAATAATATGTGAAATCTTAATGTATTAGCTGCTGATCAATGCTGTAGTACATGATTTTAAGTTATTTATAATTATTTCAATCATTAATCAATCTTTGATGATGATAGTAGATATTGAATTTCTTGTTGACTTAATCTGATATGTGTATGTTATTATATGTCAGTATTTTATTATTTCATCAAAGTATTAGTTTTCAAATAATAACAGATTCAGTCTCAAGTCATTTCTGCTTCAATTTCTTTTTATTAACATTTTTAATTTTTGTGAAATCAAAATATCAGTTGTAATTGAAGTCTTTTATTGTCACAACTTTTGAAATTAATAATTTGTATGTCAATTTGTAAATACTTAAAACATTTTCTAATTATACAGAACAACTTGCAATTTTGAATTAATTCTAAGTTTTTTTATCAGTTTTCATCTTATCAATATTCAGTCAGTTGTTATATAAATACTTAAAACAATTTATCAATTGCTAATAAATGAGCATTTTTGTCTGCAGTTTAAACTTTAAGATTATAAGTTTTATATAATTATAATATAGTTTTGTTTCAAAAATATTTCTAAATATTTTTATAATTAATTTCAGAATTCAAATGAGTTTTTGTTCAGATCATTGTTTTGTTTTTTTTATCTTTATTAATATTACTTTTTCAAATTCTTAATAGTAATATCTTTCTGTATTCACAATGCATACTGTATTTTATTGTTTATTTAATAGAATTTTTTCATTACTTTCTGACAGAATTGCAGAATTTTTATTTTTATTTAATAAACTTTGTGTTGTTAATACTACAGCAATTTTTTTACTATAACATATCAGATGATTTGATTAATTAGTTGAATTTATCAACATACTAATTAATTTTTTTAAATTTAACACAAATTCTGATTTATCATCATGATCTTCATTCTGTATCTGAATTGATAACTCACTATAAATTGACATATTACTAGTACTTCAATTATGAATGTTATTCATTACAATATTTTTTGATGATGCAACTGCTAATTTTGAATTTTCTGTAATAAACTGACAAGAATTCAAATTTACAGTCAAATTTTCTACAATTATTTGCTGTGAACTTTTCACTGAACTTTCTAACACAGCAAATAATTTTGATGCACTGTTTATTTTTGAAATCATTCTGCAGATAACAAGTTGATATTGATCAATAATTAATTCTACTAAATTAAGATTCTGCTTATTTAATTTTTCTGATGAAATTTTCTCATTGTTTGTCACAAAGTTAAAGTTTTTAATATTTAATTCAATCACTTTTTTATGATCTACACTCTGATGAGTGATTTTGTGCACAATCAACATATTATTATATTAAAAAATGTCTTTCAGTTTCTAAACTTTCTCAGCACAAGTCTGAATTTTTTTGTTATTTGAAATGATGTGATGAACTGAAATATGAACTTAATTTTATTTTATTTTTATATTTTCATCAGTTTGTTTTTAATTTTTGTTAATTTTTTGCATTTTTTTTTTCATCTTTGTTGTGATAAATTGAGATTTATGAAGATTATCTTGAAAATTTATATATGTATAATGCACTCAGAATCTGAAGTTCTCAACATACATATAAAAGTTTATTATTAATTCATTAAAAATTAACTGTGTTTTTATGAGTTCATTCATTAATTTCAGCTGAAAATTATATTTTTAATTTGCTGATTGACTTTCAATTCAATTAATAATGTCATTCATGCTTACAAACTGTGTCTGCTCTATAACAATTACAGTTTGTTAAGCTGATGCTTGCTGAAGCTGCAGTATGTTCACTGACTGCATCAGCTGAATTAATTTATTATCTGAATTTAACATTGCTGATTAATGAATTTATTATTTTTTTTAAAAATAAAATTTAATAAGAAAATAATAAAATTTTTATACTTGAAGTTGTATCAATGCAAGAAGAAAGCTGTAAGAAACTTGCTAAAGAAAACTGATTATCAAATAAAAAAAAAGCAGCAGATTTAGAACTGATTTTATCAATGCAGAAAAGTGAAGTTAATTATATAAAAAAATGAATTTAACATCAACAGTTAATGTAAATCAGTGAATTTTTGCACAAAAATAAATTTTTCAGTCAAAATTGATGATGAATTTCATCAATGTCATATAGAATCAGTGAATTTCATCAGAGAACAGTGAATTGCAATCAATTAAAAGTGAATTTCATCAAGCAAAAGTGAAGACAAATTTTCAATTTCTTTATTCATTAGAATTTGATGTCATTCTTGATATTCATCAATTCATTCAACATTTTTATATCATTATATCAAATTCTTAATCTTTCAGTAAAATATTTGTATTATTCAACTGTTCTATTTTCTTATCATCATCTTGATTATTTTTTTCATTATCTTTCTTATTAATAAAATTATTATCTTTTCTATAAACATTTAAATTCTGTTTTTCATAATATTTTTTAATCTAATTGCTGCTAATCAAATCTGCTATTTTCATTTCATTTAATTTTTTTGAATAATAAACACTCTTATTCTGATTGACTGACTTGGTTTTATAAAAATTTAATTATTAAAATTACAATTTGTTACTTCAAGACATATCTTGTTTATTTTTCATATTATGAAGCAATATCAAATTTTCTGACTGCAATGAGTAAAACTGAATATTATAAATGTTATTAAAGTATTTTTTATTGACATTCTGCATTCATTACTTATAATGAATTATCTCTTCAATATTCTCATTCTGTTGTTCAATCTGCTGTGCTTACAACATTAAAAACTCTTCAGTAGTTCATACTGATTGTTATGATAAAATTGGTTATATTAAAATATTTAATTTAATTAACAGTACTGCTTTCTGATTTATTAGTAGTTAATATAATATTATTTTTATACTTATCTTAACAGTTATTTAATCAGTTATTAGTATCACAGACAAGTGTTTCACTCAATTTTTTTCAGTTTTTTTAATAATCTTTGCTAATCTGTCAGTTAAAATTTTATGATCAACTTCAATCATTTCATTAACTTGTGCATGATAAAAAAAGATAATTATTTTTATAATTTCATCTTTTTTTATCAATTTTTTCATCATATTCTTGTTTTCAGAATTTTTATTTATTATGAATACATGTGAATGCTTTCATCAGCAGATAATATTTTTTATAAAGAAACACAGCAACATTTTGAGCAGTTGTTTTTTAAAAAGCTCAAGCTTTTATTCAGTTGAAAAAGTCACATTTAACAATCACTAAATAATTTCATTCTCAATATGATAACATGTGTATAATATCAACATTAATTTTCTTTCAACAAGTAGAAGTTCATGTTGAATGAAGTTTCTTTTACATTTTTTAACTGTCTTGAAACTGATACTTCTTGCAATACTTTATATAGAAAGAGACATTTTAATATACTTTAAGTTATCAGTATTTAGCATTAACAGCACTATAAATTTTCTCACATTTTTTATAATTAAGCTCATTATATAATTATTTCAGAATCTTCTTGTGTTGTTATGAATTATTTATCATATATTAAATTAAATTTTTTTTCTGTATATTTAAACAGATAATTGTGTTTTATCAAAAATTTAATTATCTTTTTTCAGAAATGATAATACTTTTTATTAATTATATTTTTGAATTTTTGTAAAAAAATAAAAAATTTTATTATTTTTTCTGATTATTCAGAATAAGATACAGTTAATATTCTAATCTTCTCATCATTAATTTATTCAGCAATAATTTAAAATGAAGTGATATTAAAAATATTTTTATTACTGTTATTTTCATCAACTTTATTCTCTTTTTGTGATTTTTTTGACAATTCATCAGCAGCAGTATGCTTAGTACTCAGCATATACTTAACAGTAAACTCAAAAGATTTTATTCAAGCAATTTAATTGTTCATTAAAGCTTCTGACACATTTATTGAAATATAACTCAGCTGTGTCATTAAGATTTTTATATTCACTTTCAACACAAAAAAGTTATTATACACTTAATGTCTGAACTTCTTAAGTGCTTTCAGCATTATTTTGTATTTTTTTTTCAGTATTATATTTCAACTCAGCAGTATTTCAAATCTCTAAATTATATTAAGCAGAATGTCTTGCATTTTTCTGATGTTGTATTAAATAATTTTTTTAATTATAATTACTTATATTTACAGCAACAATAATATTTAAAAAATCTTGCTCATAATTGATTAACAAAATCACAGAAAATAAATATAATTTATTCTTAAGAGTGTTAAAAATTTTATTCTGTAAGTTATTTTACTTTTATATCATATTTTTTCTCAACAGTTTATACAAAAACTTCACTATTCATTTATAGTATTTAATCAAAACTCAAAAATATTCAGTAACATTAAGAAATTTTTAAAGATGTGTTGTGTTTTCAGATATTAGTTATTTTATTATTTTTTCAAATTGTTCAATTTTTTTTTGCAGTTATCATTCATTCTGATTACAGATTCAGTTAACAATATTTATATCTGATATAGCAAACTGAGTTTTTACACTCACAAATGTGATGTCACTTATTTCAATCAGTCCCAGAATGTGATTCAAATTCATAAAATGCTCAAAAACAAAAAATCTTATCTCCAACATAATCTTGTCATTATTGTATCACAAACATAAGCTTTTAATTTCAATGTTATTAATAAAAACTCTGACAGTATGAAATATGACATTTTGCAATATGTTTATAATTTCTCACTGCACAACTTCAGAAGAATTTATTACATTCTAAATTAATATAATATATCTGAACAGCTCTATCAATAAAAAATTATTATAATCTGAGAATAAATTTATCAGTGTTATAATAATCTGCTCTGTAAAGTTTTTAGTAAATTTATCATAATTAGAAAAAATGTTAAAATTTTTATTGTTACTGCATTATACAGTTAAACTGCATTCGTCAAACAAAACTTTTCAGATTTTTTTTCTCAATCAGAAAATAAAAATTAATGTATGAATTATAATAAAACTTTAATATTTCAGCAGTTAATTAATTCTTAACAATCTCAATAATTTTTTCATTCAGCACTTTTGAAATTTAATAATTCTTTGCTCATCATGCTTTGTGAGACACTGTTTTAATGACTGACAAAGAAAATACTTTTAAATGTATTAAATCAAGCTCTTTGCAATTTCAAGTTAATATCTTCTCTTTTTTGAATAAAATTGTCAGAAAAAGCTTCTTTTCTTTTAACAACAATTTTAATTTTAGTTTTAATTTCTCAATATAATTCTGTATTAATTATTGCTCTATCAGAAAAGTAGTTCTTTAAAATCTAATATATTTATCAAATTCAATTGAAAATTTAATTTATTTCTTTTTTGAATGATACTTCTTAAGATAAATAAAAATTCAATTAATCATGCATTCTAATTTGCTTTTATCAGATTTATCAGAAGTTTGTAATTAAACTTGATCAGTTTTTTTATAAAGTATATTTATTTTTATTTTCTCAAACTTTCAAGTTTCTCTTCCAGATTTAATTCTAAATACTATATTCTTTTTTTTCTTTTTCAAGTCTCAAGTTTTATTAAGTTTAAATTTTTTGAATCTTGACTGATCAATATTTCATTCACAACTCTTTATATTAATTGTTATTAATTATCATTTCATGAAATATTTCATGACTAACCCAGAAATTAATCAATATATATTTTGTAAGTAAATTTCAATATGTTCACTTATTATATTATAATGTCAAGATACTAACTGAAATTACTGCAATTTTTTATATTATTAAAATCATGTCTCATCTTCTGATTAATTTATTTAATTTATCAGTATACTGATTAATTCAATTGAGTTTAGCACATATTTTAATCTTTTATTATTATTATAAATTTTTACAACATTACTTTCAACATTTTTGTTATCAATCTTCACTTCATTCAATACATATCTTGTTATCATTACTTGACAATCTTCTCTTTCATTTTCAGACATACTATCAGATATTTTTTTTATTTTCAGCAAATGTCTTTCTGATACAATATTCATCTACTCATTTAAATTCTTCTCATTTTTTTAATTTTCTACTGTCACAATTCAAAAATATATCAACAGCAAATTTGACAATTTAATGTAATGATTTAAAATCTCAGAATTTCAAACAACATATTCACTTTTTATTATAAATTTTACACAGAACATCATTACTTTTCAAAATTTTTACATCTTAATTGATTATAAACTGAAATAATTGTCTGAGAATAATATTATAATTATTTTCATTATCAATAAAAAATAATGTATAAAAAATAAAATTTTTTATCTGAACAGAAACATTATCACAGCAAGCTGTGATTAAAATAATGTGATTAATCTGAATCAGCATAATAATTTTCAGATTATATTATATATTTAAATTTAATTTTCTTGCAGTTTTAACAAAGATTATATTAATCTCTGAGTCAGTATCAAGCAGAGTTTTAAACTTCATGTCTTATATAATAATTAACATTATTATTAACTGCATGACATATACAACATTTTTGTTATAGTCAAATTCAAATTGTATCACTCTTTCTTGCTTAACATTAACTTTAACTGACTCTGACATTTCAACAGTATTTCATAACTTGTTAATCTGACTTGTACTAAACATTTCTCTATACAGTATTAAAAATATATTAAAGAACTTGTAAATTCTTATCTGAATTATTTCATTCAAAATTTTCTTTATTATTTTCTGTAATGCAGTTGCATTTCTTAATTAATTAATCAGATGATCTGCAACATTGTACTATTTTTTTAATTTGTTTTTTTCTCATCAAATATAATATTTGTTATTGTATAATCTGAACCAGCAAAGTAAATATTTTTTTATAAAGTATTTCAACATTTTTGATTTATATCTTTTTTTTTAATACATCTTCAAAATTGCAATTTGATTATGAGCAGTAAATTTCTTTTGATCAGTACTAGTTTTATTTACTGTATATTTTGCAACAATTGTGATTGTATAATCTGTATTAACAGAAATTTTATATTTATTTTTTTTCAGACTCAGAATTAGAAGATTCATGAATTATTATATTAATTTTAACAGTCTGAACTCTCAGCTAATTAATAAAAATCTGTTTCATTTTTTCTTTTTTAGACTCTGAAATTTTCTTTTTGAGATTTGAATTGACTTTCTCTTCATTCATACTGCATATTAAATATATGTCTGCAATTTTTGATTCTATTAAAACAAGCACAAGTTCTTGTTTTGATTTTTTCATTCACAATTATTCTTGTTGATTAATATAATAATACTTCTGATAATAATTGTGAAAGTATTTCTCACACTAATTTTGAAAATGATCAGATTATTCATAATAAAAATATAATAATCTGTCACTCTCAAAAGAAGTAATTTTTTATTTATATTTGTTATTTTATTCACAGTTTCAATCATCATAATTTTTTTATTATACAGAATTAACATTATTGAATACTGCATCTGCTGATTTACTTAATTCTGATTCAATGCAGAATCTAAATGACATGAAGTTTAAGTATTAACATTTTGAAAGTTTAAAATATTTATCAAATTGTCATTTCATTTAAGTATCTGAGTCTGATTAACTGTCTGTAATTGTAAATTTGCATTTTGTAAATCAGTCAGACATTCTGCATTGACATATATTGTTAATATTATATTGAAAAACTTCTTGATTAGATAATCAACAGCACTTTTTTACTTTTTTTTTCTTAAATTTCACATCAGAAATACTGATTTTGTTTTTATTTTTTTTTAGTTGTATTCAGAACTGCAGCATTTTTTTTATCATTATATTTAAAACATCAAATATGCAAAAATACTGAGTAAATAATTTATTAACTAGTTGAAAAATTTCTTTCAGCTGTCACATTTTCTGAACAGAATTTTTCTCATCTTCAAAAATATTTTTATTGCTTTTATATTATTCAATCAATTTTATAGTAATTTACACTATTTCATTAAAATCAATAAGGACTGTATCATCTGCAAGATTTAATTTAATTTTATCAATAACTTTCTGTCACAGCTTCTCTGATAAATCTTGTAGAAATTATGTTGTTTATGTACAATTATTAAATTAGTTATTGACTAGCACAGTTTTTGACACTGTCACAAATTCACAAATATATATATACACATAAATTTCATTTGCATTTCATATAAATTATAAATTTTAAGTACTTTCATCAGTATATTTTATAAATAATATTTTGCTCTTAAAACTTACAAAATATTTTCTTCACAAAGTTATTTCAGTTCTCATTTGTATAATTATTCAAGATTTTCATTCAATCTTCAATTCAAGTAATACAATATCAAGTAATTTACTTCAGTATCTTCTTGTTAATAGTAATATCATAATTCATACAAAGTTGATGAAATCACTTACAAAACAGAATAATATTCAAATCATTAAATTATAAAGCAGTGACAGTACTTAAAATAAACATAAACATGTGATTATGAATTACCATTTTTTTATTATTTGTGCTGACTAACAGTATCTGCTCATGACTTACAATTATAGCAAAACTCTCTCAGAAATTCATCTTGAAATTGTTTGATATTATTTTATTAGTAATGTATAAATTAATAAATCTGTTGTTGCAAACATTATACAGACTGTTTTACAGAATAATTCATTTTATAAACAATAATAGTAAGTTTTTAAAGAATAATAGATCAAACAAGAGTATTAAAAACTGACACACAGCAATGATACTGCTTTAACATGCAATTTACATCAATAAATAAAAATAATACAAATACATAATTAACTTTTTTTTTCAAAATGAACTTTTTTAGTGCATTGCAAATAAACTTCAACATTTTTGTCTCTTTTTTTATTTTTTGTTTTCAGTGTGTTATGTATTGTCATGTTAAGCTTACTAAATTGCTTCTGACATAGTGTAGTCACATACTGTGTACATAATCTCTCATTTGTGATCTTCTATCTTTATGAAAATCAGTGATGAGTTTTATTATCTCAATATCATATTAATACTGAGTTATCTACATTATTTCATCAATTTATTTGTGTATATAGTGTCTTTTAGCTTGATACATCATTCTAGTTGCTATTTATTATATAGCTGATGGTGATGAAATTGAGTTAGCATTCAGTCAGTAGTGTGTTTTTGAAAAAATTTTCACACAACTAGTGTTGGAATAAGCTTTCAGAAATCATAGCAACAGTAAGCAATAGTACAGCACTGCATGTATACTCAGCTGTAAACACTTCATATAGCATTTTTCAGATGAAAAGAAAAAGAACTCATTAAGTTTTTTTCTTAAACTCATTAGATATTCTCAAATCTAATATCAAATTATTACATTTTTTATTTTTATTTATTATATTCTGCAAGCATCATTAAAGAAATTATAGAAACTGAAGATAAATACAGTTATTTTATATACAATTTCAGAAAAGTTTTATTCTGCATACATTATAACATTATAAAAAATTTTCATCTGTTTTCATCAAATTATTTATCAACATATATCATTTTTTTTATCTTTGAGTTCACATAGCTGTTTCAATATCATTTATTTTATCATCATCATGTCATTTTCATCTCAACTTATCTGAACATGATATCATTATGATCATCTTCTCATTGATTCAGGAAATCTTAGCTTGATCATTAAATAAAGCAGAGAATTTGTTGTGTCAAGAAATATGACTAAGAGCAGTAATTATCTAAAACATATCACATGATAAATGAGTATCAGTAGACAACAAATTTATAGTATTGTAGATAAAAGAGCTGATAGTCATCATAATAGCTATCTCAAAAAATAAATAGAAATCACAATGATATTCAATAACTAATTAATGATAAAAAAAAACAATAACACAAGTATAACATATATGAAAGACAGAAAGAAAAGACATCACAAAAATATTGAAAATAATTACTCATAATACTAAATCATAATAGTTATCAATTCAGACTAGATGTTGTATCAACATTTCAATAATATTAGTAGAAATTTGATTAGAATATTAATTCAGAAATGTTATTCTTCAGTTTATTCTCACTGTCTGAATTTCAGTAAAAGTTCATTTTAAATCTGAAATAAAGTTGATCATCAAATTTTATAAACTCAAGCTTAATCTAGTTCAATCTGTCTGTTGGTTCAGTTTGAACAGAGAAGCCTTCAAAAGCTACTCAGTAGATAAAGTAGAGTCTAAAATCTCTAAATCTGAAAATCTGTCAGACAGAACTGACGTGAATTATTTAAGACTTATAGAGTTTATTAGCATGAATAGAATTTATATAGACCTAAATTATTGCTCAACCCTCTATATTTAGAGACTGAGAGGGTTTAAACCTCTAGAATTATCACTTATTATTGTGTAAATCTCTATAGTTATTGCTTATTATCATGTAAACTGCTGCTACAGACTGCTATGAGCTGCTACAGACTGCTGGTGAGCAGCAGCAGGCCAGGTTGAGACTCTATGCTAAGCATCATTAAGTATAGTTTCAGAGATCTTGACACTTGATGAGCACTGAAGTCAGATTTTGTTCAAATTCTAAATGTCTGCAGACAGACAGATTATAGCAAGAAGTCTTCTAAGATTCTAGATTTTATTCAGATGAACAAATCTCTCTTAGAGTCTGATCTGACTCAGAAGTTGGTCAACTCTAATCTAAAATCATAATTAACAAGCTGAAGCATTGTTGTCTTTATTGTACTTAAAGTCAGATATGAATAATAATAATGATAAACATTATAAAAAATATTGAAAAGTTTTTTTGTTTTGATCTCACTTGCTGAAACTGCAAGTACATTATAAGCAATTCAAGTAAAAACTGAAAATCAAACAGTATTGTTTAATCAGTAAATTAAAGAATTTATATCATAATATATTTCTAAATTCAATTTAAATTAGAATTGTAAAAGTAAAAATCATGATGATTTTCAGATTTACAAAGTAAATATTATTTTTAATAAAATAAGTATTTAGCACTTCAGAGTCATTTTGTTTTTTTTAATTCATCAAAATCACATCAAGATTTTTCTTGTATTATATATTAAATAAGTTGTCAACACAATAATCTGTGAAAACAAATTCTGTTTATAAAATTAAAACTGAGATGATTAACTCTGTGAGTATATAAACATTGTCTGTGTATAATACAGATATAATTTTTAAAAAAATTTTTATATTCAGTATATCAATTAGCATTATCATTCTTTCAAATTTTTTTTCAAATTCATGAAACTTTATGTTTGAATCAAGAATTGTTTTCATGACATAAAAATAATTGTATTCATTATATATTTTTATATAATAATTTCACAGCTTGTTATATACTGCAGCAAGATAATCTTTCAATTCACATTTTTATTATATAATTTTTGAGACAAGTTGTCATCATAAATCATTAATATAATCAAATAAAATGTTGTATATCATAAATACTATATGTATATTTGAATCTTGTATATTGAAGAGATTAGCAGTAAATACATAAAAGAATAAATAATTTCAATAAAATACTTCATCTGCTTTCAGTTTTTATTAATAAGTTAAAGTTGTGCACATACTTAAACTTGATCAACTTCAGAGTTGAATCAGATTTGAGAAAGATGCTGACTGTCTGCTAGAGTTTTTAGAATTTAAAGCTTTAGATTCTATCTGCTCTGTGAGTCAGCAGATTTGAACATAAATTTATTCATGACATCTGTCAAGTGTCAAGTTCTCTGAAGCTATACTTAATAATAATTAGTGTAGAGTCTTTCTCAGATCTGCTGCTGTTTGTCAGCAGTTTGTAGCAGTCTGTAGCAGTCAGCAGTAGCAGTTTACATAATAATAAGCAATAATTATAAAAGATTATGTGATAATAAGTGATAATTATAGAAATTAGATCTCAATTATAGAGATATAGACTCTAAATATAGAGAGTTGAGCAATAATTTTAAGTTTATATAGATTTTACAAAGTTTAAATCAATCTGTCAAGTCTTATATAATCAGAATCAGATTTATTTAATGAGTTTTCAGACTTCAGATATCAAACTTCATCTGTTTCAGCAGTGAAATCTACAGAATATTATCTGTTTTAAATGAATTTCAGATAGAGTCAGATTGAGTCACTCAAGAGTTTGATAAATTAATTGATCAAGTTTACACATACTGTTGCATCATAAATGTTGATAAATTTATTTACTGCACTTCATAAACAAAAAATATACTTCAGTATCAGAAATGTTGAATTTCAGTGTGTCTTGCAATTTTATAGCAACAGAATTGAATTTTTCAGCAATACATTTTGTGACAAATTATATTGTGATTTTTACAATATTAATTATTGTTGTAAACTAGAATTTACATAACATATTAGTTTTTAAATCTAGAGATGTGCAACAAGATCATTAGCAAATTTCAATTTAAGTTAGAATTGAAGTATAATATATTATCAATAACAATTAGTGTGTGAGTGTATTTATTTTTTCAAAAATTTATAAAATACTTAATTGACTTTGCAGATTCTGATTTTTATTATTTTAATTCTTCTCAATTTCATTATTGAATGCTGAAATTTTTATTAAGTTCAGAAATGCATTAACAACTAGCTGAATAATATATTCTAAATATAAAATATATTGATATATATCAAAAATTCATTATAATATTAAATTCAACATGCTTTGAAGTATATTCTTCTTTAACAAATCATAAGTTAGTCTTCTTGTTAATATATTGTTGTTTGAAACATTATCAGTTGTAATTAATATAACTTAATTAAGAAGTTTATGAGTTTTCAAAATTAAGAGAATTTGATTTATCAAGATGATACTTTTGTAATTTTTATCACATGACTTAAAGTCAAGTAACACTTATTAAAACTTTTAATTATTATCAATAAAGAAGTTTATAACTGTCAGAAATAAATACTGCATTAAATTTAATTAACAATTATAAATAATTGTAATTTTAGAGTTAACAAAAAGACATTAAAGTATAAATAAAATTAATTTAATTATAAAATTTATTAATTATTACTGAATAATCTGTCATTTCAGAATTATTAATAACTTGTCATCAGAAATAATGTGAAGAAGATATTAAAACTGTATATATTTAATAAATTAAAATAAAAATCAGATTGCAATCATAAAATATATGAGTTTTATTTTAATGTTTTTTTTAAATTAATACAAGTTATACTAATTTTAATGAATATTGTCAGTTTTTGATTCTAACTTAAATTGAAATTAAAATGAGAATTTTTTTAAATTTTTTCATTCTGCAGAAGCATTTTTTTAAAAAATTGTATTTTTTTTGCAAATTAAGAAATCTAATCATCTGTTGTACTAATATGTTTTCTCATTAAATTAATTTTATGATTTTTCACTTATGAATGCTTTAAAAAATTTTCACAATGATTACATTACATTTTTAAATGATCATCAGTATAAAGAGTCATCTTTCTGAAATGCTTTTATGCTTTAGTGAATTAATAATTTAAGTTTCATAAAAATGGTTTATTATGAACAGCAAGTTTCTGTGAGAATGAAGTAGTATTAGATTTGACCAACTTTCAGATTGAGTCAGACTCTAGAGAGGGTTGATTTGTCTGAATAAAATCTAGAGTCTTGAGGAGCTGACTTCTGCCTGCCTGCAGGCATCTAGAATTTGGACAGAGTTTGATTCAGACATCTGCCAAGTGTCAAGGCTTCTGGAACTATACTTAAAGGTGTTTAATGTAGGGTCTCAACTGGGCCTGCTGCTGCCTGCCAGCAGCCTGTAGCAGCCCATAGCAGTCTGTAGAGGCTTCACCAAGCTGCTTATGTGATAGTAAGCAATAACTATAGGGCTTTACATGATAATAAGTGATAATTATAGGGGTTTAGGCCCTATAAGTCCCTAAATATAGGGGTTTGAGTGATAATTTAGACCTTATAAACTCTATATAGATTCTATAAGTCTTAGATAATCTGAGTTGAGTCTGTTTGGCAGGTCTCTGGATTTAGAAGCTCTAGATCCTGCTCTACTCATCAGATAGCTTTTGAAAGCTCATTTGTTCAAACTGAGCCAATGAGTGAGTCAGATCAGGTCAGACTTAAGTCTGTAGAGTTTGATGGTCAACTCTAAGTAGTATATTATTAATTAAAAAATATAACTGACTGCTCATTATTATAAAAAGTACATTAGATTTTTTTTAATTAATTTAGTAACTCAAAATTCTCAGATGAAACTGGTTGAGTATCAAATAAAAAAACTGATATATTTAACTGAAATGAGGAAGCTGAAGTAGAAGAAATAAAATCAAATAAAGTTAATTTTAATGTGAAAAAATCTAATATAATAACACTTTTCATCAGATGTGAAATGTTGAATTACTGAGATGATTCATGCAGTGAAAAAGACATAATTACTTGTATTCAGCAAAATACATATAAAGAATTTGAAGAGTCTGAGAAGTAAGAACAATTCATAATGAAAGAAAAAATAATATTTAAATTTAATAATAGCAGAAGAAAAATTCATTAAAAAATTAATAAAATGCAAACTGAATTGTTACTTACAACTTTTGATGTTTATTATTGTTGAGTTTATATAAAATATTTATAATTTAATTTAAGTTAAATTGCATCTGAGTGAATTTTCATCACTATTTTCATTATAATCTTAATTTATCAATAGCAACAAGAAATATTCAAAATCTAACTTAAGTTAGATTTTTTATATTGCATCTGAATAAGTTTTCATCACTGTTTTTATCAGAATTTCTGTTTATTAATATACAGTAGTAGTTAGACTGTATTAAGTACTGTAGATATTTAATGTTTATTACTATTTTTGTGAGAAATTCTCTTTTATTAAAAAGTTAAAATCTAACTTAAATTAGATTGCATTTGAGTGAGTTTTGATCACTGTGTTTACTAGAATTTCAGTCTATCAATACACAGTAGTAGTCAGACTGTATCAATTACTGTAGATATTTAATGTTTATCACTATTTTTGTGAGAAATTCTCTTTTATCAAAAAAGTCAAAATCTAACTTAAGTTAGATTGCATTTACTGTATCAGTTAAATTAACTTTTTGTCTGTATTTTGCAATTATCTAATTGAGACTTCTAATAATTTTACATATGAACAATTCAGTTTGCACTCTGTCTGAATTTAACTGAAATTCATTTGATTTTTTTAATAATGTGAGTTTTATTCACCGTTTCAGTAACTTTTTATTTAAATGACTTTACTGATTGAGATGCTGCAACTGATATTCTAAAAAAATTTAATCACAATATTAATGATAAAGTCTGAGAGTTAATTCAAGTCACAGTTTCAGTCTGATTTAGATTTTTATTATAAATTTCATTTTTGTCAATATTAATATTATCATTGTCTCTCTTTATCTTGTAAATTATTTTTGTTAAGTTTATTAATGTTATCTTTGTCAAATCTTCAAACAGATGTAATTTTACTTAAAATTATTATCTGATTGTTTCTGAAGTGTAAATTAAATTAAGTTCTTATATATATTATTTAAATTTGATGATTATCTGACATTAATTAATATTCTTAAGTATTTTGTAAGCAGTTCAAAAATATAATAATATTCATTCTGTTAATTAATTCAGACTCAATTAGCTTCAATTAAAAATTTTTTAAATCTAACTTAAGTTAAATTTAGACTTACAATACTTTCAGTAATATGCTTATTATTATTAAACAGTTTTGTTTAATATTTTAATGCAGTAAATTCATATCAAAATGAATTCAGAATTATAATTTTTAGATAAAAATACATTCAGAAAACTCTAAACACATTTTCTTACATAGTTAACTCATTAAAAAATGATTGATAAGACAGCAACTTAACTAAGATCAACTTATAATTCAAGTAGCATTGAAAAACTGTTAATATACTGTCTTACAGAGTTTATAATACAAGATTTTCATCACACTTTAATATTTCAGTATTAATATTTTATTAAATAATAAAGTCTGAACAAATAAAAAAACATACAGAATTGTGTTCATTGTAGTATTTTATTACACTTTTAAAGAAAAGTGCAATATTACAAGTATATAAAATCAGTATTTTTTATCAATGATTATAATTAAATTTTAATCAATACTCTTTAATCTTCTCACTAGTAGTTAAAATCTCAACAGTTATAATTACTTTCTTTAAAACAGCATTTTGTATTCAGTGTCAGTTTTAAAATTTAATTTAAGTTAAATTTTAAAATATAATGTACATATCAAACTTTAAAGTGCAGAAGTATTAAAGTTAGTTTTAAAATTTTTAACAAGATTTTACATCTTCTCAATAAATTTTACTGCAGTTTTAAAATTCATATTTGCAGTCTGCATATTTGTTTCAATACTTAAAATAATAAAAAAAATATCTGATTCAGTGCTTACAGTTAAAAATTTTGTATTATTTATAAATATTATTTCTAATAAATTATCTGCATTTGCACTACTGTCTTGAAAAAATAACAATTTTATAATTTTTATTTATGTAAAATTTTATAGCTTTCTACTTATTAACTGAGAATATTTTCATACTGAATAGTATTAAAAAATCACATGCTGTAATATTTACTTAGTAAATTTACAAATTTTATTTACAGTATGAATGAATGTTAATTACTGAAATAATAAATGTGTGAAAAGTTATATTAACAATAAAAACACTTTAATGTAATTTTTATTACTTAGTGAAATTAGAAATTTAAATCTCTGAGTGTTATAAGTAATCTGCTTTCATAACAGCAGAATTAATAAACAGAAAAATAAATGTATATTAAAATATTTAAAGAGAACTGCAAAAATTTCTTTCAGATAATTATTAATATAATTATTTTTAATGAAATAAAATAGTAATTGAAGTTCAGTATCAGTGTATAATAACTTGAAACTGAAAAGAAGCTGAAAATCACTGTACTGCAATTTTAACACAATTTGATTAAATATTATTTACAATAATTGATAAAAGTTATTAAATTTAATTTTTTAAATCTAACTTAAGTTAGAATTTTTATAAATTAATAAAAACTTTTAAAAAAATGCAGATCACTACTCATTTCATTTAGTTAAGAGTTTATTATCTTCTCAGTTAATGTGACATTAAAATGCTGATGATCATAATTCATGATTATATATTGAAAAAACATTTTACAGTATGTCAAGTTTTTTAAATATATAAGTCATTTTGCTGAGTATTTCATATTCACATTAAAATTCTAATATATTTATTCTTTTAAACACATATTTGAACTCAACAGCTTG
Organism: Emydomyces testavorans; assembly: GCA_029449355.1. NCBI lineage: Eukaryota > Fungi > Ascomycota > Eurotiomycetes > Onygenales > Nannizziopsiaceae > Emydomyces > Emydomyces testavorans. Next base: position 4,354,475 of record CP120627.1, read on the forward strand.
ATCTGCTGATCAATATTTTTTTATGTATTTACAGCATAAAAAAACATATCTTCATTCAAATCTGTCTAATACACATTAACTTTGTTTGATTATAATACATGCTGTGCATTAGAATTATCAGACATAATCTGATAATCCAAAAAATTTGTAATTTAAAGATATTTCTTCATTGAAATTGAATGTTAGTAAGAATTAATGTCACTTTTCTCATTCTAATTTAAGTTAGAATTGTCAAATAATTAATTTTATTATTTATATATTGTCTGACTGTCTATTGCTTCTCAAGTATTTTTTTTAAAGTAATTTTTTTATAATTATTTATATTTAAAATTAATTATGACACATCTGAATCTTTATTTAATCATGGCAGAGTGACAAACATCTGTTTATTGACTCTGTATACAACTGCTAAGCAATTTGTTTATTTAAATTTATTAATTTTACTGTTCATCATCTTCTGCAATATGAATTTAAATACATTTCTATCAACATTAATCTTTATGTGAGTTTTTATTCCACATCATCAAATTCTGATACTGAAAAACTCTATAAGATTTATTATATGATTTATATTTATAACTCAATTGTGTTTCTTAATATTGAATTACTGAGCATTCAGAACTCAAATATTAATTAATATAATTTTTATATACACACAAGCAATGTACTGCTCATTGATATTATTTATTATTATAATAAGTTTATCTACTAATTTAAATATTATACTTTGACTTTTTTGCTCTGATAATACTGTATGATCATTTTATTAATTTAAATTTAAATTTTATATTATTAATTTTCTTGTCAGCTGCTATTCTGCAGTCTTCAAAAATAAAACTCATCTAGTTAATCAAGATATGATTTTAATTTAAGTTCAAATTTTTTTATTAAATTTCTGTTTCTTTTCTAAATAAATGATTTAATACTGCTGCTAAATCTAACTTAAGTTAGATTTAAGATGTTTAAATATTTAAAAATTTTTTATTTTTATTTTTTTAATTCTCATTCTGATTAACTCTCAATCTGATATTTAATAAATTTAATTTTTTTGATTTTTAATTTAACTCTCTGTCAGATCTGATCAAAATGCTTGTAAAATTAAAAAAATAAAGAATGTGAGCTAAAAAATAATATTTATACTGTTTTTTCTACATAAATTGAAATTTATTAGTTTATATAAACTGATTCTAACTTTTTTAATTTGCAAGAAACTCTTCATTTGAAAATGTGTTATTAAAATTGTTTAATTTTAGCTTTTTTTGATTTGTGAAAAACACTTTATTTAAAAATACATTGTGTACACTGTTAATCTGTTGATGAGTATTGTATTAATAAAACAAGATACTGAGTATTGAAAATAAATATATTACATGATGTATTAACAGCAATTACTTGACATTAATTTACTATATTTATATATACTTTGTTAACAACATTTTAAATCTAACTTAAGTTAGATTTAAATGACTGTTGTTAATAACTCAACTTGAATTATGTTATATATAATTGTTAATACATAGTTTCGTACTTACATTGTAGTGTTATGTGTAGCTATATAATAATAACTACTTCAATGTCAACACTATAAATTTAAAAATCTAGACATTAACTACATCTAGCTTAGTGTTCTTCTATATTTAAAACAAGTAAGTATATAATAAATAATAAAGTTAAACTCTGTTTGACTTGACACTACAATCAGTTTTAAAAATCAGTAGAATCAAACTCTGTTTAAGTTCTAGATGTCTGTAAATAAATAAAAATCATTTTTTTAAAATTTTAGACTTTATTTAATCAAACAGATTTCTTTCAGAGTCTGATTTGATTCAGAAGTTGATCAACTTTAATAATTTAAATAACTGATTTTAGAAAACTTGTTATAATAATAAATTTTTATAAATAAAAATACACTTAAAATTCAGTGATTGTAAGACATGAAAGAAATATAATAAAAAAACATTAAGTAAATATTATTTTGGTTATATTTTTATAAAAATTTAATAATTGCATAACTGCTATAATCATTCATGATTAATATATAATAATAATTTTTTTAAATTTTATTTAAAATAGAAAAATCTACTTCAGTTAATTAAAATTTATTTTATTTAAAATTTAGTTATTTTTGAATGTTGAAAAAACGCAATTCAGCAGTTCAATTGAAAATTATAAAAATTAAAAATATTTATTACAAAATATAATAGAAAATTAAATATACTAATTATTTGCTGAAATAATTTTTTAATTAATATTTACTTACAGTTTCTAAAAATCTGTAAATAAATTTTAATTCTTTTCTTCTCTATAAGTAATTTTGGTATTTAAACAGAAATTTATAGTAATTTTATGTTTATTAAAATTTTATATATTTTCAGTAATAATATTGTATTAAATTTTAATTTTATTAAAAAAATAAAAAAACTGTGACATAAGCTCAAACTGAATTTTTTCAATTTTTATTTATTTATTTTTTTATTAATTATTGAAGAACATTCAGAATTTTATTTAAAAAAATTCTGATTTGATTTTTATTTAATATTTTTGTATTTTTATTTATTTGTATAATTTAAATTGCAAATTCTCAAGATAAAATATACAAGAAAGATTGTTCTTAAAGATTCAACTTATATATATAATTAACTAGAAAATATTATTGTTCTAAAATCAGTTTCTAATTATGTTTCTGAGCAGTTCATGTATCAGTTGCTTCATTTCATCAGTATTGAAGAATAATTCAAAAAATATTATATTTTTGAAATTTTAAAAGTTCTGAAAATAACTACATCATTATCTGCACAGCATCAGAGTATAATTGTAATTTTTACTTTAATTAATTTCAATGATAAACTGATTTTAAATTTCTTTAAGTAAGATACTAGCCATGAAGGGCTCGCCTCTGGCAAACCCTAATACATGATACTTGAGATGGCAGTTATTATTGCCTTGCCTTCAGAGAAGCTATGTCCAGTTGTACAGCAGTGTTAAAATAAATAACTTCAGTTGAGTCAGCATAATACAATTGAATGTTTACTTTTCAGTGTCAACTCACTGTGTCTTAATATCAGTGAAGGTATTGCATTAATGTTATTTAGAGTCTAGCAGCTGTATACCTCAATTCAGTTAGGTCAGGAGCTTTAAAATTATGTAGAATTTAGTCTGTTTGCCCTGTGACTGCATTTGCCCTAAAAGTGAAATGTTATTAGTTTTTTAATGAACATTTTTGTAATTATATTCAAGTTGTGTATTCAAACTCTTTTTGAATGTAGAAATTTTCTGTGATTTTTTTTAACATAGCAATTTGCTAATATGTTACTTTTTGTTATAGATAATCACTTTGACAATATTAATCATGTTATGATATTTGAGAAGATGACAATAAATAAATCTGTCATGTACTGTTTTTTTGTTAAGCTTTTCATGCAAGCTGCTAAAAAAACCAATATGTTGCTTTCATTCATTCTCTGTATTGATGTTTTTCTTTAAATATTATTAATTTTTATTCACTTACATAAAAAGCACTCTACAATGCAGTTATTATTTAATATTACAGTAAAATTAAAAAGAAGTTCTGCAAATTCTGTGCAAAGCTGTACAATTTGTTTATTGAGTGTATGATTGCTGTAACTCTGAGTGATAGATTTATTGAAAAGAAAATATGCATTAATTGTCTTTAAAAAAAACTCTGAAATATTGCATGCTTTGTTCTGATTATATGTTAAAAAAATTATTTCATTATTTTTCAAAATTAATTGCATCTGTTTGTTGAAAAAAAATGTCAAAAAATTTTTCATTTTCAAAAAGATTTAAAAAAAATAAAAAATCTGTTTTTAAGAAACTTTCTGAGTATTCTGCATTAAAGTTTTTTTTTGAAAATTTTTTACTTTTTTATTAATAACAAGCAGACTGTTAGTGCTGTTTGTAATGTTATTATTAAACTTTTTGCTATTCTGAAAAAAGGAATTGATGAGTTCTTCAACTTCAAGAATAAAAATAAAAAGAAAGCTAATAAGATTATAGAAATTTGTAAAGAATTTTAGAAAATAAGTTAAATTATATATTTGTATGATAAATTTGACTTAAATGAAGAAATGTTTACAGATTAAAATCAGAATTAAAATTTAAATTTGTAAAAGAGCAACAAGATAAAGTATACTTTTGATAAGAGTAGAATTAGCAAATCTAACTTTATATCAAAAGTTTTTTCAAGAAAAAAATATTTTATCATTTGTAATACTTTCCTAAATTTTAAATAATGAATAAATATCAATATTTATTGATTGAAGTAGAATTTTTAATAAAAATTTTAGAAAATAAAAGATGTAAAATTAAAATATAAATATATAAGAAATTAATTAAGATTATGCAGAATCTGACTGCAATTATGTTTACAAAAAAATTTATTCTTCATGAGAATGTAAAAACAGTGAATCTAATTTAATTAAAAAATTATAAGATTATATTAATGCAGTCTCACAAAACACTGCAAAAAAAATTATGTCAACAGTGCAAAAATAATTATGAACTGTTTACAGACTGTGTGATGATTGTTAATTATTTTGAGAATGCTTGTGCAGAATGTTGTGTTAACAGTATAATAAAACAATGCTTGTTTCAGTCTGATAAGTGTCATATCAATTCTGTTGAAGATTAAATACAATCAGCAGCTGACATTGTAAAATAAATTATATATCACAAACTTGCAAAAATAAAAAAAAAATTTAAAGAAACATATTATTATATATATTTACAACTGTATAATTTTTGTTATAATAACTGCAGTATTTCTAATATTTATACAACAAACATTTTTTCAGATTCTGATTCTAACTTGTTAGCATTTTATTACAGCTGTGAAAGCATTTTCTGCTCTGACAGTTACAATAATAACATTTATTAATTTATACACAAAGAAGATAGATTTAAAAGAAATTAAACTGATTAATGAAAAAGTTGAAGCAGTTGATTTTAATAATGAAAAAAAATAGCTGAGAATACTGACAGCACAATTGAAGATTTTATTTATTAATATAAATACAGTGCTGATGATGTGACTGCTGACAAGCTGCTTAATTTTGATAATTTTGTGAATCAAATTACTGAAAATGTGCAGTAGCAGTTGTTGAGAAAACTGCAAGAAAATAAAAATATATAATAAAAGAATTGAAATGAAATAATCAGAAAAATTAGAAACTGTCTGAGCACAATGTTTATATTATTTTGCTGATTAGAAATTCAATCAATGCAGAAGTTAGTTAAAAAATCTGAAAGAACATTTACAGTTGCACTTATAAGTAAAAATTTTAATAAAAACTTTAAAGTAATGACAATTTTTTTAATTTTATTCAAAATATGCAACAATTTCAGAGTATACAACATTTTTCATGCAGTTATTTGCAGCATCATGAAGTTGAATGCAAGAGAGTTATTATAATTTTAAATGTTTTTACAATTCTTTAAAATATCATAATCATTCTCATAATATAAAAATTAAATGTAAGTGAGAAGTTTCTTCAGTAAATGAAGCTTTATAATTCTATTTCAGCAATAATGATTGAAGATCATCATTCAGATAAATTGATTAATTTTGTTAATTTATATAAGAAGATTTGTTGCTTTGATAGTTTTCTGTAGTAACTGAACACTGTTTAAATTGAATAATCAAATTTAAATACTTACACAATATAATTTGTTAATTTAATGATTTTTGATCAGAACTGACTGCTGTTAGCTGTCTGAATAAATTAATTAATTTTAATAATTTATATAAGAAAATTGATTATTCTGATGATTTTCTGCAGAAATTATTCACTGTTCAGATTGATTGATTAAAATTAATAATTTATATAAGAAAGTTAATTGTTCTGATGAATTTCTGCAGAAACTAATTATTATTTAAATGAATTAATTAATTTTGATGATTTATATAAGATAATTTGTTATTCTGATAGTTTTCCGCCAGAACTGAATGCTGTCTGAATTAGTTACTTAATTTTGAATACTTACATAATATATTTTGTTGATTTGATGATTTTAGCTGAAACTGACTGTCATTTATGTGAATTAATTAAAATTAATAACTTATGTAAGAGAGTTGATTGTTTTGATGAATTTCTGCAGAAGCTGATCATCATCTGAATGAATTAATTAATTTTGATGATTTATGTAAAATGATTTGTTGTTCTGATAGTTTTCTGTCAGAACTGAACACTGTTTGAATTAATTGATTAATTTTGAATACTTATATAATATATTTTATTAATTTAATAATTTTAGCTGAAACTGACTGCTGTTCATGTGAGTTGATCAAAATTAATAATTTATATAAAACAATTAATTGTTCTGATGAATTTCTGCAGAAACTGATTATTATTCAAATAAATTAACTAATTTTAATAATTTATTTAAAAAAATTAATTGTTCTGATGATTTTCTGCAGAAACTATTTGTCATTTAAATTAATTAATCAAAATTAATGATTTATGTAAGAGAGTTAATTATTATGTCAGTTTTCTTGTGATCTTCACATACACAGATTGATTTATAGACAACTTTTAATCAGATAATTTTTTCAATTATTGTATTGTTATTGATGTTGACAGAATTTGTGTCTGATGTACTTTCTGTGTGTCAGCTGTTTTGATTGAAGTGTTTAATCACTTTCACATTTATTTTATTATTATTTTGTATATGATTTATTTACAGTTCTTAATTTATCATTTTAATGTATTTACTTTTTTTGATTCAAACATATTTTCAGACTTAAAGTCTTTTTTTCACTTTTTGAAAATATGTGTGACACAAGAACTTTTCTGATTGTATATTAATTTTTTTTATACTGATTATGTGAATAACTCAATTCTGTAGAAATTGATATGTATTGTTAATTACTTTAATTTAATAAAATTCATCAACTTTTTTTGAGCTTATATGTTTTTTATTTATAATTGCTGTCACTTTCAGTTTTTGCACACTTTCTATCTTTTTTGCTGTGAGATCAGCATGTTTCTTACTGAATTAAATAACTTGTTATCATGTTATTTTTGTGTCACTTTGTTCACTTGTGCTGATAAATTATAAAGTTTCTTTTGTTCAGTTATCTTCACAGCAGAATTGTGGTTTTTTTTGTTTTATTTAAGTGTATAACTAATATTCTCTATTTTTATATGTTCTACTTTATATTTATTTATTTATTAAATATATAATACAGAAAATATACACTGTTTCTTTATTGTTTGTTTCTGATATTCTGAAATTTCATTTATTATTGTAATGAAGATATTTATTTAAGTGTATTGCTCTCATTGTATACAGCTGTAATTACATTCAAAATAAAAAACTTGCAATGCTTGTCAAACTTACATGAAAAAGTAAATAGTTAAACAACAGAAAATTAATTTTTCATCTGAAAATTTCAATCATTTGTATATGTTTCAAACTGTTTTTTCTTCATGTGAACTTTCTGATAAATGTTTTATATTTTTTGTTTTTATTTTATTTCTGATTGATTTTACTGAATATCATATCTTGCTGAAGAATATTGTTCTTTTTTTGTTTTAACACATCAAGTTATTAACTTCTTGCAAGCAGAACATAGTGAATGATTAGAATTATGAACAACTTTTTCTTCAATTATTAATACAGAACATATAATTTTTTCAGTTTTGATTTTCAATTATATTTTTTCAAAAGAATATACAACTTCTGTATGTGCTGTGTGTAATATTCTAACTTTTTCTTCACAACTGTATTAGTGACTTCATTTTGATTCTGATTTGAAACACATTTGTGATTATTTCAATTGATGTAATATTTAAGATAATTTTTACTTTTTCTGCAGTTTGTATTATCACAAAGCATTTCATCAGTATATTTTTAGATTATCAGTTTTAAATATAATGAATGTGACTGTTTGTTATTTATATATCAATATTTTGATTAACTTGATTCTGATAAAGAAGAGTTTCATTGTCACAAGTTATCTCTTGCTGATGATTGTAAAGTTGAGATCTGATGAGACTTTAAATGATGTTTTCTATCAGACACTGACAGATTATGTTATAATTATATTTCAAAATTTTTTATTTTTACTTTGTTTGCTTTCTAGTTCTTTGTTGGGATTTAAAACAATAATTCACATTTTCTGAATTAATAAAGAATCATCTGACAAAACATCATTAAAATTATATTTTTAAGTGCATAAACAAAAGGTTTTATCTGCACTGAAGTTTCTGTGTGCAACAAATCATTTGTATAAATAGATTTTTATTAATTAAATAAGTACAATAAGAGAATGAGATGATTTTGTACTAATTGATGTTTTGTAAAATATTGTGCATCTTTCAGAGACTGACACTGCAGAGTATAAAATTATATTTTAAATTTTACTACTGACAACTATAAGAATAATCTTTAGACTGCTGCTCATGTTACTGATCAACAGATTTTATCTTTAATTTAATATAACTGTAATGCATTTACTAGTTCTGATAATTTAATAAATAATGATTTCAATGCTGATTTAATTTATTTAATAACTTTAATGATATCTGATGTCAATTTTGAAATTATAATTCAGAATAAAATTTTGATTACAAATTTGATGTAGATAAAGTTTAAAATTTCTTATTTTGTTAATGTGATTAATTCTGATAATTTTTCAGTTTTTATTGAAACATCTTTCAGAAGTAACAGTACTCACATGTTTGTAATTTTATACTATTTTTCTGATCATTTAACTTTAATGAATTATTAAAAAATTAACATTATTTGATTTTTACTTTTTTCACTTTATTTTTCATCAGTTTTGATGATCATAATACTGATTGTAAAGTTTCTGTCTTTTTAAATATATATGTATATTAATGTCTTAAGCATCATACACATTAATTGATGATTCTGATGACTGCTTTTTAATATTTTTTTTAATTAATATTTAGTTTCTTCTAGTTTTGCTTGTCACAACACTTTCAAATTTATGATGTATGATATTATATAGCTTTAAATTTTCTCACTATTTAAGAGTTTTCTTATCAAGCAATATTACTGAAAATCAATAAATGAAAACTTTAAAACAGTTAAGTTATATCAATTGTATGAGACTGCTTATCTTCTTAATTCTGAAAAACATATTGAGAATTCAATCATTCTGCAGTTATCAAAGTACATAAGTAGTATTGCTTTTTGAATACTGAATTTATTTGCAAAAAAATTATTATTTCACTTTTATATTAAAGATTTTATGATGTGTGAAAGTAAATCTTGAATCTCATTGACAATTAATTTTTTTAATTTTTATAATTTTATAATTCTACTTTTTGCTGATGTTGAATGTTCTGTTTTCATGTTTTTTTTTAATTATAATTATTTAAAGCAGTCAGTGACTCTGTGTGATTCAATTGCTGTCATTAAGTTTTTTTATCAGATTTGCAAAGCTGTTTTGAAGATTTTTTGCAGAAACAAACTAATAATATTGACATTCTGCAAGTGATTAAGAATTATTATAATGTAGTTAAAATAAATGATTGAAGTATGTTATATTTGCATTGTCTTGTATGAATTCAGAATGTTATAAAATTTAATATTATGTAAATACAAATTCTGAATAATAATGATTTCAGTAATCAGCTTATGTGTTATATTAAAATTATTATTTGTTACAGTCTGAACATTTTTTCAGATTTATTTTTTTTAACAGCTTAATCAGTCATTAATTCTGATGAGAGTGCTCTGAAATTCATTTAATATCTAATAATTAATACTCATACAGTGACTGCTAAGATGCAGATACATTTTTAACAACATTTTAAGATATATTTTAAATATTATAGCAGATAATCAGATTAGTGTTAATTTGATATATCTTGTAAAATTCATAATCTCATCACTGTAAATAATTTGAAAATTATTCAGCTTCATCATAATCATTTTTAAATAAATTCTTGAAATTTAGCAATTACTAGTTGCATACAGTTCAATCATAATATTTCTTAAATTTCTACAGTAATAAAATTATTGAGTTTATTTTTTTATCTGATTAATTATGTCACAAAAAATAATATCTTACTGTTACATTTTATGATTCAAGTTGTTTTAATAAAAACAGTTATAAAACAAGTTTTTCAAACTGACTCATTTTCAACATCAGAACAGTAATTCAGAAATCAAGATCATTATAATTTTACATTATAATGTTTCAATTTTCTTGCTCACAGCAGAAAGATTGAAAGTGTACAGATCATAAATTTTTTTATGAAATTTTTAAAGTATTATATTATACATAATAATACTGTATACATCAATTTGTAATCACTAAAATATTATATTTATATACTTCATCTGCTGCTTTCTGATGCTGATACTATCAGTTTCAAAAACAAGCATTGCATTTATGATTCACAGAGAGATTATTGACTAATAATTTTTGAAAATTATAAATTCAAAAATATTATATTTAAAAAAAAATTTTTTATTTAAATATATTATAATAATCTGTGCTGTATCTGCAAAGCAGTATACTTTAAATAATATTTATTTTGAATTAAATTATTCTTCTACTGTTAAAGATGTTTAGTGTATTGTTCAAAAAAAACCAAACATTTACATTATAACTTTCAATAATTATATTTTTTTAGTATCAGATTGAAGAGAATTTCATACAAAAAATCATTCATTAATTATAACAGTAACTAATAATGTAATTGAAATATTACTGAATTTTTTTGTGCTGTGAAAATATTTGTCAGATTTGTACAGTGAAGTTTTTCAGAAACAAAACAGAAACTCTATATTATATTAATTTATTTGAAATGTTGTTGAGTCAACACTGAATTCTCACTACAGTTTTTTTACTTGAAAGTTGCTGCTGCTTCAGAAATCTCAAGATGATGTTTAATTAAATATATTATTAAAATGAATGTGAAAAAAACAAGTGAATTAAAATGCTGAAAATCTGATTATTAATGTTAATTTTCAGAAGAATGATGATAGTATTAACATAATTACTTTAAATAATAATAATTCAAGTTTGAAATTACTTGTCACAGTATATTAATTTATAATTTTATATTGAATTTATTGTGAAAATAACTGAAGACAGAAACTGTTAAATTTGTTATTATATTTATTTAGTTTTATTATTTAACATTTAATATTTTTTTCAGCAGAAATTTTTTTCTTGTGCACATTTGCTGCATTATTTTCTGCTGATAAAATGTTGATTCAAATTTAATAAAATCTGCTTAAATAATATTTTAAATATTTAACTGACTTTTTAGAAAAAGCAGAATCTTCAGCTGATAATGATGATAACTTAATTACTGTAGCTTTTAATAATAATATTTTACTGTTATTCATTATTTCAATAAATTTTACTGTGAATAAACTGTTCAGTTCTTCAGTTTTTGTTTTTTTTATTGATTATATCTTACTGACAGATCTGATTTTACAATCAGTTTTCTTAAATGTCAAACAGAAACTCATTATATAAAATATCTTCAAAAAATTATTAATCTACAATTCTGAAGATTCTAATAATTATAATTCAGAACAGATTTTTTTATACATTAAAAATAAAAAAAAAAGTTAATAAAAGTTAAATTATCAAAGTAATTATTTTTAACATGAATTATTTTTATTGTGATGATGAAATTACAATAATGACACTGACTGAAGCTGTAGCTGATAATGTTAAAGACAATATTTATTATATTAATTTTAATATAGAAAAAAAAATTTTAAGAAGTCTGATTAATCTAATCATTTCATTCAATATGTATAAATTTTTTGACCAACTAAAACTGTTATAATTTTGAATAAAATTAGCATAATTGATTTTATTTCTTTAACTTGAATAAACTGTGTTTATAGCAATGCACATGATTCTTAAAAATCATTAAAAAACACTTTGATGATGTTTCTGTGATGATTTTAATGAATAATTCCTGTTAGTTTTCATTTACTTAAAATTTACTATTTTAAAAACTGTCAAACACTTCTAAAGAGTATAATAACAAAATATTGTAACAAGAATTTAGAAATATTGTTATTTTCAATCAGCAAATATATTAATTTTCAAATTCTAGTTTTTAACAGTTCTTGCAGTGAGCTCATTCTGAAGCTCTGACTGCTGCTGATATTGATAATTTTAATATTAAAATTGTAATTTTGCTTTTTCATTCATTCTTGAAAAATGTCACAGCTGTTGTTAAACTTAATGATGTTTGTTACTTGCTTAATTAATTAAGATTGAAGATTTTTGTTAAAAATTAAAAATAATTCATTATTATATTTTCTGCTATGCATTTTTAAGTGCAGATAATAAACTACAGTGAATATCATTTATTTCTTAATAAATTTCTCATAAGTTCAGATTATACATCACTTACTTTCTTCTCTGAAATATTTTTTTATATTAAATATATTTCTGATGATATTCTTAAACATTTTCTTTTATTTTAATCATGTTAATGATGTGACTGAAATCACTGACAGTTATATTTTTAATTTATTAAATATATTAATGCTTTTTACTTTTAAAATAAATGCTTCATTAACATACTGACATTTTTTATAGCTACACTTGTTCAGATAAACAATATTTACTTTCTTTGTTTAAGATCATCAGTCTGTTTGCTGATAAAACTTGATTGAAAACTTCAAGATAAAAATTTTAAAAATTTATTAAATGAAGTATTTTTAATTTTTTTCTGAAATTTTAACTGAAGATTAAAAGTTTTTTTAGTTATTTGTTTTTAAATTTTTTTAACATCTGAATTTGCTGTAATTGATTATAAAGTTTAAGACTGTTCTCTTTCAAATGTCATTCTAAATTTGAAGTTCAATAATTGTTATAATGATACTCACTGCAAGTATTGTTTCATCTATGTACAGTTGTCAAAATTTTGTATTTTTGAAAACTTACATTTTCTTCATTCAATTACACTGAATGATGTTTCTTTTAAACTGCATCAGAATTTGAAATAAAAATTAGAAAGATTACAGTATCTTTAAGATTTCACACTAGTACATTAACATTAATGTACTTATTAACTGAGATACTTCAGCAACTGTATTTTAGATTTATTTTTTTTTAGAATTGTTGTTCACAGTGCTGTTTTCAAATTATGTAATTGTTATGTATATGCATTATTTTTCTGTATTTTTTGCTGCAGAAAATCTGATGTCTTTGTATTTTTATTAATTAGCTGCTTGCTTTATGAATTTTATGATAAACTTTTATTCTTCTCATTCTTTTTTATTTACTTATTGTTTTGTTAACAGTTTTTTTTTTTGAAAATCATTTTTCTGATTGATGCTTTAGTTAAGATTTTATTTTTATAAAATATACAATTAAATGTATACACTTTTAGATTCTTGATCTTCTTGCACATTTTCTCTTGTGAATGCAGATGAGCTTACTTGATTTTTTAATCTTACTTAGCAATTCAATTCTTTTTGCATAATTCAATTTTTCTTTAATTTTTTTTTAAAATTATTTTTATTTTCTTCACTTTATTATTTCTGACTTTTCTGAATATTTAATGTTTCAGTTTTTGTTTGTTATTTTTTTGTGCTTGTTTCTGCAACAATTTTTTCTTTAGTTTTATTATTTATTTCTTCTGAATTCTCTTGTAGTCATGTTAATATCACTTTACATTTTGAATAAAATTTTTATAATAACATCAGTCTTCTGAATTAATTGTAAGAGAATTGAGTTTAGTATCATAATTTTTACAGAAAGATTAAAATGTAAAATTTTTAATTGTAAATTTATTACTCATCTGACAGTTTCTTACTACAATGCAAAAAATGATTTCTTCTCTGATGATTGCATGATTTTTGATTATGATGAGATAATTATTAAGAATGATAATCTTCTCAACATTATTATTAAAGTAATTGCTTTAGCTTTAACAAGATTTGTGTTTTCTTCTTGTTTTGTTTTCACACTGTAACTGATTCAGTTTATGTGTAGTGTTTAGAGAGATTTTTTGAGTGATGAATATTTTTTAATTTATTTTATATTTTTATTTGTATATGTTAACTTCAGTGAAATTATTAATGCTCTTTTTGAGCTGACAAATGTCTGCTGTTTTGTTATTAATTTTTTATTTTATTACAGAAAAAATTTAATAAAAAGTATATTTACAAATAATGTTTATATTGTTTGCTTCTTTGATGACAATAATATCAGATTTCAAAATTGAAAAGTATTACAGTCAAAATGTTATATTCATATTGCAGAAACTTTGCTTAAGTTTTGTCAAGTTAATAATAATCATCATCTTGTCATTGTTATGTCAAATTTTTTAATTTTAAATATTTTTTTTACTGCTGCTGAAGTAACTGATGCAGCTCTGCAGTTTAGTTTTTTCATTTTATTAGAAACTTTGAAAAAAAATTTAACTTTGAGAAGAATAACAATTCAAGTTCTTTAGTAAAATATAACATTTGACATTATTTTTATATATTAATCAATTCTGCTTTCAGTATTTTTTTTTGTTATCTTAAATTGAAATGCATCTTCAAATTGTTCATTTTCATTCAATTTCTTCACAGCTTTGAGTGTTGCATTATATATTAATCTGATCACTAGCAGTGAATCTTTAATTTCTTCATTCTCTATTTAATTAATAAATGTGAATGATAATATTAATTCATCACATCAGAATTGTGTTGTGCAAACTTATAAGAAGTTAGATACTGCAAGTTAATCTGCTATAAAAAAACAAGATGAAAGAAAAAGTAAAGTGCTGTAACTTGTTATATTTTATTTATTTAACTAAAATTTAATTTTCTGCTTAAATATTTTACTGTTTATTTAATTATTAATGTTTTTTTTTGAGTAGGTGTCAGTCAAAAATTTTCTTCTCACATAAATTATCACTTTTATTTTACTTGTCAATTTTATATATTCATTTAATACTTTTTCATAGAAAGTTGAGTGTCACACTGATATTATTTGCTTAAATAATAATGTGTTTTCATTTTGTGTTTATGAATAATGTGAAACAATTGAAAATTTTTATTTATGTGATATGATAACTTTTCTTATGAGAAGATGAAAGATTTGATTAAAGTTAACAGAATATAAATATAAAAAAATATATCTGTGTGACAGATTTTTTTCTCAATCTGTATTTATTAATTAATATTAACAATTTAATTAATAAACTGTCTGTTCAGAAAAGTTTTATTCTGAATTACTTAATTTCAGCTGAAATAATTATTTATTTCAGATAATATATATTATGTGTGATCAAGTTTCTACAGAATTTAATTAATTATATTAAAATCTTGTAGAATTGAGTAATTCAATTACTGTAAAGCAATAATGAATTTTGTATTGTCAGAATTTTTTTTTATTTTTAGTAAATTAATTGTTTCTTTGAAACAATATGTAATTTACTGTTGCTTGAGCATTCTACAAAAATCTACTATAAATTTAATTTTGAATGTAGTAATTTGCTCAATTCTAACACTAGCATATTAACTGAATAGATTTTTGCATGCTTTCAAACAGTTTAATAAATATTAATCTTTTATTAATTATATATGTACTATTTTATTGTTAAAATTCCTTCAGTAATTTATAGTATTTATTTCTACATAATTAAGTATTTTGTTTTACTCAGCTCTTAAAATTACTTCTGTCATGATTTAATCATTTTTTATATATATAACTCATTATTTCTAATCTTCTCTCTCACTAAAGATCAGTAATAAACTTCATACTTTTAATATATATTGACAGCTGAGTCATCTATATTTTTTTAATTATATATCTACATATATAAAGTTTTATAGCTCAATACATCATTTTAATTGCTATCTTTATATAATATTTTTATTTTTCTATCAATAATCTTTCTTTAATTTTCTTCTTTCATTATAATGTCATTCACTGCTGCAGCATTTTATACTGTTGTAATAAATTGTTACTAGAATGTATTTTATATCAGTTTCAGTGCTTCATCTTGCTAATATGCATTTCAAAAACTCACACATTTGTGAAATTATAAACACTATTTAATAATTTAAAAATCTATATGAATTTAATATACTTAACTTGAAATAGTAAAGTATTCAAAAAATTAATATTACAGTGACAGTAACAGTCATTTATTATCTGCTCATTGCAAACTATTGCAGTTTTAATGCATCAAATAATGAAATTTCACTTCTTTCTGTTATTCAAAATCTATCAGATTATAAAAATATACAATAATTTATTCAAAATTGAAAAATACAATACTAATATTTGTTGTCTACAAATTGCTTACATTTCTTGAATTATCAAACATCACATTTAAAACTTACATATAAATTGTTCAGAAAAGCAAGTCTTTCTCACTTCTAATATATTAAAATTAATTAACTCATTCAGATGAAACATATTTTATACAGAAAACTGCAATAACAATATTTTTAATTAAATACATCATCAGTTACTAAACAGTTAACATTTACTTATATATCATCAACAGTGATTAAATGATTATATATATAATATATTATACTTAATCATTCATTAATTTTTACTTTTCAATACATGATGATTTGAAGATTATTAATTGCTGAAAATAATTAACTATTTGTCAGATAAATATTAATAATTGATAAAAAATATTTTATTATTACTTTTTTGTTTGTTTATTCTAGTTTATATTGCAACAATCACTTCTCTTAATTTTCACAAGTATATTATGTCTGCTTTACTACATACTTTATTATCATCAGCTTCAGCTGATATAAATTCAAAAGCAAATACTTTGCTTGTTGAAGACAATCTTTTCAAGAAGCATGACTCAATTTTAATATTTAATAAATGTCAAAATTTCTAATTATGAAATTATAAATATATATTAATAGTTTTCTAATATATACTTGACTTGTAATTTGTTCACTGACAATTACAGTCAAGATATATTATATAATGCAATACATATCTGTTTTAAAACTTGTTATTTTATGATTTATTAAGTTTTAAATAAACATACTTTATATATGCTGAGCACAGTGTGATATTCATACTGAACTGAATAAATAACATCTTAATATTTTTAAAAATACTTATGTTTGAAGTAATAAAAACTTAATACTTTTCTTAAATTCAGATATTCATACAACTATATCTGAAAAATATCTGCTTAATTTACTAAATGATGATATTGTTTAAGTATTAGAAATGATAATAATAATAACAGTAATTTAATTAAGCAAATAATATATCAAGACAAACAATATAAAGAAGATTCAGAATAATTCTTTAATAAAAATTTAATTAAAATTCTCAATTAAAAGAATTTTCTTTCAATTCTTGAATGTTATATTTGTTTTAATTTCTCATCTGAATCTTGACTGAAGATTAATTATATTTACTTATTTAACTTTAGAATATATTTTTATAAAAAATATGAAATTTGAAAATTTTAAAAAAATAACTTCTAAAGTTGAGATCAGATACTTAATTAAATATAATTTAATCAATATAATTCATGTTTGAGTTCTTCAATCTGAAATAGTTATATGTACTAAAAATGTTATCTTTAACAGAAATTTGTTTTTGAAAATTAAAATTTTTTCTTTCAGATTATATATTAATTTTATAATTTTTTCTGAGCTGATTTAGTAATTATCAACAGAAAAGCTGAAATTATTAAATATTTAAATAAAAAATCTTTTCTAATTAAAATGTTAAAGTGAAAAAAGTAAAAATAAAAAGTGAAAGTTAACTGCTCTGACAACTTACTAACTACATGATTAATTTTTCTTCAATAACTGTAGTAACTTCTTAATACTTGAGATGACATCAGCTTCAATTTCTACATTCAAAATTATCAATAAAACTTTAATGTCATCTTTTAAAAGTTTTATACTTATTAAACTCTGAAGTTGAAGAGTCTGTTAAAAAAACAGAAACAACTGAAATAAATAATAATTTATAAAATTTGATTAATTTATAAATTTGATTAGATCAGACTGCTTAAGAATCTGTTAATATAAATACTACTAATTAAGATTTATATAAAAAATTCAGAATTCAAAAATTTAATACTGATCAGTTTAATTTTGTTAAATTATACTGAGATAAATACTGAGTTTATATAAATACTCTAAATACTAACAAAACTAATTTTTGAGATTTACTTTTTTCTTTTACTCAACTTAACAATAACAAAAACCTTTATTAACAAATACAATTTCTTCTTTGCATCAGACTGATTTATTTAATTTATTTAAATAAACAAAAACAAAATATAAAGTTCTGTGTTTATTACAATATAAATAATTATTAAACATTATCAAATTTTTGTAAAGTGTGAAATGTTGTACTCATTAATTTTGAAAATTTAATTTATTTGAATTTAATTCTTCTGTCTCTGAAAATTCAATCTATCTAATAATTTTATTTTTAACACTCAATATTTAACATTTAAAACTTTTATTAACAAATGTAATTTTTTGATTGCACTGAGTTAATTTATTTAATTCATTTAAAAAAATAACAAAATACTAAGAATTGTGTTTATCACAATATAAATAATTATTTAACATAATCAAACTTCTGCAAAATGTAAAATGTTGTACTTTTTGTGTTTGAAAAATCAATCTATCTAAATTCAACATTAAATATATAACATTTGTGTCTTTTTAAATATAAAAAACTTAGAAATATCTGTTTTGAATGATTGAATCAGACATTTTAGTTTTTATGATAACTATATATTATATAAAAATTGACATTAAATGAGAATATCAGTTTCACAGCATTATTCTGCAGAAGCAAGTTAGTTTTGCAAAAAAAAAAATATGAAAAATTTTGTGATTTCAGTACATTTCTATACTAATCAATAATATTTTTTTTGTTCTTCATCTACTTTTCTTATATATATATTATCAATCTCAAATTAATACTTGATCTACAGAAAGCTTTACATACTTTTCTGAAGATGACTTTAAGTATAATTAATTATTAGCAAACATTTCAGTTATTGAAAAAACACTTTAAGATAGTGAATTTCTTCATTGTTCTGTTGTTGACTATAATCTGCAGAAAATAATCAAGTTTAGCTTTTCATTTCTCAGAATTTAAATTTATTTTATGTACTTAGCAGTGCATCTTGATCAGTCATTCAGAACATTATGTGAGAATTATAATATTAAAATTGCTTACAAAATTAGTCAGAATATTAAACTATCACTTTTAAAAAAAAATTTTAATGTAAAACAATTTCTGTATATTCAGAAAATATATAATTTTGTGCTGCATCAACTGCTGTCTTAATTTTAATATTCTGAGCAGTATTTGTCTGTGAAAATTTCATCAATTTTCATCACACAGATATTGCAAGTAAATAATAATACTACACATCTAATTGCTTTTTTCAAATCAGCATTACTAATTTCTGATCTGATGACTATATCTAAACAACAGTTTTTAAATTTACTTGACTAGATTATATTAAAAACAAAACTAATGAACTTTCATAAAAAATTTTAAATATACAGTTAAAGTTGTGATGAACATACTTTCTGTCAGAATTTATCTGAATAACAAAATTTTTATTACATAAATTATCAAATTTTCAAGATATAATTATTCAGAGCATATTTTATGCAAAAGTTTATCAGTATTGATGAGATTTATATTATATAAGCAGTTGATTTTGTCTCATTCAATCACTTTCTGCAAATATCTATCAAAATAATATTTTTTATTATATAATTTATTAAATTTAATCAATTCATGCAGATGATTACACTTCACATTAAATTCTGATGAAACAATTCTGTTTATTATATAAATTATTGATGTTGATCATTCAATCTGAGTGATGTGTACTTTGTGTAAAAATTCAATTATTTCTTTATATGATTTTATTAATATCATTTCTAAAGTAGTAGAAAATGATGTATATTTTCTCATACTGAATATATATACTATCTGAGACTATATAATTTATATTAAAGATGTTTTATTTTGCAGATTACATAACTAAATAGTTAGAGTTTAACTATTTACTTCATGTTTTTAGAACAATTTTTTTAACTTAATTCTATAAACTTTTACAGTATTAAAAACATTATCTGTGTGAAATATTAATATGAATATTTTTTGCAGTTAATTATATATGTTTATGTTGTCTCTTTATTGTATATAAACATATAAATAATTGAATCTTAATTCAGCTGTCAGAGCTTTCTGTAGAGAAAATAATTGAAAATTTCAGCTTTAAGTACTTAATTTCTTCTCACTTTGTAATTTTAGTGAAGATGAGATTGATCAAACTAAATATTTTCAGTTTTTGAAATATTAACTGATATTAGTTTACAGAATTTGTAATCAGATGTTTAATACATATATATTTTATAAATTTAAATTTCAATGTGTAATCTGATAACATTGGATGAACACTTCAACTATACTCTAATCTGAATACATTCATTTCTTACTTCTTCAATTTTTTAGTATTTAAACTTACTATTAATATATTTACTTTATGTTCAATCAGCTGTTTGTCTGTAAAGTATATCAAATTTTTTATTTACATTTTTTTAATTATCTTCAGTGATATTCTCATTTTAATTTAATTTTGTTTCTCTAGTTACTTTTGACTGTGAAGCTTGCTTTTTCTCTCAACTATACTGTATTTACTTTGTGATTTATTTTCTTTACTGATATTCTCAAGCTATCTTGAATGTATTGATTCTGTCTCTTTACTCACATTTAATTATAAAATTTGTTATTTTTCTCAACAATACTGTATTTTCTTTGTAATTTATTTTTCTTGCTGTTATTCTCAAACTATCTTGAATCATTTTCTTTATGTATCTTCTTTTCAGATACATCTCACAATAACTGAGACACAAAAAAATAAATCTAATATTAGAACAAGTTCTTAAAAAATACATTTATTTTTGTATTATTTAATATTCAAAATTAACACTGATCATACTGTTATCAGTTGTTACACTAATCAGAATATAAAATTAAAACTTTTTTTAAATGTTTAATAAAAAATTTGAGACAGTTAAAATTCAAATACAAAATATTTGCAATGAATATAATTTACATAAACTGTATGATAAATTGTTGATTCAGATTTAAAAGCAAAAAGCTTAACTACACTATTTTTAACAGATCATTAACAAAAATAATTTTTCTGATAAACTAATTAACAATTAAAATTCTTCAAATGTAAAAGATACACTATTTTTAATGATTCAGCACTGTTACTACTAGAGAAAAAAATAAATCAGAAAAATCATATTACTTTCTGATTTTTATTATTATTAATTTTATTTCAATTTACAGTAAAAAAGACTACTGTTTCATTTTTTTATATCTTCAAGATTCATTTCTCAATCTGAAGAATATTTATTTTCTTAATTAATATTACTTACTGATGATCAGAATGCTTGTTCTGAAATAATATATTTTTTTATATCAGTTTCAGCTTCTTCAACTCAATCTAACATCAACAGCAAATGTTTATTTTAAATCATGAAATACAATTGCAGATCTTGTTCTTTCTCAGTTACTGAATTTTATAAAATTTTCATAATTATAAAAATTTTTATTAATAAACTTGTGTAATTAATTATAATTAATAGTTTTTCTTTCTGTAAGATCAATGATACACTTTCAGATGCTGATTGAAATCATTAAATATCAATACTTGAAAATTATTATATTTATTTCAACATCTTTTACAGAATTTAATTTAATAATGAAATGTTTGAAATTTGTAATCTGTAAATGTAAAAAAATCATAATTATAATGAAACTCAAGTAGATGATCTCTTTAGAAGCTAATACAGTAAACATAACACTTTATGTCAATTTTTTTATTGTGTAAAAATTAAACTTCAAGACTCAGATATCAGATTCTAAATTATTATCAGATGCAAGTTTTTTGCTATTAAACAATTTTTTTGATAATATTCTGTATGATGACTATAATAAATCTTCATCAGTAAAGTGACATCAATTACAGATGTCAGATTAAAATGATCACACATTATTTTTTATTGAATTTACAGTACACAACTCTCATATTTTTGAAAATATTTTATTATTAATAATTTTTTCTGAATAAGCTTTACTTCTGATATTATCATTAATGTTTGAATTGCTGCTTTCAACACATTTAAATTTCTCACAAGACTTCATCATTTAAATTTTAAAAAATTCTGAAAGTATGACATTCAATATTACTATAATTACTGAAAAAAATATTAAACATACTTTAAAATTTATTAATAAAAATAATACTGCTTCAGTTACTGATTTAATAACTACAGATCATCTTACTGCAAAATACTTCAATCATATTTTTATTAAAAAGAATGTAATTTGTCTTATAAAGATTTGATGATTTTAATCAACATATATCTGACTCTAATCACTATTAAAAACAACACAAAAATTCTTCTTAACAAAACAGTTGTGATGAATATTAACTTCAATCTGCATATTTTTAAAAAGATTTTTGATGAAAGTATAAAAAATATTATTTATCATCAAGATATAGCTGATGAGACTGATTTTATATTTAAAATCAATATAAAAGAGAAAAATATTAATAATGTCATACACACTGCAACAAAAAAATGTGAACAGCTTAATAAAACAACATGAATATACTTTCAATTTTTCTTTATGTTTAACATGAAGAACAACAATAATACAAATATTGAGAGATTTATTTTACTTTCTGAATTACAATGTTTTTTTTTATTATTAACTGTACACAGTTTTTGTAATGTTGCTGAGACAGAACTTTATATCACAAAAAGAGTTTTTTGATGATGAAATGAAATTTGAGAAGACAATAACTTTTATTATGCTTTAATATCTGAACAAATAACTTGTTAAAAAGAAAGATTTTATTAAAATATTCAGAAAAGATTCTGATTTCTTACAATTTCATCATCTTACTAAAAATCAGATATTTACTTTCAGATGCTCTTCACAGAATTAGTAATTTTTTTATATAAATATATAAATAATTCATTTTCTACTAAAAGTCTAAAGTCACAGCACAGTGTCATACTGATAATTGTTTTTAAATCATTCATACTATTCTGAATTAAAAATTTCTCAAACATTATTTCTAACAGAAAAAACACTTAGAACATTCTGAAACTACAAATTTTGATAATTTATAACAATATAAAATGCAGAACTATCAACAAAATTAATCATTCAATTATTATACTAAGTACAGACTTTATGAATATAATCAGAATGAAACAAAATCTAATATCTAAAAATATTAATTACAAATATTTAATAATAATTATCTTAATATTTTTTTAAAATAAAAATTGTATTCTTTATAGATTATTACAATGAAAAAATATATTTAAAATTATTTCTTAAGAACAATGCAGTTAAAACTTAAATATACTGAAGTTAACTGTTTTGTGATAAATTTTATTTGAAAAAAAGCCAAAAAAGTAAAACAGTCAGAATATTTTAATAATTTATACAATATCAGAATATATTACTGTTTATCTGATTACTCTTCAGAATACTGTTCAAAAAAAAATTAATAAATTTACTACATTAAATGAAAATCCTGAAGATTAATAACTAAATAACTGACTGTATTCTTTACAATATTGTTGATAAAACTTACAAATAATTATCAGATTATGTTTACAAATTATTTAATAAAAAAACTTCATCTCTGAAAAGTGAAAGAGACAATTTGACTGCTCTGACTCATATCTTTAGTGAAATTTTAGAAAAACTGATTATCTGTTGCAGTGTGAAGAGTATTTGATTTTCAAAATCAATTATACATGTTTCATCTCATGAAAATTATGATGTCAAGTGCATTATCAAACTGCAATATCTACATTACATAAAAAAATCAAAATCTTGTGAAGAATTCAGCAAGCTTTATGTAACAGTTTAAATGTCTGAAAAAAACTTAATTGTACTACTTTTATGTTAAAAATAAATATTAAAAAATTTTTTTTAAATGATTTAAATTATGCAGAATAATCACAATATTTTTAGCTATTTTTTTTCTTACAATTAAATATTGTCTTATACTTACAGACATCAAGTTTAACAAAAAAATGAAACATCACTACTCAACTCATATTATACTTTTTGCATGTAAATAAATTGATTGCATTCAGCTCAAAGTATCATACTTTTAAAATTATTTTGAAAAAAATATTCAAGTTAAGAAATTATACTAATAAATAGGAGAAACTTGTAATTGTAGCAAATACATCTGTTATTAAACACATTCTGAAATTCATAAGTCTCAATTTCTGAAATTTTCAGTCAGATAAGCTTTTTTATGTAAAATTTGACTGTATTAGTTATAACTAGTAACTTAAAAAAATTATGAAGTAATGATAATGTATAATGAACTTGATGTAAACACTTGCATGAAGTATATAAATATCTTCAATAAGAATTGTCTGATTGACAATTCTCAATTCACTTTCTTTTTTTTCAAACATTATTATGAGCACTTTTAATATTATCAGTCAGAAATATACTATGACAAGAGTTTATAAAATAATTTTAATAAACTTAAAATAACTTGTTACTACTGAATTATAGTGTATGAAAAAAATTTGATAAATGAAATAAAAAAATCAGTGTACAGAATCATACTGACTGATTGAAATGAATGTTAAAGTTGAAAAAAAAATACTTAATTATCAGACACTCAGATAAAAGTTTAATAAAAATGACTTTGAAATTGAAGTTAAAAAACATTAATATAATTGATTTTTCTTAAAAATTATCGGCTTGCTTTAACTGTACTGTTCTTTCCATTAATTATTATGTAATTTTTTATATATGTTTTCTCAAAATTACTAAATTTATGATTGTTAGTAGATTTTTATTTTTGTATATAACTGTTAATATTCAGTGTTTCAATAAAACTATGTATGAAATAAATTGTAATTTTTTTTAAATGTATTAATATTAGATGATTTTCTTTTTAATTTCTGATTTTATACATTATAGAATAAAATATAATTAATATATAAAATATCTGAACATTTTTTAATGATTATTGATATTTATTTAACAGACAGTCAAGTATTTACACTGAACAATATTAATCAAATTTCTTAACTTAATATTAATTTTTTACAGTACAGTATTTGATTTTACATTGATTTTTAACATCATTTTATTTGATGAATGTGATTAATTGTAATATAATAACAAACATACATTTTATTGAGTGAATTGATTTAAATATATAACTAACTGACATTTCTTGTAAGTTCAAGATATATTGTATTATCTAACTCTGACTTTCAATTTCACAACTGATTTTTATATTTGATTTTGAATTTTACAAAAAAAAATTTTTATTATTTTTTTTTCACTTCTGTGGTTTTTTTTCTTCTAAATTGTTAATTTTAATTAATTAACTTAATTTAATGTACAGATTACAAAAATCTGCTGTTACAACATTTTTTATTATATAAATCACTGAATTGAACTGATTTTCTTGTATAAACATTTTACATTTAAAAATCTGATATAGCTATCTTCTTTATTGTAGAAATATATTAACTTAATCATTTCACTTAAAAAAATATACTGAAGATAAAAATCTTTCAGAACAATATTTTTTTTATATATGAGCTGTTAAATATTGTTAAATTTAATTAATAAATCTATTAAATACAAAATTTTATCAGTAGAACTTATTCTGTTATGTAAGTAGTTAAATTTAATCAATAAATTTACTGAATGCAAAATTCTGTTAGTAGAAATTGTTTTATTATATAAGTAGTTAAATTTAATCAATGAATTTGCTAAGTGCAAAATTATGTTATTAGAACTGCTTCTGTTATGTAGGCTGTTAAATTTAATTAATGAATCTGTTAAATATAAAACTCTGCTGTTAAAATTTGTTCTGTTATATAAATTGTGAAATTTAATTAATGAATCTACTGAATGCAAAATTCTATCAGTAGAATTTATTTTGTTATGTAAGTTATTTTATCTGATTAATAAATCTGCTGAATGCAAAATTCTGTTGATAAAGCTTGTTTTGTTATATAAATTGTTTTATCTTATTAATTAATCTGCTGAATGCAAAATTTTGCTAATAGAATTTTTTCTGTAATATAAACTGTTAAATTTAACTGACATTTCTAAGTAAACTTACTTCTTGTTGAAGTTTTTCTAGTCAGCATTTTCTGTTGCAATTATTAATTCTTAGATTTAACTGAGCTGCTGAGCTAATACATGTTTTTTGTAAAAAAAATATTATTTTTATGTCTTTTTTCTAGATAAATATCTGATTGTACTTGATTTATATTTAACTACTGTTTATTTATTAATTATAATTAAATTTTATTTCTGACTATTTATGTATGTACTATATATATATATAACTAGTTAATAATTATTTATTGTTACTTCAGATTTTCAGAACAATTTCTTTAGACTTAAAATGTATAAATTTTTACATTTTTAATTATATTTTTCATAATTAGTTTATGACATCAATATAGCTACTATATGTTTTGCACTTAAATTCATGTGATTACATTGATTCTCTATTATATAATAATTTATAAATAATAAAATTTTCATTCAGTTAGTTTCTTCTAAAGAAAACAAATAGATAATTTTTTTATATATACTTGTTGAATTTTCACTTTATATTTCTGATAATATTTAATGAAAATATAGTGAACATTTCATCTTCTATATTATATTACATTGAAGAAAATATCAAGTGTTTATCATTTATCTCATTTATACATTTAATGTCTAGTTAACAATATAATAGTATTGACTTAAAACTTTATCTTCATCTAAAAATATTTAGCTGCTTCTCAACATAATATTTATTTGTAAAACTTTTTATTAACACAATTATTTCATCTTCTAGCAGATTTTGACTTATAAATCTTGATAACTTTTTCATTGAAGTTCATTTTTCTGATTTTTCTTATTTATTAAACTTTTTCATTTATTTTTGATCTCTTTATTTACATATTTTGCTTGTTGAAGTTCATTATTTTTTAAGACTGCATTAATATTGAAATTTTCTTTAATAAATTTATTAAATTACTTTCATTTTTTTTTACTTTTATCTGTTTGTGAAACTTACTGTCTCTGTAGCTTCTTCAGTTATTTTTTGTCCCTCAGTTTACACAATTTTTTTGTATTTTTAATATAAATTTTGTTGTTTTTTATTACTCTGTAATTTTCTCTGCTGATTTTCTCAAGTTATTTTCATCTACTTTCTTAATGCACATCAGTATATAAAACTTGCTGTTTAGCTATTCTACTTTCATTTTGCAATATATCTAATTAATATACTTGAAACAGCTTAATATCATCTTTCTACATTTTTTTTTCAAAAATGTGTTATAATAACTGAAGCACAGATAAACAGATTTAATGATAAAAGCAGTTCTCATAAGATATATTTAGTTTTGTATTCTTCAATATTTAAAATAGATACTGATCATGCTGTTAACAATTAATGAAATGATCAGAGTAAATCATTAAATTTCACTTTTATATATTTAGTAAGAAATTTAAAACTGTCAAAAGTCAGATTCAGACACTTTATAAGAAGACTGATTTATATAAAATATTAAATTCATTTTTAACTTAGACTTAAAAACAACAAATTTTGCTTCACAGTTTTTAACAAATTATAGAAAAGAATATTATGTCTGACAAACTAGTTAAGCACTGAAAGACTTTGAATATAAAAGAGACCCTGTTATTTATTATTTGTTAGTATCATTATCAGAAAAATCAATAAGTTAAAAAAAATTGCTTTTTTTTCATATTTATTTTATCATCAGCTTTTTTCTGAACACTGACAGAAATAATATTTATTTCTTTCTTATTTTTATCATTAAAATTCATTTCACAAATTAAAAACAGTATATTTTCTCAACTTGTATTTATAAATAATAATTAAATCACTAATTTTGATTTATTATATTTTTTTGTATCAATCTCAGTCTCTTTAGCTTAATAATGTATTAAAAAGAAATTTTTTTTTAAATTTCAAAACAAAATTGCAGATTTCTTTCTTCATTGATTACTAAGTTTTATTATGTTTTTATAATTATCAAAAATTGAATTAATGAACTTGTGTGATTTATAATGATCAGCAGTTTTTCTTTTCATAGTATTAACAGTATATTTTTAAAAAAAATTAAAATTACTGAATATTAATACTTAAAAATCACTGTGTTTACTTTAACATTTCTTACAGAATTTAATACAAAAATAATATTTTTAAAATTTATAATCTGCAAATATGAAAAATTATAATTATTATAAAATTTGAAGAAATAACTTCTTCAGAAACTGATACTGTCATCACAGTTCTACATATTAATTTTTTCATTGTAAATAAATTTAATTTTAATATTAAGAATTCATCAACTGAATGATTGTCAGATACAGATTTATTATTATTAAATAATTTTTTTAATAATATTTTATATCATAATTATAATAAATATTTATTTATGAAATGATGTTGTTTTCAGACTTTAAATCAGAATTGTTTTACAATATTTAATGTTGACTTCACTGTACAGATATCTGATTCATTTAATAATACTGCATCATTAATAGCTCTGTTTGAATAAGTGTTATCACTTATATTATTATTAATGTTCAAATTAATGCTTGTGAATTACTTAAATATCTTGTAAAATTCTACTATTTAGTTTTTAAAAGAAATAAAATGCATTATTTTTAATACTGCTTTATACAATGATTTGAATTTCATGACTGAATCAACTGTAAAACATTCTGAATTTATTTATATAAATGAAGATATTGATTTATTAAATATAGATTTTTTCATATTTATAAAAATGTATTTAATTTTTATGATTGTTAAGAATAATTCAGTTGTTTCTGTCAGCATACTAATAATGACAGATATTAATTTTAATTTGTGTAATATCAGAAAGATTTTCAGTAATTATATTAAAAATATTGTTTACTGAAATAAGATTTTCAATGAAACAGATTTTGTTTTTGAAGATATATTCATTCAAAACAACATAAACAATATTATTCACACAACAATCAAGAGATGTGAACAGTTCAATAAAATCATTTGAAGACATTTTCAAATCTTTTTCATACTTAACAAGTTAACATTAAAAATAATAATAATACTAACATTAAAAAATCTATTTCTCTTTTTGATTTACAGCATTTATCATAAACAGTTTGTTTTTTACTAAAAATCTGAATGTTCAGTGTGATGTCACACTAGTTGTTGTATTTAAATTTTTTATATTATTTTGAATAAAGGAACTGTTAAAGATTATATTTAATAAAACAAAAAAATAAAATATACTGAAGTTACAAGTTCTGATTAGTTATAGTAATATAAATTAACAAATTATCAGCAAAATTAGTTATTCAGTTATTGTACTGAAAGCAGACTTTAACAATATAATTAAAACAAGAAAGAATCTAATATCTGAACATTTTAATTATCAGTTTTTAATATTAATTATTTCATTGTTATTTACATTAAAGATTGTACTCTTCACTGATTTTTATGATTTAAAAAAACATCAAAATTTTTTTGGATAACAATACATTTGAGATTCAGTTGTGCTGGAATTAATTATTCTGCAATAAATTTCATCTTAAAAAATAAAAAAAAATACAATAATTAAAGTATTTTAACAATTTATATAATAATAAAATATAATATTATTAGTTTGATTGCTGTTCAATACATTATTTAATAAAAAATTAATAAATCTACTTTATTAATTTAAAATACTAAAAATTAATGACTGAACAACTGACTTTGTTTTCTGCAATATAATTAAAAAAAACTATAAACAACTCTCAAATTACATTCACAATCTTACTTAAAAAAATACTTTTTTTTCATAAATGAAAGACATGAGCTAGCTATTCTTGCTCACATATTTAATAATATTTTAAAAAAATAATTATTTATTGCAGTGTTCAGAGCATTTGATTTTTAAAATTAATTATTTATATTTCATCACACAAGCACTTTAACATTAAGTGTTATATTAAATTATAGTATCTGTTACATATAGTGAAAAAAAAAACAAAAAACTATACTGAAAATCAAACTTGTTTTATAAAAAAATTTAAAAATGTGAAAATTCAATCATGATGAATTCAAGTTAAAAATAAATTTAAAAATTTTTTTATTTAATTAAAAAAATGCAAAATAACAGTAATATTTTCTGTTATTTTTTTCTTCACTGCTGAACATAATCTTGATTTAACTGATATAAAATATATAAAAAATAATTAAAATATTATCAACAATTTTACTTTATATTTTCAAAAACTAAATAAGTTAATCACTTTCAGCTCAAAATGTAAGATTCTTAAGAGTATTTTAACTGATATAATTAAATTAATGAATTATATCAGTCAGTCAGAATAACTTATTATTGTTATAAGTGTATTTATTATAGAAAAATTCTGAAAGTAATGAATTTTTCATTTCTGCAACTTTTTCTTGCTTTAATATATTTTTTTGTTTAAATTCAAACAGACTAATTATAACTAATAACTAACACAAGAAAATTATCAAGTTATGATAATGTACAGTAGTTTTAATATAAAAATCTGCACAGAATATATAAATATCTTCAATAAAAATTATTTAATTAAGAGCAATTATTTCAGAACTGATAATATTTTTAAATATTATCATAAATACATTTACAATTATCAGTCAAAAATATAAACTGATAAAAACATTCAGAATAATGTTGATGAAGTTGAAGTAATTTACTACAATTAAATCTCAGTGTATAAAAAAAACTTACTGTATGAAACAAAAAAATTAATGTATTATATTATATTATTTTATTAAAATAAGTGTCAAGATTGAAGAAAAAATACTTAATTGTTAAATATTGAGACAGAAGTTTAATAAAAATACTTTTGAAATTGAAAAAAAAAATACAATAATTTAAAATAATTTATTTTTTTTAAATTCTAATTTCTTATTTGATTTGTTGTATTTTCATTTTTAATCACTTCTTAACTTGATATTTATTTTTATTTAAAAATATATATTTAGAATCTTTATTTATATCAAACTTTTATTGTTGTATATTATGTAATTATTGTTATTTAGTGATTTAATACAGTTATAAATGAAATTAATTATAATATTTTTTACACAGATGACTTTCTTACTGATTATTAATTTGATACACAACAAAATAACATGTGAATATTATATAAAATTTTTAAATAATTTATATTAATTGTTAATATTTATTTAATAAATAGTTTAACTTCTTCTGTTATATAACTTAAGAGATTAAAATTAATTAATTCATCTAAATAAATATATTTTATGTAAACATCAAATTGATTATTTTTATTTATTAATTATATAAGCTTTTTCAAATCTAATTACTTTACTTGAAGAATTAAATTTTATATAAAAATTAAACAGAGCAGTTTTTTCAATTATATAAAAAAAATTTAATTTATTATTTAATTAATTTATCAGAATGAATAAATTTTTCTTAAAAATTAATTAAAATAATTTTTTTATTACATAAATATTTAAAATTAATTAATATGTTTAAGAAAATAAATTTAATGTGAAAATTAATTTCTATAACTTCTTTAATTATTTGTATAAACAGTTGAATTTGATAAATAATTTTTAATAAATATATATAAATTTTGAATAATTCAATTTTTTTATTATATAAATGATTAAATTTAATTAATTTGTCTGTACAAACAGATTTTCTGTAAGATTCTGATAAAGCAATCTTTTTTATTATATAAGCAGTCACTTTCAATTCATCTGTCTGAATGAACAAATTTTGCTTGAGAATCTGACAAAGTGGCCTCTATTTTTCAAATCATTTCAGAGCTCAGGCATGCTCCGCATGTGTCACTAGTTGTGTACAAACCTTACTGCCATCAGGTGACTGCAGAACCCTAAAAGTGAAATGTTTTTAATTTTTTAAAGCAGCTCAATACAGCTCAATATTATGTACTTCTTCAGCGACCGTTGGGGAGCGTTGGCCCTAAGCTAGTACTATATATGTACTAGTTACGGTTGACTGAATACCTTTTAACAACAAAAGAAATTTATGGCGCAACATCTTTTGACTTGGAAACTCGATCAAGCACACTTACACTTTGTCTAGAGACTCCGCGTGGAGCATAGAGTCCTTACTAGTTGATTTAGATGGTACTGCTGATTTGTTACTTATCTGTGTTTCACCACTTCCTCCAGAGTCCAGGGGGAAAAAAAGGTAATCAAACAATAATTGACATAATGCCCAAAGTCCACCTCGTTGATTATGTAGCTGGGAACGTTCGGTCACTCGTAAATGCAGTGGGGAAGCTAGGGTATCAGGTTGAATGGGTTAAATCTCCAGAGGATGTGAAAAACGCCGAGGTCAGCAACGCAGAAATGGACGTCTGTTTATTATCCTAAGCTGACAACCAGTCTCCGTGTAGAAATTGATATTACCTGGGGTGGGACATTTCGGACACTGTATAGCGCAGCTTTCGAACGGGGGTTTCCTAGAGCCCATCCGAGAGCATATTCAGTCTGGCAAGCCATTTATGGGAATTTGTGTTGGCCTCCAGGTGCTGTGTCAAGGATCCGCTGAGGCTCCTGGAGTCGAAGGCTTGGGCTTGGTTCCCGCCACGTTGACGCGGTTCAAATCATCCACCAAAAGTGTCCCCCATATTGGATGGAACTCAGCAATATATCGAAAGACCTCTCAAGGTATGCCGCAGACATTTTATGGCCTAAGGCCAGAAAGCAAGTATTATTACGTGCACTCGTATGCCATTCCTTACAAGCATGATATGCTTAATAGTGAATGGGTTGTGGCCACTGCAAAATACGGAGAGGAGGAATTCGTCGGCGCTCTAAGTCGAGGAAACGTTTTTGCTACTCAATTCCATCCGGAAAAGAGCGGGCCTGCCGGCTTGCGCACTCTGCAGGCTTTCTTAACTGGTGAAAGTGGGCCTGTTGAATATTCGCCAACCCTGGTGCGGATGGAAGGTCTCACACGACGTATAATTGCTTGTTTAGATGTTCGAGCCAACGATGAGGGTGATTTAGTTGTCACGAAAGGAGATAAATACGACGTTCGCCAGATCGACAAGGGCGATGGGCGTAGAAAGGTCAGAAATCTTGGGACACCAATTGATATGGCAAGGAAATATTACCGACAAGGCGCGGATGAGATTGTCTTTCTTAACATCACGTCGTTTCGCAATTGCCCACTAGCAGATATGCCAATGCTCGAAATTCTTCGCCGAACAGCCGAGACAGTCTTTGTCCCATTGACGATTGGCGGGGGAATCAGAGACACCGTTGATGCTGATGGCACCCATATTTCTGCACTGGATGTCGCATCGATGTACTTCAAAACAGGTGCAGATAAGGTCAGCATTGGCTCAGATGCGGTAATAGCTGCTGAACAATACCACGCATCGGGAAAGCGCCTTTCGGGCACTACCGCTATCGAGATGATATCGAGTGCCTACGGAAATCAAGCAGTGGTGGTTAGTGTGGATCCCAGGCGAGTATATGTTTCCTGTCCGAACGACACCAAGCACCATACAATCTGGACAGAATACCCGGACCATGCGGGAAATCAGCATTGCTGGTATCAATGTACCATCAGAGGCGGCAGAGAAGGGAGGAATCTTGACGTGCAGCAATTAATTGAGGCAGTCGAGGCTATGGGTGCCGGGGAAATACTACTAAATTGTATCGATAAAGATGGCGCAAGCAATGGTTTCGATCTCGAATTAATAAAAGCTGCCAAGTCTTGTTCTACAATCCCCATCATCGCATCTAGTGGAGCCGGTAGTCCAGCTCACTTCGGTGAAGTCTTTGAACGAACCACGACTGATGCTGCCCTCGGTGCTGGTATGGTAAGTGTAGATATATCCATTCGCATAAATATGAATTTCAACTAACGTAAATTAGTTCCATCGTGGAATATATACTATTCCTGAGGTTAAGCACTATCTCCAAGAGAAAGGCCTCATTGTGCGCGAACTTGATCACGACTATCCCTAATTTACAATGTATACATACATCAGATTAAAGATGGGGTAGTCAGTGCATTGATATAGAAAAGAGAACAGGGAGAAGATGTTAGATGTCCCAAACTAATATTTTAATCCTCGTGGACGTCTTATTGCAAATTAGTGGTACAGCTTAAATCTCGTAAGAGACAAGACTCATTTCCGTAACGTAGAGCATATATACCCAATTCGGGCCCGAAAAAAGGGAAATGCGAATATAACAAAGGTACGGGCAAATCTGACAGCGCAATCCATCAGCCATTAAGTGGAAAAACAGCGAAAGCAGAATGCTGATTTTTCTCGAGCCATACATATTCCTTGGCGAACAAGTTTAGAGCATGCGGCTTATTGAGAATGAACTGGGTATAGATGCCATCTGCGCAGTGTCAAAAAAGAAATCCATCCCGGAAACTGATTGTCGACTGCAAGAAAATGCCTTCATGGAAACCGTACAGAATTACGAGTCTGGCAAGCCGATCACAACTCTTCGTGCACGGTGGCATCTGAACGCTCGGGAGACGTCGACGATGCACTCTTTGTTGAGGCAGTTGAGGTTTCTGCTTGTGTTGGTTTGCCAGTGACGTCACCGCCTTCCTCAACCTTTTCTTTGACATAGGCATCAATACGATGCTTTCCGTTATCACGGACAAAAGCAGCAAGGTCTTCAATGGTTCTCGTGCCGCGATATTCTACAGGCGAATCTTTTGAACCGGCAGGGTAGAGTTTGATTGTAGGAAAACCTTGAATTTCATCTGGTACATCATTGCTGGTGGCATCTATCTTGGCGATGGTGACTTTCGAAGCAAACTCAGGATTGTCCGCATACAGTGAAGCTAACTGCTCATATTTAGGGGCAAGTCTAAACAATACTCATTAGCAGTGAAGAGAAGCAAACGTGTGGTAGGCCCATTTTGGATCAGACTTACGCCTTGCAATGTCCACACCACGGCGCGTAAAATTCTAGCAAGACATCCTTGTCGATATTCCTTACTATGTCTTCGTAAGAATGGGCCACCACAACCGTAACGGGCCCGTTTTGGGACTCAGGGATAGGTTCAGATTTAATGCTAGGTTCAATCTTTCCGTCAAGAACATCTTGCACAAATTGCCCAATGTCCTTTTCGACGATCTGTTTAGCTTGATCATAAGGGTACTTCGTGTTTTTAACTGTATCCTGAATTCCAAATGCCGGAAATTTCTCTGGGTCGAGATTAAGATTTCCGGCGTGCGCACCGAAAGCCTTTGCATCGATGGTAGCAAAATTTATGGCGCCCTTGAATTTTTTGGCAAGGGGCTTCAGGTCTGTAGCGAATCGTTCGCGTTCTTCTGGCGTCTCAGCAAAAATATATGCGAGAGGAATTCCAGCCTAATTTAGTATTAACCAACGCGGCAGTGCAAAAAAGAGGCCAGAAAAAACTTACGGCCATATAACTGGAATAAGTTTCAGGACCGACTTCACCGACGAGAGGCGTACTAGCGCTTTTTATGAAACGAGTTATGGCATCTTTATCAAATTCATTGCCAAATACGGCCTTTCGCTCATCGAAGTCTTTATACAAAACAATCGCTGGTTGGGAAACTCCCTCAGCCTCCGCTAACGCATTATCGCTGGTACCGGCAAAAAGATATTCATCACGCAAAGATTCAGCAATTGACGTAAAGGTTTCATTTGACTTCTTGTCTCCTTCTTTAAAATAGCCAATAATGACTATTTTGTCCAGGGCTTTGATAGTTTCGAATGTATCAGATGTTACTTTGGATACTGCAGGCAGAGATTGTTTGATCATAAAGGACACGATCCTAGTAACAAGTAGTCAACAACCGAAACAGAGAAAGACAAGGCAAAGATATCAAGGCATATCACATACGATTGTGATTTTCTCGCACCATTATATGGCTTAATAGAATCCAAACCCCGGAAAACCTTCAAAGTGGGATAGCCTTCAACTCCATATTCTTCACACAAGCCAGCTTCTTCGGTGCAGTCCACCTTAATAAGTGGTATATTCTTTCCCTTCAGCTCTGTTGCGGCCAATTCGTACTCCGGAGCAAGAGCCTTACAGTGACCACACCACGGTGCGAAAAATTCGGCCAGGACCAGGTCATGTTGCGTAATGAAGTCCTTGAAAGTGTCGGATTTGAGAGATGTGACGCTGGACTCGGCATCAGTTGCAAGGGCGGACGTCACAAAAAATATACCGGCCAGCCCAAGCGTAAGACGGCGCAACTGGTACATGGTGGTCGAACTTATTTTCAGACCACGTCTATTGGCCTGTTAAGCTCAAAATAACTGAATGTCGAGATTGAGTGTTTGTGAGGGAGACAGGCCACTAAACCACAAAAAGGGGCCAGGGGTAACTAGAGGTTGCTTGGGAATGCTTTGGAGACAGCAGTCAATAGTTTCGAAAATATCAGCAGGGCATGATATTCAGAGATGTGTTAATCAAGAGCTGGGAATTTAACTAAATATACGGAGTACAGGAGGCTGATGATGGAGATAAGAACAGATTGTTCTTTTCAAGACACTAAAAATCTGTGGGAGCTAGTTAGGTACCTAGGTAGTTAACTAATAACTACTCCGGATGTAGTTAACTACCCGTACAGGACAGAGTAGTTACATGACCAGTTAGTGATGTTAGCTACTATTATGAAAGAAGTTAGCGCATTTTGGCTGGATCCAGCATGATAACAATTGGATGAGATTGGTCAGCTCAAAGGAAAGGTTCACTCCACTAGTTATATTTAACACAGACACTCTTTGAACAACAGATCACCCGTATTCTGCCTAGATTTTACATTCTGTGGAATTTCTACTTTTCCAATTACAAGCAGTGCTGTATCGTTCAGTGCCATAATCCGGCCTTTGCCCCATAAGTGCTGGAAATGAGGGCTATATTTAAATCTGTCATAGGTTTTCTGAGCCTCTGGTTTGGGTTTAATGCCAGCGCGGCAATTGGGAATGCTGACAAGTTCAGTCAATACCAATACCTCTCCAAATCCTATTTACCAATTGATCTTGATGATTCAAGCTATATTGATATAGTGTCCAAGCCACGAGACTATCACACTGCTATCCTGCTTACGGCCGTGGAGTCTCGTTACGGATGCCAACTTTGTCGCGATTTGCAGCCGGAATGGGATCTCCTTGCAAAGAGCTGGAATAAGGCTTCCCGTGATCTCTCGACAAGATTGCTTTTCGGCACGCTGGACTTTGATCAAGGGAAAGCTGTTTTCCAAAAGGTAAAATGGTACCTTTCAGAGCTGAATGCTCACAGTCGGCTGAATGTGTTTCATAGCTCATGCTGCAAACCGCACCTGTCTTGCTCCTTTTTCCACCCACCCTTGGACCAGAGGCAAAACCGGACGGCTCGCCTTTGCGCTACGATTTTAGCGGGTGAGTGATGAATTGCGGATCTTGTATCCTTCGTGTATCTGACCATGATTCTGGTCTTTTCAGGCCGATGTCCGCAGACCAGTTGTACACGTGGATTAGCCGTTATCTACCGGAAGGCCCGAAACTCCAAATCATTCGTCCAATCAACTACGCTAAGAGCGTTGGGGTGGCTACACTAGTTCTCAGTTGTTCTTCGATTTTAACTGTTTTGTCTCCATATATTTTTCCAATCTTACAGAGCCAAAATGTGTGGGCTGCTTTGAGTCTGATTGCAGTACTACTTTTTACAAGTGGGCACATGTTTAATCACATCCGAAAAGTGCCATATGTGACTGGTGATGGTAAGGGAGGAATCACTTATTTTGCTGGTGGCTTTTCAAACCAGTTTGGGTTGGAAAGTCAAATAATTGCTGCCGTCTGTAAGTTCGACCCCTGGTGGACTTGAAGAGGGAAGATCTGCTAACTAACATCATATCATTGAAGATGGAGTTTTATCTTTTACTGCAATAGCACTGGCCATGAAAACACCACGGATTGCTGATGCCAAGACACAACAAGCCAGTGTCCTTGTCTGGACTATTATGCTATTGGGCACATACAGCTTTCTTATAAGTATATTTCGGTCAAAAAGTGGAGGTTACCCCTTCTTTCTCCCACCATTTTAACAAGCTGTGCATCTTGGTTGGAATGTGTGAGTATAAACTGCTTGTCTAATAGAATCATCACTATGTTACTTTCTTTTTTGATCTGTGTAGCAGAATTTTGTGCAACACATAAGAACTTTGAAGCATATATCTCCTGTTGGGCTCTATACAGTGTGCTCATCTGATTAGAGATTGTCCCTGTCCCATATCAGAAATTTATCCTTGATATTTCATACACATGACTCTACTTCTCAGTCAATTAGAAGTCTTGCTTCTGAATTGCTACAGTTCAACACATCTTTGCAGATGAATCTGCAGTCTATTTTTATAACTGCTTGTGTTGTATAATGCTTCTAGTTACATGCTGCATTTTCACAATTATACACAAAATAAATGAATGAAGAAACATAATGATTCAAATATCAGTTTGTATTAAAAATTATAATAATAAAGCTCATCACTGATCTTTAGAAAAAGAAAAACAACAGATGAGAAGTTATATTGTTGAATTTATGAGATGTGTTTCAGCTATCATTCAAACTTTTATCAAAGTCACTGAATAACCTCAATTTTGTCTAATAAATCTCACATATTGTCACTATCTCTCAACATTGAGTGACACAAAATACAAACTTTTCATCTTTCACTTAATTTCATATGTTCAAGATTGTCATCAAATTTGCTACTTTTTCATGACTTTTTTTATTATTCTTATGAATTTTAAAATGTATAAATAATCTATAATTGTTTAGATAAATTGACAGAAATTGAATAAAGTTTTTATTATTCATAATATTTTTTAAATTTAACAATTATGAGTTTGAACTTTTTCAAAATCATTTTTTCTTACTGAATTTTTATATATCATTCTGAATTTCACATATAGTTTTATATAATATATTTCATTAAAATTTATATTATTTTAATATATATTATCAGTATTTAAAACTTTTGAAGATTTTTAAAATTCATTTTGCATATTTTACAAGACAGATTTTTTTTATATAAAATCTTCTCATATAAATTGAACATTATATTCATATATTATTAAAATCTCAAACAGAGTTAATTTAATATTAAATTCTCACTCACAGTTATATACAGATTTTATTCATATTTCAATTTTTCACTAAGCTGCAACAGACATCACAGTTTTTCTGTATAAATTTTATCTGTATTGAATTTATAAAAAATTAAATATTTTTTTATTTTAGCTTTTTTTCATTCAAATTTTTTCTTATAAATAATTTTTAAAGCAGTAAGACTTTACTTAAACACAGAAGAGTTCTTCAATCAGTTAGCAAATATCATTCTGATTAATTTAACTTTATTTATAGAGTATTTTTGTCAATCTCTATCACAACTCATGAACTGTCATCTTGATTTTTTTTTAATTATCAACAGTACAAAACAAAATCTGACATCAGTTATTAGTTATAATCATGTTAATTAAATAGATTTTTAACATCAGTAATGACTGAGAAGACTGAATCATTATCATTCAACAACAAACTCAAGTTTACAATATTTAAAAATATATCAACTTATCAGTTGAAAAGTTTTCTGAACTGCAAAAGTCAATTCATCAAGTAATAAAAAACATAAAAAACAATATTTTAAAACAGAAACTCATCATATTAAATTTCAAACAGAAGAATAAAAACTTTATTAATAGAAAAATATTATAAAATAAATATAATTTTATATAAAAGTACATTTTTATTCAAAACATTTTTCTGCACTTCATAACATTATTACTGTTTATTTTCTGCTGATTATTCTCAACAAAAACTTGTCAAAATTACTGAGCAACAAGATTACAAATTTTCAAATCACTTTATAATTTTTTGAAAAAATTTTAATTATAAAACTTCACTTGAAAACTAATTCAGTGACTGAAAACTCATCATGAAATAATTTATTAAGTATAAAATTAAAAGTATACTAAAAAACAGCAATATTATTTTCAGATTTCTTCACATTATTACAAAATTCAATAAAAATCTTGCAAATCATCATAATTTCAAGTGTATGAAACAAATTTGAAAAAACAAATCAGTAATTAACATCAAGAATTTAATCAAAAAATTTTATCAGTATTAAATACAGTAGATTTTAAAAAAACAAAAATTTTCAATATTTTTAATTTCAAAAAACAAATTAATCTTACAGAGCAAAATACAGTCAGAAAAATCAAAAATCAAGTGTTCTTGCAGCAAATAACATTAAATATTTATTTGTTATTATTTTAATTCAGAAATATATTTAAACAACTAGAAATTAAATTCAAAAATCATGAAGTCAATAAAAAAAACTTAAGAATCTTATTTTCAGAGCACAAGTCACAAAGTTTATTGAAAAAGCAAAAAAAATTTAAAAAGAAGAAAATTGATAAAAAGAGTAATGACTCACTGTAAAAAAATGAAATTGAAAATCAGTTAAATAATTAAAATAAAAATAACTCAATATTAAACATTGTTAATTTCATTATTACAGTTTTTTTCAATTTCAACAAGTCAGAAATATAATTTAATTATTATTTTTATTACAATTTCATAATAAATTCAGAAGCTGATATATATATCTGCAATAATAAATTAAAATTTCATAAATTTTATTTTGTTGAAAATAATTCAATCTTAATTGAAAATAAAATTTCAAAAATGAAAAATTATAAATATATTATTATAATTATTAATATTCTAAATGAAAAAATCACAATAAATTTTATTTAAATAATTTACATTTCTGATTTTCATACTAATATAGTAGTAATATCTTTTTTAAAAAAACAAAAAATTAATTTGAACAAGTTCAATTTTATTCTGAAGAAAAATAAAAAAGTTTTTATTTACTTACAAGAAATAAAATTCAAATTGATTTTTAAATACAATTTATTTAATTCTGATTATATCATGTTTACATCTCAAGTAACACATTCAATATTTACTATAAACAAGTTAAATACAGTTAAAGAAGCTTCAAAAGCAATTGAGAAAAAAACTGCAATCATTGACAAATTTGTAAAGAACTCTCATTCACTGAAATTAACTTGTGTGTAGTTAGTGTCAATATCAAATTTTTGACAAATTTTAACAAAACTTTTACAGTGAAAAAACTGATTCACATCATTTAATGTCAAGTAATATTAGTTACTGTCATCACAT
This sequence comes from Emydomyces testavorans, assembly GCA_029449355.1. Classification (NCBI taxonomy): domain Eukaryota; kingdom Fungi; phylum Ascomycota; class Eurotiomycetes; order Onygenales; family Nannizziopsiaceae; genus Emydomyces; species Emydomyces testavorans. The sequence continues at coordinate 4,395,773 of CP120627.1, forward strand.
CACATGAAATTATTATAGAATGTTACTTGCTCATGATCAGTAAATGAAAATTAAATCATGCAATCACAAAGCAGTATTAATTTATTTAATTTAATTTTATTGCTTATTTTATTTATTTCAACAGCTTTGCTTGATTATTTCATCAAGAAATTAATGTGAACATATCATTTGTTATTCAGAATAACTATTTTATAATTTGTTCAAACAAATAATTTTCTACATTACTTATCAAAACACTCAAATTTAGTCTGAAGCTTCTTCAGTATATAATAATGTATACTTTGTATAATCACAATGAAAAATAAATAAAATTGTATTTTGAAATTTATACAACTTAATATTCAATCAGAATATTTTGTAATTAACATTTTAACATCATTACAATTTAATTTTATTACATTACAAAGTATTCAAAAATTGATTCTCATTCAAATATACATTTGAAACATTTCAAGTTTTTTTTTTTGTTGGCAATATTGCAACTTGAATAACAAATTTGTTGTGAAAACTTGAAATTTTTTTTAAAATTAATATTTTTAATATTCATTTTATTAACACTTTTGCTGATTAATTCAAATTGTAAATGTTGTGCAGTACTTTCAAATATATTTTCAAATTAATTAATATCATATTGTTCATTTAAGATTTATTATTTCTGCAATGAAGCATGTTCTGATCATGATTAACTAAATACAAGACATTTTCTTGAGCAATCAGCAATTGAAATGAATGTATCATACTTCAATGAGATTGTAAATTTAATTTCAAGCTCAAAAACAGTATCAGAAGATGTAAACACAATAAAAAATATTGATAAATTTATAATAAAATTAATTTCATCAGAAAAATTAATAAAAAAAATAAATCAAGCAGTTACAAAATTAGTATCATTAGCAAAAAAAACAGCAAAATTAAATAAAGTTTTTAATTAAGCTTGTGAAAATTCAACAGAATGAATTTCAGTATTACTTAAATTTATTAATTTAAATTTAACTGATGTCAGAAATAAAACACTTTTACAGCAATTTTGAAAAAACTGATTCAGCATTTACTTCATCAACATTGCATCAATACATTCATTTTTTACAAATAAATTAAAATTATTTAATTTTCTTCAATTCAATCACAAAAAAAATTACTCAAACATTTCTTATAGTAATTCATTAATTTTTAATTACAATAAATCAATAAAATTATTTTTTATTTTATTATTATCATTTTTCTTCACAATTTTTGTTTCAGCTGCAGCTTCTGCTTAATTAAAATTAAAATTTTCAAAAATTTTATTTTTCATTTCAATTATTTGATTGTTCATCTTTCATGTTTGATTAAATTTTACAAATTAATCAAAAATTTGTACATCATGAAATATTCATATATTTTAAAAATGACTCTGATCTAAACAATATACACATTTTATTGTCTGAAAAACAGTGTTTGCATTTATCACAAATTTCAACATCATTAAATTTAAACATTGCTGATGCAAGTTCAGCTCAATTGAGCAAGTTACATAAATGATCACAAGAATTTAAATTTTATTATTGATATTATTAAATTGTTTCACAACAGCAAATCATTTGTTATTATTCATTTTAGCATGAAGTGATAGCATTTCAAATTTCAGATTTTTGAGAACAATCTCAACATGAAATTGTATCATTAAGTATACAGTAAAGAAAAGTAATTAGTATTTTTTTTTCAAAATAACATTGTTCACAATTGCAAGAAGTGTGAAATATTTTGATGTTTTATTCATCAGATATTTCATTATTCACTGATGATTTTGTGATATAAATGAAATTTGTAAATTAATAAACATGTAATTAACAAGTTAAATTAAATTTTTTGCAGATTTAAGTCATCATAATGAGATATTTTGTGTGAGATTTTTTTTTATTAATGTCATTTTGTACACTTAATCTAATACTAAACATGCTGATACATGATGTAAACAATGATAAACTTGTATATTAAACTGCTCATTCACATTATTTTCATTTTTTTACAAGTTGTCTGCATCATCTGATCAATGCATTTTGCATAAACATTTTATTAAAAAATCATGAATTATTTTGTATTGAAAGAGTTGCTGAAATGTCATCACACACTCAACTGTTTTAATTTTGTAAGATGAAATAATTTTATTTATCATAATTAAGTTTAAATCTGATTTTTCAACAATCATCAGTTGTTTTATAAAGTGTCACAACATGATTTGATTAAAAATTTTTGAAATTGTAATCAATGCTGTTTTATTTGACATTACTTCAGTAATAAAAAAATAATAATACAAATTTGAATTAAGAATATGAAAATTGATGCTTCTGATCTCACTAAATACATCAATTGACATAATATTAAATGTATATGTTAATGTCAATTGTTCAAAGTCAGTATAATGCAGAAAAGTCAGAATATTTAAAAAATTTAATGCATAATTCATTATTAATATTGCTGTAATAAATTACTTCAATTGAACATTCAATATCTCAACATTTCAGAAAATGTGTGTTTTGTGATTTTTAAAAATGTGACTCTCATTAAAAAATACTCATTTGAAAGAAATGTCACTTGATCATGCTGAATGAAAAATTAACTTTCATTTTTTATTTAATTTAATTTTATTATTTAAATTTTTTTCATTATTTTTCAAGTTATCTGCATCTGACTTTTTCATTTCATTTTGATTTTTCATTTAACTCTGATTTTTCATTTCATTCTGCTTTTTCACTTCATCTGTTTGTGATTGAAATTTTTATCTTTAATATTATTTTCAATCTAGATTAATTTCATGAATCATTAGTTTCTCTATCAATGTGTGCTTACATCAGATGATATAGAAGAACAAAACAATTGTTTACAAAGTTGTTGAATTGTTAAAGTTAAAAAATCATATTTTATTAATTAATTGCTTTATATTGTTGATTATAAACAATTTTAACAAGAAATGTTATGTATTATTTGACTCAACATGATCATAAAAAAATATTAAAAGTATTCTCAAAAAAATAAATAATTTGCTCAATTCAGATGATTATAACAACTGACAAATAAAAAATAAATGTAAGAAAATAAAAATCTTTCATTTTTAATTTCAACTTGATATAAATAACAGTTAGACATTGCAATGTTTTTCTCAAATCAAATTTGTCAGCAAAAACATTATTTTGTAATGACAACAATTTTTATTAAAGCATTCAGATTATTTCAATTGTTTGTCACAATTTTAATTGAAAAATATTAACTTAACATGTGTTTAAGAAAAACTCAAGCTTTCTGCAAGCATTTATATAACTAAAAAAAAATATATTTATAATATTCATAATTTGTTGAAGTTTATTCAGATCTAAAATTATCTCATTAATTAATTTGTTTATTATGTTTTGAATTTTGAAATTATTGACAATTTTAAATGCAAGCACAGTTCTTATGATTTTATTTTTTGTTTGATGACAAAATCATCTAATTAATATAATATCTTCAGTCAACTTGCAATATTTGTCAAGTATTTTTTTTATACTTCAAAGCTCAGAAACAGAAACTTATTTTGAAATATATCACTAAATGTATTTTTCATACTGTTTTCAACCAGCTCAACATTGACAGAAAGAAAATTATCAAATGTATTAAAATCAAAAATATCATCATTTTTAATAATAAATTCAATATTTGATTATATAAGTTTCTAAAAAGTAATAATTTCATCTAATAATTTATCATCAGGGTTTTTGAATTGCTTTTACTCAATTAAAATTAAGCTCAAAATTTCTTCATGTGATGATCAGAAATCTGACTGAACAATTTTATTGTTACATTTTTTTATTATTAAAATATAATTAAATTTAATTTTTCAAATTGTATATTTCACAACATACATCATTTACAAAATATCTTTCAGATTTTTAAAATTAAATTTTTCAAATGTGATTTTTATGATTTTTTTGATTGTTCAAAAATATACATGTAAAAAAATATTTTTTGTTGAAGTGTCAGTTACAAATTTCATATTGTCAACTTGCTGCTGAATGTGAAAATAATTATGCATTTTTAAAATAATATCAATTGTCATTTTTTTTGTTTTCTTGAAATTGAAAACATTAAGTCTGAAGATATTTGTGTGTGCTTTTCAAAATAAATTTAAAAAAAATTTGATACTGATGCTATTCAATTAATTGTGAAAGATTTTAGTGTTCTCATAATTAAAATGATCACATAATTTTTAAAAGTTTTCTTCAAATTTTTACCTTTTAGATATACATGAGAATATTTATTCTGAAAAAATATTTTATAACAAATATAACAACTTCTGAATTCAGTTAATCAGTAATGATTTTTTATATGTTTGATTTTAATCAGCATGTTTTCTTACCAACTTGCAAAAAAATTATATTTTTAATTTATTAAATTCAACATGTAAACTCAAGCAGATCAACACATCACAAAATTCATGTCAATTGAAATAAAAAAAAAATTCAAACTAGCATTCAAATCTGAAAATAAATTTAAAACTTCAAACAAGTAAAAAAAAAACAAAATATTTAAAAAAAAAGCAGAATGTTTTTTTGAATAAATAAAAAAACTGAATTGAAAAAATTAAAAAAATTAAAAAAAAAGCATATAAAAAAAATATCAGATTAAAATCAAAATCTGAATTTTTCTCAATTAAAAATTTAAATGTGTTGTTATTTTTGATAAAAACACATCAACAACATTTAATTTTGATTGAGCAAAACTCATTTTGAAAAAAAAAATATTTATTTTTCAGTATTTCAGTATCTTGTGATGCAAAATAATGCAAAACTGATGACTTTCTTCATCTAAAGTTTTTTTAAAATATCAGTGTATTTGTATTTTTTAAACACAAAAAAAATTAAAATAATAAATATTAATTTAAATTATCTTAAGTTTTCAAATTTGTTTGACAATTCTCAATATGATATTTGAACATAACAATAATTTTGAAACAATGTAATGTCAGTGTTGACTTGATTTCATGTGTACACATCAAGTTTTAAGTCACTAGCATTTCTTGATGCTAATAAGTTTAAACTAGTTACATAATTAGTTAATTACTTAGTTAGTTAACTTAGTCAGTGCTGCTATCAATCATCAATTATTAATAAATAAGTTTAAATATAATAAAGTTAATTATAAAATACATTAATTAGTTTTAGTTTTACTAATTACATTATTTTTATATTCTTAAGCTGCTGCAGTCAAGTGTCTGTATGTATAATAATATTTTATTTTATATTATATATTTGAATTTTGATATATTAAAATTATCAATATTTCAACTCTGATGTTGATAATTTCATTTCACTTTATTCTTGAGTTATTAACTGTAAAATGAAAATATTGTATATATTTTTAAATAAATATTAAGTGAAAAAACTAGTACTATTTAAAACTGTAGTCAATTTTGAAAAACATTTGCATAATGTTGATGAGTGATAGTATAATACAGCTTAGAGTTCTTACTTGAGAAATATAATAAATTTGAAGATTTACTCATATTAGAATCTGATGATGTGATTATATATGAAATTTTGTTAATTTTTGCTTGCATGATTAATAAAAAATTTTTATATAAATATATCATTTTTTTTTCTTCAACTCATTTATTTGTTCAGTGTCAAATCTGCAGTTTTATTTTTTTGAATTTTTTAGAAATTAATTTGCAAATTCCATCTACATATATTACATTTTATGTCTCAATTTTCAATGTTTTCATATTATTTTTTTAATGACAAAGTGTATAGTATGAAAAATATACAGAAATTATTGTTTGTGTTATATACTTACTTGTTTTACAAATAAAATGATGTATATCTTGTGCTGTGCTGTTCATTTTTATCATTTTTTATGTTATTAAACATTAATTCTTGATATGATGTATTCTGATGTTCACAATCATATCAAGTATTATGAAAATTAGTTCACAAGCAAATCAACAGTAATGATACTAATATTATATTTGATTAACATTTTTGTGATTTAGAACTCTTGAAGAAGAATGAAATTAATTATATAAAGTATAAATCATTACTTGACATAATTCAATAAATGTATCTTGATCACAATTCAATTCACTATACAAAAAAAATAATACAAAAAAAATTTGTTCAATATTTCACTTAATGATATTGACTCTGAACTTATAAAAAACTTGCAAAATACAGCAAAGTTGAAAAAAATAATTTAAAATCTTGTTTTTTTGTCACAAAATTTTTGAATTGACAACAATAAAAAATTTGAGTTTACTGAAGAAATTTGAAATTGATGATATAATAACATAAAAATCAGTTTGAGATTAACTAAATTAGTTCTCAGAATAAAATAAATGTTAATTAAGAAATTAATTTATTTCTGTGCATAATTTCATAATTACATACAGAGTATTTTGTACTAACATATTAATTTAATAAACAAATAAAATTACTGAAAGAAATTATTCATTAACACTTTATTAAATATATTATTGAAATTTAATATCATTATTAAAATTACATAAAAAATATTAAACATACACAGTTAAGCATGTGCTTATTATGACAAGAAATTTAAAACAATTTCTGAATGAAAACAACACTGTTCACATTACAAAATTTAAAAAAAATTATGAAAAAAATAAATATTATTTTTTATAAATTCAACATAAATATTTACTTTATTACATTTGTATATTTAATGAATGCAGATGATACAATGTGTACTGCTGTTGATGATAATGATGATTTATATGTGAAACTGATTGACATTGTTAATATTATTTCAGCTGAGTTCATTAATTTTGATATTATAAATGCTGTGAAAAATTTCTGCAAGTTAATTTGCACACAAATTAATAATTTTTCATTATTAAATTTTGCTTTCAAACTTGCAGATTTTTGTGTAACAGTACTGTCTGCATCATGCTTAGTTATTTTAATAATGTACATTTTTATATATCAGCTAAAAATGAGTTAATCTGCTGACATGATTATTCAAAAAAATAAGCATCATTTGTCATCTGCATTTAATTCTGTTGTTAATGCATTTTATTCATTTAAAAACAAGTTCAAGTATATAATTGCACACTTTTTTGTTAATCACAAGCTGATTAAAAATAACATTAATGTTTTTCTTCAAAATTCTGCATTAAAAAATATTATAAACTGTCTCAATTTTTGTAATGCAGATCAGCTTTATAATTTAATTAATTATATTTTATATAAAAGTAACAAGAATTGAAAGAAAAATACTTTAATCATTGATTCAAGTATTGAAAATGTGAAAAACAAGCAATTTACACTTTTTTATACTGATGTGAAAATTGTTATTTAAAATTTTCTCAGTCACAAATCATTTAAAAATTATTTTACATATAATTTAATGCATTAATACAATAATGATGACTGCAGAATGTATATGAAGATGCATTCATTAAAATAATGATAATTTATTTAGAATAAACTTTCTGAAGAAGCTACTGTCATTTTTTTGCTTATTACAAATGATAAAACATATTTAATTATTTTTTAAGAAAATAAAACAATGTGATCAGTGTATTTAACAATTGAGAATTTAAATCATTAAACTTATTGTTCACAGAAGATAAATGATATTTAATTAATTAAATTTTTTTAATGTAAAAAAAATAAACATTCTGACAAAAACTAGAATATATCATGCTGCAATAAAGCAGATTTTTAAAAGTATGTATTATGAGCACAACTGCTGAATGCTGAATTTTAATCAATAATCACATAATTTTTATTTCAGATTTAGCTCATGTAATCATTAATCAAAATCAAGTTAATGTGATTTTTATTTTTTATGTTTGATTCTTCTGATTCTCAATTTAAATCAATGTAACATGATCTGTATCTCAAGTTTTGACTTATGTAATTATTAATTAAAATCAAGCTAATGTGATTTTTATCTCTCACATTTGATTTTTCTGATTCTCAATCTAAATCAATGTAATGTAATTTGTATTTCAAGTTTTGACTCATGTGATCATCAATTAAAATCAAGCATGCAGGTTCTTTCATGACTGACTTGTTTTTTTGTATAAACATAAAGCAACTGATTCATATGAAAACTCTAATGCAGTGTGCTGATAATTATGTTTATTATTGTTTTTTTATCATTGCTGTTATTTCAGCAGATTATGAAGAATAAATCATTATTACTGCAATAAAAAGTGAAAGACACTGCAGCATCTGCACTGTTTCTGTGAGAATGCTATATAATAAATAGCAACTAGAATGATGTATCAAGCTATAAGACACTATATGTGCAGATATATAGATGAAAAAATGTAGATGACTCAGATATTAATATAATATTGAGATAATAAAGCTCATTGCTGATCTTCAGAAAGATAGAAGATCAGAGATGAGAAATTATATACACAGTATGTGACTACATTATGTCAGAAGTGATTTAGTAAGCTTGACATGACAATTGTCTCTCTTTTAGTTGAAAGTTGTTCTCAGTGATGATTTTTTGCAGCATAAATGCTTGTATACTGATAATTTGTACAAAAAAATATGTATATGACATGTATTTGTGAGTAAATATGATGTTGTGTGATTGTTTTGGTAAGCAAGAGCTAAAGATGTGTTAATAATTGATTAGAATTGCATCATTGTGTGAAATAAGTGAGTATAAAGATTTGAAATGTTGTATTACTGATGACAGTTGAATTGAATTAGCATCTGACTGATAGTGTATTTTTGAAAAAATTTTCACATGACTAGCATTTGAATAAGCTTTTGAGAATCATAGCAATGATAAGTAATAATGTAGTGCTGCATAATTGCAATTCTGCTTTTGCTATTTTTTTTTTTTAATTTATTTCAATTTTTTTTTGTTCTGTTTGCTGCAATTCTGCTTTTTCAGCTTTTATTGTTTTTTTTGCTGTCTGTCTTGCTTTTATTCTGTCTCTCTCTCTCTCATGTTGTGTCTTATTCTGTCATAATGACATCATTTGCATCTGCTGCTCTGATTATTCTGATTAAGAAATGTTATGAGATGTTTTCAGTTTCAGCATTGTCTGAAAAAAAGTCTTGCTCTGCTGAGAAAGAAAAAAAAATGAAGAAGCTGAAGAAGAAAAAAAAACAGCTGTTTTCATTGTTTTTTTTGATATGTTTTGTGATCAATAGAAATTTTTCTATGCTGAAAGTGTTTTTCTTTATGTTTATTCATGTGTCTTGTGTGAATTTTCTTATATAAAAACAAGTTCACATATTTCTTTTTCAATTCTGATGATATCTGATCACTTTTGAACATGTTTTGAGTTTTTTTATAAATTTTTGTTTATATTCTCATTTGTTATAGATTTTTTGATTTATCAGAACTTTGTTTTTTGCCTGTTGCAAGACTTTGTTTATCAGAATTGAATTTGCAGACACATTTGTCTGCATTTTGAGCAAGAATATATGTATTTTTGTGCTTGAAGTGACTTTTTCAGCTCTTTCAATACTCAATTTGTGTGTACTAATAATCTAGATGTTTTTTCTGTCATTGTTGCCTGCTCTTCTTGATCAATCTGACTGAGAAATGTGATTATGCTAAATTCAGCAATAAAAAATGTAAAAAATGTCAAAAGATACATCAAAATTGTGTTCTGATAAGTGAATATTTAATTATTAATGATAATTTGCTAATTTTTTTGTGTTTTAAATGAAGAAAACTTCACAGATTAAGCATTTTCAAAATCTGCATGATGTTATTTTTCACATGTGATAAATGAATTATACTGTCAGTGAACTGAAGATAAAACTTCAGAAGCTGATGATGATTTTAATTAAAATTGACTGTGAGATCAGAAGTGCTTGTGCTTGTGTTGTGATTAAATGCAGTATTGAAAAGCATTGTGTGACTGCTGCAGCAGAACAAAAGTCTGTAAAAGAAGTTGTGAATGCTGAAGATGCTGATTTGATGAAAAAAAAAATGAAAAAATTTTTTTGATGAAAAGTGTTGATCTGACTGATGAATTGCTGTGCTTGTTTCTTGTTTCTTTTGTTAAAATAATTGCTGTAATTATTCTGATGCCTGCAGTATTTTTTCTGTCTGTTTTTACTGTTTTTGTGATTATTAAATCTGCTGCTTCTGCTTTGTCTGTCTTTTCTGAGTTTCATTTGATTAAATTGTCTTCTTCTGAGAAAGAAGAGGAGGATGAGAAGAAGAAGTCAGCAAAGAAGAAAGAAAAGAAGAAAAAAAAGAAGAAAATGATTGTGAAATCAGTGATTGAGCTGATGAAGAAAAAAAAATGAAGAATATGAGAAGAAAAGCAAGAAAAAAAACTCAGAGAATGAGCTTGTGTTTTTTTAAAGATTTTTTGAAGCAATTTCTGTACTTTTGAGCACATTTTCATTGAGTATTGTGTTTTTAAGCTGAATTTTTGCTGAGATTTTGTTTTTTTTGTGTTTTGTGGTGTGTCTAGTATCTTTGAATACTCATGTGTGTTTTTTGACATGTCTGATATCTTTGAGTACTCATGCATGTTTTTTTTTTGTTTTTTGTTTTTTGATACATCTGGTGTTTTTGAGCACTTGTACATGTTTTTTTTCTTTTTCTTTTTTTTTCTAGTTTTTTTTATCAATTGAAGATTTTTTTTTTCAAAATTCAGTCTTTGCTTCTCAGTAAAATCATTTAAAAAACTTTATGAAAAAAATTTGAAAAGAGTAACAAAGAAAAAATCAAGAAATATCATTAAGCATTTAAAATTATTGTTAATTGTGCTTATGACACTTTTTTACAAACTGTGCATTAACTTCTCACTTCTTTTCTTGTTTTTTAAAAATTGCAAGTGTTTCAGTATCAATTAAATTTTTTTCTGATTCTCAATTATTGTTTTCAGAATCTCAATCAGCTCATCAGACAAGATATTCAACTTTTTTATAATATTTGTGTTTTTTAAGAATTTCTTTCACAAGATATTCATTTTGTTTGTTTATCAGTTCTGATTCCGATGATGATAGCTGATTTTCATGTTTTTTGTACACTTTCAGCAGTAAAACATGAAAGACAAAATGTATGTTGTGATAACTAGAAAGTAATTGAAGTTTATATAATTGCTTTTTTCAAACTGCAACAATTTGAAATGAATCAACATAATTATAATTAAGTTTGTGTGTAAAATAAATCATTTGAAAGTTTTTTGCATAAATCATCATTCAACTGTCAATTTGAAAAAATTGTGATTTATGTTTTAAATTATAATATGTTTTTTGTGTATTATGTGCTGCTTGCAATTTTTCAATCAGCTGTTTGTGTATTTCTTTAAAAATTTCAGTGTGTTTTGCTGCATGAATGACTGATTTTTCTGATGATTTGCTGACATTAATGATCAAGTTGAAATGATAATTCATGAGAACTTTAGCTGATATTTTGTTTGTAGAGCTATGCTTTGCTTGATTGTGCATAAATTGTGTCATTGACAATCATTGTACTCAATTATCTTGATGAAAATTGATAAAGCAATGCAAATAATGCTCTAACATTTGATTTTGATGCTTAGTTTAATTATCAGTTTGAGAATGAAAAACAGTACTAAGCTAATATCTTGCATCAAAATAAAAACAGAAAATTGATCAGTATTTACTTGTGAATAATGAATCTTGATTAAAAATAATGTTTTTTGATGTTTCATACACTGTAAAAATGTACTTGTAGTAAATTTCTGCAAATTCAACAGCAGTTATATTTTTTTGATAAGATATATAAATTGTGAATTTAAAAAAAATATTCACTATAACTAATGTGATGTTGTAGATCTCATCTTTTCATGTGAAAAGAAACAAGTTGCTAATAAAATTGATTGAAATAAACTCAAAAGATTTGAAAAATATAAAAATTGTATCTAACTTGTCATATTTTTTATGTTGATGAAATTTAACATATTGACAAATATAACAAGTTTGCACATATTGCATAACATTCTGAATAAATTCATGTTAATAATACTTATTCTGAATGATTTCAATGAATTTTTTAATTTCTAGATAATTTTCTTGTGAATCATTATGATTTGCATAAATTATTTTTATTATCAATATTTTTTGCTTTGAAACATAAGCTTGATTGTTAACTTGAAGTAAATCATTGTCAAAAATAATTCAAACAGAGCTTTCAGCATTAAACATGTCAGTTTTTTGTACTTCTTGTTTGTGTTTCTTGACAAAGAAGTTTAAATTTTGAATTTGCAGTAATAAGAAAGTTAGAAATTCTGACATATTTGTATATATTGTTTCAGACACTAAAATAGCATTTATCAGTGTTTACAGCATGAAGTTTTTCAGAAAGTTTTTATTACTGATGATAAATTCAGAAAAATTACCAATATTTTTTGAAAAATTATTTATGCTGTTGATGATTGTTAAGTTGTTTAAAAACATCAATTACTGTTGTTCATCATACATTTAAACACAGTTTGTGAGAAGAGTTATATTTTTCTGAAGTTTGATATTTCATTTTGTTGTAATTTCATGCTGTAGTTTTTGTTGCAAAATAAATAATATAATTTTGTTGTGATAAAAATCTGCATAATCTGATTAATAACTGAATGCATCTGTTGAATTTGTTTTATCTGAACAATGTAAAAAAATGAAATTATATGCACTTAATGCTTTCACTCATCTTATCTGATGTTTGTTGAGCATTTTAGTTGTCATAAAATACTGTAGATTAGCATAATCAAATAAAACAATCACTGAATTTTAACTTTTTTTCAAATAATGTCTTCAGTGCTTAAAAAACATAATTATTGTCAACAACTTCTTATCATGTGTATCATAACACATTTTTGTGTTTATTAATTTGCAAAATCAGAAGACAACAAAATGTCAGAGTTCATTCTTCTGAAGTTGTGACAATATAATTATTATTGCATAAATTGAGATGTTTAATTTCAGCATAATTTTTCATCAAGAGTTGAAGTGAGAGAGTAAAAAAGCAAAAATAAAGCATTTTTTAATTTCTTGAAATATGTGTTTGATGTTGTTTGTTCAAACAAAAAATGATTTTCACTTTTTTTTTATATTATTTTTTTTGATTAATGTGAATAAAAAATTAGCAATTTTTGAATAAGAGTAGATGAATCATTTATAAAAATTAGCAAATTTCAAAAAGCTTTGAAGTTTCTTAATGCTCTTAAAAATTAATCAATCAAGTATAATGTTTACTTGTTTTTTTTTTCATTTTAATTTCCTCAGAGTCAATCATATAGTCTAAAAATAATACTTTATTGATGACAAACTCACATTTTTTGATCTTTATAAACAGATTTGCTTGCTCAAGATGATCAAAAATTATTTGTGTGTGCTTAATATATTCTTTCATGCTCTTGAAATAAATGAAAATGTTGTCAAGATAAATCAAGCAGCAAACATCTAATAAATTGACAAGTGCATTATTTATATAAAATTGAAATGTAGCTGACACATTTGTCATATCAAAAAACATCACACAAAATTCAAAATGTCTGTAATAAATGTGAAATGTAATTTTTCATTTATTTTTTTTATGAATTCTGATTTTATAATAAGTGTTGTGAAGATTCAGAGCAGTATATATTTTAACTTCACTAAATTTATTCAACATTTCTGTAATCAGCAGCAGAGAATAATGATTTTTGATTGTAATGTGATTTATTTCACAATAATTAATGCAAAAATATAAATCATCATTTTTTTAGAGTAAAAAAAATTGAAGCTTCAGCAAGACTTTTGAAAAATTTAATTCAATTTTTGTTCAAAGTATTTTCAATATATTGCTTCAGAATTTTAAGTTCAATGACAGATAAGAAATAAATTGACAAGAATGACAATTTTATTTCAGATTTCAATTTAATTTTATATTTCATTTTTGATGAACAAAAGACTTTAATTGCAGCTTTTTCTGAGAATAAATGCACTTTATAATGCATATAATTTGACAATTTGTTCAAATTCACATTTGTGTACATTGCATCATTGAACATAATTAATTAATCAGTAAATTCATTCATTTGTTCAGAATCATCAGTTTTTAATGATACAACTGACTTGATATTGAGCAAAAATGCTTGTGCTTTTGTCAAAATCTCATCAACTGCTTCATCTGCAAATATAAGATCAATATCAGCTGCATTGACTTGATAAATCCAGTTATTTTTTTGTCAATTAACAAAAGAATTAATATTTTTAAGTCAAGAAAAATTCAAAATAAAATCATAATCATTCAGAGTTATTATCTTGAAGCTATGAGTAGCAGTTTGCATAACTTCATTACTGTTTGTTATGCTCATGACTTAGTTTAGTTGTTCATAAGTGCACATCATGTGATTATCAATAGTCTTCATCATTTTTGACTTGTGAGATTTATTTTTCAAATCATTAATTTTTACTCAAAAATGATTAATAAAGTTAGCTTCAGCTTCTGAATTCACTAAAACTATAACATTTTTTGAATTTTTAGTTGTTAAAATTTCAACAATTATGATAAAAAATAAAAAACTTTACTGCTGTTCACAAATCTCAAAAGCTATTATGATGTTAATAACTTTTTTTAAAAGTTTTTTGATGCTTCTTGCTGTTTATTCCCATATTTCTGCTTTTGTTTTTTTTTCAACAGTTATCTGAAGAGTGTTTTTTTTCATAATATAAATATTTATCATATTTGATTTTTTGTTTCTTATTGTCATTTGAAAAGTCATGTGAATTATTGTTGCTATTTTCTGACTTTTTTCATGATTGATTTTTAAAACTGAAGTGATTTGTATTATTTTGATTCAAATTTCTTGAATTTTGTGTTTTTTTCTTAAATTTGTTAATTCTGTTGAGTAGATTATCTTCAGTCTGTGTCAAACAGAATATGAAAGCTTTGTATTTCATATTTTTGTATTTATTAATGTACTTGTCAAATTCTGCATGAACTTTGAATAGTATTTTTGCATAAATATGCTTTTTGTGCTGATTTTTAGTATATTGTTTGCAAATTTGTTTTGAAATGCTTTCTAAAGTGATCACAAAATCTTGAATCAACTGATTTTTATATTGATTGAGTTCTAGATATTAATGATCAGCATCATGTAAAACTTTTTCAGAATTCATAACTTATTGTTTCAGTCAATTTTTGAATTCTTCTCAAGTAGATAATTGATTGCTGCTATTTATATTAAAATGACTTCATTTGATGAGCAGTTTGCTGTTGAAATGTAGAACTGCTTTAAGAATCTTGTAATTTAATTATTTTTCAAAAAAGTTTTCATAATAAGTATAAAAAGTTTTTGTGCTTGCAATGAAATTTTCTAGTTTTTTAAAATAATGAGCTGCAAACTTTTTATTGAGTTTTTGCAAGAGTGCTTTCATCATGTTGATTCTAATAAAAAATGTTAAAATAAAAACATCTGAAATAAAGATATTTGAGCTTGAAGTGCTGTTTTTTTTGTTCTTTAGTGCTTGTATTGCTTTGTTAAGGTTTTTAATTTTGATTTGTTGTTTCAATAATTGTTTTTTAAGTTTAAGATATTCAATTTTGCATTTGTCTTCAGCAATGACATTGTTTTCAGTCATAATTGATAATTTTCTGATGTTTTTTGGTTGAGACTGCACAATTAGCTCAACAATGTCATTGTTAAAAAAATCTGATGTGATTGTCACTTTGACTGAAAAAGAATTCTTTTCACAGTTTTTGTCATGTTGAGTTTTGTGACTAATATTGTTAAACATGATGTCAAATTTGAGAATATTTGCTGTGAAAAGCATAAATTTGATGAAATAATTGATAAAATTAATTGAATTTGATGAAAAAAAATCTTGTAATCTAATGAATCATTTTCTGATTTGAGAAGTGATGAGAACTGTGAGAATGTTATATAATAAATAGCAACTAGAATGATGTATCAAGCTATAAAACACTATACACACAAATATATAGATGAAAGAACATAAATGACTCAGATATCAATATAGTATTGAGATAATAGAGCTCATCACTGATCTTCAGAAAGATAGAAAATCAGAGATGAGGGATTATATACACAGTATGTGACTACACTATGCCAGAAGTGATTTAGTAAGCTTGACATGACAGTTTCATCAAAAAAATAAAAGTATTTAACAAAATACTGACTGTTAAGAACTCATAAGTTCATGCAAAATCAAATTAATGAGCAGAAAAAAACAATTGTTGATAATTAAATTAAATATTTTAAATTAGAAAAAAAAAGTAATTTAATTTGTGATGTTAACAATTTTGTGTAATATTATAAATTGATTAATATTCATTTAATCATGATACTGAATTTGCTTCATCAGCTGCTGAAAAAAGTGATTGAAAATTTTATTACATGATTAAAAATTTTTTAAAAAATATATATAAAATACAACATCATTCTCATCTGAATGCAAAGATTTTTTTGTCAGAAAGTGATGAACTTAAGTAACTTAACAAGTATTTTAAAAGTGTTTCAGAGTATTCAGATTTGAAGTGTTTCATTAAATTCATTAAATTAAAGTAAAGTATTAAAAAGTAACAAAAATTCATTGTATAACAATTAGTGATGATTATTGCTTCACTTCTCACATTAAAGAAACTGACAGCAGTTCTTTTCACATGTGTTTTTATCAATTTTTTGTTTTTTGTTCAATATCACTTTCACATCAGTGATATTTTTTGTTATATGAAATAAACTTTGTATCAAATGAACAAGTTAAAGTGAATTTTTAGTGATTACAGAATCAACAAGAAAAATTTAACAGAAAATAATTATTTTAACTTTTCAAAATTTTATGTATTTTTTCATTATATAAATTTTATTCAGAAATATAATATTTTATCTAATTATGATATAAATGCTTATGAGAGTGCTCATAAACTTCACTGTAAGAATTTATATCATTAAAACAATAAGCAAGAAAAATACAAGAAACAAATGACTCATATTACTGATTATTATGTTAATATAATGATAATGAACAATATTTTTTATCTTGAAGATATAAACAATAAAAATGCACTTGTTGTTAATGAGCAAATGAATGCTAAAAATAACTCATTTGTCAGATCATTGATGAATACTGAGCTGAGAGACTTGAATTAAATGACTTGTTGCACAAATTTAAAAATTAACAAATTAACAATTTTAAATATTACACAGCAGATGAAAACTCTGCATAATAAATTTCTGAAAATTCTTGCTGTATTTATACAGCAGATGCAGCTGCAATTGAACAATCAAAATCAATCAATTATTAATTAAAAATAATTTAAAGTCAGTGATTAACATGAGTCTAATTACTTCTGAATTAACAATTACAGTATGAAAGTTTATGCTAATATTACAACACACAAAACAAGTAAAAAAATTTATATTCAAAAAAGCTTGATAATTAGATTATGCATTGTTTCTTAAATTAACAAAATACTGACAAATGACATCATAATTATGTATAAATGCAGAAGAATGAAAATGAAACTTATAACATTTTGAATAAAAAATTTGTTAATTAATTTCTAATACTTATCATAATTTCAGATAAGTGCTGTTGAATTCATTAAATAAATTTCAGTGAACTAGTCATTAAAAAATCAGCAATATATTGTAAAATTTTTATTAATGTCTTTCAGTTCAGAAAACAAATTATTCATGAAATTCATGAAATATACAAAGTGAAAGTTATTCTGATTTCATCAAATGATCTTCAAGATCACAATCTAGAAAAGTGATGATTTTATTAATCAGAAAGCATAATACAAGAAATACATGTTGTGTTTGCTGCACATTCAAATACACACATTAAATCAAAAAAGCAATTATTTTACAATAATAATTACATTAACTAAAATCAATTCAATACATTATATGCATCAAGTTTTGAGACAAATGAAAAATAATTTGCAAACAAATTCTCAATCTTTTCAAAGCAAAATTAACTTTCTTGTATTTTTGTTTATTTGCTTATTCATCAGTTTATGTGTCTGCTGACTTGTTTGCTTTTCATTTATTTTTTATTAACTCATTCATGTACTTGTTACTTGTTTGATGATTTATATGTACAGTTGAGCTGTACTGATAAAATAAAAAAAAATTAATTTACTGATACTGAAATTTGAACTTACAATTTTGATTTTTTAGTAAATTTAATATATGAAGATTATTAGTTGATTTGTGATGATCTGAATGATGATGCTGCAAAAAAATAAAATTTAAATAAATATTATATCAGTTCATGAGATTCAGATTATGTAAAAAGTATTTTACAATTATAAATTTTTTGATATATATGAAATTTTCATCACATATAACTTGTGACTTGAAAAAAAAAAAAAAAACAGATTGTTAATCATTACATTATAAAATTTATTTGATTTATATCATGTGACAATTAATGTATAAAAGTATATAGCTCAAGTAAAACAGATTATTTTTAAATAAATGCACACAAAATTTTATAATTTTTTTAAGTAAAAAAAGTTCTGTATTAGCTCATGAGAAGTACAATGTAATCATGTGAAATATTTAATAATTTAAAAAAGCATTCAGCAAGTTCAGATTTTTTATAGCATTAATAACAAAATTTAAAATAACAATAAAATATCTACAACTTGCACATATACACATTTGAGCTTTATAATAAATATAAAGCAAGCAGCTGACTAGTTCAGAAATGAAATTGCAATGTATTTATTTAATTGTAATATATTTTTGTACATTAAATGTTTATAATAAAAAACAAAAATTTATAAAATATATATATAATGACAACAAGCTTCTAGCTTGAGTATTTTCAATCTGAATTGAGAATACTGCAATTACATTAACAGTTTGTGACAATTTTTATGTTTTTAATAATCATGTGTTTAATTTCAAGTTTCATCACATGTTAAAAACAAAATAGCTTCTCAACATCATTTAATTTCTAAATTGTCATACAAGAAATTGATTTTATATAATACATTAATATTTTTTTATTAATAATATTGCAAGTTACTTTCAGTACTGCTGTACATCTGATAATGAATTAGCAATCATTTTTTCATTAATATAATTTTGTTGTGTTAATTTCAGTTCATTTGACAATTTTTTCAGATGTGTTGATTTTCATTCAGAAAATTCACATATTAAATCATTATTCATTAAATATTTGTTTCAGTAAAAATGTTATTATATATTTTTTTTTTATTTTGTATAAACTGATGATTTAGTTTTTGTTAATTATTTATCAGCAGTATACACAAATGTTTCAAGAGCTTAGTATAAATGTTAACTTAATGATCAACTTCAACAGTTAACAGAATGATTTACTTGTTGTAAAAAATTAAATTATTTTGTTAATATTATCTGATGATTATGAATAATTCATAATATATTAAATAAATTATCAAATTTTACAAAAATTTATTAATTTCAGTGAAATATTTATTAAGTATGACATGTTGCTTACTGTGAGATATTAAACAGTATCATGAATTAAATAAAAATTGAATATTAATAATGATGAATACACATCATTATGTAAAGCAGTGAAAAATGAGCTGAGCAAGAAAAAATTAATTGAAAGCAAGCTTAGTACTTATCAGAATAAGTGACAGCTGCAGTTTATTATTGACAAAATTCTGAATAATTCACAATATCAACAGATGTTTCACTTCATTTCAATATCACAAAACAGTGAGTCTTGACAGTAATTGCTCAATAATGTAACAACAATCAAAAACATCATCATGAGTTTAGAAAATAACACTTCAAGAATGTTTATTCAGGTAATTACAATTAAAACAATACAACACAGAATGTGAAATAATTAGCAGTACTGAATTATGAATTTTTAAAATTTACAATAATATTAAAGTTTGATATATCAATTTCTTATATGTCACAAAATATTGCTTTAAAAAAATGAGAAATTTCAGTAAGATACAATAATAACTTAAATGCAACAAAAAGTATGACATTACAATTAATGTCAGTTGTTCATCAGCAAATCTGTAAAGAATTCTCATTCATTGAAATTAACTTGTGTATAGTTAGTGTCAATATTAGATTCTTGACAAATTTCAACAAAACTTTTACAGCAAAAAGACTGACTCACATCATTTGATGTTAAGTAATACTAGTTACTGTCATCACATCACATGAAATTATTATAAAATATTACTTGCTTATGATCAGCAAATGAAAATTAAATCATGCAATCATAATGCAATATTAATTTGTTTAACTTCATTTTATTGTTTATTTTATTTATTTCAATAACTTTGCTTGATTATTTCATCAAGAAATTAATGTGAACATGTCATTTGTTATTCACAATAATTACTTCACAATTTGTTCAAGCAAATAACTTTTTACATTACTTATCAAACCATTCAAATCTAATTTGAAGCTTCTTCAGTATATAATAATGTATATTTTGTATAATTACAGTAAAAAATAAATGAAATTGTACTTTGAAGTTTATACAATTTAATATTCAATCAGAATACTTTGTAAACTAATACTTTAACACAATTACAATTTAATTTCATTACATCACAAAATACAAAAATTAACTTTCATTCAAACATATATTCAAAACATTTCAAGTTTTTTTTTTGCCAGCAATATTGTGACTTGAACAACAAACTTGTTATGAAAATTTGAAATTTTTCTTGAAATTGATATTTTCAATACTTACTTCATCAATATTTTTGCTAATTAATTCAGATTGTAAGTGTTGTGCAGTACTTTTAAACATATTTTCAAATTAATTAATATCATGTTGTTTATTTAAAATTTGTCATTTCTGCAATAAAACATGTTTTGATCATGATTGACTAAGTACAAAACATTTTTTTAAGTGATTGACAATTAAAATGAATGCATCACATTTTAATGAGATTGTAAACTTAATTTTAAACTTGAAGACAGCATT
This sequence comes from Emydomyces testavorans, assembly GCA_029449355.1. NCBI lineage: Eukaryota > Fungi > Ascomycota > Eurotiomycetes > Onygenales > Nannizziopsiaceae > Emydomyces > Emydomyces testavorans. Next base: position 4,416,664 of record CP120627.1, read on the forward strand.
AGAAAATGTGAGCACAACAAAAAATAGTGATGAATTTGTAATAGAATTAATTTCATCAGAAAAATCAGCAAAAAAAAAATTAAATAATTACAAAATTAGTATCATCAGCAGAAAAAATAGCAGAATCAGATAGAGTTTCTGATTAAGCTTATGAAGATTTAACAAAATAAATTTCAGTATCACTTAAATTCATCAATCTAGATTTAACTGATGTCAAAAATAAAACATTTTTGCAGTAATTTTAAAAAAAACTGATTTGATATTTGCTTTATCAGCATTGCAGCAATATATTTATTTCTTGCAGATAAATTAAAATTTTCTGATTTTTTTTAAATTTAATTATGAGAAAAATTGTTTAAACATTTCTTGTAATAATTCATTAATTTTTAATTGTAATGAATCAACAAAATTGTTTTTTGTTTCATCATTATTATTTTTTTTCATAATTTTTGCTTTGACTGCAGCTTCTGCTCAATCAAAATTGAGATTTTCAAAATTTTTATTTTTCATTTTAATTATTTGATTGTTCATTTTTCATACTTGATTAAATTTCATAAATTAATTAAAAATTTGTGCATTATGAAATATTTATATGTTTTGAAAGTAACTCTGATTTAAATGATGCACACATTTTATTGTCTGAAAAATAATGTTTACATTCATTATAAACTTCAACATCATCAGATTTGAACATTATTGATACAAATTCAGCTTAATTGAGCAAGTTGCATAAATAATCACAAGAATTTAAATTTTATCATTAACATTATTAAATCATTCTGTAACAGCAAATTATTCATTATTATTCATTTCAGCATGAAGTGATAATATTTCAAATTTTAAATTCTTGAGAATAATCTCAACATAAAATTGTATTATTAAATACATAATGAAGAGAAATAATCAGTATTTTTTTTTCAGAACAACATTGTTCACAATTGCAAGAAATGTGAGATATTTCAGTGTTTCATTCATCAGATATTTAATTACTCACTTATGATTTTATGATATAAATGAAATTTGTAAATCAGTAAATATATAATTATTAAATCAAATCAGATTTTTCACAAATTTGAATTATTATAATGAAATATTTTGTGTGAAATCTTTTTTTTTATCAATGTTGTTTTGTACATTTGATTTAATGTCAAACATGCTGATGCATGATGTAAATGACAGTAAACTTGCATATTAAATTGCTCACTCACATTATTTTCATTTTTCTGCAAGTTGCTCACATCATCTGATTGATGCATTTTGTATAAACATTTTATTAAAAAATCATGAATCATTCTGTATTGAAAAAATTGCTGAAGTGTCATTGCACATTTAATTGTTTTAATTTTGTAAAATAAAATAATTTCATTTATCACAATTGAATTTAAATCTGATTTTTTAACAATTATTAATTATTTTATAAAGCATCACAATATGATTTGATTAAGAATTTTCAGAATCACATTTAATGCTATCTCACTTAACATTACTTTGACAGTAAAAAAATGATGATACAAATTTAAATTAAAAATATGAAAATCAGTGCTTCTGATCTTGCTGAATACATTAATTAACATGATATTAAATATATATGTTGATGCTGATTGTTCAAAATCAGTGTAATGTAAAAAATTCAGAATATTCAGAAAATTCAATGCATAGTTCATCATTAATGTTATTATAATAAATCATTTCAATTGCATATTCAATGTTTCAACACTTTGAAAAATGCACATTTTGTGATTTTTGAGAATGTGACTCTCATCAAGAAATATTTGTTTGAAAGAAATATCATTTAATTATGTTAAATAAAAAATTGATTTTTGTTTTTTATTTAACTTGATTTCATCACTTAAGTTTTTTTTATTATTTTTCAAGTTATCTGCATCTGATTTTTTCATCTTGTTATTATTTTTCATTTTACTCTAATTTTTCATTTCATTCTGCTTTTTCATTTCATCTGCTTGTGGTTGAGACTTTTGTTTTCAACATTGTTTTTAATCTAAATTAATTTCATGAGTCACTGATCTTTCTATCAATGTGCACTTACATCACATGATATAAAAGAACAAAACAATTGTTTGTGAAATCATTAAATTGTTAGAATCAAAAAATTAGATTTTTCTAATCAATTGTTTTGTATTGTTGATCATAAACAGCTTTAATAAAAAATGTGACATATCATCTGACTCAACATAATTATGAAAAAGAAATGTTAAAAGTATTTTCAAAAAAATGAATAATTTGCTTGATTCAGATGATTATAACAGCTGACAAACAAAAAATAAGTGTGAAAAAATAAAAATTTTTCATTTTCAATTTCAACTCAGCATAAATAACAGTTAAACATTGCAATGTTTTTCTCAAATCAGATTTATTAGCAAGAACATTGTTTTGTAGTAATGACAATTTTTGTTGAAGCATTCAGACTACTTCAGTTGTTTGTCAAAATTTCAATTAAAAAATATTAACTTGACATGTGTTTGAAGAAAGCTTCAGCTTTCTGCAAATATTTATATAATTAAAAAAAATATATTTGTGATATTCATAATCTGTCAGAATTTGTTCAGATTTAAAGTTATTTTATTAATTAATTTATTTATTATGTTTTGAATTTCAGAATCATTAATAATTTTAAATGTGAGCATAATTTTCATAATTTTATTTTTTGTTTGACAATAAAATCATTCAGTTAACATAATATTTTTGATTAATTTGCAATACTTGTCAAATATTTTTTTATACTCTAAAGCTCAAAAATAAAAACTCATCTTGAAATATATTACTGAATGTATTTCTCATACTGTTTTCAATCAGCTTGATATTGACAGAAACAAAATGATTAAATGTATTAAAATTAAAAACATTATTATTTTCAATCATCAATTCAATATCTGATTCTATGAATTTCTGAAAAGTAATAATTTCATTTAATAATTTATCATCAAAATTTTTAAATTGCTTCTGCTTAATCAAAATTAAACTTAAAGTTTCTTCATATTGTGATCAGAAATTTGATTAAACAGTTTTATTATTACATTTTTTTATTATCAAAACATGATTGAATTTGATTTTTTGAATTGTATATTTCACAATATATATTAATTGCAGAATATTTTTCAAATTTTCAAAATTGAATTTTTCAGAAATGATTTTTATGATTTTTTTGATCATTCAGAAATATGCATGTAGAAAAACATTTTTTGTTGAAGTGTTAATTACAAATTTCATATTGTTAACTTGCTGCTGAATGTGAAAGTAATTGTGCATTTTCAAAATGATATTGATTGTCATTTTTTTTGCTTTTTTGAGATTGAAAACATTAAGTCTGAAGATATTTGTGTGCATTTTTTAAAATAAATTGAAAAAAAATTTCATACTGATGTTATTCAATCAACCACAAAAAATTTTAGTGTTCTTATAGTCAAAATAATTATATAATTTTTGAAAATTTTTATTCAAATTTTTATCTTTCAGATATACATCAGAATATTTATTCTGAAAAAACATTTTGTAATAAATATAATAATTTCTAAATTTAGTTAATCAGTGATAATTTCTCATGTACTTAATTTTGATCAGAATGTTTTCTTGCTAATTCACAGAAAAATTCTGTTTTCAATTTGTTAAATTCAATATGTAAACTTAAGCAAATTAATGCATCACAAAATTTATATTAATTAAAATAAAAAAAAAATTCAAACTAGCATTCAAATCTGAGAGTAAATTTGAAACTTCAAACAAGTAAAAAAAACAAAATATTAAAAAAAAAACAAAATGTTTTTTTAAACAAATGAAAAAATTTAATTGAAAAAATTGAAAAAATTAAGAAAAAATAAAAAACATATAAAAAAAATATTGAGTTAGAGTTAAAATCTGAGTTTTTTTCAATTGAAAACTTGAATGTATTATTATTTTTAATAAAAACACATTGACAACATCTGATTTTGATCAAGCAAAGCTTATTTTGAAAAAAAAAATATTCATTTTTCAGTATTTCAGTATTTTGTAATGCAAAATAATGCAAAACTGATGACTTTTTCTGTCTGAAATTTTTTTGAAATATCAATGTATTTATATTTTTTAAACACATAAAAAATCAAGACAACAAATGTTAATTTGAATTATTTTAAGTTTTCAAATTTGTTTAACAATTCTCAATATGATATTTAAATATAACAATGATTTTGAAGCAATGTGATGTCAGTGTTGACTTGATTTCACATGCACACATTGAGTTTTAAGTCACTAGCATTTTTTAACATTAATAAATTTAAACTAGTTACACAATTAGTTAGTTACTTAGTTAGTTAACTTAGTCAGTGCTGCTATCAATCATCAATCATTAATGAATAAATTTAAATATAATAAAATCAATCATAAAATATATTAGTTAGTTCTAACTTCACTAACTACATTGTTTTTATATTTTTAAACTGCTGCAGTCAAGTGTCTGCATATATAATAATATTTTGTTTTATATTATATATTTAAATTTTAATATATTAAAATTATTAATATTTCAACTCTGATGTTGATGATTTTATTTCACTTTATTTTTGAGTTATTAACTGTAAAATGAAAATATTGCATATGTTTTTGAATGAGCATTAAATGAAAAAACTAGTATTGTTTGAAACTGTAATTAATTTTGAAAAACATTTGCATGATGTTGATGAGTGATAGCATAATATAACTTAAAATTCTTGCTTGAAAAACATAGTGAACTTGAAAATCTGCTTATATTAGAATTTAATAATGTGATTATATGTGAAATTTTGTTGATTTTTACTTGCATGATTAATAAAAAACTTTCATATAAATATATCATTTTTTTTCAGTTCATTTATCTGTTCAGTGTCAGATTTGCAGTTTCATTTTTCTGAATTTTTTAAAAATTAATTTGCAAGTTTCATCTACATATATTACATTTTGTGTCTCAATTCTTGATATTTTCATATTATTTTTTTGATGACAAAGTGTATAGTATGAAAAATATACAAAAATTATTATTTGTGTCATATGCTTACTTATTTTACAAATGAAATAATGTATATTTTGAGCTGTGCTGTTCATTTTTATTATTTTTTATATTGTCAGACATTAATTCTTGATATGATATATTTTAATACTCACAATCACATCAAGTATTATAAAAATCAGTTCACAAGCAAATCAACAGTAATAATGTTAATATTACATCTGATTAATATTTTTGTGATTTAGAATTTTTGAAAAAAAATGAAATTAATTATATAAAGTATGAATCATTGCTTGATGTAATTCAACAAATGTATTTTGATTATAACTTAATTCATTATGTAAGAAAAAGTAGTACAACAAAAAATTTGTTCAATATTTTACTTGATAATATTAATTTTGAACTTATGAGAAACTTGCAGAATACAATGAAGTTGAAAAAAATAATTTAAAATTTTATTTTTTTGTCACAAAATTTCTGAGTTAATGACAATGAGAAATCTGAGCTTACTGAAGAGATTTGAAATTGATGATATGATGATGTAAAAATCAGTTTGAAATTAACTAGATTAGTTTTCAAAATGAAATGAATGTTAATTAAGAAATTAATTTATTTCTGTGCATAATTTTGTAACTACATATAAAGTATTCTGTACTAATATATTAATTTAGTAAACAAATAAAGTCACTAAGAGAAATTATTCATCAACACTTTATTAAGTACATTGTTGAAGCTTGATATCATTATTAAAATTACACAAAAAATGTTAGACATACACAATTAAGCATGTGCTTATTGTGGCAAGAAATTTAAGACAATTTTCATGTGAAAACAACATTGTTTACATTGCAAAATTTGAAAAAAATTATGAAAAAAATAAATATCATTTTTCATAAATTTAATACAAATACTTAATTTGTTATGTTTGTACATTCAATAAATGCAGATGACACAATGTGTACTGCTGCTGATGATGATGATGATGATTTGTATGTAAAATTAGCTAACATTGTTAACATTATTTCAGCTAAATTCATTAATTTTAATATTATAAATATTGTGAAAAATTTCTGCAAGTTAATCTGCATGTAAATTAATAATTTTTCATTATCAGAATTTGCTTTCAAACTTGCAAATTTTTGTGTGACAGTACTGTTTGCATTATATTTAATTGTTTTGATAATATATATCTTCACATACTAATTGAAGATAAATTAATCTGCTGACATAATTATTTAAAAAAATAAACATTATCTGTTATCTGCATCTAACTCTGCTGCTGATGCATTTTATTCATTCAAAAATGAATTTAAGTATATAATTGTATATTTTTTTGTTAACTGCAAGCTGACTAAAAATGATACTAATGTTTTTTTTCAAAATTCTGCATTGAAAAATATTATGAATTATTTTAATTTTTGTAATGCAGATTAGCTTTATAATCTGATTAATCATACTTCATATAAAAATAATGAAAATTAAAAGAAAAGTACTTTGATCATTGATTCAAGTATTAAAAATATAAAAAACAAGCAATTTACATTTTTTTATGCTGATGTGAAAATTGTTATTCAAAATTTTTTTGATCACAAAGCATTTAAAAATCATCTTACATATGATTCAGTGCATCAATACAATGATGATGACTGCAAAATGTATATGAAAATGCATTCATTAAAATGATGATAATTTGTTCAGAATAAATTTTCTGAAAAAGTTATTGTCATTTTCTTGTGTATTGCAAGTGACAAAATATGTTTAATTATTTTTCAAAAAAATAAAATGATGTGACTGATGTATTTGACAATTGAAAATCTAAGTCATTAAGCTTCTTGTTTACAGAAGATAAATGATATTTGATTAATTAAATTTTTTTTCAATGTAAAAAAAATGAATGTTTTAACAAAAATTAAAATATATCATGCTGCAATAAAGTGAATTTTTAAAAGTATATATTATGAGCACAACTGCTGAATGCTTGATCTTGATTAATGATTATGTGATTTTTATTTCAAATTTAATTTCATGTGATCATTGATCAAAATTAAGCTAATGTAATTTTTATTTTTTGCATTTGATTTTTCTGATTCTTGATCTAGATTGATGTAGCATGATATGTATCTTAAGTTTTGACTCACATGATCATTAATCAAAATTGAGTATGTGAGTTTTTTCATGACTGACTTGTTTTTTTTGTATAAACATAAAGCAATTAATTTATGGGAAAATTCTGATGCAGTGTGCTGACAATCATGTTTGTTGTTGCTTTTTTATCATTGCTGTTATTTCAGCAGATTATAAAAAACAAATCATCATTACTGCAATAAAAAATGAGAGACACTGCAGCATCTGCACTGTTTCATTAAAAAAATAAAAGCATTTAATAAAATGCTAATTGTTAAAAATTCATAAGTTCATGCAGAATTAAATCAATGAGCAGAGAAAAATAATTGTTGATAACTGAATCAAGTACTTTGAGTTAAAGAAAAAAAATAATTTGATTTGTAATGTTAACAATTTTGCATGATATTGTAAATTAATTAATATTCATTCAATTATGATGCTGAATTTGCTTCATCAGCTGCTGAAAGAAGTGATTAAAAATTTTGTTATATGATTAAAAGTTTTTTTGAAAAACATATATAAAATATGATATTATTTTCATCTGAATGCAAAGATTTTTCTGTCAGAAAGTGATGAACTTAAATAATTTAACAAATGTTTTGAAAATATTTCAAAGTATTCAGATTTGAAGTGTTTTGTTAAGTTTACTGAGTTAAAGCAAAGCACTGAAAAGCAACAAAAATTTATTGCATGAAAATTAATAATAATTATTACTTTGTTTCTTATATTAAAGAAACTGATGATAATTTTTTTCATATATACTTTTATTAATTTCTTATTTTTTGCTCAATATCACTTTCACATCAATGATACTTTTTGTTATATAAAACAAATTTTGTATCAAATGAACAAGTTGAAGTGAATTTTTAGTGACTACAAAATTAACAAGAAAAATTTAATAAAAAATAATTATTTCAACTTTTCAAAGTTTTATATATTCTCATATTATATAAATTTTATTTAAAAATATGATACTCTACTTGATTATGATACAAATGCTTATAAAAGTGCTCATAAAATTCACTGTAAGAACTCATATTGCTAAAGCAATAAATAAAAAAAATACAAGAAACAGATGATTTATATTGCTGATTGTTGTGTCAACATAATAATGATGAACAATATTTTTTATCATGAAAATACAAACAGTGAAAATGCACTTGCTGTTAATAAATAAATAAATGTTAAAAGCAATTTGTTTGTCAAATCATTAATGAATACTGAACTGAAAAACTTAAATTGAATATCTTGTTGTGCAGATTCAAAAATTGACAAATTAACAGTTTTAAATATTGCACAGCAGATGAAAATTTTGCATGACGAGTTTCTGAAAATTTTTGTTGTATTTGTATAACAAATGTAATTGTAACTGAATGATTAAAATCAATCAGTTGTCAGTCAAAAATAATCTAAAATCAGTAATTAATGTGAGTTTAATTGCTTCTGAATTAACAATTACAGTGTGAAAGTTCATGTCAGTATTACAACACACAAAACAAGTGAGAAAAATTTATATTTAAAAAAACTTGATAATTAAATTATATGCTGTTTTTTAAATTGACAAAATACTGACAAGTAATGTTGTAATCATGTATGAGTGCAGAAGAATGAAAACAAAACTCACAACATCTTGAATGAAAAACTTATTGATTAATTTTTAATATTTATTACAATTTCAGATGAGTGTTATTGAGTTCATCAAATAAACTTCAGTGAATTAATCACTGAAAAATCAGCAATATATTGTAAAATTTTTATTAATATTTTTCAGTTCAGAAGATAAATTATTCATAAAATTTATAAAATGTATGAAGTGAAAGTTATTTTAGTTTCATCAAACAATTTTCAAAATTGTAATCTAAAAAAATGATGATTCTATCAGTCAGAAAGCATAATATGAGAAGCACATATTATGTTTGCTGCACATTCAAATATACACATTAAATTAAAAAAATGATTATTTTACATTAATAACTACATTGACTGAAATCAATTCAATATATTATATGCACTGAGTTTTGAAATAAATGAAAAATAACTTGCAAACAAGTTTTTAATTTTTTCAAAATAAAATTAATTTTCTTACATTTCTGTCTGTTTGTTTATTCATCAGTTTATGTGTCTGCTGACTTGTTTACTTTTCATTTGTTTCTTACTAGCTCATTCATGTTCTTGATACTTATTTGATGATTTACATGTACAGTTAAGCTGCACTGATGAAAAAAAAATTAGTTTGCTAATGCTGAAATTCAAATTTATAATTTTAATTTTTTAGTGAATTCAATGTGTCAAAATTATTAATTGATTTGTGATGATCTGAATGATGATGCTGCAAAAAAATAAAATTTGAATAAATATTATATCAGTTCATGAAATTTAAATTATGTAGAAAGTATTTTATGATCATAAATTCTTTGATATATATAAAATTTTCATCACATATAACTTGTGATTTGAAAAAAAAACAAATTGTTAATCATTACATCACAAAATTTATTTGATTAATATTATATAACAATTAATGTATAAAAATACATAACTCAAATAAAACAGACTATTTCTGAACAAATGCACATAAAGTTTCATAATTTTTTTAAGTAAAAAAATCTTGTGCTAGCTTATGAGAAGCATAATGTAATCATGTGAAATATTTAATAATTTGAAAAAGCATTCAGCAAGTTCAAATTTTTTATAATATTGATGACAAAATCTAAAATAACAACAAGATATTTATAATTTGCATATATACAAATCTGAACTTTACAATGAACATAAAGCAAGCAGCTGACTAACTCAGAGATGAAATTGCAATGTATTTATTTAATTGCAACATATTTCTGTACATTAAATATTTATAATAAAAAGCAAAAATTTATAAAATATGTACATAATAATGACAAGCTTTTAACTTAAGTATTTTTGATTCAGATTGAGAATACTGCAGTTACATTGATGATTTACAACAATTCTTATGTTTTTGATAATCATATGTTTAATTTCAAGTTTCATCACATGTTAAAAACAAAATAATATTTCAACATCATTTAATCTTCAAATCATCATACAAGAAATTGATTTTATATAATACATTAATATTTTTTTACTAATAATACTGCAAGTTATTTTCAGTACTGCTGTACATTTGACAGTGAATCAGCAATCATTTCTTCATTAATATGATTTTGTTATGTTGATTTTAATTCATTTAACAATTTTTTCAGATGTGTCAGTTTTCATTCAGAAAACTTACATTTTAAATCATTATTCATTAAATATTTGTTCTGATAAAAATGTTATTATATGTTTTTTTCATTCTGTATAAACTGATGATTCAGTTTTTGCTAATCATTTATTAACAACATACACAAATGTTTCAAAAGCTCAGTATGAATGTTGACTTAATGACTGATTTTAACAGTCAACAGAATGATTCACTTGCTGTAACAAATTAAATTATTTTGTCAATATTATTTGATGATTATGAATAATTCATAATGTATCAGATGAATCATGAAATTTCAGAAAAATTTATTGATTTTAGTAAAACATTTGTTAAATGTAATATGATGCTTACTGTGAGATACTGAACAGTATCATGAATTAAGCAAAAACTGAACATTAATAATAATGAATATACATCATTATGTAAAGCAGTGAAAAATAAGCTGAGTAAAAAAAAATTAATGAAAAATAAGTTTAGTACTCATCAGAATAAGTAACAGCTGCAGTTTATTATTAATAAAATTCTGAACAATTCACAATATCAATAAATGTTTCACTTTATCTCAATATCACAAAAACAGTGAATTTTAACAGCAATTGCTTAATGATGCAATAACAATCAAAAACATCATTGTGAGTTTAGAAAACAACATTTTAAAAATATTTATTCAAATGACTGCAATTAAAGCAATAAAACACAAAATGTGAAAAAATTAGCAATATTGAATTGTGAATTTTCAAAATTCACAACAACATTAAAATCTGATGTGTTAATTTTTTATATATCACAAAATATTGTTCTAAAAAAATGAAAAGTTTCAGTAAGCTACAACAGTGACTTAAATGCAACAAGAAGTATGACATTACAATTAATGTCAGTTGTTATTCAATATCTGAAGAAGTAAGAAACAATGATTTGTACTGTTGAAAATTTGATGTGCTTTCATTTTTTAAATATATTAAATAATAATGATGCAGTATTTCAAGATATTGCTCTAATTATGTTATCAGAATATGAATGATTAAAGCAGTTGATGCAGCAGAAGCTGCAAATTGATTTGAATGAGCATAAATTATAATACTGAAATGAGTCAGAAGCTCTGAAAATTTGTAATAAATATTTTTTTTGAACAGTATTAAAAAATATACATCATAAACAATGAAAGCAATTTTGATTTTTTCTTACTGATTCATTAAATATTGAATCACTTCTGTGTCTTGAAATTGAAGATGAACTGAATGATATATTATGACTTAAAATTGATTTTATTTTGATTGTCTAGTATTTGTGATGTCAAAAATCATATTTAAACTTAATTTTTATGTTATTTTGATTAATTTAAATATATTAAATATTTGTTATATGAATCTGATGTAAATGCAGATCAGTTTTTCTGACAAGTTATTATTAAATCAAAAAACAACATTATTATAAATAATTTAAATTATTTTATTGATGCAAAATCAATCATCACAATTTGTCATGACTTTTACTAAAAAATTATGTGAAAATGCTAGAACATATGCTTTCTGCTGAATTAATTAATTTCAGTGACAATGCATGAATACATTAAAATATTTTTAAAATTTTCTGAAGATTTCTGCTTTCATTTTACTCACTGCAAAATTTGAAATATACTCAGTGAGCTTTAATTAAAATGTTCTTGTTTATATTTGAAAATAAAATAAAGTTAATTACTTAGTTTCTGTATTAATAAATTGTTTTTATTCATTAACAGTATAATTTTACTGATTGCAAGCATAATGTGCTTAATTATAATTGAGTACATTATGCTTGAAACTGCAAGTTACTTACAATCAGTTTCAACTAACATTGATCAATCTGCTTAGATATATGAACTAATAATTTGACTATAATATATTTTTTTCAAGACATTTGAATTTTGTGACATCAAAAACTGAATGAAAACAACATTTTTCAAATTTTTTATTTTTAAATGAATCAAAATCTTCTGACAACACTGCAAGTAAAAAATATAAACAAATGATATTTGTTATTTGTGATAATTTTCTTGTCATGTCATCAATTAATGTTTTTTTGAAGTATATGTAATGTTTAATATATATACAAAATCATACTGAACAAGATTTACAATTCAAAACTAGTTTGAAATTAAGTGATTCACAGTTACTACTAAAAATTGCTCAGTTTGAAATGATAAATTTATCTGATGATCATGTAAATAATAATGATGAAAATAATTACTTTAATGATGACAAGTCAGCATTAAATGAAGATGAGAAACATTTATTTTTTTAAGTGATTATTTATTGTTAAAAAAATGTGATTTGATTTTCAAACATCAATTTCATTCACAATACAGCTTCAATGAATCAAGTCAGAATTTTGAATTTGAAATAAATTGTTGTAAAACTAAAATTGATTTTTTTTTGTTTTATTGAAGTATGAATTTATGTTAATTAAATATTATTTGAGTTAAAATTCACAATTTATAATTAATAAAGTTAAATTTACAAACTGTTCTCAACAACTTTCTCATGTTGAAAGTTTAGATACAAGTTAAGATGATAGTGTTTCTGAACAATAATCAAATAACTTTTATAATTTATTTTTATTAAGCACACAATCAACAAATTCTTCAACATTAAATAAAAATAAAGTGCAGAATTCTGAAAATAAACTTACAACAAATTAAATAACATTATAAAAAATTTATAATCAGTATGACAAAATGAATATTTTTTCATGAGCAGATAAAAATATACTTGAAATAATTTAAGTAATTTTTTATGTATGAGTCATGATAACAGTTAATATTAATGAAAAAAAAATATTGCATTGTCATCATAACTGAAACATTTAAATGCAGAAGTCATCAATAATTTTATGCAATTGACATAAACAAAAAAACTAAAACTGCATAATAAGTGATTTTCAACAACAAATTTCAATGTTAACAATGAGAGAATAATTTCTTCATTTCTGATATCTTCAAAAACAGCAGCAAGAAAGATAACAAGTTTTCAGTTTTCATTATTAATATCAAGCTAGCTACACAAAATTATACTAATAATACATAATTTTATGATGATGTTGAAATCTGACAGAATCACTTGATGAGTAAATTTTGTAAAATTATTCAGAACTATTTCAACTTTCAGCAAATGAAAAATTGCAAATAATTAATTAATAATTTTTTGAAAAATAACAATTTCATCTGTGAGTTCTGAAAGAAAAAAATAAGTATTTTTTTAAAATTAAATAATATGATTTACTTAATATTACAGTTTTGATTCATCAATGTGTTTGATATAAAAAATGATGAACAACAGTTTCTAGCTGAAATACTTGTCAAAAAAATATTTGAATGATTTTTTTATACAAAAAATCAAGAATTAACTTTTAATTCTGCAATAAAAAATTTATTTGATTTTTTTTGAGAATTTTTATTTTCTTTATTACAACTGACATGAAATATTGCATACAGAAATAAAGTAATGATATTTATGCAATTTATTAATTTAAATATATTGATTCAAAAAACAAGTTAATTGCTTCAGATAATCAAAAATATCAATGTGATTAATTCTAACTCTTGTTTGTTGATACTTTTAATAAACTTTAATCAAATGTGACATTTCTAATTTTTTCAGTCAAAAGCAAGATAGTTCAAAATTCTAAGTGTTTTGCTTCAGAAAATGAAAAAATATTGTAATTACAAACAGCATGCACAAAAAACATTAATTGTACAGATTATCAAAAATAAATATGCAAATTAATTTGATAATTTTGAAGAATTAAGTGAGAAATCATCAGATGAAACTGAAACAAGTTGTAACTCTGTCATCAGAATTATTAATGTTTCTTATAATGAATGAAATAAATATTATGTTGAAAAGTTTTTTGCAAAAATATGTATTTTTTAATGTTGATATTAATAAATTCATTCTAACTTAAGTTTGTCAGCAATTGTTAAATACAGCTGAATTTTCTCAAACTGCACAAAAAACTCAAGATAATTGTTTTGTATAACATAAAATTAATATATCATAAATAATATTATTTGATAAATTAAGTGTTATTTTTGATCTAAATCATTGCTGATTTAAATTGAAGATTTTAAATGTTAAAGTTTTTTTTTGTTATATAATTTTAAATTACTTACTTAATGTATAATGACAAATTGAGTGCTACTTTTAATCTAGATCATCACTGATTTAAATTGAGAAATTTCAAATACTGAAGTTTTTTTTCATTATACAATTTTAAATTACTTAATGCATGATGTTTATCTGATGTTTTGTTCAGAAAGTACAAATACTGCTATTTTTTTATCATGTTAAATTCATGTATTTGTGTTTTTCAGAATGTGATGCATTCACAGTGTTGTTATTGCATTCATTAATTTAATTGTAATTAATATTTGAAGATATATAAACAGCAGTATGTATTATGTACATATCTGAAATTGATGAATGTTACTTGAAAAACAGTATGCTTTTATAAGCAAGTAATTGATTATAATAGCAATACAAAAAAACATGTGCTTAAAGCAAAGTAATAAAGTTATAAATGAAGCACTGTACTTCTTCTTTCTACAAATATTAAATTAATTTTTGTAAATTGCTTCATGTTATAAAGTAAATTATGAACATCACATATTTCACAATATTAATGCAAGAAGCTGATGATGATGTAAATTACAGAAATTGTTATGTGCATAAAAAAAGCATAATGCTCAATAATGTAGCACTGAGTTAGTAAAACAACTTTAAAAGCTATGTACAGAAATAATAATCATGTGCAGAAATAATAATTATGTGCAAAAATAATAATAATGTGCAGAAATAATAACAATGTGTGAAAATAATAATCATGTGTAAAAATAATAGTCATGTGCAGAAATAATAACAATATGTGAAAATAATAGCAATGTGTGAAAATAATAATTATGTGTGAAAATAAAAGTTACATGCTACATGAAAAAGCTTTAATTATTTAATATTTCATCAAGTTGCAAGAAACTTCAAAATTTGTTAATCATAATCTCAGCTGTTGTGAAAGCTCAGAGCTTTAATGAAAGCATTGTATTAATGCTGTTGTTTGTTCAGTTATAAACTTCATTACAGCAGTCTGAAAATGCTCAGAACATATTTCAAATATAAAACTCATACTCATCAGTTTCATAGCAAAATCAGTCTGAAGCTAGCTCAAAATTCATTTTATATTTGTTGATGTTATTCAACATTTGAAGAAGCAAAAAACAATAATTTGCACTGTTGAGAATCTGATGTGTCTTCATTTTTTAAATATATTAAATAATGATGATATAGTATTTCAAAATATTGCTGTAATTATGCTAATAAAATATAAGCAATTAAAGCAGTTGATGCAGCAGAAATTACAAATTGATTTGAATGAGCATAAATTGTAATACTGAAATAAGTTAAAAATTTTGAAAATTTATAATGAACATTTCTTCTGAACAGCATTGAAAAATATGCATTATAAATAATAAAAACAGTTTCAGTTTTTTTTTATTAACTCATCAGATATTGAATCACTTCTGTATCTTGAGATTAGAGTTGATCAACTTTCAGATCAGACTCTAGAGAAAATCTGTTCATCTGAATAAAATCTAGAATTTGAAGAAGATGAATTCTGCTTTATCTGCAGGCAAACCTAGAGTTTGAACAGAGTCTGACTCAGACACCTGTCAAGTGTCAAGACTCCTGAAACTATACTTAATGATGCTTAGCATAGAGTCTCAATCTGGTCTGCTGCTGCCTGCCAGCAGCCTGTAGCAGCAGTTTATGCAATAATAAGCAATAACTATAGAAATTTATGTGATAATAAGCAATAACTATAGGGGTTTATGTGATAATAAGCAATAATTATAGAGGTTTAGGCCCCAAATATAGAGGGTTGAGCAATAATTTAGATCTTATAAACTTTATATAAACTTTATAAGTTTTAGATAATTCAGATTGAGTCTGTCCAGCAGGTTTCTGAGTCTACAAGCTCTAGATTCTGCTCTACTCACTGAGTAGCTTTTGAGAACTTGTTCATCCAAATCAGGCCAACAGGTGGGTCAGGCTGGATTGAGCTCAGATCTACAGAATTTGATGGTCAACTCTACTTGAAATTGAAAATGAACTGAATGATATGTTATAACTCAAAATTAATTTTATTTTAATTGTTTAGTATTTGTAATGTCAAAAATCATATTTGAACTCAGTTTTTATGCTATTTTGATTAATTTAAGTATGTTAAACATTTATTATACAAATCTGATGTGAATGCAGATCAGTTTTTCTGACAAGTCATTATTAAATTAAAAAACAACATCATTATAAATAACTTAGATTATTTTATTAATGCAAGATCAAACATCATAATTTGTCACAAATTTTATGAAAAAATTATGTAAAAATGCTAAAATGTGTGCTTTCTGCTGAATTAATTAGTTTCAGTAACAATATATAAATATATTATAATATTTTTAAAATCTTCTGAAGATTTTTGCTTTTATTTTACTTATTGCAAAATTTAAAATATATTCAGTGAGCTTCAATTGAAGTGTTCTTGTTTATATTTGAAAACAAAATAAAATTAATTACTTAGTTTTTATATTAATAAATTGTTTTTATTCATTGACAGCATGATTTTACTGATTGCAAGCACAATATACTTAATTATAATTAAATACATCATGATTGCAACTGCAAGTCACTTACAATCAATTTCAATTGATATTGATTAATTTGTTTAAATATACAAATTAATAGTCTGATTATAACATGCTTTTTTTAAAACATTTAAATTTTGTGACATTAAAAACTGAATAAAAATAACATTTCTTAATTTTTTTGTTTTTAAATAAATCAAAATCTTCTGACAGCACTGCAAGTAAAAAACATAAGCAAATGATATATATTATTTGTAATAATTTTCTTGTCATGTCATCAATTAATATTTTTCTGAAGTATATGTGATATTTAATGTGTATACAAAATTATATCAAACAAGATTTATAATTCAAAACTAGTCTGAAATCAAGTAACTCACAGTTATTATTAATAACTGCTTAATCTGAAATAATAAATTTATTTAATAATTATGCAAATGATAATGACAAAAACAATTGCTTTAATAATGACAAGTCAGCATTAAATGAAGATTAAAAACATTTATTTTTTTGAGTAATTATTTACTGTCAAAAAAAAACATGATTTAATTTTCAGACATCAGTGTCATTCACAATACAGCTTCAATAAATCAAGTCAGAGTTTTGAATTTGAGATAAGTTGTTGTGAAACTGAAGTTGATTATTTTTTTTTTGTTTTATTATTAAAATATAAATTTATATTAATTAAATATTATTCAAGTTAAAATTCACAATTTGTAATTAATAAAATTAAATCTACAAACTGTTTTTAACAATTTTTTCATGTTGAAAGCTCAGATACAAGTTAAAATGATAATGTTTCTAAATAACAATTAAATAATTTTCATGATTTATTTTTATCAAACACACAATCAACAAATTCTTCAACATTAAGTGAAAGTGAAATGCAGAATTCTGAAAATGAACTCACAACAAATCAAGTAATATTATAAAAAAATTGTGATTAGTATAATAAGATGAATATTTTTTTATGAGCAGATAAAAATGTACTTAAAATAACTCAAATAATTTTTTATGCACAAATCATGACAACAGTCAATACGGATGAAAAAAAATATTGTATTGTTATTATGATTAAAATATTTAAAGGCAGAAATCATCAATAATTTTATGCAGTTAATATAAACAAAAAAACTAAAATTGCATAATAAATAATTTTCAACAATAAATTTCAGTATTAGCAATAAAAAAATTATTTTTTCATTTCTAATATCTTCAAAAACAGCAGTGAGAAAAATGACAAGTTTTTAGTTTTTATTATTAATATCAAGCTAGTTACACAGTATCATATTGATAATACATAATTTTATAATGATGTTGAAATTTAACAAAATCACTTGATGAGTAAATTTTGTGAAATTATTCAAAATTATTTCAACTTTCAGCAAATGAAAAATTGCAAACAGTTAATTGATAATCTTCTGAAAAATGACAACTTTATTTGTGAGTTCTGAAAGAAAAAAATAAGCATTTTTTTCAAATTAAATAATATAATTTACTTGATATCATAGTTTTGACTCATCAATATGTTTAATATAAAAAATGACAAACAACAGTTTCTAGCTGAAATACTTGTTAAAAAAATATCTGAATGTTTTTTTATACAAAAAATTAAAAATTAGTTTTTAATTTTGCAACAAAAAATCTATTTGATTTTTTTTCACAAATTTTTATTTTTTTTATTGCAACTAACATGAAACATTGCATATAAGAATGAAATGATGATATTTATGTAATTTATTAATTTGAGTATGTTGATGCAGAAAACAAGTTAATTGTTTCAAATAATTAAAAATATTAATGTAATCAGTTTTAATTTTTGTTTATTAATACTTTTAGTAAACTTTAATCAGATGTAACATTTCTGATTTTTTTAGTTAGAAGCAAAATAATTCAAGATTTTAAGTATTTTGCTTCAGAAAGTAAAAAAGCATTGTGATTACAAACAACATACACAAAAAATATTAATTGTACAAATTATCAAGAATAAATATATAAATTAACTTAATGATTTTAAAAAATTAAATGAAAAATTATCAAATAAAACTGAAACAAGTCATGATTCTATCATCAAAGTCATTAATATTTTTCACAATAAATAAAATAAACATCATATTGAGAAATTTCTTGCAAAAATATATATTTTTTAATGTTAATGTTAATAAATTCATTCTGACTTGAGTTTGTCAGCAATTGTTAAATACAG
This sequence comes from Emydomyces testavorans, assembly GCA_029449355.1. Taxonomy (NCBI): domain Eukaryota; kingdom Fungi; phylum Ascomycota; class Eurotiomycetes; order Onygenales; family Nannizziopsiaceae; genus Emydomyces; species Emydomyces testavorans. The sequence goes on from CP120627.1 coordinate 4,435,865, forward strand.
CTGAATTTTCTCAAATCACATGAAAAACTTAAAATAATTGTTTTGTGTGATACAAAATTAATATATTACAAACAATGCTGCTTGACAAGTTAAGTATTATTTTTAATTTAAATCATTACTGATCTAAATTGAAAATTTCAAATGCTGAAATTTTTTTTCATTATACTGTTTTAAATTATTTAATTAATATATGATGACAAATTGAGTGCTATTTTTAATTTAAATCATTGCTAATCTAGATCAAGAAATTTTAAATGCTGAAGTTTTTTTCATTATACAATTTTAAATTACTTAATGCATAATGTTTATTTAATGTTTTATTCAGAAAGTACAGATACTGTTATTTTTTTATTGTGCTGAATTCATATATTTGTATTTTTTAAAATGTGATGCATTCACAGTATTGTTATTGCATTCATTAATTTAACTGTAATTAATATTTAAAAATATATAAACAGCAATGTGTATTATATACATATCTGAAATAATAAATATTACTTGAGAAACAGTGTGTTTTCATGAGCAAACAATTAATTATAATAACAATATAAAAAAGCATGTCCTTAAAGCAAAGCAATAAAATTATAAATAAAGTATTGTATTTTTTCTTTCTGCAAATGTTAAATCAGTTTTTGTAAATTACTTTATATTATGAAGTAAAATACAGACATCACATATTTCACAATACTGATGCAAGAAGCTGATGACAATGTAAATTACAGAAATTGTCATGTGCATAAAAAAAATATAATGCTCAATAATATAACACTGAATTAATAAAATAACTTCAAAAGTTACATGTGAAAATAAAAGCAATGTGTAAAAATAATAACAATATGCAGAAATAATAGCAATGTGCAGAAATAATAACAATGTGTGAAAATAATAATTATGTGCAGTAATAAAAACTACATTCTGCATGAAAAAGTTTTAACTGTTTAATATTTCATCAAGTTGCAAGAAATTTCAAAATTTGTCAATCATGATTTGAGCTGTTGTGAAAGTTCAAAATTTTAATGAAAACATTGTATTAATGCTGTTGTTTATTCAGTTATGAGCTTCATTACAGCAGTCTGAAGATGCTCAGAACATGCTTCAAACATAAAATTCATGCTTATCAACTTCATAGCAAAATTAGTCTGAAGCTAGTTCAGAACTCATTTTATATTTGTCAATGATTTTAATTAATTTTAAGATTTTAATTATACATTTAAATTGAAAAACAGCACTGTAACAAAATCTTACAGACTGAAAAAATAATAAAAAATATTATATTAAGTATTTACTCTCTAGAATTTTTTTAACAAAACAGTTCAGCTGAATACTCAGAAAATATAATATAAACAATATTTAAAATTATAATTATCACAGTGAATTTACTCAAAAATTTATGAAATGAGAATGTAAAAACAACAGTTTATTTTCTTAATAAAACTTCAGTTAAAGCTCTTAATTGAAAAATATCTCTTACAATTCTTAAATACTATATCAATCTCAATTTCAAATTCAAAAATCAGCTGAATGTCAATCATATTCACATATTTAGCTGCAGAGTTTATTTTTTTATAACAAATATAAAATTTGAAAAACTTAGAAAGATAGTTTTTAGAGTAGAAATTGACTACTTAGTTGAGTACAAATTAATTAATATATTTAAAATTTGAATTTTCAAATTCAAAAAAGTTATACTTACTAGAGACATCATCTTCAACAAAAAAATGTTTTTTAATTTTAAAAAAACCTCAAAAAAAATTTTAATTCTTTAGTTTGAGTTTGAGATTAATTTTATATACTTTTTCAAGCTTAAAATTGAAGAGCAAACTGAAATTGATAATGATACAGACAAGAAAGATTTCTTAATTGAAAAATCAAGAAAAAAAATCAGAATAAGAAAGTGAAGTCAGTTGAGTAAATTATTTCAAAAATTGTTTAGTTTAATGTTACTAATCAATTTTTAATTAATGATATTAATTTATTAATATCTAAAATAATATCAACTTCTGACTCTACATTTAAATTCATTAATAAAATATTAATATCATTCTTTAAAAATTTTATAATAAATTTTGAAAATGAAGAATCAAGTAAAAAATCAGAAATTTACAAAAAAAATAAAAATTTCAAACAATTTAGTAATTTACAGTTTCAGACAGAACAAACTGCTTAAAAAACTGTTAAATCAATTAATTTACATTAAAATATTAGGTTTTAAAAAATCAACATAGATTGAATTAACTCTGACAAGCTATAACATGTTAGACAATCAGTTTATTCAAATACTCTAGCTAATAAATTCAAGTTTATAAAATTTTATTTTATATTTGCTCAAGAACTAAAATATTTATCTATAAATATGATTTTTCATTTTTACATCATGACAAACTGATCAAATCATCTAGAAACTGAAAGAAACTGAGAAAACACATGTTTGCAAAAAAATTTAAAAAAATAATAAAAATTAGAATAACAAAACTGAATGAGAAAGATTACTATAAAGAAATATTTCATCAAACTGATTTTCTTAATGTAAGTTTATAATTATAAATATAATATAAATGATTATCTTGTCAAATTCAAAATTCATTTAGTGATCAAAAAACTTTACAATTGTTTATAAAGAAAAATATGTATATTGTTATACTTGCAGTCAGAATTTTTTATTTTTTTATAATTTTAATGATAATTTTTAATCTGAAAGCTCATCAATACAATATAATTAATGTTTTTATTAATATCAGTTTTGATGAGAATATATACATTTTATCATCAGATAAATTCAAAAAATTAGAACTTTAGAAGTTTAATGAAAATTTTTATAAATTTTATATAATATATACAAATTATTTTATTTTTAAAATATTGAGTTTTTTACTATTCTGAAAAATCTAAACTTTAAATAAATTAATAATAAATTTTATTTATTTATAGACAGTATTTTTATATTATTTTTTTATACTAATGATATAATAATATTATATCACTGTACTGATCAGAAAATATTTAAAGTTTTTATTTAATACTTACAAACTGTTTACAAATTAAAAGATATAAGAAGTTTTATCTGATTTTTAGATATACAAATTCTACAAAATTAAGTATTTTAAAAAACATAATTCTGTCAAAATTTATGTATTGAGAAGATTGTAATATAATTTTATTTGATTAATTAAATATTTTCACAAAATTTTATAATTAAAAAACTTGTAGATTTAATATTTTACAAAAATCAAACTTTAGATTAAAAAATTTATATTTATTAAAGTAAAATAAATTTTATTTTTTATACAGTAATTATAATTCAATTAAATATTACTTTTTCTGTTGGCAGATTAAGTAAGTATATAAGTAATTCAGATTTAAAGCATCATACAATAATAAAACAAATAATTAAGTATTTATATATAATTCAGAATTATGCTTTCAAATATTTCACTGACAAAAAAATAATCAATAAAATTTTTTTATCTTAAGTAATATTTTATTTGTGAATAATTTTGCAATTCATCAGAGTTCACAAGACTTGCTAGTATTTTTTTTAAAATATTTATTAACTGAAAAATATTCAAGTAGTATTTTATAATAATTTTCTCAATAAAAGTAAAACTGTATACACTTGTAAAACTTCAGCTGTAAGCTTCACAAAAGCTAACACTGCTTCTTTTCTCAAATGTAACTAGTCTTAATTTGATTAGCTTTAGTGAGCATAACACACATATAAATAACACACTGATTTCTCTCTTTATTGAAAGAATCAGTGATAATTTTTTTTGTTTAACAATTATATTCTTTGCTTATTGATTTTCTTATTGATTAAATGAATAGTAGTTATTTCATGTCTGCTTATATATATTAACTGAATAAATCTCTTTACTTTATTTTTATATTTTGTCACTTTATTTGAGAGTACATCTGAAATAACTTTCAAAGACAAAGAAAAGATTCTCACTTCTTTCATTTTTCATAAAAACTTTTATGAAGAATTTTCATCATTTGTCAACTCTTAAATAAAAATAATTTCAGAAATGTTTTATGAAGCAGCAGAATTCTTTCACAAAAAAATATTATTTATTTAAAATATAAAATTAAAAAATTCTGAACTTATTCACAAAAAATTCATCAATACATTTTTTACATTTTATGAATGTTTTATTATTCAAATCATGTTTTTTAAAAAGTTTTATGAACAAAATCAGCTTCTAGAAAACATGATCTCACTTTCAAAACAATTGAAAATTAATTTAGAAAAACACATTTGATTAAAGTTTTTAAATGTATCCACTCAACAAGAAAATTCAGTCAAGAAAGCTAGATGATATAAATTGTCAGAACTAAAATTTGACTACAAAATTGTTATTTTTGTTAAATTTTGTGAATTTTTTTTTCAAAATTAAATTCTCAACTGAACTTCTAAAAATTGAAGATTCTCAGAAAGTGAATTACATAAAAACTGAACTTCATTATACATTTAAAAAAAAATAAAAAAATTTGTGAAGAAAAACTTAACAAAAAACATCTGAAAAGAAATGAAGATTTTTTTATTTTCTGATTTAGAATTCACAAAACATTATCAGAAATTTATAACAATTTCTTCTTCATCTGCAAAAAAATGACAATGAAATTGATAATGAATTTTACACTCAATTTGAATAAAAACTTTATGAAATAAATGATAAAATCAAAAATCATGCTGAATGAATGAAACATTTATTTCTGTAAGTTATAAATAAATTAATACATTCTAAACTTAACAAATAAAAAAAACTTTCAGATATTCTTTACAAAATAATCATCATTACCACATGATTGCATTTTATTTTTATTCTCAAAAAAGAAAATGAAAACTCTGCAAAAACTTTCATGAATAAATTTTAATAAAATTAATGTAAAAAAAAGTAAAAAAAAAATAAAGAATGCTGTGAAAAACAAAAAAAATAAATCTGATAACAAGATCAATCTTGTAAATATTACTTGCTATAATTATAATATAAAAAATACAAATCTTCTGATTGTCTCAAGAAAAAAAAATAGAAATTTAAAAATTTAAAAAAAAGTAATTTTAGAATAATGTAATTATCTGATGTCAATTTTTTATTCATGTTTTGTATTTAATTAAGTGTATTTTTTGTAAAATCATTTACTGAATATAAATAATTAACTCATGTAAATTTTTATTGTATTTTTTTTATCATCAGTTCTGATTTTACAAAGTCACTAAAATTGAAAATACATTTAATGAAAATTTCTCTCAAGATTGCTGAAAAAAATCAAGTATTTTTTAATGCTGAAGATGTCACAAACATTGTTTTTAAGTGTTGAAATTTTCACAATCAAGTACAAATCTTTCATAAATAAGTTATTGTTGTCAATATAAAGAATGATATGATTTTAAACATGATTTGATTTTCACAATATGATTTTATCATTTTATGAAAAAATCATTTAATTCATTTTCAGAGAACTCTGCATGATTCACTTGTGATAATTTAATTAATTAATATAAAAAATCTAGTGTAAGAGAAGAAGTTTATTTATGTGATGACATATTACAAAATTGAGAGAATAACTGTTATGAATTATAATTTTTAAATATTTGAAATATATATAAATCTCACAGAAGTTTTCAGTAAATAAAAAATTTAAAAGCTGATTTTTCATCAGAAAAAGAACTTAATTATTGAACTTAAGTTTAAAAAAAATTTATTTTTGATTTTACTTATCAATTTTCAGAATTTAAAACTGAAATGCTTTGTGAATATCTCAATAATACAATTGTTCATGATCTTATTCAGTTTTTTAAATCTTCTGTGAAAGTATTAATTATATTTACTTTTAAAAAAAATAATAATTTATAAATGTGTGTAAATTACTGTAACTTAAACTTCAAAACTGTGAAGAATTGTTACTCATTATTATTAATTAAAAAGCTTTTGAAATGTTTTGTGAGTGTTAAAATCTTCACTCATCTTGATGTCAAGAATGTTTATTACTGTTTTTACATCTGAGAGAAAGATGAATGAAAAACTGTTTTTTACACATTTTTAGAACTTTTTGAATATTGTGTGATTTTTTTTTAATCTGTTAAATACTTTAGTTGCTTTTCAATTTTATATTAATCAAATTTTTTTTTGTTGTGATACTTTTATAATAATCTATTTGAATAATGTTGTGATGTACTCTGTGAATAAAAAAAATTATATTTAACATGTTTGTTAAATTTTAAAAATATTCATAACAGCAGATTTTTACTGTAAAATCTTCAAGTGTTATTTTAGTGTTTGTTAAATAAATTTTCTCAGATATATTGTATCAGCTGATAAAATATTTATAAAAAAATTATATATGAAAATCATTTTAATCTGATCAGAACTTAACTTGTAAAGAAATATTTAAATATTTTTAAAATTTATAAATTTTTACTGTTATTTTATTTTAAAATTCTCAAAAATTGTTTTGGATCTTACTAATATATTGAAAAGTAAAAAACAAAATAAAAAAATCAGATGTTGCAAGAAACAAAAATTAAATAAAAGAAATGAAAAGAATCTTCTTACAGAAAAAATTTATAAAATTTTTTATATTTTGAAAAAAAAAAACTTTACAAATACTGTCATACTTTATCACTTTAACTTTAATCATTAAATATATCTTAAAACTGATGTTTTTGATTTTGTTATTTCGGAAATTATTACTTAACTGAATGACTCTTAAAATTGAGTATTTGTAACTGTGTATTTACAAAAAATAAAACTTACAGAATACAATTATAATATTTATAATTAAGAATTTTTAATTATTATTGAATTTTTTAAACACTGACATTATTGACTAAAAAACTTGTGAAAATCTGTTTAGTAATAACAAATTATGATAATTTTTATTATTTTATAACAGTAAAGAACTTATCTAAACAATAAGTTTGTTGAATTTAAAAATTAACAGTTTTTTAATTTACTGTGAAACATCAGAAGAGAAAAAAAATTCAGCTGATGAGTTTTTATGACAGTTAAATTATATGAAAAAAACAGATCACAAAAATATTTAAGAGTATAAAACTGCAAATTAGCTTCATATTATACTTTTTCTTGAGAAAACAAACTGTACTGACAAAAAACTTGAGCTGATAAATGCTTTATTCAAGTTTCTTGAAGAAGAAAAAAAAATAATACATAATTTCTTTCTACAAAACTTATAATACAAATCAAAAAACTACTTATAAAAATTTTTTCAGATAAAACATATCAGAATAAAAAATTTGAACTGAAAATTACAAATGTTTATAAATTAATTTATAATGAAAATTTTTATGATACTAAAGATTCTCACAAAATAAATGAAACATTCTATAATTTTATTTCAATATTATCTGAATTGCTAAATACTGACAAGCATGCAACATGAAAAGTTTAATTTATTATTAATTTTCACAAATTTTTGAAATCAAATCAGTATAAATATTATTATCAATCTTCTGTAAAGTAAAAACATTGAGAAAACTGAGTTTGATTGTATTCTAGTGATTATTAATTATTTTAGCAAGATGACTCACTTTATTTTTATAATTAAAAAGCTCAGTGTGAAGCAATTGACATATTTTATTATTTATAAAATTATAAAACTTTATGAAATATTTCTGAATATAATTTCTAACTGTAAATTTTTATTTATCAGTGAATTTTGAAGTAATTTTCTGTATATATTAAAAATTTTGTAAAATTTAAATACTGTTTTTCACTTTCAGATAGATAATCAAATTAAGTAATTAAATAATATTTTGAAACAATATTTGTAAAGTTTTATTAATTACAATTAAGATAATTAATTATTCTAATTGTTACTTATCAAGTTTGCTTACAACAATTTTCAGTATTCTTTAATAAAAAATTTTTTTTAAAAATATTTATGAACTGAATCTGTGAATGATTCTCACAAAATTAAATAAATATATTTTTGAAATAAAAAACTTTCAGAATCAGATGAATATCATTCATAAATGTTAAAATTAAATTAGAAAATTTCTTGTGAAAATACAAGTTTATTAAAAAAAAGTATTATGATAAAAAACACACATTAAAGTTTTACACTGTTAAGAATAAAATTTAACTTAATTTAAAAAATATCAAAACAGTTTGTGCAAGTAAAAAATTTGATTTTTTATACACTGACTCTTGTAAAATTGTAAAATAAATAAATAAATAAGTTTATTGTCTGAAATTTTCATCAGATCTCACAAGTATTCACAATATTTTTTATGTATTTTTGTTTTGTAGTTACAAGAAAATGAATGATGTTGATAGTACAGTTTATTACTCAGTTCACAAAACACTTGAAAAAAAACAGAAATTTTAAATTAAAATTATAACTGATTTTCACAAAAAAAACTGACAACTTCAATATCTTGTTTAATGAAAAAAATATAAAAGCAATAAAAATGAATTTATCTGAGAATTTACTGCAAATTTCAAACATTTATAAAAAAATTTTATTAAATATTATAATATTAATTCTGACAAATCTAACTTGCAAATTTTTTATTATTTTACAAAAAACTAGAAATTTTATTCTGAGAAAGCTTGATATATATATAATATTTATAAATAATTTTAGTCACTTATTCTATAATTTTATGTGAAAAGATGATTGAATTTCAATGATAATTATATTTTTAATAATGAATTCATGTTATATGATTTACTGTATATCATGATATCTCATTTTTATTTTTATTATAATTATATATTGAGATGTTTTTACTTCTGAAAGAAGCAGAGAACATCTCAATAAAAATAATTATTGCATTTTTTATGAAACTTATTAAATACATACAAGATGAATTAATAAGTTTCATAAATTTTGTTCAGTTTTTGACACTGATTATATTTCTGTTCACAAAAAAGTAATTGTTTAGTCTGAATGATTAACATTACTTTACAAAATTGTATTTAAGTTATGAAACTCTTCTGATCAGTCACATCAATCAGATTAATTAATTTAAGAATTAATACTTTGATTCAGCAGAGTTTTCTTGTGAAAAATTTAAAATTAATACTGACTGATGATGAAAACAATTCTGAAAATATTATTAGTGTGACTGACAAACACTTCTCAAAATGACTTTTAGAAAACAGATTATGAAAGTAATTATTTCACTTAAATATTTCACAAAATTATCAATAAAGTTGAATAATTTCATTAATAATATTACAGAACATTAATTAATATATTACAATTAGTTTTTTGTTCTTCAAAATTATTTTGTGAAAATACTTTTACAATAAAACAAACACACTCACAAAAATTTGTTATAAAGTAAAAATAATAATAACACAATCAGCAGAAATTATCAAAGTTATCTGTATTAAAGTTGTGAAAATTGTTAAAGTTGTTTGTATTACTGATGCAGAATTTTTTATTTATAAAATTGATAATATTTTGTTGATATAATAAAAAAAATACTCAGAGTTAATGAAATAAACAACAAAAATAACTTACAAAATCTGCACATGAAAATTAAATTTTTGCATTTCATAATAAAATTAACTTGTCAAAATCTGATTTTACTCACAAAAAACAGTAAAATTAATTAAAATTTATTTACAAACAAAATTTATTAAAATTAATTGTTAGTTCTGAGTCAAAAAATACTTGTTCAGAAAAAAATATTAGAATTATTTTTTTATAAAAATTAAAATTTTTTAAAATATATATTCAGACTCTGAAAACTTGTTGTGAAGAAAGAAATTATTAATTTGTTAGTATAAAAATTTGTAAAGAATATTTGCAAAGCAAGTTCTGCTGAAAATTTCAAAATTTTATTTTATAAAATCTCAAACTCATTCATAAAATATAAGAATTGTTCACAAGAATCAATACTCATTAACATCTCAACATTGAAGTTTTTAATATTCAAAAAAATAAGTGATTGAAGTCAACTGTCATTCAGTATATTTGAAGAAAAAAACATTATAAAACAATTGATATTGAAATTGTGGAGAAATGTGACTGATGATTGTTGCTATACTTTTATTAATTTAGCTCACTTCATGAAATCAGTTGTAAAAGCTTCTGATTGCTGATAAGAACTTGTAAAACTGATAGCTTACAATGTTAATCACTTACAAAGTCTCAGTATTACTACAAAGTAATATAAATCTTTTGTGAAGTCTTTTCTTTTAATGAAACTGATGAATTTGACACTGAGAAGATTATATTTACTGAAGATAAATTTGAATTTAATTAAGAAAAAAAAAGAGAAGAAATTGAGTTGCTAAAAGCTGTTGTTATCACTTTCACAAAATTAAATTATATTTAATTGAAAAAAATTCATTTTTGTAAATAAAAAGTAAATTTTTATAAATGAAAACAAGAAAATACAGCAACAATTATCTGACTGATGCAATTGTATTATATATAACTGCAATAATAAAAATTATGAATTTGAATTTTATCATGATCATTAAAGTTATAATGTATTTTTTAATTAAAATGTATAATATTTTCTTAAAATTATACACAGTCAGATGATCTCAACAAATTTTTTTTTGCTTCATAAATCAGCAACTACTTTTGTAAAAATATTTTACAAAACTGAAGTGATGAAAGCTGATGTTTACATCATCAAATTTAGTTTACAAAAATTTAGTAAATGATAGAACTGTTGTGATGAAATTTAATATAACTAATATTATTTGTATCATAAAGTTTTTTTATTAATTAAAAAAATAATTTTTTTTATAAAGAAACAACTTTTTTCTCACAAAATTTTTTTATTAAGATTTTAATAATTATTGAGTTTATATACTCTAAAAAAATCAGTGTTTTTATTAAAAAAAAAACTGTAAAATTTCAGTTGTAAACTTTGTGAAAACTAACATTGTTTTTTTTCTCAAATGTAATTAGTCTTAAATTCTCTTAATTTGATTACCTTTAGCAAGCATAATACATATATAAATAACACACTGATTTTTCTCTTCATTGAGAGAATCAGTGACAATTTCTTTTGTCTAACAACTATATTCTTTGCTTATTGACTTTTTTATTGATTAAGTAAATAGTAGTCATTTCACATTTGTTTATATATATCAACTGAATAAATCTCTTTATTTTATTTTTATAGCACTTATTTACATCAGAAAGAAAATTATCTAATAAAAATAATTATTTAATAATTTAAACTCTAAATTTTACAGTTTGAATTAAACAAATAATTCTGTTATACATATAAATAATCAATAAATTTTACAGTTGCTGATTAAGTCTGCTCTGTTTCTCATAATCAAGCTTCATTATATTAATATTCATCAGTATTGACTTTACAAGCAGATTCAATGTAAAAAATTTTTTGTTAATTGAATTTTAACTAGAAACATATTTGCAAATAATTTTATTAAATTTTTAAAAAATAAATTTTTTAAAAAATTTATTAAAAATTTTCATTTAATTGACATTACAAACTTGCTGATTAAATTAAACAATTCAATCATTAAATCTAATTTAAATAAACAAACAAAAAGTACTTAGTAAACTTGAGCTGAAGAAAATATATTGAATTTATAAATTATATTTTAATTATTATTTAAACTTTTATTAAAGTTACTGAATAATTTTGATTTTATTTAATAAATTTTGTATATTGTCATTATTTTTTGATATTAAATGACACAAGATACAAACTTTTCATCTCTCATCTAATTTCATATATTTAAGATTGTCATTAAATTTGCTGCTTTTTCACAACTTTTCTTATTATTCTTATGAATTCTAAGATGTATAAATAGTTCATAGTTGTCTAGATAGATTGACAGAAATTGAACAAAGTCTTTACTATTCACAGTATTCTTCAAGTTCAACATATATACAACAGTGTTTGAGACTACATCAATTTTAATAAATTTTTTTAATAACATTTTTGCAAGTCATTATGATCACTGCTTTGTTCATATTATTTTCATAATCACTGACAAATACTATTTTTTTTAAAAGTATAAACTTAATTGTTAACTTAGAGCAAAAAACAATACTGTACAATTCAACCAGATTTAAGAGTGCAAAAAGATAAAATTATCAAACATTTTTCATTATCACCAAATCAAAAAGCCTGAAGGATCAAACTCTCCAAAGGAAGTATAAAGGGCAGACATGACTGACAAGGGAATTCGGCTGAGTCACCTATCTAAGAGAAAGAAGCAGTGACCTAACAGCAGCAGAGTCCCACCCCGCACCCAGTGGCAAAGCACCTCTGCTGGGGAAAAAAATCCCAAACAAAAACAACATCTCACTGGAGTGTAAACAGATACTTGATCATTTGCAATACATCTCTTTTATCCCAACTGGCTTATCTATCCCCAATAGGCAGCTGTTGGTGTTTCCATTCCTTCCCTCCATTCACTTGAAACTCCTCTGCAGTATGGCCGCTGCCCCTGATTAAATATTTGTAAATTGTTAGCCCGTCCAAACCCACTGGCCCTCTTGAGTGGATCTTATTGGTGCTGATGCCGACTTCCGTGCCGAAACCATATCTCATGCCATCTGCCAGTCTCGAGCTCGCATTCCAGTATACTCCGGCGCTGTCCACTCCAACGAAAAACCGTTCGGCCGCTTCCTTTGAAGATGTTAAAATAACATCCGTATGCTTCGATGAATGCGCATTGATGTGTAGAATTGCTGCATCAAGAGCACATAAGGATGTCGTAGCGGAAATTGTTTTTATCGCTAGGATCAAGTCCAAAAATTCGGTGTCATAGTCCGATTCGGTCGAATCTTGCAGGAGCACTGATTGAGCTGGTGACAATGCCGCCTCAAGCGCAGCCCTTGATAACTTATCACAGCGTAATGAAACGCCCTTCAAGAGCAACGCTTCCGCGATTGGAGGTAGTAGTGTGGAGAGCGCGTCTTCATCAACGAGAAGGCTCTCTACAGCGTTGCAGGCAGCAGGATAGTTTACCTTGGAATCAACTATGACCTTTTGAGCCATAGAACCGTCCGCATCGGAACGAAGGTATATCGAACATAAACCATCTGCATGTCCAAGTACTGGGATCTTAGTATTGGTTTTTACGAAGCGAACCAGCTCATTCGATCCTCTAGGGATCACAAGGTCGATGTATTTATCCTGAGCCAAAAGCGGAAGGACAGCGTCCCTCGATTTCACAAGCTGAATGGCTGCATTGGGAACCTTCGTCAATGAAAGAGCGTCTGAAATAATGCGAGAAATTGCGGAGAACGATTCGAGAGATTCCTTTCCTCCTAGTGAGACAGTTAGCGGGGATCACAGCTACGCAGTCCAAAAGACGTACCTTTTAGGATTGCCGCATTCCCAGATTTGATAGACAATGCAGCAATATTGGCGATTACCTCCGGGCGAGCTTCGAAAATGATCAACAGAACGCCAATTGGGCAGCTCACTCTTTCAAGGACCAATCCGTCATCTAGCAGAGTTCGCAAGGAGATTTTGCCAACTAATACAAGTCAGACCCCTGGTGGTCAGCTCGCTTACTCAGGCGCGCGGAGGCGAACTGTAGCTTACGTGGGTCATCGAGATTGCGAACTTCAAGGATGCCTTGCAACATTTCATCGTATTTCCCAGGGCGGCTCAGGTCTAACCTCTTAAGGATAGCGTGGCTAAGGTGGCCAGTTTCAACAGCTCTCGTCGCAATTTCAAGATCAATTGCATTTGCATGTAAAACAACATCTTTATGCTGGCGAAGGGCCGAGTGGATTGTGCCCAAGGCGTCATTGCGTGCCGTAACTGGAAGGGCCACAAGTTGCTTTGACACAACTGAAGCAAGGCTGGCAATTTCAGAGGGAGTGGACTCTGCTGAAGACATTGTGCTAAAAGGGAAAAGATAAGTGTCATCCACAAACTGTACAACGGAGTGGTGGTTGTATTGCAACTACTGGAACTAGGAAATTTACTGAATATACTTTTTGGTTAACTACATACGGAGTACATAGTATGTAACTTCTACTCCGTACTCTGTACGGAGTAACTATTGTACATACAGAGTACATACATACTAATATATTGTATTTGTTGCTTACAAGTATTTTTGTCTCTACATTTCTACTACTGTTCTAAATGATTGGAAATACCAAGAAAATTTAGTGATTGGAATGATTACAGTTTAACAAAAAAAAGTAGACACTGTGTGGTGAACAGTACTCTAAGCTCTTCTTGTATATTCCCAATAGCACCATGTTACTTGGATCCTAAGTGAGTTCTTTTAATCGACTCAACAGCCCAACTAACTAAGGGCCAGCAGTGCCTGAAGAGTACAGAGAATCACATAAACCGAATTAAACCTTGAAGCCACGAGATCTTCTCCGTCCGCGAGCTCTCTCAAATTTTCGGCCCTTACTTGAAACTCTCGGTTTCTATTAAACAGTTAGTTGTTAAAAATAAAAATAAAGAGCAAGACATATGTAAACGCTGAAACTAACCTTTCCACTGTGTGGCCCAAATCCGAAGTGTTTGACTGCTTCTCGAGCGTTCTTCTTTCCCCGAAGGAGAATAGTGTTCGCACCAGTTGGAGCTCTGAGGGCGAGTTGATCAAGGGTCAAAATTTCACCACCAGCCTTTTCAATTCTTGCTCTTGCAGTAGTGGTAACTCGCAGCGCGGCAACCGAGATTTTTGGAACAGTGAGCAGACGCTCATCATCAGTGATGGTGCCCACTACCACGATGGTCTTGTTGCTGATTGGTTCCTCGCATGTGTCCCTCTTCACAATGGAGACCAAACGAGAAAGTGAAATTGGTGGTCGATTAATACGGGACATGAAGAGTCGCCGCAAGACAACCTTGTTGAAGTTCGAATTTGTACGGCCTAAAGTAATGGTCTTCTGATTAGCAACCCCAACCGGCTTATTTGAAAAGATTGTCATACGAGCAAGAAAGCGGTAAAGCTTCACCAAGAGCTGAAGGTAGACATTATCGCTCTTGGGCGCCTTGCGATGGGTGCTTCGGACATGATGACGGTCCAAATCGATACCTAGTGCAGTCAACAAAGTTGTCAGCATCTAAGTCGCCAGCAGGAGAGAAATGCTCGAGATTGGTTTTGTCGCGGGCAGCAATGGAGATTAAATACCCATGACTATTGTGAGGAATATGTTCTTCTCGGCTGAGCAATATTTCACACCACCGTGGAATCCAAGGTTGATGCTCGTGTTTTTTCTTCGAAAGATTTTCTGAGTGTGCGAGTAAAGCCCTACACTAGACCTATTATGGATGATACAGTAGTAGGCACTACCTACTGGAGGTCCAAACTTTGCTGAGGTAAGCGCAACAATGCGGGGCCTCACCTCACCGTACCAGAATAGCAAGCTTTTCCTCCGTGGATCAACCAGTTCTCCGAAGCAAAGCATGATCCACCGTTGCTCAAGGGTACATAGTTACATGGTCAAATGGGTTAAAATCAGCCCATTTCGCATGAATGTTTTCAAACAACTGTATCACATGTTTTGCAATGTTGGAAGAGGTCATCCAAAGGCGCCCAGTTATCTGAGAATTCGGCAACAAATTCTGATATGAAATGAGTCTACAAAATCGCCATCTCTGTATTGTCCTGAGCTCCAATTTACCATCAGCATTTCTCTCGTTCGTCTCTGTGCCATTAAGGTTTGTGTCTTCAAAGCAATGGCAAGCGCGACGGTTTAAGGATATGTACTGGAGAGAGGCAAATGTAAAGGGATTGAAGAGTCGAGCTGCGTTTAAGTTGCTACAGGTCATCTTTTTCATGTTTACCAAACTGCTTGCCTCCAGCCAGACTGACAGTTTCTGATAGATTAATGCCCGTTACCGCATATTTAGCCCTGGGCAAACCGTCGTGGATTTGGTACCGGATTTTGTTATTCTTCTATTATGGGCTTAGTTACTAATAGGAACTTCCAGGGCTATGCTCCCGGTGCTTGGTCTCAGGTAAAATCTATTACTAGCTCAGTCGTGTTGTATTCCTTGCCTGATTTTATTGGTAGGTTGCAGTTGATTTCACACGGCCGCATGGCCGAGTTCTCGGTATCGATATAATTCCAGCTCAACCCCCCAAAGGAGTCTCAACGATTCAGGGGAACTTTCTTTCTCCACGAATTCAGGCATATGTACGGGAGTTCCTTCGAAACCATGACAGGGGCAGGTCACGCAAAGAAGAATCTTTACCGGTCCACAGCCATCATGAATCTACAACGGAAGTTGAAACCGTAAACTTCGAATCAGGCCACATCAATCGAGAAAAATGCGCAAACAAAGTAACCATTGGAGAACACAGTCTTCACCATTCAGCAGGTGTGGACGGAACTGTTGATGTTGTTCTGAGTGATATGTCTGCTCCCTGGCAGCTGGATGCTCGTTTTTCGGAAAAGAAATAATGACCAGTATCATAGGATGATGAATACAAGTGGCATAAGGGTTAGAGACCATACTGGGAGTATGGTACGACCACAGGTTTGTCATTAGGAGAAGACCCATAGCTGATAACATTGACACAGGATTTATGCGGCGCAGCACTACAGTTCAGCTTTGATGTATTAAAACCAGGAGGCCACTTCATTTGCAAGTTTTACCAAGGCGATGAAGATCAAGCCTTTGAGGCTCGCCTCAAGTCTCTTTTTCAAAACGTGTATAGGGAGAAGCCACGTTCATCACACAAGGTTGGTTCCTCCATACAGAGTGCGTTTGCCTGAAGCTGAAGAAGACTCTAGGAGTCTAAGGAAGTCTACTATATTGGACTGGGCCGAAGGACGGACACTGTTGCATCAGATATGATCTTTTGATGACTTGAACTTCTGGAGATCAAGGGGAAGAACTTAGAAGTGGTTTTACAAGAACTTTTGTAATTCGATTCTTATATGTGTGAATAAATATGTAATACACCTTTTTATCCAATTGATACAAGAAATCTGCATTTATAAGAAGCTGCATTCATGCAAAATGCCATGGCAAGCCTACTATAACTATGTATGTAACTAACTAATGCTTCTGGCATAATTAGTTAACGTAGTCCTCATAACTATGTACTAATGTTAATCTGCTGTACACATGCTCTGTATTGCTTAACATGCCAATTCAATGGATAAATGTCTAGCTTACTCTGGAGATTTCTTAACCCAAGAGTCGGTAAATAGGTATCGAAGGTCAATCAATCCATTGCATGGCTATTTTTCACAGTCAGTCTCCATAGCTGGATCACTGGGAGTAAAGAAAACAGATATAGCTTACAGGCAGGAATTGTCGAAGTTTTACACCAGCTTCTTTTAGAACAACCGCAGTCTATGATATATTTAAACAACATGCACACAATGCAGGATTGCTAGAAAGGAAACGAACCTCCACATCCATATTATAACTGTGAGAATACACCACCTCAGATATCCCCAGCTGCGCTATTTTCACACTGCAAGTAAGGCAAGGACACCTGTTGGACATGTTAGCCTTGATTCTGGCATTCACTTAAAGTAGGGGTCAGAAACAAACGTGTTGCAATATAAGATGCACCCCTCGCCTATTCGTTCTCGCCCAGCTTCTAAAAGGGCATTTTCTTCAGCATGTAGACAGAGACAAGTCGCTAATGCTGATCCAGTTCCTTTGCCAAGGTTGCATCGAGGGCCTATCAGATATTAGCATGACAATATGATTGATTGGCGAAAATCATGACTCACAGCCTCCGTCATTGCAATTTTTTGTATTTCGAGGTGTACCATTGTAGCCAGTGCTCATAACTCGTCTGTCTTTCACAAGAACGCAGCCGACCCGTCGCTTCATACAGTTACTCCTCTGAGCAGCTAGAGAGGCGAGCTGCATAAAATACTGGTCCCAGCCAGGCCGGAGTCGTTGCTCATTCAGCAAGTCTAAGGAATCCAACGCAGCATGTAAATCATGTATTGATGAAGACGCATTGAATAATCGGATGTGGGCATGGTTCTCCAAGTAGACAACTCCACTTTTCTGTTGATATTGTCGCTGATCATTTAGAAGCACAAACTTCTCTAGGTCTGGTGGTTCCAGCTGCTTTCTCCAGCATCTATGACACTATCAGTGCTAATCATGCCGCAATGGAGCATTTCAGGAAAACAACCTGTCTGTGAAACGACTCCAGCGCAGGCTAATGGGAGCATCAACACTCACTAACAAGAAAAAAGGGCGTAAAAGAAGCTTTTCAAGTAGCATCTCATTTGACACGTCCGTGATTACCCAGTTTTCTTGCCAATGGGTTGTGGTGAAATCAAGCAGATCATCAACTGTCTGGAACAGTTGAGCAGATGTCTTTAACGCGGCACTGCTTACAGGAAGCTGTAGCTGACTGCTTGCTTCCAATTCAGCAAACTGGCGCAACTCTGTTGTTAATTGAAGAGCTTTAAATCCATGTTTTTGCACCAGGTATTTTGCAACTGAGTGCTTTCCCGCACAAATACCTAAAACATTGTGTCAATTGTATATTTCAGCAAACACACAGGAACTTAGCAATAGTTAACCTCCACACAAACCAATCAGCATGATCTTTGACTTTGATCTTGTCTGTGACACAAAATATGACTTCTTCTCAAAGATATGAGACTCAAAAGTGGCTTATATTATCTGATACATACTGAGTGCTCTGTAATGTAAGAGGGACACATCAAGAAGCTTCAGGTCTAGTTAACTGACTACCTAAGCTGCATAACTACTGGTTACTACTGTGTAACTACGGAGGTGTGGAAAATAAGTCATTGCACACTTGGCAGTATCCATACCGGAGTCCAGGAGATTTGTTGTACTGTAATCTTACTGTAATCTTACTGTGGAATCCAAGTTCAATCTAGACTGGCTGTTACAGTAGCAGTGTGGCATTAAAAAACTAATGCCCTGAAACAAACAAAGTGAGAGAAAGGGTCTAGAACTGTCCTGATCACATGCAGAAAACAGATGTGCTGTTCAGAAAGATTTGACAGATTTTTGAAGATTTGTTGCAATCATCTGACTTTTTTTGCTTTTTCTTTTACTGCTGATGAAGAAGATACAATAATGTGATTTTTTTTGTTTTTTCTTTTGCTGCTGATGAAAAAAACACAGTTACATGAATTTTTTTATTTTTTCTTTTGCTGCTGATGAAAGCAACACAATTATATGATTTTCTTTGCTTTTTCTTTCACTGCTGATGAAAAAAATACAATTATGTGAATTTTTTTGTTTTTTTTTTTTGCTGCTGATAAAAACAACACAATCATGTGATTTTTTTTGTTTTTTCTTTCACTGCTGAAAGAAAAACATGTTCATGTTGTGATTTTATTTGTTTTTTTTTTAACTGAAAAAAAAAAACATAATAATATAATTTTATTTATTTTTTCTTCAATTGAAGAAAAAAATACAGTAATGTAATTTTTTTTATTTTTTCTTTTGCTGATAAAGATGCAGTCATGATAACATGATTTTTTTTGTTTTTCAAATGAATTTATGTCATTCACTCACTGACATCAAATTTTGTGACTTCTTACAGCTAACTAACAACTACTTTTTATGATTATTTGCTTTTTCTTCATACAAAATGAGTAATGTTTTAAAGCTTGAAAATAATTTATTTGATGCTTTTAAAAATGTAATTTTGATTCATAAATCTTCATCTTGATTTTATGATATTTTGTTATATATTTGTTATTAATATTAACTCACACAATTTAACAAATGCATGCAATTGTCAGTTGAATATCTTGTTGTATATTTAATATTGAGATTGACTCTCACTGTTTGATTATTGTCTGCAACTGTCAATTGACATAAAAAAAAAACATCACAAAAATATTTAAAGTAAAGATAATTACATCTGCAGTTAATACTTAATTTTTTAATTTTTCATACATTATTTTTGTACTGATTTTTTTATAATATTCAAAAACATCTTGAATTTACAATCTGCTTTGTTAAAAATGTTTTTAGCAGCAGAACAAAAAATTTGTTAATTTTTTTAATTTTTTTGTACAAGAAATTGTGAGAAAGAAAAAAAAAAAAAGAGAAATAAATGTATGTTTTAAAAAATCTTGAAAATATAACATTATTTTTTTCATCTCAATCTGAGAATTATTTTATTCAGAAAAAAAAATAATGCTGTTGCATTATCAAAAACTAGATGAAAAATCAGAAAAAATGATGAAAAAATAAATTGTGACATTTCACAATTCAGTGAAAAAAAGCATTGAATAATATATTTATTTAAATTGTGTAATTTTTTTTTCAAGTAAAAAAATTTTTCAAAAATTATTTTTGAGAATACAACATTATATTTGAATGATTTAAAAAAACAACTCTGATATTTAAAAATGTTAGCAGCAGATGAAAGCAAAAAAATAAAAAAAAACTTAACAAAATCATGATTTTGTACATTTCATGTTGATTTTTTTGAATTTTTTTATCAAGATACAAAAAATATTTTAAAAAAATTAAAATTAACTGTTACAGTTATTCATCAGATAAAAAAATGTTTGTAATTTGCTTTTTAAATTTTGACAGTTGAAAATATCAATTTATCATGTTTGATATCATGCATTTAAGTAATATGCATGAAATAGCTGCTTTCAACTGCAGTGATTTTAGTTTAGTATTGAGTTGTGTATGCATTTAGCAGTAGTCAGTGAAGTGAAAAGCTGATGTTCAAGTGTATGTATGTACATAATTAAAAGCATCTTGTGAAATTCTTCAATTAATATTTTTTTATTATGAAACAATTGTTTTTTTGAGACAATGATTGATCAACTGTTGTCTGAATTTATAAAAATTTGATGTGAAGATAAAATAAATAATATTAAGTATAATAAAAATTTAACTTACAGTCAATATTTTTTTATAATCACTTAAAATGTTCAAATTTTAGTTAGAAATTATAAAATTACTCAGAAAATAATTATTACAGTCTCAATATATAAAATTTATCATTGAATTTTTATGCTGAATGATTGTAAAGCTTTATTAAGCATTGTGTTGCTATGCTGAAAAATTTTTATATATAAGTTGTAAAATTATAAAATCATAATTTGTAAAAAATCAAACAACTTACAGAAATTTTTTTTACTTTATTGCAAGCATTTTATAATTATAATTATAATTGTGTGAAAATGACTGAAAAAAATCAGAGCTTGTTGTGATGATGAAGTAATTATTTAAAAAATTAATCAAAATCATGCAGTATCTGACTGCAATTGCATTTGTGAAAAAAATTTTTTTTTGTGAAAGTGTAAAAATGATAAATCTGATTTGATTAAAAAACTGTGAAATTATGCTGACACAATTTTGCAGTGAACTGCAGAAAGAGTCATGTCAGCAATGTAAAAATGATTACAAATTATTTGCAAATTATGTGATGATTGTTAATTGTTTTAAAAATGCTTGTGCAGAATGTCATGTTAATAACATGATGATGCAATGCTTGTTTTGATCAGATAAATATCATATCAGTTCTGTTGAAAATCAAATACAATCAACAACTGACTTGAAAATTGTAAAATAAATTACATGTCACAAAATTGTAAAAACAAAAAAAAAAAAATCTTCACAGCAGAAGAAATCAATAAAAAAAAAAAAAAACTCAAAAAAATGAATTATCATGTGTGTATACAATTGCATGATTTTTATCATAATGACTGCAGTATTTCTGATGTCTGTGCAGCAAATATTTTTTCAGATTTTAATTCTGATTTATCAGCAATTCATTATGATTATGAAAGTATCTTCTGCTTTGACAATCATGATGACAGTTTTTATTAATTTATATGCAAAAAAAACAAGATTGAAACAAGTTAAATTTATTAATGAGAAGATTGAAGCAGCTGATTTGAACAATGAGAAAAAAAAATTAACTGAAAATGCTAACAATATGATTAAAAAATTTGTTTATCAATGTGAATGAGCTGTTGATGATGTAACTGTTGATAAATTGCTTAATTTTAATGATTTTGTGAGTCAAATTGCTAAAAATGTGCAGCAGTGATTATTAAAAGAGCTGCAAGAGAATAAAAAAATTTAGTAAAAAAATTAAAATGAAATGATCAAAAAAGTTAAAAACTGACTGAATGCAATGATTGTATTATTTTAATAATTAAAAATTTAATTAATGCAAAATTTTGCTGAAGAATCTGAAAGAACTTTTACAATTGCACTCACAAGTAATAATTTTAATAAAAACTTTAGAGTAACAATAATTTTTTTAATTATGTTTAAAATGTGCAACAATTTCAAAGTATACAACATTTTTCATGCAATCATTTGTAACATTATAAAGATGAATGCAAAAGAGTTGTTGTAGCTTTGTATGTTTTTAAAATTTTTCAAAGTATTATAATCATTCTCATAATATAAAATTTAAATGTAAGAAAAAAATTTCTTCAGTAAACAAAACTTCACAGCTTTATTTCAGCAACAATGATTGAAGACTGTCATTTGAGTAAGCCAGCTAAATTTATTAACTTACATATAAGAACTTGTTATTCTGATAATTTTCTGCAGTGCTTTCTGAGTTGATTGATCAGATTTGAATACTTACATAATATAATTTGTTGATCTGATGATTTTGACTGAAACTGATTGCTATCTGAATGACTTGATTATTCATACAAAAATATTGTAAAATTCAGCAACTTAAATGTTGTAAAGCAACTGTGAATCATGTGTTGTCAAAAATTTTTTCATCATAAATCAATTATTTCTTCAAAACAATGCATGATTCATCATTGCTCAAACATTTCTCAGATTTACAAAAATTCACTCTGAATATTTAATAATTTATATAAAAAAATTTGTTGTTCTGATGATTTTCTGTAGAAACTGACAATTGTTTATTTTGTTAATTAAAATTAATAATTTATATAAAAAAATTTGTTGTTCTGATGATTTTCTGTAAAAACTGATGATTATTTATTTTGATTAATCAAAATTAATGATTTATGTGAGAGAATTTGTTGTTCTGATGATTTTCTGCAGAAACTAACAGCTGTCTGTTTTGATTAATCAAAATTAATAACTTATGTAAGAGAATTTGTTGTTTTGATGATTTTTTGTAGAAACTGATGACTGTTTGTTTTGATTAATTAAAATTAATAACTTATGTGAGAGAATTTGTTGTTCTGATGATTTTCTGCAAAAATTATGAAATTGAGTTTTTTTAAGATTATTTTTTCTTGCTGAATTTTTATATATTGATTTAAATTTCACATACAGTTTTATATGACATATTTCATTAAAATTTATATTATTTCAATATATATTAAACCAGCATCTTAAACTCTTGAGAGTCTTCAAGATTCAATCAGAATATTTTATGAAACAGATCACTTTTATATAAAGTCTTTTTATATAAACTGAATGCTATATTCACACATTATTGAAATTTCAAACAAAGTTATTTTGATGTTGAATTACCACCTGCAGTTATATACAGATTTGACTGTATATTTGAATGAATTTCATCTGTATTTTAAGTTTTTGCTAGCTGTAACAAACAATGCAGCTCATCAAATGTTTTTTTCATTCAAGTTTTTTTTTATGAATGACTTTAGAAGTAACAAGATTTCAACAAGATGCAGAAAAATTTGTCAGTCAGTCAACAAACATTGATTCTGATTTTTTTTGATTAACAAACACAAAAAAGCTCATCAATCAATCAATAAATCATCATTCTGATTTATTCTAATTGTGAGCTTCATTCACAGAATAACATTTTTATTGATTTTTATCACAAGTCAGTAAGCTGTTATTCTGATTAGCTTCACTCACACAATTTTTAAACTACTGTTGTGATTTGTTCTGACTTGTTAACAATACAAAACAAATCTTGATATCAGTCTGATTCAAGTCTCAAAATTCATTATAATTCATGTCATTCAAGCAGATTCTCAACATCAGTGATGACTGAAAAGACTAAATCACTGTCATTCAGCAACAGATACAAGTTTACAATATCTGAAAGTATATTAATCTGTCAGTTGAAAAGTTTTTCAAACTGAAAAAGTCAACTTGCAAAGTAATTAAAAATACAAAATACAATACTCTAGAACAGAAACTTGTCATGTTAGATTTCAAACAGAAGAATAAAAACTTCATTGAAAAAAAAAATATCATGAGTCAGATATAATTTTATATAAAAGCACATCTTCATTCAAAGCATTTTTCTGCACTTTACAACATCATCATTATTCATGATCTGCTGATTATTTTCAAATAAAAACTTGTTAAAATCACTGAGCAATGAAATTGTGAGTTTTTAAATCATTTCATGATTTTTTGAATGAGTTTTGACTGTAGAACTTTATTTAAAAACTGATTCAGTGACTGAAAACTCATCATCTTCAGATTTCTACATGCTGTTGAAAAATTTAATAAGAATTTTGCAAATCATCATAACTTCAAGTGCATGAAGCAAGTTCAAAAAAACAAATCAGTAATTAACATCAAAAAACTGATCAAAAAATTTTGTCAAAATCAAGTGCAACAAATTTCAAAAAAACAGAAATTTTTAGCATTTTCAATCTCAAAATGCAGACTGAGCTTACAAAACAAAAAGCAGTCAAAAAATTCAAAAATCAAGTGCTCTTGTGACAAATGACACTGAATATCTGTCTGCTACTATCTCAATTCAGAAATATGCTTAAACAACTGAAAACTGAATCTGAAAATCATGAAGCAGATGAAAGAAAAACTCAAAAATTCAGTCTTCAGAGTATGAATAACAAAATTCATTGAGAAAGCAAAAAAATTTAAGAAAAAAAATAATAAAAAAAGCAATGACTCATTGCAAGAAATTTTTGATTAATCAAAATTGATAATTTATATAAAAAAATTTGTTGTTCTGATGATTTTCTGTAGAAACTGAATGCTGTTCACATTAATCAGTCAAATCTGATGATTTATGTAAGAAAATTTGTTATTTCAGTGATTTTCTGCAGAAACTGATTGTTCTTCACATTAATTAATTGAATTTGATGACTTATGTAAGAAAATTGATTGTTTCAGTGATTTTCTGCAGAAACTAACTACTATTTGCATTAATTAATTAAATTTGATAACTGATATAAGAGAATTAACTGTTTCAGTGATTTTCTGTAGAATTTGACTGTTGTATGTTTTGATTGATTAAACTTAATAACTTATGTAAAAAAATCACTTGTTCTGATGATTTTCTGCAGAAATCAATCCCTGTCTGTGTGAATTAATCAAATTTGATAGCTTATGTAAGATAATTCATTGTTTTGATGATTTTCTGTCAGAACTGAATGATGTCTAAGTAAATTGATTAAATTTAATAACTTACATAATATATTTTATTAATTTGCTGATTCTGACTGTAACTGACTGCTGTCTGTGTGAGTTAATCATATTTAATGATTTATGTAAGATACTTTATTGTTATGTCAGTTTTCTTGCACAAAAAGTGATCATCACATGTGTGAATTGATTTATCAGTGATTTTTGATCAAACAATTCTTCTAATTGTTATGCTGTTGCTGATGTTGTCAGAGCTTGTATCTGATGTATTTTCTGTCTGTTGATTGTTTTGATTGAAGTGTTTAATCATTCTTATTTTTGTTTTATTGTTATTTTGTGTATGATTTATTCACAGTTCTTAATTTGTTATTTTGATGTATTTGCTCTTTCAGATTTAGACATTTATTCAAATTCAAAGTTTTTTTTTCACTTTCTGAAAATATGTGTGATACAAGAACTTTTTTGATTGTATACTACTTTCTTCTTATGCTGATTAAATAAATAACTCAATTTTGTAGAAATTAATGTGTGTTGTCAATTGCTTTGATTTAATAAAATTCATTAACTTTTTCTTGAGTTTATATGCTTTTTATTCATGACTGCAGTCACTTTCAGTTTTTGTGCATTATTTTTCTTTCATACTGTAAAATTAACATGTTTTTTATCAAATCAGAAAACTTGTTATTATGTTATTTTTGTACTGTTTTGTTTATTCATACTGATGAATCATGAAGTTTTTTTTGTTCAGTTATTTCCACAGCAGTATTATTGTTTTACTTGTTTTATTTAATTTTATGACTAATATGCTTTATTTTATATGTTCTGTTTCATATGTATTCATGTGTTTTGTATACAATACAAAAAATATACACTGTTTTTTTATTGTTTGTTTTTGATATTCTGAGAATTCAGTTGTTGTTGTAATGAAAATGTTTATCTGAGTGTATTGCTCTCATTGTGCACAGTCATGATCATATTTGAAATAAAAAATTTGCAATGATTGTCAAACTTACATAAAAAACTGATTAACTAAACAGCAGAGAATTGATTTTTCATCTGAAAATTTCAATTATTTGAATGTATTTCAAATTGATTCTTCTTCAAGTGAGCTTTTTGATGAGTGTTTTGTGTTTTTTGTCTTCATTTTGTTTCTGATTGATTTTGCTGAATATCATATGTTGCTGAAAAATATTGTGTTTTTTTTGTTTTGACACATTAAATCATTGATTTTTTACAAGTGAAACATAGTGAATGATTAAAGTCACGAGCAGTTTTTTCTTCAACAATTGACTTGAGACATATAGCTTCTTCAGTTTCAGCTTTTGATTATATTTTTTCAGAAAAATGTATAATTTTTGTATGTGCTGTGTGTAACATTCTGATTTTTTTTTTGCAGCTGCATCAGTAACTTTATTTTAATTTTATTTTAAAATGCATTTGTGATTATTTTAATCAGTGTGATATTTAAAATAATTTCTACTTTCTTTGCAGTTTGTGCTATCACAATGCATCTCATCAGTGAATTTTCAGATTATCAGTCTTGAATATAATGAATGTGAATTTCTGTCATTTTTATTCTAATGTTTTGATTAACTTGACTTTGATAAAGAAAAATCTCATTGTCACAAGTCATTTCTTACTGATGATTGTAAAATTGAAACTGAATGAAGTTTTGAATAATGTTTGTTATCAGACACTGATAAATCATGTTATAATTATATTTCAGAATTTTTTACTCTTGCTTCATCTGTTTTTTAGTTTTTTATTGAGATTTAAAACAACAATTTGCATTTTCTGAATTGATAAAAAATCATCTGATGAAACATCATTAAAATTATATTTTTAAATGTGTAAGCAGAAGATTTTGTTTGCACTTGAGTTTCTGTGTGTAACAAATCATTTGTATGAGCAGATTTTTATTAATTACATGAGTACAGTAACTTGATCAGATGATTTTGTACTGATTGATGTTTTGCAAAATATTGTACATTTTTCAGAAACTGATGCTGCAGAGTATAAAAATTACATTTTGAATTTTGTTGCTGACAATTATAAAAATGATCTTCAGACTGCTGCTCATGCTACTGATTAACAAATTTCATCTTCAGTTTAAAATAATTATGATGCATTTACTAGTTCTGATGATTTAGTAAACATTGATTTTAATGCTGATTCAAATTTTTTAATAACTTCAATGATATCTAATATCAATTCTGAAATTATGATTCAGAATAAACTTTTGATTGCAAATTTAATGCAAATGAAATTTAAAACTTTTTGTTCTGCTGATGTGATTAATTCTGATAATTTTTCAGTTTTTGTTGAAATATTTTTCAGAAATGACAGTGTTCAAATGTTTGTAATTTTATATTGTTTTTTCAGTCACTCAATTCTGATGAATTATTGAAAGAATCAACATTATCTGACTTCTCTTTTTTTCATTTTGTTTTCAACTGATTTTGACAATCATAATGCTGATTGTAGAATTTCTGTCTTTCTGAATATGTATGTGCATTAATGTTTCAAACATCATACATGCTGATTAATGATTTTGATGATTGTTTCTTAATGTTTTTTTCAATTAATTTTTAGTGTTTTCTAGTTTTGCTTGCCACAACACTTTCAAATTCATGATGTATGATATCATGCAGCTTTGAGCTTTCTCACTATCTAACAATTTTCTGATCAAATGACATCACTGAAAATTAGTGAATAAAAACTTCAAAACAGTAAAGTCATATTAATTGTATGAGATCACTTATTTTCTTGACTTTGAAAAACATGTTGAGAATCTGATCATTTTGTAGTTACAGAAGTACATAAGTAATATTGCTTTTAGAATGTCAGATTTGTTTGCAGAAAAATTATTATTTTGCTTTTATATCAAAAATTTTATAATGTGTGAGAGTGAATTTTGAATTTGATTGACAATAAATTTCTTCAATTTTCATAATTTTATAATTTTACTTTTTGCTGATGTTGAATGTTCTGATTTCATGTTTTCTTCTAATCATAATTGTTTAAAGCAAACAGTAGTTTTGTGTGATTCAGTTGTTGTTGCTAAATTCTTTCATCAGATTTGCAAAACTTTTTTTGAAAATTTGTTGCAGAAATAAACTGATGATGTTGATATTCTGAAAATGATTAAAAATTATTATGATGTAATTAAAATGAATGATTGAGATATGCTACATTTGCACTGTCTTGTATGAATTTAGAATATCATGAAACTTAATATCTTGCAAATGCAGATTCTGAATGATGATGATTTCAGTATTCAGCTCATGCATTACATTGAAATTATCATTTATCATAATTTGAACATTTTTTCAGATTCATTTTTTTTTAACAACATGATTAATCATCAACTTTAATGAAAGTGTTCTGAAATTCACTTAACATCTGACAGTTAACACTCATGCAGTAACTGCTAAAGTGCAGATATATTTTTCACAACATCTCAAAATTTGTTTCAAATATCATAGCAAATGATCAAATCAGTGTTGATTTGATATGTTTCATGAACTTCATGATATTACAACTGTGAATGATTCTGAAATGATTCAACTTTGTCACAATCATTCTTGAATAAATTTTTGAAATTTAGCAATTGCTAATTGCATACAGTTTAATCATGATATTTCTTAAATTTTTATAACAATAAAATCATTGAGTTTACTTTTTTATCTGATCAATTATGCTATGAAGAATGACATTTTTTCATCACATTTTATGATTCAAGCTGCATTGATGAAAACAGTTATAAAACAAGTTTTTTAAGCTGAGTCATCTTTAACTTCAGAGCAGTGACTTAAAAATCAAAATCATTGTAATTTCACACTACAATGTTTCAACTTTCTTGCTCACAGTAAAAAAATTGAGACAGTACAGATCATGAATTTTTTTATGAAGTTTTCAAAACATTATATTATGCATAATAATACTGTATGCATCAATTTGTGATTACTGAAATGTTATGTTTATATGCTTCATTCACTGCTTTCTGATACTGATGTTATTGATTTTGAGAACAAGCATTGCACTTATGATTCACAGAAAAATCATTCAGTAATAATTTTTAAAAATTATAAATTCAAAAATGCTGTGTTTAGAAATTTTTTTTTGTTTAAATATATCATAATAATTTGTGTTGTTTCTGTGAAGTAATATATTTTAAATGACATTTGTATTGAGTTAAATCATTCTTTTGCTGTCAAAAATGTTCAGCATATTGTTTGAAAAAAATTGAACATTTGCATTGTAACTTTCAATGATCATATTTTTTAATATCAGATTGAAAAGAATTTCATACAAAAAAATCTTCATTAATTATAACAGTAACTGATGATGTGACTAAAATATTACTGAGTTTTTTCATATCATGAGATCATTTATCAGATTTGTACAGTGAAGCTTCTTAAAAACAAAACAAAAATTTTGTATCACATCAATTTATTTGAAATGCTGTTAAGTTTACACTGAGTTTTTACTGTTATTTTTTTGCTCAGAATCTGCTGCTGCTTCAGAAATCTCAAAATGATGCTTAATTGAATATGTTATTGAGATGAATGTAAAAAAAATAAGCAAATCAAAATACTGAAGATCTGATTGTTGATGTTGATTTTCAGAATGATGATGATAATGTTGAGATAATCACTTCTGATGACAGTGATTTCAGTTTGAAATCACTTATCATGATATATCAGCTTGTAGTTTCATGTTGAATTCATTTTCAGAATGACTGAAGATAAAAATTGTCAAATTTGTTATTATATTTGTGCAGTTTTATTATTTAACATCTAAAATTTTTTTTTGCAGAAAATTTTTTCTTGTGCACATCTGCTGCATTTTTTTTTTGCTGATGAGATGTTGATTCAAGCTTGATAAAATCTGCTTAAACAATATTTCAAACATTCAGCTGATTTTTCAGAAAAATCAGAATCTTCAGCTGATGATAATGATGACTTGATTACTGCAAATTTTGATGATGATGTTTTGCTGTCATTCATTATCTTAATAAATTTCACTGTGAATGAGCTGTTCAGTTTTTTGATTTTTGATTTTTTTTTTGATTATGCTTCACTGATAAATTTAATTTCATTATTAATCTTCTTGAACATCAAACAGAAACTCATCATACAAAACATTTTCAAAAAATTGTTAATCTGCAATTCTGAAAAATTTAGCAGCTATGATTCAGAACAGACTTTTCTATATATTAAAAATGAAAGAAAAGTTGATAAAAGTCAGATTATCAAAGCAATTATTTTTAACATGAGTTATTTTCATCACAATGATGAAATTATAGTAATGATGCTGACTGAAGCTGCAGCTGATAATGTTGAAGATAACACTTATCATATCAATCTTGATATAAAAAAAAATTTAAAAAATTTGATCAATCAGACTGCTTCATTCAATATGTACAAATTTTCTAATAAATTAAGATTGTTATAATTTTGAATGAGATTAGCATGATTGATCTTGTTTTTTTAACTTGAATAAATCATGCTTGTAGCAATGCACATGATTCTCAAAAATCATTAAAAAAACACTTTGACAGTGTTTTTATGATGATTTTCATGAGTGATTTTTATCAGTTTTGATTCATTTAGAATTTATTGCTTTGAAAATTGTCAGACACTTCTGAAGAGCATAATGATAGAATGTTGTGACAAAAATTCAAAAATGTTATTATTTTTGATCAGCAAATGCATTAATTCTTAAACTTTAGTTTTTGACAATTTTTGCAATGAGTTTGTTCTGAAACTTTGACTGCTGCTGATGTTGATAATTTCAATGTTAAAATTGTAATTTTGCTCTCTGATTCATTTTTGAAAGAAGTCACAGTTGTTGTCAAACTCAATGATGTTTGTCACTTGTTTAATTGATTGAGATTGAAGATTTTTGTCAGAAATCAGAAGCAGTTCATTATTATATTTTTTGTTATGCATTCTTAAGTGCAGATGATAAATTTCAGTAAATATCATTTGTTTCTTAACAAGTTTTTTATGAGTTTAGATCATATGTTACTTACTTTTTTTTCTAAAATATTTTTTTTTTTACATTAAACATGCTTTTGATGATATTCTTAAACATTTTCTTTCATTTCAGTTATATTAATGATGCAACTGAAACTGCTCACAGTTATGTTTTTGATTCATTGAGCATGTTGATGCTTTTCATTTTTGAAGTAAATGCTTCATTGACATGCTGACATTCTTCATAGCTACACTTGTTTAAATAAACAACATTGACTTTCTCTGTTTGAGATCATCAATCTGTTTGCTGATAAGACTTGATTGAGAAGTTCAAGATGAAAATTTTAAAAATTTATTAAATGAAGTTTCTTCAATTTTTTTTTGAAATTTCAGCTGAAGATCAAAATTTTTTCAGTCATTTGTTTTTAAATTTTTTTGATGTTTGAATTTGCTATAACTGATTATAAAGTTCAAGATTGTTTTCTTTCAAATGTCATTCTGAATTTAAAGTTTGATGATTGTTATGATGATTTTCATCACAAATACTGTTTCATTTATGTACAGTTGTTAAAATTTTGTATTTTTAAAAACTTATATTTTTTTTGTTCAATCACACTGAATGATGTTTTCTTTAAATCACATCAAAATTTAAAGCAAAAATTAAAAAAATTATAGTGTCTTCAAGACTTCACACTAGCATGTTAACATTAATGTACTCATTGACTGAAACATCTCAGCAATTGTGTTTTAAATTTATTTTTTTTCAAAATCATTGTCTGCAGTGTTGTTTTTAAGTTATGTAATTGTTGTGTATGTGCATTATTTTTCTGTATTTTTTGCTGCAGAAAATTTGATGTTTTTGTATTTTTGTTAACTAGCTGCTTGCTTCATGAATTTCATAATAAATTTTCATTTCTTTCACTTTTTTTCATCTGCTTGTTATTTTGCTGACAGTTTTTTTTTTGAAAAATATTTTTTTAATTAATATTTCAGATTCTTGATGTTCTTGCACATTTTTTCTTGTGAATGCAGGCAAGCTCACTTGATTTTTGAATTTTGCTCACTAATTCAATTTTTTTTGCATATTTCAACCTTTTTTTGATTTTTTTTTGTTTTTTTTGAATCATTTTTGTGTTTTTCACTTTATCATTTCTGATTTTTTTGAGCATTCAGTGTTTCAGTTTTTGTTTGTTATTTTTTATGCTCATTTTTGCAACAATTTTCTCTTCAGTTTTATTATTTAGTTTTTCTGAATTCTCTTGTGATCATGTTGACATCATTTTGCACTTTGAGTGAAGTTTTTATAATGACATTGATTTTCAAGATTAATTATAAGAAAATTGAGTTCAGTGTCATGATTTTCTCAAAAAAACTAAAATGTAAAGTTTTCAATTGTGAATTTATTACTCATCTGATGATTTTTTACTACAATGTGAAAAATAATTTTTTTTCTGACAGTTGCATAACTTTTAACTATGATGAAATGATCATCAAGAACAATGATTTCTCAAACATTATTGTTAGAATAATTGCTTTAATTTTGACAAAATTTGTATCATTTTCTTGTTTTGTTTTTACACTGTGACTGATTTGATTTATGTGTAATGTTCAGAAAAATTTTTCAAGCAATGAGTATTTTTTAATTTATTTCATATTTCTATCTGTGCATGTTAGCTTCAGTGAAATTGTTGATGCTTTTCTCAAGCTCACAGATGTTTGTCAGTTTGCTGTCAATTTTTTGTTTTATTATGAAAAAAATTTAATAAAAAGTGTATTTATGAATGATGCTCATGTAATTTGCTTTTTTGATAACAACAACATCAGATTTCAAAACTGAAAAATATCACAGTCAAGACATTGTGTTCATGTTGCAGAAACTTTACTTGAGTTCTGTTGAGTTGATGATGATTGTCATCTCATCATTATTGTATCAAGTTTTTTAATTTTGAATATTTTTTTTACTGCTGCTGAGACAATTGATGCAGCTCTGCAGTCTAGCTTTTTCATTTCATTAAAAACTTTGAGAAATTTTCAGCTTTGAGAAAAATCACAATCTGAGTTTTCTAGTAAGATATGACATTTGATATTATCTTCACATGTTGATCAGTTTCAGACTTAATGTTTTTTTTTGTTGTCTCAGATTGAGATGCATTTTCAGATTATTCATTTTCATTCAGTTTTTCTGCAGCTTTTGATGCTGCATTATATGTTGATTTGATCACTAGCAGTGAATTTTCAACTTATTCATTCTTTACTTAATCAATAAATATGAATGATGATGTCAGTTTGACACATTAGAATTGTGTTGTGCAAATTCATGAAAAGTTAGATGCTGTAAGTTAATTTACTGTGAGAAAAATAAAAAATAAAAATAAAAATCTGCAGATTGTCATTTTTTATATGTTTGATTAAAATTTAATTTTCTGATTAAGTGTTTTACTGTTTATTTAGTTGTTGATGTTTTTCTTTCTGAATAACTGTTAGTTGAAAATTTTCTTTTTATGTGAGTTATCATTTTCATTTCACTTGCTGACTTTATATGTTCATCTGACATTTTTTTCTAAAAAGTAGCATGTCACACTGATGTCATTTGCTTAGATGATAATGAGTTTTCATTTTGTGTTCATGAAAAATGCATAACAGTTGAAAATTTTTACTTGTGTGATATGATAATTCTTCTTGTGAAAAAAAATGAAAAATTTGATCAAAATTGACAGAGTACTAATATAAAAGAATATGTTTACTTGACAGATTTTTCTCTCAATCTGTATTTATTGATTAATATTGACAGTTTAATTAATAAACTGTTTGCTCACAGAAGTTTTATTCTGAGTCACTTAATTTTTTCAGCTGAGATAATTATTTCAGACAATATATATCACATGTAATCAAGTTTTTACAGAATTTAATCAACTGTACTGAAATTTTGTAAAACTGAGCAACTCAATTATTGTAAAGCAATGATGAATTTTGTGTTGTCAGAAATTTTTTCTCATTTTCAGTAATTTAATTATTTTTTTAAAGCAACATGTGATTTATTGTTGCTTGAGCATTCTACAAAAATTTGCTATAAATTTGTTTTTGAATGTAGCAATTTGCTCAATTTTGACATTAGTATCTTAACTGAATAGATTTTTGCATGCTTTCAAACAAATTGATAAATATTAATCTCTTATTAACTACATATATGTACAATTTTATTGTCAAAATTCATTCAGTAATTTATAATATTCACTTCTACATGATTAAGCATCTTGTTTTGCTCAGCTCTTGAGATTATTTTTGTTGTAATTTAGTCATTTTCTGTGTATATAATCTGTCATCTCTGATCTTCTTTCTCTTCATACTTTTGATATATATTGACAGCAGAATCATCTGTATTTTTTTGACTATATATTTACATGTATAAAGTTTTATGACTCAATACATCATTCTAATTGTTATTCTTATATGATATTCTCATTCTTTTATCAATAATTTTTCTTTAAATTTCTTCTCTCATTATAACATCATTCACAGCTGCAGTGTTTTATGCTGTCATAATAAACTGTCACTAGAATGCATTATATATCAGCTTCAGTGCTTCATCTTGTTAATATGTGTTTCAAAAACTCAAACATTTGTGAAATTATGAGCATTATTTAATAATTTAAAAATTTATATGAATTTAACATGCTTAACTTGAAACAGCAAAGCATTCAAAAAATTAATGCTGCAGTGACAGTAACAGTTATTTATCATCTGCTTGTTGCAGACTGCTGCAGCTCTGATGCATCAAGTGATGAAATTTCATTTTTTTTTATCATTCAAAATCTGTCAGATCATAAAAATATACAATAATTTATTCAAAATCAAAAAATACAATGCTAATGCTTGTTGTCTACAAATTGCTTACATTTCTTGAATTATCAAACATCACATCTAAAACTCACATATAAAATGTTTAGAAGAGCAAATTTTTTTGATTTTTAATGTGTTAAAATTGATTAATTCATTCAGATGAAACATACTTCATGCAGAAAACTGCAATAATAATGTTTTTGATTAAATACATCATTAGTTATGAAACAATTAACATTTACTTATATGTCATCAAAAATGATTGAGTGATCATGTATGCAATATATCATACTTAATCACTTGTCATTTTTTACTTTTCAATACAAAATAATTTGAAGATTATTGATTACTGAAAATAATCAATAATTTATCAAATAAATATAAATAATTAATAAAAAGTATTTTATCATAGCTTTGCTGTTTGTTTGTTCTAATTTATCTTGCAATAATCACTTTTTTTGATTTTCATAAATGTGTCATGTTTGCTTCACTACATACATGATACTTAACTGTCATTAACTTGAGCTGATACAAATTCAAAAGCAAACACTTTGCTTGTTGAAGACAATTTTTTGAAGAAGCATGATTTAATATTGATATTCAATGAATGTCAAAACTTTTAATTATGAATCTATGAGTATGTGTCAACAGTTTTTTAATATATACTTGACTTGTGACACATTCACTGACAATTACAGTCAAGATATACTATAAAATCCAATACACATTTGTTTTAAAACTTGTCATTTCAAGATTTATCAATTTTTATGTGAATATACTTCATATATGCTAAGTGCAGTGTGATATTCACACTGAACTGAACAAATAACTTCTTGATGCTTCTGAAAAAATTTATTTTTAAAACAATAAAAACTTAATATTTTTCTTAAATTCAGACTTTCATACAATTATATCTGAAAGTTATCTGCTTGATTTACTAAATGATGATATTGTTTAAGTATCAAAAATGATAATAATAATGTCAGTGACTTTATTAAGCAGATCATATATCAAGATAAACAATATGAAAAAAAATCTGAATGCTTTTTTAATAAAAAACTGATAAAGATTCTCAATTAAAAAAATTCTCTTACAATTTTTGAATGTTATATCTGCTCTGATTTTTCATCTGAACATTGACTGAAGATTAATCATATTTATTTATTTAATTATAAAGCATATTTTTATAAAAAATATAACTGTTTAAGATCTTGAGAAGATAGCTTCTGAAGCTGAAATCAGATACTTAATTAAGTATAATTCAATTAACATAATTCATGTTTGAATTTTTTAATCTGAAATAGCTATATGTATTAATAATGATATTTTTGACAAAAATCTGTTTTTGAATATCAAAAAAATCTTCATAAGACTCTTGATAATTTGTTTTGAATCACATATAAACTTTATAACATCATTTGAATCAATTCAGTGATTATCAACAAAAAAATCAAACTTAATGAGTATTCAGATGAGAGATCTTTTCTGATTGAAATATCAAAGTGAGAAAAATAAAAATAAGAAATTGAAGTTAACTGCTCTGAAAACTTACTAACTACATGTTTATTTTCTCTCTGATGACTGTAGTGACTTTTTTGCACTTGAAATGACATCAGTTTTAATTTCTACATTTAAAATTATCAACAAAACTTCAACATCATTCTTTGAGAATTCTATATTTATTAGACTCTGAAATTAAAGAGTTTGTCAGAAAAATGAAGACAGCAGAAACAAAAAATAACTTACAAAATTCTAACAATTTACAAACTTGATTAAATCAAACTGCTTAAAATTTTGTTAACACAAACATTACTAATTCAGACTTACATAAAAAATTCAGAATCTGAAAATTTAACACTGACTGATTTGAATTTATTAAATTATACTGAGACAGACATTCAGTCTAAATGAATGTTCTAGATACTGATGAAACTAATACTTGAGATTTACTTTTCTCTTTTGCTCAACTTGACAATGACAAAAACCTTTAGCAACAAATACAATTCCTTCTTTGCATCAGATTAATCTATCTAATTCATATAAATAAACAGAAACAAAATATGAACTTTTGTGTTCATCATTATATGAATAATTATTAAATATTATTAAACTTTCACAAAGCACAGAATGTTGTACTCATTGTCTTTGAAAATTCAATTTATCTGAATTCAACTTCATTGTTTCTGAAAATTCAATTTATCTGATAATTCTGTTTCTCATTCTGAATACTTAACATCTAAAGCTTTTATTAATAAATGTGATTTCTCATTTGCACTGAATTGAGCTATTTAATTCATTAAAAAAAAAAACAAAATACTCAGAGTTGTGTTCATCACAATATGAATAATTATTTAACATAATCAAATTTTCACAAAGCACAGAATGTTGTACTCATTGTGTTTAAAAAATCAATCTATCTGAATTCAATTCTAAATACATAACATTTGTGTTTTTTTAAATATAAAAAACTTAGAGATATCTGTTTTGAATGTTTGAATCAGGCACTCTAGTTCTCATAATAATTATATATTGTATGAAGAAAATATATAATTTTGTGCTGCATCAACTGCTGTCTCAATTTTGATACTCAGAGCAGCATTTGTCTGTGAAAATCTTATTAATTTTCATCACATAAATATTATAAGTGAATGATAATACTACACATTTAATTGCTTTTTTCAGATCAGCATCACTGATTTCTGATCTAGTGATTGTATCTGAACTACAATCTCTAAATCTACTTGACTAAATTATATTGAAAACAAAACTAATGAACTTTCATGAAGAATTTTGAGTACAAAGTTGAAGTTGTGATGAGCATACTTTTTGTCAGAATTTGTCTGAATAAAAAAAATTTTATTACATAAATTATTAAATTTGACATAATCATTCAGTGCACATTTTATGCAAAAATCTGCTGATATTAACAATACTTGTTTTACATAAACAATTGATTTTGCTTCTTCTGATCACTTTCTGCAAATATTTGTCAGAACAACATTCTTCATTACATAAATTATTAAATTTAATTAACTCATGCAGATGAACACACTCTACACTAAATTCTGATGAAACAATTTTGTTTATGATGTAAATTGTTGACATTGATTATTTCATTTAAGTGATGTGTATTCTGTGCAAAAATCTGATTATTTTTTCATATAATTTCATCAAGATCATTTTTAAAGCAGTAGAAGATGATGTGTATTTTGCCATACTAAATATGTATACTATCTGAGATTATACAATCTGTATCAAAAATGTTTTACTTTGCAAATTACATGATTAAATAATTAAAATTTAATTACTTATTTCAAGCTTCTGAAATGATTTTCTTCAATTCAACTTTATAAACTTTCACAGCATCAAAAACATCATTTGTGAAAAACATTAATATGAATATTTTTTGCTGTTAATTATGTATATTTATATTGTCTCTTTACTGTATATAAATATATAAACAATTAAATCTTTGTTTAGCTGTCAGAGCTTTTTGTAGAGAAAATAATCAAAAAATTCAGCTTCAAATACTTGATTTTTTTCTGCTCTGTGATTTTAGTGAAGATAAGACTGACTGAACTAAATATTTCAGTTTTTGAAGTATTAACTAATACTAGTTCACTGAATTTATGATCAGATGTTTAACACATATGTATTTTGTAAGTTTAGTTTTCAATTTGTGATTTGATGACATTGAATGAACACTTCAACTATACTTTAATCTGAACACATTTGTTTCTTACTTCTTCAACTTCTTAATGTTTAAACTTGCTATTAACATATTCACTTCATCTGCAATCAGCTGTTTGTTTGTAAAGCATGTTAAATTTTTGATTTACATTTTTTTTTTAATTATTTTCAGTGATACTCTCATTTCAAATTAAGTTTGTTTCTCTAGTCACATCTAACTGTGAAGCTTGCTTTTTTTTTTTAATTATATTGTATTTGCTTTGTGATTTATTTTTTTTGCTGATATTCTCAAATTATTTTGAACTAATTGATTTTGTTTTTTTACTTACATCTGACTGTAAAGTTTGCTATTTTTTTTTACAATATTGTATTTGCTTTGTGATTTATTTTTTCTGCTGATATTGTTGAATCATCTTGAATCATTTTTTTTATGTGTCTTCATTTCAGACACATCTCACAATGACTGAGTCATGAAAAAGCAAGTCTGATATTAAAACAAGTTTTCAAAAAATACATTCATTTCTGTGTTGTTCAATGTTTGAAATTGACACTGATCATGCTGTTATCAGTTGTCACAATGATTGAAACATAAAATTAAAACTCACTTTCAAATATCAGATGAAGAGTTTGAAGCAATCAAAATTCAAATACAGAGCATTTGCAACAAATACAATTTACACAAATTGTTTGATAAGTTTTTGATTCAGATTCAGAAGCAAAACACTCAACAACATTATTTTCAACAAATCATTGACAAAAATACTCTTTCAGACAAACTAGTTGATAATTGAAATTTTTTAAATGCAAAAAATGCACTGTTTGTGATGATTCAGCACTGTTGTTATTAAAAAAATAAACAATTCAGAAAAACTGTGTCATTTTTTGTGTCTTTACTATCATCAGCTTTATTTTAATTTATGACAGAAAAAAGTATTGTTTTATTTCTGCTCATATCTTAAAAATTTGTTTCTAAATTTGAAAAATGTTCATTTTTTTAAGTAACATCAGCTACTGATGATCAGAATGCTTGTTTCAAGATAACATATTTTTTTATGTCAGTTTCAATTTCTTTAACTTGAACTAATATCAACAGCAAACATTTGTTTTGAATTGTGAAATGCAGCTGCAGATTCTTTTCTTTCTTAGTTATTAAATTTTATTAAATTTTTATAATCATGAAGAATTTTATAAATGAACTTGTGTGATCAGTTATGATCAGTAGTTTTTTTTTCTGTGAAATTGATGATACATTTTTGAATGCTGATTAAAATCACTGAATATCAATGCTTGAAGATTATTATGTTTATTTCAACATTTTTCACAAAATTCAATCTGATGATGAAATTTTTGAAATTTGTAATTTGCAACTATGAAAAATCATAATCACAATGAAGCTTGAACAAATGATTTTTTCAGAAGCTGATGCAGTAAACACAGTATTTTGTATTTATTTTTTCATTGTACTGAAATCAAACTTAAAAATTCAGTTTTTAGAATTTGAATTATTATCAGATGCAATTTTTTTGTTATTTGATGATTTTTTTAATAATATTCTGTATGATGATTATGAAGAATTTTTATTTGTGAAGCAATGTTAACTACAGACTTCAGATCAGAATGATCACACATCATTTATTATTGAACTTACAGCACATAATTCTTGCATTTTGAAAAATACTTCATCACAAATAATTTTTTCTGAACAAACTTTACTTCTGATACTATCATCAATGTTTGAATTGCTGTTTTCAACACATTTAAATTTTTTACAAGAGTTCATTGTTCAGATTTCAAAAAAATCTGAAAATATGATGTTCAATATCAGTACAATCACTGAAAAAAATATCAAACACACTTCAGAATTTATCAATAAAAGCAATATTACTTCATCAACTGATGCAATGTTTACAAATCATTCTTCTGCAAAATACTTCAATCTTATTTTTACTGAAAAAAAATATGATTTATCTCATAAAAATTTGATGATCTTAATCAACACATGCTCAACTTCAATCACTATTGAAAATGACACAAAAGTTTCAATCAACAAAACAATTGTGATAAATATCAACTTCAATTTGTGTATTCTCAAGAAGATTTTGAGTGAAAGCATAAAAAATATTGTCTGCTGTAAAAACATAACTGATGCTACTGATTTTGTGTTTAAAATTAATGCAAAGAAAAAAAATATTGACAATGTTATACACACTGCAATCAAAAAATGTGAATAATTCAATGAAATCACTTGAAGATATTTTCAAATTTTTTTTATGCTTAACATCAAAAATAACAACAGTACTGATGTTAAAAAATTTATTTCTTTTTCTGATTTACAATGTTTGCTGTTTTCTCATCAATTGTATGTTGTTTTTGTTATGTTATTGAAAGAAAATTCTATATCACAAAAAAAATTTCTTGATGATGAAATGAAACTTGAAAAGATAACAACTTTCATTATGTTTTGATATTTAAATATGTGACTTGTTGAAAATGAAAATTTTATTAAGACATTCAGAAGAGATTTTGCTTTCTCACAATTTTTTCATTTTTTTAAAAATCAGATAAGTACTTTCAAATGCTTTTCACAAAATCAGTGATTTTTTTTATGCAGATGCATAAATAATTCATTTTCTGCTAAGAGTCTGAAATCACAATGTGATGTCATACTAATAATTGTACTCAAATCACTCATGTTATTCTGAATTAAAAATTTCTCAAACATTATTTCTGACAAGAAAGACACACAGAACATTTTCAGATTACAAGTTTTAATAACTCATAACAATATAAAACACAAAACAATCAACAAAATTGATCATTCAGTTTTCATGCTGAATACAAATTTTATGAATTTGATCAGAGCAAAAAAAAATCTAGTATCTGAAAAAATTAATTACAAATATTTGATAATGACAATCTCAATGTTTTTTGAAACAAAAATTGTTTTCTTCACAAATTATTACAATAAAAAATTACATTCAAGATCATTTTTTAAAAACAATGCAGTCAAAACTTAAATGTGCTGAGATTGATTGTTCTGTGACAAATTTCATTTGAAAAAAAACAAAAAAAATACAACAATTAAAATATTTCAACAACTCATACAACATCAGAAAGCATCACTGCTGATTTGATTATTTTCTGAAACATTGTTTAAAAAAAAATCAATAAATTTACTGCACTGAATAAAAATTCTGAAGATTGATAACTGAACAACTGACTTTATTCTTCACAACATTGTTGATGAAGTTTACAAACAGTTATTGAGTTATGTTCACAAATTATTTAGTAAAAAATCTTCATTTTTGAAAAGTGAAAAAAATGATCTGACTGCTCTGACTCACATTTTTAGTGAAATTTTAGAAAAACTGATTATTTGTTGCAGTGTGAAAAATATCTGATTCTTTAAATCAATCATACATGTTTCACTTCATGAACATTATAATATTAAGTGCATCATCAAATCACAATATTTATGTTACATAAAAAAAAAATTAAAGTCTTAAGAAGAATTCAGCAAGCTTTATGAAACAGTTTACAAATCTAAAAAAATCTAATTATAATACTTTCATGTTAAAAATAAATATTGATAATTTTTTTAAATAATTCAGAATGTGCAGAATAATCATGATATTTTCAGCTATTTTTTTTTGACAATCAGATATGATTTTGCACTCACAAA
The DNA here is from genome assembly GCA_029449355.1 of Emydomyces testavorans. Taxonomy (NCBI): domain Eukaryota; kingdom Fungi; phylum Ascomycota; class Eurotiomycetes; order Onygenales; family Nannizziopsiaceae; genus Emydomyces; species Emydomyces testavorans. The sequence continues at coordinate 4,478,268 of CP120627.1, forward strand.
CATCAAGTTCAAAAACAAAAAATGAAACATCATTACAAAATTCACATCATATTTCTGACATCTGAATGAATTGATTGCATTCAGCTTAAAGTGTCACAGTTTTTAAATCATACTGAAAAGCATGTTTGAGTTGAGAAATTATGTCAGTAAACAAGAAAAACTTGTGATTATAGTGAATGCATTTGTTGTTGAACACATTCTGAAATTCATGAATTTTAATTTCTGAAATTTTCAGTCAGATGAGCTTTCTTGTTTAAACTTGACTGTATTAATCATAACTAGTGACTCAAAAAGAAAAATTATGAAGTGGCAGCAATGTACAACAATTTTGATGCCAACAGTCACACAGAATATGTGAATGTTTTTAATAAGAATTGCTCAATTGACAATCATCAATTCACTTTCTTTTTTTTCTCAATCATCATCATGAGAACTTCTGATATTATTAATCAGAAATATATAATGATAAAAGCTTATAAAATAATTTTGATGAATTCAGAATGACTTGCCATTATCAAATCACAGTGTATTGAAAAATTTTAACAAATGAAACAAAAAAATTGATGTATGTTATTGTACTGGGTCATTAAAATGAACATCAAAGTTAAAGAAAAAATACTTAATTGTCAGATGCTGAGACAAGAATTTAATAAAATAACTTTGAAATTGAAGTCACAAAACATTAATATGATTGATTTTTCTTGAAAATCATCTGCTTGCTTTAATTGTATTGTTCTTCTCATGAACTACTAGTTAACTTTTCATGTACATCTTCTCAAAATGATTGAATTTATGATTGTTAGCAAATTTTTGTTTTTGTATATAATTGTTGTTATTCAGTGCTTCAATAAAACTATACATGAAATCAATTGTGATTTTTTTTAAATGTACTAATATCAGATGATTTTGTTTCTGATTTTTGATTCTGTACACTACAGAATAACACATGATTAATATATAAAATATCTGAACACTTCTTGATGATTATTGATATTTATCTGACAAATTGTCAAGTATCTACATCAGATAATATTAGTCAAATTTTTTAACTTAGTGTCAAGTTTTTACAGTACAGTGTTTGATTTTACATTGGTTCTCAACATCATTTTGTTTAATAAAAGCAGTTAATTGTAATATGATGACAAACATACATCATTTCATTAAGTGAATAAATTCAAACATATAATTAACTGACACTTCTTGTGAATTCAAGACATGCTGTGTTATCTAATTTTGACATTCAATTTCACAACTGATTTTTGTGTTTGACTTTGAATTTTACAAAAAATGACTCTTCATTACTTTTTTTTCACTATTGTGATTTTCTGTTTCTTCTAAACTATCAATTTTGACTGATTGACTTGATTTGACATACTGATTGCAAAAATCTGCTGTTACAATGTCTTTTATTGCATAAGTCACTAAATTGAACTGATTCTCTTGCATAAATGTTTCACATTTGAAAATTTGTCATAGTTATTTTTTTTATTGCATAAATTTATTAATTTGATCATTTCACTCAGAAAAACATACTGAAGATAAAAATTTTTTAAAACAACATTTTTTTTTATATATGAGCTGTCAAGTGCTGTTGAATTTAATCAATGAATTTACTGAATGCAAAATTCTGTCATTATAACTGCTTTTGTTATGTAAGCTGTTGAATTTAATCAATGAATTTATTGAATGCAAAATTCTGCTGATAAAACTGTTTTTGTTATGTAAGCTGTTGAATTTGATTAATGAAATTACTAAATGCAAAATTCTGCCATTATAATTGCTTTTGTTATGTAAGCTGTCAAATTTGATCAATGAACTTACTGAATGCAAAATTCTGTCAGTAAAATTTTTTCTGTTATGTAAGTTGTTGAATTTGATCAATAAATCTACTGAATGCAAAATTCTGTCATTATAATCATTTTTGTTATGTAAATTGTTAAATTTGATCAATGAATTTACTGAATGCAAAATTCTGCTGATAAAACTGCTTTTATTATGTAAGTTGTTGAATTTGATTAATGAGTTTACTGAATGCAAAATTCTGTCATTATAATTGTTTTTGTTATGTAAGCTGTTGAATTTGATCAATAAATTTACTGAATGCAAAATTTTGCTGATAAAATCATTTTTGTTATGTAAGCAGTTAAATTTAATCAATGAAATTACTAAATGCAAAATTCTGCTGATAAAACCTATTTTATGATGTAAGTTATCAAATTTAATTAATACTTTCAAACAAACTTATTTCTTGTTAGAGATTTTCTGAACAGCATTTTTTGTTGCAATTATCAATTGTTAAATTTAATCAAGCTGCTGAGCTGATGCATACTTTCTGCAAAAAAAAATTAACTTCACATTTTTTGTCTAGATAAATATTCAATTGTGCTTGATTCATTTCTCATTATTGTTTACTTGCTGCTCACAGTTAAGTCTTGCTTCTGATTACTTTTGTATGTACATATGTAGCTAGTTGCTAATTATTTATTGTTACTTCAGATTCTTGAGATGAACTCTTTAAACTCAAAGTTTACAAACTTTTACATTTTCAATTATATTCTTCATAATTGACTTATGATGTCAATATAGCTATTATATGTTTTGCACTCAAATTCATGTGATTACATCATTTCTTCATCATATAATGACTTATAAATAATAAAATCTTCATTCAGTCATTAGTGCTTTGTCTGAAAAAAACAAACAGATGACTTTTTCTACACATACTTGTTGAATTTTTACTTCATGTTTCTGATGATGTTTAATGAGAATGTAGTGAATATTTCATCTTCTGTATTATATTACACTGAAGAAAATATAAAATGTTTATCATCTATTTCATTTATATATTTAATGTTTAATTGACAATAAAATAGCATTGACTGAATACTTTATCTTCATCTGAAAACATTCAGCTGCTTCTCAACACAATGTTTATCTGTAAAACTTTTTATCAACACAACTGCTTTATCTTCTAGCAGATTCTGACTTATAAATCTTGATAATTTTTTCATCTAAATTTATGTTTCTGATTTTTTTTATTTATTAAATTTCTTCATTTATTTTTGATTTTTTTATGTACATGCTTTGCTTGCTGAAGCTCATTGTTTTTTGATACTGCATTGATGCTGAGATTTTCTTTGATGAATTCATCAAATCATCTTCATTTTTTTTTATTTTTATTTATTTATAAAACTTACTGTTTTTTTAGTTTCTTCAGTCATCTTTTGCTGCTCAGTTTACACAGTTTTTTTGTTTTTTTTGATGTGAATCTTGTTGTTTTTTGTTACTCTGTGATTTTCTCTGCTGATTTCTGCAAGTCATCTTCATCTGCTTTTTCAACACACATCAGTGTGTGAAGCTTGCTGTCTAGTTATTCTACTTTTATTTTGTGATATATCTGACTGATATACTTGAATCAGCTTGAAATCATCTTTCTATGTGTTTTTTTTTTCAAAAACACATCATTATGATTAAAACATGAATAAATGAATCTGACAGTAAAAGCAGTTTTCATAAAATATATTCATTTTTATGTTCTTCAATGTTTAAAATAAATACTGATCATGGTGTTGACAGTTGATGAAATGATCAGAGCAAATCATCAAATTTCATTTTTATATATTTAATGAAAAATTTGAAATCATCAAAAGTCAAATTCAGACATTTTATGAAAAAACTGATCTACACAAAATATCAAATTAATTTTTGATTTAAATTCAGAAACAACAAATCTTGCTTCACAATCTTCAACAAATCATAAAAAAAAATATCATATCTGACAAATTAATTGAGCAGTGAAAAACTTCAGACACAAAAAAAATTCTGCTGTTTATTATTTGTCAGTGTTATTATCAGAAAAATCAACTAGTTAAAAAAATTGCTTTTTTTTTATGTTTATTTTATCATCAGCTTCTTCATGAGCATCAACAAAGATGACTTTTATTTCTTTTTTGTCTCTATCATCAAAATCAGTTTCATGAATTGAAAATGATATATCTTCTCAACTTGTATTCATAGATAATGATTAAATAATTTATTCTGATTTATTAAGTTTTTCTGTATCAATTTCAGTTTCTTCAGCTCAATGATGTGTCAAAAAGAAATTTTTTTTTTGAATTCTGAAACAAGATTGCAGATTTTTTTCTTCATTAGTTATTGAATTTTATCATGTTTTTATAATCATCAAGAATTAAATCAATGAACTTGTGTAATTTGTAATGATCAGCAGTCTTTTTTTCTGCTGAATTAACAATACACTTTCAAAAAAAAAATTGAAATCACTGAATATTAATGCTTAAAAATCATTGTGTTTACTTTAACATTTCTCACAAAATTCAATGTGAAGATGACATCTTTGAAATTTGTAATCTGCAGATATAAAAAATGATAATTATTATGAAATTTAAAGAAATGACTTTTTCAGAAGCTGATGCTGTCATCACAGTTTTATGTGTTAATTTTTTCATTGTGAAGAAATTCAACTTTAATGTTGAGAATTCATCAACTGAAGAATTATTAAATACAAATTTATTATCATTAAATAATTTTTTCAGTAATATTTTGTATCACAATTATGATGAATGTTCATCAGCAAAGCAACATTGTTTTTAAACTTTAAATTGAAATTATTTTACAATACTTAATGTTGACTTCACTGCACAAATATTTAACTCATTTAATGATACTGCATCATCAGTAGCTCTGTCTGAACAAGTGTCATCATTCATGTTATCATTAATATTTAATTTAATGCTTTCAAGTCACTTGAATATCTTGCAAGACTTTATTGTTCAGTTTTCAGAAAAAATAAAATGCATTGCTTTCAATTTTGCTTCATGCAATGATTTAAGTTCAGTGACTGAAACAACTGAGAAATATTTCAAACTCATTCATATAAATAAAGAAGTTGATTTGCTGAATACAAACTTTTTTGTATTTATAAAAACATGCTCAACTCTCATCATTATTGAAAATGATTCAGTTGTTTCTGTCAGCATATCAGTAATAACAGATATTGATTTTAATCTGCATAATTTCAGAAAAATCTTCAGTGATTATATTGAAAATATTATTCACTGAAATGAGATTTTCAATGAAACAAATCTTGTTTTTGAAAACATATTCATTCAGAACAGTATAAACAATGTCATTCACACAGCAATCAAGAAATGTAAACAATTCAATGAAATCACTTGAAGATATTTTTAAATTTTTTTTATGCTAAATATCAAAAATAACAACAGTACTGATGTCAAAAAGTTTATTTTTTTTTCAGTTTATAACATTTGCTGTTTTCTCATCAATTGTATGCTGTTTTTGTTATGTTATTGAAAGAAAATTCTATATCACAGAACAAATTTTTTAATGATGAGATGAAGCTTAAAAAAACAATTACAATTATCATATTATAATATCTCAATGCCTGACTTGTTGAGAATGAATTGTTCATTGAAAATTTCAGAAAAGATTTTAATTTTTTTAAATTTTTTCATTTTTTCAAAAATCAAATCACTACTTTTCAATGCTTTTCACAGAATAAGTGATTTTTTTTATATGATTCTGTAAACAATTCATTCTTCACTAAAGATTTGAATGTTCAGCATGATGTCATACTAGTTGTTGTATTCAAATTTTTCATATTATTCTGAACAAATGAACTGTCAAAAATTATATCTGATGAGATAGAAGAACAAAACATATTAAAGTTACAAGTTCTGATAAATCATAATGATATAAATTGATGAATCATTAGCAAGATCAGGCATTCAATCATAGCACTAAAAGCAGATTTTGACAACATGATTAAAGCAAAAAAGAATTTAACATCTGAACATTTTAATTACTGATTTTTGATATTGATCATTTTGTTGTTGTTCATATCAAAAATTGTACTCTTCATCAATTTTTATAATTTAAAAAAACATCAAAATCTTTTTTTGATGACAACACATTTAAGACTAGATTGTGCTGAAGTTGATTGTTTTGTGACAAATTTTATTTTGAAAAAAGTAAAAAAAATACAACAATCAGAGTATTTCAACAGCTCACACAACAACAAAATACAGCATTATCAGCTTGATTGCTGTCTGATACATTATTTAAAAAAAAATCAATAAATTTATTTTACTGATTTGAGACACTGAAAGTAAACAGCTGAATGATCAATTTTGTTTTCTGAAATATGATTGAGAAGAACTACAAATGACTTTTGAACTGTGTTCACAATCTTACTAAAAAAAACACTTTTTTTTTTATAAGTGAAAAACATGAGCTAGCTACACTTGCTTGCATGTTTAGTGACATTTTGAAAAAAATAATCATTTGTCACAGTGTTCAGAGCATCTGATTCTCAAAATCAATCATTTATATTTCATCACACAAGTATTTTAACATCAAGTGTCATATCAAATTACAGTATCTGTTATACATAGTGAAAAAAAAACAAGAAGTTATGCAGAAAATCAAATTTATTTTATGAAAAAATTTAAAAACATGAAAACTCAATCATGATGAACTCAAGCTGAAAGTAAATTTGAAAATTTTTTTTATTTAATCAAGAAAATGTAAAATGACAGCAATATTTTCTGCTATTTTTTTCTTGACTGCTGAATATAATTTTGATTTGACTGATGTTGAGTACACAAAAAATAATTAAAACATTATCAACAATTTTGTTTCATATTTTCAAAAACTAAATAAATTGATCACTTTCAGCTCAAAGTGTAAAATTTTCAAAAGTATTCTGACTGACATGATCAAATTAATGAATTATATCAGTCAGTCAGAAAAATTTATCATTGTTACAAGTGTATCTGTTATAAAAAAAATTCTGAAAATTATGAGTTTTCTGTTTTTGCAATTCTTTCTTGCTTTGATATGCTTTCTTGTTTAAGTTCAAATGAACTAATTGTAACTAGTAACTGACATGAAAAAATTATCAAGTTGTGGCAATGTACAGTGATCTGAATGTGAAAACTCACACAAAATATGTTAATGCTTTCAACAAAAATTGCTTAATTAAAAGTAATTTTTTCAGAACTGATATTATTTCAGACATCATCATGAACATATTTACAATTATTAATTAAAAATATACACTGACAAGAGCATTCAGAATAGTGTTGATGAAGCTGAAGTGACTTGTCATAATTAAATCTCAGTGTATAAAAAAAACTTGTTATATGAAATAAAAAAATTTATATATTATATCATATTGTCTCATCAGAATGAGTGTCAAGATTGAAGAAAAAATACTTAATCATCAAGCATTGAAGCAAAAGTTTAATAAATTAATTTTAAAATTGAAAAAAAAAACACAGCAACTCAAAGTAATTTGTTTTTTCTGAACTCTGATTTCTTGCTTGATTTGTTGTGCTCTCATTCTGAACTACTTCTTGATTTGATATTTATTTATATTAAAAAATGCATGTTTAGAACTTTTACTTATATCAGACTTTTATTAATGTATGTTATATAATTGCTTTTATTCAGTGATTTACTACAGTTGTGAATAAAATCAATTGTAGTATTTTTTACACTGATGACTTTTTTTCTGATTGCTGATTTGATACACAACAAAATAACATGTAAATATTGCATAAAATTTCTGATCACTTCATGTTGACTGTTGACATTTATTTGTTAAACAATTCAGTATTTACATTTGACAATATTATCTGAATTTTTTACATTGCTGTCAACATTTACAAATCAGTATTCAGTTATACCTTAGTTTTGAATATCATTTTGTTGACTGAATATGATTAACTGCATTTATATTATTAGCATTTTTTTTATTTTAATAAATAAAATCTTTAATTAAATCATCAGCATCTTCAGTCACACATTATTTTTTTTCATTATTTAAATTCAATTTTTTAATTTTCTCATTAATCATTTCAACTTCTTTCAGTTTTACTTTCTTCACATATAAGTTGATAAAGATTATCATCACTGCAGTCAGAAAAAATGCTGCTTTTGCAGTCATTATTGTTTACTGATTAATTATATTAAATGTCTGAAAAAACATCTGAAGACACAGCATTCATCATTGCAGTAATTATGTAATTATATATATATAATGTGATGTGTTTCTTCAGATTTTTTTTTACATTTTTTTTTTCATCTTCTTCTTGCACTGTTGCTGTTTTTTTTTTGTTTTTTTTGTAATTTTAAAATATATAATTTATACTTCAATGTCAACTGCTGACTGTTTTCAATCTTCAACAAAAGTATAATATTTTTCTGACTGAAATGAAGATTGATTTATCAGATTGTTGATATGATAACATATACATGTTATTTACAAAAATTCAGCAATTATTACATGCTCTGCAAATGAACACTATTCATTCTTGCAAATTTTTCACAATTTTTTTTGCAAAATTTTATTTGTATGACACTGTCTGTAGTGTAATATGTTGATTTTTCACTAATTTCATGATGTATATAATGTAACATGTGAGAAGCTTCACAGTCAAGCTGATTCTGATAAACACTTAAGAAAATGCTTATTTATGTTAAACTTGATGACTTTACTTTAATAAACATACTTAATGCAAAATTTAAACAATCTGACTTTTTTTATTATATAACTTAAGCAGTTGAAATCAATCAATTTTTTCAGATAAACATGTTTCACACTGACATCAGATTGATTATTTTTATTTATTAATTATATAAATTTTTAATTCTGATTACTCTGCATGAAGAATCAAATTTCTCATGAAAATTAAACAGAGCAATTTCTTCAATTATGTAAAAAATTAAATTTATTACTTGCTCAATTTGTCAAAATGAACAAATTTCTTCTGAGAATCAATCAGAACAATGTTTTTCATTACATAAACATATAAAATTAATTAATTTGTGTAAGAAAATAAATTTTATGTAAAAATTAATTTACATAACTTGTTCAATTACTTATATAAGCAGTTGAATCTAACAAATAATTTTTAATGAATATATGCAAATTTTGAACAGTTTGATTTTTTCATTATGTAAGCAGTTAAATTTAATCAATTTGTTTGTAGAAATAAATTTTCTGTGAGATTCTGATAAAGCAATTTTTTTTATTATATAAGCAGTCACTTTCAATTCATCTGTCTGAATGAACAAATTTTGCTTGAGAATCTGACAAAGTGATTTCTATCTTTCAAATCATTTCAGGGCTGAGGCATGCTCTGCACACATCATTAGTAACATTTCACTTTTAGAGCAAACACAGTCACAGAGCAAATGAATTAAATTCTACATAATTTTAAAGTTTCTGATCTAACTGAATTGAGGTATACAGCTGCTAGACTCTAAATAACATTAATGCAATATCTTCACTGATATTAAGACACAGTGAGTTGACACTGAAAAGTAGACATTCAACTGTATTATGTTGACTCAACTGAAGTTATTTATTTTGACACTGCTGTACAACTAGACATAGCTTTCCTGAAGGCAAGGCAATAATAACTGCCATCTCAAGTATCATGTATTAGGGTTTGTCAAAGGTGAGCCCTTCATGGCTAGTACTTTGTAATATGTTGATAGTAGATTCCATCAGTTAGTACACTCTACTCTAGGGTAATGTCAATCAGGGCTTGACTATCAAAGTAGAATCAATTTATTCATTTCTAGTGTGTATATTACATTACATTACATACCAACATACATACATACATACATACATACATACATACACAGTAGAAATCTGCAAAGACAGTGAAAATCATGAAATCTTCTACAGAGTACATAGTAAGAGCTTGCAAAATTTATGTAAAACATGAAATCTCTTACATAGTAAGAGCTGCTGAAATCTATGAAAATCTCATAGTAAGTCTATGAAAATCATGAAATCTCTTACATAGTAAGAGCTGGTGAAATTTATGTCTTCTACATAGTAAGAGCCTGCAAAGACAGTGAAATCATGAAATCTCTTACATAGTAAGAGATGGTGAAATCTATGTCTCCTACATAGTAAGAATCTGCAAAGACAGTGAAATCATGAAATCTTCTACATAGTAAGAGTCTGTGAAGATGTGAAAATCATGAAATTTCTTACATAGTAAGAACCTGCAACATCTATGAAAAACATGAAATCTCTTACATAGTAAGAGCTGGCAAAATCTATGTCTCCTACATAGTGAGAGCCCACAAAGATGTAAAAATCATGAAATCTCTTCCATAGTAAGAGCTGGCAAAATCTATGAAAAACATGGTGGCATGATGGATGAAATCTTCTAACAAAGAAAGAAAGAATAGTTACTTCATAATGAAAATTTTTTCACTTTCTTTGTTATGCAAAGTACAGCCTCAATAAGTACATATTCCATCTATCTATCAACCTACTATGTACATAGTTATGTAGAAATGCCATTCCACATATTCCTGATTTATTGTAGCTATTACTAGCTATTACATTGACTTGACCCCTTTTGGGGTTGAGATCAGGTTGAGGGTAAGTAATATTACAGTTGAGCTCATATCAATGTAATTCTTACATACAACAAATTCCTGAGATTCCAGTAAGGTTTATGAGAAAGATCATGTGACATGATATCAGATACTGCTGATCATGTGAAAATATATATTTTTCACACCTCTGTAGTTAACACAGTACTGTGCTCAAACTCAAAAGTTTTGTTAAAGCAACACCACTGACAGAGATTTGAGTTATATTGCCACAGAATTTCTTCTATATAATTCCACAGACTTAATGTTAAGATTTAGCCAACTTGTTGTATTAGCAAGTATTAGTACATCTTTTCTAATAGAAATATCTATTCAAAATTTTGTATATAGACCATCTGCTTTCAATACAGCCTGACATCTTGCTGGCATCTCTAATATCAGAGTCTGAATATCTTCCAAAGTAATAGAATCTCAAGCCTGTTTAACAAGCACACAAAGCTGTGGATATGTTAAATTGGAATCTGGTGATGAATTTCTTTGAATGTAATCTTTCATCTGATTTCATATAGTCTCAATAAAATTCAAATCTGGTGAGTAAGATGGTCAAAATTTAGGATAAATACCTTGTGAGATCAGTTCATCTTGAGCTCTCTTAGCATTGTGATCAGAAGCTTCATTCTGCATTAAATGAAGCTGAGAATTCAGTCTTATATAATTATGAATGATGTAATGAAAAGTTCAGTGCTTTCTATCAACATGACACATACAGCTAAGTCAATACTCTATGTTAATACACTCTAGTTGACAGACATTTTTTTAGTTATTTTTCTTTATTAATTTTATTTCTGTTGATCATTTACATCACATTTCTTTCTGCTATATTTTTTTTATCAGTTGCTAAAGATATATAAAAGAAACATTTATTTATTATTGAGAAAACACACATGTTCACATATACTTCTTGATATATTAACATTATTTATACATATATTGTTGATCACTTGATTGTTTTGTTGTTGAAAATTGTTGATACATATAAATCAATGTATTGTTTTTTCAATATGATTTTTGTTTATTATATTATCATGATTTCTAGAGTTGATACTTGAAAATTCAATATGAAATTGTTGACAAACTTTTGATTAATTATTATTGCTGATATTGATTATCAATATGTTGATTATGATGTTTTTTTTTCTTACACTAAATTCATTTCAATCTGTTTATATCAACTGAGTCATATAATTTCTCTGTTTCATTCTGATGTTTCTGAAAAAACTCAATTGATGAGTAATTAACTGAGTTGAAAAATGAAAAAAAAAAATTTATTATTTTTAATATTTTTGTTATTTCTGATGTTTCATTGCTTCAACAAATTCTGAAACTTCATTATTTAATTCAATTTGTGATTGTTAAAACTTATCATTTTTTTGCTACTGAAAAGTGATAAAATTATTAAAAATTTATAATCAAGATAATGATGTATTCAATGAATGTTTTTAACTTGTGAAGATTGTGCTTCAAGTGACACAAATCTTGTTATAAATGTGTTTGCAAAGAATCTGAGTGTCAACAAAAAAAATTTTATTTGAAAAAAAAAAATTCATGTGATTGCTTGTTGATTAACACATCAAGAAAACTGTGCTTTTATTGTTATTTTTGTTATTTTGAAATCATTATTTATTATTATTGTTGTCACAAGAAATGACTTTTTTTAAATTATTTTTGTTATTTAAAAATCAAGAAACTTGTTTATTTCAAAAAACATTGTTGAATTTGATGTTAAAATTTGTGTCAAGAATTTTTAGTTACAAACATGCTGCATCAACTTCTCAAAAATTAAAAAAAATAACTGAACAAAAAAACTTGAATGTGCTTCTGAAGCATGATGTTGTTTCAGACATAACAATAAATATAAATTTCAATTCATTAGATACATTAATTAATTTTATATTAACTTCAGATATAAAAAAAACTCTGATTTTAATGATTGTCAACTATCAGTATCAACAAGATTAAATGCTTATAATGATAATGCTGTTTTTTTTGTCTGAAATCAATGAAGTTTTATATTTTGAAGAAGAAAATGTGACACACTTTATTCAAAATTTCACTTGATTGTGTGAGAATCATAATATTGTCAATAATGATTATCAAATGATGAAACAAGCATCTGAATATTATTCAATGTGAATTGCAATGTGAATATATAAAAGCAATACATACAAAAGTAAAAGTTGACTCATGTTGAAAATTTTACTGAAAAAAAAATATCAAAATCAGAACATTGAACAAAAAATGCACAGTCATATTTATTTTGAAATGTTGAAAAATCAAAAATAATTATTTAATTTAAAAACTATTTATGAATATATGCAAGAATACACTGCTGTTTTCAACAAAATTTTTAAAAATCATTACATTGATGAGTATATATATTGTCAATATTTTGTTGAAAAACTCTCATCAAAACTTGATAACAAGATGTTTGAAAATATTGACATTAATTGAAAAAATTCACTCAGTGTCATCTGAAAAAGTGTTGTCAAAATTGTCAAAAAAATTGTAACAATTAAAGAATGCAAAAATTGCATGCATGCTGAAGAAGTTGATTTTAAAAAAATGATAAAAATTGTCAGAAATTATGAAAACATCATGAATTTTATTCAAAACAAAGTTAGATTAAAAAATCAGTTTACATCATTAATTTTAAATAATAATTTGTCAAATTTGTTAAAAATGATTTTGCAAAATGAAAAACAGAAAAATAAATCAACTTTTAAATAAACAGAAAGTTTCATTAATGATTTGCAGAAAATCACAAAATGAATGAAAGTGTTAACATTATCAATTCAGATTCTTGCTAATCAAATGAATTAAAAAATTCATGAAGTCAACAATTACATTTCATCTCAATTAATCATTTTGATGTCTCAAGAGTTGACACAATATTAAGTACTTGCTTTCTCTCAACAAGCAAAATTTAACATGATATGCTTTTATTGTGAAAATGAAGAATATTGTCAGAACACTTGTTCACACTTTTAGAAAAATTAAAATAAAAATAAAATTCATTTTAACAGAGAAATAAAACATCTACATGTGAATTGATGAAGAAAAGAAGATTCTATCATTAAAATTAAGCAAGATGAATCACAAGTTTATGTCATTCATTAATTATATTTTTAAAATGAAAAAATGAAAAAAAAAACTTCTGAGATAAATCAACAAAATGAAAAAAAATCATTAAACTTTCAAGCTTGAATGCAAATCATTCAATTAGAATTTAATGTCAATGCAAACACTGAAGTTGATGACACTGATGAAAAATGATTTGACAGTGATGTTGATGATGAAAATAATGTTTTTGTTGATGTCACATATGCAATTTCTGACATCAAAAAATTCAGAATTGAGAAACTGCACATTTCTGCAGTCAAAACACCTTAACAAAATAATTATGAAATTTTGAAACAAGTTGTCAATTTCAAAATGCAAGTTTATATTTTTGTCAATCACATTGATGAATCTGAGACAAAGCATGTTCAATTTGAAAAATCAGTTAAAAAAGAGATTGTTGATGAAAATATTGATATAAAAAATGTTAAAACTCAAGCATCTCATCAATCAATGCAGAAATTATTCAATGAATTGAGAAAATCAACAAATGTTAAGAATCTGATCAACAAAATGCTTGATATTTCAGTCACAAATGTTATTATGCAAAAAATTTTTGAAAGCTTAAATCATGTTCATCATGTTTTTTTTGAGTCAATACTGACTGCAAAAAGTGAAAAAAATGACAACAAAAATTTCAATGTTAAAATCAGTTATCAAAAAATCAATAAACTTAAATCAGTTCTGATCAGTAACTCAAATCTAATATATACTGTCACTGTTTTGAAAACTGTTGTCAGTGTCAATAAAGAAATTGTAAAAATCATTATTGATAATGATTTTGAAATCAATTGCATCAATTTTAATTTTGCAAAACAACTAGAATTGTTTGTTCTTGCTGAAAAAAAAATTACTATCACTGATCAAATCAAAAACTCAATGTCATGTGTCAGTGTTTGTAATGATGTTTCAGTGAAGATTGATGATGTAATTATTCATTGCTTGTTGCTGATTTTCAATGAAGAAAATCAGAATTTTATTTTAAAGCAATCATGATAAATGTCAGTGAATTAAAGTTGTGAAACTGATGAGAAAAAAAATGTGATGAGTTATATTTACTTGCTCAATAAAAAATGAATAATTTAATTTAAAATTTTTATTACAACAAATTTTATTCAACAGCATTGAGATGAAATTTGATGATTTGAATTTTTAAACTAGAAAGTGAGTGTATATGATTAAAGCATGCATCTGCTGTTGACAAAAAACAATCAAAAAATTCTGAAGTTGAGTCAGATGACAATAAAAAAAGCATTTATGATGATTTTAAAAAATCAAAAAAAGTTTTTAATGAGCTTTGTGGCATATAAACTCAGATATTTTTCACATGTGAAGCTAAACAAAAAATGAAAAAAAAATGCTGAAGTTTGCAGAAAAATCAAAAAATAATGATGTTGAGTATAAAACATTAAAGTGATTAAAAAATCTCAAATCAGACAAATAAGTCAGTCAAGTTGATAGATTTTATCACAAATTCAAAGTTAAAATAATGAGAAAACACAAGATGAACAAGATGAAACTCATCAACTTGAATGAATTTGATGAATTTAAATTCAGAAATTTTATTAATTGAGTTAAAACTTGTTTTTTCAAATATCATAAAAATGAATATGATGAAAAAAATTTTTAATCAACAAAAATTCACTGAGTACTTCAAGTTTTGTCAATCTCATCTTGCAAATTTTGCACTCTGAATCAAGTTGACATTTGAGCAAATTAATAAAATTGTTTGCAGATTAAATTTAACATCACAAAAAAAAATTTTGTTGACAGTTTTGCTTCATCAAGAAAAAAATATAACTTGAAACTTTGCTAATATGAAAAAAATACATTCAGAAATTACATTTCTGCAATAAATTCACACAATTAAATATACAGCTTGACAAGCTTCTGATTATCAAATTTTTTATGCACTAGAAAAAAAATCACTGACATGTTGAAAGCTTAAATTACTGCTGAAATTCTTGAATCTTGCTACAAATTTTATCAAAACTCATGATTTATTGTTGAAAAAAAAACATCAAAATATCAGCTTATCAATTCTGCAATTTTTATAAATCAACACATAATTCAGAATGCTAACTTGTCTTCAAATGTTGATGAGTTTGCTGAAAACTTTGCCAGTATGATTGTTGCTAGTTTTATTAATTTTTTTTGATTATAATCACTTGAAATTACATTCAGAAGATTGAGATATGATTGTCATAATGACATCACTTGATTTTTTTCAACAAACAATTGTTTTTCAAGAAACAATCAACTTCATCACTCAATTTATTTGTGTGATGACAAAAATTCTTGATGACTTGATATCAAAAATTGCTTGAATGTTCATGAATGATATCAATATTTTTAAATTAAAAATTTGATACAATGATGAAAAAATTATTTCTGAAATTCATTAATATATCATGAAGCATCTTCAAAATCTCAACACAACAATCTGATATTGTGAGATGACTGAAGAAATTGTTTCAGCTGAAAAATCTCAATTTGTGATGTTCAAAATTTAAATTGTTGATTGAGTATGTGATTATAATAATTAAAAATCTGATGAAAAAAAAATTGCAAAAGTTATCAACTGGCCAACATCAATGAATGCTTTGAAAATAAAAAAATTTCTTGATTTTATCAGATATTATTGAGCATGTATTAAACATTATAACTGAATTGCTGAATCATTGTATCAACTGCTCTGTGCAAATATTCAATGAAATTGAGAAAAAACACAAAACAATGCTTTCAATATTTTTAAGAAGAAATTGAGCATCTTTTCAACAATTTTTTCTCTTGATTATACTGTTAATTCACTGAAAATCATTATTGCTGTTGATGCAAACAAGCATGAATGAAATGTTATTCTCATGCAGTTTCAACAAGATGTGTGTCACTCAGTCTGATTTGACTCAGAAATCTGATCAAAATTCAAAAAAAATTATAATGCAGAAAAATGAAAATGCTATACTGTGTTGAAAGCATTGAAAAAATTTTAATATTGAGTTTATGAAATTTATTTCATTCTGAAAGTTGATATCAGAATTTTTGTTGCTCAACTGAATTAAACAATTACAAATTTTTTTGAAATTTTTGTCATCAGTTGATTAACTTGAATACATTTTTTTAATTTTGATGTCAAACATATATCTGGTTCAAAACACACTGCTGTCAATATCTTGTCAAGATAATTAAAAATCAAAAATGATGAAAGTGATAAAGACACTCAAAATGTTAAAAACTTTATCAATGCAAAATTGAAACATCTTTATGCTCAGATTAATGTCACAAGAATTGAAAATAAATCAGTTGATTTATGAATTTTTGATGAATTTTACTTTAATGAATTTGAAATGATTGCACAATATTTGACATCACTTCATCATTCAAAAAACTTGATAAAAAATTTCATTATATTTTAAAAAAAAATTTTAAAGTTTGCAGTTGAAGAAAATCACTTGTTTTAACACATTAACAAAAATATATTTCTTCAACATGTTATCAATGACTTTGAAAAGCAAACAGAAGTGATCAAAGTTTTGTATGATGAATTTGAGCATTAAGAAAGAAAAAAAATTTATAAATTATTGTCAAATCAATACTGATGAAAAAAAATATATTTTAATGTCAAGCAATATGTTCAGATCTGCAGAGAATATCAACTGAAAGATTCAACACATATCAAAAAAACTTTGCATTCAACTTGAGTATTAATTGTTTGAATCAAAATTGTCATCAACATTGTTTATATATTATTTAATGAAAAAAAATTCTTTCTTACTGTTGCTTAATATAATTTTTCTGACTGATTTGAAGTTAAATTTCTTGCAAAAATCACAGCTGATGCAATTGCTCAGTTTATATATAAAAATATTTTTTGTCAATGAAAGTTTTCAAACAAAATTGTTGTTGATGAAAATTCTGAAAACAAAAAAATCATTAAGAAGTTGTTGAAAAGATATAAAATTAAACATGTTTAAATATCAATTTATAACTCTCACACAAATGACATGATTGAAAAAAATCATTAATTAATTAAAAATGAATTGTCAAAAATGACAAATAAAACAGAAAAAAAATGAGTAAAGCATTTATCAGCTGCTCTTCTTGTCAATCAAGTTACTGTCAAACAAACAACAAACATGTTTTTTTATCATGTGTTAATGAATTAAGAAACAGTTTTTTTTATCAAATGTAAAATAATAACATGAGTAACTTTTTCTTGACAAACTGTGAGATTAACTTCAAATCTAATAGCAATGCAAACACATCAAATTAAATGACAAAATCAGAATGTTGAAGAAATTGTCAGTTAAATAAAACAAATGTAATATTAAAATAAAAATTGATTTAATGATGCACATCAGATACACAATGAATTCTTGAAAATCAGAAAATTGATGACTCTTCATCACATCAAAAATGATAAAAATATGTCAAAAATGCAAAAACTTCATTTTTAATGATTGAAATTTTATCAAATCATTTCAGTCAATGAAAAACATGACTTTTATCACATTGAGAAACTTGACAGAACAAAAATTGCTAAAACAATTTCAGAAAATTAATTAAAAAAATTTTATTTACAAAAAATTGATAATGCTGAACAAGAGAAAAATGTTTTTGAGAGTAAAAGAGATATGAATGTTGAAATGATTAATATCAATGAAAATAAAAAAATGACACATAGTATGAAAAAAATTGAGAATTTGAGTAAGAAAGAAAGTGATGAAGAAGTTGAGAAGAGAGATAATGATACAATTGAGAAAAAAAGTCAATGATTTTCATTAGAATGAAATTTCAGTATTATTATATCATAATTTGCTGTCAGAAGCACTGATATATCAATCAAGAACACTTGCTAAAAACTGATGAAAATTAAAAATAAAAACTGAATTTAATTGCTTGCAAAAAGTTATTTTAACAAATTATTTATAAAGCAACAAAATTTTTGATAAAAAAAAAATCAACAAGCATTTTATGATTATGAAAAAAAAAAAAAACTCACAACTCAGCACATTGAAAAACATTAACACATGTTTTCAATATAAACAAAATTTTTTTACATTTCTGCAGAACATGTTTGATGTTTGTAAGATTCTCATAAATTAAAAAATTGTCAACAAATATAAATCAGTTATCTGCAGTTTTTGAAGTTGAACAAATGTCACAAATTAACTTGAATAAATAACAAGCTTTGAATGAATTGTCAATAAAAAAGTTATTGACAGAAACAATATTAAATCATTTTTTCACAAATACAGAAGTCTCAAAATTTTTACTAGACAACTCAAGAATTAACAAATCATTATCTTCACTTTCATTGCTAGACAAAGCTTTTTCATGTTCATTAATTATTTCATTATTTTCACTCTTCAGCTCATCAGCTACCTCAGCAATTGACTTGTTAATTGAATTCTCAAAAAAATCATCAACTGAGTTTTCAATAACTTTTGAACTTTTAACAGTCAGATTTTCTTCAAAAAAATTGATAATTTTTTCATTTATCTGAATTGTTTCTGCTGAAACAACAGATTTTTCATCAAAATTTATAATTTTGCTTGAAGAATCAACAGAATTATCTACTGTCTTGTCAGTGAATATCTTCAACTTTTTTTTTTGAATGAATAAAATGCTCAGAATTTATCAATAAAGTTATTAGAAAAATAAATGAAGTGATCAAAATTTTTATTCACAAATAATGCAAGAATTTTCACATTCATTTCACAAACAATTTTCACACATTTCATTATCTGAACTGATAAAATTTTTTTGCTAAATGACACAAATCACAAAAAAACTTTTTTTCTTCTTCTCACAACAATTTCATGAAGTTGATAAGATTGCTTCATGAATTTGAACAAAAATGCTGTTTTGATAATGCATGAAGTTGAGTGCACTGTAAACAATAGCATCTGACACAATATATCAGTTGATTGACTACACAATGAGAAGCACATCAAGTAACTTTGTTTTTTTTAATGAAGATTTGATGAGATATTTAACAAAATCAAGCATAATAAAATTTTTGTTAATTCAATAAACATCTTCAACAATAAATGAATTGTTTTCAGAGTTCATTTTTATATCAATTGTCAATCAACAGCTAGAGAAAAAAAAAATTGATAAAAAAAAATCTTACATTCAGAATTAATCAATGATAAATTGACTGTATCAGATATATATTACAAAATACTGTTGAAAACAAATTTCAAAAAATTCATTTTGAAGTGTTGATAAACATATTGCAAAAAACTGACAATTAAATGATTTTTTTCAGATGAAAAATTGCAAGTTTAAATCATGACAACTGATAAATTTTCTGCTTGCTCAAATGCTGAATTTTTAAATGCAGAAGTGAAAATTGATGATACAGCATTGTCAGTTTTTTTAACTGTTGTTGAAGTTAATACATTCTTCTAAAACATTTTCTTGATAATAACAAAAGTAAAAATATTTTTTTTAAATTTTTTTTTGACAATATTACTGATTTTCACAACAATAAAAGTTTGAATTTTTTCAATCAGCTTAATTTTACTAACTGCTTGATTTGCAGAAATATATTAATTAAATGTTTGTCAGAAAGAATATGATAATAAATTTACAATGAGAACATTAAGTCAAAAAAAAAACAATGCTTTCTCTTCAGCAACTCACTTGACTAAAAACATGAACAACATTATTTATCAAACATGATATCAATCAGTTACTCATTAAAAATTTTTAATGCTTTTTTAATTGAATGTGCAGACATTTTGTTTAATTATGACAAGAAAAATCAACTGAAATAAATAAGTGATAAAATATCAAGATAAAAGCAAATGAGTTATCAATCATCAAGCTCAACTCTGAGAAACAAAAATATGAACAAAAAAAAGAATTGAAAAAAGAAAAATTAAAAAAATTATGAGAAAATTTATGCTTTGCTGTTTGTTTATTCAATGCTCAAACAAAATATTAAATTAACAAAACAAATCATCAATACTGTCATCAATTTCTCACAGATGTGAAAAATTTTTCTCATCACTCAGAATAATGAAAATTTACTTAAATTGATACAAAAATTTTATCAATTTTTATATTTAATCTTGCATCAATTTTTACAATCTGCTTTTTGATAAATCACAAATATACAATGCAAATAAACAGCTATACAATAATATCAATATCAACTTTCTACAGTTGATATCACATTGAAAATCAGAAGAATGAAATGTGTCAATTTTTGAATTTTTGCTTTTTTTTTATGTTACTAAATTAAAACTTGTTTTGATATTTTTTGAGTTTTCTACAACACTGCTGTTGACTAAAATTATTTGTTTTGTTTCTTGTTTTGCTTTTATTCTTGCTGAAAAAAAAATTTTTTTTTTAAATTAATGTCAGAAAACAACATTAATTGAATTTGATTAAATTATAATGAAAAATTCAGTGTTTTTTATCAACATAATACATACAGTTAAGTTAACACTTTATGTTGATACACTCTAGTTGACAGATATTTTTTTAGTCATTTTTTTTATTAATTTTATTTTTGTTGATCACTTACATTACATTTTTTTCTGCTATATTTTTTTTATCAGTTGTTGAAGATATATAAAAAAAAATATTTATTTATTGTTGAGAAAATATACATGTTTACATATACTTCTTAATATATTAACATTACTTATACATATATTGTTGATCACTTGATTGTTTTGTTGTTGAGAGTTATTGATATATATAAATCAATGTATTGTTCTTTCAATATGACTTCTGTTTATTATATTATCATAATTTCTAGAGTTGATACTTGAGAACTTAATATGAGATTGTTGACAGACTCTTGATTGATTGTTATTGCTTATATCAATTATTGATGTGTTGATTGTGGTGTTTTCTTCTTCTTACACTAGACTCATTTCAACCTGCTCATATTGACTGAGCCATATAGTTTCCCTGTTTCAATGATAGGTATCACTCTTTCACTATAAGATTGCCCTGTAATTGTTCCCCAATCTTTTTCCCAAAATATAAAAGATCTCTTCTCATTATCATGTATAGATCCCCAAGCCATCCACCTGTGCTTTTGTTGGATTTGGTCAACTAGGCATGTAGGATCATACTTTTCATCTAGAATATCAAGTCATCATGTTAGCTAGACATCTCAAATCAACTACTACTAATATATACTTACCTGCCTTGTGTGTTACCCATATTTTTCTATGTCTTCCAGATGTAACCCAGGTCTCATCTGTTCAGAGTATCTGACTTCATTGTTCCTGAGTCCAGTTCACATGTTCATGAGCCCATGCCAGCTGCAGTTGCTGAGTATGCTCATGAATGAATGATTTTTGCAAGGCTACATGCCTGTAATAGCCTCTCTTTCTCAAAGCAAGTCTCAAAGCTTCTGAACTAATCTTCAAATGAAGCACTTTGATAATTGTTTTGAAAGACATTTGATGGTTTGTTCTTGAGACTCTGATGAATTTCTCAATCTCATTCATCTGAGATTCATTCAGTTTGACTGGCCGACCAGTATGTTTCTTTGAAGTAGGATGATTGAATTGACAGATGTATTTCACTTGATGATATGAAACACTAGAGCCAGCTCTCTTGAAATAATCAACAATCTGGGTGTAGGTATAACCAGCTTCATGTAGAGTAAGGATTTGAAGCTGTTCATCGCGTGTAAGCTGATATCTTGGATCCTCAGGGGTTGTAGGCGGCTCAACACAATTGCAGATATCCATAGGTAGGTAGGTAGGTAGGCTGTTTGATAGGTAGGCCGTTCGATAGGTAGGTAGGTAGGTAGGTAGGTAGGTAGGTAGGTAGGTTCAGTATGTAGGTTAGATAGGTTGGAATCATACTCGGTGGTAGGAAGCATAAGGTTTCGTGGTTATAAGAAATTTGCTGATCATTTCCTAAAATATAGACTTTGCTCTAACAAAACTTTCGGGTTTGAGCACAGTATACATAGTTACGGCAGACTGAAGGCTCCCATGAAAATTCTCTTATTTTCAAATTTTATGTGGAAATATTCATCACCAGCACTTAACAGATTGCTGTGCATCATGACCCATCCAGACACTCAGCGTCAAAAAAATGGCAAGATGGCAAAGCCAGTTGCTTGTGGAACTGAGTACCTTATAGGCATTCAACTGCTCTCCCGCATGCTTACTTTCTCTGTGAACCAAATCCTTTTACTGCATGTTTCCCCAAAAACATTGGGCATAGCGATGCAATTAGAATTGTACTCGACCACAATACTCTATTTCTCTCGTGAGAGCATCAGGATTGCTTCACAGACCGAGTCTCAAACTGTACCAGAAATGCAACTGAACAATGCCCCTGAAACAAACCAGCAGGTGGGCCAAAGGAAAAATGTCTTAAGGTCATCCGCTCAAGCAGTTGTCAATATGTCCTATGTGGCAATTCTTTTAGGAATTTTGATGCTGTACATTCTTGGACTTTTCTACATGAAGTTCGCACTGGTAGACATTTTGCAAGGTCCTTACTTCAAATTGAGCTTTAGCCTGGTCAACATCGCAACTTGTTTGGAGCTTTTCGCTGAACCCTGCTTTGCCGCAGTACAGCACGATCTGCGCTATGGGTCAAGAGCAGTAATTGAAACAACATCTGCTCTGGCAAAGGCTTTTTGCTGTTGTGTCACTGGACTGTGGATTGGCAGGACTGGCCTTGACCCTGGACCTTTACCATATGCCATTGGACAAGTTGCTTATGGCTTTACCATATTCTGCGGGTACATCATCACCGCAAAAGGCATTGCTACAGAGCGCGGATTCTCTATACTGCCTGTTTCTATCTCCCAAAGGTGAACATACTTTATCCTTGCTACTAATAACATTCACGCTAACTAATTGGAAGGAAGAATTGCTTATACTTGTCATGTTTTATATCGTTTCCTTTATTGTCCAGGAGCGCAAATATCTTTTTGCAGTCGATTGTGAAGCACATTCTTACGCAGGGCGACTCGATGATCCTCGCGGCTCTCTCGACCTTGGAAGACCAGGGTTTATACGCGCTCGCTTCGAACTACGGCGGTCTCATAGCTAGAATAATATTCCAGCCCATTGAAGAAAGTAGCCGCACTTTCTTTGGACGGTGGCTTCCTAAGGAAAACGAGCCGATGACAAAATCAGATGGCCTAACCATTGCCAAGTCATATCTTCAAAGCATTATTTACGCATATTCCCTTCTATCTATCATGTTCTGGGCTGTGGGGCCTCTTTTTCTTCCCGTGGCCAGCAAACTCCTTTTGAATTCGAGATGGGCATCATTAAATGTCCAGGGACTTCTCCTGACGTACTGTTACTACATTCCCTTTCTCGCTTTCAATGGCATTACCGAAGCATTTGTATCCTCTGCGGCCAGCAATTCCGAACTTCGAGCACAAGCAAGCTGGATGGGAGTATGCTCCCTCGCCTTTACATTTGCTGCGTATTTCCTGCTCAAGGTCGCAGACTTGGGTGTCCGAGGTTTGGTATGGGTCAATATTGTTAACATGGCCCTGCGCACTGCCTGGAGCTTCTGGTTCATCAAAAGCTACTTTGGCAAATATCAACAGGAATTGAAACGCCATGACATGTTTCTAAGGAGTGAAACCTGTGCCGTTGGTGTCTTTGCTTGGAGTAGTATGGCAGCTTTGCAAACAGCCATGCCCAGCACGCACGATTTAGCCAAATCAACTTTCGTGGGGGCCGCGGCCACTGCTATGATGTATGTGGTTTCTTTCTTTCTTTCTTTCTTTCTTTTTTTTTTCTTTTTGGTGAGATTGCTTGCTAATCTTCTAAAGCCTATATCTCGAGAGAGAATTTTTAAAGAAACAAATCATCAATTTTCAAGCTCGAAAGGCTTAAATGAGGCAAGTGATACCTACTCCGTTTTCATTGAAGACAATTTACCAAAAAATGGAGATTGATTGACAGTGTAATGATCTTAGGACCATCTTAAATTTATATTGCTCTTGCAATGGCATTCGATATAAAAATAAATCTTCAAGATGACTCCGCATCACTTTCTGACATAAAGGAATCCATCAACTGCAATGATGCAACTGCCTCTTCTGCTACACGTTGGACCTAATACTGTCAGATTTGTCAACTCAGGTACGTGAGCATATCTCACCTCTTTCAAGCCGCTCACTTCTTCAAGATATCCACTTTCATCAATTGCCCTCTGAACAAAATCCCAGCCATCCGTTGCATATATTTGAAGAATGTTATCTGAACATGCACTACAGAATTCATAGCTTTGGCCAGTGATGCTAACAGTCGAGAAGGTTGACAAAAATCCTCGTATTTGATGTGGGATAGCACCTAAAGGATGTAAAGAGTCGTCTTTATTCTGGGAGGAAGCTGAAGCCGATGGGCCGTCTGGATGCTGAAGAATTGAGATAAAAAGCTCAACCAACAAGGCAGACGCCATGGTAGCGACTCCTGGTCTTGTCACAGTGCATTGTTGGTCTAGGGTCTGTGCTCTTGCGGACTGCAAGACATTAGAACTGAAAAGTGAAACATAGCCATAGTTTGGTAAACTCACATTCATTGGCGCCACAATATCATTGCAGAAATAGCAACCAAGGCTTGGGTTCAGATCTCTACTTGTAACGCCATGGCGCATGACAACAAATGTGTCAAATCCTAATGCTGCATTCATAACAATCTTTCCAGCTGCTTTGCCCATGACTGTTGGCAGCCATCGAGATTCTCTGGTGTCCATTAGGAGAAATATGGCATCATGCTCATCAATAAGTCGCCTTAACCTATCATAGTCACTCTTTGCATCATCGTAATTGAGTATTCGGTGTCCTGCCATAGGTATGGACAGAACATGGCCAGCTGAACAAACACCAGGATAGATCTCTTGAAGAGATTCTGCAGCACGAATAGCTTTCTTGGCACCTCCATCCAGACAGTCTCTGAAACCAAACAGGGGTTGCCTCACAGGATTGGAAAATGAAACAGACCCATTGTCTACAAAGGTGATTGTTCGAACACCCCAGCCCTATGTTTCCATTATCAAACAAGTTCCTTCACCAAGTGCAGTCCACACTCACTAGTAGATTTCTGGCTACATAGCATCCCAGGGTTCCTGCCCCAAGTAACAAGCATTTCGTATTTTTGATGACCTCCAAGTTGAGGTCAGGGCTGATTCGCCATTTCATGAGCTTCAAATTAAGATCTACCGACTGATCTGCCATCCTACAGTTGACACATGGGTTAGTATTGTCTCCCTTTCAAATATACTTAATACATACTTTTGAGGGTCCATATGTTCCGTGAGGTCCACTGTGCGACCAGAAAGTTTGCCAGAAGAGTTTCGCTCCCACCCACTCACTTTGGGCATCGCCAATTGTCTAATATCTGAGTCAATACCACAATCCACGTCCGATGACCTTAGGATCATCACAGTGCTTCGGACTTGCGCGCTCGTTGATGGAAGATCACGATAGCGAATTATTTGAACCGTACGAAGTTTCCATCTATGGCGGATCAGGATGAGCAAGTTTCTTAGCATCCAACCAGGCGCATTCGGGTAATTCGAGGGATCAGCAAAACAGACAAAACAGTCTTCTGCTGCAGCATCTCGAAAAAACCCTGTCTCATATGTCGAAAGCGAGGAGACCTCCCAGAGAGTGTCTGGACTGGAAGCATCATGGATAGGGGAATTTGAATCTGAAAGTGGGAGAGTATTAAGATGCCGTGACCTTTTGGCGAGGAAGAAGCCATGTTGACGCGCGTCTACTCCACATCGCCATGCTTGCACTGCTTTGACCAACTCATTCCCATCTGCATTTGTCAACGGGTGCGAGCAATGTTGCGCTGAGACTCCAGATCCCGTAGAGTTTTGGTTGAGCTCGTATGGTGACCAAGGGGGATCTGAGTGAATTGCCGGAAACGCAAACCAGTATGAGAACCTATAGTTTTTGATGTCCGCAAATGAGAGCATGACGAATGATGCAAGCAGAGAAGGGCATGAATAGATAGACCCATCCATTATAGCATCCCAGATCTTAAGGCGATGGTATATCAGCGCTATGCAACACGAACAGCGCCTCGCACTTAATGCTTACTCTCTTCCCCGCGCCTTGAAGCAATGCTGCCTTGTCTGCATTTTGATACTCGGCGGCAGTATTGAAGTTTTTGATAACACCTTCAGCTCTGAGAAAGCCTTTTGGGACCCTGTTGAAAAAGTTAGCACAGTTATTGTATTCGACTTGACCACAACCCACTCGTCAGTGACTAGGGCGTTCCCATAAACCTGCATCCGACATGATGTTTCTGCCGAGTCATACGGCCGGAGTTCATACAGCCCCAAAATTTTGCGAGCTGAATCGTCAAGTTTATCATGGTTCAGCTTTAGCGATGCAAGAGAGCTATAAAACGGTATCTCTATATCAGAGATGAATGGTGTATACTGCATTTTAGAATGCTCGCGAGGCCAGAGACTCGAAGGTTCCGAAAGCTAACAGGACGCAGATATTGAACGACCCTATTAGGACCACTGTATAACTATCGACTGAACCATCCGGATCAGGTTTGAGGATGCTTCAGGTCAACTCAGGTTTTCCCAAATGATCTCGCAAATCATAAGACTGTCAGATGGTGAAACTACAGCAGACTATAACAAACTGAAGTGCAATATTACAGCAAACTTTAGACTCCGTCCAACCCGCCAAAATTGGCACTTTGACTAGTAATATAACTAACTAACCGACTGATGGTTAGCTAACTACTAGGTATTATTAACTATAGGTAGCTATTGTATAGTTAGTTACCTATTCTAGTCAGCTTGGTAGTTATTATGATAAATGAATGTCTCCTGTCACAGACCTAGCCTTTCCATTCAACAAGCAACTTTAAAGCCTCCAGAGTATTGTTCTGAAACTTCTTGCATAGTTCAAATATTCTTTGCTTAACTATGTATATACAGAGTATTCTATATGTTTCTTCACTCCCATAGTTTAACTTCATAGACTTTTCTGTCATCAGTCTATCTCCTAGGAAGCTGTGTGAATTGATCATGCCCCCTTCAAAGAGTCTCAAAAGAGATTCAGATGATCCGTGTACAACCCCTGCCAATCCAAAAAAGCCCAAGTTGAATGGAACAATTACTTCCTTCTTCGGTGCCCCCAAAGCCAAAGCCACAGATGGCTGCACGTTGACTGAATGCAAGGACGGGACAGGTCTTGGTGGACTGAAATTCAATAAGGAGAAATGGGTTGCTGGATTGGCTGCAGACCAGAAGGAACTACTCGCACTGGAAATCGAAACACTGGAAGAAAGTTGGCTCGCTCATCTCAAGGACGAACTCGTATCAAAAGAATTCCTCAATCTCAAGCGATTCCTCCGCAAGGAAATAGATTCCGGAGCTCAAATTTTTCCTCCTCTCAATGAGGTCTATTCTTGGTAAAGTTGTTTCCCTGCCTGATTACACCTCAAGTGACACTGCCCTGACATTGTTCATCTTTCCACAAAAGGTCCCAACACACACCATTAAACAAAGTGAAAGCTGTAATTCTCGGTCAAGATCCTTACCATGGGTACGGACAGGCCCATGGCCTTTGCTTTTCCGTTCGTCCGCCAACCCCTGCGCCCCCGTCGCTTCAGAACATATACATTGCGCTTAAAAAGGATTACCCTTCCTTCCAGCCGCCCCCAAACAAAGGAGGACTTCTCACTCCTTGGGCCGATCGAGGTGTTTTGATGCTCAACGCGTGTTTAACAGTGCGTGCAGGAAGTCCCAACAGTCACTCTAAGCACGGGTGGGAGCGCTTTACGCAAAAGGCGATCGATTTAGTGGCCAAGGTTCGAACACGTGGTGTTGTCTTCCTCGCCTGGGGAAGCTCGGCTGCCAAACGTGTCGCCCACATCGACAGAGCAAAGCATTGTGTTTTACAGTCTGTTCACCCAAGTCCTCTCAGTGCACATAATGGATTTGTAAGTTGTGATTTTCCTGTTCATAACATCTAAGACGTGTGACCCTGGACCGTTGCTCCTTAACAGTCTTTATGTAGAAAAAGAACAGTACTAACACTTGGGACATAAAGTTTACCTGCGGACATTTTAAGAAGGCAAATCAGTGGTTAGAAAATCGATACGGCGTTGAAGGTATCATTGATTGGAGTCTTACGAAGCCTGTACACAAGGGCATAAAATCTAGTTGTGATGAAGATGGTGTTAAGCAAGATTGAGAAGAGACAAGAATGCTGAGGGTGAAGATAAAAAGGAAAGACTGACAATCAGTATAAAGATGGTATTAAGAAATATTACAAAAACCAATTTTGTTAAAGAGTGTTGAAGTGATATAGACCTCGAAATAATCAAATATCATTAACAGTTGATAACTACTACTTTTAATTAAACTGTCTCTGACACTCTTCTAAAAAAGTAAATGTATGCAAATTGCTTCATCTCACCAATGTCACCAGCCTCAACAACTTTTTCATCATTGAAGAGAACCCAGTGGTCACCTGTCCCATCTGGAATCTGTTTTCGCACAAATGCAACATAGTGTCTAAGAGTTGTCAGATGGAAACATCTATTTAAAATGGATGGATGTTCACTCACCCTGTATGCACTGAAGCACCTTTATGGCAAATGATGGAATGCAACTGAAAGAGAGGGGATACATCACTAACTCCGGGCAGCTCCGCTGCACCTTTGCTGACTTGCTCATCTGTACAAGAAGTTGAGTCGTTCAGATGACTAAAAACCCAGTCTATAGCCCTGTTGATGTCACCACTTGTTTCCTTAAGGGCCCTCAAAGCCTTAGAACGTTCAATTCCCATATCGATTAACTGATCAATTTTAGCTTCGTTTTCACTTGTGCCGGATTCGCCACCACTTCCCGACTCCATGAGAGTGCTGGGGTTATCGATATCTGGGTCGTCCATATGTGCGAGCAACCAATTCAAGGCGTCATCTGTGTCCGTGTTTCCTGTGGCATGAAGGGCTTTGATGACACGAATCTCGGGGAACCCCATGCTGAGCAACATGTTAACCGCTTCTTTATTGGGCTGGAACTCGACCTTTTCCGGTGAAGGTTCATCTTCAAGCAACGCTTCACCTTCTTGATGGCCTGGGGATAAATACTTGTTGAGGGCTAACGGTTCGTCACTCACTTCAACCGGGATATCAAGTTTAGTTGGCACCCAGTTCATCAGTTCAAAACGTCTTGCATTGACAATTAAATTTTGCGGAAAGGTTTTGAAAAGCGATCGCTTTCGGAACCCTTTCTGACTTCCGCACCCGGAGCATGTTAGCTCAACGATTTCCTCGCCAGTGAATATATCAAGGCATTCTTCGATCGAGACACGCTCAAAGTTCGATGCTGCTGGATTTGATTCATTCTCAGATTCCCTATTTTCTGCTTTCAAGCGCCGAATTGGGACAGGCACAGAGATGTTGTCTTGCTCGTCGACTTTGTACCGCACCTTGCCACATGATAGGCATTGGAGCCGCTGCTCTAGCGCAAAACGGAAAGAACTCACTGGATTTGGGTCCTCGGAATGCTTATTGAAGCTAATAAGTTTAAAAAGGTGCAAAAGAAGTTCAAAAGCGTCCTGCTGACGCATTGTTGAAAATTCATCGTGGCCTCGACCAATTAAATGTTTTAGCATCCCGGGAGACAATCCCCTTTGATAGGCCAGGTCTTGGGAGTCTGTGTGAGCTACCGTGTCCGAATTTGGGACAGAATAACGTCCCGATATAAGCCCATCTGCGATTTTCCTTAGTTGGGTTTCGACATCCTCCGCTGGCAAAGATACTGCTGGTGGTTGTTCTCGCGGTTTGAAATACCGACGTTCAAATTCCTTGAGCGAAAACAAGCACTGGAGAACGCTGGCAAGGTAACAGCTATTACCGAGGTTTCGTAAGCCGGTGAACCCTGGTCCAAAGATGGGTTTTAAATCCATTCCGTCATTGGTAGTCATTGTAAATTCCCAGTTCAGATTGTGCTCGATTTGCATTTCGGTGAGACTTTTTTCTGTTTTTCTCTGCTCCGCAACCATAATTCCCCAGTGTGCCAAATGGGTACCGAGATCCGGGTCGATTCTCTCTTCACCACATGCATAGCAGAATACATCGGCAGACCCCTCAGGAAGGATGGAATTGAGCTTGACCGCAACGGTATGGGTAGAGTCATTCGCATGCGCAAGTGCATGTGAATTACCTCCCACGCCTCCAAACTGACTGCGGCCACAACCGACATTCCCACATTGTAGACAAAGCCAAAGATTTTCTTTCAAGGCACATTGAGAGCAATGAGATAATTCTGCAGAGTTCTTAGAACGTGGCTATAAAACACTGAGGGAAGTCTCAAAATACGTACGCTCAACTTGCATGGAATCGCTATTGCCCTGGCTAAGGCATAGAATATGCTCACAGGACGTAAGTTCCAGTTCCCATGCTTTGACTTCTTCCTTTCGAGAAAACGTGATTGCTTTCAATACCCCATCTACCACCTCCCTAAGCTTTGTCGAAGAAGAAATGTCGATATCGTCATCGCAACAGCGGTAACATATTACTTTAACGACAGTATCATAACGATCTTCTTCGGCCACAGCGGCAATGGCTAGCTTTGATATCTTAGGCGGAGGTTCGTCGCGCTATCAAGGTGGAATTAAGTCAGTTAGGCTTGAATTCGCGAAAACTTCAACACAATAGAATTGAGAAAAGAGCACTTGTCGACAAACCTGTGCTGCTTTGCGACTTCTTTTGATGTTTAATGCCAACGGGTGTTCAGAACGAGCGTAATGAAGTGCAGCATGATTCCTGTCCCCGGTACAACCCCCGTTGAAACAGGAGAGGCATACATTTAGCCCAGGTGGGTCATCCTTGAGAATGGTAAGCGCAGCGGTAAGAAGATGGCTAAATTGAGTCATACTATGGAGTCAAAGCACTGCGTGCAATCCTCCCGGTATACAGATTGCCCGCTGCGGGGAGGCTGAAGATGTGCTGAATCCACATGTGAACACGCCATGTTAAAGAACTTGTAGAAAAAGGGTATGTAGACCTTATCTATGCGGTCTATCGGGTGAATTTAAGAGTTTAAACACATGAGTTGTTGTAAGAAGATGAAGGAGTAGAATGCAGCTTGTAAGAAAGCCCCCATGCAAGTTGAAGCTGTAACTACCTAATGTATGTAACTAGTGACGCGCGCAGAGCACGCCTCAGCCCTGAAACCTCAAATCAAATCATTTGAATGCATTTGAATATAGCTATTCATATATAATATATATCATTATATTTCATTTTTTTGTGCTGATTTCAGATTTATTTTCAAAATTTTAATAATTTAAGTTCATATCAAGATAATTCAGCAAAAAATATTTTATAATTTAAAAATAAATTAAAACAATTTTTTTGAAAAAGCTTAAAATTAAATCAATTATTATAATATTAATAATATATTTTTAAAATTATATTAAATATATCTTAAAAATAATATAAAAATTTTTATATAAATTTTTATTTTTTTAAATATAATTAAAATTATAAAATTATAAATAAATAAATCAATAAACAAATACTAAATAATTATATTAATTTTAATATGTATGAATAAATTATTTTTAAACTTCAGATTGTAAATTTTAACATTTAGTATTTAGATAAATTATTTGAAAATTAATTATTAATTTATTTTTATAATTATTTTTTATATTGAAAGTTTTTATAATTTTTTAAATAAATATAATTTATAATTTATAACTAACAATTTCTGTTGATAAATTATTTTTTAATAAAATATAAATATAGTAAAAGTAAGTATAACTAAAATAAATAAATAAAAATAAATAAATAAATAATTTACATTAAATAATCATGATTTCAAATTAAAATATTATTAAAATATCTACAAATTTTATTTATTGTATTAGCTTTATTTATTTTTTAAAAATAAATTGAATTATTTTAAGTAATATTTTTTAGACTGATCACAAAAATCAGAATTTTTCATCTTTTTTCATTCTGTTCTGAATGTTTGAGATCAATCAGAAAATGAAAATGAAATTTTGTATCAAGCTACTGAGATCAAATTACTACTACATGAGACAGAACTGAAAGAAAACAAAACTGAAAATCTATGAACTGAGATGAGAATGAAATTGTGAATGAACTTGTTGAAACAGATTAGAGACTAACATCTAGTTCTTGAGATGAAAATGAAACTGCAGTTAACACACATGAGATGAAACAAAATCACATGATCTTGAGATCAGAGTTTCTGATTTCTGATTACATAACACAAAAAATGTAGATAATGATTTCTGATAACAGGCATGAACAAATTTTGCTGAAACATTCATCAACTCAAAAATCACATGATAAAATAACAGTCTAAAATAACAGTTTCAATCACATGTGAGTTCAATAACACACAATTATTTGTGTTTTTATTATTATCATCACTGTTTTTTTTCTGTAATTCTGCAATTTTTCTGCTTGACTTTTTGATTTTTTTAACTTTCAGACATTTTTTTTTATCATTAAATTAACATTTTTTCATCAATTATGTTTCTTCAGCAAGCTTTTTTTTTTCTTTTCATCATGTTCATTATTTTCAATAATTAGATAATCATTATCAGAGTTATTATCAGATGTAATATTTTCATCAACAAGCAAGTTTTGATTATTATGTTTTATCAACATAATTTTTTTAATTATCAGTTCTGCAAGATGTTCTTGTTGATAAAAATAAATGTTTTTTTCTGAATTAAATTTTCACTTCACATCAACAGCATGTGACAACACATCAAATATATTCTTGATTATTTGTGTCACAGTGAGATACTGATATTCAATGCTTGCTCACATCTCAAGAATATTTTTTTCTGACATTTGAGAAATTCAAGTATTGTGTAAATATCATTCAAACTCATTTTTTGACTGCACATCATCAGTATTTTCTCTTATATTATTATTCATAATTATATTCAAATTTTAGTTTCAAATTAGATGAATTCTTTCAAACTCATTATCAAAAATCATTATTTTTAAATCAGAATTATTCTTCAGAACAACTGCTGATGTTTTTTCATATTGTTTGTAATTTTTATCATAAAACTCAATGACAAGTTGTTCATATTCATTAAATTTATTATTTTTTCAATGTTTTAAATTTAGAGCATTCATGCAGATGCATGAATTAAAAACAGCAGTTACTAAATAAATTTTTTTATGCTCATCTGCAGTTTTTGAATAATATTTAAACAATTTGTCAGATGCATTTTAACAAATATTAATCAATGCATTTTTTCAGTCACTTTTCAAACATGTTTTTTCTTTTTGCTTGTCAAAATGATCAAATATTGCATTGTATACTCAAAAGCTTAAATAAATCATTGATTTTTTTGTCATCAAGAAACTTTTTGTATATGTCATAAATAATCACAAGAGGCATATAACATATTTTATTTGTTTTCATTCATCATCAGTTAATTGAAGTTTCTTGATCTTTGCAATCTTGATGCTTTTAATTCACATGTTTAAATATTGTCTCAGAAAAAAAACTCAAACTGTTATATTATAAATTAAATTTCATCAAGTCTTCACATCAGTCTTCATATTCAAAACTTTGTCAGCTGACTGCAAATTACAAAAAACTTTTTAACACTGAGAAAAGACACAAACAGCATTGACAAGCAATTGAATCTAAAAATATCATTATAAGTAAAATGTTTCAAGCTCATTATCTCAGCTCATTATCAATTTTTTAAAGTATATTCTTGAATGTTTTGATCTGAAGCTTGTCTGAAATGTGATCATCATTAAACTTAAATGATGAATTTTCATTTTCATTTTTAATTTTCAATTCATTCATTAATTGCTTCACAACAAGCTGCAGAACATGAGCAATACAAGAAATTAATTCAAGTTTCATATTTCATTCATGATTGTTGATTTGTCTGATCTTCTTCTGTAGAAATTTTTGAAAAGTATAATTATTATTAGCATTATCTGCAGTAATGCAGAATAATTGTTTTATTGTTTTATTTTGCTTCAGAAGCTTGTATAATACTTCACTCAAATTTATTTCATCATGAGATTCTTGCAGTGATTTAAAATCAATCAGCTTTTTTTCAAATTCTCATTTGTCTGTTATAAAATATGTCACAATACTCATAAAAAAAATCATATAAGAACTTGATCATACATTAACAACAAATGATATTTTTGTATTTGATTCACAATTCTGTAATAATCAACTTGCTGTTTAATCATATTTGTCATTTAAGAGATTATGTACTTTGATTTGATGAGAAAAATCAGAAATTGCTGATGACCAGAAACAGCAAACTAAATTTTGAAAATATTCATTGTCAATCATGCAAAAAAACAAGTTCAGCAAGATGAGTGCTTTGAGAAAAAGATTGTGAAAATTGTTTTTGAAATAAAAAACTGATTTTTTAATAATTTTCAGATGCTTGTGCTGATTTATCTGAATTTAATTAAGTTTATTATCAAAAATTATTATCATAAGTAAAAGAGAACTTCTTATCAGCATATCATTTAGTGACTCATTTTTATCACATTTTGAAAGAGCAGCATGATCATAATCTCTGTTGTTTATGTGTTTTTTTAATTCATTGATGTCATGATTTGTATATGTTGAATGCTTCAGTATGATATTGCATTTCTTACATATAACAACTGATTCATTATTAAATTTTTCTGCTTCTTATATTATTTAATTTCATGCAGTGAAAAATCACTTGATGCTGTTTCATGCAGAATTAGCACAGTCACAATTTTTTAATGATTTTTTTGCAAATGTTGCATTTCATCACTGATTAAAGACAACACTTTTAGCAAAATCATAAACAATAAAAAACTTCTCATGAAGATACAATTCAGTTAATTTCTTGTCAGAAACTGATGATTGAATGTTCAACAAAAAAAATAATAAAATTAAAATCATTTTCACATTCAATAATACAACAACAACAAGATCTGGCATTGAGATAAACATATTGAGCTTGAAATGTAGAAAATGAATGATATTCAAGTTGAAATAATAATAACAAATTTTAATAACAAGTCTGATAAATTTTGAAGATTCTGAGCAAATATTTCAGAGTCTGATTTTGAATCATGTAGTTGTCAAAATGTCAAATATTGAAAAATGATATTTGTTTATTAACATTTTCATCTCACATTCAAGTTTGAACTTCACATTTCACTATCTTCAGTGAATACTCAACAAAACAATGTTTAATATTGATTATTTCATATGTATATTGAATATACATATAGTGAACTTACTTCTTACAAAAATTTAATATAAAAATAAAATATGATTCTGTTGAAATCACTTCATTAACAATTCATTCTAATTTTAATCACTGTGTTTGAGCTGCAATTTTGATAAAAATTCTTAATCAATTATCATTCAATCTTTATCATAATTATCATTCTCATCTTCACTTTCATTCAACAACACAATCATCTCAAAATCTGTTTTTTTGATTGTTTTTGAAGCTGATGATTTCTCAAATTTCTTCAGATCTCCTTGTTCAAAAAAATGCTTTATTTGTTTTTTGATAAAATCATTATCTGCATTTGCAATTTTAAAATAATTATATTTGTGCTCAGCTTAATCAGTCTTCAGTTTTTGAATGATTTGACAAAAACAAGTTTGAAAACAACTCATGATGCTGTGATTCTGAATCTCTGACTCAATCTAGTCATTTTGTCAGTATGTGCACAAACTTGTTATCTGAATTCATTATTTTTTTTATTTTTTGCTTGATTGCATTACAGTCTCAAATTTTTCTGCACAGCATTTTTTTTTATTTTCAGTTTTTTTAATTTTTTTAATTTTTTCAATTTCAAAATATTTACAAGATTTTTTTTGATTAAATTGCTTCTGCATCATAATCTCAATGATGACAATTTTCTGCATCTTGTGTTTTTTTTCTGTGTCATTTTTTCTGACAGATTTATCAGTAAATATGTGAAATTTATTATCAAGAATTGTTATCATTTTGCAGTTTTTTTCAAATATCAAATGACATCATATCTGATCTTGCAATCAGTCTGATCAGTCTTGTGTTTTTTTTTTCTTTTTCATCAAGTGCACATTTTTTCTCACATGCAGTAACAATTTTTAATCATGTCAACAACTGTTTCTTTGAGCTTAGATTCTTTATGATGAATTATGAATGATAACAGAATGTGATAACAGACAGAACTCTCTTGATTAATATGATGCAATGAGCTGAGTGAGAGTGAAATTGAAAAAAAAAGCATCAGAGTGTGAAATGTTTATGTACATATATAAACAAAAACAAAAATGATGAAAAACTTCATAACAACACAAAATCACATGATTTTATTTTTTTATAATTTTATTTTTTGTTTATATTTCTATTTTTGTTTATTTTTCATTTCTTTTTTTTATATTATTTTTTAATCATCACTTGTCTTGTGAGTATGCTTATGCTTTTACAGAGATATATGACTGATGTTTGATAAATGAATTATCAATAACTGAGAACAACATCACTGAAATTTTCAGAATGAAGATGAAGACTGTTTTTGAAAACATGATTAATAATACTACACACATTATGAAAAAGAGTATCACAAAAAGTCACTTCAAAGTTATCAAAAATGATTTTAATGATGCAGATGTGAATATGAAAGATGCTGAAAAAGTTGAAAAAAATAAAAAATCTGAAAAAAAAAAGTGAAAAAAAAAAGAAAATAATGCAGCAGTCAAAAAATCATTAAAATGAAAATGTAAATAAAAATTATATATCTCACAATGACTCTGACTTTGATGATTTCAATGTAAAGTTTGAAAATTATATGTAAGTAATGAGATATGATAATGATTTTGTGAAAATTTGCTTGCTAAAGAAAATTTAGTGAATATAAATTAATCAAATGTGTGACAATGTTTTCTGAAACAGCTGCTGTTCTGTGAGTTCATCATCAACATTACATGAACAACTACAACACAAAACATCAGACATGATGTCAAGCACATTTTAATATTTTCATCATTTAATAAAAAACAGCAAACTCAGCTTTACACATTTCAAACTTTCATAAAATTAATAATAAATAACAATTTCTGATAATAATTTCACAATTTAACAAAGTTTTAGAAGCAATTCAAGAAATACACTGATATCAGTGTAATCAGAATTTTTTTATTTTTCAGATACAATTTCAGCAACTGATCTGTCAGATCACTTTTGAAATGAATTCAGCATTTCACTGACAGATAATCACTGTTGATGTTCTTCAACTTGTTGTCAAAAACACAATCATCACACTTTTTGAGTGTGAATATATTCTTCACTTTTAAAAATTTCATTTACTAATACAAAATAAATGACATTCAAGCAATGATTCATTGAAATCAAGTTATTTTGACTCAGAATGATATCTGATTGATTTTTTAGTTGATCAAACATGTTAATAATTTGTTTTTTGAACATGCATTTGCAGAAACTCATGAAAGAAAAAAGTAAAAAATTTTTTTGAAAAAGATTTACAGAATATTAAATAAATAAAATAAATTTTCAGTGAAACAATGTGTCTCACAACAAATCAATAAGTTTTCAGAAATTTTTTTTCTCTTGTGTAATTTTTGTCACATGATGTGATAACAGTTCAAGATAATGATTTCACACACAAATGTGTCAAAATGCTTCACTTGACATTGAAACTGAGAATTTTCATTTCATTTCATCTCATTGATTTGAAATGATCTGAGACAGATTTGAAATCAGAATTTTGTTGTCAGAAACTGAAATGAAATTACAGCTTATCTCTTGAAATGAAACTGAAACTAGAAAAAAAATTTCTGAAACAGAACTGAAATCTTTCATCATGTAATGATAACAGAAATGAGTAATGATTCTTGCAACTAGAGATGAGTTTGAAACTACAGTAATTGAGATTGAGACTGAGCTCACTGAAACAGAAAAAATTTTTTCATTTCATGCAGTCAGTTTAATATTTTTATTTTTGAAATTATAATATTTTTATTTTTGAAATTATAATATTTTTAATTTTTCTTAATTTTAATTTTACTCTTGAGATTTATTTTTAAAATTAATATTTGAATTTTTTATATTTAATTGTTTTTGTAATGAATTTTCAAATTTATTAAATTAAAATTATTGATTGAATATTAAGAAATTTTATTATTTAGATTTTGTAAAATATTTAAAAAAGTAAAATTTAATATTTAATTGATATGAAGTACTTTATAAATTGAAAGTTTTGTAAAATTTATTAATGTATAAATTGATGATATAAACAAGAAAAAAACAAAAAATAAATATTTGATAAAATTAAAAAATTTATTCAAATTAAATATAATTGTATTATATTCAGATATCTTTAAATTTGAAATTAATTAAATAAATAATACTAGTTTATATAATTGATAAAAATATATAAGAAATTTTTGAAAATCAAAAATATATATATAATTATTTGTTAATTTAATACTAAATTTTTTTACAATTAATGAGAATTTTAAATATATGAAAAATAAAATAAAAACAATATTAATTTCAGAAATATAAATTTTCTTTAAAAGTTAAATTGTTATTAAGAATTTTTATATTTAAATTTTAAATACTAATTTTCAATAATATAATATATTAATTTTATTAAATTACTATCAAAAAACTTTTTAAAAAATAAATATAAATACTTATATTTATTAAATAACTGTACACATGAAAATAATAAATTTTTAAAAATTAAAAAATTAATTTAATAATAAAATATATTAAATTTGTTATTCTTTAGATTTAGTCTACACTTTTATTGTATTTTTTATTTTTTAGTTGCATGTATTAAAATGTCACTTGAAACATTTAAATTTGTTTGTATTCAATATAATATATTATATAATTGACAGTAACTACTAGTCCTAAATAAATAAATAATTATTTTATTTCATATCACAATACTATGATAAAAAGTATAAACTGATGCAATTTAATATTAATGATATGATTTTATTATCTAGAAAGAATTTAAAAATTCAAAAATTTTCAAAAAAGTTAAATGATTAATATATAAAATTTTTTCTGATAATTGCTATTCATGATTTACAAACTTATACACTGCAGTTACTTAAAAATTATAATTAAATTAATCTGATATTTCATGTTTCTTTACATGAATTTTGTTCATAATATAATGATAAACAATTCTTTAAACTGCAGTTAATTATTATGAATGATGAAAAGAATAAAAATTTTTTAAATAAATAAATTTTCTGTAATGAAATTCAATATTTAATTAAATAAAAAAAATATTCTTTGTATGAAAATCAATGACTATCATTGACTAATTTGACAAATGTTATTGAATTATTACAGAAATTTGAAGTCAAATAAAATCTTTAAACAGTAATTAAGAAATGATAAACTAAAAAACAAAAAATTGTTATACAATAACTAAATTCAATTTAATTACAATTATAAACTAATTTTTATTTATAATACTCATTAGCAAAACTCTAACAACACTCACACTCTCAGTCAATTTTGTATTACTTTCAGATTGTTGAAGTTAGTCACACATCACATCATCACTTTCTGAATTATTTCAAATGCAGCTCTGAGTGTCATGAATAAATTTTAACAAATTTTTGATAACATCACTGTTCAGAACATTTTCTGATGATTCAGAAGATTTTCTGAATGAATTTTATTTTTATTTTTTAATTTCAGTAATTATTCTGAATTTAAATCATCAGTGATCAAGAAAGAACAATGTAAAAATATAAATAATATCACTGATAATAATAAAATATTAATTCTCATCTCACTATACAATTAAAAGTTTGTATACTTTGTCATACTGATCAGATTGAATTCAATTTATTTATCTGAATACAGTATCAAATCACAAAAAACTTTTCATAAGTTAAATTAATAAAAAATTATAAAAAAACACTGCAGTCAGCACTGTGAATCATTTTTTTAATTACTTAACAAAAATCTTTGTATACATTACATTTTTAGTATATTTATGCTTTTCACAACATAATTTCTCATTTTCTGCTTTCATATCAGCAGATGATGATTCATTTTTCTTTTCATTTTTGCTTTCAGTAAGCTTGATCATAACATGATCATTGCTCTGTTAATTTAACAACTGTTTCATGAATTCACTTGTTTTTTGTATAAATTTAAGCTGATGAACATTTTCTTTCAAAGTTACAGTTAATTTTGAAATAAACTCAATTGATTTTTTAATTGATTTATCTGACTGAACAGACAATTTATTTATTTTTATTTTATTTTTTTTAAAAATGCATCATTCATCAGATCAATTGAAGTTCAACACATGCAATATTTCAAAACAACAATATCAGACTGTGTAAATTGATTTTTGTCATTCATGACATTAATTAAAGTTTGTTTCTTAACAAATATGTTCTCAATAAATATTTTCATGATTTGCAAAACAAATGATTTGTTTGCAGTGTGATTCATTTGTAACAATGATTTATTTTTTTTTCAGTAATTAAAAATTGATTTTCAGATTGTTTCAAATTGTCACTGTCTGATTTTGTATTTTTTGAATTATTATCAATTGCATCAGAAATGATTTGCTTTTTTAACAAAATTTTAATTGTTTGCAGAATCTTTCTGCTAAATATTATTAACTGAAAAAGTTTTTTTATTCTCTTCAAAGCAACTGATACTTATTTCATTATTGATGAGTTAATGTCAAAATCATGAATTTTTTAAAATTATAATTGAGATGTTTTCTGATTAAATATATATCAATAAAATTCATTTACACAATCACAAATTTTATTTTTTGTTTGTACAATTTCATTATTCTCATTATTTTGCTTTCTGAATCAGATGTCAACTGCTTTAATGTTTAAAAATAATTATAAATTCACATTTTTGTCACTCAACACATTCTTGTTTTCTGATTTTAATTTTTCTGCATCTAGTCATACAACTAGTTTTTTCTGAAAATTTTCAAATTCTCTCTGTCTCATGCTATGATGCTGATGATCTGAGATATCATTTTACTCATCTGATTAAACTCAATAAATTTATTAAAAATGTTCATTTCATGTAGTATTCAGATACACTGAGATTGTGTTTGATCAAAACAATGAATACAATTCATTGTCTGAAGAATTATATTTGCATTAATTACAAATTTCAATATAATCATGTTTGAACAAACATGATGAATATTCACATTAAAAAAACAAGTATTGTAAGTCACAATGAGAATTTCAATTTTTTCATTAAAGTTATTAAATTGCTGTAAAATACAATTCTTCTCTTGCACATTAAGATCAGTGTGCAAGACAATCACATTATAATCAAGTAATTTCAAAAAAGTTGTAATATGATATTGAATGATGAAGTAAGCAGTAAAAACAAGTAATTAACAATTTTTAAAATCAATACATACTGTACAATTTTTAAGAATGTCAAATACTTTAATATAATTTTACATAAATATTCAGCAATTTAAAAATGATTAAAAAAAATTCTAATATGTTGCAATTTGTAATCATACAATGAACTAGTTATACAAAATTACATTCAGATCTTTGCTGATGATTTATGTCAGTTGCTAAGTTTTTTTCATATTTATTTTGTGTGAACTGAAACATATATTCAAGCACAGATAAAAATAATACATGTTAAAATTTTCTGTAAGTTGTGAGATTAAAATATTCATCAATGTCATCATCATTTTCTGTCAACTCATTTTTTTCACTATCATTTTTTTTCAGTCAACAACACAGTGTGAAATGTATCATATAATACTGAGTTATTTGCTTTATTTTCAAAATTAAACAATTAATGATGTGAATTTTGTATGAAGAAATGAAATCTTCAATGACAACATGTGTATCATTATTTAAATTCATTTTATGTCTGATAACTCATCAGAGAAGAATGTAATTAAGAATTTTGAATAATACAATCATTGTCTTGTAAACAATCATGAATTTTTTTTTAAATAATTGATAAAACAAAATTGAATGAAGAATATGCAGATTTGTCATCTCTTTATCTGTTGTGTTAATATAATATTTTATTGAGTTGTTTTTTGCACTGAAGTTAAAGTTAGCAGAAAAATCAGATTGTAAAAGCATGTGCAAAAATTTTTCAAAATCTGACACTTAATTTATTATAAAAGTGACTGACACAATTCAAGTGATCTCACAGAAAATTTTTTCAATTGCTTTATGAAAAAAAATATATAAAATTTTAACTTTGTGATTTTTGTTCAAAATTATTTATTTAAACAAAAACTTTTAGAGTCATTTCAAAATATTAATTGTTTTTAAATCATCAATAGAAAAATCATTTTGTTTTTTATTATTTAATTATACAGCACTTTCAGTGTTCACTCATCATACAGTTAATTTAACAGAAAAGCAGTACATTTTTGATCATCATGTAGTATAAATTGTTAAAAACACAGTTTGTGCAATTTTCAAATTGTTTTGATTTAATTGCAAAAATTTTGATTTTATGTTGTTCTTGTCAATCATATGTTTTTTTAATGTCAGATTTGTGATTTCTTCACTTTCAAGAATCTCATAAAACAATATTAAATGTAACAAATCATCATAAAATTTAATTATGTGTTCAACTCAATTTGCAATCACATTGTTGAAACACATAATAAATGAAGATAAATAAAAATTAATTTCTTGTAACTCAGTTAATTTCACAATATGCAAAAAACATTGTATTATTTTGCTCAATTCAAATTCATTTGTCAAAATTTCATCATTAATTTCTTTCTGTTTCTGCTGAATCAATCAGACAACATTAGTTATTTGTCAAAATTGTAACATCACTTTTTCAATTATTAAATTTTGTAAATCAAGAGATAAAAAATCACAGATATTTATGTAAGTTGATGAAATAAATTCAGTGATATTCAGTTTTCAGTTTAATTCAAAAAAAATTTTTTATTTTAATTAACATTAATTTCATGCTCTTCAGAATTTGTATCTTCAAAATCTTCATTATTATTATTTTTTTATTGTCATTATTTTGTAATCATTTTACTCATAAAAACATTTGCAGTTCAGTTATCATCAAACTGAAGCATATCAATGTTTTCAGCATCTGCAATATACTTTTTAAGTAAAAATTTTTATGCTGTGAAATTAATGAATTTCAAAAATATATCTGAACTTGCATGTTTAAAAAATCTGTCAATTTGCTTAACAATGTTCTCATCATTGTTATCATCAAATTTATAATTAAAATTTTTGTTTTTCAGATCAATTTCAATGTCAGTCTGAAACTTTGTGACAAATTTATCATTTTTAGTAATCTGCACATTTTTCATTATTATTTTATTTTTATCATTATGTAAATCACTCTTGAATTTTGACAAAATGATGAACTGATTTAATTCACAGTTTTTTTTTCTTTATGAGATTATCTGTTGAATCAGTATCTAACTGCATACTTCAAAAACATAAATATTTAATTAATATTTTTTCAGTTGTTCATATTGTATTTTTCATTCAATTTCACACATATTTTTTTTGTCACTGAAATAACAGCAACTATGAATGCATCTTCATTTAATTTGAGATTACTCAAAAAATTTTCAAGATCATTAACTGCTTTGATGATTTTTTTCATTTTTATTTTTACAAAAAAACTGTCTAAACAGATTATCATCTTAATGCAATAATTTAATATGTTTTTGCAGTCAAACATCTTCAAGTATTGAGTATGATACTCATCAAAAATTGTCACTATGAGCTTCAATTTCATGAATTTTTACATAAATCATGATGAAGAGAATTGCAAATATTCAGTCATTTATTTAATATTTTTATGAATTTTACTTTCTTTCAGAATATTTATTTCAGAAATTGTATTTGATTTAAAATTTTTTAACTTCATGCTTTTTCATTTTTTGAGTATCAACA
The DNA here is from genome assembly GCA_029449355.1 of Emydomyces testavorans. Taxonomy (NCBI): domain Eukaryota; kingdom Fungi; phylum Ascomycota; class Eurotiomycetes; order Onygenales; family Nannizziopsiaceae; genus Emydomyces; species Emydomyces testavorans. Next base: position 4,522,779 of record CP120627.1, read on the forward strand.
TTGCTGAAATTTTGATTTTTTTAATCATTTTTTTTTGACTCAGAAATGATTGATTCAGTGTTATTAGCTTGATTAGAAATTGATTTTTTTGCATCATTTTGTTTTTCAGACACATTTTCTTTCATTCATTTATTAAATTTTTTAAAATTCATTAATTTTGAAAATATGCAAATCTCATCATACAGCAGAAATAAAAATTATAATCATAAAATGTTAGAATTATCTAGTTATACAACATATTATAATCAACTTAATTGAATTTCACAAAACTCACTGACAAAATTGATTAAACTCATTATGCAATTTTTTCAGCTCAAATTATCACATTTTTAAGAGTAAAAAATTTCTATCTTTCAGTTATTCTGTTAGCAGCTGAATGTCATTTATTTCAGTATATTTAAATTAAAAACTCACTGTAGTAGTTGATGCAAAGAAGATAAAGAAAATGAATTTTAATTGTGAAAAAAATTTTTGAAAAAAAAAACAAGAAATGAAAATTTCATCTTGATAGCTTAAGTTTTTGACACTTAATTCAATCAGAAAATCAACACAATATATATAATAAAAAATTTATCTGCTGTACAATTAGAAAGCTGCATACAAAGTTCATTTTCACATATATTACATCAGTTAACATTATAACACACATTTAGTTTCACAGCAGAAAATGCAATCTCAAATAACTCAGCTGTACAGCTAGCTGATCATTTATGTTTTGAATATAAAAAAAATATGTTTTAGAAAAATAATATTTATGTTTAAATTTTGATCTGAAGTCATGCTGATTTGTGATTATTTTTTTTTTCAAAAATATGATTTACATAAATTATATTGTATCATAAATCATTCAGATAAACTTGTTAAAATTTGTTTTTTGTTTTCATGTTGTTAAGTGCAAAAACAGTTTTATCAAGCTGTTTGAGCAATTCTTGTATGTGTAATTGTTTTAATATCAATTTTCTGACAACAATTTTATTAGCTTTAAGTTACTTTGTATTAATGATTTGTAGAATAAACAATAAATCAATTGATTCACTGTTGAAAAGTTTTTCATACTTTTTGTAATATTTCATTCATTTCAACTTGACTTTGCTGAGAACTTATGAAACAAGCATTACTTGATGAAAACTTAATAATCATTAATTGACTAAGATTGTGCAAATTACACTCAGTGCAAATTTAAGTTTTTGTTTTAATTTTATGATTGCAAAAAACATACAAAAAAAATTATGATGAATTGTAATTCAGATTTACAGCTGCACTCTTCACATGAGATGATGTATCAAATAATAACTTGATGAATAAAAACATTGTTAAACAATGAAAAAGTGTTAATTTGATGATATATTTAATCAAAATAATTGTATTGTGTTTTTTGACAGTGATTGTAATGTTGAATGTTCATACAATTTTTTGAGATTGTTGATGATGATTAATTAATATTAATAATGTTAAATTACTAATGTAACACACAATGTTCATCTTCTGCAGTTTTTACAACTTGTGTGCAGTATATACATATGTATTACATATTTAGTGATATGATATCATACACATTTTTTTTCATTAATTTTATTTATTATCTTTTCAGTTTCACTGATGATTTTTTAAATTAAAAAATGTGTGAAGCTTTGATTGTGTGATTTCAACACAAATGACATGAGTATATATTAATTGCATTTAATTATTTGAAAGCAGATTTTGTGTAGTCAATTGATTATTGACAGAAAATTTTACTATTGCATGTAATAAATTATTTAATAAATTATTTTGTGCAAAATTTATCATGATATTGAACTGATAATTTGATGTGTTATTCATCACACAGCTTGCTTGCAAAAAATTCATTTTGATATAAACATTATATGAAAATGCAAGATGCAAATTGAATGAGCATAAAAATGCATTTTTTTTATTCAATTCATTATCAATAAAATGATGATATAATATTGTCAGTAGAATATTATTGATCTTGAGTCTGCATGTGATTTGTCAATGTTGTTTATAAATTATCATGTGCACTTAATCAGAAAAACACACATCTGCAGCAACAGTTGAACATGTTTTCATTCAAAATAAAGTTTTTTTTTGCACAATTTTAAATTCAGCTTTTAATAAACTGTGATGACAGATTTGAAGAAATAGCATTATCAGTTTTGATTTATTCAACTCACATTTCAAAATGAAAATTAATAATAAAAATATGATTGTCATTTACTAACAAGATTCAATATGCTTCATTATAATTAACACATGCAGTGATGTGACATTTGACATTGAACTGTATATTTCTTAAAAATCTTGCTGTTGTGCAGCAATCTTTCATATTTGATTTGACAAGCAAATTGATTGTTAGAATTGAATGTGATTGTTTTTGTAATTTTTCAAGTATGAAGCTTAATTATGAAAACTTTGATGAATATTCATTTTGTGATTCTGATTTCAGAGTTCAAATTTTTTGCTGTGTCAGTTTCTGATATTCATTCAAAGTGAACTTGAATTGTATTTTGATTATTTTAATTTTTGCTTTTCAAATCATTTTATGCTTCAAATTGCACATCAGTTTGCATCAGTCTGCATCATTATTCATCAAAGATTTTTGAATTTCTCAGTTAAAATATTTTATCATTGTTTGTTTGTGTTTGTATTTAACATTGTAATCATCATTTATTTCATCAATGATCTGATTTTCATGATAAGTGTGATATAATTTCAAGCTGAAATTATTATTCAAATTGAAAATTGTGATTTTTCTTCAAACTTCTTTATCAGCAAAAAAGCTGTGCATGAAAGTTAAAAATATAATATGATGAGTTAAATTCATCTTCTAAACATTTTCATAAAATGTGTCTTGAATAAATTCTGACAGTGTTCAGTTGTGCCACACTGTAAAAAGCTGAGTAACATTTGAAAACTTATTATTATTGATTAATGTTGTCTCACTACATGTTGAAATTTCTTTTTCAGAACTTCAGCAGCTCTTACAGCTTTTGCAGCTTTTGCAGCTCTTTCAGCTCTTGCAGCTCTTGCAGCAACAGTGTTGTCACACAGAAACTTTATTCTCTGATAAATTTAAATCACAAAAAAATTCTTCAATTGAGTGAAAATGCATTTTTGTTTTGATTGAGAAAAATTCAGAAGATTGAGTAAAAACATTGTCAAGTTGAATTTAAAAAATATGCATGTATGATAAATAATTGTAATTTTCATGAGCAATTTTGTAAATGAATTATATGAGCAACAGATGTGTAAATAAATACAATGAAAAAATGATTGTGAACAATCTCACAGTCAGAAGAGTTTTTGATATATTTTAAAATAAAAATTTTAAGTTTATCAAAACAATGTGCAAGTCAGTATATTTTATGTGTTTACACAAAGTATGAAGTATTGTGATTGTGATTACAAGCTCTTAGTTTAATGATGATGAAATATTGATATGCTGACTGAATCAAATAAAGTATCAAGATTTATTTTGATATATGTAAATCATGAGCTTTTTTGAAGCAAAGAAAATTTTGAACTCAATCTCTGAAATAATTACAAAAATAAAATTGTTTAGCAAAAATTTAGTTATAAATGTAATATGAATAAGTTTCTAATGAAAATTATGTCATACTTTAATAATATTAGTGATCATTAAGATTGTCAGAAATACACAATATTATCAATTTTTTAAGTTTACAATGATTTTTTCTTTCAAATGAATCTCTGATAGTGTTTAATTTAATTATATAATTTGTTTGCTGTACAGCTAGAGCTCTGAAAATACAAATGCTTGATTTAAGTGAACATTTCATTAAATTTTATCTGACAAGAAATTTTGTTATTCTGTGATTTGAAATCATCAAAATTCAAAATCAATATTATAATTTTCATAAAAAATACTCAAAATCTCTAAAATAAAGATATTTAAATGTTAATTGTGTTTTTATCAAAAAACATAATATTTCAACAAAATGAATTGTCAAGTTCACTTAACATCACTGTCAAAGTCATACTGATTTTGTTTCTTCAATTCAGTTCAGATGCTAAGCAGAAGATGAAGTTCACTTCTGAAATAAAAAATATTTTGTCAATACTGCATCATTGCATATATATTTTCTCACAATATGAATAAGTCATGTCAAAAAATCAAGAGATCAAATTAATATCATTTTAACTGCTTCAATATCATCAATGAAACTTGCTCTGAGTTTTCAGAAAAATTGACTGACAAAATGCAAAAGTTGAAAAAAATGTATGCAAGATATTGCAAATTGACAATAATTTCAAATGACAAAAAAACATATAAAACTGCAGTCATTATGATCACAACATTTTTAATAAAAAAATGAAAAAAAATGCTGATCAAGATAACAAAAAAACTCAATGTGTTGAAACTGCATTTAATCACTTTTAAAAATTTTTTAACAATTTGAAAATATCTGTAATGAAATATATTACTTTTCAGCTTACTGCACTGAATTCAAAAACTGAAGCAATTTATCATGTTATTAAATTTCTTGAACATATTGTTAATGTAAGAACTTTAAAATTTCTTAAAAAAAATGAAATATTTAAATTACTGATTTGAATTTAGAAGATTGAAGTCATTTATCTGAGATTAAAATTTTTTATCAAAAAAAAATCTTCAAGAATTGTAAATATAATGTTAAAATCAAAATCACAATTTCAAACTGATGACATACACAGTTGAAACATAAAGCAACATTAATAAAAATAACAGACAGCAACAGTGCTCTTTTTAAACTTAATCTGTTATTTTTTCTTGAATAATTCAGCAGTGTATACTTGATTGTTTATTATTTTTTCAGTTGTTCAGTGGTATATTATAGTACTAAATTAAGCTGTAAATATAATTTTGTTCATGAATGAATTGAATATTATCAACAGTCACAACTCTTCATCTTGCATTATTTTTTTTTCAATTTTTAAGAAATTATCTGACACATTTTCTTACTTTTTCTCTTTTTCTGCTTTTCATTATTATGAAAATCAGATTGATTTTGTTTTCTTCATCATCAAAAGTTAACATCTTCAATATTTCAGTTCAGCTGCATTTTTAATTTATGTGATTTTAATGAGCATTAAGTAGCAAGATCAATTTTTCAATTTTTTTTTCATTTCTCAAAGTTTTTTACAAGAATTAACTTTGTACTGTTGACAATATTCTGTCAAAATGACAATGATGAATCTTCACATCAGAAACAAGTATTATGTTGATCAAAAAATCAGTAGCAGTAGTTTTGATGATATTTATCTGAGCACAAATATCATCTCAAATAAAGAAATTGTTATTAAACTCAAAAACATTAAAGCAAAACATTTTCAGCTCAAATATGAGATTTGCACAAATATCATCTCAGATGAAGAAATTGTTATTAAACTCAGAAGCATTAAAGTAAAGCATTCTCAACTTGATTCTTGAATATAGAACTTGTATTTACAAGTTTCTTGCAGATGCTGTTAATATTCTGTTTGTCTGTTGATTTGACACTGAATGTGATTATAATATTATAATTATGAATTTTCTCAGTTTCAGCTTAGAAAATTTATTTAATTTTAGTAATCATAAGTTTTTACTGAACACTGTATCATTGTTAACTGATCAATTTATTTTTTACATTGAATACATTTACACAAAATCATTTATTCATCATGATATCAAGTTTGACAACTTTTTAATGAGTATTGAAAAATCTGAAAATCAAGTTAATGTGATTAATTTTGATCTTGTTAAAAAATATTTTGATTTCAAAACTCATTTTTATATTTCATATCATAAGAACACAAACTTGATTAACACTGCTTGTTATGTCAGTATCAACACTTATTTAACTGTGAAGCAGTTCAAGTGTGACAACATGCTATCAATTACAATATATAATACTAAGTTGAGCTGTAAACATGATTGATTTTTTAAAGTCATCTCATGATAAAAAAAAGTTATATATGTATAAACTACTTTATGATTAATACATACACATGACACTCATGTTCAGCAATAAAAGAAAATTGTCAGCTGCAATAATTGTTATAAATTTCAAAAGTGAATTTCATTAATTTAAATATAAAAATATAAATACTGTCAGAAGATTTTGTTAAAACTTTTACATTAAATTTGTTTCTTGATTTCATGTATATTCATTTGTTTTACAAATTACAACTGTAGCTTGTTTATTTACAACCAGAATTTTTTCTTGACAATATTTTATATGTGATTATATTTTTAATCAATCAGAAATCACAGTTTTGCATTTTTATTTTTCAACAAATTTTGATAAATTAACAAAATTGCTTGTATGCTTATAAGCATGAAAATCAACATAATAAATTTTTAATATGATACATGATTGTACATTATCTGCTGAATTTACTTTCTTAATGAAAATTTATATTTCACAAAAAATGCATTAATGACATGAATTGCACAATCTAGCTGTATAATCAATAATTTACTGTACAGTTAAAGTTCAGAAAAAAAAAACAACAGTCAAAATCAAATTTTTTATTTGTAAGATTGCAGATTGTAAAACAAAATAAAAAATAATGACATTAAGTTATGATTAAAATATGTATAACAAAAAATTTTGTTATTACATAACTTGCAATCTGAAATTTTAATACTTGCAAAAAAAAAAATTTTTATTAATGTAAATTTCAAAGTTTATGATTATAATCATAATGATAATTCAAAGTTATCACAAATTTCATTTTTAAATTTTACTAAATACTTGTTGCAGAGTTTTTATCACTGCATTTTTTTTATTATTGAAATTTTCTGAACATTTATGTTTTATAATTTCATGTAGCAGAGCTGATTCAATTCTGTTATATGATTAAATCAATAAATTAAGATAACATAAAGTTGAACTATATCATACAACTAGATTTATAAATCAGTATTATGTTTGATGAGAAGTAGAAAAGTTAATTACATAAAAATTGATCAATTACAATACAATAAATTTGTTAAGAAATTTGCAATGCTGACATCTGAAAATGTATTTATAATTTATATTTTGTCAACATATGAATCTGATCATTTACTTGTCTGAAAGCTGATGAATTTTCAATGATTATAAAAGTTTATTATGCAAATGTAATGTTCATCATTTACATCATTTTTTTTCAGTAACTTTGTCATTAAGAATTGTTTGACAGCAGATACTGTCAGAAATCTCATAATTTAGTCATATGATGAAATTTCAGACATATGATTAAAGCTCTAAATACTGAGTATGATAATGACAGAATTCAAATTTCACAAAATAAAATGTATAACTTTTTTATCAGCAACTCTTAATTTTTTTTTCACAACAAATATTTTTTTCTCAAGTACAAGCTGAACATTAGCTATTATTACATTTTCATTCACAATGTCACAATAAAATTAATTTATTGTATGATATTTTATTTTTAATCTTGTTGAAGATTTTACTTTTCTGCTAAATTGTTTAAAAAAAATAATGATTTAAATTTATGATGACAGTGTTTGATTTTGTTTTAAAATATTAATTAATGATAATATTTGAAGTTTGAATAAACTTTTTCTTGTCATCAAGTATATCACTAGAGATTGAAATGTAATGTTATATATTACTGTAAATAAAAATCATTGATTTATTTTTACTTGTTTTTTTTTTCTTCACTACAGCTGAAGCAGCCACAGTGAACCTTCTTCATTTGTGAAAACAAATTTTTTTTAATAAAACTTGATTTGTTGATTTTAGAAACATTAAAACTCAAAAATTAATTTTTTTTCAAAATTCATTGAATTCTTCAGATGTCAATGTTAACACATTTGAAAAAATGAGTATTCAGATTAATTTTATATCTTGAATATTAATGATTATCAACAAAGTTTGAAGTTTGTTGCTTTTAAATAATATGTAATAACAAAGTATCATTCTTGATTTGTGATTACTGTATCATAATTTCAACATATAACAAGCAGATTCACATGAGATTTGTTGACATAAATATGTTTTGCACATTGATCTCTGACATGAAAAATTAAAATTTGTGTGATAATTATACACATTATTCAGTGCTACATGCTGACAATTGCTCAAAATAATACAAGTGCAGAAAATTTCAATAATTAAGCTCAATTTCTTAATGTGTTTAACTGTTTGAAATTCATTAATGTTATCTTGAATTTCAGTGATTTTTTTCTGACTCATTTTGCAACAATGAATTGTTGTTGACAGTTAACACAAATTTCACAAATAAATTATCAGATGCTGAGACTGAATCAGATAATTATCTAGTAAAATCAGCATCACATGAAAAACTGCAAGCTTAATATTGTATATTTTGAAAAAAAAATAAAATATAATATATATAATGATATTTGCTGAATGTTGAAAAATAACTCATTGTTAATTGATTATTTTGCTGTCCCAACAATTGTAATTTGTTACTTAATCATTAGTTAAACATTTCAAGCTTCAGCTGATTCACAAACTAACTGCTAGTATCATATGATTGATTTTAATTAATCTGAAATATTTTCAATGCTCATTTTACATTATATTTTCATTATTTTGCTTTTTGTGATAGTGTGATTTTTATTGATGATTTTTGAGTTCTCAAAATTTGCAGTTACAGTAATAAACACAACAATAATAATAATAAAAATAAAATCAACAGAAGTTGTATGCAGCAATAAAATATATAAATAATTAAAAATATAAATATTGATAAGATGTAAGCTGTAATTAATAGTAAATATAAACAACAATGAAATGAATAACAGAAAAATATAAGTGCTGATGAGCTGTAACTAACAAAAAAAAACAAATTGTGAAATGTACAAAACAAACAGTATTATGATTAACTAAATAATTATACTATTATTAATAAAGCAATTATACACTACTAAAATTCATCATCTGAAAGAATTAATCAATGATAGCATACATAAAATTTTATAAATTTTTGTTGATAATCACTGCAAAACATACAACATTAATTAATGTATTTCTTACATTTAAATACAATACATTACTCAGTAAATGAAATATTTGTTATACAACTAAAGCTTTGAGTGTACAAATGCTTAATTTAAGTGAATATTAAATTATGTTTTTCAGAAATGAGAAAATTTAGTGTTCTGTGATTTAAGATTACAACAGTGTTCAGCAATGATGTGAATTAAAATCATATAAACTGCTCATCTCATAACAAAACTCAGTGTTAAGATAATAGCAATTTGTTTTAATTACATAAATTGCACAAGTATTCTCTTTCAATGCATCATTTAATAATCAAAATAACTGATACTGTCATGTATATTTCAAATGCTGTTATATCACTTATGAATCAAGAGCAATGAGATTAAAAATTGTATTTTTAATATTTCTAACATTGTTTACATATCAACTGAAATCATCACAAGTTTCTTCAAGTGAAAGTGTTAGCAAATTTTCATTATTTCTTCATTCATTATGTGAAATAAATTCAACATAAATTTCTTGCATGTGCTCATATGCTGACAAATATTTGCTGTGTGAAATGTGATGTATTGCAAGAATGATTAATTTATAAAAAAAAACATTATTAATTGTGATATAATTATATTGTGAATCTGAGATGAACTAACTTTTCAAATACTGAATGTAACTTCTAGCATTGTTATGAGTAATAATCAGAATATGAACTTGACATCAGAAAGTATGAAACAGATAAAAAGCATAATACAGTGTTTTCATCAATTCATCTGAAAAAATAATCTCAGTATGTTACTTAAACAAAAAGTGACTATAATATTTGACATATTATTAATTGTGAAATCATAGTGATGAAGATCATAAATCATTTTTGCAAATTTTGAACAGAAATTGAGTTGAAGAAATGATATTGTTAAGTGAAGTGATTTCTTGAGCTTGCACAACAAACATAACTTTAAATCTTGAGATGCCACAAAGATCAGCAGATGAATGAAAAAAGAAAAAAAAATAAAAATAAAAGAAAAAAAAAGAAAAAAAAAGAAAAAAAAATAAATTATTTATGCTTCATTTTTCATTTCATTTTTAATTTTAATAATATATATCTGACAGAATCATTCATCTTTCAAATGAATGCATTAACAATATTGATATCAAAGTTGATGAAACTTTCTGAGCAGCTTTTTTATACAGTAAAAGAAAATCATCAGCTATAATGTTGATTTGCAAATAAAAATATACATTGTAAATTTGAGTATGCACAGATGATGAAAAATAATCTAGAGAGAATTAAAATCAACATCACACAAGATATGTAAAATTTTGCTTTTATATATGATGATAAACTTGAGTCAATAAAATGAGAAACAATGAAATACAGTTTTAAATTTTATAACTAAGTATAATCAGAGAAGTCTGATTTTGATATCATAATGTCAGAATTTTCATAAAGTTATTAATATTTTTACAAACTCTTAAAAACAATATAATATATACATAATTGTATGAAGTACAATTCAGTTTTTAAATGAAAATTAATGTTGTCAGTCACAAATCATTTAATTTAATCATCTGACAAAATGCTTGTCATACAGCTAAATTGATCTAGCTGAAGTATAAAAACTTGTTTATATATGAGCATGTGATTAATTGCTTTTATGTCACTGAAGATATATTTCTTAATAAGCTGCTTAAGTTTATTATTAAAAAGCTGTGAATTTCAACATATCTGTTTTAAGCATATGTTATTTTTTTTTGATTTTCAAATTTTTCATTTCATTTTCTGAAGTTTGTAATTTTTGTGTAAAGTGTTGAGTGTTGCAGCAGCTGTAAGAAATGTAATGAATTATTTTTATAAATCAATCATAAAGCATATTTCAAATTAATGAAAATGCAGCATTCAGACTTTCTTGATATTTTTTGAAATTACATCTACATAGTAGTAAAAGTACTAGTCTTAAATAATATATAATAATTTTCAAAATATAAAATTTTGCAGCATAAATCATAGCAAAAAACACTAAATAACAATTCATATTGTTTCTTTTGCAAATCATACAATCATTAACTTTTGAATAAGTGACCAACACAAAAATAAAATAATTAAGATTTGTCAAAAAATCTTCAAATTAAAATTTTAACATGTATATGTATTTGATCAGTATACATATCAAAAATGTGTAAACATCAACTGTTTAGTTTGTAAAGCATGTGCTTCATTGTTTTTCTGATAAGTTATAACATGTTATGTATGAAGAAGCTGATCAATCTCTGAAAGTGTCAGAGTTTGTTATGTAAATGTAATATTCACTGTTAATAAAAGTTTTTGACAATAACATTATCATCAAAAAGTTTTTTAGAAGCAGATTTGAAGATCTCAAAAATTCTCACAATTTAATTATATGACAAAATTTCAATCATACAATTAAAGTTTTGAGCACTAAGCATGATCACTGCAGAATAAAATTTTAATTATTCAAGTGTAAAATTGTAAAGTAAATTTGAGATTTGAGCTACATAATTCATGACAACATAATGTAAAAATCATCATATCATATGCTTGAAATACTTGATTACTGACTCTCTGAAGATTAATATCAAATAATTGTAATAAAATATGAATTTTTTCAGAAAATGCATTCTGTGTGCAATGATGTATATAAAAAAAACAAAATATAAAATTATTGAGATTCATGTTGTCTGATTTTCTTTTGTTCAATTGAAAAGCAATGTTAATTAGCACACAAAACTTTGTATGTATTACAGTAAACATAATTAACTTGTTTTCATCTACATTTTTTTTTCTTTTTTACAGCAGCTGAAGCAGCCACAGTGAAGCATTTTCATCAACAAAAAAATTTTTTATTAAAAAATTCTTCATTTTTTGTTTTTAGAAACATTGAAACTCAAAAGTCAGTTTTTTTTTAAAATTCACAAAATTCAAATATGAAGTTTGACACTTTTAGATGAATTGTAATAGCAAAAAATCATTCTTCATTTTTAATTATTGTACAAAAATTTTAACATCATCATCTGTCAGAATCAGAGCTGTATAAAAAACAGTGAGTCTAAAATTTAATATTATTGAAGTTAATAATTGACATAAAACAAAATGTATGATTTTGATCTCAAGAAATCACTGAACATTGAGAGATTATTGATCATCATTAATTGATTATTTTTTCATGTTTTTTAATTATAACTTGTGATTTGCTGATTAGTTCACTTTTTCAAGCTTCAGCAGACTGATGAATTGATGAATAATATCATTTATCTGACTTTTACTAATTTAATGTGTATTCAGTATTCACTTGTCACTGAGTTCTCATTTTTTTACTTTTTTAGTGTGATTTTGATTTTTGATTTTAGAGTTCATAAAATTCAAATTTACAATGATAAACATCACAGTAAAATGTAATTGATAAAAAAACAATTGTAATATATATAAATAATGAAATATGTTGATGCTGATGAAATATAACTAACAGTAAAATGTCAATGCTGATAAAATGTAATTAATGAAAAATGTAAGCAAAAATGAAATCTAAGTGAGACAAAACATATAACTAACAAAATAACAATGAGATAAATGATTTAATGAATTATTTATCAGCACAGCAAAAACTGTTGATAATTATATATCAGTATTCATCATTTGAGAAAACTGAGCAATTACAACATACATAACTGAAAACTGATGATTAGTCATACAACTAGATTTATAAGTGATAATATCATTTCATTATGCACTCAGAAGTAATATTATATTAATATAATTCATTTCTCAATGTATATTATTCTGATTTACTCAATCATTATCACAATTTATAATAAATTAACAAGTGTTCATGATAAAGTTGTTCATTATGTACAATCATTATTATGTTATACATTTGTTAAATGAATTCTCACTGAAGTTAATTTATATTAGTATTTAAACTTGATGTTAATGAATTATGATTTTGTATTTTCATTCAATTATGCTTTTTGATTAAATCTGCAAAAAGCTGCAGATTAGTGTTTATATAAATTTCTGCTAAACTCAATCAGATCAAGATTAATAAAATGAATTACATTTTAACAAAATTAACAAATTTTTTTAGTTGTTTTAATAAATTCAACATTTGTAACTTCAAGCTCAGTGTGACATTTCACAGTTGTTTTGATTGAATTTTGTGAGATTTTGAATAAGTTAACAATGTTTGCTATGATCAGAGCATGTTTGCATTGTGAAAAAAATGTTAAAACTTTTGCAAATTTCATTAAACATCAGTACAAATGTCAAAATGCTCTTGCAGCACTGAATGTGCTACAAAAAACTGAAATTTCAATTGATATGAATATTAATCAAATACATCAGAAAACAGCTGAGGAAAATTCAGAATTGAATAATATTTATATATTAAGCACTGAGTGAAATTTCATTACTGATGCAAATGCAACTTTATGTGATAATTTTGATTCAGAAGACTTGAAGAATCAGATAAATGAATTAAACATTAATATATTTTTTTAAAATATTTTGAAATTTCATTCACCACTCAAAAATTCAGAGCAGCAATATTTATCATTCTTGAATTTCTACATACATGTTTTCAGTGTCAGAATTTCAACTGTATCAAGTATTGCAACAATTACATATAAAATTTCAACTGATTATCAAGCAGATTTTGTGATGAATTTTATCAATTTTTCAAATGAAGAAGTTCTTAAAGCTAAAAATAAGCATCAGAAAAATTCATTTTATTTATTTAAAAGCAAAATTGACTACAATGTTGCACAGTTTTTCTTGATATGTAAATTAAGCAAAAACAGCATTGACACATTTATGAAAAATTTATGACTGCAGTCAATGCATTCACAACTGTCATTTCAAAATGCAGATAAATTTTTTGTGAAGCTGTTTCATTTTGCAGCAAATCATTTCATTAAGAACTGAATGATGTAAAAAATACAAGTGTTGTTAAGTGTTTCAGATTCTTCAGTTGAAATATATTATCTGCATTATTAATGTATTGAGCATGTTATTTGTTATTTTTTTTTCACAAATTTTTTGAAGAGCATTTTACATATGCTTCAATTCAACAACAAAATTTTCAACATCATTAAGTGTACACTGAAATGCATACAGCAAATTGATGATAAAATATACAAAAAAAATTTTTCAATAATGTTATAATGATATTTGTGTTGATTGCAAATGACAAAATACAGTTAATTAATCATCATAAAAATTTTAATACTTGATTAATTTATTTCATTATCAGCAATTTGAGTAATTCAGCTCAGCAAAGTCAGAAGTTAAATGAAACAATGTTAATAAAATTTTTTTCATCACTCAAAAATATTTTTTGTGAAGTCAAAGTTCATGTGTATCATAATGTCATGTGAATTATATTAAAATATAAATATAAGTATTTCATATTACTGCTCACTCTAATTGTACAGCAGAATCTGTGATTAAATCAAACTGTTGTTGTATAACTAAAATGAACATTTATGAGAGCTTGAAAAAATGCTTTGTATATAAATATGCTTGTGTGAAATTTTACTGACATTTGTTTTATTGAATAGTATTTGAGACTTTATGAAAAATTAAAATGTTGATTTAATATGCTGATGATATAATTCATCAATGCTTTTCAGTTCTTGCAAATATCATTGCAAACTACAAAAAGCAGATTTTGATAATTAAAATCAAAAATAAAAAACATTGTATCATGTGCACAATATCATTCTGACAGCATGAGAATTTTTCAGCATCTTGATTTATGAGAACACATGAGTATATAATTCAACAAATGAAGAAACAACATGTTGAAAAATTTCAGATCAATAATATTTCTGCAAAAGTGAAAAACATGTGAATTCATTCTGCTCTGAACTTTGTTTGACATTATTTTTTAATTAATATTTATGATATAATGATGATTGATGTTCTTCATCAGCTTCTAAAAAATATTGTTAAATATTTTATTAACTGAACAACAGCATTAATGAAGAATCTCTTCAAGATTAAAGTTCAACAAAAGAAATATTTCATATTAAATTTCAGTATAATAAATATTAATGATATTAAAAAATTAAATGCTCACTTTGCTCAAGTTTCTGAATATTCATTATTAAAAAACTTCAAAAAATTCAGTGCTATTATTTAATAAACAGAAGTGCAGCAGCAAGCTGTGATTCATTAATTAATTTCAATAATTGCATCATTACTTTCACAAAAAAAATCAGCAGCTGTGTTGTTTGCTCATACTGTAATTGAATTATTGTATCTTGCATAATATGAATTATATGATGATGAAACATTGTCATACATCAAGCATAATTTTTATTGCATTGACAACTTAAAATGAATGTTCAATGATTATCAAATGAATGTTAAAAATTTCTTCAAGATTGATTATTTTAATTTTTTAAAGTTTTATATTCTCACTTATTATGTTCAGTTCATTCATGACAGTGAAAATTTAGATGAAATTGACACAGAAAATTTTAAAAAAAACCACAAAAATCTTATTAAGAATTCATTTCAGCAGACAAACAAGCAAAAAATATATCATAAACAGATAATTGCACATAATATCTGTCAAATGAACATGATATCAATTGAAAATGTTTTATTTTTTAAGAAATCATCTGAATGAAATGCTGCTACTGTCACAAGCAATCTAAAAATCAAGATAACATCATCATCAGAATTTATATTTCTGAAAAATCTCAATTGAAAAATTGTTTGTGAAAATCAGATTAAAATCTGTGATCTTGCTACACAGCTTAATAATTTAAATAATGAGTTTTTTAAAGCTTTTGCAGTTTTTGTTTGTGAAATGAGAAAATGATTTTATAAGTCATCAGAAATTTTTTGTTTCAGTGATTGTAAAAAATCAAAATTTGCATAAATGCATCACTACAGATTACAGCTTCATGCATTTATATCAGCATGAAAGTTTGATGATAAAGAAACAGCAAATTCTGATACTTTCATAAAAAAGTTTTTTTGATGTTCATCTGTCTGAATGAAGAAAATAAACAATTCATGACACAAAAATTATGTTTAAGTTCAGAAACATCAGTCTAAATCAAGTTAAACACAAAAATTAATTCTTAATGAACAAATAATTATTCATTTTTTTGTGATTTTCACAGTATTTGATTCTGAGCACAGAATGTATATAAAAAATATAAAAATCAATTTCACAATATTCAACAATCAAAAGTATTGTGAGATTTTTGTGAATATTTTGCAGTTTTGCTTGAATACATCACATAAAATTCATGACATGCTTGAAATTGAATTAATTTCAATAAAATATTTTTATTTCACTGCAAATTACAATCTGAACTGATGACAAATTTACATTTTTAATAATATTATCTGAAAAACTCATGTTGTTTCAGCAACTTATGACAGTAAACTTGAGAATTTCAGAATTAACAGAAAAATACTTTATATTAATAATTACATTAATTGACATCAGTATCAGATTTTATATCACTCTAATTTTCTTCAACTGAAAAAAAATTAATCAAAAAATATAATCAAAAATTGAAACAAAAAATGAAGCAAAAATAAGTCATTCAAAAACAACAAACAAAAAATGTGAACAATGATATGAAGTGAACACATGTCATTAATTTCACAAAAAATTAATTGATGATTGTCAACACAAATTGCAGATCATTTAAACACAAATGTCATATTATCAATATTTCAAATAATTTCTGATACTGTTTACATGTCAATCTCATCATATGACATACTGAGTTTTGCATACTAATCAATTTCTTGTCATACAGCTAGATATATCATTTTCAGATAAAATTACATTGTCTTCTCATTTAGTGTGATTGTTATACTGTAATGATTTTCAAGTCATCAGCAATAACTTATTAAATAAAAAAAATGTGCATTTAATGTTTTTGCTATTCTTTGAATATATAAATTGCTCAATTGTAATATTTATGACATATGTGTGAGGATGCTATATAATAGATAGCAACTAGAATGATGTATCAAGCTATAAGATCACTATACACACAGATATATAAATGAAAGAATGTAGATGACTCAAATATCAATATGATATTGAGATAATAAAGCTCATTGCTGATCTTCAGAAAGATAAAAAATCAGAAATGAAAAATTATATACACAGTATATGATTACATTATGTCAGAAGTGATTTAGTAAGCTTGACATGACAGTTGCTTTTTTTCTAGTTGAAAGCTGTTCTCAGTGATGATTTTTTGCAGCATAAATGCTCATATATCAACAGTTTGTATAGAAAAGTATGTGTATGACATGTATTTGTGAGTAAATATGACATTGTGTGATTGTTTTGGATAAGTGAGAACTAATAACACATTAATAATTGATTAAAATTGTGTTATTGTGTGAAATAAGCAAGTATGAAGATTCAGAATGCTGTATTGTCAACAGCAGTTGAATTAAATTAGTGTTTGATCAGTAATGTATTTTTGAAAAATTTTTCACACAACTAGTGTTCAAATAAACTTTTGAAAACTGTAGTAATAGTAAACAATAACACAGCACTGCATAATTGCAATTCTGCTTTTGCTATTTCATTTTTTTTTTAACTTATTTCAATTTTTTTTTTGCTTTATCTGCTGCAATTCTGCTTTTTCAGCTTTTACTGTTTTTTTTGCTGTTTGTTTTGCTTTTATCTCATTTTTCTCTCTCTCATGTTGTATTTTTATTTTGTCATAATGACATCATTTGCATTTGCTGTTTTGATTATTTTGACTAAAAAACATCACAAGACATCTTCAGTTTCAGCATCATCTGAAAAAAAGTTTTGTTTTGTCAAGAAAGAAAAAAAAATGAAAAAGAAAAACAGTCATATTCACTGTTTTTTTTGATATATTTTGCAGTTAATAAAAAAATTTTCTATACTGAGAGCACTTTTCTTTATGTTTATTTATGTGTCTTGCATGAATTTTCTTGTGCAGAAGCAAGTTCACTTGTTTTTTTTTTTCAATTCTGATGATATTCAGTCACTTTTGAACACATTTTGAGTTTTTTTATAGACTTTTTGTTTATATTCTCACCTGTTATAGAATTTTGATCTATCAGAATTTTGTTTTTTGTCTGTTGCAAGACTTTTGTCTGTCAGAAAAGAATTTGTGAACACATTTGTTTGCATTTTGAGCAAGAATATATGTATTTTTGTGCTTGAAGTAATTTTTTCAGCTTTTTTAATATTCAATTTATGTGTACTAACAATCTAAACATTTTTCTTGTTATTGTTGTCTGCTCTTCCTGATCAATTCAGTCAAGAAATGTGATTATGCTAGATTCAGCAACAAAAAATGCAAGAAATATCAAAAAACACATCAGAATTGCATTCTGATAAGTGAATATTCAGTTATTAATGATAATTTGCTAATTTTTTTGCATTTTGAATGAAGAAAACTTCATAAATCAAACATCTTCAGAATTTGCATGATATTATCTTTCACATGCAGCAGATGAATTGTGTTGTCAGTGAACTGAAGATAAAACTTCAGAAGCTGATGACAATTCTGATTAAAGCTGATTGCAAAATCAGAAGCACTTATACTTATATTGCAGTTAAGTATGATGTTGAAAAATGTTGTGTAATTACTGTAGCAGGGCAGAAGTCTGCAGAAGAAATTGTAAATGCTGAAAATGCTGATTTGATAAAGAAAAAAAAAATGAAAAAAATTTTTTTTAGCAAAAAGTATTGATTTAATCAATGAATTGTCATGCTTGTTTCTTGTCTCTCTCACTAAGATGATTGTCATGATTATTTCAGCATCTGCAGCATTTTTTTCATTCATTTTTGTCACTTTTGCAGTTGTTAAATTCATCACTTCTACTTCATCTGTTTTTTTCAGATTTTGTTTGATCAAATTGTCTACTTCTGAAAAAGAAAAAAAAATGAGAAGAAAAAGTTAGCAGAGAAAAAAGAAAAGAAAAAAAAAGCAAAAAACAGTTGTGAAGCCAGTGATTGAGTCAGTTGAGAAGAAAAAAAATAAAGAATACAAGAAAGAAAGTGAAAAAAAAAACTCAGAAAATAAACTTGTGTTTTTTTAGAAGCTCTTCAGAGCAATTTTCATGCTTTCAGACACATTTTCATCAGATGCTGCATTTTCAAACTAAATTTTTGTCAAATTTTTGTTTTTTTTTTTGTTTTTTGTGACATGTTTAGTATTTTTGAATACTCACACATGTTTTTTGACATGTCCCATATTTTTAAATACTCACACATGTTTTTTTTTGTTTTTTGTTTTTTTGATACATCTGATATCTTTGAGCACTCATACATATTTTTTTTTGACAGAGACAGCATCTTCAGACAGTTGTTTCTGTTTTTTTTTTTTTTTGTTTTTTTTATCACTTGAAGACTTTTTTTTTCAAAATTCAGTTTTTGCTTCTCAGTAAAATCATTTAAAAAACTTTAAGAGAAAAATTTTGAAAAGAATAGCAAAGAAAAAATCAAAAGATATCATTGAGTGTCTAAAATTATTTTTAATTGCACTTATGACACTTTTTTACAAATTATGCATTAACTTCTTGCTTTTTTTCTTGCTTTTTAAAAATCACAAGTGTCTCAATATCAGTTAAATTTTTTTCTAATTTTCAATTATCATTTTCAGAATTTCAATCAGCTCATCAAATAAGATATTCAATTTTTTTATAATATTTGCATTTTTTAAGAATTTTTTCAACAAGATATTCATTCTGTTTGTTTATTAGTTCTGATTCTGATGATGATAGCTGATTTTCATGTTTTTTGTATACTTTCAGCAGCAAAACATGAAAAACAGAATGTATATTGTGATAACTAGAAAATAATTGAAGCTTATATGATTGCTTTTTTCAGACTGCAATAATTTGAAATAAATTAACATAATTATAATCAAGTTTGTGTGCAGAGCAAATCATTTGAAAGTTTTTTGCATGAATCATTACTTAACTGTCAATTTGAAAAAATTGTGACTTATATTTTAAATCATAATATGTTTTTTGTATATCATGTGCTGCTTGCAATTTTTTAATCAGCTGTTTGTATATATCTTCAAAAATTTCAGCATGTTTTGTTGTATGAATAATTGATTTTTCTGATAATTTGCTGACATTAACAATCAAGTCAGAACACTAATTCATAAAAGTTTTAGTCAGTATTTTGTTTGTAGAGTTATGCTTTGCTTAATTGTGCACAAATTGCATCATTGACAGTCATTGTACTTAATCATCTTGATGAAAATTGATAAAGCAATACAAATAATACTTTAATATTTGATTTTGATACTCAGTTTGATCATCAGTTTGAGAATGAAAGACAGTACTAAGGTGATGTCTTGCATCAAAATAAAAACAGAAAGTTAATCAGTATTTACTCATGAATAACAAATTTTAATCAGAAATAACATTTTTTAATATTTTATACATTGTAAAAATGCACTCATAATAAATTTTTGCAAATTCAACAGCAATTATATCTTTTCAACAAGATATATAAATTGTGAATTTGAAAAAAATATCAATTATAATTAATACAGCATCATAAATTTCATTTTTTCATGTGAAAAAAAACAAGTCAGTAATAAAATCAATCAAAATAAACTTAAAAAATTTGAAAAATATAAAAATTGTGTCTAACTTGTCATATTTTTTATGTTAACAAGACTTAACACATTAACAAACATCACAAATTTGCACATATTGCATAACATGTTAAATAAATTCATGTCAATAATACTTATTCTGAATTATCTCAATGAATTTTTTAATTTCTAAATATTTTTTTTGCAAATCATCATGATTTGTATAAATTATTTTCATTATCAACATTTTTTGCTTTGAAATATAAGCTCAATTGTTGACTTAAAGTAAATCATCATCAGAAATAATTCAAACAGAGCTTTCAGCATTAAACATGTCAGTTTCTTGCACTTTTCATCTGCATTTTTTGACAAAAAAGTTTAAATTTTGAATTTGCAGTAGCAAGAAAGTTAAAAATTCTGACATATTTGTATATACTGTTTCAGACATTAAAACAGCATTTATCAATGTTCACAGCACAAAGTTTTTCAGAAAACTTTTATTGTTAATGATAAATTCAAAAAAATCAACAGTGTTTTTTGAGAAATTATTTATATTGTTAATGATTATCAAATTGTTTAAAAACATTAATTGCTGTTGTTTGTTGTATATTTGAACACAGTTTGTGAGAAAAATTATATTTTTGTGAAATTCAGTGTTTCATTTTGTTATAACTTCATGTTGTAATTTTTGTTGCAAGATAAATAACATAATTTTATTGTGATAAAAATCTGCATAATTTGATCAACAGCTGAGTGCATTTGCTGAATTTGTTTTATTTGAATGATGTAAAAACACAAAATTATACACATTTAGTGTTTTCACTCATCTTGTCTGACATCTGTTGAGTATTTTAGTTGTCATAAAATACTGTAAATTAGCATGATTAGACAAAACAATTATTAAATTTTAATTTTTTTTCAAATAATGTCTTCAGTGCTTAAAAAACACAATTATTGTGAACAATTTTTTATCATGTGTATCATAACACATTTCTGCATTTAATTAATTTGCAAGATCAGAAATCAACAAAATATCAGAATTTGTTTTTTTGAAATTGTGACAATATAATTATTATTATGTAAATTAAGACATTTAATTTTAGTATAATCCTTTCTCAAAAGTCAAAGTGAGAGAGTAGAGAAGTGAAGATAAAGTGCTTTTTAATTTCTTGAAATGTATATTCAGCATTATTTGTTCAAACAAAAAATAATTTTCATTTTTTTTTATATTATTTTTTTTGATTAATGCAAATAAAGAATTAGCAATTTTTGAATAAGAGTAAATAAATCATTTATAAAAACTAGCAAATCTCAAGAAGCTTTAAAGCTTTTTAATGCTTTTAGAAATTGATTAATTAAGTATAACATCTACTCATTTTTTTTCCATCTCAATTCTCTCAGAATCAATCATATACTCTAAAAATAATACTTTATCAACAGCAAACTTGCATTTCTTGATTTTTATGAACAAATTTGCTCACTCAAGATAATCAAAAATCATTTGTGTGTGCTTAATATACTTTTTCATGCTGTTGAAATAAATGAGAATGTTGTCAAGATAAATCAAGCAGCAAACATTTAATAAATCAACAAGTGTGTTATTTATATAAAATTGAAACATAGCTGATGCATTTGTCAAATCAAAAAACATCACATAAAATTTAAAATGTTCATAACAAATGCAAAATGTGATTTTTTATTTATTTTTTTCACAAATTTTAATTTTATAATAAGTGTCACAAAAATTCAGAGCAGTGTATATCTTGACTTCACTAAGTTTATTTAATATTTTCATAATCAGCAGCAAAAAATAATGATTTTTGATTGTAATGCAATTAATTTCACAATAATCAACACAAAAACATAAATCATTATTTTTTTTAAAGCAAAAAAAATTAAAGCTTTAGCAAAACTCTCAGAAAATCTGATTTAATTTTTGTTCAAAGTATTTTTAATATATTGCTTCAGAATTTTGAATTCAGTGACAAATAAAAAATAAATTGACAAGAATGACAGTTTCATTTCAGATTTCAATTCAATTTTATGTTTCATTTTTGATGAATGAAAAGCTTTAATTGCAATTTTTTCTGAAAATAAATGTGCTTTATGATGCACATAATCTGACAATTTGTTCAAATTTACATTTGTGTATGTTGCACTGTTAAACATAATTGATTAATCAGTAAATTTATTCATTTGTTCAGAATCATTAATTTTTAATAATACAACTGATTTAATATTGAGCAAGAATGCTTGTGCTTCTGTTAAAATCTCATCAACTGCTTCATTCACAGACATAAAATCAATATCAGCTGCATTGACTTGATAAGTTTAGTTATTTTTTTGCCCATTAACAAGAAAATTAATATTTTTAAGTCAAAAAAAATTGAAAATAAGATTATAACTGTCCAGAGCTATTATCTTGAAGCTATAAATAGTAATTTGCATAACTTCATTATTGTTTGTTGTGCTCATGATTAAGTCTAGTTGTTCATAAGTGTGCATTATGTGATCATCAATAGTTTTCATCATTTTTGATTTGTGAGATTTATTTTTCAAGTCATTAATGTTTGTTCAAAAATGATTAATAAAATTGACTTCAGCTTCTGAATTCACTAAAATTATAACACTTTTCAGATTTTTTGTTGTTGAAATTTCAACAATTATGATGAAGAATAAAAAACTTCACTGTTGTTTGTGAATTTTAAAAGCTATTACAGTATTAATAATTTTTTTTAAAAGTTTTTTGATACTTCTTATTGTTTATTTTCATACTTCTGCTTTTGTTTTTTTTTTCAACAGCTATCTGAAAAGTGTTTTTTTTTTCACAATATGAATATTTATCATATTTGATTTTTTGTTTTTTATTGTCATTTGAAGAGTCATGTGAATTATTGTTGCTATTTTTCAGTTTTTTATATAATCAGTTTTTAAAACTGAAGCAGTTTGCATTGTTTTGATTTAAATTTTTCAAATTCTGTGTTTTTTTCTTAAGTTTGTTGACTTTATCAGATAGATTATCTTCAGTCTGTGTGAAATAAAATATGAAAGTTTTGTATTTTATATTTTTGTATTTATCAGTGTACTTGTCAAATTCTGCACAAACTTCAGATAATATCTTTAAATAAACATGCTCTTTACATTAATTTTCAGTATATTGCTCACAAATTCATTTTGACATGCTTTTTAAAGCAGTTATGAAATTTTGAACTGACTGATTTTTATGTTGTTTGAGTTCTAGATATTGATGATCAGCATTACATAAAATTTTTTCAGAATTGATAACTTGTTGTTTCAGTTAATCTTTAAATTCTTCTCAAGTAGATAATTGATTGTCATTATTTGCATTAAAATGACTTTATTTGATGAGCAGTTTGCTGTCAAAATGCAAAACTGCTTCAAAAATCTTGTGATTTAACTGTTTTTCAAAAAAATTTTCATAATAAACATAAAAAACTTTTGTGCTCACAATGAAGTCTTCTAGTTTTTTAAAATAACAAGCTGCAAACTTTTTATCAAGTTTTTGTGAGAATGCTTTCACTATGTCAGTTTTAATAAAAGATGTTAGAATAGAAACATCTGAAATAAAAATATTTGAACTTAAAGTACTGTTTTTTTTGTTTTTTAATGCTTGTATTGCTTTGTTAAGATTTTCAATTTCAGTTTGTTGTTTCAACAATTGTTTTTCAAGTTTAAGATATTCAATTTTGTGTTCATCTTCAGCAATGATGTTATTTTCAGTCATAGTTGATGATTTTCTGATGTTTTTTGATTGAGATTGCACAATTAGCTCAACAATATCATCATTAAGAAAGTCTGATGTAATTGTCACTTCAACTGAAAAAAAAATTTTTCACAATTTTTGTCATATTGAGCTTTGTGATTAATATTATTGAACATGATGTCAAATTCAAAAATATTGTTGTGAAAAGTGTAAATTTAATGAAATAATTGATAAAATTGATCAAATTTGATGAAAAAAGATTTTGTAACTTGATGAATCATTTCTCAATTTCAGAAGTGATGAGAACTGTGAGAATGCTATATAATAAATAGCAACTAAAACAATGTATCAAGCTATAAAATCACTATACACACAAATATATAAATGAAAGAACATAGATGACTCAGATATCAATATGATATTGAGATAATAAAACTCATTGCTGATTTTCAGAAAGATAGAAAATCAGAAATGAGAGATTATATACACAGTATATGACTACACTATGCCAGAAGCAATTTAGTAAGCTTGGCATGACAATATGTTTTCAGTTTTTAAATTACTATTGTGATCATTGAAAGCAAGTAAAGATCAAGTACATTATGAACAAAACATAGTTATACTAACATTGAGTAATGAGATGTAGCAGTATACATTGTAGTTACATTAACTAACTAGCTCACATGTGACAATGAACTAACTACAACATATTGGTGAATGTAATGTCAATTTGAATGAAACATATATTAAAGTCATTTTTAAATAAAACATGAACAAACAATGATTACTTTCAATTATATTTTTATTTTCAATTATTCTTGTTCAGCAATTGAAATTGTTCTGATTTCAGAAGATTTTCAGAGCTGAAATTGTGCTCATTTTTAATTTTAAAATATATCATCAACACAAATATATTCATATTTTGAGATGAAGACAAGTCAAACTGTCATCACTGTGAGCAATTTTTTGTTAGAAATGAAGCACTGAACAATTTCAATGACAATGACAAAGCTGAAAATAAATTGTAATAACTACAAATTGTTGTGTTGTATCTTGAAACAAAAAATGCAAAAATATTGTTTTTTTAATACAAAACTCAGCACACACAGCAGCAAGCAGCAATTATGTAAAATCAATGAACATATAATTTGAAAATATAATTTAATATTTAATGATTATTCAGAAATGCAAGCACACTGCTGTTTGACAGCAATGACTTAAAAATACAATAATAATTTGAAGTGCTGACACATAAAAAAAAATTCAAATTTGTATAAATGCTTCAGCAATCATGCAAAGATTGTTTACAATTATATAATTAAGTTATGTTCAAATTTCAGTCTCTTGATTTGTAACTGCTGCTAACATAACATTTTACATGCAGTATAAACTTGCATTTCATGATGCAGTAAATATGTTGAAAACAGCACAATTTCAAAATATAAAATTCAAAATTATGATTTTTTCACAGATGAACAATTTTATAAAATTAAGAAACTGTGATGATGTTTTGAAAGTATGATCAACTTACATCATTATATAATATTTAAAGCAAAAAAACATAATGATATATTCAGTGAAGAATTTTATATTTTCTGATAATAACTTGACTGAATCACAAATACTAAATTCAAATTTCACAACTGAAAATTATATCACATCATTTTCAAGAGTTTTATTTAATTAATTAAAATAAATGCTTCACAAGAAGCTTTCAGTAAGTTTTAATAATCATCAATTGTAATATCTTGATGCAGTAAAAAATAAAACTCTTGAAATTTGCAAAAAACACTCATTTTAAACTGCACTGAAGAAGATGCATCAGATAAAATAACAATATTTTTAATCATTTTTAACAAATTAAACAAAAATAAAGCATCTGCTTGTTAATGATAATCAGATATTTTAATAATCTCTCAAAAAGTAAGTGTATCAAATACATAATAACACTCAAGATAAATTATGATTTAAGTTGTCAGACTGATGTTGAAAATGTAATCTGATTAAATATCAGATGATATATTTTTCTTTCTAATGCTAGTTTCATTTAATGTGCATCATACTAGTTTCTTGCAGCAGAAGAAAACATACTTTTAAAAAAAACAAATTTTTAAGTTATTAAATTTTTTATGATGAATAAATTTGCACTGTACTTGTTTTTCTTCAATTTTCTCACAGTAAGTGTATGCTGCTTTTAACTTAAAATAAATTTCAGAAATTTTATTAAAAAGCTTATATGATATGTAAGCATCATGTTTTTTTTTCATGAGTTTAATGATAAATAATCTAGTCATACAGTTAGATTATGTCTTCAAGAAATGATTGCATTTGTGATTGTTGAAACTCTGAATATTACTAATACATTTTGATGCATATATTTTTTCAGACATCATGTTTCAGTCAAGACTTCAAAAACAACAATTGTCAATCAATGATGAAATGTCATCAGTTTTAAAAGTTGTTTTGAATGTAAATAACAATACAAACTGAAATTTATTGAGAAAACAATTGCAAACTGAAGTAGAGCTTTCTGTTGCTCATAAATTGCAAAAATATACTTGTGAATTGCTGATTAACAATGCTGATATTTTTCAATGTATGATTTAAGACTGCAGTTTTAAGAACTCACTTTGTCAAACTGAAAAAAAATTAATACTTCATATTAATAAATTTTTTATGAATTTATTTTGATTGTCTGAACAGATTTTCAGTCAGCAGCAGTGACATATTTAATAAAAATATTATAAAAATTCAGCATGTGCATCAGAATTCAGATAAGTAAACTCACTTATTCAGCATTGAAAAAATATCAAGAAAAGTAATTTATATTTCAGAATTCTAATTTTAACAATAAATTCAGTTGTGTCACAGAGATTTTCAGCTTTCATAGCTGATATATCATGTTTGTGTGATGATTTGAAAGTTGAAATTGAAACAGTGAGTAACATTTTCATAAAAATTTTTTACATGTGATTTAAGATAATGACACTTGTTTATCTGAAGTCAAATGTCAGATTTCAACATTTATATTTCTGACACAAAATGAAGAATGATGTGTTGCACAAAATGTGATGAAACAAAAAAATACTAAATTTTTCAAATCACTGAATGACAGAACATCAGCAGATGATTTTTTAAAATTAAATGAACTAAATTCACATTTTTATCAGACAATAACTGATTTCAGTTGCTTTCTGCATGAATATTTAAAATCAAGTAACACAGATGCAAACAAATCAAATATCTTGAGATGAAGTTAGACATCAGATAAAAATACAATCATTTAATATTGCAAATAAACAAATGTTGAGCATAGCAAAAAATTTGTGATGAGAAAAATTATTCAGTGATTTGAATTATGACAAATAATCAGTTTCAGATTTGAATTTCTGATCAGAATGAAATAACAATCATCAAAATTCATTTATTAAAAAAATATGAACTCTTGCAGTGAGCAAATGACAAAAGAAACAAGAAAATCAATTCAATATTTATAAAAATTACAGCACACTGAGCTTTGAATCACTAATGTTTACTTAACAGTCAGTTCAAACAAAAACAAGAAGAGTATGTATTATTATTACTTGATGAGTATTGCTGCTGATTTTATTTCTTACTAGTTGCATGATATAACAAATTTTTTAAGATATTATATTATGAAAAAAATTCAAAATATGCTTATTGTTCATTATAAATTTGAAAATGCAGAGCATCAAAAAAAAACTGTTCAAAATTTGCTTGAAAATGATAACTTTCTTTGCTATGACTGAAAAAACAAGATGTGTTATGTTTTATCACAGAATTTTAAACACTGTGATTTAAAATGATTGACAATCACATATAAAGTGACAAAATTTAATGATTAATCAATATTTTGTATCTTGCAATAGTACAGTTTTTTTTTGATTTCAAGAAATTTGCACTTGCAATTGATTCACTTACAGCACATTTATTTGATTCACTGTTTGTCAACTGCATCATTTTTATTATTATATATATATGTTATACTTTGAGAAAGAATGAGACAAAGTGTCAGCAGCAGTCAATTAAATTTGAGATTAATGAAACTTTACATAAGAAGAGATATCACACATTTTTTTTGTTATGATATTAAAAATAATGATTAATAATTTTTCAATGTTTTTAGCAATCTGAAATCAGCTGAAAAAACTTTAAAATTAATTGTCAGTTGATCAGCAGTTCATTTTACAGAAACTTATTTTCAATAAAGTAAAAATATATGTCAAATGAAATCAGTTATTTTCAACAAATTCAATTATTGTAGTGAAGAAAAAACATGCAGACATTTTAAATAATCTCATTGAACTGACTTTTATATCAGTTAATTCAATTTTAGAAAATGCAATTATTAAAAATACAAAAAAACAATTTATGAAGAAACAGCAAGAATTCAAATCACAATTTGAAAAACAATAGTAGTAATTTGAATTAATAAATAAATTAATTTATGTTTACTGATTGTGAAATATGTGTGACTGATTGTTCTGATGTAATTAATACAAATTTTCATTAACATCAGTGAAGAATCAATCAAATCTGAGAACACAAATGATGAAATTATGACTTTGACAACTCTAACTGCAGACAATTATGTGTCAAAAAATAAAAATGAGTTTAGTGATTAATATGATGACATCAAATTTTTTGTTGATGATTATAATAATGAATCTGTAACTGAGTATATTAATATTGAAGATCAGAAACTGAATGATATGCTGAATAATAATGTTGAAAATTGAGAAAGTGTCTGATTTTGCTATACAATCTGAAAATATTGCTTTTAACATACAATAAAATTACTCATATTGTTGATTCAACATTAATTATTACACATTGTGTTGATAAGCAAAAAAAAGTTGAGTTCTTTTACATGTTCAGTGTTATTATACAAATCATGAATGATTTGAAATAAAAGTAACAACAATTATAATAAAACACTGATTTTTCAGATACATTGAGAACATATGACAACTCAAAACAATCATCATATCATAATAAACAAACAATGATATGATGACTGTTTTTCAGAGTATCATTGAGTAAATTCAAAAACTTAATGTACTTCAGATGCAAACATCATTTTTCAGAACAATATATGATTATGTATAAATCATTCTGAGCAACACACATTGCTGCAGAAAAGATAATATTTTTCTGAAAAAACTGAAGAATACTCAGATTTTTTGTAAAATATTTAAAATTTCTGAGTAAATCACAGCAATGCTCAAAGTTAACTCAGAGCATATTTTGAGAAATGCATAATGTTTAAACATTCAGTCAACTTTTAAACTCAGAGTGCACTTCAGATCATCTTGAATTTTGCCAATGAAGTGTCTGATTTAATCATTCAAAACAGATGTTTCTAAATTTTTTATATTTAAAAAAACACAAATGTTATGTATTTAGTGTCAGATTCAGATAGATTGATTTTTCAAACACAATGAATACAACATTCAACATTTTGTAAAAGTTTGATTATGTTAAATAATTATTCATATTGTGACAAACACAACTCTTAGTATTTTGTTTATTTTTTTTTAAATAAATTAGATAACTTGACTCAATGCAAACAAGAAATTACATTTGTTGATAAAAACTTTAGATGTTAAATATTCAGTGTTGAAAACAGAATCATTAGATTGATTGAATCTTCAGAAACAACAGAATTGAATTTAGATAAATTGAATTTTCAAAATCAATAAATACAATATTTTATGCTTTGTGAAACTTTGATAATGTTTAATAATTATTCATATAGTGACAAATATAAGACTTCATGTTTTGTCTTCATTTGTTAAAATGAATTAGATAGATTGATCTGATGCAAAAAAGAAATCATAAAAAGGTTTTGTTATTGTCAAGTTGAGCAAAAAAGAAAAGTAAATCTTAAAAATTAGTTTCATCAGTATTTAGAGCATTCATGTAAACTGAGTGTTTGTTTCAGTATAATTTAACAAAATTAAGTCAGTTAGTGTTAAATTTTCAGATTCTGAATTTTCTATGTAAGTTCAGATTAGTAATGTTTGTGTTAATAAATTCTTGAGCAGTTTGATCTGATCAAGTCTGTAAATTGTTAAAATTTTGTAAATTATTTTTTGTTTCTACTGTTTCTGTTTTTCTGGCAAACCTTTCAACCTCAGAATTTAATAAGTATAAAATTCTTAAAGAATGATGTTGAGATTTTATTGATAGTTTTGATTGTAGAAATCAGAACTGATGTCATCTCAAGTGCAAAAAAATCACTACAATCATTGAAGAAAAAATAAACATGTAATTAGTAAGTTTTCAGAGCAGTTGATTTCAATTTTTTATTTTTATTTTTTTTTATTTTAACATTTTAATCAGAAAAAATTTTTCATTCAAATACTTATCAAATTTGATTTTTTTGTTGATAATCACTGAATCAGCTCAGATGATGTTATAAAGTTAAGATGTAATCTGAAACAAAATATCAAGAATTTTATAAAAAAATTTTGATATTCAAAAATAAATTTTTGTTAAAAATATTGTAATGAAAAGTTCAGTGCTTTCTATCAACATGACACATACAGCTAAGTTGACACTTTATGTTGATACACTCTAGTTGACAGACATTTTCTTAGTCATTTTTCTTATTGACTTTATCTCTGTTGATCACTTACATCACATTTCTTTCTGCTATATTTTTTCTATCAGTTGCTGAAGATATATATAGAGAACATTTATTTATTATTGAGAGAACACACATGTTTGCATATACTTCTTGATATTTTTAACATTACTTATACATATATTGTTGGCCACTTGATTGTTCTGTTGTTGATAGTTGTTGATACATATAAATCAATGTATTGTTTTTCTGATATGATTTCTGTTCACTACATTATCATAATTTCTAGAGTTAATACTTGAAAACTTGATATGAGATTGTTGACAGACTCTTGATTGATTGTTATTGCTAATATCAATTATTGATGTGTTGATTGTGATGTTTTTTTTTTTACATTAGATTCATTTCAATCTGCTCATATTAACTGAGTCATATAACTTTTTTGTTTCATTTTGATGTTTCTGAAAAGATTTGATTGATGAATGATCAACTGAGTTGAAAAATGAAAAAAAAAATTTATTATTTTCAATATTTTCATTGCTTCTAATGTCTCATTGCTCTGATAAACTCTGAGATTCTGTTGTTTGATTTGATTTGTGATTGTTAAAATTTATCATTTTTCTGCTACTGAAAAGTAATAAGACTATTGAAAATTTATAACTAAAACAATGATGTATTTAATGAATGTTTTTAACTTGTGAAGATTGTGCTTCAAGTGACACAAATCTTGTCACAAATGTGTTTGCAAAAAATCTGAGTGTCAACAAAAAAATTTTTATTTACAAAAAAAACTCATGCAACTGCTCATTAGTTGACACATTGAGAAAATTTTACTTTCATCATTATTTTTGTTATTTCAAAATCATTATCTGCTATTATTGTTGTTACAAAAAATGATTTTTTTCAAATCACTTTTGTTATTCAAGAATCAAGAAACTTGTTTATTTTGAGAAACATTGTTGAATTTGATGTCAAAATCTGTATCAAGAATTTCTAGTCACAAATGTGCTGCATCAACTTTTCAAGAACTGAAGAAAATGACTGAACAAGAAAGCTTGAATGTGCTTCTGAAGCATGATGTTGTTTCAAATATAACAGCAGATGTGAATTTCAGTTCATCAGATACATCAATTGATTTTATATTAATTTTGAACATAAAAAAAACTCTAACTTCAATGATTGTCAACTATCAGTATCAACAAGATCAAATGCTTATAATGATGATGCTGCTTTTTTTGTCTGAAATCAATGAAGCTTCATATTTTGAAGAAGAAAATGTGACACATTTTATTTAAAATTTCACTCAATTGTGTGAGAATCATGATATTATCAACAATGATTATCAAATGATGAAACAAGCATTTGAATATTGTTTGATGCAAATTGCAATGTGAATACATGAAACTGATGCATACAAAAATAAAAGCTGGCTCATGTTGAAAATCTTGCTGAAAAAAAAATATTGAGATCAGAACATGAAACAGAGAATGCACAGTTGAACTTATCTTGAAATGTTGAAAAATTAAAAATAATCATTTAATTTAAAAACTGTTTGTGAATATATGCAAGAATACATTGCTGTTTTCAATAAAATCTTTGAAAATCATCACATTGATAAGTATACATGTGATTGATATTTTGTTGAAGAATTTCTGTCAAAGCTTGATGACAAAATGTTTGAAAATATTGATATTAATTGAAAAAATTCATTCAGTGTCATTTGAAAAAGTGTTATCAAAATTATTGAAAAGATTGTAACAGTTAAAAAATGCAAGAATCACATGTGTGCTGAAGAAGTGAATTTCAAAAAAATGATAGAAATTGTCAGAAATTATAAAAACATTATGAATTTTGTTTGAGACAAAATCAGATTAAAAAATCAGTTTACATTGTCAATTTTGAATAATAATTTGTCAAATCTGCTGAAAATGATTTTGCAAAATGAAAAATGAAAAAATGAATCAACTTTTAAATAAACAAAAAATCTCATCAATGATTTGCAAAAAATCACAAAGTGAATGAAAGTGTTGATATTATCAATTCAGACTCTTGCTAATCAGATGAATTGAAGAACTTAAAAAATCAACAATTACATTTTATTTTAATCAATTGCTCTGATGTCTCAAGAGTTAACACAACATTAAGCACTTGCTCTTTCTCAACAAGCAAAATTCAACATGATATGCTTTTATTGTGAAAATGAAGAATGTTGTTGAAACACTTGTTCACACTTTCAGAAAAATCAAAATGAAAACAAAATTCATTTTAATGAAGAAATAAAATGTCTGTGTGTGAATTGATAAAAAAAAAAAATTCTGTCATTGAAATTAAGTGAAATGAATCACAAGTTTATGCCATTTGTTGATTATATCTTTAAAATGAAAAAGTGAAAGAAAAAGCTTCTGAAATAAATTGACAAGATGAAAAAAATTATTAAACTTTCAAGCTTAAGTGCAAATCATTTGATTAGAATTTAATGCTGATGCAAACACTGAAGTTGATGACATTGATGAAAAATAATCTGACAGTGATATTGATGATGAAAATAATGTTTTTGTTAGTATCACATATGCAGTTTCTGACATTAAGAGATTCAGAATTGAGAAATTATGCATTTTTGCTGTCAAAACACATCAACAAGACAATTATGAAATTTTAAAGTGAGTTGTTGACTCTGAAGTGCAAGTTCATGTTTCTGTCAATCACATTGATGAACTGAAGACAAAACATGTTTAATTTGAAAAATCAATTAAAGAAAAAACTGTTGATGAGAATATTGATATGAAAAATGTTAAGATTTGAGTGTCTTGTCAATCAATGCAGAAATTGTTCAATGAATTGAAAAAATCAACAAATGTTAAAAATCTGATCAATAAAATGCTTGATATTTCAATCATGAATGTTATCATTCAAGAAGTTTTTGAAAACTCAAATTGTGTTCATTATGTTTTTTTTGAGTCAATACTGACTGCAAAAAGTGAAAAAAATGACAACAAAAATTTCAACATCAAAATCAGTTATCAAAAAATTGATAAACTTAAATCAGTTCTGATTGATGACTCAAACTCAATATATGCTGTCATTGTTTTGAAAACTCTTGTCAGTGTCAATAAAAAAGTTGTAAAAATCATTATTAATAATGATTCTGAGATTAATTGCATCAATTTTAATCTTGTGAAGTGACTAGAGTTGTTTGTTCTTGCTGAAGAAGAAATTATTATCACTGATCAAATCAAAAACTTGATGTTATGTATCAGTATTTGTGATGATGTTTCAGTGAAAATTAATGATGTAATTATTCATTGCTTGTTGCTGATTCTTGATGAAGAAAATCAAAATTTTATTCTGAAGCAATCATGATAAATGTCAGCAAATTAAAATTATGAAACTGATGAAAAAAAAAATATGATGAGTTATATTTACTTGTTTGATAAAAAAAAAATAATTTAATTTAAAATTTTTGTTGCAATAAATTCTATTCAATGACATCAAGATGAAGTCTGATAATTTGAATTTTTAAATTAAAAAGTAAGTGTATACAATTAGAGCATGCATTTGCTGTCAACAAAAAACAATCAAAAAATCTTAAAATTGAGTCAGATGATAATAAAAAAAGCATTTATGACAACTTCAAAAAATCAAAAAGAGTTTTTGACAAGCTTCATAACATATGAACTCAGATATTTCTCACACATGAAGCTAAACAAAAAATGAAAAAAATGTCAAAATTCACAGAAAGATCAGAAAGTGATGATGTTGAGTACAAAATATCAAAATGATTAAAAAATCTCAAATCAGATAAATAAGTCAGTTAAGTTGACAAATTTTATCATGAATTTAAGATCAAAACAATGAAAAAACACAAAACAAACAAGATGAAATTTGTTGACTTGAGTGAATCTGATGAATCTAAATCTGAAAATTTTATCAATTGAGTCAAAACTTGTTTTTTCAAATATCATAAAAATAAATATGATGAAAAAAACTTTAACTGACAAAAGTTCATTGAGTACTTCAAGTTTTTCTGATTTTATCTTGTGAATTTTGCATTCTGAATTAAATTGACACTTGAGCAAATCAATAAGATTGTTTGTGAATTAAATTTAACATCACAAGAAAAAAAAGTCTTGTTAACAGTTTTGCTTCATCAAAAAGAAGATATAACTTGAAATTTTGTCAATATAAAAAAATACATCTGAAAATTATGTCTTCACAACAAATTTACACAGTCAAATATACAACTTGACAAGCTTTTGATTATTGAATTTCTTGTGCACTAAAAAAAAAAATCACTGACATGTTGAAAGCTTGAATTGCTGCTGAAATTCTTGAATTTTGCTATAAATTTTATTGAAACTCATGATTTGTTGTTGAAAAAAAAACATCAGAATATTGACTTATTAATTTTGTGATTTTTATGAATTGACACACAATTCAGAATGCTAATTTGTTTTCAAATATTGATGAATTTGCTGAAAACTTTGCTGATATGATTGTTGCTAGTTTTATTAATTTTTTTTCTGATTATGATCACTTGAAATTACATTCAGAAGATCAAGATATGATTGTCATAATGATATTACTTGATTTTTTTTGACAAACAATTGTTTTTCAAGAAGCAATCAACTTTGTTGCTCAATTTGTTCACATGATGACAAAAATTCTTGATGACTTGATACTGAAAGTTGCTCAGATGTTCATGAATGATATTGATGTTTCAAAATCAAAAACTCAATACAATGATGAAGAAATTGTTTCTGAAGTTTGTTAATATATTATGAAACATCTTCAGAATTTTGACACAATAATTTG
The DNA here is from genome assembly GCA_029449355.1 of Emydomyces testavorans. Classification (NCBI taxonomy): domain Eukaryota; kingdom Fungi; phylum Ascomycota; class Eurotiomycetes; order Onygenales; family Nannizziopsiaceae; genus Emydomyces; species Emydomyces testavorans. Next base: position 4,558,477 of record CP120627.1, read on the forward strand.
ATATTGTGAAATGGCTGAAAAGATTGTTTCAGCTGAAAAATCTCAATTTGTGATGTTTGAAATTCAAATTGTTGATTGAATATGTGATTATAATGATTGAAGATCTGATGAAAAAAAAATTGCAAAAATTATCAACTGATCAACATCAATGAATGTTTTAAAAATAAGAGAATTTCTTGATCTTACTGAATATTATTGAGCATGTATTGAATATTATGACTGAATTGCTGAATCATTGTATCAACTGCTTCACACAAATATCTGATAAGATTGAAAAGAAACACAAAATAATGCTTTCAATACTTTTAAAAAAAAATTGAGCATTTTTCTGATAATTCTTTCTCTTGATTATACTGTTGATTTACTGAAAATCATTATTGTTGTTGATGTGAGCAAGCATGAATGAAATGTTATTTTTATGCAGTTTCAATGAGGTGCACATGATTCAGCCTGATTTGACTTAGAAATTTGATTAAAATCTGAAAAAAATTATAATGTGAGAAAGTGAAAATGCTGTGCTGTGTTGAAAGCTTTGAAAAATTTTTAATATTGAGTTTATGAAGTTCATTTCACTTTGAAAGTTAATATCAGAACTTTTGTTGCTCAACTGAATTAAACAGCTACAGATTTTTCTGAAGTTTTTGTCATTAGTTGATTAGCTTGAATATATATTTTTAATTTTGATGTCAAGCATGTATCTGATTTAAAACACATTGCTGCTGATGTCTTGTCAAGATGATCAAAAACTGAAAATGATGAAAATAATGTAAATGCTCAAAATGTTGAAAACTTTATTAATGCAAAATTGAAACATCTTTATGCTTGAGTTGATGTCACAAGAATTGAAGATGAATCAGTTGATCTGCAGATTCTTAATAAATCTTATTCTAATAAATCTGAAATGATTGTGTAATATTTAACATCATTTTGTTGTTCAAAAAACTTGATAAAAGATTTTACTGCATTTTAAAAAAAAATTTAAAATTTGCAATTGAAGAAAATCATTTGTTCTGATATGTCAACAAGAATATATTTTTCTGATGTGTTATTGATGACTCTGAAAAGTGAACAGAAGTGATCAAAATCTTACAAGATGAATTTAAGCATTAAGAAAAAGAAGAAATTTATAAACTGTTGTCAAATTGATATTGATGAAAAAAATATATTTTGATGTCAAGTGATATGTTCAGATCTGCAGAAAATGCCAACTGAGAAATTTAATATATACTGAAAAAGTTTTGCACTTAACTTGAGTATCAACTATTTGAATTAAAATTATCATTGACATTGTTTATATGCTGTTTGATGAAGAAAAATTCTTTTTTGCTGTTGCTTGATGTGATTTTTCTGACTAATTTGAAGTCAAATTTCTTGTGAAAGTCACAGCTGATGCAGTTGCTCAGTTTATATATGAAAATATTTTTTATTGATGAGAATTTTCAAATAAAATTGTTGTTGATGAAGATTTTGAAAACAAAAAAATCACTGAAAAACTGTTGAAAAAATATAAAATCAAATGTATTTAAATATCAGTTTATAACTTTTGCACAAATGACATGATTGAAAAAAATCATTGACTGATCAAGAATGAACTGTCAAAAATGACAAATGAAACAAAAAAAATTGAATAAAGCATTTATCAGCTGCTTTTTTCACTGATTAAGTCACTGTCAAACAAACAACTGACATGTTTTTCTACTGTGTGTTGATGAGTCAAAAAGCAGTTTTTTTTATTAAATGTAAGATAATAACATGAGCAACTCTTTCTTAACAAACTGTGAGATCAACTTCAAATTTAATAGCAATGCAAGCACATTAAATTAAATGATGAAATCAGAATATTAAAGAGACTGTCAATCAAATAAAATAAATGTGATGTTAAAACAAAAATTAATTTAATGATGCACATCAGACACACAATGAATTTTTGAAAATCAGAGAATTGATGATTTTTCATCACATCAAGAGTGATAAAAATATATCAAAAGTGCAAAAACTTCACTTCTGATGATTGAAATTTTATTGAATCATTTTGATCAATGAAAAACATAATTTTTATCACATTGAAAAACTTGATGAAACAAAGATTGCTGAAACAATCTCAGAAAATTGATTGAAAAAATTTTATTTATAAAAAATTAATAATACTGAACAAGAAAAAAATGTTTCTGAGAATGAAAGAAATATGAATGTTGAAATGACTGATATTGATAAAAATAAAAAAATGACACATAGTATGAAAAAAGTTGAGAATTTGAGTAAGAAAGAAAGTAATGAAGAAGTTGAGAAGAAAAACAATGACACAACTGAGAGAGAAAGCTGATGATTTTCATCAGAATGAAATTTTGATATTGTTATATCATAATTTGCTGTCAGAAGCACTGATATATTGATCAAAAACATTTGCTAAAAACTAATGAAAATTGAAAATAAAAACTGAATTTAATTGCTTGCAAAAAGTTATTCTAACAAATTATTTATGAAGTAACAAAACTTTTGATAAGAAAGAAAGAAAATTGACAAGCATCTTATAATTATGAAAAAAAAAAAAAAAACTCACAACTCAGTGCATTGAAAAACATTGACATGTGCTCTCAGTGTAAACAAAATTTCTTCACATTTTCACAAAGCATGTTTAATGTCTGTGAGATTTTCATAAATTAAAAAACTGTTAATGAACACAAACTGATTATTCACAGTCTTTGAAGTTGAATAAATGTCATGAGTCAACTTGAACAGATAACAGATTTTAAATGAATTGTTAATAAAAAAATTATTAACAAAAACAGTACTGAATTATTTTTTTGCAAATACAAAAATTTCAAAATTTTTACTAAATAACTCAAGAACTGATGAGCCATCATTTTTGCTTTCACTGCTAGACAAAGCTTTTTTATGTTCACTGATTATTTCATTATCTTCACTTTCTGATTCATCAACTAGCTCAGTAATTGACTTGTTGATTAAATTCTTGAAAAAATCATCAACTGAATTTTTAATAACTCTTAAACTTTTAACAGTCAGATTTTTTTTAAAAAAATTAATAATTTCTTCATTTATCTGAGTTGCCTCTGCTGAAACAACAAATTTTTTATTAAGATTTATGATTTTGCTTGAAGAATTGACAAAATTATCTACTGTTTTGTTAGTGAATGCTTTTAATTTTTTTTTCTTCAAATGAATAAAACACTCAGAGTCTATCAACAAAATTATTAAAAAAATAAGTGAAGTGATTAGAATTTTTACTCATAAATAATGCAAGAATTTTCACATTCATTTTACAAACAATTTCTGCATGCTTCATTATCTGAATTGATGAAATTTTTTTGATAAGTGATGCAAATCATGAAAGAATTCTTCTTTTTCTTCTCACAATGATTGCATGAAATTGATAAAATTGCCTCATGAGTCTGAACAAGAATGTTGTTTTAATGATGCATGAAGTTGAGCACACTGTAGACAATAACATTCAACACAATACATTAATTGATTAACTGCACAATGAAGAGTGCATCAAGCAATTTTATTTTTTCTGATGAAGATTTAATGAGATATTTAACAAAATTAAGTGTAATAAAATTCTTGTTAATTTAATAAATGTTTTCAACAACAAATGAATCATTCTCAGAGTTCACTTCTATATCAATTGTCAATCAACAGCTAGAGAAAAGAAAAATTAATAAAAAAAAATCTTATATTCAGAATTTATCAATGATAAATTGACTGTATCAAATATATATTGCAGAATACTGTCAGAAACAAATTTCAAAAAACTCATTTTAGAATGTTAATGAACATATTGCAAGAAACTGACAATTAAGTAATTTTTTTTGAATGAAAAATTGTGAGTTTAAGTCATAACAATTGATAAACTTTCTGCTTGCTTGAGTGCTGAATTTTTAGATGCAGAAGTGAAAGTTGATGATATAACATTGTCAGTTTTTTTGATTGCTGCTAAAGTTGATACATTTTTTTGAAACATTTTCTTGATAATGACAGAAGTAAAAATATTTTTTTTGAATTTTTTTTTGATAATATTGCTGATTTTCACAACAATAAAAATTTAAATTTTTTTGACTGATTTAATTTTACTGACTGCTTGATCTGCAGAAACATATCAATTGAATATTTATCAGAAAGAATATGATAATAAATTTATGATGAAAATATTGAATTAAAAAAAAACAATGCTTTCTCTTCAGCAACTTGCTTGACTAAAAACATGAGCAACATTACTTGTCAAACATGATATTAATTAATTACTCACTAGAGATTTTCAATGCTTTCTTAATTGAATGTGCAGGCATTTTGTTTGATCATGACAAGAAAAATTATCTGAAATAAATAAGTGATAAAATATCAAGATGAAAGCAAATAAGTTGTCAATCATCAAGCTCAATTTTGAGAAACAAAAATATGAACAAAAAAAAAATTGAAGAAAGAAAAGTTGAAGAAATTATAAGAAAATTTATGTTTTGCTGTTTGTTTACTTGATGCTCAAACAAAATATCAAATTAACAAAACAAATCATTAATACTGTCATCAACTTCTCACAAATGTGAAAAAATTTTTTTGTCACTCAGAGTAATGAAGATTTACTTGAATTGATATAAAAATTTTATCAGTTTTTACACTTGATCTTGCATTGATTTTTGCAATTTGCTTCTTGATAAATCACAAATATACAATGCAAATGAACAACTATATAATGATATCAATATTGACTTTCTACAATTGATATCACATTGAAAATCAGAAGAATGAAATGTGTCAACTTCTGAATTCTTGCTTCTTTTTTATATTACTAAATTGAAACTTGTTTTGATATTTTTTGAATTTTCTACAACATTGCTGTTGACTAAAATTGTTTGTTTTGTTTCTTGTTTTGCTTTTATTCTTGCTGAAAAAATTTTTTAAGTTGATGTCAGAAAATAACATCAACTGAATTTGATTGAGTTGTAATGAGAAGTTCAGTGCTTTTTATCAACATGATATATACAGCTAAGTTAATACTTTATGTTGATACATTCTAATTGACAGACATTTTCTTAGTCATTTTTCTTATTAACTTTACTTCTGTTGATTATTTATGTCACATTTCTTTCTGCTATATCTTTTCTATCAGTTGCTGAAGATATATATGAGAGACATTTATTTATTATTGAGAGAACACACATGTTCACATATATTTCTTGATATTTTTAACATTACTTATACATATATTGTTGGTCACTTGATTATTCTGTTGTTGATAGTTGTTGATATATATAAATCAATGTATTTTTTTTCAATATGATTTCTGTTCACTACATTACCATGATTTCTAGAGTTGATACTTGAAAACTTGATATGAGATTGTTGACAGACTCTTGATTGATTGTTATTGCTGATATCAACTATCAATGTGTTGATTGTGGTGTTTTCTTCTTCTTACACTAGACTCATTTCAACCCACTCATATTGACTGAGCCATATAGTTTCTCTGTTTCAATATTATTATTAATACATATAGCTATTTCAGATCAGAGAATTCAAACATAAATTATGTTAATTGAATCATACTTAATCAAGTATCTGATTTCAGCTTCAGAAGTTATTTTTTAAAAATTTTTAATTATTATATTTTTTATAAAAATATGTTCTACAGTCAAATAAACAAATATGACTGATTTTCAGTTAATATTTGAATGAGAAATCAGAGCAGATATAGCATTCAAAAGCTGTGAGAAAAAATTTTTAATTAAGAATTTTAATCAGTTTTTTATTAAGAAATTATTCAGATTTTTTTTCATATTGTTTATTTTGATATATGATTTGCTTAACAAAATCACTGTCATTATTATTATCATTCTTGATACTCAAACAATATTGTCATTTAGTAAATCAAGCAGATATCTTTCAGATATAAGTGTATGAGAATCTGAATTTGAAAAAAGTATTAAGTTTTTACTGCTTTGAAGATAAGTTTTTTCAGAAGTATCAAAACATTATTTGTTCAGTTCAATGTGAATATCACACTGTGCTCAGTATATATAAAGCATATTTATATAGCACTCATTAAATCTTGAGATGACAAATTTTAAAACAAATGTGTATCACATTTTATAATATATCTTGATTGTAATTGTCAGTGAATGCATCACAAGTCAAGTATATATTAAAAAATTATTAACACATACTCATAATTTCATAATTAAAAATTCTGACATTTATTAAATATCAAAATCAAGTCATGCTTCTTGAAAAAATTGTCTTTCAACAAGTAAAGTGTTTTCTTTTGAATTTGTATCAGCTGAAGTTAATGATAATCAAGTATATAATGAAGCAAACATGATACACTCATAAAAATCAAGAAAAGTGATTGTTGCAAGATAAATTAAAACAAACAAACAACAAAACAATGATAAAATACTTTTTATCAATTATTTATATTTGTCTGACAAATCATTAATTATCTTCAGTAATTAATAATCTTCAAATCATCATATGTTGAAAAATAAAAATTAATGAGTGATTAAATATAATATATTGCATACATGATCATTCAATTATTATTAATGACATATAAATAAATATCAATTGTTTCATAACTGATGATGTATTCAATCAAAAACATTGTTATTGCAGTTTTCTGCACAAAATATATTTCATCTGAATGAATTAATCAATTTTAACACATTAAAAATCAGAAAGACTTGCTCTTCTGAGCATTTTATATGTGAGTTTTAGATATGATGTTTGATAATTCAAAAAATGTAAGCAATTTGTAAACAACAAGCATTAGCATTATATCTTTCAATTTTAAATAAATTGTTGTATATTTTTATGATGTGACAGATTTTGAATGACAGAAAAAAGTGAAATCTCATCACTTGATGCATCAGAACTGCAGCAGTTTGCAATAAACAAATAATAAATGATCATTACTGTCACTACAGCATTAATTTCTTGAATGCTTTGCTGTTTCAAGTTGAGCATGTCAAGTTTATATAAGTTTTTAAATTATTAAATAATGCTCATAATTTCACAAATGTCTGAATTTTTGAAATGTATATTAGTAAAATGAAGTACTGAAGCTGATATAAAATGCATTCTAGTGACAATTTATTATGACAGTATAAAATGCTGTGACAGTGAATGATGTTATAGTGAGAGAAAAAAATTAAAAAAGAATTATTGATAAAAAAGTGAGAATATTATATAAAAATAACAATTAGAATGATGTATTAAGTTATAAAACTTTATATTTGTAAATATATAATCAAAAAAATGTAGATGACTCTGCTGTTAATATATATCAAGAGTATGAAGTTCATCACTGATTTTTAGTGAGAGAAAAAATCAGAAATGATGAGTTATATACACAAAAAATAACTAATTAATGACAGAAGTGATTTCAAGAACTGAGCAAAACAAAATACTTAATCATGTAAAAGTGAATATTATAAATTACTGAATGAATCCTGACAATAAAATAATATATATATAATTAATAAAACATTAATATTTATTAATTTGTTTGAAAGCATGCAAAAATTTACTCAGTTAATATATTAGTGTCAAAATTGAGCAAATTGCTACATTCAAAATTATATTCATAACAAATTTTTGTAGAATGCTCAAGCAACAGTGAATTACATGTTGCTTCAGAAAAATGATTGAAATATTGAAAATGAAAAAAAATTTCTGACAACACAAGATTCACAATTGCTTTACAATAATTGAGTTGCTCAGTTTTACAAAATTTCAGTATGATTGATTAAATTCTGTAAAAACTTGATCACACATGATATATATTATCTGAAGTAGTTATTTCAGCTAAAAAAAACAAGTGATTTAGAGTAAAATTTTTATGAGCAGACAGCTTATTAATTAAACTGTCAATATTGATTAATAAATACAAATTGAAAAAAAAATTTGTCAAGCAGACATATTTTTTTGTATTAATATTCTGTCAACTTCAATTAAGTTTTTCATCTCTTCACAAAAAAAATTATCATATCACACAAGCAAAAATCTTCAACTGTTTCACATTATTCATGAACATAAAATGAAAATACATTATTATTTAAGTAAATAATACTGATGTGACATGCAACTTTCTAGAGAAAAGTGTCAAATGAACATATAAAATTGGCAAGTGAAATGAAAGTGATAATTTATATAAAAAGAAAATTTTTAACTGACAGTTACTCAGAAAGAAAAACATCAACAATTAAATAAACAGTGAAATATTTAATCAAAAAATCAAATTTTAATTAAACAAATAAAAAATAACAAATTACAAAATTTTATTTTTTCTTTCATTTTGTTTTTCTCATAGTAAATTAACTTGCAGTATTTAATTTTTCATAAGTTTGCACAATACAATTCTGATGTGCTGAATTAACATCATCATTCACATTTATTGATTGAGTAAAAAATGAAGAAATTAAAAATTCATTACTAGCAATCAAATCAACATATGATACAGTATCAGAAGCTGCAGAAAAATCAAATGAAAATAAATAATTTGAAAATGCATTTTAATTTAAGACAACAAAAAAAAACACTGAACTCAAAATTAATTAATATGTGAAAATGATATCAGATGCTGTATCTTACTAAAAAACTCAAATTGTAATTTTTCTTAAAACTGAAGATTTTTCAGAATTTTTAATGAAGTCAAAAAGTTAAACTGCAGAACTGCATCAATTGCTTCAGCAGCAGTGAAAGAAATATTCAAAATTAAAAAACTTAATACAACAATGACAAAATGATAATTATCATTAATTCAACAAAATTCAAGCAAAGTTTCTGCAACATGACTACAATATTTTGATTGTGATATTTTGCAGTTTTGAAATTTAACATTATTGTCATCAAAAAAGCAAATTACACAAACATCATTCATAAATACATTTTTTATTAATTTTTTTCTGCAATAAAACAAAAAACTAACAGCAAATTGATGAACATTTGTTAGTTCAGAAAAAGCATCAACAATTTCACTGAAGCTGACATGCATAAATAAAAATATAAAACAAATTGAAAAATATTCATCACTTAAAAATTTTTTCTGAACATTACATATAAACTGAATCAGTCACAGTGTGAAAACAAAACAAAAAAAATACAAATTTTGTTAAAACTGAAGCAATTATTCTAACAATAATATTGAAAAAATCATTATTCTTAATGATTATTTCATTATAGTCAAAAATTATGCAATCATCAGAAAAAAAATTATTTTTTGTATTATAATAAAAAATTATCAGATAAGTAATAAATTCACAATTAAAAATTTTACATTTCAATCTTTCTGAAAAAATCATAACACTGAACTCAATTTTCTTACAATCAATCTTGAAAACTGATGTCATTATAAAAACTTCACTCAAAGTGCAAAATGATGTCAACATGATCACAAGAAAATTCAAAAAAATTAAATGATAGAATTGAAAAAAAAAATTGTTGCAGAAATAAGCACAAAAAAATAACAGACAGATGCTGATACACTGAATGCTTAAAAAAGTCAGAAATGATAAAGTAAAAAACACAAAAATGATTTAAAAAAAACAAAAAAAATAAAAAAAAATTGAATTATACAAAAAAAGTTGAATTTGTAAGTGAAATTCAAAAATCAAGTGAGTTTATTTGCATTCACAAGAGAAAATGTGCAAAAACATTAAGAATCTGAAGCATCAATTAAAAAAATAATTTTCAAAAAAAAATTGTTAGCAAAACAACAAGTGAATGAAAGAAAATGAGAAAAATGAAAATTTATTATAAAATTCATGAAGCAAGCAACTAGTTAATGAAATTACAGAAACATTAAATTTTTTGCAGCAAGAAATACAAAAAAATAATATACATATATAACAATCACACAACTCAAAAACAGCATTATGAACAATGATTTTGAAAAAGAATAAATCTAAAATACAATAACTGAAATGTCTCAATCAATGAGTACATCAATGTCAACATGCTAGTGTGAAATCTTGAAAACATTGTAGTTTTTTTAATTTTTACATTAAATTTTAATGCAGTTTAAACAAAATGTCATTCAGTATGATTGAACAAAAAAAATGTAAGTTTTCAAAAATATGAAGTTTCAACAACTGTACATAAATGAAACAGTACTTGCAGTGAGTATCATCACAATAATCATTAAATTTCAAATTCAGAATGACATTTAAAAGAAAACAGTTTTGAATTTTATAATCAGTTATAGTAAATCTGAATGTTAAAAAAATTTAAATACAAATAATTAAAAAAATTTTGATTTTCAGCTGAAATTTCAAAAAAAAAAATTAAAAAAACTTCACTTGATAAATTTTCAAAATCTTAATCTTGAATTTTTCAATCAACTTTTATCAGCAAATAAACTAATGATCTGAAACAGAGAAAGTGAATGTTGTCTATCTGAGCAAGTGTAACTATGAAGAATGTTAGTATATTAATGAAGCATTTACTTCAAAAATGAAAAACATCAACATGCTCAATAAATCAAAAATATAACTGTGAGTAGTTTCACTTGCATCATTAACATAACTGAAATGAAAAAAAAATATTTGAGAGTATCATCAGAAACATGTTTAATGTAAAAAAAAAATATTTCAAAAAAAAATAAGTGACACATAATCTGAACTCACAAAAAACTCATTAAAAAATAAATAATATTTACTGAAGTTTATTATTTGCACTCAAGAATGCACAGCAAAAAATATAATAATGAACTGCTTTTAATTTTTAATAAAAATTTTCAATCTCAATTAATTGAGCAAGTGACAAACATCATTGAGTTTAACAACAACTGTGGCATTTTTCAAGAATGAATCAGAAAATAAAATCACAACTTTAACATTGAAATTGTTAACATCAGCAATAATTAGAGTTCTGAAGTGAACTTGTTGCAAAAATTATTGAAAATTAAAATTTAAGAATTAACACATTTACTGATTAAGAATAACAACATTTTTGAATTCTCATCACAACATTCTGTCATTATGCTTTTCAAAAAAGTTTAACAATTTTTAAAACAATAAACTCTGAACAGATGAAAACTGACAGAAATCACTCATAAAAATTATCACAAAAACATCATCAAAATGTTTTTTTAATGATTTTTGAAAGTTATGTGCATTACTACAAGCACAGTTTATCTGAGTCAAAAAAACAAAATTAATCATGTTAATTTCATTCAAAATTATAACAATTTTAATTTGTCAGAAAGTTTATACATGTTGAATGAAACAATTTAATTAATCAGATTTTTTAAAAAAAATTTTATATCAAATTTAATATAATAAATATTGTTTTCAACATTATTGACTGCAGCTTCAGTTGACATCATTACTATAATTTCATTACTGCAATGAAAATAACTCATATCAAAAATAATTGTTTTGATAATCTGACTTTTATTAATTTTTTTTTATTTTTAATGTATAGAAAAATTTGTTCTGAATTATAACTGCTAGATTTTTCAAAGTTGCAAATTAATAATTTTTTGAAAATGTTTTATATAATGAGTTTTTGTTTAATGTTCAAAAAAACTGATTGCAAAATCAGATCAGTCAGTGAAGTATAATTAAGAAAAAAAACAAAAACTGAAAAACTGAACAGCTCATTCACAGTAAAATTTATTAAAATAATAAATGACAACAAAAAATTATCATCAAAATCTGCAGCAATCAAGTTATCATTATTATCAGCTGAAGATTCTGATTTTTTTAAAAAATTAATTGAATGTTTGAAATATTATTTAAGTAAATTTTGTCAAACTTAAATTAACACTTCATCAGCAGAAAAAAATGCAGCAAATGCACACAAGAAAAAAATTTCTGCAGAAAAAAATTTTAAATACTGAATAATAAAATTGCACAAATATAATAATAAATTCAACAGTTTTTGTCTTTAATTATTTTCAACACAAATTTAATGTAAAACTACAAGCTGATATGCTGCAACAAGTGATTTCAAACTTAAATTATTTTCATCAGAAATGATTATTTCAACATTATTATCATCATTCTGAAAATTAACATCAATAATCAGATTTTTAGTATTCTGATCTGCTTGTTTTTTTTACATTCATCTTAATAACATATTCAATCAATCATCATCTTGAGATTTTTAAAGCAGCAGCAGATTTCAAGCAAAAAAACAGCAGTAAAAACTCAGTGTAAACTCAATAGCATTTTAAATAAATTAATGTGATATAAAATTTTCATTTTGTTTCTGAAAAACTTTACTGTACAAATCTGACAAATAATTTTACAATATAAAAAAATTGAGTAATATTTCAGTTACATCATCAGTTACTGTTATATTTAATAAATGATTTTTTTTGTATGAAATTTTCTTTAATCTGACATTAAAAAATATAATCATTGAAAATTACAGTGCAAATGTTCAATTTTTTTCAAATAATATACTGAACATTTTTGACAGCAGAAAAATGATTTAACTTAAAATAAACATTATTTAAAGTATATTGCTTCACAAAAACAGCATGAATCATTATAATATACTTAAATAAAAAAAAATTTCTGAACACAATATTTTTAAATTTATAATTTTCAAAAATCATTACTGAACAATTTTTTCATAAATAATAAGTGCAATACTTGTTTTCAAAATCAGTAACATCAAAATCAAAAAACAGCAGATGAAACATACAAACATGATATTTTAATGATCACAGATTGATGCATACAATATTATTATACATAGTATAATGTTTTAATAACTTTATAAGAAAACTTGTGATTTGTACAGCTTCAATCTTTCTGCTGTGAGCAAGAAAATTGAAACATCATAATGTGAAATTGCAATGATCTCAATTTCTGAGCTGCTGCTCTGAAGTTGAAAGTAATTTAGCTTGAAAAGCTTGTTTTATAGTTGTTTTCACTAACACAGCTTGAATCATGAAATATAACAGCAAGATGTCATTTTTTGTAGCATAATTAATCAAATAGAAAAGTAAACTCAATGATTTTGTTGTTGTAAAAATTCAAAAAATATTATAATTGAATTATATGCAACTAGCAATTGCTAGATTTCAAGAATTTATTTAAAAATGATTGCAACAAAGCTGAATAATTTCAGAATCATTCACAATTGTAATGTTATGAAATTTACAAAATATATCAAATTAACATTAATTTGATTATCTGCTATGATATTTAAAACAAATTTTGAAATGCTATAAAAAATGTATTTACACTTTAGCAATCACTGCATGAGCATCAATTATTAAACATTAAATGAATTTTAGAGTATTTTCATCAGAATTAACAATTAATTGCACTGTTAAAAAAAATGAATTTAAAAAAATGTTCAGATTGTGACAAATAATAATTTTAATATAATACATGAGTCAAATACTGAAATCATCATCATTCAAAATTTGCATTCACAAAATATTAAGTTTTATGACATTCTGAATTCATACAAAACAATGCAAATGTAACATACTTCAATTATTTATCTCAACTACATCATAATAATTTTTGATTATTTTTAGAATGTCAACATCATCAGTTTGTCTCTGCAACAAATTTTCAAAAAAAAATTTTGCAAATTTAATGAAAAAACTCAACAATAGCAACAAAATCACACAAAGTCACTGATCATTTTAAATGATCACAATTAGAAAAAAACATAAAAACTGAACATTTAACATCAGCAAGAAGTAAAATTATAAAATTATGAAAATTAAAAAAATTAATCATCAATTAAATTCAAAATTCACTTTCATGCATTATAAAATTTTTAATATAAAAATAAAACAATAATTTTTCTGCAAACAAATCTGACACTTTAAAAATAATATTATTTATATTTTTCTGTAACTGCAGAATGATTGAATTCTTAATATATTTTTTAAAATCAAAAAAACAAGCAATTTTATACAATTAATATAACTTTACTGTCTTGAAATTTTCATTCATTGATTTTCAGTGATGTCACTTGATAAAAAAATTGTTAAATAATAAGAAAGTTCAAAGCTGCATGATATTATACATCATAAATTTAAAAATGTTGTGACAAGCAAAACTAGAAAATGCTAAAAATTAATTGAAAAAAACATTAAAAAGCAGTCATCAAAATTATCAATCAGCATGTATAATGTTTGAAATATTAATGCACATACATATTCAGAGAGACAGAAATTCTACAATCAGCATTATAATCATCAAAGTCAGTTGAAAACAAAATGAAAAAAGTAAAAGTCAGATAATGTTGATTTTTTCAATAATTCATTAAAGTTAAGCAATCAAAAAAACAGTATGAAATCACAGACACTTAAGCATCATTATTTTTAAAAAATGTTTCAACAAAAACTGAAAAATCATCAGAATCAATCACATCAATAAAATAAAAAACTTTAAATTTCATCTGCATCAAATCTGCAATCAAAAATTTATTTTAAATTATAATTTCAAAATTAATATCAGACATCATTAAAGTCATTAAAAAATTTGAATCAGCATCAAAATCAATGTTTATTAAATCATCAGAGCTAGTAAATGCATTACAGTTATTTTAAATTAAAAATGAAATTTGTTAATCAGTAGCATGAGCAGCAGTCTGAAAATCATTTTCATAATTATTAGCAATAAAATTCAAAGTATAATTTTCACATTTTGCAGCATTAATTTCTGAAAAATGCACAACATTTCACAAAATATTAATTAGTACAAAATCATTCAGTTATGTTACTATACTTATGTAATTAATAAAAATCTGCTCATACAAATGATTTATTGCACACAGAAACTTCAGTGTAAACAAAAATTTTTGCTTATATATTTTAAAATATAATTTCAACAATGTTTCATCAAGTGATTTTTTATTAATTCAGAAAACACAAATTGTTATTTCAAATTTCAACAAAAAACTAGAAAGCAAATAAAGCAAGAGTAAAAAATTCTGAAATATAATTATAACATGACTCATCAGTGTTTGATAAAAAATATTGTTTAAAGTTTCATCAAATTTCAACTTTACAATCATCAGCAAGAAGTGATTCATGACAATGAAATTTTTTTTTATCAAAATCAAATCAGTCAAAACATTAAAATACAAATGACAAACATTCACATTCATTATATTCAAAATCAATAATTTAAAAATACATTGATAAGATGCTTCACAGTAGCACAAACTGCAGAGAAAGTAGAAATTATTTCAAATATTATATTAATCAAAACAATTACAAATGCATTTCAATTCAGAATTAGAATGAAATCATCAATGCAGTTGTGAAGAAAAAATCAGAATATTACACACAACACATATAAAAGTCATACATTTTTTTGAAAGAATATAATTAAAAATTAAAACTGAAGAAGTTATATGTTCTGCATCAATAATTGAAGAAAAAGCAGTTTATGATTTTAATTGTTCATTATGTTCTGCTTGTAAAAAATCAATGATTTAACACATCAGAACAAAAAAAACACAATATTCTTCAGCAAGATATGATATTCAGCAAGATTAATCAGAAACAAAATGAAGACAAAAAACACAAAATACTTATCAGAAAGCTCACATGAAGAAAAAACAGTTTCAAATATATATAAATAACTGAAATTTTCAGATAAAAAATTAATTCTTCATCATTTAGTTGTTCAGTTTCTCATGTAAGTTCAACAAGCATCACAAGTTTTTCATTTCAAATGTGATCACAATCACATACAACAAAAGCAATACATTCAAGTAAATATTTTCATTACAACAATAAATGAAAACTTAGAATATCAGAAACAAACAATGAAGAAACAGTGTATATTTTTTGTTTTATATACAAAACAAACAAGTAAATATAAAGCAGAATATATAAAATAAAAAATATTAACTATACATTCAAATAAAACAAGAAAAACAACAATAATACTGCAAAAATAACTGAACAAAAAAAACTTCATGATTTATCAGCACAAGTAAACAAAGCAGCACAAAAATAACATGATGACAAGTCATTTAATTTGATAAGAAACATGCTAATCTCACAGCAAGAAAGATAGAAAGTGCACAAAAACTGAAACTGACAGCAGTCATGAATAAAAAGCATATAAACTCAAAAAAAAATTAATGAATTTTATTAAAATAAAGCAATTAGTAACACACATCAATTTCTACAGAATTAAGTTATTTACTCAATTAGCATAAAAAAAAATCAACATACAATCAGAAAAATTCTTGTATCACACATATTTTCAGAAAGTCAAAAAAAGTTTTGAGTCTGAAAAAATGTTCAAATCAGAAAAATCAAATACATCAAAATGACAAATTAAAAACTGTGAATCAATCATACACAAAATAGCAATACACAAAATAGCAATAAAACAAATGTGAGAGTGATCAAACACTTCAAACAAAACAGTCAACACACAGAAAGTACATCAAATACAAATTTTGTCAACATCAGCAACAGTATAATGACTGAAAAAATCATCTGATCAAAAATCATTTATAAATCAATCTGTGTGTGTGATGATCACTTTATGCAATCTTGAAAATCAGCATAATAACAAAATTTCTTACATAAATCATTAAATATAATCAATTCACACAGACAGCAGTCAGTTTCAGCTAAAATCATCATATCAACAAAAAATATTACATAAGTATTCAAAATTGACCAATCAACACAAATAATATTCAGTTTCAGCAGAAAACTATCAGAACAACAAATCATTTTACATAAATTAACAAAATCAATCAACTCATTCAGATGATGATTAATTTCTGCAGAAATTCATCAGAACAATCAACTTTGTTACATAAATTATCAATTTTGATCAATCAATCTGAACAGCAGACAGTTTCTGTAGAAAATCATCAGAACAATCAATTTTTTTTATATAAATCATTAAAATCAATCAACTCATTTAGACAGCAGTCAGTTTCTGTGAAAATTCATCAGAATAATCAAGTTTTTTACATAAGTCATCAATTTTGATTAATCAATTTGAATGATGAACAGTTTCTGCAGAAAATCATTAGAACAATTAATTCTCTTACATAAATTATCAAAATCAATCAATTTATTCAGACAGCAGTCAGTTTCTGTAAAAATCCATCAGAACAATCAATTTTCTTACATAAGTCATCTAATATAATCAACTCACACAGACAGCAGTCAGTTTCAGTCAGAATTATCAAATCAACAAATTATATTATGTAAGTATTCAAATTTAATCAATCAACTCAGACAGCATTCAGTTACTGCAGAAAATTATCAGAGCAACAAGTTTTCTTACATAAATTAACAAAATTAATCAACTTATCTGAATAATGATTTTCAATCATTGTTGCTGTAATAAAATCATGAAGCTTTATTCACTGAAGAAATTCTTTTCTCACATTTAATTTTTATAATATGAAAATGATCATGACATTTTGCAAAATTGTAAGAACATTCAAAGCTACAATAACTTTCTTGTATTCATCTTCATGATGCTGCAAATGACTGCACAGAAAATGTTGTATATTTTGAAATTGTTGCACATTTTGAATAAAATTGAAAAAATTGTCATTATTTTAAAATTTTTACTAAAATTCTTACTTGTAAGTGCAACTGTAAATGTTCTTTCAGATTTTTTGACTAATTTTTGCATTGATTAAATTTTTAATCATTAAAGTAATACAAACAATGTGCTCAGACAGTTTCTAACTTCATTGATTGCTTCATTTCAGTTTTTTCACTACATTTTTTCATTTTCTTGCAGTTTCTTCAACAACTGCTGCTGCACATTTTTAGCAATTTGACTCATAAAATCATCAAAATTGAACAACTCATCAGCAGTTACATCATCAGCACTGTGTTCATATTGATGAACAAAATTTTCAATCTCATCATTAGCATTTTTAGCTATTTTTTCTTTCTTCTCATTGTTAAAATCAGTCACTTTAATTTTTTCATCAATTGATTCAATTTCTTTCAAATCTGTCTTTTTTGTGTATAAATCAGTAAAAGTTATTATTGTGATCATGAGAGCAAAAAATGCTTTTGCAGCTGCAGTGAACTGCTGATGAGTCAGAATTAAAATTTGAAAAAATATCTGCTGTGTGAATATCAGAAACACTGCAGTTATTATAATAAAAATTATACAATTGTAAATGTGCATGACAGTTCATTTCTTCAGATTTTTTTTATTGTTTTTTTTTATTACAGAAAATTTTTTTTTGTTTTCATAAATTTGTGACATGTAGTCTAATTTACAATGTCAGCTGCTGATTGTATTTAATCTTCAACAGAACTGATATGACATTTATCAGACTGAAATGAGTATTGCTTCATCACATTATTAATATGATAATTCACACAAGCACTTTCAAAACAATTGACAATCATCATACAATTCATGAACAGCTTGTAGTCATTTTTGCATCACTGACACAGCTTTTTTTGCAGTTTTTCACAAAATTGCATTAGCACAGTTTTGTGATTCTCTAATTAAAACAAATTTATTGTTTTTATACTTTCATAAAAAACAGAATTTTTCACAAACATTATTGCAGTCAGATTTCACATGATTTTGATAAATTTTTCAGACAATTGCTTCATTGTTACAACAAACTTTGACTTCTTTTCAGTCATGATTATTGCAATTGAAATTGTAAAAAATAATAAAATATTTGCAAAAAGTAAAAATGTTTTCAGTAAATTATTTGATTTTTTACAAATTATTATTTTACAATTTCACAGCATATATATAAAAATATTTTCAGCATAGCAATACAATGCTCAATAAAACTTTACAGTTATTCAGCATTAAGATTCAGTGATAAAATTCATATATTGAGACTGTAATAAATCATTTTCAAGTAATTTGCAATTTTTATTTAAAATCTGAACTCTTCAAGCAAAAATAAAGAAGCATTGACTGTAAGTTAATTTTTTATTATACTCAATATTATTCACTTCATTTTCACATCAGATTTTTATAAATTCAGACAACAAATGATCAATCACTATCTCAGAAAAACAGTTGTTTCATGATAAAAAAATATCAATTGAAAAATTTCACAAAATGTTTTTAATTATGTACATACATATACTGAAACATCAGCTTTTCACTTCACTGATTATCACTAAATGTATACACAACTCAATATTAAACTAAAATCATTACAGTTGAAAGCAGCTACTTCATGCATATTACTTGAATGCAGAATATCAAACATGATAAACTGATATTTTCAATTATCAAGATTTGAAAAGCAAATCACAAACATTTTTTTATCTGATGAACAACAGTAACAGTTAATCTCAACTTTTTCAAAACATTTTTTGTATTTTGTTAGAAAAGTTTAAAAAAATCAGCATTAAATATATAAAATTATGATTTTGTTAATTTTTTTTTAATTTTTTTATCTTCATTCACTGCTAACATTTTTTAATATCAAAATTGTCTCATTAAATCATTCAGATATAATGTTGTATTTTTAAGAATGATTTTTGAAAAAAATTTTTGCTTGAAAAAAAAATTACACAATATGAACAAACATATCATTCAATATTTTTTTTATTAAGTTGTGAAATGTCACAACTTGTTTTTTCATCACTTTTTCTGATTTTTCACTTCATATTTGATGATTCAGCAACATTATTTTTTTGTTTCTGAAAAAAATAATACTCAGATTGAAATGAAAAAAATAATATTATATTTTTAAAATTTTTCAAAATACACACTGATTTTTTTCTGTTTTTTTTTCAGTTTCTTGTACAAAAAAATCAAAAAAAGTAATAAATTTTTTGTTCTGCTGCTGAAAACATTTTTAGCAATGCAAACTGTAAAATCAAAATATTTCTGAATATTATAAAAAAATCAACACAGAAGTAATGTATGAAAAATTAATAAATAAAACATTAACTGCAAATGTAAAATATTATTTTTATTCTAAACATTTTTGTAATTTTTTTTTTTCATGTCAATTGACAGTTGCAGACATCAATCAAATAAAAAAGTCAATTTTAATATTAAATATACAACAAAATATTCAACTAACAGTTGCATGCATCTGTCAAATTGTGCAAATTAATGTCAATAACAAATATATAACAAAATATCATAAAATCAAAATAAAAATTTATAAATCAAAAATGCATTTTCAAAAGTATTAAATAAATTATTTTCAAGTTTTAAAACATTGCTCATTCTGTATGAAGAAAAAGCAAGTAATTATAAAAAGTAATTGTTAATTAACTGCAAGAAGTCACAAAATCTGATGTCAGTGTGTGAGTCACATAAATTTACTTGAAAAACAAAAAAAGTCATATTATTTTTTTACTGTAACTGCATCATCAGCAGCAGAAGAAAAAGCAAAAAAATAAAAAAAATCAGATGAAAATATCTGCAATTAAAAAAAATCACATGACTGTGTTTGTTCTTCTTCAGCAATGAAAGAAAAAGTAAAAAAAATCACATGATTGTGTTTGTTCTTTCCAGCAGCTGAAGAAAAAGCAAAAAAAATCACATAATTGTATTTGTCTTCTCTCAGCAATGAAAGAAAAAGTAAAAAAAATCATGTGATTGTGTCTGTCTTTTCTTCAAAATGAAAGAAAAAGCAAAAAAAATCACATAACTGTGTTTATTTCTTCTCAGCAGTTAAAAAAAAACAAAAAAAATCACATAATTGTGTTTATTTTTTCAGCAACAGAAAAAAAAGTCAAAAAAATCAAATGACTGCAACAAATTTTCAAAATTCATCAAATTTTTCTGAATAATACATTTATTTTTTACACATGATTAAAACAATTCTAAATTTTTTTTTTTACTTCATTCATTTCAGAATAAAAGTAAAAAAAATTACATGATTGTGTCTGCTTTCTTCAGCAGTTAAAAAAAAAGCAAAAAAAATTACATGACTGTGTTTGCTTTCTTCAGCAGTTAAAAAAAAGCAAAGAAAATTACATGACTGTGTCTGCTTTTTCTCAGTAATGAAAGAAAAAGCAAAAAAAATTACATGATTGTATTTGTTTTCTCAGCAGTCAAAAAAAAAGCAAAAAAAATTATATGACTGTATTTGTTTCTCTTTCACAATGAAAAAAAAAGCAAAAAAATTACATGACTGTGTCTGTCTCTTCAGCAGTTAAAAAAAAAATAAAAAAAATCACATGACTGTATTTATTCTTCTTTCACAATTGAAGAAAAAGCAAAAAAAATTATATAATTGTGTTTATCTTTTCAGCAACAAAAAAAAAAGCAAAAAAAAATCAAATGACTGCAACAAACTTTTAAAATTTATTAAATTTTTTTAAACAATATATTTATTTTTTACACATGATCAGAATGATTCTAGACTTTTTTTTTCATTTTATTCATTTCAAAACAAGCAAAAAAAATCACATGACTGTGTTTATTCTCTCAGCAGTCAAAGAAAAAGCAAAAAAAATTACATAATTGTGTTTACTCTTTTTCAGCAGTCAAAGAAAAAGCAAAAAAAATCACATAATTGTGTTTATTCTTTCAGCAACAGAAGAAAAAGCAAAAAAAATCAGATGATTGCAACAAATTTTTAAAATTTGTCAAATTTTTCTGAACAGCACATTTGTCTTCTGCACATGATCAGGACAGTTCTAGACCCTTTCTCTCACTTCATTCATTTCAGGGCACTACTGCCAGAACAGCCTGGAGTTGTCACTTCATATGACTAAGCAGTTCATAGCAGAATTTGGACTAGTTAGTTGGTTAGTTATACCTAGTATCTAACTAGTAGTTAGACAGCTTCACTAGTTATGTAACTACAGGATGTAGATAATATTAAATAGGTAGGAAGTAGGCAAATCTAGTGACCAACAAGCTCCAGTTGTCTCATCACCATGCACCCCATATAGTTATATCAACACAATTCAGTTCTGGTTCAAGAAGATTTGATTTCTTTTTTTTTCAAGCAATGTCAACAATAACCAGTCCTCTGCCTTGTAAGGATCGCGTGGCTGAGCTTGCAAACTTAGCCTCTGCGAAGGAAGCCATCAAAGACTACGAGTCCGCGGCTGATTTGTACTCTCAAGCAGCCCAGCTTCAGGCAGAGATAAATGGCGAAATGGCGATTGAAAATGTAGATTTGCTCTACTCGTATGGGAAATGCCTTTACCACGTTGCGGTAAACAGGAGCGACGTCTTTGGCTCTATGGCCGCTGTCCAGGATGTGGTTGAGAAGGCGAAGTCACCACCGAAGGAATTGTCCGATCGACTTGAATCCCCCCCATTGCGCGATGAACAAAGCGCTTCCAGCGGCTTGCAACACCGGGCCTCTGCGGCGAGCGACAGCAACCTAAGGCAGTGTCAAGATAGCTCTGCCAGCCAAGCATATTTTCAATTTACCGGGGACGAGAACTTTGAGGACGAAGATGACGAAGAAAACCAGCTTGCAGATTGTGAACCTTCCGACGAAATCGATGATTTCGAGAATGCATTTGAAACACTCGACATGGCACGAGTGCTATTACTGCGCAAGCTCGACGACCTATCGCAATCTTCCGGAGGCGGAAAAGACAGTGCCAAATTGGCAACGATTCGAAGTGTAAAAGAACGGCTTTCAGACATCTACGACCTACAAGCAGAGATATCTTTAGAGGGCGAAAGGTTTCCAGCTGCGGTGGCCGACCTACGGGCTGCGCTGAAACTTAAACGCGAACTCTTTCCCCCAGAGGATTCCATAGTTGCTGAGTGTCATTACAAGTTATCTTTAGCTCTAGAATTTTCTTCCCTTTCTGACTCGAGCGACGAGAACGGCCATTCAACGTTGAAAGTCGATTCTCAATTGAGAGAAGAAGCCGCAAAGCACATGGAAACGGCAATTCAAAGTTGCAACCTCAGGATTTCTAAAGAAGAACACAAGTTGGTAGCTTTAGAGGACACGAATACAGAAGAATTCGCGAAAGTTAAACGACAGGTAGAGGACGTGAAAGAAATCGTCTCTGATATGAAGCTACGGGTATGTGGGAACTCCGAGCGTAGACCACCCGGTTTCAATTACTGACTTGTCAAACAGCTTGCAGAATTGTTAAAACCGCCGATTTCGATTAAAAACTCTTCTACAAATACTGATGGCGATGTCAACGAGAATACTGGCCAAGTTCAATCGCCGTCAAGTAAAAAGAGGTTAGAAGAAGCCATGAAGGATGCAAATGACTTGAGCGCATTGGTTCGGAAACGAAAGCGGGTTTCACCAAATGATACCGACACATGAGCTTGGAGATTAGTCGGCCATGCAGACGTAATTGGAGCAAGGTCTGACATAACTTAATGTCTTTCAGATAAATACATTTGGCTGCTTATACATCTAACTGTTTGGATGCAGTTCCCTCCTATATGTAGCTAACTTTACCTGCGAGGGATAGGAGCCTACGAAATGAGCGTCCTAGAGCTCCTATGTGGTCAAAACCTCTACATAATCCCTTCCAGACGTACAGTGCCTCAACGCCGCGCTGTCCGGGGAGGCTGCGAAGTGATTTAGGGGTTCCGTAAATTACATTAACTACTTGGGTTCGGACTTCCCGCTTAGCAACTTATTGTATAGTGGAAGTATTGCATTGATGTTATTAAGATCTCAGATGTCTTACTAAAATTCAAAAAAATTTTGGGCTCAAATGTATAGATTTCTGTATATTATCTCCTCACAATTCTGCACAATGCAATAGACACAAAAAAGACACAGGAGTTATATCATAGGAATAGATCTTTACATATCTCACTTTCAACTTCAGCGCTTTTGTCACAACTATGTTTACATATCACTAGGATCAGAAGAAGAGGCCAGTATCCACATTCAATCTATTGTAATCACATCTGCATTGGAGGCAATGTCTTGATGTTGAATATTCCGATTGCCAGCAGTTGGGCTTCCTTCCATGCCTGCTTTAATAGACGCCTCCTGAGGAGCTGTATATACACGATGCTTGTGTGCTTTAATTTTATTGTTATCAGAAAGTAAGACTTCACTGTCAACATTCAGAGCTGTGTTTGCCTGTCCACTGTGTGATTTTGACTGAATTCTCGTTAATATATAGGATTTAATCAGCTGGTGGAGAGCGAAGATGAGGTGATCGGCGTTCTCTGAATATGCAATGCCGCCTTGGTTGATTCCCCTCCACCCATCGCCCCGGGAATTGTATACTTGTTCCCTTAAAAGATTCTCTAGGATGGGATGATTCGATCTTTCGAACTCTGCTGTAGAGTTTTGTAGAATCCAAACCACATGGCTTTTTCGCTGGCTAGCACTGAGATGAAAGCGATATTGGAGAAATGGATATCGAATCTGATATCGTTTGGAGCTGCGTGCTGCAAATTGGGCTTTGAATAAACGTGCATTAGCCGCACATGTATCAGCACAGATTTGCTCCAAAGCACGCAGCAATGGCAAGGTAACGCCGAGTAGCTCGGCAACCAGATGAAAACCATCTTTGTGGAAGTTGAGAACGGCCGTGAGTGATTCTTTGATGCGACGATGGGGATTTCGAGCATTGAACTCAATGCCCATAAGAGGTTGAAGTCTTGTAAGAGTATTTGAGGCTGGGAGGGACAACGGCGTAGCTTGAGAGCCCTGTTTGTCGTATGAAAATTTGATGCTTGCGTGTAGTTCGTCGTCACCCGGATATGCAAAATTTATCCGCGAAGTTGATAATGAAAGGGGTCTAAACCCCTTCTTCTTCATTAATTCAACTACCAAGGCGGTATTGTCTATCTGTTGTAGTTTGTCAAGCAGAGAAGCGATGATAGATGAGCCAACTGGAACAGAGAATAGTATGGCAAAGCCTGGACCCTTGGGCTGAAATGCGACATTCCCATTAGAATTTGCATACAGTGCACCAAAGTTGTCGATCACTGTCATCAGCCGGCCATAAACCACAATAATTGCGCATCCCGACTGCTGAACAATTCCTTTGTAGGAAACTCGCAGGGTTTCATGCACAGACGACCGTCTGGAGCTTTCGCCTGAGAGTGATTTGTAGCGCCGAGAAGGAAGACCGTCATAGCGGAAACGAAGATATATACTTGGAACACGTAGGCAAGGATGCAGCAACAAATCTTTGGCAGGTGGGAAATAGCGGATTACACCAAATTCGTTTAAAAAATCGACGTTGGATTGCACCACGACCATCCCAGAGAACGCATTCACGAGATTCGAGAAAGACCAAGAGTTCAAACGTCTTGAAGATCCATTAAACCAACCAGAAATAACCTTTGCCTCGTGCAAATAAAACTGTCCCCTGTGACTTGGGACAGTAGCCAAATCTCCCACTCGAAGCCGAACAATCCACCAATTATCACCGTCTGCCGTGCTAGTAAATGCAACGAGCCAGGGCAGTTCCCAGGATTTTTCTCGAAATAAGAGCATCGATCGGAGTGCATTTGGTGGAAATATCCGCCTGAGGTTTTCAGGGTGTACGCGTCTCAAATTTAATGGCACCCACCCAACGGCTTTCGCATGAGACTCAACTTCTTCCAGTGCCACAACACACCGAAGCCTGGAGATTAGTCCAACAATATCTTCGACTGATCCCCTATTAGACTTCATATCCGCGCCGTGTCGACTTCTCGATGCTGGCACCACTCGCAATACTATGTCCCCCGATACTGCTTCCACAATCATCCTCATGTGGCTTGTCTGTGTAAGCTGCACCTCAAGAAAGCAGTTCCCGGGTTCGATTGAGGACGAATGCATTCCAATGTGAAGTCCAGCGGAGCTATATAAGCGGTTCTTGCGCAGGTGCTTGAATGTACTGCGTAAGACGTGCGTAATGTGTAGAGAAATGACGCTGAAAAGTGTTGACTCCGCACTTAATTGCTCCGAATTGAACTCTACATCTGTGCTGTCGACTTCTTCACTGTCGCGAACCCAGCGTAAATGTAAAAAGGACGTGTCTGCTCCAGTGCCTCGATGGCGCCACGTTGAACTACTGCGGACACCGATCTCGATCCAACTTTTGCCTCCCGGTTTCTTCTTCCAATACTGTATGACTAGCGTACGACGCAGTAATTCGACATGCAAGTGCCCCGACCAAGCGCCGCGGCTAAGCTCCGCCGCCTGCTTAAAAAGGACAGTAATTTTATGTGTCAAAACGAAGTTATGCAACAGATTAAAGCATCCGACAAGCCCAGAATTCATAAGCAGGGTGTTGATCTTCTGTTCCACAATAGCTCGCAGAACCCCTTTCGGAAACGAGGAAGGGGCGAATAAAAATCTCATATCAATGAAATAAAACTGAGCCGAGCGTGATTCAGAGGCGACGGAAAGGTCGACTTCGAACTCAGAAGGGACAATAAAAGTGACCCTTCCATCGTGGACGAAGTAATTGACGAAGGTATCAGGAACATTTTCACAGAGGGTCAGCCGCAGGGTGATTAATTTGTTGATTCTTTGGAGGGTTTTAAGCATCTCACAGGGTGTCAGAGCTCTTGAAGAGAGAAAGTCGAACTACAAATAAAGGAGAACATTAGCGTCCCTCTTAGGACCGAGTGAGAATCAGGCAAAGTTTTCGAACCTCTGGCATGGCCCTGATCTCTCCAGCTGACAGAACCTCCAAGGCAGTCTTTAGATCAGGGTTTCCTAACTGGGCGCCAACAAGATCTCGCTTCATATTTCCGATGTGCAGAGGAGCTGCTTCGTAGAACCCGCACCGTGTACGAATAAAAGCTTGCAAGTCAATAAGCCTACTCACTTCTCTGGCCTGTCGACTCCACTGTGAAAGCACAAGCAGCTTAATGAACTCGGCGCGTCTTGATTGGGCAAATTCGAGGATACGAATCTTCTTGAGAAGGTTTTCGGAGGATTGGTCTCCCCAGCATCTCCCGTTTATCATGTTTTTGCCCCCAATAAACTGCGCTGGTAGATCCATCTGTGCAGCTTGAGGGCTCCCTATATCATTCAAGAATTCGATCCAGTTATTCCATGCTTGCTGAACAACCCTGTTAATGAGTCGAGCAAAGGGAAAAAAGCCCAGAGTAACATGTGCAAGCTCGGGGGGGAGGACATTCAGAGACACAGTAGGTTGACATTGTTCAACGGGTGCTTTTGAAGATGCGCTTGAACCAGTGTTTCCATTGACCATGGAACGCCGGCCACAGTCTACATCTGGAGCTGCTGTCTCGGATGCGAATGCGCTGGAGCCATCCATGGCAAGGCCTGGCATTGCTGATCTGGTTTATTATCAAATAGTTTAAGTAGGAGATCGCGCGCAAGTTCGGTGATAGACTTGAGGAAAGCGAGAACGAAGGAAAAAGAATAATAATCCACGTATCTAATCTGCCAGTGTTAGCGAAAAGTACAGAGTAGAGAAGCCCTGGATATGGAGGATAACTCCATAGTAACCCATAGCTTATTATCATAAGAAGGTGACTCCCTGGCTGTTTGAAGAATGTTGTTAATGTAGTTACTCCATATGTCACTAGAGGTTAACATGGCGTCCCCGACATTTTACGGCAGACTATGGAGTCCAACCCGCCAAAATTTGTAATCAGCTAACTACTTTGTTGGTGTTTACAGCTTACCCTACACTCACATGACCCACTGGCAAATTCAATAGATTTCCTACCATAGCAGATTTCCGTAGGTCTGAGCAACGCCTGAGCAACGGTTGATCATGCGTTGCTTCGGAGAAATAGTTGATCCACGGTGGAAAAACCTCTGGCAACGCATGATCCACCGTTGCTTTACAGCATTTGGGTTGCTCAGTCCTACGATATTCCGGTATGGTAGTTGCTAGTTACACTTATGCAACCAACCATGTCCATCCTACAGTTAACTAGTGGGGTAGTTAACTTACCTGATAACTACGGAGTACTAGCTATAGTCAATTACTCCGTCACTACGTGATTATCCTGCAGCCTGCCAACCCAAACGCGTTCTTGATCGTCATCCAAGTTGCTTCAATTTAAGCTGAGGCTGTTTCTGATAACAAAGCAGAGAGCAAAAGCTCTCAAATCTAGCTATTATCACAATATCAATACAATAAGGAGGCTTGCTCTATCTGGAGGGTGCAACCTGAAGAGGCATGGCAAATCATATCACTGTTGGCGCTCTGAGGTAACTTGCTTGCCACACATTGTTTCATTCAGCAAACCTCTAAAGGAATGTCAGACATAAACTAATTTTTTGCAGTGCCATTTTTGACGAGACAAAAGCGAAAGTTCCTAATCCTATTGTGCAATGCCTTCATGTGAAGCCACTGGCTTCGCCATCTGGTGGCAATGATAGATACCGAGCTGTTTTCAGTGATTCATTAAATTTTGTGCAAACAATGTTAGCAAGTTGTATGTGATTTCAACAGCTGTTTCCCTTCTAATATGACCGGAAATGGTTTCTGACATCCCTTTTTTTTTTTAGCGATGAATCACCTCGTGACCAGTGGAGCGCTACACCGTGGATGTTTCGTACGCTTAAAGTCGTTCCAGGCAAATTCTGTCAAGGGCAAACGGTTGGTTGGCTTTCGTATGTGCTCACGTATTCCCAAGCTGACGATGTTAGGATCCTGATCATTTTGGACGTGGATGTATTGGAGGAGTTGGGTGAATGCGAGAGGCTTGGAGAGCCCAAACCTCTTGAAATGAATCCCGCCGAGAACGAGAAATCAGTACCTACAACTATATCCAGCAACGGTTTTTATGGCGTCCAACGGCAGCATCCACAACCGCAACATCAGCATCGCCAACGACCTGGCATTTCCACAATGGCTCCAGCCCATGCTAACATTTACCCGATTGAGGCGTTATCACCGTACTCTCATAAGTGGACTATCAAAGCTCGATGTACGAATAAATCTGCGATTAAAACGTGGCAGAATAGAAACGGAGAGGGTAGACTCTTCAGCATTAATTTGCTGGATGATAGCGGGGAGATTCGAGCGACCGCTTTCAAAGAACAATGTGACCTGCTCTATCCACTTTTCGAGGAAGGCAGTGTATATTACATTTCTAGTCCCTGTCGTGTACAAATGGCGAAAAGGGAATTTAGCAATGTGAACAATGACTATGAGCTTACGTTTGAGAAGGATACTGTTGTTGAAAAGGTAACAGCGAATCAGCCTTCAATTTTTATGCGGTACTAAAGGCTGATTGATTTGCAAAGGCAGAAGATAATGAAGATGTTCCCCAAATGCGCTTCAATTTTACGAGCATTGGTGGTTTACAGTCTGTGGAGAAAGGAACCACCATCGACGTGTTAGGAGTTCTGAAAAATGTGGATTCTGTCACAGAAGTTCCGTCCAAGTCAACCGGAAAGCGATATACAAAACGTGAGCTTACGTTGGTTGATGACACCGGATACTCTGTTCGCCTTACAATCTGGGGAAACATGGCAACTACTTTTGATGCAATGCCAGAATCAGTTATAGCTTTTAAAGGAGTCAAGGTTTCCGATTTTGGAGGAAGGTCTCTTAGCCTACTTAACTCAGGATCGATTACGGCAGACCCAGATATCGAAGAAGCCCACAAGTTGAAAGGCTGGTATGATGCACAGGGTAGATTCGACAATTTCACTTCTCACGCCTCCACTGAAAATGCAACAGCCGGAACAAATGCCCGACAAGACTACAAAACAATAGCTGAAATAAGAGATGAACAGCTCGGAACCTCTGAGACGCCTGACTACTTTTCTTTAAGAGCAACAGTGATTTTTATCAAGCAAGACAACATGTGCTATCCAGCTTGTGTTCAGGAAGGATGCAGCAAAAAGGTCGTTCAGCTTGACTCGGGCCAGTGGCACTGTGAACATTGTGAAAAGTCGCATTCTAAGCCTGAATATCGATATATCCTCACTGTGAATGTCTCTGACCATACGGGGCAAATGTGGCTCAATTGTTTCAATGAGGTTGGACTGTCAATTATAGGAATGACAGCAGATGCTCTCATGGAGCTTAAAGAGAACAGTGATAAAGCTGCCAATGAGGCGGTCTTTGATGCTAATTGCCGGATGTGGAATTTCAAATGCAGAGCAAAGTTGGATAACTTTCAGAATCAGCAGCGGTGAGTTTGACCATGAGAACCGCAGTTAAAGGTCCGAGACTAACATGCCGCAAAGTGTTCGATATCAGGTCCTAGGAGCTACTCCGATCAATTTCTCAGTTGAATCTTCCAGGCTTGCAGAACTAATTGCTTCATACAATATCAATGAGTGAAAATGAGATATCCTAGCCCATAGGTAGAGAAATACAATATGTTCACTGGGTTTAAAAAGGTTTCAGTTTGAAGTGTACCTACTTGGCCGAGGCTAAGGTATTCAAGATTTCCCAGAAGACGGATATCACCTAAAGTGCATAAGACCCTGACCATGGAGCCCAGAGACCGACAATATCATTCCCATAGGGCAGACTGTGAAGATTTACCCCAGATCACACTGACAATCCAAGAATACCAATCATCTAACCTATCCTTTTCGATGTAGCTGCAAAGCAACGTAGCTTCCTTGCCAAGGTCTTCTGACAGGCGAGCTCGGTTTTCCGGTAGCAGCCGAGAGGCAAGTCTGTGAGGAAAAATATCTGTATCTGTAACATCCGAGGGAGCATACAGTCGACTAGATATGTCAGGCTCATTCTCGAAACCTAACAGATTTTTAGTAAAAAATAAAATAAAAAGGCATGTATGCCGAGGAAAACAATCACGAAGGTTAAGAAATACCTTTTATATCCTCAAGAGTCTTAAATAATGCGGTGGACTGGATAGCAGATTTCACTTCTCGATCTCCCTTTTGCTTGGTGCTATTGATGCTGTCCCAATCATCACGAATCATGCAACGGCGCCAGATGATCTTCTCAAGCACTCTACAATATTCAGGATCCTGACGGCTGAGATCACTAAGGTTTAAGACTCTCAATGCCAGGCTAAATTCATGCCCCACAATTTCGCCGTCCTCGCTTTCCGTGACACAAATGGGATCTATTAAAGTCAGAATATCTACCAACTCATCCGGCTCAGCTGGGCACTTGGCAACCAGCTTCGCCAGACCACGACGAAGAGCTTCGCCGAGGGCTGGTTTCGAATGAACAACTATTTTTCCGAGTTGCTCATTTGCCAATTGCAGTTCCGCGCTCTGGTCAATTGCACCATGTACAACAGGCGCAATATGTTCGTACAACATTTCTTGAATGCGTGCAAGCTCAGAGAGATCATCGAACCGTTTGATATCTGTTTGCAGGCTCGGCAAATCTTGCGTCTCGGAGTCCTCAAGTGTAGCAAGCCTAGACAGCTTTCCTATGGCAAGTTCCACTTGTTTGTTCCATAAACTCGATTCGTAATTTGTCGCATATTCGATTAACGATTTCGACGCACGATCGTAATCCCTCTCTCCCAGAACTTCATTCATCCAACCGAGCTTAGCATAGCTCGGTCGGTCGCGTAAGAAACGAGTAATGTGTTCTTGATATGGCGTCATCAGTAGTAGCGTTTCCGGATGGCCAGCGAGTATCTGCCGAGTATAAAACGGTGTAGCCCAGGATGCCCCGAATCTATGAAAATATTTGTCGATCCTAAGCTGGAAACTGGCCATCTCGGTATCATATCTTGGGTCTCCTGCTCCCGCCGGATGGCGCTCTCCAATCCGATTTTCCATTTCGACTACAAGCTCCACTAGTGCGTCCATATCATGGAAATCCTCAGCTAATGCGACGGACTCTTCCAGTAACCCCATTGCCGCCATTTTATAAAGATGAGTTTTACGATGCGCCATATAAGATTTTTGAAGCTCTCTTCCAGAGTCTTGTTCATTCGCTGAAGATTGGGATATGCACCGATGGACACGTTCCATATACAGTTGCCACAGTACCTTCAATGTTTTAGGAGAGTTTTGCTTGATCCGTTCCATTATGGCAAGAGCATGTTGATCAGAATTTTCAGTTCTCGGACCTGTTTGCCTCATCAACTGGAGACAAGTGTTCAGTTCGGCATCAAGCAGTCGTTCAGTTTCGGAATAATTGATCTTTTCCGCTGTCCAGATTGCTGGAAGCCGAGTATCATTAGGTACGGGGGCGCCATTCATATCCGGGCGGTGACCTTCAAGTCCATATAGACTTTCGTTCTCTGCACGATACCGAAATACGGTCTCCAACGCCGCTAAAGAAAGCTCACTCGCCTGCCAAATTTGGCAAACAAACTGTTCATCCACTCGCATCCCGTCATTGGATGTATCCTGGATCCCGTGTAAAATCCAAGGAATGATGTATTCCATTCGCCATGTATCATGGAGAAACCAATATCGGATAACATCATCCTCTCCGGCATCGGGATCAGGCTTAGTTGTAAACCGTTCTCCCATCTGCCCTAAGATATATTCCAAACGAGAACCACGAGTTGTAGAATTCTTGGAGATATTCTCCTGAGCCTTCCAAATCGCCCTGTGGGCAGCCATCTTCTCCGCATGCGACAATAGAGTCCACCTTGTGGCATAAGACAGTTGTAAATGCTGCTCTTTAACATACGTCGCTAATGCGTGTAATGCAGCAGACCGCAGTTTCATTTGTTCATCTAGGCTTGGTATTGTCGTCGGAACGAATTTGGAACTGGATCGAAGGACCTCGTTGCTAATCTGGAGAGCTGCGTCTTCGAGAACACTAGGAGACTCATGAAGTCCTGCGTAGCAGGTGAGATCAATGGGGCTGCTCTCAGCATCATAGAATATTACTTGTTCAAGTCGGGATTTAGTCGGTATTCGGCCTTCGTCAACGCCACTGAGGGATATTGATCGAGGATGAGCAGAGATACGAATCAGCCCAAAATTTTGAACCATCACGAGACAAGACGGGTTTTGTTGATCAAGCTGAGTGAACTCAAGTCCGCAACCGATGACAGCGTAGCAATTTCCATTTCGAAATCTGATATAGTCCTGAAACGGGGCTGGGATGCTTTCACCACCAAGGAGCAACTGCGAAGAGGGTGATTCTTGGAAAGGCGCCAACGATAATAGTACAAACCCGGTCTTGAAGACAACAAATCCAGTGTTTCCGGGCTTCGGGACGTATATTCGTGGTGTCCACAGAGACGTGCATTCACTCAAGGAGCATTCACGGGGAAGTTGGTAAATACGATCAACAGAGACTTGAAGACCATGGAAGTCTACCCCGACAAGAAAATAAGACGTCGCATCCTGCTGCAGAGTGACGGAGACAAGAATCCATAGTGCATATTGGTTTTCACCTCCTTCAGGCTCTGTGGCATAATTTTCGGTATCTTCACGAAACGTCAAGTCCACGAGTTGATAAGCGTGGTTGGGATAATTTCCGAGACTGTCATTCGTTTCAAAGGCCTTGCTTATTGCTTTTATCACATCAGCGTGTGTTTTGAGGAAACCTCCATTGCTCCAGTGAATATCCCAAAGTTCAATTAGTCCGGAAGTGGTTGCAACTACGAGGGCGCGTTGACCTCGTCGATATGACTTGCCAGCTTTGGCAGCGACTACATTCCTCCGCCAAGACGCACTTGAAAGAACATTCTTGATACCTGCCAACAGGCCGCCGCCTGTTGACCGTGATGTACCATTCAGAAATTGAAAGCTAATGCCTGGCTTTCCCTGTGAATCTCGGGTTGAGACATGGCCAAGACGCCCTGTAGATAGAATGAGAATGACACCTGCAGGCTCGACGTTGACGATCTCGATGGCGTATTCGCCTGAAAGTAAGCCTGGAATTACATCTCGGAAGGCACTTTGCTTTTGCCTAATTAACCCAAGGATTGTGGGATTTGAAACAGTCTCCCAGAAGATAATCTCTCCCGTAGATGGAACGACAACGAGTAAGCCCGGTTGTGAATGGCTTGCCACGGAGATTAGTGTTCCCAGAGGTAACAAATCGCTCGAATGCGCCGACGAATTTGGAAACGACAACACTGAAACATCATCCGGAGTTGAAGGCGCGGAGGCTGAGGGCAAAAGCCATACAATCGCGTTTTCTCGCGTAAGGGCGAGGCAATACCTAGTGTCTGGAGAAATGACACATCGAAACGGCACTGGAAAAGGTTAGAAGGGTATTCAGCAGAAATAGCATTCGAGAATAGCACTAACCTCTTAAAGTCTCCTTGACCTTATCTGGGAGGGAGGGTAAGTGCGCGATTGAATAATAGTCGTTGTTTACCTATAAAAAGCCATTGTCAGCGCAAACTGCGGATATCAGATTGAGAAACTTTCACTTACCAAAACGCCCGGCGCATGAATACGGCCACCATTATCGATTTTCTTTGGGCCTCGCAAAGGGATGCCATTTGAGCTTCTGATGGCTGGAGACGTTGGTTCGCTCGGTATCATTCCATTTTCATCCTCCGCTTCGTCAATGTCGGAATGCACGTCACTCTGTTCTTCAACGACATGATGTTGGAATTCATCATCTCGCAACAACGACCTCTGTCTCTTTGCTCTTGGATGGTTGGCGGTGTCGTCCAAGGGTCTCTGTCTTCGGCGAGGGTTTCTGTAGGATGTCGATGGAATTGGCACTGCCGTGGAAAACATGTTAAAGACCTGTGAGAGAGAGAGAGAGAGAGAGAGAGAGAGAAGCTCTCACTCTGTCAATCAAGCTGAGATTATACCAGTGTTGACATGGTACCTTGCGGGAGGTCTTAGCAAATCATCAGTTTACATAAGCAGGTAACTTACCTATGAATCTGTACTGTATTGTACCAAACACCCCATGATGTCTTAGTCAGCTCGAATGAGGGGCCATCTTGCTGTGAAAGTTCTATTTTAGTTGTATGTACTCTGTATGTAACATATAATTACATACACACAATACGAAAAGCCTTCCGAAGTATATCGTCATTTGCCTAGTCATTCTCTCATTTTTTCAATTAACGCGCAACCCACGGAAGCTGTTTCATTCAACAAATACACCTATTGCCTTGTTGGAGTGAATCTCAATATTGAGACTGATTTGATGAACACTTCCGAAAGCGAGATGGAGCGCATGTTACTTCTTTCCCCTCCATCGCTCGCTGCTCACCCAGAAAGGTTGAAAACTGTACTCGACTCCCACGCTCGATATGCCACCGATCTCCAAATGCTTGACCGGCTGGCAGCAGGCCTTGTGTCGCTTCCCGAATCTACTTATGATATTGTGATGCTTTTAACAGATGCTGGCAGCTCGAGAACGCAGTCGCACTCGTTGATGGGCCGCGGGGTTATACAGTCCATTGTCCGCGCACTCCGCCCTGGGGGAAAATTACAAAGCGATGACGGAATATTGGCATCTCCCGAAAGCCCAGAACGTACTGAACTTATCCTGGCGGGATTGGTGTTCGACGGTCCTGATGCTCTAATAAAACCAGATTTTGACTCTCAACACGCCGTCCCGCTTAAGCAGGACAGACATAAACCTGTCAAGCCGGTTTCTAATATCACTGCCAGCGCTGACGGTGTCGATGCCAATATGTCATTAGCAGCCGACTCCAACTCCAGGACGAATGGACAAACAGCAGCTATCCAAGGAGTAGGATTCGTCGATTTCGATGAGCTTGCGATCCCCGGTGGCGACTATAATGACCAGCAAATTGACGATGAGTTTATTGATGAAGAGACGCTTCTAGATGAGGCAGATATGGAACGACCAATTGTTCTACGTAAGTTACGTCCGATGGCCGCTCTCGGTCTCTGGCAGAACGCTGACGTCTCTCAACCCAAGCGCTGGAATGCCGTCCGAAGGCTGGAAAGCGTCGAAGAGCCTGTAAAGACTGTACCTGCGGACTTGCAGAGAAACTGCAGGACGAAGATCAAGCCAAACGCGCCAATGCAGATGCGGCTTTGGAGACAATGAAGCTAGGTGCCAATGAGCTGGCTGAAGTTGATTTTACAGTCCAGGGAAAACTGGGGAGCTGTGGCAATTGCGCGCTTGGGGATGCATTCCGCTGCGATGGTTGCCCATATATCGGTCTTCCCCCATTCAAGCCTGGTGAGGAGGTGAGGCTTTTAAGCAATGACGTGCAACTTTGAACCGATGAATAGCTCTCTCTTGGGAACTCAAAGAAAAGCTATTGATTTGTATCTTGGGCTTTCTACTGTGTATATTCCTATAGTTAACCAACTCCTTGCCGCATGTTGCACACAGATATTCTTCTAATCTTCAAACAACTGATATGCTATATGATTGTGATAACTACTCCCAAGTATGCAGTATTAAAGAATGTCTGATGCTTGGGCAATCCAGTTTTATTTCCAGACTCTTCCCAGCAGGCCTACTTTGTATTTACCTGTTTGTAGCCAAGTATACACTCTTGAAACATACTCCGTAGACGGATCAAACTGGTCTCTAGGTGATCAGAGTCCAGAAATACTGTCCCTAGCAGTTATCACGCTACTATGTATGTATGTCACTAACTAGTGTGGAATGCAGATCTAGCTAAATAATACGTTACTCTCGGGCGAACTCGTCTCGAAAATTTCAAACTCCCGTCCTGCTTCATCCTCAGACAAAAAAATCCTCCCTCAACGTTATCAATCTGCCAATTCCTATTCCTCACATACTACGGTTTACATCGGATTTAGAGAAACACAGGAAAGAACATCTAAACCCGTCATGTCTTTTTCAACACTAGTCCAAGATATTGCCTACAGAGATTCACATCCTGATGACCGCAGCTCAGTCTTATCGAGGGGAGTCCGAGCGCGATCCCACGCGAGCACCGCCGCCACCAGCGTCAGTATCTCCGGAGATATCTCAAGCCAGTTACATGCTGGCTATTCCCACCCTTTGAATCGCACCTGGCAAGCGGAGAGACAATTAACCAAGGTCAGTCGGGTAGCCTTCCAATTACTCGTGTGGCCACCTGTAGTGATATCAACTAACTGAAAGACTTGCTACAACAGTCCATGCTTATCTATCCCCTCTTTATAACCGACGTTCCCGACGAAGAAACTCCTATTCCTTCGTTACCAAACCAATCCCGCCGTGGGGTCAACCGCCTTGTCCCCTTCCTCACTCCGCTTGTAAACAAGGGTCTCCGCTCCGTCATCCTCTTCGGCGTCCCTCTTGCTCCCAACGCAAAGGATGCGCTGGGGACATCGGCGGACGATCCGACGGGTCCCGTCATTCAAGCCATTCGTCTGATCCGTGTACATTTTCCTCAGCTTTACATCGTTACGGACGTCTGTCTATGCGAGTATACCTCCCATGGCCATTGCGGCATTCTCCGAGAAGACGGTACTTTGAACAATGCGCTGTCAATTGATCGAATCTCCGACGTCGCCCTAGCATACGCTGAAGCCGGAGCGCACTGCGTGGCTCCGTCCGATATGAATGATGGCCGAGTCCGCGCCATTAAATTAAAGCTGATCGAGGCCGGTATCGCGCACCGCGTGCTGCTCATGTCTTACAGTGCCAAGTTCAGTGGATGTCTCTACGGCCCGTTTCGGGACGCCGCAGGTTCCGCTCCTTCATTTGGTGACCGTAAATGTTACCAACTCCCTCCTGGTGGTCGAGGCCTTGCCCGTCGCGCAATCCAGAGAGATATCGCCGAGGGCGCTGATATCATCATGGTGAAACCGGCAAGCAGCTATTTAGATATCATCAGTGACGCCAAAGAATTGGGTAAAGACATGCCCGTTGCTGCATATCAGGTCAGCGGCGAGTATGCGATGATCCACGCAGGTGCAAAAGCGGGCGTATTTGATCTGAGGACAATGGCGACGGAAACTACAGAGGGCATTTTGCGAGCCGGCGCCGGGATCGTGGTCAGCTATTTCACGCCAGAATTCTTGGATTGGCTCAATTCCTGAACCGGGTTGTGAGATGCCAGCGCCGTGTACTCAAATGGGAGTTTCGGGAATACGTCAAAGATAGAATCATGGCTGTGTTGGAATTTCTGTTCACAGTGGCCTATTTTCCTGAAAAGTCATTGTTTATCATTCTGTATACTACCACGGCTTGAATTCCAAAACATTAAGGACGCTATCTGTGTCACAGGTGCTTAAAGCCTCTTCGAGCTCCGCGCGATGTGCTTACAGTATACTGTGCCCACCGATTCCAGTAGTTCGGATGATAGCAAAAGACATCGCTCATTTGTCTGCTTTGATCATCCCAAACTACCGAATCTTACAGAACTTGGAGTAGTAATATATCAACATACGCTACGGCCGATGAGATTTCTCCGTGCTCAAATCTCGGTGATAATGATACCATTTGATCAATTCTTATTGGGAATTGGGTCTGTACAGTTAATCAGAATAAACTAAAACACTAATATAGTAAAGGCAAAATGAAAGTATGTTCATACATAGCAGTGATCATTAGTTACTCCGTAGATTGCACATAAACCATAGTACATGCAGCAGATTCTGGGGCCCCGCCCCTAGCAACAATAAAGCAGAAATATCATTCGATTGCACAATATGTGCAAAACAAGGCAGAGAACAGTAACAAGAAAAAAGTATAGGAAACTCGAGTATTTACACATCATTGCAAGTAAGAATGCGTGTGTTTCGACATGGTCATCAATACAAAACATCTTTCCCCCCCTCAAGATATATGCCGTATTAGAACGAAAATCGTGGGTGTTCAGCATCAATAAGGTAAGCGCGTGTGCAGGGTAGTAGGTTGCTCAAACACTCAAAGGATGCGGACTCATAGAGTCAAGGATATCAGGTTATTGAGGGTTTCTCAATATGAGATGTGTAGTGAACTGAATACAAACTCATGGATAATTGGGTTTTAAACCCTGGAAACCATATGGCAATATCTGACTTCGGACGATCTCGCCTGGAGCAATATATGCTCCTCTTCCAAGTGTGACACCTGGCAGGATTGTGCATCCGGCACCAACCCAGCAATCTTCTGCAATGACAACAGGGCGTCCTTGGTAGCGACTTTGTGAACCTTTGCGCTCTTGCATGCTACCAATAGCCATGGAGCTAAGGATGGTGACGTTTGGACCTATCCAAGTATGTGCACCGACAGTGATGGTACAATCATCAGCGAAAAAACAGTTTTCAGAAATTAACACATCTTCCCCGATGTTGATATTATAGCCATAATGGCAATTAAATGGAGCTTCTACAACAGCTCCGGGGCCCAAAGATCCCACGGGACGAGAAGCAATGGTTTCAGATGGATCTTCGGCAGCAGGCATCAAGAGTTCTTTCAAAAGCCGCGTACGCTCGGTTGAGCTAATGCCATGAATGGGGTTGCCGGCATTATTAAACCGCCAGAGAGCAGCTTTGCAACGTTCTCGATCCTTTATGAGCTGGGGGTCGAATGGTCGATATTGTTCTCCACTGAGCATCTTTTCCTTTTCGTTTTTTGCAGGAGATTCAAATGCGAGATGTTGTTCCATGTTCAGGGCCATTCGTGCTTGTGCAGAGTAACTGGCAGCATCTATACGAGGAGCGCCTGGCCGTTGCTCCATACTGGACTGAAAAGCCACGATTGCCGGTTTCGTATGTGCGCCGTGTGTTAACTCACATGATGCTTGAACAATCGGATAGTCAGACTTTGCCTGATCAGTACGAGATACATCCTTCA
Source organism: Emydomyces testavorans (assembly GCA_029449355.1). Taxonomy (NCBI): domain Eukaryota; kingdom Fungi; phylum Ascomycota; class Eurotiomycetes; order Onygenales; family Nannizziopsiaceae; genus Emydomyces; species Emydomyces testavorans. The sequence goes on from CP120627.1 coordinate 4,597,907, forward strand.
ACCCCGAGCTATCTCTGAATTCGGGTTTCGGCGGACCATCTGGAAGGTACGCCGTTGGTCCCTGGGTGCTCCAAGAACTTTTCGCCCATGAGCCTCTGGAATTGGTACTGGGTGGACTACTGATGTACTGGGTTGCCACGCGATCAGCTTCATCCGCCGGTACCGGTCTTGTTTTACCGCCATCTGGCAGTATTGTTCCTGCGACCCTGCCGTCATGACGCTGAGGACTCATTTCGTGCGTGTATGGATGAGCCACTTCCGGAAAACTCCCCTTTGACTGCAAAGGAACAGGACCTTTCGGATTGCTGGGTTTCTGCCATGTGCTCCGAACGGAATACCCTTCGCAAGGAAAATTGCCCCGTATGCAGTTGTTACCTGTAGTATATTAGAATTGATACGAGTGGTGATATACATGTACGGATTGATGAAGTTAGAAACAACTTACATGCAGGGTGCTGTTCGTCGCATTTCTTTTTCCGTCTACGGCACGTCATGCAGCCGGTTTTAGTTCGATTACTGAATACCCTTTTCCGCTTCGGACCGGATTGTGTACCAGATGATGCTGGAGATTGTGCCTGTCCTTGCGTTTGGCTTTGAGAAGGTGTATGGGTTTCGGCTTGCACTTGATTTCGTGATTTATCTTGGATAGCGGCTTGATTTTGGACATGAGCGGCTAACTGAGACAGATTGGCGCCTACAATTTCATTCTGGGCCTCGTTCGGTACCGATTCCCATCCTCTCGAAGCACCGTCATTGCCTCGCATATCCCGCTGGAGGGTTTCTGCCATCTGTACGTCAGAAGCGTCCATCGGCTGAGTCAGCTGTCCACTATGGCTCGCAGGTTGCGAGTCATGACGATCCCAGGGGCGACGGTGAGAATTAGGATCAATTTCCTCTGGTCTTTCTGTCGGGGTATATTGTCGTCGCAAAGACTTGACCCCTGCGTCCGATTCGGGAGTGATAGTGGGCCTTGTCATGCCGTTCGTATCCACGGAGTATGCTGGCTGTGTTATATTGTCGTCTGCCCTAAAGCTCGGGCTCCTGGGAGCACTTTGGGTATGAATTGAGGTGGAAGGTGAGACCTGTCTGTCATCCGAGTCTGCTCTCTTCCGTTTATTCCTATTTAGACTGGCGGAGCGGGTATCTGAATTTTTGCGGCGCGCCATTTGATCATGATGAACTCTCCCGGCCACGTTTACACTCGGCAAATCTTTTTGTGCAGGTAGAATTTTCTGATGTTCACTCTCACGTCGACCTTCAGTAGAATTTCCACGCTCGTGACTGCGATTCGGCGGAATATGGGTATCCGAAGCCCCGTTTAGGAGTACAAGGTCTCTGCCGTTTACAGCAGTAAACCGAGATGGGCTCTGCTCTACACTTGTATCCCTCGCCGCTTCGTGATTTCCACTAGCCATTGTTGCAGCCGCTACAGTTGACATGGCCGCTGCCGTTGTAGACGGAGTCTATCGGGTGCTGCGTAAACAATTTGCCCCAGAATCCTGGTATGATGTATGATCAACGAGAGTTCGGCTAAATGCTGGTTTCGAGCCTAGATCCGGTGTGCAGTTGGAACGTAAAATTGTAAATGCTAGGGATTCTCAACTTTCTGTCCGTATTTCGATGACGATGGGAAAGGGACCTCTTTTTTATAGTGCGCGTACGTAGCTGCGAACAGAGTCTTGAACGCGATTGATACGTATAGACGAGCCGAGCTATAAGGGAGGTGAGACGGATACTAGATCCTTGGGAATTCAGGGATTGCCAACCAATTGCCTCCCCAAACGTCACCCGCAATGATGGGAAAGGAAGTCGAGGAGCTCGGATTAACAGATCAATGGCACGTCCAGAACGGTGAAGCAATACTATGGGCCGTTTTTGCGGCTCGGAGGGGAGGCTGGTAGGGGTTTCGTAACCATAAATATTTTGAAAATAATACAGACACAAGCCAGAATGGAAGTATACTGTCTCAGCGTGTTATCTCTGCAATTCAAAAGGTATGGGTTTGAATAGTCAGGTGAGAACGAGTGCTTGATGGGGAATTGAGGCGAAGAGTAGGTGGTGAAAGCGTCAAAATGCAGCCTCTGTTTTTCGGAACTGTTTCAAATGCAGCTCTAAGCTATGAAGATCGACTATTGTGAAGGAAAAGAAAAGCAAACGGATGGATGAATGGAAGGGAGGGGAAAAAAAAGAAAGTGACACGAAGCGAGAGAGAGAGAGAGAGAGATGAGAGTTGGGTGGGCGATTTAAAACCGCCTATTATTCTGAAGATGAGGAAACGAAACAGAAAGCACCCAGAGCTGAGGGAGGGAGTTAGTTAACCTAAATTAGGCTAGGACTGAGAAAGTGAAAATGGAACGACAACGGGGAGTTTTATTAGTCGAAAGTGAAGGGAGAAGAGAAAACTGGGAATGAGCGCGGATGTGGAATGTTTCTCTCAAGACAGCAAATCAGGTATGATGAGCTCTGGCCCCCCCCCTCTCTCATCCCCTTCCCCGTATTTAATAATAGTGCTCTGCTGTCGCCGTAACCAGACCGCCTCTGGCTCTCAGATGGGAAAAAATGGATGCGACAGGCTTTGGGGGGCTTTGACTGGGTGGAGAGGGGAGGGGCCCCAAGGAGAATAATGGTTGAATCAGATGTTTGGTCTAACCGCCCACGACCCAGTGAGATTGAGCGATCAGACGAAACTTAGGGCGGCTGGGCGGGTGGGAAGGGCGTTTGTATCATTTCGTTTCGGCTGTCGCTTGCGCTGCGATTGGATTAGAACGGTATTATTGGTTTGCGCTTGTTCGACTTGAAAGAAAGAAGGTTGTCGCCCTGGTTGGTTGGTTGCGTGCTGATTATTAAGAATCCCACCTGGACAGCCAATGAGAAGCCATACAAAGCACGTATGTGACCTGTACTCTTACGCCTAGACTGAGCGTGTATCGCGTATGCTCAAATGGGGCGGATTTTTACGACTTGTTGAGAGATTGTCAGGTGAGGTGGCCAGCTTGGTTATTACTAGTTACTTAGTTGACTAGTTAAGTAACAAAACAGTGTGCTCTGAGTATGTACGGAGTACATAGTTACTCAATCTGGAATGCACAGCGAGGATGTTTAACTAGCACCCCATGAGGAGAGGGTTTTTCATCTCAGCAGGCTCGCCCCTGGGTATTTTGTACACATATGGGCAATCTTATGTATATCATCCCTGATATTCTACCGAGTATGTATAGTTACAGTCTACCATTTTCAATCTGTCATGCGCGGTATCGCGTTTGCCACTTTGGAAGAACCACACAGAGCGCTTGAAAGCGACTTTCGTTTAAAGAGCCTTTTGTAACGAGGCGGGCGCTGCAGAACGGTTTCCGAGCTCACCCGCCTAGCGCGCTAGGGCTCTTTTCAGGCCAACTGGTTTGAATTGCAACGAGACTCTCTGGACACTGGACAGGGATTGTGATTGTTGTCCATACCGCCACGAAACCTGCAACCCTGGACAATACATTCGCTTTCCAGGACCAATGACGCGGAACCCTTCGTTTCCGGCACTGCCTATCTGAAAAGCCATAATTGATTAGTCGCCGTCTCTTGGTAGGCGCATGGCGCGCTCATAATTACATATTATTATTATTACTATTATATTATTATCTCAGACTCGTCATGTTCCAGATTGACAGCGCTGTGGGCGCTGTCCGCAATTCCATTGGCTCACTGTTAGTGCCTGTTATCAGACTGTTATGAGATTTGAAGACGGATCGCATTTGGGCTCAGTGCATATCTTTCTTTTAAAATATCTCTTTGCCTATATTTGTTGAACTGGGGACTACTCACTATATCGCAGTATCAGGAAGTGAGCCTTGACCTATGTAGGTAGGAGGAATTTACCCAAGCGGCAACTGTAGATCGCACTCATCTTCCTCTCAACGTAAGAAGACCCCGTCCGCCAAAATATTAGACGCACCATTGTTACCTGCCTTTTCAACACTGTAAGTTTTCTTTTTTCTTTTTCTAATTCTTCTTCTTCTTTTTTTTCCTCCCTTGGCTTATCAATTCCCATGAACCCGGATACCGTTCTAAAAAGGCTCTTCTGAACAATATACATATGTGTCCTGAAGAGACGGGGGGCTGGCAATTGTATCTGTGCAACCACAATTTCCCGCGGGTGACACTTGCGCATCTTTCAGCGCCAGTCGCTAACCAACCGCTTGTCGAGGAGGCAAGACTTTGAGTTTTTCGAAATGCGCAGTCACATGCCACCCCACCAATCGCCTTGAGTTTTCTTGCAATCACAAGGTGGACCAATCACACAGCTGAAAGCATTCCACCGCGTTTATCTTGCAGAGAAGCAATAATACTTGAATACTCCTCATGCTGTACAAGTCCTTTGGCTTTCAAGCGGTAACTTCGAGCACTGTGTGATATTGGAATTGACTATCCAGAGCACATAACTACATGAGCATCTACTCCATACATTAACTAACCAAGTTAACCATGCACGGTGGCTAGACATACATGTCATGGGTAAGTTAACTTAGTTAAGTATTTACTACTACCGATCATCGTTCCAACATAATGGTAGTTAAGCCACCATGCTAACAGACAAGTCAACCTCACCAAATCACCACATTATGTATGTATTTCAGTTAAGACTCAAGTGCTGCCCTATCATATTGCAGAATCATATCATGAGCCAATTCAATATTTTATGTAAATGTCTTACTGAGCCTTTTTCTCATAGCTATTAGAAATTGAGAATGAAAGAAATACATACCTACCTACCTACATATGTAGTTAGTGAGTTAATCATTTGGCAAATTGTATCTGGATAACTGCAGAGTATTTTACTATGGTTGTAAACCTCTGCATGGTTACAGGTATGTATAAGCATAAGCCCCTGGTCCAAGTCGATAACTCCATTGGGTAGGTTAGTTATTTAGTTATCTGAGAGATGACAGCATCTATTAACTATTGAACCATCGAAGTTGCAAACAATTGGGCACCTTGTAACTAAGTAACACAGTGTTGGCTAACTACATACATCCTTGGTGGCTAGGAGTTTAATTGTACTGTGTACGGAGTATATCCTGCCATAAATCACAAACTCTGAATCATAATGCCTCATACACAGTACATAGGCATGTCAGTGTGGGATTACTTGCGCTTAGTTCTCAGGCTTAAGTTAACCACTATAGGTTGACAATATCAATCTTTATGAATGTAGTTACACCCAAGATCCAACATAGAGCTCAACTGCCAGGAGTGTATACACTGAAAAACAATGATTCTGAGCCAGAAAGTACTCTGCACTGTTACTTTATAACTATATGTCAGTCCATACATACAGATCATACATACATGTCGTTTCCCCGGGAGTGTGGGGTAACAACATCATGTATACCTAACATACATGAATATGTAACTTGGGAGTCTGAAAACACGACCAACTCACAGCTATCCGAGGTCAAATGCTAGCTCCATGTATGTACTCTCTTCCGGGAGGAGAAGCCGTCGAATGCTTGAACACAGTCTCTCGGCTAGCGAGTCAATTTGCCCCTTATGTAGCCCTAGTCTCAGCGTGCATCGTGGTTATTGGGAGGCAAACAACCCTCGAATTCTGTAAACCGCTGATCCTCACCACCACCAGCTAGTTACCGAATTTCACTGCCAGGCAAGTTAGGATAAATGAACATGTCGGTCACCACAACGGCTTTCCATTCCAGTCAAACTTATGATGGATTATTCCCAGGAGTTTTCTATCTCATTTTTTCACTCATTCTCACCCATATCTGTAAATTCCAAAGGGAGATTGCTTTCATCTCTTGCCTCCAGTTGTGATTCTATTTTGAATAAGATACATACAGGTACCTATGGTTAGACCTCAATTCCACGTGGTCATAGTCGGAGCTGGCCTCGGTGGCCTGGCCGCCGCAATTGGTATAGCAAAAGCAAGACACAAGGTCACTTTACTAGAACAAGCCCCCGAGCTGGGAGAGGTATGGATGACATTATAACTCCCAAGTTCCCATCTAGGCTTTTGGCTGTTTAGAACTCTTTTTAAACTTCTTTTTTTATATATATAGATTGGAGCTGGTATTCAAATCCCCCCCAATGCGTCCCTGATCCTCAAGCGATGGGGTGTCCTAGATGAAATAGAAACCGTGTCTGTTCGCCCAAAAGATTTTGTTCTTCGTTCTTATCGGGATGGAAAAGTGCTCTCTGTGCAAAACGTCTTCCCGTTCTTGGAAGACCGATACGGCGCTCCCTACCTTCATATCCACCGAGCAGACTATCATAAGATTCTTTTGAAGGAAGTGAGAAGGCTGGGAGTAACGATTTTACTCGACTCGACAGTGGTGGGTGTGGATTTCGAAAAGCCCGCAGTCCACCTTAAAGGAAAGCCTGATTTCCACGCCGATGTTGTCTTTGGTGCTGACGGCCTTAAATCTACATGTCGAGAAGCTCTTCTCGGCCATCCTGACCCTCCCCGTATGACTGGAGATCTAGCATATCGAATTATTGTGAAAGCGGAGGACATGAGGAAGAATCCCGAGCTTTCGGATTTTCTCGACAATCCGTGCATGAACTATTGGATGGGACCAAGTGCCCATGTCGTGTGTTATTTCCTCCAGGGCGGTGGCTTATATAACATTGTTTTGGTTTGCCCTGATAATCTGCCTGAGCTCGTGAGTATTGCGCAAGCGGATGTGGAGGAAATGCGAACCTTCTTTGAGCATTGGGATCCGCGATTAAAGGTTATCCTTGGGTTAGTTCAAGAAACGAAGAAATGGAGACTACAAAACAGTGAAGAAATGGAGAGATGGTCACACCCAGGTGGAAAATTCGCATTGCTGGGCGATGCTTGCCATGCAACCCTCCCGTATTTGTAAGAGTCAACTTTGCCTTTCCTTCCCTTTGTATCAAAGACTCACGCAACCGATCAGAGCCCAAGGAGCGGCGCAAGCCTTGGAGGACGGGGCGTTCATTGGCACACTTTTTGAAAACATCGAAGACGAGTCACAGCTCAGCGATGTGCTTGCTATTTATGAAAAGGTACGCAAGCCGAGAACGACTCGAGTGGTTCGTGGAAGCACAGCTCTCCGGGATATCTTCCATATGCATGATGGGCCAGCTCAGGAGGAACGTGATAGGATACTATTGAATGAGAAGCCCTTTATAGGATACCCTAACCGTTGGGCAGACCCAGTTTTTCAGAAATTTTTGTTCGACTATGATGCGCGCGGCGAAGCGCTCCGAGCGTGGAGCGAATATAAGAAAGGAAAGTCTCCCAAATCCATAAATGGGGTCGAATCCCGGTTGTGATTTCGTCGAGGCATAGGTCCTCGTTTGTTTACGCGGTATTGCCATGTCTTCTGGCCATGATTTTGTATCTATCTGCTTTTCCCTCCGTACTACGTGTGATGGTGAGTATCCCATTTAACTTGGATTTTTGAGGTGCAAGTACGGAGTACACCCTCCACGTTCCCTTTTAAACCAGTTAGAACGCCATCGCTTAGATTCCGGGAAGGATCCATTGTGGATGTCTACACTATTTAATAATTTGGAGAAATAGAATTCCTTCGAATGATTTTCATTCAGATACCAATATCAGCCCAGTTTCATGCGAGAGTCGTATATGTAGTAGCTACGCCTTAGGCGCTGGAATTTTTAGTAAAATGTAGTTGATCCAATCTCGCATCTAGAGAACAGTTCCACCGCTTCCTCGTCAAATTGTATCGAGTACCGCGTCAAAATTCCAATAGAACATGCTAAATGTAGGTAGAGTCGCATGTAGCCACAACGCGGCTGGCGCAGTTTCTGCCAGGATAACTTGTTCATTACACAGATAACCAGGTCTCTATGTAGGGTATTCACATACCCTCAGATTACAGATGGCAATGTGGACATTGACATACATAGGCTTTTTACATACACAACAAAGCCCAATGTGCTGAAAAAGATCCAGTTCTGTGCTGTGTCGACCGTAGGCAACTAACAATCATTTTGACAAATTTGTTGGTGACCTCAACTTGATGACTAAGCGGCCTTATCAAGGAAAACTAGAAGGATTGTTGCATTGAGCTGTGTCTGGAATTAGGATACCAGTTAACTGCCTTTTCTTTGATCGTGGACCGTTGATTTTTCTTCATATCCAGCGGGTTTGCATTTTGGGACTTTCTGCAGGTCAATAGTTTCCTTTGAAATATCCTTCTGAAAGCCCGAACGGCAGCGTTAACTTTCAGTCACCTCTTCCATCTTGCTGAGCTTTTAGTTACCCCTCTCTTAGGCAGTGATCCATCTCCCCATATCTGCAGCTAGAAGGACATCTTCATCCCGTTCACAAGTTAGTCAAGCTTGCTTCAATTCTTACGTACCGGCCAGAAAAGGGAACCATTGGATTCTTTCGCAGGGTGTGTCCCTGACCTTGGTTCGCGATGTCAGTTTCAATACAGGAGCTGGACAACACTGTCCGAGCTTTCTATGAGGGATCAGGAGATGTCGTACGTTTCTTTCCTGATCGCCGGGCCAAAGGTTGCCTAAGAACTACAAATGCTAATCTCTACCATTTCTATATAGCGAAAGCAAGCACAGCAGACTTTAACAGAGGTGCGATCCGTTATTCCCGAACATTTTACACCCTCCCCCCTCCGAGAGATGGCGTAATGCTCACCTTGGATCTCCAGTTCAAGCAAAATCCCGACGCCTGGTTATTAGTGGGAAACATTCTCCAAGAATCGAACTATGTCCAAACGAAATGCAAGCAGCCGTGAAACACGTGCTCGATCATGAATTTGACGCTAATTTCTCAAATAGATTTGGCCCTGCAGGTCTTAGACGATGTGATTATGACACGATGGAAGGTATTGCCCAGGGATCAATGTCAAGGTATAGCTATACTCAAGCCATCACCGTAGGCGAGGCGTTGGCTTATCATTCCCTAGGTATTCGAAACTTCATCGTCAACTGCATCATCGAACATTCCAAAACCGAGGAAAAACTGAAAAGCGAAAGGGCTTTTTTGAACAAGTTGAATCTGGTTCTCGTATCTATTCTGAAGCAGGAATGGCCGCACAACTGGCCTACTTTCATAAACGAAATAATCTCGTCTTGCCACACGAGCCTGTCCATCTGCGAGAACAATATGGCGATACTTCGTTTACTGTCGGAGGAGGTTTTCGATTACTCACAGGATCAAATGACTTCGACCAAGGCACGGAATTTGAAAACCACGATGTGCCAAGAATTTTCTTCTATCTTCCAGCTCTGCTCCGAGGTTCTGAATACCGCCACTCAAAGCAGCTTAATCAAAGCAACGCTGGAAACATTACTCCGTTTCCTTAATTGGATACCCTTGGGATACGTTTTTGAGACCCCTATTATCAACACTCTTCTCAATCGCTTTTTGGACGTGCCTGACTTTCGGAATGTGACGCTAAAGTGCTTGACTGAGATAGGAGGCTTGCAGATCGGGCCGCAGTTCGCCTATGACGAGAAGCTCGTGCAGATGTTTACAGATACGCTGACAACTGTTTCCAAAATCATCCCTCTATCCTTGGATTTGAGACAGACGTATGCAACTAGCAACTCTAGAGATCAAGAATTTGTTCTCAACCTGGCCCTGTTTCTTACTAACTTTTTCACTGTGCGCCTACAAGTAAGTTCTCTTCGCTCTATTCAAATAAGATAAATCTGACCTTGCATCAGCTCATCGAGAGACTCCCAAATCCTGACTATTTAACGCATGGTCACTTTTATCTGATCCGCATCAGTCAGATTGATGACCGAGAGATTTTCAAGATCTGTCTTGAGTATTGGACGAAGCTGGTTCAGGAACTTTACGAAGAAATGCAGCAGCTCCCAATCACGGACATCAATCCGCTGGTTACCATGGGCGTCAGCGGGCTCTCAAATGGCGGAGCTCCTCACCCCAGTACGATTGCTAATTATTCTCTTCGCAAACATAAGTTTACGGAAGTCTTGTCAAGTCTCCGGACAGTGATGATTGAAAAAATGGTACGCCCAGAAGAAGTGTTAATCGTGGAGAACGATGAAGGCGAGATCGTCCGCGAATTCGTGAAGGAGAGTGACACCATTCAGTTATACAAAACTACTAGAGAATGTTTGGTATATCTCACACACCTTGATGTAGTCGACACCGAAAATATCATGGCAGATAAGCTGGCCAAGCAAGTTGATGGTACTGAGTGGTCGTGGGCAAACTGCAACACATTATGTTGGGCTATCGGGTCGATATCCGGAGCGATGAATGAAGAAACAGAGAAAAGGTTTCTCGTCACCGTCATTAAGGATCTCCTCGGTCTGACTGAAATGAAGCGCGGAAAGGACAACAAAGCGGTGGTGGCGAGTAACATAATGTACATTGTTGGGCAATATCCTAGATTCTTGAAAGCGCATTGGAAATTCTTGAAGACGGTGGTCAACAAGCTTTTTGAGTTTATGCATGAAACTCACGAAGGTATGCCACAGTACAGCAATCCCTTTGATAAAAAGCTTTCCCTTGCTGACAAGATTTCGGGGTAAAATCAGGTGTTCAAGATATGGCCTGTGACACTTTCATTAAAATTGCGAACAAATGCAAAAGACACTTTGCTGTGCTCCAACCTGGCGAAACAGACGCTTTCATTGACGAAATCCTTGGGTCAATGAGGAAAATTACCTGCGACTTGTCACCTCAGCAGGTTCACACATTCTATGAAGCCTGCGGCTATATGATTTCCGCCCAAGGCCAAAAGTCTATGCAGGATCGATTGATCGAAAACCTAATGTCATTACCCAATGCTGCCTGGGATGCTATCATAAACCAAGCGAATCAGGATCCATCAATTTTGCAAGATGGAGAGACCATCAAGATCGTGGGAAACATTATGAAAACAAATGTCGCCGCTTGCACCTCGATTGGAAGTTATTTCTATTCCCAAATAGGTCGTATCTATCATGACATGTTAAACATGTATCGGGCTTCCAGTCAACTAATCAATGAAGCGGTCGCTAGAGATGGTGGGTAATCATCATTTACGTTAGTGGATGTATTATTAACATATACCAGGGAACGTTGCAACGAAAACACCGAAAGTCCGTGGCTTAAGGACAATCAAGAAGGAGATCTTGAAACTCATCGACACCTATGTCGAAAAGGCGGATGATTTGGAAATGGTCAACGCCAGCATGGTTCCACCCCTTTTGGAAGCCGTCCTTTTAGACTACAATCGAAATGTCCCTGATGCTCGAGAAGCAGAAGTTTTGAACGTTATGACTACGATCATTCACAAACTTCACGTGTGTACCTACCAACCTACCTTGCTTTTACTGTAGAGAGTCTCTGCTAACAGTTCATAGAATCTCATGGAAGATAAAGTTCCTATTATCATGGAGAGCGTCTTCGAATGTACCCTGGAGATGATCAATAAAGATTTCCACGAGTATCCGGAGCACCGTGTTAGCTTTTTCAAACTCCTCCAAGCCATCAATCTCTACTGTTTCCCTGCGCTTTTGAAGCTGGATGCAAGCCAGTTCAAATTCGTAATCGATTCTTGCATGTGGGCTAGCAAACATGATAATCGAGAAGTGGAGAACACGGGTCTCACTATGTGCCTTGAACTCATGAATAACATGGCCGAGACCGATCCGCAAACAGCGAGCATTTTTTTCCGGCAATTTTATATTCCCATCCTACAGGATGTCTTTTTCGTTCTTACGGATACAGATCATAAAGCTGGTATGTCAAGGAAAATCTTAACACTGGGAATCTAGGCTTACCAGGTTCCAATTTAGGTTTCAAATCTCAAGCAATGCTTCTTTCGCGCATGTTTTATTTTGTTGCGGCGAATAAAATACAGCAACCAATTTATTCTCCAGAACAAGCACCTCCAGGAACATCAAACAGAGATTTTCTTCAGGAATATGTAGCCAACTTGCTGCAGAGTGCCTTCAAAAATCTACAGGAGTAAGTCGACCATGTCACTATATCTAAGAGTTAAACTGCTAACATCGGCTGCTCTAGGGTGCAAGTAAAGCAATTCGTCCATGGTTTATTCACCTTGAATGATGACTTCGCCAAATTCAAAACTCATCTGAGAGATTTCCTAATTTCCCTTAAGGAGTTTGCCGGCGATAATGCAGAACTGTATGCTGAGGAAAGGGAACAAGCCCTAAGAGAAGCGAAGGCGGCTGAAAGGGATCGTGCAATGAAAGTGGGTGGTCTATTAAAGCCGGCTGAAATGGACCAGGAGGATGAGCTGTGACTGGATGAGGAGTTGTGGACAGAATCTGCAAGGCCTGTAGATCGTTGCTCGCATTGCTCACCCAGATCATACTCGAAGGGCTATGTCTTTGATGGTTGGGATTTATACGATCTTTAAATCCAGGTTCTAACATGTTCAGTCGAATCCAAACTCCATGTCGTTTGCCAAGCGCATCCGCCACCATTACCTGCTTCGACTGTCGGTTAACAAGAGCGGATGTAATGCTATGCCAGGAGTTGGGATAGCCTACTATTTACCAGGTCAGGAAAATAGGGGACCTTTGTGTTAAAATTGAGCAGTGTATTGATATTATGGATCCGCTTGTACGGTTGGATGCACTCCGTATACAAATGGCTATCCTTGCTTTTGACGCAGCTTCCCTGTAGTTTTGATCCCCGAACCTGTAGACATTCATATTTAGAATATCAACCCAATAAATGTCTTTAGAGTTCCTGTTTCGGCCGCACTGTCGGAAACAGCTTTAATGCTTTCTGAATATCAATGGAAAGGCAACAAGGATTAGTTTGTAGCTATGTCATCATGAAACAGGGAATACAATCGTCTACAGACTACTCCGTATGTGCATACCCTATAGTTAGTTCAAAGATTCGACACGCTTAGCCTGGAGTCTTGGCCATCTAGTTAAAGGCCTCAAGGAACTAGGTCCTGGCCCACTTTCAACAGCCTCCAAAGCACCAAAGTTGACTGCACAGCAACCACACAGATAGTCGTGTCTATTCTCTTTGAGCTCTTCACGATTCATTTCCCTATGATCTCAGATGACCTACATTGCAGGTTATATCTGCGGGGTTGGCTCGTAATCCGACTCCCAGGTTCTTCTATTTCGGAAGATATGACCTGATTCCGGGGAAGAGCAAAGCTCTTGGGATGTCTGGATTGCAAGGATGACAATCAACTAAACGACATGATACCTGCTATATAGAGCTCCATCCCTGTCTTACCTGCGAATTCTCCTCGACGTCAACCAACGACTTCTGAGAATTGATTCGGTGAACTTGGGTACGTAGGAAACTGTGCCTAAACGAGGCTATCAAGCCAACCAACCCTTTTGCTATTTCAAGTGCCCACCTTCAGGCTTCTTGGGAATCGAATAACCTTCTTTATGTCAGAGGGCGCTCTCTGAATCAGGGTACGCCTCCCGGGGCCCAACTCGTCCTGGCCAGGGTCCATTCTTGGACCGCGATTCTGGATGGTGACGGTGGAGGTGATGCCCATCTGGATTACGGTTTCTGAACTGTGCAAGATGCTTTATTGGGCTGAAATTAAGTCTCTTCAATGGCTTTCCGAGTTGCCGAGAAAACACTCAGATAGCGGCAGGATCTGCGTGGAAGGACGCAGAGGTGGCTTTTGGGTTAAAGCAGAGGCTTACTTGGTTTGCTCCCGCGTCGTGAGAGTGTTTCTGAGAACATCGGGCAACCACATTTTGTTTCATTATCAAGGTTTGATGCAAGGCTATTCATATCTCTGCAGGCATGAGAACCATAACGACGGTTGGCTAAAACCGTCTCGGGTTTACCAGAAGCTGCGTTGAAGCGGAGCCATTACGAGGTGCGCTTCGTCTAGCCATCCCTTTTGATGGGAGGTATTTGGAATGCTCAGGGCCAAAGACTTCTTCCTCTTTTTCAGTTTTCTATTATTGGCAGCAAAGCTAGCATATCCCCAAACTTCTGACTCCAGGATGAGTCCATTACCTGTCTACAAAATACGAGCATGGTGGAAACGCACTTCGTGAAGTATGTTTGCGTCAAGGCCTTGCACCGACTCTTCCTTCACGCGGGCTATATCCGCGTGAGTAGCTTGAGTCCCTATTGGAGCTCATTTCACGGCTATTTCGGTACGGTCTGGCGAAGAATAGGCTTGGCCGCAGAGATCCTCGCTCGGTTCCAATCATATCCGCAGCGTACTTTCCAGAAACTGGGCCCATATTCCGTGGATCACGGTTACAATTCGGAATCTAGCTCTTCCAAAACTCAGTGCTGTTCTCGTATTTGAGAGAAAGTGGGGGGTTTATAGGACTTACCTGTTTTTGAGAGATCTATAAATTGAGGCCTTTCTCTCTGATCTCGCTATCCATCGTCAACAACAAAATCCCACTCACATTCCAAGCTTGAACAAGAACATCGGTCACTCTCTTCACCAACAAAGTCATCTCTGGTTTGTGACCCCATTCAAAGTTAAACAATGGTTTTGGGCGTTGATTTTGACCCGCACAAGAAACAGAAAAAATGAAGTTCACCGCCATCGCTCTTCTGTCCTCTCTTGCTCTCACCTCAGCGTGGAACCTGGACCTCTACGCGACTGACAACCGTCATGTCAATTTCCACGGTACCAGAGACTCCGGCTGTGTCAACATCGAATTCAGCCCTGCGCTCAACGTAAATCGAGCCAACTTCCGTCCCAAAACCGATTGGTATCCCGACCCAAAGACATTTGAGCTCTATGTCAACAAGAACTGCGATAGGCTGAGCTATCGTAACGGCAAAGGCGACCACAAACTGACGCCCAGAACCGTTCGCAGTTATAAGGTGTATTAGGTCATTCTGTTGCCTAATTGTGGCATGCCTTGGGATATACGCGACTGATACCGGACTGGATGTCTTTGATAACTTTTTAGGAGGATAACGGAGGAATAAGATATGCTGTCTGTTCGAGTGACTTGCAATAGTTAGTTAGTTACAATATTCTTCTCCACAAGGATTTGATTTCAATTCTTACAACCATTCGTTAATGTATTCCTAAGCCAGCACTTCATCCTCAAGTAAACCTATCCCATACGTCTCGTGTTGAGTTCAAAGTCACCAACACGCCAGCTATGTACCTAGTTAACTAATCCTTATCTTATCAGATTTAGCAAGATCGTTGCCAAGCCCAAACCCTCTCTGTTCTGATAACTAGTTAACCTTCCCTAAACTAACTTACACAGTACTTTAGTTCACCAACTACATAGTTATTTAACTAACTAGTGGTTGGCACAGTAGATCAACTCCAAGTGTTCTGCAGATAGACTGCCACCAGATCTGTCAAATCCTTCACTTTTCTCTTTCTCTTCACCAGCTTTCCTTGAACCAACACGTCATTGTGTAGGGATTCATAGCACTCCATACACACGCACTTCTACGACGCTTAGAATAAGACAATACAATGACAAGAAGGAGACAGCCAAATCCCCCAGCTTCCGGCATCGCCGCTACCGAAATCGAATCTCCCCATGCTCAACAGACAAGGCACGGTCTGCCTATTGCTGGAACGCTAAGACTCCGAGGGGAGGTGACTACGACCACGACCGCAACAACAACAGAAGAAGAACCCCCAGCCGAACAGAGGCGCATCCAATGGGCCGAGGATGTCGTAGACAACGAAGGACAAGGGAAAAAGAGCTCCAAAGGTACCTCAGAATCCTTCCCCCAAGCCAACTACGTATACGAAGCACGAACCCCCTCCTTTCTTTTCTATTCCACACACTAATGCCGCCAAAACACTTGACCAGTTTGCTGTATATACCACAAACCCCGCGCAGTCGGTGAAAGCAGTTCCGAATCAGACTCTTCAGACTCCGACTCGGACTCTTCCGATGGCGACGACGTCGATAACGACAGCGAGGTCGACACAGGAGAAGCAAGACTGTCCCACGGCAGCGGCCGCTCATCAGCGCGCCGTTCACGCCGGCATCACGACCACAACAACCGCGACGAAGACGGCGCGCATCCAGCTGACTGCGGAAAACCGCAAAAGAGGAAACCGAAGCTAAACGCGTATGAACGCGTTCCAAAGTATACTAAAAAGGGAGAAGATACGAGGTGAACCTTGACTGCCTGGTGTATTGATGATTCAACGAACTGTGTGTTTCTTGGGATCCAGAGTTAGGACACAAAGAAAACTTGACAGCTATGATACGTGACTATATGGCATTAGGAACGATTCTACTTACGTCACTGAGGGAGGTGATTGAAGAGGTATCATCCTGGAGACCAACACTACGGGCGGAGTACCTTTAGGCAACGCCGCTGTATCGTTTCACTCAAGGGTCATGAAGTAGTTCTTGACTCACGTTTACGAGAATTAAGAGCCCACCCACTGCCGGACCAATGCATGCGTCTAGCAAAATCTTCGAATTGAATCGATAAAGTTCAATTATAAGTAATCTCTAAAATGTACATAGATAACCACGATTAAATCATCATACTGCGTCTCCTGGTAGAAGGGCCGCGTTGCGTCCTCGTCATGCCAACACTGCTTTGAGAGTCGCCAATTTCGGCATGTGAGGTTGTATTCTGACTATATTCATTCTGATTCAGCAATGGAGGTGCACTGTCTTCGGTGGTGGGACCCCCAAATGATTTTTCAGCTGGCCGCTCTGTTTCGCCCGCAAAATCTATCGGTGTCAACCCTCTTTGGCGGCCAGCTGGAAAGATGGACAAAGGAACAGATCCGCCACTAACTTGGAGGTTAGAAGGATGCCTCCAAGAGTCACTTTGTCTGTTGCTCTGACAACGCTTTTTGCTTCCTGCAACAAGTGTGGAAATTGCAATACTGGATGTTGATTGCCCCGCAGCGCGTTCCTGGCTAGGACTCCCGAAAAGAGTGGAATCTGTCTTTGTCCTTCGTTCATTCGCAGTGTTTGATAAACCTAGTGTCCTATCCCGCTCCTGTTGAGTGCAACGGTTGTCCATGGGCTCGGCTTTGACAGGCTTTGGAGTGTGTTCTGGTTGTGCTCTAGATACGCGTCGAAACCTGTCTTCTCCAACGGCATCAACAAGCTCCTCTGTGGGGCGTCTCATTTTGTGCCTTAAATTCGGCTCGACATAACTGACGGGCCCTCGTGAGCGTCTAGATTGTCGTGTTCTTACGTTGGTCGATGCGCTCATATCCTCGGAATCAGGATCCAAAGCAGCAGGTGTTTGAGCGCTTGGAACGTCATCTATATGTCTCGGTGCAGCAATTGGCGGAAGCGTGTTTAGAGCCGTGTCTTCCTCCTTGAATAACTGGGAGCTGGCCCCAACCGGTAAAGCATTCGACGTTGGGCGAGATAAGGTAAATTCGACAAAGCTAGACTTTTGGTTGTCGACACGGCCGCACTCTTCCGTGTTAGTTTTGTTACGAGGCTTTCCTTTGGTTCGTGTAGACGGCCTCTTTTCTTCAACAACTCCCTTTACTTTTTCTGCAGATCTTTTTCTCGGAGACCTTAGATTGGTGTTTGAGCTTTCTGTAGAAAATCATTTAACATGTGCCAATAACGAAGCGACAAAAAGACGAGGTGGACAAAGCAATGCACTTACTTGGTCCTAAGGCGCGGCGGCCAGATTTCCTGTCTTCTTTTAACTGCTGGTCCGGTTTGCATGGCACGCGTGAGGCTTGACCCTCAGTACCGATATCTGGCTCCTGCGGCAAGTCCGGACATGACAGATCTAGTCGTGTGTATTGAAAATCATCCTGGCCATTCAGAAGTGCTGAATTCAGCTCCTCCTCTTCGCGCATGGCATATTTGCGTTTGGATCCAGCTCTCGAGGGCTCCGGCTTAATATCATAATCGTCATGTCCTGCAACAGGCTCCGCGTCGCTAATTATATCCTGTAAGAAAGAGCTGTCCCTGCGTCTTCTCCTCATCTCCAGAGCGGGCGACTGATCAGGGGACACTGAATGTTTGCTCCTGGAACATGCAGTATTCTTAGGTGATTTCTCAATGGACAAGGGACCGAGCCCATCTGGGGCAAAAGGAAAGACCGGCGGTAATATCGAGACGCTAGATATATTTCCGTCATTGATTGGTGACTCGGGAACCTCTTCGATTCTAGTAAAGTTAGAACAACTTAATTTCAGCACGTAGAATACACATGTATGTTTTAGGACGTCGTGCTTACTCGGGAGTTGACCTCGGATACTGTTTATCTTCCAAGATTACAGGAAGCCTGTCTTCCTCTGCAATTGGCGTACTCTGACTGGCCTTAGCAGGCCGATGACAAGGAATGGGAGACCGCAGCAATCCAGAACTCTCCAGCGTTTGCTTTGTGGCAAGGCTATGTCCTCGCTTTTGAGGCAGAGATCCAAGATCTGAGACCAACCCCGATAATTCCACCAATTTTGCTTCTAATTTCTCCTTAATGATGGACAATTGATTGTCGAATCGCTCGCTACCCTGATGCTTCTCAAGCTCTCTATTCAGCTGGCTGATTTTCTCACGAAGAGTAACATTTTCGGCAACCAGGCTAGAGACTTCGGACTCAAGTGTCCTTATTCGCGTAGATTGAACCGAGTTTGCGCGAGCGATCTCCCGGTTTTGTCGTACGAATCGTCGCTTCACTATTAAGTGGTTCGGTTAGAACAGTGACGATCGGTTTGCAGTTGCTATGCTCACAAGAATCAAGAGACTCCGCTACTGGAGGGAGATCGTTCAGGCGAGCCATAAAGGCACCTTTTTCGAACCAGTCGAGATCAGATGTTTATGATCAGCAAGAACAGCCTTTTGGGCGGTGACCTCGGAATAAGGGTAACTAAACAATCAGAAAGTAGCTTTCCAGCTTTCTTCTTGCTCATGCCGGAGAATCCTCTGCGATGGTCGAATGCTGCGGAGGGTATCATGCATTCGTGATTCTTTTTTGTGCGTAATTAGTGATGAATCGTAAACTCATCTCTTTAACGACGGCGAGGAAGTGGATTTGTTGATGTTTAACTATTTCCGGTTAGATCTGGTTGAACCGGTAGAAACTGCCGGAATGAGTCATCACCCTCGCCAATACTTGCTCTTTTTCGACATCTAACAAAATATCAAAATCGGACTGCTGGATTCCACACCTTCGAGACACTTCGCAGAATGTGCTTTCAAGTTTGTCCTCGAATCACTTAGATTTTTGATTTTGCGCAACCAGGTCATGGCCCATGGCCCGCGGCCAACGGGCCTATTCGCTTCATCGGCTGGTCAATCGATACGGCACTCCAGTGGATTGCCCAACTCATCCGCGCAGCATTCATCAATTCTTGCTGCCCGAGTCGCCGCCAAACAGGCCGAGTTAGAAGATCTCAAGCAGTTGCGCGATGTAAGCAGCGCATTAGCAACTCAAATGGAGGCGCTCAGCCAGAAGCTTGAAACCTTACGGGACGGAGCGGAAGGTTGGTCATTCGAGCACGATGCTACTGTTACCTGTACTTGAAAC
Organism: Emydomyces testavorans; assembly: GCA_029449355.1. NCBI lineage: Eukaryota > Fungi > Ascomycota > Eurotiomycetes > Onygenales > Nannizziopsiaceae > Emydomyces > Emydomyces testavorans. The sequence goes on from CP120627.1 coordinate 4,617,318, forward strand.
ATAGCCTCTGGCTTCAAGATTGATTCCCAAAGATACTACTCCGACTATTAACATTGATTGCGATATGTGCTACAGCTGTTGCGTGCGTTATGGCGAATTGGGAGAACGTGTTGAGGGCTATCAGCATGGCCTCAAGTGAGTGACAGAGAATAAAGAAATAAATTCCCGTGACCTGGTTCAAGCTAATAAGATACGCTCACTTTCGACAGGGAGACTGGCTCAGACCAAGGATCGAGCAACTGAATCGTCACATCAGCAGGGAGATGTTGATATCTCCCAGGAGCCTGTTTTACCCGCTCCATTAGTGCGTATACCAGCTGAACCAGTGGAAACAGCGTCAAGAAATGAAGCTTGACATTGATATGATACTATGATACTTGAAGAGAAAGATTTGACGGCATACATGAAGTTAGAACTGCACGGTATAATCTGGATACGTATATTGTTAGCGCATAGTCATTGCTTCGCTCTAGATTTACCTGTTAAAGTTTGCTTTTCGCCTGTTGTGACAACTTGTCTATGTTTGAAGGAGAAATTCTTCAGAGTTGCCCGCATCACAGCTGTATAGTGGGTTTCTGGGGATGCTAGGGGAGTCTGATGGGAAACCCACTAGTGATAAGTTGATAACTAGTAACTAGATCAGTAACTAAAGCCCCAGCCAGGTGGAACTGTTTGGGATTGATAGCAGAATATCAGTGCGTAAAGCGGTCTACGTGGACCCTGACTCTATAGGCCTCAAACACATTATCGACCACATGTCGTCCATGATCTGTTGTCACATTCAACCTCAAGTTCTCATCTCTGGGGGACACCTTCAATGAGGGGAATGAGATATCAGACACCTCCTTGACCGGAAACACAGAGTAACAGAAGCCACTCCAGGAGGTTGATTTGCCTTGTGGCTTCCCTGCAGCCTCTTTTTCTTCGCAATCTCACCCCCTCGACCATCAGATATTCGGACGCGATACCATGTAGGACAATTTGCAAGGAAGGAGCTGACATCTGACCCGATGATGCCTGGTCGACAGACGCGTCGTGTTGTTCCTGAACTCTGTTGCAACCTGGTCGCGTAAACAAACAACTTCTTCTGCCAGACACCAAGGCAAACTGACGGGACTTTATATGTGCTTTTTTTTAATGAATGGCATGCTTTGAAATCCTCAATGTCCTTGTACCCAAATTGACTAGGAGAACTGCTTTGTTTGTCCTACGCGCAACTGCAGCAATAATTGCGTTCTTCCGTCGCAAGAGTCGACAAGCAGACGACATCGACAGAAAAAACGAGCTGAAGGAAGCGTCTGTCTTCTACACAAGTGCAACTACCTTGTCGGCGCTTTGCTCCATTTCTATAGTTAAGGTACGTTAACAATTCCTACTTCAGCCCATTGGCTTCTTCATCAGCCATCCACTTGGCCTCTTTGGCATGCTCTGGAGAATTAACGTGTTCAGCAATATCTTGCGCCGCACAGCCCCGAAATGATGGAAACCGAATCCCAGGCTATTTTGGGCGCCTTAGGGACCCCGAAATTCGACCCTGACGTGCACAAGAGTTCGACAGGGGAGCATTCAGTGCACGAAGACTCATTTGTTGGATCAATTAACACTCGTTCGCCCCAAGAATCCGGCACAAATGATGGTTGGAGAGGAATAAACTGGGATGGGATAGCTGAACCGCGCGCCCGTTCTGACAGTCTAGCTCGCATCGAGGATCCTCTTGAGGCGATTGACGCTCTGGAAGCTGCGCTGGAGGAGGTTGGAGAAGCGCTACCGATAGTTGATGACCATGGCCTTGATTCTCCTATTCGGGAAGGCAGTCCTGTACGTCAAGCTCTTGCTGAGACGTCTCCCAATGGACACCCGAAGAAAAAGACGAATGTCGCGACATCAGGAAGATCATCAGCCCTGGACGTGGCGTCACAACGTGCAAATGGAAATGGGAGGCTGAAGTCTCGATCACCACAAGCAAGCCGTGTGACGGAACAAACCCCCAAAGCACAGGTGCCGTCAAATTCTAAACCTGGCCAAACTTCCACAACTCGCGCAGCGCATAAGGTAGCAAGCCGCGGAGCTAGCGGGACCAGCGCCACCAGTAAATCAAGCCAACTGTCAATGTCTACGCCAGAAAGACCCAGGACTGCAACTCCGAAAGCGAATAAACTAAACACCGCACCCCTTAGTACTTCTAGACCCGGCTTTGTACCTGCCAAGTCAACCAAACCCCTTACGAGACCGACATTCGAATTGCCCGGGGAAGCTATCTCACGGCGCATGAAGGCTCAGCGTGAAGAGCGTCGTAAAAAAGAGGAAGAGGAACTGCAACGAAGGCGGGCATTTAGGGCTTCTAAGATTCGATATAGCACTGTTCCATCTACGGAAGTTCGAGAAACCTTCACCAGCCGTTCGAGGGCGAACCGAGGCGCTGAAGAAAGCTCCCACATTTTACCAGACGAGGGTATGAGATCCAATTTTCTGGTGTCAACAAGAACGAGTTCCTTGCGGACGAGCCCTGGCGAAAAATCATTTTCAAGGCATCCTGAATGGGATGAACGTCTAGGACGCCGAGAATCCTTTGTGCGTCCAGGTACACGTCACTCGTTAGTTTCTCGCTCCTCCAGCTTGAAAGATACTCTCAACACTGCGGGAATAAATGGGCGCAAAGTAAGAAATTCCATGATTAATGTCAATCCCTCGGCTTTAAAAACCGATATTGCGTCGCAGAAGTCGCGAGGCGCAGAGATATCTGGGCGACATCATCTGCTGGGAGAACGAGAGCGCGAACGCCGTGAGAAGGAGGAAATTGCAAAACGTGCCAGGGCTGAAGCAGCGGAGCGCGGAAGACGGGCAAGCCGTGAGTGGGCAGAGCGACAAAAGCAAAAATCGAAAATGGCCAAACAGAGCGAAGGTTCGAAATCTGTTAAATCAGCGGTCGACGAGACGTCTGCATAGAGGTAAAGGGCTGATGGCCACCAGGAGCAGGTCTTCTCCATCTTTTCTTCATCATACATCGCAAGCATCATTATAGAGGCCTCGATTACCCAGCTGCCAAAGCTTGACGGAGCTTTCGATGCATATCTACATTTTCCATTGAATTCCTCCGATGACAAAAAGGAGATGTATTTGTTGGCATCTTGCCACCCAGACATTCTCTTGTGTCATGTTTTGGCGGCTCTTCTTTTCTACTTATTCGAATTATACGCATTTGTTATTCCAGCAGAACATATTGTTTTTCATTTTTTGAACTGGCTTCTGGGCTACAAATGCTTCTGTATTTGAGGACCCTGGCCACAGGTGACTAAATGAGTCTGATTCTGTGATTTTGTTTGCCCCTTCTCTTCTTAAGGTTCCCCAGTCTGTTCATGTATTAGTAGGGTTATATTGTCTGTCTTTTTCTAAAATGGCAGAATGCTGATGATATGCAAAGGAATCAGCAACTTTCTAGCTTATGTCTGTTTGGCAATGGAATGCATTCTATTTAATATGAGTTTGTGTGCAGCAGGAACATGTCAACAACTAAAGCACCACCTTTGTGATGTATCAGAAGTATCGAAGGAGCCTAATTTGATCGACCGGAAACGTGTCACCCTCATCTCCCCCTTTGAGCCATGCATACCGCGCAAGCTGCCAGGAAAATTGTTCTCGGGAGACAATCCCTCCAGGGTCATCCCATGATTGCAACAAACCAGAGAGCAAGAGCACAGGCTTCAGCAGAGAAGGAGTCCATATCAAGTTTCGATGCTAGCGTCAAGATCGATTGATATCCTATGAAGGCATGAGGAATGGCGGCGATCATTTCAAAACCACCTACTTTGATTGTTTGAGGCAGAGAGATTTGGTTACAATCACCCGCGGAATCCCGGAGCTGACGTCTCAAGGCTGCGTAGTTATGTGTGTACCATTTTATTTGATTATCCGAATCTTTGTCTGTGATGCTTGCAGATTAGTTAGTTATCCTAACTATGTTGTACGGAAAAAAGAGAGAGAGAGAGAGAGAACAGAAACACGAAGCAGGGAACAAATAGTTAACTATGTAGTTAAACTACGCAAGAGTCCTCGCCACCTCGGGCTGTGCAATTGTTGAAAAGACGAGATCATCATCCGCTCCCCCCCCGTCGTCTCGCTTCAGTGAGACTCTTCCACGAGACGCGATCAGATGATGCGGTTCGCGCCCTTCACAACGTCCAGCCCTATGCAGCTTGACGAACGAGAACATAAAAAGGAAGAAAAAGAAGAAGAAGAAAGTTCCAAGCTAGCTACCGAGTAATTCTGTGTAACGAATCAACGATGTACATACATACATGTAAAGCCTTTCTCCTTGAAACTTTCATCAGACTGATTCGACTCTGTCCCCTTGAGCCCGTCTTTCTCTTATTCTTTCAGCTTCTGACGACACTGAAGTACCCGCGCGGAGGACGGACTAGAAAAACATGAGCTGTGAGACAAGGGACCAACCCCCCTAAGCCTTGGAGAAAGAAGAACAGCGCTGTTTTGATAGCTACATAGTTACGGAGTAGTTGTTACGGGTTTACACAGACCTGATGGCGGCTAGTTACTAGCTATGTAACTATGTAGGCCAAACGAACCGCCGCCAAACCCACGCCCATCTTGATGATTTTTTTTTTTTTTTTTTTTTCATTTTTCTTTTTTTCACTCTTCTCAGCCGGTTTGCCTCAGGGAAAAAAAAAAGAAAGAAAGAAAGAAAATGATGACATCATTCCTATCCTGTAAATTTCAAATCATCTTCCCGAGTCTTTTTATGAGATTTCTCGGCTAAATTTTAGATATTCCGGTACACAGTGGGTTCGGGTATTTCTTTGGGTTGTTAGTTAATAGAAGCTGCCTGAGGCCGTAGTTACAAAGTCGAATCGATAAGGGGAACTTGGAAGGTGCCTGAGACGGAGGAAAAGTTATCCACGGTTTCTACGGTTTCACATCGACCCGTTGGTGGAAAAAAAGTCAGGTTTCAATAACGCATACAGCCAATGAGATTTCTCTCCTCAAGGATTTACCATCTTAATTGTCCCCTTTCATCAGAAGAAATTTTACCTTTTGATTGCTTGTTTTTTTTTTCTTCCGCGATGATCAATGCTTCAGATTGCGGTAGCCTGCCGAGAAGAGAAGAGGGCCTAATAACAGGCAAAAGGGAATGACAGCACAGCACAATAGTGGAGTAGCCATAATAGATGTCATTGTACAGTATATATCAACAGTTTGACTTCACCACACTCAAAAGGCAACAAAAAGCCGATAGGTCCCATGTATACACCACAAAGAACTTCCCTTTTGACCATATACATGGTTGATGATCCAGCCAGTAAAAGCTAAACAACAAACAGTGAGCTCCAGGCGACCCAATCTTGCCCTGAAAGTTCACCAAAATGATTCGCAAATCCCAGCATCCAGATCTTATCCACTTGGAGAGTGTTCCTTATTTGCCCGGTCTCAGTATGGATTGAAATTTGTCCGCACCTAAACTTCCCAAAGTACAATGCTTCGACAAGAGAGGTCCTCCTCATGCTCTTCCTAATTCAGAAATATCTCCTTTTCGCCATGCTTCTGAGCGATGCCAGCCTTCCGTACTTGTCCTCCTTCCCAAAAACCCTTTTTTTTTGAACATAGAAAACTCCAGAAAAATGAAAAAGAAATTTTTTGTTTAGGAAATGCGAATACATCACAAAAATCGTCCCATCCCGCAAATGTTTTTTTGAAATGTTGTAACGCCGGCTCAAATGCTGCATGAATGATGCTAAACATAAGCCCTGTTGGCCCAAAAATGTTTTTTATTTTTTCATCGTTTCGATAAAAGACCTCTCCTGAGCGTAGAATACGGCTGGTAATAAGAGATATCGAGTAGCGAAGTGGGTAAAACGTAATGTCGTAGAACACAGTAGCCGAAGGTTGAAGAGAAACCAGAATCTATCGATACAGCGGCTTGGTCGGTACCAGAAGAAAAAGGAGGAGGTACGGACTGAAAGGTGGTTATCCCGAAAATGCAGTGTCAACGAGTAGGCATGGTTAAGAGACGGTGAGCCGGCGTTTCCAATCGCGAACCTGGTCAAAATAACCAGCATATTCTTCCAATTCGCTTTTGGCTTGACCAGACAAGATCACAGCGGCAGACGACGAGCTGCTTAAGGACGAGAGGGAAGTTTGCGAAGAGGATGGCGTTAGGGTTGTTCGAGAGGGTTTTGAGAATATGTCGGAAATGGAAGAGAACGTGGTATGGACTTGCAGTGCTTTAGAAGCAGCGAAACGGAGAGTACTGAGTGGTTTGTCACGCCCACTGACTCTGTTAGGTGCAAGCCAGGGCAGGTTGAAGCCGGTCGTTGACGTAGGAGAGGACGGTTCTGACTCAGAGGTCGCATATTGATCTATTTCCGCCAGTCGACAAGCTTGGGAACAGTATGCTCCCCCAAGAGTCTGCCGGTCACAAACAATGCAGAAATCGAGCGACCAATCGGTGGACATGGCTGCGAAAGTTCTGAGAGATTGGATCTGACGGAAAGGTCCCAGCAAGGGGCGGGAGCACTTTTGAAGTATGGAGTTCCAACTGGAGTTCGTGAGAAGGCCACTCAGCCACCGATGAGAAGAGCAGAGAGGTAGCGACTTATACGCAGACGACGGGACGAGATTAGATCGACGTGGACTAGGATGAGACGAAATCGGCAGAGACTGACGCAATGGAGTATATTGGAAGGTAATTTCGAAAAAGGTCAGGAGAGGGAGCGACAACAGGTCATATGGTACATAAGAAGCTTTTTGGACGGGAGTGGGGGGTCAAGGAACTTGGGATAAAGAAAGAATATGAAGGAGTGTGTTTGAAAATTGTGGTGTGATGTTTAAAAGGGTGTTAAGTAGGAGAAGACTCAGAAGAGAGTGCTCAGAGGACAGACCACAAAGTGCGTCTACTAGTGAAGTTAAGATGCAAGGAGTAAGTTAGGTCCCAAAGGTACGCAAACAAGATAAACGTCCACTAATGTATGTATGTATGTAAATTATGATTGAGAATGAGGGCTGTTCTGGATCATGCAGATACAGTAGTTAGTTAGTAATGTTGGTTCGAGAAAAGTCCCCCTCTTGAGTTCAGTTTGGGACTGCAAAAAAACGTCGTCTTTGCACACTGTGGTGTTGGTCTTCAGGGAATATTCACGTCCAGCAATCCGATTTGATCATCCCAGGCATCCCTGGCTGGAAATTGGAGCATGAGGCAGCCCTCAGCATCTTGGTAACTTATTGGGTTTCTCTATAAAATACCCTTCTGGTTTGATACTTGGTTGTTCGTTAACTTATGTATTCCTCCCGTCTTCAGTAATGAATAACTAACCATCTGCCAGTGATAGATATGTATTTATTGGTATGTAACTAATTGTCAACAGCAGCCTGACGGCGGCTGCAGAATCTGAATGGAATTGACGTATAGAATCATAAAGAAGTGTCCATGTGTTTAGGCCAACCAGTTAGTGCAGAACAGGAGCAAAACTCTTTTCTGCGGTATGGTAAGTAATAGTGGAGACTCTTGAATTTTTTTGAGGCACAAAAGGAAAATTTTTCTCCCAACTGTCAGAGCAGCGGCAACAGGGAGTCAGGGAGGGGTAGCGGGGATATGATTGGACAAGGAGGGCTGCTGAGCAAGGAACAAGCAACATGATTCATGCCTGGCCACTCATATCCCGTAATAGATTACCGCTAAGCTGAGTGGGCTTTCAGCATCTTCCTAGTGCCCGTGGTTGTGCGCCTGACACTAGCCTGCTTTGGAGTAAGGGTGCCGTGTTGACGATATGCCAACTTGCCAAGTGGGAACGGATTTTTGGCGTGGCGTGGCTATCTTTTAGAGGGGATGGTGCAATTGTGGGGGATCTGAGAGTCCACTCCTGAGTCCTCAGCAGAACAAATGTGCGAGGGCTCGACTAGTAAAAAATATTAAATACTAGAGCATCTTATTAGTTAGCACTTGTGGTATGGACACAGTAACTACATTGGTGTGCTCTTGCCGTCACTGCCACCAAGCCAGAGACTCGAGGATCCTCTAGTTAAGAGAGCACATTGGAGTATCTAAATTACTTCAAACTCTTTCACAACAGTATTGACTGAAGGAGACTCTTTTGAGTTTATAGAGCACATAACTCTGTGTTCTCCAAAACAGAAACACTGAAATGCCACCAGCAAAAAAATTTCTGCAGGAAAACAATGTAGGATGGTTATCAATAATAATCCTGTACAGAATGAAGCTGAGCTGTACACAGTATAACAACATACAGAATACCCTGTATAACAATAATACCTCATACACTGCAGTACAACAGACAATGCAGTCGAACATTCTACTGCATGCAGAATGACAGCAGGACATCCAGCATTGCCCCTAGCAGGGGTGTACATACATACCTGAGTTAGTTATGTATAGACAGTATTGTTGATCAATCTCAATCAATCATATGGACAAAGTACGCGCGCTCATAGTTATCATGGCATTGACAATCTTCGCATTCTATATGTCAAACTGAGTCACCTAAAAATACAACCCTCGATCATACTAAGAGTACGGAATATGGCGGTAATTTCTCGGGTGGTCTAAGTTATCCATGTTCTGCATCAGTATACAGGGATGATTCAGTAAAATAGCCCGATCTCAAGTGCACTTGTGGCGCCACCTTAGTCAATCCTTGGCCTTGCAGGTGGAGACTGATGCGCTTTCGAGGGGAAAAAGAAAAAAAAAAAAAAAAAAAAGCTGAAAAATCGAGCAAAAGCGAAAGGAAATTTGCAACTAACCGCTACAAGGTCATTGCTGTGGGAAGAGGGTTAGATATTATTTGTTGGTTCACCCGTTCAGCACAGCTCACAGGGACTCATGAGTACCCCTAACAGCATCTCCACCGGTCTCTTATTATGGGTCCTCAATCTATATGTACTGCACTTATCGACCTGCCATGGTAGACTAAATCTAACCACCACCGTGTGGCCCTATGGAATCAACAACGTGACAACTTCAGGTCTAACTAACTCCAGAGAAACATGACACTAGATCCACTGGGTAAAAGACATTTTCAGTCATGGAATGAGTAAGTAAGAGTATTTTGTCAACAATTGCTGGAATTCATACTCTTTTCATGGGGAGACCTCCTACTTACCTAACTTAATTGCCAGTGAAACACCTGTTAGCAATGCTATGAGGTGTTAATAGGTACTGCGCATGGGAGGACTGTTGCATGAACACCTAACTTACAGTTACTAGTTATATCAGAATGGGCTACATGTTGGTAATAAAGGATTTAAATACTGCATCATCTCTTATGTATGGATGACAGAGTGTCAACATTATCATCTACTACACAATATAGTGTTAACTGTATATAGGTCTACTCGTAGTAACTAGAGGTATAGCTAAACACTGATGAGTCCAGCTGATTAGATTCTGAGTTCACAACGTCTCTTCCATGAGTTGGAGCAACAACCAGCTGTCCATACATACTCGGACAGGGTACATACCTCTCCTCTTGAATGTACGTACAGTCAAGTAGTTACTCCGTACTGTATCGTCCAAAAGATCGGCTCAGTGGCTTGACTAGTTAGCGTGAACTTCTGGAGCTTCAACCTAAATTTCAAGCAAGACTGGTGCTAAAAAAATTTCATGCAGGTCAGTCGCAAGCTAGAGTGGGAGAAAGTGGTGTCCTGACTGACCCTTTCAGTCATGTGCTTCTTTTTTTAAGACAAGCTAGGGATGTATGAGGATGAAGAACAGCTCCAGGACATCTTTCAACACTCTGCTCTGAGTCATGAAGTCACTAACTAGTTGACTGTATGTACATATCATTGCGCAAAGATGGTCAACAGTGAACCAACAAAGGAGATTCTTCTATTGGATCATCAATAGCGGGCATAAAGCCTCCAAAGCAACGACACTACCAGGAGTTCATGTACAGTAACTACCCGGGTATCCAGTGCTCCATATTTAGTACCATCACCAGTGTGGGAGAGTGGAACTGTTCTGAAGCAAGTTTTGATTCTATTCTCACCTGGTTTCAGTTGAAATCCAGCCATATCTTCCATTCCACGTTTTCTCAGCTGGTGTTTTATTGTCCTAGTTAGTGTCCACTGGCTGGTTTCTCCTACATTCTTCCCTCCCCATCTGCACTGCCAACCAGATCTCAGTCTGTTTGAATGCTGATTCATGAATTCGAGTCCAGGGCCACCAAGGTATGTACAGGAACTACAGGTGTTTAGAAGCACTCCATTAGTTACATATGTTTTCAGGGACTATGAACTTAGCAGTAGCTTTATTTTCCGCAGTTCCATTACTGGAGGAGCTCATCCTTCTAGTGTCACTGTAGGGAGGCGGTTAGAAAAACCAGAGCTATTGTGCCAACGACAGTACCTAGCACCTAAGGTGATATCTTTCTCATGAAGTTAATTACACATGCAGTGAATGCAGACACCCTCAAGTTATACAGTCATGCTCACCTTGAAATTGCTGAGGAAACCAGCAAAGACCAACAAGTGCGACAACCCCGAAACTCTCGCTCCTGGAAACGGGCAAGATGCCATTTCAGGACCAGCGCAGATCATGAGCACGTCATCATGACCTGGTGGCCCTTTTGCAACTCGGCGTTTTGTGCAACGCTTCCATCAGAAACCAAAACCTCCCCTGCGTCGATCCGTTCTCAAAACTGAGGGAAGACCTAGAAAAAACTGCAGCTCATTCTGCACAAGGCCGATTCAGGAAACGCGTCTGATGCATCTGGAATTGCTTGCAGGAATGAATGTGCTACCTATAGTTACGTGATTGTTGTACGAAAGGAACAGAGCAGCCACACATGCACCCATCCTGGCTGAAACGGCTTAGCCGTCTTGCTGGAGCGCGAAAGAGAGTGATATATATCATCAGAGCCAGTGACACGTGTTCTCGTCGATTGTGTGCGACACAGACGAAGCTTTGAGCTTTACATAGAGTTGCGATCGAGATGCATCCACTGATCACGGCAAGTAGAATGTCGTTGGGTTGACCTTTTGATTCTCCATAAACAGTGCCGTGTGAACCCCGAAGTCCAGTTACAAACATACATCGCTCACTACTGCCCATTATCCGTATTCCAACGACCGATTGAATTATCCGAGCTTGGTTATTATTTTCCGAGTCATGGAAGCATGAAATAATACATTTCTCGTGTCCAATTTTGAGAATTGGATCCCCTTGATCAATTGCGCAGAAGTCGAGCAACGCATGGACCGTCTCTCTGCCGTATTTATTTTAGCTCCTCTGCCAAGGGTGGCTTCCCCGCAAAACTTCGAGACTATGGCGTTGTCTGGGTCCTGGCTGATACCAATAATGAGCCGTGTTTTTGGAGCAAGCTGCAAAGCTGAAGATGCCCGCAGATTGAGGGAGAAAAGAAAATATTTGGTGTGCTTCACTTAATCAAATTTTATGAAGAAAATCCCTGAATCAACGCCGCTTGAGACCTTGGGAGAAAAGCAGTGTAACCAACTCTTTCACACTTGAAGAGTCTTCTGCCAGCTATGGCCAGGACATATACCCAGCTCCGGTCCGGTGTTGGCCCCAAAAATGAATGAAAAAGGAACAAAAGCCTCAAATGTTACAGGTATGGACATCAGTCCTTGTGCACTAACTACATGCTGAAGAAATGTGTATCACCACACGGCTGGTCATGGCGACGCATGTGAGACGCAACATTGAGTTAGTAACTTTGAACCACTCTCTTCCTGAAAGCAGCAAATCACGACTAAATGAATTATCTGCAGCTGCTTTGAGTATTTTTTACAAAGGCATCAGCTCCTCCGGACCCATATAAGAAGTCAGCTTCGAATGAAACCTATACTAAATCCCTTGCTCTCAACTCTCACGAAAATACACCAATAGCAGCCGAATCCACCTTGATACAGGCGGGAATACATAGATCTGAATACCACGTATTCTGGCCCAACCGTTCTTAATCGAAGGTTCGCCTTATCTTCGGCTATGGCAGAATGAAATCAGATCACCACTCTGGTTTAACACATAATCTGGAAGTTGTGGCATTCGAATAATGTGCCCAAATAGCTTGATGCCACATGACATTGAGCCTATGGAAGTGACGCAAAAATACATAGCCCATTGGTTTTGGCCTATCAAGCAGTATTCCCACGCTCACTGGCTTCGAGACTGAGAATCTAAAAATCTACTGCACGGCGATGGTTCCGCTTTCTGAAGCCTATATCATGACAGAGTCGACGTTGGCATTCTACATCATTTCACCTTCCGAAGACTACCCTCGCGTAGTGTTATATCTTGATATTCCTTTCCCCCTTTTTGACCTTTGCAATATGGAGGGTGAAGAGTCCCTCTCTGGCGGTTTTCTTCCAACGTCCTTGGAATTTGAAACCTAGCTGGTGATCGAACTTTTATGTCTCCGACTGGTGTCACTATGCAAACGGAACTGCTGCCAAGTCAATCCGCCCAAGTCAAAATATACCAACAGACAAAATAAAAAAAGGTCTACCAATAACTGCTCTACATGTTTCAGATGTCTGTTCGAGTGAGTACTCGGGACTTGCTTTTCTCATATTTGAACAAGGCGTGAGCTATTCCTCATAGTCATTGGCACAATGAATTCGTTCGTCGTGGCTCTTGAAAAATTACCTACATATGTACACATACATAACACAAACCCTAGAGGTTATAACCTGTCCAACAACATTGCCGGCGCATAACTGCAAAGAAAAATCCCCCAAAGGCCATATGTATCTAGAGAAAAAATTGGTCAGTTGCGGAAATTATCCGCCTTAACCAATCGGGCCAAACGGGCCCATCTTGCTCAGAACTATAATAGAGTTGTTCTTGAGGACTAAACTGCTCGAATTCGTCTTTGTTGTGTACTTGTGTATTCGTGAAACGTCGGCCAAACGTGCCAATTGTCCTGATGGGGGTTGCAATTGGCAATGAAGAACTGTTCTTGAGTGGTTCCAAATCGCAAACGGCTTGTACGGGAAATGGCCAGCCTCGATTGAAGTCTAGCCTGCATATGAGATGGTAATCCGCCGGAGGGTCGTTCGAATGCGTGTTTTCTCTGGCTGGACCGGTAAACATGTAGTGGGGATTATTGCTTGTTTGTGGTATTGTGTAACCAAGAAAAAAAAAAAAAAAAAAGGTTTCGAGTATTGCAGGATAAGACGATTTATGACTAGGTCGACAATCGTAAAGCATTGCCAAACCAGTTGGAGGATATTAAACCGGCTACGGGTACACAGGCACAAACAACAAGGCGATAGTCGCCTCTCATGTCATATCAGGATCATTATTCACGCTTTCATAGGGACGAAATTTTCAAGGTCCTCCGCCAAAAGTTTCTCTCTCTTCGGAACAAATCTGACCTTGTACTTCTTCGGAATGGCGACTAAACTGGTCGGATCTGAGTTGCCCTTGATTGGGTCCCATTCGATCTTTCCTTCGGGTTCGATTCTGAAGCAGTTCAACATGCGCAGAAAGACGAGATACAACTCTCGGTTGGCCAGGAGGGAACCAGCACACATGCGGTAGCCAATTCCATAAGTGAACATGGGAGCATCAGGCTGTTCCAGCCAGCGTTCGGGTCGGAAGACTTCAGGATCCGACCATACATCAGGATCTATATTGGAGAAACGTTAGCCCCGGCTGTGAGAATTAGTTGCCGTTGTTGGCTTTATTTACCCATATTGCACGCCCAGGCGTTGAGGAAGAAAACGCTGCCCTTAGGAATGACCTTTCCTTGGTAGGAAATTTCCTTGATTGACGTTCGTGGTAACGCCAAACGAAGCACGGTGTAGTATCTAAGAGAACGAATTAGATAATTGAACACGCCGGAGGAACCTCCATAAGAGCACAGATTTTGTCGCAACTCACCTCAAGCATTCTCTGACAAGAGCAGCGATATACTCACAGCCCTGATCATCCATAGGGTCACATAATGGCTTGTCGACAGAATGGAACTTCTTGATGGCTTCGGCGGCCTTGTCTTGAATGTCAGGTCGTTCAGCGAGCATACCAATACTCCAAGCTACCAATGTCGTGACCGTGTCCAGACCACCAGAAAGCATAGTCAAACTGATGGATGTAAGTTCGACATTGTTCAGTCTCGCCTCTTTATCGAGCATAACATTTGCTTGGATGCATGGTTCATGCTCATTCTTCGCCATCCTCTCCTCCAAACCCTTGTTCAAGTATTTCAGGTACTTGTCACGACGATCACGCATTTCGGCCGCCTTCTTGGAGCCAACATTAAAAGGATTTAACCGAAGCAGCGGGATATAGTCTTGAAGATTACCAGTTGTGCTTCTAAACCGACTAATTTCATCCTCGACGTGAGTTATCTCAGCAAAGAGATCCTCCTCTTGCGACGCCATGCGGACACCCCAGTTCAAAGTCAGCGCTAAGCTCAGACTGAGACGCTGGATCATAGGCATAGGATCCACAGCGACTCGTCCCGCCTTTCCATATTTCATGAGTTCGGCAACGAAATCCTTGGATTCCAAGTCGAGATGGCTGACATAGGTCTGCACGGAGGGTCGGTTCAAAGCAGATGCGGCGCCTTTTCTACGCCTTTTGAGCGACTCACTAAACGGAGAGGTCCCAATGGTTGTCCCAGCAGTATTTGACACGACCTAAGTACATGCATGTACTCGTCAGCATGCTAATCCTGTATCGACAGAGGTCTTTCAAATAGGGAGAGGGTAGGGCCACAGAAAAGGGTCCTAGCCTTGTGAAAGGTATAGAATTCCGGACGCGAACTTAGAGCCTGTGCATTCTGACCGAATAGGGCTCTCGCCGCGGCAGCTGAGTTTACCACAATGACGGGAATGTTGCCCAGCTGGATCTGATAAACTGGGCCATACTGCTTTGACCATTTGCGATACTGCTCGGCAGCGTTCACTCGAATCTGCACCAGATTTCCAACCACAGGAAGTCCCTTCGGTCCATCCAATCCTGGCACGCGAGCAGCGGATCTGATAAATTCGTTAAGCACAATGTAAGCTCCTGGAATCAGCAATGCAAGAACCGCAAGCGTTTGGAGCGGATGTGCCACGATGCTAGAATTGATGTCAGAAATGATCGAAGTCAACGCCATTTTGGAATCGGTCTCCTATCCCAGCTGTTAGAGGAGAACACTTCCTTTTCAGCATTCAGCCTCTGTGGATGCTCGTCTAATAATAAGTATATATCCCTACTGTAGCCGCGAACAGGTAACTAGTAAGCTGGGGTTGAACGGCGATGGAACTGTTCCGTCATGGGAGAATCTGCCCCGCGAGGTTCATGTTTCCCCGCATGGAGAAGAAGATCGATCACCTGGGGTAGTTAATAATGATAATAACAGTGCTCTGCAGCTTGAACCTAGGCCCTGCTTACGGGCTCTGGGGATTGACACCAAGCACAGATTCGACAATGACATACACAGATCCTGTCTGTTCGCTTGAGAGAGCTTTTTGGTTTGTCGGAAACATTCCGCGCATCACTGGCTGCCGATTTATACGACAGATTGACACCAGCATCAGGAAGGCAGAAGGATCATTGGTGGGAGCTGCATAGAGTCCAGCTTGCCATTGCATATCTTGCCCATCATCTGGAATGGATCTCTCATGTCGCATAGAGCGTCGAGTAAATATGGAATTGATTCAAATTACATTGTCTATCTTGTCGAGATACGGAGTACATACCTAGGTACAGTTTGGACGTGGAGAATAGCGTGCTGTTGGCTGACTCAGCATTTTCTGCTTATCTAACTAACTAACTAATCATTCACATGCAAAAAGTCTATCTGGAGCTGCATGGAATTTCTTTAATCCGCAGAAGGCTAAACTGCTTTTGGCTCGCATGATTTGGAAGCGCCTTCTGATTGGCTAGAGTGACTCTTCGGATGACGGGCGTTGGCCGAATGACGTTCCAGCTCAAAGCCAATAATGTGGATGTGCTGTACTTTTAGGTACCATACTACGTCAGTAAACTGCGCTAGATTCATTGTACCTCTAGGTATCCACCTGGAGAGTGCTCAACCACCTGAGAGCTTTTCCTTTTCTCGACCGACTACACCGTACACAGTAGATACTTATATATAAATGTCTACCAGCGTTTTCAGAATTGCGACTTCGATGCTGCATTTTGATCTGTCGTTACGGTCTGATCTGCTCCTGAACTCATTAACTATGTATTTTGGCTAGTCCATTCCACATTCCTTTTTGCTATTCCTGGATATCTTTGTTCTGGAGCCGTGAAGTGGGCAGCTCCGAGAGACTAGGAAAGAAGAACGCCCTGATCTATCAATTTGCTGTGGCTTTTGATCCGAGGCAATGGCTACCAGGCAATCGACGCGCTTCGTGAGACCCTTCTTTTATACAGCCGCGGCAATCGCTGGAACAGCAGGCATTCTCTATATATCCTATCGGCCGCGGAATATTCCAGGATCCGATCCTGCTGCTGTGCCACCTCCCCGTTACGGCGAAGGCGGGAAGCTCGTGCCACCACGGTTTCCATATATCAAGACTCGAGACGAGCAGATCCGCGACTTGAAAAGGAGTTCAGTGGAAAAGACCACCAATTTGCTCAGAGATAGGCAGAAGGATGCGGCTGATACAGGAGCAGCTATCACTCGTGATGATGAGCCGTACGATCTTCTCGTCATTGGTGCTGGTGCAACTGGGTCTGGCATTGCTCTTGATGCTGCCACCCGTGGGTTGAAAGTTGCGGTAGTAGAACGCGACGACTTCAGTGCTGGAACCAGCAGTAAAAGCACGAAGCTAGTGCATGGGGGTGTTCGATACCTGGAGAAGGCAGTTTGGGACCTTGATTATAGCCAGTATGCCCCTAATTAACCCCCGTTTATCGTGAGACTGTGGTGTTGACGACCTTGGCTTGAGATATGCATTGGTCAAGGAGGCCCTCCGCGAAAGGAAATATTTCCTTCATACAGCCCCCCATCTCTCGATGTGGTTGCCCATCATGGTTCCAGTAAAAACGTGGTGGCAATTGCCCTATTTCTGGGCCGGTACAAAGTTCTATGATTTTTTGGCTGGGTCTGAAGGCATTGAGAGCTCCTACTTCCTTCCTAAGAGCAAGGCGCTAGACGCTTTTCCAATGCTGAAAAAGGACAACTTATTTGGGGCTTTGGTTTATTATGGTAATTTTAACCTGTTTATTAGACCTTGGATGTATCGAGTCTGACTGGTGGCGGTAGATGGCGCGCATAATGATTCACGTATGAACGTATCTTTGGCAATGACGGCCGCTATATATGGCTGCACAGTGGTGAATCATATGGAGGTGACTGGCTTAACAAAAGATGCACGTGGAAAACTTACTGGTGCTCGTGTTAAAGACATCATTGCAGAGAAGAACGGCCTGCCGGCCCAGGAGTTTACCGTACGAGCAAAAGGCGTTATTAACGCAACTGGGCCCTTTACGGATTCTATTCGAAGAATGGATGATCCTGATACTGCGGAAATTGTAGCCCCAAGTTCAGGGGCTCATGTGATCCTGCCAGGCTACTATAGTGCGGCGAAGATGGGACTTATCGACCCGGCTACATCTGATGGACGGGTGATCTTCTTCCTGCCTTGGCAAGGAAATACGATTGCAGGCACCACGGACCGTCCAACCACAATAACTCACAACCCAATACCTTCAGAGGACGATATAAATTGGATTCTATCGGAAATTAGAGGGTATTTGGCACCGGATATCAATGTCCGACGGGATGATGTGCTTGCTGCTTGGTCTGGGATTCGTCCGCTAGTGCGCGATCCTAAAGCCAAAAACACAGAATCCCTTGTTCGAAGCCATTTAATATCTGTATCCAAGTCTGGACTATTAACATGCGCTGGTGGAAAATGGACAACATACCGCCAGATGGCAGAGGAAGCCGTGGACGAGGCGATCAAGCAATTTAACCTTCACCCTAAAGGGCTTCTGGTGGTTCCAGATATCAGTGGTACCGGATTCCACGACGATAAAGCTGTCCTCGACGGCTCCTGCCAAACGCATCAAGTCCGTTTGATAGGTGCTCACGGGTACTCAAGAACTCTATTCATTAATCTTATCCAGCATTTTGGATTAGGTACCGACGTGGCTCAGCACCTCACAGAGTCATACGGAGATCGCGCTTGGGAAGTAGCGGCCATGTCATCTCCGACAAATATTCGGTTTCCACTTCGCGGAGTCCGTATATCTCCTCTGTATCCGTTTATTGACGGTGAAATTCGATACGCTGTTCGTCGTGAATACGCTCAGACAGCTGTCGATGTTCTCGCCAGGAGAACCAGATTGGCATTCCTTAATGCCCGGGCTGCCCTTGAGGCGCTTCCTACCGTCGTGGACGTGATGGCGGAGGAGCTCAATTGGGACGAAAGGCGCAAAGATCTTGAATGGGACGAGGCTGTGAAGTTCCTGATGTCCATGGGCCTTCCTAAATCACGAGCTGGCGCTACAAGAAAGGACGTTGAGAGGGGCGCACCGGCTGGCGTCAGTTCTATGCAGCCTAAGGGGCATTTAAGGAATAATATCTTCCGCTCCTTCTACTGAGTATTACAAACACCTGACAATCTGGTGTCCAAACAACACTATCCAGAAATAACCAGTCTCTTTTTTCAGCCGACCATGATTTGTGGTTATCCCGTCCAATAGTGATAATTTTCCCAACATTCTGATTTTGTATTACAGCCCTGATCACAAAAACTTGTAATATTTTCATCTGTCTTTGCTTTTGCCATTCTTTTGGATATAGGGATGCAACTTGCTATGCTCCCACGAAAATCATGGAATAACTATACTCTGGGGTACAAGAACGGCGCTAATATAACTAGCAGGGCAGTTTCATTGCATGGACTTTAAATAGATGAGCAGATAGAAAACAATGGCTTGCATTTCATGGAGTTTTGGACATCAATGCCTCACTATTTGCTTGTGCAGTGCATCTTCTAGTCCGTCATAACTACTTCTGGTGGAGCTGTTACGGGAACCAGATTAGTTTAAGATAACTAACTCACTAACTCCGTTCTCTCCACACTTTTAACCATCATGTTCCATCATGCTCCAGACGAGCCGATAAGTCAGAAAGTATGCACGGCTCCAGAAAGAACCCATGCTTTCTCCTTGGCATTGACTGTGGTCTGAGCTGAATGAAATGCTGCTCGTGCTTGGGATCACGGCGTGGAAGTAGTGTGTACACAGTAGAATTGTAGTTACTCAGAAACGAAGATTCTCGCCCCATGTAACCAGTTAAATAGCCAGTCTATAGAAGACCTTTGTTTTAATCAAGAAAAAGCTAAAGCATCTGACCTTTCTGCAATGTAAGGTGGAAGATAGTGCACATCAGTATAACTATGCATGTACAGAGTAAAGTGATTAACAATCGGACAACGACGATGTCTCCAGCCTTGGTATGCTTTCATGCACCCTTTTTTTTTATATTTTTGCTTTTTGGATGGAGACCTTCCATCTCTGTCATAACTAACGCAAGGATCAGACCCTGAAACTGTTACCCCTAGCACAGGCAGGGTCTTGTTGCCTGGTGCTTGCTTGGCCCATCTCTTGACTCTCGAGCTATTGTCTGGTCCAGGTCTAGAACAAAGAGGCGACCAGGCAACCAGGCAGCAAGGCCTTTGATACGAGGATGTAAACCCTCTAGATATGTATCCATCTGTGCCTAAATTAGATGCAGCTCATAGATGCCGTGTTTTTGCTATCCAGCCAGGCTTTGTCTTATATTCAAAGGAGAAAAGCGATGGTATAAACCGTTTACTCTTTCAGGGTGGTCTACAGACTACCTGGCAAAAACGGGCCAAATATGTATGCACCGTTATGGATCCTGTCTAGCTCGCACGCAGAGTCCACTCCTGTGTAACATGGAGCTTTGTCTTAACCCCAGCATTTATCTCGAAATCGCCATGCCGGCATCTGAAGTGCGACCAGAGGATATCTATTGGAACGGTCTCAAAGCATGTTGGTGATCCCAAGGAGGGTGACGAGTGCGCCTTATTGGTGTATCTCCTGAGATATGCAAAGAATGGGCTTGGTGCTCCGGCCTTTGCACTTGTTGATCGGAATGCTGTATCACGACCACCCTGGTCGCTTCATGGCCATTCGCGCTATGGCTTTCTATTCGCCAAGGGTCAAAAGCAGCAATTGCATCATTATCGACCTAAGCCACAGACTAGGCCGGAGCATCCTAGGATATTTTGCTTTCTATTCCTTCTTGGGTAGAGAAGACTGCTGGACTTCTCAACGCAACGATGGTCCCTTGCCCGCAGGACGTCGATTTGGCAATGTAGTCAAGGGGAGCTTGAGTAAATTCATACCGGGCAGTTCTTTCCAGTACGGGCTGAATTCGGGATCTCAACAGTCATCGAACTGGGAACGGCGCCACATCGATTCACATTTGAGTGTATCTTCCCACAATCAGCAAAAGCACGTAAGTCCACAGGAGAAGCACAGAGTACTTTCGATAACAGAAGAAAAAACCACTTATTATGCAATACCTGATCATGCATATCATCGGCTGCGGTTGGGATCCACTTTCGCTTCCAGAAAATCTGCAGGCGCAGCCACGCTAAGAATAACGGCATGCATTCACCCAAGATCTCATCATATTATTCTACCAACGTCTGCGGAAGAGCTGCTGTTGTGTTTCGTTTCAAAGTACTTCATCTCTTATCCGGATCATCCCATCGATCGACGCGCAGGGTGAAGTGCAGATATCTGAACCTATGTAAAAACTTCGACCTCGCTGCCGGCTTCTTATATGGAAAAAGCAGCTTTCCATGTGACATTGTTATGTAGATCTGAATCATGTAGAATATGCATGTTGCATGATATGTATGTGTACATATGTATATTGTGCATACACACATCCATCCATATTTTGCAATGTTAAAGAGTTTGTATTTGGAGCCGAACACGGTGCGTTTGTGACCAATGCATAGTTTGCATCTTTCAATAGCAAATTTAGAATAATTCGAAGTCGCCACTGCGACATTTGTTGTCAGAAGTGACCCTCTAGAAGCCTCATGACTGACACAGACAGTCGTATTCGCTGCTAGTGCACTGCAGCTGGGAATCAGTTGCTCGCTGTCCAAAATGCGCCATGCTGATACAATGCTCGTAGCAAGATATTTTTGAACTTCGCTCAGTTTGGACGCTTGCTGGCAACATGGGGTACTTTTAACAGAGTGGCTCTCATATCGACGACCGACTTTGTACCCCATAGAGTACTTTAGCAGGCCCGAAATCGGCCTCCAGAACTGTTTTGTCCCATCGTAAAACTCAACTTGGCGTATCAACGTCTCGTTGCCAGTTGGCCCAGGAGATTTTCGGCGCCACATCCGCACATCCCCGCAAAGTTACGGGAGCAACCTACTCCGTACAATCTTTCAACTTAATTTTGGGCGATTTTGTTTACACATTTCCGAGCATTTATCATTAGTTCAAATCTGGCCTCAATTTGTGGTCAGCAAGTTGATCGACCTTCATTCCACACAGCCTTTCGTAAGGCATTTCAGTATGCTACCCCTGAAAAAAAAGTATTAGCCCATCCGCTCGTGCATTTCCTCAACATGAAAGCAAGTGGATCAGACACTTCATGAGGAAAACAACAAACTATTATCAACTCTCACAGGATGGAATACCATATGCAGAGACCAAGGTCCACTGGGGGCCAAAGCAAGAGTGTCCTAGATTGGCACTATAACTCGTAATGAGGCGCCAGCGCTAGGAGCCGCTGCCGCTTTAGCCACCCAGAGAATATCGATATCATTCCCGGGGGCAGCAGGACTCCCAATAACTAAAACACGGATGAAATAAGCCATAAATAGAAGTCAGATCTCTAAAAATTCAAGTGTCGACTCACCGTGAAATTCAATAAATTTGGTTGTTTTTTTGTGTCTAGACACTGTGACTCTGTGAGCAACAACTTATCAGATCCTATCTTCCTCAGAATAGGAAGTTGCACTGATTAGGCATGCATTACAGACTCTGAACAATGGAGAGTGCAGTTATTCAGTGCAACATGAATGCTGAGTATGATTTGTATAGGGAGTATACAGTTAGCGCAGACTGCCCCTCCTCAGGGGTGTCTGAAAACATAGAATGGAAGGCAATGAGACCGACTGAATAACATGGTCTCCTTTCCTCCTCACAACATGTTTGCACTGTTGGAAAAGGGAATCCATCCATTTATTGTCATGTTCGAGATGAGTTCAGGGGCAGTGGCAGCATCAGATAAGGAACTCCACAACCCAGAGACAAGAGACTTTTTGTACACAACACAACACACACAGCAAAGCAAATATGCTGATTCTAAAGGGTATTAGAAAAGACTTAAAAAGAAACCACTAATCAAAGCAAGCTGAAAAACACAGCAGCTGAGCTTTGGCTTTCCAGAGGAGCAAAGCTGCACAAGTGAAAGCCATGAGAATAAAGAATAACACCCAGTGTATGCATGCTTCATTGATGACTCCCCAAAGTCTCAGTTCGAACGGAAATATTGATTCTAAACCCCTCATGAGCTCTTCAGTATATTCTTGAGTCAGCACAAGTAAATTGGCAGAGCAGCGGATCATGTCATGTTTAATTTTCTTGACAGTTTGCTCTTGACCCAAAGACTGCACTGCACTCAGTATCCAGCGAATTTTTCAAGGTGAATGCGAATGTTTAGGTGCGAGGCTGACGTTAAAGGTACTGGTGGCTAAGAGACCTGCGGAAAACTCGTAGAGAACGACAAGTTTCCTGTGGGAGGCTACGGGTAGAGTAGCACAGGAACAAACACGGTATACTGCCCTTTCGATGCCGATGAACGCTTGGAACGATAATGGTGCGCACATTTGGAATTTCCGACAAAGAGACGGTAACGGACAAGGCGGCACAGCCATAACCGAATGGCAAATGGTTCGAAAGATGCGAAGCCAGAATCTTGAGCGGCGCTCTTTTCATATGTATCAGATATTGCTTATCAGCGTCGGCGAAAACTAGACAAACCGGATCCAAATGAGGTACATTAAAGGGGCCCAGATTGTGTGAAGAAAGGACGTGCGATTTCGGTTCAGCAGCGACCACTACATTGGAGATATCCGTCGATATCAGAAGGAGTCCCTCGGAAATTGTTCCAAAACCGCTCCACCGCTCGCTGAGCTACTGGAGAATCGCCAAATCGGTCCCGGAAATAGTTGAAGAGTGCAAACTCGTCGCGACTTAATATGTATGTATCAGGCTGTAGTTGTATTTTCCGCCAGAGCTCACTGATAGCAGTTTCGAGGATCGCGCTCACTCTCGGATCTATCTGGCCGTCTTCACTGGTTCTCGCTGCTTCTAGCGCTCGTCGAACTGACTCGCCATTTGGCATACTGGGGCTATTTGCCATAGTGACTATCAGCCGATTGTGGTTAAACGATCTTATCTTCGTCAACTCAAGTTGGGAACAGCAGAGGACTTTGATACCGTCACAGCTCTTGCAATTCTGTTCAGTCTCGGAGAAAAAGCTCGTGAAATGTGCACCACGAGAGCCGCTGCCCCTTCTCACAATGATGGCTCGAAGAAAGTAAGGAGCGCACGCCGCAAGGAAAACGAGGCGCTTATTAGGGGTCAAGGCACCCCCCCTCTCGACAAGTACAAGGTGTGTACTTTACCACAAGATAATAAGTGATCACTATTTGACAATGTCCTTCAGCTTATCGTTGGTTGACGTTCCCTGCTCCTTGCCTTGTGCCCCGCTCTTCCGCTTGAGAAGCTACTTAACCTAATAGAAATATTTGAGAACGGGCAACTAAAAATATGCAGAATTGTGCTCCAAATCTTAAAGGACCATCTGGCCAGCCAGTGGGGCCTTTGGCGGCACCGCTATATAATAGCTTTTTGTGCCTGACCCAGAACGCTTCGCCTGAGGGTCAAGTCAGGCGCCGTTCGATAGCTCGACATGTTTGTGTCGTGACTGGGATAATTATCCCTGAACGTAGAGCTGCCTAAATATGACCACATCCAAGCCGCGTAGATTTACGCGCAAAATACATCGGCAATGTCACACCACACTAAAACGAATCTGGAAACCTCGCTCTCTTTCCCTTGGAGATGGAAAGCAAGACGAACATGGTCTCTCCTGAATGCTTCAAGAGTCCAACGAATATCACGGCCCATTGGGGAGTTCAGAACCTGGTGAGTAAGATTCGAGATCGTGGAAGAGTTACCAGAAAGATCCCATCCATCTTCTTCACAATTCCCCTAATATTTGAATCCACAAAGTGCTGGCTGCCAACTAGGCTATTATCCCAGATCACCAGCTTAAATAGTTTCAAGCAAACCGGAAGTATTCTGCATGAAATTGCACTGCAAATATCAAACAGATTGAGAACCCAAGGCTCTCACTTCCATTCAAGTCGTTTCCAGTATGGTTCTGACCAAAGCAAGGCCTTAAATCGCCTTGATTAAGTCGCTTCTTTTTCATACCTAATTCTCCTGCTTTTGACATAACATACTATGTAGCTATGCTTCCAGTGGACATGTGCTGTCGTCGTTTTGTGAAAAGGGGAGAGCGGAGCTCAACATCAAAGTTGTTTTTTTTTTTTCATCCTTTTTTTCAGGGCTACATGGACCCAGTTTGAGATCCGCACGGTCACGTCGCGCGCTCTTGAAGCAGCACTGATTGGACACATTTTTATGGACCATTTGCCATGAAGACGCAGGACGCTCCACAGGTGCTTCAATGTTTGCTCTGAGGTCTTCGAAATCCAACTGCGTGTGTCGAAAGTCGATCGAAGGCCATTTTGCCATGCTACAACAGGGGGTTAACCCAGCACCGTTCGCTGGTTATCTGCGTTAAATCGTATAATGATGCAGTGTAATGCAAGGGACGTTTCCTCTGTCCCTCCCCAAAGTGTTGAGCAGGCAACCTATGTGCATCGCCAGGATATTTCTTGTGGATGGAGATCATAACCGTCAGCCTGATCCAGTTTTCGAAAGGGCACAAAACTCTCAGCAGCTACCTTCATACTAGCTCAGATGAAAGAGACGAAGTTTGGCTTCCAGATAACCGATGGTGGCATTTGGATGAGCTGTTTGGTTTCTTCCTGGAGCAAGATAATCCAAACTCGAAGCTTGTTTAGGCAGGGTGGTTTCTCTCATATCCACGGCTCTTGATATGGCAACTTCAATAATCAAATCGACACATTACAAGATACCTTGTAATGAGAAAGAGATTCTGAGAGATGTGGGAACACTGTGGACGATGTTCGCGGGGAAGAGAAAGGAGACATGGCCTAAACTCTATCTTCAGGTGATCAAGGGCTTCCTCTCTGTGTGACTCAGCGTCCATTAACTATCACCATCAAGATATTAAACTCGTCTTTCATCTCTGGCCCTTCAGTAAGCATCGAGCGAAGACTCTTTCGCCATTCCACCGTGGTCAATTTCTTCGCCGCATCCAGGCCCTTTCCGACAAGTCCAATATTTAGAGCCATGAATCTCTCGGGCAGCAAGAAGCCATCTACGTCGACCATGATTACAGACAGCTGGCAGAGAACCCGACCCACGCACTAGGATGATGCTTTAGCTGAAACCTTACTGGCCAGAAATTCTGACATACGGTCGATTTCTTCGAAACCTGATGCTTCCGCCTCGAAGGAGACTACGAAATATCCAGCCATTATTTGACATTTCGGACTCTGAAGTGACATTTGCCTCCCAAACTGAGACAAGTTGTCTGCGGTTCCGGTTCTCTTATCGAGACCTTGTTGGCAATACAAATTTGATCTCAAACCGTGAAGTGACAGGCTTATAACCGCCGCGATAGTTACCAAGTGACTGATAATAAAACGCATTTCTTATTGGACGGAGCGGCCTGGCTTGAAATCATGGGGACGGGTTTCTGGGAAGTGTCCTTCTTTTCCATTTGGAGACTGGAATTCAATACAGAGTACCCAATACATGCGAAGCAAAATCACTCTGAAAGCCCTTACATGGCATAAAATTTAGCCATCTTTGCCCTGAAGTTTCCTAACGGCCGCCCTGAGATATGGCTTTCCTCCGAGCCCGCTTACACGCATCTTTTCCTATTTGAATTGGGGCATGGAGATGGCTATGCCAAGGTAGAAACCTTGCCACGTAGCTTTGCGCTCATTTGGAGATCGCTGGCAGCCCTCACTTTCAGCCATACATATCATAATCCAAGCGAAGTAGATGACGACTATATAAGGAATAGGTGCCTTGCACAAGCGCCAATTAGCCATAATTTAGTATTCTTCCCATCGCCATTGAGTCGAAATAGACGCTCGAATATGTTTAACCCGAATTGAATGTATAGTTGTAATCTCACTGATTCCTGATATATTGTGCACTGATCCTCATTTTTTTAACTCCTAGTGACAGTAAACCAACATGGAAATGCCGAACAATACACAGATATTCGATTCTTTGGGAAATGTAAAGTATGAACTTCGATGATGCTGGAATGCGAGTCTTTTGTTCCTGAAAATAGCCTTTTGATGTGGCGCAGATCAGAGTCCCAGGTTTCCGGGTTGTTGTTGTGTTCCGCAGCTGGTTAGCGTGGTTGGCAAGTTAGAGTTCTCTAGTGGCTCTGGAGTAGCCAGCTATTCCGGATTCGATCAGGGTCTACATGTGATTCGGCCAATCTACGGCCCGTAACTACACAGTAGAGTTGATTATCGATAAGGATGCATATTAGAATACTGATACTGATCGATTCCACACAAATGATCTAGAAAGTGCGGTGTCATTTAACTATATAAAACTGATACGTTCTTTTCTGCATTTGGAGTATCTTGAGATGGTTTTCTACTTCACCTCAAATGTTGTTGAACCCCCGGCGTTCATTTATGTTGGGAGGGATAAGGAAGAAAGTATGCAAACCCCACAGATTTGCTCATGATCAACCATTGTCATGCTGATATTGTGAACCTGCATTGTGTAGATGAGGATTTAATCAAGTATGGATGGGAGAATGATGTTTGGTAAGTTGCTTTCGAGTTTTTTGTCTTCTTTTGTGTTTTTGTTGGATCTTCTCTGGACTAACTCCATAGGGTCCGTTCTACAAACCTTTTCGAAAACACGATCCTTGTATTATTCGCTTCGTTTTTCTGACCAGCTGTTAGTTCCATGTGGATAATCTGTCGAGCGCACACGTTTATCTTCGCCTTAGCGAAGGTCAAAGTTGGGACAACATCCCAAAGGAATTACTGGAAGATTGTGCCCAACTCACAAAGGCCAACTCTATTGAAGGTGTCGTGTTATTCAAAAGCCCCATCTCTGCGACGATATTCATTCTCTAATACCTATACTATTATGATATCAGGAAACAAGAAGGATAATATAGCAGTGATATATACACCATGGTCAAACTTACTAAAGACGGCTTCGATGGCTACTGGCCAGGTGTCCTTCCACAACCCGAAACTCACGCGCAAAATGTTCGTTCCTGCGCGCCAGAATCCCATTGTCAATCGATTGAACAAGACCAAGGTCGAGAAATACCCTGATCTCAGGGCCGAAAAGGAGGAATATTTAGCGAAAATTAGGAAAGAGGAGCGAAAACGAACAGAGGAGAGACGTGCCGCAAACAAGAAAGAGCGTAAAGAGAGAGAAGAATTAAAATGGCAAAAAGACCACGCTTACGATGATCTAATGAGTGAAGAGAATATTCAACAGAGCAGCAACGTGAATCGTGACGAAAGCTATCTCGATGACTTTATGTGATGAAGGTGGTGAGCATGGTATATAACTTTTGTCGACGAATTTACCTCCGCATAGTGCAGAAACAGCCAGAATTCTACATGGTCTTGGGAGCTTTCGAAATGTTGGTCTTTTTTTGAATTTTTCTTTTTATCATAGTGTGGGACAAATGTGAGCGCTGCTTGTTGCTAGAGCTCGAGTCGGTCTTAGCGTTTTGGTCTTTCCAGCCGCCTTTTTCTTCTGAAGTTCAACTCCAGCCAACCAGCTTCGGACTTGGATTTTTATCATCGTTTCTTATGTATAGACGTACATACTCTGTGAAGAGCGGAATTTACAATTTACAGCACCTGCGCACCATACCTGTCTGTAGAACAAATAAACATGAAGAGCTAGATATAGATCGTACTGGGAATCGAACGGTCTTCAGAATTATCTTCCTGCAATCACCATGTAGTAGTTATTTATTGACGTGGGGCATCCCATAATCTGATGTGCTGACCGCTACACTATAGTTAATGCGACCCTATGGATGTATTTGATTAGAGAGAGGAGAGGCACTATATGCAAAATGACACTTCTCAGAGGTTAACCAGCAAGCTGAGCTTTGTAAGTGGATACCTACGGACACCTTAACTACCTCAATATAACTGATCCACATCTGCCATATATACGGCATGCATTACCCTAACACTCCAGGGATAAGCTGACAGACTGCCAGTTGTCCATTCTGTGAAACTGTCATCCTCACGATATCGAAGAGATTCCATTGAACAGAATGCCAGCAGATAGGGTGTCTTCTGCGCCTTCCCAAGGTTGGTTTTTGTTGACCCACGCACCATGCAAGTTGTCACTAACCTTTGTCTCCGTTCCTAAAAAGCTACAGGGAAATCAAAGAAAAATAAGAAGAAAAAGGGCAATGAGAAAGCGTGTGTGAATGGTGACATTGATAACGAACATCAAGAGCCCAACCAAGATGCTGCGATAAACTCCAATAATGGTACTCAGCAAGTGACCGAGGTAGGGAAATCGTCATGTTGTTAGCAGTCTCATAAATGTTGAAGGTATGACTACATACTAATATTGGATTTTCCGTGACTAGGGACGTTGCGAGGATTTGATGAATGGCTTGCACACCAACGATCCCGACATAGCGAAGATGGCCGATGATAAAGAAACGCAGGTGACTGAGCAGACTGAGAGGCCGGATACCCCAGGAAATGAGAAGCACGAGTTAGAAAGTACCAAACATTTAACGATTCTCCAATCCGATACCCGGTTCGAAGCCCTTGTACGGGATCGTGACTCGCTTCGAGTAGAGGTCGCAGAAATGCGGAGGACGTTGGAGCTGATACAGTCCAAGCATGATGAAGAGATGGAGACCATTCAGAATACATTACGAGAGACTCAGAATGAGAAACATAATGCAGAAACCCAATTTCGGAACCTTTTGGGCAAGGTCAATACAATTAAATCTCAATTGGGAGAACGGCTGAAAGCAGATGCTGTATGTTCTTTTCTCCGACTTTGGATATAACCCATACCGCCATGCCCACTAACCAATGGATTAGGAGGAATTAAGTCAAGCAAGAAGCAAAATTCAGGAGTTGGAGAGCCAGAATGAAGCGCTTAAAATTGAAGTGGAAGCCAAATCCGCACAGATTGAAACAGTGGAGAAAGAAAGCGAACAGAGGTCGAAAGAACTTTCTAGCTTGCGAAACAGAATGATTCTTTCCCAGCAAAACTGGTTAAAGGAGAAGGAAGAGCTGTTAGAAAAGGAGACCTACCTGCGTACAGAATTCGAAGAAGCTAAGCAGGCTATGCATAACTGGGAGATTCTTGCCATGGAAGAGCGGTCGGTTCGAGAGGGACTTGGAGAGAAGGTCGTGGACTTAGAAGAACAACTAAATGGCCTCAAAACCAACTACGAGAGAGCATCGAACGACAACAGAACCCAAGAAAACACAATCGAAGGCCTTCAGAAAGCTTTACAAGAAATCCAGACAGGCAAGTGTTCCATTCATGGACCACTTTTGCATGCTCTAACATTTTTGATCCAGCTCGAAAACAAGAATTGCGGGAATTGGTTGAGAGCTCTGATGCCCAGACCGAAGAGCTCCGAAGGAAGCTTCAACATGCCGAAAAGTCGGCCACAGACGCTATTGCTGAGCTGGAGGGAACGAAAAAGGAGTTAGAAAGAGCATTACCTTTTGAGAAGGAAGTGAAGGAGAAGAATCTACTTATTGGAAAGCTTCGGCATGAAGCGGTGACATTGAATGAGCATCTTACAAAGGCTCTACGCTTTTTGAAAAGGGGACGGCCAGAAGACAATGTAGATAGGTGGGTGACATACGACTTTAAAGAAGCATGATAGTGCTAATGGAAAAACCAGGAACCTCGTTACAAACCACTTCCTCCATTTCCTTGCTCTGGATCGGTCGGATCCGAAGAAATTCCAGGTCCTCCAGCTCATAGCAGCGCTTCTAGGATGGACGGATGGTTAGTCAACTTGCTCTTCTTGCTTGGTTAAAATGCGCTTATCCTGATCATCACGTAGAACAACGTGAGCAAGCTGGCCTTGCTCGGCCTGGAAGTACCGCGTCGCTCAGTCTTCGAGTTCCCGGGGCGTCTCCTGTGCAGCGAACGCCGAGCTCACCAGCCCTCGCTTCAGATTACTTTACTGAAACTACTCCTTCCCGTAAGGAGTCTCTGGCAGAGTTATGGTCTAGCTTCTTAGAACAAGAAGCACAAACTGAAAAGAGACACAAAGACACTGGAAGCGAATAGTGTTATCTGATGACCTGAGCTGGCTACACTGTTTCCGTCTGGGTAGATTTTTACGAGCTCATGTATTTTAGAGAAACACACTAAGTCAGTTGATATTCTTTCTTCTTTGGGTCGATTTTTAAAGACACTCAAGCCCGTTAGTCTGCAACATTCGTAGGGGACATTAATACAGATAGAAAGTATGGGAATATTCGTGCTGGAACCCTGAGTAGCAAACATTACTTGGGTTGTGCCAAGACTCCCGCAGGCATCAAAGCGAGTAACTAACTAGCGGTTATGATTGCGGGGACGAGCTCAACATGAATCTTTTGCTTATCCAAAGGAACTCTTCCATCCGCCTAACAGTGCTTGCTGCATATAAGCCTTCCCTGCTGCGTGCGGTATTGACTTCTGCCATGGCCGCTGCAGGTAGGTCCCTGGGTTTGGAACCCTTATTCCTATTATTGATTCCACACTTTCACCACGACGACTCGGAAAACTGACAAGAGAGTGTGTATCTCTCCCGCCACATTTTGCAGCCAGCAAGTTTCGTCCCGTGGTGGTTTCCGGACCTTCAGGAACAGGGAAGTCAACAATCCTCAAGCGGTTGTTTGCCGAGTATCCCGATAAGTTCAGCTTCTCTGTCTCGCGTCAGTATTACATACATACATATCCCAGGGTCGAGGGGCCTTCCTCCCTTCTTCTTCTTCTTCTTCTTCTTCTAGCTGCTGGAGATAAGAAAACAGGGGACAGAACAGAAAAAACTAAATATAATGATTTTGCGCCCATAGATACCACACGCGCACCGCGTCCGGGCGAGCAAGATGGTCGCGAATACTCCTTCACGAACAAAGATGCTTTTCTAAAGCTAGTCGACGAAGGGGGGTTTATCGAATACGCCCAGTTCGGCGGGAACTACTATGGGACGAGTACCAAGGCAGTGAAGGATATCGCTGAGCGGGGAAAAGTTTGCATTTTGGATATCGAGATGGAGGTCCCAATGGATTCTTTCCTTTTTTTTTTTTTAATTACTATTTTATCCTTCTATATAGAGGGGGAAGGTTGCTAACATCTCGAGAAAAATAAATAGGGTGTCAAACAAGTCAAAAAGACGGATCTAAACGCTCGGTTTTTATTCCTTGCGCCTCCGTCGATGGAAGAGCTAGAGCGTAGATTACGTGGGCGTGGAACAGAAACGGAGGACAGCCTTAACAAGCGGTTGGCACAGGCAAAGAAGGAACTGGAATATGCTCAGCAGCCAGGTGCCCATGACAAGATTGTTGTCAATGATGATCTCGAGACAGCATATAAAGGCGTGAGGGACTGGATTGTGGATAATGGGAATTTCGGTGCGATATCCTGATTGATTCAACTATAGGTGCCTTTTATGTATCTACTTTCTGATGAGATACCCTTATATACCATCGTTGTTATAGAGTAATCCTGGGCCGGGAGATTTGGATTTTGCCTGCAATGGTTTCTGATCAATTCGCCTGAGCCAGGTATTGCTTAGCTCATGATGAACAGGTACCGAAAAAGAATTCAAGACAAAAGGAATCTGGAAGAGTGAGATTAAACGGATTATGAAGTCCAAATTTAGAAAAAAATATAAGAAGGCATGCCCCTATGATGACCAGCCATCTCAGATCTACCTGACTTCTGTTGGCAAAAAAACAATAATAACTCAGTGTGATTAGAAACGGAAGACAAAAATATAACAACAGCTGCAGCAGGATATCTGAAAAAGTTAGCACTAGGTTTCTTGCAAGAACAAAATCGCTTAGAGTGGTATTCGCATCTCCGGGCATGCAAATCGAGACTTCTGACTGGAGCGACGTGGTCTAGCCAGCAGAGAGCTCGACTGTAGGGACATTAAATCCCACAAATAGACTCTAATAACCGTTCATTGTCATTCTTTGTGAATTGCGGCTCAATTCCCGGTCCGCCGAAGGGCTTATTGGTCGGCTGCCGTGGCCAGTAGCGCTGCTTTCTTTCAAGGCAAGCAATTGTTTAGCACGGAAAGTCTCATAGTGGATCTGGCTTGTGGTTTCAATCAAATCCTGTAGGTGAGTTCGCGTAAGGAAATTGCGAAGGTAAACGAATTCGCAATGATTCTCATCTTCGACGTTGATTACCCCCCAACGGTTTTGACGGCCGCGAACTTGTTTACCATTAACGATGATGGACTTTTCGCTCCCGACGACGGCAAATGGAATTATGTCCTGCATTTGAAATGAGTATTTCTATTAATGAGACAAGGATAATCATAGAAGACATATATTTACCTTAATCTGAGCATTTACTGCACGCTCTTCGTCGTCGAGTTCGTCATTGTCGTATGGATACATTTTGAGATTGTGGAATAAAAACTCCTCCTTGATCCTTTCTTTGAATGCTGATCGCTCTTCCAGCGTTAGAGAGTCGGATTTGGCAATAACGGGTACAACGTTGACGACGTCGGAGAGCTTCTTGAGAACAACGATATCGATAGGTTTCAAACTGTAGTGTTCAGTTAGCATGGGCTAAGAATTTTCGCAATGTGTTGAGTCCATACGCATGTCCGGAGGGCTGGATGAAGAACAGGCAGCAGTGAATTCGAGTGTCCTGAATATAGCGCTCTCGCTGGGCAGTAAGCTCCTTTCGTAGGTAGGCCGAGTGTTGGTCTTTGATGTACTTGACGATCGGGTCCCAGCTATATGTGGTTCAAAAATCAGTGAGACATTCCTGTTCATGCTGTGGTTGACCCTGTTCACAAACCATCTATCATTGTTTACTTGGTCTCCATAGCCAGGAGTATCAACGATATTCAATCGCAAACGCACACCATTCTCCTCAATGACTACCTCGCTGTTAGCTTGGATCAATGTGGTTTCCGGGAGGGGACGTACTGTGTGACACGGTTTGGATTTCTGTTGTGGAGCGGACAGGTTCATCTGGCGTCAGACGCCCTTTGGAGTCAATGAGGTGCGAAGCAAAGATGGTGTTGATTAGGGTCGATTTGCCGAGCCCCGTTTGACCTGCAGAAATTCCCAGGTGGTCAGATTGTGGTCAACTAATTTGAGGTTTCAGGCAGCGCAGAGGTACTCACCAACACACATAACATTGAATTGAAAGCCACGCTTCAGCAGTTTCCGCTCAATCTGTGAGGTAATGCTGTCGAAACCGACATGGCTTCGAGGATAAACTGTATTATTGGCTTGCTGCTGTGCCGTTGGAGGAGCTGGAGAAGCCATTTTGACTGTTCACCGAGTTGTTTTCGGCGAGTGAAGTGAAATTCAGCGGCGTGACGGGGCGATGGATCTGGTCAGATCAAGGTCGATTGAAGAGAAGCAAGTGAGAGGCGATAGCAGTTCTTCGACCGACCAGCTGCAGCCCCTGAAATTTCTCAGAATCACGATGACAGCTCAACCAAAATGAATAGTTTTGGCGTGAAGGCCAAATCGCTGGATCAGGGGCTGAAGAAACAACATTAACCCGCTTCCGGTTTAGCGTCATTTCACGGGGGGCTTCCTGGAATTCAGCCAATCAAAACACTGCATTTCAACTTTCTTGCGGATTATGTAATGATTCTTCACATCTGCTTGATCTCACGCGGATCAGTTCCAGTTCAAAGGCAGGAGAGATATCGATCTACCGGCGGATATTGGGGATACAATCGTTGCACGAGGAGTCTGTTTGCTCTCCGCCATGGCAGCGATAAGGGCCACTTGGGCAACACCTTTATTCCAGCTTCCCGCGCGAGCTTTTCCTTCCCTGACAGCCCTTCATTCACCACCGTCATACCGACTACTTCAATTTATCTCACACCCCTTGCGCTCCTCGCCTGACGCCTACGTTCCGCATGCCATAATATTCAGTCTACCTTCAATACTTTCAGAGCTTTGGGAGTCTATTCTTCGTGCCGTCCCCAAGAAGAAAACCCCATATACGGCTAAAAGACATCGGCAAATGGCTGGGAAGGCTTTGAAAGACGTGAAAAGCGTGACCAATTGCCCCGGGTGTGGTCAGCCTAAGCGAGCACATTTATTGTGTCCGACATGCGTCAGCGGTATGTTCTTAGTGGCCTGTGGTCTACGCTTTTAATCTGGCTAGTTCTATAAAAGCTAACTGACCATTCTATCTCTAGAGGTGAAGCGACATTGGCGGGAGGAAGAGAAAGCAGCAGTATCAACTTGATATTCTTTCCTGTGTGAGGCTATGATACTGTGGAGAAGGCTGAATTTGTTGGCTGGAATAGCAGAAGACAGAATTTTCCAAATACGGGAGAATAACATAGGTCCTAGAATGGCGTATTCTCAAAAGAACCCTCCTGGTCTGTAACCTTTGATAGAATTGATCATGACAGTGTATGTACATATTATATATGATTTTGGAGTAGTGAGTGGTATCCATATGGATATATAACTAATGCTCCGCAGCGAATGGTAGGATTATTCGCTTCTACTTTGGCTTTCTTTTAAATTACTTTGAACACTCACTATTGCGTTGAGATATGTTTTGAAATTTGAGATATGTTGTATCTACAAACCAAAATTCATATCCAGGACCATAATTTTCTATGCGAGCTATGATTGCAGACATCTACATCAACCACATACCAAGCTCCTGCAAAAGCCCAGCAATATCTTAGCTTACAAGGACAAAAGCTATAGAAATGGTAAGAGCTCTTAACTGAATGCGATTTAAGGGTGCAATAGGGGTACTAACATGCAACATGATAGTCAAAGCAATATCTAACATTGCACACGATCGACAATGGTGCTGTCCCTGGAAGAACCCTGAGAGAGTTGCATGGTCACTGAGACTTATATGTAGCCCACCTTGCCGATATTTTCTCACTGGCAGTTACTCCCTCTCAGCTCCTGTCAGCATCGAGCTCTTCATCCCTCAAAGTTCATTCAACAACAGAAGCAGAGTTTCCGATTGCCCAATCAATTGAGAATGCCCATAAGATTGGCTGCCATCACGTAGTGACGAGCCAAAATGGACTAAGGGCAGCCAGCTCGGGTTTCAATGGAGAGGTGGGACTGTGGGCATATGGGGACGGAATGTGGAGAGAGGATACTAGCATAGATTGTACGTGAGAACTCTCCTTAAAATGCGGCCTAATCGAGAAAGTTGCTGCAAGACATGCTCATAAGTGTGTCATGAAGATAAAGAAAAGGTGCGCGAAGTTTGGGCTATCAAGCTGTCCGCCGATGGCCAGTACCTCGCTGGCACAACGCACGACGGTCACATCAAAGTTTGGGACCTCCAGAATGGCGCTGAGCAGATACGAGACTTTGAGACGAAAGGGAGCTTTGGGATGTGCATAGATATTGTACGTCTCAGCGACATCTTCTCGTTACAAAAGTCTAACCATTTCATGCTAGTCATCCGATGGACGATTTACAGCTTCGGGCCATCAAAGTGGAAGCGTTTACATTTTTGACAATGGCACCGGTCGAATGCCCTATTCTCTATCAGGTTTGCTCTCGTTTCTCGTAGTGTGGATTCTTCGTCGGCCTCTAGCTAAGTGATCTTAGGTCTCGTTGAACCGGTGCGCGCTGTAGGCTTTTCTCCTGGAGGGAAACTGTTGGCGGCCGCTGGGGATTCCAAAGTGATTGTGCTCTACGAGACATCATCGGGAGAACAAGTGGCAAACCTTACTGGGCATTCTGCATGGATTATGTCGTTGGACTGGAGTCACACTGGGGAATATCTTTTGAGCGGGTAAGTATTACATATTTGATGATGGACGGCAAGATTTGAGAAATCTTCTGATACGATGGATTCTAGATCGTTCGACGGAAAAGTGAAGGTGTGGTCAATTGAACGGAAAGCTTGCGTTGCAACTCTTTCCGAGTCCGACAAGGCTCTATGGAGTGTTCGATGGCTGCCAAAGACAGGTAAGGCGGAAGGATTTGTGACCGCCGGCGAAAACAAAACCATAGCATTTTACCGAGAGGCCACAGGTAGTTGAAGCTGACAAGCAAGGACAGTTGTTTTAGTACTTAGCTCGTAAACTGCACTGCGACAGTCAGATAGATCTTACGGCAATGACCTTTGGCCTCAGGGTATCTCCATCGATTAAGACTTCGTCTATTGCTCATTTCATCGCAGCCACAAATAGTTTTCGCATCCGTTTAAGGAACGCTCCAAAATCCCTGTCCTCATTCACAATCTCAAGTTCATGCTCAATGGCTGCCCTTTCTAGCTTGGGACGGCAGCGAAAAACCTCATAATCCCTGGAAGCCGTTCCAAGCTCAAACCAGGCTTCCTTCTCCCAGTCCTTTTCTAGCAAATGAGTATAGACTATCTTCAACCGATCATCTCTCCCTGCGCCTTCGATCCCCAAACACAAAATATCCTGCCAAAACTCCAACTCGGGGACGTTCAGTCGTGCTTGCGCTTCAAGATGTCTCGCGTGCGCTTTTTGAGCGTCTAACCTTTGGTTAATCGTCTTTTGTTTCTCCTCGATGTGCTGTTTTAATCGATCCCGTGTCGCCAAACGCGCGTCACGTTGTTGGGTTATTGCCGCAATCGCTTCATGCATTTCCGCTGCTTCTGCCGCTTCCTTTTCTAATGTTTGCGCATGCGTTTGCGCCTTCAATTTAAATATTTCAATATCTTTCTGTTTCATACGCCGGTCCTCTGTTTGCCGATTAGAATCAGAAATGTTGATACAGACGAACAACCACAGAGAGAAAAGTACCTTGGAGCTCTGCGAGGTTCACGCGAAATTGGTTTCTTTCTTCCAGAACCTGTTTTCTCCCCCTCTCAATGAAGGCATCGAATCTTGCTGTAAATTGTGCCATTCGCGCACGTAAATCCTCGAATCCAAAATTGAGAGCTGGCAGTTGATCGGCCATGGATGGCGCGTCTGCGGATGCGAGGGGAGGGCGCATGCCCGATACTGACATCGAGGGATCAAAAGCCGAAGCCATCGTCATTCGGTAATCCATCAATCTATCAACCTGCTTGATTTTCGAATGTGGTTTCAATTCATTCCCGCGCAGTAGCTAAAGATTGGCGAGCAGTCCGCACTCTGGCTTCGATTTTGGTTGCTGGGCAACAACTGGACGCTAAGCCAGAAAGAGACTGGTGTTAACTCATAGCTTCATCGCTTGAAGAAGCTTGCAAGCTCAAGCTCGCTCATCAGCTTTGGAGTCAAAGATCAGTGAACTGCGACGATGCAGCTTTTTTCAAATTCATCATTCACTTGAATTCTCTCACTGACAAGTACAATAACTCTTTCGTCTCCGTGGCTTGATCTGCTCCGATATGAATTCCAGCTTTTCTCTCGTTTGTCTGCACCGCACCAGGCCTCGATCCAAACCTGATGGATGACCACCGCTCTCAAGTTACCCTGCAGTATGGGCACCTTGGGAACGCATTCTATCTCCCAGATGCACAAGTCTGGGAATTTTCACGTCTCCCTAAGAGAGGTCAGAAAAGTCATTACCCCTGATCATCATCACGTAACTGATGTGTCCTGCTACTCCAGGTCCCATCTTCAATCTTATGCGGGAAACATTGGCTACTGGCCCCGAATATAAAGCTCCTCAGTCCAGCCGCGCAAGTCGACATGCACCTGGTAGGCATACTAGAAAGGAACATGTACTATTAAAAGCATACCCGGAATTGGCCCCTGGCTTGGAGCTTGTAAATTCGCACAACCGGTTCTCGCAAGCCATCACTGCGACGGTGACGGATTTTGACCCTTTGCTTTCTTCACGTTTGGCATTAGGGAGAGCAATTGATGTTGATGACGATTACGCTAGCGGCCAATCGTCTCCTATAGTGGTGATGGCTTCTGGTGACCCTGCAGCTTTCATCGTTTTGATTCCCATCGAAAACCAGTCGGGGCACTTACCAGCGGAACTAAAGCAACCTTCTACCATTCCAGTTCTCGGATATCGCAATAGTGCGCGGTGGAAATGTCCTACTGGTCCGGTACAGCAAATTTGTTTTGCGGAATCTGTTGATGAAGAGAATACATATTTTGCGGCGAGGTTTTCCCAAAACACTACAATATTTCGCCCTTTGTATCACCGAATGCCGTTACCCCCAGTTTTTGCAAGGAGAGGATTTACTTTAGAGCCGCGCTCAAAGACACATCTTAATGCAAATCCTTTGCTTGATATACCAATTTCGCTTACTGGTGGTCATCCACATGCTGATGTCACTTTCAATCCATGGTACCAGCGACAGTTAGCGATTGTTGATCGGTGTGGGAATTGGAGTGTTTGGAACATACATGGAAAGCAGCAACGCAGAGCCGATTGGGCTGCCGATCGAGGGTCTTGCGGGTCTTTAGTGTCTGCAGTTGAGCCAAGTATTTCTGCAGAGATGAATATGGACCACTTCGATGGTTGGGCTGCTGTCTCCTGGGTTGGGAGTGTACATCAGTTATTGGTCTGTGACCGTCGCAATTTGGCTATATGCCAACTGGGCTCCCAGCCACCTGAGCACTATTGTGTTCACCTTGGATTCGAACGAAGTTCTGAATGGATTTTGGATGTTTCCAGGAGTAAAATCAATACCTCCCATGTCTTTGTTCTTACTACAACAAGAGTACTTTGGTTAAATATTTTATCGGATGATTCCCTGAGTAGTCAAGTCGGAGACGGCCAAAATGTATCCATATTGCTCAGTTGGAGACATTTTCGGGATATAGAAGACACCAGCCTCCGTCTAACTCAAATCCTTGCGCAAAACGGTAACGTCGCCTTTGTTCTTACCGGGATTTTGCTTCACTAATAGGTTATAGAGCTTTCGATTGTCGTATTTTCTCGTTTTAACAGCCTCGCTCAGATCTTCCGATTCTCCATTTCACGAGAAGCATCGTCGATCCCAGTGTCAATATCCGATCCATTCATTCTTCCCATGTACTGGGCTTCTAATAATGTGGAACAGTTCGGAAATGGGAAGAGAGACCTCCGGTTTTCATCTATTTTGTTCGAAGAATTTGGGGAAATTTCCAGGTTTAACCAAGAGAACAATAAACGGTCTACCCTCATTAAATTCATCGGTCAAGATACGGATCTGGAGGTGGTTGAAGGATTATATTCCGTAACATTGGAACATGAATTCGAACAAGAAAGACATTCTCAAGCTGGCTCCATGATTCCTAGAAGAAGATACGACGGCAAAATAGCGAGCTCGACTTGGGTGGACGACTCCGATTTTGTCGTCGACGATGCGGATGACCCTGTAACTCAGTTAGGTACCTGGACTCAGCAGAAAGGCAATGCAAAAGAGCATTTCTGTCAACTTTTTGAGCCGCCCCAACGCACTCAGGAGTGGGTACATCAACATTCTCAACTCATTTTTGATACGAGTCTGCCCATTTCACCCCAAGGTGCAAATAGGATTCAAGTACAAGGGTTTGACGATTGGATCAGTTTGACCGTTAATCAACTCCAAAATCAAGTACTTGGTGATGCGCTGTCTGATTCACCTAAGACGCTGTTAGTGATTCATCAATGCCTTTGTGATATAATGCTAATGAATGTGTTAGCCTTGAGCTACTTGGTGTCCCGCCCTCTCTAGATGCGATCGACAGTAACACACAGAGTTTCGAGCGGTTTCTACAATCTATGGTGGACCCAGTACCGGAATCTCTTAAGCATTACCGACTATCAGGGTTGCCTTTGCCATTTTCATCCACTTCGCGTCTGCCTGTCTCCATGCCTGCTCAGCAGAGCGATCTATCCATCTCAGCACTGTATGACTCGCTTGTCTACGATTGGCTTTCACCATTATCAGACCAAGTCCCAAATAGGCTCCGGATGCTAAAAGAGAGAATGATTCGATCTGTAGTTACAGAGATGATGCTGTCAAGAATTTGCCTGGTTCATACAGAAACTGAGGAAAGAGAGGTTATCAATCTTGATGAGGAGGGCCCAAGTTGCATGGGATTGGCACCATCGCAAGCCAGAAGGGACAAGCTGAAGTCATCACAGGATGCCATTTCATCGTCCCAAGAGATAAAATCTGTTCCTGCGGTTGATCCCTGTCCTGAGTCGACAGAATCGCTGTACCTCTCTTTGAGACGCTATACGAGTGTGAAGCCTCAACGTGCTCCTTTAAAACGCGTTACAGCAACGATATCGCACTGGAAAGTTGGCACTGATCCATCGGGTTATAACTGGCAGACAACAGTCCGTACAATTCAAGACGAACAATCACAGTCCGAAGAGCATTCAGCCATCCGTCGGCGCCGAAGACGTGAAGGGCGCCAACGACTTCAATTGGAAAAAGCTGAAAAGCAAGCTTCGCTACCCCTTCCGACTCCCAGCCTTGTGGACGGTGGAAGAATGTGGGGAAGTCAGCCTGACAGAGTCCGCGGTACTGCGTCTTCTGCGGAGCCTGGATTATGGAGTAGCCAGGTCAAAGAAGAAGATATACCCCTAACTCAAGTGGAAAGGGGCGTATTTGGGAGTAGGGAAGCGAGCCGAAAAAAGATGGTTAAGGAAAGGAAAAAACGGCGGGCTGCTGGATTTTGACACTCATATATATGTATACTACGAAGCTCGGTGGAGGTCGAATAATGGAAGTGCGTGAGACTATAGTAGTAATCTTGGACAAAGTATAGATATAAGGTGTTATTCATTTCGCTTTATGACAACTGAACACAGCCACTATAAGGATATCTCTGTGACAAGGAACGCGTTTCCAAAACACAAATCTCTCTACGGAGTAGTCTGGTATCAAAAAAAAAAAAAAAAAAAGTTCTGATAAAATAAGTTTCTTTCCAAGCTGCCAATTCCAAGACGCCCGAACACTCGAAAGGTGGGCTATAAACCGAAATTCTGACTATTTAGGCGAAACGATTTTCAGAGTGTCCTGTGGAGACAAAATCCTGTTTAAAGTACCTGCAATCGCTGATATGGCTGTGACCACTGTCCCTCTTTGCCAGCGAGAATGACGAATCGATGCTTTATTCACTGGCTTACGGCCCAAAAAACTCCTTTAGAAAAATGGGACCATGACAGATGGCTGAGTATTTTCTCGGCTCATTTTGCTTTGCAGACGAGAAAACTATTCCACGCTGGTAGGAGAAAACGTTCAACGGGGAGCAATAAATCCATCCCTCCCTTTCGGAACGGAGGGCTCATCGAAAAAATGGGCTCCTAATCAGGCCTGAAATACGCCTTCTCCTGATGGCTTAGCGGTGACCGAAAATATCGATTATATCGTCAATCTCTTCATCATCTTCTCCTTCCGCGGGTTCCCCTTCTTGGTCATTCATACCGTCGTCTTCCTCGTCGCCATCCTCCTTTTCCTCCTCGCTCTCATATGCTCTT
Organism: Emydomyces testavorans; assembly: GCA_029449355.1. Classification (NCBI taxonomy): domain Eukaryota; kingdom Fungi; phylum Ascomycota; class Eurotiomycetes; order Onygenales; family Nannizziopsiaceae; genus Emydomyces; species Emydomyces testavorans. Next base: position 4,659,051 of record CP120627.1, read on the forward strand.
CGTCCTAAGAGCCCTAACGTCGCCCGTTTAAGGGCAGAAACGGCCCAGAAGCTGCCATCTTCTTCATGCTCACTGTCTGAATGTATCACTTCTGGTTGCGAGACTGTCGTCCACATTGATCCTCGCCGCCGACTGAGGCCGAAATAATTACTGACCGTTGGGGAGACGGATCGCGCATTGAAACTAGGCGGGAACGTGGATGATGGCAGGGTTCCTTCTTCTCCTCCTAAAACGGGGCCTGGGAGGTCCGAAGCACCGTCCATTCCCGGGACGGATCGAGCCATAGTCCTGCTTTCGGTGGCTGAATCGTTTGAGTCTCTCGGTCTGGAAATTGGTATACCGCGATCCTGATGGGAATCCGTTTCGTCATTTTGGCCATCGTTCGTAGAGAACAGTCGTATCTGAGACGTATTGTATGAATCACAGCTGGAAAATGGTCAGCTCACTCTGAAGTAACCAAGGTCAGTTACCTAGGTATGTACCTACACATCACATTTGAGACCCAGCCAGTGGTACTGCACTACGCTCTTTGCACGGCAATCGTTGCAGTGTATCACTGCCTTTGTATTTTGAAACTCCGCAGGCATTGGCTGGCTCTCGATCGCGTGGTCTAGATTTCTGAAGTGGGCTTCCATGTTTGTAACGCTTTTGTTACAGATCGGACAACGGTACGATGTCTTCGAGTATTTATCAAAGCATTTCTGGTGTATACTGTGTCCGCACTTCATGAAGATGACTGGGTAAGGAGAGGTGAACATGTAGTCGCCACATATGGGACAGTCGCACTGAGTGGCACGTTCAATGCATCGATGGCTGGTCTCAATCTTTATTGGCAAGCATACGCTGCAAGTCTATAATACCGTTAGCCTTGTCAAAGACGACCATAAATGTGTATTTGACTACTTCAATACCTTGCAGTGAAAAAAGTCCTTTCCAAGTCCTTGCCCACGACGGCAAATCCCACAGTCGTGGCAATGGTAGATGCTCTTAGAAGGGTCGTTGTCCCAAAGTTTGCAAAGCCCACAATAGTAACAGGCGGCTTGAGTGCCGCATGACTTACACCAGTGGCTTGCTTGCTGAGGTGTCTGGCACACCATACATAGCATGTTCTCCGTTTTATGCCGATTCAGAGTATGGTCCTCCACATCGTCATGACAAAATCTGCAAGTGTGCCATCTTTTACATGTATAACACTGTAGTTTGACGTTTCTCTTGTAGTGTTGACAACCCAATTCCTGTTGCACTTCTCCATCCAGTAAATCAGTCCCTTCGGCTGTCTGAGAGGATAACACAAGGTCATCATCGCCGTAAGATTGTGAAGAAGTCGCAAGGCGGGGAACGTATGTCGGGGTCAGATCGTTCAGTGAGAGATAATAAGGGCTACCGGACGTCGACCAAGCTGAGGACAAAGATTCCGGGGTGAGAGTAAACTGATCAGACGAGCGTTTACTCCGTGAGGACAACGGCGTCAGCGGCCTTTCGTGAGACTGAATAGCCCCACGCTGCAGCCCAGACTGAGCAGGTTCAGACACTTTGAGCAAAGAGCGGTAATTTTCAGTCATGATCGCATGGATCTGCCGTGCCTTCTCCGTCTTGGACGTATGGCTCTCCCGAATCCCATGTATCCGTTGCCTGAGAATGCGCATACCATCGTCAGCAGGGAGTGATTGACCCTTGTCGCCCCATACTTCATTCTCAACGAGCAAACGTAAATCATTCTCTTCGACCAACTGGCCATGATTTGTCTGGCTGTGTGACCGTGAGGAAGTATGGCTTGATGATCTTTCATTCCACGGCGCGCTGGCCAGTGCCTCCCTGGATTCACTGTTCTGCTGAAATGCGCGGTATATACCACTTCTTCTGGAATCTGAATGTATCGGGGGTTCTTCCCATAGGCTCAAGGGTTCGTCATGGTTCGGAGAGGTTTGGGTTGGAGAGTTTGTCCCGTGGGCACGATCAGGAGGAGAACGTGGCGGTGGTTCAAGTTGACCGACGCGGGGTCTAGATTCTATTTCTCTTCCTGGGGCGAGATGAGTATCAAAGTCCACGTTATTGCAACCGTTATTCTCAATGGTAAACACAGAGGCTCTTGGGCTGACGGCTTGGGAATCGGATTGGGCCTGGTTAGACCTCACGGACTGCATATCGAGGGATCAATGAAAGAAATCCCTGAGTCATTCATTGAGCAGTCAGGTAGAAGATCGTTTGAAATAGCAGTGAGACTATTACATCCCATGCTTTTCAGGGCAGCGGGAAACATATAGGCCTGGGTGGCAATGGCAATGGATTCACAGACCAGTTTGGGTTCTCAAGCCCACAGGAGCATTTTGACATGGGACCCATTTAGGTCTCCAGCATTAAATACGATGGCGAGGCGTATGTTAAAAGTCGATTTACACGATCGGTTTAAGCAGAGATAGTTCATATGGATCTAAGTTATGAGGTTTATTTTTGATAACTACTCCATATATATGATTCCTTATAATAAGAAGGGTTGACTATAATACGGAAGTCTTCAGATATTTTGGTGAGATTAAATGCATCATCCGCAATGCTTCATGTCTCGCCAATAATACCTTCCTTTTGGCCTCCAATTCCTACAATGCGCGTCATTTGCCAACGCTGTATCCTCCAGATCTATGACTGCTCTGTAAACGAACATGTACAAGGTACAGCAAGCTAGGCAGCACCATCCTTGTCCTCACTGTCCACAATTCCAGCCCATCGCTTTGGTAGTCCCATGCCATCGACTTTCTAGAACCCTAAAGGTTCATGGCAGTATCCCGCCCATTAGCATCGCAGGCACAATTCCAAACTTTCGTTGAGTAGGTGTACAGTTTTATCGAAATGGATGTAGGGTAGAAACCGAAATCTATAATCGGCATTGGTTCTCTTCTTCGCAAATCTGCCTCCAGAGTCAGCACCATGAGTGAGGAAACCACGAGGATCCGTACTTACAACGGTGGATTCCACAAGACTGAAGGTCCTCGGTAATACTTGACCAATGTCAAGTTCTTTAAAATCCTGCGCTCTGTGGTACCTGGCTGTTTAGCTCGATCGATGAATTGGATCGTGTTGACAACTCTCTGCGGGTGGAAATCCGCGGGTGAACCAGATCGAAAAGAAGACCGAAGTATATCGCGGACGTCAAACCGAGCTGGCGCTGTATATCTCACAGTGCGCAAAGCTGTACGGTACAAGTGTCTATAAGAAAGGACAACAGCATGGCGGTAGCTCGTCAACCTGAGGGCATCAACACTCAGTGACATTCCCTCAATCACAGTGGCTTCTCAACAGTGATCCGACTGACTGACTGACTGACTGGCAGCAAGTCGCTTTCCTCTTTCATCCTAACTCGTGTTAGCTTCAAGCCCGTGCCTGGCTCACGTGATAAATTAGATTACGTAACTAGTTAGTTAGTTAGTCACGTGCCTGAAGACGAGGCTTTTCCTTGAAGTGCACGTCGCTTCACCTCGTCTCATCTTTTCTCGTCTTTTCCTTCTTTTCTGCCCAACTCATCAAGATATCACCATCACAACCACACTCACAGTCAGAAAAAAGGAAATCCATGAATACCTTCTGATCTGGCCTTCTGTGCTGGGTAGCTCTCTTGCTTTTCACAAGGTTGTTTTTCTTTGCAGCTGTGCTTAGAATATTCACTGCTAAGCCGCGTTAAGAGTTTTCAACGTACATGCTTTGGAGTGTGTTTAGCAATTAAGCACACTCAGACTAGCTCATTCTGCGACTTGATTCCTTTTGATTTAAACTGTGATTCTCTATTAACTGCATCTAGACCAGGCGACAAGATACATTCAGATGAAGCCCGCCTGATGGAATATGGTGCTTTGGTTTGAAACCAAGTCCCTCTAGCATGTGGGTACCTGCATCTTCCCACTGACATTGCTGCTGCGCGAAGGAGTAGCTGCTGGCAACTGTCACAAGGATGACTCGTGTACTTCATCGAGCCGGGTCGGCGCAAGCCGCTCGTGCTCGCAGCAAGGCCACCAAAGCCAAGATTCGCAAGCACAAGATCATCATGGAAACTATCACCCAGGAAAAGAAGAAGCTTCGGAGTGTTGTACGACTTTCAAACTATATAATCCCTCAATCTTCTTCTGTCGATGGCCACTAGCATCGCTGACTACTGATAGATCTCATTCGAGGCAAAAGCACCCCCTGGTTACACCTTTATTCCGGCTGGAAACCCAAGGTTCACCAGCGCCTGTAAAGAAATATGTCGAAAAGACGGCCTCAAGGTCTTCACTGTTTCAGTGAGTGTATTTTCCTTTTGTGCATTGTCCATTGACGAGAATCGCGAGTCTTACTTCACATCTCTCACTAGACCACACCTCACCATCGCATGCATAATCTCTCTCAACAGGTTCATAGAATCGGCTACCACTTTCCTAGTGTTGTAGTGGCGAATGTATGCATGGAGAGAGGCGTGTTCCTATCATCTACTGGAAAAGTCATGCCTTATCGGCATTTACCCAGCCATGGACATGTCAGAGACTTGATGCGTGAGAGACGAGCGGATTCGGAAATATCGCAGAACACAATCAACACCGAGGCCCGCGATGCAATCAGAGACCTCTTTCCAAATATACCTGATAAAGACTTGAATCAGATCATTAAGACCGCATTCCGAAAGGTATGTTGACTTCAACTTTCATTACTCTGCTGACAAGGTTTTTAGGGCAAACGAAAAGTTGGCACCGCGGTTGAACTCCCCTTGGCACGACGCGCCCAGCTGGCCGTAGTTGCGCATATCCGCCACATCTATACTGATTATGATCGTTTGCTTAGACTTACCTCTTTTCAAGAAGCTCGAGCTGCAGTTGAAGAACCTTGCCTTGCAAAGCTCGTTCAGTGGAGAGGTGATGATGAGAATGGGGAGACCGTCCTTGAGGATGTATTTCGTGAAGTTATTGTTATTTCTGATGATGAGGATGATGACGATATTAGCGAAGAAAATGAACGTTACCAAGGGAGCCGAGACTCGAGTGTCGAGATTATTTCTAGCAATACAGTGGTGAAGGAACTTCGGACTCAACCGTTCAAATACGGTAACTCGCCCGCTTTGGATCGTGGTGCTGCCCCCGAGCCTTCTGAGGATGAAGCACCTCCTGGTGTTCGGTTTGTACCCGAGACTCCTCGCAAACGGAAAGCAGGAAATAAGAAAAGGGTTGATCGTAGAGGCTTCAGCAGATATCAGGCCTGGGATCGAGCTAGAGATCGATATAGAGGTACTTTGAATTCTGCTAATTTGGACCAGTCGGTTGGGCGATCATCTGGACACGATGAATTGCCCGTCTTAACACAGTCTCGATTGCATGAATCACAATCGGCTAGGCAGTTCTCCTATGCGGGTCAATCGCAACTTCGAGCTGTGCATCCAGCACGCCCGGTGGACCCGCTTGAGCCTACCAGTCAATTTCCATACCAGAACGAAAAAAACACTCGGCCACAAGTGCGTGTAAGCTGCCCCTAATGTTTGCAAAGCAGCGTTCAGTCCCTAGCCAAGAGCTAACCAGTGCCTCCGTGCTAATTGCTGCAACTTGTAGATGAAACGCCCTGAGCCACCAGCGATAATCCGCTTCACTGACGGCTCCGTGTTTGAAAGAGCCGACAGGGCTTTGAGACCAGAATACGCGAAGCCCGATGAGCGTCCAAAAGTCCCTGGACTACTACCACCCCACCGCACTCGGGGATATATACCACTTGAACAGGTGAAGTATCAGACAATTAGCACTCAACCATACACTCCCATGCAAGACGTGACCAATAGTGACTATGAACATCGTGGACTCCCAATGATCAGACGTCATTGTCCAGATGACGAAAGCCATGGACATAGAGCTGACCACAGGTTACTTATCTCACGAAAGCGGGACTCTAATGGCACATTAATCGATGAAGCTTACCACAAGCAGGCACCACTTGAGGATTTATCGGGTAGAATAAACGTCATTGACATTAATGATGGCAGACGTCAACTTCCGCCCAAAAAGAATAAAATTGTGCTTCACAATACTATTGAAGATTCCGGCATGGATTCCCGCAGACAACCCTCGGAATTGCTATATCCCCCCAAACCTGGGTACATAGGCAGGCGCCGAGTGGATGAACCTTATTCTCCAAAAGGCGAAAGACAAGGTATCCTGATCAATACACCAGTTGTGTCTAATCATGATCATTGGCACCCATCTTCGAGACTTGTGGAGCGTGCCGGGAACCAAATGGAACGAAGGCCAACTGGAGTATCAGAGTCGCTAGAAACCACCACTAGGAAAGATGCGTTTCCCACTGATTTCATCCATGGCCAGCGTCGTCAAGGGCATGTCCCAGACCATGACCCCCACGCCTTCCACTCGATTCATGAGTACACTGGCGCACCGTCTGTTTACGCAGGAGGCGGCCCTGCATACCGTGCCCAGAAAAACAGTGATAACATTGGACTTGACCAGATTTCGCACATTCCACGCCCTCAGCAAGTGCTTGTTGGGCCAGAATCTCTGGAAAGAAGGGCAATCTTATTGAAAAGATCTAGTCCAGTCCATTCTGTTTCACTGAGGCAAGGTTCACAAGAACGGAGACCTCTTTCATTTCATCAAGATATGCGATCTTCGCGTATCTATTCTCACGATTTTGTCCGTCCTGTACAGTCACCAAAAAAGGAAGAAACTTTGAGATACCATGCCAATGCTGCAGCGCGCGATACGCGAAAAGAGCCAATAGGCCACTATCCCACGTCTTTATCAGACTCCGATTTTGGTGGATTTCCGTCTGATCGTAGAATCATATATGAATCTACCTTAAACCGCTCTCTCTCCCCTCCAACTCATCATCCTGACTCCCGGATAGATGTTCCTGGTCCTCGTACCTTCCATGGCCCTCGAGTTCTGCAACAGTCTTCATCTCAAACCCAGCAACGAGCTTACCATGTCCATGCAATAGAGGATTCTCGGGATATTCTGCCCGAAGAAAGACGGTATGGTTAATACTTTTGGACCTATTAGGTCTCGTTCAATTTCCATTCCTGTCTGTCTGTGATGTTATGGTTGCTGACACAAAGGACAAAGACCGCCCCAACGTGAACTAGAGGATCCTCCGTTCAACCACGGTGAACCAAATTTTCGAAAGGAGTCCTCTGATTACATACATCCAATTCCCCGACATGTCGTATTACAGAATCCTATGCTTGTTCGAGGAGGCTGAAACTGAGAAGCGGCCGCATTTTGAAGACGGCCATGCAACGGGTGATGGAAGGAACTTAAAAAGGCCAGAGGATGGACTGGCTCACTGGTTTTCGGACCGCAATGGTATAACTAAACATCAGAGTAGTTGTACAGAGCACCTGCGACGTCTTTTGGGTACCTCGCTGAGGTGCATTTGCTGTGTATACACTGTTGGACGATTTACGTCTGTCTGTACATACAATATCGGATACCCCAAGGCTGTGTGGTCTTTTCGAGATTCAGTACAAGTTTTCTTCGTGTTCCTCCACACAAATGTGGTGTATTAGTTAGAATTGAATCCAGATATCATTAACAGCACCACATTCTACAGCCAATTTATTTCGCTTTCAATCAAGCCGGATTACTGGATATAACTCGCTTCATTGTCTCCTTTGACTGAATTGATGCCAGACACGACGACTCAAAAAATCCCGTGCACCAATAATCTTAGATTGCGCCATCGCCCCAGTCTAGCTTTGAATATCGTGGCTTGACAGTGATCTCCTCACAAAGAGGATCTTCTAGACGGCCATCTCTGTCCCATCTGCCTCGCCCTTGGTCACGGTCTTGCCCGTCTTCTTGATCGTGTTGAGGACGGTGTCGTACTCTACGGTCGGTTCGGTGACGACGGTCGCGGTCTGCGATTCGAGGCTAACTTCGTAGGATACAACGCCTACAAAAATTTCCGGCGTTTAGCAGGCAGTCCCAGTTCCGAGACTAGAGTTATGTCTTGTGTGAAGATATGTACGTGTCGCAATGGTCTGTATGTATGTAGTTACATACCTTCAAGCTTCTTGAGCACTCGCTCCACGGCCCCGGAGCAGCCACTGCAACTCATGGTGACATTGAACTTGTACTGGTGCTTGGACATGGTGAATGGGGATATTATGTAGTATGTTTTTTTAGATATTGCGAATGAGGGTTTTGGGCGTTTGGAGGGGAAGGATTGATTCTGTATTTATGGCAGTTTGAGTGTAAGCAGAGATGGGGTTCCACGCGGGGTAGTTGTGGTAGTTATTATGGTAGTTATTTACATAGTTATAATGGAGAGGTGGTTAGACCACGTTGAGACAAGAGAATGAATATGTTGGAGCACTTCCAGGGGTAAAAAGGTTTCATAATGGTAGATTCGAAGCAGAGGAGCTGTTTGCTGCCATAGCTATGTCTTTTGTCTTAGTTCGGAGAGAGAACAACCTGCTATGTATAAATCTGCTACTGAGGACCAATGTGATGATGCCATGCGAGATATTGTGGTATAAACATACTCTCTAGAAATGCAACTTTTTGACTTTTTTTTTTTTTTTTTTTTTTTTTTTTTGATTGTGAGCATCAGCTCTTGCATTAGAAATGAGCATGTTCAACTGCTTACGGCAGCCTATAGGGGCCAGTCCGCCAAAATTCGTAATTGACTAGTAAATGCTAATGCCACATCAAATTTCATGATCAAGGCAAAACATAACCAGTGTGCTTACCAAATCAAATCATTTGAGTATACATATGCCTATGTAATATATATCAATATGCTCCATTTTTTGTGCTGATTTCAAATCTTTTCTCAGAATTTGAATAACTATACTTCTTGCTGAAATATTTTGTTAAACTTAACTAAATATAATTTAAAAAAAATTAAAAAAATTAATTTTTATTTATTAATAAAATATTCATAATACTTAGTAAAAATACAATTAAACATATTTTTAAAATTCTAGAAATATAAGTAAAAATTTAAATAATTTTTAAATTTATTAACAAATAAAATTATACTAAAAAAATTACTGATTAAGAAATTAAAAATATAATATTTCAATTTTATTATATAAACAGTAATTGAATTAATCAAATTATTAGATTATTAAATAATCAAATAAATATAAAAATAAAGTAAAAAAATTATTCAATTTAATATAAAAATAATAAACATAATTACTGTTCAGTAATTAATAATTTAATTTAAATAATAAAATAAATCAATAAATAAAAAAAATAAATTGTAAAAATTATTTTTGATTTTTTTAAATTTTTAATAAAGAAAAAAATTATTATGATATTTATATTTATATTATACTTACTAAAGTTAATTCAATTGAAACTAGTTATACAAAAAAAAGAAAACAGTATTAATTTTTGCAAAATTTATAACTGAAATGTTACAACTTACAAATATATTATATTTTTTATTTAAAAATATAATATTCAATAAATATAAATACAGATGTTAATTTTTGCATTAATATAATAAAATTTGAATAATTATTTTCAAAAATATACTTTAATTAAAAATTGTTTAAGACTTCAATTATTTATATATTGTAAACAAATTTAAGTTTAATCAAGTAGTGAAGATTATAATTTTATAAATTAACATTATATACTAAGTTGAGACATTTTGCTTAACTAACTTATTTAAAGTTCAAACATTAGTTTTAATATAATTCAAGTTAAATATAAAAATTTTATAAAAAATAATTTATTTAAATTTAATATTATTTCTGCAGAGTACAGCAGTTAATATTAACAATTTACATATTAAATTATTGATTAATAACAATAAACACTTCTAGCAGTTAATATAAAAGTCTGAAATATAAATAATTGACTGTAGTATGTAATAAAAAAATTTCATTTTTTTTATAAAAAATAAAATCATTGTAAAGAAAATTAATAAAAATTAATAAAAAAAATCTCACATACACTGTACATAATTCAATATGTAATAATATGTTAAATTAATTAAATAAACTTTTAAATTTTTAATTAATCAATAAAAATTGTAAGCAGCTGCTGATATTTAATTCTGATATATAAAATTATATATATATATATATATAAATGATAAAGAGCAGCAGTAGCAAAATATCTATTCTTAAAATTCTAAAAATACTAAAAAACTTTAGAAAACTATTCAGTATTTAAAAAAATAATTAACAATTAATATAATATAAAATTAAAAATATTCATTTTTATAACAAGTTTTTATAAATAAAATAAAATAAATTTTTCATAGTAACTTATTGTAAGATCTCAGCTGTAAGCTTCATAAAAGTTAACACTGTCTCTTTTCTTAAATGTAACTAGTCTTAATTTAATTAGCTTTAGTGAGCATAACACACATATAAATAACACATTGATTTCTCTCTTCATTAAAAAAATCAGTGACAATTTTTTTTGTTTAACAACTATATTCTTTACTTATTGATTTTTTTATTGATTAAGTGAATAGTAGCTATTTCATGCTTGCTTATATATTAACTGAATAAATTTCTTTACTTTATTTTTATACTTATTTTGTTATTTCAATTTTATTCAGTAATAAAATATATAAAATTAAATTGAAATCATACAATTTGAAGTTAAAACTTAAATTAGACTTCAGTAATTTTTAAATTCATAATGTTATTTGTAATTTAAGTATTTAATATAATTAGTAAAATTACTAATAAATTTAATTTATTTCTAATTTTTTTCTCAGTATTATTTTACTATATATATTATAAATTGACTTAACTTAGATTTAATATACTTAAATGCAGTTTTAATTTATTGTTAATAAAAAATAATATCAGTATAAAATTATAAATACTAAAAATTATATATTTAAAAATAAAATTATATACAATGCCATACATTAGTTTTAAAATTTCTGTAAAAGAATTTGAAGTACTGAAGTACATACTTTAAATTTTTAAATCTCAATTATTTTCAATATTTAATTTTAAATATTTTTGCTTAAAACTATATTAAGAAGTAGTAGTAATTTTTAAGCTGTATTTGTTAATATTTTTTATATTAAAAATATTTAATTATAATAAAAATTTATTATTTAAATCAAAATCTCAAGTATTAAACTATTTAACTATTAATACATTTGAAAAAAAAAATTGTATAAAATTTATTTGATAAATTTTTAAATTTTTATTATTTTTTTAGTTGCTGAAATTTCTGAATATTGTTGTTTAAATGATACAAAATTTAATAATTGTTTTTTAAAAAGTATTATTAATAAAAAAATAATTGTAATTTTCTGATTATATTTAGTTAAGATTTTTTCTTCTTTATTTTTTATATTTACAAAAAATTTTATAAACAAATTACAAGTTATATCTAAAAATATATAAAAAAAATAGCTTTATCAATTGAAAAATTAATAGATTTATAATTTATATTTATTATTATTTTTTTCAAAAATAAATATAAATAGTAATAACAACAATAATAATATGAATAATTTTTATTTTTATTTATATAAAATCTCAACTGTAAGCTTTACAATAGCTGATACAATTTTTTTTTAAATGTAATTAATCTTAACTGACTTAGCTTTAGCAAGTATAAATTTATAATATATATCATCTTAATTTTTGACTTTACTAAACAAATCAGTGACAATCTCTTTTGCTTAAAACAAATAATTTTTATTTAGTATTAATTTTTTATTGATTAATTGAATAATATTCACTTTATGTTTATGTCATACCAACCTGAAGCTTCTTAGCACATGAGCTGCTAGTTAGCAGTTATGTTATACTTTGCTTATAACATATTCTATATTAACTCTCATCTTCATGTATATTATGAAGAATATATTGTCTTGCTTTTTGAGAAGAGCAAGCAATCAATTCAATACAACTTGAACTATAAGCTGATATCTTTTTTTCATTATATAACTACTGTATAGCTGCTTGTTATCTTCTATCTGAAGCTCTGAACTTGTTTGTTCATTTATTATTACATGAATAATCATTTAAAATAATCAAGATGATTAATTATTAAACTCACTGTTACAGTTCTGATTTCTTTTTTTTATATAGCTAATTTGAAGTTATGTCATCATTATTTGAAAAAAATATGTCAGAAAAGAAACAGTTCTCTAGAACAGCAGCTTAATCTGAGAAAAATTTTAATTATGTACAAAAATCACAAAAAAAATTTACTGTTTTGAAAAATATTTTTAAATTAAATAATTTAAAATCAGTCAGTTTAATACTGAAATTTACAATTATGAGTTTATTTAATCAAAAGCAATTTAATCAGTTGATTGATGCTTTGACACTGACACATTACAATGAGAAAATTTTTTTTTCTAAATCTGAGTTATATTATAGCAAAAATCACAAGAAATATTGACAATGAACACATTCAGTAAAGAATTATTTTGATGATAAATCAAATATATATGTTATAAAAAAAAATAAAATTCAATACACAGCAGCAAGATTACAGAATAATATTCAATCAGCTTAATTTTTTGAGTGAAAATTGATTGATTTAAATAATTATATATAAACTTAATTTAAGTTATTTTTTCTGAATCAGATCAAGACATCAGAAAACTGCAGTATATTAATTAATGAAAAATGATTAAAACTACATCAATGTTCTATACAATTAATTATTAATTTTAAACATGTTTATGTTGATAAATGAAATGAGATGAAGCTTTCTATCTCATTACATCAGAAAAATGAATTTTAAAATCAATGTTTTTTTAATAAATTAATCTCAAAACTTCACAATGCTATCATGTCACATCAGCAAATATCTCACAGAGTAATCAAAATAACTTCACTGAAAACTTGTATGAAACAAATACAAAATAAAATCATTAAAAATCAACAAATTTTTGAATGTCAACAGCAACAAAAGCTGAAATGATGTAATTCTGATAAAAAGCAAGAAAATAACTCAAAAAATCAGAATCAAGCAGCAAAAAAGTTACAATTTACATCACATTATACTGTAAAAGAGAAGCAAAAATACAAAAAAAAACAAAAAAAAATCATTATTTTATTTATAATGAAATAAATCACATGAGTTTAAAATGCTCAAAACAGCAGCAAAAAGAATTTAATTAATCAAAAACAAAACTAATTCATCATTAAATTCACAAAAATCAGCAGTAAATATGCTGCAAGATGATAAAAAATCAAAATGATAAATAAACAAAAAGAATTTGCTTTGACTGCATTTATTCAATCTGAAAAGCATTTTGTATTTTCAAATGTGTTATTAAATTCTGAAATTACTTGTGAATTTGTTTCATATCACAAATTATTGAAAAGTGACTGAAAATCTGCTGCTGGGTTGCAGAAATCAGCTGAAATGATGAATGAAATGAAAACAACTTGTTATGATGAAATTAATATTTTGTTTAAGATTTTTGATTCATTTGAAACATCTAAGCTATTTAATAAACATTTTTTGATTATTGATTTGTTATGTTATGACATGATATTAGATAATTACTGATTAGCTGAAATTAATTCTTTAGTTGATTGAACTACTGCTTTTTAATATTATTACATTGAAAAGTCTGCAAAGTTGCAGATTGAATTCTCAAGAAAATTCTTCAAAACTATCAGACATGACATAATTTATTTCTTATTGATTGAAACAATAAATCTGCAAAAAGATTTAACAAAAATATCAGAATTATCTGATATTTATTTTGATTTTGAACACATGTTTTTTTAAAAAAAAAAAACAGATATTCTTTCAGATATTTCTGTGAAACATGCTATTGATTTTTAAAAAAACAAGATGTCTTCATGAAAGCAGTTATATTTTTTCTTGATAGTGAAGCTTGATATTTTGTGAAAATATTTGAAAAATAATCAACAAAAAATTGAATATGACTGTTAACTAATTTGACAAATGCATTAATTCTTTTCTTCAAGAAAGCAAACAAATTGCTACAATTATACATTAATTATCAAAAATTAAATGCAATTACAATTAAAAATCATTATTTTTTATTTCAAATAAACAAGTTATTGAATCAGTTGAATGATGCAAAATATCTTACTAAATTTGATTTATGTGATGTGTATCATTAACTTCAGATTAAAAAAAAATGAATGAAAAACTGCTTTTTGAATTTAATATAAACATTTTAAATACATAATGTTATCATTTGATCTCTGCAATGCTTCTACAATCTTTTAAACATATATCAATGATGCTTTTCAAGATATTCTGAATATATTTGTTATTATTTATCTTGATGATATTTTGATTTATTTTCAGACTGAAGAGAAGCATATTCATTATGTTTAAAAAGTTTTTTTACAGCTATCTTGCTACAAGCTTTATGCTAAGTTATCTAAGTGTGAATTTCATAAGATGAAAGTTAAATTCTTGAGATTTATAGTTGAAAAAAATAGCATTTGTTTAAATGTTAATCAGCTGAATACTATTCACAAATGATCAGAATTTACATTGATTCATGATATTCAGATTTTTCTGAGCTTCACAAATTTTTTTCAAAGATTTATATATAATTATACTAAATTGATTGCTTCTCTGACTGATTTTTTACAAAACAATAATTAATTAAAATAATTTACATTGTCACAAAAAGCTCACAAAGCTTTTGAAAATCTAAAGCAAGCTTTCAAGAAATCATTATTGCTTATTCATTATGATTCAGATAAAGAAATTTTGATAATTATTAATGTATCAGAATACATAATTGCTGCTATATTACTGCAATCAAACAGTGAATCAGAAAAATAAACTGTGCATTGACATTCAGTTGCTTTTTATTTACAAAAAATGAATGACATTAAAAAATGTTATGAAGTGCATGATCAAGAGTTTTTGACTATTATAAAATTTTTTCATCATTAAAAACATTATTTAAAAGACATTAAGCAGTCATTTCATATTCAAACTGATCATGTCAATTTACATTATTTCTTCATCACAAAATTATTGAATAACAAATAAATTCATTGAGCTGAAAAGCTTGTGACATTTGATTTTACATTAAAATATAAATCAGAAATATTGAATTTTGTTAACACTTTTTTACAGTAACAAAACTACAAATTTTTTGATATGCAAGAGCATAAAGTTAAATTACTTTTTACTCTACAACAAAAATTGAACTTCAGTTTAATGAGAAAAGTTATGAATTTCAACACATTTATCTTAACAAAAAAAAATTGTTTGAAAAATCTTGCTTCAAGATTGCTAATGATAAAAACAGTTAGCAAAAAAAATGCTTATACTTCATTAAAATCAAGCATGTATGAATTGTTATAGAAAATTTAAAAAAAAAACACTTTTTTTATTGATACTTCTGAAGCTTTAAAAATTGTTAATAAAAAAACAGTTTTTTTACAACAGAAAGATTGAAAAATCTCTTCAGATCAGATTTTATTAATGCAAAATAAGCAAATTTATGTGTTTCAAAATTTCATTTTACAGCAAGAAATTCTACAAATTCATCACAATAATTTGTATGTGAATCATAACAAAATTCAATGAATCTTGAAGCTTATACAGCAAAAATATTATTGAGATAAAATGAAAACTAACATGAAAAAGTATATATTTATTTGTTATATTTGCAATTGTACACAAATACATCATTACAAGTTTTACAGCAAAATGATTATTATTTTCATTGTTACAAAATCATGAAAACACTTGATCATGAATTTTATCATCAGTTTATCATCATCACTGCAAGATGATGTCATTTATGATGTTATATTAATAATGATTGATAAATTTATCAAGATGATTAAGTATTTCTCAACAATAAAAAAAATCAAAATTTCTGAATTAGCAGATATATTTATTAACAAAATTATTAAATGTTATAAATTTTTTGAGTTTATTGTTTCTGACAAAAATTCACTGTTTACTAGCTGCTATTGAACTGATTTTTGTTATCATCTGAATGTTATTTGTTGATTAAGCATTGCTTTTCATTCTCAGACAAATAGTATAACTGAATGATTAAATCAAACATTAAAACAATATTTTTGTGTTTATAGCTTTTATCAGCAAGATAATTGAGCTAAGCTATTACTGATTGCTAAGTTTGCATATAATAACAGCAAGCATTCAGTTATAAATCAGTTTTTTTTTATATTATATAATTATAATCTGCAGATTTTTACTGATCTTTTATTCAATTCATTTTTTCAAGTTTCAAAACTGAGTCAATAACTTCAAAAACTTTATGATACTCAAGAACAAACAATGAAATTGCTGCAACAAGTCTTTGAGACACAAGTTATATACTATAATAAAAAATATAAATCAATGCAATTTAATATCAGCAATATGATTTTATTATCTAGAAAAAATTTAAAAATCTGAAGATTTTCAGAAAAGCTAGATGATTAATATCTAGAACTTTTTTCAGTGATTGTTATTCACAACTCACAAGCTTATACATTGCAGTTTTTCAAAAACTACAGTCAAATTAATTCAACATTTCATGTTTCTTTACTTGAATTTTATTCACAACATAACAGCAAACAATCTTCTAAATCACAATCAATTATTGTTAATGATGAGAAAGAATGAGAAGTTGAAAAAATTTTGAATAAACAAATTTTTCATAACAAAATTCAATATTTAATCAAGTGAAAAGAATATTCTTTGTATGAAAATCAGTGATTATCATTGACTAATTTGACAAATGCTACTGAGTTATTACAGAAATTTGAAATTAAACAAAATTTTCAAACAATAATTAAAAAACAACAAACTAGAAGACAAAAAACTGCTACACAATAACTGCATTTAATTTAAATAACTGAATTTAACTCAAACTGTAACAAAAATCAAACTGATTTTTATTCATAAAAATAAATTGAAAACAACTAGATATCAGACTGAAGTCACATCACAGAAAAACAACAGTTAAATAATTACAAAATTTCTTCATTATTAAATTCAACATCATCTTCATTATATGATACTTTCTTAAACTTTTTTTCAAAATGCTCATTCAGCAATTCATTTAGAATGTACACATTATTAGCAAGAACAATGATAGTATTGCAATGCTTCACTGCAATGCTTCAATCAATTGCAGTTTTGTTGCTGCTAGTTTTCTTACTAAAAATCAATTTAATGTTAGTCACACAAAAAAAACTCATTTATTTTTAATTTGAATTTTCTGTATGTTTTTTCATAAATTTCAGTATTTTTTGAAGTTAAAAACACAAATTTTTGTATAGCTGCAAGATTTTTGTTCAATTACAGCAGAAATGACATGTATTTTTTTTCATTTTTTTAACAATAATCACATTTATCATAATTATGTAAACAAATACATCAAAGTCTTAGTTTTTTTTTAATCACTTGACACATCAGATACACATGAAATGTGATATAGTAATTTTTTCATTGTTATTCAGCAGCTTTTCATTAGACATTTCAACAAAAACAGCATTGATTGTCATAAATTCTGAAGTCAACAGAGCAACAAACAAATCAGTCAATGATACAAATAAAACATTTTTTTTTCTAAAATCAAATGACAATATGTTATTAACAGTTAAGCAAATAAAAAACAGCATATTTATCAGCAACAGTAATTTCAGCAGCAGCAGTAAGAAAATTCAAAATTTCAACAGCAATATCTTCTCTCAGAATGATATCTTTTTCAACAATAATAAATAATTTAACAACAGTTTTATTGCAGTTTTTTTGCTCAGAAGCAAAATGCATCATTCATTATATTTAATATTAACTAGAAAAAAAAATATTGATTGAAAATTTTACAAAAATTCTCTTAGAAAACAAATTTTTTTTAGTCAACAAAACAAAACATTTAGCAAACATTTGTTCAGAAAAACATATTGAACAACAAAGCAAATTTTCTGCTATGTCAACAGCAATTAGCAATAAATTTTCTTTTATCTGATAACAACTTATCTGATGATGTGAGCATTTCTACAAGAAAATAAGCTTGAAAAAGAAAAGAAGAAAAGATAAACTGCTTAAAAACAACTGAGATTTTATATTACTTTACAAGTATGTGTTCATGAACACATTGAAATTTTGAACATCTCACTTTTTAGTTATATTGCTGTTATTTTACTGTTTGTTGTTTCTATACATGTATTGCAAAAATTACTTAAGTGTTCAAAATTAATATTTTTGAGCTTAAGATCAAGCTTCAAATAGAAGAAGAATAATTGTTATATTAATTTAAAGCTTCTTAACACATGAGCTGCTAGTTAGCAGTTATGTTATACTTTGTTTATGACATATTATTTTATATTGACTTTCATCTTCATGTATATTATGAAGAATATATTGTTTTGCTTTTTGAAAAGAGCAAGCAATCAGTTCAATACAACTTAAAGTATAAGCTGATATTTTTTTTTCATTATATAGCTATTGTATAACTGCTTGTTATTTTTTATCTGAAGCTCTGAACTTGCTTGTTCATCTATCACTACATGAATAATTGTCTAAAATAGCTGAGGCAGTTGGTTGTTAAATTCACCATTACAATTTACTTATATATTAACTGAAATTTGAATAGTTTTAACTTTTTTTATTTTATTTTTATAAATTATTTGTAAATATAATTATATAAATATAAATTACTAAATTCATTTCAGTAGAAAATATAACTTAAATTAATTTTTAGAAATTTTTATTTAATTTCAATTTATTATTACTAATTCTTTCTCTGAAAACTACTGAGAATTTCTCTTTAATTTTTTTAAATTAAACTTAATTATAATTAGAAAATTTTTTAAAAACTGCTGAAAACAACTTAAAATCTTTGTTTCATTGAAATTAATTAATATAATTTTGATTTATAATTAATATTTTTTGTATATAATTTAATGATTAAATTATTTAATAAAAATATATATAAAATATTAAAAAAGTTTGATTCAATTATTTTATTTAAATTTTAGTATATAATGATAAGTACTCTGAATTTTAAAATATATTTACTATTTTTTAATTCATTATAAATAATAATTCACTGTTTAATTTTAAAATATAAAGCAAAAAGTGAAATATTTGCTCAAAATCTTGAGAATTTCAATTTTAAAATATTTTTATTAAACTCTACATGAAATTAGACACATATTGATATATATTATGTCATGATTGGATATTATTTGAAAATAATAATAATTAATTAGTTGATCAAATGCATTTAGTACTAAGCACACTGATAATCATATACATCAAATGGTGTGTGTCCTTATGTCATTTTTGTAAAATACGAATTTTGGCGGACTGGCCCCTATAGGCTGCCGTACTGCTACTCCGTTTTCTCATTTGTCCTACATACTACAAAACAGAGACAGATAAGTTATAAGTATGTTTGGCTCATATAGTTAACTTAGGTACATAGTTACTCTCTGGCCATGGATTTTTCTTCACAGAGCACCCTGGTTATCTACATGGCATTTATTCCATGATGATGAACTTGATGCAGACTGTCAGACATATGGCACCAGAATCTCTCCATCATTGGGATCTTGAGGTAGGAGACTAAAACTGGAAAAGAGTCACTTGTTTCATTCGTGGTTCAACCCAATGTATTTGGCAGCCTCAGCAAGAGGAGAATTTGTCTGATTCAAGTATAACTAAGGGATGCCAGGCTGAGATTCACGGCTTTTATTCGTATCAAGCCAAGGCAATCAGTGTATGTATCTTCTCCACACCGCTTCTGGCCTTCCACGGATTCCCGACTGCAACGCCAGACCTGATGATGTGCATACACATACAAGGTTGATCAGTGACATCAGCTGCACGAGAGAGTTAAATAGTAGAGACATTCCAGCCCGTCATATAGCAACTCTCCATACTGTCTATGGTGCTCTTTAAAATATAACTAGAATCGTGTAGCCCCTATTACCGCAGTCGATTCGACCACTGTCAAGCGGCTTTAACTCAGTTGGGAGAGTGTCAGACTGAAGTCCACTTCAGCCCCGTGATCTGAAAGTCGCCTGTTCGATCCAGGCAAGCCGCAGCTTATTAATATTTTTTTTCACTTCGATTCTGATTGGTCAGCCACCACCCTCCAGCCTCGTCCTCTTATCGCTGCCACACCGTAATCGCCATTTTGCCCGCTTTCATCATCGTCGGCAACTTCTTCTTCTCTCTGTTTGCTGTTTGAAACGCTTCTCTCTCTCCATCTCTCCAGCGTCAAGAGCCGTTATTGTTTGCTAATAATCTACGGAATCATATAAATCTGAATTTTACCTCACTTAACTAACTAAATACGGAGACTCGTATCCCGTTTCATTCATTTTCTGCTTCGATTCTAAGCCATCGTCAGCTGAAACGACGATCTGCCGCAAAGCAATCAGCCAAAAGTCCTTGACGAAATCAATCTTGTCTCTTAAAAAGACAGACTTCTACTCTGTACTGCCTCCCTATTAATATTCTCGAATTTATCCCTTTTTGTTCCCCAGCACGGCTTGTTCCGTCGCGCCATACCCGTAACCTTCCAGAACAGCAGGAAGGTTCCATGAAACCATCGTGGATCTAAACATGATGATCCGCCGAAACTCCGATGCGGAATTCTCCCTCCTTGATGCCGGGGTTGACGATCGGGTCCCATCGACGAGTACTCCGGATGAGGAAGATGTCGAAATGATTTCGGAAGATACAAGATCTCCCCTCACTCTTCCACCGCACCTCATCGCTCGTTTTTACCCAGGACTGAAGGATCGGAGACGGGCGGCTGCTTCTTCATCTCGCCGTAGCTCTGTATCGTCCCTTCATTCGTCCGTATCCGCCCACGCAGGAACACAGAGCGATCATTTGGTACAACATATGCGCCGTGCGTCGATTATCGAATCACGAAAGGCGCGGCTGGCGGACAGGGCAGCACATGTAGAGAAGGTCAGGCTACGTGCAGCTCTTGCGAAGAATGGAGCGAAAAACGCCCTGAAGGAAGAACGAGCCTTGGCGGCACAGCAGGCGAGGGAAAAGTTGTTGGCGGAGATCGCTGCCAAATGTGAAGAAGAGGTGCGTCGAGCAAAGAAGAAAGCGGAAGACATAAAGGAACGCAAGGCCGCAGAACATGCAAGGCTGCGAGTTGAGATGGCAGAAAAATTTGCCGAAGTTGAGCGAAGAAGATTGCTCTATCAGCAAACTCTCCGTCGCCCTCGCAGGACAAGTTCTGCGGAGAGGAAGGCTGCCAAGTCACTGTTACCAACGAGGCTCAGTCAGCCTGCTGCTGCATGTATCATTCAAAATGCATGGCGCCATCACCGAACTCGCAACATCATTCGTCAATTTAGGTCCCTGGATCTGTCTTTGGAACGAATTCGCCGCCTCAGTTTTGAAGAGGTTAGAACGTTACTTTCCGAGGAGACTGTCATTAGTGTGACCACGAAAGTTCTCCGTCTGTGTGGGCTTCAGGATTCCGAAGAGAGTTCCATGAGCGAGAAAGGTGCCGTGCGAGTCTTCCTCAGCAGTTATCTGATCCTGTCTCATCCCGCGCAGGTTTTGAGCAGCAACGGAGAGCAGGAACAGGATTTGATTACCAAAGCGCAAGATCTACTCGTCGTCTTCGAGCAGGTGATTACTCAACTTTCATCGATCGGCGCTTCTTCGGTCTCTGTGTCCAGTGACTTGCAGATGCTGTCACAATCCTGCAACACATTCTTCTCTGCTTTCCATGCCTGGAAATCTCACGATTCGACGGTGTTGATTGAGATTATGCTGGCACAGTTTGTCGAGCTTGAGCTCATTTGGCAAACGGTAAAGAATGATCGCGACGGAGGAGTCGCTGATGATTACCAGCAGGGCATCCGTCACAACCAAATATTACTATTAGCCCGACTGAAGCGACTCGCTGGCCCAGACAGAGCCATGGAAATGGTCAAGCAAGCATTAAGAAAATCAAAGCGAGAACGACGCCGAAACGGAGCCTCCACTCAGGCCATACCCCGGGCTGTAACCGAGCAACCATCAGCTGCTGATGTAGCTTGCGAAGATGTCCACTCTCCTCTTCGTGAAGTGTTTTCTACGGATGCCGAGCTTTGGCCGCGGCAACCCTCTGAAGAGGAATTGAACCCCCAGGACCACTTCGTTAAGCTCCTGACAGCGCTGCCGGATAATAGAACACTCGTGCATGAATTGTTAATCAACCGCGAGTTTAAAATAGACGAAGCGTCCTACACCAGGGTCCGGCGACAGCTTATGAAACATATGTGCGACATGATGAGGAAGGACGTTGAAGCTGGCCTTGGCACTAACTGGACAATTGCTATGGCCACGGTCATCCAGGATCGACTCTTACGTTCATTGAAGCCTGGAAATTCATTGCATAATCTGATCAGTGAGGTTTTGGACCCAACCTATATCGAAAACCAGTGCAAGGCCGCAA
Source organism: Emydomyces testavorans (assembly GCA_029449355.1). Classification (NCBI taxonomy): domain Eukaryota; kingdom Fungi; phylum Ascomycota; class Eurotiomycetes; order Onygenales; family Nannizziopsiaceae; genus Emydomyces; species Emydomyces testavorans. The sequence goes on from CP120627.1 coordinate 4,681,410, forward strand.
CATTCTCGTACGATGCCTTCTTCGAATTCATGAGTAACATCCTCCCCAAGCTTTGTGCTCCGTTCCGTGACCCAGACATCAAAGCTTTTGCGGAAGATAAATCCGGAGATGCGATTGACCGCCTGGCAAAGTTGATGGGAATAATCGACCTCTTGTCTTTGGACCATACCAATTTCATGTTGCAGATGGCGGCTCCTCAGCTCATTCAAGAAGGGCCAGGGTATGAGCAGCGAGCCTTTAGCGGAGATGTTGAATGTGGAATGGTGACACTTGAAAGAACCAGGCAATTTTGGCGGTCTAATCGCGATGCAATTATCGAAGAAATGAGAAAGAGGGACCCCGAGAATTGCAGTATGGACGTAACGCCGTCCGTCGCGAAAATTTACGCGCAAGGTTTAGTGAATCTTGTCTTGAGCAATGGTAGGTTATCGCCGGATCAACTGCCTGAAACGCTCAATTTAGACCATGCTCGGTTGGAACATCTTCGATCCCAATCATTCAAAATTGCTGCAACTGCTGCAATTTTACTCAGTGCGAAGAATTTGTTGAAACGAGACGTTCGATCCCAGTGGAAAGGGGAAGCAGAACGTATTCTGTCTCTCGATTTTAGCGAAATCAAGCCGGAACGCATTCAAGCTATTCTTGACTCAACACACCCCATGCCTGTGGCAACCAGATCACAGGTTCTTTCCACTATCAAGCGGGTTCTGATGCCTGCTTCTGCGGCATCCGCGACAGCATCTTCATCTTCTGGCCCGGATGTTATGGTGGCTAGCGGGTCGGACCCATCGCCCTTCATGCCATTGTCCAATGCGCCTACCGAGACAACCGCACGCGCAATGTACTTCACCGATCCTGTTGCAAAACTGATGTTGTCTCGGCTTCGCGCGCATGTTCTGGCACGGCTTAGCGCAGCCAGTGCAAGGGAGCGAGTTCGCACGACGAGCACGGCCAGTCAAAGCCTTGCGGCGGCAGGCATGCCGGAATTCGTAAATGAGGTAGGCAAGCTTGTGGACAGCTTGAATCGGATACGCGAAGTAGATTGGATGTGCCATGGTCTGGTATACGAGAAAATTTGGAATGAGGATGCTGAAGAAGGGAAATAGATTCGTGGGAGGCTGTAGATGAGATCTAATGCGGGTGGCTTTGCGTTTCTTTTGGGATTTGCTTTCGATTGTTACAGATATTCTTATGCTCTTTGGATACATAGATTGTGAGTTGGCATGTAGTCACGACTGAATTCAATGCGAACGCTCTTTTGTTATTGTTAGTAAGTTATGTCCGTTTCTTCTGTGCTTCAGACTTACTGTCAGGCTATCTCGAGTACTGTTTTTCGATGTGTGTATGCTTGTTCGAGTTGAACCCTTTCACTAGATCTTAGTCTGGGAAATCCCAAAGGACTCGATTCATCCAGACAGCCAGGCCATCTTCCTTTTCCTGATCGAACCATCTGGCAAAAGGCCAATTCTCCAGTGGTCACAACTGCGTGAAGGAGTCGAGTCTAATTCTAGGGATCTATCACCTGATATTCCCAATATCTCTCTTTCTTCCTTTTTTTCCCAACGAGAAGACCTGTATAATGAACATCCTCAGCTTAGGTGCAGATCTTCTCCACCCATGGGCTTGCGACCCACGCACTTCCTTGAAGTTCCTGCGCATTGTTCATACATTATTATGTAGTGTACGCATGCACGATGCTTCATACCCATTGAACGTACGGCAGAGGGATCCGAATGACAGGCCGTTCAAACTTCTGAGTCCCCGTCGCAAGGAATGTGTTAGTTAGTACAGCCGTCCGGGATCCGGGCCGTCTATTCCCGCCCGCACTGCTACATGTCAGGCGCCGTATCAGCGACTGTTTGTTTGACTGGGCTTGTTTTGCGAAAGACGGATGGTTCCTTGAAAGTGGAGGTCTGAGGAGGGGGATGATGCACGATGGCCAATGAATGAGGGTGATTCTGTTTTCAAAGCTGGCAATACATAACTACACAGAGTGTGTGTGTGTGTGTGAGTGAGATGTGCAGGATTCAACGCTCGCGCATAGTCTACCGAGCAGGAACGCGGAAGGATTCCACTAGTGTGTGTGTGTGTGTGTGTGTGTGTGTGTGTGTGGGGGAGCACTTTTGTTTTCCGGGACAGGTCGCTTCTTGATGTGTTCAGGAATCAAACAACATAGGAATATTGGCTGATAATCAAAGCTCTCTTTGCTGGCTTCTCTATCTTGTAAGCGAGCTGACCTACGACTTTCGAGGAAGGACAATAACCATGGGGTTAACTGTGAGATTTGTGTGAAGCTGAGAGTGACAATTGGACCCGTCCACATCTTGACATTGCATAGCCAAAACAGCAGGAAAGCAAATCAAAATAGGCATACATTGACACAGCCTCTGTTGAAGACCATTGCTCGGGCAGGTCCTCCAGGCTTCAACACCAACGTCTTGTGAGATGGTTATGGGATTGTTGGTGAGCTCGTCATCTATTATTCAGCTTTTGCCTCTGACCATCAGTGATTGAGATGCGGCCAGGCTTCTCATTGTATTCTATGCGTTGGGATGCTTGAGAAGTCCCGTTATGCTATTTGTTTGCTACTATCAAGTACTTTCAATGCCGCGTGAGGATCCCAGGCAAAGCTGATGGTGGCTGCCGAAGTGTGAAGAAAAATAGCCAGTCTGGTATTCACTTAGTTAGTTATATGATATGAGCGTGGTTCTTCAAATGCAGACTTCAGGCCGAATTGCAGAAATGGCCTGTTTCAAAGACAAAGAATATTCAATCTTGCCTCAAGAGTGGCAAACCTGTAAATCGTCAAAACGATACGGCCACGAATCTCCTCCTTCGAAGACGAGACAAGAAGATTCTCAATCAGGTCATCACTGCGAGGGTTCGTGTGGTTACTAGATCGTTTTGCCCGGTCATACAGTGGAGCCTGTCCACTGAAGGCTTGCGTGTGGCTGCGCCAAACTGTCGGACTTCGGAGAAAAAGTTGTAGCCCAAAGTATGTTGCCTGGTTTTATTCTGATATTGAGATTCGAATTTCCCATCAGAAATCGCCATACATATCCTCAGCGCAAAACAGGGTCTCCCGTGATTGAGTGTAGAAAGATGATTCTCAAGGTCATACACCATTTCCATTCTTATTAGCAAAGAGCATTGCCCGTCTGTTATTCGCTTCGTCAATTAGCAGCTCTTGACACTGCATGGTTCGATGCCACTTCGTATTTGGCTCAGAATCGCAAATACGATTGTCTCTGCTAGACGAAAACCGATCTATAAGACTTGGAGATTAGTTTCGTCATATGAAATAGTTTCGAATTTTAAGAAAGAAAAAAGAAGGGCACAGCTGTCTTTTGGATCAAGGATTTCTAGAATTGAGGCGTCTCTAGCTAGTATCAACGTCAGTCTGCAAGGCATCAACCAACGATAATCATGGCAGAGGCTCTTCTGTGTGTATGTATGTAGTATGCACGTATTCTCTTCTCTCTGATCTCCCAGGAGTGAGATTGGTGGCTACAGTCAAAAAGAAAGGAAAAGAACAGCCTGATCAGAAGTAAGAATGTTATTAGTTATAGTTTGTCGGACATCTTAAATGTCTGATAGTCAGTTAGTTGTGGAAGATTCGGAACTTTCCTTGTGGCTGCCATGAGCCTGTTTTGACGACTTGGAGGAGTCTTCTTCTTCTCGTCTTCTCGTCTTCTGAGCAGCGACAAGGTGGATTCCTGACAATTCATTTCCTCCATATGCCCAACAAGGACAAACTTCGCGAGATCAACTCACTACTAACCTTTTATTAGCTGCTGTTTAGTCCTGCCATCCGTGACTTTTTGTCGCTTGAAGCTTAAAAAACGGATTGCGACAGGGAAGACCAGCCTGTCTGTTTGATCTTCCGTTTTGATTCTTGACGCAGCAGCAGCTTTGCAGACGTCTGTGCTGCTGCATTTGCACAGGCTAGTTATGTGCCAATAATGCCTACAGGAGAGATGTTGACGGCTCTGCTCTTCTCAGCTTCAAGACCATCGACATTGACGGAATCCCTCATCTCCGCCAGAGATTACAGTGTATCCCAATTCTCCACCCCGAACGGAGCCAGGAGACAGGGAATGCCTACTAGCCTACCGCCATTGGGGTCCCTCTGCGTGGAGAAGGACTCGAAAAAGTACCTGAATGATAGCCGATTCTCGTCTGTTCACCTGATTCTGTCGGCACGAAGCCTCTTGTCAGAGACTCAGAGTCTCCATCCGTTCTCCTCCAGACTACTACGATGGACCTGGGAGATCCAAACTCAACTCCTCATCATCACGTATATCGCTTTTTCCAAGTGGAGTGTCGAGCAAAAAGGAACTTGGAAGCCGAGGGTTGGATCTTCCGTTTCGATCCTACTGATTAATGGGACCACTACGCCTAAGCCGCGTGTTTCACCTAAATCTGTTCACGCGCGGATAGGACATGCCGTCAGACTTCAAATTAACTATGTACATACTATACACACTACGGCTCCTCCCTGGGATGATAGCGCGATCGAGGCAAAGTGATCAGTGCAGCGGCCGATGCCAATAATGTCTCTTTTCTCCGGGCTCACTATTAGTTAACATTCCTGTCTTCTATTTGCCTGGATCCTGGCCACTTGACTAGCACGTCCCAAATCCACAACAAGGATAGTCCGCATAAAAGCTATCCTTTGGAGCCAGCCCCTAGACTTTTATTTACATATGTACACTAGACGGAGTATGGTTCTCCAGATCTCGTCCTTAAAGCCTGTGGGTCTCCTATGGGAAACCCCCATCTCAGCATCTTGAAGGCGTATCCCAAGTCAATTCTCAACCTTCCCCTTTGGGCGCGGTTAGATCGTTTTTCTAGGTTTCTTTTAGCCGTGCGCCTCGACTAGAGACCCTCGATGGATTGACTGCCACTATCTGATAGCGGATTGCGGGCAGAGGTGATCATTTATCTTGACGAGCATCATTCTCAGCTTCTGCAGAATGAGACCCGTCTGCCGATTTTCAGTCGTGTAGCGAGAGGAAACAGTTCTACCTGCATATCACGTCGCCGCCGATCGTAATGGCGAATGAAATTGAACTCGGGATAAATGAGCTTGCTCCGGTGTCGTACAGTCCCGGCTTCATCGTTCTCTCGTATCTCGTCAGCTTAGCTGGATGTGCAACATGCCTGGAGTTGCTGCACCGCCGAACGGCTCGCTTCGGTCTTTATAACTGGTAATTTTCCAATGTTCCCCAGACGCTCACTTGCATATGGCTGACTGGTCTGAATAGGTACCTTTTGGTTAGTGCCGCAATATGTATGGGAGGTATCGGAATCTGGTGCATGCACTTCATCGGAAATAGGGCTACCATTCTCTACCACGGCCAATATCCCCAAATCTCCTACAGCTCTGCGTTCACTGCCGTGTCATTTTTCCTGCCCATCGTTGTCTTGGTCATTGCGTTTTATTTCATCGGAGTCAGCGAGAGAGCGGAACTATGGTATATCGTTTTCACTGGAACCCTAACCGGTGCTGCGGTCTGCGGGATGCACTACGTTGGCCAGCTCGGAATAGCAAATTACAACTGCAGTTACAAGCCTGCCAATATCGTTGGTGCCGCAATCATCGCAGTTTCTGCGAGTATCACCGCTTTGGGGGTATTCTTTCGGATGCGCGCTTCCTGGACAAACAGTTGGTGGAAGCGCCTCATCAGTGCTTTCATCTTAGCCGTGGCAGTGTCCGGAATGCATTGGACTGCTACCGTTGGCACAGATTATCGAGTTAAAAAGGTTCTTCTTGACAGCTCTAGTCGGCTTTCGTCGAGTCAGACTGTTATTGTCTGCACTGCGCTGGTAAATTCCAAAAATCTCCAAACTTGTTACCATCCCAGCTGACCACCGCCGACAGTCTTGTGCATCATGCGGCTTTCTTATAGTCCTTGCTGTTATCACCAATCGCCAACATAAACGGTCGGCCCACCGTGTACGACAGCTCGTTCTGGCATCCGCGTTTTTCGATCCGTTAGGCGGGGTCATGGTTTCGCCTGAAGGTCTCCTGCCAACTCATAAGATTACAAATCAGTATATTGATCGAGTAAGTGACATTATTGAGTATTAATTTAGTAATCTCGCTCTGAATATTGGTGGCAACCGGCTGTATACATCTTCTAACCACTGTTAGACTTTTGCCGACGATGAATTCAGCAAAACCCATCCCGCGTTTATTTGGGCATTTCGAGCCAGTCGCAACTGGGCAACTTTCAAGCAACTTATCCCTGGAATGAAATACCATCTTCTCTCTGATGCAAAAACGAAGCGGTTTTACCCCGGAAACAGCGGCGCGGGGGATGGCGGTACGGATCTCGACATGGATTTTGAATCTGTGTTTAAAGAGCTTTTCTGTGTGGCAGCTCAGGAGCTGGCAGATCAGCTTCATCAGCCCCTGGAAAAGATGGGCGTCTTGTACGATGATGTTATGATTACTGGTACCCAGTCCCGACGAGCAGCGAAGCACAACACAGAGGACCTGGAATCGTTATATACACCTCAAATGCTAGGGAAGGGCCAATTTATCTTCACAGTGCGGCACTTAAGTAAAGAAGAAGCTGCACATCTCTCTGCCAACGGATGGCGCTTTGCTGCCGGACCACAAATTGCTCAGAACTTAGCACGAAGTATGCAGATTCCACCAGATGAGATGCTCACGGATATAGAAAACATGCGGAACTATGGTGCCACCGAAAAGATGATGGCTCCTGGTGTCTATCTCATCTGCTTCTCGCTCCGTCCTTCGGTCAGAAAGGGGTTTGATGTCCTTGTATGCAAAGATGCGCCGAACCTCCTTCCTCACGTTGCTCTACCTGTATCATCTGTCTCGCAGTGGCAGTCAGATATCTTATCTCAAATGAATGATTGGCCTCTAAACGTTTGCTTGAAGTGGCTTAAGCAGCGTGGCGATGATCACGGAGATTCGGAAATGAGAACGTTCTGCCAGCAGATGTACAAAGCAACGTCTGAACTGGCGGACTTGATCGAGAGCCCTGCCTTTGGAACAGCTAAATTTTCAGCTCGACGGATTATGATCCCCTGTCGGACAAACGGATCGGCAAGTGGAACGGGAAAATGCATTGCGTTTTCATTCCGTATCATCACCAGCCTGCAGGCCCGCACCACCTCCCCTAATCTGCGTCTAACCCCCCTCCGCCTATTCAGTGCCCAACAGCAGGTTTACCCCGGCGTCATTGACCATGCAAGGTTCCAGCAAGGCGTTCTCGAGGAATTCGGACACTGCGCGGCATATCAAACCGCCAAGGCCGAGTCCACTTCAGCATCTTCAGTCATCGGCTCGTCCACACCAAGCGGGCACGGCACACGAGCAGGTCGACGGAGCGACATTTCCAAGCCCGCTGTTTCGGAAGTCGACGACCTCAAATCGAACCGAAAACCTGCCTGGGGAAGTATCGTGGTCAGCAACCAAGTGACTGTAGATGTCGTGGAGCGACCGTCATCGTACGGTAACCATTCGTTTGAAATGCAAGAAATGGGCTTAACAACTGAAGCAAGATATGCGGGGCCCTTTGAAACGTTTGTGGACGAATTGTGTGCGATGTGTCGGGAGACGACTGGTGGTGGACGACCAGCTTATTGAAGGCAATGAAATATTACAGCTTACATGATTTTTCTTTAATGGTTCTTCTGTTGTATATTGTTGGAGGTCGTCACTGCTAAAAAATCTTCCTGGAATTGTTCTTAAGGAATTTGTTCAAAAGACTTGATAATGGGGTCAGGGAAGAGACTGGTGTATAGTATGTACTGGGACTGTTCTGCTTGGGTTTATAAATGATACAGGAAGTGTGCACACGCAGAGAGTATACAGCAGAGCTCACTGATATTCAGAGCACAGTGTAGTTGTATAATGAGATTGCCATGATCAATATCAAATACTGGAGCTGATAAGCCCAGCTTGAGGGACAAAGTTAATATCAGTTTCTGAGCACATACATACATAGTCAGTTCATCCATAATACTACATACATATCAACAACTCACTCTCAATCCCTTGAGTGTCTTCTCCCTTTTCTAGCTTCAAAACTCAGGGACAGCACCAAGCCATCAGGCATGAGAAGACTAGCAGCGCTCTAACTAACTACCCCGCACAGCAACAAAAGCACGGAGCACACACACATCTCCCACCCCCTTCCAACCTTCCAACCTCAGCCATGCCACCACCACCACAATCCTCCTCCCCATCCTCACCCAAACCCTCCCTCACACACCTCTCCGACCTCCACCCGCCCTCCCAAGACCGCGCCTGGCTCACCGCACCCCACCCCCGCCTCCCCTTCGTCGCCACCTGCTGCGCCGACAAATCCGTCCGCATCTACTCCCTCACCAACTTCGCCCTCCTCTCCACCATCTCCGGCGGCCACAAACGCGCCGTGCGCTCGTGCGCATGGAAACCGCACGTCAAGGGCGAAAGCGTGCTTGCGACGGCGAGCTTTGATGCCACGGTGGGGATATGGCGAAGGTGGGATGAGGGGTTTGAGAACCACCACGAACGGAATGACGAGGACGCGGACGATGAGGATGAAGATGAGTGGGGGTTTGCGGTGTTATTGGACGGGCATGATAGCGAGGTGAAATCCGTGGCGTGGGCGGCGGCGGGGGGTTCGTTGCTGGCGACGTGTTCGCGCGACAAGTCGATTTGGATCTGGGAGGATCTGGAGGATGGGGAGAATGAGTTTGAGACGGTGGCGGTGCTGCAGGAGCATGCGGGCGATGTGAAGTGCGTGGCGTGGCATCCGGAGGAAGAGTGTTTGGCGTCCGGGAGTTATGACGATACGATCCGGCTGTGGAGGGAGGATGTGGATGATTGGGGGCAAGTGGCGTGTTTGAGGGCGCATGAGGGCACGGTGTGGTGTGTGGAGTGGGAGGGTGGTGTTGCTGCTACGATGGACGGACACGAACATAATACGAAGAAGAAGAAGGAGAACGCTTGCGCTGCTGCTCTTCCTGGGAACCCTGAACACGGGGAACTATCGCCGTCCCAGCGAGAAAAATGGATTGAACAGCGCCGCTCGTGCGGGCCACGCCTCGTCTCGTGCTCCGACGACAGAACGATCCGCATATGGCGCAAACAACCGCCGCCGCAGAAAAACCAACACCAGCAGTCTACATCATCTATACCAAGTACAATTCGCCCCGCCAGCATCGACGAGACCTGGCATGAAGAATGCCAATTACCCTCCGCGCACGATCTGTCCATATACTCTGTAGCGTGGAGCAAGACAACGGGGCTCATTGCCTCCACGGGGGCAGATGGACGGATTGTCGTGTATCAAGAACGGTTTCTTCCACAGTCATTAATAGAGGCGCAGACGACGAGTGAAGGAGAAAACCTGTCATGGACGAAATGGGAGGTGGTAGCGTGCATCGATGCGGCCCATGGGATATATGAAGTCAATCATGTTTGCTGGGCGAAGCGGGCCGATCAGAGCAGGTCTCAGCAAAGGGGCCTCAATGATGATGGGATGGTGACAGACTCGATTGATGAAGAAGAGGTCCTTTTGAGCACTGGGGACGATGGGGTTGTGAAAGTCTGGAGAATAGAGCGATAATACGCATCAGTTGGACTCTCGAATTTTGTGAGAATACGTGTCCTATTAGACCGGGTCACGGAATGGGAAAAAAAAAAAAAGATTTTTGTCCATTTTTTGCATCCTCATTGTCCCTCGTTCTTCAGGGCAATATAACCAGCGAATGTGGAAAAGATATCTATATACGGATATGCAGAAAGAAATAAGAAAAATAAGAAAAAGGTAAAGAAAAATAATCCCACATCACATCAAAGCCCATCCAAAGCGCCAGGCACCTTTTCCGAGATATATATGCAAACTGAACCCAATTTCGAAACGGGTTAACGCATCGACGCAGAAAAAGATAAACAATACACTGCTTATGAGCTGGCCGACGGAGCCATCCCGTTAGAACGATGAGGTTCCTTTTGCTCATCATGCTTTCCATCCTCATCCTCACTATCCTCACCCACAGTATAATGATCGCCACTCGCACCTGGCGATCTGTCATCCCTACTGCGTAGATTATCCAACTCTGACGCATCAAATTCCGCAGCAGCTTCTAAATCTCCATTCACAGAACGCTTACTACGGAATCTGGGCAGGGATGATGAACTCAAGCCATTAAGATTGGGATAGATCCCACGGTATCCGCTTCCCTGTCGTTGACGGCGAGAGCGCCAAATAAAGAAGCCCCATGCAACTGCTGCAATGGCGACAATGACGAGCACAACTTCTCCTGATTTGTAGTACGCTTTCCAGGTTGCAGCCTTGAGCTTTTCTTTTTCGCGTTGTTCAGCGACGGTGCTGTTGGGATGGTTACCGACCGAAGTGAGAACACCTTTTTCGCCGTCGATACGAGAATCTGCGGGATTGCCACCAATGCTGGTGATATCCACACCCATGAATCTGTCAAGCATGTCGCGCGATCGTCTTGCGAAGTCAAAAGGCACCATATGACTAGCGTTGTAGAACAGTATATATGTCAGGTTCCGTGCTTCCTGATAATAACCAGCGGCCTCCCCTTCGAAAGTCCAATCGTGTCGTGGTGCCCAGACTCCAGGTGAGAGCTCGAATCCAGTTCCACCTGACCATTTCATGTTGTGAACCAATTGTTCTGTACCAATATGATTGCAGATAAAGTCATTGGCTCCACTGAACAAGACAATGGGAACTCCTGACTCGAGTAGTCCTGGAAGCAGCTGAACCGATGGCTTGGATTTGTGCGGTTTGAAGTTACTGGACACTGCCCCTGTGCATTCCCTCCATCCCGTTTTTTTGTCGTTGTTAATATGTAAAGCGGCGGTGACATCGTCCCGACGGAGATATGGGGTTAGATGCTCCAAGTCAGGGGGCCAATTCATGCCACATGCCGGATATTTGTCTGTAAGCTGAATGTCATACATATTCGTACATTTTTCATCTTTCTTGGTCCCGTCAAGAATTGCCGTTAGAATTATTTCACAGGTACTAACGTGGATCTGGTCTCTACCACCAGTCCGGTCAAGCTCAGAAATACAATCCGAATGAGCTTTTTCGACCCTTTTAGCAGCATCACTCCCGCTTTGCAAGAGCTTTTCCTTGTAAGCAAAGGGTAGATAGGACTGATATTGTTCGACGGGTGAGAACCACCCGTTGCCGATAAGTAGACCTTTGAGGTTCCAGACTCGATTTTGCATCTTTGTCGTTTTGTTTTGGTTACGATCTAGAATTGCTTTGGCAATATACGGTATGTACTGTCCCGCGTAGGATTCTCCAGCGAAGTATAGCTGGAAACAATTAAGACGAATTAGCATCAGCTTCAGAATATGTGGTCACTGCAACATACATCATCATGTTCATACTCTGGAAACAATTCAAACCACTTCTCCAAAAAGGTAACGAAATGATCGGCCATCTCGTCCAGTTCGTGGAGATAGCTATCGGTGCTGACATAGCTGAACCCCGTGCCAACAGGTTGATCCACAAACAAAAGGTTTGCAAATTCGTTCCAGGAACCCTCGTTGTATGTCAAGGTATGGTCGTCCTTTAGTCTGTAGGGCCCAACTTCCATCAAGGCACCATCCATTGAACTACAACCAGGCCCTCCATTCAACCAAACGACCGTGCGTTGCCGATTGGCGATGTGACGATTCTGAAAATGCCAAAAGAAGAGGTTTCCGTTGTGCTCACGGTCGACTTCCACATGACTACAAAAGTTAGGGGAGTTAGAAAGATGCCCAAATGGAGAAAAATGACACAAAAAGGGGGAATTCTGCAGTAGCTCACCCGGCATGCATCTTCGGCAGAGGCGTCTCTGGTTGTCCCGGCAGCGAACGAACGTAGTAGTCTGCAGCAGTTTTCTCTGCGGCATATGTCGCACTCGCGAAGATAATCCATATCGAAAGCCATCTCATTGACGCGCTGTTGACGAACCAGGGCATTCGAGGAAAGAAGAGTGTGGAGGACATGGCTGCCGGCGACAGGATTTTCTGGTAAGGCAACGGCACCGCACGTAGCGGAATCGTCCACCAACCTAACACAGATGATATATGAGGGTCATGTGTTGGGATGTTCCTCGTCTGGAAAAGAAGCCTTCACGGCAGTAGTTGGCTGCTTCTGTCGAAATACGGAGTATACTCCGTACTACTGAAAACGTTGTACGGTAGGCGAGAAGGATATGGAGCTTGAGATTAGAGCAGAGAATCAACAACGAAAGAATGGACGGGACAGTGAGATTGGTCTGTGTTGCAGCGTTGATGTCGACGTTTGATAGTCGCTTCGGGCCACATCACACAGCTTGCGAATGAAACGCTGAAGCTCGGTCGGCAGGGCCCACTACTTCTAACGCCGCTTGTATCATCAGCACGGTAAGTGATACGTAAAATCCTTCGTAAGTTTGGCAAACGCAGTGAAACCTCTGTATTGTCAAAACAGAGTGGGTCTTGTTGTTATTTTTAGATACGGAACTAGCGGCACCAACGTGCGCATTTTAGTGGGGTCACAGCATTGACCAGCAGGCGAGTCTCAACGGCGTCGAAGTTAGGAAGAGAAGATGACGAGAACAGCTCTTTTTCAATTGGAATCAACTGGCATCATCTCAGTAATGATTATCTAGCTTTTATGTGCAGTCACCACGCTCAGGATGACCCTCGAATATATATCCCTTTTGTATCCTTGAGCTCCGCAATGGCGGTTACAAGAGGTCTTCTAACCCTTTATCTGCATCTTTTTTAATGAGTTCAATCATGCCCTGCAGTGAGTCGTTAGTGTAACTAGCTAACAATCGAGAGTGTCTAAGCTCACCTCCGGCATTAAGGGCTCTCCATCTCGGCCCTTTACATATCTAAAGGGCATTTCCGTCGTCTCACATTTGTCCAGTCGCAGCTCTGGATAATCTATCCAATCAATTTGATCGAGAGGAACTATATAGCTGTCTGTAAGCGAACGGTGTGCTGCAGAAGAGATTTGGAAATACTTTTTCCTTCAACAACCATGCGAGTCACCCTAACCGCAGTATCAGTTGTCATTTGCTTTGGGCCCAGTCTTCTCCCAGTGTATCCCTTTTTGCGCAATTCCGATGTGCGATCTGAAAAGGAGTGAGTAAACAACCATTATTATGCTTGCCATACAAACAGATAGTCGTACCTCGTGGAGGGTCATCACCTAAAGCCAGTGAATAACCCAGTTAGCTCATACTGAGAGAAAGCTGCTCTTGCGTGAGGAAAAGCATCTTGTATATAAAATGCCGGCGTCTTCATCAGCCCGTACCAAGTATGCCTCCAAAGAGAAAGACATCAAATGCATTCCCATCTTCTGGCGATAGCTCTGATGTGGCAGCCGGATCTAGCAAGCAGATTCTGGATTTTTGACGGTCAAACACTTGTTCAACACTTCGGTGCTCCACATGTAAACTGTCTAAAGCAGCCAGCTCAGCTGGCAAGCGTAAGGACTCTGGAACAGAGGTGAGAACGAATCGAGCGCCTGCTTCATTGGATTCTTTCGCAATACATCCGTACTCCAAAGCTGACCATGGGCCTAATTCGGGATCGAGATGCTCGACAACAAAAGTTTTCGGAGTCGTTTCTGATAGAGTCTGGCTCATCTTTCGTATCCCACTGCAGGTGTCTCGTCTTTCGTTCAATGAGACAAACGGAAACTCTGACACCAAACAATATCGGGTATCAAAACCATTAGACTTGGTCGCAGATTTGGTACGCGACTGAGAGGCGCTTCGAGGGTTGCGGCTGTCCTCCAGTTCCTGTTGGCTGGATCGCACTATAATGACCAAAATCTTCAGCACAAAGTCTGGGAATAACTATGGAAAGGAGATGTGGTCCATACCAAACTTATTCGTCCTCGGAATCTTCGCGCGTGAGAATGAAAAGTCAATTCAATCGGCTCGAGATGTGGAGGAGAGCTTTATGTATGTATGCTACCTACGCCAAATAACTATACAGATTTGATTTGGTTGTCGAATGAGCAGCTCGAAGTTCACGCATACGATAGATCTGCAGGTCAGAATCATATATTATTTACATTCATCTGCTTGATTTGTTAAGCATCTCCTTGGGACTCCATATATACATACTAATTCTTTGCACGAGAAGAACTGGGCTAGCAGTAGGAGCGCCAGTCACATTTATCATGCTGAAATATGTGACAATGGAGTTCATGACTACACAGTAGTTATCCCCATTGGCCTCGTTGGATTTACAGGTCTACATACATACATACGTGTGGTGGAGTTCCCCGAGTACACTGAGGCTTCATAACGGCCCGCAGTGCTTTGCATTTTCACGGTTTAAAAGCGACATATGCAGACAGAAGTTGCAATAGAAGTCTAAATCCAAAAGAAGCACTTCCATGTCCCCAGGAGGTTTCTGTCAAGGGCGTTCACGTCCAATATGATGATATAGCTGTCTCTTTTCCGGGCTGGCATCAACTCAGCTTCAGCACACGCTGACCATTCCAGGGAGTTTGTTGGATTCTTTTCATGCTGAATTGTGAGTCTATGCAATGCACGATGCTTTGTATTCGATATCACCAACAGCGAGCCCCGAGCGTTGCTGTTCAACCTATTCCACAAATTCATCAATGATGAGACTGTCGGGAACAGGTATATAAAGAGCTCGAATCGTAGTAGCCCCCATGAAAATCGCCTATCGCTTCAGAGCTCGAACACCTGTCAATTGCGACCAGCGTTTGCACAATTTTCGAGAAATTCTATAGGTCTTCAGGCTCTCGATCAACACAACGGCTCCTTTGGGCTCTCCTTCTTACCCACATCGCTGCTACCATTGCTGCACCAGTAGTAAAGAAGTTTTTGGTGACAAAACTGCCTACAAACTGCTACTCTAAACAGTGAATATGGATATATATATATATATCCTAGAGCAGGTTTAGAGGTTGGCATTCAATTATAGAGGATGGCTTTTAACAGGAGAGACGGTGATATCCACAATCCAGGCAAAAAAGAGTGATTCAAATCGAATTCGGGGATTTTCCTGCAAAAGTGCTTGATATTTGACTAGCTATCACATTGAATGCCATGAGAAAGGCCTCTATGCTTGCAATGGAGAGTGAAAGAAGCTGATTGCTGTTGATAGTAGTGAAACAGAAGAAGAGAAGTGCTTCACCATGATACTCTGTAGGGAGTTAACCAGCTGACCCCTCACTTGCGGTTGAATTGATCAGCTTATCGATATAGTTAGTTATAGAACCAGTAACTAGTTAACTAACTAACCAACTCATTCCTCACCTCACTGTCTTCTTCTTCAATTCGTCTCTGTCTTTCTGTCTCCAGAATCTCGATACCATTGCTGAACTTCTTGCAGTTGCAATTATTAACTTAGTCTCTCTTATCAGCCATTCAGATTGACCTTTTCGCATCTTCAACCTCCAGACTCGTGCCACAGTATCCTGGCTTCTCTGAAACCTTACTCCAGCATCATACGACCTGACGTTTCTGCCATCGGCTACAGCTGGTCAAACAAACTGAACGAGGGCTTCCTCGACTCTGTTCATTTGCTCAGTTCACAGCCATGAATCCCCATCAGCATAATAAGATCGATATCAACGTAAGTCTGGCTCTTCTCTATCTCGATTCAAGCACATCGGTCTCCCACTAACCACAATGCTTCGCCTACTGCTAGTCTCTGAGTCCCGATGAACAGCGACTTTTACGGTTGTACGGGAAGATCCCAAACAAAAAGGATTTGCTCCAGAACAAGTTGAAGGTTAGATCCCTCTTCCTCATCTTCGATCTCGCCCCTCAGCCCCCCAAAGGGTCTTCACAGACCTCTAGGACTCCTCTCATTCTGATACTTTCCGCACAGGAACGAAAATACTTCGACTCCGGAGACTACGCTCTCAGCAAAGCTGGCAAAGCATCCGACGTGGGAGTCACCAGCATCGGCTCCCGTCACCCTGTTCCCGAAAACATCCCCCATCTCACCGCAACCTCTCCTCCCCAATCCAGCTCCATTCCTGGCCATTTCAACGGCCATTCGCCCACCCATACGGGTGGAATTCACAATGGGTTCGGTATGAGCCGCAGCCCGATCCGAGAGAGTAGCTTTCCACACCGGAAGTCAAGCCTGGGAGATAGCGGCTCAGAACGGAAACAGACAGAGACGCCTGAAGGGAGTGCTGCTGTCGAGGGGGAGCACAAACCCGAGTCTCAGGAGGAAGGCGTTAACCCTCCGCGACCTCAAGGGAGTTTGCCAATTCGGCGATAGTCTGAAACGCCCCCGTGTGAACTGAAAAGCAAGTGGATACGTCTGTGATACTTGACGTTCGTGGGGCGGTGTTCTCGCCGGAAAAAAAAAAAAAGTTACCCCCATGAACAGGACCAGATTTTCAATATTTATCACTGGCTGGGCTTGAGGTATTGGGATGGTCCATGGTGGAACGCAGAGTGGTCGTTGATGTCCAAAATGTGGAGTTTCGATTCCGGTTTGGGTCCTGTTTGAATCCCCATCATGACCATTCCTCTCATGTTTCGTATACACATCCCCTGGGTTTTAAAAGAAAAGCCTCCAAACTGTCCTTATCACTCCCGTCCATCAAGCTGGAACTACACACTCTTTTCCAGTTCTCGCGGTCAGATTTCTCACATTTCCACCTTTTTCTATAAAACATCCATGTCTTCGGATTTTTATTTTCCCCCCCAACTCTCCCCTACCTTATGATGCCCATAGCGGTTTTTCCTTCTGTTGCATCTTTAGGATTTACCACATTCCATCGATCGACCGCCTTGTTTTCTTCTATCTTGGCATTTGTTACGAAGCGTCTTATCTCTATATCCGAATCAATTACTGCTGCGATAGTCTATCCTTGTGTCTCTTACGGTAAACCCGGCCATGCGCTCGTACCTCTCTATATGTGCCTTTTCTTTTCTTTTCTTTTCTTTTTTCTTCTCTTTTTCTCTTTTCCTTTTTTCTCCTCTTCAACCCTCTGATAACTCTGATGATGTGGAACGCCTTTTTCCCTTTCCTTTTGCTGTTCAACTTCCTCTCTATGTACGAGAGTGTTTTACTTTATTTTCCAAAGTCTGCAAATCATCTTATTACGAATTCATGTATATGAAGTACATTTATATTTATTTATTTTCGTATGACGGGGCCCATAACATGCAAATTTGCAGGTCAGTGTTTTCAATCAATCACTCACGATTTTTCAACCTGCACTGTGGAATACTGTACATGTAGTTTTCTTCTGCAGAGCAAATTATGACCGCTATAAAATCAAGCAAGAAGGAAAAGCAGGGAGTGGTAGACAGGTGATTTCGATCCGATTTGGTTGTGATTTTGGTGATAGAACTGTGTGGGTTAATTCATGGTGAATGTGGGTGATAAAGAGAGCCAGGGGGGGAACCAGGGATAAGCTGCATTGTGTTGTGATATGGTCCAAGACAAATAGAGGTGATATATGCATATTTCCTCATGTGTCTCTCTCTTGTCTTTCTCTTTCTCGAGACGCGGATCCCTCCTCCTCTTACTCTATCTTCGCTGCGATCATCACTGGTGTTGTGTTGTCGCGATCCCTCTCGTCTCAAGTCTTCGAGAATAGTACATATTTATCGTTGCAGTAAAAACGTATGATAGGTTGAAGGGGGGATCCTCGTGTTAAAAAATATCCGCAGGAAGGTTGGCTGGTGAACGCAGGTAGATGATGTATTGTTTTTCAAGAACAGTACACCACACTCATCTAGCTCAGTAAATGGGATAAAGTCGGAAATCCACCGGATGACTGGGGTTCATAAGGAAAGGTGTCCGCGAGGGCGTAGTTTCTAGACGATAACCCATAGTTATGAGTGTGCGAAGCGTAAAATCCGGTAAGTATAACTCGTAGCGTGAGAATAGGGTGTTGCGATAAATAGCCGATAATTGGGTATGCTACAAGCCAGGAAGGATTGTCGCTTGCGATGGGTGAATGTGCCGGAGGCACAGTTTTGGACCTGAGAATGTCGCGTCAAGGTATCCAATTGCGCCCAAATATTCCAAATCGAAACACCGGCCGAGAAGATGTCAAATCTAGGCTGGAAGTTGATGTTCACGAGCCGAATTTCTGTAGACAGCTCTCCAACTCAATCTGTTTTCCAATGTCCAGCCAATCCGACATCAATATCATCTTGTTTGCCCAGCCATAATTCAACAGCGTACAGTCCCATTGTACACCCTAGGTTGATCCACCGCCAGAAATTTCCGCCGGCAGCCCCTTCACTACTCCACCATTCTCCACTTGTCCCCATGGATTGTGCTGCGAAGTGCTGCATCAGCAAGCTAGTGTAAACAGCAATGAGTATTGACGGGGAAAACCAGCTCAGGAAGCCCAAGATCTGGCCAGCACCGTCAGAATCATCAAGAGATGCTTCCTGGGATAAAGCCCTAGCACCAGCTTCTCGAACGGCGGGGATGATTCTTGTCGAAGCATAGAGCACGAACAAGCGATACAGCAGAGAGATTAGAACAGAAGGACTGATGGCACTGAAAGCGGCGCTCACGATGTTGAACATCGTATGGATGATGGACGGCAACGCGGAAAGCGTGTGCATGAGAGTCGTGTAAGAGGCCATGATGATGGGTGGGAGTGGGGGGAAATCTGGCTGCGAGGATGATGGCGGCGTCTCTAGCGGGGTTGACGATTGGTAGTCCGTAAATATTTGATAGATGCAGAGAACAATGTAGGCAAACAGGAGAGAACTCTCCACTGGATTTCCTCGGCCGCTCCCGATCCCCCACGCACAGAGAAACACAGCGCAAGTAATTGCGACTCCGATCAAGGCTGAATCGACATTGCTTATCTCCGGAAACTGTAGTACGCGCCAAAGGAAGTAGATCGAGCTGGAGATGATCGACGCGGACATGACAAGAAGGCCGATCTAAGTATGGGGTCAGTGCGTGTGAGCTTCGGGTTGTAGACATGGGCAATACACCGTACCATCCAGCTATCACTTCTTCCACCCCTATTGACCAACCAGCGTGTAATTTGACCAGCTGCCTGGATCACCAGCAGACTACAAAAGCCCTCTGCCAACTGGAAGACCGGGGTTGACCATCGGAGGAGCCTATCCCAGCTCCCGAGTGACACTGTTTCAATCAAACCATTGGCACCAAATATCCACTGGCGAATTGAAGTATCTTGTGCTCTCTTTCCATTAAAGGTCCTCTCCACCCACCCGCCAGAATTATCCGAATCGACGGAGAATTTATTCAAAGACCAGATCAGCAAGGCCGGAACCGCCAGCCACTGTGTCGATCTGGCGAGGAGGATCACAGAATAGCGAACACGCGACTGATCCGGGGTTGTGAGCTTCAGCACGGAGAGCAAGAAGTAAAAGGTGGCCAGGGAGAGGGAAAACGCCAGGCCGCAGGTTCTCCCACCGACATCGAACGCAAGAGGAATGGAGAGAACGACGGCGGTGAGGAAGAAGGCCGACGAGACGAGACGTACGATCCACATCGAAAGTGGGAGTCAGATTGAGATGCGCTTTGGCAGCTTGAAGAAGCAACGAGACGAGGACAGCAGCGTTCCCCTTCTTTTCAAATGATATAACTATAGTATGTGTGTATGCTCTTCACAGCCAGGTTCTCAACACACTCGGCAATATCCTTTTTGCTGTCCACCTCGAAAACGAATCCAAGAGGCGAAGAGGCCACTAACAGGTCTGGTTCTATCAAGCGTGGTCACGATTCCGAGGTGCCAGTTGACCTCTCGGTAGTTTATGTAGCAGCTAGTATCCCGTTAGCTCAGAGTCCTCGAGAAGCGAACCAAGGAAAGGAGGAAAGCCCACAAGCAGGTGGTGATGCCAGAGTGTCCAGAGAAGCCAATTGCAGGACTGCTGGTGGTGGTGGTGGTGGTGGTGGTGATGATGATGATGATGATGACGATGAGACAATTCTAGCTGCGTACAAAACAGCAGATGAAGCCATCAATATATGGGGAGCATCTTCTGGTTGTTGAATGTTGGCTGTTCTTTAGCATCGAGATCGTAGTTACAGTATATACATTAGTACCTGTATCTTCTTCAACACTTGCTGAGAGTGAGAAAGATCTGGTCAACTTCACGAGGATCACCGATGTTTTCAAGAATCTCAGAGATATACAGAGTTTGTAGCTGAATTCGCCTAATTCATTTCTATATCAAAATATTTTGTCGAAACAACTATCTGCCTATTCCTTCATTGATACAGCAAATTCTCTTCCTTTGCATGAACCGCATCTACTCTCAACTACTCAGGATGGCACAGGAATCGGCTTTGAAAAAGCTCAAGCCATCTGGCCCTCGCATTGGCACTCACAAGTATGTACGTGTGTTTGGCTGTGATCGTGGACGCATGTTAACCTGATCCCAGTGGCCATTTCCACGCAGATGAAGCTCTAGCAGTCTATCTTCTCCGAATGCTCCCTGCCTATTCCTCCTCACCGCTTGTTCGCACGAGGGATCCTGAGAAACTGGCTTCATGCCACACCGTCGTCGACGTTGGTGGAGAGTACGACCCGGCCAGGAACCGCTTCGATCACCATCAGCGGACTTTTCAGGATACCTTTCCAAACCACAGCACGAGACTCTCTTCCGCCGGCCTAGTCTATCTGCACTTTGGCAAAGCAATCATCGCCCAGCATATGTCAAAGCCCATTGACCATGAAGACGTGCAGACGGTCTACGAAAAGCTGTACACCGATTTCATCGAGGCGCTAGATGCGAATGATAACGGGATCTCTGTCTACGAGCCACAAGCCCTTGCAACT
Source organism: Emydomyces testavorans (assembly GCA_029449355.1). Lineage (NCBI taxonomy): Eukaryota > Fungi > Ascomycota > Eurotiomycetes > Onygenales > Nannizziopsiaceae > Emydomyces > Emydomyces testavorans. Next base: position 4,702,196 of record CP120627.1, read on the forward strand.
TCAGGTTTGGAGAAACGCTTTCGCGATGGCGGAATCTCTCTAGCCTCTTTGATTGGGGACATGAATCATCCCGATCCTACTGATGACCTGGATGAGGACGGTCTTTTCGCCAACGCAAGCAGGTTTATCGGGGAGACATTCGTCAGAAAACTCCGTGTAGCGTGTAGCTCATGGCTACCAGCCCGCGAGACCGTTCGAGTTGCCTATGAATCTCGCTTTGATGTCCATCCCTCAGGCAGAATCATCATCCTCCCAACAGGTGGGGTCCCCTGGAAGGAACATCTGTACAACTTGGAGCAAGCAGCGCCAGGAGTGCCGACGACCGCTCCATCTGGTGGACCCAGAATCGGCAAAGAGGTCTACTATGTCCTGTATCCGGAATCTGCCGAGCCAGGCGCAAAATGGCGGATTCAGTGCGTTCCCGTACACGAATCGAGCTTTGAATCGAGAAAGCCGCTACCGGAATCATGGCGCGGGGTGCGAGACTCGGATCTTGATGGTGTGATCGCTGCCGAAGGTCAAAGCAAAGACCTGCCACCGATTCCCGAAGGCGCAATTTTCACTCATGCAAGTGGCTTCATTGGTGGACATAAAACGAGGGAGGGTGTCCTTGCAATGGCAACTCGAAGCTTGCAATCTGTCTAAGTGGGAAGTAGTGGGAGATGGAATACTCCAATGAGTTCATTACATGGGGACTCTGAACTTATCTCTCTCCCCCCCATCTAGATATTGGGGGCAGTTGTCCAATGGTCAACCTCGAGGCACTTTTAGGCAATATTCTCGGAGTACTGCTTTTGGAGTTGGAATGCTGATGATGTCGGCTGCAATGCTATGGCCTCACAATATAAGGCCAAGCCATCTTACTGAAGGGCGTTGGGCAATATGAGCTGTAGCTCCCCCCGATTGCAATGGCCGTACTAGGGTCAATACGGTACAGACATGCTTTTGATAATAATTTATAGAAAGCACGTCGCCTTTCCACCCATTAGTTTCTTACACACACACACACACAAAGTCAGATGCTATATGGCATGGTCCTACCCTTATAGTGTCTACTAAAAACACCCTTTATGTTTGTTGTAAGGAGTATTTGATAGGTATGTAACTACTTTGAATGAAATAGACCAACTTGGGCCTTCGCGCGCATCCTACTAACTGCTGTATCGCTCACGCCCGGAACAGTAGCTCAGGATCTGCCGCCAAACATGTTCCCATCACCAACCGCGTCTATATCGGCGTTTGTCCCTAGGCGTCTTCCAAGACTCTGGTCCCTAAAACTGACACGATTAGTGCTCCGCTTTAGTCTTTCCGGTCAGATGTATAAGTATGCATATACGGTGCTGGGATACATCAGTGTCCTCGTAAGTTAAAATGCTAGTCACAAGTTGCGGCATGGCTATCCTCACCGAGAGTCTCTGATGGAAAGCTTTGGCTTTCGCGATTGCACCAACATCCCGAACAAATCCAAGTCTCACAGTGTCCCTGAAGGTGTGATTTCTTAAGAGCCTCGATGAAAAGGAGAATCAGGCATCCTGCATCATTCTCGCTGGCAAAGCCCCGATATCCTCAATGTTGCCAGAACCATCAGTCTGCCTTGCACGTCCCGATTTTCCTCCTCCGGCCTCGTCCTGAGACACAGCGCTTGATTCTCCCAGCAGCTTTTCTATAATCTTAGCCTTGGCAGCTGCTTTCTTGAGCCTTTCATCGAATTCAGCGACTGCATCTTCCGTGTTTTCCCTCGAAAGCGTCAAAGGGTCGACCAGGGAAAGGAATGTCGCGAGATGCTTCTCCAACCGGGGATTGGGAGGTAAGTCAGGTAATTGGAAATTATCCAAACGCTTGTCAGAGTCCTGTCCGCATCTCCCAGTAACAGCGTCCAGATGCCTGGGATTGGAGCTGTGTAACAGGCCATGATTCCCAGGCAGTCGCTTCGCCCATATTATCCCCTTGCCATACAATCTTCCCATTTCTTGGAATTTCTCATATGCTGTTTCTATGGCGAATATGCTTCCTTCAGTAAATCCGGCTTTTTCGCCATCTTTGACTCCAAGTTGGTATCCCTCGGCGTAGAAACTCTCCTCCAGATTCAGTAAGCTGTCGAGGTCCATAATTAAGCAATGAGTAGGTCCTTTTGAAGAGGACACAATGCAGTCCTCTGAGGGACAAAAGTAAGAGAGGAGGCAAAGCGTTGTATATATGGCTGGTTGATATCAGCTCGCGTGTGGATGAGTCAATGTCACTCTCCGCCTCCGAAATTCATTTTTATGTCACCCCGCACCCATTTTACATATATCAAGAAGACATCTCTCCCCTTGTTCAACAACCGAACAACATGGGCTCACAGGAGAAGATTCTGCCCCAAAAGGGTCAACGAAATATCCTTGTTACCAGTGCTCTACCCTATGTAAATAACGTCCCCCACCTCGGAAACATTGTGGGCTCAGTTCTGAGCGCTGATGTTTTTGCAAGGTATGTCCAAACTCTTCAACGGTTCTCGAACTTCCTACAGCAAGAGACCGACGGAATTGAACAGATATCATAAAGCCCGCGGCAGGCCGACGTTATACGTTTGCGGAACAGACGAATATGGCACAGCGACCGAAACCAAAGCGCTCGAGGAGGGCATGACTCCAGAAGAACTATGCGCCAAATATAACAAAATTCACCAAGACGTCTACGAGTGGTTTGAGATCGGCTTTGACATCTTCGGACGTACTCCAACGCAAAAACATACTGAGATTTCGCAGGCCATCTTTCAGAGACTCTATGAAAATGGATTTTTGGAGGAGAAGACTGCTGAACAGCCATACTGCGAAAAGCATGGGTCCTTTTTGGCCGACCGATATGTGGAGGGGGAATGCCCTCGGTGTCACTACGATGATGCTAGAGGAGATCAGTGCGACAAGTGCGGCTGTCTGTTGGATCCATTCGATCTGATTAACCCCCGCTGCAAAGTTGATGGCGCAACACCTGTGAGCCGGCCGACAAAACATATTCACCTCCTTTTGGATAAACTTCAGCCTGAGATTGAAGACTGGGTTCGTCCAGCGATTGAGAAGGGAGACTGGCCCAAGAACAGCCGAGTTATTACTGAATCCTGGTTAAAAGAAGGTCTTAAAGATCGCGGCATCACGCGAGATTTAAAATGGGGAGTACCGGTTCCGCTCGAGGGTTACGACAACAAGGTGCTCTACGTTTGGTTCGAAGCCTGTATCGGATATCCATCTATAACGGCCAACTATACCGACGACTGGGAACTCTGGTGGAGAAATCCAGAAGGCGTCCAGTTATACCAATTTCTCGGAAAGGATAACGTTCCTTTCCATGCGGTCATTTTCCCAGGTAGTCAATTGGGAACGAGGAGTAAATGGACCATGCTGCACCACCTTAGCACTACTGAGTATTTGAACTATGAGAATGGAAAATTCAGCAAATCTCGCGGTATCGGTGTCTTTGGCAACAATGCAAAGGACACTGGCATTCCACCAGATGTCTGGAGATACTACCTTCTCAAAAACCGACCAGAAACAGGCGACACACAATTCGAATGGCGCTCCTTCATCGACGCTAATAACGGAGAACTCCTAGCCAAACTAGGGAATCTCGTGAACCGAGTCATCAAGCTCATCGCCAGTCCCAAAGCCTACAGCGGCGTCGTCCCTGATTTCACCGTTCCAGAATCCTTCAAACCAGTTTTGAACGACATAACAGACCTTCTTCGCCTGTATATCGAGGAAATGGAAAGTGTCCACCTCCGCGCCGGCCTCGCCACGGCCATGAAAATCACAGAAGCCGGCAACAACCTCATTCAATCCAACAAACTCGACAACTCCCTCATCGCCAACGAACCCGAACGCGCTGCCACCGTAGTCGGCATCGTCATCAACCTAATCCACCTCCTAGCCAGCATCTTCTCCCCCTATCTCCCCGCCACCTCAAAATCCATCCTCGAACAACTCAACGCTCCGTTCGCAAACATCCCATCTCCAGAAGACATCGATTCAGAAGACGGCTGGAAGCCCACCAGCATTCCACCCGGCCATAAAATCGGCAAAGCGAAATATCTCTTTTCCACCATCGACGTGAAGAAGGCAGACGAATGGCGCGCCATGTTCGGCGGGTCGCAGGCAGAACGGGCGAAGAAGGACGAGGAAGCTGCCAAGCTCGCGGCGAAAAAGGCCGCCACCAAGGCGAAAAAGAAGGATAAGAAGAAACAGCCCAAAGGAGAGAAACAGAATGAGGGGGCCGAGGGGAAGAGCGTGGAGGCGTCTGCGAAAGGAGGGGCGGAAGCGCTTACGGCGACGGCGGAGGGTGGGAATGATGAAGCTGTTGAGGAGCTTGCTGATGGTGTTGCGCAAGTTACTATTCCGACATCTTAGGATGTTTTTTTGTCTATGAGAATGAGGAAAGATGTGTTTCTTTTTTTTTTTTTTTTAAAAAAAAAAAAACTTCATTTCAATTGATGTGATGGGGGTTTTTTATCGCCCTTTGTTTGGGTTTTCTCAAGTTTTCACCACAGTTCCCATCATCAATATTTGGGAGTTATTTTCTACACGGCTGTGATATTCTTTCTTTTAGAGAAGACACAGATGAATCATGATATATGTCATTGCTTCTAGAGAGAAATGGTATGAAAATTCTCAACTGTCCCATGCTTTTGAAGGTATTGAGTCTCAGCTGAACAGGAAAGAAGTCTTATTTACATTGCAATTGAAAACAACCTACTGTCGTGAAAATTGTTATATTCCATTTTTCTATCTAATTCCTCCAAGTAGGCGTGCAGAAACATGCCACGGGTTTATGGGGTAATAAGGGGAATCAAGTCGGAAACAAAGGAGAAGGCATCACTAGCTGCACCCAAATACCCATCCTCCAGACACCAGCGCCACTAGCAGGACTATAAAGTAGATGTGGAAAAAAAAAGCAAAATTCAAATCATGTAAATGGAGGGAGACAGTAGGTATGTGTATGGTACAACTTTTGGCGTCCGTATTCTGGTAGGCAGGTGTAGATGTAACGGGGAAAGTCCTTCGAAAACGCTTCGTTCTAGAGCATCACCATGACACTATGTCAATAAGATCGTCATGTGTCGAAGCGTTTCAACATTTGTTGACTTATGACATGGTCAGAACATCTTTTGATCTGCAAGATGGGAAACTCGTCCTGTTCGTTTCGATGGCAGTTCTCTTCAGGGTCGTATTAAATTCATTCTAACGTGATGCACCTCATCATCTGGTCCTGCGAGCACCCGGTCGAGGTCGCACTTCTTCCGCACCAACAGGATGCATCATGACTTTATTCGGGGTCTGCGGTGTATTGCCTGTATATCCTTTACTCCAATCATAACTCACGGCATAGGCAAAAATATTTCCATTACGGTTGAACGTAGTGCTGGAAATCGTCCCTCCGACATTAGGGAATCCCTTGAGTCTGTGCTTGGCGTCCTTATCCCAGTAATGGAATGTGCCATCACTGCCTGCTGTGCTGAAGGTGCCGTGTGTGGGATGGAAGGCGATGGAATTCACTGAATAGACGTTACTGACATTTGTGGTGTTGGGCGGGTTTTCGCGATGGCACTTGAAGCTAAAATTCGAGTTGGAGTCCTTGTCTTCGACATATTGAATGGCACAACGGCCCTCGATACTGCCCACGGCGAATCCGGTGGCATCTGTGAAGCAGCTGACAACTCGGGTTTGCCACTTGAGGGGGGACTGGACCGTCTTGTAGAATTTCGCAGGCTGATCCAGATTGACAATATTGATATAACGATCTGCTGTGCCGATAACCAAGAGTTTGCTTTTAACGTCCATTGTATACACTCGCTCTTGACATTCCAGGCTTCCGATTGGGGTCGATTGTCGCAAGTCCCAGTACTTGACGGTTTTATCCCACGATCCTGTGATGAGCAAAGGCTGAGATGAATTTCCTGGGTTGGGGATCATGCGGCAACATCGAATAGGCGCGTCGTGCGCGGCGACTTGAACGGGATTGCTAAGGTTGCCAGTGAGATCGAGCATGCGAGCAGCTTTGTCGACGCCAACACCAACGACCTTAGTACCATCCTAAAGAGGAACAACACGTCAGAAACAAACTTTGCGAAGGAGACCAACAAGGAAAAAAGCAGATAGAATACACACCGGTGACCAGCAACAGTTCAAGACGGGTGCTTGATGCTCAAAGAGCGCCTTTCCTTCACTCATTCCTTGTTCATTGATTTCGTAGATCCGGACTTTCTTATCCCATGACGCCACCGCAAGATGATCACTGACGCTTGAAAAAGCAAGATCAGAGATACTGTCCTCTGGGGGTGACGATAGAGCAACATCTTTTGAAAGATCGCCAGTAGCGTTGGAAGCGCTAGCTCCTGTGCTCGGAACAGAACCAAAGAGGCCTGACATGGTTGTTGCTGTCGCCTCGGTGGCCCTTTTGTCACACGTCGAGATCACTAAACCAGAGGCAAACCAGATTCCTTAATGAGAATGAGACAGTTTTGTAAAGACTCGGCCTTGGGTGCGAGGGAACAGCTCCTCCAGGTTCAGAGAAGCGCGTGTTCATTTATTCTGCTTCTCATCTGGTTGCATTTTGATATCGAAGGTGAAGAGGATGCAAACACTCCAAACAAGCTTCTGAGCTCTGTGGATGACTAAGCAAACAACACACTTCAATCCTGAACATCAACAGACAGACAGACAGACAGACACTAGACATCAATGAATGAATCAACATTGGATTTCTCCGAGTCTGTCTAACAAGCATTGCAGCTGTTATTCTTCAACTGAAACTGCTGGTATTTTCTATTCTCAGTGGCAGGGTGCAGCCAACATTCCCACTACTCCTACAACTAACTACCCTCCAAGCAAAGGTCATGCAAATAACACCACTGCGTGCAAGCATCTCTACCAGAGTCAAGCTGATGCTGCATATCATCAGGCCCCTTTATGCCTAGTTTTCTAGCATTCTGGCTCCGTAGGACAATGGTGCATGCATGAATGGAAGTGTATACTGATGAAATAAGCAAACAACAGAAAGTTGGTATATTTCTGCTGTCTTAGAATGTATGTACAGTACATACATGTTGTTATCAACTTTGAATTGACAGCTTCGCATTATCCAATATCCATGTTTTCTAGCATTTTATAAGTATTGCAACCAGCTACTTAGTTGTATGGCATCTCACTATTAGTTATGTATATAAATCTGTAGAAAGAAGGCTAGCCCAACAAGATACTCGGCTATGCTGTCAGCAGAGTGCGCTGTCTTGTCGAGTTTGGTGTGAGTGAAGTTGAAACAACAATTATGTAATTAGAGAGCAATCATGACAAACATGAAAATCGCGCTATTCCGAGTTGATACTAGCGTTCATTATGGATGTTTGAGTTCGGGAAAATGCGGGGTACATTGACTAAGCCGGCGGTTGATGATCCGATGGCGCAGAGTGGAGTTAGGGAACATGTGAGGTACTTCGAGGTACTTACTCCAAGGTCGCCTGACCCCAATTTCAGAGCTCTCTTCTACCACAGTAGTTAACTGGACCGCGATGCTAAACGACAGTATCTGATACCCAACATCGTTGCATTCGTATCCCATCAAGGGATCGACTGGTATGTATGTATGTAGGTAGCTTCTCTCGAAACTGATCACGAGACAACAAGCTAGGGATGTATGGAAACGTGCCGTGACTGCGTGGCGGTTGGCGTGGTAAAGATACCCGATTGGTACTTCCGGCATGTCTCTGATGATGGCGTGAGTGTCTTGTTACTCGGATGTCAATCCCAGTACTCTTTCCCTTCTCGTCCCAAACCCCGCTTTCTGCTCCTCTCTCTCTCTGCCTCCCCTCGTCTTCTTCCTCTCTGTCGTCTCAGTTCGCTTCTTCATCAACCCACACCCAAACCACCCTTCACTGCCATCTCACCACTCACCCGAATTAATCCGCCTTTCCAAGACAAACCCATCTAGTCGGCTTCTTTTTTAAGCTCCAAGGTAAAGAGACCTTCACGCTTGTCCTATTTGCCTTGCTGCCATAGCCGCCCCTTGCTTTCAGAATTGTATTTGCAGCATCATCAGCATGTGCTGAGACTAACAAACATCCATAACCCAACAGACTCTTACTTCATTCCAACATGTCTGAACAACTCTCCAAAATCGACTCTGCCGTTGCAGGTCTCCCGACCTCCGCTTCAGATAACAAGAAGGCGTCAAAACGTGTGACTCAAGACACCGGTGTCATGAACATCAACGACCTAGGTACGGTGATCGATTGCTAGTTGTTGTTGATGAAGAACTATCCTTCTGACCAGCTGCTGATATCTCTGCTCGGTTCCAGAAAAGGAGGGGATTGAGCTGAAGATTGCCCCCGAAACACAGAAACTGAACTGGTAAGAGTCAGCCTTCAGTCATCTGACAAGGCACCATCCCTCCGATTCAATGTTCTTACCATATAAACCTGACAACACACCATAGGAAACTCAACACTTCTCCTGCGACCTTGGATGACAAAGATACCCTCAAGAAGTTCCTCACGACGCCTCCCGTAAAGAAAATTGACCTCCATTTCCCCCTTGGACTTCAAGTCACGGCCCGAAATCTAAAAGGCGTCACAATCAAGGATGCCTTAGACGCGATACACAAACAATTCAAAAAGAAGGTATATACGAAACACAAGCCCATACCCCCGCGTCTGCAATTGCTGAAGATATTCCCTGCAGGCTGATGACGAGCTTGACAACCCCATCCTCGCTGGTTTTGAATGGGACAAGGAGGAATCATGGACCAGTTTGATTGTACATCAGAAGAAGGAGGGTGCTCCAGTAAGCAAAAAGTCAAAGAAGAAGGGTGATGCTGAGTGAAAGCATAATGAGTTTCTAGCACAGCAGACTTGATAAATATGTAGACACCATCCTGACAGCAAATTCAGAGTAATTTCAAGCCACCATTGCAAGTGGTTAAAACAGTAAATACCGTTGCTTGCCAACTTCTCAGAAGCCGCACAAGATGTTACACCCTTCTCAATTCCCAGAAAAAAGATGCTGGCTTTAGAATTGGAAGTACACCCGGAGCCTAAAAGAATAAGAACAAGAAGAAGAAGAAGCATTGTAATCTATACCTTCAGGGTTCAAGTGCAGCAGTTACTGGATGCTGCAGCCAATCCACGCTCGCATCGACGCCACAAATAGAGCAGTAGGCGATTGGTAACTAGCCAATTATCGAAATATAGCAAATAATTCAGTAGTTCGAATCAGATTAATAACTGTACAAGAGTGGTTCTCCTAGCTGGCACTCGTCGAATGCCTTGGAGAGGGAGAGATGAAACAATAGAAGACTGGGGGAGGGAAAATAGGCTTCACGTAAAATTACATGCATATAAGTATGTATGTCGTATGTATCGCTCTCCTTTTTTTTCACTTGCTACTCCCAAACAAAACCCCCACAATCTCATCCAGAATCTCATATATCAAGTGTAAATTCAGCCTCTGGTTATTCGTGGTGGCGAAGATCCTTCTTGCGGCCGCCTGCGCGTTGGCTCTGCCCACCACGCTCCCCACTAAATCCGGGATGAGGGTCGCGAGCACCACGCTAGCCTCGGTGCGGCTGTTCATCTTCTCGGAGAGCGTGCGTGGTTTGTTCTCGCGGAGCTTGCCGCCAGGCCACATGGTTTCTTTGATGAGCGCGATGTAGCGGAGCAAGGCGCTGTCTTGGACTAGGGATTTTGCGTTTTCGCGAACTTTCCGCTCGATGGTGCCGCCGAGGAGTTGGTGGAGGACCACGACTACGGCGCGGCCTCGGAGCCAGTTGTTTCCCTTGTTGAGTTCGAAGATTTCAAGGAATATGTCGCAGATGGGTTTGACAAAAGGTTCTAGCTCGCGGTCTTCGAAGGCGTTGAGTTCGGCTTCGGCTTCTGCGGCTGTGAGGCTGTCTTCGGGGGTGATTAGGTCTGGCTGTGGAGTGAGGTTGAGTTGGGTTGTTGCGGCGGATATGAGATTTTGTCCAGCGACGGAGAGCTGGTCAAAGACGGGTATGTTGCCCAGAATGTCGTCCATGGAGTCGGTGACGGAGTTGTAAATACGGGTCACGAGGTCAGTGCTTTCACTATCGCGTGGAGTATTGGTGGAATTGGTGGCGGGAAGAATTGCGCGCTGGGATAAAAAGGCGCGAAGTTCTCGGCTGCGACAGACGTCCGGAAGAAGGAGAAGTTGCTGAAGATACGCTTCGAGACCTTGACGGCGTTTATGCAAGAAATCCTTTTGGAGCTTCATTACCACTCTTCTGCGTGGGAATTCAAGGTATCGGACAGCTGGATATCGTGTGCGGAGTTGGTGATGTAGTTCGTGAAATTCACTGTATCGACGGGGAACAGCCCAGGATGCAGCTGGCATTTGTTCGCCTGCCTTTCGTTTTACCTCGATGAGATCTGGAAAGCAATTAATATAAAAGCTAGATCCAAAGCGAAGCGCTCAATGCTTACAAATAGCGTATTCACGACCATCTTCCTCCTTGCCCACAATAATTGATTTGATCTGGACGGTAGAACGACCGTAAAGGCTGTTATCACTCTCTTGCAAGATGTATTGCTGCCTTTGCATTTCCTTTCGACGTATCTCGCGGTGTAAACTGGACTTAGATTTCCCTAATATTCGCAGCTCCGCAGTATTATTAGTTAACTCAGCTTTTCGAGTCAAAGCATCGACAATAGATTCTTGTGATGACAACTTTTCTATATCTGCGCTCAAAGCAGAAATAGCCTCTGTCAAACCAAGGTCACCCGGAGCTGCTTCATGAATCTCATCTTCCGGAGACTGAGTCTCAGCTGACTCTTCGTCGGCATACTCATCTTCAATGAACTTTTTTTGGTCTGGAAAGAGGTCATCATCCGTAAAGACACCAATCCGAGAAGCAGTGTTAACAAGTCCCAAAGAGGCTATGCTAGGCTTTGGCTTCTCGCGGTGGTATCCATCAGGGCGAGTGGAATCCAATGAACTCCGAGAAGAATCTACATCCCTGCTAGGTGGAAAGAGTGACAACGGTGATCCCAAACCACTTTTAGATTCCTCCGCTTTTGTGTCATTCGGTTCGTTGCTTATAATGTCGTTGAGGGCAGCCTCTATATTTGCCATTACCCGACTGACTTGAACGTCTCCGTCTCCGTTGTGGGACCCCTGGCCGAGGCTGTGAGTTGATGATTCCATCGGATCACCTTCTATATCATCACTGAACAGAGGCATACGAGCTGAATCTGAAGACCGTCTCTCCACCGGGGGCATATCAGTGAGAAGCGCGAGTTTTGGGCCTTCACTGGATGAAGAAGCTGGTTTCCGCATATCACGAGATTTATTACTAGAGTGAGATCCTTTTCGCTGCAGAGAACCAGGTAATATATCAGATGCCGGTGACCGATTCAAGGCTTGCCTTTCAAAGTGGGCAGAAGATGATTGTGCTGCTTCATCAGAAGCTAAATATTTGTAATAAAGATCAGACCTCTTGAATCCTGGATAATGTTTATTTTGCATTTCTTCCAAGACCGTAGATTGCGCGGTTAAAATTGCCGTTCTGGCTTTGCGGTATTGTTCGGGAGTGGCTCGTTTGCCGGCACTGATGAATTCTTTGACAGCTGTTCGCGACTCGTCAGGAACTCTGAGCTCTGGTTTGGATAAGTGGTTTTCACTGATTAATATCATATCATTTCGGTCCGTCGCCGTCCACGTCACGGATTTTGTTGGGGTATCGTCTCCGAAGTCGTCTTCTAAGGGATTTCTAAACCCATCCACAACGATCCAGAATTGCACTAATGACATCAGACGGAGCCGATCCATATACTCCATAAAGTACGAGAGACCCGACGCATTGTGCATGATGTCCACCAGAGAGACTTCATGTGGCTTCGATATGTAGCTGTAGCGGAGATCAGCAACGGTATGAGGGTTGGCATGGCCGCTAAGTAATGAGAGTTTTGCAACTTTCTGATCAAGTACTCTCTTTCCCGTCTCAAGGCGCCGTAGGTAGACCTGATCTTGGCCATCGACCATGCTTTCGCGCTTCAATTGACTTGTTACGTGGCTTCTGAACCTTCTAGCTTCGGATAAATTGTTACACCGTCTGATAGCTCTCACAAAACGCTCAAAATCCCTTTCTGAGTCGTTGGGAGCAAGCTTCGGAAACTGATACGACCTATTTGATTTGGGAACCGCAGAAGCATGCTGATCTAGAGCAGCGCGGAGCCTCCGGACAGTTTTTCGGTCCTGGATGGTTACCCGGCCATATGCCTCCACCAATTGGTTCCACGTGTCGGGGTCAGCGAGAAGTTCCATTAGAGGGAAAAGAACAGCACATGTGACAATTTCTCCAATCAATATTGATACCGCTCTGCTACTCAGTAAAGTCGGTGGTAGCAATTCAGGAAGAAGAGACAACGTGATATTGCGAAGATGGTTCTGCTGCGCAATGTTTTTATCAGGGAAAGATAGCGAAGCGGCGGGGTGTAATTTGCCGTCCCTGTACCTGGACGCGATTGCGATATCTAGCTCCTCAGACTCAGTAACATTGTGAGTAAGATTCTTCCCTCTCACAACTCTCTCCGCTCTATCAAATTCTTTGAAATGAGCAGTCACGACGGGTAGAATCCGAGAGACCAAAATTTCCACCAGGTCCTCATGCTCAAGTCTATTCAGCAGGTTGTGAACTGCAGTCCTTATTGCACGGTCTACCTCATTCACAAACTTGGGATTCTTGCTAATGTGCTCATACCACGAACGGATAAAATCTCTCAGGGCCAACTGGAGGAGTTCGTCCAGAGCTGCAGAGACAATAAACGATTGTGGGTAGAGCGCATCCGGATGATATTTCTGGTCGTCTCGATATCTCGCGCAATGCTCCTCCCAATTCTGCGGAGAGAGAAACGCGATAGAGGAACCAGCCAAGCTGGCTGGTTTCGCGCGAGGGTCAAATCCATCCCGGACGGTGAGTACAACAAGGGCCCCCAAAGCCAAAGCAGTAAGAGTAGCTCCGAGGACAAAGGAGTATCCGAGAAACCGAAGGACAGGTAGCCATTCGACGAGCAGGCCCCATGCAATGAAGCCACCAGCACTGGCAATGAGGATTTCGCGGCGACCTAAGGCCATTCTTTCAAACACAGTATGTAGGTCGACCCCATGACTGCTAACTCAGCAATTTCACCAAAGATTCAGGCCACCTCTTGTTCACTCCCAACACACATCGACGACGTCGCACCGTGTAAGTGAATCGAGCTGAATCGTCAGGCCATGGGGGAGTTCACGTGATTGAATGAGGTGCGGATTAGCAATATTCCGGATTTCCATCGGAGTACGGAGGACGGGTTCCGGTATGGTAACAAGCGGGTATCGACCGCGATAAAAACACTAGTTCTTTTCAGTTAGTGTATTTCTCAGCCAGTGCCATTACATCATTGGTCTGCATCATCAGATTTTGAGAGAAACTCACTTCAACATCAACAACAACAACAACAAAGTCACCGTCTGTCGACTCAATTCAATCAGTTTTGCAGATATTACTACCAACATGTCCTCCTTAACTGACTTTGTTGATCTTAGTCAGCCCAGCTTGAAAGGTATGGAGAATTAAAACCCATATCTGCGACATTCCATCAAACTCGATGTTAGCCTCAATCGCCTTAGACGAAAACTGCTGCTAATAATGAGGATGCAACAGTTGCTGCAGCTGCCATTGCTTTCAATCCGATTTTCTGGAAGTAAGTCAATGGTTCTACCATCTTTTTCACTTACAAAACGCTGACGATTGCCTCGTACAGTGTTGTTGCTCGACAAGGTGTGTCTTATTGAAGCCGTACAAGATTGTCCCACTCAAAGGCTAGATTCACTCACATCGCAATGAGACCGCAGAATACCATAACCACTTCTTAACCCGCATATTTGGCAGTCCCTACTATGGATGCTATTTCCTTGCAGTCGTCATCTTCTCCCTGGGCATATTTCGCGATAATCTCTACAACGAAGCCCTCAAAGATCAGCCCTACTTTGCACCCGTCCACCAACCATACCTTGCCTATGGCCTTTTCGCAGCGGGCAACACCTTGGTACTGTCCAGTATGTGGGCATTGGGGTTTACAGGAACATATCTGGGCGACTACTTCGGAATTTTGATGGATGCACCGGTCACGGGGTTCCCATTCAATATTTCCGGTGCGCCGATGTATTGGGGCAGTACGATGAGCTTCCTGGCTGTCGCACTCTACTATGGGAAAGTTGCCGGGCTGGTGTTGACTGCGGAAGTATTTATTGTGTATTGGCTGGCCCTCAGATGGGAAGAGTATGTCTGAACCTTCCTTTGGGATTTTCGATTCGCTTCCAGAGATTCTGCTTTTGTTGTTTTCTCAGCTGACAAAAAATTCCTTCGATATTAGCCCCTTCACCGCTGAAATATATGCGAAGCGTGAACGGAACAGGGCAAAGGCAGGAAAGAACAGCAAGCGCGCTTAACTGGCCCCTTCCGTACGTCATCTATTCTCGAATCCGAAATGTAGAAAAGAAGTTTGCTTGAAATGCCCGTTCACCCGAGGTTTCAGCCTTTGAGCTTGGCCATTACCTAACGTTTGTTCTCCGTTGAAACCAGCTGTTATGGCCAGGAAGATGCTAGGGTGATACAGATATCAAGCACACATGCAAGTTCCCCTATTTGCGCGCCCTCAACGGCCAGTCAAAAACAAAAGTTCTAGAGCTGGAATCACTCGCAGGTGCCCATGGCTGTCGTGGCAACCGAAAGAGAAAAGTCATTGTCTTTATACGTCCATTGCCCTAATATTAGACGGGACTGGAATGGGCCATCCGTCACTACATAACGCATGCTCTTTTGAATATGTGCTTTGCTTCAAATGCTTTTTTGATGGAATTATCACAGACTTGATGTCTTTATGGCACATGTATAGTACAATAACTCTGTTCTCATCCATTGAAAAGGAATAAAAGGAGCGACTATGCTAATCTCTTGATCTCTCCATATTTGAAACCCCACCCGAGTCGCGCCTTGATTTGCAGTAGCTTGCTAACATCGCTAAATTTAGAGGGGATATCATTTGCAACACGGTCCATGATAAGCTTCAGGAAAACAATAAGGAGTCTGTGTGCGCCAGTTGCAGGCACTCTTCCAAATTGGCCTGGCTCCCACTGTTCGCCCATAACACCGATTGATATAAACCACCAAAAAAACACAATGTTAGAAAAACTCCTCATGTAATGCAAATCACATCATAAACCACCCAAGAGGTGTCCACCTAGAAATTAAAAACAAAGAATCGCAACAACCAACGCGATGAGAGAGGGGAGAAAGCGCAATAATCACTCTGAACACTAATCATCATCCTTACGCCCTCCGTCGCCCTCTCTTACCGGACGCTCGACCCTCATCCACCTCCAGCTCTTCTTCATCGGCACCCTTTTTCAGATCTTCTCCTTCTCGCAATCCCCATTTATCTCTATCATACCAATCCTCACCATCGCTCATTTCTCCAATATGCCCCTCTGCCTTGCACCATTCGAACACCTCTTCCTTCATCCGATACGCTTTGCGCAGCATTTCCAAAATGTCCGCAAATAATCGGACAGTTTCGCCCTGTTTCTGGATATAGGCCCAGAGTAAGTGGCGCGCTTCTTCTGCTTCAAATGGCAAGAGGCCGCAGTTGCGATCGATTTTTATGGATGGGAATTGGTACAGTGGGTGAGGAACTGCGTCATCGTTTTCCATTTCGGTAGCGTTGGTTGCAATGTCAGACGAGGTGGGCGACGCAACTAGACTTGCATCTTGGGATTGGGTAACTTGGTTCGCTTGTGCACGAGTAGTCATTCGCCGAGGAGGCTCGGGTGACTGCTGGTCAAGAATCGCTTCATCTCCAGGTTTGTCATCAATCTCCATTTCATCTTTGGAGACCGGTTGCGACGCAGCTTCACTTTTTCCTTCTTCATTGGCCTCTGGTGGTTTGTGAGTTTCCTTATCTTCAGGCTCGTTATGCTTTTCTGTTTTTGGTATCGATTCACCGCGGTGCTTACCCTGCTCTGTTTCCAACCGTGATGGTACATCTTGTTGTTCCACCTTATCTGTACAAGCTTTGTCTTTCTCTAACAAGTTGAGATCCTCCATTTGAACATCTTCGGCCTTATTTTTCTCGTCTGAAGTATCTGCCATTTCGGTATCCACGCCAAGTCGTGAATCGCCAGTAATCAAGCCGTTCTGAAAAGGCTCACGACGGGTATCTGTGTCTACGAAGCGTTGTAAATCTCGTTCTAGACCTGTAGGTCGAGCAACGGAGGAACAGCAGGTGGAAGACGTAATGTGCTCGGACGTATTAGACGTAAGGGGCTGGAGGGCTTTTGGTAGGAGGAATGCGGGCTCAAAAACAGCCCTATCTTGAGGATTTTCCACCGCTCCGCAAGGCATCCAAGGCGCATCCCCTAATAACTGCCGATGTACCTTTTTAGCCTGCCAGAGTGCATATCGTTCTTGCCTCAGCCTTTTGTCTATGAGGTTAACCATGTGTACTATCGCTTTGCTCTTGTAAGGCTCGGCCATGGATGGATGGTCCGGGAGCTCGGATGGGTGCTTTAATGGGGCGAGAAGAGCTATACAAATAATAGACATTGTTCAAGTTACTTTTCGCGATCTTGAAACAACATAGATTCCCTGTGCAGAATGGAGATTGCGATACTCACTCTCAAGGGTTATACCGGAATACGGGTTCTCCTCTGCGGCATTCGCATCTGCAGTAGGGTCCGAATCGTCTTCATCGAGCTCATCACCTTCGGAATCGTAACGAGGAGGATTATATTGCAGAATATGTCGCGTGTAACCTGCGTGATCGACCTTCTGTGAAATCGAGAAGCCGTGTCAGATGTTGAATTCAAGGCAGCCAAAAGCTTCTGCACAGAATGAAGAGCTTGATACTGGAAACATACCTTCCGATAAAACTCCTCGCCATTCATAATACCAAGTGAGCCTTTGTGAACATATTTTGAATTCAATCTCGTTTTATTGCCTCGGTTCGTTGGTTGAGTGATTGGATCGTCATAGGCCTCTTGGTCTTGATGAGAAGAGCGTCAGCATGCCACAGTTTTTCAAGTTTTCAGGGAATAAAAAGTGAACCAACCTAATCTCTCTCGTGCAAGAACTCTCTTCAAACCGACGATTGTTTCCTCGATCATAGCCAGCTGGGAAGTCATTTTTCATGCAGGCGGGTGGAAAACACTGATTCAGAGAGGTGTGAGCGCCGCCTTTTATTTTCAAGCCACAATAGCAGATATGATAGAGTGAACAAACTGAAGCGCCAAATGCTGCTCTAGAGAGAAGCTTGCTTCTAAAGCAGCAGTTCTGACAGTGGGCGGGAGTTGAGAAGATGCGGAAATCTTCGAGAGCTGGCCAAGAAAGCAAATGAGGATAACGATGCAAAGACGTTTCTGCCAGACAAAAAAGACCAGGAAGAAAGAAAAGAGCAAAGACTATCTTGAGTGCATTGGTTTGGATTGTCGTCGCTTCATGTCCGCTCAAAGTGACTTCACCAGCAGCACTTGACCGCTTTTCCTGGCAGAATACACGGATTAAAGTTAATGTATCTCCGGATTGCACTATTCCGAAAAGAGACTAGACTGCCCTACTTTAATTCAACTTCAGTTCTATTTTTAGCAGCAGAAGAGTGCTGATGTGAGAGAGAGAGAGAGAGAGAGACGACGTTCTTGAAAGCCCTCCAATTCCACCGCAGAAATATCGGTTTTCAAAGTTCTTATTCCCGTCTATTTCCACATTACTACCTTCATCTGCGGCAGCATGAGAGGATAATACGACGACGTCGAATGTTCGTCCATGGCTTCGGGGGTGGGAGCCGTACATTTAGTGGCTTATTCTCCTGTATGGAACTGAGAGACTCTGAGATGGTGAGATCAGAGATGACTATGACTTGGTCAAGGCTTTTGTTGGGACCATGCGCTTTGTGTAGCAACAAGGGAGGGGGTTGTGATTCTAACGTTGCCTGGTTCGCAGACGACATCGATCCGAGCCACTTGAAAATGCTTCGATGTTGATCGAGTACGAGGCAGACCTGGTTTCGAAATTGAGCCAGTTGCCAACCGGCTGGGCAGTCTTATTCATAAAGGCTCATTGTTTCGGCAATAGTCGACATATCGGTATTTCATACTCGCAAGTACTGGCTCCCACATTGAGCTTCGTCTCAGGAGCAGAGACCCAGGCACCCCCGAAAGAGTACACCACGCCACACCAGGCGTTTTAAACAGAACGGAGATGACCTGAGCTAGAACAAACCCGAACACACGTTACTTCATTAGTAACCTTCTTCCCTCGAGCATCTCTAGCATTCGTCCTGCAAAACGAAGAAAGATAAGGTGGCGCCATAATCCCGTGCCGCAAAGTCGCCTCACCAACATGACATAAACCTTTGGTAACAAACTGTGGTGGCGGAAATACAAAAACCATTTCTGCATGCGCTTATTTTTGCCTCAGGCCCGTACCTATTCCAACATCGGAACGAAACTCGGCTGCGCGACCTGGAGAGGTCCCTCTCCCCGTCCGGAACATCCCAAGAAGCAGCCAAGGGCCCGATTGAGCAGCGACCGGCCAAATTAACAGCCAAGTCACAGAAGTAATAAGCTGGCCCATGGCCGACACATCCATCCTCATCACCCGGCCTCCACAAAGACGCCAATATGCCATTCTTCGTAGCAATTTTCTGCTCACAATGAGAAATTTTGGAACAGAGGCCGACAGCCCGCCGCGTTGGGAGGACAAATATTAAAACAAAAAAGGCGCTTCCCGTATCTTTGCTCCGATTCTCCGCGGACGATATGTTGATTCGGGACACACCTCGACAGCACGCCCCTGTAACAAGGACACAAACGAAGCCAGGCGAGAGTGTCACTGTTGGATTGCTGCAGGCACATCGGGGAGAGCTAAAGTGAAGAAAGGGAATCGTCCTTCTTCCAAGGATCACTTCCAGCAAGATGCTTCTCAGAGGCCCGCCTGGGCCGGAAGAACTCTCCAAGCTCAATCTCGTTTCCAGGGGACGGTTGCCCTGTCGAGCTATTTTACAGGGACCGGTGGGTTCGCATTTATATCTCAAGGCATGCTCTCCAACTTGAACCTTGCGCGCCAACTCACAAAGCGCTGCCGAGTCGCCAGTCTGTTTCTTTGAAGGAACGGAGGCCGAGGGCGACCTATGGAAATGAAGAACTAAAGGATCTTGATTGATAATACGGCATGTGAAGTGCATCCTAAGACAAGGAAAAAGAAAGAAGAAAGAAAGAGTCGAGGGGTATAGAGATTCAGATTGAAAACGACCCTCTAAGAGAACCCATAAATCTTGTGAGCTTTGATTCTTTGAAAGACATCGCAGGCGCATTCGGCATTAATTTCAACTGGACCAGGTTCTACTAATGCTGACAGCCATACAAACAACAATTGTTTTAAAACGCTCAACCATTCCCAATGCACCAGGAAGAGGAGTCCTACTCGTAAGACTGACAATGCTTTAAGATATCCCATAGGTATAAAGAAATAGTCCAATGATCTTTGATGCAAAAGAAGAGCCCACCAAACATTGAATTCACGCCGTTCCGATTTCCAGAAATTAATGCCCTCAAACACGCCTACCATGTGAGCAGCTCGTTGTCTTGTCTTCTCGTCAATTCCTGGTACGCATTTTCCAGTTCCATTTCAAGGACACAGCGAACTTTTAATGCGTTCATTGATGGCCATACTCCCCTTTCTCCTTTTAGGATCCAGTACTTAAGGCCTTCCCGGCTTGGCTTTTCGAAAATCTTTGTCAAATCCCAGAGCGAAATGTCCGGAAGAAGTACAACGCATGAACCCGGAATATTCTCCTCTAAAAAGATGCGGTGTAGAAACGCTGGCAAGCAACACAACGCATCCAATTGCCTCAAACGGTACCGAATCTCTATCTTTGCAAGCTGTTTCAGGCATTGGAATATCTTCCATGTTCTGACTCGAATTTGGCCGCCAGGACGATGCATCTCCTCGCGGAAAAGTGGGATAATAAAAGGCCGTGCTTGTGAGATGATAAAATGATTGACATTGAAGAGTTGTGGTAGGAAGCGAAGAGGTGACTCCTTAGAGCTGCAGCGGAAGCGATACCACGATTTTAAATCGAGGTCGGCCGATTGTTCCCAGAGGACGATTTGGCCAGTTTCACTTTTACACCACATCTGTACTGGGCTTTTGGCGGCCAAAGAGACGTTGGAAGCCATGACCGCAGACCAAATTAACTACAGTATCGTTAGCTAAGGAGCGTGTGCTGGGAAATGGAACTGCAGCTTACAACATTGGGAGCCGTGAGGTAGTTAAGCAGGTTTGGAGTTCCACCCTTTCTCGGCGCTGCGACTGTGATGTTCAATATGCGCTTCGTCTTCGCATATGCTTCTTCAAAGGTAATGTTTCCTAAGATGGCCCTCGCACATTCTCGCAACAAGTCGAAACCCAGTAAATATTGCTCGTCCACGAGGCGTATCACCTGGCGAGAAATACTGCGAAGCCAACCATACCCGTTTTCGCGAGCAAGGATAGGAAACAAATTGGATTTGTCTTCTCGTCTCTGTCGCTCAAAGGCGGCAAGGTCGATACCCTTTCCGTCCAGAAACAGTTCAAGCTCCTGGTTTGTTTTTATGCAGATTAGGGCCGCGACGAAAGCTCCAGTGGCGGTACCAGTTATCACACGAGGGAGCATTCTCTCGTAATATAGTGTTCTCACAACGCCAATATGGCAGGTCCCGAGTACAGAGCCCCCTTGGAGCAGCAATGTTGATCTGCCTAACCCTTGTCTTGCACCGCGTATGAAGTCAAACTTTGCTTGAGCCGTAAAGCCACTGCGGTGAGATTGACTTGTCCCCAGGCCCATCAAATAGCGCACTGCCATTGTCTGCTCCACTGCATACTGTTCAATCAAACGCTTCGTCCCCGCAAACGCTTTATCATATAGTCCTGGCACCGCAATATTGACCATGTTTCTGATTAGTCCTGTCCGAATTGTATTACAAACCCGAAGCGGGTCGTCATCCGCCTGGCCCCTGCGTAGCGCATCCAGTCGCGCTGAAATATTTTGATAGTTGTACAAGGGACTATCGGGCTGCGAACGCCTAAATCGAGATTATATCAAGTTGAGGCAATGGTCAGCACAGCTGATTCATGTTTCGCCAGCTTTGAAGTAACCGTTTCCAATCCAATTGCTAAAATGGATAGCTCGTGAAGGGAGTTGCTCTTACTACATACCACTCATTTAACCCATAGATCTCATCCAAAGCAGACGCAGTATCTAGCCATTCTTGATACGTCCGCGCTTGCTTCAGCCGACGCAATAAAGCCATTTTTCGAGGGTAGTTCCGGACCCATTGTTGAAATTGCTGCCATATATGGAGCAGTAAGTCAGCAACCCAGAGCAACAAGGTAAATGGATGAAAGTATGGACGAAAGCAATCAAATAATGGTGATAGTACATGTCGTGAATAGAGTGACACATCAATCAGGGCCCAAACTATGCTGTATATCAGACGACATATCAGCAAAAGCGTATCATAGAGATCCATGGTTTCATGTGTTCTGTTAGAAGATCCCTGAGCAAATGCTTTGAAAATATCGCTTCGAAAAGTTTCAATTGTACAGCAGAAAGATGTCACTTTCTATCGGCTGGGGAAGGGGCGCTGCTGTAAAAATCGTCAATATCTGCACTCACAGCCCAGAGACAGAGGAAAGTGATTCTCTTCAGTAGAAACTGAAGTGAGCAGTTGTGAACTTACTGCACTAAATGTGTTCTACTGCCATTGCAACGCTCAACGATTTCGCATGTAGATGATGTTTCTATCTTATAACTGAAGCTTTCAGACTTCACACCAACTTGCGGCTGGGGAGAGGAAATAGGCACGCAAAAATCTGAGATAGCACATAGTTGACGCGGCAACAGAGACTGAGTCGTCCTCTGCATGGCCTAGGTGCGTGGATATGTATCCAAATAGGGTTCGCCTGGTTGAGGTTGTTATACATATGTACATATCACATGCGAGAGCTAAGAAAGTGTTGATGGCCTAGAGTGAAAGGTCTCTTCAACAAATCGTAAATTATATTCGAGAAGACGACTGCCAGAATGCTATAATGTAGCTCCAGGACTTACATGAAACATGGGTGAATCACTCTTCACTCTACCTACAGGCTGGTCACTGTTAGCAATTCGAAGATTGCATCACCGGGCAAAGTCTCTAGGCTGGCATCGTCATTGCTCATGAAAATTGAAGCTCAATATCGGATTTGTTCACTTTTAGTCGGGTAGCCAGAGAAGAGAATTTGGCGAGATAAACGTTTTCATTTTCTCAGCGCATGCATATAGAACATTAAGAAAAGAAGATTCCATCGTTCCTTTTGGTTGGGCACCTTGCTATACAATATTCTAGCTTTCCCCATCGCCAAAATCGAGGTCTTCCCGGGTTACTCCTGATGAAAATTTGTAGTGTCGTTAATGCTCGCTTACTCGTCCACAATGTTGCCCTTCTCCGAGACGTATATACCGTCCAAGAACTACCGGGGTTGTCAGCAATATATTCAGTAATTGCTCAACACTTAAGTAAATTGATCTTGGCATCGAAATGGAATGGGGAAACGGCGTGTCTCACTTTTCGGATATCCTTGTTTCTCACACGGCAAACTTGGTTGATATCTGCGCAAGACTGTGAAACATTTTCGACGGAGTTTCCAGATAATTGGATCTCATCCTTAACATTCTGGGAAATGGCGACTTCTACACCAGGCTGGCAAACAACACGACGAACAATTTGCTCGCCAAGGAAGTTTCTGCGTTTCAGAGAGAATGTTAGCGGGAACGCCGTTTTCAAATCGGTTGACGCTCGTTCAACGGCCACAGTAGCCATGCAGCAAGATATTTTGAGCAATATTGCTTTCCATGGCTGCCCCGTAAATCCGTATTATTTCAAATGTTCTGAACCGGGCGCTTCTTTGACACTATCGAACGAAACACCCAAAATATTAACAGAAATCATCATACCGAATCTCAAGATGAACTAATCCAGTCTCCTTGTTGGTCTCAACATTCACGTTGATAGGAAAGTGGGCGTAGACGTAGCGCATCTTGTATTTGAAACCGCGGGTCACACCGATGATCAAATTGTTGATGATGGTTCGCACAGTGCGGAGTGTAGCGACGCCTTTGCGCTCCCCGTGGTGAATTTCAATGGAGAGGGTGTCCTTCTTTGGGCGAGAGAAGGAGACAGCAAGGTGAGACAGATCCTTGACCAATTTGCCTGCAGTGTGGAGTTGATGTAAGTATTTATGCCAGTATTTCCGAGCAAGGACAGATGGGGAGAAAATTCATAGGAGTATTCGAATGCTCGGATCAGAATTCAGAAAGGCAATATCGATACCTCGTGGTCCCTCAACAGTCACAATCCTCGAGCGGATGTGAATGCTCACTAAACGCAGCAAACTCCGTCAGTATGTAACTTGGTATACCAGCCCTCCCAACGCATTTTCCTCAACATCACTGCAGCGAAATATCTAGCCCAGTTCCTCTGACAGCTTGGCCAGCTCTTGAATCATCCAGTCCAAGCTCACTGCCGCCAAATCCACGCAGTAACGGGTCAAGAGGTAAAGGCTCACCATTTTCAGGGATTGTCAAAGTCTCCTCGGAATGTATGTAGCGCATCTTGTCTGTCTAATTATCCCGACGGAAGATGGAGGAGAAGTATGAGAAGCACAAGGGAGACAATGTGGTCGTGTCGTTGGCCGTCGTCGTCGTCGTCGACAATTAGAAACTCCTAAAGCCATCCAAATATAAAATTCAAAATGTGTGTGAGTCGCTTAGGACACGTTTACGGTTTAGCGCCATATCCTGGAGAAGGGCTGGCGAAATAAGCTATGAATGCAGTTTGACTATGCCTAAAATAGTAAAGATCTAGAATCATTCGATCGAAGCCTTCTTTTTGCTCACTCGAGGAGAAACCTACATACTAAGTCTACAAACGGAGTACGTATGTAGTAATATAATTCTGGCGACCTGCCTAGCAATGATATTCATACTAATCTGTTTCCTGTCTACTGATGGCATTTGTAATTAGTTGCTTTGTTCTTAAACAAAATACTAGCTCAATGGATAAACTGAAACATGAAATATACTACTGCATACTTGTTGTACATACAAGTGAGCAACTTTCAGGAATATTTTTAGTGACTTGTCATTCCTAGATCTTCTTCAGAGAGCATAGTTAACATTGTGTGCAAAAGTTAAGCCAATATAGGTAGTATTCTATCATGATATACACAGTCAGCAGAGCATGTCCATGGGTAAGTAGTCATTTTCTCTGTATCTATATGGGGTAGGTACATGATAACATAAACACAAGGAATCTTCAGCTGATCCTGACCTTCTTTCCACTGTTGGCCTCCATCTCCTTGGTGGAAGACCTGGACGCAACTCTGCTGGCTTGCCATATAAATTGTCCACTTTAGTAGTCTGTAGTTCCTAATGTGCTGAAGCAAACCACGCGCTATCAGAGATGTACTGCCAGCTGAAGGTGGAACGTGGAATCGCATTCAACTTTCACAGCCTTATGGCTGGGCAGATACACTAGCAGTAGCCGACTAGTTTGCGGGCGGTTGCGGAACAAGCAAACCGGATGCCTGGAGAGCCGGAATCGCCTGGTCCTCAACCCACCACTTGCATTTCCTGAGTCGAGGAAATTGAAAATACTTTAGTTCATCAGTCGTGTAGAAGGTGAAGGGATTCGCTGTTTTGAATGGCTCGGTTGCGTCGCGCGTGGCATTATAGGCCTTCTGACGAGGTGGAGTTTGACACGACTGTAGCACTGCATGAAGCTGAAGGTAAGAGCTTGCTTTAATATAACCCAGCAATTGCTCATGGTGATAAGTGCTGGATTGGAAGATAGAGTCTCGGAATTTCTTCTCGTATCTCATTCCGTGGGGGTTTGTAACGTCTCCTATGGCATGATGGACATCTCCAGAGCCAGATCCGTCTTTTTGCACGAAGATTGCATGATGGAATTGAGGGCTGTCTGGGACATGCGGATCTCTTAAGTTTCCAGACATGCCAAACCAGACTCTAGAAACCCTATAATATTGGGGTTCCTGGGTCATTTTAACAAATCGGGTAGGAGAGTAATAGAGAATCAGCGAGTCAGAATCGGAAGTAGACGATCGATCAAGTCTGTAGTTTGTCACAGATGCTTAAGGTGAAAGAAAGAAGTAAGGGAGATCGCGGAGAGAACGAGAGAGTATTTATACCTTAAGAGTCAATCGGACTCTACGTACATACCTTCAAACATGCTAGTTGTCGGATCACAGGTGCGATCTATACATATCTGCTCAGGCTGATTTGTTGTTGTAACCCTGGGAGGAGGAAAGTTGAGCGACTTGCATGGAGTATTCCATATCGAGATTGCTCTGATCAAGGCCGGGCGCCAAAAGGGTGTCTTTGATTGGTATCACTGATGCGCCTGTGATGTGAAAGTGGTCAGTCTTGCATATTTCACACTTCATGGGTCCATACACAACAAGGCAAACTGTGAACAGACATACCATGCTACGCAGCTGTGCCCCAAGCTGTGCCATACGCTGCAGCACTTGGCATCATACTCAACAGCTACTGGCCTCTTATGCTGTGTTTGTATAGCATCTGAGGTGAAATTAAGCGCCTGCAAGTGGGAATGGAGTTCAGATGGTTCATGGACCACTGACTCACAATACTGTGCCACACGAGCCAGGTGGCCTCGCCACCCAGCAAGGCTGCTTGGGATCAAAGGTGCTCTGCATGTTTCTGTGTTATGCACAGCAACTTGATCCATAAGTTATTAGGTTGTACTCCTTTAGCACCAGCTTCCCGTATGTTACTTGAGGAATTAGGGGTAGAGGCTGGAAATGTCAAATCCAGTTTAGCTTTAGGGTTTACAGACCTTAACCTAACTGACTGCCTAACTAGGCTAGCTCGTATGATTGCACCAAACTTAGTTGCACCCCTCTTCTCTCTCCTCTTACTATGTAGGCTCTTTCACAACCTGCGACTCAACATGTCGACATCAACTCCCTCTACTCCTTTCACAGTTAAGCTTCCTTATTTTCGGGATCCTGACCAGCTTCCATGTCCCCTCCCGACTTCCGAAGAAATCGAAGCGGGAACAATCATACCGACGCAACGTGAACGCATACTCGGTGACTATGGACATGTTGCCATCGTTAAAGACCATTTCGTTGTCAAATACGGGCGTTATATCCGGGACAACGAAGGTTACGCGCTTCTCTTCTTGGAGCAGTATCCATTGATACCCGCACCTCGGCTGTACGCTATGTACCGCGAAGACGGCATTCTTTACCTCGTCATGCAGTTGCTTCCTGGATCGGATCTTCTAGTGCTCTGGGATGAGCTCTCGTCGAATGAGAAAGAGTCTATATGTGGTCAACTAAAAGAGATTTTTGATCAAATACGCGCCATTCCGTCGCCGGGCATCTTTGGGAGCGTGACTGGAGGTCCTGTTCCCCATCGATTCTTTGGCTGGAGGGACAAGGACCCACGTATCGTTGGCCCGTTCAAGACATTGGAGGACTTTCATCTGGGGATGGCGCTCCATGTGCAGAAGCAGGAGGAGTACAATGATAGACACCCATGGGCTGCAGAGTGGTTCGCACGGCATCTCCCACCAGCGCTACAAGACAGTCCAAGCACCTTTTCACATTGTGATTTGCTCAAGCAGAACATCATAGTCCAAAAGCAGCCAGGAGATGATGGCAATCAGGATAGACAGTTTAAGGTAACTGGCATCATTGACTGGGAGATGGCTGGATGGTATCCCCGTTATTGGGAGTATGCCGCTTATTTTGCTGATTTTCTCTGGGACGGAGACTGGGCAAGCAAGTTTGAGACATTCATCGACCCATTCCCCGTCGAAGCTGCGCTATTGAGATTGGTAAAGTATAATCTGGATGGGTACTAACAAGGCGACAATGCGTAGGTTCCTGAAAATGGCAAGACAATTTTTCGGCGTGATGGTGTGGTTATTGTTTCGCCCGAAAACCCCATTCATATAAGCCAGGCACTCTTAGAGGAACCCACATACATAACTCTTTACCCGGGCTTCACTGCTGGCACACTCTCTCACGCTTTTGTTTTGAATCATTGTCTGTTGATGTAGGAACACAGTTGAGCCCCATGGATGAGCTCCAGAATCAATTATCTCCCCAAGACCTTTTCCTCATTAGATGAAAAACAATCATAATAACTTAGGTTATGTTGAATGAGAAGGTAATCCACATTTTACAATTTCCAAAAACAATAGAAAAACCAGGCCAGTATTTAACCACCGGAACAGACCTTGTATGCATGCCTCAACAACAGAATCCCTTAATCAGAACGCCGCGCTCCCTCTTATTATATAAAAGCTCCCTCCGTACCCAAGCCGTGATTTGTGGTCTCAGGAAAACGAGACTCAAAGCGAAGAGTATGATGCCATATATGTATATAATGCACAGAGATTTCCTGAAGCACAGATTCCAGGCTATTTCAATTGCCTTGATCGTCACGCTCGCGGATAGCACAGTTAAGCTGGGGCATCAGGATCCAGCCTCCTTGCCTCTACCAGTCTCTTGCCCACCATCTTTTTGATCTTTTCTTCCAGTTCCCTCGAAACATCCAATGCTTCAATATCGTCCCCACCACCAATACTCATGCCGTTGATCAGGATGTTTGGAACAGTTCTGCGACCAGTATTACTCGCCAGTAATGCCTGTAGTTCACTTCCCAGCGGATGTTCATCTAGTTCGACGATAAATGGTGCGGGAACAATGCTGTACCGCTTGAGCATGATGTTTTTCGCTTTGCGACTGTAAGGACAGTAGGTTTTGGAGAATATAATGACTTTTTGTAAAGGAGGCGGAACTGTTAGTGATGATAAGGGGCGCAATGTGCCAATTGAATGGGAGGAAAACCTACTCGGAGATCTCTTCAGTATGGTATTGAATTCCGCCTCTATCTCGGCGTTGTGAGAGTCGTTTTTCTGCTCTGGCACACCCTTTTTCTTCTCGCCTGACGGAGGCACTTTGACTCTCCCGGCGACGGATTTGCCATCTCCATCAGGCTTGCCTTTCGATACCGTCGGACTCTTGTGTTTCGGTCTGTCCACAGCCACTGCCTGTGCATCCTCTGGCTTGAGTTTTCCCGGTTTCAACTTCTTGAATATGCCTCCATCGTTTTCCTTCTCCCCTTGTTTGCGTGCGTGCTTGGCGTCGAGCGCTTCAACTGTTTTCTGGTAGATTTTCTGATTTCGTATTTGTCGTTGATCGGCCTACACGCTCATCCGCGTTTCACAAGCGTTGGCTGTTAGTGAGACCCTTGAGGGGGGAAGTGGGAGGGACTGGGGGGGCCGATTACAGACCGTGATGTAGAGAATGATCAAAAGGACGAGGAAAGCCGCGATCAACAACAGTCTTGCACGACGGAAGGGCGACATTTTTCGTCGTTGCCCCGACTCACGGGGAGGTCATCGGTTGGTTGACTGTGCTGAAAGGCCACTATGTGCTCGCGCTCGAAAAAGCGAATATGATGTATTATTCAACAAGGAGTGGACAAACAGCGATGGATCTGTCCTCCATCGATATGTATTTATTTATCAGTGTTGCTGATCAGGCGGTCTGTGGCACCTTTCTGCGCAACAGTTACGGAGTGAAATGCTCGCAAGTTGGAGAGGCGTTGGTTCTAGGCCTGCGGAGGGAGAGATTTAACCCCCAGTCAAGTCAACCCTCGGCAGTGAACTACAGAACTAAACTCTCGCTGTCTGTCCGCGATAGATACTCTCTGTACATGGTTTACCACGGTCTGTTCTCCCTCCCTACCTACATATGTATCTGCAACAGAGATAGGCAATTGAATGTATTATCATGGAACTAACATGCTGGATGCTGGCAGATATATTCTATCCCCAAATCAGAACGAGCTCAATTCCCCAGTCTCTGAGACACGCCTTTTTCGCAACTGAAACCTCTTCAGACACAGGCATTCGAGTGAGAATTCAAAATAGCTATACACACACTGATAGATAGCTGCGTTTCCTCCAATCCAATCATCAAACCTGCAGCTGAATCAATAGCGCCAGCAACTCCAAACACCACATCCCAGCCTCCTCACCCTCCCCTTCTTTCAAAAACATGGGATCTCCCCCATATCTCCCGCTACAACTCTCCCTCCCATCTTGCCCAATCCCATGCCAACCAACTCCTTGATTCACGCCTCAAAAGTATGCCATTTCGCCTCCCTACTCGCCACCTCGACCTCACGATCACACAATATCATCATTTCGGAAACTTGGAAGAGTGTTAATTGAATGCTGAAGCGCCTAGTGCTCTATGCTTTCGGTTCTCTACAAACAGGGGAACGACAAAAAAACGGTTCAACTGGGATACGGGCACCCGAACCCCCCTGATTTTTGTCAAATTACCAACGTGGTAAATCAAGATTTCACTGTTTTACGTCTGTGTTCTGGTCTTCAAAGCTTGCTAACTTGAGGTGTACTTGCAGCTCCAATATTATTAAACTTATTATAGGAGACAATGCACTGAAGTATATTGAAGTTGAAATGCACTGGTCTCAATATTATTGATAAAATACTCTGAGAATTTGTCAGTGCAATTACATCCACAATGTCCATTCTATTCTCTGCTAGTTTGGTTGTAGTATGCTTCCTACTACTGCTCCACTGCTGTGTTTCTGCTGAAAATATCCTCTGGGCCATTTAGTTGGAAAGAACACAATCACCACAGCCTGATACATGCAGCCAAATGGTTGCAGATTGTTGTCAAAGGAATATGGAAATCGGGAATTCCAATTCTTCAGTCATCTATTTCTCGAAAAGTGGTTCACTCAGGGTGATAACAGCATTCTTGACTTTATTTACTATGGACCAAAGGGCGGCAGCTGACCATGACACGCAAGATCGTGCCCTTTCGGGACATGAAAAGACCAGCTGCAGAGCAAATGGACCAGGACCAACTGCAGAAAGAAGTCCTTGGGTCAGAACTCTCAGGGCCTACTGAGAATGAACGAGAGGGTGGATGCACCCAGGAAAGAGGAGCTGATGGCATAGCAGCATCGAATAAGAGACAAGAAGATGAAAGGAGATTTAACCTGGGAAAAATCTTCTCCTTTGACAACCAGCTGTGAAAGAACTTGCATGTGGAGAAACACTCCTAATGCCCTGTTTGTTGCCATTCTTCAGATAAAGAAGAGCTTGGTGATTAACACTTCCATGCAACTTTTTATATGACAAACTGGGCAAAAGAGGCTCAGAGAAGCTTTATTACGGGAAAGGGCTTAGATTGCAACTGAAGGAGATTTGCTGGAGAGTAATTCAGTTGACTGGCACGAAGAGCTGGGAATAGGCGATTGTCTCCAAGTTTCTATTTAAGAAACCCAGAGGCCTTCTCATCATAACTGCAATTACAGTCTTGGTTGATCAGTGTTGGATCTATTATTCTGATCAAAAGTCACTCTGTTTCTTTGGACAAAACCATCAAGCCCATGATTCGATCAGAACCATATCAGGTCGACAGCCACACACCAACATGGAAATCAAACAAATTTCTACAAAATGCCAGACCAGAGACAGATGGCAAACAGTCAACCCACCATTGATAATATTAACGTATTTCAGATTCATGTTATTTTTTTTTCTTGGTTGGTCTTTGGAATTTGAGTAGAGAGATTTTGTGATCATATCCTATGTATGTATGTATTCTACATGCTTTAATAATAGTTGACAAGAGCCTGCCTCATCAAACTGGTGACAGCTAGTTGATCAACAACGTGAGCTACCTCTTTGTAATGTTCCTTCAGTACCTCTATCAAGCTGAAGCTTGGATTAAGATGAAGGTAGCTTCTGAGCAGCTTGAAGTTGCTCACATGAAACCCAACATCCTCTTACAAAAAAAGTGGAAAACAGGCTCAGACATTGCTCAGATAGAATGAATGGCATACTAAATCTCAATAGTTACAAGGATTCAACCGAAATCATAATGGCATAGAGATCTGAAAAGCAATCAAGAATTGTGACATTTATATAATTTACATATGCAAGTAGCAGCGCACCTAGATGCTGAGAAAATTTGAAACATTGTACATGAAGCAAACCAACTGGCAGACAGCAGTCCCCTTTTAAAGGTACCGCCAGAAAAGTACGGGAGGTAGTCTGCAAAAAATGTCAGAAAACTGCCTGCCCACAATACAGGAAGGAAAACATGCAAAAGAAGGCAAAGATTGTACAAAAATGAAATGCATATGGAGGAAGTCACAATTTTGGTGAAAGCCAAGCTGGCCCAAATACAAATTAAAAGTTAGCTATAACAAGTCATAAAAAAGGTGCGATACGTGTGCAGTGCCAAAGGGACATGGAAGCATACGCATGGGACTGAAGCAAAAGACATCATCCAACATGGGCTCGTGTCTCCAAATGCTTTCTCAAGAGGCTGATGTTATCTATGTTAGTACAGTAAAAGCGCAAGGGGTATTCAGTGTCGCTAGTTAAAAAAGAAACACGATAAAATAAAGGGGACCCAATACAGAAACGGTGAATAGGAAAGTGAACGTAGGTATATTCGCGGAGACTTCACCGCGCGGCGACTGTGGCCCGTCTATCCCGTCGTCCTTGCACAACGGTCGTCCAGTCGTCCCATTCTTTTCCCATTTCCATGAGTACGTTCCCCATAACTGCGGCAGACGCCATAAGTCCATGGCCTTCACCGTCTAAGATGCGAACCTCGCACCGTCTCATCGTCTTTCCAAGCCATCGAACATTATCCACTGGCACACGAGTGTCTTTGGAACCATGATGTATGACAACGGCGCGCGTGATGTCGTTGTATCGAAACCCGATAGTGTGACGGCGCTCGAGGCAAACGAGTAAATCAACGGCAGGATTTGCATTGGTCGTAGCTAGTTCCCAAATAGCGTGAGTTAAGCGGTTGTCGTAGTCACTTTGCCTCTCGCGATCTGACCTCGCCGCGGCAGCAGCAGCGACGACAGCAGATTCGGCTTTGGGGTCAGATGGATCAGAAGTGGCGCGCGACACAACATCTTGGGACGCGCGATGAACTGAGGTTCGGAGAACGATTGGCGAAGGCTTCGCCACCTCAACTCCGCTCGTGGCGTCCTGCGGCACAGGTGTCTCTTTTTCTTTGGTTGGCTGATTATGTCTTTTATTTTTGCGAGAGTTCTTGTGAAGGCTGCTAGTGACACTTGCACTAGTCGTTGTCATGAAACGGGAATTGGCAACTTTCAGAATTGGCGTCGGGAGTGCTCGAAGAATTCGTTGAGAGTAAGGAAGAGCATTAGCCGGGAGTGGATCTTTGTGAGAACCCATTCCTGACATTTGCGAAGGTGGTATCCAGGGTGCGAGTAAATGCAGTCGTCCTCGAATATGTTGTGGCATGCGCAATGCAGTTGCCAGAGCATAGATTGCACCAGCAGAATGCGCTAGAATCGAAAATTTCGTAATCCTTAAGTGGTTACATATGATTGCCAGATCATCTGTCATTTGTTAGTTTGCCTGCGATGCTGGTGCTTCCAAAACTTCGGATGAACCAAAAAAAAAAAGATCTTGTTAGACACAAAGAGACAAAATGCACGTACCTGGCCAACTGAGAGGCCCCGAGCCATCGAGACAAGGTTCACTTTCGCCCACTCCAGGACGGTCAGGTGTAATCAGTCGTAGCTTCAGAGTTCTAGCCAATTCATCATAGAACGCGGTAAGGTATCTTGTGAGACCCATTCCCACACAGCAAAACACCACATGGCCGCTTGGATGACCGACTTCGGAGAATGCAATTATCCTACCAGTTTGCGGGTGCAGCACTTTCTGCGTCAGTCTGGGAGCTGTGAGATATGTACGGACAGCATCGTCCACCGAGTCTGCACTTGATGGCCGCCCATCTGCGCTCACTGGTGTTTGCGGCACTGGAGAAGGCAAACCAGACGAGATCCGCCGATGGCTTTTGGTATCTGAATTTCCACCATTAGAACGGCGTTTTGAAGCTTTATGCAGGGGATCAATTTTTTCTTGCTTCCCCGTCATTGGCTGTATATTTATTGCTTTTGATGCAAGCGGCCCACTGTTCCTCTTCCTAAGTGATGTTGTCCGGCGAGTTTGGACTGTGGGGGAGGGTGCGCTTTCTTCAATATCAAATTTTAATTCTCCTATTTTCGTACGCTGCGGATGTTCTAGCGATGTTGATTCTCTTTGTCTGCTTGCATGAGAGGGGGTGGCATGCTTCGTAGGTGATTGGGGGCTTATCTTAGGAGTGGAAGGGTGCTGTGCCACTGGCTGATTGCCTGCATGAGAGCCGTCTTTGACATTATGTTGCTGATTGCTGGTTGCAGTAGCTTGCTTGATCACTTGGTCATTCTCGCCATTGACTTCTGCGATATCACGCTCAATTGAAAAGGAATATTGACTATGGCGAGTGGATCTTTTCTTTTTAGACGATGACCCACCATTTCTATGGCGTAGCGATGAGTCTCGCACAGGAATAAACCTGCCGCTTCCTATACCTCCCGGGCTTGAACTGAAGTCTGTGATCGTATGAGACGAGCTTAGAGAAAGCGCCGAATCTCGCCGCACAGTCGGGTCCTCAGACGATTGCAAGTGCTCAGCATCGCTGTTTCCCTCCTCCGCCAAGTCAGCCATTGAAGGGGTCGAGCGTAAGCTTAATCGGCTTTTAGAGCTGCTCAGACGCTTCTCGTCCAATACACTCAAGCGATCGATTTCCTTTTCTCTGCAAAACTCTCGCGATGACCTTTTGAGGATACTTAACGGAGATTTTAGGCTTTTTCTGCCTCCACTACCCGATGATGCGATACTGGTGGTGGATACTCGAGGACCAGGCTCCAGGCTTACTTTTCCAAAGCTAGAATACTCATCCTTTCCATGTTTGGAGGATGCAAACGATGCCCTGGAGCCTGAACGCACCAGGGACGATTCAAACTTGGAGCTTCCAGACGAATGCTGGGATCGCGCTGACGGTTTGGACATGCGGACAACTGGCGACATGGCAGCATCGTCAGGGTGCAAAAGATCGACTTCAGTATCATTGACAGGCGTTTTGTACGCCCCGTAATCCATGCCAAACCCGGGACTGGAGGGTGGCGATAGCTCATCTCGCGGAAATTCCGATTGCAGATGGCTGGGAGAAGGGGGAGCGGTATGAGATCCCACTTTCGGAAGACTGTCGAAATGGGTTCGTGCGGGGCTCGAGATGGTGGAAAGGGAGGAGATCAGGGAAGAAATGACTTCGGGAGATGCTGGTTGAATGTGTACATGATTGCTGGAGGGATGCTCCGGTGCCGTGAGAGAGCGAGCAGGTAGGGATTGGTGACGCTGAGAAGAGCCCTGTTGCGTGCGGTGCGCTCGACGACGTGGGGGAACAGGCACAGTTGCCGACCCGTCCATCTTGGAGAGGGTTCTCACAACGGTGAAGATGAGGGAGAGAGAAGCAAGTAGTTTGCCCGAGACAACGCAAGCGCATGAAATGAGGGCGATACGACTCCCACGGCGATCATGATTCCCGTCTTCCTCGGTCGAAGGTTGTGCCAGCGTTGGTTATCCGGTGGTTGCGCTCATCTTTCTCGTGTGCAGGTGGCGGGTTTCAAGCGTATAGGGGTCGTAGGCTGTCCGTTTCAGTAACTGTATCGACTGTGCTAATCAGTCAATTGGAAATATTATGCGTGGAAACGATTCGAGCGTCTTGATCAAAGGGAAGCTGGTCTGATTCTGGTGCTTTCGGGGGAGGGGAGAAATTGAGTATATAGGGAACACAGGGTTCAAGTGCAGAGTGAGCATGGCATTTGGCTTTTATGTAGGGGATTCACGCACTGCTGAGAGGTTTTTCAAAGCATCCCTGGCTGTCAGATCAGCTCAGCTTAATCACGCAGAAAAGCATCTCGCTGGATGGCTGGGAGACTGTTCGAGTGCGAAGACTCAAGAGATGGGAAGCTGGAAAAAAGACTCCTGAGGGCGCAAACTGGGCGCAAATCAAATCGTGAAATTGCCATCCCCACATCTGATTGATCGATAGAGCGAGAAACTAATCATCCACAAGCAAGACTGCAGTGGGAATTACTATTTCTTTCGTTAAATCTTCTCTTTCTATAAGCCTACGTACAGTCCTGCAGTAGAAAGGTATGTAACTAGTACATATGTAGATGATGCCTGGAAAAGGCGAGAAACCCCCCTCTGCGATGGAGAGATCGAGATTCAGAGTAAGAAGATAGTAAACTGCTCTCTAAACACTACTCCCATACATATGCTACATTCATTGCAAATAAATACTCTCGAATCTGTAGTGATATGAATGAACAGCCCAGATACATCCATATCACAGTCACTCGTCGATCCCATGTTGAGCCAATCGGGAGTCTCTTCGAAACTGACCTCAACATCGACATCAATCCCTCCAGCGAGCAATGACACGACCAACTTGTGATTAGGCTCGCTGAAGGAGCTCTAGACTTCCTATCACACCGCGCAGAACAGATGCCACTCCACCATGGACGCCTACCCGCTGGATTACGTCGACCATAACCTCCCTCTCGTTCTCCTTTCTGGGCTTGAGCCGAATGGTCAGAGAGCACAAGATCTACCGTCCTCAGATACCACATCTTCAGCTTTAAAGGACCATGGCATCCAGATATTCTCTGATTTTCCGCCGTTGGTGGATGTCACCGCAGAGAAGCTCTTAGCGGAGCTTTTGGCAGAGGACGCGTCGGACGCTCCATGGAATGCTCGGACATATGGCGGAAAGGCGGGCGGTGTTGGGTTTAGGGTCAAGCAGGTCGGGCGGGTAGGTTAGCATTCCCGTCCTGCAAGCTCTATCAGTCAAGATATACATACTGCCTACGGTTTGAGCCTCATTGCGCTCCTGGATTGGCGTGCTACAGCTTCGTCAAATTGCAAGAAATTAGTATGAGCTGACCATCGACTGCAGACGTTTACTCTCCCTCCCCACAAAGCAAAGCCGCCAGCACCATCCTCACCATTTAGCGGCGTCGTGGACAGTGATGCTGCGGCTTCGCCTCTGATCCTCCATTCGCCCATTTCTCCCTTGACCCCTAGTTCTCCTACGTACCCCGATGGGATCATGACGCCTTTGTGGGTAACCAAATACCAACGCTTGGTCCCTGCTGCGTTTGTTAATTTCTTTCCACTCACGCTTGACTCCAAAATGGCATCACTTCGCGATAATCAATTGAAGATTGAAATTAACACTTTGAGAAAGGACTGGGCTGTTTCTGGCTACAAGACTAGATTCGTGGTTGCGCTGATATGTGAGGACGGCCCTGTACCGGGAGATGTAAGTGACCGGATATCAAGCATTAGGCGGGCGACAAATCTGGACCTGAAACATGTTTTTGTTCTTCCACCAAATCCATCTTCGACTGACATTCGTGATTTTGCGAGGTCTCTATTCTCTTCTTTACGGGGTCCATGTGTGGAGTACTATCGAGATCTTTCCAAGCATGCCCGGCGGAAACGAAATAGGGGGACGATCCCTCCTCCAACTGCGCCCCCTACAACAGGAACATCACAGACCCTGGCGATTCAAGGGTGGAACATCCGCTACGAGTTCAAATTAGGCGTGTTTGCCGAGCTACGCCAGGAAATGGATGCAGCTTGTCGGAGCTATGAAACCGCCTACGACCTTCTCTTTGGCGAAGAAGTATTCGAAACCATCGCTGGTTGGAGTTCTAGATTTGATGATGCGCGGATGTTGGCTGATGTGCTTGCAATTCGGATTATTCGATGCCTCTTGTGGACTGAACAGACTACTTCGGCGGTTCGGAGATGGCTGATGCATAAAAAGCGCATAAACGACATCGTTGATCGCCGTGGGAAAGGCACCAGCAACTATGGCTGGGAAGCCTGGGAAGCAAGATGGTCCCTTGTAATGGCGGATCTAATACGTCGAGCCAGTTTGCCTACTCTAACAATCCCCGACGGTGCAGAAGAGTCCTCTCGAACTCTGTCGCGGACGATATTTGCACCTCCTGAAAAGGCAGTTACTGCAGGTGAAAGATTGTCCCCTTGGGAATTACTTCACCATGAGGGATATTGGTTGAGTCGGGCTGCTAGGCATACATCACAAAGGAGATTACTGGCTGAGCGAATCCCTGATGAAGATAGGTCTGCACCGAGCCAAGCTTCATCCGGTCAATCAAAGGTTCGATCGCACATATACGATACCTATCTAGCCCCGGAGCCCTACGATGAATACCCCCTTTCTGGAAATATGGGGACAAACCACTCGACCCTAATTCTCAGCTATCTTAGAGCATCTTCGAATCAGTTTGCCGAAAGAGGGCAATGGCGCATGCTAGAAAGACAGAAGTTAGACATGGCAAGAGAGCATATGCGGTTGCGAGAATGGCAGATTGCACTGGATATCCTACGGTCAACATGGGTTGTCCTAACTTGGCGGCGGGACGGCTGGTGGCAGCTAATGGAGGAATTTGGATGGGTGCTGAGGGAGTGTGCTCGACAGGTTCAGGATCCTGAAACCATTCTCAAAGTCGATTGGGAATTAATGAACTCCCGTAAGTGATACTCAGGGAGCACCATTCCTCTGTTTAAGCCTTTAACGCGACTGCGTGATTGTGTCAAGCATGAGGTGACAGTTTACTAATTTCTTATCTCTGTCAGGTTTCACACCTAGGCCAGGGTGGGCCTACGACCTTAGGAAAAGTATTGCGGATCTTCCTGCTGTGAAACCCAAGCCATCCATATTACTTAAGGAGAAAGAGGTCATTTCGTGCCGTACGTTGCCTGGAGATATGTCTCTGATTAACATGTGCTAATTAGGCTTACAGTGTCAGCTTCTTTCGTCTTCGAAAAGACAGAAGGAAACGTTGGTGAGCCACTGAAATCCCAACTCGTCATAAAATCTTGTGCCCATAGAGTCGCTGCACCAATTTTTTTGACCGAGGTGAAGGTTGCATTTGAAGGCAGCCTCCGACCGATCAGGTTACAAACAAGTCCAGGGGCAGTGACCGCTCCGTATTGCCAAACTGAGATTTCACATATCACGTTGACCGATTCCTCACTATCGGAGTCAGATACCATTCCGTCTCCGACGAACAGTCTGTCTTTAATGACAGGTATAGCTGATCTGGCATTTGCCCCTGGCCAAACGAAAGCTTTCAATCTGACATCCATACCACGGGAGGCTGGAGAAATAAAAGTAGCTGCAATCACGTTGATGATCGAAGATGAAGCATTTGACATCACGTATGTGATTACAGGACGACCTTCTCAAAGCTCTGTCTGGTGGAGCCTGGGAAAGAAGGGCGTTATGTCAAGAAGAATTGGCAAAGATAGAGACACTTCCGCCTGCAGAATTTTGCCAAAGCCACCCAAAGTTCTTATTACAACTCCGACACTGCGCAGTCATTATTATACAGATGAGCACATGGTCCTTGACATTCAAATCGATAATGCGGAAGATGAAGCTGCAGAAATCTCTGTTGAAGCGAGATTGCTGGGCCAGCCTGAGACTGCTGCACATATATGTTGGGTTGATGACGCGCAGAGCAATGATCAATCTCGTGATACTTCCCATGGACCGCCCGGCGATGATACTGGCTTCTTCGACCAGCAAAGACGAAGAAATATCGGTACTCTGAACCCCGCGGGTCAGAAAATATTATCTCTTAAGTTCACAAACACGTCTATGGCACTCGATTATGAGCTTGAAATTTCTGCCTTTTACCATCTTGTATCGGATGCGGAAACTCCAATATTCAAAACAGTGACCCTTGATATATCTTTCATTCGGCCGTTTGAAGCAAGTTATGAGCTCATGCCTCGCGTCCATCCCGCTGCTTGGCCAGACTTTTTTCACCACGATGAACCTGGCTTCACGGACGAGTCTGAACCGAACGCGCGTGGTCTGCAGCAACGCTGGTGCCTAAATTGCAAGATTATTTCTTTCGCTCATGGACCTCTGACAATCGAGGAGGTTGCGGTGGTGGTAGCAGGAGTAACTGGGGGATTGGTTCGTCACATTGGCCATGAAATACACAAGGACAGTGAAACACTGGAGATATTACCAGAACAAGTTCGAGAATCGGAATTCATTTTGGAGCTCCAACGCCTCACGCTGGATGATCGCCAAACTACAACGCTAAATCTCTCACTAGATATTCGATGGCGTCGGCAAGACACGCCAGAAATGCTGGTGACCAGTCAACCATTTACTCCCACCACAATGCTCCCCATTCCACACTTCTCCATCCCCATGGGAGAGCCTCGTATTCTTGCAATGGCTACTGCGTCGTCAGCCATACCTCATTTTATCCACCTTGATTACACGCTAGAGAACCCATCAATGCACTTCCTCACCTTCAACATCACCATGGAAGCCAGTGATCAATTCGCCTTCAGCGGACCTAAAAACATCGCGGTACAGTTGGTCCCTTTGAGCAGACATACCATCCGATATAATCTGCTGGCAACAGGCAAGGAGAAATGGATCCAACCTCAACTAGTGGTAGTCGATTCATATTACAATAAGACGCTACGGGTACTTCCGACAGAGGGGATGAAGGCAGATAAGAAGGGAATTCTCATCTACGCAGCCTGATCTAACTAGACGATAATTGATATGAGAATGGAAACTTGTTGATTGGATTTCACAAAAGCACCACCACAGACTATCGATGACGCCTTACAAGGCTGTGGCTGAATTCTACTATTGATGTTATACAGATCAGAACACATTGTGATTGGTGGAATAGCTATAGGATTTACTGTGTATCATAGACAAGCATTCGTCCTAAGATGTTGAAGGCAAACAGCTTCAAGTATTCAGATGAAAGTTGGAGCTTCAGTTTTCACAAAGAGCTCTAGTAGTTGACTACTTGGTGGAACAGAATTCAAACACTCCAACCAACCAGTTAACTACACTCTGGTGTACAGTTCGCTCTGTGGGTTGAGGTTAAGTAACTACAGCATGGTTGCTCAGGTGGTGGTGCTCCATAGTACATAACTACTAAACTAGTTCGGCTAATTGATCCTTCGTCCATCCCAGATCAACCCATCGCATTCCACCAGCTTCATCAGAATGTTTCGCACATCCAGCAGCGCCATTGAGTTGTTGCGCGCTGATAACTCATAACTAATTGCTTTGAAGTCCAGCTTATCTGGTGTTAGTATTCGCGGTTCGCGTTCTACGTGGAGCAATTCTCCCTCCGTCCTATTCCCCCTTAACCTCAAACAAAACAACAGCGTTTCAAGTAGGCTGTGACTTTCGAGGATACTCGTTATTTTCTTAATTGAATCCGAAACACTACGCGATTGTGTTTTAGCTGCAGAAGAGAGCTCCAATTTCGTTTTAAGAAAAGGATGGACGACCCAACACCTCAACCAGCCGTGGCGATGGGACAAGCTGTTGAAACCGCACCAAGTAAGCGTGGCACACTCTGTCTTTGCGTGATAACACAATCAGGTTAACATGCGCTGATAAAATCGTTATGAAGAACCTGCAGCTGCCTTTCAATCGGAAGCCACAGGCTCAGCGTGCCCGGAGGGCTATGACCATGTTTTCGACACGTCTGAAGGAGTAGGCAACGGGCCACGCGTTATCAACATAGGCGACAAGCTCGAAGTAGTGTGCGGCCCGCTTCTCAACTACAAAAGATTGAGTACGGATGAGAAAGGACGCACAATATGGTATGGGACCGTGTTGATTGTTACAATGCCGGGCCAAAAGCAGCCCACGTTACAGTTGCGACCAAAGGGCCCGGTATCTCATCACGAAGAAACGGAGGTCAATGGTGAAGTCCCTACTGGGCAAGAGATGACCATTGAAGGCCGAAAACTCTTTGCGGACTTAAACAAGGCTTTTTGGCGGTTCTCTCTTGAAGTCCCGCTAGAACGGTTTGAGGCGCGCTGGGAGTATAAGATCCCAAGGTTCCATGACTATAACGGCAAACCGGAGAGGGAGTCCTGGAATTTTGTGGTCCCATCGTTGTCGCAATCAATGCGCATCATGTTTCATTCTTGCAATGGGTTTTCGGTTGGGACCGACCTCGACATTTGGCAAGGCCCTCTTTTGTGGAATGACGTCCTGAGGCGGCACGAACAGAAACCGTTTCACGTCATGATTGGTGGTGGTGATCAAATCTACAACGATTCAGTGCGAGTGGATGGGCCATTGAGAGGTTGGACGGATATTGGCAACCCAGCGAAGAGGCGAGCGCACCCATTTCCAAACAGCATGAGAGAAGCGTGTGATAATTTCTATTTTGACAACTATGTTGAATGGTACGCAACGGAACCATTTGCAACCGCAAACGCGCAAATCGCTCAGATCAACATTTGGGATGATCATGATATCATCGACGGATTTGGCTCCTATACAGACCATTTCATGAAGTGCTCGGTATTTCGAGGAATTGGCGGCGTTTCTTTCAAGTACTATTGCTTGTTCCAGCACCACAACGCACCTCCAATGTCAACCTATACCACTGATGCCCCAGCGACCATGAAAGCGATCAACGGCACTGCTGGACAGGATCCTCGACAGCTGGAGCACTGTTATGTTTATCAAGAAAAGGAGGATGATCCAAGTTGGATCATGGGCACTAGGCCTGGTCCGTACGTTGAAGAAAAGAGTCGAAACATCTACACAAAACTCGGCAAGCGAATTGCGTTTATTGGCATTGATGGTCGTACAGAACGTACTCGGCACCAGGTTAACTATCCAGAAACTTACGACCTCATTTTCAACCGACTGGAGAAGGAATTGGCCGAATCTGATGGGGAGATAAAGCATGTCATTGTTCTGCTTGGGGTTCCCATTGCTTATCCTCGTCTTGCCTGGTTGGAGAATATTTTCTCCTCGCCAATAATCGCTCCCATCCGCTTATTGAACCGACGCTTTGGTCTTGGTGGTAGTTTTTTCAATAAATTTGATGGGCAAGTGGATCTCTTGGACGACTTGGATGACCATTACACGGCGCGGCACCACAAGCGAGAGAGAAAGCTTTTTATCCAGCGACTGCAGCAAGTGTCTCAGCGATTCTCTGTTCGAGTGACAATCCTTGGTGGTGATGTGCATCTAGCTGCCATCGGTCGGTTCTACTCGAAACTGAGTAACAAGATTCCCGCCGTTAATGATTCGAGATACATGGTCAATGTTGTTAGTAGTGCCATAACCAATAAACCACCGCCAAAGGCCGTCGCGAATTTACTCGCCCGTAGAAACAAGATTCACCACCTTGACTACGATACCGATGAAACACTCATGAAGATTTTCGACAGTCAGCCTGGAGGAAAAGAAAAGTCTGCTGATTTCAACAAAGTGACAATGCCGTCACGCAACTATGCATGTATCACGGAAATCGATATCGTAGGCGCCAGTGATGGAGCCGGGACCGACGAGCAAGAGTTAGCGCAATTCTCGCTGCCAAAGGACGGCCATTTCCCTCTTCACCCTGGTGAAGTGAATGCCGGCACGAAGCACCCCGCAGCCAATGGAATTACGGACACCGTGGGAATGAATGGCGGTCTCGATGTTTCGATTCGAGTTGAGATTGATCCGGCTGACAAGGAGGGCAACACGGAAGGATATGGGTTCTGGAGTCTGTTCACCCCCTCTTCCCCCGATTAGCCATGTTTCCAATGACTTTTTTTAACTCTAACGCCACGTATCGTCTTGTTGACTTTGATGCTAATACACTTCTCTCGATAGTTCCGCCACTAATTGCGCGCCAGACCGAGAAGCGTCATCCTCATGAGCAGCAACCGCAACCGCAAGAGGAGCAGACTGCAGCCTAGGCTCGCCATCTTTCCAGATCACCTTCTCCTTTTAGTCTTTGTAATATACTCATGCTTTCGTTCTGTTTATTGCCCTATTAATATGCCATGACTGTGTCGCTACTCTGTGAGTATTCTATAATCTTATTTTTCGGCTGGCAT
Source organism: Emydomyces testavorans (assembly GCA_029449355.1). Lineage (NCBI taxonomy): Eukaryota > Fungi > Ascomycota > Eurotiomycetes > Onygenales > Nannizziopsiaceae > Emydomyces > Emydomyces testavorans. The sequence goes on from CP120627.1 coordinate 4,745,218, forward strand.
CCTTTTCCAGATGCCAGTCACTCTGATTTCGTCTCGAGTTCGATTGTATGTATGTACTAGTTATGTGATAGTGGTCTTTGTGTGTGATGTTTTCATTTTTACAATGTATGTGATCCCTTTACTGTCATCTAATGATTTCACTTTTTAAATGAGTTATGTGTATCGTCGGGGTTGTAGATTTCTCCTTTTGTGCCTCTTCCTCCTTTATTTCATTTTTTCATGATGTTCCATTACAATTCGCATTTTCAAAATGTCAAACATCTTTTATTTAATGTTAACTCCACCAAATGGATTCATTTGACGCCACTTATAAATGGTGCAGTCGTGCCAGACAGAGTCGTTGACTTTGTGCATTTACTCGCAAATCGCTAGGAGGACGGATAGTACTTGATTTAAAAACTGTTGAATTCAACCTCGACTCTTCCAATGCTCCAGGCATAAACCAAAATTATCCAAAAAAAACATGTCAACCACGCCCTGGGTATCACATCGATATAATATAAAAATTTCGAAAAAAAAAAAAAAAAAGGCATTCCATCATAACTTTCCTCCGCCACTCATCGGAAATTCCCCCTCAGAAGATTCTGATCAATCGCTCCGCCCGCGATGCCCCCAACTTGGCCTGGCGCCACCGTGTTTCCCACGACCTCGTTGACGGAATCCTGAACGCCGTCGATGTTCTCGTCGCCGGTGACTTTGGTTTTGTTCAGGTTATCTATATAGCTTTTGTTAGAAGCTGTATGGAGGGGGAGTATTGGTAGGAAAGATGGGGTGGAAATTAGGGGATTTTTCAATTTTTGTTACCTTTGACAACGTAGGAGGTGCGGTTCTCTTTGTTGTAGGAGAGATAGAGGTCTTCGACCCACGAGCGCACGTAGTTGTACGCAGCGGCGGATGTGGTACGGGCCCATTCCATGGTTGCGGGCTGACTTGAGAGTCGGGGTTTGTTTTGCTGGAGGCGAAGATGGGGATTTTCGGTTTAAGGGTCAGCCTGTTATTCTGTATGGGATGAGGGCTCAGATTGGTTATGCTGCTTGGTGGAGAGTGATGTGAGGAATGTGGCAGTCTATATACTAATTGATTGACTGATTTAATTCCATTCTCGGTCATGCTCAGAGCGGTCTTCAGGAATAGTGATGATGACGTAGTTTTAGCATGAAGGAGGTGTTAAGAAAGGGTAGTATAGACCTACTCGTACGATCTAGTAGAGCATCTCTGACACAGTACTGTTATATCCACTTTATAGTCAATGCAGTTATCACAGCAGTAAGTTGATACTCTTACCATACTGCAGTATTAGACTGTGAAGAGATCAGACGATGACATCATGCGACGCGTAGGGCTAAAACGTTGGATTAAGCTTTGGCACGTGGCAGGGATTAAAGCAAGAAACCCCGGCTTGGCGAAGATACTTTCGTTTGTGTGGGAGCACCATAGTAACACCAAGTACCGTCATAACTGCAGACCGAGAGCTATTTCATTGTGACGTCAGCCGAAGAGGAAGAGCGCCAACTGGGAAGATATTGCCTTGATATGGCGAATATATGAACCTCTCACCAGCCCTTGGGATTCCATTTGACGGCTATTAACTAGAAAATATTCCTGGCTTGATTTTCTTACATTCTTCTCTAGCAAACACATTCCCCCTGTTAACACTCAATTGACTTCATAAAAAAAAGAGCCTTGTCCCTTAACCATCCAAAATGGGAGATTCGTACGTTCTAGAATGCTACTCCTCTGGTTCCTGCCCAAACTTCACCCTCACTCAGAATGAACTAACCCAGCTTCCAGACCTGACCGCAATCGCTACGACGACGGAGGCTCGGACGCCGAAAACGAAAAGTTCCAACCACAGCGCCAGCCGGAGCAACAACAACAACATCAGAATGGCCTCCCGCAAACGCAGCAGCAAGACCAACCCCAACAACAATACCCATTCCCCAACCCGCAAGACCAGCAACAACTCGCCTTCCGGCGCACGGGCGAGCTCGGCGGCCGATCGGGCGCCATTCGCGAGTCCCGCATCAAAGACCGCCCGCAGCCCAAGGACCAGCGAGACAACAGTCTCAAGATCAAGATCGAACTTGATCTAGAAGTCGAGGTAGATCTCTACGCCCGCGTGCAGGGAGACGTGACAATTGGCTTGATGTAATACCACACACCATTTCCTCGGGACAGTCTGGCTTATTTCTTTCTTTCTTTTTTTTTTTCTTTCGCTGTTGCGAATAGGTCGATCTCTATGCCCGCGTCAAGGGTGATGTTACGATTGGCTTATTGTGAGGGCGTAAGTGAAAGAAAAAAAAAAGAAAAAAGGGAGAATTTTATTGTTTGTGTGTTTTGTCGGGATATCGGTTTTAGTAACGTGTTCTTTTTCTTCGGTCGGTTGCGTCCCTTGCAGGCGATAATGAAACAAAATCCTTATCCGTTCCTCCTACGAGCCAGCTCTTCTCGTTGGGCTTGCGAGCGACGGTCAACGACGACGCCGCCGACGACGACGACGTACATGCCCTTTTCACTTTTCTTGCTCGAGGACCCCAGTATATACGACGCTTTTTGACAGACTAGATGGCGCTCGGTGGGTGGGGGTGTTGGGTTTGGGTTTGAAATATTGCTCCTTTGGTTGATAGCGCTGTGCTTTTGATTGATCACGATCAGACTGAATGACTTTCCTCGGTATTGAAGGAACAGTCCTCGTGGATTTAATGTGTATATTTGCTTCAATCGAAGCTTAGTTCGTTGTTTGGCATGGTTTTGTGTCAATCTTCTTGTTTAGAGGAACGAATGCAGTACGGAGCTTCGTACATGCGTTGAAAATGACACTTGGCAATCCAGCTAGCTAGATGAATGAAATTGATACGATACCCAGATATTTGAGGGCATTTTTTCATCTCCAACAGGTGGACAATGCTTTGTCTGATACTTCAGATATTTATAGCGCTACGTTAAGGGGTTGAGAACCCATCGACTACTAATTTAGATCGTGAATTCTATTTTTCAAATGATGGCTTCTAGATATTACGAATCAGGACCTAAACGTCCCGTGAAGCCAAGAGCAAAAGTAGTCGCGGACATTCCATGCATACATAGCAGCCAAACATTGTTACAAACAGGTAGATACCTAAGATACAACTACCAGTGCCCATCGAGGAATCGATGCCACACGTTCTTCTTCCGCTCTCTCTCCCGTTTTTCTTTCCACAGCCATCCAACGAGAGCCCCAGTAGCATATCCGCCTAAATGTGACCAGTGGTCCATGGCTGCTATTCTGAATGGCAACGCCAGAGTGAGGAATTCAACAATCACAATGACTGCGAGGAATGTGCTTCCATTTGCAGAGAAGATTTCCTGCCAATCTCGCGGAAGAAACGCAATGGTAAGTTTATCGCTGTGGACATAAACGAGTCAGATCAAACCGCTAAACAGCTCCTAGGGTTGTACGCACTTAGAATGTAGCATGCACCAGGCAGCGACTAAACCTGCAATGGCGCCACTAGCTCCGAGTGAAGTGATAGTGAGATTGTTCCCCAGAACATGAGCGGTAAGGGATGTGAACGAGGCAAGGGCTCCGGAAGAAAGGTAGAGAGCTAAAAATTTACCACGGCCGACTTCGTCATGTACTACGCATTTAACAGATAAGCACGAAATTCGAGTCAAAATAGGAACAGTGAACGCAAAGAGACCTACATCTAGTCCCGATAAACCAGAGAATGAACATATTAGCTCCCAAATGGCGAATTTGCTGATGACTGAAGACGCTGCCTAAGGTGCTGAATGCATATGGATACAGGGGCACGCTGATAAAGTATTTGTTAAGTAGTCTCCATGAAGGAGGAAAAGCTTTCCACATGAGGAATATCGTGACATTGACCCCAATCAGACCAATTGCAGTCGCAGCAGCAGGAGGAAACATCGGCAAGATGCGGTGTTCGCGAGCTGGAGGCTGGTAGGTTTCAGCGTAGATATAGCAAAGTCCAGCTGTCAGAATGGCGACAGCAAGCGAGGGGAGTATGCGACGTGGCTACAAGTACATCAGTACTGCAAGACTTTCGAGACAGATAAGCGCACCTTGTTCATCTTTGATGTATCTATATTTGTAGACGTCGCACGCAAATGATGCTTTTGAATCCATGCCAGAGCAGGGCGCTGGTTTGGATCGGCACGGGGACGAGCTATAAAAGCAATTAGATCCCCGATTCCAAATGCCCTCCACACGGCGCACAGAATTCTTACTTTCCGCGATGGCAGACCCTTCAAATTTTGACAGTTCGGTATTTCTTTGCATTGACCTTTTGAGGTTTTCTTTCTCTTTTGCCTCAGATTCCAACCACTCCCGCCTCTCTTCTTCCTCTCTTTGCTTGTTAAGTTTCTCATTCTCCTTTCTTATCTCTTGAAAGGCACTCCGCCCATATATATCTCCTTCTTTCTCAACCTCTGCTCCGAATCTCCCACTTTGCGGTTTATACAACCCCAGTTCTTCGGCTCGTCGGATCAATCTCTCTTCCTCTTCTTGTTCTTCCCTCTCAATTCTGCTTATAATCGCCGCGTCCTCATCATAAGGAAAGTTTTGCCGAAGCCATTTTAGACCATCGTCCAAGACATGTTGCGGTACCGCCTTCGTGATATCGGGCGGCAACTCTAAGTCAAGAGTACCAGCTACTCGCCGACCATGGAGGACACGGAGAATTCGATTACCAAAAGCGGGCGGGATCCTCGGTGTTCCGAATATCCGTGAAATTTGGGAGTGTGAAAGTTCATGAGGTTGAAACGAAACTCCCTCTTCTCGAGGTTTGCGATTATTTGAGGAGCCAGACTGAGCTTTGAGAAGCGGAGAGGTGCTAAAAGAGCGATAGGAACTGCGACGTGGTGGAGAGAAGGGAGGGGAGTTTTTTCTGCATGTCTTTAAAGATTGACGCCGGAAAAAGGTGTCATTCAAGTTCAGAGCGGCTTCAATATGCGAGGTTCGAACAGTACCACGATCCAGGCAAAATGAACGGACGAAACTTCGAACCGTAGATGAAGATCCGGGTTGTAGCAGAGAGCGAACCTCCACGCATGGGCCTCGCCATGCTATCGAAAATGCATTGTTCATTTCTAGCCGTTACCAGCTTCGAGAGTCGATCTCACCTAAGTCTCTGGCCGTGGTTAGTCTCTGAGCAATGAAACGGATAGTGGTGGGGAGGGCGAACACCTATTGTAGAACCGCTTCAATGCACAATCCTATAGATGCAGTGAGTGCATCACTCGCAGCGATTCGCCCTTCGCAGCAGAACACTCCAAGCCATCGATCTCTTCGTGAGACTGGCAGCATCTCCTTCAATGCCTCTTTTCGGTCTTAACCACGTGATTAGCCTCAACTGAGCTTACATAATAACTAGCTACATGATGGCTTCGTGACTGACATTATATGCGGGCATCGTATATATGACTTGTATGTGCACGATGATTGAGGATTCTCGACCTTCCGTCTATTCCAGCGTGCAGAACAAAAAGGATAATCCCTATATCCACGCGAATATGTCCGCCGAATCGCTTCCCATCACTCCCACTGCCTTTGCCGCTGCCCTCAAAGACCTCACCATCGCCTCTCTGTACGCCAAGGTCTCCGAGCTGCGCAACTCAGTCGCTCACCTCCAGCGCTCCAACACCGAACTAAAACAGTACGTCGAAAGCCTGCCCGATGGCGACCAAGACTGCGAACAAGCTGTTCTCGAAAACGAAGAAGTCATCAAACGGATGTCAGAGCGGATCTTCCTGGTCAAATCGGAAGTAGAGACGCGCGGGCAACAGTGGATTGAATTGAATGGCACAGATCATCCGGATGCTTTGATCGAGACGGAGATGATGAGCGTAACCGAAGACGTTGAATTGCCTGATGCTCCGGTTCCTCGTGGGGATGGCGAGCTGCCGCAAATGCGTCTGAGCTCCGAAAACCCATCCAACCAGATGGAGAGGAACGCGATATCACGACAGAGATCTACGGCACCTCGGACGGGAGGAAGCGGAGAGCAACCAGACGACGAGCCGGAAGAAGGCGTATATATTTGAACCGTGCTTTGTCCACAAAGCGATAGATATGCCACTTTAGAAAATGCTGTCATTTTTGCATCAACGACGGCGGGTTGAAATCTGCTCCTCGTGAAATCACGATTGTTCAGAAGCTAAACCTTACAGTCCCAAGGTTCAAGCGTTTTCTTACGGTTACTCTATCGAAGCTGCCCTAGATAGGTGACTAGTCTTCATTATGTGGACCGCAAGACGAGTAATCAAGAAGAATGTAACAATGGAGAGGAATATTCCCGAAAGACTACGGAAGGAGCATGCCTTACGATGCCACGAGCCTAGAACCATTATTCTGGCGGTACGCGGAAGGGACCTTCAGAAGAAAATGACGCTTGTGTACCGTCTTCATAGCATTTGGCAATTGCCGGAGAAAAACTATTTCATAGCTGTGGTTGACATAGCAGCCCTGAAAATCGACAGAGAAATCAAATAAACACCATGACATATAGTCCATTTGCCCACAGTGACAGAACAAAACCGTAATTAAATGCATACATGATGCTTGTCCGGCTGAGCCTCTTTTTTTGCAGAACCGTGTTTCGTTTTGCGCTATAACGCCCATGAATCAGAACACAGAAAGACACCCATCATTGTCCTCGGTAGTCGTGAAAAAAAAACGGCAAAGACGAGAACGCCCAATTAACATCGGAAATTATCACTGCAAGAAATGTTTATCCTTGAGAGGATGTTGTCGTGGAGGAAGCTGGGTGTTGAGCCCAGTGACCAGCAAGGGCTTCCGGAGGAATCTTCTCCTGTTTGATGTATATGTCGATCAAGGGCTGCATTGGTTCCATTTCCTTATCAGCGACCAGCCTGTAATATTTGGCCACTGTAACGAAATGAACGAAGCACATATTCAAGACTTCATGCTTGTTGATATGCCAAAATGGATTCTCCCAATGGGCATGGTACAGATGGGCGTAGCAACGAAACATTTGTTTCATGATGCCTTGGCAATCCCTGTAAAACGTTGGTGGAAATCCACTGGATTTGCCAATCCAGTCTTGAGCAACCGCTGCAGTAGGATTGGCGTCATTGTTTGCAGGAGGGCCGGTGGGAGATGGAGCCGTCGCACCACCGGGTGCATTGGTGAGCTCTGCAATAGCAAAGGTGATCGGAGCTGAAGCCACTTGCTCTGTCGGGAACATAACAGGATCATGAATCTTGCTCACAATCCATTTCTCGACACGGTTGATGAATTTAGGAGCTGATATCTTGGCTGCCCTTCCATCCACCAACCAGGTATATGTGAGGCTAGTAACAAGAAGATTGTTAATACAGGGTGGCCACAATCAACGCAGGTAAGGATCACATACTTTCCCGCAGACATGGTAGGACAGGTTAGCTCATTGCAAATGGCAAGCCCAGTGTGGATATTGACTTCTTGAACAACTTGTAACATGCCATGGAGAAGACGGTTTTGTTCAACAACTGGCATGGAGTCAATTAGCTGAGGGTCAATATCGAGAGAGCAAACAAGCTTAACAACATACTCTGATGAGCCAGCCACTCCCCAAGCTCCACATTCTTTGGGCAGGCACAGAGAGTCAAGAAATTGCCCTTCACATTGAGAGGTGCATATTTCTCCTGGAAGAAATACTTGATAGTCTCCCGCTCGTTCGTCGTGTTGTCCGCATTGAGCAGGGAGGGCACTGAGGGATTGGCGTTCGGGGCCTGGTTTGGGGAGTATGCAGCTGGCTGTTGAGACTGGCTATTGGCATCTCTTGGAGGGTCGGCATTGTTGTTATTGTTATTATTGTTGTTGCTGCTGTTGCTGTTGTTGTTGTTCTTGTTCCCTCCCCTACCAAATCCCTGACGGCTAAACAAGGGGTAATCAGCAACATTTCTCAACAACAGAGAAGAGGAGCAAAAGGAATTCAGCAGAGACAATCAAATACAGGAACATTTGATGCCATTGGAGAATCAGAGAAGGGTGCACTAGGAAGCAATGAGTAGAGTGAGAAAAACAACTCAAGAGAGAGGGACAACATACACACTCTGGAAGAAATTCGACATGATTTCAGATCCGGTGCAACACTGAATGGCAAAGTTGACAGTTTGGATGGGTGTGTCCTGCCAATCTCCCGCAATGCAATGCAGCTCTGAAGAGCAGAGTCACTGTTGTGATTGAGAGTGAATTCCAGACAGTGTGCCATGAGAGCAAGAGGGAGGTGAGTTGGAATGTGATCAGATGAAGATGGAGTGGACGTCGGCTCGGAGAAACTTGCACTCCGATAGTTAGCTAGGCAACAGCTGGACTCGAACTAGGCTGTTTTGGGACTAGCATGATAATGGAGCTTTATCAGAAAGTCGAAGTGAAGAGTCAGTACAGCTTCATTCAGTGAAGAGTCTCATTCTCAGTCGATGAGGATTTCTGCTTCATTCTCACTTGATGCTTTTGTTCTATCCAAGAGTCTTCTTCTCTCAAACCATTTCATACCTCAAATCAACCTATCCTAACTTTGAGAGAATCCAAACCCTTCCACAATCGCAATGTCTTCCGCTGGCGATAGCCCTCAGCGGCTTTCCAAAGAGAATGGTGATGAGATCAGGGATACCATTGAAAACGGATCTCCTCTAAATGAGAACAGCCCGCCATCGTTAGAAGAAGATAAGCCAGACCTGGACAACGATGATGCGGATCTCTTTGGATCAGGCTCAGAAGGTGGAGACCATGTCAATGAGTGTGTACAGTCCAATCCTTTGTGCGAAATGAGCAATCTGCGCTAACAACTTACAGACGGTCCCGGCGCAAACTGGACGACGAGGAACTCGATTCAGGCGATGACGAAGCCCGTTGGGATAGGGCTGGTTCACCGATGGACGAAGATGGTGCTGAATACAGTGAGACGCTCAATATCATGGACCTCAACCTTGGGCGCACTGCGGAACCAGAGTCTACAGATGGCCAGGTTGGTTTCTCGGTCTGCTTGAACCTCGAAAACGGGCTTACTGACATCCATTCTCAGTTCTATACACTCAACATGCCGAACTTCCTATCCATCGAATCTGAAGATTTCAATCCCGAAACCTATGTTGCGCCACCGTTTGCATCCGCTTCAACATCTCTCTGCTGGCGCTATGACCCCAATGATGAAAAACATCTTCAGTCCAATGCACGTATCGTCCGCTGGTCAGACGGTTCTTTAACGCTTCAACTTGCCTCGAACCCGACAGAACAATATCGAATGCCTTTAAAACCCCTTGCACGATCAAATACCTCTACAAAGATTGGTGATTATGACTCAGAGCTGGACTCTCATGTCTATCTCGGAGCCGCTGCAGAGGCCTCTTCTGTCATCCGTATTACCACACATCTCACTGGGCAACTTTCTGTCCTCCCCAGCACAGTCGAAACAGACGACGCTGTCCAAAGACTACAGGAATCCTTGGCTGCCGCAACGAGAACGGGTAAAAAGAACGCCGATGGTACAGTTACCATGTTCGATGTCAAGGAAGACCCAGAGCTCGCAAAGAAACAGGCAGAGCAGGCAGAGCGTGAGAAGCTTCGCGAGGCCCGCAGACGACAACTCGCCGCAGACCGTGATCTCGATCGTGGAAGGCGCGTGGGCCTCCCCGCAAGAACTGGCGGCGCAGGCCTAACAATCGCGGGCTTGGAAGGCGATGACATGCTTGCCACGCGAGGACGCGGAGCCAAGAAACATAAGCGCAGACCCAACCGTCGCGGCGAAATCTACACTGATGAAGAAGAAGAATACGGGCGGAGAGGCCGGACTCGCGAAGATGAATACGACGAAGATGACGGCTTCCTGGTTCGCAGCGACGAGGAGCCGGAAGTCGAGGAGGAGGAGGAGGAAGAAGAGGAAATCCTTGAAGACGACAATCTCGAAGCTGAAGGAGAAACGGATCACGAGATTGCTGCTCCACATAAAATGTCCACCCGCGAAAAAGAGAAATCACCCAAACGCGCCCTGGAGGAGAGCGCAGAAGCCACTCCTGCTGAACGTGAGGAGGGTAAGGCGGGCTCGCCTCCTGTTAGGAAGAAGAATAGATATGTTGTGGAATCTGATGAGGACGAGTAACACCTCAGTTTGCCACATACTTCTTGCGTCACGGTTGAATAAGTTCACGACACGAATTGCATGTTTCTGTACTATATTTGATTTTGCAGGGTCAAGGATGGAGCTAAGGGGTCTCTCTATGGCATGATTCTATATTTTCGATGAGCGTAACCTCGAATTTTCCTTAATTATTTAGACCATCTGGCTGTCACATATGCATGGAAGAATGAAATTCACTTGAATTTCAAGTATATACATATGATATATTCTTTTCCCCGATGCTATAGCCAATCATCTGCAAGAAAATAGATACATATCCCGAAGTGGCCCATACCTCATTATAAACAACAGATGGAAAGAAGGATACCTCAGTAACCAGTCCAGAGGGTCGAACAAGCCCAGACGAAGTTATACATATCCCGCATCGTCTCCAAGCCTCCTCTATTTTCGCCATTCATCTTCGTCAAAATTAAACCTCGCAATAACCTTCCTCGCACTGCCTATGACCTTCAGACAGAGATAATCCTGATCATGATTCTGCTCATACTGCGAATGAGAAACTGTGACCAACGCATCGGCCAAATGCGCTACAGCGTGTCCGCTTTGTACCTGAGCATGTCGCTGACGTTGCCGCTCCTCTAGATCTTCAATCAACGAGAGCAAGCTCGGTGTTTCGAGGCATTGAGACTGCACTGCGTGAATGATGGGAGGCACGTTACTTCCGATGACAGCATGCCTGACAACGTGGCGCAACCATCTTTCCCAATGCTGTCGACGAAGTTCGGGTTCGGTGGGTATTGATACAATGTATGAAGGGTCAACACTTGCGTTTCCTAGGATTTCGGGATCCTTGGCGGACAGGAGAAGCCAGCCGTCAGCAATGACGCTCAAGAGGGTACCAAGGAGCATGAGGTTCTGCATTGAAGTGTTGAAAGCCTGGGGACAGGTCGGGCAGTGGATGACAACTCTTGCGGTCCGGGCCGCGCTGTATAACGTTGTTAAAGTGTGGACGGAAAGCGGAAAAGAAGACAATGTGGATATAGAGCTGAGGCAGAGATAAAGATTTGTTAGGCAGGAACACGGCGTTATTGCATGCGAGGTTGCTGGGGGGAAACTTGAGTCCGCCAAGGCATATTCTGCAGATTGGAACAGCATTGAAGTATTAATTTGCGAATAGTCTGGATTTTGTGGCTTCCATTCCGAAAAGGGTTCTTGTGGGAGAGCTTCAGATTCGAATATCGGCCCATTTGTCATAAACGGACCGGCTTTCAAGTCATATTGATTTTTCATAAAAGATTTATATACGGCTGGACACATATTAGTGCCCTCCAGAGCGCCAACGGGGTCTGCAATCGCTTCAAGGTCCGGTAGTAAATCCGCTATATTGTTCTCTTCTGGCATCAGACCCGGTCCAGGGTCGTTGTTCTCATCAAGTCGTTTCCTTTTGGGGGGCCGTCCCATCTGCTTCTGGAGGGAATAGTGGCAGAATAACGACTGTTTAAGACAGCGGCTACATCCCGTCGGCTCTCCTGAACATTTTAATTTTCGTTGTCCTAGGGTTAAAGACGTTGGTACGCTGGCAGAGACAGTACTGCGCAATCATAACTCGGTTTGCATAACTTACTGCACTCATCGCAGGCCGCGTGACGCTTTGGAGGCTCTCCAGGGCTGTATGCTCTCGCATCTGGATATGATAGGGTCATGATAGGGTCGAACCAAGTGGCCGCATTGGCTGGATTGGCGGCCATTGTAGTAGCTAGACTGCGAGTGATGATACACCCGCCTGTTCAACCGTAGGTACTAATGTTATCATTGATTAACGCAATTTCTGCTCTCGAATTTCGGGTGCTGAGTTGAATGGAATTCGCAGCACTAACGACCAGCACAGAGAAGGGGTGATAATGGTCTGGTCCTTGAAATGCCTTGCTGTCGGACATCTGCTGAGCTGCCAGATGAATCATGATAGATCTTCTCAGCTTCGATAGAAATGTTAGGATTTATCGGACGAATGTTACTGCATTAGGTAAGCGACTGTCGTGCACGTGATTGGTTGAGTGCATGGATCACGTGGTCTTGGCTGATGTCATCGCAGGACCTTGGTGGCTGAATCTGACTAAGCCGCATCTCCGCAATAACAATAATCCGGACATGTCGGGGATTCTGTTTTTGCGGATTCCGGAGAATTTCAAAAAGGGAAAAAAAAGATCGAAAGATACTGATTATCGACAGCAAGGTGGCATTCACGCTCCATTGATTCATGATGGATGCCTCAAAGAGCTCAAAGAAACGCAAGGCTATAACTAAGGATGTGGACGAAGATCCCAGTGCCGTTCGTGGAGACGATTTTGAGCTTGAAGCTCTTGACAGGAACGATTCTGATAGCTCCGAGGGCGCAAGCGATTCAGAGATTGAGTTAATCGGTGACTTCAGCAGCAGTGATGGTGAAGGTGACGATGTGCTTGATAGTGATGAAGTCCCGTCTGGTACGGAGCCATTTGCTCGTGTGAAGAATGGGCGCGAACCCACCGACGTCGGTTCTCTCGTGGACGGCGAAGACTCCATACAGGACGATGAATTCTCAGAAGTTGACCAACAGAATTATCGAATAGAAAAAGGTATTAATGGAAATGATCGCTATATTTACCCTGAAATCGATCCTGACGACAACTCGGAATATTCTGAGGTCGACGAGGAGGCCAACACAATCGGAGATATTCCACTATCCTTCTATGATCAGTATCCTCATATAGGGTACAACATCAATGGAAAGAAGATCCTACGACCTGCCAAAGGGCAAGCTCTGGATGCACTGCTAGATAGTATTGAAATACCCAAAGGCTGGACGGGCTTGACTGACCCCTCGACGGGCAAGCCACTGGAATTGAGCCAGGAAGAACTGGAGCTCTTGCGGAAAGTCCAGATGAATGAAATCACTCAGGATGGCTACGATCCCTACCAACCCACCATTGAGTACTTTACTAGCAAACAGGAGATAATGCCTCTAAGTGCTGCTCCGGAGCCGAAACGAAGATTCGTACCATCGAAACATGAGGCCAAGCGTGTAATGAAGCTCGTCAAGGCCATCCGGGAAGGCAGGATTTTGCCGTACAAGCCTCCGGAAGAAGAGGATGAAACTCAAGCAGGGGTTCAGACGTACGATCTATGGGCCGATGAAGCCCCCCGACCGGATCATCCCATGAATATACCAGCTCCAAAACTGCCCCTACCAGGTTACGATGAGAGCTACCACCCGCCACCAGAGTATCTGCCAGACAAGAAAGAGAGAGAAGAATGGGAAAACCAAGATGAAGAAGACCGCGAGAAGGAGTATCTTCCAACAGATCACAGTTCCTTGCGGAAAGTACCAGGTTACGAGAAACTTGTCAAGGAGAAGTTTGAACGTTGTCTTGACCTGTACCTGGCCCCGAGAGTACGACGAAGCAAACTCAATATTGATCCAGAGTCTCTCTTGCCTAAACTCCCGAGCCCCGAAGAACTTAAGCCATTCCCGTCCACCTGTGCGACGCTGTTCCGAGGCCATCGCGGTCGGGTTCGAAGTCTCGCCGTTGATCCAACTGGAATTTGGCTGGCCAGCGGTGGGGACGATGGGACTGTCCGTGTATGGGAACTCCTCACAGGCCGGCAGCTGTGGAGCGTGAAATTAAGCGACGAGGATGCCGTCAATGTAGTGCGTTGGAGACCAGGTAAAGAAGCCGTCGTGCTAGCAGCAGCTGTCGGCGACACTGTCTATCTTGCGATTCCAGATATTCTCAGTCCCGAGCTTGAAACAGCCAGTCTTGATGTTCTGGATGCTGGCTGGGGCTATGCTGCGTCGTCGTCTACAGAAACGAGTGCCACCAAGAAGACCTCGCCAGTGCAATGGACTCGCCCTTCATCCTCTCTAGCCGACTCTGGTGTACATGCGATGATTCCGCTAGGCTACATCGCCAAATCAATATCTTGGCACCGCCGCGGAGACTACTTCGTTTCCGTCTGCCCTGGCACCTCTACTCCTGCCTCAGTGGCCATAGCGATCCACACAGTTTCCAAACACCTCACGCAATACCCCTTCCGCCGACGCCTTAAAGGTGGCGGACCGCCTCAAGTTGCGCACTTCCACCCCTCCAAACCTATTCTCTTCGTCGCCAACCAGCGTTCAATCCGCGCCTACGATCTCTCCCGCCAGACCCTCGTTAAAATCCTCCGCCCCGGCGCCCGATGGATCTCCTCCTTCGACATTCATCCAACATCCTCCACCACCTCTGGCGGCGACAATCTCATCGTCGGTTCCTACGACAGGCGTCTCCTCTGGCACGACGTGGATCTTTCGGATCGGCCCTACAAGACCCTTCGGTATCATCCCAAGGCCATTCGAGCAGTGAAATATCATCCCCACTTACCTCTTTTCGCGGACTCAAGTGATGATGGCTCACTGCAGATTTTCCATGGCAGTGTGACGGGCGATTTATTGAGTAATGCTAGTATTGTGCCGTTGAAAGTGTTGAAGGGACATAAGGTCACGGGAAACTTGGGAGTGTTGGATCTTGATTGGCATCCGAGGGAAGCGTGGTGTGTTAGTGCTGGAGCGGATGGAACGTGTCGGTTATGGATGTGATGTGTTTTGTGACTTCGTATGCGTACATGGATGCTGTTAGAAGATATCCCACTTGTAAAAGGGCGTTAGCTACGAGTCTGAGGGAGGTGCGGTACTGCTAGTACCAAATTATTAGATGAAAAGTACCATTCAAAGAATTCGAAAAATAAATTCTAATCGGGTATATTCTATTCTCCAACTCGATGCTATGTACATACAAGTAATTCATAGAAATGTTTCTATACTGCTGCATTCCCACCTCCCCAATCTCTCTTTAACCTCTCATACCTTTTCATATCCGTCACACTCCGCCTAATCTCCCCCTTCGCCGCCACAAAATCATCCAGCTTGATCGTATCCCGCCGCTTAATCGCCGCATAACCCGCACGGCGAAGCAACGATCCCAAATCCGCGCCGCTGAAACCATCACATGAGCGCACGAGATCTTCGATTTCCGGCGTGACTTCCACAGTCAAATGGCGAACCAATGTCCGAAAGATATCGACCCTCTCATCTACATTGGGAAGATTGACGAAAAGCAGCGTCTCGAGACGGCCTGGCCGCAGCATGGCGGGGTCAATGATATCTGGCCGATTGGTAGCTGCGATGACGTATATTCCCTGTCGGGCGCTACCCAGTCCGTCGAGCTCGGTGAGCAATGTGTTCACCACGCGCGCAGAGGCTTCGGAAAGGGTATCGTCGCGGCGGGGCACGAGGGCGTCGAGTTCGTCGAAAAAGATAACGCAAGGGATCGACGATCGCGCGCGAACGAAGACTTGTCGCACCGCTCGTTCCGATTCGCCGACGTACTTGTTGAGAAGCTCGGGGCCTTTGACGCTGATGAAATTGGCGCGAGATTCATTGGCGACGGCCTTGGCAAGAAGTGTCTTTCCACAGCCTGGCGGACCCCAGAGCAGAACACCGGTGGGAGCTGATATCCCGACCTGAGCGTAAATTTCAGGCGTTTTGATGGGGTCAACGATTGCGGTGACAAGTTCCTCACGAACACCGCCTAGTGCACCAACGTCGGCCCAGGTCGTATCAGGGATGGTGGCAAACCCTTCTCGTTTCGACGAGGGCTGGATTTTAGGCAGTGCGGCGAAAAAGTCTTCATTGGAGACAAATACAGTTTGCGGTTCTGTTTCTGGAGGGGTTTCCCGAGCTCGTTTGATCAAACGACGAAGTTCCAGGATCTTGGGCCTTATGCTGCCCTGGGATTCTTCAATGTCCATTTCTTCATCACCTAGAGATCTTAAGTGCTCTAAATATCGTTTGATAGCAGCTGTTCCCGCTGTAGACACGAGATC
This sequence comes from Emydomyces testavorans, assembly GCA_029449355.1. NCBI lineage: Eukaryota > Fungi > Ascomycota > Eurotiomycetes > Onygenales > Nannizziopsiaceae > Emydomyces > Emydomyces testavorans. The sequence goes on from CP120627.1 coordinate 4,761,201, forward strand.
ATTCAAATCGGCCCCGACAAATCCTGGGGTCCTTTTCGCTAGTAACCTAAAATTCAAATCGTCCGCAAGATTCATATGCCTTGTTAGCGTGCGTAAGATTTGTTCTCTGGCTGGTTCACTGGGAACAGTGAGGTTAATCTCTTTATCAAACCGACCGCCTCTCCTCAAAGCTGGATCCAGGCTATCTGGTCGATTCGTTGCCGCCAATACAATCACCGGCTTCCCATCCGTCTTTTCCAAAGCCAAATCGTCCATGCACGTGAGCAACTGAGCAACGATTCTCTTTTCCATCTCGCGCTGCGCGCTTTCTCGTTTAGGCGTGATGGCATCGATCTCGTCGATAAAAACAAGACAGGGAGCAACCTTTTTTGCTTCCTCAAAGTGTTCTCGAAGGGCCTTTTCTGATTCACCAGACATTCCAGAAACAATTGAAGGGGCAGATACAGCAATAAACGGAACACCCAGTTCGGCTGCGAAGGCGTTGGCAATCATTGTCTTTCCGCACCCAGGAGGCCCGTGGAGCAAAACACCTCTAGGAGGCTGTACCTTAGACGAGAAGTATACCTGCGGCCGGGTCATTGGAAGGACAATCAAGTCCTCTAGGTCCTGAATCACGTCGTCCACGCCACCCAAATCTGCAAGGCTCACATGAGTTGGCGGAGACCGGTCAATGGAGCTTTCTGCCTTTCGGCGCTTCGATCCTGATTCTCCGCCAGTCTGACGTCTTTTGTTTGCAGCCACGGGTAACGGAGGGGACTGAGTAGCGCCATCACCTTTCTTTGGAGTGGGTGGCGGTTTCGATGACTGTGTGTTCCACATCCCGACGATGCTTTTATTTACTCCATTCAAAGCCTAGGCGGATACTATTAACAACTTGTAGTAGTCTCCGGTATATTCCCTTCCACTTACCGGAAGCTGTTGCTTTTCCTCCAGTCCTTCAAAGTCCCCATCCAAAGACTCGGATTCATCATGATCATTATCGAGAGTATCGGCTTTCACAACCTCCAACACCCGCTCAATACTGTCTTCCAATATCTTTTTAGGTCTGCGACTGAGGCTGGAGTTGGATCTTTTAATCAAATTGTAAATCGCAAGCACAGATAGTCGTGAATCAGGGCTCTCGGATTGCTGTTCATCAACGAGCTTGCGGACAATCTGGTACACCTGGATCGGGCATTAGCACTTCATCAGTTGGAAATGGGGTTACACTTGCATCCTTATCAAGGCCATGCCCAAGAGTCGGTCTGCCTCCGCGATTCCTTGGTGCCATTTTACATGAAGAAATGCGCCTCTTCCGCAGCATTAAAGAGACGACGTTCTCTTCAACTGATATCTCGATGTAATTTTCTGTCACAATTTTCGGTAATCTAATGTTTAAATACCGGACTATTATTGTACCGGCCGAAACGATGGCCCTATGTCATCGACTCCTTATCGATAAGAGAACAATACCGTAACTAATACCAGTTGGTTGTGATCATATTCATGGCTGCGATGCCACTTCTGGGACGTGTTATCCTCACTGCTAGAGAGATGGTGATAAAATGGGCAACGTCTCCAGCGCGCACAAGCTATCCCCACAAGAACAGTATGTGGTGTCTTGTTGTTACAGTATCGCGAGTTGTTACATCCACTGTCAGCAACTCCGCAGATGAGGGAGAAGAGAGTGTTCGACGCCTTCATCCGTTTATCACTTATATCCTTCTATAGTCAAGGACATTGCCGTTAAGTTAACTATGAGCGTTTTTGATCCAGGGCGATTTTTGACCTAAAGAGACAACGAGATAAACTGCACCAGTATCAGAAGCGCATCACCATCCTAACAGACCGCGAAACTGCCATCGCCCGAGGATGTTTGGCTGGTAATGATCGGCCACGGGCTCTACTGGCGCTGCGACGTAAGAAGTACCAGGAATCCTTACTCGCCAAAACAGACGCACAGCTCGATCAGCTGGAGAAACTGATCGGCAGCGTGGAATTCGCGCTGGTCCAGAAGGATGTTCTGTTTGGCTTGAGTCAAGGCACAAAGGTTCTACAGGCCATTCATAAAGAAATGGGAGGTCTAGAAGGGGTGGAAAAGATGATGGGCGAGACAGAAGAGGCCAGGGCGTATCAAGAGGTAGGTTTGTCGTTGCTTCTATCTCGATTAAACCCCCCTGGAGTTTGGGTGCTCAGTGTTTCGCAGGAAATCAGCCGCATGCTTGCCGGACAGATGTCGAACCAGGATGAAGATGAGGTCGAAGATGAACTTGAAGAGCTTGAACGAGAACTGGGTGCGGGCATGAAACTTCCAGATGCCCCAACCTCAGCATTACCGGAAGAAGGCGAGCGGGATCGGGCTAGTAGAGCTCGTCAACGTGCTCGTGAAAGGGCAAAGGCACAAGCGCAGAAGGCAGTTCTTATGGAAGCCTAGCTCATTTATTTTTCTATCCCAGTTTACTTTCTGGTACCTCTCCCTGAGCGACATACCCAGGCTCCCCAATGACATATATCCATTGGTTTGCGAGATGTTCATAGAAGGAGTTTTGGGATTCCCTTTGTTTTATCCACTCATCTGATTCTCTGTACTTATTCAAGTTGCAGTGCATATCATACATACCCATATTGCAGTTCTATGCTAATTTCCCTGGCCAATGGTAATTGAGTAGATATCCATTCCGCTAAGAGAAGCACGCTCATTTCAGGCAGGGCTCGGTAGTCACAGAACGCAACAACCCCGATGCCTCTCTATCATAAGATTCGTCAAGGTATGAAACCTTATGTAATGCGTAAAATCATAAGACCAATCCTCCCATCCATATCCTTGACACATGTTAGGCGTCTACTGCCCAATTGTCCTCCCAACTCCTTCGCCAACACCTTGAATAATAACATGATCCCTCGGGTTTGCGGCTGCCTCATACAACACCGTAACAGGTTCCCTATTTAAAGCCATAAAATGTCCCTTGAACCCAATATATCCCACCTTTGTAACGTCTTCCTCTCCTCCGCTCCAGTTATCTTCGAAGAACAAAGTGATCGAGGTCGTGGTGTTCCAATGGGCGCGATTCAGTGGGATCTCGAGGACATCGGCATCTGACCCCGTAAGTGTCTGAGGGACAGTGAGCGTTTGAGTGGCCTGGAGGTCAGAGGCGGTGGAAAAATCAAGATCTAGACGGTTGCGGAAAAGTTTAACAGTCTTTGGGGCGGAGGCTGTGGGAGCGGAGTAGATGAGAAACGAATGGAGTTTGACTTGGCCAGTGAATCTGAGAAATGCGCCAAGTCAGCTCGATATTCTGTGTTTGTCTGATAGACGAAGATAGGCAGAAATATATGGCATATAAGGCCTTGTTGCGTACGGAATCGATGGAGGGGTTCAACCATGGCGGGGTATGTAATTCAAACACTTATCACAGTGCAATGTCCAAAGTGAAAGGTAGAACATACGGAATATACATCAACAGCTGCTCATCTACATCGCTCTCCAGCTCAGGTTTCTCATCTAAACGCTGAGCCCAGGTCTTCTTGACGATCGCAGCCCCCGCCTTGGGCTCGGATTCGTTAAGCGTGACTATCCCGTCAAAGTCGATCTGCTTGTATAAGTGCGACTGAAACGCGGGTGTCAAGTCATCGCTATGGTCATGATCACGGTCGTTATGACCATGGTGGTGATGATGATGGTGTGACATTCTTTTGAAGTGTGCTGCTATCCAGAGCTTGAAGTAGTTGAAGCTAAAAGCCAAAGATGAGAAGAGCCTGACTGTTAGTATTTGTTTAAAGTGGGAGCAGAAGGCAAGCAAGTGATGAAAGACAAGAAAAGAAAAGAACCTGCAATGTTCAAGGTGCTCTTCTAGAAATCGAGTTTCGAATGGAACAAATCAGTCATGTTTCTAGATACTTGTGGCTCACTTCACTCTTACATCTCACTTTAGATCACAGATGATATCACCTATTAATCTGCAAGGTGAAGTACCTGAGATCAAGCATATAATTTCTTGAATTAAAGGAAATTGCCATATTGAAGAGCCCAATACATGCATGATTCTATGGGTTCTGATAGACACCCCTAGCATCTAAGCCAGGCATATCATTCTTTCACATGGTAATAGTCAGAGGCGTACTCAAGGAGCCATGACTTTTCAATTTTGGTAATATCCCGGATGAAGGTCTTGCTGCCTGTTTGCAGGATCTCATGAAAGATCACCCAGTCCGCCTTTCGATTCTATTTGCTGGTCGTCAGCACTAGGCCTAGGTGTGTCATTTTCAGGCATAACTTACAAACAACAACGAACTTGGATGCGCATGAAGAGTTATCCCACCACTTATGGTCTTGAAACTGCCGTCAGGCTGCATCCTCGCCGCATGTGCGAAATATCCGGTTGTAAGACATCGCTGGATCTGTTCGGCGGAAGTGGTTACTTGCAGCCGATGTGAAGAGAGACTTTCCTCGACTTGAATGCCAAAGCGTTCCAAGTACCTTTTGAGCTGTGTACGAATGCTGACGGCCTTTTGCATCAACTTATAATTCAGTGAATTTTCGCGACACCACTTCGAATCTTTCTTGCCCTTTGTGACAAAGGCCCGATACACGTTTAGAAGTGTCAAATGATCTCCTTCTTCAACTGCAAACCTCCTCCGAGCGGATTCCATAGCTTTCTTCTCGCCATTCGGTTGGAACCACACAGACCCTTGGACACTCGTCATGGCCGCGATGGATAACACTTCGGTTAGACACCCAAAGGAAGAGGCGTTGAGCAAAACCTTTGCCATCATTGGTTCCACTGAAAGCTCTGCCATGCGAATACCCAGCGGTTTGGTCAGCTTGGCATAGTCGTCCACAGCACCCAAAGAGTAGAGCAACTCAAATGCTCGAACAACAAGCTCCGCTGGTGGCGGCGTTAAGAAGTCAAATTGGACGATATTATCAATGCCCAGCGCTTTCAATTGGAGAATTACAGGAGCAAGATTTGATCGCTGGATCTCTGGAATGGTTATTTCTGGCAGAGATGCGTACGACTGCTCAGTATAGAGGCGAAAGCACTTGCCTGGCTTTGTCCTACCCGCGCGTCCGGCTCGCTGGGTGGCAGACGCTTTTGAGATAGGCACAGCTGTGAGAGTTTCAATCCCAGTATTTGGATTATAAGCACGAAGTTTCGCATAGCCGCAATCAATAACGTATACTATCCCCTCAATAGTCACGGATGCTTCAGCAATGTTGGTGGAGACAATAACTTTGCGAGTATTCTCGGGAGCCGGCTCAAAAACATAGAGTTGCTGCTCTGTAGTAAGTCCAGCATAAAGTGGTAACGGAAGTAGTTCTTGCGCTTTGGGGTGTAAAGTCGTGGCATATTCCGAAATCTTTTGGATAGCAAGGTCAATTTCTTCTCTGCCAGTGAGGAATAACAGAATATCTCCGTTGGGCTCCTCCGTATGAATGTCGAACACTGTCTTGATAGCTCGCTCAATATAGTCTTCTGCCGGATTTTCTAAAAACAAGCAATCAACAGGGTACATTCTTCCTTCTAGACTAATGATTTTTCCCATATCACGGCCGCCATCGCTCACAGCTTCCGTATCAACCTGGCCACCCGCAAAGAAACGTAGAAATTCTTCCGCCTGTAAGGTCGCACTGCTGACAATGATCCGTAGCTCTGGTCTCTTTTTCATGATTTTCTTTAACACTCCGATTAGGACGTCCGTGCTGATCGAGCGCTCATGGGCTTCGTCCACCATGATCACAGAGTAACGAGATAGCAATGGGTCTACAAGGGCTTCTCGCAGCAGCAGGCCATCCGTTAAAAATTTGATTCGGGTTGCAGCGGATGTTACGTCCTCAAATCGGATTGAATATCCAACTTCCTGGCCTACATCACACCTCATTTCCTCCGCAACTCGAGTTGCAACCGTCGTAGCGGCAACCCTGCGGGGCTAGCCACACGTTAGTCTAGCCCTTACAAGATGAAATTCGCATTGAGACATCAACAGATGGGACAAGTGAAGCTACCTGTGTGACTGCGATCTGCTTTCCATCGGCGCACCATCCTGCCCGGTCAAGAAACTGAGGCAATTGGGTTGTCTTTCCACTACCAGTTTGTCCCACAACTATAGTCACTGGATATTTTTCAACCACGTAGAGTAGGCTTTCGCGATGCCGTGCAATGGGCAATAACGCGGGAGGTTTATAGAGAGATGGAATGAAGCCCGCCGAGAGCTCAAAGTCGGCGGCCATCTGAAAAATCGAGATCTCACCAGGCCAGCGGAACAAGGTACGTCGCCGAATACATCACACCAGCCATGACTGAGACTGCCCTCTCACCCTCAAACCCCCATTGAACGTAATTATGAAGCTCAACTACCAGGAAGATCGCCAAATTGAAGAATCGAGACGAAGCTGTGTTCGGCGAATCTAAATATCCGAAGTATTTATAATAGGCTTTGTGGCTTTGCTGGGAATGTCGTCACTGGAGTTTGAGCCACAGCAATTGCAATGCAAGCCACGCAACTGTCATCTCTCCAGTGCGACGCTGATGCACCGTCTGTCATTGCTATTTATTTGATGTGGACCAGTATTCTCCTTCAGTGGAATCTAGCCTGTTTATGTTCTGCTAGTTCATTTACTTGTCTAGACTCACGACCCGAGTTCTGCAACCATGGCTGATGGGGCTAAGGTACGATAACCCCAGATTAGGTGCTGCCTATTCGACCAGCTGCTAACCATACCGTTACAGAACACTGTTAAACCCGAATCTCCAACGACCGCTCGCCCGCTTGATTTCGATGACGAACCTCTAGAGACAGGAGTAACATCGATATCTTCCACTTCTAGACCTCCGAATGATGAAGTTCCTCCGCCAAAACCCCCGCGTCCCCTTAGTCCTCAACAAGAGGCTGAAAACACATTGAAAGAAGCATTTCCAAATATTGAAGCAAGCGTGGTGAAGGCAGTTGTAGTGGCCAGCAATGGAAATGTGGACAGAGCTTTTCATGCTTTGCTTGGTGTGCACTTTTGCCCTCCGTTTCTGTGCTCTGCAGATGATCTCATTCCAGTTTATAGGAATGTCTGACCCGGATGCGCAAGTCGACCTTCCCCCTGTGAAACCACCACGTCCTTCGTTGGCGACATCTACCACTCAAAGGCAGCTTGAACAAGATGAAATGTATGCTCGCCAGCTGGCTGAGCATTATAATAGTGCGGAACAGCACAACAGGTATCCTCAGTCGTCATGGGACCACGAGCCCCATCTACCGCGGCAACGAAGAGAGACCGGTTTGAAACCAAATGAACTATATGATGATCGAGAACACAGTTTTATCGATGGTAAGAGCAGGAATTCGCTCTGAAATGCTACACGGGTTTAAGTTGACATGATTACTCAGATGACTTGCCAATAATTAAGGAAAATATCCGCAAAGGTTTCTTGGAAACACAGACAAGGGTCAACACCTGGATGCAAAACTTGAAGAAGAAGTTAGAAGGTGACGAATCGGAAGATGGCCTACACCATCCACAAGCGCAGCAAGGCCAGCAACATAATCAGACCCTTAGCCAACCCCAAAATTATCAACCAAGACGAAGTGGCGAAGCTCGTCGCAGTGCGGACCGCGAGCGATATGATGCGGACCCACAGCTTTTAAGTGATGACTTTACCGGCTTAGAGCTAAGAGATACTGAAGGTAAGCCAGATTCTCGTTAGTATTAAGCCCTGGCCCTTAACTTTATAAATCGATATAGCTCCTCCAAACCGTCCACCTCGCCCCGCAGCCAACCCGGATCTATTCAAACCCAAATCCCCTTCTCCGGATCGCCGAAAAGTGTCCTTCCAAGAAGGCCCACCTGAAGAAATTGGCAGCTCTTTCTCCTCCCGTCAGGGCTCCCACAATCGCGGTCCTCAATCAGGAAGTGCTCCAAGCAAATGGCAGCCGCTTGCCGCGGTGGAACCCTCTCCTGTCGCAGACCACGACCCGTTCAGCCTCGGAGACTCTGATGACGAGAAGGAAGTCAAAAAGCAGGACGTGAAGCCAGAAGAAGGCGAGAAGATAAAGGACGCCACCACTGAAGCTATGGCAAGTGATATTGGCCCAAGTGGTGGTCCCCGCAAAACGGGCAAAGGAGCTGAGAGTTCGTAACTTTTGAAACGCCCGTAACTGGGACATATAGTTCTGGAATGTGAAGCCGATTGCGCAGTGGTCTCTTGAGCCTTCACGTTGAGGGTTTTTGAATTAGTTGTCTCCCTTCTATCGTGTATATGAAAGAACCTCTTTAATGCTTGATGATTGCAAAATATAGCGTCTTCACAAGACAGAGTTCAGAATCTCCAACACAGCATTGCGCATTCATAAGACTACCATTCCTCAAACCAAACAAAACAGATACATTCCGGAACTCCACTGGCACCATTCTATCATAGACCAATACCCCCCAACCCTTTCAGCTCAGAACAATTCATTCCGCCGTAAGCCCTTGAGCCTGACCAGACTCCCTTCTAATCTCTTTTATCACCGTCTACCAAAACAGCACAACCAAAATTAGAATCAGTCCCGGCATAAAACCTTTTGACAATTTCACGAGCACTTACCGCCAGGGCCTCGGGATTGACGCCATTCTCAATCAGGGATACACAGAGAGATAACTCGGTGCGGTCGAGATGGGTGTTCTAGATGATGTGGAGATAAGCACAGTTGTTTCTCCTTTATGGGAGAAGTGATATCTAGTATGTAGGTGCATATGAGGTGCGTACCAGTAAAGTGGATATTTCGTGGAGGATATCGATGACTTCGCGGGCTGCTTGGCGCTTTTCGTCTTGTTGAGATGGCATTATTGTTTGTTTTATAGGGACTTGGGGGAGCAGTGCAATCCCTTGTAGGGGATGTTATATGGATCGGTGGCTTGTTATTTTATTTATTTATTTTGTAAATGGGCGACTGATAGCTGAAGTGTAGTACTATTGTATGTATGTATGTACATATACGGGTAGATACACACATGTTTGTATGCACTCCGTAGTTGCCGTGAAGATTTGTGGTCACGGGAGCTCAGCTGAACGAAGCCAGAAGCAGATTGAGAATTGTGAAACAAAGTGATCTATCATAACATGTATGTAGTTAACCTCAACAAAGTTCGCAAAGGATCAGGCCATTCAAAGAAGTTCCACTGATTCATGGAATTCCCACCAGCGAGTCGGCGAACTCCAATCCAATCGCACATATCCCCAGACTCAACCCTCCAGAGGCAGAAGCCATGCCACCGCCTTTGCAACTTCTCATACGCGACATCCACTCACTGCCCCAAAACGACGCCACCGCCATCATCGAGCACATCATCCGTCTCGAAAAACGCACTTTCCCGCCCTCCGAAGCATATGAATTCACGCTGGACCTATGGAAGAAAAAGCCCAACACGCGGGTCATCTACGCGAAGCTCGCAGAGATACAATCACCGCCAACCCTAGCAGAGACGAGGAAACTGGCTAATACAGCGACTACTAACAATAGCACGAATGCGATCGCCTACGCGGTTTACGTCCGCATAAAAGGCACCGCTCTGCTGCACAAAGTCTGTGTTTCAGAACCACATCGTGGGCGCGGGGTGGGCGGGCAGTTGATGGCGTATATCGAGCAGCGATTGCGGCGGGAAGGGTGTCAGAGAGTGCAGTTGTGGGTTGATAAGGAGAGGGTGGTTGCCAGAAGGCTGTATGCTCGATGCGGGTTTGAGGAGCTGGAAAGTGTGGAGGATTATTATGGCATTGGGAGGACGGGAATTAAGATGGTGTTGGAGCTTGGAAGGGGCTGAGAATGTTCCTCTGTTTTTGGGATTTGAGACAATTTTTTGTCTGGCTCATTGTTGAGCTTTTCTCTTGGGAGATGGTAGATTGGTCGTAACTTGAAACCAGCCATGCGGACGGGAGACGAGCATAGCAAAACTAGTGACGCGCGCGGAGCACGCCTCAGCCCTGAAACCTCAACTTATCAAATCATTTGAATGCATTTGAATATATCTATTCTTACATAATATATATCATTATAGTTCAATTTTTATGCTGATTTCAGATTTTTTTTCTCAGAATTTTAATAATTTAAGTTCATACTGAGATAATTCAGTAAGAAATATTTTATAATTTAAAAATAAATTAAAACAAATTTTTTTCAAAAAGCTTAAAATTAAATCAAATATTATAATATTAATAATATGTTATTAAAAATATATTAAATGTATTCTAAAAGTAATACAAAAATTATTAAAAACTTTTATTTTTTTATATATAATCAAAATAATAAAATTATAAATAAATAATTTAATAAATAATTATATTAATTCTAAATTCTGATATTAATGAATAAATTATTTCTCAACTTCAAATTTTAAATTTTAAAATTTAGTATTTAAATAAAATATTTCAGAACTAATTATTAATTTATTTTTATAATTATTATTTATATTAAAATTTTTTTAATTTTTTTAAATAAGTATAAATTATAATCAATGATTTTTGTTAATAAATTTTTTTTTAATTATTATATTTTTTTTAACTGAATATACATTTAATAAAAATAGATAAAGTTAAAATAAATAAATAAAATTTAATTATTTAAAATAACATTAAAAATTCTTTTAAATAATATTTATAATATTTAAAAATATCACAATTAAATAATAAAAATTAGTAAATATAAATAATATAAATAAACAAATAAATAATTTACATCAAATACTTAAGATTTTATATTAAAATATTTATATATTTTATTTATTTTATTAACTTTATTTATCCTTGAAATTTAAGTATTTTTAAAAAATTAATTAAATTATTTTAAATAATATTTTGTCATACTGATCTGAAGTTTTGACATATGAGTTGTTATTTAATAATTATATTATATTTTGCTTATGATGTATTTTATATTAATTTTTATATGTGTATATATTATGAAGAATATATTATTTTTATTTTTTGAGAAAAGCAAGTAATTAGTTCAATACAACTTGAATTATAAGCTGAAATTTTTTTTATATAATTACTATACAACTGATTGTTATCATTTATCTGAAACTCTGAACTTGCTTATTTGTTTATTGTTATGTAAATAAATATTTAAAATAACTGAAATAATTAGTTGTAAATCTACTGTTACAATTCTGATTATTTTTTTAATATAACTAGTTTGAAGCTATGTTACTGTTATCTAAAAAAAATATATTAAAAAAACAATCATTTAAAATAATAAGTTTAACAATTCAACTTGAGAAAAATTTTAATTTTGTATAAAATTTACAAAAAAATTTTATTGTTCTGAAAAACATTTCTAAACTGAATGATTTAAAATTAATAAATTCAATGTCAGAATTTATTATTATAAGTTTATTTAATTAAAAATAAATAAATTAATTAATTAATACTTTAATGCTGACAAATCACAATAAAGAAATTTTTTTTCTGAATTTGGGAGATTTTAATTTATATTATAATAAAAATTACAAAAAATATTAACAATGAATGTATTCAGTAAAAAATTATTTTAATAATAAATTAAATAAAAAAAATTTATATACAATAATAAAATTATGAGAAAATTTTCAATCAGTTTAATTTTTTGAATGAAAATTAGTTGATTTAAACAACTATACATGAACTCAGTTCAAGTTATTTTTATTAAATCAAAATGAGATGTTGAAAAATCATAACATGTTAGTAAATAAAAAATGAGTGGAATTACATCAATGTTTTATACAATTAATTATTAATTTTGAATGTATTTATATTAATAAATAAAATAAGATGAAGCTTTTTATTTTATTATAATAAAAAATCTTTTTTGAAAACAATGTTTTTTTAATAAATTAATTTTAAAATTTTGTGATATTATTATATCAGATTCACATCAGCAAAAATCTCACAGAGTAACTGAAATAATTCTACTGAAAGATTATATAAAACATACAGAAAATAAAATTATTAAAAATTGATAAAATTTTAAATATCAGCAGTAATAAAAATTAAAATAATGTAATTTTGATAAAAAATATAAAAATAACTTGAAAAATCAAAATCAAGCAGTAAAAAAAATTGTAATATACATCATTTTCTATAGCAGAAAAAAAGCAGAAATATAAAAAAAATAAAAATTATTGTTTTATTTATAATAAAATAAATTATATAAATTTAAAATATTCTAAACAGTAATAAAAAAAATAATCAACAAAAGAAAAAAAAATTAATTTGCTGTCAAATCTGCAAAAATCAACAGTAAATAATTAAATATACTGCAAGATAATGAAAAATTTAAATAACAAAAAAACAGAAAAAAATTTACTTTAATTGTATTTATTTAATATAAAAAGTATTTTGTATTTTTTAATATATTATTAAATTCTGAAGTATTTAAGAATTTGTCTCATACTGCAAGTTATTGAAAAGTAACTGAAAATCTGCTATTGAATTACAAAAATCAGCTGAGATGATGAATGAAATGAAAACAATTTAATCATTTATTATGATAAAATTAATATTTTATTCAAGATTTTTGATTTGTTTAGAACATTTAAAATATTTAATAAATATTTCTTGATTATTGATTTGTTGCATTACAATATAATATTAAATAATTATTGATTAGTTGAGATGAGTTTTTTAATTGATTAAACTACTGCAAGTTCATAATGGTATTATGTTGAAAAATCTGTAAAGTTGTAATTGAATTTCTAAAAAAATTCTTTGAAATTATTAAATATAATATAATTTATTATTAACAAATATTGTTATTTTAAAAAAAATTTAATGAAAATGCTAAAGCTGTCAGAGATTTATTCAGATTTTAAACATGTGTTTTTTTTAAAAAAAAATATATTTTTATGAAAGCAGTTATATTTTTTCTCAGTAATAAAGCTTAATATTTTATGAAAATATTTAAAAAAAATTAATTAATAAAAAAATTAAATATAACTGTTAACTAGTTCAGTGAGTGCATCAGTTCTTTTCTTTAAGAAAGCAAACAAATTATTATAACTATACATTGATTACTGAGAATTAAATGCAATTACAATTAAAAATTATTATTTTTTATCTTAAGTTAATGAGTTATTAAATCAGTTAAATGATGTAAAATATTTTACTAAATTTGATTTATGTGATGTGTATCATCAATTTTAAATTAAAAAAGAAAATAAATAAAAAAATGTTTTTCAAAATTGATATAAATATTTTAAATACATAATATTGTTATTTAATTTTTGTAATGCTTTTGCAATTTTTCAGATATATATTAATAATACTTTTTTAAACATTTTGAATATGTTTGTTATTATTTATCTTGATAACATTTTGATTTATTCACAGCTTAAAGAAAAGTACATTTATTATATTTGAGAAAACTTTTTAAGTTTTTATAATTATCTCATTATAAACTTAATGCTAAGTTGTCTACAGTTTAAATATAAATTTCATAAAATAAAAATTAAATTTCTAAAATTCATAATTAAAAAAATAATATTTGTTTAGATGTTAGTCAGTTGAATATTATTTACAAATAACTGAAATTTATATTAATTTATAATATTCAGGTTTTTTTATATTTTACAAATTTTTTTCAAAGATTTATATATAATTATGCTAAATTAACTGCTTTTTTAACTGATTTTTTATAAAGTAGTAATTAATTAAAATAATTTACACTGTCACAACTCACAAAAAATTTGAAAAGTTTTTAAAAATTTGAAATCAGATTTTGAAAACTCATCATTACTTATTCATTATAATATAAATAATGAAATTTTGATAATTACTGAATTGTTAGAATATGCAATTACTGTTATATTACTTTAATTAAATGATAAATCAAAAAATATAAATTATTCATTAATATTTAATTATTTTTATTTTTAAAAAATAAATGATGCTGGTCAATATTATAATTTATAGAATGTATGATTAAAAGCTTTGAACTATTATAAAATTTTTTCTTCATTGAAAATATTATTTTAAAAATACTAAGTAGTCATTTTACATTCAAACTGATCATATTAATTTGTGTTATCTCTTTATCATTTAATCATTAAATAACAAATAAACTCACTGAAGTGAAAAGCTTATGACATTTGATTTTATATTAAAATATATTTAATATCAACTGAAAATACTAAATTTTGTCAATATTTTTTTATAATAACAAAATTATAAATTTTCTGATAGTATGTAAAAATATAAAGTTGAATTATTTTTTACTTTATGACAAAAACTGAATCTTGATTTAATAAGAAAAATTGTGAATTTCAACATATTTATTTTAACAGAAAAAAATTGTTCACAAAATTTTGCTTTAAAATTGCTAATAATAAAAACAATTAGCAAAAAATATTTATATTTTATTAAAATCTAGTATATATAAACTGCTATCAAAAATTCAGAAAAAAAATATTTTTTTTATTAATATTTTTAAATTTTTAAAAATTATCAGTGACAAAATAATTTTTTAATAATAAAAAAACTGAAAAATATTTTCAAATCAGATTTTATTAATGCAAAATAATTAAATATATATATCTCAAAATATTGCTTTATAATACAAAATTTTATAAATTTATCATAATAATTTATATATAAATGTAAGGCTCCAGCTGTAAGCTTCACAAAAGCTAACACTGCCTTTTTTTTCAATGTAACTAGTCTTAATTTGATTAGCTTTAGTGAGCATAACACACATATAAATAACACACTGATTTTTCTCTTCATTGAGAGAATCAGTGACAATCTTTTTTGTCTAACAATTATATTTTTTGCTTATTGATTCTCTTATTGATTAAGTGAATAATAGTCATCTCACATCTACTTTATACATCAACTGAATAGATTTTTTACTTTATTCTTATATTTTGTCACTTTTTTGAAAAGTATGTCTGAAATGACTCTCAAAAATAAGAAAAAAACATTTGTTTCTTTCATCTTTCATGAAAATTTTTGTGAAGAATTCTCATCATCTGTCAACTCTCAAATGAAAGTGATTTCAAAAACATCTCATGAAGCAGCAGAATTTTCTCATGAAAAAACATTTTTTACTCAAAATACAAAATTAAAAAACTTTGAATTTATTTGTGAAAAATTCATTAATACATTTTTTATGCTTCATAAATGTTTCATCATTGAAATTATGTTTCTTGAGAAGTTTCACAAACAAAATCAGCTTCTAGAAAACATAATTTCACTTTCAGAACAACTGAGAATTAATCTAAAAAAATATATTTGAATGAAGTTTCTAGATGTGTTTACTTAACAAAAAAACTCAGTCAAGAAAGCTAGATGATATAAACTGTCAGAACTGAAGTCTGACTACAAAATTATTATTTTTGTTAAGTTTTGCAAATTTTTTTTCAAGATTGAATTTTTAACTGAACTCACAAAAATTGAAAATTCTCAAAAAATGAATTATGCAAAAATTGAATTTTATTATACATTTCAAGAAAAATGAAAAAATTTTATAAAGAAAAATTCAACAAGAAACATCTGAAAAAAAATAAAAAAATTTTTATTTTTTAATTTAAATAACTCACAAAACATCATCAGAAATTCATGATGATTTTTTTTTATTTGTGAAAGAATGACAATGAGACTGACAATGAATTTCACACTTAATTTAAACAAAAGCTTCACAAAATAAATAATGAAATTAAAAATCATGTTAAATGAATGAAACATTTATTTCTGTGAGTTATGAATAAATCAATGTGTTTCAAACTTGATGAACAAAAAAAACTTTCAGATACTTTTTGCAAAATAATTGTCATTGTCACATGATTGCACTTTACTTTCATTTTCAAGAAAAAAAATGAAAATTTTGCAAAAACTTCTGTGAATAAATCTCAACAAAACTGATTTAAAAAAAAATTTAAAAAGAAGACAAAAAATTTTGTGAAAAATAAGAAAAATAAATCTGATAGCAAGACTGATTTTGTGAATATCATTTGCTACAATTGTGATGAAAAAAAACATAAATCTTCTGATTGTTTCAAGAAAAAAAAATAAAAATTTAAAAACTTGAAAAAAAATAACTTTAGAGTAATGCAATTATCTGATGTCAATTTT
The DNA here is from genome assembly GCA_029449355.1 of Emydomyces testavorans. Taxonomy (NCBI): domain Eukaryota; kingdom Fungi; phylum Ascomycota; class Eurotiomycetes; order Onygenales; family Nannizziopsiaceae; genus Emydomyces; species Emydomyces testavorans. Next base: position 4,777,250 of record CP120627.1, read on the forward strand.
TTATTCATGTTTTTTATTTAATTAAATGCATTTTCTGTAAAATCATTTACTGAGTATAAATGATTAATTCATGTGAATTTTTACTGCATTTTTTTCATCATCAATTTTAATCTTGTGAAGTTACTAAAACTGAAGATACATTTAATGAAGATTTTTCTCAAAATTGCTGAAAGAAATCAAGCATTTCTTGATGCTGAAAATGTCACAAACATTGTTTTCAAATGTTGAAATTTTCAAAATCAAGTACAAATCTTTCACAAGCAAGTTATTGTTGTCAATATAAATTATGATATGATTTTAAACATGACTTGATTTTTGTGACATGATTTTATCATCTCATGAAAAAATCATTCAATTTGTTTTCAAAAAACTTCACATGATTTACTCACAATGATTTAATTAATTGATGTGAAGAATTTAGTGCAAAAAAAAAGTTTATTTATGTGATGATATGTCACAAAATTGAGAAAATAATCATTATGAATTATGATTTTTAAATATCTGAAGTTTATAAAAATTTTATGAAAGCTTTCAATAAACAAAAAGCTTGAAAGCTGGCTTCTTACTGAGAGAAGAACTTAATTATTGAACTTGAGTTTGAAAAGAAGTTCATTTTTAATTTTATTTATTAATTTTCAGAAAATGAAACTGAAATGCTTTGTGAATATTTTAACAATACAATTGCTCATGATTTCATTTGATTTTTTAAATTTTTTGTGAGAACATTAATTATATTTGCTTTCAAAAAAATGATGATTTACAAATGTGTGTGAATTATTGTAACTTGAATTTTAAAACTGTGAAAAACTGTTATTCACTATCATTGATTGAGAAGTTTTTGAGACATTTTGCAGATGCTAAAATTTTCACTCATCTTAATGTTAAGAATGCTTATCATCATCTTTGCATTCAGAAAAGAAATGAATGAAAAATTGTTTTTTACACATCTCTAGAACTTTTTGAATATTATCTGATTTTTTTTAATTTGTTAAATGCTTCAGCTGCTTTTCAGTTTTATATCAACAAAATTTTTTGTGATTGTGATGCATTTATGATAGTTTATCTGAATAATATTGTAATATATTTTGTGAATGAAAAAAATCATGTTCAACATGTTTATCAAGTTTTGAAAACACTCATGACAGCAAATCTTTACTGCAAAATTTTCAAGTGCTATTTTAATGTTTGTGAAATAAATTTTCTTGAGTATATTGTATCAGCTGATGAAATATTTATGAAAAAGTTATGTGTAAAAATCATTTTGATCTAACTGAAACTCAACTCACAAAGAAATATTTAAATATTTTTAAAATTTGCAAATTTTTATTGTTGTTTTATTCTGAAATTCTCAAAAATTGCTTTAAATCTTACTAATATACTGAAGAGCAGAAAACAAAATAAGAAAATTAAATGTTGCAAGAAATGAAAATTAAATAAAAAAAGGAAAAAAAAATTTTTATGAAGAAAACTTGTGAAGTTTTTTATATTTTGAAAAATTTTTTTGCAAATGTTGTTATGCTTTATCACTTCAATTCTGATTGTTAAATATATTTTAAAACTGATGTTTCTGATTTTGTGATTTCAGAAATCATCAATCAATTGAATGATTCTCAAAATTGAGTATTTGTAACTATGTATTCATGAAAAATGAAACTCACAGAATGCAACTATGATATTTATAATCAAAAACTCTTGATCATTGTTGAATTTTTTAAACACTGATGTTATTGACTAAAAAGCTCACAAAAGTTTGCTTTAGTAATGACAGATCATGATAATTTTTATTATTTTATAACAGCAAAGAACTTATTTAGACAACAAGTTTGTTGAGCTCAAAAATTAACAATTTTTTAATTTATTGTGAAACATCAGAAAAAAAAAAAATTCAGCTGATGAATTTTTACAGCAGTCAGATTATATGAAAAAAGCAGATTGTGAAAACACTCAAAAACATAAAATTGCAAATCAACTCTGTATCATGCTTTTTTTTGAGAAAACAAACTGTGCTGATAAAAAGCTTGAGCTGATGAATGCTTTATTTAAGTTTTTTGAAAAAAAAAAAGTGATGCATAATCTCTTTCTGCAAAGTTTATGATACAAATCAAGAAATTACTCACAAAGATTTTTTCAAACAAAATATATCAGAATAAAAAATTTGAACTAAAAATTGTAAATGTTTACAAATTAATTCATGATGAAAATTTTTATGATATTAAAAATTTTCATAAAACAAATGAAACATTCTGCAATCTTATTTCAGCATTATCTGAATTGCTAAATGCTGATAAGTACACAGTAAAAATTAAAAAAAAAATGAAGTTTCATTTTTGATTTGTGAAGAAATAAATTTTTAATGAAAACATATTGTTCTACAATGATTATTTATATATTTCAGTTAATGAAATTTTATGACTAGAGTTAGTCAGACAACATCATAATATATTTTTAACAAATCATTTTGCTACAAAATAAATTTATAAGTTACTTTCATGAAAGTATTATTAATTATGAATGAAGAATATGATTCAGAAATACTGCAAATTTTGTGAAGTATGTATGAATTTGTGAGTTATCAGAATTAAATTATATAAAAAATTTAATTCATTGCTGATTTTTGCAAACTCTTGAGATCAAATCAGCATGAATGTCATCATCAATCTTTCACAAAATAAAAACATTGAAAAAGCTGAATTTGACTGCATTTTAGTGATTGTCAATTGCTTTAACAAGATGACTCACTTCATTTTTGTAATTAAGAAGCTCATTACAAAACAATTAACACATTTTATTGTTTGCAAAGTTATAAAACTTCATGAAGTATTTCTGAATATAATCTCTGACTGTGAATTTTTATTCATCAGTAAATTCTGAAATGATTTCTTACACATACTAAAAATCTCACAAAATTTAAATACAGCTTTTTATTTTCAGATGAACAATCAAACTGAATGATTGAATAATATTCTGAAACAATATTTGTGAAATTTTGTTAATTACAATTAAAATAATTAAATACTCTGATTGTTTTTTGCTGAGTTTGCTTACAACAATTTTCAGCATTCTTCAACAAAAAATTTTTTTTTTCAAGTTATGTATGAGCTGAATCTGTGAATGACTTTTGCAAAATCAAGTAAATATATTTTTAAAATAAAAAACTTCTGAAATTGAATGAACATTATTTATAAATGCTGAGATCAAGTCAGAAAGTTTTTCATAAAAACACAAGTTTATTAAAAAAAATATTATGACAAAAAGCACACATTAAAATTTTACACTGTTGAAAATAAAGTTTAATTTAGCTTAAAAAATATCAAGACAGTTTGTGCAAGTAAGAAATTTAATTTTTTATATATTAATTTTTGTAAAATTATGAAAAAAATAAACAAGCAAGTTTATCATCTGAAACTTTCATTAAATTTTGTGAGCATTCACAATGTTTTTCATGTATTTTTGTTTTGTGATTACAAAAAAATAAATGATGTTGATAGCACAGCTCATCACTCAGTTCACAAAATACTTAAAAAGAAACAGAAGTTTTAAATCAAAATTATAATTAATTTTTGCAAGAAAAATCAACAATTTCAGTATTTTGTTCAATGAAAAAAATATGAAAATAAAAAAATGAATTTATTTGAGAATTTACTGTGAATTTCAAACATTTATAAAAGTTTTTTGTTAAATATTATAATGTCAATTCTGGCAAATTTGACTTGCAAGTTTTTTATTGTTTCACAAAAAATTAAAAATTTTATTCTGAGAAAGCATAACATGTATATAATATTTACAAATGATTTTAGTTATTTATTCTACAAGTTTTATGTGGAAAGATGTTTGAATTTCAATGATAATTATATTCTTAATAATGAATTTATATTACATGATTTACTACATATCACAACATTTCATTTTTATTTTCATTATAATTGCATACTGAAATGCTTTTACTTCTGAAAGAAGCAGAAGACATCACAATAAAAATAATTATTGTATTTTTTACAAAATTCATCAAACACACACAAGACAAACTGATGAGTTTTGTGAATTGTGTTCAGTTCTTAACACTGATCACATTTTTGCTCACATGAGAATAATTGTCTGACTCAAATTATCAACATCACTTCACAAAACTGAATTTGAGTTGTGAAACTTTCTCAATCAGCTGCATCAATCAAATCAATTAATCTGAAAATTAATGTTTTAATTCACTAAAGCTTTCTGATGAAAAATTTAAAATCAGTACTGACTGATGATGAAAATAATTCTAAAAATATCACTGATGTAACTGATGAATGCTTCTCAAAATAATTTTCAGAAAACAAATTATGAAAGCAGCTTGTCACTCAAATATTTCACAAAATTGCTGATGAAATCTGACAATTTTATTAATGATGCTGTGAAACATTGATTAATGCATCACAATCAGTTTTTTATTTCTCAAAATCACTTTGTGAAAATGCTTTTACAAAAAAATGAGATACATTTTTTTCATGATTGTTCAGTGACAAAACAAACACATTCACAAAAATTTGTTGTGAAGTGAGAGAAGCAGCAGCATGATCAGCAGAAATTCTTGAAGTTGTCTGCATCACTGATGCAAAATTGATGACTTGTGAAATTGATTGCATTTTATTGTCATAATGAAATAAATGCTCAGACTCAACAAAATGAACAGCAGAAATTGCTTGTGAAGTCTGCACATGCAGTTTAAGTTTTTGCATTTTATGATAAAATTAATTTGTCAGAGTCTAATTTTGCTTGTAAAAAACAACAAAGTTAATCAAAATTTGTTTGCAAAAAAAACTCATTGAAATTTGACTGTGAGAACTTGCTGAATTCATTAAAGTTGATTGATGATTTTATGCTGAAAAATACTTGCTCATAAAAAAAAGTATTGAAGTTAATTTTTTGTATAAATCAAAAGTTTCTGAAATGTGAGTTCAGACTCTGAAAATTTGTTATGAAGAAAAAAATTATGAAATTATTAGCATAAAAGCTTGTGAAGAACATTTGTGAAGTAAGCTTTGCTGAAATTTCATAATTTTATTTTGTAAAATTTTAAATTTATTTACAAAATATAAAAATTGTTTGTGAAATCAACACTTATTAACATTTCAGTATTGAAATTTTTTGTATTTAACAGCACAATAAATTGAAGTTTACTTTCTTCTGAAATATTTAAATGAAACATGATGATATATTATTGTTGAAATTAATTTTAATTGTGATTGTGCATTATATTTTCAGTTAGCTTAATTTGCAAAAACTTAACTCAGCTTGTGTTGATTCATAAAAACTGAATGACTTGTGAAACTAATAACTCACAATGCTGATTGCTTGTGAAGCTAATATAAACTCATAAAGTTTCATTTTGATTGTAAAATGATAAAAAATTTTTGTAAAGTTTTTTTTTTTTAAGAAACTGATGAATCTGATGCTGAGAAGATTATACTCACTAAAGATGAATTTTGATTTAATCAAGAAAAAAAAAAGAAAAAAAAACTGAGTTGCTAAAAACTGTTGTTATCACTTTTATAAAGTTAAGCTATACTTAATTAGAAAAAATTCATTTTCACAAATGAAAAATGAACTTTTACAAATCAAAACAAGAAATTACAACAACAATTGTCTGACTGATGCAGCTGTATTATGTACAGCTGCAACAGTGAAGATTGTGAGTTTGAATCTCATTATAATTATTGAAGTTATCATGCATTTTTTAATTAAAATGCATGACATTTTCTCAAGATTATGCACAGCTGAATGATCTCAACAGATTTTTTTTACTTCACAAATCAACAACTGTTTTTGTGAAAATATTTTATGAAGCTGAAGTAATGAAAGTCAGTGCTTACATCATTAAATTTAGTTTGCAAAAGTTTAGTAAATGATAAAGTTATTGTGATGAAATTTGATATAACTGATATCATTTGTACTGCAAAGTTTTTTTGCTAGCTAAAAAAACATTTTTTTTTTGTGAAGAAACAATTTTTTTTTTACAAAATTTTTTAGTTTTTGTGAAGATTTTTTATTGAGACTTCAATAATTATTGAGTTTATATACTCTGAAAAGATTAAAATTTTCACAAAAAAAAATTGTAAAGTTTCAGCTGTAAGCTTTGTGAAAGCTAACATCATTTTTTTCTCAATGTAACTAGTTTTAATTTGATTAGCTTTAGTGAGCATAACACACATATAAATAACACACTGATTTCTTTCTTCATTAAAAAAATCAGTGGCAATTTCTTTTGTCTAACAACTATATTCTTTGCTTATTGATTTTTTTATTGATTAAGTGAATAGTAGTCATCTCACATCTACTTTATACATCAACTGAATAGATTTTTTACCCTATTCTTATAATAAGTTATAACAAAATTGTAACAGTGGATTTAACAATCAATCACCTCAGCTATTTTAGATGATTATTCACATAGCAATAGACAAACAAGCAAGTTCAGAACTTCAGATAGAAGATAACAAGTAGCTATACAATAGCTATATAATGAAAAGAAAGCATTAGCTTATAGTTCAAGTTGTATTGAACTGATCACTTGCTCTTTTTCAAGAGCAAAACAACATATTCTCTATAATATACATGCAGGCAAAAGTCAATATAGAATATGTTATAAGCAAAGCATAACATAGCTGCTAACTAGCAGCTCACATGCTAAAAAGCTTTGAATTGATATGATAATTATTCTTTTTTTATTTGAAGCTTGATCTTGAGCTCAGAAGTATCAATTTTGAACACTTGAGTAATTTTTGCAATACACATAAAGAAACTAGACTTGATCAATGAACCTGCCAAACTCTTGACTGGTCTGACCTGACCCAGTCTGAAACCCATTTAGAATGAGCAAAGCTCTCTAGATCTGACCACCAGAGCAGGTAGAGTTTGAGTGCCTGGAACTCAGAAACCTGCCAGGTAAACCTGACCCTGATTATATAAGACTTAGTGGGTCAATTTAGGCTTTGTAGGATCTGTATAGGCCTAAATTATTGCTCAACCCCCTATATTTAGGGCCTTAACCCCTATAATTAGGGCCTAAACCCCTATAATTATCACTTATTATCACATAAACCCCTATAGTTACTGCTTATTATTGTGTAAACTGCTGCTACAGGCTGCAACAGGCAGCAGCAGGCCTGGTGGAGACCCTATGCTAGACACTATTAAGTATAGCTCCAGGGGGCTTGGCGCTGGGCGGGTGCAATGAGTAAACCTGTGCCCAAACCTGCTGGCCTGCGGGACGGGCAGAGTCTGAAGCTTTAGGCCCTAAGGGCTCTAGCAGACAGCCAGCACCCCCCCTGGGTCTGACTCAATTCTGAAGTTGGTCAAGTCTAAAAGAAACAACAAACAGTAAGGTAGCAGCAATATAGCTAGAAAGTGAGATGTTCAAAATTTCAATGTGTTTATAAACACATGCTTGTAGAATAATATAAAATCTCAGTTGTCTCTCAAGCAGTTCAACTTTTCTTCTTCTTTTCTTCAAGCTTATTTTCTCATAGAAATGCCTGCACCATCAGATAAGTTATTATCAAATAAAAAAGAATTTATTGTTAATTGCTGTTGATATAGCAAAAAATTTGCTTTGTTGATCAATGCATTTCTTCAAACAAATGTCTGCTAAACATTCTGTTCTGTCAGCTGAAAAAAATTCACTTTCTAAGAGAATTTTTGTAAGATTCTCAATCAATATTCTTTTTTTTAACTAATAGTGAATATAGCAAATGATGCATTCTGTCTTTGAGCAGGAGAATCACAATGAAACTGCTGTCAAAATGTTTATCATTGTTGAAAATAATGTTTCAGAAGAGAAAATTGCTTTGAAAGAGAATGTTGTTCTTGAGACTCTGAATCTTCTTGCTGCTGCTGTCAAGATTGCTGTCATCAGTAAGTTTGCTGCTTTTTATTTCTTTGCTTGCTTCAACTCTGAAGACTTCTGAATTTACAGCAATTAATGTTATTTCTGTTGAAATGTCTAACAAAGAGCTGCTGAATAGCAGCAAAAAAATTACTGTGTCACACCTCATGTGTGTTCAATGTGTCAAGTGATTGAAGAAGAAACTGAGACTTTAATATATTCACTCACATAATTACAGTAAATGCAGTTGCTGTCAAAAAAACAAAAAAAAATGCATGTTATTTTTACTACAACTGAACAAGAATCTTGCAGTTATACAGAAGTTTGTGTTCTTGATTTTAAAAAATATTGAAATTTATGAAAAAATGTGCAAAAAATTCAAATTAAAAATAAATGAGTTTTTTTGTGCAGCTAACATCAAATTAATTTTCAGTAAGAAAACTAGCAGCAACAAAACTGCAATTGATTGAGACATTGCAGTGAAGCATTGCAATGTTATCATTGTTCTTGCTAATAATGTGTATGCTCTAGATAAATTGCTGGATGAGCATTTTGAAAAGAAGTTTAAGAAAGCATCATATGATGAAAATGATGTCAAATTTCATGATGAAGAAATCTTGTAATTATTTAATTGTTGTTTTTCTGTGATGTGATTTCAATCTGATATCTAGTTGTTTCTGATTTGTTTTTTATGAATAGAAATTGATTTCAGTTGCAATTTGAATTGAATTCAGTTATTGTGTAGCAGCTTTTTGTTTTCTAGTTTGCTGTTTTCTAACTGTCATTCAAAAATTTTGTTTGATTTCAAATTTCTGTAATAACTCAGTAGCATTTGTCAAATTAATCAATGATAATTACTAATTTTCATACAAAGAATATTTTTTTCACTTGACTAAATATTAAACTTGGTTATGAAAAATTTGTTTATTCAAAAAATTTTTAATTTTTCATTTTTTCTTGTCATTGACAATAATTGACTGCAGTTCAGAAAATTGTTTGCTGTTATGTTGCAAACAAAACTCAAGTAAAAAAACATAAAATGTCAGATTAATTTGACTGTAGCTTTTGAGAAGTTGTAATGTATAAGCTTGTGATCTGCAGATAGCAATTACAAAAAAAAATTCTAGATATTAATCATTTAGCTTTTTCAAAAATCTTCAGATTTTCAAGTTTTTCTTAAATAATAAAATCATATTGCTGATATTAAATTGCATCAGTTTGTGTTTTTTATTGTAATATATAACTTGTGTCTCAAAAACTTGTTGCAGCAATTTCACTACTTGTTTTTGAGCATCATAAAGTTTTTGAAGTTGTTGACTCAGTTCTGAAACTTGAAAAAATGAATTAAGTAGAAGATTGATAGAAATCTGCAGATTATAATCATATAACATAAAAAAAAAAACTGATTTATAACTGAATGCTTGCTGCTATTGTATGCAAATTCAGCAGCTGATAATAACTTAGTTTAATTATCTTGTTGATAAAAGCTATAAACATGAAGATATTGCTTCAATGTTTGATTTAATTGTTCTGTTATACTGTCTGTTTGAGAATGAAAAGCAGTGCTCAATTGATGAATAACATTCAAGTGATAGCAAAAATCAGCTCAGTATTAGTGATTAATAAACAGTGAATTTTTATCAGAAACTATAAACTCAGAAAATTCATAACATTTAATAATTTTGTCAATAAATATATTTACTAATTCAGAGGCTTTGATTTTTTTTTGTTGAAAAATACTTAGCCATTTTAGTAAATCTATCAGTCATCATCAATATAGCATCATAAACAACATTATCTTGCAATGATGATGATAAATTAATGATAAAATTCATGATTAAGTGTTTTCACAGTTTCATAACAATGAAAATAATAATCATCTTGCTGTAAAACTTGTGATGACATATTCACATACAATTGTAAATGTAGCAGATAGATATATACTTTTTCACATCAGTTTTCATTTTATCTCAATAATATTTCTGCTGTATAAGCTTCAAGATTCATTGAATCTCATTATAATTCACATATGAATTATCATGATGAATTCATAGAATTTCTTGTCATAAAGCAAAATTCTGAAACACATAAATTTGCTCATTTGACATTAATAAAATCTGATCTGAAGAGATTTTTCAGTTTTTTTGCTATAAAAAAACTGCTTTCTTATCAGCAGTTTTTAAAACTTCAGAAGTATTAATAAAAAAACATTTCTTTTCTGAACTTTTTGTAGCAGTTCACACATGCTTAATTTCAGTGAGATATAAGCATTTTTTTTGTTAGCTGTTTCTATCACTAGCAATCTCAAAGCAAAACTTTTCAAACAATCTTCTTTTGTTGAGATAAATGTATTAAGATTCATGACTTTTCTCATTAAACTGAGATTTAATTTTTATTGTAGAATAAAAAGTAATTCAATTTTATATTTTTGCATATCAGAAGATTTGTAATTTCATCATCATGAAAAAATGTTGACAAAATTCAATATTTTCAGCTTATATTTCAATGTAAAATCAAATGTCACAAGCTTCTCAGTTCAACAAATTTGTTTGTTATTTAATAATTTTGTGATGAAAAAATAACATAAATTGACATGATCAGTTTGAATGTGAAATGACTGCTTAGTACTTTCTAGATAGTGTCTTCAATGACAAAAAAATTTTATAATAATCAAAAACTCTTGATCATACACTTCATAACATCTTTCAGCATCATTCATTTTTCATAAATAAAAAGCAACTGAATGTCAATGCATAGTTCATTTTTTTGATTCACTGTCTGATTGAAGCAGTATAGCAGCAATTGCATATTCTGACACATCAGTAATCATCAAAGTTTTTTTATTTGAATTATAATGAATAAACAGCAGTGATTTCTCAAAAGCTTGCTTCAAATTTTCAAAAGCTTTGCAAACTTCTTGCAGCAATGTAAATTGCTTTGATTGATTACTGCTTTGTAAAAAATTAATCAGAGAAGCAATTAATTTAGCATAATTATATATAAATCTTTGAAAGAAATTTGTGAAGCTCAGAAAAATTTAAATATCATGAACTGATGTAAATTCTGATTATTCATAAATAATATTCAACTGACTAGTATCTAAACAGATGCTGTTTTTTTTAATTATAAATTTTAAGAATTTAACTTCTGTCTTATGAAATTCACACTTAGATAACTTAGCATAAAGTTTATAGTGAGATAGCTGCAAAAAAACTTTCTGAACATGACAAATATGTTTTTTTTCAGTCTGAAAATAAATCAAAATATCATCAAAATAAATAATAACAAATATATTCAGAATATCTCAAAAAGCATCATTGATATATGTCTGAAAGATTGCAGAGGCATTGCAGAGATCAAATGATAACATTATATATTCAAAATGTTTATATTGAGTTCAGAAAGCAGTTTTTCATTCATCTTTTTTTAAATTCAAAGTCAATGATACATGTCACATAGATTAAATTTAGTAAGATATTTTACATCATTCAACTGATTTAATAGCTTGTTTATTCAGACTAAGAAATAGCAATTTTTAATTGTAATTGCATTCAATTCTTGATAATTGATGCATAGTTGTAGCAATCTGTCTGCTTTTTTGAAGAAAAGAACTGATGCACTCATCAGATTAGTTGATGATCATATTCAACTTTTTTGTTGATTATTTTTCAAATATTTTCATAAAGTATCAAGCTTCATTGCTGAGAAAGAATATAGCTGCTTTCACAGAAACATTTTGTTCTCTTGAAAATTAATAATATGTTTCACAGAAATATCTGAAAGAATATTTGCTTTTTTTTTAGAAAACACATGTTCAAAATCAGAATAAATATTTAATAATTCTGATATTTTTGTTGAATTTTTCTGCAGATTCACTGTTTCAGTCAATAAGAAATAAATCATGTCATGTCTGATAATTTTGAAAAATTTTCTTGAGAATTCAATTCACAACTTTGCAGACTTTTCAATGTGATAACATCAAAAAGCAGTAGTTCAATCAACTAGAGAATTAATTTCAGCTAATCAGTAATTATCTAATATCATATTGTAATGCAATAAATCAATAATCAGAAAATGTTTATTAAATAACTTGAATGTTTCAAACAAATCAAAAACTTTAAACAAAATATCAATTTCATCATAACAAGTTGTTTTCATTTCATTTATCATTTCAGCTGATTTCTGCAATTCAGCAGCAAATTTTCAGTCACTTTTCAATAATTTGCAATATGAGATAAATTCACAAGTAGCTTCAGAATTCAATAACACATTTGAAAATACAGAATATTTTTCAAATTAAATAAACACAGTCAAAGCAAATTCTTTTCTGTTTGTTTGTCATTTTGATTTTTCATTATTTTGCAGCATATTTACTGCTGATTTTTGTGAATTTGATGATGAATTAAATTTTTTTTGCTGTCATTTTGAACATTTCAGACTCATGTGATTTATTTCATTACAAATAAAACAACAATCTTTCTTCTTTTGCTTTTTTTTATATTTTTGCTTTTCTTTCACAGTATAATGTGGTGTAAATCACAGCTTTTTTGCTGCTTGATCTTGATTCTTTAAGTTATTTTTCTGCTTTTTATCAGAATTACATCATTTCAGCTTTTATTGTTGTTAACATTCAAAAATTTGTTGATTTTTAATGATTTTATTCTGTATTTATTTCATGCAAGCTTTCAGCAAAGTTATTTTGATTACTCTGCAAAATATCTGCTGATGTGACATAATAGCACTGTGAAGTTTTGAAGTTAATTTATTAAAAAAACATTGATCTCAAAATTTATTCTTCTGATGTAATGAGATAGAAAGCTTCATCTCATTTCATTTATCAATGTAAACACATTCAAAATCAATAATCAATTGTGTAGAACATTGATGTAATTTCAGTCATCTTTCATTAGCTAACATGTCATGGTTTTCTGATGTCTCAATCTGATTCAGAAGAAATAGCTTAAACTGAATTCACATATAATTGTTCAAATCAATCAACTTTCATTCAAGAAATCAAGCTGATTGAACATTTTCTCATAATCTTGCTGCTGCATATTGAATCTTGTTCTTCTTTATAACATATATATTTAATTTGCCATCAAGATAATTCTCTACCAAACACATTCATTGTCAATATTTCTTGCAATTCTTGTTATAATATAGCTCCAACTCAGATTCAGAAAACTTTTTTTTCTCACTGCAATGTGTCAGCATTAAAGCATCAATCAACTGATTAAATTGCTTTTGATTAAATAAACTCATAATCATAGATTCAGACATTGAGCTCATTGATTCAAAATCATTTGATTCAGAAATATTTTTTAGAACAGTAAACTCTTTCTGTGATTTTTGTACATAATTAAAATTTTTCTCAGATTGAGCTGCTGTTCTAGAGAACTGTTTCTTCTTCAACATATTTTTTTCAGATAGCAACAGCATGACTTCAAACTGGCTATATAAAGAAAAATGATTAGAACTGTAACAGTGAGTTTAACAATCAATCATTTCAGTTATTTTAAATGATTATTCACATAGCAATAGACAAACAAGCAAGTTCAGAGCTTCAGATAGAAGATAACAAGTAGCTATACAGTAGCTATATAATGAAAAAAAAGCATTAGCTTATAGTTCAAGTTGTATTAAACTGATCACTTGCTCTTTCTCAAGAGCAAGACAACATATTTTTTATAATATACATGCAGGCAAAAGTCAATATAGAATACATCATAAGCAAAGCATAACATAACTGCTAACTAGCAGCTCACATGCTAAAAAGCTTCAGATTGGTATGACAAAAATTTAATAAATTTTATAGTTTTTATAGCAAATGTCAGAAATATTATTAAAATAAAATAAAAACAAATATGAAAAAATATATATTTATCTGCTATATCTAGAAAGTAAATTTGATTAATTTCAAAATCAGATTAAATTCATGAAAAGTGCTGATCAGTTATTAAAGTTTTTAAAGTTTAAAACTTCAAATTTTGTTTATTTTGCAGATCAGCAGATTCAGATATAAATTTATTTATGAAATTTATTAAGTGCAGCAAAGTGTTAAATTTTCTGAAACTATACTTAATAACATTTAGTGTAAAGTCTTTTTCAGATCTGCTGCTGTTCATTGTAGTCTGTAGCAGCAGTTTAAATAATAATAAGCAGTAACTATAAAAATTTACATAATAATAAACAATAATTATAAAAATTAAGATTCTAAATATAAAAAATAAAGCAATGATTTAAATTTATACAGAATTTACAAAATTTAAATCAATTTATTAAATTTTATATAAACAGAATTAGATTTATTCAGCAGATTTTTAAATTTCAGATATTTAAATTTTACTCACTCTGATGATCAGATCTAGAGAGTTTTACTCATTCTAAATGAGTTTCAGATCAGACTGAATTAGACTGATTAAGAATTTGATGAATTAATTAATCAAGTTAAGTTATATTTATAGTTTTATGTAGAACATTATCACAAATTTTAATATAATAAAACAATTATTATTTTTATTATTATGAAACTGTAAAAGTATTTAATTATAAATTTTATTATTAGTTTATCATCATTCTTGTAAAATGACATCATTTATAATATTATACTAATAATAATTGATAAATTTATCAAGATGATTAAGTATTTCTTAACAACAAAAAAAAATCAAAATCTGAAAATTAATGAATATATTTATTGACAAAATTGTCAAATATTATGAATTTTCTAAATTCATTATTTTTAAAAAAAACTCATTATTTACTAACTGCTACTGAACTGATTTCTGCTATTATCAGAATGTTATTTATTGATTAAATATCATTTTTTATTTTCAAACAAATAGTATAACTAATAAGTATTTAATTATAAATCAGTTTTCTTTTCTTATATTATATAATTATAATCTGCAGATTTTTATTAATTTTTTATTTAATTTTTTTTTCAAGTTTTTAAATCAAGTCAAAGGTTTTCAAAATTATATAATATTTAAAAATAAGCAGTAAAACTACTGCAACAAGTTTTTGAAATTCAAGTAATATAATCATATGATAAAATATATAAATTAATGCAATTTAATATCAGTAATGTGATTTTATTATTTAAAAAGAATTTGAAAATCTGAAAATTTTTGAAGAAGCTAAATAATTAATATTGAAAACTTTTTCTGATGATTGTTATTCACAAGTAGCAAGTTTATATACTGCAACTTCTCAAAAATTACAATTAAATTAATTAATATTTCATGTTTTTTCACTTAGATTTTATTCATAATATAATAGTAAATAATTTTTTGAACTGCAATTAATTATTATTAATAATAAAAAAAAATAAAAAATTGAACTTTTTTTCAACTAAATGAATTCATTATAATGAAGTTTAATATTTATTTAAGTGAAAAGAATATTTTTTATATAAAAATCAGTGATTATCATTGAATAATTTAACAAATACTACTGAGTTGTTACAAAAATTTAGAGTTAAATAAAATCTTCAAACAGCAGTTAAAAAACAGTAAATTAAAAAACAAGAAACTGTTATACAATAATTAAATTTAATTTAAATTGCAGCTAAAAATCAATTTTTATTCATAATACTGATTCAAAACAAATTAAATTAAAATTATATATTAAATTGAAGTCATATCATTAAAAAATAACAGAAAAATAGTAATTATAAAGATTTTTCATCATTCAATTTCACATTATTTTCATCATACAGAATTTTTTTATATTCTCTTTCAAAATACTTTTTTAAAAAATAATCTAAAAAATATATATTATTTTTTAAACTGATTATTGCATTGCAATATTTTTAAGTAATTATATAATTGATAATAATTATATTATTTTTATTTGTTTTTTTACTTGAAATTAATTTTGAATTAAAAATATAAAAAAAATATTTAACTTCAAGTTAAACTTTTTAAAATTTTCATGATATTTTTTATTATTTTTTAATATAAATAAAGCAAATTACTGAATTTCTTCTAACTCACTACTGAGTGGTGAGAAAAACATAAAATATTTTTTGTTATTTTTCTGACAACATGTACATTTCATATAATAATTAAATTAAAAATAATGCAGTTCAGAATCTTCACACAATTATTTAATACAATAAATATATATATAATAAAAAATTATAATCTTGCTACTAGTAAACTGCTCAATATTCATTTTATTAATAAATATATACTTCATGATTTTTAAAGTTCATAGAACAGATAAAAACATAAATTTAATATTTTTTTTTCTAAAAATCAAATCACAAAAATATTATTAATGACAAGCAAATAATAAGAAAAATATCTATTAACAATAATAGTTACAATTTGAATAAAAATTAGAATTTTAGAAATAACATTTTCTTTCAAAATAATATTTTTTTTCAATAATAATATATTTCTGAATATCATCAAAAATAAAAAACTTTTCAGCAGCAATCAGACTAGTATTTTTCTGCTCAGTAGTAAAATATATTATTTTTTATAATTAATATTAATTAAAAAAAATAAAAAATATACTATTTCAGCAAAAAGTTCTTCTGATCAGTTGACAAAACAATACACTTTTAATTTTGCAATTATTTTTTCTGAAAATTAAATTAAACAATAGATCAGATTTTTTATTATATAATTAACAATTAGCAAAAAAAATTTTTTTATTTAATAACATTTTATTTAATACATTTAACATTGAATATTTTTGTACAAAAAAAATAATTTGAAAAAGAAAAGAAAAAAAATTTAATTATTTAAAAAAAAATTAAGATTTTATATTATTTTACAAACATATGATTATAAATATATTAAAAATTTTAAACATTTCACTTTCTAGTTATATTATTGTTATTTTACTGTTTGTTATTTTTTTATTTGTATCATGAAAATTATCTTCAAGTATTTAAATTAATACTTTAAACTTAAGATTAAGCTTCTAAAAGAAAAAGAATAATTATTATATTAATCTGAAGTTTTGACATGTGAGCTGCTAATCAGTAATTATATTATGTTTTATTTATAATATATTTTATATTGACTTTCATCTGCATGTATATTATGAAGAATACATTTTTTTACTTTTTGAAAAAATCAAACAATCAGTTCAATACAATTTAGACTATAAATTGAAAATTTTTTTATTATATAATTATTATACAGCTGCTTATTATTATTTATCTGAAGCTTCAAACTTATTTATTTGTTTATCACTACATGAGTAATTGTCTAAAACAGTCAAAACAGTTGATTGTAAATCTACTATTATAAATAAATATACTTTTGTAAATAAATAATAAATTATTATAAATTTTTTATATTTTAATTTGTAATTATTTATACTTATTACAAGCATACTTTCAAGTAAATTAGTAAAAATTATAATAATTTAAAAAGTTTATATATAATATTTCATTCAATTTATTAGTATTTTTAATTTGATTAAAGTATCTTATTGAATTGTTGGAATCTTGAGATTTAAAAATAAGTAATCAATTTAAAATTATTATTATTGAATGATTTAGTATATTAATTATAATATAAAAAAAATCATATAATTATATTTTTTTAAAAAAATTTATTTTTAATTACTCAATCATAATGACTTCAGAATTAATTCATTATATTTAAATCTCAATATTTTAACAATTAAATAATAGTAAGATATTTAAATAATATTAAAAATATTAATAAATTAAATACATAAAAGTATATATATAATTTTTTTTAAAGATATTAGTATTAATACTTTAATAATTTTAATTGAATAAAAATTATAAAAATTATTAAAAAGTAATTATATTTTAATAATGATTTAAATTTACATATTTTGTATATATAATTTATAATTTTTGCTATTTGTGTTTTAGAATTTGAAATCAGAATTTAAACAACTTAAAAATTTTGTAATATAATGTAAATTTAATTAAATTACAAATATTATCAACTTTGAAAATAAAAAAGCTATAAATTATAAAATGTAAATTTTAAGTATATTATACTAGAATTATATATTTTAAAATAAATATAAAAATTCAATATTTAAATATATAAAATTGATAAAATCATAAGTTTATAATATATCAAAGTTTTTATATATTAAAAAATCAATTATACATTAATATAAATTTTAACTTTATATTTTTTAAACTAAAATTTTAAATTTAAAAAATTTTTTATAAAAAATTTAAAATTGATGCAATTATATTTTTTATTATATTTTTTAATACATCTTCAATATATATAAAAATTTTATTATTTATTGAATTTTTTTACAAAAGTTTTATTAATATGTAAAATACTAATTTCAGAATATAATTAATTATTTTAATATTACTCAAGCAATTTTGAATATTTTTTATTGAAATTTAAATATATCATAAATTATATATATATATATATATATATATATATAAAATTAATAAAACTATAAATTTATAATATATTAAAGTTTTTATATATTGAAAAATCAATTATAAATTAATTAATAATATAAATATATTTTTTAATTTTTTAATATATATATATATATATTTATATAAAAAATTAATTTATAATCAAAAATTTTATTATATATAATTTAAATTTAAGTTTTAATTTCTGATTCTGAATCAGAAATAATTAAAAAGTATAAATTATATATTTATAATATATTTATTGAAATATTTATTAAAATATTATAATATTATTAATTTTTTATACTTTAATTTAGAATTATAATTGCAATTTACTTGTACTTATTATTATTATATTATTCATTTTATTAATAAATATTTAAAAAATATTTTAATATTTATATATAATATTTCATTTAATTTACTAATATTTCTAATCTCATTTGATAGTTGAGATATTATAATTTTAATATTATTAAAAATTGATTTTGATTTTTAAAACTACTGTTGTCATGAAATTGAAAACATTAGTAAATCACATGACTGTGTCTGCCCCACCAGTGATGGAAGAAAAAGCAAAAAAAATCACATGACTGTGTCTGCCCCACCAGCAGCTGAAGAAAAAGCAAAAAAAGTCAGGTGACTGCAACAAACCCCCATACTGGAATTGGGGGTATTTGGTGTATGTAAGCATTACCATAACCTCTATGTGGAATCAGGATTTCATGTAGACTGGCTGTTATGATAATGGTGCGGCACACTTTGCTGTATGTTGACAGTGGATTCCACCAGCTTGTATGCTCTACTATAGAATAATGTCAACCTGCTGCTGACCTATTAGGATGTGGAATTGACTATCAAAGTAGAATCAATCTATTCATTTCTAGTGTGTATATTACAATACATTACATACTAACATACATACACAGTACAGTAGGAATCTGCAAAGACTGTGAAAAACATGAAATCTCTTACATAGTAAGAGCTGGTGAAATCTATGA
The DNA here is from genome assembly GCA_029449355.1 of Emydomyces testavorans. Taxonomy (NCBI): domain Eukaryota; kingdom Fungi; phylum Ascomycota; class Eurotiomycetes; order Onygenales; family Nannizziopsiaceae; genus Emydomyces; species Emydomyces testavorans. The sequence goes on from CP120627.1 coordinate 4,796,508, forward strand.
ACATCATGGAATCTCTTCCATAGTAGAGCTGACAAAATCTATGAAATCTCATAGTAAGAGCTTGCAAAGCCTATGAAAACCATGAAATCTCTTTCATAGTAGAGCTGGTGAAATCTATGAAAATCATGGAATCTCTTCCATAGTAAGAGCTGGCAAAATCTATGAATCTCATAGTAAGAGCTTGCAAAGCCTATGAAAATCATGAAATCTTCTACATAGTAAGAGCTAGCAAAATCTATGAAAATCATGGAAAATCTTTCATAGTAGAGCTGATGAAATCTATGAGAAACTCATAGTAAGAGCTAGCAAAATCTATGAAAATCATGAAATCTCTCACATAGTAAGAGCTGGCAAAATCTATGAAAATCAGAGTGGCAGGGAAGAAATCTTCTAATAGAAGAAAACAAACAAAGAAAGAATAGTTACTTCATAGTGAAAATTTTTTCACTTTCTTTGTTATGCAAAGTACAGTCACTCTAAGTACATATTCCAGTGTCTATGTAGAAATGTCATTCCACATATTTCTGATTTAGTGTAGCTATTACTAGCTATTACATTGACTTGATCTCTTTTGGGGTTGAGAGCAGGTTGAGGGTAAGTAATATTACAGTTGAGGGCAGATCAACGTAATCCTTACGTACAACAAACATCCGGGATTCCGGTATGGCCCCAAAACCCACCAAATTTCTGTGGGTAGCACACCCTGGCTCCTGCACATGATCAGGACGGTCCTAGACCCTTTCTCTCACTTCGTTCGTTTCAGGGCACTACAGAGCAGGTATTGCACAGATTGCTGTCGAGGCGAATACTCACCACGGATGAGTTACAGCAGACTCATTCAGGCACATGGCTAGAGAAAACCTCAGTGATTTTCAATCACCACCATAACTACATCAGAAGGAGCGCTAAACGCTTGATACACAAAAACAGGGACGGCAACCTAGATGTTTACAGGACAGCATCGCGGTTTTGACATCGCTATCAAGGAGGCTTTGTAGCCAGTTATCCCCAGACTGTCGATTCGGTAGTGGTCGCAAGATCCGTCGACAGCCAATGGAGAACTGATAGAGCAGGAAAACTATGATGGCTTGATCCTCGTTGCGGCGTCTGCTGGGGGCTATTATTGGAAGACAGACTAAATCCCGTGAAGCGCGTTTGAAATTGATCTGCCAGGCGCCAGAAGTTGATCCAGTCTCTTCTGGTACCCCAGCACTGGAAACCCCGGGGGATGGCGTGGTTCAGGTCGTACAACATAGCTATGGAGAGCGTCGCTAGAGCAGCTGGCCCAATAATAGACTCGCAGGAAGCACCAGAAAATTTCAATTGGGCACATGATGCGCTGGGATGATGTCAGATGAAAATATCGAAGTATTCTCGCCAACTGTTTGTCCATTCTTCTTCCTCTGCTGGGAATTGCGTCGCACCGCAAAGCAGAAAATTGAAATGTGTCACCGTATGGCTCAAGCTCACTTGAGAACGGGGCCATGACGAATTTAAGCGCTTCGGACCTCCGATCCATGAGGAATTCGCGATGAATGCGAAAGCCACGGGTGCACGAAAAACTCTTGTTTGGCAAAGACACAGTCCCTGATCCGGAACTTTGATGTGTATCGCCACAGTACAACTTTCTTGCAGTCCTAGAGCAAACTTACATAGTAAAATAACAACAACTGGATGAGAGATGTCACGCTGTAAAACTTGGCTGAAAAAGAAACCGATAGTCACCATATCAATAACCGCTGTATTCCGGATATTGCAAAAAGGGGGTTAGAGTGACAGACTTGAAGGATGAAAATTTTTCACTTGACCTGATCCAGATTGCGATTCTCGAGTCCAGAATTGCCAATAGAGCCTATTAGGCGGAGATCGTTGGATAGCGTGAGAGGGAAAGGGTTTGGGCAGAGCTAAATCTCTTCGGGTTTGCATTGCAAGGCAGAAGCAGGACTCGTTGCCTGGCATAAGGTACATGTTTCGAGCATGTAGCTTGCGAGGCATGTTTCTGGATGTCTTTGGCCCTGTATTTATTCAGTTTCATCGTGGAGGATTGTCATGTCGCTGTATAGTTGAATCCACAGGTTGGATGGACATCCAACTAGTTACATAGTTGACTACCCCGAATCCTCATCAATCTGAGCTTTAACTGAGAACCTCTCACCAGGCTGTTTCTCATGTTTCTAACAGCCCATGTTGGGAGACGCGGCGTAGTCATCAGGCGGCAAGACGGTCTGTAGTTACCTAGAGAGCTGGGTCTCACCACTGTCAAACTCTGCCACCGTAGTTAAAAATCTGTGGAGTTGACTTGCATAGATCAATTGTTTATATTCCCTGGCAGTTCCAGCACTCGACGCATTTCATCCAGAAGGCTCTTTCTGTGGTCATGGAGAAGTTCGTCACACTAAGTTAACTACATTGTAGTTAGTTAGCCAGCGTACGACAACCCAGAAAGATTCTTTTCGCGAAGCTTTTTTCGTCATTTTCTCACATCCAGACACTCTCACCTCTCTCACCACGCGACCTTCATTTTCAATCCCTTCCAACCCGCCACTAGGAGCACAAATCGAGGAATAAAGCCATTTGTCTCTCACCGGAGAAGAGATAGACGAGTCCACAGCAGTCCCGACACTCCTTCGCAGCCGCCTGGATCGGCCGGTTGCTCTCGCTGACAACCCACCTTGACCTTTGTCCCTCAGCTCACCTCGTCCTCCTTCATCCTTAAGCGCAATCTGCCCTAAAAACCTTCATCGCAACCCAAATACTTCGTCCTTCACGTCTTCATCCTCTCTTCCACCCCTGGCGATCGCGCTTCTCCCACTTTCAGACCGACCCTCCCCCTCGTTTGCATTCCTTGGTGTGCCTCTCGAGTCTGCACAAGCAGCCCACATCACAAACACTTCTGCACACTCTGATCTCAACACAACTTGAAATATGGGTCAGACCTTGAGTGAACCGGTGGTTGAGAAGGTAAGTTGTTTTCTCTACTGTTGTTGTTCGAAAAGATGAGGATTCTCAGCTCAGATGGACGACTAAGCGGGGCTCATGTGCTTGCGTGCGGCTTTGCACTATGGACGGCTTGCTTAGTCGTCGCCCTCTCCTCTTGTTCCAGTGCCTGTGTTCATGATGCTTTGTGAGAGTGCGAGACTGACAATCACGCGTTTACTTGTGTTTCTGTGACAGAATTCTGCAGAGGGATGTGATGAGTGTGTCATCTATGGCGTCTCTGCCATGCAAGGATGGCGTATCAGCATGGAGGACGCTCACTCCGCGGTACTGGACCTCCAGGCAGAGTACCTGGCCAAAGACCATCATTCGACCGATCCGAGCAAACGTATGGCTTTCTTTGGTGTCTATGACGGGCATGGAGGAGAACAAATGGCTTTGTATGCAGGGCAGAATGTCTCAAGGATTGTCGCCAACCAAGAGGCATTTTCTCGCGGTGACATAGAACAAGCCCTGAGGGACGGGTTCCTGGCCACAGACAGAGCCATTCTAGAAGGTGGGTGTTGTTTTTCGTGACTTGCAGATGCTGAACTTGGGCTAATTACATCGGCTTTACTTTTTAGATCCTAAGTATGAAGAAGAAGTTTCTGGTTGTACTGCAGCAGTTGCGATTGTCTCCAAGGATAAGATCAGAGTTGTATGTGCACCTGGCCTGGTCAATTCATAATGCAATCCGTGTCCACTGCTAACTCAACTGCAGGCCAATGCGGGCGATTCCAGAACTGTATTAGGTGTCAAAGGCCGTGCAAAGCCGCTGTCATTCGACCACAAACCCCAAAATGAAGGTCTGGTTTCTCACTATAATTGCTACCGGTAGTGTTTCTTGGTCTTTGTTCTAACATTTAAGCAGGTGAAAAAGCAAGAATTAGCGCCGCTGGTGGATTTGTTGATTTTGGTCGAGTGAATGGCAATCTTGCCCTGTCCCGTGCGTTAGGTGATTTTGAATTCAAGAAGAAACCTGAGCTGTCCCCCGAACAGCAGATCGTGACTGCTAGTCCTGATGTCACTACTCATGAGATTACTGAGGACGACGAATTTCTTGTTATCGCGTGCGACGGTATGCAGCTTCTGCCCACTGCTCTCCAAAATCTACACAGTCATTGGAATTCCCTAACATGTCTCTATCAACAGGAATCTGGGATTGCCAGTCTTCTCAGGCTGTAGTCGAATTCGTCCGACGTGGGATTGCGGCAAAACAAGAACTACATCGTATCTGTGAGAATCTGATGGATAATTGCTTGGCTTCGAACAGTGAGACTGGTGGTGTGGGCTGTGATAATATGACCATGATCATTGTCGGTTTCCTCCACGGCAAAACCAAAGAAGAGTGGTACAACGTGATTGCGGACCGTGTCGCAAGAAACGATGGTCCCTGTGCTCCTCCGGAGTATGGTGAGTTATACCGGCTGTCCGAAACGACCTAGAAACACCTGACTGAACCATATTCCTAGCTCAATTCCGTGGACCTGGAGTACGTTACCAGTTCGACGATAGCCCTGATGAGTACGACCCAGGTCTTGACACTCGACGAGGTGGCAACCGCCCTGGCAGAATTATCCTACTTGGTGATGGCACTGAGTTGCTCACTGATATGGGTGACGAAGACATGTTCGAAGACGAAGACGAGGACAAGGACTCCAACGACGAGTATCAGCATGACACAGCCGACTCAGTTGACACGTCTCGAGTCCAACGTGAAGGCACTCCCGGACCTCAAGCCAACCATGTGGGCCAGTCGAACGGCGCAAGCGAAGGGATGGTGACTCAGGGCGGGCATGCTGCAGCAAATGCGTCTACTAGCCAAGACAAGCCAATGACTACATGATGCTCAGCTTCAACTCAATTCTTCGAACGTTATGACTCTGCGTTCCCAAGTACGGAAAGTATTTGTTACCTAGATGAGGACCTTTGAGGACCGCCGCTTTCATGATAGTTTTCTTTTTCTTTTTATTTCCAAGGTTCTTTTTTCTTCTCTTTTACTCGCTGATTACTGTCACTGGACTTTAATGAGGCTCCTCGTTCGGGGATTTCATGGTAATTGGCATCCGAATGCACGGCGAGGTTGAGAGTTCTGTTCTGCCGTTCGGCGGACACATACGTGACCCTGCCAACGGTGCCGTCTTTCTCAAGCTTTGCCCTGATCACCAATTCTTCCTGTTTTCTTCATGACAGCATTTTCTATTTCGCGAAAGGGGAAGTTATCCGATGAATAAATGAAATTTGCATGGGATGATGGGACCAGGCGGACGAAGCTCAATGAGGTTACATGCGTTTGATGATCGGAGGGTTTCTATCCATTTTCCCTTTCTCATCCTTTTTCTTTCTTCTCATCGGGCTGTCACCTGTCAAGGCGTTTACATGGTTACATTTGATCTTCAAGTGGTGTGAGCTGAGGATAAATAGCCGTTTGCACTTCTTCATTTGCTTCTTCTTACCGGTCCGCAGAATTTACACTGAGTTCATGTCTCTGAGAGGAAAGCTGGTATGCTTGGGGGAAATAGCACGCTTTATTTGAGCAGCCGTGTCTGTTTGACCAAGCGAGAAGGACAGCAGATGCATGGCAAGCTGACGGACAGTCCCATCATCGTGTCTGTACGAGCTTTTTGCTGGTGGGAATGGACGATTTGATAGACGTTAGGCATGAGTCCTATGGAGAAGCGGATCAACTTTGTTTTCACTTTTCTCTTCTGCTTCGTAGCTCTATCTCTTAGATTTCGTCTGCGAGCTTCAATATATGGCCCAAAAGCGTGATGGGAGCGACAGGGATGCCGAATATCTAACAGCCCGGCCAAGTGAAGTTTCGCATCGAAATCCTTGCTGGGATGCCATCATCTTAATGAAAATTTTACACCTCATCGCCCCCTTTTCTCCTTCTTCTGCTTCCAACTACGTTCTCATCCTCGATCGTACATTTTTCTTTCCGATCTCTTTAGTTTTCTGGAGAGTTTGGAATTGCGGGAATGGATTTCGGGTTCCACAGCCATTATTGGTAGAACTTTGAGCGAAAGCAAGACCAGACTTGGAACCTAGCTAACCCGCCTTTATCTACGCGACTCCAACTTTCTCTCTTCACGTCCTCTATTTCACCAGTCGAAGAAAGAAAACCACTGCTACTGAATCCCAATTACTTGGAAAAGATCGTGGGAAAACAATGTCGTCTCCGTCATCCTCCTCGGTTGGGAAGAGGAAACGTAGCATCTCTCATCTACCCCCTGCCAACATCCCCAAGTCCTCCACCACAGAATTGCTTCAACCGTCTTCCCGCGATGCATCGGGCGAAGATGGAGACGAGTCTGCTGCGCCCACCACGGCCCCAAAGCACAAGAAACCCGCCCATCCTACCGATACTGCCGCTATTCCACCCTCCAAGCGCGCTCGTACTCGCTCCACGGTGACTTCAGATCCATTAGCGCCGGCGCATACTAGCGGTGCTGCTTCGCTCTCTATCAGTAAGACTGATCCTGGTGAGCCATCAGAGACGACAGAGGCGAGTGTCGACATAGAGAATCGGGCGAAGCGCCGGTTAGGTTCCGCCCGTGAGCCAGCGCCGGCGACTGCTGCGAGAAGTCAGGATGGAGGAATGAAACCGCCTGTGAAGGCTGGATTGCAGGATCCTGCAGGCTATCGGACTAATCCGCCTCCTACGGGACGGCCAGTGAGGGTGTATGCGGATGGAGTGTTTGATCTGTTTCATCTCGGGTACGTTTACGACTTCCATGTAAAGTGCTAGAAGACATTGACGCGATTTTAATATATTCTACAGTCACATGCGCCAGCTTGAACAAGCCAAGAAAGCGTTTCCGGATACCTATCTTATCGTTGGAGTCACCGGAGATGAAGAAACGCATAAACGAAAGGGTCTGACGGTGCTGAATGAGGTTGAGAGAGCAGAAACTCTTCGTCATTGCAAATGGGTGGATGAAGTGATACCGAGGTGTCCCTGGATTGTCTCGCCGGAGTTTCTGGAGGAACATCAGATAGACTACGTCGCACACGACGATATCCCATATGGAGCTGATGAGGGTGACGATATCTATGCTCCTATTAAGGCAGCAGGTAAGTTTTTGGTTACTCAGAGAACTGAAGGCGTTAGTACTACTGGCATCATTACCAAGTATGCTTCCCAAACCGGTATTGCTTCCAAAACTTGCGACATTGCTCATGCAGAATCATTACAGGATCGTCCGAGACTACGAGAAATATATCACTCGCCAGCTGAAACGAGGAACCTCCAGACAAGAACTCAACGTTTCGTGGCTCAAAAAGAACGAGCTCGAAATCAAAAGACACGTTATGGAGCTCCGTGACACCATCAAAAGCAATTGGTCTACGACAGGTCAAGAATTGGGCAAAGAGCTTCGCCAGCTCTGGCAGAGCAGCCGGCCAACCAGCCCTGCTCGACGGAGCTTTGAGCACGGACAGAATGGCGTCACGAGCCCGACGTCAGGAAATGTGAATATATTTGGATTCGGCGGCAATAATAAGTCGCATCTCGATCCTCCAAATCGACCGGATAGCCCCAGCGTAGGTCGGACGGAGGATTTTGCAACGGGGTATAGTTTGGGATTAATTGGTGGGGTCCGATCTTGGGTGAGTCCATTCCATTCCTCTGCTGTTAATAATGTCTTCCACACCATTATTTCGACTTGACCCCCTTTTCGCTTCGGTAATGGGATATGAAACCATGGTTACTGTACTTACCGACCTCTTCTTGAGATAGATGATGCGCAGTCGTACTTCTCTCCGCGATACGCAGAGTCATCCGCCGTCGCCTTCTGGTAGTGATGAAGAACGGAATGGCCCTACTGACGAGGCGACCATTGACACTCCAGAGGCGGTGAAGGTAAAGACCTAAGTTGTTTTAACTTTTCATATACTTTGATCAACTTTCAATAAGCGGACAAACTAGCTGGGCAAGCGATGGTGGGAAGAATCTAATGATCGTTCGGCTTGGGGCTATCTTTTTGCTTTTGAGAACAAAAACTCTCCTTGCCTATATTCTACCTTCCGGCGGGTAGCTTTTTGCTTTTGACGACCTTGTTAATGGGTATCTACCTCGTGCATGTTATTTTTACTACTATTCATAATATAGTCTAATGAAAGGCGGCGTTTAAGAGGGATATATACTCTGGGTTTTGATTTAGGGAGTTTACAAAGACTATCGTGTATTCTGGTAGTTGATCTCTATGGCTAGAGTCATAGCCATTATTAATGTTGGTATGTACGATATTAGACAACAATCAAACGAGCATACATTCCAATTCCGTTAAATACTCTATAACCCCTCCTTCGTTTCGGCTATCAGAATGCTATCCTGCAAAATTGTCAAGCTCAATAATATCGTGGTAAACATAGGCGGATTCTGCATTTCTGCATGTCCATCACTCTCAACAAAAATATTCCTCTTCTGATAAAAGAAACTCACAAGAGCCCGCACATCCTGCTCTTTCCACACTTGTCTGCAGCCCACTCTCCGCAGCCAGCTTCTTATAACATGTGAAGAGATCTGAAAAATGTTCCACAGCCAACTTGGCGGCCCCTCCCGCCGTACGTGCCTCTTTTCTCCTCGTCCTTCTGTAAGGTGTGATTGGGGGGGGGGGGGGGGGGGGGGGGGGGGGGGGGAAGGGTGCATAGTAAGCGCCTTCTCCGTGGAGGACTAAATAACACTGCTGGTATCATCACCGCGAACGCCAAATAGAAGGTAATTCTACTCTTCCATGACGGTTTCCGAGGCGGAGACGAAGCGGCTGCTGCTGCTGGCTCTGGTCTGGGTGACGCACTCGAAAACGGAGGCGCTGGCTGGGTGAATGCAGGTCTGTCGGAAATGTCGTCCTGTTGGGGAGGGGATATATGGATGGAAGGCATGGGAGGGGTCGAGGGCGAGCAGAATGGGCATGGAGTAGGCACATTGAGATATGTGCCATGGCGTTCGATCCGCTGTGGGGGGAGTGGACGCGAAGAAGCGGCTTGCACGGCTGGTGGTTTAGGAGAACTATCTCTGTCTTTTGATGTTTGGCTTTGGTAATTGGGTATATCACGAGAGTTGCCTGTTGGTGTTGGAGGGTCCTCCGTGTTAAAAGTTGATGACTTTCGGCTGCCACCAACTGGTAGAGCTGGTCCGGGACGGACTCCGAGTTCAGTGGGAAGGGCAGCCATGATATTCAAAATGTAAAAGAGGTGATAATAAAGACTGTGCACAACCTAGACGTGTATCCAACTGATCAAAACCTATTAAGGAATCGCAGATCAAGCAGCTTCCAGAGTACAATATGGACGATATTCTAAACGAAAAGAACAGAAAACTTTTTCAGCCCAACTTGGATTCTGGCTGCGGGAGATGATTTCCAGCCCTCTGACTAGGAAAGAAATACCCCGTAGCCATCCGAGTTCGTGGCTTCGTGTAAGTGCATGAAGCCCTGCATCAGGAAAATGTACCATGTTCTCGAGTCAGCCTCTCAGATCTTGGCTAAGCGCCGTAGCGATTTGACCAGGATCGTTGGCGAAGCGGCATCGTGTTTTCTTGTCTCCATGGACTCATGTTGCTTCCCCGCCGGAGATGTTTCCAGGCTGTCTCTGCGTATCAATGCATGACGAAGCAAGGTGTTCTGATTCGTTCCTCTTCAGCAGCCATGGTGGTCGTCCTGCGGATTTGTTACAATTCCTTTTTCAGAGCCAGCGATATACCCATTCCATTTTATTCGTCGCATATTTGAATTCTTTGCGATTGCTGAGAACCTCTTTATCGCATTTATGTAAAGGTGAACGTATCTCCTCCCTTCTCCATCAACATGCTTCCCAGCCTTTTCGTTCCGACAACTCTCTCCAGCTTCAACGCATCCCACTTCGAAAACAGCGCACGCACACCCTGCTGCGCCGCCTGTGCCACCGCTGCAGGATCTAACCCCAAAAATCCCACAATTTCTCCATAAAACACAGGGTTTTCGGGCACGCCGTACATGACAACACGCTTGACCCCGCGAATTCTATATCGGCGAAAGTGATGCAAACGCTCAGTGTAGAGGAGCACGGAGTGGCGGCCGTTCATAAAATGGCTCCTAGCGCGAGCCGCATCCCGGACCGATGTGTATTCAGAGATTGCACCAAAAGAAAGATTTGAGGCTTGGGACGATGTGGCAAGATAATTTCGAATACGAACAAAGTCGAGATATGAAGGAATAAAGATTAGTGTTCCCGCGGCGGAAGTCTTTCCCGAAGCAGTCCAATTCTTCGCTAGAGATGAAAGAACGGTGCTGGTGAAGTACTTGAACCTCGCATTTGGATCCTTGACGGGCGAAACGGAGTCGAAGCGTGAGAAGGTCTGTTTGATGGGGACTGGAACTGGTATATCGACAATTGCGCCTGGGTAAGTGGGACATATTTTGACCTTTCCAGCGACATTGTGTGCGTGGTTTGAAAAGAGAGAGTTGAGTTCTGGAGTTATAAAGGAGGAGAGAATGAGTGTCTGTCGGAGATATTTGGCGTTTCCGTCGAGATACCATGTCCGGACGCGACTAAAATCGCAGCCATGAGCCTCCTTAGGCTGTAGGTTTAAGTGGGAAAATATGTATTCCACATGATCCCAGTTTTGCATGAGAAGAGCGTCTGCGTGGTCGACGACGACCAGCTCGATGGAGGAGAGAAAGTCGTATTCCTGCTTTTTGCCGCTGTGAAATGTTAGTTGGAAACTGACACTGAAAGGAATGTTGCAATCCTTACTTTTCCTTCTCCATTGCAGTCCGTAGCCCCAGCGGGCTCGAGAGAATGATATCAGAGTTATAAAACTGGGTGAAATATTTGACTGTCTTCCGCGTGAACTTCAGTCCCAGCCTAAACATGTCATCATCATTTCCACCAAAGAGCTCCCGAAAGTCCTCAGTCCTATCTTCCCACAGCTTATCATCGGTTGCAGAGAAGGCCTCCAGAAATCGCTTTTTGTTTTCTTGTTGCTCGGCCTTATAAAATTTGGAGATCGAATCCATCACTCGCACGCAAGCTTGTCTGGTTGGAAGAATGATCAGAATTTTCGGCCGCGTGAAACCCTGATCTCGGATTTCCACATCTTCGCCTTCTCTGGGGATACGCGTATTATTCTTGATCACTCGATCTCTAGTTTTAATTATGTGATTGAGTGCATGGAGACAATACATATCTCGTAAGCTGGCTGCGTTGCCTGGAGTTCTGGCTCCGTAAAGCATATCATAATAGCCAAACAGATATGGCGCGAGGCTCTCACTTGAGGTATCGAATTGTGACATGTGCTCAGACGCCGCTCCAGATAGCTTACGTTTAAGCGACAAGTCCTTCGGACCCCGTAGTGAAGGAAGTGGAAAACATGGCTCCTCGCCGATATCAGGATGAGACGCAGTGAATCGCATTCCTCCAGCGAGGTTATGCTTGCTTATTCGCCATGTTTGGGTGGAGGCGTCGATCTGTTTCGACAATTGATTCTCGTCCGGCTGCGCAAAATGGGTTTCGAACGGGTCGAATGCTGCGACGAATGTCAGTTCCACGACCTGAAAGCATGTAGCAATAAAAGAAGCCATACCACTATCTACATCATCCTCAGTCTCGTCAACCTCATCGTCTTCGTTTTCATCATTTGCGCTCTCGTCCTCTGATGCCTCCTTGACGTCTAGGTCGTCCTGTAGATCCAAATTCTCATTTTCTGGCTTAGTTTCTTCGATTTCTGCCGATGGCTTCTTGTCCTTGTGCCTTAGTTTTCGTTTCTTTCGCGCTGGTCCGTTCGAAGCGGTTCCGACGTTAAGCAGTCGAAGGAGGGTATTATACGGTTTCTCTGCTGGCTTTTCGTCAAGCTCGCTATCCGACGAAGCAACGGAGTTCTGCGCATCGCTAGCTTCGTCCTGCGAACCGTTTTCTGAAACAGCCTGTTTGCCATTCGAGGAATCGTTTTCACTAAGAAATATTAGCTAGATTCTTGATCGATGGCATGTATTCGACATACTCGATATTTTGAACCCTTGACGTCTCGAATCTCGCCCGTTTCCCTCGAAAAGAGCCTCTTAGAGAGCGAGCACCTTTGACAGCCATAGCTGAAGTTATGGCAGACTGAAAAGGATCCTTTCCTAGTCCAATTTCGCTCTTTGCAGCGCTCTCTGTTGAGTTTTGTTTTGATTCTATTACTGTGAAAGTTTTTGTTTCTCAGGGCTTTGACGGCCTTATGTATCTTGATGCTTAGTTTTAGCGTGAAATTTTCCACCTCTGCACACACACACACAAGACACTTTGAGAGTGACAGCCAGAAGAATCAGTCCTCTTTCGCATACTCACACTTGCATCAGACAGGCAGATTTATCTTCTACAGCTTGCAATCATGGCCGACACTGGTTCGTTTATCCATCTGGCACGGCCTCTAGGTCCTGCTGCTGTTGGTGCTGCACCCACCACCGCCCCTCTCAATGTTGTTATACAGCCACAGGTAAGCTCTCAACGATGCGAGTGAAGAATCTACAAATACGCTGATACCTGTAAACAGGCAATCTTCTCAATCCTCGACCATTCCCTCCGCCGCAATGCCGACCAGGAACGCGTTATCGGCACCCTTCTCGGTACCCGATCAGAAGATGGCACTGAAGTCGAGATCCGCAGCTGTTTCGCAGTCGGCCACACAGAAACTACCGACCAAGTCGAAGTGGACATGGAATATCAGAAGCAAATGCTTGCACTACACTTGAAGGCCAATCCCAAGGAGGTTCTCGTCGGGTGGTATGCGACATCGTCTGAATTGAATACTTTTTCAGCCCTGATTCAGAATTTTTATGGTGGCCATGGAGATGGGACGTGGCCTCACCCGGCCGTTCATTTGACTGTCTCTACGGAACCTGGGAAGGATATTGAAACTAGGACGTATATTTCTGAGCCCGTGGGCGTCACCGCGGAAAGGGCGGCTGATAGCGCTGCATTCATTCCTGTGCCGTATGAGATCCGGTATAGCGAGGCGGAAAAGAATGGCTTAGAAGCGATTGCGGCTGCGAGAGATGCTGACGACCGGACGTCTAATTTGTTCACTGACATCGAGACCTTGGAGAAGTCGATTGAGGAAGTACTCGGCATGATCGATCGGGTATCAAGATATGTTGAATCCGTCATTGACGAAGAAGCTCCAGCTTCGACTGCGCTCGGCCAGTTTTTGCTCAACACCCTTGCGCTGGCACCAAAGGTTGATCCAGCTGATATTGAAAGCGACTTGTACGTTTCTTGCCTTTCTAATCCGCAATGTATCAAAATACTAACTCTGGGGACAGCAACAAACACATCCAAGACGTCCTGGTCGTTTCTTATCTCGCCAATACTATCCGCACTCAAATGGAACTCTCCAATCGACTAGCGACTGCCCAGCTCACTCTTGGAGGTGGTGATAGCGCCGTCACCGCAACAACTGGTGAAGCAGGTCGCGAATCGGGTGGACAGCGAGGCGGGCAGCGCGGTAACCGTCAGCGCGGCGGTCAACAACGCACTCAGACCGAGGAACTGCGAGCATAGAAAAGTAATGATCCGTCCCGCTGTTGTCATCCAAACTTGTTTCATTTGCTCTCTAATAGACCACTGGAATCCACGTTGTTACCTTGCTGTCTCCGTTCGATCATTCGATGCTGATTTATGGAGGCACTGGGCCGATAGTTACTACTTCCTTCGACTCCGTGCTTCTCTATCACTTTGGTGAAATCCTGATCGATTGCACCTTTATTCAAATCTATTCGGATGTGGCTGTGGCTAAAAGCAAGGCGTCTCTGGAGTTTGCTATTCTATACCTTTTGTGTTGGCTTTTGCTACACTGCGTGGGATGACCTTTCTACAATTCAAAAGAGGAATCTTATTTCTGACATTTTTCACCAGGAAAGATTATGAACAGAATTTTGTGTTTTTTTTGCATGATGGATCATGACACCATGAGACACATGTGTAGACCAAAATGCAAGTATTCTCAGCTTGGATTCTGCCTTGCGCTTGTCCATCGTAGCAATTCATAAAATGCAAGTAATGCAAATGCACATGGCAGAGTCACTGATTTCAGCTAGAATGTATTTCTATTTAAGACAAAATACTGTGCTACATCAGCTATTATAACACCTAAACACCATTTGCAGATAAGAAAGTTTCTGGTAATGCCGACATGCCTTAACCGAGACCCCATAGCATCGAGCCATTTTACTCCTCGTTAACGCCGTTGTCCACATGCCTACAAACGCCGTCCATGCAGCACGTCGTGACGAAGACACCGCCATATCCTAAACAGTTCAAGTAATCGATTCTGCTTTGATCGCAGAAACTTTGCCTTTTCCTCCCGCACCGCTTTCTGACGCACTGGCCTCAGCACCGCCAGCACGCTTCTTACTCCGACGCCTTTTCTTCTTCGCAGTAGTAGTATTGTTGCTATCAGCGACCGTCTCCGCTCCTTCGGCGCCGCCTTCCTCCAGTCCCCTGCCCGCCCCCGCATCCTTGGCGACGCGATCATCGTTTTGGTCGAACGCCTTGCGTGCCTCCTTGAGTTCCTTTTCGAGTTGGAACAATTCCTGAACACGGCCGAGCTTGGTGGCGTCGCGGCGAATCACGAACATGAAGTCGTCGAGTTTGACCTTCTGGCGACCGGCGTGGGCGGCGACTTGCGCGGCGGCGTGGCAGGTTTCGATGACGAAGTCGGTGACCATTTCGTCGAGGACGCGGACGGTCTCTGGGTGGGGTTCCTGGGGGAAGTCGGGATGGGGGTTGGCGTCGCCATATGCGCGCAAGAGCTGACGGACTGCGAAGGGGGAATGGGTTGGTTAGCTGCTGGGTTTGGGGGATGTTTATGCAATGCAATGCAGATTGATCCAGAAAGAGTCAACATTGCCGCAGGTTGAGAGAGACAGTGGTAAATGTAGGCCATGTAAACCAGAAAGAAATAGGGATTCACACGCTCGTTCCCAAAGTTCAGCTGGGCGTGGTGCCGAGTCAGACGCACGCGTGGCTCTGACATATCAGCATTAAGATCTCCTTCGACACTTTTCTACTGAAAGATTCCTCGCAGCTTCGTTTATGGTTGTTGTCAAAGGGGCGAGGGTGTCGTACGTGTAGCATGTACTCGTAGAGGTGGGGAGCGCGGAGGATCTTGTATGCACAGATGTTCAGCGCGTTGGAGTGTATGAGGTTTGAAAGTCTTGAGAAATGGAATCCATTCTCTGACAGGAGCTAGAGAGGGAGGAAGAGGAGGGAAAGTGGTTGTTATCAATGTCTGTTGAACAGTCTCAAGATGATCAAGGCAGTATAATGGATTCTCTCACCAGTTGAACTAGCAGGAAGCTTGTAGCCACACATGAAGATTCATCCACGCAACAAACATGCTCTTCTCCAGAACAGCATATTCACTCCTCTAACATACTGTTGAAGAGAAAAAGAAGAAAAAGAGAAATATAGCTAGAGTCACAATGGTACGTCTTTCTCTTCTCTCTACTATGATGCCAGACAGTCCTTCACCTCCAAAGCCAGCTTTGCTAACAACAACTGATATCCCCCCCAGACTGCACTATTCAACTTCCAATCTCTCCTCCTCGTCATCCTCCTCATCATCTGCACCAGCACCTATGCCCACTCAATCATGCCTGGGATCATGGACCGCAATCAGAACGGGTACGATGCTCCCTCCCTCCCTCCAATAGCTGCCGTGATCACTTCAGTCTTCCGAAGCAAGAAGCCGCCATGGTGACTTGGGACTTGCACAAGGTGCTGATGGATGGGTCTGTCTAGATTCTTTGGCATATTCTGGAAATGCGCGAGAGTGGGAGAGCGGTTGAGTCCATACGTCAGTTTATGCTGTATCGCCATGGCTGTCAGTCCCCCGCTTGATCCAACCATATCTATGATTTGATGAGCAGTAACGGATTAACGGCTGGTTTAAAACAGATTTCCCTTTTCTTTGGCTCATGATAGTGGATTTCTCTTTCGATATCCAGGCTTTATCCACGCTCTTGACGACGTCTACGCATGTATCGGTGCTGGGAGTTACATCGTGGTTGAATTCTTTTAAGACATATAGATACTTTCGCGTTTTTGTATATCTCATATATAAGTCCTTTCGAGCGCTCAAAATATGCATCTATTATACGGTATGTGTTCGCCCATACGCCGAAAATGCATCCAAACATACCCAGCCCATCAGAGAATTGTCTCCGCAACGAGCATGTCTCCATACTTCAACGATCCGTTATGTCGGATATCGTCATCGTTGTACCGGATTCTTTGGAATCGCTCTTGCGCTATATTTTCCAGCCTGGTGAATCGGAGTGTTTCCCCTCATTATTTCCACCATTGCGCGTTTCACCTCCCCCCAAGTATTTACCTTTCCGGTCAGGCGATTCCCTCTTTTCTATCCAACCTGTGCTTGTAGCTTCATCTGCTCGTAGTGGGGAACTGGAAGATATCGATGTCTTCGCAGTAGCCTGCCGTGATCTCCTTTTCCAAACGTCTTAGTGGTTCCTCGTTCAGCTATCCATAAATCCTGTCACTGAACTGTGTTGGATCCCTTTATTGGGGGACGCTTCAGTTTGGTGTTCTCAGCTACCAGCACTGGGACTCTCTTCGATCATATCAGCTTTCATCAGTGGTATGTTATCGCAAAGATTCTCCTGGATTCTATTCCGGCTCACGTCCAGCTCGTCGCCTGCCTGAGCTGTGTCTGTCCTTTCACTGGCATGGTTCATCAATGTCAGAGTCTCCGAATCAACTCCAAGTCGATCCAGTGATTTACGAAGCTTCGCTTGATGTCGGATCCTTTTCAAAGACCCGAATGTGTATCTATCCGGAGTCAAATTCTCCAGCAGCATTGACTTCAACGTCCTGGCAACCTCATCGACCATTTGCAGCTTTGCGTATCCTTGAAGCATCGCATTCCAGATTGAGGTGTCCACTTCGACGCCCTGCTGGCGCATCACTTGACGAATCATGTCGACCGCTGCTAGTTGCCCATGGGACATTACCGTATTCAGTAGAATATTCCATGTCAAGACAGTTGGAGGAGCTTGTCGAATGGGTCTATTCTCGTCTTGAAGAACCGCTGTTTCAGGGAGTGGGTCATGCATGTTTTGGACGATCATTATGGATTCGCGAATCATGCGCTCATCCGGTTGAAGCGCCGTTAAGAACGCATTGTAAATGTGATCGGTCTCCGCCAATCGGCCAATAGAGTCGTGACCCTGTCGAACAAGCTCGCGGAATCGATTATACACCTCAATGATGCGTGTTGTGTTCTTATACAGCCGAAGGTAGCCTGAAATCATCAAAACCAAAGCATGCGACGACGGAGAAGAAGGCCTATCATACTGTGGTAACTCTTGCTCTTTCTGAACTATGCCCAGGTCTCTCAGCGGCTGAGGGTCGTGACCCTGGCAGTAACTTTGAAGCATTGTATTGAATACTCGGAACTCGGTTCCTGGAGGCGCGTTGTAAAGGAGACCATACAAGGCATGCAAAATCTTGCTTAAAATATGAGGTTGTCGCTTTACTGAATGGTCGGATGCAATGAGACGATGACAAGTTTCCAGCCTTTCGGTGTCATCACGGTTCGTGGCATCATCGAGTAGCGTCAGGTACGTGTAGGAGTCTGGCGGGATTTTAGAGTGGTTGAATATATCCCATGCCATATCTGGATCGCCGATTTTGATGGCATTTTGAATAAGAATATTCAACATTTCCCGCCGAGGTTTTATTCCAAGGTTTAGTATTTCAGGGAGTAGTCGAAAAGTGCGAGTTCCATTCTCATCACGGGCGGTGTCCATAGTAAGGAGTCTGGCGCACCGACGCGCGACTACTTCTGATTCAACCGTAATCCATTCGTTTACCCGAGAAGGCACTAGCTGAAGAGCGCGAAGTGAATTATCCGCGTCATGCGATTGATTAAAGCGGTCCATGAAATATAACAACGTGTTAGCTGACACGTAGACCTCTCCCTTGAAAGCCTTCTCAAAAGCCTCCTTCAACTGGTTCAGGTCACAATGCTTGAGATACACACGTAACCCTCGTTGCGAAACGCTGAACGCTGGCCATCTGTCCGGGCCGACGGTGCGGCGCATCAGATGGTGATAATAATGTTTGGCTTCCGGAGTTGATGTCAAATCTTTGTAATGGTATGCATCGAGGTACAGAAAGCATTCCGATGCCATGCGACAAGGGGGATAGGGCCATATATGTGTAGATTCCAGAAAGCTCAGCATATCGACTGGCGAATTCAACAAGAGCCAGAAAGCGATATCCGGCCATATTTTGCACTTTTCCGAGTGGGTGAGTCCAGACCAGAAGGACTTGCCACTACTTGTATCTTTGAAATGCTCGGCCCAGTTTTCCACAACCGTCCAGTCTTGCAGTCTGAGTAAGCTCCAAATCTCCTCGTTGGATGTACCATGGGACTTGTTTTTAAAAAGCGTTTGAAACTTCCGATTCCAATCTGGGCGGATGACGGAATGGGGGTACAGCGAATTCCATCTTGCTTCAAATTCGATTCCGTACGATTTCCGGTTGAAAACGAACCCGGCATATTTACGTGCTGCGTCCGCTATTTCATCATCAAGCTTGCGGCGCTGTACTTGAACTCTCAAGAGGGACAACACTGCTGGGTTGCGAACTGCATCCCAAAGAAAACTGTCCCGCCTTTTTTCTTGTTGCATATACTCTGCCAGACTCAAGTGCTCATCGGCAGAGTGTGGTGGTCTGGTAGGACGGTTATGGAAACTCCCCGATATCAGTCCGTATGGTTTATTGCTCTTGGCCGCCCTTTGGAAACTATTTGGAGGGCGATTTAACGAGTAGGTCCTAGATGCAGGTTGGGTGCGCTGGCAAGGAGGCTGTTCTAATCGCCCCGGTATCGACGAGGGCTCATGCTGGAGGGAAGGAGGAGCAGTCTCGGAGCCGGGGTCTCTCGTTTCTGGAGGAGGGGAATGCTCTAATGAGTTCTTGAGTTGAGGAGAATTGCCAATTGGCGGATGAGGCCGTGGTTGAAAATCATTTTCAAACTCAGGATCTTCAGGAGGGACTCCTTGTAGGCGTGCTGTCATACTCGCTCGTAGTGCATCGCTATGGAAACCCCTTTGTGCCCAATTGAAGGATGGGTCCCATATGAAAACGACATGTCTAGCCATAGTCCCTTCGCCGTGAAAAGTGTTGTAGAGACATTGCTGAGAATATCCGGTCTGCGAACTGCGATGCAGTGCTTGTCGCGCAAAAATGCCAGGCATGTATAGGTCGGCGGAGACAGACTGCCCATCCAAATAAGTGTCCAACGAAAACTCAGGAGACAGCCATTAAATAAGTGTTCAAATGCATCCGTAACTAAATACAGTTCCTCTGTCTATTTATTGATTTCCCGTTCTCCAGATCTGTGAAGTCGACATCAAATCGTTTTGAAGTTGAGAAAGAAAGAAATCTCGATGTTGTGGCTTGAGAACTTAAAATAACTAACTATCTTACATAGCTGTTGTGGCTGACTGCGACCTCTCATTCAGTTCTATTCGTTTCAACGAGGATCTTGACCACGAAGCACTGCGTTCACTACAGCTGTCTTTGACTGTTTGACCATGGCTTCTAAGCATACCACTCTCGATGCAGCCTCAGTTGACCGCAAGACGCGACTCGCAAAGCTTGCAGCGCTGAAAAGAAAGCAACCGGAGCCAGACACCAAAGAACCCAAAGATGACAACTTAAAGAACAAGTCCGCCGACACAACCTCCCACTACCTCTCCGGAAGAAACTACGATCCCGAGACACGAGGCCCAAAACTTGGGTTTGAGCATGGCCCTGCAGATGGACAAACGACGTTGGAAGAGCAAGCAGCCAAGATCGCCATATCCACCGCAGAGGCGGCAAAGGAGAACGAGGAGGACCCGCCAATCGACTTGTTCAAGCTACAGCCTAAGAAGCCGAACTGGGATTTGAAGAGGGATTTAGATGCAAAGTTGAAGATTCTCAATGTGAGGACTGAAAATGCGATTGCGCGGCTGGTTAGAGAACGGATACAGAATGCGCAGAAGATAGCGAAACAGAGGGCCAGGGAAGGTGATGTGGACGGGGAGGAAATTGGCATCGAAGGCGAGGCATTGGTGGAGGGCATGCATGTTCGAGAACGGGAGGTAGAAGAAGAAAGAAGAGAAGAAGGAGAGGACTGGAGCTAGACTGTCGTCAATATCGACAGTACATCGTTTCTTGACATCTTCTGCTTTGCGCTAGCGTTTCGATTTGGGAGAGCACAGAGAGTACGGAGCATTGGCGTTCAAGTCTATCGGGAACATGATATTCTCCTCATTTCTAAGGAACCTATGATACATCGCCGCTTACGAGCATGAGTAGTATCCCACCTGCTATTCGTACCAGAAACATAATGGAAAACAAAAATGATGGAGGGAAATGCTACCAAGAGCGAAGCACGCCAGCGAAGAAAGGAGGAAAAAGGATCAAGTCTGCTGAATTAATAGCTCAGCTCCCCATGTTCATGGCTTGTGTCAAGGCCAGTCGTTTGCTATACGGGCTTAAACTTCGCCTTCTCGGCTCAGGTTCTGGACGTGGGGCGGTCGGTCTATCCCTTATGGAAGAGAATCTGCCAGAACTTGAATTTTGGGACGGTCTTCTATATTTCGGAACCGGACTACGCGCACGCCACGCGGCCGTCCCATTTCGATCCAACGCAGGTGTTGTCGAACGTCTCTCTTTTGCAATTCTGCTCCTATCCATGCTCTGACTGCGAGACCTTTCTCTCCGGCTACCTCGTCTATCCGAATCATAACTTCGTCCCCGTTCACTGGGACTCTGCGATTTCCATCTTCGTCTGGTGCGACGGTCACTTTCGCGTGTGCGAGGATGCCTCTCCGTCATTGAATCGGATGAAAGATATGATTCATCCGACGGGCTTCTTGCTTTTCTTTTGCGTCCCTCTGGCCGGAAAGGTGATCGTGACCAGTCATCCCGCCTTCTCGAGGGCGGAGACCGGGAGCGACTCGTGGATATGGTGGAAACTGAACTTGATGATCGAGACGATGAGACCGATTGGGACCGCGATTTTAATCTGGTTTGACCATATGGCGCGTTATCCCTCCCCAGCCTGTCTTTGTCGTGCCGTCGTTCCTCGTCCGTTCGACTAGGGAGTCCAGATGTTGCGCCTTCTCTGAAAATCATATTTGTTAGATAAGTCAAGAGCGAGTTATACCATCTTAGGTGGCAAAGCATACCGAGGTGGTTCTTTCGGGAGTTCGGTTGATAGCGGCTGTAACAACTTCGGGTTCGCTAACTGTTGAGTTCTGGACGGCCGCGAGGTATAGGGACGTTCTTGGGGTGTGACTTTGCATTCATAGCTGTAGTGACGTTTACAAGCAGTCAGTACTAATAGAACTGTAAAGTATGAGGCACACATGGAGGGAAACATATCTCTTTTTAGACATTTCTGGCACAAGGTGTTTGGAGTTGCTTTTGATAGGCTCTGAAGCCCGGGAACGTTGCGATATCGATTCATCCCACTTTCCACCAAATGAAGGCCGGTTGCGAGTGATGTTGGGTTTTTCACAACAGGCTGTTAGAGTGGTGGATGTGCAATCCGAGATAGCTTCAAGGCAGATGGCTCAACTGTGCACTGTGTATTTGGTGGAATTATTAGTATCATTAGCTTCCTTTCAACCTCGCGTGCTGCTCTTGAGATATTGATGCTTCTCAATAAGTATTGTATAGTGGCTATGTGCTTCTCAGTAAGATAGTAGTATGAATAGTATTTCCTTTCTTGAGATGCAGTGAAGCCATTCACCTTCTCTCCATCAGGAACAAGCCTTAGTCAGCTGTCATAACTACATCCACTCCGATCATCTTTACACAGTATATCCCATGATTGAGAGAGCAAAGAGAGTCAGTTTCTACAAGAGATGGAACAGAGACATATTCCCATCTTCAACTGCTCTGAAATCAGGCACTACCAGGCTTTCAAGTATGTTCCTACACCACGTCTGTGCTCTATCTGGTCCAATATCAGACTATGTGCCACATACCAGGATCTGTCCATGTTAACTCCAATAGGCTACTGTGAACCCCTGGATACATTGCGATATGGATATTATTTCTTTTGCATTCAACATTGTCTTCCTTTCTTGCTCTTGACTGGTGTGCAATACATACATCGCTTGCACTTGAACCAGATCAAACCATCTACCTCAACCTTCCACAAGATTCATCGGGGATGCAGAGTGCCATGTCTCCGTTAGCCCCTTTCCTTCAGCTGGATCACTTCGGTTTGGCTCTGCAGATTGCCTTATATGCTGCTTGCGCGTTGATATTCTCCATTATCGTCAATGTCCTCTGGCAATGCCTCCCCCAGAAGGCGTCAGAGCCCCCCCTGGTCTTCCATTGGATCCCGTTCATCGGAAATGCAGTCTCATATGGCACCGACCCGTGCGGCTTCTATATCAATTGTCGTAAGAAGGTGCGGTCACACTCCTTGCACTTATTTCATGCATCTCCAAATCACAAATCTCAGCTAACCTACAGTGTGACTTCGATAGCATGGCGATGTCTTCACTTTTATCCTCTTCGGAAAGAAAATGACTGTATATCTCGGGATCGATGGCAATGATTTCATCTTGAATGGCAAGCTGCAAGATGTCAATGCTGAAGAAATATACGGCCCCCTTACGACCCCTGTCTTTGGCAGTGATATCATTTATGACTGTCCAAACGCGAAACTCATGGAACAGAAGAAGTTTATCAAGTTTGGACTCACTCAGAGCGCTCTGCATTCCTACGTACAATTAATCGAGCAGGAGGTCATCAACTATCTCAAGACCGCCCCCGCCTTCAGAGGCCACTCCGGAACCGTCAACATTCCTGCCGTCATGGCTGAAATCACTATCTTCACCGCCGGGAGAGCCCTCCAAGGAATAGAAGTGAGGAACAAGCTCACCGCTGAGTTTGCTGAATTATACCATGACCTGGATCTAGGCTTTCGGCCAATCAACTTCTTAATGCCATGGGCACCTCTCCCGCAGAATCGACGACGAGACGCCGCACATGCCAAGATGAGGTCCATTTACCTGGACATCATCAACGAGCGCCGGAAATCGGGCATCCGGCCTGCAGAGAAGGACAAGGATATGATCTGGCACCTAATGGACTGCGTTTACAAATCAGGACAGCCGTTGCCAGACAAGGAGATCGCTCACATGATGATTACGCTCTTGATGGCTGGCCAGCACTCGTCGTCATCATCAAGCTCATGGATCATGCTCCGCTTAGCCTCTCACCCGGATCTCGTTGAGGCACTGTACCACGAGCAGATGCAGAATCTCAGCAACAACAGGTCACAGCTGAAACCGTTGCAATACGAGGATATCAACAAACTCCCTCTGCTGCAAAACACCGTGAAGGAGACGCTGCGGGTGCACTCCTCCATCCACTCCCTCATGCGCAAAGTCATGAGACCCATGCCCATCCCCAACAGCAAGTACGTGGTCACCCCCGACAAGGTGCTGGTGGCATCGCCGATAGTCACACATCTCAGCGAAGAATACTTCCCTGATGCCCAGGTTTGGGACCCGCGTCGTTGGGAGAGTGCCACGGAGATCGAGACAGATGGGGACATGGTAGACTACGGCTACGGCGCCGTGTCCAAAGGTACACGGAGCCCGTACTTGCCCTTTGGAGCTGGGCGTCATCGCTGCATCGGGGAGAAGTTTGCCTACGTTAATCTTTGCACCATCATCGCGACGCTGATTCGGAACCTAAAGCTCAGTACACTCGACGGTAAGTGTTGGGTGCCGCCAACAGACTACAGTTCCCTTTTCTCCCGGCCCACACAACCGTCTGAGATTCGTTGGGAACGGCGCTTTCCGGAAGCAACTGGTTGTTAGTATATGAGATACCAAACCAGGAAATCATACGGACAGGCCTTCTCAATAGAATCAGCCATAGCTTCAAGTAAGCACCAATACATATAAGTTCTTCGTTGAGTCAGCTCTCATTTTACAAGCGTTTCCCATCAGAGTCAAGTTGGAAGATTGCTTGCAGCCAAGATGCTGCTAAGGTTCTTCCATAATCCTAGCCAACCCCATGCCCTCCGAACCTGTATGCCTTTGAAGGGAATTTACCACTACAATGGCCTACATACCGTACATACTACACAGTATGCGCGTAGTTGATAGTACATACATACATTAGTTCTTAGTACCTACCTAGTGTGATAGATGACTAAGCCAACCCTGAATTACATAATCACTGCTCTCCACAACAGCCAACGCCAAGCCTCAACCCAACCCTCATCTTTGATCAACTTTTGTTCAATCTCACGACGTCTTCCTCTCTAAATGCACCATCATCTCTTCACCGCCAGGAGTTATTCACTGACGCCATCTCCTGTGTCTTTGCTACTGTGTGAGGAACATTGTATCCTGCACGGTGTGACCTTTGTGGTTTAGCTCATCAGGCCATTCACCAGTCAAGGCAGCCAGTTTCAGCCTTGAGAGAGAATTCCTAGCTGTGAGCGTAGGTACTGGCCTGTGATATATCCATCAACTTCTGCTTATACTTGGGAGGGTCATTTTCATGGCGAAGATAAATGTCCAGAGATATGTCGTCTATTCGCCTGGGTTTGCACGCGGCGGCTTTGCCTAGGGACTTCATTGCCATTATATGATCGTTGTGTTACTTGTTCAGGCCACACTACTACGATATAGACCTTTATTCTGGTCTGAGAATCAATATCTTGCTACTATGGCTTCAAAAGCTGCTCAAATCAATGGTGGACTATCGTTTGCAAAGGTGTGTTGCTACTCATCTGTCTCCCTTTGATGGTAACTGTTCTTGCTGAGACTTTTCTTTGTCAGGTCGCAATGATGAATCCACCTCTCAACCAGCATGCTTTGGCGTCTCATCAAAATATGCAGAGCGCCGAGTCCGTTGCCGATGTGCCGACCAAAACCATTCCGATAGCTTGTTCCTCGGACCAGCGAGACTTACAGCATGGCGACGGAGACAGTTCGCGAATGGACAAACTCTCCATGGGGGTGCAAGATCTCCATTTGTCAAGGGAAAATTCAGGAACAGGTGGTTCGGAGGCTTCCGGAGAAGATTGCCCGTCTAAGACCGATGGAATCTTTGACGATGACCAAACTCATCTGTCTAATTCTTCTACAAAACCAACAAGTTTTGACTCTAAGAGCATGGCATCTATTACGACCTTTGCCATGGATGAAAAGGAGTCCTTGAGACCTGACGATAGTGCAAGTGTTCAGGCCATTGACGAAGATGATCTTTCCGGATCTGCTTCCGGCGCGCCTAATTCTCAGGTCGGTTCCGAGAGTAGTGCTCGCTTGAACCGCGTAGGTCAGCTAGCAATGTCGCAAAGGTTCTCCGGCGTGGCGGTCGTTGATGTTGTGCGACTCAATGAAGGGGAATTGAAAAAACTACATGGGGAATCAACGATGAACGCTTTGAACGAAAGAGACCTTCATAGCTTCCCCAACGAACCGGACGAAAAATTGCTTGAGGCAATGCGTTCCCCAAAGGATCGATTATTTATACTGCAACTTGAAGAGAAAATTAATGCGTTTATCAAGAATCCAAGGTTGGTTCTACTACGAAAGCTAAAATTAGGGGTCGGTGCTAATTAATACCACAGCGAACAATCCTTAGAGCTGCCGCCCTGTAACGCTTTCGGGCGTCTACTCGCTCATAAATTAGGTGATTATTACCACTTGACTCATTTCGTGGATAACAATATTACTTCTGTTCGGCTTCACCGGACACCTTGGTGCAGGCTGTAAGTTGAGACTCCTTTTATTCCTGATTGGTGCTCTTGGGGCTGACTTGGGGTAGTCCTACACCTTTATCGACTCTATATGCTGCCAATGTTATGAAGACGCCACCTCCGGCGGCCCCAGCGATGAAGATTATGCGCCGCGTTGGTCAACCAGGAACGTCCGTTGCAGCCGGAGGGAGCACCGCACCCAGCTCATCCGCACCCTCGAAGACCACTTCAGAAGTAGACACAGATGGATCCGGTGAAGAGGGGGCGGAATCCTCTGCAGCCGCTACTCCGGCAAAAGAACGCCAGGCCTTGACACGGGAGGAACGAGAAGCAAAGTACCAAGAAGCTCGTGAACGGATATTCAGAGACTTCCCCGAATCTAAATCTTCGGATAGCCCGAACAATGGTGAGCAGAGTGTGGAGGTGTCCAGGTCTAACTCCCGAGCTGGCCGTAAGAAGCATAGACAACGAACGCCACATGATGATAGTTTCGAAGTGAGATCGCAGTTTAGTACTTACTACGCTGGTGTTCAGTATTCGGGCACACAGGTGCCCTTCGGTGGGGCTGTGCATGACTCCTCGTTTACGCCGCAAAGCAATTACATACTGGGTCAGCCACCTGCGAGTTTGAACTTCACCCAGAATAATCAAACTGCAGCCATATATCCGTCTCAAACTAATACAAATGGGTTTCCCCATTATCCCGTGGCAATAGCGCCGCAAGGAAACTGGCAAAATGGGCATGTTTCTACATCTCAGTACACAGGATTCCATCAGGGAAACCAGCTTCCGGTGATGTCGCAGCAGTCATCTACAAGATCTTCGCCAGCAATGAGCTCTTATGTCCTTCCGACCGGAGTTCAATATCCGCAGTCTCCATCCTCATGGACACAAACTCCATACCAATCCAATTATCCTTCTCCAACAGTGCAGAGAAATCCTCAAGCCGTTCATTGGCCCAACATTCCACCTAATCCAATGGCTTCCGCCCAGATACCTTACTCCTATGGCCAAACCCAGAATCAAGCGTATCCACAAAACCCTGCAAACAATACCCCCCAGCATCCTTTACCAGGGAGCTTCATACGATCAACATTCAACCCGCAAAGCAGATCCTTCGCTCCTGGTGCTGGAATTTCTCAGCCAAGATACTCTGAAAACATCGCATCTTCCCAGCCTTCCAATGGTTATTCCGCAATTAATTGCTTGTGGACGGGAGGCCAGGACAATGTGAACCGATTTCAAAGTAGAAACTCGGGGCATCATGTTAACAACAAACCTTCAGTACTTCCATCGTCGGATCAAAGTTCGGGCCCAGGAAGGCAGACCGAGAATCAAAACTCAATCACGAAATGGGGTACGCCGGCTCATCTTCCTCCCAAGCCTCCACCTTCTGAGGTGCCGTATGACTTTGATAGGAAGGCCAGAACCTCCACAGTTTCTGCACAAAATTACTCCAACAATAATACATCAACCTTTTCAAAGCCGGCAACCTCAAAATCTGGCCCTTTGGTGGTAGGGGGTCCAGCTCCTTCAAATTCACGTTCTCAATGAACTTACGCTGCGGCATTGTAGCGGCCTCTTTGCATGCTTAGGTATGTCAATATATGGAGTCCTGGATCGTATTCATGACCATCTATGTCTGACTGGAGCATTAGGCGCATCTGGACATCTTCTAATCCCTGGTAAGGTTACAAATACCAACAGCATAAAGTTAACTGGTCGGCGTCGCATGGCTCCCGGATTATGGCTTTTTCCCACCTGAAGACAAATTGCATTTTCAATCATGGAGTGTTCAAAAAGGCGCTGTGGGAAAACTGGCGAATATGATTGGCATGATGTAACTGCATGGAAAAATGAGCCCTTTCTTAGACCTTTGTGGATATCCCTTTCCTGTCTCTTCCTGTTTCTTTTATTGCATTGTCCTTTCCTATCAACAGACCCTTTGGGAACGCCCTGTAAAGAGCACTGAAAGATAGGCATATTACGGATTCAATTGCATTTAAATGATCTTTGGTCCCTTAGCATCTTTATTTCAATAATACCAGCACCAGGAGAATGCGACCCATCCATAGACGAGCTTCAGGTACTTGCATGCCATGCAGTTGTGAATATCTATATAAAAACTCAGTCCATTTTCTGGGCCACTCATGTTCTTGGAGACATAGTTCCAGTTAGACTTGGAATACAGAATCTACGCCATCATTGTCCCCCCAAACGCCACCAAAATACAGCAATCTCAACGCCCGAAGATAAAATATATTGAAATTTTCCCGCATTCATTTTTTACATATTCTTCTTCAGCAAAGCCTCCGCCCTTTGAACCTCCCTTTCCAACCCCTCAACCCCATCCTTTCTGTACCGCGTAACCTTCCTTACATTCCTCGCCGTAAGCTCGTTGACTTCCTTGCCCTCGGCTCGACGTCGCGCCAGCGTTTTGGCCGTCAGCGCGAAACGCATGTCGCGCGGTCCGTCGACGAGTTCGAGAATGGCGGAGGGCGCTTGGTCGGGTTTGCGTGGCTCGATGCGCAGCACGCGCGTGTAGCCGCCGGGACGGCTGAGGTAGCGCTCGCGCAGGGGGCCGAAGAGTTTGGGAAGAAGAGAGTGGGGGGTCTGGTTTTGGACGGCGGAGGTGTTAGTATAAAGGGTTTTGGGTTTTCTTCTTTTAATCCAAAGATGAGAAGGGGAGAAGAAGAAGACGAAGCGTAACGTACGAAGAAAATAGACAATGCTCGACGCCTGCTTGCTTCGGTGTTCTTTTTTCCGAGGGTTATGAGTTTCTCGGCGAGGCGTTGGGCTTCTTTGGCTTTGGCCCAGGTGGTGGTGATGGATTCGTGGGTGAAGAGGGAAGTGACGAGATTTCGGAGGAGGGCCTGTCTGTGGGAGGATTTGCGGCCCAGATGGCGGAATTGGATTGCGCCGCCGGCCATGGTGAGATGGTGCAGAATATATATTAAATTTTGCAAGAATAATCCTTCGTGTAGGGTGATGGCCAGATGAAGAGTAGATGTCAAGTCGAGGTGAGATGGTGATTTGAGAGAGATCGATCAACCAATCGGAGTGAGGAATTAGCAACAAGAAAAGAACTGCGACGACAAGGTACTAAACTAACCCAGCTGTGGATGTTTCTGTCAATTCAAACAGACAACTCTTTAAATTCAAATTCGAGGGATCTAGCAAAGGATTTCATGACTGGCACGAACTACGTGCGTACTTTTCAACGATGGGTTTCTTTACTGGTTTCGTATGCCTTTCTCAACCCACAACGATCAACTCAAGAGTCCTACCACTCTAATACATATATTCACACTAGTTTGGAGGGTTCACCCTCGCCAGCTCAGTCCTCTACTTGACCATACATCTCCATCTCGCAAATCGACATCACCAGCACATCCTTCTTCGCGAACAAATCGACCTTCTAAATACTCTTTCTCTTCCCACGACAGCCAGAACCGGACTCATCGGGAAAGGCAATGCGGCGGCTGATGTTATGGCTCGACGGGGATATCTGCCCCGCCAAAGACCAGGAATAGTGGAGCTGGGCAAGGAGAAATGGAATCAGGAAATCCGATTGCTTGTCAGGAGGGCGCAGGAGGTGAGGTGGGAGGATGTACAGCAAAAAGTGGGAAAAGGGTGGGAGATTGTGACGAGTCTGGCGAAGAACAATAGATGAAGAGGGAACTTTATTGTTGGTGATTCTTTAAGTTTTGATACCCCTTTGTAGCGACAATTGTTTGACTGCAGGTACAAGTTGCGGTCTTAATCCATATTCCAAGAATCCTCTTCCTCGATCTCAATCAAAAAATGGCTAACCATGTCCATGATTAACTTGTGGGAAGCTGTAGACTTTCCGCGCTGGTTGCGGAGGACTGCTGCGGACCAAATCGAGTATAAAAACCAACCCGCTACAGCCCATAAAGCTGTGGTACGGGGCTCTAATTCTATCATATTTCAAGAGTCCATACGTAATCTCATGTCACGGTGGTTCTGGCTCAGTCAATGAATAATTCTTCATTGTATGGATCATCTCAGCCATCAGACGTGGCAGTGGCAGAAGGCATGCTTTCGCTCTCACTCCAGATCTCTTTGCTCTCACGCTCCACAGTCCGCATAGCATTCGCAACTTCATCGAGTTTCGCCACAACGTCCAGGACACTGCTGTTAACCCGTTCAAAGTATCGGTCATTTGCCTGTCTCCTTTTCCTAGCAAGTAAGATGTCTTTCTCTGTCTTCTCATCCAACACTTTATGAGGTAAACGGTCCTCAGTTTCCGTCGACGGACGCCGTAGAGACTCCGCTCCTTTTGCAGCGCCTAAGCCGGATTCACTCGCCGAACCGTCGACCACCTCATCCACTTCACTTCTCACCCATGCCTGAGCTAACGCCAACTGCTTAACGCGCAATTCTTCAAGAGCCTTTGCATGTTCCGCAGTAAACACATGGTCCCCGCTGGCAGCAGCCAGCTCCACTTCAGCAAGGGTGCTCTGCATCTCTTGCCATACCGCATCTCCTGCGTCTACCTCGGCTTGATTGCGAGATTGAGAAGGGCTCAGAAACGGAGAGCCCAGTTCCGGACCAGTTCCAAAACCCTTCGAGATACCTTCTCGAGCAGAAGGGGTTCGTGTCTCTTTTATGGATGATGCTTTACTTGAGGGCCCTTGTGGTGGATTGAGTAGGTTCGAGGGGAGTGATAAGTTGGAAGCGTTGCGGGAGGGCGGGCCGAGGAAAAGGGCTGGAGGGGGCAGGCGCTGGGCCGATTTAGTTTCGGACAACTCGCTTTTCTCTTCTACTGTCATCTTGAGCTGCTTGGCCTAGAAGTCCACAAGTAACTGTCCTCACTGCTCTGGTTGTTGATTGCTGCCAGTTGATAGAAGACCGACTAGATCCACGGATAAACATACCACCGAGAGCCGTCCCAAACTCGCTTAGCGTTAGGGCAAGACGAGCGACAAATCCACACTTTTGGGGATTTTGCGGTAAACGACGACAGCGACCTTCTCTGCCTCGACAAGTCAACTCGGCTCTTCAAGTGCCCTTTTCTTGCGATAGCATTACATCGGTACGTATATCGGAAATCTCTTTTTGCCTCTTTCACTTTGATTTCCACAATCCATCGACATCACTGGTGCTAGAGCCCCATCAAAGTACTAACTACCTCGCTCACGAAACGGCAGCAAACCCACACTCGACTGGCATTTAGAAATACGTCAACATGGGTAAAGGTAAGCCGCGTGGTCTTAACGCCGCCCGCAAGTTGCGGAACCACCGCCGCGATGGTCGCTGGGCCGATCTCACATACAAGAAGCGCCTCCTCGGAACCGCCTTCAAGTCTTCTCCATTCGGTGGCTCCTCCCACGCCAAGGGTATCGTTCTCGAGAAAGTCGGTGTTGAAGCCAAACAGCCCAATTCCGCTATCCGAAAGTGTGTTAAGGTGCAGTTGATCAAGAACGGAAAGAAAGTTACTGCTTTCGGTGGGTTTTGTTTCGCATATCTGGGACTGAGAGGGCTTTGTTTTTGTCCGGTTGTGGATGAATGGAATGGAAGTGCTGATTTGTTATGGTTGAAATAGTGCCAAATGACGGTTGCTTGAATTTTGTCGATGAGAACGACGAAGTCCTCCTCGCTGGTTTCGGTCGTAAGGGCAAGGCCAAGGGTGATATTCCCGGTGTCCGATTCAAGGTCGTTAAGGTGTCTGGTGTTGGTCTTAGTGCGCTTTGGAAGGAGAAGAAGGAGAAGCCAAGATCATAAATGGCACTAAGCAGTCCTGAGGTTGAAGAGAGCTGGATGATGAGCTGGCAAGCGAAATGGCTCTATACCGGCTGGAAGTATGTGGGATATTGTTAATGCTACAACCATGATGATTTGGCGGATGGTATCATGACCCGAACATGCAAATATGTCTGGTGGCTGTGACTCTAGATTCCAGCGCATGATTCAGACTATTTCAAACTGGTGTCGAAACAGGTAGCACGGATCGGAACGCCCGAATACAATAACCAATTTCCTTTTCTCTATGATTATGTTTCATAAAATTTCTGAATGTCATTGCATCATGATTCCAATGTAAGATCTATATCCCAACTACAGGTTGACATCCTCACTGCGGTAATGGTCAGCGACAATGCGGTATAGATAGGATGGTGCATGCCCTCCACTGCAAAAGAATGACTATTAGCTTGAAATCTCAAAGAGAAAGATCTAGGAAAACTTACATATTGGTGATGTATAGATCGATCAGTTCAGCAGGGACATAATCAGACAGAGGATTCACCACATCGATGCTATCTACCAATTCCCCATCTTCATATGGGAGAATCGCACTTGGGTCTCCATATTCAACCAAGGACTCATGGTCAAACGGATAAACCGGACTCAACTTGTACACTCCACTCACGACAACCACGGGAGTCTTGTGTGCTTTTGCTGCATTAGCAATAAGCCGAGTACCCGCCGCAGCCACTAATCCACCGTTTGCAAGGACACAGTCGGTCCCCAGAATGACCTTGTTGACTTGTGACATCAATGCAAACACCGCAGAATCTGGTATTAAAATTACAGTAATGCCCTGAGCAATCAGTGGCTTTTGGAATGCTTCCGGCGTCAATCGTTCTTCGTCACCACTGCTGATGCCAGTCACGGTTGCGTGGGTGACTTCGTGGTTATTGGGATATGATTCTACTTGGATCACGCTAAACTTTCTTTTCGCTGCGGCTTTTAGGAGGAACTTTTGTACTGTCGTCGATGCTGTGTGGGTGAGAATCACCTCGTTCGAGTGGATATGATCGAGCGCGTAAGCGGAGATCTGGTCATTGACCTGGCTGAGCTCTTCAAGGATCTCTTTTATGCCATCAAGTACTTCGCCCCGGTAATCACTTGGCTTGTCATCGCCAGTATCTGCCTCCGCTCGCAAAGGAGTAACTGGTGAAATAGGATCAGCGGATTCGGGCGGACACGAAAGCAAATTAAACATCGATGTCCCTGGAAGCGCAGGGGCCGCTGTAACATGGCTTGTAGACGACGGCCTCTCCAGCGCATCAAAATGCGACAACTTCTCGAGAGCGCCGCTAGCGTGTGCTGATAGACGTGCGGGGTTTTGAAAGCTGCCTCCGTGGGGAGGGGTATGAGGTCGTGTATCGTCCGATCCGGCATCGCTCATCATTCCCCAGTCCCGCCTCCAATTCTCAGCTTCATCTCTCATCATTCCCAAAACGCGACGGATAATGTTCCCAACAATCAACTGCCTAGGTTGCGCGGACATCAATCGTCTACCAATTCGCTTGACGTGCTCGATCAATGTTGCTGGATCATTGGATTTATTCGTGTGCATAGCCCGAAGGAGAAGGTGAGCAGTCGCAAGCGCGCATGACTGCGGCTGTCGGATGTG
This sequence comes from Emydomyces testavorans, assembly GCA_029449355.1. Lineage (NCBI taxonomy): Eukaryota > Fungi > Ascomycota > Eurotiomycetes > Onygenales > Nannizziopsiaceae > Emydomyces > Emydomyces testavorans. The sequence continues at coordinate 4,829,645 of CP120627.1, forward strand.
GCGTCGTTTGAGGAGTCTATATGTCTGGTCAATACCATGAAGTAGAAATCTCAGAGTGCATCGGAGGTAGACACACGCTATCAGATTCTCTGTTGATGCCTCAACTGAATGTTGCTTTAAAGATTGGATGTAATTTGACAGGCCCGGGGTCATGGGCAGTGCCGTTGGTGCTAGCATCCTGCCGTCTCCTTGCTTTTTTATTTTTATTATTCTCGCAATCACAGTAGAGGGGCCTTTTGATACTGTGACTCAGGGCAATATTGTATGTCCTGTGTACTTTGTTCAAGTGAGGGAGCCTTGGATTTCAAAAGAGCATCTATTTCAAGTTCCTCAACTGGTATCACAGGGAAATATAAGAGCTAAAAAAGAAGTGATTAAGTATGAAGCTGATTTCCTCAATCTTTCTCTCAGCATTGACATGAAAGCTGCGATGGCTGATGAGCAACAACAAGGCTAGTTCCCAGAGAGGCATAGCGTCAGTCTTGCTCATAACCTTCCTTTAACCTCAGTCTTTCTCTCTCCTCAGAATCTCAATCTTCATTCATTCAAAGCCAACTACATTATTGTTAACACTTTGAAATGCTGTGATGTGAAGGAGGAATTTGCAAAGACTCATTCTTTGACTACTCTGGACTCAAAATATAGATATTTACCTGTTGACAAAGTGGAGATACATACAAATTGACGATACACTCTTCCCATCCAAATGTGTTTTTTCCTACTAAAACACCTTCATTGTCTCTCCCATTTCATTTTTATCAAATGTCTGGTGCTCATTACAAGTGCCTCTCTCAAGCAAAGCCTTGTTCATGACTGCATGGACTGTTCAACTATGTCCATTTATGCGATGACGCATGAATGGGCCCAGCAGTCACGCCTTTTCCAGCCAGCCCTTAAGCCTTCCATTGCCTTTGCCGAAGATTGAACCGTCTTCACATCCCCGTCTTTAGGTTCTGGGGAGTCTTTCTTATCCAAAGCGGCCAAAATATCCATGGACTCCTCAGACGAATCTCCGTTGGGCTCTGGGCGACTTGCCTTGGACACCTCACTTTCACGCGATACTGAACTGCCCCTGACTATGACAGGAGAGCACTTTTGTGCCAATGTCAGGACTTTTTGCAGATAAAAGTCCTTTAGAGAAGTGTCCAGAGTTGTGTTCTGGACTGAAATGAGCATTCCTGACGGGTACAGGAAGTCGAACTCGACGTCTGCCCCATTCCAGTCGAACAAGTCTGATTTCTCTCTATAATATGAAGGACGCCCATTTTCGTAAATGAGCTCATGTGTCTGTCTTGACACCGCTCCAACATGGCTCAGTTGAACAGCGCCGTCGACCGATCGAACAAGAGAAGAATGCCAAGGAGTCATTGCCGTTCCTCCCTCTTGGGGTATGAGAGAAATCGAGAGTTTTGTGGCGTCCAAAGAAGGATGGATTGATAACCTAATAGATTTCTCGAACCTTTTTGCTATCGCTATGGCGAAAGCTCTTCCCCGTGCGATCATCTTCTTCGCGACCTCCTCGCGGTGCTTTTTGATCTGCCGTTTTGACATGGTCGAGTCTTCAAACCTCTTATCATCGATATCCTTTTCAAGGAACTTAATATAACCTCGATAGGTTAACGTTGTGTCATGGTCACTCAAGATATGCCTAGAAGGACTAAAGTCCTCTGGAATGTTTCTTTGATATAGCTGACTTCTGAACCATGGTGCGTCTCTGAGGTATTGTTCCTCTGTGAGCGGTTCTCCTGTGTCGACGTCCCCAAGAAGCTCGACAAGGCGAACGAAGTGAATGTGATTACAGCCTTTTTTGACGGCAAGTTCTCGCAGTGCTTGGCCGTATGTCCATACTTCTTTATCGCTGATTCCCAAGATATCTATCCTTTGCTTTAGTGTAACAACTAAGCAAATGGAGGGGAAGCTGCGCACCGTTATACATCAATCCATCGGATACAATGTCAACCCTTGCCCCTTTACTGTATACTTTCCGAATTTCTTTGCACAAGCTATTGAGATGCATCAATGCAATCTCCTCGCCTTTATCAGGAAGATGTCCCAATACTTTGAAAGTCCTGTTAGGCGACTTAAATGGAAATGCTGGCAAAACCATAGAGATTGGTTGCTCTCGTTCCACATGGTCCTGAATCAACAAGAGAAATTTGTCTCTTACTGGCAAAGGCTGCTGGACCTGGGTTCTTGAGGGTTGTCGATATCTTTCAAGGATGGACATGACGATGTTGCCAATTTCGCTGGGCGTCTTTGGGCTCAATACGGACTTTTCTGTGACATATCTCTCAACGATATCCGACGCCTCGATATCCGCAAAGCTTTGCACGGTTTCGATAGAAGTCCCCGCGTCGTTTTGTAACACGATGGTAAAATAATCGGCAGGAGCACCGTCTACCCCTGGTAGGCTTGCTTCCCATGGCCATAGCGCTTTTCTGCCAGACGATACGCACTCTAGTCGGTCCGAAGCCAGTCCGCCCATGGTATTTCTGGCTTGACAAGAATCTGTCTCTGTTTGAGTCGATTTGGTCGAACTTCCATCCAAAGTCCTCCTGGGATCTTCAATCATTGCGAATGCTAGATACGCCGTCGTTGTCGAAAATCAACATACACTAGTTTCGTCGGATACTGCCTCTCGCTTGACTATATGCAGAATCTTTAAGGATGGCGGCCGCAGTTGAAGACGATAAACTCTGAGTACGACTTCATTAAACGATATTCGTAAATCGTGAAGTAACAAGTTTCTGCCGTCCCGACACGCTATTTAAAAGGCAAAGTATTTGATGTCTCTAAAACAAAAGATTGACAATTCGCTTCCCGAAATATGCTATATTCGTTTGGTCAGCTCAAAAAAAGGCGTCCATGTGCATGACGTCTGACTTCGACTGGTCGTTGCATGCGAGGAAGGAATATTAATATCCGCCAGACAATTCGACCAAGAGTCTATAATATGTGTGCTACTTTCATCCTTGGCTAGTGAAATCCAATAGCTTCTTGCAATGGATGTTCGGAATATCAAGCTGTGCCATTCTAAGTTTTGGGATGGCATTCTGCTATGTTCTAATCATAGTCCCATGGGGTCACCAGTCTCGGACATACAGACCATTCCACACCTTCGACGATCGATTCGATCTCCCATTTATTCATTTTTTTTTACCTTTTTGACATTCGTCGAATGATCAAGCAGTGGTCACACACAAGAGACTCAGTTTCGGTCACACAGACGTGTAATTGAGGCCTGGTCAGCAAGACTCAAGCATGCAAGTTCATGACCTCGTGAGCCTAGGACTTTATCATAGGTGCCAGGAAGCACTTTATCCAAAATTTTCAAGATTTCAAGAGACCTTTTTTTTCGTATACTTGGCGCCAATGAAGCTGGCAAGTGAAAATGACATTGTCTTATCCGCGTTGCTGAATTGATTCAAATGCTGACCTGAACAGTCCAGTATCATCGGCGAGATATCTCCAGATGGAACTTGTATCCACAGAGATCCTCTTGAGTTCCGATTGAACCACAGTCAATTTGTTTCTCACCCGTCCCACTCTGGTTCCTTGTCTATGGTTCTATATTTCAATTTGAACTTCATGGACTTACCATGGCTTAAAATGATCGTCCAGTGGACGTATGCTCTTATTGCTCGGGCCATGTTTATTTGCTAGGGCTGACGGAAAATTAGCCAACCGTTTTTGCAGATGTCGTAGCCGAGTATCTCTTGCTAGGCTTCAGCATGAGTTTGATCAGATGCACTATGCGGACTCCTTTAAGCCGACTTCAATAAAAAACCGAACTCTAGGCAGAAGTGCCTCACCTTGGAGCTGATGAAGCTGGAAGTCTATACCCATAGGCCAGCATAAGGCACTCATATACAAGCCTGATCCTTGCGCAAAATCTAATTCTATGAACAGATTTCTGCAATTCACCAAAAATGTAACAGCTCTATGTTACCAAACCGATGTCAGAAGCAGGGCAAGAAATCTAAACAGCAACCACAATTTCTGATAATTGACATTCTCTTAGCTGTGTTACTTTTAACTGTGCCATGTTCTCACTTGGGAGATCAATGGTAACACACACGCCTTACACTTCTGATATCCGAAAGTCGAGCATCTCGATGTCGGGTTGGTGGATTGCTGTGTGGTAGTGCCTACCTTGCCACATTCTCTTAGGAGAAGTGGGCTGCGCAGTCCTTTGGCCTAGTGGCTAGCATTCCACCGTCATCGCTGTCTCACACGGGTTTGAGAGGATAGAATGCCACATTTTTGCTTCTATCATAGCTCATATTTCCCTCCGAGCACCAGAATTCATTTTCAGCACTCCGGTGACAAGAAATCTTAAACTGGTTTCGACGAGAAATCACATTGAATCCTTGTTTATAAGCCTAGGACTGACTATCATCTCTCCCATGGAGTTTATGATTGAAGTGCTAATATCTACTAAGGGCGGATTTGGGATATCTGGAGTCCGGTGTTCTAATTGATGTCGTTATCTTTTCTTCCACTGCAGCTGGTGTATAAGGTCTTTGGCTTACCAAAACAAGGCCACTGCTTTGTTCTAAATCCCAACATATGGACAACAGAGGCTACCAAAGGCACCACAATTGTCCTTGAGAATGGAATGTTGTCAGAGAATAGCGAGGAATAGAAAGCTGTCTATGTCTGTGTGTATCAGTTTCAAAGGACATAGTGGAGATAGAGAAAGACTACAAATGCCATCACAGAGACAGCATCACTGAAATATCCACATCAGCTGGAGAAAACAACTGCTCAACCATTGCTCTGTAGTTGCATCTGCATTCGTTGTAGTCTATTAAATGTATGTATTTGTGTAGTTCCCTGTCGATGATGCTGGTTGAAACTCCCCACGTCAACTCAGACTCAGAATGTCGTCTCTCTGCCCTCACCCCGACTTGTGTAATTGATTGTCTGTCTCCCTCTTCTCCAGTATTTATATTCTCGCACTAAGCATGTTTGTGAAAATGGCATTCTGAATCAAGCTAGTCGTGACCCTACCACCTATATACACCCACTAACATCAATAGTTCCTGTACTGGCGGCGCGTTGTGGTTTGTCTAAGCCTCACCGAACGAACTCTTTCTTGGTGGCTACGCTTGTGTTCCTGAGCAAGCCTGTCTACATAGTACACATCTCCACTACCTCGCGCTGTACTCCAAGACAGATATCTGTATCATATAGACTTACCTTCATGGCCAGCGCCAAAAGATGAACTCCCTGAACATCCTCTCGTCCCGTGTCATCGGTCAAATTACACCTTCGTCCGCCCAATCCCGCTCCCGATCCCACTCTCAAGGTCCTGCGCTCGCTGGCAGAAATATCCAGGCGGGAAACAGGTCATACAGTGAGGGAAATCTACATGGTGTCGGAGTGTTTGACGGGCCAGCCGAGGAAGAACCTGTCAACCATGCCCCACCGAACGAGGTTGCTGTGAAGACTCACGATGTGGAGGAAAAGACTCCCTTGTTGCATGGGTTACAAAAGGATGGAAAGACATTACGCGCGGGCGATTTACGTGCCATAGCGCAACGACTCGTCGTGGCCATCGCGGAAACCTTGTCGTCTATATTGTATACACTCGCCTCACCAGCTATATACATTGGTCGAGCATTTCGCGATGAGAACGGACGATATTCTCTTCTTAACCCCATCCGACGAGTGCGATGGTCCAGTTCGGAGCAGAGGAAAAGCTCACTGCAGATTCAACGCCCACAAATGACAGGGAGAATGTCCAGATCTGAATCCGAGAAGAGCAAGTCTGTCTCAAGAAATCTGAGGACGTCTTCGTCCAGGGAGTCTATATCCTCAATATCTTCCAGCCCTTCGGAGTCAGAGACTGATAGAAGAAAATCCAAAGCTGGCCACCGGCACTCGAGGTCAAAATCAGATCACATGCACAGCAGCAGAGACGAAGCGACGCCGCGACGTTCAATACGAATCCAGATACAAAACGGGCAAAGGCACAAGAGAGACAAGACGCATAAACAGCGAAACAGCGAACTAAGCAAAGTGTCCGATGCTGCTGCCGCCAACGCCGCGGCCGAAAGCCTCAAATCGCCCATGGCTTCTTCCGCCCACCGACTCACCAAGTATCCTCACGCTCCCGCTCCACCACGCCCACTCATCCCACTGCGACAACCCTCCTACGCGCCCGGCTCGAGTAGCACAAAACCCCCTCAGAAAACTCTAATACTCGACCTCGATGAAACCCTCATCCACTCCCTCGCCAAAGGCGGCCGCATGTCCAGCGGCCACATGGTCGAAGTCCGCCTGTCCACACCCATGACCACAGCTGCCATGCCCGGTGGGCCCGCCACCACCCTCGGCCCGCAGCATCCGATCCTCTACTACGTCCACAAACGACCACACTGCGACGTCTTCCTCCGCAAAGTCTGCAAATGGTACAAACTGGTGATCTTCACCGCGAGCGTGCAAGAATACGCCGACCCGGTGATCGACTGGCTCGAGCAAGAGCGCAAGTTCTTCCACGGCCGATATTATCGGCAACATTGCACGTTCCGGAACGGAGCGTACATCAAGGATCTGAGCTCGGTGGAGCCGGATCTGAGTAAGGTCATGATTTTGGATAATAGTCCGATGAGCTATATATTTCACGAAGGTGAGTTTCCAACTTTTTTTTTCACCCCCCCGAATAACAATTGCTTTTAAGTTTTTTATACTGACGGGGGCTTTTTTGAGACAACGCCATTCCGATCGAAGGATGGATCAGTGATCCGACGGACAACGACTTGTTACATCTCATTCCCATGCTGGAAGCCATGCAGTATGTGACTGATGTACGGGCCTTGCTGGCCCTGCGACGTGGTGAAGCTATGACATAGAAAAAAATACGGGGCGGGGCGGGGGCTTTTTCCTGGCGAAACTCTGTGCGTGTGTCAGACTGTATATATGTATGCTGGCACTCTTTTTTATCTTTCTGATCGTACTGTTTATGCATGAGCGTGCATTTTTCGTATATTTCTGAGTTCAGTGATTTGCGCGAGGGCCTTCATGGCTTTTTGCCTATTTTTCCGTTCTTGATATGATTTTTTAATAACTTTGCTTTATATCCAGCTTTGCCTGCATTTAGAGTGATCTCTCTTTTTTTTTTTTTTTTTTTTTTTTTTTTGGCTAGTTTCGGTTTTGAATATATCGGCTGAGAGATGGTCTCTCTCCTTGCCAACAAATATACCACCACGGCATATTGAATGCTATTCACATTGTATGTACTGTACCTACTTAAAAATATGTACTTGCATACTGTATAGAATGCTGTTCTCAGTATCACTGTTTCTACTCTTTGAATATAAAAGAAAAAAGGCACTCAAAATCTATGTACAAAAATCACGCAAATTTCCACTTCTACATAACTATGTATGTAGGACTTTGAAATGACTGGTCTCTCAGGTGGTGATCAAATCCCGAATCTATTTACTCACCTCTGCAAACGCCTCCTTCAGCGCCTGAATCGCCTTCTCGATATCATCCCTCGCCGGATCCGTCACACTCACACCCATATGACCAAAGCGAATATACTTGCTCGCAATCTCCTTGTGCAAGCCGCCCGCAAACACCACGCCCTTCTTCCCTAGGACCGGCAGGATATCCGCAGGTGTCAAGCCCTCCGGTAACCGGATGGCAGTCATGGCATTGGCCTGATTCTCCGGCTTGGTGGCGAGCTGGTGCAGACCGAGTTCTGCCACTGCGCTCTTGACCCGCTGGGACGCGGCGCGGTGAGCATCAAAGCGGTCGGAGAGCGGCTTGGAAGCGATCTGCGAGAGCGCGGTGTGGAGTGCGCGCACGAGCTGGGTGGCTGGCGTGGCGAAGTAGGACGGTTTCCCGGCCTCGTAGTTCTGCATGATGGGCAGCCAGTTGGCCATGGAAGCGTAGTAGCTGGCTGGTGGTGACTGGCGGGAGTGGAAGCGCTCCATGGCGCGGCCGGAGCACAGGACGATGCTCAGGCCGGGCGGGCAGCCGATGGCCTTTTGGCTCGCGGTGAGGACGACGTCGAGATCCCAGGCGTCGAAGGCGATTTCTTCGCAGCCGACGCTGCACACGCCGTCGACGACGATGAGGGTGTGGGGGCTGGTGCGGCGGACGAGTTCGGCGATGGCTTTGACGTCGCTGAGGACGCCTGTGGAGGTGTCGACGTGTGTGATGGTGACGACCTGGTAGTCTCCGAGTTTCAAGGCTTGTTCAATGTCTGCGAGGGGTGGGCGGTCGCCGATGGGAGCTTTCAGTTGGGTGGCTCTGGCACCGTAGGTTTCGAAACAGGCGGCGAGGGAGTCGCCAAAGTATCCCGTGTGGAGGACGAGAGCTTCCTGGCCTGATTCGATGAGGTTGGAAGCGACGAGGTCCCAGCCGAGGGTGCCAGAGCCAGCGAGGATGAAGGGCTGGGCGGTGGGAGAGACGCTCTGGAGGAGCTTGCGGACAAGGGTTAGGGATTCGCCAAAGGTCTTGACGAATGCGGGACCGACGTGGCTCTCACTTGTTCGGCTGTCAGTTACAATTCAGAAGAAGTAGAAAAGTAGGGGGTAGTGCATACGCGAAATGAGACATGGAGTGCAGGACCGCATCGTCAAATTCAATCGGACCGGGAATGAGCAAAGTCGGATGGGGAGGTTGAGCGGACATGGCTGCTGAGTTGCTTCTTGCTGCAGAGCTGTATCTTCTCACAGACTGATGCTGATGCTGATGCTGATGTGGTTGCGGTTGATGGAGATGCAGACGAGGGGCTTCTCGCAGGACGGGTTTGTATTCCAAGTCCTCAGGCTCCACGGAGACAATCCTCTCGGTCGAGAAGGGAGTGTTCAGCGCAGGTAAAGTCAATTTCTGGTCTAAATGCCGGGAAATCAGACTCAGGCGTTGTCGAGTCGAGGAGCGAGAGGACGCCAGGATGCTGCCGAGGGGATGGAGAGAGGCGGCGGGGTAGAGTTGGGATAGCGTGAGGCGGAGAGTCGAAGCCAGATTGGAAGAATCAACGACAGAAGAATGAGAGAGAGAGAGAGAATTGTATGTTTAATTCGTTAGAGAGGATTGTATCTTCTCGATTCCAGAGAGAGAGGGAGAGTTGAAAATATAACTAAAGTATGGATTCTCTTATCTCCCTCAACCAGTTGATCTCTTCAACACCTCTCGTTATACAGAACTATACCAACAACGACAGTCTTATTGACAAACACTCACGATGCCTCCAGATCTCGATTCCAGCTTCTCCCCGCCAGACATCCTCCCATCCACTTGCGCTCGACTCGTCTCCCTCTACCCAAACACCGCTCGCACCGTATACCAGACCAAGCTCGAGGCAAAAACAAAGGGCTCAAAATATGGCATTGAAGGAGAGGTCCGGTCCTTTATGGAGCTCGATCGCTGGCGCTACGAAAAGATACCAGACATCCTAAGAGAGCGAGCAGAGCAAAAAGACTCGATCGTAACCCCACCGTCCAAGAGAGTGAAGAAACCGACCGATGTTTCTTCTATCGGCGATGTATTACACCTTGAAACGCACGAACTGATGTGTTTGATGGAATGGAAGCTGTACGATTCCCATCCTCACGAAAATTCAACCTCGATATTAATCACTTCCAACAGGAAACACGGCACCTTCAGACCCGCCCTGATGAACCTCATCCGCTCAAACCCCGAATCGCAAATCCACTCCACAACCAGCGATGCATTCTGCGCTCTCCCACTATCCTCCAGCGACGACGACGATGACGCCCTCTTCCCCTCTACCAGCCTCTCCATTCTCACCAAATCCCTTCGCGGCGTCGGTCCCGCAACAGCATCCCTAATCCTCTCCGCCGCCACCGCAAGTTCAGACACCAACCAAGTTCCCTTCTTCAGCGACGAGCTGTACTGGTGGCTATGCAAGCACCGATACCCGCCGTCCTCATCCGCCCGCCAGACCAAACCGCTCACGTTAAAGTACAACGTCAAAGAGTACCGCGAGTTATGGGATGCTGCAAGGCAACTCAAAGCACGTCTTGATGGAATGGACTCAAAGAAGAACTCGTTTTCAATGCAGGACATTGAAAAAGTTGCGTTCATCATTGGCCATTTCGAGCACTCCGGGTACTTTGATCCTGTCGAGTCTGGGATCGACTCAGCGCCATCTAAACCGGAAGCAAAAACAGATAAGAAGAAGAATCCTGCAATTTCAGGTGCTAATGCTAATAAGAAGGGGCCGAAGAGGAAAAGGAAGCGTTGATCATCTGTCATGATATCAACTCCGCTTTCATTTCTGTCGCTCGTTCTTTATGTCATCTCTACCTTGAGATATTTTCATCTTTCGTCCTAAACTAAGCTAATACTTCATTTCTCCTTACGTTCTTAGTCATGTAATGATAGAGTATAACTTCTACACAGTGCTGCAGCCCCCAGTGATCTTAAATTATCACTTTCATGCCTGCACTTCTACGGAGACCGACCTGCATGCAAAGCAAATGTCAGAAAGAAATCAAGATGTCACTGATCTTTATTTCCCATCATGATAATAAACATGCATACCTCACAAGTAACAAAAAATGAAAAATAAAACAAATAATCACCCGACCTGGCCTACACTCAAAACAATAGCAAGAGGGGAATCCGAAACTCCGAGATACAGATAGACGCAAGCAAGACAGGAAACAGAACATGGAAACAGACCGAGTCGAATCACTCAGTAACCGAAAGAGCAACGTCTGCCAACACATTGGATGAACAGTGTGGGCAAGTAAACGGTCGCTATATGCGTTCAGATAAAACAAGTCCTGAAAGGGAGGATAAGACATGATTCTCAATCAGAGAGACCGTCCAATATGTGATCTCACTGGGTATCTGCCTCTATATAATATCTGTACATGAATCCGTGAAAAGTAGCTGGTAAGCCGGCACATCACAATTCCTTGTCCGTTCCAAAGCCGTCCCCAGGAACAAGGAAGCCATAATTCTGATGGTGTGCAAATGCAAAGAAAAGGAGATAGTCTACTCCTGCCCGAAACCTAGGGTTTCCTCCACAGCAATGGACAGCTTGTTTTGTAATGCCTCGTGTGTCTTGTAGGGAGGGAGATCGAGCCGGTTGAAACTATATCTTCGTCAGCACGGGTGAACGAGAGAGAGAGAGAGAGAGAAAGAGAGAGAAAAGTATACCAAGTGTGTGACTTTGGAAGCGCATTAATATCGCCTGATTTTTCAATCGTAAACCGTCTTGGTCCATCGCTACCCTGCAGATCCTTAAATCCATTCACGGGAATACGCGAAGTACCCGTGGCAAACTGCAACAATCTCGACTTTTGTTCCGCATCCCAGGTCCGAATAATCTTCCAGAAGTTCTGGATAACTTCATCTTGCTCCTGGTACCCACGATAGTCGGTATGTTTTTTCCAGTCGTCAACATCAATATCTGCGATACCGCCGATTAAAAGCTCTAGTTCTCGCTCATCAAAAACATTAACGAGATCTGCAGGAATAAGTTCATTAAACCCAGTCACAAACGCGTTGAATTGTTCTTCTACTCTTTTTTGAATCTTCCATTCAGTGACCAACCTATCAACTGTATTAGAGATTCGTAGCTCCTCAACAAAGATCCCGGCAACTTACTCAACATATTGTCTCTTATTCTCATTTGTAACAGCAATATCTCGTCCATTAGGAATCAAATCAATGGTTTTGTGCTCTCCAAATTGTTCATCGTCAACTGAAAACGTCAATTCAATCACGCCCTCGATATCATTTTCTCTGTTCAAAATTTAGTAAAATGCCTACAGTAGTCATTCGCGGATTCCAAACTTACAGTGTCCACGTCAAATTTCGGTGAAAATCTTCATCCACACCTTCCATGTCTTGAAGAGTGACTTTCTTTCTCAACATCATCTTATAGAAGGCGCCGATAAAGAATGAGTCCAAAAACCGTCGATGGAAAATCGCGAGGCCAACCACTCGCCCTATAAATCTAAAATAGTTCAAATGCTCTGGGTTGACGCCAGAATGCGGGTTGATTTGAAGAGTATAGTTATCATGGGCGGAATATTCGAACAAGCAGTAAAAGGGGTTGAACATTTCGTGAGAGAGAAGGAAGAAGAATTCACTATACACGTCAGCTTCGAAATCACTCGCGTATTAAGAGACATCTTCTATAATATACTTACCGTGACAGACCGCCATAATCAAGACCATCCTCACCGTCGAATTTTATCATCAACCGCTTCTTGAGATCGGCAGGACTCTGCCGCATGATCTCCGCATACGAATCTTCAAAAATGGCACCACGCCGTACTTTAACATGACATTGTCCGGACATGATTCTCAGAGCAGGTTGAGATCTGAAGTATATTAATTTACGTCGGAAATCACGCTTGTATTGAGGCACGCCCTGATCCAGGGAGGACGGCAATCGGGGATCGTCCCACGTAGTTGTCTTCGTATTATGATCGACAAAGTACACCCGAGCAGTATTGGTCAGGCGCATTTCCCAACCACTTGGTAAGGGCCCGAGCTGAGAGAGAGGTTGTGAAGAAATAGTAGTATTATTTCCATTCGCTCCTGGACCATACATGCGAATATACTGTTGTCGGCGAGGATCGACCCAAGTCGTGGTTCTGGTGTTATGATCGACGAAGTATGCACGGCCTTCAGGAGTAAATCGCTGTTCCCACCCCGCTGGAAGTTCGCCAGAGCCTGCCGTGGTAGCTCCTGTTGTCATCATCTGCACCGCCGTCGCATTGTTGGCGGAGGGAGGAGTTCGAGCCTGTTGAGAATCAGGCGAATTCGCACCAGTGCGATCCTCTGGCAGCATTCGATTTTGATGAGCTCGCCTTTCCATTTGCATGTTGGCTTCGAGCTGGGTTCGTTGCGCCTGTTCACTGTAATGGGCCGATGGGCGAGTCCACGTTGTCGTACGGGTATTATGATCTACATAATACGTTCGACCTAACCCGTCCTCTCGTCGTTCCCAGCCTGCAGGGAGCCTTCCCTGGTTATCCTCGAAAGAGCTCAAGTTCCTATTGTGACTTGGTGTCCCATTGACCTGAGACCCAGTCCCGTTTACCGAAGCTCCAGCTGCAGCGGGGGTTGCAGTGGAGGGATTTCTAGAAGGTTGCAAATATGATGAGCTAGCGGGATTCGAGGCAGGAGATTCAGTAACCGTCGGCGTTGGACGTGAACCAGGTAAAGGGGCGGGCGTTGAAAGAGCGGGAGGATTGTGATGATTAGCTATTATCGAGGAACCAGATGTGTTGGTATGAGACCTTGGACCACCTTGGTTTGCTGGTATAGGGTTTGATAGATTGGTAGAGAGGTTGATGATTAGTTTTCCATGAACCACCATGTTGTCGTTGGACTTTTTCAGATCCCGGGTAAGCATCTCTAGGGGTGAATGTCATCAGTACAGTATTAACTATGAAGAAGCCGAGCCTGATCCACAGATGGTTGACTTACCATCGTCACCAACGTCAAGGTCAATCACATCTCCAATTCGAATATTGATTACCCCAAGGAACCCTTGATCCTTCTTCTTGAACTTTTTCTGGTCAAATATTTGAATTGCCAATATGCTGTCTTCAGTGACCTTCCTACAACACGTCTCTGGTCAGAACCCACCCAAATGTGATACATCGCTTGGGGGACCCGGGAGGGTAAGGGGCCATACAAATCGAACATCTCATTCCAATAGGGATTTAATGTCTTCTTGATGACAGAAGTCGTATGTGTCTGTTCACCTCCCACCGTCGCCACTGCAAATGGATCCGGAAACCCTTCGAAACAAGGCCAAGTCAGTTGTTCATCCCATCGGCACATCATCAAGCAGCCAAGGCTAGACACTCACGGAACACATCTCGTTTGTATAATCCATCAGCGGCGATAACTATTCATGAACGGCGATTAATACCAGAACTTTTTGCGAAGATATAACACCAAAAGGAAGAAGTAATGATGCCCTTACTCGTAACTCGCAGGTTTGGTTGTCTGCAACAAATTCAGCCATCGTCAACTCGCGGTTTATGAAGGAGACATGCGGGCAGAATTGTACTCACGCAGGTAAATTGGATCCCATCCTTCTCAAAATTCCTAGTCCTTCCACAGATCAGTACAGAAGCCGTCGTCGGCTGACAAGACGGTTCCCAAGAGCTATGGCTTCGGAGAGACACACATTCAACGCGGGGTAGAAGGGAGAGACCATAGAAAGGGGGAAGAAAAGAGTTGAAGATAGAGAGAACAGAGCAATGAGAAGCAGTTACCAGTAAAGAATAGATACGAAAGCTTTGGGTTTGCTCCTTGTCGAGCGTTGTTATTATTAGAGATTCTTTTGGCTGAACAAAACACCACCAGATGGATGGATGGGGTGAACTCAGCCCCAGTCAGGTGCAAACCAAGTTAGTTAGCCTGTTGCAGTCAAGGTGGCGCGTCTCCTCGCTGTTGCAACGAACGACAGGAGGATGGAGGACAAGACTGAGCAATGGATTTGATGGAGTTGAGGATCTTGAATGAGAATTGGGATAGTTTTGCAGTCTACAAGAGACTCAAACCCTTTGCTTTTTACTGGATACAAATGACTGTATCTGCCAATGATGTGACACGCGTCAGGATTCGGCTACAGAACCAGGATCAATCTTCCCAGAGAACAGCCTTGAAGCGAATGAGGTGTCTTTTGGATGCTGAACACAATTTCTCTATTATAGCTCCAGTGGTGCTCCTGCTCGTCAACTCTTCAAAGGATTTGCCATCTGCTGCTATACGGAGGACTTGTTAACGTTGCTCTCCCAGTCAATATAAGCAGCTTCGCCTGTAATCGTATAGAGGTATGTAACCATCATAATAGCACAGTTCTACCCATCAGCTTGGCCACCCGTGGGCCCAACTGATTATATATGTACTTTTTAAACCAATAACTCGCAAGCTATTGCAAATGACACGAAGGGGCAAAATAAGTAAAGCACGGGACCAGTAGAAGTAATTAGCATCGAAAATCAAATAGCCTCATGAAATCCTCTCTTGAATATTGGGCTTTTATCAATTAGCTTATCATTTTTCTTCCTCTCTTCCTTTTCGAAGTGTCGTGACCTATCATACACACATGGCTGGCGCAACCCCAAGATACCGTCATCTTCAGCAGGTGAGAACGTATGGAACGCCTAGCCTATCCCCTGATTCCATTGGGCAGATAGACGTAAGCCGTATCGTCGGTTGGATGGGTTTTTAAGGTGCATCTACTAGTATGGTGAGAAGCCCCTGCCTCGACCACGATAGCCGCCACCCCGGTATGATCCGCGAGGAGAGTAGTGGCCTCCGCGGCCACCGTAACCGCCGCCATATCCACGACCGCCTCGGAAGCCACCACCGCCGCCGCCGCCGCGTCCGCGTCCACGGCTCATGCCAGGTAGGTTCGTGCGTTTTGGAACAACCTACTCCCGTTGAAAGAGAGATATCAGATTAGCTGGTTGACCAAACTGACTTCGCCGTTGACCAGATTCACCTTGAGATTCCTTCCGCGGAACAGACTCTCATTCAATACCAACGCCTGCGCTACCAGACTAGGCTCGCTGAACTCGACGTATGCATACCTGCCACTCCACACATTAGCAATCCACGACATGCCAGGCAGGGAATGGCAAACGCGTCTCATAGACAGCAAGAAAACAAAGAAGGATAAAAAGAAAAAAAAGGTCCCAGAAACCCACCCCTTCGGATGCCCCGTAAACTTATCCAGCAGAATCGTCACTCGATTTATCGACCCACAACTCTGAAAATGAGCCTGAATCTCCTCTGGGGAAGCACCATAGTCGACGTTTCCCACAAAGATACTCCGCGCATCGATGTCTTCTTTGTCCTCGCGTAGGTTTTCCGACTGCTTGTCTAATGACGCTTGCATTTCGCGCAGTTTCGCTGCTTCTGATTCCATCTCGGCGACTCGTCGCTTCATGGCTTCGATTTCTTCCTGTAAGTGTAGCGCGTTAGCATTCTGATTCAAGACATGGAGAGGGTGTCTGAGATGATTTGAATGCTGGGATAGAGGATCTTAAAAGCAAGATTTTTTTGTAAACAAAAATTGGACATACTTCATCGTCGCCAGGTTTGTCGTGCGAGTTCAGATGATCTGCTGGTATATCTCCGGTGGTAGCCATCTCGTGAGGATGAACTCGTTGATGTCGGATACGCTTGGGTTCAATGGACGTAGACGGCGAGTATAATGTCTGGCTTAAGGTTGTCTGTAGAGACTGAGAAGAGAGCTTGGAGCTCAAACAAGAAACAATTGGGCGACCGATGGATAAGGCAAGAAAATCAGTGGCAGGCAATAAGAATAGTTCTTTCAGCAGTGCTTTTGTAAAGATGGGTCGGGGGAAGAAGCCACAGGCACTGTCAGCGCAGTGAAGGGTTGAGTCTTGAATGGTCAACCACTTTTTGCTTGATGCCGCTGAATTAGCTTGATGCGCAACTAGCTTTGAACAAATTGGGGATGGTGGCAATTGGACATCAACTCTATGGAAATGCTCATTGATCAGTCTTTTCTTTGCTACAAAAAGGATTTTACAGCAGTGCTATGTTCATACATCTACAATATCATTCACATACATATTGAGTACATACTGGATCATGACCAGCGGTTACTATATAGCACCAGTTCTTCTCTGAGGAATCCAGTTGTGGGTATGCTACCTTCAGTCATTCGCTTCTCTTCTGGAATTCTCACTCGCAAAAGCTGGTCATGATTTGACGTAGTTAATGTTTGCGAGTATTATCATCAAAAAGTTAGTATAAAGGCCCCAGACATCCATACTCCGTCATGTATGTACAGTAAAATTTTATCAGACGAAAGGTGAAGCAAAACATGAAGACCATTAAACAGGCAGTCTAAAACAGAGCAACCAGCAGCGACTCAAGCCAACTGGACACTTGGTTTCCGATACGACATCTTCTCAACAGACACCGTCTCCGTCCCCTGATCATCCGTCCGTAACTGGTAGACATAAAGCACCAACACATCGCCCTGCACCTAAACAATAAGAAAACAAACCCATCAGCAATCCATTCTACACATCTGTACTGAAAAAAGAAACCCCCGACTCCTGGCCCGGGGGCCGAGCAAAGCAACGAAAAAAGAGAAAAGAAAAGAAAACTCACATCCATCAAACAAAAACTCGGCACCACCATCTCCTCCCCCCCATGTATCGTAAACGCCCCCGTCGCACTCCCCGGATTCACAAAAAACCTCCCCTCCGCCTCAAACGCATCAAACCGATGCGTCGCGCCCCACAGCAACACATCCACATCCATCTGCCGCGCCGCAATCAGCAACGCATCCGAATCTCCCGGCGGAACGATCGTATGGCCATGCGTGAACCCGATGCGCAGTGATCCATGCGTAATGACCTTTGACAGGGGCAGGTTCGGCGAGTCGACGTCGAAGTCGCCCTTGACGAGCTGGAGGTCCGGGGCGATTTGGCGGAAGAAATCAAAGGTTTCGCGGTCGGTGAGGTTGCCGAGACAGAGGATCTGGCCGATTTTGCCTGGGGTGAGGAGTTTCTTGAACTGTTTGTCCCCGGTGGAGGGGTTAGTTTTAAAGCAACAATTCTGGCTGCGCGCATTGGAATGGCAAGGAGGGGATAATTTTTCGAGCACAGAGGAGAAAAGTCAGGGCGCACCTTAAGTGGGAGATCCTATTGTCACCAGCACTGGGTTAGTATGTCACGGGCTCTTCAAAAGCTAGAGAATAGCGCCATTCAAATTTCAATACATACTGGAGCTCTGTCAGGTATGAAGAGGTCACCAATGACCAACACCAGGCGGGAGGTCATTATCAAAATCCCGTGTGCGATAGTGCTTTTAAAAACCCATCCCTAGAAGCGACTGCAGCTCCCTATCACCACGACAAACAGTATTAATGATGCTGGAGACTTGTGTTATGTTAGTATGCAGCTCATCACAATCAGTGTTCTCGAAGCTACCCACGACGGTGCCCTCACACGTGACGCCAACCACGGGCCGCCGCTGACGCTCCAAGTGAAAACAGAGCTGTTCCTGAAGCTATAAATATGTATGGAATTCAATGAGATCATGTTGATGAATGAATATCTACAACTTCTCCATTGCTGAAAGAGACCTGGTTTAACTATACAATCCAGCAGACAAGTGTCTGAATAGGTGATATGCAGAGGAACTCCATAGCAACATAGTAGCTAATAATAGATGCCTTTAGGAAATTCGTTCATCAAACTCTTTGAGACTCGCCTTTCCAATCAGGAAGGCCCCTTAAAACAAATCGTAGCTCTTCATAAGAATAGAGGTCTTCAAGTAGCATAGAAAACCAGCTGGGCCATAAATTCACCAGGAGTTGAGACACATACACATGCCCAGAGCAAGCTGAAAAATAAGAATGTAGAATGGGCAACTGCGCTAAAAATGAAAAGCATGCATTATGCAGAAATAAATGGATGCCCATACAAGAGACTGTAACCCGCCGAATGCTAAGTACCTAGTAGCCTGTAACCCATTCCTAACCGTGTGCGACCTTTAGTAACAAGAGCCATCAAACCTACCCGCCAACCAGTTGCAGGAACAGAAGCATTACAATGGAATAATTAGTGAAGACATGGATTGAAAAAGAGAAAGGAAACGAAACAGAAAGGAGAGAAAGAAAGGATTAAGGACACAAAGGAAAAGTATGCATATGCCAGTTTGGGATGGGCAGACGGAAATCAAGCAAATCAAACTATTTTCGGCGTGGCTTCCTGCTGTTGGCCTTTTTCTCCTTGACCGGAGATACAGAGGGTGAAACAAATGCCACATGTTTTTGTTCTGTCTTGACGGTTGTTTTTTCGATGGGGCCACTGGTACGATTGCGTCTCAACGATCGCGTTTTCATAGGGCTCGTCGTTGGTGGTTGCGACACCGCTGAGAAGTGGCGCTGCTTGGTTTCAGAGTAGTCCACAGAAGTCGTCGAGGTTGTCGATCCATCACCACTGGCTACCAGGCTATCCTGGACTTCAATGTTGTCAAATGTTATATTGTCGTGACCGGACTCAGAGGGTGGTGGGCTAGGGCTCCCAGATTCCGAAGGAACTTCGTATTCGTCGTCGTCGTCACTAACTAGGCTGGGTGCCTGGTTCGATTCAACCGTGTTTGGGCTCAGGTTCGGAGAATTCGAGTTCGTCATTTCGATGTCACCGCTCTGTACTGGGTGTCGTTCACTTCGTGGACTGGTCCTTGTCACAGTGACAGGAATATAAGGAGATCGATACGGGCCTGGATCCGGAGGACGTCTTAGCGGTGCCGGTGATCGGACTTTCCGGGACCCTTTATCGGATCCCTTCCGACTACTCGGCCGCTGGCTTTGCATAGGAGGAATCACGGTACGAGCAGGCAAACGGGTACTTCGAAAATTGTGTTGCGTTTCCCCGACATCATTAGGCTGCGTATCCACATCCATAGCATCCCCAATAGAGTCGTTATCGGAAGAATATGAATCGATATCCGCCTTTGTTAACGCATCATCGACCAGATTAAGGAGATCTAGGCCAAGGCCTTTCCTTTCCATTAATGCAGAGAGATGTGGTGTTTGTGATGAAGCTTTGAAATCAGGATTCATAACCATGTCACGTATTCTTGGTCGGGGAGTAGATTCAGTTATTGAACAGTGCTGCCCGTCAACACTGGCATTTCTGGCAACTAGAGTATTGGGGGTCTTATCTTCGCGCTGAACTTTTGATGGTGCCCGTTTTTGAATAGCATCCCTCGCCGTAGAGTCTAACAAGTATGCAGACCTGATCAAAGGATGGACAAAACCTGGGGGTGCGTTGGAAGCTGATTCGCTATTACCCCCAATTACCGCGCCAGATTCATCAAACTCTACCGGCTCACCGGACGCAGTAGCGGCTGCATCATGGCTGGCGAAGCTGCGATTATGAGCTATCCGACAATGATTAATAAATCCTTGTGTACTGGAAAAATTGTCTCTTCGACAGTCGAGGCACACTAGCTTCACGAATTTGCCATCTGATTTTCGCTTCATGATCATCGGTCCGGCCTTATCCTTCGGTGGAGGATAACCACTAGAAAGAGCCTGTAATTTCGCGCCGGCTGTGCTTCGCTGCGACCGCGATGCGCCCTCAGCCCACGAACCACGTGTTGTGCGACCTTCAGCTAGGCCTTTATTTGCAGCATAAGCTGTCGACGGCAAAGGTTCAGGATCGCCGCCATCAAAGCGTGGATCCGGCAGTAGCCATCTCGCATAATGACGACTGTAGGGGCCTTCAGTGACTCCCCATGGTGATGGAGAGATTGGTTGTCGGCCAGTCCCAGGCTGTGGAACCGCAAACCCGGTACCATCACTGACTGTCCGCGTCAACCCAGACACACTGGAAGCCGGATAGGGAATTTCAGAAGTGCGACGTAGTTGCTCCAGAGCAATTTGGCATTTCGCAATCTCCTGGTCGATAAGTCGCAGCTCGTTGTGCTTGAGCAGGATTTCAAGGTTGAGTTGTACCTCCAGCGTTTGGCGCAAAGTATCGATATCCATTTTATGTAGCGATGCGGCCGATGGAGCAACTCTCACATTTGGTTGTTCTGGCGGTGAGCCCTGTTTATTCCTTCCTTCTCCCTGGCTATCTTGAGGCGTGGTAGAGCACTTAGTCGTGACAGTGCTAGAAGGGAGCTTGTCAGCAGCAGATTTTCTGCCTAGGGGAACTTGGTGTTCCACTGTGTTTGTGTTGTTCTGGGCGGCGCTAAGTTGCTGAAAAGACTCCGTCTTTATTGTCGGTGAAGGTATTCCAATATCGCCACGCGCCTGTCCTGATTCACTAGAATTCGTTCTTCTCCGCTTCAACTTATGCGGCGCTGGTCCTACCACAGTCGACGATTTCTGCTTAGGTACAGCCAACATCTTCACCTCCTCCGCTGTCACCTTGTCACCCCCAATAGACCAAGGAATCAGACGAAACATTCCATATGCCAATTTTCTTTCCTTTTCCCTTTTATATCGAAAAGAAATTCACGACGGGCGAATTGGCTTAACAGCGAATTTAGCAACGCGGTGCCACTGCCGCCGACCTGCGAGGCCAGCGCATGGGTTATTCGGTCGTCTCGACGCCAGAATCGCGCTCCGTACGTAGTCCCGATTCGGAAACCCTGAGGATGGTGACGTCGGCAGATCGCGGCGTTTCAGGAGTGGAGCGGGTGGCGAGAAACTCCACGCGATTTCGAAATGATATGACCTTTGTGATCGATTCTGTTCTGGAGCTGTTAAAGCAAATGAGCGACTGTGTCCGTGAAGGAGTCAGTAATAAGGAGTAGCCTGGAGTCAACACGCATATGGAAGGGCTGAGTTAAATTCGAGCTGAGACAGTCGGAGTTAACTCGCAGCGGGTGGAGACGAGGTGTCTTAGGATTGACGTAGGATGTTATGCGCGATGTATTCACCATATATACAGAGGAGATCTTGTTGCGCAGATTGAGAGAGATCTTCTACAGAGCGTGTTGGTTGTAAGCTTGATGGTGGTCGGTGTTGGTGGCTATCACGGATAACTATCTGGTTAAGGTCGGAAGGGGTGACGTTTACGGATCCCTTTTTGGTTTAGTGAGCCCAGGCACGACGGAAAGATAAGAGTTGGGTTGACTACGGGGTACTTAAAATGGAACCAAGCATTGTAAGGTACTGTACGGAGTACAGGTGTACCTATAACATCAGACGAAAGCAAGTATCTTCGAGTGCAAGAGTGACTAACATTCTACAGATGCGGAGCTTCTAGAGATGTTCTCTCAAGTGTTGTTCAGCAAGAGCGGCTTGTGTATCGATGAGGCGGAGATGAGAGGAACTCATTACTACGTCGTACAGGGAATGATACGGCACTTGGCAGCATCGACGCATTTGATTTGCTGGCTTCCCATAATTTACATGTATTCCAAATACCATGTTTCAGTTTTCAGTCGTACCCGCTAGTAAAGTCTAGGCCCGCGACTGGTACTAGTTAGTAATCTAGGTATGGCTAAACCTTACTCCGTACATCGAGCCTTATGGAACATGGCTCTGTTTGATATAAAATCCTTTGTGCGGATCATGTCAAGTAACTAGTAGTTATATGTGGTTACTTGGAGGCTTCCAATGTTGAATTGTTACAATTATCCCTCACTAGATCAAACCCTTTTTGGGCAGAACAAGTAACTAATGGGGACTATCTATACTTTCTCACTTTATTTATGTCCTCTCTGACTATCGAAGTCTCCCTTACTGTGTAATTGCCTATATCACTACCCCAAATCATACTCATAGAAAAACTGCCAAGAACGAGGTCACACCAACAAATCAAGTATAGCTGGTCCAATTCACAATCTCCAGACAGTGGGAAGCCTCTTTTTCAGTTAATCAATGTGTCACGCGTCTACACAGTATACTGAAGGCCACAGTTGCTTGAGTATTAATAAGGTCTTCATTCTGATACTGCTGCAAGCCAGATATTCAGGAATGCCTCCAGGCCCTCCTTGTAGTGATTCTTTGTGGATGCTCTGACAGCAACTGCCTGCAACCCATACTGCAAGCCAGGAAGTGGGTTTTCATTCCCCAAGTAACCCACCTACTACAATCATTAACAAGCATATTTCCAGAGATAATAGTATAAGAAATAATACTGGCATGTGTGAATGGTCATTGTAATCAGTGACTCTATTCCTCTACTGCCATACCCATTCCAACATAGCTGCTGCAGGCCAACAAATATGTATACATTGAGCATGGAAGTAAAATGGACTTAAAAATCAATCATAAGAGCAGGCCATTTTTGCTCATCTCGAGAGCCAGCTGACCGCTCATGCCTAAGCATTTTCCTTTGATAACAGTAACTGATTACTTAATATCAAATTCAATATTCGAACACGGCTGTCAATATGGTCCATGTCCATCAGCTTCTAGTCTTGGGCAGAGTGTGCGCGTTTAATCATATGTATTCAAGAAGACTCCAGGACATGAGGGCCGTGCAGCAGCTTTTTAACAATTATGTACAGGCACAGACACCATCCGTCGTAATCATACCGGCCCAATCCAAACCACATAGCTGAATCAAAGCGCAAAATCCGTAGATCATACCACTAGTGTTGATCACACATGAGACGAAAACCACAGACCCTTTGAGATCATCTAGAAAAAGAATTTTGTATTTGCGATGCTTATCCAAATCATCCAAAGGCTTCATGACGCTCCATCCTTCATCCTCAGCACAAAGTTCACAATCACTGCAGCAAATAATGCCACTGTTAATACTGTCGGACCAAATCGATCATCAAAACCGCTTTGCCCCCTCTTGCGAATACTCGTCGCTCGCCAGTGAAACGTCGCTAACGCATATATCATGGCTGCCATGGCAACAAACGTAAAGCAGGCAGCACTGATCTGGCCAACGCGATCACCAAAGTTGAGCAGGCCGAGCGCAAGGCCGCCGAGGATGATGGCGAAGTTCAGCCATGAGAGAAAGGTGCGTTCGTTGGCGAAAAAGACCTTGGGTTCGACACGGGTGGGGAGGGCGATGCGCTTGCCTGTGGAGAGGTTGGTGAGTACATACTAATGTAGCTAATTGGTGGTGATTAGGCGAGTCGAGTCATAGAAGGAGCCTGACCTGGAGCAGATTGAAGGAGTGGTTGGCTAGACATGATGGTGTTCCCTTCAATTGGTTGTGTATCGTGCAGACTGGGATGGATGGAGGGACTGGATTGGATTGGATAACTATGCTGCGGATTGTATATTTCCCAATCGCATGCAGAAGATTATAAGCTGATAAGTTGGGAATTATATACCGATTTCTTCTGACAACAAGTTTCCAAGAAACAGTACCCAAAGATCTATAATATCCAGTCAAGGCCTTTGAAGATATTGACTGTGTATGATCTACTCCGCAAACTCCGCAAGAAATGAACGAAGCTGTGCTAAAATAATAATAAAGGTGATAATAATAAGCTGCCGCCAGTGAGGGAGCTTGTTTCCCGCCACAACTTATGCCCTGAAACGAATGAAGTGAGAGAAAGGGTCTAGGACCATCCTGATCACGTGCAGGAGACAGGTGTGCTGCCCAGGGGAATTTGGCGGGTTTTTGGGGGGTTGTTGCAGTCACCTGACTTTCTTTGCTTTTTCTTCAGCTGCTAGGGGGGGCAGACACAGTCATGTGATTTTCTTTGCTTTTTCTTTCACTGCTGGGGGGACAGACACAATCATGTGATTTACTAATGTTTTCAATTGATTAACAACAGTAGTTTTAACTTTTAAAAATTAAAATCAGCTTCTTATGTTAGAGTCTTAATATTTCAGCTATTAAATAAGATATTCAAATAATATTAAAAATAATAAAATATTAGTAATTAAATGAAATATTATATATAAATATTAAAATATTTTTTAAATACTTACTAATAAAATGAATAACATAATGATAATAGATACAAATAATTATAAATTAAAGCATAAAAAACTAATAATATTGTAATGAATATTTCAATAAATATATTATAAATATATAATTTATATTTTTTAATTATTTTTGATTCAGAATCTGAAATCAGAATTTAAATAAATTGAAAGTTAAAATCAAAATTATATATAATAAATTTTTTAATTATAAATTAATTTATATATATAGATTAAAAAATTTAAAAAAATATAAAATTCAAATTTGTATTAATTTATAATTGATTTTTCAATATATAAAAACTTTAATATTTTATAAACTTATAGTTTTATTAATTTTATATATTTAAATATTAAATTTTTATCTCTATTTTAAAATATATAATTCTAGTATAATATATTAAAATTTACATTTAATAATTTATAGCCCTTTTATTTTTGAAGTTGATAATATAGTTTAAAATTTTAATCACATCATATAAATTTATATAGAAAATACAACTAAAAATTTAAATTATATTACAAAATAGTTTAAGCTTTAATAATATTATTTTTGTATTGTTTAAATTTTAATTTTAAATTCTGAATCACAAATAGCAAAAAATAGAAATTATATATACAAAATATGTGAATTTAAATTATTATTAAAATATAATTACTTTTTAATAAATTATATAAATTTTGTTCAATTAAAATTATTAGAGTATTAATGCTAATAGTCTAATATTTTTGAAAAAGATTTATATATATATTTTTATGTATTTAATTTATTAGTATTTTAAATATTATTTAAATATTCTACTATTATTCAATTGTTAAGATATTGAGATTTAAATACAATGAATTAATTTTGAAGTTATTATTATTGAATGATAAAAAATATTTAAAATATAATATATGATTTTTGTACTTTTGAATTAATATACTAAATCATTCAACAATAACAGTTTTAAAATTAATTATTTATATTTAAGTTTCAACATCTTAACAATTCAATAAAACACTTAAATCAGATTAAAAATTTTAATAAATTGAGCAAAATATTATATAGAAATTTATTTAAACTGTTATTTTTACTAATTTACTTGAAAGTATACTTAATAATATTATTTAATATAAAGTTTGAACTGAAACTGCTACTGCTGCTTATAAGCAGTCTGTATACAATAATGAATAATAATTATAAATATTTGAACTTTATAAAGTTTAAAATACAAAGAATTGAGCAATAATTTAAATTTATACAAATTTTATATAATCAAAATTGAATTTATTCAATAAATTTTTAGCTTTTAAATATTTTAACTTTATTTATTCTAATAATTTAATTCAAAATTTTTACTCACTGTAAATGAGTATCAAATTAGACAGATCACAAAATCTGAATTCTGACAGATTAATTAATTAAGTTTAATAAGAAAAATAACTATATTTTAATAATAATTAAAAAATATATATTTTGAATTTTGATTGTATTATTTAAAATTTTTTATCATTTATAACTTATAAATGAAATTAAAAATTAGAAATTAAAAAATTTTAAAAATATATTTAAAATTTAAAATACTATATAATATAATTTTGACTTAAGTTTTGCTTTTTCATATAAATTAATATAATGTAATTGAATTACAAATATTGATAATTTTATTAATATTAAAAATACAAATTTGAAATTTAAATATATTATAAAAGTATTTATTTAAATATTTTTCTAAAAATTTTATATTAAATTATACAAATTTAATAAAATTATAATTAATTAATTTTTTTGTAAATTGTGAAATTAATAATAAATTTTTAAATCAATAAATCAACACATTAATAAATTTATAATTTATAATTTTTTTTGTTTAAAATTTTATATTTTGAATTTTGTATTTATTTTTTACATATTTAAAAAAAATCTTTAAGTAAAAAAATTTAAAAATTTATTTATTTATTAATTATTTTAATATATTATACATATATATAAATTTTAATTGATTTTATAAATATTCTTACAAAAATTATAGTAATATATTAAATAACAAAATAAAATATAATTATTTAAATTTTTTTTTACAAAAATCACTTAAACTAAATTTTTGTTGATTTTGATATATAATTTTCATAATTTTGAATTATTTACTTATCTTAAAATATATTTTCATTTTATCAAAATATATTTAAATTATTATTTGAAATTGATTAAGCAATATTAAAATAATGTATATGATCATTCAATGACTTTTATCTCTCAACAACAGTTTATACAAGACTAACTTTCTATGTTTAAACCTCAATATCTCAACAATCAAATAGGATATTCAGATAAAATTTAAAATAAAAGTATATTAGATGAAATTTTATGTATATCTTTTTTTAAATTATTAAAATTCTGATTAACTCACTTGAAAACATACTTACAATAAGCATATATGATTATGAACTAAAATACAAAAAGTTCAGAATAGCTTATTAACAATTTGTATAAGTAAATTATATATATATAATTTATATTCTTCAGTCATTTTTGATTCAGAATCTGAAATCAGAATTTAAAAAATTTAAAAATTGAGCTTGAAATTGCATGTAATGCAATGAGGCTCAAAAGTTGAACTTTTTATACAAATTTGTATATATGTAATTTAATTACAAAAAGTGTTATTTCTGTATTATTCACTCAATTCTGCATATAAATTTATAAAATTTGAATATGTTATGAAATTTTATTTAAATAATTTATATTTTCATTTTTATTTGAAAAATATCAAAACTAACTAAAATACTTACAATTAGAATAAATAACTAAAAATAATATTAAAAAATCAACAGAAAATTGAATTTTAATTATTTTTAAAAATTCTTTCAAAATAATTATATTTTATTTTATTATTTAATATATTAATATTAATTTTATAACAATATTCAAAAAATTAATTATTAAGTTTTTATAAGAATAGAGTAAAAGATCTATCCAGTTGGTGTATAAAGTAGGCATGAGATGACTACTATTCACTTAATCAATAAGGGAATCAATAAGCAAAGAATATAGTTGTTAGGCAAAAGAGATTGCCACTGATTCTCTCAATGAAGAGGAAAATCAGTGTGTTATTTATATGTGTGTTATGCTTGCTAAAGCTAACCAAATTAAGACTAGTTACATTGAGAAAAGAAGTGATGTTAGCTTTTGAATATAAGAATAGGGTAAAAGATTTATTCAGTTGATGTATAAAGTAGATGTGAGATGACTATTATTCACTTAATCAATAAGAGAATCAATAAGCAAAGAATATAGTTGTTAGACAAAAGAGATTGTCACTGATTTTCTCAATGAAGAGAAAAATCAGTGTGTTATTTATATGTGTGTTATGCTCATTAAAGCTAATCAAATTAAAACTAGTTACATTAAGAAAAGAAGTGATGTTAGTTTTCACAAAGCTTACAACTGAAATCTTACAATTTTTTCTTCTTCACAAAGATTTTGATTTCTTCAGAGCATATAAGCTCAATAGTTATTGAAATCTCAATAAAAAATCTTTGTGAGAACTAAAAAACTTTGTGAAAAAAAAATTGTTTCTTCACAGAGAAAAAGAGTGTTTTCTTAGCTAGCAAAAAACTTCATGATACAAATGATATTAGTTATATCAAATCTCATTGCAACAGCTTTATCATTTACTAAACTTTTGTGAACTAAATCTGATGATGTAAGCACTGACTTTCATCACTTCAGCTTTGTAAAATATCTTCATGAAAGCAGTTGCTGATTTATAAAGTAAAAAAAACTTGTTGAGATCATCTGACTGTGTATGATCTTGAAAAAATGTCATGCATTTTAATTAAAAAATGCATGATGACTCTGATAATCATGATGAGATTTGAATTCATAATTTTCACTGTTGCAATTGTATGTAATACAGCTGCATCAATCAGATAATTGTTGCTGTAATTTTTTGTTTTAATTCATAAAAGTTCACTTTTCATTTGTGAAAATGAATTTTTTCTAATTAAATATAGCTTGACTTCATAAAAGTGATAACAACAACTTTTAGCAATTTAACTTTTTTTTCTTTTTTTTTTCTTTCTTGATTAAATCAAAATTCATTATCAGTGAGTACAATCTTTCTGACATCAGATTCATCAGTTTCATCAAAAAAAAAACTTCATAAGAGATTTTTATTGCTCTACAGCTGAAATGAGACTTCACAAGTTTATATTAACTTTGTAAATGATTAGCATCACAAGCTATCAGTTTCACAAATTATTTGATTTTTGTGAATCAACACAAGCTGAGTTAAGTCTTCACAAATTGAGTTGACTGAAAATATAATGCACAATCATAATTAAAATCAATTTCAACAACAATATATCATCATGTCTCATTCAAACATTTCAGAAAAAAGTAAACTTCAATTTATTGTGCTGTTAAATACAAAAAACTCTGATGCTGAGATGTTGATGAATGCTGATTTTACAAACAATTTTTATGTTTCACAAATAAATTTGAGATTTTGTGAGATAAAATTATGAAATTTCAGCAAAGCTTGCTTTGCAAATATTCTTTGTGAGCTTTCATGTTAATAATTTTATAGTTTTTCTTTCTATGACAAGTTTTCAAAATTCAAACTTACATTTTGAAAATTTCTGACTCATACAGAAAACTGACTCTGATGTTTTTTTTTATAAGTAAGTATTTTTTGATGTGAAATCATTAATTGACTCTGATGAATTCAGCAAGTTCTCACAATCAGATTTCAATGAGTTTTTTTTGTGAATAAATTTCAATTAATTTTGCTGCTCTTCACAAGCAGAATCAAATTTCAACAAATCAACTTTATCATGAAATGCAAAAACTTGATCTGCATGTGCAGACTTCACAAGCAATTTTTGCTGTTTATTTTATTAAATTTGAGCATTCATTTTATTATGACAACAAAATACAATCAACTTTATAAGTCATTAATTCTGCATCAGTGATGCAGACAATTTCAAAAACTTTTAATTTTGCATCAGTGATGCAAACAATTCTGATAATTTCTGCTGATCATGTCATCATTTCTTCTGCTTTGTGACAAATTTTTGTGAATGTGTTTGTTTCATCATCAGATAATTGTGAAAAAAATATGTTTTATTTTTCTGCAAAAGTATTTTCACAGAATGACTCTGAAGAGCAGAAAATTAATTATAATGTGTCAGTCAATGTTTTGTGATATCATTAATGAAATCATCAGATTTTATCAATGATTTTGTGAAATGTTTGAATGACAAGCTGCTTTCATAATTTGTTTTCTGAAAGTTGTTTTGAAAAGTGTTTGTCAGTCACACTGATGACACTTTCAAAATTGTTTTCATCATCAGTTAATACTGATTTCAAATTTTTCATCAGAAAGTTTTGCTGAATCAGAGCATCAATTTTCAAATTAATTAATTTAATTAATGCAGCTGATCAGAAAAGTTTTGTAACTTGAGCTCAGCTTCACAAAGCAATATTGATAATTCAGATTGAACAATTACTCTCATGTGAGCAGAAATGTGATCAGTGTCAAAAACTGAGCACAACTCACAAAACTCATCAATTTGTTTTGTACATGTTTGATGAGTTTCATAAAAAATGTAATAATTGTTTTTATTAAAATGTTTTTTGCTTTTTTCAGAAGTAAAAGCATTTCAGTATGCAATTATGATGAAGATAGAAATGAGATGTCATGATATGCAGTAAATCATGTAATATAAATTCATTATCAAAAATATAATTATCATTGAGATTCAAACATTTTTTCACATAAAACTTGTAGAATAAGTAACTAAAATCATTCATAAATATTATATACATGTCATGCTTTTTCAGAATAAAATTTCTAGTTTTTTGTGAAATAATAAAAAACTTGCAAGTCAGATTTGTTAGAATTAACATTATGATATTTGACAAAAAGCTTTTGTAAGTGTCTGAAATTCACAGCAAATTTTTAGATAAATTCATTCTTCTTGTTTTCATATTTTTCTCATTGAACAAAATACTGAAGTTGTCAATTTTTCTTGTGAAAATTAGTTATAATTCTGATTTAAAATTTTTGTTTTTCTTCAAATGCTTTGCAGACTGAATGATGAGTTGTGCTATCAATATTATTCATTTTCTTGTGATCACAAAGCAAAAATACATGAAAAACATTGTGAATGCTCACAAAATCTGATGAAAATTTCAGACAATAAACTTGCTTGTTTATTTTTTTTCACAATTTTACAAAAATCAGTGCATAAAAAATCAAGCTTTTTACTTGCACAAACTGTCTTGATATTTTTTAAGCTAAGTTAAATTTTATCTTTAACAGTGTAAAATTTTGATGTGTGCTTTTTGTCATAATATTTTTTTTGATAAATTTGTATTTTTGTGAAAAACTTTCTGACTTAATTTCAGCATTTATGAATGATGTCTGCTCAATTCTGAAAATTTTTTATCTCAAAAATATATTTGTTTGATTCTGTAAGAGTTATTCATGAATTCAGTTCATACATGACTTGAAAAAAAAATTTTTTTGTTGAAGAATGCTGAAAATTGTTGTAAGCAAACTCAGCAAAAGATAATCAGAGTATTCAGTCATCTTGATTGTAGTTGACAAAACTTCATAAATATTGTTTCAAAATATTATTCAATTGCTCAGTTTAATCATTTATTTAAAAGTGAAAAACAATACTTAAATTTTGTGAAACTCTCAGTATGTGTAAAAAATCATCTCAAAATTCACTGATGAATAAAAATTCATAATCAGAAATTATATTCAAAAATACTTCATGAAATTTTATAACTTCACAAACAATAAAATGTGTCAATTGCTCTGCAGTGAGCTTTTTGATCACAAAAATAAAGTAAGTCATCTTGCTAAAGCAGTCAACAATTACTAGAATGCAGTCAAACTCAGCTTTTTCAATGTTTTTACTTCACAAAAAATCAGTGATGATGTTTATGCTGATTTGATTTCAAGAGTTTACAAAAATCAGCAATGAATTAAGTTTTTTATGTGATTTAGTTTTGATAACTCATAAATTCATGCATACTTCACAGAATTTGCAGTATTTCTGAATCATATTTTTTATTTGTAATTAATAATACTTTTACAAAAGTAACTCATAAATCTGCTTCATAACAAAATGATTTATCAAAAATGTATCATGATGTTGTCTGACTAACTTTAGTCATAAAGTTTCATTAACTGAAATGTATAAATAATCATTGTAGAACAACATGTTTTCATTAAAAATTCATCTCTTCACAAATCAAGAGTGAAACTTCATTTTCTCTTTAATTTTTGCTGCATGCTCATCAGCATTCAGCAGTTCAGATAATGCTGAAATAAAATTGCAAAATGTTTCATTTATTTTGTGAAAATTTTCAGTATCATAAAAATTTTCAACATGAATTAATTCACAAATACTCACAATTTTCAGTTCAAATTTTTTATTCTGATACATTTTGTTTAAGAGAATTTTCACAAGTAATTTCTTAATTTATATCATAAACTTTGCAGAAAGAAATTACACATTATTTTTTTTTTTTTTAAAAAAACTTGAGTGAAGCATTCATCAGGTCAAGCTTTTCATCAGCACAGTTTATTTTTTCAAGAAAAAGCATGATACAGAGCTGATTTGCAGTCTCATGTTTTTAAATATTTTCACAATTTGCTTTTTTCACATAGTCTGATCATCACAAAGACTCATCAGCTGAATTTTTTTTTCTTTTTTGATGTTTCACAGTAAATCAAAAAGTCATTAATTTTTGAGCTCAACAAACTTATTGCTTAGATAAGTTCTTTGCTGTTGCAAAATAACAGAAATTATCATGATTTGTCATTACTAGAACAGACTTTTATGAGCTCTCTAGTCAATAACATCAGTGTTTAAAAAATTCAACAATGATCAAGAGTTCTTGATTATGAATATCATAATTGCATTTCACAAATTTCATTTTCTGTGAATACACAGTCACAAACTTTACTTAATTTCAGAAGTCATTCAATTGAGTGATGATTTCTGAGATGACAAAATCAGAAACATCAATTTCAAAACATATTTGATAATCAGAGTTGAAGTGATGAAGCATGACAGCATTCACAAAAATTTTTTTCAAAACATAAAAAACTTTGTAAGTTTTTTCATGAGAAAATTCTTTTCATCTCTCTTATTCAATTTTTGTTTTTTGTAACATTTGACTTTTTTATTTTGTTTTTCACTCTTCAGCATATTAGTAAGATCTAAAACAATTTTTGAAAACTTCAGAATAAAACAATGATAAAAATTCATAAATTTTAAAAATACTTGAATATTTTTTTGTGAGTTGAATTTTAATCAGATCAAAATGATTTTCACACACAACTTTTTTATAAAAATTTCATCAGCTGATACAATATACTCAAGAAAATTTATTTCATGAACACTAAAATAACACTTGAAGATTTTGCAGTAAAAATCTGCTGTCATGAGCATTTTCAAGATTTGACAAACATGTTGAATATGATTTTTCTCATTCACAAAGTATATCACAACATCATTCAGATAAACTATCATAAAAACATCACAATTGTGAAGAATCTTGTTAATATAAGACTGAAAAGCAGCTGAAGCATTTAACAGATCAAAAAAATTACACAATATTCAAAAAGTTTTAGAGATGTGTGAAAGACAGTTTTTCATTCATCTTTTTCTTAAATACAAAAACAATGATAAACATTCTTGACATCAAGATGAGTGAAGATTTTAGCATTCACAAGATGTCTCAAAAGCTTCTCAATCAATGATAGTGAGTAGCAGTTCTTCACAGTCTTGAAATTCAAGTTGTAATAATTCACACACATTCATAAATTATTATTTTTTTTGAAAGCAAACATAATTAATGCTTTTGTGAGAAATTTGAAAGACTAAATGAAATCATGAGCAATTGTATTGTTGAGATATTTACAAAGCATTTCAGTTTCATTTTCTGAAAGTTGATAAGTGAAATCAAAAATGAGTTTTTTTTCAAATTCAAGTTCAATAATCAAGTTCTTTTTTCAGTGAGAAGCCAGCTTTTAAGCTTTTTGTTCACTGAAAGCTTTTGCAAGATTTTTATAAATTTTAGATATTTGAAAATCATAATTCATGATGATTATTTTCTCAATTTTGCAGCATGTCATTATGTAAATAAACTTTCTTTCTTGCACTAAATTTTTCACATCAATTAATTGAATCATCACAAGCAGATCACACAGAATTTTCTGAAAACAAATTGAATGATTTTTTCATGAAATGATGAAATCATGTCACAAAAGTCAAGTTATGTCTAGAATTATATCATCATTTATATTGACAACAATGACTTGCTTGCAAAAAATTTGTGTTTGATTTTGAGAATTTCAATATTTGAAAATAATGTTCACAACATCTTCAGCATCAAGAAATGCTTGATTTCTTTCAGTAATTTTGAGAAAAATTTTTATTGAATGTATCTTCAGTTCTAGTGATTTTATGAGATCAGAACTGATGATGAAAGAAATGCAGTAAAAATTTACATGAGCTGATTATTTATGCTCAGTAAATGATTCTACAGAGAATGTACTTAATTAAATAAAAAACACAAACAGAAGATTGACATTAAATAATTGCATTATTCTAAAGTTATTTTTTTTCAAGTTTTCAAATTTTTATTTTTTTTTTGAAACAATCAGAAGATTTATGTTTTTTTTCATCACAACTGTAGCAAGTGATATTCACAAAATCAGTTTTGCTATCAAATTTGTTTTTCTTATTCTTCATGAAATTTTTTGTTTTCTTCTTAAACTTCTCTTTGAATTGATTTTGTTGAGATTTATTTGCAGAAGTCTTCACAGAATTTTCATTTTTTTTCTTGAGAATGAAAATAAAGTGCAATCATGTGATGATGATGATTATTTCACAAAAAGTATCTGAAAGTTTCTCTTGTTTGTCAAATTTGAAATGCATTGACTTATTCATAATTCACAGAAATAAATGTTTCATTCATTCAGCATGATTTTTGATTTCATCATTTATTTTACAAAGCTTTTGTTTGCATTGAGTGTGAAATTCATTGTCAGTTTCATTGTGATTTTTTTACAAATGAAAAAAAAATCATCATGAGTTTCTGATGATATTTTGTGAATCATCTAGATCAGAAAATAAAAAAATCTTCATTTTTTTTCAAATGTTTCTTGTTGAGTTTTTCTTCACAAAATTTTTTCATTTTTCTTGAAGTGTATAGTAAAGTTCAGTTTTTACATAATTCACTTTCTGAAAATTTTCAATCTTTGCAAGTTCAGTTGAGAATTCAATTTTGAAAAAAAATTCACAAAGCTTAATAAAAATAACAATCTTGTAGTCAGACTTCAGTTCTGACAGTTTATATCATCTAGTTTTTTTGACTGAATTTTTTTATTGAGTAAATACATCTAGAAATTTTGTTTAAGTGTATTTTTCTAGATTAATTTTCAGTTGTTCTAAAAGTGAAATCATGTTTTCTAAAAATCAGTTTCATTTGCAAAACCTCTTAAAAAACATGATTTCAATAATGAAAGATTCATAAAGTGTAAAGAATGTATTAATGAATTTTTTGCAAATAAATTCAGAATCTTCTGATTTTGTGCTTTGAGTAAAAAATGTCTTTTCACAAAAAAATTCTGCTGCTTTGTGAAATGTTTCTGAAATCACTTTCATTTGAGAATTAACAGATGGTGAAAATTCTTCATGAGAATTCTTCTGAGAAATGAAAGAAACAAATGTTTTTTTTTTGTCTTTGAAAGTCATTCTGAGTGTACTTTTCAAAAAAGTGACAAAATATAAAAATAAAGTAAAAAATCTATTCAGTTGATGTATAAAGTAGGCATGAGATGACTATTATTCACTTAATCAATAAGGAAATCAATAAGCAAAAAATATAATTGTTAGACAAAAAAAATTGCCACTGATTCTCTCAATGAAGAGAAAAATCAGTGTGTTATTTATATGTGTGTTATGCTCACTAAAGCTAATCAAATTAAGACTAGTTACATTGAGAAAAGAAGTGATGTTAGCTTTTGTGGAGCTTACAGCTGAGGTCTTACAGTTTTTTGAAATTATATTTAATAGCAGTTAGTGTAGAGTTTTAATCAGATTTGCTGCTGTCTGTAAGCAGTCTGTAGCAGTTTATAACAATTAATAACAGTCAGCAGCAGCAGTTTATGTGATAATAAGTAATAATTATAAAGATTAAAAAATTTATACAATAATAACTTGTAATAATTTTAGATTTATACAGACTTTATAAAGTCTAAATCAACTCACTAAATTTTATATAATCAGTGTTGAATTTATTCAGCAGATTTTCAGATTTCAAACATTAAATTTTATTTGTTTCAGCAATTAAATCTAGAAGATGTTGTCTGTTTTAAATAAATTTCAAACAAAATTAAATTGAGCTAATCAAGGGTTTGATGAATTTATTGATCAAGTTTAATTAAAATAATTAACAATTAACTGAGTTTTTAATGTTTTTTTAAAAAAAATTTGTAAATATTTAAAAAAATAAATTTAAAGTTTAAATATGAAATTTTAATTAAAAAGCTTTAAAATTTAATTTTTCAGTAATTTTTAATTAATTTTTTAATATATGAAAATTTTAAATAATTATATCTTAATCAAAATTTTATATTTTGATACAAAATCTTTTTAAGCATTTTAAAATAAATATTTCTATAAATTTTTTAATATTTAAATTTATATCTTTATTACTTACAGAGTTAACAATATTGGTAATATCAATTACATTATATAAATGTCTATAAAAAAGCAAATTATAAATTATAATCATATTATATCATGTTTTGATTTCAGTTTTTAAGATATTTAATTTTTGATTTCAGATTCTGAATCAGAAATAGCTAAGAAATATAAATTACATATTATAATTATATAAATTTAAACTAATTCTTAAATGTAATTAATTTTTAGAAAATTTTATACTTTTTATATAATTGAGATTATCAGTACATTGAAGTTGATATTTTTAAAAATTCTTTTTAAATATAAATACTAGTATATTCTAATCTACAAATACTTCAAATATTATTTAAATAATATACTTGATTGTTGAGATATTGAAATTTAAATATGAAAAATTAATTTTGAAATTGCTGACAGTGAATGATTATCATTGTTGAATAATCATATATATTAACAATTTTTGAAACTAATTATATATAAATTTAATTAACAAATCTGTCAAACTTTTGACTGATCTGATCTGACTCTGTCTGAAATTTGTTTAAAACAAGTAACATTTTTTAAATTTGATTATTGAAATAAATAAAATTTAATGTTTGAAGTCTGAAAATCTACTGAATAAATTTAATTTTGATTATATAAAACTTAGTGAATTAATTTAGACTTTATAAAATTTGTATAAATCTAAAATTATTATTCAATTTTTTATATTTAAAAACTTATAGAGTCTAAATTTTTATAATTATTGTTTATTATTATATAAACTGTTGCTGTTGATTACTGCTGAGTTCTGATTACTACAAATTATTACAAATTGTTTACAAACAGCAACAAATCTGATTAAAATTTTACATTAATTGTTATTAAATATAACTTCAGAGAGCTTAATGCTTAACAAATATTATAAGTAAATTCATATCTGAATCTGCTGATTTGTGAAGTAAGCAAAATCTAAAGCTTTAAAATTTAAAAACTTTAGTAAATAATCAGCACTTTTTTTAAATCTGATTCAACTCTGAAGTTGATCAAATTTAATTATATATATAAAAATTTATACAAAAAATTTAATTTATAAAAAAAATTATGTTATATGTGATTATAAATTCAATCATTAATATTTTAATTTTTAATTTTTTTTAAATTAAAAATAAACTGATCACAAAAACTAAAAAAAAATTTTTTGTTTTTTTTGAGATGTTTGAACTCAATCAGAAAACAGAAACAAAAAATCACTTAATTATATAAAACAAAATCAAAATCAGCAGTTAATTATACAAAATGATATTGAGATCAGCAGTTAATTACATAAAATAAAAATGAAAAATCAGTTAATTTACACATAAAATAAACCTGAAACTAGCAGTCAATCAGAAATTTCAGAATTGAAACTGAGATAATTAAAATCAATAATCTCAAATAATGTCAAGATTTATTATTTTTGCATGCAAAGTTGCTTAATTATTTGAATTTTTTATCAAAAACTTTAGTAAAAACAGATAACTACATAATTTTTTAATGTATTTATTTATTTTTTATGTGTAAAATCACTTAAATATCTAAATTTTTCATTAAAAACTTTATTAAAGATAAGTAAGTATATGACTTTGCACTTGATAACAGTCTGAAATAATAATTTTATCATGTAATTGATTAATTTTGTATTGCTATTTCATGTAATTGACAGAATTAGAAATCACTGATTTTAGCTAATTTTAGAAATTAATTAATTACAAAAATGAGACTAAAATCAGCAGTTAATTAAACAGAACAGAACTGAAAAAATTAATTAATTAATAAAATAAATCTGAAATCAGCAGTTAATTACACAAAACAGAAATAAAAAATCAGTTAATTATATAAAATGAAGCTGAAACTACAGTGAATGAAACTGAAATTAAATTTACTGAAACAGAATGAGATTTTTCATTTTATGTGATTAATCTAATTGAAAATATTTATAAAATATAAATTATATATATAAGTTATAAAAAATTCATCTTCAGTGAATTTTAATATATAATACTTAATATAATATAAAATAATTAATAATTATTGTTTTCATTATATTTAGAAACTGACAGCAGTATATCTAAATTCAGTAAAATTAAAATATTTTTAATATTAAAAGTTGATTTTCTATTTTTATAATTATATTTGTTTTAAAAGTGAAATACTTTTAATTTATTCATAAATATAATTATATAATTTTGTAAATAAATAATAAATTATTATAAATTTTTTATATTTTAAATTTTTAATTTATTCTATACTTTTGCTATGTAGATAAAATCATATAATTTTGTTAAGAAACTTTGAAAATTGTACATTGATTGATTGAAGTTATACATTCTGAATTTCTGATTAACTGATCAAAATTAATTATTAAATTTTTGATGACATGTATCTGATCATTATCATGTAAAACTCAAAATTTATCATGTTATAAAGTATAAAAATTTAATTTATAAAGATGAAATCAAGTCTGAAAATCAGAAAAAAAATATACATCTGAAAAAACTGATATAATTAAAGATTATATTTTTTAGTAATGAATTTTGAAAAAAAAGTGTAAAATCTCAACTGTAAGCTTCACAAAAGCTAATATTTCTTTTCTTAAATATAATTAGTTTTAGTTTAATTAGCTTTAGCAAGCATAATATATATATAAATAACACACTGATTTTTTTTTTCATTGAGAGAAATTAAAATAAAATCAGTGACAATTTTTTTTGTTTAAGAATTATATTTTTTGCTTATTGATTTATTTTATTAATTTAAGTAAATAGTAGTTATTTCACATTTATTTATATATTAACAAAATAAATTTTTTTATTTTGTTTTTATAGAGAGAAAGAAAAAAAAGTAAACAAAATGTAGACAGAAATTATAATTTTTAATAATAAATTATTTTATAATTACAAATATATAAATAATATTAAGCAGCTCAAGAGTCAATAATATTACTTTTTTAATGATGATAGAAAAGTATTGAGTTTTGATTATAAGTTAGTAATTATAATTTATTACAAGTATAATTTAAAGAAGCTTAATACTTAAATCTTGATGAAATTAAACTTAATCAACAAATTTATCAAATTTTTAACTGACTCAATCTGACTTTGTCTGAAATTTGTTTGGAATGAGTAATATTTTCTAAATTTAATTATTAAAATGAATGAAATTAATGTTTGAAGTTCAGAAATTTGCTAAGTAAATTTGATTCTGATTATGTAAAATTTAGTAAGTTGATTTAGACTTTATAAAATTTGTATAAATCTAAAATTATTACTCCACTCTTTATATTTAGAAGCTTATAAAGTCTAAATTTCTATAATTATTATTTATTATTACATAAACTGCTGTTGCTAACTGCTGTTAATTGTTATAAACTGCTACAAACTGCTTATGAG
The DNA here is from genome assembly GCA_029449355.1 of Emydomyces testavorans. NCBI lineage: Eukaryota > Fungi > Ascomycota > Eurotiomycetes > Onygenales > Nannizziopsiaceae > Emydomyces > Emydomyces testavorans. The sequence continues at coordinate 4,869,155 of CP120627.1, forward strand.
CAGCAGCAGATTTGATTGAAATTCTACACTAATTGTTATTAGGTATAATTTCAAAAAGCTTGATGCTTGATGAATGTTATGAATAAATTTATGTTCAAATCTGCTGATTTGTGAAATGAGCAGAGTCTGAAGCTTTAAATTTTAAAAACTTTAATGAATGATTAGTATTTTTCTCAAGTCTGATCTGACTCTGAAGTTGATTAAGTCTAGATAAAATATTTAACTAAATTTATGATTGAATCTGCTGATTTGTGAAATAATTAAAATTTAAAACTTAAAATTTTAAATTTTTCAATAAATAATTAATATTATTGATTTTTTGTTTGATTAAAATTATTATTTTATTAAATTTAATATTTTTTTAAAAAAAATTAATATCAACTTTTATATTTTATTTATTTTATTAAACTGCTGAAATAATAAAATTTAAACTTAAAAAATTATTAAATTTATTATTATTAAATAATTAGTAATTACTATTCTGAAATAATTGTGTATATTATGTTAAAAAATAAAATTATATAATATTTTCTTTATTTTTTCTTTAATAACTTAAGAATAATATATTTATTAATAAAATAATACTAAATACATATTATATTTATTATTCTGACATCATATATTTAGTCATTATTATTAGAACATTACATATACAGAATATAAGCAGTATAGTAAGATACTAACAGTATATTATATATAAAAACTTAATAAAAAAATGTTAAGTTCTTAATAATTAATCATTTTAATATTTTCAAATTATAAATTAAATTAGAAAAAACAAAAAATTAAGTAAAAATCTATTTTGATTTTCAAAATCACTTATAAAATAATAAATTTTTTTACTGTCATTCATAAATTTACTTATTGTATTAAATACTTAATATAAATTTCAACAATGATAATTATTACTCAAATAATTATTTTTATAATTTAACTACTTTTTTAATTTAATTAGTTAATTTAATGAATTTAAAAATATTTAATATTATTTTAAATAATTCAGATTTATTTATTTATTTTAGTTATATTTACTTTTACTAAATTTATATTTTATTAAAAAACTAGTATAATTATTAAAAAATAATTTATCAACAGAAATTGTTAGTTATAAATTATAAATTATATTTATTTAAAAAATTATAAAAATTTTCAATATAAAAAATAATTATAAAAATAAATTAATAATTAATTTTGAAATAATTTATTTAAATACTAAATAGTACTAAATTTTACAATCTAAAGTTCAAAAATAATTTATTTACAAATATCAGAATTAATATAATTATTTATTTGTTTATTAAATTATTTATTTATAATTTTATAATTTTAATTATATTTAAAAAAATAAAATTTTTTATAATATAAAATTTTTTGTATTATTTTTAAGATATATTTAATGTAATTTTAAAAATATATTATTAGTATTATAATAATTAATTTGATTTTAAGCTTTTTAAAAAGAATTGTTTTGATTTATTTTTAAATTATAAAATATTTCTTGCTGAATTATCTTAATATGAACTAAAATTATTAAAATTTTGAAAATAAATCTGAAATCAGTATAAAAAAATGAAATATAATGATATATATTACATAAAAATATGTAGCTATATTCAAATACAATCAAATGATTTGATTTGAGGTTTCAGGGCTGAGGCGTGCTCCGCGCGCGTCACTAGTTACTGTGTAAGCCCATTTTGGCAGAAGCAAGCTCACGTGGGTCCAACAGTCACATCTGGTTGGTAACAATATTACAGCGGCTGTCGGCGGTGAAGTCTGTAATTTACACCATAATTACGAGATTGGTATCTTTCTCCTCACGACGTCACTGCCACCATGTACTCCGTACCTAGTATGAAGATCGACGTTGGCTTCGATCTGAGAAAATCAGCTTCACTAGGGAATTTTGTGCTGCTGCTGCCTCTCTTTTTGGTCGCAATCGTTTTCTGGCTCAACCTTAGCGAGTCCTGTTACGCATAACGCTCCTTAAACTGCTCTTCCTCAACCCTGCAACCACCTGCATCCTTTGACTCGCCATGACTGTCGAAGCTACACCAAACAACTGTGTGCGTACATTTTTTTCTACTCATATCTTTGCTATTTCATTTGCTAATAGCTTTCACATTTTAGCCTGTTCCGATTGAGGAATTGACGAAAATTGCGACCGAGGTACGGACAGATAACTATACTACCTATGGATCAAAGTCTGCAACTACGATAGAGAGGCTCACGTTCGCAATTTGAGCTCTTTGTGCAGGCATGCGACACAATCCTAGCAGACGTCAAAGGCTATGACCACGAGAAAGTCGGCCAATGGAGCTCTCAGATAATTGTACGTTTTCTCCCTTTATCCCTGACAAAAGCCTTTTCGCGGAACTCGTTTTAACACCCAGCTTCCCCCGCTCTATAGAACAAAGTCCTCCAATCACTCATATCAGCCAGCACCTCCACCGATTCCACAACTCCCTCAGAACCCCGGCAGCCCTCTTACCGCTTCAATGTAAACTGCACCATAATCCAGCAGGGACATATTTCCCCCCCGTCCTCCGTGTCCAATGCCGGTGCTACTTCCACTGAAGCCATGGGCCGGCGGGGCATGCACTCGGCGGCAGGCGCGTATTGGGACGTCAAGCGCGATGGCATGTGGACGTATAAATATCCGAATGCGGTTGAGAAAGGGCTGGATTTGGTGCTCAACATTGTTTGGTTTGGTGCGTATTGAAAAAGGATGTTGAGACAGAGTGAGAACATAAAATTGGGCTTGAACAGCTCATTTTCTCCTAAACAGGTTATTATTAGACAGTAGGATTCTTTGGGGTAGAAGATGATCGTGGAAGAGTCGACGGTGGATAATTTTATGCCTATGATATCCTGTTCTGGTTCAGCGTATGAATTGAGTAGAATATATACGATTTTCAAAGAGTCAGAAATAGCAAACACCAACTCTCCTCAAAACCAGGATTAATCATGTAGTTGATGGAATCAATTGAGCCAATGGCTGCATTATTCCAATTAGGGTAAACATGATAAATTTGGAATCCCATCAAGTTAAACAAAGTATGCATAAGTTAGTACCCTAGATATAATCTGTGTACTAAAACAACCATATTGGAAAATGACAAATTCCCAGAGCCTCCTCCATGTTACTAAAACGCTGACCCATAGCCAAGAATCCAACCTAGCGCCGTGCCTGAAAGTAAAGTTCCAATTGAAAAATCGATGATGAAGATAAAATGGTATTAAGCATGGATGAGACGCATATAATCCCATCAGTCCAAACAGCTTCTAAAAAGTATCACCTTGGCTCCGAGTAATCATTTAGTGCAACGCACACCGCTCCTCGATGATGTCCACTATATTGTCGAATGATTTGACCGGACGCGAGTTCCCACAAGCGAGCATAATGATCACTGCACACGGTGACAAGGTATGCGGAGTCAGCAGAGAACGCACAATCCCAGACCCATCGTTGATGTACAGCAAGGGTGGTCTCTAGGTAAAGCGTGTTGGTGGTTGGATCAATGGGAGGCTTTTCCAATAGAGCCAGTAGTTGTGCATTGGGTTCATCCTTTGCAGCGGAGTCTCCGTTGCTGGGATGTTGTTGTTGCTGCTGCTGCTGTTGCTGTTGCCTTGCATTGGCGACAGGTGCTTCTCTGGAGTCTGAACTTGAGTCGTATTCACAGGATATATCAACTACGGTGTGGCGATTAGGGGTAATAGTGGGGACGCCATTCGTCAGTTGATCTTGATACCGAGTCGGCTGGCCGTTTTGCTTCGAGATTTGCGGTGTTGAAGAAGAGTTATTGGGAGTCGATTTCGGGACTTCCTCCCTTGCTGCGGCTTTTGCAGGTGGGTAGTCGGGGTCAAGGTTCCAGATTCTAGCAGTGTGGTCTGCGGAACAGGTTGCGAGATGTTTTACATCAGGGGATAATAAAACTCTCGTGATGTAGTCCTTGTGGGCTTGAAATGTTGCGATAGGGACAATGTTTGTTAGATCACGATCTTGTACCATGCGCCAAAGGTAGACGTTTCCCTAAGAGTTATCGCATGAGCAACTGGTCCTCCAGAGAAAGATCCTCGAGAACAGCTGACTGTACCTTATTATTTCCCGCACACAAGAGAGAACCATCACTAGCAACACTCACACTTGCCACAGAAACATCTTCTTCGGGTATTAGCTGATGGCTACAGCGATTCTCTCCTAGATCCCACACTCTGATCGTGCCCGAGTAATCGCAGCTGATTAGTTCTCCTTGATTTGGGTGAATGACGACGTCGTTCACCGGTGACTTGTGATTATAATTCCTCTGAAGTGATCCGGACCGTGTCTCCCAAACCTTCACTGTGCCATCCTCCGAACTAGTGACCATCCACTTCCCTTCGCAGTGAAACGCAACGCCAGTGACATTGTTGGTATGGCCCTCAAATTTCATAACAGAGTCAGGGATGTTGGATTTGATATCATAGAGGTTTACGCTGTGATGTCCTGCGGCAGCGATATAGCGCTTATCGGGAGTGATACAGAGTCGATTCACTTGAGATGTCGGATGTTGTATTGTTCTCGAACATATCCCAGAGAGAGCCTCCCAGAATCTAGAATATTCATCGGATCAGTCCCCAATGATGCCATGTCCGTCCCTCGGAAAGTCTTAAGGGCTCTTCGCCTACCGTATTGTATGATCATAACCAGCTTTCAAACGGTATTCCCATTAGCTTCTCACTCCCTGCTGACTTGAAGTGATATGGGGAGGCTCACCAGTACACAGAATGACACTCATACTGAATGAAATATAATCAATGGCAAAATTAAAAAAGCCAAATGTTGAAGAGTGAGCACTCTGTCAATCTGTTCTGAATGTCTTCACTAAAGAGCATTGAAGGGACCCCTCAGCATCTTCTGATGAAGGCAATTGGGCTCTGATAACTTAGCCCGCGATAAGAAAGTGTCATGTGATGACACAGCCATTCAGAAAGAAGCTATTCCAAAATAAGATTAGTTTATATAATTTTAGGGCACACGCACAGACCACAGCTTAAGTTGACGTGTATTCAAGAAAAATTCGTGACTGATGGGAATTGTCCAGCTCAGTTGTGGTGGAGGACATGGCTCCAAGTTTTCGTGAGAACAGTAACTAGATTTAACTCCATGGGCTTCGGCTCCTTTCTATCGGTCTGACATTCACTTTCAGTGTTTGGATCGAAAGCTGGGAGCTCCCTTTCAGGCGGTTCTTTCCTGACTTCCATTCACCTCAGAACCTTCATCAGCATAGTGCTGGTGGGCTCTGCCATTTGGAGTCGAGTAGAAAGTGGACCAGCTCCCTTGAAGCTTTACTTGCTTCATCTTGTCAAGTCAGCTTCGGCATTGCGGGCTTCATCTTAGGTAGTCCTTCTATCCAAGATGGAGACAGCAACGCCACCTTCAGAAGGTAATTATGCTTCTTCGTCAGGCTTGCAACATCATCCTTCTCAGAACCATTCTGAATTTTCTTCTTCTTTTCAGCCTGTTACGGGTCAAGGTCTGGGGCTTACACCTCTCCCCGGGACACAGCTTCCACAGGATCGAAACCATCACGATGATCTTGATATTGATCTTCGCGGCGTGGGTGAGTTTGGCAGTCTCTTTGACTTGCCGGCCGATCTTCATTTAGATTTGAACGAAATCGACCGTTTTATACGTGATGCCGATGTTTCAGGTTGGCTGGATCTACCAGATCAGCCAGGTCAAGTATCTAGCTGTGGTGCCTTGGCCGCTCAATGTACCGAAAGCCGAGATTCGAGCGCCCGTCCTCAAAGACCTTACCGTGCCTCCGCGAATATCCCCTCAGAACCGAGCAACACAAGATACCGACCAATCGCCCCGAAACTGAACCCCAAGTTGGAGCGTAAGAGATCCATCGATGATATCGGTTTTGATGATGATGAAAATGAGCTGTTATCCGTCCAAGGTAATGGACCTGCTGCAAAAAGGCAGTGCGTGAATCGATCCATATCGCCGAAATTTTCCAGCGATGGTAATTCCATCTCCAATCAACCCCAGCTTCGTCGTTCAGCCAGTGCAACCAGACAGCCGACAGACCAACATCTCAGTGGTTACCAATCTGATAACCTGCCCGAGTTTTCTACGACTTCATCAGTTGATCAACAGAACTGCTTTAATCAATTTCAGTTAGCTTCGCCTTGCCTGACAATAAAATCCTGTGATGGACCTGGAAACGCGATCAATTCTTCATTAGAGGGTACAAGGTCTACGTTCGTGTCTCTCGCACTCCCTGAGAAACCAAGTGATATTGCGAATATCAAGCCAAGAGCTTCAGAAGGTGCGGTGTCTTTGCCTCCCTTTAGCTCTCCTGGCTCGGCATTTGTCACGCCACAACCGTCGACAAATTTGGATACAGGTAGCTATCAACGTGAATCATCGATTGATTCGCTTTTCGATGACCGTGATGGTACCCCAGTATTCGACGCTAACTCAGTTAGCCAACCCGCTGAAAAACCGCAATATATCATACCGTTCATAACCAACACGACGGGAACCCCGATATCTGATCATCTAAAGAAGGTTTGTCAAATACAAGACAAAGATCTCCTTTTGACTCAATCTCGCGAGGCGGCATGGTTTTTCCGTCAGCAGCCCAATTATATTTCCCCCTATCCCCAGCCAGGGGGGAACCTAGGTTACCTTCCATCTGCCCCGTCTCTTCATGTTAGGTCTATCAAAGCCTCGGAGAAGGAAGTCGCAATACGCCTTAGTGACTATCGTAGACGCCTACGAGCTTGCATGTGTGATCGTGACAAATATATGGAGGAGCTCCGAGCCCACAATCACGTTGACCCGGTGACAAGAAAGAGTGAATATCAGAAGTTGAAAGACGAGGCGAAGTACCTCAAGCGAACTATAACTCGTCAACGAAAAAAGGAGGAGGAAACCAAAAAGGAGGCAGATTATTGGCAAAAGCAGTACACAGATGTGGCAAGTACATACAATAACCTCTGCGCGCAATTCCATCACCTTCGGCAGCTTGCAAGCGTTCTTCAAGTCCGACTCCAGCGAGTTGAGCAGGCTAGGTCATTTACTTCGCCATCCCCCATGGGTCAAGGTACTCGTCCACACGATCTCTGTCAGCCAGATAACTCTATTGCGTCAACTGCCCAGACCTCAATCACTACACCTCACCAGTCTCCCCCAACATCTGGACCCATGACACCAAGTGTTTCAACTCAAGCGGCTCCGATTACAATCGACCTGACTAGTGACAATAATGTGGAATCTTCAACAAATCAGCCAAAGCAAGCCCAGAATACTGATTCTACAGCCCCACCAGAATCCCAGGCGGCTCAAAAGAAACTCGTTAGCGCGATGCGTCAGAAGGGTTATCAGTGGTTAGGAAACAAAAACCACATGCATCAGTGCTTTACTCATTCCTTGTCGACCCCGCCTCAGCTCCAAAGCCACGGTTTGCCAGGGCATACAATCCCCTGCGCCACCGCGAGCCAGAAGAATGACAGACCTAGAAGAACTACGAAGAACGATGTAGTTACTGGCCAAGTTAGCAAAGCTGCCGCAGATAGTCAGAAGGAAAATCAAGCTCCATCCGCTACAACGGGCTCCAATGCAGAAAAAACGGACAGTAACGAAGTTGCACGGGTATCAGGAGCAGACCCGGAGGGTCTTGGTCATGTGAACCCGCTAGGGGCAAAGACGAACGCCCATCGTCCTACAGGTGCTACCTTCCCCCCAGCAGTGACGGAAGAAGAGGTAGAGGATGAGTTTGTGAGAATGCTGGAAAGAGACCTTGAAGCATCATTGTGAGAGAAAAGGTTTCAAGTTCGTAGTGTATTTGCATGACGAGTGAGACTGTGGAAGGAGGCTTCTTTGGAAGTGTTTAAAAAATGGGGCATGGCGCGACATGCCATCGGTGCAGTTTCGTGTCGATCCAATCCTATAGACGATTGTGGATTGGTTGCGTGAAGTCTATTTATGAGCCTGTATTTCATATTTCAAGTTATTATGGCAGGAAGAAAGGAGGAATGAGGGTTTGTTGATATTGTTCGTGTATGATACCCTTATTAGAGATGCTCTATTAGAGAAGATCCGCTTTCGTTAGGTACCTGGTTGATTCAAGCTACAATTTATGACGTTTGTTGAATCGCGGAAGACAGAGTTCCAATTCCTTATGATGTTTACTTACCCCAGAGTCGAGACCACTTGGATGGCAACCAAGAAGAATACTACGAAGATAGAACATTTTTTTATTTTCATTTTTTCATTTGTTTTTGGTTTTTATTCCCCTATCTTTATTCTGCGTAAAAGAAATAAGTCAAGACACTCATAAGTCTTCAAATTCCCACTCTCATCCGCCTCCATCCATGAAACCTACGCCTGGTATCACCGCTCGTCTCTTCCCCAACTCGCAAACCATCCCTCGAAGACCAGAGATTCTCCCTCTGCGCGAACATGGCCTTCTCACTTCCCTTCGCACCCACTTTCGCTCCATGTCGCCTCTGCGTCGCACCACGACAACAACAACAGCAAGCCCATAGGGTCGCGGCATTGGAGATAAACCCAACCGCCGTCAGCCACACGGCAATCCACATAAAAGTCAACATTCCCACGCCCAATTGCGCATGAATGTTCAAATCGGCTTTGTTTTTCTCAAAGACGACTTTGAAGATGACGAATAGGGCTGTGGCTATTGCGCTGGCGGAAAGGGTGGCTAGGAAGGTGGTTAGGGTGAGAAGAGTGAGAGGGACGAGGTATCTCCGGTCTGAGGGGTCGCTGCGCTTTTTCGCTGGGGAGGAGGAGGAGGAAGAAGAAGAAGAACGGGACGACTGGCGGTTGGTGGTGAGGAGAAGGGGGACGAGGAATATGCAGATGAAGGTTAGGACTGCGGCGGTTAGGAAGAGCGCGAACATCCAGTGGGAAGCTATGCGCGCGAGGTTGAGGGCTTGGGAGATCTCGCTAGGAAGTGCAACTGGCGAGGTCTCTTTCAGTCATCTGGATTGTTCCAGACAAAAACTTGGGATTCTTGAAAGGGAAAGAAAGGGAAGCTTACTCGTTGCTCCAGAAAGTAGCTCATTCAGCAGTATCTCCACCGGGTTGAAAAAGTACATCCTCTTCGGTCTCAAGCAATACGTGATCCCTGAGCCATCGTTATAACCTTCGCAGAAGTTCCACAGACCAACCTGGTAAAAATCATGGAGTCCAATCGTGCGAGCAATGCTGTTTATAAGAGCTGCATCAGGGACAGAACGAGGTATAACTTCCGATAGGTCGATATTAATAAGGTACGTCTCTCGGAGTACGGGTTTGTCGCTGACATTTCCGATCTCGACGAGAATAAGAAAGATGAGGGCTAGAAGATAAAGAAGGGCGTAAAGGAGACGCCAGTCAGCTAACGAGAGGCGCTGCTTGGGTGCACCTCCGTGCGAGGGATGAGAGAGCGAATTTTCAGCATTCCCACGATGCAGGATGCCAAAAAACGGCCAAGCCATCTCTTACTCTGCAAATAGCCGACAAACGGAACGCAGAAGATGAGTTATTATATTTCCGAGTTACGTTTTTACAGCACAAATCGTGGGGCCGTCGGAGAGGGATAAAAAAAAAAAGGCCTCCCAAAGTACGGATGCTGTACAGCGCACTCTCAGCATGATACGAAACGACAGATCGGTATACTGATAAAAAAGGGTGGAAAATCGACTGCCCGAGGACGAGGGGCCCCGTCCTCAAGGTCAGAGGATGTCACCAGCACAAGCTTTCCAGCATCACTCCGTACAGTAACTGAGATGGACGAACTTCTCAGCTTCCCTTGTTAGTGATTCAGGCCCATGACAAAGGTCAGCCGGGCGTAGAGATGTAGTTACTAATGACCATCTCACAGCGATGCTGGACTATGGCACACCTTTGGTCGACGAGGGTAGAGTATATATGTGGAGCTGCTACCAGCGTCTCAAAAGAGTGCCACTGGGAGTCCAATTCACTCGCTGTCGTCAATTCCAGCTGATGAGCGACGATGATTGTGTTGATGTTGATGTTGATGTTGATGTTGTTGATTTGCCCTGTGACATGTGTGGCGGGTGCGTGACGGAATGCGTGGCTGAGAAAAGTGGAGCCCGCAGCCACACCCGTTTCTGCCAAGACATGCCAAGGAAATGATCATCCCGAACCAAACATTTAATCCGAGATTGATAAGATAAGATAAAGCTTCATCCATCCATCCCATGTCTACCGCTCACACATGACAGCATACTCACCTGACAGAAAGGAGAAGAGCTCGAATTCTGTATATTGCACGAGAAAATTTACTACTTGAGTGCCAATAGTCCCACGCATGGAAATGTGATCTGCACCACTTGACTTGAAAGTTGGGGACAGGGTTCTTTATACTGTGTACAGTCTTGAGGAAGAACATGGATCATATGATGTACGTACACGAAATACACACATACTATATCCTCTGCCTAGCAAATCCTAAGAGCTTGACTGTTGTTTTGATAAAAGAAAGCCAAGTAAAGTGGAGAGCAACAAAGAACCATTAGGTCAGGCACGCACGAACATATACTTCAGAAAAAGTTTGGTATGCATGCCTGCACAAGCCACATGCCTATTAATAACCATGCACGTCCTTCTCAATTCCATTGTAAATGGGCCATCCAAAAGGCTCATCCAAAACGAATGTCATGCGCCGTTTCCAAAAACGCCGTGCCTAAGCGCTAAGAGTGGAACATCCATCATAGCAATATCAACACAGAACTGGTCACGGCTGCAAACAGAAACCCGATGTACCCGTCTTGCCTCGAACTTGATGCGCTGCCCCTGGAGGCGGAAGTTCTTCGGCCACAACATTTCCCGTTGTAAGTGACATTGTTATACTTTGCGGCAACCTGGAATACAGATCCATTGCCGCTGCCAATGTTATAATAATCGACCAGGATAAAGTTCGGCGGTCGATCCCACTTTGCTATAGGCGCATAGCGTTAGATACGAAGTTATCAACTAAGATATGTGGGAAAGAACGTACCAGTACAATTCCCAGCCATTGCGCCAGCACTCCCGAATCCAGCAACAGCATTAGTTTCATTCAGCAACACTGTATTTGGGACTAGTATAGTTGTACCAGCCAAGGAAACCGCCGTATTCAGATTATGATTTGCCATATATAATCGTTTCTTTGCAGTTTCGTCACTTAGATGTGGTGGCCGCTGAACGGTGCAAGGAAAGGTTCTATTCGTCGGGGAGAATGGAGTCTCCCACATTTGCGAAAACTCATCAAGAAGGTAGGGCACTTCCGTCTGGTTCGCTTTGTAATCGAGAAATAGGACCACTCTCTGACCCGTCAAGATGAATTTGGAGAGATGAGGCCAGTCATCGAGTGACATTGGTATCTTCGGAGGAGTGTAGACATAATCGATCAATCCAGAATTATTTATGGGCTTGATGTAGTTGGCTGGATTTATGAAATTCGAGTTGCCCATAAGGATTGACACAACGTCGTATGGGTTCGCTTTGAGCCAATCTACTACTTGGCGCAAATAGTCTTCGAGCGGGCCCGCATCGAGAAGGTCACAGGAAGAATGACAGAGACGTATGGTATCATGGACGTAGTGAGTCTGGAATTGTACTGCAAGTCTCTCAGCGCAACGGCAAAAGGACATCCGAGGCCTTAGCCTACTCACACATGCGGATTCCGTCATTGAGTTGAATCTTCACATCGAGCTCCTGGTTGCTTGCAAAACTTCCCGGCCGTACAAAAGGACTATTATGAGCTGCAATCTGCGTCAAGTTGGAATATTTTCGCTCACAGAAGTCCGGATATCCATTGCACGGACGGGTGTTGGTAGGTACAGCAGCCGATTGGGTGGACGTAGCAGGAGCATTGCCGGATAACGTCGTCCCGTTTGCAGCATCCTTACTACCCACGAGGAGAATGTAGGCTTTGGATGTTGTTGCCGTATCATCTGTACCAGCAGTTGTGGCAGTTCCAGTTTGAACCGGCGCAAGGCTGTCTCTGGTCGTACTGACAGTACTTGCTGACGTGTAACTCTTGTAGAGTCCGAATGTATGGCTAGGAATGGAGCCGCCAGTGGATCTTGAAGACGGTATATTAGTCCCTCTCAGAATGGTAATTTTACCTGCGTGTGCCTGAGCTAGCAAAGAAGCTGCCGCGAAAAGATGTTGAAGAGTAAGCAACATCATCAGAAACGCTGCGGGTTCGCGGGATTGAACTCTGGATCGAGAACCACACTCAACGGAGAGAAACAATCAAAAGAGATGCAGAATAGAAATAAGGAACAAATCAAGTCATCACTGAATCACTAAAAATACTGTGCTCATGAGCAGTTCCAAAACAAGCTGGAGTATGAAAATGGAATATAAACGATGCCTCCATCTATTTGCACCAGGCAAATCTGCGCGCACTGGAAAGACACCCCTGTTCTTAGAACGAAGACTGCAATACATGTAGCAGTTCATCACGGCAGGCACTGAGCTTGTGCCTCAAGCACACAAAGACAGTGGCGATCAGCGGCCACAGTGCCTGCCGTCGTAATCCTGGCTCTGTCCGTGTAGGTCACGCCGAAGCGACTTCAAGGGACTCGTGAGCTCTTCACCCATCGGCAAGTCCATGATCAATAAGTGTCAGCAGAGTCCTCCGCATGCAGAGTGTATATATGATGTGGGTAGTAGAGCGAAGTCGACGAGGGCGAGTGGAGCGTCTAGCCTCCTGAGATGCTTCAGGACGGTGTGAGATTGGAAGCTCAAAAGTCCCAGTTGCAAGCCGGCTGGGCTTATGTTCAGAGGATGTGGTTTGTCGAACCATGATGCCAAAATACGATTCAGCTATCGTAGGGAGTCGTTGGTTGAAATCGTGAAGAGAGAAGAGAGAAGAGTAAGTTGCTCTCTGTTCGCATTCAGTTGAAGAGGTGGGTGCTCGATTGCGGGCTCAATGCAAAAGCTTCAATTCTGCTTCAAGCAACTTCAGATCATTTTACTCTCATTCTTAAATCAACTGCAGCCAGCCCTCGATATCTCTCCAGAACTGCAGGGAAAAGCTGACAAAAAAGAAGAAGAAGAAACTCCTACCCTCAAAATGGTCGACATCCTCCCGCTCTGCTCCTATCCATCCTACCTCTCCCTCCTCCCCTCCATCCAAACCTGCAACATCACCAACCTCCCCGAAAACTACTTCCTCAAATACTACATGTACCATGCCCTCTCGTGGCCCCAACTCAGCTTCGTCGCCGTCGTTCGACCTCCACCCAATTCCAGCAAAACCAACTACGATGGAGAGCACCCCAAGGTGGTGGGATACGTGCTAGCAAAGATGGAAGAAGAGCCTGCCGATGGACTGGCCCACGGACACATAACGAGCTTAAGTGTGATGCGGACGCATAGACGGTTGGGAATTGCGGAAAGGCTGATGAGGATGAGTCGTATGTTTCCCTGTTATGTTCGCTCATATACTGCGGTTCTTTGACTTTTTCTTCATTTATCCTAACCGATGCATAGAACGCGCCATGGCCGAATCTCACCGTGCCCACTACGTCTCGCTACACGTCCGTGTTTCCAACACCGCCGCGTTGCATCTCTACCGTGATACCCTCGGCTTCGAGGTCGAAAAAATCGAAGCAAAATACTATGCCGATGGCGAGGATGCATATGCCATGCGCATGGACCTGCGCGATCTCTGGGTTAAGGAGGATAAAGAAGGCAAGAATGTCAATGCTGGTGAGAGTGCGAAGAAAAAGAAAGAGAATGGCGGAGACGATGACGTCCTAGATGATGGTGATGAGGTGGGGAGCATGGGGAAGAAGGAGGATGGGAAGGAGGGAGACAAAATGGTGAGAGTGAAGATTGGGAGAAAATTGGGTGTGGGAGAGTTGGTGGAGAGAAATGAGGCGGTTCGATGAATGGGGCTTCATTATCAAAAACAATCCTTGCTTGTGGCCACAGAGGACGCTGTATTCTCTTCACCATAAGCATTCACCTTCCCACTTCTTTGAAATTCATACGACACGTATAGATAGGATGCTCGAGGATACCATTCTTCATCTAGAGCATAAAAGAGTTCTCAAATTTTCGAGTAACTGAAATTCAGTATTTCCAGAAGGTTGCTATATGTACATACATATTCAAAGTAACAAAGTGGTCCAGATAGGAGAGCTTCATAGATTCGTCATCAACACCGCTATCATTAACATTCCTCCAAATTAAGGTCAACCTTTAAACCATTGATGCTAGGTGAAAGAAACTGCTAAGAGATAGGAGAAAAGTAATAAACCAAAGCTGAAAATGAGACGTAAAGGAAGATACAGGAAAAGATCGTGTCAGCGCGAGGATTCGGCCGTCAATGCTGCGCCGGCGGACTGTCATCTTCCTCACCTTCCTCATAATCCTCCCACTCGTCACGGTCCACAGGAACAACACCACTCTGCTGCTTACCATCACCAGTCCATTGCATTGACGGCGCCTGGCTTTCCGACGCCTTCTTCCGGAAACCCGAAGACTTCGATCCGGCCCTGCTGTTGGTCCATCCCCATCCCATTGCCTTTGATGCCGGATCTTTTGAACTGCCCTTCCCTATGCCTTTGGTCGATTTAGTGCTGTCGCTCTTTGGCCCTTCCTGTTCTTGTGATAAAGATGGGTTGGACGGGAAGGTATGAGCTCTAACTTCCGCAGCCGGGGCAATCGGGATATTTGGGGGATTAGGGATGGACGGAAAGGAGTACGCTGCTGGTGGTGGCGGCGGCGGCGGCGGAGGCATTGGCACAGAAGACGGCTGAGTAGGTTGTCTGGGAATCGAAGGTATGGATGGAGCATACTCCACAGGCATGTGGACAACGTCAAAGCGTCCAGAGCGAGTTGCCGCAGGTTCTACAGACGTAGATTAGCACTTTACAGGCCTAAAATGACACTCTAAGATAAAAGATAATAATCAAAAAATAATAGATAGACTCACCTTTCTTTTTGTCCTTCCGCTGTTTTTTCTCTCCTTTTCTTGCCTTTTTCAGCTCTTTTTTCGAACCTTTCATTGCCTTGCGAAGCTGTTTCTTCTCTTGACGGAACTCCTTCTTCATTGCTTTGTACTCCCGTTTTAAGTTCCACATCTCGGTCTTGATAGCTCGTGCTTCTGCAGCTTTGGCGTCAGTGATTCCCGCTCCACCCGCTCCACCGTCCTGGCTACGGGAAGCTGCAGACCGCAGCTCTTTATGCGCTGCTTTTAGTGCACAAATCTCATGCCGGAGCGCCGCAGCTTTTGCACGGTGGTCTGTATACAGGTCGCGAGCTTGAATGCGTTTCTGACGTAAAGGGTCTATTTCGGGCTTAGAACCGGCCGCATTGGCATTTCCATCTGAGTCAAGAGCCAATGAAGAAGGTGAATCGGAGCTCGACGATGATGATGACAAGGAGGAGGACAGAGATGAGATAGATGCCTTCCGTGGCCGAGAACTCGCAGGATAATTACATCCAGGTCCATCCGATTGGGGTCCCATGCCGCCATCGGGACCGCGTCCACTGCCTTTCCGCCAAGTTGTGGATGGATTCCAAGGATATAGCCAGGGCGAACGCTTGCTGCAAGCGTTCTCGAACCGCTCACCAGCCTGTTCGACTCTTTCACCCTGCTGCTCGAAATAATTTTCCAACGCACGGCCTCTGGCTTCCATCATCTTGCCAAAGGATTCAGCATTATTTTCAATTCGTCTGCCATGTGCCATGGCTTGCCGTTCGACCTGCTCTCCGTATCGCTGTGCTTGGTCGGACAAGGTATTTGCCCAGTTTTGCATCGTGGTCGCCCAGGATCCCCAAGAGGTCGGATTCGCCGCATTTTGGGGAACGTTCGATTGAGGTTCAACGGTGTCGCGTCCTGCGTCTCCTCCTGAACGGTGCGACTGTCCAGTAGTACGATTAGTCGTATGCCCGCCAACTGGTTTGCGCGGAATAGAATGCTGCAGAACAGGTGGCCCAGTCTGCGATCTAGCCAGAGTCGGATGATGACCATGTCGTAACGGCATTGCTCTCACCGTCGACGGATAACATTTAGGACAGAGTGGAGACATTGCCACGGTCCCAGCTTCCGGAGCAAAGCCATAGGCCACGCTCATCGCCCTTGGACCGAAGAAACATCTATTCCACTCGTCAACAACAGCAGCAATTCTCGTTCTTCGCTGCTCGTCAGATTCCTGGGCCCGATCTTTATGATCTCTCTCGATCTCCCGACGAAGTTTACGTGGGAGATCGGGATGGTTTGACGCTGGCCCCAGATGGGACGGGAGTAAATAATTCAAAAACGTCAGCCAGTCGTGCTGGGTGACTTCTTCGGACCGGGATCGCCAGCATCGTGGAAAGCGAGAATAATCCTTAGCCTGGCTTCTGGCGTAAATGGTCAGGGTATGTACACTCGTTGCTTCGTCTGGGCTATGTAGGACAGACGGCGGACGTTCATTGAAAAAGGGCACAGCGGAGATGAAATTGGCAGAAGACTGCACGGAATGACTATATGATGGCACATTTTCGGGGCTTGATTCTGGCGGACTTTCGTCTTCAACAGAGATGTTGGTAGAAGAAGGTGTGAGGGGGTCGGTGGGAGTGTACGGAGGAGGGGCGTCTTCTGGGATTGCTTTTCTCAGCGTCATGGCTCAGAACCAACCAACAGATGGAGAAATCCAAACAGAGTGCTACTAAATTGATAATCAGGTGTCTTAAGTATGTATGTAACTAACAACAGGAGATTTTTCGAGGAAATGAGTCGAAGAAATATCGAGAGAGACTGCTCAAGAAGTATATAAGTCTATACCCTCGTATTCAGCTCTATAGCTTTAAGCTTGGTCTTAGGCAACACCGAATCGAAGCAAAAGTCGAACCCTGTAGACTGTCAGCCACACTCATTGCAGATAATTCTTCTGCCTGGAAAGTCATTCGTAATCACCAGGTGTCCTTGACCGAATAAATTTTTGGGTATGAAGATTCAATCAGAAGTGTAACTATGCTACACTATTAATTCCCTTGTAGGTTGGCTATTTATGCTCTTTGAGTGCAATACAATTTCCATGGAATCTAGTGAGCCCACGATGCTATATCTAGAATGTTTATGGTACTTCAGGTAATACATGTTGGAGCACTGTTCGGGCATGGGGCCGACTGTTCTTCAGACATGCACATTTACTGTATCATCTAAGAGTTTGTAAGTGAGCTGCAGCGGGTATTGGGATTGGAGCCAGAACCTTGAACATGGCTAGGATGGAAGGCATTCGAGCATTGATGACGAGCAGCCAAAATGCTGTTGATGATGAAGGTGGCCTTCTAAAAGATGCGGAAGTCATATTGCTCGTGTAAGGGACGCTAGCTTCAAGGCAGATCTTCGTCTCACATGTGCCCTAAACGGTCAGCAAAGGTGTCCTTGGGGTTCTCTCAGGAAGGAGGCTTACCATACCAAACTGATTTCAAAGAGAATGTTTCTGATGGGGTTGCTGAGAGGATGATGAGTTGAACTTGTACTCCGTAGAGTGAATGTGCTTGATCAATGTTTCTGACCACCTGATGACGGCAAATTCATTATTCAACTGTATATTAAAAATTGAGCTCAAAATATCATATAAAGTAATTTTGATTTAAAATCTCATATTTTCTTATATGGGTTTAAATAATGTAATTGAATTACAGATATTAGTATTACAGCTATTGCTAACTTTGTAAATTGTAAGTAACAAGCCATGGAGGGCTCGCCTCCGGCGACCCTAATAACTAATACATGATACTTGAGATGGCAGTTATTATTGTGTTGATGTTATTTAGCAAGGGCCCCGCCTCGCCTCTGGCGAAGCTATGATCAGTTGTACAGCAATCTACATAATATCAGTGGAGGTCTTGAGTTAATGTATTTAGCATGGGCTTGCCTTGCCTCCAGCAAAGATAGGTTTAGGAGGTAATGAGTTAATGTTGTCTAGTGGCTAGTGGTTGTACACCTGAATCTGGCAAGATCAGGGCTTTGCAAACAAATCTAAAGCAACATCATGTTGATGTGTTTATCCTAAAAGTGAACTGTTTTTAGTTTTTTAATATAAATTTACTAGCATGGGCACTGCTTCGCCTCCAGTGAAGCTATGTTTAGTTGTACAGCAATATCAGTATCATACAGTAGATTTTCAGTGTCAACCCACTGTGTATTAAGATTAGTGGTATGAGTATAGGCACCACCTCATCTTCAGCAAAGCTATATTTGTACAGCAATAACTACAGTAGGATTTCAGCATCAACACACTGTGTATTACTATCAGTGAAGGTATTGAGTTAATGTTTTTAGAGTTTTGCCACTGTAGACCTGAATCTGGCAAAGATTAGGGCATCTGCACAGAAAGCTTATGCCTCGCCTGTGACTGCAGAACCCTAAAAGTGAAATGTTTTTAGTTTTTCAATTTAAAAAAATAAACTTTTGACTAAAATGATATTACACAATGTGACAATTTCAAGATTTTCAAGATATTTGAATTCTGATTTTAGATTCTGAATCAGATATAGCTGAAGAATATAGATAATCAATAAGTTAGTATGAATTTTTCATTTTTTATAATCACTTATACTCATTACAAGCATATTTTCACATGAGTTATTAGAATATTAATAATCTAAAAAGATATATATATAATATTTCATTCAATCTACTACTATTTTAAATCTCATTTAAATATCTTATTTGGTTGTTGAGATAATGATTGAGGTTTAAAGATGAATCATGAGAGGGTAGTGTCATATCAATCCAAAGCTTCTTAGCATGTGAGCTGCTAGTTAGCAGCTATGTTATGCTTTGCTTATGACATATTCTATATTGACTTTTGTCTGCATGTATATTATAAAGAATACATTGTCTTGCTTTTTAAAAAAAAGCAAGCAATCAGTTCAATATAACTTAAACTATAAACTAATATTTTTTTTTTCATTATATAGTTATTGTATAACTACTTGTTATTTTTTATTTAAAGCTCTGAACTTGCTTGTTCATTTATCACTACATAAATAATCATTTAAAATAATCAAAATAATTAATTGTTAAATTCATCATTACAGTTCTGATCATTTTTTTTATATAACTAGTTTAAAGCTATATTATCATTATTTGAAAAAAATATATCAGAAAAGAAACAATTTTTTAAAACAGCAGTTTAATTTGAAAAAAATCTTAATTACATACAAAAATTACAAAAAAAATTTATTGTTCTGAAAAATATTTCTGAATTAAATAATTTTAAATTAATAAATTTAATATCTGAATTTATTGTTACAAATTTATTTAATCAAAAACAATTTAATCAGTTGATTAATGCTTTGACATTGATACATCACAACAAGAGAAAATTTTTTTTTGAATTTAAGTTATATTATAATAAGAATTATAAAAAATATTAACAATAAATGCATTCAGTAAAGAATTATTTTAATGACAAATCAGATATATATATT
Organism: Emydomyces testavorans; assembly: GCA_029449355.1. Classification (NCBI taxonomy): domain Eukaryota; kingdom Fungi; phylum Ascomycota; class Eurotiomycetes; order Onygenales; family Nannizziopsiaceae; genus Emydomyces; species Emydomyces testavorans. Next base: position 4,888,605 of record CP120627.1, read on the forward strand.
ATAAAAAAAATAAAATTCAATACACAACAACAAAATTATAAAAAAATGTTCAATCAGCTTGATTTCTTGAACAAAAATCAGTTGATTTGAATAATTATACATGAACTCAATTTAAGTTATTTTTTCTGAATCAAATCAAAACATCAGAAAATCACAACATGTTAGCTAATAAAAAATAACTGAAATTATATCAACATTCTACATAATTAATTATTGATTTTGAACATGTTTACATTGATAAATGAAATGAGATGAAGCTTTTTATTTCATTATGTCAGAAGAATGAGTTTTGAAATTAATGTTTTTTTTAATAAATTAATTTTAAAGCTTCACAGTATTATTATGTCACATCAACAAATATCTTGCAAAGTAATTGAAATAATTTTGCTGAAAGCTCACATGAAACAAGTACAGAATAAAATCATTAAAAATTAACAAAATTTTAAACATTAACAGCAATAAAAATTGAAATGATGTAATTTTAATAAAAAGTAAAAAAATAACTTAAAAAATTAAAATCAAGCAGCAAAAAAATCATGATTTACATCACATTATATTGTGAAAAAAAAGCAAAAATATAAAAAAAAGCAAAAAAAAATCATTGTTTTATTTGTAATGAAATAAATTACATGAGTTCAAAATGCTCAAAACAACAGTAAAGAAAATTTAATCAATTAAAAAAAAATTAATTCATCATTAAATTCATAAAAATCAGCAGTAAACATGTTGCAAGATGACAAAAAATTAAAATAATAAACAAACAGAAAAAAATTTGCTTTAACTGCATTTATTTAATTTAAAAAATATTTTGTATTTTCAAATGCATTATTGAATTCTGAAGCTATTTATGAATTCATTTCATATTACAAATTACTGCAAAGTGACTGAAAACTCACTGCTGAGTTGCAGAAATCAGCTGAAATAACAAATGAAACAAAAACAACTTGTTATGACAAAATTAATATTTTATTTAAAATTTTTAATTCATTCAGAACAACTAAGATATTTAATAAACATTTTCTGATTATTAATTTATTGCATTATAATATAATATTAAATAATTGCTGATTAGCTGAGATTAATTCTTTAATTGATTGAACTACTGCTTTTTAACATTATCACATTGAAAAATTTGCAAAGTTGCAGATTGAATTCTCAAGAAAATTCTTCAAAATTATCAGACATGACATGATTTATTTTTTATTAATTGAAACAGTGAATTCACAGAAAAATTTAATGAAAATGCTGAAATTATCAGATATTTATTTTAATTTTAAACATATGTTTTCTAAAAAAAAAACAGATATTTTTTCAGATATTTTCATGAAACATGCTATTAATTTTTAAAAAAACAAGATGTTTCTGTGAAAGCAGCTATATTTTTTCTTGACAGTGAAGCTTGATATTTTGCAAAAATATTTGAAAAATAATCAACAAAAAAATTAAATACAACTCTCAATTAATCTGACAAATGCATTAGTTTTTTTCTTCAAGAAAGCAGACAAATCATTACAATTATGTGTTGATTATCAAGAATTGAATGCAATTACAATTAAAAATTACTATTTTTTATCTCAAATAAACAAGTTATTGAATCAGTTGAATGATGCAAAATATTTTACTAAATTTGATTTACATGACACATATCATCAATTTTGAATTAAAAAAAATGAATGAAAAACTGCTTTTTAAATTTAATATAAATATTTTAAATATATAATGTTATCATTTGATTTTTGTAATGCTTCTGCAATCTTTCAGACATATATCAATGATGCTTTTTAAAATATTCTGAATATGTTTGTTATTATTTATTTTGATGATATTTTGATTTATTTTCAGACTGAAGAAAAGCATATTCATTATGTTTAAAAAATTTTTTTGTGATTATTTCATTACAAGCTTTATGTTAAGTTATTTAAGTGTGAATTTCATAAGACAGAAGTTAAATTCTTGAAATTTATAATTAAAAAAAACAACATTCATTTAAATGCTAGTTGATTGAATATTATTCACAAATAATCAGAATTTACATCAGTTTATAATATTTAGATTTTTCTGAGCTTTACAGATTTTTTTCAAAAATTTATATATAATTATACTAAGTTCACTGCTTTTCTGACTGATTTTTTATGAAGTAGTAATCAATCAAAACAATTTATGTTGTCACAAAAAGCTCACAAAGTTTTTGAGAATTTGAAGCAAGCTTTCAAGAAATTATCACTGCTTATTCATTATAATTCAGATAAAAAAACTTTGATGATTACTGATGCATCAGAATATGCAATTGCTGCTATATTGCTTTAATCAGACAATGAATTAAAGAAATAAATTATGCATTGACATTCAGTTGCTTTTTATTTACAAAAAATGAATAACATTAAAAAATGTTATGAAGTATATGATCAAGAATTTTTAATTATTATGAAATTTTTTCATCATTGAAGACATTATTTAGAAACTACTAAGCAGTTATTTCACATTTAAACTGATCATGTTAATTTGCATTACTTTTTCATCACAAAATTGTTGAATAACAAACAGATTCATTGAGCTGAAAAGCTCACAGCATTTACTTTTACATTGAAATATAAATTAAAAATACTGAATTTTGCTAATGCTTCTTCACAATGATGAAATTACAAATTTTCTGATATGCAAAAGCATAAAATTGAATTACTTTCTATTCTACAACAGAAATTGAATCTCAGTTTAATAAAAAAAGTTATGAATCTCAGAACATGTATTTTAATAAAAAAAAATTGTTTGAAAAATCTTGTTCTGAGATTGCTAGTGATAAAAACAATTAGCAAAAAAAATGCTTATATTTTATTAAAATCAAGCATGTGTAAACTGCTACAGAAAATTCAAAAAAAAATATATTTTTATTAATACTTCTGAAATTTTAAAAGTCATTAATAAAAAAACAGTTTTTTTACAGCAAAAAAACTGAAAAATCTCTTCAGATTGAATTTTATTAGTGTAAAATGAATAAATTTATGTGTTTCAGAATTTTGCTTTACAGCAAGAAATTTTACAAATTCATCACAATAATTTGTATGCAAATCATAATAAAATTTAATAAATTTTGAAGTTTATACAGCAGAAATATTATTGAGATAAAATGAAAATTGATGTGAGAAAATATATATTTATCTGCTACATTTGTAATTGTATACAAATACATCATCACAAATTTTATGACAAAATAATTATTATTTTTATTGCTACAAAATCATGAAAACACTTGATCATGAATTTTATCATCAGTTTATTATCATCACTGTGAGGCAGCATTATTTATGATGTTATATTAATAATGATTGATAAATTTACTAAAATAACTAAATATTTCTCAACAACAGAAAAAATCAAAGTTTCTGAGTTAGCAAATATATTTATTAACAAAATTGTTAAATGTTATAAATTTTTTGAGTTTATTGTTTCTGACAAAAATTTACTGTTTACTAGCTGCTATTGAGCTGATTTTTGCTATCATCTGAATGTTATTTGTTGATTAAGTACTGCTTTTCATTCTCAAACAAATAATATAATGAAATGATTAAATCAAACATTGAAGCAATATTTTTGTGTTTATAGCTTTTATCAGCAAAGTAATTGAGCTAAGCTATTATCAGCTGCTGAGTTTGTGTACAATAGCAGTAAGCATTCAGTTATAAATCAGTTTTTTTTTTATGTTATATGATTATAATTCACAAATTTCTATCAATTTTTTATTCAATTCATTTTTTCAAATTCTGAAATCAAGTCAATAACTTTAAAAACTTTATGATACTCAAGAACAAGCAGTGAAATTGCTGCAACAAGTTTTTGAGACATAAATTATATATTATGATAAAAAACACAAACTGATGCAATTTAATATCAGCAATATGATTTTATTATCTAGAAAGAACTTGAAAATCTGAAGATTTTCAGAAAAACTAGATGATCAATACCTAGAATTTTTTTCAGTGATTGTTATCTGCAGATCACAAGCTTATACAAGGCTGCAGCTTTTCAAAAGCTATGATCAAATTAATTCAACATTTCATGTTTCTTTACTTGAGTTTTATTCACAACATAGCAGCAAACAATCTTCTGAATTACATTCAATTATTGTTGATGACAAGAAAGAATGAGAAGTTGAAAAAATCTTGAATAAACAGATTTTTCATAACAAAATTCAATATTTAGTCAAGAATTTGAAACCAAACAAAATTTTTGAATGACAGTTAAGAAACAGCAAACTAGAAGGCAAAAAACTGCTACACAATAACTGCATTCAATTTAAATAACTGAATTTAATTCAAACTGTAATAAAAATCAAATCAATTTCTATTCATAAAAACAAATTGAAAACAACTAGATATCAGACTGAAGTCACATCACAAAAAAACAACAGTCAAATAGCTACAAAATTTCTTCATCATCAAATTCAACATCATTTTTGTCATATGACACTTTCTTAAACTTTTTTTCAAAATACTCACTCAGCAATTCATCTAGAGCATATACATTATTAGTAAAAGCAATAATAGCATTGCAATACTTCATTGCAATATTTCAATCAATTGCAGTTTTGTTGTTACTAGTTTTTTTTACTGAAAATCAATTTGATGTCAGTGTCATACTTACTCAAAGCTTCTTAGCATGTGAGCTGCTAGTTAGCAGCTATGTTATGCTTTGCTTATGATATATTTTATATTGACTTTCACCTGCATGTATATTATAGAGAATACATTGTTTTGCTCTTTGAAAAGAGCAAGTGATTAGTTTAATACAACTTGAATTATAAGCTGATATTTTCTTTTTATTATATAGTTACTGTATAGCTGTTTATTATCTTTTATTTGAAGTTTTGAACTTGCTTGTTCATTTATCACTACATGAATAATTGTTTAAAATAACTAAAACAATTGATTGTTAAATTCATCATTACAGTTTTGATCATTTTTTTTTATATAACTAGTTTAAAGTTATGTCATCACTATCTGAAAAAAATATGTTGAAAAAAAAAACAGTTTTTTAAAACAGCAGCTCAATCTAAAAAAAATTTTAATTACATATAAAAATCACAAAAAAAGTTTATTATTCTGAAAAATATTTCTGAATTAAACAATTTTAAATCAGCAAATTCAACATCTGAATTTATTGTTACAAGTTTATTTAATCAAAAACAGTTTAATCAATTAATTGATGTTTTGACACTGACATATTGCAGTGAGAGAAAGAAGTTTTCTGAATCTGAGTTATATTATAGCAAGAATTGCAAGAAATATCAACAATGAATACATTCAGTAAAGAATTATTTTAATGACAAATCAAATATATATGTTACAGAAAAAAATAAAATTCAATACACAGCAGCAAGATTACAGAAAAATGTTCAATCAGCTTGATTTTTTGAATGAAAGTTGATTGATTTGAACAATTGTATGTGAACTCAGTTTAAGTTATTTCTTCTAAATTAAATTAAGACACTGAAGAACTGTGACATGTTAGTTAATGAAAAATAATTGAAATTACATTAATATTCTACACAATCAATTATCAATTTTGAACATGTTTACATTGATAAATGAAATGAGATGAAGCTTTCTATCTCATTACATCAGAAGAATGAGTTTTGAAGTCAATATTTCTTTAATAAATTAACTTCAAAACTTCATGATGTTATCATGTCACATCAGCAAATATCTCACAAAGTAACTGAAATAACTTTGCTGAAAGCTCACATGAAACAAGTATAAAATAAAATTGCTAAAAATTAATAAAATTTTGAACATTAACAATAATAAAAATCAAGATGATGTAATTCTGATAAAAAGTGAGAAAATGACTCAAAAAATCAAAATTAAGCAGCAAAAAAACTGTGATTTACATCATGTTATACTGCAGAAAAAAAGCAAAAATATAAAAAAAAATAAAAAAAATTATTGTTTTATTTGTAATGAAATAAATCACATGAGTCTAAAATGTTCAAAACAGCAACAAAAAAAATTTAATCAATAAAAAAAAAATTAATTCATCATTAAATTCACAAAAATCAGCAGTAAATATGCTGCAAGATGATGAAAAATTGAAATGATAAACAAACAGAAAATAATTTGCTTTAACTGTATTTATTTAATTTGAAAAATATTTTGTATTTTCAAATACATTATGGAATTTTGAAGCTACTCATGAATTCATCTCATATCACAAGTTATTGCAAAGTGACTGAAAACTCACTGCTGAATTGCAGAAATTAACTGAAATGACAAATAAAATGAAAACAACTTGCTATGACAAAATTAATATTTCATTTAAGATTTTTGATTCATTCAGAACAGTTAAGCTATTTAATAAACATTTTTTAATTATTGATTTATTGTGTTATGATATGATATTAGATAATTATTGATTAGCTGAGATGAATTTTTTAGTTGATTGAATTACTGTTTCTTAATGTTATTGTGTTGAAAAGTTTGCAAAGTTGCAAATTAAATTCTCAAAAAGATTTTTCAAAATTATTAAACATAACATGATTTATTTATTATTGATGAATATTATTAATTCACAAAAAAATTCAACAAAAATGCTAAAACTGTCAGATATTTATTCTGATTTTGAACACATGTTTTTTTAAAAAAAAAACAGATATTTTTTCAGATATTTTTGTGAAACATGCTATTAATTTTCAAAAAAACAAAATGTTTCTGTGAAAGCAGCTATATTTTTTTTGACAGTGAAGCTTAATACTTTGCAGAAATATTTGAAAAATAATTAACAAAAAAATTAAATACAATCATCAACTAGTCTGACAAATGCATCAGTTTTTTTCTTCAAGAAAGCAGACAGATCACTACAATTATGCATTAATTATTGAGAATTGAATGTAATTATGATTAAAAATTGCTATTTCTTACTCTGAATAAACAAGTTATTAAATCAGTTGAATGACACAAAATATTTTACTAAATTTAATTTATGTGATGTGTATCATCAACTTTGAATTAAAAGAAAAGATGAATGAAAAACTGCTTTCTGAATCCAGTAATATGAACATTTTGAATATTTAGTATTATTGTTTAATTTCTGCAATGTTTCTGCAATCTTTCAGGCATATATCAATGATGCTTTTTGAGATATTTTGAATATGTTTGTTATTGTTTATCTTGATGATATTTTGATTTATTTTCAGACTGAAGAGAAGCATATTTGTCATATTTAAAAAGTTTTTTTGTGATTATTTTGCTACAAGCTTTATGCTAAGTTATTTAAGTGTGAATTTCATAAGACAGAAGTTAAATTTTTGAGATTTATAATTGAAAAAAATGACATTTGTCTAAATGCTAATCAGTTGAATATTATTCACAAATGATCAAAATTTACATCAATTCATGATATTCAGATTTTTCTGAGCTTCACAAATTTTTTTCAAAATTTATATATAATTATGCTAAGTTAACTGCTCTTCTGATTGATTTTTTACAAAGCAATAATTGATCAAAACAATTTATGTTGTCATAAAAAACTCACAAAGCTTTTGAGAATCTGAAGCAAGCTTTCAAGAAATCATCATTGCTTATTTATTATGATTTAAATAAAAAAATCTTGATAATTACTGATGTGTCAGAATACACAATTGCTGCTATATTGCTGCAATCAGATAGTGAATTAAAAAAATGAACTGCACATTGACATTCAATTGTTTTTTATTTACAAAAAATAAATAATGCTGAAAAACATTATGAAATGCATGATCAAAAGTTTTTAATTATTATAAAATTTTTTTATTATTGAAAACACTATCTAGAAAATACTAAGCAATCATTTTATGTTCAAACTGATCATGTTAATTTACATTACTTCTTTATCACAAAATCATTGAATAATAGACAAATTCATTGAGCTGAAAAGCTCACAGCATTTGATTTTACATTGAAATATAAGTCAGAAATATTGAATTTTGTCAATATTTTTTTGCAGCAACAAAATTATAAATCTTCTGATATACAAAAGTATAAAGTTGAATTACTTTCTACTTTACAACAGAAATTGAATCTCAGTTTAATGAGAGAAGTCATCAATCTCAACACATTTATCTCAATAAAAGAAAATTGTTCAAAAAGTTTTGCTTCAAGATTGCTAGTGATAGAAACAGCTAGCAAAAAAAATACTTATATTTTGCTGAAATCAAGCATGTGTGAATTGTTACAAAAAATTCAGAAAAAAAAATATTTTTTTTATTAATACTTCTGAAGTTTTAAAAATTATTAATAAAAAAACAGTTTTTTTACAGCAGAAAAACTGAAAAATCTCTTCAGATTAAATTTTATTAATGCAAAATAAGCAAATTTATATGTCTCAGAATTCTGCTTTATGACAAGAAATTTTATGAATTCATCACAATAACTCATATATAAGTCATAATAAAATTCAACAGATCTTGAAGCTTATACAGCAGAAATATTATTGAGATAAAATGCAAACTGACATGAAAAAATATATATTTATCTGCTACATCTGCAATTGTACACAAATACATCATTACAAGTTTTACAGCAAAATGATTATTATTCTCATTGCTACAGAACTGTAAAAATACTTGATCATGAATTTTATTATCAATTTATTATCATCACTGTAAAATGACATTGTTTATGATGTCATATTGATGATGACTGATAAATTTATTAAGATAACTAAATATTTTTCAACAACAGAAAAAATCAAAGCTTCTGAGTTAGTGAATATATTTATTAACAAAATTGTTAAATGTTACAAATCTTCTGAATTTATCATTTCTGACAGAAGTTTATTATTTACTAGTCACTATTGAGTTAATTTTTGCTATCATCTGAATGTTATTTATTGATTAAGTATTGTTTTTCATTTTCAAATAAACAGTATAATAAAACAGTTAAATCAAACATTGAAGCAATATTTTTGTATTTATAGCTTTTATCAGCAAGACAATTGAGCTAAACTATTACTGACTGTTGAGTTTGCATATAATAACAGCAAGCATTTGATTACAAATCAGTTTTTTTTTATATTATATGATTATAATCTGCAGATTTCTACTGATTTTTTTATCTGATTCATTTTTTTAAGTTCTGAAACTGAGTCAACAGCTTCAAAAACTTTATGATACTCAACAGCAAGCAGTGAAATTACTGCAACAAGTCTTCAAGATTCAAGCTATATATTATGATAAAAAACACAAATCAATGCAATTTAATATCAGCAATATGATTTTATTATCTAGAAAGAACTTGAAAATCTAGAAATCTTTGAAAAAGCTAGATAATCAATATCTAAAACTCTTTTCAGTAATTGCTATTCATAAGTCACAAGCTTATACACTGCAGCTTTTCAAAAGCTACAGTCAAATTAACTCAACATTTTCATCAGCAAATATGAAAAGAGCTCTGAGCTAATCTTAGGCTGATTTTGCTATGAAGCTGATGAGCATGAATTTTATGTTTGAGACATGCTCTAAGCATCTCAATTCTGCTTTAATGAAGCTCATGACTGAACAAACAACAATATTAGTACAATATTTTTATTAAAATCATGAACTTTAACAACAATTTAAATTATTGCTGGCAATTTCTGAAATTTCTTGCAAGTTGATGCAGTATTTAGCAGTTAAGATTTTTTTATGTAGCATCTTGTTTTTATTTCTGCACATAATTTTGATTTTTACATCTAGTTTTTATTTTTGCATCTAGCTTTTATTTTCATACATAATTTTTGAAGTTATTTTATTAACTTCATACTTCACTGTTGAACATTATGTTTTTTTTATGCATCTGCACAATTTCTGTAATTTACATCATTATTAATTTCTTGCATCAGCATTGTGAAATATGTAATGTTTGTAGTTTACTTTATAGCATGAAATAATTTACAAAATTTGATCTAACATTTGCAGAAAGAAAAAATCAGTGCTTTATTTATTATTTTATTGCTTTGCTTTAATCATTTGCTTTTTTGTATTGTTATTATAATCAATTGCTTTTTTATGAAAGCACACTGTTTCTTGAGTAACATTCATTATTTTGTGTATGTACAAAATACACACTGTTGTTTATATATTCTCAAGTATTAATTACAGTTAAATTAATGAATGCAATAACAACATTTCAAATGCATCACACTTCAAAAAACAAATATATGAATTCAACATGATTAAAAAAATATCAGTATTATATGTATTTTGTGAATCAAATATCAGAAAAACATCATGCATCAATTAAGTAATTTAAAATTGCACAACAAAAAAAACATCAGCATTTAAAATTTTTTAATTTAAATTATTGCTGATCTAGATCAAGAGTAGCACTGAATTTGTCAAGCAGCATTGTTTGTAACATATCAATTTTGTGTTACACAAAACAATTATTTTGAGATTTTTCAATTTAAATCAGTGATGATTTAAATCAAGAATAATGCTGAATTTGTCAAGCAGCATTGTTTGTGATATATTAATTTTATGTTACACAGAACAATTATTTTGAGTTTCTTGTGCAGTTTGACTCAGAGAACTCAACTGTATTTGACAGTTGCTGATTAACTTAAATTAGAACAAATATATTAATATAAATATTAAAAAACACATATTTTTGCAAAAAATTTCACAACATAATGTTCATTTTTTTTATTGTTGAAAATATCAATGATTTTTATGACAAAATCACAACTTGTTTCAGTTTTATCTGATGATTTTTCATTAAGTTCTTCAAAATCATCAAGTTAATTTGCATATTTATTCTTGATGATTTGTACAGTTGATGTTTTTTATGTATGTTATTTGTAATTACAGTGCTTCTTCATTTTTTAAAGCAAAACATTTTAAAATTTAAATCATCTTGCTTCTGACTGAAAGAGTCAAATATGTTGCATTCAATTAAAATTCATTAGTAACATTAATAAACAAAAATTAGAATCAGTGACACAAATATTCTGATTGCAGAAAACAATTAACTTATTTTCTGTATTAATATACTCAAATCAATGAGTTGCACAGATATTATCACTTCATTTTTATATGCAATGTTTTATACCAGTTGCAATAAAAAAAAATAAAAATTTTCAAGAAAAAATCAAACAAATTTTTTGTTGCTAAATTAAATGTTAATTTTTAATTTTTTGTATAAAAAAACATTCAGATATTTTTTTGACAAGTATTTCAGCTAGAAACTGTTGTTTATCATTTTTTATATTACACACATTGATGAGTCAAAACTGTAATATCAAGTAAATTATATTATAATTCAAAAAATGCTTATTTTTTTTTTCAGAACTCACAGATAAAGTTGTCATTTTTCAGAAAATTATTAATCAATTATTTGCAATTTTTTATTTACTGAAAATTGAAATGATTTTGAACAACTTCACAAAATTTATTTATTAAATGATTTTATCAGATTTCAACATCATCATAAAACTATATATTATCAGTATGATTTTGTGTAAACAGCTTGTTATTAATAATGAAAATTTAAAACTCATCATTTTTCTTGCTGCTGCTCTTGAAAATATTAAAAATGAAGAAATTGCTCTTTTATTGCTAACACTGAAATTTGTTGTTGAAAATTACTTATTATGCAATTTCAGTTCTTTTGTTCATGTCAACTGCATAAAATTATTGATGACTTCTGCATTTAAGTGTTTTAGTCATGATGACAATGCAATATTTTTCTTCTTATCAGTATTGACTGCTGTCATAATTCACACATAAAAAATTACTTAAGTTATTTTGAATATATTTTTATCTGCTCATGAAAAAATATTTATTTTGTCATACTGATTATAATTTTTTCATAATGTCATTTAATTTGCTGTGAGTTCATTTTCAGAATTCTGCACTTTATTTTTATTTTATGTTGAAAAATTTATTAATTGTGTGCTTGATGAAAATAAATCACAGAAGTTATCTGATCATCATTCAAAAATATTATTATTTTAATTTAAATTTGAATTTTCAACATAAGAAAATTGTTAAAAACAGTTTGTAAATTTGATTTTATTTATCATAAATTGTGAATTTTAACTCAGATAACATTCAATTAACATAAATTCATACTTCAACTTGAAAAGCAAAAAACAATTAATTAACTTCAGTTTTACAACTTACATCAAATTCAAAATTCTGACTTGACTTATTGAAATCATTTTGTGAATAAAACTGCTGTCTGACAATCAAATCATGTTTTTTTCTTAACAATGAATGATCACTTGAAAAAAATTGTTTTTTCTTATCTTCACTTAATGCTGACTTATTATTATTAAAGTAATTATCATTTTTATTGTCATTTACATGATTATTTGATAAATTTATCACTTCATGCTGAGCAGTTTTTAGCAGTAACTGCAAGTCACTTGATTTTAAACTAGCATTAAATTATGAATTTCATTCAGTATGATTTTGTATACACATTAAACATTATATATACTTCAGAAAGATATTAACTGATGACAAAAAAATTATAATTAAATAATATATATTATTTGCTTATATTTTTTACTTGCAGTGCTGCAAGAAAATCTTGATTCATTTGAAAACACAAAATTTGAAAAATATTATTTTCACTCAGTTTTTGATATTGCAAAATTCTAATATTTTAAAAAAAGCATGTTATTATCAGATTATTAGTTTGTATATTTAAGCAAATTGATTAATGTCAGTTGAAACTGATTGTAAGTGATGAATGACTTGAATTGCAAGCATGATGTGTTTAATCATGATTGAGCACATTGTGCTTTAAACATCAAGTAAGTAAAACAATGCTGTCAATGAATAAAAACAATTTATCAATGTAAATGCTAAATAATCAATTTTATTTTGCTTTTAAATGTAAACAAAAACATTTGAATTAAAACTCACTGAATATATTTCAAATTATACAATAAGTAAAATGAAAGCAGAAATTTTCAGAAAATTTTAAAAATGTTTTGATGTACTCACACATTGTTACTGAAATTGATTAATTCAGTAAAAAAAACACATTTTAGCATTTTCACATAACTTTTTAGTAAAATTCATGACAAATTGTGATGACTGATCTTGCATCAATAAAATAATTCAAGTTGTTTATCATGATGTTGTTTTTTAATTTAGTAACAATTTATCAGAAAAATCAATCTGTCTTCACATCAAATTTTTATAATAAATGTTTAATATACTTAAATTAGTTAGAATAACATAAAAACTGAAATTAAATATGTTTTTTGAAATTACAAATATTAAATTATCAAAATAAAATCAGTTTTCAGTCATAACATATCATTCAGCTCATCTTCAATCTTAAAACATAAAAATAATTCAATATCTGATGAGTCAGTAAAAAAAATCAAAATTATTTTCATTGTTTGTAATGCATATTTTTCAATGCTGATTAGAAAAAATGTTCATCACAAATTTTCAGAATTTTTAATTCATTTCAGTATCATAATTTGTGCTCATTCAAATCAATTTACAGTTTCTGCTATGTGATATGAAATAAGATAGTTGATTGTTTATCTAAGACTAGCAGCTACCACCAACTATATATCACATCATATTGAATACAAACAGGTCTAAACATTTCAAGTGGCATTTCAATATATGCAACTAGAAAATAAAAGATACAATAAGAGCATAAGCTAAATCTAAAGAACCACATTCTTCTTCACTAAACTGAACTTTGTTCACAAAGATCACAATTATAAAATATTATGTCTTAATGTAGAGTAATGTAGTTTGTTCTTCAAACATAGTTCTTTCATACTAACAAATCTTAATTGCTCACTAGCACAGTTCTTCACCATAACAATTAGTTCAGCACACAACAATTTTCTTTTTGAATTTCTCACTTCATCAGTTTTTTTTTTCATTCTCAAACTTTCTATTTGATTGATTGATGTTGATAATTTCATTCACAAAGATCAGTTTGTGTGTTGCAAGTTTTTAATTGTTGTTTTTTATTAATATCAGAATTCTAGAAGAAGAAAAGCAGTTCTAACAACATCAGCTAGATTTTTCAAGCAATTTTTTTTCTTTTTATGTTCAAACAATCTTCTGCATTGTGTTTTCTCACATTAATATGAAAACTTCAAACAAAAACTTCAGAAAGTATGAGTTCAAATCTTCAAAAGCTTTAAATAACTCAAAAGATGAATTCTTGAATTTTATAACAAGCTTTTCTCATTGTGAACTGACACATCTGCAGCTTCTCTTTCATTCAGTTCATCTGAACATTCATCTCACTTAAAACATCTTCATGAGCTTTTTCTCACTGCAAAAAAAATCAATAAAGATTTTATTTCTGCTTCATCAGTCAAAAAAACAAAGCTTCATGTGAGAGCAAGCATCAAGAAGACAAACATAAAAGTTCACACTGTTTTCTCTTTCAAATCAATCAGTCTGAAGAATTTTTTTATCATGAATGATATGAAAATTAATTTTGTTTCTGTTTCTTCACTTACTCTTCATTTTACTCAAGTTTCTTCTGCTTCAATACAGATTTTCAGAACATTAGAAGTCTCACATATGATTACATCATCATCTGCTCAACAATCAAGCATTGTCATTACTTTCACTCTGAGTGTTTTTAATAATGAGCTGATTTCAAATTTTTTCAAAAAAAACATGAAAATTTCTGTTGTTATGTCAAAATTTCATATTCAGACTCTTTTTGAACATAAAATTTCTTTTTGCAGTTTTTTTTCAACACAGCAACTTGCTAACATGTTACTTTTGCTATAGATAATAATTTTGACAACATTAATCATGTCATGATGTTTGAGAAGATGACAATTGATGAATTCATTGTTCATCATTTCTTCATTGAGCTTCTTACACAAGTTACTAAAAAAATTAATATATTGTTTTTTATTCATTTTCTGTGCTGATGTTTTTCTTTGAGTTTTATTAACTTTTATTTACTTACAAGAAAAGCATTTTACAACACAGTCATCATTCAATGTCACAGTGAAATTTAAAAAAAATCTTGCAAACTCTGTGCA